>JANUWF010000944.1:0-2630000 GCA_026120185.1 Voacanga thouarsii
AACCATGAATTTTCAAATAATTTTAATACATTTGAAGGGGTGGCATTAGATTTAAAATTTTTTCAAATTGTGTATTTATCTTAAAAATTAAAATATTTTGGAAAGAATATTGTTTTATATTTTATCTTCAAAACGTATGAAAAATTTTAACATTGTCTTTAATATATTTTTTTACTTTTATTTTATATTTTATCTTCAAAACTTTTGAAATATTCGAACATTGTCTTGCTGCTGAATGTGTCAAGCAGGTCTGAATCCTGTGTTTCGAGAAGAATCTAGTAGTTGTAATTTGTCTTCAGAGAAGACTCTTTAATTGCATTTCATTTTGATTCCACCCGGAAAGGTCAGCACCCTGGGTTGGAAAAATTTTACGCATCTCTTTTCACTTTGACTGTGTTTATCTGGCTCTGTAAAAAAAAAAAAATTATGATGGTAAATTAGTAACTTTTATGCAAGACTCTTAGTGGCATGTGAGAGGCATGATGATTGATAAAAGTAACTTATAAATTCATTTGATAAGTTGTATCTTATTTAAGAAAATAATATAGGATAAAAAAATTATGAGTGATAAATTTAAATGATTTTTGTTACATTTTATTTTGTCTTAGGATAAATTCATTTTGGAAATTTAATGGGGGCAAACATTCCCAAAGTCTTTGCATGGGTTCAGTAGTAATTTTGGTAGCTTCTTCGAACATGTCTTGGTTGGAAAATACTGAACCTAAGAATACACATGGTTGATGTTTTTTTTGTTTTTTTTTTTTCAATTAAAGTTCCGTGTCTGGTGAGAGGTTAGGTAGACCTGAAACTGTTTATTATAAAAGTAAAATTCCAAGAAGGTACCCTTGGGGATGTTGAACAGATACAAAACGAAAAGAGGGAACAGCATATTTATGTAACACTGACTCTTAACAATAGCGGGAAGATGCAGAGCGTGCCGCGGGAGCTGAAAGGTCTTCTTTGGCCGTTAGTTCTGTGCCTATTTTGTTTTGCAATTGTTTGTCATGCCCAGGATCAATCAGGTGCTAATTTGTTGAAATTTGAAGTGTTTTCTTGGTCATTTTATTGCTTCAGGCAAAGGTGATCTCAAGTAGAGCTAATGCAGCAATCCCTGTTTTTGTGTTCTGATGCAGGCTTCATAAGCATAGACTGTGGGTTAGATGAAGCTTCCGACTACGCAGATGATATAACTGGCATCAACTACGCCACCGATGCATCCTTTGTAGACACGGGTGAAAGCCATAGTATACCGAAAGAATACATAACGGGGTCTCTTGCCTCTCTTGAAAAGCAGCTCTGGAGAGTAAGAAGTTTCCCAGACGGCCATAGGAACTGTTACAATTTAAGTGCTGGACAGGCCAAAGGAGATAGATACTTAATCAGAGCCAGCTTCATGTACGGAAACTATGATTCCAAAAATCAAACACCAACCTTTGATCTGCATCTTGGTGTTGAGAGGTGGACTACTATTTCGCCTACAAATTCAACTTCCATTCACAAGGAGGAGATCATACATGTCTCTTTATCCGATTATCTTTACGTCTGTCTTGTAAACACGGGCAACGGAACACCCTTCATATCAGCACTAGAGGTGCGACCACTGAACAACGAGACATACCAGGCTAAAGATTCTAGACAATCACTCAAAAGTTGCCGCCGCCTCAGTTTCGGTCAAATAAACAGTAACGTTATCAGGTGAGACGCATGATGTTACTCATCTCTCTTGTCTGGGCGTACATCTACAGACCACCATATATTGTTTTTCCTAGCAAACAGTACCATAGCGTAAAACCCTGTAAAAATTTCAAACTTACACAACATTCACAGCATTCTTCAATCTCTATTTGATGGCCTTGTCATTAGGTATCCAGATGATGTTTATGACCGCCTGTGGAATCCCTATCCAACGCCTTCATATTGGGCTGAGTTAAGCACCTCGCAGACTGACATTAATCAGAATGAATTCGAACCGCCAGCCACTGTAATGACATCTGCTGTGAAGCCAAAGAACGACACCGCCAATCTGGACTTCTATTGGGAAGCAAAGGATCCTAATACACAGTTCTATTCCTATTTTCATTTTTCTGAGGTGGAACAACTTCCGAACAACCAAACCAGGGAATTCTACATCTACCAAGACGATCACAATATAGAGACTATTAGGCCAATCTACCTCGATGCGTTCACCAGTTACGACACTGTTTGGCATAATGAGGTACGGTTCAACTTTTCTCTGCGTAAAACAGAGAATTCGACCTTTCCGCCCATCATCAACGCAGTAGAGCTTTATACTGTTGTGCGGTTCTTGCAGTCACAAACAGAAGACGACGATGGTGCGCCATTTAACAACCTTTTTATGCTTTCGCCATATATCTTGGTTTCATAAGCTTGTCATTTGCCTGTGTTCAAAGGTATATATATTGTGGCAATTCTCATTGGTGCATCCTGAAAATGCAGTCCACGCCATTGTAAATATCAAGTCAGCATATGGAGTGAAAAGATCAAACTGGCAAGGAGACCCTTGTTTACCCAAGGCCGACATGTGGGAAGGGCTTGACTGCATCGTCTCCGAAAACAAGAGTATTCCCACCAGGATTAAAGACTTGTAAGTTTATGCCTTGGAATTTGGAAATTGGTGTTGATGGTTATTTTCTCCCGGCAAGCAATGAGTTCATGTGTTTTGCAATCAGGAATTTGTCAGCAAGTGGATTGACTGGAAATGTGACCCCCTTCCTGTCCCATCTCACTTCCCTAGAGTACCTGTAAGTAGCAAAAAGCTTACACAGATTTGAACTAATTGTGTCCGAAAACAAGGATACTCATCAGGTTAATCAAATTATTTCAGGGATTTGTCAAATAATAGTTTAAATGGACTGGTTCCAGATTTTCTCGCTGAACTACCATCTTTGAAGGTCCTGTAAGTATCTAAAGCCCTGGACATTCCGCAATTCATTCTGCATTGAATTTCAGAGGTGGTGTGCCTTCATTGTGCTTTGCTTTTTATAGAAACTTAACTGGAAACAAGTTCTCTGGATCAATTCCGCAGAAACTGGTTGACAAGGCAAAGAATGGCTTGTTGTTAAGGTTTGTTCTCGATCTAATCCATGATCGCTATAATTATCTTCACCAGTCACCTGTTGTTCTATTTTTTCATAGTTAAGGAAATGTATTTACCACCCGTAAACGGAAACTTTGGAATAGTACGTTTTGTTTTGTTTAAGTGAAAGGATAATTCTTTGTTAGATTTAATTCAAATAATAATTTGACATGATCTTCGAGTTTCAAGTGATGAAGTAATACCATTATGGAGTAGTGTTAGATTGAAATTTACGAAAAGATGCAGAGTAAATTTGGATGCTTCGATCATTAACTAAGAGGAAACCAAAAACTGTTTCAAATGGGGCCACTGAAAGAATAAGAGATCAGAAAAGTTTGTCTTTCTACTGGTGCGTCAGTTCTTCTTCCATCATTCACTTAGGTGCCTTAATCATCTTTTTGCTATTAATTAAGATGGAGGAAACACTCAGTGTTGCAAACAAAATAGGACTAGACTGGTCATAAAAATGTTGTCTCTTGTATTAGAAGTTACTAAAATTTCTATAATCATTTAAGTTTCTAGAACAAGACCCATCAGCTGCAGTTAAGAAGCCAGGCTTACTGCTTTTGTTGTCACATTGTTTTGAACACAGAATTGAGGGCTTTCCGAGTGAGACCCCGAATCAATGTCAATCCGGTGATGGTAGCGAGTGCAAGAAAAAGAAATCAAACAAGTTTGTGGTAATACTGGTTACATTACTAATTACATCCTTGATCATCTTGGCTGCTTTAGTTCTTCTCTGGAGAGTAAGACGGACTAAAAACCAAGGTACTTTAAGGGTCATAGCCCTTTAAACCAGAGCATTTTGCTGTTTTTGCTTTTGACAACAAAAGTAGGTGCATTAACACTCTGAATTCTCTTTACCAGTTTCGAAGTTGAAGCCTGTAGGCTACAGCAAGAATGAGTTTCTAGTGTCAAAAAATTTACATTTAACTTACTTTCAAATCTTGGAGATCACCAACAATTTTGAAAGGGTTTTGGGAAAAGGAGGCTTCGGAACTGTATATCACGGTGTGTATGCTGGAAATCAAGTTGCCGTGAAGCTACTTTCACCTTCATCTGTCCAAGGTTATAATGAGTTTCATACAGAGGTATTATAAACGAACTAAATTTCTCAGAGCTTGTAAAAGTCATGTTCAGCTATTTCATTATCAAGCCATATTACATTTCTCAAATTACAAGAAATTTCACAGGCTGAGCTCCTCACCAGAGTTCATCATCGTAATCTGACGACTCTTGTTGGGTATTGTTATGAGGATAACAAGATGATGCTCGTGTACGAGTACATGTCAAAGGGGAACTTAAAAGAACTTCTCGCAGGTGGAGGCTTAGCCCCTTTTGCACACTGTTTCCTTCGTCATCTAACCATAAAATTGAAAAGAATTAAGCTTTATTCTATTAATGCAGATAATCATGCAAATGCCCTTAGCTGGTTAGAGAGGCTTCAAATTGCATTGGATGCTGCAGTAGGTAAACTTTGCAATTTCCTGATACCATTTCTTCTGTGTTCATTTGATACATTCTTAAATTGTCTTTTGCCATAAATTTATCATTTTCTTCAGAAGAAAAAATTCATTTGATCGAAAAATGTGATATGCAGGATTAGATTATTTGCACAACGGTTGCAAGCCACCGATCATTCACAGAGATGTAAAATCCACAAACATCTTGCTAAATGAAAAACTGGAGGCAAAACTGTCAGATTTTGGGCTATCAAGAGCCTTTTCAGCCGATGATGGCTCTTTCATTTCGACCAGAGTCATTGGCACCCCCGGATACGTTGATCCCGAGTGAGTAATTTTATTTCTATGTACTTACTACAAGAATGCTTTTTCTGGAGTATCGCCTAGGGTATATACTTTATGCTCTTATCTGTAGGTATTATGAATCTCAAAGGTTGCATGAGAAAAGCGATATCTATAGCCTTGGAATTGTTATCTTGGAGCTGATAACGGGCAGAACAGTGTTCACAGGGACCGAACAGCAACGTCACATTACACGATGGGTTAATCTTTTGGTTGAAACTGGTGATATAGGAGGAATTGTTGATCCCAAGTTGAATGGGGATTACGACATGAACTCCGCATGGAAAGCTGTAGAAGTGGCGATGGCTTGTTCCTCTTCCTCTTCTTCGAGAAGACCAGCCATGGCTGATGTTCTTAAAGAGTTAAGCGAGTGTTTGGCAGCTGAAAGAGCCCGTAGAGCAGGCTCGAGCTGTACACATTCTGAGAATTTGCCTGAGGTGAACCTCGTCTCTTGGGACACGGAACTGCTTCCGAGGTAGAAATACTATAATATTCTTACGGGATTTGTGTCCCTCTTGTACTGTGAAAAGTTTCAGAACAAGACAGAATTTGATGGGGAAGGTGAGTGTGTTTTATTCATGAAGAAGGCTTACATATATATAGGATTACAGTCCTGTCAATCAGGAATAAATTTAGCCTCTATTAAAGGAAGAAAATCTCTACCTAATTAAGCGAATATTTTTCTTGCTCTACAAGATTATACAACTAATATACAGAGATTATTTCCTATTATAAAAGAAAGAAAATCTCTACCTAATTAAGAGAATATTTTTCTTACTCTACAAGATTATACAATACAGAGATTATTTCCTTATTACCCCCTCTCAAGTTGGAGCATGAAGATTAAGAATGCCCAACTTGCAAAGGAGATGTTCAAATTGACGACCACCCAATGCTTTTGTGAAGATATCAGCTAACTGAGAACCAGTGAGAATATACATTGGTCGAATAACCCCACGATGAACTGCATCACGAACAAAATGACAGTCAATCTCAATGTGTTTGGTGCGTTCATAGAATACTGGATTTGAGGCAATATGCATGGCTGCCTGACTGTCACAATATAACTGTACAGGTGTTGAATGATGGACACCAAGATCAAGTAACAAACTTTGCAACCACTTTAATTCACAAGTAGTCATAGCCATAGAACGATATTCTGCTTCAGTCGATGACCGAGAAACAGTCTGTTGCTTCTTGGTCTTCCAGGAAATGGGAGAACCACCAAGGTGAATATATCAACCTGTCAAAGAACGGCGAGTGAGAGGACAACTCGTCCAATCAGAGTCACACCAAGCAGAAAGATGCAGATTATTCTGTGACCGTAGCAATATACCTTGACCAGGTTTCCCTTTCAAGTAACGAACTACTCTCAAGGCTGCCTCCCAATGTTCTTTGCGGGGTTGCTGCATGAACTGAGCCAACACATGCACACAATAGGATAATTCAGGTCGGGTGACCGAAAGATAAATAAGTCGACCCACCAACCGCCTATAACTTTCTGGATGAGGCAAAAGTTCACCTTTTGCCATTGCCAAATTATGATGTTGTTCCATAGGGAAAGAAACTGGTCTAGCACCAAGTAAACCGACTTCGGAAACAATATCCAAGGCATATTTTCGTTGACACAAATAAATGCCTTCAGAACTACGTGCAACTTCAATGCCCAAAAAATACTTCAAGACTCCCAAATCCTTCATATGAAAGCAACTACTCAAATACTGTTTAAATATTTGTATAGCTAAGTGGTCGTTACCTGACACAATAATGTCGTTAACATAAACAAGAACATGGATTTGCATTTGGTTTTGGTGCAAAGTGAAGAGAGAGTAGTCAGAATAAGATTGCTTGAAACCATATTTCTTCAACGCAAAAGCTAATTTCGCAAACTAACATCGAGGAGCCTGTCGTAGCCCGTACAAAGATTTCTTCAAATGACACACCATTCCTGGTTTGTGAGCATAAAAACCAGGAGGCATGCCCATGTACACCTCTTCTTGCAAGTCCCCATGTAAAAATGCATTTTGCACATCCATCTGATGAAGTTCCCAATTTTTAGCTGCAGCAACTGTAAGAAAAGTGCGGACAGTAGTCATTTTTGCCACAGGTGCAAACATCTCATTGTAATCTATTCCTTCAACTTGCCTGTTTCCCAGAACAACTAATCGAGCATTGTAACGTTCAATTGTTCCATCTGCATTATACTTTATGCGATACACCCATTTGTATCCTATTGCTTGCTTTCCCGGTGGTAATTTCTTTACCGTCCACGTTTCATTGTCTTCCAAGGCTTGTATTTCCTTTGCCATAGCATCTCTCCACTGTTTATTTTTCATTGCTTCAGCAAAAGAATTTGGTTCAACTCCTATAGTAATTGCTGCCAAGAAAGCACGGTGACACAAAGAAAATTTATCACAATTCACATAATGTGTAAGAGGATAAGGACTACTTGAGGAATGCTGATGATCAAGTGATGTTGCAGAGGGGCTCATTACTTTCACAGTATGTAAGACAAAATCCCTTAACAAAACATTGTCACGTTTTTCCCTATGACCACGGCCAAGCATCTCTTCGGGGTGCAATTCTTGACTTGTTTCAGTTTCAGTTGTACCCCTCCTGGCTGTAGTCATACCTTGATCTTGCTCATTGTTGGACTCAATGACTGCTTGATCGGCTTTATCATTATTCTTCTGTTCAGGCATTTTATCGAAGAAATCCAATTCTTCTTCAGTCAAAAGATCATCATGTGTATTGTTAGCCATTCTTGGTTCATTGTCAGATTTTTGTATATAGGGGAACTGATTCTCTACAAAAATCACATCTCGAGAGACAAACAAGTCACCTGTTTCAACATCATACAAAGTCCATCCTTTCTTTCCAAAAGGATATCCAACAAATACACATTTGCAGCTTCTACTGGCAAATTTGTCTCCTTCTCGTCGTTGATTATGAGCATAAGCCAAGCAACCAAATAATCGAATATTTCCATATAATGGAGCTTGACCATACAAAAATTCATAAGGCGTTTTTCCTTTTAACAACATCGATGGAGTCCTATTAATTAAATAGGCTGCAGTTAACACACATTCTCCCCAAAATTCGATAGGCAAGTTTGCCTGAAAACGAAGAGCACGAGCTACATTCAGTATGTGTCGGTGTTTTCGTTCTACTCTTCCATTTTGTTGAGGCGTCCCAACACAACTTGTTTGGTGCAATATACCATTCTCTTCAAAGTACTCATGTAGACAAGTGAATTCAATTCCATTGTCACTACGCACTATTTTCACATTTCCATTGAATTGTCTTCGTATTAACGCAAAAAAATTGCGAAGAGACTGTCCCATCTCAGATTTATTTCGTAACAAATAAACCCACACACTTCTTGAAAAATCATCAACTATCGTCAAGAAATAATGTGCACCACAAAGAGTTGGAGTTCTATAAGGACCCCATAAATCACAATGTATCATTTCAAAAATGCTAGAAGCTTTGCTGTTACTAGATAAAAACTCTCCTCTAATCTGTTTTGCTCGAAAACAAATTTCACAATTATCACACTTATCACTACTAACATCAACAATAGGTAACAAACTAACAATCTTATTGGAAGGATGACCCAACCTCTGATGCCAAATTTCAAAGCTGTCATTTCGCACCTTTTTCAAAGCCATAGCACTCTTCATTCCTCCGATTTGCTTGAAGTAATAGAGCCCCTCATGCTTCTCACCCACACCAATCAGCATCCTCGAATTGTGGTCCTGCATTACACAAAATGTATTAGTGAATAGAACTCTGCAATTCATTTCCTTAGTCAGCTGTGATACAGAAATCAAGTTACACTTCAAATCAGGAACATATAAAACTTTGTTCAATTTTAAATGTTTATTCAATATCACAGCTCCTTCTTTCTTCACCATAATCTCCTTTCCATCTGGCAATCCAACCGGTATCTTTCACATTATTCATCAATTCAAGACTTCCAGTCATATGGTGAGAAGCTCCGCTATTAATTATCCATCTCATGGTGTTATACGTACTATTCAATCTTCCTTGATTTCCGTCTTTTTGTGCATTCAAAAGATTGATCAACGTGTTCCATTGCTCACCACTCAGTCCATTCAATCTTCCTGTATCAGTTGCATCATTACCCTGTCCTGGTGTACATGTCGCATTAGCTCGAATTGATCCACCACGTCCCCTACCAGCTGGGTTAGTGGTCTGTTTTGATCCTTCCTATCCACGACGTCCGCTGCCTTTTGGCCTATCTCTCCACCAGTCTGGATAACCAACAAGTTGGAAACATGACTCAACATTGTGGCCCGTTTTGTTACAGGTGGTGCAGACTATGGACTTATTTTTATTTTCAGTTCGTCCTTTTGATGTCGAACCTGTTTGTACTGCAAAGGCCATGTGCTCACTTCGTTGTTCCTTTCCACGAGTTATATTGCGAACTCATTCTTCTTGAATCACCATAGCATATGCTCGATTCAGATTTGGCAATGGTTCAGTACTCAAAATGTTAGAATGTATTGTTCCATAAATTGAGTCATCTAATCCCATTAAGAATTGATGCAGCCTTTCTTCCTCTCGTTTCTTATCCAATTCTGCAGCAATATTACAATTGCAGTTCCCACATTTGCACACTGGATTCTGCTCATAGTTTGCCAATTCTTCCCATATCAGCTTCAATCTTCCATAATAGTTCACTATTGCCATTCCTTGCTGTTTGCATTCTACCAACTCGGTTTTGAGCTGATGAATACGTGGTCCATTTGCCACAGAAAATCGTTCTTCAATGTCATCCCAAAGATCTTTTGCGATTTCCATATATGAGATGGTTGATCGCAAACTTGGTTCTATTGTGTTTAACATCCATGAAACCAACATGGAGTTAACAGTCCACCAATCTTCCATCTAGGCTGTTTTATAGCACCATCAATGAATCCATATTTCTTTTTGGCTCTGAGCGCCGTTCTTATCGCTCTTGCCCATTCGTCATAATTCTCTCCTTTCAGCTGAACCTGTGTAATGATATTTCCTGGGTTATCATTTGTTGAAAGAAAATATGGAGACATCATCTTTCTGGTTGAGACATCACTGCCTCCCTTTTTATCACTACTCCCGTCCCCACTCATAGCTCTGATACCATGAAAAGTTTCATAACAAGACAGAATTTGATGGGGAAGGTGAGTGTGTTTTATTCATGAAGAAGGCTTACATATATATAGGATTACAGTCCTGTCAATCAGGAATAAATTTAGCTTCTATTAAAGGAAGAAAATCTCTACCTAATTAAGAGAATATTTTTCTTACTCTACAAGATTATACAACTAATATATAGAGATTATTTCCTTATTATAAAAGAAAGAAAATCTCTACCTAATTAAGAGAATATTTTTCTTGCTCTATAAGATTATACAACTAATATATAGAGATTATTTCCTTATTAGGTATCTCTTCAAATGAAGCCTGCCGTGATATTTGACCATATTTAATTGAACGGTCAATTAATGGTTAGATTTAGAAGTTAAAAATTTTTTAATATTTGAGAATTTCTAAATTTGTAGAGTCCGAAGGGCTTACCTTGATTTATGTAAAAATTTTCTCGTTTCTCTAAAAATTATTTTGTGATTTTTGTGTATAATTTAAGACTGTCAAGTTGCAACTTAATACCCCGTTTGTGATTTTTGACCATAATGATTTCATTTAATTAATAGTTGAATTTTAACATATTAATTATTGTTAAGATGATAGCTATATATTCCTTTCGTTCTAAATTATTTGTCTCATTCAACTAATTGTACAGGTATTAATATAAATAAGTTTTTTTAATTAATTAAAAATATTTTTTTTATTTTTACTCATAAAATTTAATTTATTTTTTTCTTTTTATTAAGAAGTACTCAAATTTTAAAGTTTAGATAGTATTTCATATTGTTTCTCTCTCTTATTATTTAAATGTGATCAGTTTATTGAGAAAGAAATTATTTAATATATTTGAAAAATAAAATATTATTAAATAAAAACAAATTTAAAATATTAAATTTTAATTTCTTAAAAGACAGATAATTTTTTTAAAAAATTAAATTAAAAATGACACGAATAATTTAAAATGGGAAAAGTATTATATTTTATGACCAATGACGTCCTAAAATTGAGGGCATTTGAAGATGTGCTCGTTTGCGATTGCTCCAAAGACCAATCCAACATGTTATGCGACATCTAATTATGATCTTCGGTGTATTAAAGCATGGGAACCTTTGAACTAGTTGGCAATTTCATGGAGATTTTGCCCATTAAAACATAATCCTTTATATTATTAAATATTATATACATCTCATAATATATTATGATAACCTGCTTATTGAGATTAAATAACATGCTTATTTAGATAAAAAAAATCATGATTTTTCAATATTGCAAGAAGCTCTTCGGTTCTGGGTGCACTTTCAATTTTTTCCTGTGCAGCCAGCCAATTAAAATTTCTTTTAAGAATGAGAGGCAATTCATACGATCTTAGGACATTGTACACTTTTGTTAATGATGTCCTGAATTTACTTTCACAGATGAAACCAAGACAACTATTACCTCAAAATTCTGATGCCTTAATTAATTCTCAAACTCAACATGTATCCTGATTGGATCACCACTCGGATTCAACACATAAAAAGAAAAAAGGAATATTGATAAATTTATCACTTACAACTCCCACACAACTTCTGCTCTGAGAGACCACACAACTTCCACGAAATTTGATAGGTGCAATGTCATAGGCCTCTGCTACTTCCTCTTGTGTACCCATGAAATTTAAGATATGAAAATAAGGACGTGACAGCAGTTAAAACTGGTTAAGATATTTTTACTAAGTGTACTATGACACACGAATAATTAGAAGATAGCACTTACACCAATGGAATTCAAATATGAAACTTTTCTAGTGCTAGACTGAGACCTTATTGGCACCAAGAAACTATTCACCTATGAAATTATCCCGAAAGTAAATATGTGCAGGCATTGCAGATTTTGATGACATATATATCAATAATACATTTTAATTTAAATAAATGTCAAGTTTTTTTTTTTCTAAGTTGTACAAATGTCTGTAAAAGCCTGTGTGGATCTTCAAATCATCTTGGTGAAGAGGGAGACCAATCAAAACCAAATCTCAACACTGCAAAAATGAAAGAAAAAGAATTTGTAAAATGAGCGAGAAGGTGCTCACTGAAAGTTCCCAAGTAAAGGTCCTTGTTTCCAGCAAGCCTTCCAATTCTTGCTTGCCACCTTCCATATAGGAGCTCAAACCATCATCTCAGAATGAGCTTGTGATTCAACCCGAGCTTGGTCAGCATGAACCATGGCTGCCATTCGGAGGCTAGACTCATGAGTCTCTCGACCATTCTGCCTTGTCTCCATTTGTGCCCTCAATTCAAGCAGAGTCCGTCTATCTTCCTGCAAGAGGAAGGAATGTATGTCTCTCAATTAGCACATCTACATATAGACTCATTCCATATTCGAAAACAAATTTTGGACAGAAGTTAACCAAATCACTAAATGTCATACTATCTGAAGCGTACAATCATGAAATCTCAGGCTGGTTGATTATCACTGGGGACTTCCTTATTTTACTTTTCTGGGTTGTTAGAAATAATACAGGGAGAAAATTACCTCGAAGGTGTCTTTCCCAACAGAATCATAAACTACTTCAACTCCTTTGCCTGATGTTATCTCATTCACACAAGTGACGAAATCCTCATCCTTGTGGATTATGACATGGTGACATCCATCATCTTTTGCTTGTGCTGCCTTCTCTTTGGTTGAGACAGTTCCAATGACAGTAGCTCCAAGTGCATTTGCCCATTGGCACAGCAAAGACCCAACCCCACCAGCTGCTGCATGAACAAGAACTGTGTGTCCAGGTTCAACCTATAATCATACTACAGTTCAGCATTCCTTTGAGGTAAAGAGAAATTCAAATAAGAAAAGGGTTTAAGTAGAAAAGAACTATTCTCACGTAGTGATACTTTTGTTTCCCATCCCACAGTACTTTTCAAGTATTGTGACATTTTGCTTCAAGTTCCCGGCCCCCTCATGTTTGGAAAAAAAAAAAAGAGAATACTGATAAAATGAAAATCGCAGGTAATTTCAGAGAAGAAATGTAGAGATTATCATGCATTAGGAACAGGATAAGTGCTTGTAAATAAGCATATACTCTTCACAGAATCACAATACACCATGCCCTTGGCGGTTCATTAGACCTAAATATTGGCTGAAAAGCGTCACATCAGTGCGTGGATTTTTCACTTTATACAATATGAGGTCAACTTGGCATTTTAGTCCATGGCACAGTAAATATATTTACTAGAGTTTTCCCTCCAAGGAAGCGAATCTAATCCACATTATTTTCCACCGTCATTAGTATTTGGTTACTTGACATGTGTGGGAATCTCTACTAACCTTCAATGGCCAAACTTAGGAAGTGACATAAAGAAGAGAAGAATCAGAACAGTTCCCTGAATCAGATAATATCATTGATGATAGTGTTCTCATTGTTATCCCCATGCAAAATTCGTCAAGGCATGAGCTATCCCCATGCAAAATTCGTCAAGACAAGATCGGTGTGCAGTAATATTGGAGAATCAATTGACCTGAGCAGGAAAACATACCAAGAAAGAGAACCAAACAAGTTAAAATTTTTGTTTGCATTATAGGTATATGGAAAAAGTTTAACAACATAAGTGAAATATCACAGGCTGGAAAAAATGCAAATACTTTAGCATGCCCGTGAAGATTATAACACTTGTATGCACATGTAAAAGGGATACAGATCCATGTATATGTAATGTAGGTTTATTTGTGTTTTGGTGCAATCTACCTTGAAACAACGTCGGACTAAGAATTGAGTCGTCATTCCTTTAAGCATAACAGATGCTCCAACAATTGGATCAATTGAGGGAGGGACAGGCACTACTCTGTCAGCAGGAAGTATTTGTTCTTCTGCATATGCACCCATTGGATTACCAGCATAAGCAACGAGATCTCCAACATTTCTACCTGTTAGCCCAGGACCCACGTACAGCTGTCACCACACCAACTGCTTCCCTACCTGTGGTTCAAGAAATTTTCTTCCGCTTGGTTATTTGAGAAATATGTGTAATATTATAAGAAGCTAGTAACACAATCAAGCCCAAGTAAAATTTCAACAACAATACACAAGAGTATTTAATAAAGTAGAATTACTCTGCATCCTAATTCAAGTATTAACTCATGCATCGTGTCTTTACAATGTGCAAGCAGCCAACTATAGTATAATTTCATATTATCTAAAAGGAGAGCATAATTAGACAGGGAGAACCCCATTTCGTGTACATTTTGTTTCCCTTATTTTTTGGGTAATTGTGATTGTAAATAAAATTTTATGAATGAGAAAATGTAGCTGGGTGATTTCTTGCTCCATGGCTAAGACATTGATTGAAAGGATAATAGGATTCCCCCAAGATTAATGAGGTTGAGCAGTCTTACATGGAATGAAGCATATAACTGATGAATGACAGATTATAACTCCTCTACTATAACATTTTGTTTGTGATCTATCCCATCAGCAAGAATTTGCAATGAGATTGTAAAGGCCTTGAAAAGTTCTGTTCAAGAATTATACTGTCAGACAGTCGATTGTTAACTGCAGCAGCTGAAACCCAGACATTTTATGGCTGTATCAGCATCTAAGCCACAAAAACATTATCAAGGCTGCAAGTGTTGAAACCCTTCATTCTATGCAGCGGATTTAAAAGGGTTTGCACTGCCTAATTAGTGCATTTTTTATTCTATACTACAATGACCATCATAGGGACAGATAGAGAGATTAACAGTTCATATGGTGTTCCAGAAGGATTATCTGTTAAAATTTTCACCTTGAAAGTTTTGGAGGTTCTTTATTTATTCCTAGATATCCCCAGAAAAAGTTATGATCAAATTCATTGATAAGAGAGAGCAGAGATCATCCTTGTGCTCAGCTATGACTAAGTATTCAGCAAAGTAATCAAACACATTATATCTGCCCAAATAAGACTTCAATACATTGATTAATCAATAGGTAGGGCACCGGAATTACTATCTGCACAGGATTTTCTAGAGATAAATAAAAGAAAAAAGAAACCAAACTAAACCTGGAGTAAAGGGCATTGTGGCTGCTTTATAAACTCCCTTCCTGAAGTATATATCGATAAAGTTAAGTCCAATGGCCTTATTTTTTGCTTTGATCTCTCCCTCCTTCGGCTCCCCAATTTCCACATCTTCCCATTTCAGGACGTAAATGAGCAATTAATACAACTCCTTTATTAAGCAGGTCGATTGCAGCTGCATTCTGAACTAGCATTAAAAAGGCAGCGAACCATGAACTACTATGACCTAGTCATGACATACATTATGCAGAACTAAATCTCAGCTAACTTGGAAAAGATTGCAAAACACGAATAAGGATGTTATGAATATCTTAAAATTATTGAAAACTCCATTAATTAGTAGATGCTCCACTAATTATGGATTTATGTGAATTATTAGAGAAGATTTTTATGGATGTCCATCATTTAGTGGAGACACCACTAATTAAGATTAGTGGAAGATGATGTATGCCATGATGTATTCCACTAATTAGAGCTCTATAAATAGAGTTATTCTCTAAGCTTGTAATACACCATTATTTTTGTGAAAGAAAGATTAGTGAAAGAAAGATTAGAGAAAATTGTGAGAGAAAAGAAAGAGAGAAATTCTTGTGCAAAGAATAGTTAGAATTTTCTTAGTGTGTAGTGTGTAGATTTTATTCTAACACTATCCAAATTTTATAACACGTTATCAGCACGAGTCTCTGCCGTTATTAAAGTCAGATGACAGGTACGCATTTATTAATTTCTATGGCTAAACTCAAATTTATAGCCCTTGATATTTCTGATGGATTCTCGATACAAAAATGCACCTAAATGCTAAAAAGAAAAATTTGACCACCTGAAGATGGTCGTACTATCAACTGCACGGTATGAATGATTGCACCTGAAGCTGCAAGATTTTAAAACGGTGAACTCCGCAATGTATAAAAAAAATTACATCTCAATTAAAATTATGCGGAGAAAAAGTTATTGATGAAGATATATTGGAGAAGACATTCTCCACTTTTCATGCCTCGAATATTGTCCTGTAGCAACAATATCGAGAAAAAGAGTATCCAAAGTTGACAAATTTAACATGAGTTATTATTGAGAAATCATGAAGTCAGATGAACTGGCTCAATAGCACTCCCAGAAGTGAATGCTGTTAGCTCCAGTAGAAGCCATCGTTATAATCGTTCTAGTCGTAGTTGTGGCAGTGATTGTGGTTATGGTCATGGACACACTCGATATTTCCCTTATCACAGAGAAATACTGGCCACCTGAAGTAAAATAGAAAGGGAAAAGAATATTTCCATTAATAATAAGCATCACATCTTTTATTCATATCACTAGTGTTCACATGAACTTGAGAATATATGTTTGTAGTTGCTCTTTTACAATTGAGCTGACAAATTTAAGATGAATGTTTGTAATTGTTCTTTTTCAATATTTACATTAGAGGAAGACAAACAATTAGCAATTATGGACTTCAGCTTCTCTTCTTCGGCATCCTCCTCATTTTCCTTCCCTTTTGAGCCAGCATCTAGACTAGCAGCAGAATTAGCCATGAAGTTACTGTGAAATGAGTCTTGAGATTTTATGATCCCCTTAAGTTTATTATACTTAAGTTTCTCATTAAATTTGGCCTTGAAGTATGCTTGTCTCCATTTCTGTGTTTGGTCCTCCAACTGCGTATCAGGATTTTCTTCCACCAACAGCTTTACACATTCCAGTATCTCAATGGCTTCTTTCAATTTCTTCTCAGCCATATGTCCTCATTCTTCTTTATTTTGCATCTCCTGTAAATCGAAGTGATATCATCGGTTATTTACTTATAAATCTTTCATAGTTTCATACTTGCAAATTATAAGTGTGTGTGAGAGAGAACCTGAACATTCTAGATTAGGGTCTCCAAGCTCATCAACTTCCTGTGAGGCCATCAACGAATTGCTAACTCTCTACATCTTTTCTTGAGATGGGTTATGCCAATATTCAGTTTTTTTGCCGCGCTCTTGATTGGCAGGTAAAAGTACTGCGAAATGGTTTCTCTTGATAGTGTTTGAGAGTTATTGCCCTACTTCTCTCTCTGCCTCTTAATCCTTTTATTCTCTATAGAAATTTCGTCTGAAATAATTTCTTGAACTTCGATATTATGCATGTCATGGGTCCTCATTCCGACTTCATTACCAATACCACTCATTATTTCTCCTAGAAAAAGAAAAACAATATTAGTAAAGATAATACCATTCAAAATTCATGTTTGAATATATGATAACCTGGAATCATATTTTGGCTTTGTTCAAAATCCATTAAGGAGTAGAAATGATCATGCACAAGTATATCCTCATTCAGAGGAATAGCATCAAGAGGAACAGCATCAAAAGTAGTCTCTTGCATGGGCAGATCAAATTGATTCCAAGCAGTATGTTCACTGATTTACATCAAAACAAACCAAAAGATTTTTTAATTTTATTATCAAGCACACTAAAAAAAAAAAAGGAAGCCCTTAAAGGTATTTCACCTGAAATTAGGAGGAAGCGGTTGGCTTGGAAAGGAAAATACATCAAAATCTGCTGTAGAAACCAAGTTAAAATTTGACCATGTCTCAAATGAATTACGAGTCTCCATATCTGCTTTGTGGTTTTTGTTTTTTATGTTTACTGATGATTGAGATATATATCGATATATATGTATGTATGTATATATATAAATATATATATATATATTTATGTATATGTATATGTATAAGGAAGAAGAAGAGGTAGATGGTAGGTAGAGGGTCGGAAGAGAAGAAAAGACAAGAGATGAAGAGGAAAAGTCGGTATCGGGAAGAGAAAAAAAAGGGAGATTTTTATAATAAATGTCTTGGCATTTCCTTTTCTTTTTCATTATTCTCTTATGAAATCATTATTCCCTAAATTAGGGGGAGAATATAAACAGTATAAGAAAGATCTTGATTGGACAACACATAAATTATCTTGATCCGCATACAAGTGTGTATGAACTTGAAGTTAAACAATATAATGCATTTGTAAAGCATTGCAAATCAAATGCCAGACGCTTTTGTTGACTCCAAAAGAGTAACAAAATCGCCTATTTCAGCTATAAATGCTCCTATTCAACTTGAAGTTCCAGCAGAACAAAAGATTATACCTATAGCTGCTGAGCCAAAAACACGCCAGAAGCGTGGCCGACCTCTTGGTTCTAAAGATAAAAATTCTCGAAAGAAAAGAGGATTAAATGTTCCAGATGTTCATATTGATGACAAAGAACTAGAAGTTGATGAAAGTAATATTGAAATTTCTATCCATTATATCATTTCCGGTAAAAGTTGGAATCGGATAAAAACTGTTATTGATAATATATTTGCATCCAATATATCTCTTGATGTTACACATGATAATGATGATCCTGAACCAATATCAGTTGATGAATGTCGGCATAGAAAAGATTGGCTGCAACGGAAAGATGCGATTCAATAGGAGTAAAATGCACTGACAAAACGTGAAGTTTCGGACCTGCAGTCTGAACACCAGAAGGTGTAAAACTTATTGGCTACTAATGGATATTTGTGCGAAAATGCAATAAAAATAAATCGTACGATATAAAGCACGGTTAGTAGCCAAAGGTTTTTCACAAAGATTAGAAATCATTATATGGCCTGAAACCATTTGGGCGCATGTGGTTCAATCATCTTAGTGAATAGTGATTGAAAGCGAAATTTAAAAATGACCAGGTATGTCCATGTGTTTTTATTAAGAAATTTGATTCTAAATTTGTGATATTAGTTATATATGTTGATGATATTAATCTTATTGGAACTCCTGAAGAGCTCCAAGAAACAATTGATTATTCGACATCAAGGATGGTCGTAAAATTACACTTTGTCTTGATTTACAAATTGAACATTTGGCAAATAGAACATTTATTCAACATATACAGCAAAAGTTCTAAAAAGATTTGGCATGGACAAAGCACATCCATTGAGTATTCCAATTATCGTCCGGTCATTAGATGTGAATAAAGATCTTTTTCCAACCTTAAGAAGAGGATGAAGAACTTCTTAGTCCTGAAATACCATATCTCAGTGCAATTAGTGCATTGATGTATTTTGCTAACAATATACGACCTAATATTACCTTTGCTGTCAATTTATTAGCAATATTTAGTTCTTCACCAACACGACGACATTAGAATTGAATTAAACAAGTCATTCGATATCTCCAAGCAGCTACTTCTTCAAATTATGCTAAAATTACAGCTATTCATGAAGCAAGTAGAGAATGATTCATTATATCCAAGAAAGTTGTGGATTATCATATATCAGAGATATTCAAATTCCTCTTTATGAAGAGAATGCAGCTTGTATAGCGCAATTACGAGGAGGATATATTAAAGGAGATCGGACACAACATAGGTCACCAAATTCCAGAAGAAAGGTGAAATTGATGTGCTACAAATTCGGTCATGTGACAACCTCGCAGATATTTTCACGAAGACTTTACCGACTGCAACATTTGAGAAGTTGAGATATAAAATCGGTATGCGTCGGTTTAAAGATTTAAAAGAATCATCTCATCAGAGGGAGTAATAAACAGACATATAGAATAGTGTACTCTTTTTCCTTCACTAGATTTTTTTTCCCACTAGGTTTTTATCTAGTAAGGTTTTAACGAGGCATATTCTTTATGTAATGGATGGATATCCAAGGGGGAGTGTTATGAATATCTTAAAATTATTGGAAACTCCATTAATTAGTGGAGGCTCCACTAATTATGGATTTATGTGAATTATTAGAGAAGATTTTTATGGATGTCCACCATTTAGTGGAGACACCACTAATTAAGATTAGTGGAAGATGATGTATGCCATGATATATTCCACTAATTAGAGCTTTATAAATAGAGCTATTCTCTAAACTTGTAATACACCATTATTTTAGTGAAAGAAAGATTAGAGAAAATTGTGAGAGAAAAGAAAGAGAGGAATTCTTGTGCAAAGAATAGTTAGAATTTTCTTAGTGTGTAGTGTGTAGATTTTATTCTAACACTACCCAAATTTATAACAAAGGAAACATTTTCAATGAGATTTTACTTCATTCCTTAAAAAGGTACACATATTCTTAAATGATTTCTGCTGGCCCAAGTGCTAACTAAAAATAGGATATTTGAGACTCGTAACAGTAGGCTTCAGTTAGTGAAATTCTTAGAAGAAGGGGAAAAAATGAAATCAGTGTTATGAATATATTGTGAATGGAATTAGTGAAAGCTCCACTAATTATAGATTTATGTGAATTATTAGGGAATTAGTGAAAGCTCCACTAATTATGAATTTTTATGGATGTCCACCATTTAGTGGAGACACCACTAATTAAGATTAGTGGAAGATAGTGTATTCCACTAATTAAGAGCTCTTTAAATAGAGCTATTATCTAAGCTTGAAATACACCACCAAGTCAAAATTTGACTATGTCTCAAATAAATTACGAGTTCCCATATTTGCTTTGTGGTTTTTGTTTTTGAAGTTTACTAATGACTGATGACTGAGATATATATCGATATATATACATACATACACACACACACACACACACATATATATATATATATATATATATATATATATGTCCGAGAAAGAAGAAGAGGTAGATGATAGGTGGAGGGACTGAGGAGAAAAAAAGACAAGGAGGAAGGGAAAAAGATGGTACCGGGAAGAGTGAGAAAAAATAATTCTTAGCATTTCCTACTTGTTATGTATGTAGTATTACTCATAATGTTCTTACATTTCCATTATTCTCTTGTGAAATCATTATTCCCTAAATTAGGAGGAGAATAGAAACAGTATAAGAAAGAACTAAAGATTATACCTATAGCTGCTGAGCCAAAAGCATGCCAGAAGCATGGCCGACCTCTTGGTTTTAAAGATAAAAATCCTCGAAAGAAAGGATGATTCAATGATCCAAATGATCATATTGAAGAAAAGAATGATAAAGACCAAGAAAGAACTTATGACAAAGAACCAGAAGTTGATGAAAGTAACACTGACATTTCTATCAAATATACCACTTCCAGTAGAAGTTGGAATCGGATAGAAACTGTTATTGATAACATATTTGCATATAATATATCTCTTGATGTTACACAGGATAATGATGATCCTAAACTAATATCAGTTGATGAATGTCGGCATAGAAAAGATTGGCTACAATGGAAAGATGCGATTCAATCGGAGTTAAATGCACTGACAAAACGTGAAGTCTTCGGACCTGCAGTCCGAACACCAGAAGGTGTAAAACCTGTTGGCTACAAATGGATATTTGTGCGAAAGCGCAATGAAAAGAATGAAATCGTACGATATAAAGCACGGTTAGTAGCCCAAGGTTTTTCACAAAGACCATGTATTGATTATGATGAAACTTATTCTCCTATTGTTGATGCTATTACACTCTGATATCTTATCAGTTTGACAATACATGAAAAGATAGATATGCATCTATTAGATGTTGTCACTGCTTACTTGTATGAAAATTTAGAAAATAATGTTTACATGAAAATCCCCAAAGGATTTCACATGCCTGAAGCATATAAACATTATATTCCTGAAAATTACTCCATCAAGTTGCAGAAATCATTATATGACCTGAAGCAATTTGGGCGCATGTGGTTCACTCGTCTTAGTGAATATTTATTGAATGCGGGATTTAAAAATGACCAAGTATGTCCTTGTGTTTTTATTAAGAAATCTAATTATAAATTTGTGATATTAGCTATATATGTTGATGATATTAATCTTATTGGAACTCTTGAAGAGTTCCAAGAAACAATTGATTATTTAAAAAGAGAATTCGAAATCAAGGATTTTGATAAAACTAAATTGTGCCTTAGTTTACAAATTGAACATCTGGAAAGTAGAACATTTATTCATCAATCAACATATACAACAAAAGTTCTAAAAAGATTTTACATGGACAAAGCACATCCATTGAGTATTTCAATTATCGCCCGATCATTAAATGTGAATAAAGATCATTTCCAACCTCAAGAAGATAATGAAGAGCTCCTTGGTCCTGAAGTACCATATCTTAGTGCAATTGGTGCATTGATGTATCTTACTAATAATACACGACCTGATATTGCCTTTACTATCAATTTATTAGCAAGATTTAGTTCTTGACCAACACGACGATATTGGAATGGAATTAAACAAATCATTCGATATCTCCAAGGTACAATTGATCTCGAATTATTTTATTCAAATCAAACCAACCCAACATTGATAGGTTATGCAGATGTTGGTTATTTATCTGATCCACATAAAGCACGTTCTCAAACGGGCTATCTATTTACATGTGAAAATACTGCTATATCATGGCGTTTTACAAAACAATCTATAGCAGTTACTTCTTCAAATCATGCTGAAATTATAGCCATTCATGAAGTAAGTTGAGAATGTGTATGGCTAAGACCCATGATTCATTATATCCGAGAAAGTTGTGGATTATCATCGATCAAAGATATTCCAACTCCTCTTTATGAAGACAATGCAACTTGCATAGCTCAATTACGATGATGATATATTAAAGGAGATCGGACAAAACATATTTCACCAAAATTCTTCTTTACTCATGAACTCCAGAAGAAAGGTGAAATTGATGTGCTACAAATTCGGTCACGTGACAACCTCGCAAATATTTTCACGAAGACTTTACCGACTGTAACATTTGAGAAGTTGGGATATAAAATCGGTATGCGTCGGTTTAAAGATTTAAAGGAATTATCTCATTAGGGGGAGTAATAAACAGACAAATAGAATAGTGTACTATTTTTCTTCACTAGATTTTTTTTCCCATTAGATTTTTATTTAGTAAGGTTTTAACGAGGCATATTCTTTATGTAATGGATGGACATCCAAGGGGGAGTGTTATGAATATATTGTGAATGGAATTAGTGGAAGTTCCACTAATTATGAATTTATGTGAATTATTAGGGAATTAGTAGAAACTTCACTAATTATGGATTTTTATGGATATCCACCATTTAGTGAAGACACCATTAATTAAGATTATTGAAAGATGATGTATTCCACTAATTAAGAGCTTTATAAATAGAGTTATTTTCTAAGCTTGAAATACACAATCATTTTGTGAAAGAAATATTAGATAAAATTGCGAGAGAAAGAAAGAGAGAAGTTTGAAGAAATTCTTGTGTAAAGAATAGTTAGAGTTTTCTTAATGTGTAGTATGTAAATTTTATTCTAACACTACAAATTTTATAACATAATTAAATAATTATTGAATTAAATATTTTTAATAATGAATAAATATTAAATAAATAATTAAGTATATTTATAATAATTTTATTTATATTTAATTAATTAAAATTATTATATTTTTATTAAAATTTATAAATAAATTAAAATTTATTTAATTATAAAATATAAATATATTAAATATTTATTTAATTATTAATATTTTATATTTAATTTAAATTATGATAAAATATAATATACAAATAAATTATAATTAATTTAATTTTTAAAATTTAAAATTTAAATATTTAAATTACTATAATTTTATCAACCAAACATTCGAGGAAGAGTTAATGTCTAATGTAGCGAGAGAAACATGTGATTAACGTAAAATCTGTTATCATTGCGAAAAACGAGAAAATGAATTTTTAATTTAAAAAAATATTAAAAAACTTCATATTGAGGAGTATTCTAGAGCGAGCTGTAATTTACAACCAAAAATCTGTAAAAAGAAAGAGTGGTGGTGTGAGGAAAAAAATTATTGTGAGAAAATTTTGAATACTTTTTTATCGTAATTCCTTCAAAATATCATAAAATCAGTTTGAGTTTCTTTTGATCCTCTCCTTTCTTTGTTTTTTTTTTTTTCTACAGAGAATTCACACTAATCAAATTTGTAAAGACCTCTAATTCCATCTCTCTTAGGATGTAATAATGCGAGTCCTACCAATAAGGCTGTAGCCTGGACTTGTTAGACAGTAGTTATTTCAATATCAATTTATTTAAGTATAATAAAATTATTAATATGAAGGGTTATTATGAAATTGAATAAAGTTTAAAAAATATATAATGTATTATAAATGTATAATAATTTTTAAAAATAAAAATTATTTTTAAATAATTTTTTTATTTAAATGTATAGGAAAAAATTTCAATCAAGTGACGGCTTAGCTGAAAGAATGGAGCCTATTACTTATGACTTGGGTAGGACTGTGGATATGTCATCCGCTCATCTAATTGCGACAGATACCAACTGCCTTGAATAATATTGGTACACATTCAAACTAGTGTCAGATTATTAGATGATTTATGGCATACACCTACTGTGGATATGGCATCCAGCTCATTTGAACGTCAGATTATTTATTTATTTATTTGTGTTAAATTTTTTTCTTTACAATAATTGATATTTTAAAATTAAAAAAAAAATCAAAATACATGTACAGACGACTACTTCTACAAAAGAACTAGGTAGTAATTAAATAACGATAGCGATTTGACAAGAATAGTTTTAACAAATTTGAGAATTCAATTTTTTAGGAGTGATGACGAGGAGAAGGAATAACCATGAATTTTCAAATAATTTTAATACATTTGAAGGGGTAGTATTAGATTTAAAATTTTTTCAAACTGTGTATTTATCTTAAAAATTAAAATATTTTGGAAAGACTATTTTATATTTTATCTTCAAGACTTTTGAAAAAAAAATTAACATTATCTTTAATATATCTTTTTTACTTTTATTTTATATTTTATCTTCAAAACTTTTGAAAAATTCGAACATTGTCTTGCCGCTGAATGTGTCAAGCAGGACTGAATCCTTTGTTTCGAGAAGAATCTAGTAGTTGTAATTTGTCTTCAGAGAAGACTCTTTAATTGCATTTCATTTTGATTCCACCCGCTAAGGTCAGCACCCTTGGTTGCAAAATTTTTGGGCATCTCTTTTAACTTTGACTGTGTTTATCTGGCTCTGTAAAAAAAAATTTTATGATAGTATTATAAAATATGAAAGGTTAAGTGGTTGTTCATTTTTTTAAGATAATATGACTGTTCGTCTATTGTGACTGTTCATTTTCTTAGGTTATTAAATTTATTTATTAACCTTTCAGACTCTGTAACCTTTCAAATTTTATATCGAAACCTTTATAAATAGGGGTCATATATAAACAAACGAACAATCAATGAAATCGTATCTAAGCGATTCTCTCTTTTCTTTCCTCTTCTAATATCTTTACTTTACGGTTTTATATTTACTGATTTTATTTTGAATCAAATTCACAATACGTTATCAGCACGAGACTCTACCGAAGTTGTAATTACGGTGACACTATCGCAGTTCTCTCTCAATCCATGCAATCAAGAAGTCTAGTTTGTTTTTGAAGTTTTCTAGAACAAAAGAGGCAAGTAAGTACTTTTCCTATTTGATTTTGTATTCACATGGCAAATCTCACTAAATTTGAGTTTGCAACTCTTGATATTATTGGGAAAAAGCTATTTATCTTGGACACTAGATGCTGAAATGCATTTAGCTGCAATGGTGGGTCTAGCAGACACCATTGTAGAAGGAAATCCATCATCATCACAAAATGATGCTAAAGTTATGATTTTTCTCCGCCATCATCTTCATGATGACTTAAATGTTGAATACCTTACCGTGAAAAATTCACTTATTTTGTGGACTAATTTGAAAGAAAGGTCTGATAACCAGAAGATGGTCGTCCTTCCAAAGGCACGGTATGACTGGATGCACTTGCGATTATAAGATTTTAAATCCGTTAGTAAATATAATTCTACTATTTTTAAAATTAGCTCACAACTAAAATTGTATGGAGAATTTCTCTACTTTTATGCCTCGAACGTACTCCTGCCGCAGCAATATCGAGAAAAGAGATTCAAGAAGTATGCAGAATTGATATATTGTCTTCTCGTTGAACAAAATAATGAGTTATTAATGAAAAATCATGAAACTCGACCAATATGTTCTACTTCATTCCCAGAAGTGAATGATGTTAGAACTCATAATTTTGGCCCTAGGAGAAGTCATGGTCATGGCCGTGGACGTATATATGGTCGTGATAAAAATATTCATTATGATCACAATAGTCAAAATAGAGTTACGAGAAATTATGACAATCACCAGAAGTGGCTAAAAACTAATGAGAAAGGAAAAGAAAATGATGTTATTCCTAAAAATTATGAAGATAAATGTTATCGATGTGGCATGAAAGGTCACTGGTCCCGTACCTATCGTACGGCAAACACCTTGTTGATTTGTATCAGGCATCTATTGATAAGAAAAACGTGGCTGATTTTTTTGAGCTTCTTGAAGGAAGAATTGAACATTTGATTGGTGATTGAAGTGTCTAAAAGAATTAAAAGTTTACTTTTAATATGTTTCTTTTATGTTTTATATTTTTGGCATTGTGATAATAATTAGCATTTAAAGTTTTTATTGTTTGAGTATTTAAATTTATAAATGCTGTGTTATGCCCAAATGGCTATTATTCCACTTATTGGATATACAAGTGGCATTGAAGATATATGCCTGATTGATAGTGGTACAACACATACCATATTGAAAGATAGAAAACATTTCTCTTACCTGCAGATGGGAGAAACAAATGTTAATATTATAAGTGGTAGTATAAAGTTGATTGAAGGTTCTGGAAGAACTGATATTGTATTACCCGGAGGAACAAATATTATTATTCCTAAAGCATTATTTTCTTCAAAATTTCGAAGAAATTTATTAAGTTTTAAAGATATTTGCCAAAATGGATATCACATTAAGACAATGGAAGAAAATAGTTTTGAGTATCTCTATATTATTCAAATAATGTCGGGTAAGAAATCTTTATTACAAAAGCTACCATCTCTTTTATCTGACCTATATAGCACAAAAATCCATACAATTGAAGTGCATCATTCAGTAAATCAGAAGTTTACTGATTCTGCTACATTTATCATTTGGCACGACCGTTTGGGTCATCTAGGAGCTATTATGATGCGAAGGATAATTGAAAATACGCATGGTTATCCTTTGAAAAGTCAAAGGATTTTGACATCTGATAAATTTTCATGTGCTGCATGTTCTCAAGAGAAATTGGTTATTAAACCATCTCCAATAAAAGTGGAGTTTGAGTCTTCAGTATTTCTAGAAAGAATTCAAGGTGATATATGTGGACCAATTAATCCACCATGTGGGTAATTCGGATATTTTATGATTTTAATTGATGCATCGACCCGGTGGTCACATGTCAGTTTATTATCAACTCGCAACTTGGCGTTTGCGATATTTCTTGCCCAAATAATTCGCTTAAGAGCACAATTTCTAGATTATCCTATTAAAAGGATCCGTCTAGATAATGTTGGAGAATATTCTTTCCAAACCTTTGATGATTATTGTATGTCAATTGGCATTACTATTGAATATTTAGTAACTCATGTTCATACTCAGAATGGTCTAGCTAAATCATTCATTAAACGGTTACAATTAATTGCTAAACCATTATTAATGAGAACAAATCTCTCTATAACTGCTTGGGGACATGCTGTTTTGCATGCTGCAGCACTTATGCGCATAATGCCAACAAGTTATCACAAATTTTCTTCCTTACAATTGACTTTTGGTTCCGAGCCAAATATTACTCATTTGAGAATCTTTGGGTATGCCGTGTATGTACCGATAGCGCCAAATCAACGTACCAAAATGGGTTCTCAAAGAAGGTTAGGGATATATGTTAGATATGTTTCTCCCTCTATAATCAGATATATTGAACAATTGACAGGTGATGTATTCACATCAAGATTTGCTGATTGTCATTTTGATGAAACTTTGTTTCCTAAATTAGGGAGAGAACATAAACCACATAAAAAGGAACTTTCCTGGACAACATCATTGAATTATTTAGATCCGCGCACAAGCGCAAGTGAACTAGAAGTTCAAAAGATTATTCATTTGCAAAGACTTGCAAATTAACTGCCAGATTCTTTTGCTGACTCTACAAGGGTAACTAAATCGCAAATTCCAATTATAGATGCTCTTATTCGGATAGAAGTCCCAGTAGGACAAAATACAATTCCTATAGCTACTGAATCAAAAACACGTCAGAAACGTGGATGACCCATTGGTTCAAAAGATAAAAATCCTCGAAAGAAAAGAGGATTAAATGATCAGAATGATCCAATTGAAGAATTAGGAAAAATGGATCAAGTGGAAACTGATGAAAAGATCCAAATATCTGAAAATGGTGAACAGAATAGTGAGATGTCCATTAATTATATAACTTCTGGTAGAAGTTGGAATCGGACGAAAATAACTGTTGATAATATTTTTACATACAATATAGTACTTGAAGTGTTAAAATATAATGAGGACCTTGAACCAATGTTAGTTGAAGAATGTTGTCATAGAAATGATTGGCCAAAATGGAAAGATGCGATTCAATCGAAGTTAAACTCACTTGCAAAGCGTGAGGTTTTTGAACCTGTAGTTCGAACACCAGAAGGTGTAAAACTAATTGGTTATAAATGGATATTTGTGCGAAAGCGAAATGAAAATAATGAAGTCGTAAGATATAAAGCACGACTTGTGGCACAAGGTTTTTCGCAAAAATCGGGTATTGATTACGATGAAACATATTTACCTGTGGTGGATGTAATTACACTCCGATACCTTGTGAGTCTAGTAGTACGTGAAAAGATCGACATGCGTCTAATGGATGTTGTGACTGCTTATTTATATGAGAACCTTAATAATGATATTTATATGAAAAGCCTAGAAGGATTTAGTATGCCTGAAGCATATAATTCCAACCCTCGTGGAAATTATTCCATTCAATTACAAAAGTCATTATATGGCTTAAAGCAGTCTGGATGGATGTGGTATAATCGTCTTAGTGAATATTTATTGAAATCGGGATATAAAAATGATCTACTATGTCCATGTATTTTTATTAACAAATATGGATATGGTTTTGTGATACTTGCGATATATGTTGATGATATTAACCTTATTGAAACTCCAGAAGAACTCCAAAAGGCAAGAAATATCCTGAAGCAAGAATTTGAAATCAAGGATTTTGGCAGAACCAAATTTTGTCTTGGTTTACAAATTGAGCACTGGAATATGGTATTTCATCAATCAATATATACAGCCAAAATTCTTAAAAGGTTTTACATGGATAAAGCACATCCATTAAGTTCTCCAATGGTCGTGAGATCATTAGATATAAATAAAGATCCTTTTCGACTTCGAAAAGATAATAAAGAACTACTTGGTCCTGAAGTACCCTATTTCAGTGCAATTGGCACATTGATGTACCTTGCTAATAATACTAGACCTGATATAGCATTTTCTGTGAATTTATTAGCAAGATTCAGTTCTTCCCCAACACGACGACATTAGAATTGGATTAAACATATCCTAAGATATCTCCAAGGGACAATGGATCTTGGATTATTTTATTCAAATAAAACCAATCCAATGTTGATTGGATATGCTGATGCTGGTTATCTATCCGATCCACATAAATTACGTTCTCAAACTGGTTATTTATTTACATGTGGTGGTACTGCTACATCATGGTGCTGTACAAAACAATCTATAGCAGTTACTTCTTCTAATCATGCTGAAATTATAGCTATTCATGAGGCAAGTCGAGAATGTGTGTGGTTGAGATCAATGATTCATTATATCCGAGAAAATTGTGGATTACCTTCTGAAAAGGAAATTCCAATACTTCTTTATGAAGATAATGCAGCTTGTATAGCTCAATTAAGAGGTGTATATATTAAAGGAGATAGGACAAAACATATTTCACCGAAAAAAATTTTTACTCACGAACTCCAGAGAAGAGGTGAAATTGATGTGCAACAGATTCGATCATGTGATAATCTGGCAGATTTACTCACTAATGCATTGCCGGCTGTTTCATTTGAAAAATTAGTACATAAAATTGGAATACGTCGGTTGAAAGATATAAAGTCATCTTGAAGATGTTATTAAGAGGGGGAGTATATATACTGTACTCTTTTTTCCTAACTAAGATTTTTTCCTATTGGGTTTTTTCTTAGTCAAGTTTTTAATGAGGCAGTATTCCCTCTAGAACGGAAAGTATACTCTTTTCCTTCACTAGGTTTTTATCCCACAGGGTTTTTCCTATGAAGGTTTTTAACGAGACATTTTTCGAAGTGGTTGAAAATGAACATCTAAGGGGAGTGTTATGAAATATTAAAGGTTAAGTGGTTGTTCATTTTCTTGAAGATAATGCGACTGTTCGTCTATTGTGACTATTCATTTTCTAAGGCTATTAAATTCATTTTTTAACCTTTCAAATTCTATATCGAAACCTCTATAAATATGGGTCATATATAAACAAACGAACAATTAATGAAATCGTATCTAAGCAATTCTCTCTTTTCTCTCCTCTTCTAATATCTTTACTTTTATATTTACTGATTTTATTTTGAATCAAATTCACAACAGATAATAAATTAGTAACTTTTATACAAGACTCTTAGTGGCATGTGAGAGGCATGATGATTGATAAAAGTAACTTATAAATTCATTTGATAAGTTGTATCTTATTTAAGAAAATAATATAGTATAAAAAAATTATGAGTGATAAATTTAAATGATTTTTGTTACATTTTATTGTCTTAGGATAAATTCATTTTGGAAATTTAATGGGGGCAAACATTCCCAAAGTCTTTGCATGGGTTCAGTAGTAATTTTGGGAGCTTCTTCGAACATGTATTTTTTGTTTTTTTTTTTCAATTAAAGTCCCGTGTCTGGTGAGAGGTTAGGTAGACCTGAAACTGTTTATTACTCTAAAAAGTAAAATTACAAGAAGGTACCCTTGGGCATGTTGAACAGATACAAAACGAAAAGTGGGAACAGCATATTTATGTAACACTGACTCTTAACAACAGCTGGAAGATGCAGAGCGTGGCGCGGGAGCTGAAAGGTCTTCTTTGGGCATTAGTTCTGTGCCTACATTGTTTTGCAATTGTTTGTCATGCCCAGGATCAATCAGGTGCTAATTGGACTCGCTAGCGTCTAACCAATTTGTTGAAATTTAAAGTGTTTTCTTGGTCATTTTTTTGCTTCAGGCAATGGTGATCTCAAGTAGAACTAATTCAGCAACCCCTGTTTTTGTGTTCTGATGCAGGCTTCATAAGCATAGACTGTGGGTTAGATGAAGCTTCCGACTACTCAGATGATATAACTGGCATCAACTACACCACCGATGCATCCTTTGTAGACACGGGTGAAAGCTACGGTATATCGAGAGAACACATGACGGCGTCTCTTGAACGCCAGCTCTGGAGAGTAAGAAGTTTCCCAGATGGCCATAGGAACTGTTACAATTTAAGTGCTGGACAGGCCAAAGGAGATAGATACTTAATCAGAGCCAGCTTCATGTACGGAAACTATGATTCCAAAAATCAAACACCAACCTTTGACCTGCATCTTGGTGTTGAGAACTGGACTACTATTTCGCCTACAAATTCAACTTCTATTCTCAAGGAGGAGATCATACATGTCTCTTTATCCGATTATCTTTACGTCTGTCTTCTAAACACGGGCAACGGAACACCCTTCATATCAGCACTAGAGGTGCGACCACTGAACAACGAGACATACAAGGCTAAAGATTCTAGAGAATCACTCGCATGTTACTTCCGCATCAGATTTGCTCCAATAACCCATACAGTTATCAGGTGAGACGCATGATGTTACTCATCTCTCTTGTCTGTGTGTACATCCCCAGACCACTATATATTGTTTTTCCTAGCAAACACCACAGGGTAAAACCCTTGTAAAGATTTCAAACTTACACAACATTCACAGCATTCTACAATCTTTACTTGATGGCCTTGCTATTAGGTATCCATATGATGTTTATGACCGCCTGTGGGATCCCTTTACAACGCCTTCAAATTGGGCTGCGTTAAGCACCTCGCAGACTGTCATTTATCAGAATAACTACACACTGCCGGCCACTGTAATGAGATCTGCCGTGAAGCCAAAGAACGATACTGGCAATCTGGAATTTTACTGGGAAGCAGGGGATCCTAATACACAGTTCTATTCCTATTTTCATTTTCAGCTTCCGAACAACCAAACCAGGGAATTCTACATGTACCTCAACGATCGCAAAGTATACAGTAGTACTGTTAACCCAACCTACCGCTCTGCGTTAACCATTTACGATACAATCGGGGATAGTGAGGTACGGTTCAACTATTCTCTGCGTAAAACAGAGAATTCGACCTTTCCGCCCATCATCAACGCAGCAGAGCTAATACTGTTCTGCGGTTCTTACAATCACAAACAGAAGAAGACGATGGTGCACCATTTAACAACTTTTTTTATGCTTTCGCCATATATTGGTTTCGTAAGCTTGTCATTTGCCTGTGTTCAAAGGTATATATTGTGGCAATTCTCATTTAAGTGCATCCTGAATATGCAGTCCACGCCATTGTAAATATCTAGTCAGCATATGGAGTGAAAAGATCAAACTGGCAAGGAGACCCTTGTTTACCCAAGGCCGATATGTGGGAAGGGCTTGACTGCTTCGTCCCCGATGACAAGAGTATTCCCCCAAGGATTAAAGATTGTACGTTTATGCCTTGGAATTTGGAAAATGGTGTTCATGGTTATTTTCTCCTGGCAAGCAATGAGTCAATTTGTTTTGCAATCAGGAATTTGTCATCAAGTGGATTGACTGGAAATGTGATCCCCTTCTTGTCCCATCTCACTTTCCTAGAGTGCCTGTAAGTATCAAAAAGCTTACACAGATTTGAACTAATTGTGTCCGAAAACAAGGATACTCATCAGGTTAATCAAATTATTTCAGGGATTTGTCAAATAATAGTTTAAATGGACTGGTTCCAGATTTTCTCGCTGAACTACCATCTTTGAAGGTCCTGTAAGTATCTAAAGCCCTGGACATTCCGCAATTCATTCTGCATTGAATTTCAGAGGTGGTGAGCCTTTATTGTGCTTTGCTTTTTATAGAAACTTAACTGGAAACAAGTTCTCTGGATCAATTCCGCAGAAACTGGTTGACAAGGCAAAGAATGGCTTGTTGTTAAGGTTTGTTCTCGATCTAATCCATGATCGCTATAATTATCTTCACCAGTCACCTGTTGTTCTATTTTTTCATAGTTAAGGAAATGTATTTACCATCCGTAAACGGAAACTTTGGAATAGTACATTTTGTTTTGTTTAAGTGAAAGGATAATTCTTTGTTAGATTTAATTCAAATAACAATTTGACATGATCTTCGAGTTTCAAGTGATGAAGTAATACCATTATGGAGTAGTGTTAGATTGAAATTTTAAGAAAAGAACATCCATTGCAGAGTAAATTTGGATGCTTCATTAACTAAGAGGAAACCAAAAACTGTTTCAAATGGGGCCACTGAAAGAATAAGAGATCAGAAAAGTTTGTCCCTCTTCCATCATTCACTTAGCTGCCTTGCTATTAATTAAGATGGAGGAAACACTCAGTGTTGCCAACAAAATAGGACTAGACTGGTCATAAAAATGTTGTCTCTTGTATTAGAAGTTACTAAAATTTCTATAATCATTTAAGTTTCTAGAACAGGACCCATCAGCTGCAGTTAAGAAGCCAGGCTTACTGCTATTGTCGTCACATTGTTTTGTACACAGAATTGAGGGCTTTCCGAGTGAGACCCCGAATCAATGTCAATCCGGTGATGGTAGCGAGGGCAAAAAAAAGAAATCAAACAAGTTTGTGGTAATACTGGTTACATTACTAATTACATCCTTGATCATCTTGGCTGCTTTAGTTCTTCTCTGGAGAGTAAGACGGACTAAAAACCAAGGTACTGTAAGGGTCATAGCCCTTTAACCAGAGCATTTTGCCGTTTTTGCTTTTGACACCAAAAGTAGGTGCATTAACACTCTGAATTCTCTTTACCAGTTTCGAAGTTAAAGCCTGTAGGCTACAGCAAGAATGGGTTTCTAGTGTCAAAAAATTTACGGTTAACTTACTCTCAAATCTTGGAGATCACCAACAATTTTGAAAGGGTTTTGGGAAAAGGAGGCTTCGGAACTGTATATCACGGTGTGTATGCGGGAAATCAAGTTGCCGCGAAGCTACTTTCACCTTCATCTGTCCAAGGTTATAATGAGTTTCATACAGAGGTATGACAAACGAACTAAATTTCTCAGAGCTTGTAAAAGTCATGTTCAGCTATTTCATTATCAAGCCATATTGCATTTCTCAAATGACAAGAAATTTCACACGCTGAGCTCCTCACAAGAGTTCATCATCGTAATCTGACGACTCTTGTTGGGTATTGTTATGAGGATAACAAGATGATGCTCGTGTACGAGTACATGTCAAAGGGGAACTTAAAAGAACTTCTTGCAGGTGGAGGCTTAGCCCCTTTGGCACGCTGTTTCCTTCGTCATCTAACCACAAAATTGAAAAGAATTAAGCTTTATTCTATTAATGCAGATAATCATGCAAATGTCCTCAGCTGGTTAGAGAGGCTTCAAATTGCATTGGATGCTGCACTAGGTAAACTTTACAATTTCCTGACACCATTTCTTCATTTCTTCTGTGTTCATTTGATACATTCTTAAATTGTCTTTTGCCATAAATTCATCACTTTTTCTTCAGAAGAAAAAATTCATTTGATCGAAAAATGTGATATGCAGGACTAGATTATTTATACAGCGGTTGCAAGCCACCGATCATTCACAGAGATGTAAAATCCACAAACATCTTGCTAAATGAAAAACTGGAGGCAAAACTGGCTGATTTTGGGCTATCAAGAGCCTTTTCAAAGGATGACGGCTCTTTCATTTCCACCAGAGTCATTGGCACCCCGGATACGTTGATCCTGAGTGAGTAGTTTTATTTCTTTGTACTGCAAGAATGCTTTTCCTGGAGTATCGCTTAGGGTATTTACTTTGTGCTCTTATCTGCAGGTATTATGAATCTCAAAGGTTGCATGAGAAAAGCGATATCTATAGCCTTGGAATTGTTATCTTGGAGCTGATAAGGGGTAGAATAGTGTTCACAGGGACCGAACAGTTGCGTCACATTACACGATAGGTTAATCTTTTGGTTGAAACTGGTGATATAGGAGGAATTGTTGATCCCAAGTTGAACGGGGATTACGACATGAACTCCGCATGGAAAGCTTTAGAAGTGGCGATGGCTTGTTCCTCTTCCTCTTCTTCGAGAAGACCAGCCATGGCTGATGTCCTCAAAGAGTTAAGCGAGTGTTTGACAGCTGAAAGAGCACGTAGAGCAGGGTCAGGCTGTACACATTCTGGGAATTTGCCTGAGGTGAACCTCGTCTCTTGGGACACGGAACTGCTTCTGAGGTAGAAATACTGTAATACTCTTACCGGATTTGTGTCCCTCTTGTACTGGTATCTCTACAAATGAAGCCTGCCGTGATATTTGGCCATATTTAATTGAACGGTCAATTAATGGTTAGATTTAGAAGTTAAATTTTTTTTTAAGATTTGAGAATTTCTAAATTTGTAGAGTCCGAAGGGCTTAACTTGATTTATGTAAAAATTTTCTCGTTTCTCTAAAAATTATTTTGTGATTTTTGTGTATAGTTTTTTAATATAATTTAAGACTGTCAAGTTGCACCTTAATACCCCATTTGTGATTTTTGACCATAATGATTTCATTTAATTAATAGCTGTTATAAAATTTGGGTAGTGTTAGAATAAAATCTACACACTACACACTAAAAAAACTTTAACTATTCTTTGCAAAATAATTTTTTCAAACTTCTCTATTTCTTTTCTCTCACAATTCTTTCACAAAATGATGGTGTATTTCAAGTTTAGAGAATAGCTCTATTTATAGAGCTCTTAATTAGTGGAATACATCATCTTCTACTAATCTTAATTAGTGGTATCTCCACTAAATGGTGGACATCCATAAAAATTCATAATTAGTGGAGCTTCCATTAATTCAACATATTTACAACACTCCCCATTGGATGTCTATTCATTACATAAAGAAAATGTCTTGTTAAAACCTTACTAGATAAAAACCCAGTGGAAAAAAAATCTAGTGAAGGAAAAAGAGTATACTATTCTATATGTCTGTTTATTACTCCTCCTGATGAGATGATTCCTTTAAATATTTGAATTGACGCATACCAATTTTATATCTCAACTTTTCAAATGTTGCGGTCGGTAAAGTCTTCGTGAAAATATTTGTGAGGTTGTCATATGATCGAATTTGTAGCACATCAATTTCACTTTTCTTCTGGAGTTTATGAATAAAGAAGAATTTTGGTGAAATATGTTTTGTCCGATCTCCTTTAATATATCCTCCTCGTAATTGAGTTATGCAAGCTGCATTATCTTCATAAAAAGAGTTGGAATATCTCTGATAGATGATAATTTACAATTTTCTCGGATATAATGAATAATTGATCTTAACCATATACATTCTCGACTTGCTTCATGAATGGCTATAATTTTAGCATGATTTGAAGAAGTAACTGCTATAGATTATTTTGTAAAACGCCATGATATAGCAGTATTTTCACATGTAAATAGATAGCCCGTTTGAGAACGTACTTTATGTGGATCAGATAAATAACCAGCATCTGCATAACCTATCAATGTTGGGCTAGTTTTATTTGAATAAAATAATTCGAGATCAATTGTACCTTGGAGATATCGAAGGACTTGTTTAATTCCATTCCAATATCGTCGTGTTGGTGAAGTACTAAATCTTGCTAATAAATTGACAGTAAAGGCAATATCAGGCCGTGTATTATTAGCAAGATACATCAATGCACCAATTGCACTGAGATATGGTACTTCAGGACCAAGAAGTTCTTCATCATCTTTTTGAGGTCGGAAATGATCTTTATTCACATTTAATGACCGGATGATATTAGAATACTCAATGGATGTGTTTTGTCCATGTAGAATCTTTTTAGAACTTTTACTGTATATGTTGATTGATGAATAAATGTTTCACTTTCCAAATGTTCAATTTGTAAACCAAGGCAAAATTTGGTTTTACCAAAATTCTTGATTTCAAATTCTCTTTTTAAATAATCAATTGTTTCTTGGAGCTCTTTAGAAGCCCAATAAGATTAATATCATCAACATATATAGCTAATATCACAAATTTAGAACCAGATTTCTTAATAAAAACACATGGACATACCTAGTTATTTTTAAATCCCGCTTTCAATAAATATTCACTAAGACGATTGAACAACATGCGTCCAGATTGCTTCAGGTCATATAATGATTTCTGCAACTTGATGGAGTAATTTTCACAATGATAATGTTTATATGCTTCAGGCATATAAAATCCTCCGAGAATTTTCATGTAAACATCATTTTCTAAATTTCTATACAAGTAAGTAGTGACAACATCTAATAGGCGTATATCTATCTTTTCATATACTGCAAAACTGATAAGATATCGGAGTGTAATAGCATCAACAATAGGAGAATAAGTTTCATTATAATCAATACCTGGTCTTTGTGAAAAACCTTGGGCTACTAACCGTACTTTTTGTCGTACGATTTCATTATTTTCATTGCGCTTTCGCACAAATATTCATTTGTAGCTAACAGGTTTTACACCTTCTGGTGTTCGGATTGCAGGTCCGAAGACTTCACGTTTTGTCAGTGCATTTAACTCCGATTGAAACTAGGGGCGGCCATATTAAACACGACACACCAACACAACACGAAAACAACACGGTTATAGCGGGTTAGGGTTGGGGTTTCGCGGGTTCGGGTCGAAACAGGTCGACCCGTTTAACTTTAAATGTGTACATGTCATAAACGAGTTTAACCCGTTTTAACCTGTTTCAACCCGCAAAACCGTTTAACTTTTTTTAATATTTATATTTAATACTTTTTGTAATACCCTACAAATTTTACTGTAAAAAATTAGATAATTTAATTTTTTACATGAATTAATTGAATTAAATTTTATTATATGAATTAATTGTATTGTTTGTGTGTCTATTTTGTTTAATTATATGAGACATCTTAAGAAAAATAAATGATGTTAATGCGGCTATTTACTTGATATATAGTAAATGAATCATTCGTAATTAATTATTATTTAGTGTTTATAGTAATATTATTATTACAATGACTTTTAGTTAGAGAAAATAATTTTTTGAACAATCTAATTTTATTACAAAAATACATTTGTTTAAATTTTTAAGATTAAATCTTATGAATTTATTAAGATCTCTAAATATTGAGTGGGATAGTTTGTTATTTTATTGGTTTTTTATGACTTTATGAGTTGTTTTATTAGTTTTTTTTAATTTTATATGATTTGATTTAATTTTGTAAAAATTTTTGTGTAATGGTGCACAGATTGGTGGGTTTAGTAAGTATTCGGATTGAGGGATTTAATAATTATCTATTTAATTTTTGTGTCTAATCATGTCAACCCGTTTTATAACACGAACACGACACGAGAATAAACGGGTTGACACGACACGCCACGTTTATTAAACGGGTCGTGTTCGGGTTGGCTTGTCGAGTGTAATTATCTCAAATTGACACGACCCGCCAACCCGAACACAACACGATTGCCACCCTTAATTGAATCGCATCTTTCCATTGTAGCCAATCTTTTTTATGCCGACATTCATCAACTGATATTGGTTCAGGATCATCACTATCCTGTATAACATCAAGAGATATATTGTATGCAAACATATTATCAATAATTGTTTCTATCCGATTTCAACTTCTACCGAAAGTGGTATAATTGATAGAAATTTCAGTGTTACTTTCATCAACTTTTGGTTCATTGTTAGCAGTTTTCTCTTGGTCTTTATCATTTGTTTCTTCAATATAATCTTTTGGATCATTTAATTCTCTTTTCTTTCGAGGATTTTTATCTTTAGAATCAAGAGGTCGGCCACGCTTCTGGCGTGTTTTTAACTCAGCAGCTATAGGTATAATCTTTTATTCTGCTGGAACTTCTAGTCGAATATGAGCATTTATAACTGGAATATGCGATTTTGTAACTCTTCTGGAGTTAACAAAAGCGTTTGGCATTTGATTTGCAATACTTTGCAAATGAATTATCTTTTGAACTTCAAGTTCATATGTACTTATGCACGGATCAAGATAATTTAATGATGTTGTCCAAGCAAGATCTTTCTTATGCTGTTTATGTTCTCTCCCTAATTTAGGGAATAATGATTCATCAAAATGACAATTAGCAAATCTTGTTATGAATACATCTCCTATCAAGACTTCAACATACCTGATAATAAAGGGAGAATCATATCTAACTTATATCCCCTTTCTTCTTTGAGGACCCATCTTTGTACATTGGTTTGTACAATTGGAACATATACAACACACCCAAAAATTCTTAAATGAGCAATATTTGGTTCTGAACCAAAAGTCAATTGCAAATGAGATAATTTATGATAACTAGTTGGCCTTATACGTACAAGTACTGCACATGTAAAATAGCATGTCCCCAGGTAGATGTTGGGAGATTTGTTTTCATTAATAATGGTCTAGTAATTAATTTTAATCTTTTAATAAAAGATTCAGTAAGACCATTTTGTGTATGAACATGAGTTACAAGATATTCAACATTAATCCCAATTGACATGCAATATGTATAAAAAACATATGATGAAAATTCACCACTATTATCCAAATAGATATTTTTAATGTGAAGGTTAGAAAATTATGCTCGTAATTTAATTATTTGAGCAAGTAATCTAGCATACACCAAGTTGCGTGTAGATAATAAACTCATATGTGACCATCGGGATAATGCATTAATTAAGACCATAAAATATTTGAACGGTCCACATGGTGGATCAATATGTTCTCAAATGTCTCCGTGAATCCATTCAAGAAATGTAGGACTTTCAGCTCCTACTTTTATTGGTGATGGTCTAACAATTAATTTTTCTAGGGAACATGCAACATATGATAATTTTTCAAATGTCAATATCTTTTTAATTTTTTAATGGATGACCATGTGTATTCTTAATTATTCTTCTCATCATGGTAGATCTCGGATGACCCAACCGATCATGCCAAATGTTAAAAGTAGCAGGATCAGTAAACTTCTGGTTTACCAGATGATGAATTTCAATTGTACGTATTTTTGCAAAATATAGGCCAATAGAAAAAGACGGAAAATTTTCTAATACAGATTTTTTACCCAAATTAATTTGAGTAATATAAAGATACTCAATACCATTTTTCTCATTTGTTTCAACATATACCCATTTCTGCAAATATTTTTAAAACTCAATAAATTTCTTCTAAATTTTGAGAAAAATAGTGCCTTATCAATAGTAATTATTATTTCTTCATGCAATAATATACTAGCTCTTCCGGAGCTTTCAATTATATTTGTACTACCGTTTATCGTATAAATATTTATTTCTCCCATTTTGAGATAAGAAAAATATTTCTCATTTTGGAGTATGGTATGTGTAGTTCCACTATCAATAATACATACATCATCATTAACTACAGCCATCTGAACAACATATATATGCAAACGTAAATATTATTAGAATATAATAAAAATTCAGAAAATATCAGGGTGAGACGTTAGTTCTTCTAGACACTGCCATCACCAATTAAATGGTCTATCCTACCGTCTGGGTGTTCAAAAAAATTTGATGCATCTATATGGGTAATATTGATATTAAAATCTTCAAGATCAATATCATCATCCTCAACATCATTTTCTGGATGTTGAGAAAAATTTGCTTCAACATCTTTATTATTCTTTTTCAGTGAAACTTGATATAACTCCACTAAATACTTGGCCGTACGATAGTTACGTGACCAATGACCTTTCATGCCACATCTATAACATGTATTATCATACTTTTCTTTCATTTCTTTTTCTTTTTCTTTTCCCATATGATCTTTTCTATTTCATGTCAGGTGGACAGTATTTCTCACAGTTTGATTACGATTGTGATAAGGGAAATATCGAGCGTGTTCACGACCACGGCCACAACGATGACGACGACTATAACGATAGCTTCTGCTGGAGCTGACAACATTCACTTCTGGGAGTGTTGTTGAGCCAGTTGGTCTGGCTTCATGATTTTTCAATAATAATTCATTATTTTTTTCTACAATAAGGAGAGCAGTAATTAAATCTGTAAATTTTGTATACTATTTTTCTCGATATTATTGCTGCAGAACAATATTCGAGGCATGAAAGGTGGAGAATGTTTTCTCCAGCATATCTTCATCAGTAATTTTTTCTTCACATAATTTTAACTGAGATGTAATTTTATACATAGCGGAGTTATATTCATTCATGGTTTTAAAATCCTGCAACTTCAAGTGCAACCATTCATACCATCTAGTGGATAGTACGACTATCTTCAGGTGGTCAAATCTTTCTTTTAAATTTACCCACAAGACATATGGATCTTTTTCGATAAGATATTCCATTTTCAAATTTCTGTCAATATGACGACGGATAAAAATCAAAGCTTTGGCCTTTTGTTGTACAGATGTACTATTATTTTCTTGAATAGTTTCACTAAGACCTTCACCATTTAGATGCATTTCTGCATTGAGAACCCATGACATATAATTTTTTTCAAAAATATCAAGGGTTACAAATTCGAGTTTAGCAAGGTTAGCCATATGGATCAATAAATGCGTACCTGTCTTCTGGTTTGTGCAACGATAGAGACTTGTGCTTTAATCTTTTGGCTTTTGTAACGACAGAGACTCATGCTGATAACGTGTTATAAAATTTGGGTAGTATTAGAATAAAATCTACATACTACACACTAAGAAAACTCTAACTATTCTTTGCACAAGAATTTCTTCAAACTTCTCACTTTCTTTTCTCTCTCAATTTTCTCTCACAATTCTTTCACAAAATGATGGTGTATTCAAGTTTAGAGAATAACTCTATTTATAGAGCTCTTAATTAGTGGAATATATAATCTTTCACTAATCTTAATTAGTGGTGTCTCCACTAAATAGTGGACATCCATAAAAATCTATAATTAGTAGAGCTTCCACTAATTCAATATATTTACAACAATAGTTGAATTTTAACATATTAATTATTGTTGAGATAATAGCTATATATTCTATCCACTTTAAATCATTTGTCTCATTTAACTGATTATACGGGTATTAATATAAATAAGTTTTTTAATTAATTAAAGATATTTTTTATTTTTTCTCTTAAAATTCAATTTATTTTTTTCTCTTTATTAAGAAGTATTCAAATTTTAAAGTTTAGATAGAATTCCATATTGTTTCTCTCTCTTATTATTTAAATGTGATCAGTTTATTAAGAAAAAATTATTTAATATACTTGAAAAATAAAGTGTTACTAAATGGGAACAAATTTAAAATGTTAAAATTTAATTTCTTAAAAAACTGATAATTTTTTTAAAAAATAAATTAAAAATGACACAAATAATTTAAAACGGGAAAAGTATTATATTTTATGACTAATGACGTCCTAAAATTGAGGGCATTTGAAGATGTGCTCATTTGCGATTGCTCCAAAGACCAATCCAATATGTTATGCGACATCTAATTATTATCTTCGGTGTATTAAAGCATGGAACCTTTGAAAAGTATTAGACTAGTTGGCAATTTAACGCTATGCATGGAGATTTTGCCCATTAAAACATAATCCTTTGTATTATTAGATATTATATACATCTCATAATATATTATGATAACCTACTTATTGAGATTAAATAACATACTTATTTAGATAAAAAGATCATGATTTTTCAAGATTCCAAGAAGCTCTTCGATTCTGGGTGCACTTTTAGTTTTCCCCTGTGCAGCCAGCCAAGTAAAATTTCTTTTAAGAATGAAAGGCAATTCATACAATCTCGGGACATTGTACACTTTTGTTAATGATGTCCTGAATTTACTTTCACAGATGAAACCAAGACAACCATTACCTCAAAATTCTGGTCCCTTAATTAATTCTCAAACTTAACCTGTGTCATGAATGGATCACCACTCAGATTCAACACATAAAAAGAAAAAAAGAATATTGATAAATTTATCACTTACAATTCCCACACAACTTCTGCTCTGGGAGACCACAGCTTCCTAGTTTTTGTTCCATGAAATTTGATAGGTGCAATGTCATAGGCCTCTACTGCTTCCTCTTGTGTACCCATGGAATTTAAGATATGAAAATAAGGATGTGACAACAGTTAAAACTGGTTAAAATATTTTTACTAAGTGTACTATGACACACGAATAATTAGAAGATAGCATTTACACCAATGGAATTCAAATAAGAAACTTTTCCAGTGCTAGACCGAGACGACCTTATTGGCACCAAGAAACTATTCACCTATGAAAATTATCCCGAAAGTAAATATGTGCAAGCATTGCAGATTTTGAAGACAAATATATCAATAATACATTTTAATTTAAATAAATTTCAAGTTTTTTTTCCTAAGTTGTACAAATGTCTGTAAAAGCCTGTGTGGATCTTCAAATCATCTTGTTGAAGAGGGAGAACAATCAAAACCAAATCTCAACACTGCAAAAATGAAAGAAAAAGAATTTGCAAAATGAGAGAGAAGGTGCTCACTGAAAGTTCCCAAGTAAAGGTCCTTGTTTCTAGCAAGCCTTCCAATTCTTGCTTGCCACCTTCCATATAAGAGCCCAAACCATCATCTCAGAATAAGCTTGTGATTCAACCCGAGCTTTGTCAGCATGAACCAGCTGCCATTCGGAGGCTAGACTCATGAGTCTCTTGACCATTCTGCCTTGTCTCCATTTGTGCCCTCAATTCAAGCAGAGTCCGTCTCTATCTTCCTGCAAGAGTAACTGCTCTATCATTAGCTTCTCCTTTGTCTAAATCCCCCCAAATCTCGCTTGCAAGAAATGATGTTAAATGCAAGAACTTGTTTCTCAAATGTAGCAGTGAACTTTGCAACTTTTTCTGTAATATTATGGTCCCACTACTAAGAACGAGACAGCATTTGGCCAGTTGAATCAGAATCAAGGATCTTGTCATCTTCCTTTGATTCATAATATGCCACTACATGGTAAGGTAGTAGCCTAAAAAAATTCCAGAAAATCAGAAGAAGCTACTGGCTTGAAAGTTAGAACAAGCAAAAACTGCCCTAAAGACAGCCATTACAAAGGCATGATATTCCTGTAAAATGTATTGCAAGTAGGTCAAGGAAGGGGTATTTATGTTCAAAATAGAGTCCAACATTGCAAGCATCACAAATAACTTGGTACAAAAGAACACACAAACCACAACTACTTTGTTGGGATTATCACACCATTACTTAATAGCTATAATATTTACCTTTTGTGATATAATCTAAATATGAAAAGTAGAAGAAAGTCCCAAATTTAAAATCACAGCCATTTCCAATAGTCAACAGAGGAATGATCAGAAAATTATTGAAAAGAAATTATCAGCCTTTCAAATTTGACTTCATTTGTATGTTTAAAAGAAATTATTGAAATTATTATAATTTGGTTATAATTTAATCAAGTTGTTACTAGAATTGTAACAGTGTTCATTAAAAAAAATTTTTACATTAACATACACGATCTGTTTTGGCCTTTAAAAAAAAATTATAAGAGGTAAGGAAGGGGTAAAGACTTTCCATGACATTGATATGGTAATATGGTCATATTAATATGACTTTTTTTGGCATTATTTTTTGTGAGTTATTAATGTGGTTATTAATAGTTATAATAGCATAAATAATTGTAATTTTAACAATACTAATAGTTATAATAGAATAATTATTTTTCAAAATTCTTTTAAAAAAATATTATATAATATTCAATGACTATTTTACCCATAACGACAAAAAACTCAATCATTGAAAGGTGTAGGTGGAAGAATTCTAAAATCTACACCATTCATTATGGAAGTGGAAAAGATTTTTAAAGAAAAAATATTTTTAAAAAATAATATGGACAATTTAATCCCCTTTATCACTTTTAGAATATACATTTAGAGTAATATGGTTAGAGGTAGTTGACCAGGGATCTATACGTTGCACCAGGCTTCTACTCTACCAAAATCACATCTCTAGCCACTAGTCTCTAGTCGGAGTACTGTGATGTCAATCGGATAGAAAACAGAGGACGCAATTCCATCCCTGCATTCAGCAACCAAACAACACCCTATGATTGCCGCATTGTCCACCATGTTGTGTAGAATCAAACAAACAAGAAGGCAAACAAATGAATCAACCAACAACAATCAAACAAAAGTTGTTTGGAGTGGTTGAACAACTTTGCAATTGTGAAAGCTACGGAGGCCTCTGGTATGCCTATAAATAGGCATGCCCTAAGAGCAAAGAATTATCCAAGAGAAGCTCTCGGTATAGAGTGTAAAAGCTTCAGAAAAATTGTGAGGGTTTGAAAAAATTCTCTGAGTACTCTCTAGGTATTTTTCTTGAGTTTGAGATATGAGAAAAATATTGTATTTGATATTGTGTAGTTGTAACAATTTTTTCCATAGTGAATATTTTTCTCGGTTGTCTTTTGACAACGGCCGTAGTTTTTCTCCGGTTTTGAAATTTTTCACGTAAATCTTTGTCTTATTATTTTTCTCTATGATTGCTTGATTATTATTTTTATTCAAAGGTAGTGTGGGGTAATAGGGATATTTTTCCCAATAACTGGTATCAGAGACTTACTGGAGGATTAATATCTACTTATCGTATGCTCTGTTGTTGCCACTAAGGTGGACCCTCCACATTAGAAAATAAATTAGATTATTATTACTCTATATATTAAGCCTACAAGTACATTTGGTGCGGTGGAGTTTTAGTGTGTGTTTTATACTACAAGCACATGAAGAATGTCAACAATTAAATTTGATGTTGAGAAATTTGATGGCAAAATGAATTTTGCCTTATGGCAAGTGGAAGTCAAGGATTTGTTAATCCAGTCTGGATTGTACAAAGTCTTGAAGGGGAGGTCAATCCCTTTGACCAGCAGAAAAGATTCAGAAGTGTCCGGTGAGAGCAGTGGAGACTCAAGAAAGTCCACAATGAGCGATGAGGACCTGGAGGAGCTAGATATGCGAGCTACCAGTCTAATACGGTTCAGTTTGGCAAAGAATGTTCTTGCTAATGTGATTGGACTGTCTACAACAAAGGAGATTTGGGATAAGCTTGAAGAATTGTACCAGATCAAAAGTGTTACAAATAGGTTTTATTTGAAGGAGTAATTTTATACACTGCAAATGGAAGAAGGTACAAAAATTTCAGATCATATGAATGTCCTAAATGGGCTTATTTCTTGATTGGAGACTCTCGGAGTTAAAATAGATGATGAGGATAAAGCTCTGCGACTCATCTTACCTCTTCCATCTATTTACAAACACATGCAGCCAATTTTAATGTATGGGAAGGAAATTGTAATTTACTCAGATGTGGCGAGTAAATTAATTTCTAAAGAAAGAAGATTAAAAGAAGAAAGCTGACCTTCAAAAAACTCAGTGTTTACTGTTTGTGAGTATGTGAAGAAAAAGAACTCTGTGAAGAAAATTATATGCTGGGGATGTGGACAAATGGGCCACATCAAGAAAAATTGCAAGAAGGGTGGAGCTGGTTCGGCCAATAGCTCCAAAGAAATAGATAATGTTACCAATATCGTTTCCCTAGCAGAGGGAGATGATAAATTGTTTTAAAGACAAATATATGTCCTCATGGCATGATTGCTACCACTGAAAATGCCATGAAAGAGGACATATGATTGGTAGTATGTCCACAAATTTGTACATGGGTATTGGCTGATGGTTATGTAAGGTGTGTGGTGGAATAAAAGAATGTTGATGGCTAATGAACTTCCGAAAAATCAGCATGGAAGTTGCACCGACATGGGTCAGGTGAAATTCTTGAAGTTGATGTTAATTTCAAGTGGATGTACTCTTTATGGTGGAGTATGATAATGCTTATTATTGTCGGTATTAGACAATGTTTCGGTAGCAATTTTTTTTTTTTTTTTTGGTTTAATTCAGGTGGAGATTATTGTATAGAATTAAACAAACAAGAAGGCCAACAATAATTGTTGTGTAGAATCAAACAAACAAGAAGGCAAACAAATGAATCAACCAACAACAATCAAACAAAAGTTGTTTAGAGTGATTGAACAACTTTGCAATTGTGAAAGCTACGAAGGCCTCTGGTATGCCTATAAATAGGCACGCCCTGAGGGCAAAGAATTATCCAAGAGAAGCTCTTAGTGTAGAGTGTAAAAGCTTCAGAAAAATTGTGAGAGTTTGAAAAAAATTCTTTGAGTACTCTCTAGGTATTTTTCTTGGGTTTAGGGTATGAGAAAAATATTATATTTGATATTGTGTGATTGTAACAATTTTTCACGTAGTGAATATTTTTCTCGGTTGTCTTTTGACAACAGTCGTAGTTTTTCACCGTTTTTGGAGTTTTTCACGTAAATCTTTGTCTTGTTATTTTTCTCTGTGGTTACTTGATTTTTATTTTTATTCAAATGTAGTGTGGGGTAATAGGGATATTTTTCCCAACACACCATTGATCATCACCAGCTCCATCTCCAATAGTGCGGCTTGATGTCTGTTTCTCATCAACACCGACAAGATCACCGTCTCCTTCTTCAAACTCGATCGCCACCACAAAGTAGCTCGGATTGGACTCCCGGTCTACGTGGAACGCTATGGTCTTCCCTGAATAATCACATGCAACACTGGCAAAAACAAAAAGAACAAAATTATGCTTTGCCTGATATGCCAAAATATTTGACCAACTTTGATGTGCCTAAAGCTTTTGCGCATATCTAATTTGTAGAATTCCGGCGTCCCGGAGTTTTCTTTCTTTTTCGGGAATGGCCATGCCACCAAAGGCTATTCCACTAAGATCAAAGTGAGCTAAATCGGTTCGACATACACCTCTGGGGCAAAATCTGTTATCACCACCCTTACTGCTTTGCAGAACAGGCCGGGTGTTTTGTACATTTTACCTGGCAATTTTTATCCCACAAGTGATCAGTGACACATACCTAGAAGGATGCTAGCAATAGAATAGAACTCATAACTTATTACGAAGCAAATCATAGGTGCTTCAGAATTTATATTAGTTATTTTATCTAGTAAAAAATGTGGCAAAATAAACTGAGCGTGGTTAAAAAAATGTTCAAAGAGAGAAACAATTAAAATAAAACCAAGAATTCATCAAGCATTCAATTCATTCGAAGCTAATTAACCGATGTAATGAAGGGCATGAATGTCGAGGAAATAAAGAAGAATAAGTTACTTGATACTTCTGCTTAAGCTTGTATGGTTTTATCATGAATTAGCTAGCGTTGTACCTTGTAACAAGCTCCACATTACCTCACAGACTTGTATAGATATGGACCAATTCCAGTTACCAAGGATGAGAAAGGTTCTTGAGACACCAAGTTTTTGTACCCACAAGCTCCTCCTGTATACCAGTCAGCATATGTTCCAACCAATTTGTATTTAGGAGGAAACTAAAAAAAAAAAAGTTTTCGACCACATTAGTATTCGTATGAAATTAAATTTTCAAAATTCATTCTTAATTTTTAATTCAATTGAAAAAGATAGTTAAAAAATGAATATAGCATAATAATTTTTGAAGAATTTTCCTAAGATATTAACGTGTTCCTAGAAACTAATTAGTATTATTAGATAAAGTTTATGTAGTATTTTTGTCATTTTGGGTTATTTACATTTGGATACAAAAGAATTTCATCAAATGATCTATTCAAAAAGTAGTTGATATATCTCTAAACCTTACTTTTTAAGAAATAAATAAAATATGAAAAGAAGTATCATTTTGGTTTTAAAGAATTGAAATAGGTACGTCCTCTGTTCCAGTTTGAATATTCACTTTTAATTTGATAAAAAAAAAATTACTCAATTATTCTTATTATAGTTGTGATTAGTTACAGGACCATATGAATTAGTGAGATGTAATTCCTTTAAATTAAGAAGATTGATAGTAGAAATTTGGCTGAAAAATATATGTATTATAAGGAAGTGAATATTCAATTGTAGACATCCCAAATTAGAAATGTGGATATGCAACTTTGGAGGGAGGGAGTATTACCTTTTCTTTTTGAGTTAAATGATTCATATATTCATTTAGTCATTCCGTCAAAATTGGATTATCAACTTAATTATATTGAAGTAAGCCTAAAATTGATCCATCTTTTAATTGCAATTAAATATATATTATTACATCCCCACGTTAGGAAGAAGATTAAAATTATATGATATGATTAATAAATTCTAGTCACAAATAGTTATTTGATTTAACTATTAATTTATAATATATATATATATATATATATAATAGGTATTCACTTTTATCCGTATCAATTTTTGTTATAAAAAATTAATATTTTCAAATTTATTAAATCCAAAAAGAAAAAGAAAAAATTTATTAAGTCAAAATGATATCCTTGTAGTAAAATAAAAATTATAGAATTTTATATGTTTTATAATTTTATTACATTCTTAAAAAATTATTTGTATTTTCTACTTATAAATAATTTATATTTAGATAACGTCAAATTATGAATATCTATAAATAATTAATTTTTAAAATTTTTTATACACCTAAATTATCATGTTTTAATTTATATGTATAATTTTTTTTTTTTTTTTTGTGTGGGGACATCATCCCAAATTCCCTCCTTGGGATGGCATTTTTTTTTCTCAACAAATATATCCTTTTTTTTTTTGGCTCTTCTTCCTGGTTTTGCCTCTTCCTCCCACGACTCCCACCAGTTCACTGTCTCCGTCTGTGTCCTCATTCCCGAAAAGTCAGTTCTTTTATTTACCCACACTTCAATATTTGCATTCATCTTTGGATTTGTAAGTGGTAGGTCAAACATTAGGGCCTTATTTGGGTGAGAAGAATTTTAATTTTGGTCTAGGTTGTTGTTTTGCAAAGTAGGTGAGAAGCTAGTTAACAAAGCACGAAGAAGAGAGTAAGGGGACCAAAATACCTTGTTATTGTTAAGGGGATACAAGGAGTAAACTTTCCTGTGTTTTCCCTTGCATTTTCTGAATCTTTATCTTGTTGTGGATATGTACTAGAATTTTGATTTGAATATACTGCACAAAAAGTGATTTATTTGGCAAGAATATTTGGATTTTATTTGTATTGTTGTTTGGGTTTAATGTGAATGGTTTCTATTTGTAATTTATTGGTGTTGTTGATTGTATGGTTGAGTGTGGGTGGGGGAACGAGGTTTTGAACAGTTTGCATCTGAGTAAGCATTTCTAGAATACAGTGAATTAAACTACATCCACAAGTTTTCACAGTTTGCTACACATTTTCAGTTCCCTGATAGAAAATGGAAGAGTAAGAACTGAGAGCTATTGTTAATATTAGAATACATTTGAAGATATATGGGAATCACAAACATTTGGCTGATTTTGTTAATTAAAGAAGGGGACAACAGAAAAATTATAGCTTGACTATCTTAACAAGGAACGGAAGAGGTTGCAAGAATTAAAGTTTTCTAATACTTGAAAGAGCTTTTTCTTTTCAGGAGACAGTTTAATTATTGTATGAATTTCTGCTATAAAACCAATGAATTTTGAAAAACTCCTTGACATAACTAGAATATACAAGTGTGGAAAGAGATCTTCCTTTCAAACCTCAGACTATTGAAATAAAATTAGAAAATTCAATTCTATAACACTATGCAAATGAACCTCCATTTAACTTAAAGATATGGTGACTATAGATTTGGCATTTTTATTTAATATTCTTTTAGCCTTCTTCTGTTTCTGTTTCTGTTTTGTTGACTGCCAGCCCCGGTTGTGGGGATACTGATCTTGCAGCAATAAGTTGGAAAAACCAAAATCCAGATTATATGAGGATTAACTGTGATCTAAGATCTAATGCATTAATTACTGGCAATGAAACAATCTAAAATGGAATGAGGATTTGATTAGGTACATTATTCTGTTCAAGGGGGGGGATGAAAAAGAGAAGATTGTCACTCTGTTTTAACCTAGAAATTTGAAGTCCAAAAATGGTATAACATCTCCAAGATAGAGGTGATTCCTATGTTTGAAGGTGCTTGCATTAACCTAGGAGAAGAGTTTGGGCAACTAGAAGAAGACTACAATATGTCTCCTTTGTTTTTCAGTTTTGCAAATAAACTTTTGCACTGAATCCATTCCCTCCAGTTTCCTCCCATTTGATCCCATTTCCCCCCTCTTTAAGGAAAAGTAAATCCTTAGACTGAACACCTTTGCTAAGCCTTTCTTTCATTCCAATTCCACTTCTCTAAATTCATCGGTGTCCAACATTAAATGCCATCCTACTTATCCTATAACTCTTCAGTTGTAGAAAATCTTTAGACTAAAGATTAATATGTTAATATGGATGCAAAAAATGCTCGAGGAATCTTGTGAAATCTATAACATTAGTAACTTGAAAAATTTCAGTTCTCTATATAATTTAAATCTTTTGAATGAGGTTTACTCAGAAAGAAAGAAAATGAAGTATCATTGAGTAGGCCTGCTCATATATTTATTAATGAGTCTAGTTGTGACCATTTTCAGAGCTGATTAGGATTTGTGTGCTTTCTCTTGATATCACTCATTAATAAAAAGGGTGCAAAAAAGGCGTGTTTTTAATAAATAATAGATATGCGTATTTTCTTTTAGCTTTGTACTTGATTTATAAATAATAGATATGTATTTTTTTTTCCTTAAAGGAAACTATTGCAAATATTTCCTTCGAACTCTTGTTATTAGGCTATTGATATTTTTTTGGTAATTGGAGGTCCAAAAATATGCGGATTGGATTTGGGTTTTAGTGTTGGATACAGACCCTCTAGGTAGTTACTCATAAAAAACCAAAATGAGATTTTTTTTAGCCGATAGTGGACTGCCTAATTGTAAAAAAAATATGTTTTTTAATACTTGTTTCATTTCAGATTTAAATGTACTTTTCTACTTTCTTCAGGTTGTAGAATTTTATATTTGGTAGGATTCTATTAGTATATGATTCACTTATAAATGTACTTCATTATTGTTCACTAGATGACATATTTATTTTTTTTTTTTTTGTTCCTAGACTGTGCCTGTAAGCAATACGAGACCTTCGAACATTATTGATACAAATTTTCTATCTAAGATAAAAATAAAAATTTGCAATTCTCTATAGAAAGTCTTGTTATCTTCCAAGTACATAACATCTCATGGAGTTAGTTGATGCAGGAAATCTCACACACTTTTGGCAGTGTGCCAACCTATTTTGACAGGGTATAACAAGAATTTGATGGCAAGATAAAATTTCATTTCAAATTGTGAACTAATTTTCTCACATATTGTTGATGTAGTGCATCATTTCTTGTTGTTTGTTTGTGTGTACGTCTTTATTGTTTCTTGGGGTATGTGTATGTTCTTGCAGGATTTGATTAGTATTTATGATGCTGAAAACAATGTCTCTACTTGCTTCTAGACACTTTCTTGAGTTCTTCACTGAACTGGGTTTTTGATTTTCTTGGATATTGGAGGATTGTTTATTGTTATTTTGAAGTAACTTAGTATTGGAGGGTTTGTTTACTGAGTATTGGTGTGATAGTGCATAAACTAGGCTGTCTTGAGTTGTTTAGTCATCTAAATAACATCTACTTGCCCGTTATTTTTGAATTTAAAAGTATCTTTCATTCAGCTCATACATATAAAACTAAGAACATCTTAGATCTAAAAAATAGTCCATTATTTTGCTGCTATTTTGAAGGTAGACTGATAATGATAAAAGGTGTTAAAATGGTTTGGCCTAACCATAGTGTGTTATTGAAAAGCTTGGACACATGTTTGATAGCTAATTCAGCCTTATTTTGACTGGAATTGCATTAGCCTCATATTTGTGGTTCTCATTTTGCAGTGATACAGGAACTAGAATAGCAATTCCTCTATTTGATTTGAATTTTTTGCAAAATTTCAGAAGTTCAATAGTTGTATAGCTGTAATCTCGTTCTTTATTATCATGTTATTGAAGCTTAGTTGTTCTTTTGAATAAGTTGATGTGGTGTTATAAATCATAGGTTCATCTATTAACAACTCAAAATAGTTTGTAATCTGGAAGAGACAAATGTGTAACCTTCTCCTTTTAACTCTTCTATTTTTAGTAGCTCATGATTTATTGCTAACATCAGTTAGGAATGAGAAGAAGGAAGAGAAGAGCAGAATGTGTCCAATCTACGCCTCCACTGCAACCTCGTCTTGTTGTCGATAATGATGCATCATCACCTTTCTTAAATTATGACCTGAGCTCTGTTCCAAACACAATTGCACCCTTTGTGGGATTTGAGCAATAGGAACAGTCAGAGCCTCAACCAATTCAAAAGATACATGTCAATATTTCTCCTCCTTGAAAAGAGTGAGAATATTTTATTTAGATTAATATGGGGAATATATTATTAGATAATTAAATGTTTATAATTTTACATATTTATTGTATAATTTCTTACATAAAAGCTTACTATATGCTTATCATATTTGTTTTGACAATCACAGATTTGATTGCATTGATCGTGATAAAGTGGTTGGGAAATTAGCTATTTCTTGCAAATGTAAGTTTGAAGGTGCATATCCAATTGGGAAACAAGTGCCATAGAATGTGAGGGATTTGTGATTTGAGGAGTTTAAGGTATTATTTAATGAGTTAAATATATTTATGGCAAAATTTTGATGAGTATATTTCAATGACTTACATTAATGAATTGCATAAATATTATACTTGGGATCCTAAAATGGAGCCTTATATGAAGTTGACATTTGAAAGAAAAGGAAAAAAAAGACTGACCGACTGACACATTGTATGAGGCACGAACAACAGGAAGATCACCATAGATATCAGAAAAAGTTTATACAAGTATACAGAGTATTGGGAATTAGAAGAATTTTAAAAAATCTCTGTAAAAAAAAAATCAAACAAGAATATGGATCGAGATGGACTGGGTCCTTCAAAGCATACAGGTGGCTCGATTTCATTTTTTTTTTTTGACAAAAAAGAGGCTGGTAGGAATTGATTTCTATGTAAATAGTTTTACATAATATACTATCAATTATGACAACCTATAATTTTTCCTTTCTTCTTTTTTTTTTAAAGGAGAATAAGCTGAACAGGGAAATCACTCCTTTGAAATTGCATGATTATGCTAATTCGTAAAAAAATGCTCGTATTGAACCAAGTGCTCCATCAGCTATTGGCAATGAAGGGGAGGAGAATATAACAGAAAGGACAAATATTACTGCTCTGACATTTGTGTATGAGAGGGCTTAAATTGTTTCCGTAAGTGCATCCATGTATAAAAAATGGTGCTTGAATTGGTTTCGACAAAATGTATTATCTCTTGTCGCTATGTGTACTTGAGTTTGACCATGAGTTTGGCTTGCGTTAAACTGCCTCGATATTTTCTTCTCTAGAATCTGAAAAAAAAAAAAAGCCGAACAAATCAATTTGCTTGGTGTTTGGGGTTGAATGTTCGCAAAAATTTAGTGATCATATTAGTATTGAACATGTGTGTAGATATATATTTGTAGAGAATATATTGTAGAGAGGTACTGAAGGGCCTAAACAAATCAATTTTCTTGGAATCAAATAGCTTATATTTGTAGAGAGGCATTGAAGGTATTTTACGTTTGATTTTACAATCTGTGGAACTGAAATCAGGTAGCATGTGTCTGATAACTAATTAATTTTGTTTAAGGCTCCCTCATGTGGCTATGTAAAATTTTTCATCATACTTATATTCTTGTTTTTATGGCATAAACTAAACATCACCACAAACTCTTTTTACTGGTACTATAAACCATATGAGAGAGAAGACCGTGCTTTGTACCTTCTTCTCTAGTTATCATGTATTGTTCATTATGGAATTTGGGCTAAATTCTTGTTATATAAACTTTAATGTCCCATTTTGGGTTAAAATCTTGTTATATAAACTTTTTCTTAGCATAGTTACTTCCTCATTATGTTGGTGCCTAACCTTTTTCTCTTGTGTGCTTTATAACTTCTTCTCTAGTTATTGTGTATTGTTCATTATGGAATTTGAGACCACAGAGTGCTTTACATTTTTACCTTTAAATTTTAATTTATTCTCTTTTTCATTATTAAGAAGTATTCAAAATTTAAAGTTAAGATAATACTCTACATTATTTCTCTCTCTTATTATTTAAATTTGATTAGTTTATTAAAAAAGAACTTATTTAATATGTTTGGAAAATAAAGTACTATTAAATGAGGGTAAATTTAGAATGTTAAATTTTAATTTTTTAAAAGATAAATAATTTTTAAAAAAATAAATTAGAAATGACACGAATAATTTAAAACGGAGAAAGAGTATTATATTTTATGACCAATGACATCCTAAAATTGAGGGCATTTGAAGATGTGCTCGTTCGCGATTGCTCCAAAGACCAGACCAATATGCTATGCGACATCTAATTATTATCTTTAGTGTATCAGAGCCCACTTATGAACATTATTAGAGTAATATGGTCAGAGGTAGTTGACCAGGGATCTGTACATGGCACCCGGCTTCCACCTTATCAGAATCGCATCTCTAGCCACCAGTCTTTGGCTGGAATACTGTGACGTCAATCAGATAGAAAACGGAGGACGCAATTTCATCCCTGCATTCAGCATCCAAACAACGCCCCATGACAGCCGCATTGTCCACCAGCGATCATCACCAGCTCCACCTCCAGTACTGCGGCTTGATGTTTGTTTCAAATCAACACCGGCAATATCACCGTCTCCTTCTTCAAACTCAATCACCAGAAAGTAGCTCGAATTGGACCCCTAGTCTACGTGGAATGCTATGGTCTTCCCCGAATAATCACATGCAACACAGGCAACAAGAAAGAGAACAAAATTATGCTTTGCTCGATAAGTAGAAAGATTTGACCAACTTTGATATGCCTAAAGCTACCGCGCATATCTGATTTGTAGAACTCCAACGTCCCGGAGTTTGCCTTCTTCTCCGAGAATGGCCATGGCACCAAAGGTTGTTCCACAAATTAAGATCAAAGTGAGCTGAATCGGTTCGGCATACACCTCCGGGGCAAAAATCTGTTATCACCACCCTTACTGTTTTGCCAGAACAGGCCGGGTGTTTTGTACATTTTACCTGGCAATTTATGTCCCGCAAGTGATCAGTGATACATGCTTAGAATGATGCTAGCAGTGGAATATAGCTCATAACTTATTACGGAGCTAATCACAGGTGCTTCGGAATTTATATTAGTTATTTTATCTAGTAAAAAAGGTGGCAAAATAAACTAAGTGTGGTTAAAAAAATGTTCAAAAAGACAAACAGTTAAAGCAAAACCAATAATTCATCAAGCATTCAATTCATTTGAAACTAATTAACCGATGTAATGAAGGGCATGAATGCTGAGGAAACAAAGAAGAATAAGGTACTTTATACTTCTGCTTAAGCTTGTATGGTTTTATCATGAATTAGCTAAGGTTGTACCTTGTAACAAGCTCCACATTCCTTCCCAGACTTGTACAGAGATGGACTAATTCCAGCTACCAAGGATGAGAAATGGTGTTGAGACGCCAAGTTTCTGTACCCACAGGCTCCTCATGCATACTAGTCAGCATTTATCATTCGTAATAAGTTAGTAGTATAAAAAAAACACCAACCCATCTTCATAAACTACATATATTATTTTCGAAATTCTAACTCATAAAATATATACTACAAACTTTTTATACATTAATTTATTATAAGACAACAACTCAATTTTAGTGCGACCATATTACAACACTATGCTGACACTGCTTCCTCTTCCATGGTTAAGAAAAATCATTTCAATAAACATGTAGATCAGACTATATGGCTCCATCGGTGCTACCATACCATGTTGCCCCAGCGGACAACCAATGGATAGCCGTGGTGGACAAATTAAAATGTTTAGGTCTGAAGTTGTAGCATCAGCAGGAGAAACAACACAAAGCAATAAGCACAGATAAGATGAGCAGAAAATGTGACAAGGAGGTGCAATGTTGTTTGGTACTCATTCTATACTAGTTCTAGATCTAGTCACAGTCGCAACTCTTTTGGCACCCTTCAATTCATATGTAAAGGCAACTCTTTTGGCATGATGTTGTGGTTGTTATTTAGAGGTAGGGTGTACACAGATATCAATTTGGGCTATAGGCAAATGTAAAATCTCCTTATAAATGTCTTACCATTTTCAACCTAGATAGTTTCTGTGCTGTCTGAAATTCTATTCTCTTGGCAATTTAGCAAATGTAAAAATTAGATCTGAGATTGTCCACAAAAGAAGAAATCAAATTAAATAATAGAATTAAAGACAAAATTAAAGACAAAAAATCTTGCCACTCACCAAACCATCAATCAAAAGCATTGAGATTGATGAACCACACCCATTTTGCAGTTCTCAAAAGCATAGCCATAAATTAGAATGAAAGAAATAAAGAAATTTTTTATGCCCATTGAAAGATTTTGGAAAGAGGATTAGTCATGGAGTTTGGAGTTTCGAAATAAGCTTTTGAGTTTTGTGGTGGGGCAAATGAAGTGGTCTGCAGTTGAAGTTTTAAAATGCTGCATTACCTTCATCTCAATTTAGCTGGATTCATTAAATCCAGATAATCTTGACATTTTCTATAAAGAAAAAAGAAAAATTACATTCATTTAAATTGAATTCAAATAACCTTCATCTGAATTAATTCAGATAAAGGTCTGGATTCGATACTCCTGACATTTCCTAAAAAAAAAAATGCATTCATTTGATTTAACTGAATTCATTGAATTAAAATAACCTTTACATTTTTTTTAAAAAATAATAATATTAATTCAATTAATTCAGATAACTTTATATATATTTTTTAAAAAATAATACTGCAACTCCTTTTATATATGTATATATAGATTTCTTTATTTGCAACAAATTTGTTTTTTTGTCGCAATTGATATTCTGAGACCTAAAAAAAAAAAAAGAAAAGAAAAGAATGCCAAGACATATGTAACGGCAACCACTTCCGCAAGAGAAAGAGGATAGTAATGATAGCGATTTAATAAGAATAGTTTTAACAAATTTGAGTTTTTTTTTCTTTTTTTGAAGGACGAGGGGAAGAAGTAATCATGAATCTTCAAATAATTTTAATACATTTGAAGGGGTGACATTCGATTTAAATTTTTTTAAATTATATATTTATCTTAAAACTTTAATATGTTTTAAAGAATGTTTAAATTATCTTTTATTTTCAAAACTTTTATTAAAAAAATTAGAATATTGTCTTTAATATATCTTTTTACTTTTATAAATGCGTTTTTTTTAATGTACTAATAGGTTAGAGATTTAAAAATAAAAATATATAAAAAAATAATCATAATTGATTTAGAGTCAGAACTCAAATCGAATCCAGTACTAACTTGAATCAGCTCAACCTGTGTTGGGTTCAAGACCAATGTAATTATGTATTCTTTTATGTTTATATAACGTATATATAATAGTATCTAGTATATATATATAATCTATTTATAAATAACATTACTTACCGTATAACTCTGTAAAGGTATCAAATTGTTAGCGCCCCCCACTATTCGTTCTCTCTTACGATGCAATAATATGAGTCCCACCAACAAGGCAATACTAGCATTGGCATGTGGGTTGACCCGCACGATTTCGAGTTATGTCGGGTTGGTCTCGGCATGGTTTCGGACCGTGCCGGGCTGATCCCTGTGGGTAGGTCTGTGTCGAGCCCAGGGTCAGAAACCTTGGGCTCGGCGAGGCCCGGGCCCTAGGCCCACGAGTCCTGCGGGCCATGTCCGGACCTATCCTCTCTTTCTCTTTTATTTTTATTTTTATTTTTTTTCCGCTTAATTTGATTAAAAATTTTAATGTGCAATTGTTTTGTAATTTTTTATTATTTAAATAATACGATTGTTTAAAATTATAAAAAAGTCATCTTGAAGTGGTGAAGGGTTTGACTTAGACCCCTATCAGTTTTATTAATTAACAAAATAACGATTATATAAGAGGATGATTTGATGCCTAAACCTCTTAAAAATATTATAATAATCAAAATTTTAAAATAGAATAAATATCCTAAAAATAAAATTAAACAATTGCATTATATTACTTATTCTAAGTTCCTAATTATTCGAATACTAAACTAACTATTTGGCTCACCCCATTTTTCATCTGAGTCATCATCAACAATTTATGAATTGACCGTCTTATCTTCGGTTGTGAATCAATTACTGTAGCACATTAACATCTCCAAAATATGAGGAGCCAATCAATATCTTCTTTCATCAATTATTCAAACTCTCTCACTAAAAACGCTTTCCGATGACACTGTGAAGACATGTGGTGTCAAAAGATCACGTGTCATTTTAAATAAAATTATGTATTGATTTATGTGAGTCTTTCACCAACTACAAATGTCAAAATATTGATCCTCATTTTCTATCACTGATTGTATCTCGTAAATTGCCATATCATTTTAGGTGGTAAATAATCTTTTTTTACGCTTCATGATACCCTATAGATTAAATGGCGATGAAATCAAAGAGGGAAATCTTCATTCTAGTTGAAATTGACTGCAAGATGATGAGGATGATGATGATGATAATGAACTTAGCCTACTTAAAGTAGTAGAACTAGAACAAGAAGAAGACACAAACTCATACAAATTATAAATGTCAGATAGAGTTTTAGCCGTTTTGTCTTTTGTATATTTTATCATGCATTGTCTAAGTATTTGAGATTCATCAAAATCTAATGTTTCTTAGAGATATTCAATAATACTATGAAATTCAACAGTTTTTACTCGAGAATTTAAACACAATGCCATACAATAAAAAATAAGAATAGTTTCATAATATTTTTTTATAATTTTCAAACATACTTCTCATAAAGTAACTATATTGGGGATTCATCATATACTCACAAAAAATATATGCTACCTTTGCAAGTGTTTGAATAATATGATGAGTAGTGGGATAATTAGTAAGATCCCGATAAAAGTTCAGTTACTTTTTTAAAAATAAATAAAAATGTTGAAAGTGCAATACAATTTTCAAAATGAGTTTCAGTGAGTTAAGGTTGAAAATTGTTACTATTACAAAATTCAATAAGCTGATTTTCAAAAGGTATAATGCTTTCAAACATATCTAAAGTTGAGTTCCATCTAATTTTACAATATAAACTAAAATTTTTAAAGATACACCTTATTCTCGATATAAAACCTTAAAAATTTATTACCTAATTAGAGAAATTTTAATAAATAAAACAACATTTCTAATTATATTAACAATATCATCAACATATTTATGTCGTTCCATAATACACAAATTAAGTATATGACAAACACATATAGTATGAAATAAAATACCATCTAACATAGAATTTATAGTATTTTTTAAAATTGTTATGATATAATCATTATTTGAAACGTTATTTTAAAAAAAATAGAAATAATTTTATTTAAAATCCTATATGCATGATAAATTTGAGTAATTATTCCAGCAATACTAGTACCTACATGAAGATATTCAAATAATTTTAAAAAATAATTCTTTTTTGTACTAACCAATCATGATCTATCCAATTACATGTAATGCACAAATAAAACTCATTGGTAATTGTAGTTCAACCATTATAAGTAAAATCAAACTTTCAATTACACGAATCAAACATAGTAATGAGACACTCTTTCATTTCTTTATATATCTTTATTATATCATTTTTAATATTATTTTAGGAATCTTTTTTCATACAGGTTGGCAATTGTATTACATGTATTGTTCATAATATGAATTTTCTACAAAATTAAAAGATAATTTAGTTTGAACAACTATTTTAGCAAATCCTCTTCTACTTTTTTTACGGTCGTATTGAAAATTATCTATAATTTGACCTCTTATAGTATGGATTTGTTGTTGTTTAAGTAGGTTTTCTAACCAATCATTATATGACATTTTCATATATCTAACTAATGTTTTTATCCCTCCTCCCTTCTTATATGCATATACTACCTTACAAATTTTACATGTTATCTTATCATTATCATTATCCTTTTCAAAAAGATTCCAAATCATAAATATTTTTGCTTTAGTTATAACTTTCGAAATTTCACCATCATCTTGACCCATATTAAATTCATTAGGATTAATAGTTGACATTGGTTGTGATTGTGAAATATAAACGCTCGGCCTATTAGGGCTTTCATTTTCACTACGTATTTTATTATCTATTAAATTCAAAGCTAAATCCATATTAAAATCAAAATGTGCAGATGATTGTGATGAATAAAAATGATTATATTGATTTGGATCTATTGTTTCTAAAAAAAAAATCAATGAAAATTTAAATAAAAGTTAAAAAAAAGAAATAAAGTATAAACAAATAATGAAATAAGTGAATTGAAAAATATGAATAACTTAAAAATTAAACAAATAATTAAAACAAATAAACAATTAATAAAGCTAAAAAATAACAATGTAAGATTAAGAAATATTAACTAGTTGATGACCAAGAATTATAACACCTTGTAGAGTTTTACTTCTTGTCTTCTTTAAGACTTGAACTATCTACTATTCTGTCACTCAATAATTAATCTTTCAAAATACAAAAACTTTGCTTGAAGAGAATTAAAAAAAATATAAAGAATAAATTTTTTTCTAACACTTTTTGTATATGAAATGAAGAGATTTGAGGATTATGAGAGAAAGATGAATGAAAATAATAGAGTTAGAAAAATTGAAGAGAGTTGGAGAGCGTTTAGTTAGTTTTGAGATGAATTAGAGTTAATGGAGAGAATATAGCCATTTGGAGTCAACATGCAAATTAAAAGGTTGATTTGACTATTTATGAGTCAAAATGTAAGAAAAAAAAAACTATTCTGATCGTTGAAGGATTAAAATAAAATTAAAAAAAAAGGTTAAAGAGTCGATGTATAATAGTTCTTCAGACCGGCCGGCCCGACTCATAACGGGTTAAGAATTCTTAACGGGCCAAATCAGTCCACATGCCCTTGCTAGGAGTACTATGGACTTGTACAGGCGCTTACCGCTGACTTAGTCAAGCAAGACTGAAGCCTTTGCTTCGAGAAGATTTATTCGTCTTCAGAGAAGACTCGTTTAATTGCTTTTCATTCTTGATTCCACCCACACGGCAAGATGAGCACACTTCGTTACAAAAATTTACGACCGTTGCATCTCTTTTCACTTTGCTACATTGTCTAACTCCGTAAACAAGGCCTCGATGGAATGATAATTAATAAAACTAATGTATAAGTTCATTTAATAAATTGTACCTTATTCAAGACAATAATATATTATAAAATATTATGAGTGATAAATTTAAATTGTCTTTGTTACACATTTTATTCTATCTTGGGATATTCCGGTGCACAGCAAAAATTCATTTAGGAAATCACAATCACAAACACATGACTAGCAGAATTTTCTGATTTGAAGTTTTGGGGCAAAGACTTCCAAAGTCTTTGCATGGTTCAGTAGTAATTTTGGTGGCTTCTTCGAACTTGTCTTGATTGGAAAATACTGTAACCTATTGATGTATAAATCAAGCAGAGGCCAATAGCATTTTCATCAAGGAAGAACCAAAAAAAATGCAGAGCATGGCGCGGGAGCTGAAAGGTCTTCTTTGGGCGTTAGTTCTGTGCCTACTTTGTTTTGCAATTGTTTGTCATGCCCAGGATCAATCAGGTGCTAATTGGACTCACTAGCGTCTAACCAATTTGTTGAAATTTAAAGTGTTTTCTTTGTCATTTTTTTGCTTCAGGCAATGGTGATCTCAAGTAGAACTAATTCAGCAATCCCTGTTTTTGGGTTCTGATGCAGGCTTCATAAGCATAGACTGTGGGTTAGATGAAGCTTCCGACTACTCAGATGATATAACTGGCATCAACTACACCACCGATGCATCCTTTGTAGACACGGGTGAAAGCTACGGTATATCGAGAGAATACATGACGGCGTCTCTTGAACGCCAGCTCTGGAGAGTAAGAAGTTTCCCAGATGGCCATAGGAACTGTTACAATTTAAGTGCTGGACAGGCCAAAGGAGATAGATACTTAATCAGAGCCAGCTTCATGTACGGAAACTATGATTCCAAAAATCAAACACCAACCTTTGACCTGCATCTTGGTGTTGAGAACTGGACTACTATTTCGCCTACAAATTCAACTTCCATTCTCAAGGAGGAGATCATACATGTCTCTTTATCCGATTATCTTTACGTCTGTCTTGTAAACACGGGCAACGGAACACCCTTCATATCAGCACTAGAGGTGCGACCACTGAACAACGAGACATACAAGGTTAAAGATTCTAGAGAATCACTCGCACGTTACCTCCGCATCAGTTTTGCTCCAATAACCCATACAGTTATCAGGTGAGACGTTAGTCATCTCTCTCGTCTGTGTGTACATCACCAGACCACTATATATTGTTTTTCCTGGCAAACACCACAGGGTAAAACCCTTGTAAAGATTTCAAACTTACACAACTTTCACAGCATTCTACAATCTTTATTTGATGGCCTTGCTATTAGGTATCCATATGATGTTTATGACCGCCTGTGGGATCCCTTTACAACGCCTTCAAATTGGGCTGCGTTAAGCACCTCTCAGACTCTCATTTATCAGAATAACTACACATTGCCGGCCACTGTAATGAGATCTGCCGTGAAGCCAAAGAACGATGCTGGCAATCTGGAATTTTATTGGGAAGCAAGGGATCCTAATACACAGTTCTATTCCTATTTTCATTTTTCTGAAGTGGAACAACTTCCGAACAACCAAACCAGGGAATTCTACATGTACCTCAACGATCGCAGAGTATACAGTAGTACTGTTAACCCAACCTACCGCTCTGCGTTAACCATTTACGACACAATCGGGGATAGTGAGGTACGGTTCAACTATTCTCTGCGTAAAACAGAGAATTCGAGCTTTCCGCCCATCATCAACGCAGCAGAGCTATATACTGTTCTGCGGTTCTTACAATCACAAACAGAAGAAGACGATGGTGCACCATTTAACAACTTTTTTTATGCTTTCGCCATATATTGGTTTCGTAAGCTTGTCATTTGCCTGTGTTCAAAGGTATATATTGTGGCAATTCTCATTTAAGTGCATCCTGAAAATGCAGTCCACGCCATTGTAAATATCAAGTCAGCATACGGAGTGAAAAGATCAAACTGGCAAGGAGACCCTTGTTTACCCAAGGCCGATATGTGGGAAGGGCTTGACTGCTTCGTCCCCGATGACAAGAGTATTCCCCCAAGGATTAAAAACTTGTAAGTTTATGCCTTGGAATTTGGAAAATGGTGTTCATGGTTATTTTCTCCTGGCAAGCAATGAGTCAATTTGTTTTGCAATCAGGAATTTGTCATCAAGTGGATTGACTGGAAATGTGATCCCCTTCTTGTCCCATCTCACTTTCCTAGAGTACCTGTAAGTATCAAAAAGCTTACACAGATTTGAACTAATTGTGTCCGAAAACAAGGATACTCATCAGGTTAATCAAATTATTTCAGGGATTTGTCAGATAATAGTTTAAATGGACTGGTTCCAGATTTTCTCGCTGAACTACCATCTTTGAAGGTCCTGTAAGTATCTAAAGCCCTGGACATTCCGCAATTCATTCTGCATTGAATTTCAGAGGTGGTGAGCCTTTATTGTGCTTTGCTTTTTATAGAAACTTAACTGGAAACAAGTTCTCTGGATCAATTCCGCAGAAACTGGTTGACAAGGCAAAGAATGGCTTGTTGTTAAGGTTTGTTCTCGATCTAATCCATGATCGCTATAATTATCTTCATCAGTCACCTGTTGTTCTATTTTTTCATAGTTAAGGAAATGTATTTACCACCCGTAAACGGAAACTTTGGAATAGTATGTTTTGTTTTGTTTAAGTGAAAGGATAATTCTTTGTTAGATTTAATTCAAATAACAATTTGACATGATCTTCGAGTTTCAAGTGATGAAGTAATACCATTATGGAGTAGTGTTAGATTGAAATTTTAAGAAAAGAACATCCATTGCAGAGTAAATTTGGATGCTTCATTAACTAAGAGGAAACCAAAAACTGTTTCAAATGGGGCCACTGAAAGAATAAGAGATCAGAAAAGTTTGTCTTTCTACTGGTGCGTCAGTCCCTCTTCCATCATTCACTTAGCTGCCTTGCTATTAATTAAGATGGAGGAAACACTCAGTGTTGCCAACAAAATAGGACTAGAGTGGTCATAAAAAAGTTGTCTCTTGTATTAGAAGTTACTAAAATTTCTATAATCATTTAAGTTTCTAGAACAGGACCCATCAGCTGCTGTTAAGAAGCCAGGCTTACTGCTTTTGTCGTCACATTGTTTTGTACACAGAATTGAGGGCTTTCCGAGTGAGACCCCGAATCAATGTCAATCCGGTGATGGTAGCGAGTGCAAAAAAAAGAAATCAAACAAGTTTGTGGTAATACTGGTTACATTACTAATTACATCCTTGATCATCTTGGCTGCTTTAGTTCTTCTCTGGAGAGTAAGACGGACTAAAAACCAAGGTACTGTAAGGGTCATAGCCCTTTAACCAGAGCATTTTGCCGTTTTTGCTTTTGACACCAAAAGTAGGTGCATTAACACTCTGAATTCTCTTTACCAGTTTCGAAGTTAAAGCCTGTAGGCCACAGCAAGAATGGGTTTCTAGTGTCAAAAAATTTACGGTTAACTTACTCTCAAATCTTGGAGATCACCAACAATTTTGAAAGGGTTTTGGGAAAAGGAGGCTTCGGAACTGTATATCACGGTGTGTATGCGGGAAATCAAGTTGCCGTGAAGCTACTTTCACCTTCATCGGTCCAAGGTTATAATGAGTTTCATACAGAGGTATGACAAACGAACTAAATTTCTCAGAGCTTGTAAAAGTCATGTTCAGCTATTTCATTATCAAGACATATTGCATTTCTCAAATTACAAGAAATTTCACAGGCTGAGCTCCTCACAAGAGTTCATCATCGTAATCTGACGACTCTTGTTGGGTATTGTTATGAGGATAACAAGATGATGCTCGTGTACGAGTACATGTCAAAGGGGAACTTAAAAGAACTTCTTGCAGGTGGAGGCTTAGCCCCTTTTGCACACTGTTTCCTTCGTCATCTAACCATAAAATTGAAAAGAATTAAGCTTTATTCTATTAATGCAGATAATCATGCAAATGTCCTTAGCTGGTTAGAGAGGCTTCAAATTGCATTGGATGCTGCAGTAGGTAAACTTTGCAATTTCCTGATACCATTTCTTCTGTGGTCATTTGATACATTCTTAAATTGTCTTTTGCCATAAATTCATCACTTTTTCTTCAGAAGAAAAAATTCATTTGATCGAAAAATGTGATATGCAGGACTAGATTATTTACACAACGGTTGCAAGCCACCGATCATTCACAGAGATGTAAAATCCACAAACATCTTGCTAAATAAAAAACTGGAGGCAAAACTGGCTGATTTTGGGCTATCAAGAGCCTTTTCGAAGGATGACGGCTCTTTCATTTCCACCAGAGTCATTGGCACCCCCGGATACGTTGATCCTGAGTGAGTAGTTTTATTTCGGTGTACTACAAGAATGCTTCTCGTGGAGTATCGCTTAGGGTATTTACTTTGTGCTCTTATCTGCAGGTATTATGAATCTCAAAGGTTGCATGAGAAAAGCGATATCTATAGCCTTGGAATTGTTATCTTGGAGCTAATAACGGGCAGAACAGTGTTCACAGGGACCGAACAGCAGCGTCACATTACACGATGGGTTAATCTTTTGGTTGAAACTGGTGATATAGGAGGAATTGTTGATCCCAAGTTGAACGGGGATTACGACATGAACTCCGCATGGAAAGCTTTAGAAGTGGCGATGGCTTGTTCCTCTTCCTCTTCTTCGAGAAGACCAGCCATGGCTGATGTTCTTAAAGAGTTAAGCGAGTGTTTGGCAGCTGAAAGAGCCCGTAGAGCTGGCTCGGGCTGTACACATTCTGAGAATTTGCCTGAGGTGAACCTCGTCTCTTGGGACACGGAATTGCTTCCGAGGTAGAAATACTGTAATATTCTTACGGGATTTGTGTCCCTCTTGTACTGGTATCTCTTCAAATGAAGCCTGTCGTGATATTTGACCATATTTAATTGAACGGTCAATTAATGGTTAGATTTAGAAGTTAAAAAAATTTTATTATTTGAGAATTTCTAAATTTGTAGAGTCCGAAGGGCTTAACTTGATTTATGTAAAAATTTTCTCGTTTCTCTAAAAATTATTTTTTGATTTTTGTGTATAATTTTCCTACATAATTTATGACGGTGTAGAATTTATGTATAATTCTAAATTTTTGTGTAAAATTTCTAATTTTTGTAGTACTCCATTTTAGTATAATTTAAGACGGTCAAGTTGCCCCATTCGGATACCCATTTGTAATTTTTGACCATAATGATTTCATTTACTCCCTTCGTCCTAAATTTTCAATCGATTTTTTAATTTAATTTTTATTTTAAATTATTTGTAATTTTAAAAAATTAAAATTTAATATTCTAAATTTATCCCTATTTAATAATATTCTATATTTCAAATTTATTAAAATATGCTCTGTCTATCTCCTTTTATCTGTCAATTTTAATCGATTCACAAGGTTTTTCAGTTAATTAATTAACATTTCCTATTTTATCCTCAAAGAATCTCTCTCTTTATTAATGAATAATCAAATTCTAAAATTTTATGCGTATTAAGTATATTTAATTTAGTTCCATTTTCCATTACAAATGCACAATATTTATTGTATTAAAGAAGGGTATTTGTGAAAAATATAACAATTAATATTATTTTGGTTTGCTAATGAGACAGATAAATTGGGACAAAAATTTTATTTAAAATGGACAGATAAAAGGGGACGGATAGAGTAGTTAAAAACTCATTTTATGAGTTATGATATTTATGCACATCTCATTAATTCTAAAAAAATATTAATAGCAATTTAGAGGGAGAATTAAATACTTATCAATATTTTGACTTATTTTTTAGTAATAATTATATACTTAGGAGAGAGAAGTAGTTTGAGGTTATATCAAAGTTTTAGAGTTTGTGTATTTTTTAATATAAAGAGAGATACTTATCATTGAATTGTATGATAAAAATGGAATATAATATTTAATTAACTAAAAATTTTATTTTTCTTAATTTTCACGTAATCGGTTAAAGTGGAGGACAGAGTGAGTAATTAATACTCACTCCGTTCCTTTTTATCTATCCATTTTAATTAAGATGTTTGCTCCAATTTATCTGTCCCAGTAGCAAACTAAAATGATATTAATTACTATTTTTTCACAAATACCCCTCTTTAATACAATAAATATTGTGCACTTGTAGTGAGAAATGAAAGTAAATTAAATATGCTTACCATACATAAAATTTTGAATTTGATTACCCTTTAATAAAGAGAGAGATTCATTGAGAGTAAAATAAGAAATGTTAATTAATTAACTGAAAATCTTTATTTTTCTTAAAACTTGTGAATCGGTAGAAATGGACAGATAAAAGGGGATGGAGTGAGTAGTTGAATGTTAACATATTAATTATTGTTGAGATGATAGTTATATACTTTCTTCGTTTTAAATTATTTATCTCATTTAACCAATTACACAGTTATTAAGATAAGTAAGTTATTTTTAACTAATTAAATATATATTTTTTTCATTTTTACCTTTAAAATTTAATTTATTCTCTTTTTCATTATTAAGAAGTATTCAAATTTTAAAATTAAGATAATAATCTATATTATTTCTCTCTCTTATTATTTAAATTTGATTAGTTTATTAAAAAAGAACTTATTTAATATATTTGAAAAATAAAGTGCTATTAAATGAGAGTAAATTTAAAATGTTAAATTTTAATTTTTTAAAAGATAAATAATTTTTTTAAAAAATAAATTAGAAATGACACGAATAATTTAAAACGGAGAAAGAGTATTATATTTTATGACCAATGACATCCTAAAATTGAGGGCATTTGAAGATGTGCTCGTTCGCGATTGCTCCAAAGACCAGACCAATATGCTATGCGACATCTAATTATTATCTTCGGTGTATCAGAACCCACTTATGAACAATATTAGAGTAATATGGTCAGAGGTAGTTGACCAGGGATCTGTACATGGCACCAGGCTTCCACCCTACCGGAATCACATCTCTAGCCACCAGTCTTTGGCCGGAATACTGTGACGTCAATCGGATAGAAAACAGAGGACGCAATTCCATCCCTGCATTCAGCATCCAAACAACACCCCACGACTGCCGCATTGTCCACCATTGATCATCACCAGTTCCACCTCCAGTAGTGTGGCTTGATGTCTGTTTCAGATCAACACTGGCAAGATCACCGTCTCCTTCTTCAAACTCGATCGCCACCGCAAAGTAGCTCGGATTGGACCCCTGGTCTACGTGGAATGCTATGGTCTTCCCCGAATAATCACATGCAACACTGGCAACAACAAAAAGAACAAAATTATGCTTTGCTCGATAAGTAGAAAGATTTGACCAACTTTGATATGCCTAAAGCTACTGCGCATATCTGATTTGTAGAACTCCAACGTCCCGGAGTTTGCCTTCTTCTCCGGGAATGGCCATGGCACCAAAGGTTGTTCCACAAATTAAGATCAACGTGAGCTGAATCGGTTCGGCATACACCTCCAGGGCAAAAATCTGTTATCACCACCCTTACTGTTTTGCCAGAACAGGTCGGGCATTTTGTACATTTTACCTGGCAATTTATGTCCCGCAAGTGATCAGTGATACATGCTTAGAATGATGCTAGCAATGGAATATAGCTCATAACTTATTACGGAGCTAATCACAGGTGCTTCGGAATTTATATTAGTTATTTTATCTAGTAAAAAAGGTGGCAAAATAAACTAAGTGTGGTTAAAAAAATGTTCAAAAAGACAAACAGTTAAAGCAAAACCAATAATTCATCAAGCATTCAATTCATTTGAAACTAATTAACCGATGTAATGAAGGGCATGAATGCTGAGGAAACAAAGAAGAATAAGGTACTTTATACTTCTGCTTAAGCTTGTATGGTTTTATCATGAATTAGCTAGGGTTGTACCTTGTAACAAGCTCCACATTCCCTCCCAGACTTGTACAGAGATGGACCAATTCCAGTTACCAAGGATGAGAAATGGTGTTGAGACGCCAAGTTTCTGTACCCACAGGCTCCTCATGCATAATAGTCAGCATTTGTCATTTGTAATAAGTTAGTAGTATAAAAAAAACACCAACCCATCTTCATAAACTACATATATTATTTTCGAAATTCTAACTCATAAAATATATACTACAAACTTTTTATACATTAATTTATTATAAGACAACAACTCAATTTTAGTGCGACCATATTACAACACTATGCTGACACTGCTTCCTCTTCCATGGTTAAGAAAAATCATTTCAATAAACATGTAGATTGGACTATGTGGCTCCGTCGGTGTTGCCATACCATGTTGCCCCAGCGGACGACCAATGGTTAGCCGTGGTGGACAAATTAAAATGTTTAGGTCTGAAGCTGTAGCATTAGCAGGAGAAACACACAAAGCAATAAGCACAGATGAGATAAGCAGAAAATGTGACAAGGAGGTGCAACGTTGTTTGGTACTCATTCTATACTAGTTCTAGAGCTAGTCACAGTCACAACTCTTTTGGCACCCTTCAATTTATATGTAAAGGCAACTCTTTTGGCATGATGTTGTGGTTATTATTTAGAGGTTAGGTGTACATAGATAACAATTTGAAGCCATAGGCAAATGTAAAATCTCCTTATAAATGTCTTACCATTTTCAACCTAGATAGCTTTTGTGCTGTCTGAAATTCTATTCTCATGGCAATTTAGCAAATGTAAAAATTAGACCTAAGATTGTCTACAAAAGAAGAAATCAAATTAAATAATAAAATTAAAGACAAAAAATCTTGCCACTCACCAAACCATCAATCAGAAGCATTGAGATTGATGAACCAATCCCATTTTGCAGTTCTCAAAAGCATAGCCATAAATTAGAATGAAAGAAATAAAGAAATTTTTTATGCCCATTGAAAGATTTTGGAAAGAGGATTAGTCATGGAGTTTGGAGTTTCGAAATAAGCTTTTGAGTTTTGTGGTGGGGCAAGGGAAGTGGTCTGCAGTTGAAGTTTTAAAATGCTACATTACCTTCATCTCAATTTAGCTGGATTCATTGAATCCAGATAATCTTGACATTTTCTATAAAAAAAACAAAAATTACATTTATTTAAATTGAATTCAAATAACCTTCATCTGAATTAATTCAGATAAGGGTCTGGATTCACTGAATCCAGATACTCCTGACATTTCCTTAAAAAAAAAAATGCATTTATTTGATTTATCTGAATTCATTGAATTAAGATTACCTTTACATTTTTAAAAAATAATAATAATATGAATTCAATTAATTCAGATTACTTTATATATATTTTTAAAAAATAATATTCATTTCAATTTAATGATGCCATGTGTCAATCCATGACATTGCCACGTGCCTAATGAAAGTTGCGAATACTACCACGTGTCATAACGAGAACCTTCTGCAACTCCTTTTATATATGTATATATAGATTTCTTTATTTGCGACAAATTTGTTTTTTTGTCGCAATTGATATTCTGAGACCACAAAAAAAAAAGAAAAGAAAAGAATGTCAAGACATATGTAAAGGCAACCACTTCCGCAAGAGAACTAGGATAGTAACGATAGCAATTTCATAAGAATAGTTTTAACAAATTTGAGTTTTTTTTTTTTTTTTGGAAGGATGAGGAGAAGAAGAAGTAATCATGAATATTCAAATAATTTTAATACATTTGAAGGGGTGACATTCGATTTAAAATGACACTGTGAAGGCATGTGTTGTCAAAAGATCACGTGTCATTTTAAATAAAATTGAGTATTGATTTACATTAGCCTTTCACCAACTATAAATATCAAAATATTGATCCTCATTTTCTATCACTGATTGTATCTCGTAAATTGCCATATCATTTTAGCTGGTAAATAATCTTTTTTTACGCTTCATAATACCATATGGATTAAATGGTGATGAAATCAAAGAGGTAGATCTTCGTTCTAATTGAAATTGATTGTAAGATGATGATGATGATGATGATGATGATGATGATGATAGTGAACCTTGCCTACTTAAAGTAACAGAATTAGAACAAGAAGACTCAAACTCATACAAATTATAAATGTCAGATAGAGCTTTAGTCTTTTGTTTTTTATATATTTTACCATGCATTGCCTAAGTATTTGAGATTAATCAAAATTTAACGTTTCGTAGAGATATTCAATAATACTATGAAATTCAACAGTTTTTACTCGAGAATTTAAACACAATGCCATACAATATAAAATATGAATATCTTCATAATATTTTTTTATAATTTTTAAACATATTTCTCATAAAGTAACCATATTGGGGCTGCTTCATATACTCACAAAAAATATATGCTATCTTAGCAAGTGTTGGACGAATATGATGAGTAGTAGGATAATTAGTAAGATCCCGATAAAAATTCAGTTACTTTTTTAAAAGTAAATAAAAATATTGAAAGTGCTATACAATTTTTAAAATGAGTTTCAGTGAGTTGAGGTTGAAAATTGTTACTATTACAAAATTCAATAAGCTGATTTTCAAAAGGTATAATGCTTTCAAACATATCTAAAGTTGAGTTTCATCTAATTTTACAATCTAAACTAAATTTTTTAAAGATACACCTTATTCTTGGCATAAAACCTTAAAATTTTGTTACCTAATTAGAGAAATTTTAATAAATAAAGCAACATTTCTAATTATATTAACAATATCATCAACATATTTATGTCGTTCTATAATACACAAATTAAGTACATGACAAACACACATAGTATGAAATAAAATACCATCTAACATAGAATTTATAGTATTTTTTAAAATTGTTATGATATAATCATTATTTGAAACGTTATTTTAAAAAAAATAGAAATAATTTTATTTAAAATCCTATATGCATGATAAATTTGAGTAATTATTCCAGCAATACTAGTACCTACATGAAGATATTCAAATAATTTTAAAAAATAATTCTTTTTTGTACTAACCAATCATGATCTATCAAATTACATGTAATGCACAAATAAGACTCATTGGCAATTGTCAACCATTATAAGTAAAAGCAAACTTTCAATTACAAGAATCAAACATAGTAATGTGACATTCTTTCATTTCTTTATGTATCTTTATTATATCGTTTTTAATATTATTTTAGGAATCTTTTTTCATACAGGTTGGCAATTGTATTGCATGTATTGTTCATAATGTGAATTTTCTACAAAATTAAAAGATAATTTAGTTTGAACAACTATTTTAGCAAATCCACTTCTACTTTTTTTTTATGGTCGTATTGAAAATTATCTATAATTTGACCTATTATAGTATGAATTTGTTGTTATTTAAGTAGGTTTTCTAACCAATCATTATATGACATTTTCATATGTCTAACTAATGTTTTTATCCCTCCTCCCTTCTTATATGCATATACTACTTTACAAATTTTACATGTTATCTTATCATTATCATTATCCTTTTCAAAAAGATTCCAAATCATAAATATTTTTGCTTTAGTTATAACTTTCGAAATTTCACCATCATCTTGACCCATATTAAATTCATTAGAATTAATAGTTGGCATTAGTTGTGATTGTGAAATATTAACGCTCGGCCTACTAGGGCTTTCATTTTCACTACGTATTTTATTATCTATTAAATTCAAAGCTAAATCCATATTAAAATCAAAATGTGCAGATGATTGTGATGAATAAAAATGATTATATTGATTTGGATCTATTGTTTCTATAAAAAAAATAATGAAAATTTAAAAAAAATTTAAAAAAAAGAAATAAAGTATAAACAAATAATGAAATAAGTGAATTGAAAAATATGAATAACTTAAAAATTAAACAAATAATTAAAACAAATAAGCAATTAATAAAGCTAAAAAATAACAATATAAGATTAAGAAATATTAACTAGTTGATGACGAAGAATTATAACACTTTGTAGAGTTTTACTTATTGTCTTCTTTAAGACTTGAACTATCCACTATTCTGTCACTCAGTAATTAATCTTTCAAAATACAAAAACTTTGCTTGAAGAGAATTAAAAAAAATATAAAGAATAAATTTTTTTCTAACACTTTTTGTATATGAAATGAAGAGATTTGAGGATTATGAGAGAAAGATGAATGAAAATAAAAGAGTTAGAAAAATTGAAGAGAGTTGGAGAGCGTTTAGTGAGTTTTGAGAAGAATTAGAGCTAATGGAGAGAATATAGCCATTGGGAGTCAACATGCAAATTAAAAAGTTATTTTGACTATTTATGAGTCAAAATGTAAAAAAAAAAAAACTATTTTGACCGTTGAAGGATTAAAATAAAATTAAAAAAAAAAGTTAAAGAGTTGATGTATAATAGTTCTTCAGACCGGCCGGCCCGACTCATAACGGGTTAAGAATTCTTAACGGGCCAAATCAGTCCACATGCCCTTGCTAGGAGTACTATGGACTTGTACAGGCGCTTACCGCTGACTTAGTCAAGCAAGACTGAAGCCTTTGCTTCGAGAAGATTTATTCGTCTTCAGAGAAGACTCGTTTAATTGCTTTTCATTCTTGATTCCACCCACACGGCAAGATGAGCACACTTCGTTACAAAAATTTACGACCGTTGCATCTCTTTTCACTTTGCTACATTGTCTAACTCCGTAAACAAGGCCTCGATGGAATGATAATTAATAAAACTAATGTATAAGTTCATTTAATAAATTGTACCTTATTCAAGACAATAATATATTATAAAATATTATGAGTGATAAATTTAAATTGTCTTTGTTACACATTTTATTCTATCTTGGGATATTCCGGTGCACAGCAAAAATTCATTTAGGAAATCACAATCACAAACACATGACTAGCAGAATTTTCTGATTTGAAGTTTTGGGGCAAAGACTTCCAAAGTCTTTGCATGGTTCAGTAGTAATTTTGGTGGCTTCTTCGAACTTGTCTTGATTGGAAAATACTGTAACCTATTGATGTATAAATCAAGCAGAGGCCAATAGCATTTTCATCAAGGAAGAACCAAAAAAAATGCAGAGCGTGGCGCGGGAGCTGAAAGGTCTTCTTTGGGCGTTAGTTCTGTGCCTACTTTGTTTTGCAATTGTTTGTCATGCCCAGGATCAATCAGGTGCTAACTGGACTCACTAGCGTCTAACCAATTTGTTGAAATTTAAAATGTTTTCTTGGTCATTTTTTTGCTTCAGGCAATGGTGATCTCAAGTAGAACTAATTCAGCAATCCCTGTTTTTGTGTTCTGATGCAGGCTTCATAAGCATAGACTGTGGGTTAGATGAAGCTTCCGACTACTCAGATGATATAACTGGCATCAACTACACCACCGATGCATCCTTTGTAGACACGGGTGAAAGCTACGGTATATCGAGAGAATACATGACGGCGTCTCTTGAACGCCAGCTCTAGAGAGTAAGAAGTTTCCCAGATGGCCATAGGAACTGTTACAATTTAAGTGCTGGACAGGCCAAAGGAGATAGATACTTAATCAGAGCCAGCTTCATGTACGGAAACTATGATTCCAAAAATCAAACACCAACCTTTGATCTGCATCTTGGTGTTGAGAAGTGGACTACCATTTCGCCTACAAATTCAGCTTCCATTCTCAAGGAGGAGATCATACATGTCTCTTTATCCGATTATCTTTACGTCTGTCTTGTAAACACGGGCAACGGAACACCCTTCATATCAGCACTAGAGGCGCGACCACTGAACAACGAGACATATAAGGCTAACGATTCTAGAGAATCACTCGCATGTTACTTCCGCATCAGTTTTGCTCCAATAACCCATACAGTTATCAGGTGAGACGCATGATGTTACTCATCTCTCTTGTCGGTGTGTACATCACCAGACCACTATATATTGTTTTTCCTAGCAAATACCACAGGGTAAAACCCTTGTAAAGATTTCAAACTTACACAACTTTCACAGCATTCTACAATCTTTATTTGATGGCCTTGCTATTAGGTATCCATATGATGTTTATGACCGCCTGTGGGATCCCTATACAACGCCTTCACATTGGGCTGCGTTAAGCACCTCTCAGACTCTCATTTATCAGAATAACTACACACTGCCAGCCACTGTAATGAGATCTGCCGTGAAGCCAAAGAACGATGCTGGCAATCTGGAATTTTATTGGGAAGCAAGGGATCCTAATACACAGTTCTATTCCTATTTTCATTTTTCTGAAGTGGAACAACTTCCGAACAACCAAACCAGGGAATTCTACATGTACCTCAACGATCGCAGAGTATACAGTAGTACTGTTAACCCAACCTACCGCTCTGCGTTAACCATTTACGACACAATCGGGGATAGTGAGGTATGGTTCAACTATTCTCTGCGTAAAACAGAGAATTCGAGCTTTCCGCCCATCATCAACGCAGCAGAGGTATATACTGTTCTGCGGTTCTTACAATCACAAACAGAAGAAGACGATGGTGCACAATTTAACAACTTTTTTTATGCTTTCGCCATATATTGGTTTCGTAAGCTTGTCATTTGCCTGTGTTCAAAGGTATATATTGTGGCAATTCTCATTTAAGTGCATCCTGAAAATGCAGTCCACGCCATTGTTACTATCAAGTCAGCATACGGAGTGAAAAGATCAAACTGGCAAGGAGACCCTTGTTTACCCAAGGCCGATATGTGGGAAGGGCTTGACTGCGTCGTCTCCGATGACAAGAGTATTCCCCCAAGGATTAAAAACTTGTAAGTTTATGCCTTGGAATTTGGAAAATGGTGTTTCTGTTATGAATTATTGGAATCTCCATTAATTAGTGGAGGCTCCACTAATTATGGATTTATGTGAATTATTAGAAGATTTTTATGGATGTCCACCATTTAGTGGAGACACCATTAATTGAAGATGATGTATGCCATGATGTATTTCACTAATTAGAGCTCTATAAATAGAGCTATTCTCTAAGCTTGTAATACACCATCATTTTGTGAAAGAAATATTAGTGAAAGAAAGATTGGAGAAAGAATTGTGAGAGAAAGAAAGAAAGAAGTTTGAAGAGAAATTCTTGTGCAAAGAATAGTTAGAATTTTCTTAGTGTGTAGTGTGTAGATTTTATTCTAACACTACCCTAATTTTATAACACGTTATCAGCACGAGTCTCTACCGGTACAAAAGCCGAAGACTAAGCACGAGTTTCGCCGTTACCAAAGCCGGAAGACAGTACGCATTTATTGATCTCTATGGCTAACATCGCAAAACTCGAATTTGTAGCCCTTGATATTTCTAGAACAAATTATATGTCATGGGTTCTCGATGCGTAAATGCATCTAAATGTCGAAGGCCTTAGTGAAACTATTCAAGCAAATAATAGTGCATCTCGCACAACACAAGGCTAAAGCTTTGATTTTTATTCGTCGTCATCTCGATGAAAATTTGAAAATGGAATATCTTACCGAAAAAGATCCATATGGCCTATGGGTAAATTTAAAAGAAAGATTTGACCACCTGAAGATGGTCGTACTACCTACTCGCACGGTATGAATGGTTGCACCCGAGGTTGCAAGATTTTAAAACCGTGAATGAATATAGCTCCGCAATGTATAAAATTACATCTCAATTAAAATTATGCGGAGAAAAAGTGATCGATGAAGATATGTTGGAGAAGACATTCTCCACCTTTCATGCCTCGAATATTGTCCTGCAAAGCAACAATATCGAGAAAAGGGGTATACAAAATTTACAGATTTAATTATCGCCATCCTCATTGCAGAGAAAAATAATGAGTTATTATTGAGAAATCATGAAGCCGCACCAACTAGCTCTACAAAGACTCCCGTAAGTGAATGCTCGTTGGCTCCAGCAGAGCCATCGTTATAGTCGTGGTCGTGGCCGTGGCCGTGGCCGTGGTCGTGGTTATGGTCGTAGTCACGCTCGATATTTCCCTTATCACAATTATAATCAAACCGTGAGAAATACTAGCCACCCGAAGTGGAACATAAAAGATCAAAAGGGAAAAGAAAAAGAAATTGAAGAAAAGCATGAGGATATATGTTATAGATGTGGCATGAAAGGTCATTGGTCACGAAACTGTCAGTACGGCTAAGCATTTAGTTGAATTGTATCAAGCTTCATTGAAAAATAAAAATGTGGAAGCAAATTTTTCTCAACATCCAATAAATAATGTTGAGGATGACGATAGTGATCCCGAAGATCTTAATATCAATATTACCCATATGGATGTATCGGATTTTTTTGAACACCCGGATCGGTAGGATAGACCATTTAATTGGTGATGGCAAGTGTCCAAAAGAACTAAAGCCTCACCCCGATATTTTTGTATTTTCATTTTCATTCTATTCTAATAATATTTACGTTTACATATATATATTTGTGTTCGGATGGCTGTTGTTAATGATGATATATGCATTATTGATAGTGGAACTACACACACCATACTAAAAAATGAGAAATATTTTTCTCGATCTCAAAATGGGAGAAATAAATATTTATACAATAAACGGTAGTGCAAATGTAATTGAGGGCTCCTGAAGAGCTAGTATATTGTTGCCTAAAGGAACAACAATTATTATTGATAAGGCACTATTTTCCTCAAAATCCGTAAGAAATTTATTGAGTTTTAAAGATATTCGCAGTAAATGGGTATCATGTTGAAACAAATGAGGAAAATGGGATTGAGCATCTTTTTATTACTCAAATGCATTTGGGTAAGAAATCGGTATTAGAAAAACTGCCGTCTTTTTCTACTGGTCTATATTTTGTAAAAATTCGTACAATTGAAATTCATCATCTAGTAAACCGTAAGTTTACCGATCCTATTACTTTTAGCATTTGGCATGACCGGTTGGGTCATCCTGGATCTACCATGATGAGAAGAATCATTGAGAATACACATGGTCATCCTTTAAAAAATAAAAGGATATTAACATCAGAAAAATTCGCATGTACTGCATGTTCCCTAGGAAAATTAATTGTTAAACCATCACCAGTAAAAGTAGGAGCTGAAAGTCCTACATTTCTCGAACGGATTCACGGAGATATTTGTGGACCTATTGATCCACCATGTGGACCGTTCAAATATTTTATGGTCTTAATTGATGCATCATCCCGATGGTCACATGTATGTTTATTATCTACTCGCAACCTGGCGTTTGCGAGATTACTTGCTCAAATAATTAAATTACGAGCACAATTTCCGGACCATCACATTAAAAATATCCGTTTGGATAATGTCGGTGAATTTTCATCACATGCTTTTGATGCATATTGCATGTCAATTGGGATTAATGTTGAACATCCTCGTAGCTCATGTTCACACACGTAATGGTCTTGTCGAATCTTTGATTAAACGATTACAATTAATTGCTAGACCATTATTAATGAAAACAAATCTCCCAACATCTGCACTGGGGACATGCTATTCTACATGCTCGTAACACTTGTACGTATAAGACCAGCTAGTTATCATAAATTCTCTCCTTTGCAATTGGCTTTTGGGTCGAACCAAATATTGCTCATTTAAGAATTTTTGGGTGTGTCTGTATATATTCCAATTGCACCAAACCAACGTACAAAGATGGGTCCTCAAAGAAGAAAGGGGATATACGTTGGATATGATTCTCCCTCTATTATCGTGTATGTTGAACCCCCGACAGGAGATGTATTCACAGCGAAGATTTGTCGATTGTCATTTTGATGAATCATTATTCCCTAAATTAGGGGAGAACCAAAACAGACATAAAAAGAATCTTGCTTGGACAACATCATTAAATTATCTTGATCCGCGTACAAGCGCATGTGAACTTGAAGTTCAAAAGATAATTCATTTGCAAAGCATTGCAAATCAAATGCCGACGCTTTTGTTGACTCCGGAAGAGTTACAAAATCGCATATTCCAGACTATAAATGCTCCTATTCGAATTGAAGTTCCAGTAGAACAAAATATTATACCTATAGTCGTTGAGTCAAAAACACGCCGAAGCGTGGCCGACCTCTTGGTTCTAAAGATAAAAATCCTCGAAAGAAAAGAGGATTAAATGATCCGGAAGATCATATTGAAGAAAAGAATGATAAAGACCAAGAGAGAACTGATGACAAAGAACCGAAGTTGATGAAAGTAACACTCGAAATTTCTATCAATTATACCACTTCCGGTAGAAGTTGGAATCGGATAGAAACTGTTATTGATAATATATTTGCATACAATATATCTCTTGATGTTACACAGGATAATGATGATCCCGAACCAATATCGATTGATGAATGTCGGCATAGAAAAGATTGGCTGCAATGGAAAGATGCGATTCAATCGGAGTTAAATGCACCGGCAAAACGTGAAGTCTTCGGACTCGCAGTCCGAACACCGAAGGTATAAAACCTGTTGGCTACAAATGGATATTTGTGCGAAAGCGCAATGAAAAGAGTGAAATCGTTCGATATAAAGCGCGATTAGTAGCCCAAGGTTTTTCACAAAGACCAGGTATTGATTATGATGAAACTTATTCTCCTGTTGTTGATGCTATTACACTCCGATATCTTATCGGTTTGGCAAGTACATGAAAAGATAGATATGCGCCTATTAGATGTTGTCACTCGCTTACTTGTATGGAAATTTAGAAAATGATGTTTACATGAAAATCCCCGAAGGATTTCATATGCCCAAGCATATAAACATTATCCTCGTGAAAATTACTCCATCAAGTTGCAGAAATCATTATATGGCCTGAAGCAATCTGGGCGCATGTGGTTCACACGTCTTAGTGAATATTTATTGAAAGCGGGATTTAAAAATGACCAGGTATGTCCATGCGTTTTTATTAAGAAATCTGGTTCTAAATTTGTGATATTAGCTATATATGTTGATGATATTAATCTTATTGGAACTCCTGAAGAGCTCCAAGAAACAATTGATTATTTAATACACCATCATTTTGTGAAAGAAATATTAGTGAAAGAAAGATTGGAGAAAGAATTGTGAGAGAAAGAAAGAAAGAAGTTTGAAGAGAAATTCTTGTGCAAAGAATAGTTAGATTTTTCTTAGTGTGTAGTGTGTAGATTTTATTCTAACACTACCCTAATTTTATAACAGTTTCATGGTTATTTACTTATTTTCTCCTGGCAAGCAATGAATCAATTTGTTTTGCAATCAGGAATTTGTCATCAAGTGGATTGAGTGGAAATGTGACCCACTTCTTGTCCCATCTCACTTTCCTAGAGTACCTGTAAGTATCAAAAAGCTTACACAGATTTGAACTAATTGTGTCCGAAAACAAGGATACTCATCAGGTTAATCAAATTATTTCAGGGATTTGTCAAATAATAGTTTAAATGGACTGGTTCCAGATTTTCTCGCTGAACTACCATCTTTGAAGGTCCTGTAAGTATCTAAAGCCCTGGACATTCCGCAATTCATTCTGCACTGAATTTCAGAGGTGGTGAGCCTTTATTGTGCTTTGCTTTTTATAGAAACTTAACTGGAAACAAGTTCTCTGGATCAATTCCGCAGAAACTGGTTGACAAGGCAAAGAATGGCTTGTTGTTAAGGTTTGTTCTCGATCTAATCCATGATCGCTATAATTATCTTCACCAGTTACCTGTTCTATTTTTTCATAGTTAAGGAAATGTATTTACCACCCGTAAACGGAAACTTTGGAATAGTATGTTTTGTTTTGTTTAAGTGAAAGGATAATTCTTTGTTAGATTTAATTCAAATAGCAATTTGACATGATCTTCGAGTTTCAAGTGATAAAGTAATACCATTATGGAGTAGTGTTAGATTGAAATTTTAAGAAAAGAACATCCATTGCAGAGTAAATTTGGATGCTTCATTAACTAAGAGGAAACCAAAAAACTGTTTCAAATGGGGCCACTGAAAGAATAAGAGATCAGAAAAGTTTGCCTTTCTACTGGTGCGTCAGTCCCTCTTCCATCATTCACTTAGCTGCGTTAATCATCTTTTGGCTATTAATTAAGATGGAGGAAACACTCAGTGTTGCCAACAAAATAGGACTAGAGTGGTCATAAAAAAGTTGTCTCTTGTATTAGAAGTTACTAAAATTTCTATAATCATTTAAGTTTCTAGAACAGGACCCATCAGCTGCAGTTAAGAAGCCAGGCTTACTGCTTTTGTTGTCACATTGTTTTGAACACAGAATTGAGGGCTTTCCGAGTGAGACCCCGAATCAATGTCAATCAGGTGATGGTAGCGAGTGCAAGAAAAAGAAATCCAACAAGTTTGTGGTAATACTGGTTACATTACTAATTACATCCTTGATCTGTTAAGAAAACTTGCAATGACTGCACCGCCATGAAGAATATGCAATACTCTAAAATATGGACAGCAGCAACATCTTCAGCACCATTAGAGAGCAATCTGGAACCAACTTGCAGCGACCATTTTACAGCTATAGAGAAGAATCTGGAATTGCAAATTGCCAACCTCCACCGCCATTCTAGATTCCACTTGCACAAAAATCTTCACCAACTTGCAAAGATTTTTTTGGGCAGCCATGAAGAACAGACTTACTAAAGTCGGTTTTGCCATCTATAAATATTACAAATTTCTTGTAAATGAAGGATAGAGTAAGTGGTGTAGTGTGTGCTCAATTAAGTGGTATGCTCATTAGTGATTGCTCGATGTGTGTGTGGTGTGAAGGATATAAAAGATTGAGTGTGGTGCTGAAAAGTTGTAATTATGTATAGTAAGCTTTTGTATCTTTCTTATTTGTTTGGTATTTTTCTTGTATCTTTCTTTTGTGTCTTCTTCTTTATTCTCAACAATTTGGCATCAGAGCCAAGTTCGCGAGATTCATCAAAGCTCTAAAATCGAGTCAAAGAACGGTCAGGGACCGTGTACAAAGTAATCTATTTGTGATCGTAATACGTCGAGACTATCGATGCGCAGTCAAGGATTGTGAAGTTAGTTGGTTAGGGACCAGACTTACATGGATAAGGTGTGGGGCATCACCAAGTCAAGATGGCAGATTTCGTCAACGCGAACAATATCAAAAAACTCACAGAGGACAACTATTGTGATTGGAGCGTGTGTCTAAAATTCTATTGGAGAGGACAAGGCTTATAGGAGCTCGTAGATGGAAGCCAAACAACACCACCACTACTGGAAAATGTTGGATAATACAACAAATGGGACAAGAATGCTGGTAAGGCCCTATCTATTTTAGCCTTAACAGTTGAAAATTAATTTTTAGATTTGATTAAAAATGCAAAGACGCCAAAAGAAGCTTGGGATATTCTGGTGGAGAGATTCTCCAAGACTAATGAAGCTAAGGTGCAAAGGCTTGAAAACGAGTTATTGGGAATCTCACAAGGTAATATGACGGTGAGTCAATATTTTGCCAAAGTGAGATCCTTTAGTGAAAAAATTACAAAATTAGATCCTATTCATCCTATTGACGAGACTAGCATGAGGAGAATTATAATTCAGGGGTTACGACAAGAATACACCCCAATTATAACAGCAACGTGGGGATGGCTTGAGCCACCGACACTCAATGAGCTGGAAATCATGCTAGCAAATGAAGAAGCCTTAATGAGACCATCCTATAGTGGATCGACAAATGAGGAAGAGAAGGCTCTTTATGGCAGACGAAAAGTATATGGAGGATAGAAAAATGCCAAAATACCAATAGAAGGAGACAAAAATAAAGAGAGACGTAGTTTTTGGCAGAAAGGGCGTCCGGAGAAAAATACACATCAAGGGGGAGCACCACTACAGCAAAGCACCAACATGAGAAGCCGACGAAGAAATAACGAGTGTTACAATTGTGGAAAGAAAGATCACTTCGCTTAAGATTGCTGGCACAGACAGGCCAAAGGGAATGCTACCACCTCTTCACATACTCAAGCAAGTGATGATGAATGGGACTTTCAAGCTTCCTATGCGATTGAAAAAGAAGAGACACTGTCGAGCACAGTTCACGAAAAAAAAGAAGATCTGACACTTGTTGTGGTAAGTAACAAACTTATCAATTATAAAAATGATTGGATAGTAGATTTGGGATACTCTAATCATATGACAGGAGATAAAGAAAAATTCTGCAACATGGAGAAATACAAAAGTGGATGTGTCATGGAGTTAGATAATGTGCTGCATGTACCAGGTATGAAAAAGAACCTATTATCAGTATCACAGCTAGCTTCAGCAGGTAACTATGTCATATTCGGCCCAAACGACATGAAGGTGTATCGACAATTAAACTTGAAGGAGAACCAATTATGGAAGGACGAAGATTAGAGTCTATCTATGTAATGTCTGCGGAGACAACATACGTAGATAAGACTAAAAAGAATGAGACACCAGATTTGTGGCATGCAAGATTGGTATACGTGAGCTACACTAGACTAAAAGTGATGATGAAAAAGTCAATGCTGAAGGGTCTACCAAAGTTGGAGATTCAAGACAAGTGCTGGTTGCCAATATGGTAAAGCACATCAACTACCATATGAGGAGTCGAAGTTCAGAGCCAAGGTGCCTTTGGAGCTAGTTCACTTAGATGTCTTTGGACCAGTGAAGCAACCATCGGTAAATGGTTATCGATACATGATAACTTTTATCAATGACTATTTTAGATATGTTTGGATAGATTTCTTGAAAGAAAAGTCCGAAGCCTTAACAAAGTTCAAGGCATTCAAGGAGAAAGCAAAAAGTGAAACTGGCTATGAAATAAAGTACCTTCGAACAGACAACAGTAGAGAATACACTTAAGAGGAATTTACAGAATTCTTAAAACAAAACAAGATTTGACAACAATTGACATATTCAAACACTCCACAACAGAATAGAGTTGCAGAAAGAAAGAATCGACACTTAGCAGAGACTTGTAGAAGCATATTGCATGCGAAGAATGTTCAACCATGGTTTTGGGCTGAATGCATGAAGACAACAGTATATATCACAAATCATCTACCATAAGTGAAGCTCAGCATGATCTCACCTTACGAGAAACTATGGAAGAAGAAGCCCATTGTAGCTCATTTTCTAGTTTTCGGGTGTGTATGCTACGTATTGGTACCCGATCATTTAAGAAGTAAGTTCGAAAAGAAGGCAATTCGCTGCATCTTTGTCGAATACGATTCTAGACGAAAGGGATAGATTTGTTGTAATCCTAACACAAGTAGATGCTATACATCTAGAAATGTTGTATTTGATGAAGCATCATCTTGGTGGTCATCTTAAGCCGAGAAGCTTCCACAATCTGAAGAAATCTTAGAAGAGTCAGTGAAAAAGCTGGAAGAACAAAAAAAAGATCATTTGACTTCTGAAACATCTAAAGAGGATGACAAAGACTCATCATCAAATGGGTCACCATTGAAGAGTCCGTGGCAGACACGTGTACATAAAATTACAAAAGATCAAAGGCCCAGTCAATATGAAGAAATAGACGAAGAAAAGAAGGCGCAACCACAACTTCGGAGGTCTACTCGACAACGAAGACCTAATCCAAAATATGCAAACGCAGCCTTGATCGAGGATACTGTAAAAGAGCCAGACACATACGAAGAGGCATCCAAACATGAAGAATGGAGAAAGGCGATAGAAGAAGAAATACTAGCATTAAAGCAAAATGAGACATGGAGATTAGTGTCAAGACCGAGGAATATACAACCCATCTCTTGCAAATGGGTGTACAAATTAAAAACTCGACCAGATGGATTGATTGACAGATACAAGGCACGATTGGTGGCATAAGGTGTCTCATAAAAGTACAGGTTAGACTATAACGAGACATTCAGTCCAGTAGCAAAAATCACTACAGTTCGAATATTACTTGCCCTAGTTGCAAGCAAGATATGAAAGTTATGATAGATGGATATGAAGAATGCATTCCTTCATAGAGAACTCAATCGAGACATATACATGGAACAACCACAAGGATTTGAGAACAAGGCACATCCAGAGTATGTGTGTAAACTTAATAAAACACTTTATGGATTGAAACAAACACTATGATCATGGTATGGGAAAATTGCAGAATTCTTGATTCAAAATGGATATTCGATGGCACCAGCTGATTCAAGTTTATTCATTAAAGCTTGAGAAGGGAAGTTAGCCATAGAACTTGTGTACGTGGACGATTTGATCATTACGGGAGATGATAAAGAAGAGATTGATCAAATTAGGTAAAATCTTTCAATTCGCTTCCAGATGAAGGAGCTAGGAGAATTGAAACACTTTCTTGGCTTGGAGATAGAACAAGAAAATGATAGGGTATTTTTATGCCAACAGAAGTATGCGTAGGATCTTTTACAAAAATATGGCATGCTTGACTGCAAACCAACCTCTGCTCCAATAGAGGTAAATGTTCGATTATGCTCAACTGAAGGCAAGGAACTTGAAGACGAAACGATGTACCGACAGTTAGTGGGTAGTTTAATCTACCTAACACTAATAAGGCCAGATATTTCATATACAGTTAGAGTCGTAAGCAGATTCTTGCAAACACCAAAGAAGCCACATCTTGATGCAGTAAAAAGAATACTAAGGTATGTTAAAGGTACTATAGACTATGGCTTGCTATATAAAAAGACAGATATATCTCAAATGATAAGATATTGTGATGCCGACTACGCTGGTGATTACGGCACACGACGATCAACTACTAGATATTTTTTTAGCCTTGGATCAGGAGTTGTCTCATGGTGCAGTAAAAGACAACCAACAGCGTCACTATCTAGTACAGAAGCAGAATATCGTGCTGCAGCAATGGCAGCTCAAGAATGTTCGTGGCTACCACAACTCTTAGAAGATCTTCATCAGCCAATGGATAAAGCAGTTCAATTATATTGTGACAATCAACCAGCAATACGCTTAGCAGAGAATCCAATATTTCATGCAAGAACAAAACACATGGAGGTTCATTACCACTTTGTACGGGCAAAAGTATTGTGTAGTCAAATTGAAATGAAGCATGTGAAGACTGAAGAACAAATTACGGATATTTTCACCAAAAGTCTAATTGGAGTGAAGCTTGAAGAATTTCAAAGGGATCTCGGCATGATTTCACGAGAAGCAATACGAATGCAGTCATTGAGGGAGAGTGTTAAGAAAACTTGCAATGATTGCACCGCCATGAAGAATCTGCAATACTCTAGAATATGAACAGCAGCAACATCTTCACCGCCATTAGAGAGCAATCTGGAACCCAACTTGCAACAACCATTTTACAACTATAGAGAAGAATCTGGAATTGCAAATTGCCAACCTCCACTGCCATTCTAGAATCCACTTGTACAAAAATCTGCACAAAAATCTTCACCAACTTGCAAAAATTTTTTGGGCAGCCATGAAGAACTGACTTACTAAAGTCGGTTTTGTCATCTATGACAAATTTCTTGTAAATGAAAGGTAGAGTAAGTAAGGTGGTGTAGTGTGTGCTCAATTAAGTGGTGTGTTCATTAGTGAGTGCTCGGTGTGTGTGTGGTGTGAGGGATATAAAAAGATTGAGTATGGTGCTGAAAAGTTGTAATTGTGCATAGTAAGCTTTTGTATCTTTCTTGTTTGTTTAGTATCTTTCTTGTATCTTTCTTTTATGTCTTCTTCTTTATTCTCAACATGATCATCTTGGCTGCTTTAGTTCTTCTCTGGAGAGTAAGACGGACTAAAAACCAAGGTACTTTAAGGGTTATAGCCCTTTAACCAGAACATTTTGCCGTTTTTGCTTTTAACAACAAAAGTAGGTGAATTAACACTCTGCATTCTCTTTACCAGTTTCGAAGTTGAAGCCTGTAGGCTACAGCAAGAATGGGTTTCTAGTGTCAAAAAATTTACATTTAACTTACTTTCAAATCTTGGAGATCACCAACAATTTTGAAAGGGTTTTGGGAAAATGAGGCTTCGGAACTGTATATCACGGTGTGTATGCCAGAAATCAAGTTGCCGTGAAGCTACTTTCACCTTCATCTGTCTAAGGTTATAATGAGTTTCATACAGAGGTATGAGAAACGAACTAAATTTCTCAGAGTTTGTAAAAGTCATGTTCAGCTATTTCATTATCAAGCTATATTACATTTCTCAAATTATAAGAAATATCACAGGCTAAGCTCCTCACAAGAGTGCATCATGGTAATCTTACAACTCTTGTTGGCTATTGTTATGAGGATAACAAGATGATGCTCGTGTACGAGTACATGTCAACAGGGAACTTAAAAGAACTTCTTGCAGGTGGAGGCTTAGCCACTTTTGCACACTGTTTCCTTCGTCATCTAACCATAAAATTGAAAAGAATAAAGCATTATTCTATTAATGCAGATAATCATGCAAATGTCCTTAGCTGGTTAGAGAGGCTTCAAATTCAATTGGATGCTGCAGTAGGTAAACTTTGCAATTTCCTGATACCATTTCTTCATTTCTTTTGTGTACATTTGATACATTCTTAAATTGTCTTTTGCCATAAATTCATCACTTTTTCTTTAGAAGAAAAAATTCATTTGATCGAAAAATGTGATATGCAGGATTAGATTATTTGCACAACGGTTGCAAGCCACCGATCATTCACAGAGATGTAAAATCCACAAACATCTTGCTAAATGAAAAACTGAAGGCAAAACTGGCAAATTTTGGGCTATCAAGAGCCTTTGCAGCCGATGATGGCTCTTTTATTTCGACCAGAGTCATTGGCACCCCCGAATACGTTGATCTCGAGTGAGTAATTTTATTTCTATGTACTACAAGAATGCTTTTCCTGGAGTTTCGCTTAGGGTATTTACTTTGTGCTCTTATCTGCAGGTATTATGAATCTCAAAGGTTGCATGAGAAAAGTGATATCTATAGCCTTGGAATTATTATCTTGGAGCTGATAACGGGCAGAACAGTGTTCACAGGGACCGAACAGCAGCGTCACATTACACGATGAGTTAATCTTTTGGTTGAAACTAGTGATATAGGAGGAATTGTTGATCCTAAGTTGATCAGGGATTACAACATGAACACCGCATGGAAAGCTTTAGAAGTGGCAATGGCTTGTTCCTCTTCCTCTTCTTCGAAAGACTAGCCATGGCTGATGCTCTTAAAGAGTTAAGTGAGTGTTTGGCAGCTGAAAGAGCACGTAGAGCAGGCTCGGGCTGTACACATTCTGAGAATTTGCCTGAGGTGAACCTCGTCTCTTGGGACACGGAACTGCTTCCGAGGTAGAAATACTGTAATACTCTTACGGGATTTATGTCCCTCTTGTACTGGTATCTCTACAAATGAAGCCTGTCGTGATATTTGGCCATATTTAATTGAATGGTCAATTAATTGTTAGATTTAGAACTTAAAAAAATTTTAATATTTGAGAATTTCTAAATTTGTAGAGTCCGAAGGGCTTAACTTGATTTATGTAAAAATTTTCTCGTTTCTCTAAAAATTATTTTGTGATTTTTGTGTATAATTTTATAATATAATTTAAGACTGTCAAGTTGCACTTTAATACCCCATTTGTGATTTTTGACCATAATGATTTCATTTAATTAATAGTTGAATTTTAACATATTAATTATTGTTGAGATAATAGCTATATACTCCCTCCCATCTAAATTATTTGTTTCATTTAACTGATTATACGGGTATAAATATAAATAAGTTTTTTAATTAATTAAAGATATATTTTTTAATTTTTACTCTTAAAATTCAATTTATTTTTTTCTCTTTATTAAGAAGTACTTAGATTTTAAAGTTTAGATAGTATTCTATATTGTTTACTCTTTCTTATTATTTAAATGTGATCAGTTTATTGAGAAAGAAATTATTTAATATATTTAAAAAATAAAGTGTTATTAAATGGGAACAAATTTAAAATGTTAAATTTTAATTTTTTAAAAGACAGATAATTTTGAGAAAAAATTAAATTAAAAATGACACAGATAATTTAAAATGGAAAAAGAATTATATTTTATGACCAATGACGTCCTAAAATTGAGGGCACTTGAAGATGTGCTCATTTGCAATTGCTCCAAAGACCAATCCAATATGTTATGCGACATCTAATTATTATCTTCAGTGTATTAAAGCATGGGAGCCTTTGAACAATATTAGACTAGTTGGCAATTTCATGCTACGCATGGAGATTTTATCCATTAAAACATAATCCTTTATATTATTAGATATTATATACATCTCATAATATATTATGATAACCAACTTATTGAGATTAAATAACATACTTATTTAGATAAAAAGATCATGATTTTTCAAGATTTCAAGAAGCTTTTCAGTTCGGGTGCACTTTCAGTTTTCCCCTGTGCAGCCAAGCAAGTAAAATTTCTTTCAAGAATGAGAGGCAATTCATAAGATCTCAGGATATTGTACACTTTTGTTAATGATGTCCTGAATTTACTTTCACAGATGAAACCAAGACAACCATTACCTCAAAATTCTGATCCCTTAATTAATTCTCAAACTCAACCTATGTCTTGATTGGATCACCACTCGGATTCAACACATAAAAAGAAAAAGGAATATTGATAAATTTATCACTTACAATTCCCACACAACTTCTGCTCTGGGAGACCACAACTTCCTAGTTTTTGTTCCATGAAATTTGATAGGTGCAATGTCATAGGCCTCTGCTGCTTCCTCTTGTGTACCCATGGAATTTAAGATATGAAAATAAGGATGTGACAGCAGTTAAAACTAGTTTAAGATATTTTTACTAAGTGTACTATGACACACGAATAATTAGAAGATAGCACTTACACCAATGGAATTCAAATAAGAAACTTTTCCAGTGCTAGACCGAGACCTTATTGGCACCAAGAAACTATTCACCCGTGAACATTATCCCGAAAGTAAATATGTGCAGGCATTGCAGATTTTGATGACATATATATCAATAATACATTTTAATTTAAATAAATGTCAAGTTTTTTTTTCTAAGTTGTACAAATGTCTGTAAAAGCCTGTGTGGATCTTCAAATCATCTTGGTGAAGAGGGAGACCAATCAAAACCAAATCTCAACACTGCAAAAATGAAAGAAAAAGAATTTGCAAAATGAGAGAGAAGGCGCTCATTGAAAGTTCCCAAGTAAAGGTCCTTGTTTCAAGCAAGCCTTCCAATTCTTGCTTGCCACCTTCCATATAGGAGCTCAAACCATCATCTCAGAATGAGGTTGTGATTCAACCCGAGCTTGGTTAGCATGAACCATGGCTGCCATTCGGAGGCTAGACTCATGAGTCTCTCGACCATTCTGCCTTGTCTCCATTTGTGCCCTCAATTCAAGCAGAGTCCGTCTATCTTCCTGCAAGAGTAACTACTCTATCATCAGCTTCTCCTTTGTCCAAATTTCCCCAAATCTCGCTTGCGAGAAATGATGTTAAATGTGAGAACTGTTAGAATTCGTGGACTCCTAAACGCAGAAAACATCCACGAATCCCTCCCGAGGACCCAAGTAAACGATTAAGATGATCTAAGGTTTAAGAATTACCTCTGGTTGCTGTAATCGAAATCCTTCGATTCTGGTTGCGCTATTGTACGTTCAACCCGAACAATCACCAGACGCTGCAGTATGCGAACGTCCTCTATCGGATACACACCGCGAACTCACTCTATACCCGGGGAGTGCTAGCGCCTAGGGTTTGAGAGGGTTTTTTTTTCTTTTCTGGTAGAGAATGGCACGAATGTTCTCAACTGAAAATTTTTGGACTTTTGAAAAGACGGCTAGGGTTTTCTTAAAAAACCCCCGAACCTCTTAGAGTCCAACCCTAATAATATCTTATCATATTCTAATTTAAATTCAAATTAAATTAAAACTGATATGATAAGATTCTGCCATTATCTCGGTAATTTAACTAATTAATTTACTGAGTCAGATTCTTATAATCTGGATATCATCCAGATTCATCGAACCTGGTCACCAGAAAAATAACCTAACAAGTTCGCTTATTGTGTGACACTATAGGTTCATTTAACACTGGCAGTGTGCCTAAAATCATATTTAAATGGCCCACAAGTTATAAGCGATTTCTAGCAAAACATTATAACTATCCAGGTTAAATGAAGATCGGTGATCTCTTTGAACCAAACCATAATTTTATATTTAGTCCTTTTGTCACACGATATCCAGATTAAGTATAAGGCACGGAGCATGTCATCCTTATTAAGCTTAATCAATTATTTCTTGATTTCATAGTAGACTGTTCAAACAAATTATATCAATATCTTAGATTGATATATTTGAGCACGGCCATGCATTTTTAACAGTCTAACTTATCAAATGGCCCATGGATATCTCTCCCATAACTGAGAGGGACAAATTCCTTCACAATCAATCATATTCCTCTCCTTGATTTATTCTATATCCAACAGTAGTCTAATTTATTATTTAGTTAAAGACAACTTTAGACAATGTCAAAATATAGAATTTATCAAGTAGGAAACTATGATGAATTTAGGTCGAAGGACTTTCAATATTATTATGGCTAGAAAGTACTTATGACATATTCCATAAAGTACTCTCACAGTGGGTCATGTCCAATACAATGTTCTCTAACATTTATTTATGTCTTGATTCGATATCACAAATATCCATGGCCAGTAAAATATAGCCATCAAATCACAAACATACTAATCTTAATTTATTATTATTTCAATAATAATAATTGATCAGGGACAATTTTAGAATAGTCATTGTATTCATTGTAGGGTTTTACTATCAAGTCACGTACTTGATGACCAACAAAACAAAACTCACTATTCATGGAAAGGAAAGCCTCATATTATTATACAAAACATAATGACAATTGTATAAGTACAAATTGATTCTAGGGCATATCCCCAACAAGAACTTGTTTCTCAAATGTAGCAGTGAACTTTGAAACTTTTGTTGTAATATTATGGTCCCATTGCTGAGAATGAGATAGCATTTGGCCAGATGAATCAAAATTAAGGATTGTGACATCTTCCTCTGATTCATAATCTGCCACTACATGGTAAGGTAGTAGCCTCAAAAAATTCCAGAAAATCAGAAGAAGCTACTGGCTTGAAAGTTAGAACAAGCTAAAACTGCCCTAAAGACAGCAATTACGAAGGCATGATATTCCAATAAAATGTATTGCAAGTAGGCCAGGAAAGGGGTATTTATATTCAAAACAGAGTCCAACATTGCAAGCATCACAAATAACTTGGTACAAAAGAAAACACAAACCACAAGTACTTTGCTGGGATTATCACACCATTACTTAATAGCTATAATATTTACCTTTTGTGATGTAATCTAAATCTGAAAAGTAGAAGAAAGTCCTAGATTTAAAATCACAGCCATTTCCAATAGTTAACAGAGGAATGATCAGAAAATTATTGAAAAGAAATTATCAGCCTTTCAGATTTGGCTTCATTTGTATGTTTAAAAGAAATTATTGAAATTATTATAATTTGGTTATAATTTAATCAAGTTGTTACTAGAATTGTAACAGTGTTCATTAAAAAAAAATTTTACATTAACATACACGATCTGTTTTGGCCTTTTAAAAAAAATTATAAGAGGTAAGGAAGGGGTAAAGACTTTCCATGACATTGATATGGTATTATGGTCATATTAATATGACTTTTTTTGGCATTATTTTTCATGAGTTATTAATGTGGTTATTAATAATTATAACAACATAAATAATTGTAATTTTAATAACACTAATAGTTGTAATAGAATAATTATTTTTCAAAATTATTTTTTAAAAAATAATATTATATAATATTCAATGACTATTTTACCCATAACGACCAAAAACTCAATCATTGAAAGGTGTAGGTGGAAGAATTCTAAAATTTACACCATTCATTATGGAAGTGGAAAAGATTTTTAAAGAAAAAATATTTTTAAAAAATAATATGGACAATTTAATCCCCTTTATCACTTTTAGAATATACATTTAAAGTAATATGGTTGGAGGTAGTTGACCAGGGATCTATACGTTGCACCAGGCTTCCACTCTACCGGAATCACATATCTAGCCACCAGTCTCTGGTCGGAGTACTGTGATGTCAATCGGATAGAAAACAGAGGACGCAATCCCATCCCTGTATTCAGCAACCAAACAGCACCCCACAACTACCGCATTGTCCACCATGTTGTGTAGAATCAAACAAATAAGAAGGCCAACAACAATTGTTGTGTAAAATCAAACAAACAAGAAGGCAAACAAATGAATCAACCAACAACAATCAAACAAAAGTTGTTTGGAGTGGTTGAACAACTTTGCAATTGTGAAAGCTACGAAGGCCTCTGGTATGCCTATAAATAGGCAAGCCTTGAGGGCAAAGAATTATCCAAGATAAGCTCTCGGTGTAGAATGTAAAAGTTTCAGAAAATTTGTGAGGGTTTGCAAAAATTCTCTGAGTACTCTCTAGGTATTTTTCTTGAGTTTGGGGTGTGAGAAAAATATTGTATTTGATATTGTGTAGTTGTAACAATTTTTCACATAGTGAATATTTTTCTCGGTTGTCTTTTGACAACGGCCGTAATTTTTTTCCGTTTTTGGAATTTTTCACGTAAATCTTTGTCTTATTATTTTTCTTTGTGGTTGCTTAATTATTATTTTTATTCAAAGGTAGTGTGGAGTAATAGGGACATTTTTCCCAATTACTAGTATTAGAGACTTACTGGAGTATTAATATATACTTATCGTATGCTCTGTGGTTGCCACTAAGGTAGACTCTCCACATCAGAAAATAAATTAGATTATTATTTACTCTGTATATTAAGCCTACAAGTACTTTTGGTGCGGTAGAATTTTAATGTGTGTTTTATACTACAAACACAGGAAGAATGTCAACAATTAAATTTGATGTTGAGAAATTTGATTTGCAAAATGAATTTTGCCTTATGGCAATTGCAAGTCAAAGATTTGTTAATCCAGTCTAGATTGTACAAAGTCTTGAAGGGGAGGTCAATCCCTTTGACCAGCAGAAAAGATTTAGAAGTGTCTGGTGAGAGCAGTGAAGACTCAAGAAAGTCCACAATGAGCGATGAGGATTGGGAGGAGTTAGCTATGCGAGCTACCAGTCTAATATGGCTCAGTTTGGCCAAGAATATTCTTACTAATGTGATTGGACTGTCTACAGTAAAGAAGATCTGGGATAAGCTTGAAGAATTGTACCAAATCAAAAGTGTTTCAAATAGGCACTATTTGAAAGAGTAATTTTATACACTGCAAATGGAAGAAGGTACAAAAATTTCAAATCATCTGAATGTCCTAAATGGACTTATTTCTGAATTAGAGACTCTCGGAGTTAAAATAGATTATGAGGATAAAGCTCTGCGACTCATCTTGTCTCTTCCATCTACTTACAAATACATGCAGCCCATTTTAATGTATGGGAAGGAAATTGTAATTTACTCAGAGGTGGCGAGTAAATTAATTTCTGAAGAAAGAATATTAAAAGGAGAAAGTAAACCTTCAGAAAACTCAGTATTTACTGTTTGTGAGCATGGGAGGAAAAAGAACTCTGTAAAAAAATTATATGCTGGGGATGTGGACAAACGAGACACATCAAGAAAAACTGCAAGAATGGTGGAGCTGGTTCGGCTAATAACTCCAAAGAAAAAGATAATATTAGCAATATCGTTTCCCTAGTAGAGGGAGATAATGAATTGTTTTAAAGACAAATATATGTCCTCATGGCATGATTGCTATCATAGAGATATCATGAAAGAGGACATATGATTGGTAATTTGTCCACAAATTTGCACACGGGCATTGGCTGATGATTATGCAAGGTGTGTGGTGGAATAAAGGAATGTCGATGGCTAATGAACTTTTAGAAAATCAGCATAGAAGTTGCACCATAATTGTCGACATGGGCCAAGGTGAAATTCTTGAAGTTGATGTTAATTTCAAGTGGATGTACTCTTTATGGTGAAGTATGATAATGCTTATTATTGTCGGAATTAGACAATGTCTCGGTAGCAAATTTTTTTTTTTTGTTTGTTTAATTCAGGTAAAAATTGTTATGTAGAATCAAATAAACAAGAAGGCCAACAATAATTGTTGTGTAGAATCAAACAAACAAGAAGGCAAACAAATGAATCAACCAACAACAATCAAACAAAAATTGTTTAGAGTGGTTGAACAACTTTGCAATTGTGAAAGCTACGGAGGCCTTTGGTATGCCTATAAATAAGCATGCCCTGAGGGCAAAGAATTATCCAAGAGAAGCTCTCGGTGTAGAGTGTAAAAGCTTCAGAAAAATTGTGAGGGTTTGAGAGTTTGGAAAAAATCTCTAGGTACTCTCTAGGTATTTTTCTTAGGTTTGGGGTGTGAGAAAAATATTGTATTTGATATTGTGTGATTGTAACAATTTTCCACATAGTGAATATTTTTCTCGGTTGTCTTTTGACAACAGCCGTAATTTTTCTCCGTTTTTGAAGTTTTTCACGTAAATCCTTGTCTTATTATTTTTCTCTGTGGTTGCTTGATTATTATTTTTATGCAAAGGTAGTGTGGGGTAATAGAGATATTTTTCCCAACACACCATTGATCATAACCAGCTCCACCTCCAGTAGTGCAGCTTGATGTCTGTTTCAGATCAACATCGGCAAGATCATCGTCTCCTTCTTCAAACTCGATCACCACCACAAAGTAGCTTGGATTGGACCCCCGGTCTACGTGGAACGCTATGGTCTTCCCCGAATAATCATATGCAACACTGGCAACAACAAAAAGAACAAAATTATGCTTTGCCTGATAAGAAAAAATATTTGACCAACTTTGATGTGCCTAAGGCTATTGCGCATATCTGATTTGCAGAATTCCGGCGTCCCGAAGTTTGCTTTCTTTTTCGGGAATGGTCATGGCACCAAAGGCTGTTCCACTAAGATCAAAGTGAGCTGAATTGGTTCGACATACACCTCCGAGGCAAAAATTTGTTATCACCACCCTTACTGCTTTGCTAGAACAGGCCGGGTGTTTTGTACATTTTACCTGGCAATTTATATCCCACAAGTGATCAGTGACACATACCTAGAAGGATGCTAGCAATAGAATAGAACTCATAACTTATTACGGAGCAAATCATAGGTGCTTCAGAATTTATATTAGTTATTTTATCTAGTAAAAAAGGTGGCAAAATAAACTGAGTGTGGTTAAAAAAATGTTCAAAGAGAGAAACAGTTAAAATAAAACCAATAATACATCAAGCATTCAATTCATTTGAAGCTAATTAACCGATGTAATGAAGGGCATGAATGCCAAGGAAACAAAGAAGAGTAAGATACTTGATACTTCTACTTAAGATTGTATGGTTTTATCATGAATTAACTAGTGTTGTACCTTGTAACAAGCTCCACATTCCCTCACAGATTTGTACAGATATGGACCAATTCCAGTTACCAAGGATGAGAAAGGTTCTTGAGACACCAAGTTTCCATACCCACAGGCTCCTCTTACATACCAGTCAGCATTTGTCATTCGTAATACATTAGTAGTATCAAAACAAATACCAACCCATCTTCATAAACTACATATACTATTTTAGAAATTCTAACTCATAATATATACACTACAAACTTTTTATACATTAATTTATTAGAAGTCAACGACTCAATTTAAGTGCGACCACATTACAACACAACACCGACACTGCTTCCTCTTCCATAGTTAAGAAAAATCATTTCAATACTATAACAAAACAGGCTATTTCTTATCAAAGTTTCCTACCAAAGGTAAATGGTTGCAAATCAGTTGCCCATTTTCTGACCAAAGAAGTAGTTAGTACGTGATTTCCGACCACACTCATTTTGGTAGGAAATGGGGTTAGAAATTTTTGTCCAACATATATGTTGGTAGGAAAATTTAGCTATATTTCCATCCAACTTTCATTTTGATTGGAAAAGTTAGCCAAATTTTCGTCCAAATTTCATTTTGGTAGGAAAAGTTAGCCACATTTCCGTCCACCATACATTTTGGTAGGAAAATATTACTACATTTCTGTTCAACTTTCATTTTGGTAAGAAAAGTTAGCTACATTTCCGTCCAATTTTCATTTTGGTAGGAAAAGTTAACCGCATTTCCGTCCAATATACGTTTTGGTAGGAAAAGTTAGTTATATTTCCAACCAACCTACATTTTGGTAGGAAAATATGGCTACATTTCCATCCAAAAGTTTATGGGTAGCAATAATAGTTAAAACTTTCCTACCAAATTAAGATTTGGTAGCAAAGTAATAAATTATTTCCAACCAATGCTATTTTGGTATGAAAGTAAAAATGCATTTCCGCGTATATAATTATTTCAAAGGAAATGAAAATGTAAAATTTAAATTGCTCATATTTTTCCTTCACAAAAATAGTTGTTTCCAACCAAAATTAATATTGGTAGGAGTTTGAAATGTGTTTTTCCGACCATTCTAAAATTTGGTAGGAAATATGAATTAGTTCTCTACAAAATTATTTTATTTCTCAAAGGTGAAAATTAAATTTATAATTTAAAATTTATGTTTTCTTGAAAAAAAAAAAGTAATTTCCAACCAAAACTATAGGAGTTTAAAATCTATTTTTCAACCATTTTGAAATGTGTTAGCTAGGAAATATGATTTAGTTGTCAAAAAATTATTTTGTTTCTCAGAGATGGAAATTAAATTTATAATTTCAAATTTTTTTCTTGAAGAAATTCTAATTTCTGACAAAATGTAATTTTTGGTAGGAAATAGATAGTTATTTTCTAACCACTTTTATTTGATGTTGGGTATTTATTTAATTTTAAAATTCTTGGCTAAAAATTTATTTTAATATTTATTTAACTTAAAGTATATGTTCCAACCAATTTGTATTTGGGAGGAAACTGAAAAAAAAAAAAAAAAAGTTTTTGACCACATTAGTATTCATATGGAATTAAATTTTCAAAATTTGTTCTTAATTTTTAATTCAATTGAAAAAGATAGTTAAAAAATGAATATAGCATAATAATTTTCGAAGAATTTCCCTAAGATATTAACATGTTCCTAGAAACTAATTAGTATTATTGGATAAAGTATATGTAGTATTTTTGTCATTTTGGGTTTTTTACATTTGGATACAAAAGAATTTCACCAAATGATCTATTCAAAAAGTAGTTGATATATCTCTAAACTTTACTTTTTAAGAAATAAATAAAATATGAAAAGAAGTATCATTTTGGTTTTAAAGAATTGAAATAGGTACATCCTCCGTTCTAGTTTGAATATTCACTTTTAACTTGATAAAAAAAACTACTCAATTATTCTTATTATAGTTGTGATTAGTTACGGGACCATATGAATTAGTGAGATATAATTCCTTTCAATTATTGTTAGTAGAAATTTGGCTAAAAAATATATGTATTATAAGGAAGTGAATATTCAATTGTAGACATCCCAAATTAGAAATGTGGATATACAATTTTGGATGGAGGGAGTATTACCTTTTCTTTTTGAGTTAAATGATTCATTTATTCATTTAGCCAATCCGTCAAAATTGAATGTTCAACTTATATTGAAGTAAGCCTAAAATCGATCCATCTTTTAATTGCAATTAAATATATATTATTGCTTCCCCATGTTAGGAAGAATATTAAAATTATATGATATGATTAATAAATTCTAGTCACAAATGGTTATTTGATTTAACTATTAATTTGTTTTATAATATATATATATATATATATATATATATATATATATATAAAATAGGTATTCACTTTTATCCGTATCAATTTTTTGTTATAAAAAATTAAAATTTTCAATTTTATTAAATTCAAAAAGAAAAATAAAAAATTCATTAAGTCAAAATGATATCATTGTAGTAAAATAAAAATTATAGAATTTTATATGTTTTATAATTTTATTACATTATTAAAAAATTATTTGTATTTTCTACTTATAAATAGTTTATATTTAGATAATGTCAAATTATGAATATCTATAAATAATTATTTTTTAAAATTTTTTACACACCTAAATTATCATGTTTTAATTTATATGTATATTTATTTATTATTATTATTATTTTTTTTTTTTTTTGGTGTGGGGACATCATCCCAAATTCCCTTCTTGGGATGGCGCTTTTTTTCTCAACAAATATATCCCTTTTTTTTTTTTTTTTGCCTCTTCTTCCTAGTTTTGCCTCTTCCTCCCACGACTCCCACGAGTTCACTGTCTCCGTCTGTGTCCTCATTCCCGAAAAGTCAGTTCTTTTCTTTGCTCACACTTCAATATTTGCAAGTGGTAGGTCAAACATTAGGGCCTTATTTGGGTGAGAAGAATTTTAATTTTGGTCTAGGTTGTTGTTTTGCAAAGTAGGTGATAAGCTAGTTAACAAAGCACGAAGAAGAGAGTAAGGGGACCAAAATACCTTGTTATTGTTAAGGGGATACAAGGAGTAAGCTTTCTTGTGTTTTCCCTTACATTGTTTGAATCTTTATCTTGTTGTGGATATGTACTAGAATTTTGATTTGAATATACTACACAATAAGTGATTTATTTGGCAAAAATATTTGGATTTTATTTATATTGTTGTTTGGGTTTAATGTGAATGGTTTCTATTTGCAATTTATTGGTGTTGTTGATTGTATGGTTGAGTGTGGGTGGGGGAACGAGGTTTTGAACAGTTTGCATCTGAGTAAGCATTTCTAGAATACAGTGAATTAAACTACATCCACAAGTTTTCACAGTTTGCTACACATTTTCAGTTCCCTGATAGAAAATGAACGAGTAAGAACTGAGAGCTATTGTTAATATTAGAATACATTTGAAGATATATGGGAATCACAAACATTTGGCTGATTTTGTTAATTAAAGAAGGGGACAATAAAAAAATTACAACTTGACTGTCTTAAGAAGGAATGGAAGAGGCTACAAGAATTAAAGTTTTCTAATACTTGAAAGAGTTTTTTCTTTTTGGGAGACAGTTTAATTATTGTATGAATTTTTGCTATAGAACTAGTGAATTTTGAAAAACTTCTTGACATAACTGGAATATACAAGTATGGAAAGATATCTTCCTTTCAAACCTCAGACTCTTGAAATAAAATTACAAAGTTCAATTCTATAACACTATGCAAATGAACCTCCATTTAACTTAAAGATATGGTGACTATAGATTTGGCTTTTTTATTCAATATTCTTTTAGCCTTCTTCTATTTCTGTTTCTGTTTTGTTGACTGCCAGCCCTGGCTGTAGGGATACTGATCTCGCAGCAATAAGTTGGAAAAACCAAAATCCAGATTATATGAGGATTTACTGTGATCTAAAATCTAATTCATTTATTACTAGCAATGAAACAATCTAAAATGGAATCAGGATTCGATTAGGTATGTTGTTCTATTCAAGGGGGAGAAAATGAAAAAAGAGAAGATTATCACTCTGTTTTAACCTAGAAATTTGAAGTCCAAAAACGGTATAACATCTCCAAGATAGAGGTGATTTCTATGTTTGAAGGTGCTTGCATTAACTCAGGAGAAGATTTTGGGCAACTAGAAGAAGACTACAATATGTCTCCTTTGTTTTTCAGTTTTGTGAATAAACTTTTGCACTGAATCCACTCCCTCTAGTTTCCTCCCATTTGATCCCATTTCCCCCCTCTTTTAGGAAAAGTAAATCCTTAGACTGAACACCTCTACTAATCCTTTCTTTCATTCCAATTCCACTTCTCTAAATTCATTGGTGTCCAACATTAAATGCCATCCTACTTATCCTATAACTCTTCAGTTGTAGAAAATCTTTGGACTAAAGATTAATATGTTAATATGGATGCAAAAAATACTCGAGGAATCTTGTAAAATCTATATAACATTGGCAACTTGCAAAAATTTCAGTTCTCTATATAATTTAAATCTTTTGAATGAGGTTTACTCAGAAAGAAAGAAAATGAAGTATCATTAAATAGGTCTGCCCATATATTTATTAATGAATCTAGTTGTGACCATTTTCAGAGCTGATTAGGATTTGTGTGTTTTCTTTTGATATCACCCATTAATAAAAAGGGTGCAAAAAGGCGTGTTTTTAATAAATAATAGATATGCGTATTTTCTTTTAGCTTTGTACTTGATTTATAAATAATAGATATGTATTTTTTTTTTCCCTTAAAGGAAACTATTGCAAATATTTCCTTCGAACTCTTGTTATTAGGCTATTGATATTTTTCTGGTAATTGGAGGTCCAAAAATATGTGGATTGGATTTGGGTTTTAGTGTTGGATATAGACCCTCTAGGTAGTTACTTATAAAAAACCAAAATGAGATTTTTATTTAGCCCATAGTGGATTGCCTAATTGTAAAAAATATATATTTTTTAATACTTGTTTCATTTCAGATTTAAATGTACTTTTCTACTTTCTTCAAGTTGTAGAATTTTATATTTGGTAGGATTCTATTAATATATGATTCACTCATAAATGTACTTCATTATTGTTCACTAGATGACATTTTTTTTTTTTTTTTGTGCCTAGACTGTGCCTGTAAGCAATACGAGACCTTCCAACATTATTGATACAAATTTTATATCTAAGACAAAAATAAAAATTTTCAATTCTCTGTAGAAAGTCTTGTTATCTTCCAAATACATAACATCTCATGGAGTTAGTTGATGCAGGAAATCTCACACACTTTTGGCAGTTTGCCAACCTATTTTGACAGGGTACAACAAGAATTAGATGGCAAGATAAAAGTTCATTTCAAATTGTGAACTAATGTTCTCACATATTGTTGTTGTAGTGCATCATTTCTTGTTGTTTGTTTGTGTGTACGTCTTTATTGTTTCTTGGGGTATATGTATGTTCTTGTAGGATTTGATTAGTATCTATGATGCTGAAAACAATGTCTCTACTTGCTTCTAGACACTTTCTTGAGTTCTTCACTGAACTGGGTTTTTGATTTTCTTGGATATTGGAGGATTGTTTATTGTTATTTTGAAGTAACTGAGTATTGGAGGGTTTGTTTACTGAGTATCGGTGTGATAGTGCATAAACTAGGCTGTCTTGAGTTGTTTAGTCATCTAAATAACATCTACTTGCCCGTTATTTTTTAATTTAAAAGTATCTTTCATTTAGCTCATACATATAAAACTAAGAGCATCTTAGATCTAAAAAATAGTCCATTATTTTGCTGCTATTTTGAAGGTGGACTGATAATGATAAAAGGTGTTAAAATGGTTTGGCCTAACCATAGTGTGTTATTGAAAAGCTTGGACACATGTTTGATAGCTAATTCAGCCTTATTTTGACTGGAATTGCATTAGCCTCATATTTGTGGTTCTCATTTTGCAGTGATACAGGAACTAGAATAGCAATTCCTCTATTAGATTTGAATTTTTTGCAAAATTTCATAAGTTCAATAGTTGTATAACTGTAATCTCGTTCTTCATTATCATTTTATTGAAGCTTACTTGTTCTTTTGAATAAGTTGATGTGAAGTTATAAATCATAGGTTCATCTATTAACAGCTCAAAATAGTTTGTAATCTGGAAGAGGCAAATGTGTAACCTTCTCCTTTTAACTCTTCTATTTTTAGTAGTTCATGATTTATTGCTAACATCAGTTAGGAATGAGAAGAAGGAAGAGAAGAGCAAAATGTGTCCAATCTACACCTCCACTACAACCTCGTCTTGTTGTCGATAGTGATGCATCATCAACTTTCGTAAATCATGACTTGAGCTCTGTTCCAAACACAATTGCACCCTCTGTGGGATTCGAGCAATAGGAACAGTTGGAGCCTCAACCAATTCAAAAGATACATGTCAATATTTCTCCTCCTTGAAAAGAGTGAGAATATTTTATTTAGATTAATACAGAGAATATATTATTAGATAATTAAATGTTTATAATTTTACATATTTATTGTATAATTTCTTACATAAAAGCGTACTATATGCTTATCATATTTGTTTTGACAATCACAGATTTCATTGCATTGATAGTGATAAAGTAGTTTGAAAATTAGTTATTTCTTTCAAATGTAAGTTTGAAGGTGCATATCCAATTGGGAAACAAGTGCCATAGAATGTGAGGGATTTGTGGTTTGAGGAGTTTAATGTATTATTTAATGAGTTAAATATATTTATGGAAAAATTTTTATGAGTATATTTTAGTGACTTACATTAATGAATTGCATAAATATTATACCTGGGATACTGAGATGGAGCCTTATATGAAGTTGACATTTGAAAGAAAAAGGAAAAAGAGACTAACTGACTGACACACTGTATGAGGCACGAACAACAAGAAGACCACCATAGATGTCAAAAAAAGTTTATAACAAGTATACAGAGTATTGGGAATCAGAAGAATTTTAAAAAATCTCTGTAAAAAACAAATCAAACAAGAATATGGATCAAGATGGACTTGGTCCTTCAAAGCATACAAGTGGCTCGATTTCATTTTTTTTGACAAAAAAGAGACTGGTAAGAATTGATTTCCATGTAAACAATTTTACATTATATACTATCAATTATGACAACCCATAATTTTTCCTTTCTTCTTCTTTTTTTTTTTTTAGGAGAATAAACTGAACAGGGAAATCACTCCTTTGGAATTGCATGATTTGCTCGTATTGACCAAGTGCTCCATCAGCTATTGACGATGAAGGGGAGGAGAATATAACAGAAAGACCAAATATTACTACTCTGACATTTGTGTATGAGAGGGTTCAAATTGTTTCCGTAAGTGCATCCATGTATAAATAATGGTGCTTGAATTGTTTTCGAAAAAATGTATTATCTCTTGTTGCTATGTGTACCTGAGTTTGACCATGGGTTTGACTCGCATTAAAATGCCTCGATATTTTCTTCTCTAAAAATTTGAAAAAAAAAAAGCTGAACAAATCAATTTGCTTGGTGTTTGGGGTTGAATGTTCGCAAAATTTAGTGATCATATTAGTATTGGACATGTGTGTAGATATATATTTGTAGAGAATATATTGTAGAGAGGCATTGAAGGGCCTAAACAAATCAATTTTCTTGGAATCAAATAGCTTATATTTGTAGAAAGGCATTGAAGGTATTTTACGTTTGATTTTACAATCTGTGGAACTGAAATCAGGTAGCATGTGTTTGATAACTAATTAATTTTGTTTAAGGCTCCCTCATGTGGCTATGCAAAATTTTCCATCATACTTATATTCTTGTTTTTATGGCATAAACTAAACATCACCACAAACTCTTTTTACTGGTACTATAAACCATATGAGAGAGAAGACCGTGCTTTGTAACTTCTTCTCTAGTTATTATGTATTGTTCATTATAGAATTTGGGCTAAATTCTTGTTGTATAAACTTTAATGTCCCATTTTGGGTTAAAATCTTGTTATATAAACTTTTTCTTAGGATAGTTACTTCCTCATTATGTTGGTGTCTAACCTTTTCTCTTGTGTGCTTTATGACTTCTTCTCTAGTTATTATGTATTGTTCATTATGGAATTTGAGACCACATAGTGCTTTACATTTTCGTATGTTCCTATTGAGCTTCGTGGCATGGTCAATTTTTTGTAGGTGGGAGGTCATGAATTATATGATAAAGCTTATAATGAGACAATGGCAAATACAGAAGACAATGACTCGAGTAGGCCTCCCACAATTAATCATACATCAATATGGTTAGAAATTGTTTGGGGCATATGAAATGGACATGTTTACAGCCTTGGTTTGGTTAGACATACACTCACCCAAGCATCTTTTTTACGATCATTTAGAGCATGGAGTGACAATCAAAACCATTCCCCTCACTGCATGGAGGTGATTGAGTAACATAAAACTCAAGTTACAACCTTAGCGGAGCAACTTGAAAAAACAAGTAAGGATAAAGAGGAGCTCATGTAACAAATCAAACCAAGACAATGAGGAGCTAATGAATGCATTCCATAGATCAAATCAAGGCAAGGAAGAGTTAATGGTTGCATTTAACAAATCAAACCAGGAAAATGAGGAGTTAATGGCTGCATTAAAGGAGTTTATGCAACTTAATTCAAGTAAACTTGGTAGTTCTGGCTCTTCCTGTTCAAGAGTTTAGTTGACAATTACCTTTATGGTTTAGAGTTGCAGAAGATTTACGTCGACATTTTGCAATCAGGTTTTGTTGAGTATAATTTGGATTCAGGATATATACTTTATTAGAATATAATATTATTGGTATTTGTTTATTCACATTATTTTGTTGGTACTTAGTTATAGAACTAATTTTTAAAAATATGTACATGGACTCTATTTTTTATCAAAACGTGGCAGCAAAAAATTTTGTTTTCACATAAAAAAATATTTTCGACCAAAACTATTTGGTAGAAATTATAATTCCTTTAAAGTTCCTACCAAAAGTTTTGGTAGAAACAATACCATTTAATAAGAAGATTACCAAACAGTTTGGTAGGAAAAAAAATTCTTTTATAAAAATTTTCATTTCCTACAAAAATATTTGGTACGAAATATTTTTCAAAAAATTTTCCTTCCAATTATTTTGGTTGGAAATCTTTTTAAAAAAAACGTTCCTTCCAAATTTCCTGCCAAATCAATTTTATTGGCAACAATATTTATTTTTTGAAAATAATATTTCCTCAAAAATTTCGAAATAATGTTTCCTACCAAAAATTTTGGTCGAAAATTTAATTTATTTTTTGAAAATATTTTTTAAAAATAATTTCTTGCCAAATATTTTGGATGGAAACATTATTAGTTTTTTAAAAATAAATTTTCCTAACAAATTATTTGGTAGAAAATTTAATTTATTTTTTGAAAATATTATGTTTTAAAAATCATTTCCTACAAAATATTTTAGATGGAAAAATTATTTTCAACTACCAAATAATTTGGTCAGATATTTAATTTATTTTTTGAAAAAAAATATTTTTATTAAATAGTTTCCTACCAAATATTTTGGACAGAAAGTTTTTAAATTTTTCTTGCCAAACAAATTTGGTAGGAAAAAAATTCAACTTTTTTATTCATAAATTTCCGACCACATACCAAATTTCCTACCATAATTTTGGTCCCAATTCCGCCCATATATAAAAATGTGGATGGAAATTTTTTTCCAACGAGGGTTTTTCCTATCACTTAGATTTGGATGGAAAATGGTAGGAAAATGCAATTTCCTATCAAAATTGTCAATATTTGATAGAAAAAAACAATGATTTCTTGTAGTGCAATAAACAAGTAGATCGAAGTATATGAATGTTTTTACCATTGCTTCCAGCTTCGTCAGGGCTGCCATACCATGTTGCCCCAGCGGACGACCAATGGTTAGCCATGGTGGACAAATTAAAATGTTTAGTTGATCTGAAGCTGTAGCATAAGCTGGAGAAACAACACAAAGTAAGCACAGATGAGATGAGCAGGAAATGTGACAAGGAGGTGCAATGTTGTTTGGTAGTCATTCTATACTAGTTCTAGAGCTAGTCACAGTCACAACTCTTTTGGCACCCTTCCAAGTGCTTTCCAATATAGCCTAAAAGCACCTAGAGTTTATGTTGCCTATTGCTATAATGATTCAATTGTGATTGTTAATGCAAAGTTTTTACTAGTATTTATAGTGCATTAGTAAGTGCCTATTGCAATCAAAGCCAGAGTTTTTAAATATTTGGCATGATTAGCTCAAAGCTTGGCTTCTAAAATTTGGATAAACTAATGTGGCTTGCTACAACCTAGAGAAAAAGTCCTAGTTCATTTTTAACATAGAAATGGATTTGTCAATGAGTTATAAATTGCAGTGATAAACCTCTGAATTGACTGGTGCTCTCAAAAGGGTCAAAGAAAATTAACAAGATGTAAGGATCGTGGTTTCATTTGGAATACATTGCTTATATACGATTGAAGCGTTCGTTTATTTTTTATTTTCTCATTTTTTTTTTATATTCGGATCCAAATTTTGACGGAATTGAATTTGGAGGATAAAGTCATAAGAAACATAAGTTCAGAAGAAAATATTACTCCTTCTATCCAAACCAAATTAATGTAATTATTATTTTAAATTGTTTTAAAAAATTTGTCATTTTTTTAAAATAAAAATTTTAATATATTATATATTATAAAATAATTAATATTTATATTTAATATAAAATATTATGAGATAATATGTTATTTATATTTTATTACATTATATTATTATATTGTACTAATTTTTACTTCTATATAAAAGTCTGTACCAAATTAATTATTGTTAATTTAATTAAAACGGAAGGAGTATAATTTTATAAAAATTTTGGAGATAAAAAGATAAATTTATACATACTCTTATAAACTAAGTCTCAAATTTTTTTTAAAGAAAATAAATAATTTATAAAATTTTTAGGAGGTAGACGCCACTTCTCATCACTTTAGGAGGTAGCCAATGAATGAAAATAAAAACGCTATTATTATTATTATTATTATTATTATTATTATTATTATTATTATTATTATTATTATTATTATTATTATGTTATGCATATTTTAAAATTATTGGAAGCTCCTTTAATTAGTGGAGGCTCCACTAATTATGGATTTATGTGAATTATTAGAGAAGATTTTTATGAATGTCCACCATTTAGTGGAGACACCACTAATTAAGATTAGTGGAAGATAATGTATGCCATGATGTATTCCACTAATTAGAGCTTTATAAATAAAGCTATTCTCTAAACTTGTAATACACCATTATTTTGTGAAAGAAAGATTAGTGAAAGAAAAATTAGAGAAAATTGTAAGAGAAAAGAAAGAGAGAAATTCTTGTGCAAAGAATAGTTAGAGTTTTATTAGTATGTAGTGCGAATATTTTATTCTAACACTACTCAAATTTTATAACACGTTATCAGCACGAGTCTCTACCGTTACAAAAGCCAGAAGACTAAACACGAGTTTCTACCGTTACCAAAGCCAGAAGATAGGTACGCATTTATTGATCTCTATAGCTAACCTCGCTAAACTCGAATTTGTAACCCTTGATATTTCTGAAAAAAATTATATGTCATGGGTTCTCGATGTAGAAATGCATCTAAATGCTGAAGGCCTTAGTGAAACTATTCAAGCAAATAATAGTGCATCTGCACAACACAAGGCTAAAGTTTTGATTTTTATTCGTCGTCATCTCGATGAAAATCTGAAAATGGAATATCTTACCGAAAAAGATCTATATGTCCTGTGGGTAAATTTAAAAGAAAGATTTGACCACTTGAATATGGTCGTACTATCCACTACACGGTATGAATGGTTGCACCTGAGGTTGCAAGATTTTAAAATCGTAAATGAATATAGCTCCGCAATGTATAAAATTACATCTCAGTTAAAATTATGCGGAGAAAAAGTGACTGATGAAGATATGTTGAAGAAGACATTCTCCACCTTTCATACCTCGAATATTGTTCTGCAGTAACAATATCGAGAAAAATGGTATACAAAATTTACAGATTTAATTACTGCACTCCTCATTGCAGAAAAGAATAATGAGTTATTATTGAGAAATCATAAAGCCAGACCAACTGGCTCAACAGCACTCCCAGAAGTGAATGTTGTTGGCTCCAGCAGAAGCCATCGTTATAGTCGTGGTCATGGCTGTGGCCGTGGTCGTGGTTATGGTCGTAGACACGCTCGATATTTCCCTTATCACAATCATAATCAAACTGTGAGAAATACTGGCCACCTGAAGTGGAACAGAAAAGATCATAAGGGAAAAGAAAAAGAAATAGAAGAAAAGTATGAGGATATATGTTATAGATGTGGCATGAAAGGTCATTGGTCACGAAACTGTCGTACGGCTAAGCATTTAGTTGAATTGTATCAAGCTTTATTGAAAAATAAAAATGTGGAAACAAATTTTTTTTAACATCCAATAAATGATGTTGAGGATTATGATATTGATCCTGAAGATCTTAATATCAATATTACCCATATGGATGTATCAGATTTTTTTGAACACCCAGACGGTAGGATAGACCATTTAATTGGTAATGGCAGTGTCCAGAAGAACTAAAGTCTCACCCTGATATTTTTGTATTTTCATTTTCATTATATTCTAATAATATTTACGTTTGCATATATATATGTGTGTTCAGATGGCTATTGTTAATGATGATGTATGCATTATTGATAGTGGAACTACACACACCATACTAAAAAATGAGAAATATTTTTCTGATCTCAAAATGGGAGAAATAAATATTTATACGATAAACGGTAGTGCAAATGTGATTGAGGGCTCCGGAAGAGCTAGTATATTGTTGCCTAAAGGAACAACAATTATTATTGATAAGGCACTATTTTCCTCAAAATTCAAAAGAAATTTATTAAGTTTTAAAGATATCTGCAGAAATGGGTATCATGTTGAAACAAATGAGGAAAATGGGATTGAGCATCTTTATATTACTCAAATGCATTTGGGTAAGAAATCTGTATTAGAAAAACTGCCGCCTTTTTCTACTGGCCTATATTTTGTAAAAATACGTACAATTGAAATTCATCATCTAGTAAACTAGAAGTTTACTGATCCTATTACTTTTAGCATTTGGCATAACCGATTGGGTCATCCGGGATCTACCATGATGAGAAGAATCATTGAAAATACACATGGTCATCCTTTAAAAAATAAAAGGATATTGACATCAGAAAAATTCTCATGTACTGTATGTTCTCTAGGAAAATTAATTGTTAAACCATCACCAATAAAAGTAGGAGCTGAAAGTCCTACATTTCTCGAACGGATTCACGGAGATATTTGTGAACATATTGATCAACCATGTGGACCGTTCAAATATTTTATGGTCTTAATTGATACATCATCCCGATGGTCATATATATGTTTATTATCTACTCGTAACCTGGCGTTTGCGAGATTACTTACTCAAATAATTAAATTACGAGTACAATTTTTTGACCATCACATTAAAAATATCCGTTTGGATAATGCTGGTGAATTTTCATCACATGCTTTTGATGCATATTGCATGTCAATTGGGATTAATATTGAACATCAAGTAGCTCATGTTCACACACAAAATAGTCTTGCTAAATCTTTGATTAAACGATTACAATTAATTGCTAAACCATTATTAATGAAAACAAATCTCCCAACATTTGCCTGGGGACATGCTATTTTACATACTGCAACACTTGTACGCATAAGACCAGCTAGTTATCATAAATTCTCTCCTTTGTAATTGGCTTTTGGGTCAGAACCAAATATTGCTCATTTAAGAATTTTTGGGTGTGCTGTATATGTTCCAATTGAACCAAACCAACGTACAAAGATGGGTCCTCAAAGAAGAAAGGGGACATACGTTGGATATGATTCTCCCTCTATTATCAGATATGTTGAACCCCTGACAGGAGATGTATTCACAGCAAGATTTACTGATTGTCATTTTGATGAATCATTGTTCTCTAAATTAGGGGGAGAACCAAAACAATATAAAAAGGATCTTGCTTGGACAACATCATTAAATTATCTTGATCCGCGCACAAGCGCATGTGAACTTGAAGTTCAAAAGATAATTCATTTGCAAAGCATTGCAAATCAAATGCCAGACGCTTTTGTTGACTCCAGAAGAGTTACAAAATCGCATATTCCAGCTATAAATGCTCCTATTCGAATTGAAGTTCCAGCAGAACAAAATATTATACCTATAGCTGCTGAGTCAAAAACACGCCAGAAGCGTGGCCGACCTCTTGGTTCTAAAGATAAAAATCCTCGAAAGAAAAGAGGATTAAATGATCTAGAAGATCATATTAAAGAAAAGAATGATAAAGATCAAGAGAGAACTGATGACAAAGAACCAGAAGTTGATGAAAGTAACACTGAAATTTCTATCAATTATACCACTTCCCGGTAGAAGTTGGAATCGGATAGAAACTGTTATTGATAATATATTTGCATACAATATATCTCTTGATGTTACACAAGATATTGATGATCCTGAACCAATATCAGTTGATGAATGTCGGCATAGAAAATATTGGCTACAATGGAAAGATACGATTCAATCGGAGTTAAATGCACTGACAAAACGTGAAGTCTTCGCACCTGCAGTCCGAACACCAGAAGGTGTAAAACCTGTTGGCTACAAATGGATATTTATACGAAAGCACAATGAAAATAATGAAATCGTACGATATAAAGCACGGTTAGTAGCCCAAGGTTTTTCACAAAGACCAAGTATTGATTATGATAAAACTTATTCTCCTATTGTTGATACTATTACACTCCGATATCTTATCAGTTTGGCAGTACATGAAAAGATAGATATGCGCCTATTAGATGTTGTCACTGCTTACTTGTATGGAAATTTAGAAAACGATGTTTACATGAAAATCCCCGAAGGATTTTATATGCCTGAAGCATATAAATATTATCCTCGTGAAAATTACTCCATCAAGTTGCAGAAATCATTATATGGCCTGAAGCAATTTGGGCGAATGTGATTCACACGTCTTAGTGAATATTTATTGAAAGCGGGATTTAAAAATGACCAGGTATGTCCATGTATTTTTATTAAGAAATCTGATTCTAAATTTGTGATATTAGCTATATATGTTGATGATATTAATCTTATTGGAACTCCTGAAGAGCTCCAAGAAACAATTGATTATTTAAAAAGAGAATTCGAAATTAAGGATTTTGGTAAAACCAAATTTTGCCTTGGTTTACAAATTAAACATCTGGAAAGTGGAACATTTATTCATCAATTAACATCTACAGCAAAAGTGTTAAAAAGATTTTATATGGACAAAGTACATCCATTGAGTATTCCAATGATCGTCCGATCATTAAATGTGGATAAAGATCATTTCCGACCTCAAGAAAATGATGAAGAACTCTTTAGTCCTGAAGTACCATATCTCAGTGCAATTGGTGCATTGATGTATCTTGCTACTAATACACGACCTGATATTGCTTTTGCTGTCAATTTATTAACAAGATTTAGTTCTTCACCAACACGACGACATTGGAATGGAATTAAACAAGTCATTCAATATCTCCAAGGTGCAATTGATCTCGGATTATTTTATTCAAATAAAACCAGCCCAACATTGATTGGTTATGCAGATGCTGGTTATTTATCTGATCCACATAAAGCACGTTCTCAAACAAGCTATCTATTTACATGTGGAAATACTACTATATCATGGCGTTCTACAAAACAATCTATAGCAATTACTTCTTCAAATCATGCTGAAATTATAGCCATTCATGAAGCAAGTCGAGAATGTGTATGACTAAGATCCACGATTCATTATATCCGAGAAAATTGTAGATTATCATCGATCAAAGATATTCCAACTCCTCTTTATGAAGACAATGCAGCTTGCATATTAAAGGAGAACGGACAAAATATATTTCACCAAAATTCTTCTTTATTCATGAACTCTAGAAGAAAGGTGAAATTGATGTACTATAAATTCGGTCATGTGACAATCTCGCAGATATTTTCACGAAGACTTTACCGACTGTAATATTTGAAAAGTTGAGATATAAAATCGATATGCGTCAGTTTAAAGATTTAAAGAAATCAACTCATCAGGGGAAGTAATAAACATATATATAGAATAGTGTACTCTTTTTCCTTCACTAGATTTTTTTTCCACTGAGTTTTTGTCTAGTAAGATTTTAACGAGACATATTCTTTATGTAATAAATGGACATCCAATGGGGAGTGTTATGAATATCTTAAAATTATTGGAAGCTCCATTAATTAGTGGAGGCTCCATTAATTATGGATTTATGTGAATTATTAGAGAAGATTTTTATGGATGTCCATCCATTTAGTGGAGATACCACTAATTAAGATTAGTGGAAGATGATGTATGACATGATGTATTCCACTAATTAAAGCTCTATAAATAGAGCTATTCTCTAAGCTTGTAATATACCATTATTTTGTGAAAGAAATATTAGAGAAAGTTGTGAGAGAAAAGAAAGAGAAAAATTCTTATGTAAAGAATAGTTAGAGTTTTGTTAGTAGGTAGTGTGAAGATTTTATTCTAACACTACCCAAATTTTATAACATATTATTATTATTATTATTATTATTATTATTATTATTATTATTATTATTAAAATAACTTTTGTATATTTTTATAAATCAGATATTTTATTGTTGAGCCATCTTGGGGAGCAATCATTCCCGAAGAGGCTATTATTGAGGCCAAGCCGCGAAGATGGCAGATTTGGAAACGTGCCATTGGAAAATTTGTAGAGTCAGTTCACTTTTATAAATTCAAATGGAATCAACTCCGTCGGCAGCAATGGACCCTACGAGATCTTCCATGAAAACTCTCTCTCCCATGACCAAAGGTTTCCAGTGAAAATGCCGTTGATGGAGGTTATTGGTCGTTAAAACTACCGGAATTCTTTCCGATCATCTTCCTGATCCAACGGTCACGGTTCAATATTATTCACTCCACAAGATAATTTAATGTCATTGAAGTTGATGTTGTAAGAGATATTTTCATTGTATAATTTGATTAGGTTATTGTAGGATCTTATTTCAACGATAATAAATATATTAACATAATTATTTTTTTTGACTTTTTGTAACTGAACTCTCATCTTAGATATGCTAAAGAAATCTTGTGAGAGGGACTTACCCAACAATCTTGTCTAGTTTTTTCTTCTCACTGTTATTGGCAATTGTTTATAAGGAGAAAAGTAGCATTTTTTGTTTCTAATTATTTGCTTCTAAGCGTGACGCGATTAATTATTTGTGACTAAATTAATTAAAAAATTATTACTCAAAAACTATGTTTTAAATTAAAATTTCTGATCATTACTCAAAATGGTGAAACAAAAAGTAAATAAAAATAATTAAATTGGAAATAATGTATCAATAATTTTTAGAGAATTAGAAATTGTTGGAGCCAAACGGGAACAAGAAATAGTCCAATGATAATGGAAAAAAGTAAAAATAATGATAATTGGTCTCTCCATGGGCCTCCATGGGTCTCTCCATTTTTCAGTCCACAGACTCTCCCCGATTTCTTCAGGTGTGATGAACTCTTTATTCATGGATCTTGTGGCCCATTAACTCCAAGATCCATAAATTCAGGAGATTCGAAAAAAAAGGGGTACAGAAATGAGTATTAGAAAACCCAAAATTTGTTTATGGGCTCCAGCCAACTTTAGTAAAAGCCCTTTACCCCTACTAGATTTTCCAGACAAGTTAGCCAAGAAAGCAGGCACTCGGTTGAGCAAAAGTTCCTTCTCCCTTAATTGATTTTTTTTTTTTATTTGTGCGTTATTTTAAATAAAATTTAATAAAAATGTATAACAATTAACTAATCTAAATTACATGTCATAAAAATTGATTCAATTTGAAATACAAATTTATTATCATAAGATAAATTGTGAACAGATAAAAAATAAATTATTACGTACTCAATAAAATATTAAAAGAAAATATACACGTCGTCGAATGGAGAAAATCTGCGTGGGTCTTGAACTTCAAAATATATGCTTTCAACAAACACAAAACTTTCTTTTCATGACCATTATTTGAGATCTATCATTGGAAACAACACTTCAATTTGTTCTTTAACTCTTTTGCAGCCAACTATTTGCCTTCATAACTTCACCATTTTAGTTTAGGAATCTTGAAAATCTATTCAGGCAAGGGAATATCAGCCAGATCCTCTCTATATGGAAGTTGATCGTTTTCTTCTATATTTGCATTGCCATTTTCCATCTGCGCCGGACCGTGTTTTGTGGGCTTCTCAAATGTAACAACAGTATCTTTGCGAAACATAAGATAGATGACAGCAACTATGTAGATTGCCATCAAGGGAAATACCAAGATTCCAATAAAAATGTTTCCGACTTTTGGTAAACTGCTGTGAATTAGCCAACCAACAAAGCCTGTACTCAAATAATAGATGTTGATGCCGATGATTCCTAGCCCCAGTATCCAAGAAATGACAATGATCTAGAGAAAAGAAAATTCATTTTTAGGGTACAATAAATAAAATAGGTAAAATATTAAACGTATTCATTTTAAAAGAGTATAATTTGCCCTAATAAACAAAAAATATGAAAAAGAAGAGATGATTAACTCACAAATATTGAGTTCTTGTGCGGTCCCATCTTGGTAGAACTGCTACTAAATTTAAGTAAAGGAATGAGAGCGAATGGTAGCTCAAATGAAAGTATCATCTATCATCCAATTAAAAAAAAAAACCAAAAAATCATAAGTAAGGATTTTTTTCCCCCTTCTGATTAAGAACAAATGTTGAATGAATTGTGTACAAACTGAAGCAATGATAATGAGTCGCCCTGCTCCTGCAGCTCCACCAATTATCGATACAACAAGACTAGGTGTGATGGCAATGCACCTAGTTACAAGGTTTCTAATCCAATTCTTCATTTTAAGATTCAAGAAACCCTAAAAAAACCACAGTGCAAGATGCAGAAAAATATTAGATTAAAGATTTTTTATTTTTAAAGGAAGTAAAATTGCTAGAAAAATAGGAAAATTGAAAACCTGCATGATAAATTGTCCAGCATAGGTTCCAGTAATGGTGGAACTCTGTCCTGAAGCTAGTAAAGCTATTGCATAAACTGTGGAGGCTGCTCTTCCTAAGACATTCTGCAAATTTAGAGAGGTATTATAGATACAGGGGAAAACATTAAAACAAAATGACCTAAAAATTTTCGAACCTTGAGAAGGAAAGATGCTGAATTTAAGGTAATATCATTGCATTGATCAATTGTATCTTGTGAAAGATTGCTTCCTGTGCAAACCGTTCCAGATACAGCGATAATTGCAACGTTGATCAAGAATGCAACAAATAATGCAAATCCACTCTCAATCAAGAAGTATCGGCATGCATCCTACAATATTAAGAAAGAAAACAAGTCAGTTCTATCACAATTTACCAGTAATGTGTACTTCTTGAATTCCAGTTTGTATATGTGACCGAATATGATATTTTATGAGAAAAAACACAAAATAGAATTAGTATGTTAAAAATTATAAAATATATGTGAAATTTAGAGATATAAAATATTATATGTTGAGATTAAATAGTTTTAAAGTGTATAAATTAAAGGACTTTAATTGTTTTTGCTTTTTTAAAAATTTGTTTTAAACTTATTTTAGAATATTGTAAGATAGCAAATGAGAAAAATAATATATATATATATTCTTGTATTTGCTTACATTAATTCCTTTTACGGATTTCGGCCTCTTCCTCGAGAGTACCAAAGCAGAATGTAGGAAAAGGTTATGCCTGGATATGAGAAAGAATGAATGAATAACGAGGACAACTAAAACAATCGCAATATAATATCCATATGAAAATTTTATCTTTTTTTCATATTTTATTCCTAAATTTACTATTTTTTATAGTATTGTTTTTTTTTTTTTAAATAGACAAAGTACAAAGACATTTTTAACATACGGCATTACAAGTGCTCCCAATAAAGCGATGGCATCACCGGTGGCACCAGTTCCAGAAAGCTTGGGAACAAACATTCCCTCGATGACATCTTTTGCTGGAGGCTTTACGTAACTCATTTCTCCAAAAAAACAAGCAGCCATGACGAAGACTAGCAATGAAACCACAAACTCTAGCTTCCTTGCCTACTCCACCAACAAACAATGAAACCCATTAATATATATATATATATATATATGTTTGTGTGCTAGAAAAAGTTTTAATTTTTTTGAACTTTTTAATATTTAAATTATTTTTTAAAAAATATTTTATCCAAACTACTAGCTCCTAAGACGGTTAGTGATTTTTGTTACGTGTCTTTTTTATGAGGGGTAAATTTGTCATTTTAACAGTTGAAAAATGACTTTTTCTTTTTCATGATGATACAAGCATTTGATAATCATATAAACTAAAGCAAAATTTAGCATTATAACTTTGAAAGAATAAAGTGATGTATGGGTGGGTCATCAGTGGAGTGGTTGTAGTCAAGCAATATAATACTGTTAACAGCTCATCAAAGTTCTAAAGGCCTTTGAGAAATGACAATAACAAATGTAGCATATAAATTAACAGTCAAAGCATGAGTATATACAGTTAAACTCACCCCATATCTCTGAAGGCCAATGAGTAGAAGTGTGCTGGTTCCAGTGCAAAGAACTCCAACACAAAGAGGGATATGGAATAATATGTTAAAAGCAAATGCTGTCCCAATTACTGTAATTATCCATTTTAAAAAACCAACCAAAAACAACTTAGTATAAGTTAAATGAAATGTCTTAAAACTTTCAAAGTTGTAACATGTTGCACCTTCTGGAATGTCTGCTGCTATAACAGCAACCTCTGCTAGTAACCAAAGGCAGTATTTGACAAATTTAGGGTACTCAGCCTTGCACAACTCTGATAGATGTTTCCCTACAAAGCCAAAGTATGAATGCTAATTAACCACATGTCTGCTAATACATATTCAAGAAAGAAATGACTCTGTTAATTTTTAAGCATTATATGATAATGAGATGATCTCACCTGTGCTTACTCCAAGATTTGCAGCTAGAGATTGAATGATAAGAGCAAAAATTAATCCGATGAGGATTATCCAAAGTAACTGAACAATCATGAAAAAAATGAGAGAGATTAGTGTCTACATATATTATGAGAGCATATATGTAAATAGTTGGTGGACTACTTTAGTAATTCTTCTATAGATTGTAGCTAACCTCAAATCCATGGCTTGCTCCAGCCTGCAGATCAGTTTCCACTGTTGTACATGTTGGAGATATTTTGTAAATGAAAAGTTAAAAGCGATAACATTTCATCCTTCCCATAGTGTTCATTTTTTAAATTTTGTTTTGACAATCTTTTATGAGAAACATCATTTATTTTGTATTGAAAAGTATTTAAATATTATTAAAAAGTTATGAGACTTGTAAAAATATGACTAATTATTAGTAAAAAGTTATGATGACGAAAATATAATTTTTTTATAAATAGCATGACTCTTTTTTAAATTATATATAGATTATTATTGATCATCCTTATATGAAATTAGAATATTTACTATCTCATATTTTGAAAATTCTTATTGTATTCTATAAATAATTTGCCTTTACTCTTTAGTAAATATTTGGTGCGTGAGAATACACTCTTCCAGAATTCTTCTTTCTCTTCATTCTCTTGAAACATCCATATTTCCAACAGTACATGGACAGTGATGAGTTCCAGTAGGAGAATGAAGTAGAAATCGAGGAATAGGGAGATTGAGAAATGGAGAAAACTCACAGTTTCCAGGGTCAAGATATGCCATTGAAACAAGAAAACCGGGTCCAACATGGGCTAAGAGTTTTCTCCATCCAGGCTTCTAAACAACAATACGAGAACAAATATCATTTCATCTTTCCAACTTCGAAAACAAATTATTAGGAGACCAATATGTCTATTGTAGGAAATGTCAAACTCGAAATATGCCTGACAAAGAAGAACCTGTTCATCAGGATCATCATGATCCGAGCGTTTACTGCTATTATTGCTAACACTCAGAGGCAATGGACTCTCATTTACTGCAACAATGCGGTTATTCCCTCCAACATTTACTACTTGTTGCTGCTGCAGATTCTCCATCTCTCCCTTGTTTCACGCACACAGTGTCTGAGCGTCTCTCCCTCTTGGGTTCTTGAAACTCTTTAAATGTTCTTCACTCGGGTGTTGTATTTATACTAAATGAACAAGATGCTTGATATATCCTTGGTTGGTGAGCAAAGATTAAGAAAATCTCAAGCGTGCATATGTAAATATGTTCCTCTTTTCATCTGGTTGGACAAATTTCCAGTGAAAATTAGGCCTTACTGTCATGAAAAAAATATATAATCTAACTAATGATCAACCTGGCAGCAGAGTATGAGCATTTGGAGAATAAAAGAAACACTAATAATTAGCAAAAATTCTAACATGAACTTGATACACGTAAATCATATGTCTTAAAAGATTGTATTTTATACAATAAAAATTATACAATATAATTTTTTAATGCACGACTCTATGAGTCTACGTTCATACAAAAATTTCACATTAATTAGAGTGGTTGAAGAAGATGCCCAAATCCGAGGAATTCTCCTCCTCATACCATCTTTTAATAATTTAACCAGCATTTGAAAGGCCTGTATCCTCAGTCCTCTTGCCAAAGATAAACCTCTTGGCAAAAGCTATGTTGTTTAGTTCTAGAAGTTCAGCACAAGAAGCATGGAATTTGCCATCCGAATCACGAATCATAATTAACATGCCCCAACCCCACTAGATTATTAGTAATTGAATAAGATGGACTTAATTAGCCACTAAGGCTTATTTATAATTCGATTAAGCACTTAAAATTAATTAATTATTTATTTTATTAAGTACGTTTGATAATGAAAGATATTAAGTATATTTAATAATAAATTTTTATTATTACTTAATTGATTAAGATTTATTAAAATCATATTATAAACTTTAAGTAAAATAACAGTTTCTTAAATTTGAAATTTGAATATATTAAATATTCATTAATTATAAATATTCCTTTATATGTAATCGAGATTATAATAAAATGGAGTGTAAAAATCAATTAAAAATTAATTCATATTTCAAATTCAGATTTTAAATTTCAAAATTCAATCTTCATCAATATTTAAATTTTTAATTTTTAAATTTCATTTCTTATCAAATGAGCCCTGACGACTCCGATGACCTATCCCCTGACTCTGTTTTAAAATTACAAGAAGCAATTATTAGGAATTATGAGATTAATTTTAAAAAAGCAAGCTAATCCACTATGAAGTAAAAGCTCTTTTGATTGACTTATATGAAAAATATGTATAAGTGGTAAGATCCGTCCTTCAATTATAATTTTTTTTAAAATTGTGTTATAGCTCCTTAACTATTTTTCCCCGTAAATTTTAATATCAATTCCTCTATCCGTTTCATATTATTTGGCCTTTTAACTTTTGTATTTTATTTTATAATCAATTATTAATATTTTTCAATATTACCATTAAGTTTAGTCAAATTATATTTAATGAAAATATAAAAAATTTCATAAATAATTATTCATTCTTATATTTATTAGAGATAAATTTAAAATATAACTAAAAAAATATATATTAATTTTAATATTTTTAATTTGTATATAAATGATCAAGAGGCCAAATAATATGAAACTAGTGAAGTACCAATTGGGGACAAAGTAATCAGTAAAAAAGTTTACTGGGTAAAGAAGAAGTGGACAGAGCCAAGTTGTACTTGCTGAGGTTTTTTAAATTTTGATGAATCACAAATTATTGCTGAAGTTTGCCAGCCGGCTAATTAAAAAGAAAAGAAAAGGCCCTAAATGGCACCCTTTTGCAGATTATACCGTTCAAAATATAATGATTTGAAGCCGGTTACTTAAAGAAAGAGAGATTCAGTTCCAACAACTCAACCGGAAGATCAAACCAAGGGCGGTGCCTCCTCTTCATCTTTAACCCAAAAACAATAGTTTTTGTTTGATGTAAGTAATTTTTTTTTTCTGAAAACACTCGTCTTTAGTAAGAAGGAGCAGTGGCTTAAGTGTTTAAGAGGAGAAGATTAATTTATATTACAGGGTTTCCAAAAACGATTAATCCTGCATAGACTAGGGTTAGGATTAGGTTACTGATTAGTTAATTAATCATAGTTCGATTGGAAAACTAATTTGTCCTTGTTTACATAAAGTTGGAATTGAGATTAACCAGTCAATTAATCATAATAGGATTAGGTTACTATGTAAGTAATTCTAGTAGGATAGGTTACTAATTAGTCAAATTATTTATAGTAGGACTGGGGATTAGGTTACTAATTAGTCAAATTAATTATAGTAGGATTAGGTTACAGGATAGGCTACTAATTAACCAGTCAATTGAGATTTTGTTTGGCCTCAAGAAAGCACCGAGTATATAGAACTATCACAAGTACTGTGCTACACGTACTATATGGTGGCAGAAAGAGGTGTGGTGAAGAAAAGCTGCAGTCCTTTGATACCATACAAACAAAGGTCAGTGAATTTTTTGTTTACTTTTCGGTGGTGTTTTGTGAATCATGGAGAAAGGGTTTTGGTAATTTCCGTTTTTGGGTCAATGCGGTTGTTGTAATCATGTGGTGCTTTGCTGATAATTTGGATTCACTTTCAAAGCATGTGAATTGAAATTGTTTCCCAGTGCAATGAGATTGATTTAGTTTTGTGGTACCAAACCCCTGGTGGGTGAAAAAAGAAAGAGGGATTTTTCTTGACTTTCTTTGGCATGAAAGTACTGAAATCGTTTATATTTGTTTTGCCAGTTAGTTTCAGATACTAGTTGGAACTATCAGATTTGGAAAGGATTATTTAGTTTCAGATACTTGAAATTATTGCTTGTTTTAGGTAAAATATCTCACATTACTGCCAATTAGCAATTGGCTAAACCTAAAATATTAGCAACCATTTAGCCTCAAATGGATGAAAAAAATTTTAAAAAATGGTGAGTGAAATGTAAAAATATGTACACTTGATGAATATTATCAATCCTGATCTTGATAAACTAATTTTTATCAAAGAAAACGAGTACTGGTACGCTAAATGAAAATTGTTAATTTTATGTATTTAAAAATGTTGTCCAGTGGGAGACAGTTTTTTTTTTTTTTTTTTTTTTTGCTTCTTTCTCTGTCATGGTTTATGATTCTAAAACAGTCTCAATCTTCACGTGCTTTTATCAGCTTTGGTGACTATCCTGGAAAATCTTGCAAGTCATTTGCTGGAATTGATTGGCTAAAGTCCCATTCTGATTGCCCCTTTGGTTTGGGCAGAAATGTTGCGTTCTTGCTTTTCTCGGACTTCTGTCATTTCACAAGAAAAACAGTGAAAATGGAATTTTTTTAATCATAGCCAAGATGGATTTAGAGAATCCAGCATCATCAACAAGTTTTGTTGGGTTGCATATAGTATGTGAAATTTGACCTCCAATTGTTTATTATTATGAGTTTCCTTCTGTCCTTTGTGGTCTCTACTGACCCTTTCGCCTACTTTTATGTCAGAGAGCCTACCCACCCCCACTCCCCCAAATAAAAAAAAAAAAAAAGTTGATAGTGCCAAAACAATTGTTTTTGCCTTTTGTGGTGGCTAAGAGCCTAAGAAGTATTTTCAATTCAAGAGTTTTTATTTATTATACCTATTAGAATTGTATCTGTTTAGAACTATTACAACTAAAGTTAGTTAAGGCACTAACGCAAAAAAAAAAAAAAAAGGCCAAATATGTCAATCATTTTTTAATTTTTATAAATTTTAATTTCTATTTTCGAATTTTAAAATATATGATTTTACTCTCGAACTTTTAAAATATCTAAAAAATAACTCTTCTATTAATTAAAACTATTAAGTACTCACGAAAATTTATCATATGACTTCCACATGATCTATTTTATAGATATTTTCATTCACTCAACTCTCACAATGCGGTATCATCATTCTAATTCTTACAAAGTAACTTCTATATATGACAAGAAAAGACTATTGCAACTTGTGCGTCTCTCACTTCTCTTTTTAGATTTTTTTTTTTTTTTTTGGTAATTCACTTCTCCTTTCAAATTTATTCTTCCTTTCTATAGAGATGTCAAGAAAATTACTATTCGTCAAGAATTGAATCGATTTTTTTTCTTCTTCATCTTTATGTCTTAATTTTGTTTATTAAAGGGTAAAATATATTATGTATGTATGTATGTATGTATGTATGTATGTATGTATGTATGTATGTATGTAAAACCCCACCCCACATGCCCCCCATTAATTTTAAAAAAAATACCCATACTCCACAGTTCCTTTCACATTTCCATATCACCCCAAACCCCACTGGTCACCCGATGTTTTCATTTCACAGAGCTCTGGTTATCATCTCCTTTCACAAAACTCCATAGAGTCCACACTCACCCAAACTCCACAATTTCTTTTCAGTTTTCACATTTCTTTTTCACTCCAAACCCCACCCCACATTTCCATTTCACAAAATTCCACAGCATTGTAAACTCCACCCACAATTTCAAAAGCTCATAAAGCTCCTCATCCTCTGAAAAACGGAAACCACACTCCCCACTGCACATAAAGCTCCTCTAGTACATAAAATTTCAAAAATTCTAAATTCAAGGCAAAAATCTTCTACCCCTATCAAAAGATTCCAAATTTTACTCATCAGAAAGTTTTATTTTGTCTAGTTCTGTTAAGATAAGTTATGGGTTTAGTTTTTAATATTTTATTCATTTTAAAATTTTAATTTATATTGTTTAAAAATATTTAGATAATCTTGTGACTTTTATACAAATATATGTATATGAGGTAAAAGTAACAATAACGTAGGACTTGAATTGTGTTGTTACGAAATTTGTTTTGGTGTATTTAAATAAATTAATATATTCCAAGTATATAATCTAGTGAGCCTAAGTGGTGACTCCCAGTAAACCTGGGTGGTAGTTTATATATGTATATATGCTATTTTTTTTGTATTATTATCAATTTTTCGCATCTATGAATGTGTGTGTGTTTTTTTTTTTTTACATTAATATTTAGATTTATGTAGACATTTTAACTAATTATATCTAAATTATGCATTAAAAGATTGTAATTTTGTTTCCTTTTTAAATCGTAAATGAAAAGATCATGTACGATTGATGCATTCTTTAAAAGGAAAAATGTTAAAACTATTGACATGTATGCCCTCTAGACTAGGTTTCTGATGTAACTATTGAATTTATTAATAAAAAAATTTATTCTCAAAATTTGTTTGTGAATTTATATTTTATTTGTGCACGATTTACGTTTGAAAAGTACCTATTATATTTAAGTAAGTGATTCATGTGAATGGTGATTTTTCACAATAAGGTATGAATCGGGGGTTACTTAAAACATAAATGTTCTTAACTGATTGATGAGAATGAGAATCTCATCATGTTTAGGTTATTATGTTATGAATTTCAAATGAAAAATGGCTTACCTTTAGCCAGTGAGTAGTCCACTTACTTCATAGCATAAGCATATTTCAAATATGTAGAATAAGACATGTAATAGTAGTTTCTAAAAGTACTATTTAGAAGAAACTCAAATTATTACTGCTACAGTGTGGACTAATACTATACCACTCGAGTATAAGTTAGTGGTCTAACGAAGTTGGAAGCATGTACTTTGATATGTTGGGTTCTATCGTAAAGCCGATATACTTGTATGTTAGATATATGTGACTAGTTAGTTAATACAGACTTGTATAAGATAGTTTTTGCGCTATATCGCCCCTTATAACTGTTCGAATGATCTAAATATCCAAGGCACTGAGGAACATGACTTGGATGCTAGCTTTAGGGTAGCTCCCTTGAAAAGTGAAAACATTCCAGAAGTCGTGGATCATTAGATTAGAGGTCAAAGGATAGTATATATCTTTTAGAAAGGTGTTAGTATACTCTTCCTCTCTAAAATGTACGACGATACATAGAGGGGTATTTTAGTCATTACACCTGTAGGTCAGAGACTTTGCTAACACAGCATTATCCTTGAGGTCAATATTTCCTTATGATGATATTAGAAATATTTAAAATATAAAATACAACTATTTTTATAATAGGGGTATTTTGGTCATTTTAGTAGCCAAGGTAATGTGTCTTTTGGTCTTCGGAATAGCCTATAAGTCCTGATGGTTTTGGGTTGAGGGATTAATCTTATATTAAAATGGATTTTATTTTATTTGAGTAACCTAATTTATTTATTAGGTTGGAATAAAATAAAATGTCCAAAGAGAGAGAATTATTTATTGGCCCATTTGGATTATTTAATTAATTTAATTATTGAACTTGTATTAGTTCAAGAATAATTAAATTAAATTAAATTAAAAGCTTAACTCAATGAATTGGGCCAAGACTTGAGGTTTATATTGGTCCATTGGGTTATTTAATTAATTTAACTATTGGACTTGTATCAGTCCAGGAATAATTAAATTCAATTAAAAGGCTTAACCCAATTAATTGGGCCTTAGATCCAAAGGCCTATTTGATGGCTTAAACATGACATGGGCTTTAGGGCTTCTGTTTGATTTTTGAATGCCCAAATAATAACATATTATTAAAGTTGTTGGGATTTAGAAGGAACAATAGAGGTTCACAAAAATACGTTGTTTTTTTTTCCTCAAGCGGTTCACGTCTTTTTCTCTCTCTCTCTCTCTCGTGGGTTCTCTGTGTTTTGAAAGAAACAGCAAGAACAGAGACAAAAAACTCATCTGATTAATGATTAACAACATTCAGTCAGATTTAGAAGATCATCTTCTTCTTCCATAAGCATTCACCATGCATTTTAGGCGGGGTTATATTCCGAAAGTCGAGAGGATTCGCGTTGATGCCCAGAAGAAGCCGTCGGCTTGCGGGATGGTAGCTAGAATTATCGACCAGAAGGGAACCAAAGACTTGTAGCATTCAACAAGAAGTGGTCCAAACATCTTCTTCGATGTCGACAAGGTCATTTAAACGCAGAGGTATTAAAATTTTAAAAGCTCTTCCGCTGCTATTGTTTCTACGGTTTTTATCTGTCTTGCATGCTTTTGTGATTTATTTTGCCATATTACACCTTCAATTGGTATCAGAGAATGAGGTTTATTTGGCAATAGAGGCAGCATGGTAGTTAATAAAACTGGCCAATGATTGTTTATGGTATGGGATAGATGCTCTATGAACCTCATCGTTGAGGTATAGGAAGCTTCTGTAATTTAATGCTTTCCACAGCATCGTGTAAACCTGAGTTTCAATAGGTATAGGTGGTTGTTAGTTTTGTTTTGATTGATTTCGTGTTTGAAATCTGTAAACAAATGATTCTGTAAAAGCCACGGAAGAAAATCGCAAAAAGAAAAAATCGAAGAAGATAACGCCGTTATCGACTCAAGGAGCCGAGCCGAGCCGAGCCGAGCTGCGAAGCCGAGCCGAGCTGCGAAGCCGAGTCACGTTGCATTCTATGAGAGGAGCCAAAGCCGTCCAAGCCAGTCACGACTTGGAGCTACAGCCGGGCTCGAGTTGGCCTCAGCTCCATGGCGTGCGCGAGAAAGGTTTCCTCACGAAATTGTAAATTGCAAATTGCAATTGCGGCGGGTCTCGGGACAGCCATGATGGGTTGGTTGTGGGCAGTCCACAAGTTGGTGGGCTCAAGCAAACAGCTATCCAATGTGGCGGGTGCAAGAAGACCGGAGGAATTTAATTAATTATTTTCCTTATAATTTTTCATGTATTTTCTTTTTCGTTTTAGGTTCCATACCCGACGAAATTATTATTTTTGCAATAGTTAATATTCATAGAATATTTTTGTATGAAAAAAAATAATAGTAAGGGATTTTAGAATTAAACAAGACCATTAATTAATTAATGTATTTAATTCTATTATTTGAGCACTTAGGTTTAACAAAATAGAAAAAGCATGAAAACGTTTACTATTTTCTAGCATGCTATTTATTTTGGATACCTATGTTCACTTTTTCTCAAAAACCAAAGTCTTTGGAAATTTTTGACAAAGAAAAATATTTTTTCAATTAAATGGTTAATTTTAATTCGAACAAAATTTAATTTTTGGTTATTTTCTCAAAAGATTTTATCCTTAACATAGAAAATATTTTGAATTTAGATATTTTTGTAAGTTAAAATAGAAAACCATTTTGATTTATTTTTAACAAGATTTTTTTTTGGGTCAAATTAAACTTGAGATCAATATCTCTAAAAAGTTTTATTGAATTTTTTTGAAATTATTAAGTTTATTAACTTAAATAAAATTAATTCATGAAATAATTTCTCAAAAGGTATAAACTTTGACATAGAAATTTTTATGGGTTTAGATATTTTATTTATTAGTTAAAAGAAAATTTAATTGAAATTGTCAAATGATATTTTTTAAGAAAACCCTTATTTTAAAATATTAAGTGGGAGAGGGGTTTCAACGGCTCCACTACTTCCATCACAATCCTCATTAGTGATGGTGGATCTCCTCGTGTCACCTTGGGAGTGAACCTGTATAGGATGAAAATACCACAAGGATCTAAAACTAATAGATAGATGTAATTAATAACCCGAGACACGTGATATAATCGGTCAACCCACGTTGGAAGTTATAGTGCGAGGAATGTCCATATGAAATGAAAAGAAACGGCCATCCCATGATGGATTTATTTTCTAAATTATTACCTAGAAGGGAATTTAATGTGTTGTGGTTAATACACTTAGCTTAGAAAACTGTGAATCTTCCTAAGAAGTTATGTTAATTTTCCTAAAAGTCAAATTAATCATATTAAAGATAATAATGATAGGATTAACTATTATCGAATTTAATATAAAGATAAAGTCATAAATTATTTTGTTTTTCACAAATTGAATTTTCTTTTATTTTCTATTTTTCAGAAATGGTTGGTGGATGTTCTTTTAGTCTTTTGGCCGTAATTCTCTGTGAGAATAAGCTAACGGGTTTAAATTATATGGACTGAAAAATGAACTTGGACATAATACTCATTGTTGAGGAATATAAGTATGTCCTCTACGAAACCTGCTCTGTTATCGGGGAGGATTCCACCACTGAAAAGCGAGAGGCTAAGAAACCATGAAAGAAGGCCGACAAGATGGCTCGTTGCTACATGTTGGCCTCCATATCTTGCTCCAATCTAAACACGAGCACATGGCCACTGCGTATGACATTAGCCAATTACTAGCCACGATATTCGCAGATAAGAGTCGGCCCGCAAGGCAGGAGGCTCTTAGGATGATCATCAACACTAAGATGGCTGAGGGAGTATCAATCAAAGAGTATATACTCAAGATGATTGCTGCTTTCGAGGAAGCAGAAGTTTTAAGGGTTGTTATTGACCTCGAGAGCCAAATGGACATGGTTCTCGAATCTCTTCCAGGCTCTTTTACTCAATTCAAGTTAAATTATAACATGAATAAGTTAAACATGAATTTAACCGAATTAATGAAAGAGCTCTAGGTGGCAAAGAAGGTCATGGATCCATAGTCCAAGGTTATGATTGCTGGGGCTTCTTCTTCCAGAACTGGGATTAAGCCTAGAAAGTTCAAGAAGAAGAAAGGAAATGCACCGGCCTAACTCAAGAACCAGCCCAACAAGTCCAATGGTAAGTGCTTCGAGTGCGGGCAAAAGGGACACTGAAAAAATGAGTGTCTAGAGCTTCAGACCAAGAAAAACTTTACAGGTATTGTTCTCTATCTAGAGTCAGTTTCAATAGTTAGATCAACTTCCACCTAGATTGTTGATTTTGGAGCCACTGATCATATCTGTAACTCCTGGCAGGGGTTTAGAAAGATAAGAAGACTCCAGAATGGTGAGTCTGGACTATGAGTAGGAAATGGAGTATAAGTATGGGCTCTTGTAGTGAGAGAGTTTGATCTTTTTTGTTGCAATAGAGTAGTCATTTTGAAGGATATTTTATATGTACTTGGTTTTAGATAGAATTTGATTTCAGTTGCAAAGCTAATAAATCATAAATATTTTGTTTCTTTCCATTCTGGTATTACTATCAGTAGAAATGGAGAAGTTTTATGTACAGGACACATATATGGAAACTTATTCTTTTTAAATCTTATAAACAATCAAATAAATAACGCTCAATCTAAACCTTTAAGTAAGAAGAGAAAGACCAATGTCAATGACTCATATCTTTGGCATCTAAAGTTGGGTCATATTAACTCAACTAGGATTCAGAGGTTAATTCATGATGGGTCATTGGGCTCATTAACATTGGAAAGTTGGCTTCAGTGTGAATCCTACCTTATGGAAAAAATGACCAAAAGGTCGTTCACCCAAAAGGCTGATAGAGTCAAGGAGATATTGGGTATTATTTCCATTGATGTGTGTGATCCTTTGTCTACACTAGTTAGAAAGGGTTTTGAGTACTTCATCACTTTCACGGATAATTATATAAAGTTCGGTTATGTCTACCTAATGAGGTGCACGTCTGACTCTTTTGACAAGTTCAAAGAGTTTAAGGCTGAAGTGGAGCGTTAGATAGGTAGACTAGTCAAAACCTTACAATCGGATCGTAGTGGAAAGTACCTCCTCAGTGAATTCAAAGACTACATAGTACATCATGAGATAATATACCAACTCTCTACGCGGGAACTCTCCAGTAGAATGGAGTAACTAAGAGAAGGAACGGGAGATTGATGGAAATGGTCCGAAGCATAATGTCTCATGCTACTTTTCTGATCTCTTTTTGGGGATATGCCCTAGAAATAGTGGCATATATTCTAAACTTGGTGCCTTCCAAGTCAGTACCTAAGACACCCTATAGGATATGGATTGGATGTAAGTCAAGTCTAAACCATCTTAGGATATGGGGCTGTCTAACTTATGTACTGATCAAGGGAGACAAGCTGGAATCAAAATTAGAATTATGCTATTTTGTTGAGTATCCAAAAAAGGAGGTTACTTTTATCATCCCAAGTAGCAGAAAGTACTAATAAGTACTAATGCTAGATACTTGGAAGATGATCAAAATATTTCCACTAAAGGTTCAACAAGGTTGAAGCTTGAGAAAAAGTTATCTTCGAAATCAACGTCTTCAAACTTGATTGTGGAACAAGAAGAGGTACAACCTCAAAAATCTGTACAAACTAAGCCTCGTCGTAGTGGGAAGGTATCTAGGGTTCCAGAAAGATGGACTTGAGAGGCTTTCGAACTGGTCTCTGACCTTCAGGAACAAAATTCCACTAGATACGAGGAGGCTATTGCTGATGCCAATAAAAATCTATAGCATGAAACAATGAAAGCTGAGATTAAGTTTATGTTCTTCAATTAGGTTTGAGATCTTGTAGATTCACCTAAAGGGATAAAACACATTGGATGTAAGTAGGTATACAAGAGGAAGAGGGGAGCGGATGGGAAGTTTGAAACTTTCAAAGCTAGGCTTGTAATGAAAGGGTATACTCAGAAAGAGGAAATTGATTATGAAGAAACCTTTTCTCCGGTAGCCATGCTTAAATCCATCCGTATCCTCCTTGCCATCTCATGTCATTATGACTACGAGATATGACAAATGGATGTTAAGATGGCATTTCTTAATGGCCATCTTAGCGAAGACATCTATATATCCTAACCGGAAGGTTTTATTGTTAAAGGTCAGGAACATATGATTTGCAAGTTTAAGAAGTCCATTTATGGACTTAAATAGGCATCTAGAGTATGAAACATTTGTTTTGACGAGACTGTAAAATCTTACGATTTCATTCAAAACAAGGAAGAACTATGCGTGTACAGGAAATTGGAAGGCATTAATGCAGTTTTTCTTATCCTATATGTGGATGACATTCTATTCATTGGGAATGATGTAGGAACACTATCATCTACTAAGATTTGGCTATCTGGTTAATTCAGTATGAATGACTTGGGAGAAACTAGTTACATTCTTGGGATTAAGCTTCTTAGAAATAGGAAATAGAGAATGTTAGGATTATCCCAAGCGACATACATTGACAAGATGCTGGCCAGGTTCAGCATGGACTCATGCAAGGAAGCTCTAATCCCTTGTAGACATGGGTTTTCTTTTTGTTCAAATTACTGTCTTAAGTCTCAAGAAGAAAAAGATAGGATGCGTAGAATTCCCTACGCTTTGGCTGTGAAAAGTCTCATGCACGCCATGCTGTGCACTAGGACATATATCTACTTTGACGTAGGCTTAGTTAGTAGATATCAGTCAAACCCTGGAGAGGTTCATTGACAAGCTGTAAAGCATATTCTCAAGTACCTCAAAGGTACTAGAGATTATATGCTGGTTTACAGGGCTAATGACTTGGTTCCTACTAGATACTCAGACTTCCAGGCAGATAAGGATGAGAGAAAATCTACTAGTGGATATTTCTTTACCTTATCTGGAGGAGCTGTTTCATGGAGCAGTATCAAGTAATCTTGTATTGCTAACTCAACCATGAAAGTTGAGTTTGTGACAGTTTCGAAGGTATCCAAGGAAGCAGTCTGGCTCCAAAAATTCCTTTCAGAACTTAGAGTCATGCTATACATGAACAAACCAATTGTAGTGTATTGGGACAACGCTGGAGCAGTCACACAATCCAAAAAATCCAAGAACCACAAGAAGGAAAAGCACATCGAGAGAAAGTACCACCTGATTCAGAATTTCATCTAGAGATGGGAAATCGTAGTGGAACAGATAGCCTTGGAGAACAACCTAGCAGATCCCTTCACCAAACCTTTGATTGAGAGAGTTTTCAAGAGACATTTAGATGCCATAAGGGTGGGCACCTACGGACTTTCTTAGTTATAGAGTGCAAGTGGAAGATTATTAGAACGTATGCCCTCTAGACTAGGTTTCTGATGTAACTATCAAATTTATTAATAAAAGAATTTATTCTCAGAATTTATTTGTGAATTTACATTTTATTTGTGCATTATTTACATTTGGAAAAAATCTATTGTGTTTAAGTAAGTGATCTATGTGAATAGTGATTTTTCACAGTAAGGTATGGATTAGGGGTTACTTAACATATAAATGTTTGTTCTTAACCGATTGATAAGAATGAGAATCTCATTATATTTAGGTTATTGTGTTATGAATTCTAAATGGGGAATGGCTTACCTTTAACCAGTGAGTAGTCCACTCACTTCATAGCATGAGCGTATTTCGAATATGTAGAACAAGACCTATAATAGTAGTTTCTAAAAGTACTATTTAGAAGAAGCCCAAACTATTACTGCTACAGCGTAGACTAATACTCTACTACTTGAGTATAAGTTGGTGCTCTGACGAAGTTGGAAGCATGTACTTTGATATGTTGTAGTTGAGATTCTATCGTAGAGCCGATATATTTGTATATTGGGTATATGCGACTAGTTAGTTAAAATAAATTTGTATAAAATAGCTTCTGCGTTATATCGCTCATTGTGATTGTTCAAATGATCTCAAGGTTTTGGGGAACATAACTTGGATATTAGCTTTAGGGTAACTCCCTTAGAAAATGAAAACATTCTAAGAATCGTGGATTATTGAACTAGAGGTTTAAGAATGTTAGATATCTTTTAGAGAGGTGTTAGTATACTCTTCCTCTCTAAAATATACGGCGATACGTAGAGGGGTATTTTAGTCATTACACATGTAGGTCGAAGACTTTGCTAAAGCAGCATTGTCCTTAGAGTCAATATTTTCTTATGGTGATATTAGAAAATATTTAAAATGCAAAATACAAGTATTTTTATAGTAGGGGTACTTTGGTCATTTTAATAGCCAATGTAATATGTTTTTTGATCCTCGGAATAGCCCATAAGTCTTGATGATTTTGAGTTGAGGGATTGATCTTATATTAAAATGGATTTTATTTTATTTAAGTAGCCTGATTTATTTATTGGGTTAGAATAAAATAAAAGGTCCAAAGAGAGAGAATTATTTATTGGCCCATTTGCGTTATTTAATTAATTTAATTACTGAACTTGTATTAGTTTAGGAATAATTAAATTAAATTAAAGGCTTAATCCAATAAATTGGGCCAATGCTTGAGATTTATATTGGTCAATTGAGTTATTTAATTAATTTAATTATTGGACTTGTATCAGTCTAAGAATAATTAAATTAAATTAAAAGGATTAACCCAATAAATTGGGCATTAAGTCCAAAGGCCTGTTTGATGGCTTGAACATGACGTGAGCCATAGGGCTTTTGTTTGATTTTTGAATGCATGAATAATAACTTATCATTAAGGTTGTTGGGATTCAAAGGGAACAACAGAGGTTCACAGAAGTATGTTATTTTTTTTCCTCAAGCGGTTCACATCTTCTTCTCTTTCTCTCGTGGGTTCTCTATGTTTTGAAAAAAACAGCAAGAATAGAGACCAAAAACTCAGCTGATTAATGCTTGATAGCATTCAGTCATATTAAGAAGATCATCTTCTTCTTCCATAAGCATTCACTACGTATTTCAGGCGAGGTTATATTCCGAAAGCCAAGAGGATTCACATTGATGTTCAGAAGAAGCGGTCGGCTTGCGGGATAAAAATCAGAATTATTGATCAAAAGGGAATCAGAGACTTCTAGTATTCAACAAAAAGTGGTCTAGACATCTGCTTCGGTGTCGTCAAGGTCATTTAAACGTAGAGGTATTAAAATTTTAAAAACTCTTCCGCTGCTATTATTTCTGCGATTTTTGTCTGTCCTGCATGCTTCTGTGATTTATTTTGCCGTATTATACCTTCAGAAACTTCAAAATCTAGTGAAGAGTTACATCCTGTTGATCTTGATCCTTTAAATTCTAAAAGTCCTCTTACAAAAACTCCACGAGGAGTTTAAGTAGAATTTGATATCAATTTTTTGAAACGTGATTCAGGGTTACGATTGCAAATATATGAATATCATGTTGATAGTCGTGATGAAGTTTGTAAAGCCTATATTAAGGTAGGTCCATATCAATATTTGTAATCCAATAATCCAAAATCAAGAGGAAAACATTCTCGTAACTTTCAAGTATCATGGTTTAAGTTATTTCCCTCATGGTTAGAATATTCTCTTATTAAAGAAACTACAGTTTGTCTTCCTTGTTATCTATTCTATAAAAAAGATGGACGTTTTGAATCAGATTTTTATATTTGAGAACTATTTTGGTTCACTTTAATATTACTATTTTCATAAATTATTGAATATATGAAATTTGGTTTAATTTGTTATTGGCCTCCCAATAATCCAATCATGGGTCCGTCCCTGATCATTATTGAAGATTCTATATAAAATCTTCGTACTTTAATAGAGAATATAATTGATCTCAATATCTTCATAGATTATATATCGAAGTGATATAACTTGTTTTGAGGAATTACACAGGGATTGATACAAATTTAAGAAATTGTGTAATATGTTAAGAACAGTTGGTCAACCAAAGGACTCAATGAATGTAAAAGTAGATGAATAAGTAGCAATATTCCTATACATATTTTCTCGTTATCTTAAAAATCATACAATCAAAAATGATTTTCTAAGATCATGAGAAACTGTTAGTAGATACTTTAATAAAGTCTTGAAGGTTATACTTAGACTACAAGGAGTATAGCTTAAATCACCATAACCTCTTACTGAGAATTCTACGGACGAAAAATGGGGGTGGTTTAAAGTAAATATTGTTGATTAACTACTTGTTAATTTTAAAGCTAGGCTTGTCTATTTCTTATGTATGAAAATTGATATTGTAGAATTGTTTGGGAGTATTAGGTAATTAACTCAAATCGATATACTTCTATATGAAACTTAAAACCTCAATATTGAAATAGAAATGGTGATATTACTATTAAAGTGTGTGGAGTGTGTTTCCAAGATATACAATTCATATATGTGCTCGAAGGGTGGCACCACTTAGCAGCTAATGGGAGAATACTTCAAGATCCTATGAGTAGAAGAAATAGTTTAAAAGTTTATGACGGTAAATAAGTTAACGTAAGTTTGTTAGAACATAAAATATAATAGACGTTTTTCTAAATAATTTTTAAAAATTTAATTATCTTTTTTTGTTTTCATGTTAGGAAATTATTATTTAGTGGACGCAAAACATACAAATAGAAAAGGATTTCTAGTACTATTTAAGGGTCAAAGATACCGCCTTAATGATTGGAAAATAGGCACTAACTAACTAGTCCAAAAGAATTCTTTAACATGAAGCATTCTTCAACTAGAAGTTGATTGAAAGATGTTTTGGATTGTTAAAGATTCGTTGGGATATTCTTAGAAGTCCATGTTGGTATCCAATTAAAATATAAAGTAGAATCATGACGATTTGTTGCCTTCTCCATAATCATATAAGAAGAGAAATGGCTATAGATCCATTAGAAGTTGATTTAGACGATGAAGAGAATGAAGATACTGAGTTAGGAAGAGAACAAATCACCACCATTGATACTTCTATTGATACTTATGAATGATTGACTAATTGAAAACAAAATCTAACTAACAAAACATTTGATGAATGGATGCGAAATAGGCATATAAAATAAACAATAATGCAAAAGCTCTTTTATTTTTAAGAAATTTTATAAGGAAATGCATATTTTATTTATTCTTTTTTTGGGGGGGGGGGAGTTTAGTCATATATGTTGACCTTGTCATTCAATATTTCTTTTTTTATAGCATATATGAATATTACGAAATCATTTAGAATTATTATAACTATTATTATGGTATTGTTTTAACTATTGTAATTACTAATATTTTATGTTATTATTTTATTTAGAGACTTTGTAATTTTCATGTTTAAAGATATGACTATTAGATCTCGTCCAAGTAGAGGAAGCAATCATGTACCGACAACTAAAGAATATGCAAAGCTTATTGAAGCTTTGCTAGAATTAAAAGACAAAGGAAACTTTAATAGTGAAAATGGTAATGGATTTAAGAAAGGTTATAAAAAGAAGTAGAAAAAAAAAAGCTTCAAGAGAAGTAATTAGGACATGACTTGAAAGAATAGCCGCACATGAATCTCGATACAAGTTGATGAAAAAGCAATATCATGCTATTTATGATGTGTGAAACAATAGAAGTAGACGTAATTTTGGTTTGGATGACGAAAAAAATGTGTAACGTCAACTGCTTTTTTTTTCTGTTTTCTCCCGCAGCTTTTTTGGATGTTTTTCAATTACAAAAACTCATCCAAACAAAAACACATTCGCCTATACCCTTAAAAATTAGGTTCACACGGTTGTTCTATGAAAGTATGAAAAATTTACAAAAGGCCTATGCTTCTACTGTGAAGCTTACAAAGCACCTATGCCATACCAAAACAGCGAAGGATCATAGGCTTAAGCACCAAATAATGATTTTCTCCATTTTTATTAACTAGCATGCTCTCTAAGTTAATTAAACAACATGCTCTGATACCACTTGTAGTTTGAAAAAAAAACAGAGGGTGCATGCTGTGCGGGAAACAAAAAACAGAGGAAAAAAAACAACGAAGAACAACAGTATGGAAACGTTTAATCCATATCTCTGTGTGTCTTAAACCTCTTTGTCTGTGAAATGGTCGATTGAACCACAGGGATAGCTTCTTCTTGCCTGCTAGATGAAGCTTCTAGTTGAAATTCCGCTAACCTCCTACTTCGCCTTATTTGCATGAACGCCAAAGCTTTCCGGGTCTCGAAGTATTCCACTGCCTCAATCCTTATTGGTGAAACAAAAGGCGAGGAGGAGTAGTCTCAATGTTCTTGATTATCTTGCTATTGAGTAGCAAAATCCCAAGAACAAAGAAGAAGAGAGAAGTCATGAGAGAGAGAGAGTTTGAACAACAGAAGGTTTTTTCCTTTTTTCAGAGACGTGAGTCTCTCTTGCCAAAATCCAAGGTATCTGATAACTAATCACAATATCCCCAAGATGTGATATTTCAAACACCCGGATGTGATCAATAGAGTGAGTTTGGCTTAACCTTAAACTCTTTTGAACCGTATCTGGAAAAATCCTATGGTCCAAGCTGTTGGGTCAGAATAATATTTATTATTTTTCTTGGACCCAAATAGCCTAAAATAATAAACATTAATTATTTATTTTATGGGCTTATAGAAATAACTCAATAAATAATTAATGAGGCCAAATGAATAAAAAATAATTAAATATTAATTATTTATTTTCTGAACTTATAGAAATAACCCAATAAATAATTAAATAAATCTTTTTTCATCTAGTTTAAGCCCAAGTTAATTTTTTAATTATTCAAACTAGACCTTGGCCCTGAATAATTAATTAACCAATTAAACCAGATAATAAATTTCTCTAAACTTCTTTTTATTTATTTTTATTCCAGTCCAATATTAAATTAGACTTCCTGAATAAAATAAAATCCTCTTTAACGGAGACCAATTCCTCAACCCAAAGTTTATTAAGACTTACGGGCTATTTCGATGACCAAAAAGACATATCGCATTGGCTACTAAAATGATCAAAATACCCCTGTTATATAAATAGTCTTATTTTGCATTTTAAATATTTCTTAATATCACCATAAGAAAATATTGACCCCAAAGACAATGCTGTGTTAGCAAAGTCTCCGACTTACAAGTGAAATGCCTAAAATACCCCTCTACACATCGCCATGTATTTAGAAAGGAAAAAATGTACTAACACTTCTCTAAATGACATCTACCATCCTTAGGCTTCTACCAATGATTCACGACTTCTTGGAGTGTATCCGCTTTTCAAGGGAGCTACCCTAAAACAAACATCTAAGTCATGTTTCCCAGGGCCTTGGACATTTAGATCATTCAAACAACCACAAGGGGCGATATTGTGTAGAAACTATCTTATATAAGTCTGTCTTAACTAACTAATTACATATACCTAATATGTTCAAACAACCACAACTAATGACAGTTGGGGGTAGTTTTTGACCTTGCTAAAAGAACATATGTTAAAAGATCCAAAAGTTTATTTAATGTTTAACAGATATATTGGGATTGTGAATGCAGTTCATCGACTACCCCTTTAGCAAGAGCTAATGGCAAAACATAGATTTTGTCTTAGGCATATTCGGAGTAACTTCAATGTAAAGTTTAGAACGCATGAGTTAAAGAAGTTGACGTACGCAGTCGGAGATCAAAGCAAAAAGAAAAAATTTTTGAAGATTATGGAAGAAATTAATTTGCTAAACTCCCAAGCAAAGGCATGGTTAGATTTGATTCTGAAAGAGCAATGGACGCTTGCTTATGACGGTGGACATCGATGTGGTAACATGACAACCAATCTAGCAGAATCTTTCAACAGTGTTGTAAAAGGCATATATGCCCTACCCATCAAGGTGATTGTAGAGTCTTCATTCAAAAAAATAGTTAAATATTTCAATGACCATGGACAGGAGGCTAATTACCACACCGATCACTTATTTAATAATACACCGTGCACCGATCACTTATTTGATCTTCCTTCCTGTTTGGTTTTTAACTTGAGCCTTCCACTTAAGGAAAACTCCAAGCACATCATCCTTATTCTTCATAGTAAATACACACACTCTTTTGGAAAAATCGTCAACAAAAGTGACAAAATAATGCCTACCTCCAAGAGATGGGGTCTTCGCAGGTCCCCACACATCTGAGTGCATATAATCCAAAATACCCTTGATATTGTGGATAGCAGTGCTAAACTTCACTCTTCGTTGTTTTTCTAGCATTCAGTGCTCACAAAATTCTAAGTTGCAAGTCTTAGTACTTTTCAATAATCCTTACTTGACAAGAATTTGTAAGGATTTTTCACCAACATGTCCTAAACGCATATGCCATAGCTTTATTGCCTCTGCATCCTTCTTGTTACTAGAAGTTATAGCCACCACTGTCCCAATCACTGTACTACCTTGATAGTAATACAAATTGTTCTTCCTCACGCCTTTCAGCATCACAAATGCTCTTAAAGTAGCTTTAAGGATTCTATATCGCAATGTCACAATTAGGTCTTGTGATTCTAAGGCCCTCAAAGAGATAAGATTCTTCTTCAGCTTTGGCACGTACTGCACCTCATTCAAAATTCTGGTGGATCCATCATGATTTTCGTAGCTTGATTGAATCTATCCCGACTATTTTACATGAATTATCATTGCCCATGTAAACAATCCTGCCATTAAGTTATTCGAAGTCAAAGAACCACTCCCAGATGGGAGACATATGATATGTGCAATTTGAATGCAGAATCCATTCGTCTTGCTGTGATGTTGATGGTGAAACCACCAAAGATATATTTGATTCCACATCGCTTTTGCATTCGGCAACATTTGCATCTTGCGGAGCTTTCCCTTTCTTCTTCAACTTTGGACAGTCCTTCTTACAGTGCCCTTTCTCATGACAAAAAGCACACTCATCTTTGGCAACTTGGCATTTTGATTTGGATCTTCCTCTTCCTTCCTTTGATTGGCTTTGCTGACGACCTCTTGCCACCAACTCTTCATCTTTTGTAGTTGCTTTGTTTTTCATTTTATCCTGCTTTCTCAATGCATGACTATACAATGCAGAACATACAGCATCTAAAGATACATTTTCCTTCCCGTAAAGTAACGTAGTCTCCAAATGTTCAAATTCATCGGGAAGAGATGATAACAACATCAAAGCCAAATCTCCATCTTCAAATTTCACATCTAAATTTAACAAGTTTGTTACTAATTGATTAAATATAGTGATGTATTCATTCATAGAAGTACCTGGTCGGTAATCAAATTGGAACAATCTTTTCTTCATAAGGAGCTTATTTTGACCAATTTTTTTTCCAGAAATCTGCCCTCTAATGCCATCCACAATTTATATGCAGAAGTGACGTTCTTGAAAACAAACTTCTACTCTCTGGATAGGCACGATCAAATTGTTTTGCATGCTAGTCAATTTATGATACTCCAATCCTTATCTTCCATGTCTACTTGTTGCTTTTCTTCAATGGCTATGTCAAGACCTTGCTGGAAAAGAGAGTCCAAGACCTCTCCTTATCACATGCTGAAATGGCCAGTACCATAAAATATCTCCACCGCTAATTTCAAACTTGACATTGGAATCCTTGACCATGATGATGAGAAAGCAGATGTCTCTGGTGTTATATTTGAAGTAGTCTTCATTGTTTCTTCATCATTCGACGCCATTACAGACTCAAAATAATAGTATTCAATATAACAAGATTATAAACAAACCAGGATGAACCTTCATCTCTGATACCACTTGTTGGAAAAATCGAGTAAAATTTTCCTCTAAAATAATTAGTAAAATGAACCGATTCAGTAGTTCCTAAGAAAAATTGGAAGAGACACTATCTCTCTTAAATTCCAATTTTCTATTAGAATTTACGTGCACGGTGTATTATTACAGCCACGGTGTATTATTGTAAGCTGTATTATTACAGCCTACAATAGAACCTCAACTAAAGCATATCAAAGCACATGCTTCCAGCTTCGTCAGACCACTAACTCATACTCAAGTCATAGAGTACTAGTTCACATTGTAGCTGTAGTGGTCTAGGTTTCTACCAAATAGTACTTTAAGAAACTATTATTACAGGTCATATTCTACGTATTCAAAATATACTTATGTCATGAAGTAAGTAGACTACTCACTGGTTAAAGGTAAGCTATTCCCCATTTAGAATTCATAACATAATAACCTAAATATGCTGAGATTCTCATTCTCATCAATTGGTTAAGAACAAATGTTTATGTGTTAAATAACCCATGATCCATACCTTACTGTGAAAGACCACCATTCACATGGATCACTTATTTAAACATAATGAGTCTTTTTCAAACGAAATTGTGCATAAATAAAAAGTAAATTCACAAACGATTTCAAAAATAAATTATTTTATTAAAACATTCGATATTTACATCAGAAACCTAATCTAAGAGAACATACTTTCCAACATTTGTAATGATCAATAATTTAATACACAACAGAATCACACTATAACTTTAAAATATCGAATTTATTCATAGGGAATCCCATAATAAATACATGGACTTTGAATCTTTTATACAATATTCAAAACTTAAAAGATATAATATATGATATTGCCTATTTCTTTATCATGATGCTGTTGTTGCGTTCTCTGATTACAAACTTGTACCAAAGGGTCTAAAAACATATAGGAAAATGTGTGAGTATAAAACACTCAGTGAATCCCATGTATACTCAGGATTTTCAGATAAAACAAGTTTCATAATATTTTTCAAATAAGACCACTTGTAAGCAATACATGAGATATCATACTTTACACAAAACAGTCATTTCTTCTTCACATGGATATTAATGACTCCTCACAGAAATTGCATTTTCAAAAGATATTTCATAAGAAAACCACATTGCGATCTCATTATTCGAAAGGAATATTAGTCCAATCAATAGCATTAAGACCATAGGAACATTAGTCTTATGAACATGATAACATATTCGGACACAAAACTAGAGATCAAAGTAATGTGATATTTTCCAAACTAAACTCTCTTTTCAAAATTGGGGTAACTCATGAATTCCACGCTATAAAATCATCAAGTAGACATATATATTTTTAAAAAGTCACATGCCATAATGGTATTTTTAAAATAAATGGAACTAACTTCGTTCTTCTATTTTCTCAAATCAAGCTCACCAAATTGATAAAATCAAAATCCAAAGTTCTATTCTCTTCTTTCTCTTTCCTTTCTCCTTATTCTCCATTTCTCTCATTCCTTCTTTCTTTTCTTTCTTTCTCTCTCTCTTTCTTCTCGGTTTCTATTCTTTCTTTATCTCATTTTCTCTTTTCTTCTTTCTTTTCTCTCTTCCTCCTTAATTTTCGGTCCTTCCTCTCTCTTATATTGTTCTTCTCCCTTCTTCTTCTATTTACAGGTGTTAAAGAAGCTTAGGTGAGAATCTTTGGTTATTTCATGACTTATGTAATTGTTTGAATATATGCCCTCTCTTAGTTTATTTGATGTTATTATCGAATTTATTAAAAAAAAATTATTCTCAAAATTTGTTTGTGAATTTACATTTTATTTGTGCATGATTTTCGTTTGAAAAGGACCCATCGTGTATAAGTAAGTGATCCATGTGAATGGTGGTCTTTCACAGTGAGATATGGATCACGGGTTACTTAATACATAAATGTTTATTCTTAACCAATTGATAAGAATAGGAATCTCATCATGTATAGGTTACTGTTATGAATTTCAAATGGGGAATGGCTTACCTTTAACCAGTAAGTAGTCCACTCATTTCATAGTATGAGCGTATTTCGATTACATAGAATATGACATGTAATAGTGGTTTTTAAAAGTACTATTTAAAAGAAATTCAGACTATTACTGCTACAGTGTGGACTAATACTCTACCGCTTGAGTATGAGTTGGTAGTCTGACGAAGCTAGAAATATATACTTTGATATACAGTAGTTGAGGTTCTTTCGTGAAACCAATATACTTGTATGTGAAGCATATGTGACTAGTTAATTAAGATAGACTTGTACAAGATAACTTCTACGCTATATCACCCATTGTGACTGTTCAAATGATCTAATTATCCAAAGCCTTGGGAAACATGACTTGAATGTTTACTTTATGATAGCTTTCTTGAAAAGTGAAAACATTCCAGGAGTCGTGAATTATTGGACTAGAGGTCTAAGGATGGTAGATGTCTATTAGAAAGGTGTTAGTACACTCTTCCTTTCTAATTGCACGGTGATGCATAAAGGAGCATTTTAGTCATTATACCTATAGGTCGAAGACTTTGCTAATGCAACATTGTCCTTGGAGTTAATATTTTCTTATGATGATATTAGAAAATATTTAATATACAAAATATAGCTATTTATATAGTAAAGGTATTTTTGTCATTTTAGTAGTCAAGACGATGTGTTTTTTAGTTCCCAAAATAGCCCTTAAGCCATAAAAGATTTGGGTTAAGGATGGTCTTGATATTTATGGGTTTTATTTTATTTTATTAAATCTAATTTATTGTTAGACTAGAATAAAATAAAAGGTCTGACATGGAGTATTTATTTTATCTAGTTTAATTGGTTAATTAATTATTCAGGGCCCAATGCCCAGATTAAATAATTAAAAAATTAATCTAGATATAAACTAGATAAAAGGTATAATATTTTATATTGGCCTATTTGGGCTTATTAATTATTTATTTGGTTGTTTAATAAAATTCAAAAATAAAGAATTGAGATTTATTATTTATGGGTCCAATTGCACGCAAATAGATTCCCTCTCAGGTAATGATTTAAATTAATAGAAAATGAATTGTAGTGCTCTTTTCTTTTGATTTGCACCACAGGAGCTTTTAATTTTAAATCAAAGTGCTATTTCCTTTTTTAATTTTAAATCATAGTGCTATTTCCTTTTGTTATGCACTAGTGGAGCTTTTGATTTTTAAATCAAAGAGCTTTCCATTTGTTATGCACTAATGGAACTTTTGATTTTTGAAATTAAAGAAAAGCAAAGGAATTTAAGAGCACTTGGTTGTTCATTTCCCGTGAAGGACTTAGTTGTTCATTTCAAGAGAGCTCTTGGTTGCTCATTTCCATAAAGCTCTTGGTTGTTCATAAAGATTCACAGAAGGAAAGAGAAACCCAAATATCATAGAGAAAGCTTCACGAAGCTTTCACAAAAACTTATCAAAACTCAATCTTCAAACTTTTACCAACTGTGCTATGGGCACCATTTTGGAATATTAAAAGTTTCACGTGAATGAGATGCTGTAAACGTTTATAAGGACGTGATCCACTAGTCTTAAATATTCTTATACAGACATTTGCACCAGTGCGAAGAGGGTCATTCAATCACAGAGGTAAATTTTTCATTTTCCTAACATATTTTCATTTTAATGATTTTTGTCATTTTAAACCTTCAATAATATACTTAAGTAAGAAACTTATGTAGTGAGTAATGAAATATGATTGGAACATATTACTTATGGAAGGTGACTCATTACTTCTACAAACCTTTAGAGATACTTCGATGATGATTCATCAATTTTAGAATTCTAAAGAAGTATATGGAAACTTTTAGAAGCTTATAAAACATTATCGAACATAGTAAAAATTACACTTCATCATGCCTAGTCAACACACAATTAATGAAAAATTAATATAATAATCCACCTCACCTTATCTTTATTAAAGTTGTGGGCCTCACATGATTATTATAAAGGTTACTTATCCAAATCGAAATCTTCATAATAATAATAATAATAATAATAATAATAATGTTATGAATTATTGGAATCTCCATTAATTAGTGGAGGCTCCACTAATTATGGATTTATGTGAATTATTAAAAGATTTTTATGGATGTCCACCATTTAGTGGAGACACCATTAATTGAGATTAGTTGAATATGATGTATGCCATGATGTATTTCACTAATTAGAGCTCTATAAATAGAGCTATTCTCTAAGCTTGTAATACACCATTATTTTGTGAAAGAAAGATTAGAGAAAGAATTGTGAGAGAAAGAAAGAGAGAAGTTTGAAGAGAAATTCTTGTGCAAAGAATAGTTAGAATTTTCTTAGTGTGTAGTGTGTAGATTTTATTCTAACACTACCCTAATTTTATAACACGTTATCAGCACGAGTCTCTCGCCGTTATTAAAGCCGTAAGACAGTACGCATTTATTGATCTCGCTAAATTCGAATTTGTAACCCTTGATATTTCTGGAAAAAAAAATTTATATGTCATACAAAAATGCATCTAAATACTAAAAAAAAAAGGAGATCCATATGTCATGTGGATAAAAAGAAAGATTTGACCACCTGAAGATGGTCGTACTACCCACTGCACGGTATGAATGGTTGCACTCGAATTTGCAAGATTGTAAAACCGTGAACTCCGTGATGTATAAAACTACATCTTAGTTAAAAATTTTACGGAGAAAAAGTTATCGATGAAGTTATATTGGAGAAGACATTCTCCACTTTTCATGTTCTACAAGAACAATATCGAGAAAAAGGGTATTCAAAATTGACAGACTTTAACATGAGTTATTATTGAGAAATCATGAAGCTGGATGAATCGGCTCAACAAGCACTCCTGAAGTGAATGTCGTTGGCTCCAAGCAGAAGCCATCGTTATAGTCGTGGTCGTGGCCGTGGCCGTGGTCGTGGTTATGGTCGTAGTCACGCTCGATATTTCCCTTATCACAATTATAATCAAATCGTGAGAAATACCAGCCACCAAGTGGAACAGAAAAGATCAAAAGGGAAAAGAAAAAGAAATTGAAGAAAAGCATGAGGATATATGTTATAGATGTGGCATGAAAGGTCATTGGTCACGAAACTGTCGTACGGCTAAGCATTTAGTTGAATTGTATCAAGCTTCATTGAAAAATAAAAATGTGGAAGCAAATTTTTCTCAACATCCAATAAATAATGTTGAGGATAACGATAGTGATCCTGAAGATCTTAATATCAATATTACCCATATGGATGTATCGGATTTTTTTGAACACCCAGACGGTAGGATAGACCATTTAATTGGTGATGGCAGTGTCCAAAAGAACTAAAGCCTCACCTTGATATTTTTGTATTTTCATTTTCATTATATTCTAATAATATTTACGTTTACATATATATATTTGTGTTCAGATAGCTGTTATTAATGATGATGTATGCATTATTGATAGTGGAACTACACACACCATACCAAAAAAGGAGAAATATTTTTCTGATCTCAAAATGGGAGAAATAAATATTTATACGATAAACGGTAGTGCAAATGTAATTGAGGGCTCCGGAAGAGCTAGTATATTGTTGCCTAAAGGAACAACAATTATTATTGATAAGGCACTATTTTCCTCAAAATCCAGAAGAAATTTATTGAGTTTTAAAGATATCCGCAGAAATGGGTATCATGTTGAAACAAATGAGGAAAATGGGATTGAGCATCTTTTTATTACTCAAATGCATTTGGGTAAGAAATCGGTATTAGAAAAACTGCCGTCTTTTTCTACTCGGTCTATATTTTGTAAAAATTCGTACAATTGAAATTCATCATCTAGTAAATCGTAAGTTTACTCGATCCTATTACTTTTAGCATTTGGCATGACCGGTTGGGTCATCCGGGATCTACCATGATGAGAAGAATCATTGAGAATACACATGGTCATCCTTTAAAAAATAAAAGGATATTAACATCAGAAAAATTCGCATGTACCGCATGTTCCCTAGGAAAATTAATTGTTAAACCATCACTCAGTAAAAGTAGGAGTCGAAAGTCCTACATTTCTCGAACGGATTCACGGAGATATTTGTGGACCTATTGATCCACCATGTGGACCGTTCAAATATTTTATGGTCTTAATTGATGCATCATCCCGATGGTCACATGTATGTTTATTATCTACTCGCAACCTGGCGTTTGCGAGATTACTTGCTCAAATAATTAAATTACGAGCACAATTTCCGGACCATCACATTAAAAATATCCGTTTGGATAATGTCGGTGAATTTTCATCACATGCTTTTGATGCATATTGCATGTCAATTGGGATTCATGTTGAACATCCCGTAGCTCATGTTCACACACGTAATGGTCTTGTCGAATCTTTGATTAAACGATTACAATTAATTGCTAGACCATTATTAATGAAAACAAATCTCCCAACATCTCGCTCGGGGACATGCTATTCTACATGCCGCAACACTTGTACGTATAAGACCAGCCTAGTTATCATAAATTCTCTCCTTTGCAATTGGCTTTTGGGTCGAACCAAATATTGCTCATTTAAGAATTTTTGGGTGTGTCGTATATATTCCAATTGCACCAAACCAACGTACAAAGATGGGTCCTCAAAGAAGAAAGGGGATATACGTTGGATATGATTCTCCCTCTATTATCGTGTATGTTGAACCCCCGACAGGAGATGTATTCACAACGAAGATTTGCTCGATTGTCATTTTGATGAATCATTATTCCCTAAATTAGGGGGAGAACCCAAACAAGTATAAAAAGGATCTTGATTGGACAACATCATTAAATTATCTTGATCCGCGCACAAGCGCATGTGAACTTGAAGTTCAAAAGATAATTCATTTGCAAAGCATTGCAAATCAAATGCCGTACGCTTTTGTTGACTCCGTAAGAGTTACAAAATCGCATATTCCAACCTATAAATGCTCCTATTCGAATTGAAGTTCCAAGCAGAACAAAATATTATACCTATAGTCGCTGAGTCAAAAACACGCCGTAAGCGTGGCCGACCTCTTGGTTCTAAAGATAAAAATCCTCGAAAGAAAAGAGGATTAAATGATCCGAAGATCATATTGAAGAAAAGAATGATAAAGACCAAGAGAGAACCGATGACAAAGAACCGTAAGTTGATGAAAGTAACACTCGAAATTTCTATCAATTATACCACTTCCTGTAGAAGTTGGAATCGGATAGAAACTCGTTATTGATAATATATTTGCATACAATATATCTCTTGATGTTACACAGGATAATGATGATCCCGAACCAATATCGCTTGATGAATGCTCAGCATAGAAAAGATTGGTTGCAATGGAAAGATGCGATTCAATCGGAGTTAAATGCACCGGCAAAACGTGAAGTCTTCGGATCTGCAGTCCGAACACCTGAAGGTATAAAACCCGTTGGCTACAAATGGATATTTGTGTGAAAGCGCAATGAAAAGAGTGAAATCGTTCGATATAAAGCGCGATTAGTAGCCCAAGGTTTTTCACAAAGACCAGGTATTGATTATGATGAAACTTATTCTCCCGTTGTTGATGCTATTACACTCCGATATCTTATCGACTTGGCAAGACATGAAAAGATAGATATGCGCCTATTAGATGTTGTCACCGCTTACTTGTATGGAAATTTAGAAAATGATGTTTACATGAAAATCCTCGAAGGATTTCATATGCCTCGAAGCATATAAACATTATCCTCGTGAAAATTACTCCATCAAGTTGCAAAAATCATTATATGGCCTCGAAGCAATCTGGCGCATGTGGTTCACACGTCTTAGTGAATATTTATTGAAAGCGGGATTTAAAAATGACCAGGTATGTCCATGCGTTTTTATTAAGAAATCGGTTCTAAATTTGTGATATTAGCTATATATGTTGATGATATTAATCTTATTGGAACTCCCGAAGAGCTCCAAGAAACAATTGATTATTTAAAAAGAGAATTCGAAATCAAGGATTTTGGTAAAACCAAATTTTGCCTTGGTTTACAAATTGAACATTTGGAGAGTGGAACATTTATTCATCAATCAACATATACAAGAAAAGTGCTAAAAAGATTTTACATGGACAAAGCACATCCATTGAGTATTCCAATGATCGTCCGATCATTAAATGTGGATAAAGATCATTTCCGACCTCAAGAAAATGATGAAGAACTCCTTGGTCCCGAAGTACCATATCTCAAGTGCAATTGGTGCATTGATGTATTTTGCTAATAACACACGGCCCGATATTGCTTTCGTCGTCAATTTATTAGCAAGATTTAGTTCTTCACCAACACGACGACATTGGAATGGAATTAAACAAGTCCTTCGATATCTCCAAGGTACAATTGATCTCGGATTATTTTATTCAAATAAAACCAACCCAACATTGATAGGTTATGCAGATGTCGGTTATTTATCTCGATCCACATAAAGCACGTTCTCAAACGGGCTATCTATTTACATGTGGAAATACTCGCTATATCATGGCGTTCTACGAAACAATCTATAGCAAGCTACTTCTTCAAATCATGTCGAAATTATAGCCATTCATGAAGCAAGTCGAGAATGTGTATGGCTAAGATCCATGATTCATTATATCCGAGAAAGTTATGGATTATCATCAATCAAAGGTATTCCAACTCCTCTTTATGAAGACAATGCAGCTTGCATAGCTCAATTACGAGGAGGATATATTAAAGGAGATCGGACAAAACATATTTCACCAAAATTCTTCTTTACTCATGAACTCCGTAAGAAAGGTGAAATTGATGTGCTACAAATTCGGTCATGTGATAACCTCGCAGATATTTTCACGAAGACTTTACCGATCGCAACATTTGAAAAGTTGAGATATAAAATCGGTATGCGTCGGTTTAAAGATTTAAAGGAATCATCTCATCGTGGGAGTAATAAACATACATATAGAATAGTGTACTCTTTTTCCTTCACTAGATTTTTTTTCCCACTGGGTTTTTATCTAGTAAGGTTTTAACGAGGCATATTCTTTATGTATGGATGGACATCCAAGGGGGAGTGTTATGAATTATTGGAATCTCCATTAATTAGTGGAGGCTCCACTAATTATGGATTTATGTGAATTATTAGAAGATTTTTATGGATGTCCACCATTTAGTGGAGACACCATTAATTGAGATTAGTTGAAGATGATGTATGCCATGATGTATTTCACTAATTAGAGCTCTATAAATAGAGCTATTCTCTAAGCTTGTAATACACCATTATTTTGTGAAAGAAAGATTAGTGAAAGAAAGATTAGAGAAAGAATTGTGAGAGAAAGAAAGAGAGAAGTTTGAAGAGAAATTCTTGTGCAAAGAATAGTTAGAATTTTCTTAGTGTGTAGTGTGTAGATTTTATTCTAACACTACCCTAATTTTATAACAAATAATAATAATAATAATAATAATAATAATAATAATAATAATAATAATAATAATAATAATAATAATAATAATAATAATAATATATGTAGTAGTAGTAGTAGTAGTAGTAGTAATAGTAGTAGTAGTAGTAGTATTAACATTGTTAATAGTAGTAGTAAAGGTAACAAAATGGGATTTATATAATAATGATAATGATAAAAATAAGCATATTATAATAATAATAATCATAGTAATAATAATAAAAATAATATTCCTTTATCACATATAATATAATATATAAAATATAGTATAATATTTTTTATTATAATATAATATATATGTAAAATATATTTTGCACAAAATATTTATTTCACAAATAACGATTTTCTTGAACATAAAAGAAAATAATTTAAGAAACTTCTCAAAAGATCAGAAAGATAGTAAAAATCTCCTATTTTGGAACAGTTCACCATGAGATGTTGCAATTTGTAACACCCCACATATTTCCAGTCATAGTGGATCATGTTTTTGTGAAATGTCACCTAGCCTGAACTACCAAATAAGGGGTCTTTATAACAGATCAAAACTTAATACACAACGAAGTTATACTATAACCTTAAATAAACATGTCATTTAATTGATTATAACTTTGAAAGTACATCTCACGTCTTTTACAATATATCTCCAACAGAACAAGCCAATAATAGTTTTTCCACCATTACGCTTCCGTTGTACTCTATGATGACTAGCCTATACAATAAAGCCTAAAAACATATAGGAAAACGTGTTAGTACAAAAATATTCAGTGAATCTCGTATGTACTCGTGATTTTTAGATAAAATAGATTTCATGGTATTTTCCAAACAAGACCATTTGTAAACATACATGAGATCTCATACTTTACACAAAATAGTCATTTCTTCACATGGATATTAATGACTTCTCACAGGAACTATATTCTCGACAAGTATTTAATAAGTAAGACTACATTGCAATCTCATTACTCGGAAGGAATATTAGTCCAACTAATAACATAAACATCAATACCATAGGAATATAATCCCATGAGCATAAACATAATATATTGGAGATTAATGCAATGTAATATTTTCCAAACCAAACCCTTTTCCTGGAGTAACTCATAAAATCCATATTTCATAAAATCATCATGTAAACATGTATATTTTAAGAAAACCACTTATCATAACGTTATTTGTAAAATAAATGGGACTCATTTTATTCTTCTATTTCCTCAAATCAAGATCACCAAATTGATAAAATCAATATCCAAAGTTCTATTCTCTCCTTTCTCTCTTCTCTCTTATTTTCCATTTCTCTCTTTCTTCCCCTTCTCTTTCTCTTCACGATTTCCTAATTTTTATTTCTTTTCTCCTCCATTTTCTTTTCTCTTCTCTTTATTTCGGCTTCTCTCCCTTTCTTTCTCTAGATTTTGGCCTTTTCTCCTTTTTTCTTATCTTTGTTCTTCTCCCTTCTTCTTCTATTTATAGTGGTTCCAAAAGCTTATGTAGGAAGTTTTGTTTATGGAAGCTTAGGTAAGTGCTTATGTAAAGGTTTATTTAAGAACTTATGTAAGATGATGACTTGGCAACTTATAGAACATTTTAAAGTTTATGGAAAGAAGTAGAAGGGGTAGGTGGCATTTCTAGAACATGATGACTAAGCATCTCTAGAAACCTATGGAGAATAACTCATCATCTTCTAGAATACCTTAGAATCTAGAGAAACTAATGGAAGATGCATGAATCTTACATGGTTAATATTGGTTAAATTTTGGTCAAACTTGTCAACTAAAGTGGGTCACCTTCATTAACCCTTGTGAACCCCATGGCTAATTGACATTATAGCTTTTAGAAGATAGAAGAAGACTTTAGAAGCTTTTAGAACATAATATAATATAAAATAATAGTAATAATGCAGGAGGTAATATGAATAATATTCATAGCAATATTAGTAAGAATATTATTTATCAAATAACATATAATATAATATAATATTTTTTATCAAATATAATTTATATAAAGTATATTTTGAATAAAATATTTATTTCACAAATAATGACTTTCTTGAAAATAAAAGAAAATAACTTTATAAAATTCATGAAAAGACGGGATGTTACACAGCACGTATTACATCTCATTAGAAACGACCCCGAGATAGGTATAAGCATAATATTACATGTTCATGAAAAAAAATCCATTGTGGATATTTGTACCAAAAAAGGTGGTATGCCAAGAAGGCCGCAGTAGAGTTTTTGTACGGAACATGACCTTTTACTTTTAGAGTGCTATCATGCTACGTGTTGGCATGATAAGATTCAGACCTCGGTACAATAGTGCACTACAAGCACCATATACGCAAACATTTCAGGTTCAAGTTTTAGTCGTTCAAACCATCAATTGAGGAATTTAAGAGTCGCTGCCCAATAATTTCAATTTACGATACCCATTAAAGAGGGGCATATAATAATGTGCTATTGATTGCAAGCACCTAGGATGCTAACAATCCTGTCTTCCCCTTGGCTTATACTGTTATTAACGTTGAATCATTACAAAGTTGGGGACACATACTTCCTTAGACTAGTTTGAAGGCACGTAGTGCATGAAAGACAAGTTTGTGTCATGTTCAACAGGTACAGTGGCATCTTGTCAATTATGAGGAGATAGCCTAGTTGGAAAGAATGATGGCAATCCACAAATTTTGTCTATGTCACATTCGGATCAATTTTAATATTACATTCAAAAAATATCGAGTTGAAGCGACTCATGTATAAAGTCGGGGTCAAGAGGAAGACATTGAATTTCAAAGCTGTAATGAATAAAATAAAGGAACACAATGAGAAAGCATACAATTGGATAAAGTAGATTAGCCTAGAAAATTAGATACTTTCACATGATGGCAGGCTTTGATATGGTTGTGTGACAACAAATTCATTGGAATCATTGAACAGTGTTTTGAAAAATATATATACATTACCAATTAAAGCATTAGTTAATACAACATTCACAAAGGTTGTCGACACAAATTGTTTCGGTATGAGGTCTTTCACTGTAACAAATTATTTCCCTCTCAGATATGGAAGGCATATCTAGAGGGCTTCTCAGAACATTAAAACTTACAGGGTTGTCTAGTACAATGAAATGACAGGAATTTTTAGTGTAAGGAACCCTACTAGAGTTGGAGGGAAAGGTAATAATGTCTACATTGTTAAAATGTCTTCACAAGACTATAGCTGCATGAAATAGAATAGATTTGTATTGTTATGCATGCATGTATTCGCAGTGTGTCGACACTGTAGCTAACAACCTTATGATTTTGTTTTGTTTATTTATTTCATAGAAAAGTACGTGGTGACTTATAGTCATGACTTCTATCATATCAGTAACGAAAATTCATGGCGCGATACTGAATTTGCAATGGAAAGCTAGACACTAGTTTGAAAGGCAACAAATCCATAAGCAGGCATATCATGCATTTTTTAGGTGAGATAGACTCATAAATGGAACGGGGAGGGGGGGGTTGGATCATTGCCCCTCCCAAGATTTTTTATTTTTTTCTTATATTATATTACCATTTTTTTCTCCCTATATTTTTTAGTACCCTTCCCAAAAATATTCTAACAATAAAGATTTCTTTTTTTAAAAAAATAACTTTATTTATAAGAAAAAAAGAGAAATTAGCCTATTTGATATTTAAAGTTTGGTGTTTGTAATGTTTTCGTCCTTAATATTTTTTTTCTACCATTATTGTCCTTAATGATTTTTTCTGTCATTATGGTCTCTAATTTTTTATTTTTAGGGATCATAATGACTGATTTTTTGGGGGAAAAAATAAAACATTAAGAACCATAATAGTAGGAAAAAAAATTTAAGAACGAAAATATTATAAGCACCAAATTTTAGGGATCAAATAAACTAATTTCTCCACAAAAAAAAAATCAAATTCAAGATTTGATTACTATATATTGTCTATACTTTTAATAATAATCATTCTCTTACATAAATTTCTTTTATCTATACCTTTAGCAATTACTATTTTTTTCTCTTCAATTTTATTAGTTTACATTTTTTTTTAATTTAAAATTTATCTTCCTCAATTCTTTATTAGAGAGGACACCAATTACCGTTAAGCACTCATAAGTATGTTAATATATTTTATTTTATATATATATTTTTTTTTTCTCTTTTTTAGTATTAAATTTTTATTTTTTCTTATTTACATGAATGAATTTGTAATTTTATTTTTTTATATTTTTTATTTACATTATCGATTGATTCTTATTTAAAGTTAAGATTGAAAAATGTCTTAATTTTAAAGAGTAATTATTTTATATTATATACTTTTTATGCTCCATATTAAATTTTAAGTCAATTTCATATTAAATATAAAAAATTGAACTAGAATTGTACTTAACCTTTTTTGTGTTCTTTATTTGTATGAGTTCAAATACTTTTTTTAATAAAGATCTTTTTTTTATTTAGTGATCCATTTCTAATTTAGAGTCTAAGAATTCAATTTTTTTTTTCATAAATTAGATAATGTAAAATGTATTATGAATTTTTATTTATAAAAGAATAAATATTATCTTTCTTATAATTTTATAAATTGTACCTATTTTTTATCTTAACAAATTATCAAGAGTATATTAATAAATAAAATGGGAGATGATTTTCTTTCAAGTTCTTTACTCACATACATGGATAAAGATATTAGTAGATGTTTTGATAGTGATTTAATTATAGATAATTTTGATTATAAAAAAAGAGAAAGAATACAGTTTAAAATGTCTATTTTTACTAAAGTGTAAGTTTTTTCTATATTTACTTTATTTTATTTTAAAGATATTATTTTTAAATATGGAGCTAAAAATCAAATATTAATTATATATAAAAATAAATTTATTTTACATATTTATTAAATTAATATTAAAGTGATAAATTTTCGCCACTCAAAATAAAAGTTTTGGTCCGGTCTATGGATAGACTAATGAAATGAAGACTTCCTTCTAAGATGCAAAAATTGTCATCCAGTGGAAAATAACAAGAGAAATTATAACAAGGGGACTTCAAACTTGGACAGTAATTGTACTATGAAATACTTTTGTACTTAAAATACTTAATTTAATGATAAATAATTCATTTTACAATGACTTGATTTAGTTTATGATTCATTTTCATCTTTAACCAAAGCTAAATGAAATATCTTTGAATTCGGTAAAAAAAATAAAAAAAAAACATCATTCGGTAATGCATAAACATTTAAACCCGCAGAACGTTCTTCAATTAATTCTCACTAAAAGAAGTTCGATAAATTCTTGCAACGTTGATTAGTCTATTACTCTAAAAGGCTTCTAACTGTGAAAGTGGTTTAGATGGGGAAATTTTTTATATGAACCGAGTCTACTATGAATTACTGCTTTAAAATATTATATTTTTTTAAAAAATGTATAATTCATACTGCATGTAATACACAATTCAAAAGTATCAGGTCCACGATAGACCGAGTTCATATAAGAATTTTCGATTTAAATGGAGACAAACATAGGACCTATTGACCTTATTTGGTCAATAGGTCCTATGTAACACTTTTTATAGGACACGTTATGTAAATGCGTTTGAGTACCAAACATCTTTATGCTTTGCAGCAGGGACTGCGGGTGATGCTAGTATGGGACGTATTATTAATTCCTCTTAAATGAATTAGATTAAATAAACATTTATTTTTCTTAGACATTAATAATCAAGTGATTTTTTTTTTTTTTTTACATTACAAAGACAGCTAGGTCTGTATGCAGAATCATTAATCCCAAAGAAACTAGCAAAAATAATGCAAGATATCTAGGTAAGGAAGTCTGCACAAACATCTTTTGGGAGAACGAATGACGCATCTAACTAATGTATCCATTAATGACGCATTTAATTAATACATCATATTTTTAAATAAGAATAATGTAAAAAAAAAATAAAAGCAACAATTAAAATTTATGATGCATTTATATTAAGAATAGTAAAAAGAGATATTAACAAAAAATATCTTTATTTAGATATAACGCATTATTAAAATGCGTTAAGATCATTTGACGACAATCTGCACCAATTGATATGTTTAGATCTCAAATGGGACAATTCTTATAAAAAAAACCCGATTATATAAGGGTAATTTCTTTTTTTTTAAAAGCGTTGTAAGACATTTATTTGGATTAGCTTCATTTGGAAATTGGCCTGCATTGAATCTCAGTGATAGATCATTCCAAATTGAATCTTGAACGTTTAGATTGAGTCTTCTATAGGATATAGAGTCTGTTAATTTAATTAAGTATATTATAAGATGGTGCGACTTTGGTGTGCTGGGGAACTTATATCTCTGTATACTAATGGGGCCATGATAATCTAGTTGCGTTTTAATTAAAGGAGATTATATTCAAATGGAATATTTCAAACATTTTATATTGTTAGGTTCTTATAAAACGGGATTTTCACGTCACTTTTAAATCCAATTTAACTTTAAATTTATAGGGGGAAAAAACGAAAAACAACTTTTTTCCTGTTCTGTTAACGGGACTTGAGAATTTCTTAGCCCATTTTCATCGAGGATTGGCTGGCTCAAATCGCACGGAATCCGTTTTATACGTTGGCTCACTTTTATTGCCAGGACATCGTAAATTTGTTGAGACATTTTTGGGAAACGGGAAAATTAACCGTCGTTATTAAAAGTGCACATTAAATAGACATTTCTTCATCAATACTTGGGATATTGCTAAAATGGTCTGCTGACAATAGACATAAATAAAAATCTTTACATAACAATTATTGTAAGATTTTGTCCCAGAAAAAATTGCAAGACTAAATTTGGAATGTTTGCTTTACTATACCTGTACATTCCTAAAAACAACCTTGTGCATGTTCGTGAATGCGTCATGCGGATAAAGCCGTAAAAAAAATGACAAGGAAGAGAAGAGATATTTTATTATAGAAAATGTATAGTAAAGAGAATGTTGTAAATTATTTAAAAGTTAAAACTATTTAAAATTTATTTATAAAAATATCAAATCACATGATTCGGTTTGTGTTAATAATTATCAATAATGGATTATTCAAACATAAAAAGTCCGCTAAATCTTTTAATTCTTAAAACATTATTTTTAGTTAGACTATTATTTCTTGACGTACGAACTAAATTAGCTTTTGATTTGATACCAACCAGATCATAAAAAGGAAAGGAGAGCTAATCCGATTCTGTTAATCATGATTTTGGAGCAATTATCCATTTCCTTCTTCCTTGAGAAAGCCACCATTAAGTTCCTTCCTGGGTTACCTTTATTGCAAATGCTACTAGTTCGGAAAGCTATCATTATCTCCTTTCCCGTTTTACTTCGCAAAATTTTAGCAAGATATCCAAAAGATCCCTTTTGTTGGCTAGCAAAGAGAGAAAAAAAATCCATATCCTCAGGATTCAATGAACCAAATAATAACGGGATTTACTTGGCTCATGTATAAACTTATCTAAAATATTGCTTTCAAGGAACCCGCTGTTTATTTGATTGATTGGCCTGCAGGTCAGAGGTCAGCCTACTTGCCTTACTCAGTACATCATTGGTCTTGTCAAATGTTTATATACATGTACTGACAGCGAGGGCAGCGTATCGGACAGTGAGAGCCACAATTTTCCTAACAATCAGTCCAAATGTTTTGCTCACATGGTCCTTTCAAGAAGTGATTATAATATCAAACTGTGGACTTGATTTCGAGCAGTCAAGGTAGACGCTGCTTTCGCTCCCTTGCTCCCAATTGCCTCTTCGACCAAACTTCTCCACTCATTCAGAGAGAACACAGCGCCTATCAGCAGGTTAGAGTAATATGGTCAGACGTAGTTGACCACGGAATCTATATGTTGCACCAGGCTTCCACCCTACGGAATCACATCTCTAGCAACCAGTCTCTGGCCAGAGTACTGTGACGTCAATCAGATAGAAAACGGAGGATGCAATTCCATCCCTGCATTCAGCATCCAAACAGCACCCCACGACTGCCGCATTGCCCACCATTGATCATCACCAGTTCCACCTCCAGTACTAGTGCTTCTTGACGTCTGTTTCAGGTCAACACCGGCGAGATCACCGTCTTCTTCTTAAACTCGATCACCACCGCAAAGCAGCTCCGGATTGGACCCCTGGTCTACGTGGAACGCTATGGTCTTCCCCGAGTAATCACATGCAACACTAAAACCAACAAAAAGAACAAAGTTATGCTTAATTTGCCTGATAAGCAAAAAGATTATCAACTTAATTTGATATGCGTAAAGCAACCGCACATATCTGATTTGTAGAACTCCGGCGTCCCGGAGTTTGCCTTCTTCTCCGGGAATGGCCATGGCACCAAAGGCTGTTCCACTGAGATCAAAGTGAGCTGAATCGGTTACGCATACACCTCCAGGGCAAAAATCAGTTATCACCACCCTGACTGCTTTGCCAGAACAGGCTGGGTGCTTTGTACATTTTACCTGGTAATTTATGGGGTCCCGCAAGTAATCAGTGATACATACTTAGAATGAAGCTAGCAATACAATAGAACTCATAACTTATTACCGAGCAGCTAACCACAGGTGCTTCCGAATTTATTTTAGTCATTTTAACTAATGCAAGTCGGAAAAGTTGATTTAAAGTGTGCTTAAAAAATGTTCAATGAGACAAAACAGTAACAAAACAAATAATTCGTCAAGCATTCAATTCATTTGAAACTAATCAGCCAATTTAATGAAGGGCATGAATGCACAGGAAACGAAGAAGAGAAAGGTACTTGATACTTCTGCTTATACACTGGTATGGTTTTATTATGAATTAGCTAGGGTTGTACCTTGTAACAATCTCCGCATTCTTTCCCAGACTTGTACATAGATGGACCAATTCCAGTTACCGAGGAAGAGAAAGGTTCTTGAGACACCAAGTTTCTATACCCACAGGCTCCTCCTGCATACCAGTCAGCATTTGTCATTCATAATAAGTTAGTATTATCAAAAGAAATACCTCAAGTCAACCCACCTTCATAAACAACACATACTATTTTAGACTGTCTATATCATAATATATATATATATATATATTGCCTTTATTATACATTAATTTATTATAAGACGACAACTCAAAATTAAGTATAGGCCATATTACAACACGACACCAGCACTGCTTCCTCTTCCAAAGTTAAGAAAAATCATTACAGTAAACATGTAGATTGGAGTATATAAATGTTTTTACCATTGCTTCCGGCTCTATCCGGGCTGTCATACCATGTTGCCCCACCGGACGACCAATGGTTAGCCGTGGTGGACAAAGAGCAGCATGAGTTGGAGAAACAACACAACGCAAGCACAGATGAGATGACCAGAAAATTTGACAGGGAGGTGTGATGCTTTTTGGTACTCATTCTATTCTAGTTCTAGAGCTAGTCACATTGCAACTATTTTGGCACCCTTCAAGGGCTTTCCAGTATATCCTAAAAGCACCTAGAGTTTATGTTGCCTATTGCTATAATGATTGGATTGTGATTGTTATTGCGAACTTTTTACTAGTATTTATAGTGCATTAGTAAGTGCCCATTGCTATCAAAGCCATAATTTTTAAGATTTGGCATGATTAGCTCAAAGCTTGGCTTCTAAAATTTGGCTTAAGTAATGTGGCTTGCTACAGCCTAGAGACAAAGTCCTTGTTCATTTTTAACATAGAAATGAATATGTCAATGAGTTATAAATTGCAGTGACAAACCTCTATATTGACTAGTGCTCTCAAAAGGGTAAAACGATAGTGATTTCATTTGGAACGCATTGCTTATGTTGGCGTGTTGGTTTATATTTCATTTTCCTCATTTTTTAAATATTTGGATAATTCACCTCTTGATAGAACGGAATCACGACTTTGAACTTGAAGGATAAAGTTATAGAAAAGAAAAGTTCTGAAGAAAATATTACTCCCTCTATCCTAACCAAATTTACTTATTTACTATTTTAAGTTATTCTAAAAGGCTTGATATTTTTTTCTAAAAGAAAATTTTTTAATATGTTAAATATTATAAAAAAATCAATATCTTTATTATACATTAATTTTATATATTTATATTTGATATAAAATATTGTGGAGCAATATGTTACCTATATCTTATTACACTATATTATTATATTATAATTTTTACTTATATAAAAGTTCGTACCTAATTAAATATTGTCAATTTGATTGAAACAAAAGGAGTATAATTTTTCAAAAAAATTGGAAAATGAAAAGTAAATTTATACATATTGCTGTAAATAAATTTTGATTTTTTAAAAGAATTATATAATTTATAAAACCGTTAGGTGGATGCCACCTCCCGGCACTATAGTTCATCACTAAAACTATAGGTGTAAGTGGATAGAAGTTGAATTGAAATAAGTTTGTAAAACTATAATAAAAAATTATTAAATAAGTAAAATCAAATGAGATCTAATTTGGAGAGAAAAAAAAAGAACATATGACAATTTTTGAAAATTTAAAATATAAAATTTTAAATTAAAATTCCAACAATAACAACTATAATCAAAATAACTTTTCTACATTTTTATTAATAGGATATTTGATTGTTGAGCCCATCATGTGCAGCAATCATTCTTCTGAGGCGGATATTTTATTATGTAATAAAAATACGTAAATTATATATATTAAAAAATTATAATAAAAACTATATAATATAACTTTTCAATATATATAATTCAAAAGTTTATGATTCACACAAGAATTTTCATTCATGTGTAGGCTACAATTTTGGCCAAGCCGCATAAATGCAGATTTGGAAACGTGCCATTGGAAAACTGGCAGAGTGAGTTCACTTTATATAGGTGCGGTAATATTAAACACGATACGAAAACGACACGATTATAGCGGGTTAGGATTGGAGTTTCACGGGTTCGAGTCGAAACAGGTCCATCCGTTTAATTTTAAATGTGTATAGGTCATAAACGGGTTCAACCCGTTTTAACCCGTTTCAACCCGGAACCCGTTTAACTTTTTTTAATATTTATATTTAATACTTTTTGTAATACCCTACAAATTTCACTATAAAAAATTAGATAATTTAATTTTTTACATGAATTAATTGAATTAAATTTTATTATATGAATTAATTATATTGTTTGTGTGTCTATTTTGTTTAATTATATGAGACCTCTTAAGAAAAATAAATGATGTTAATGCAGCTATTTACTTGATATATAGTAAATGAATCATTCTTAATTAATTATTATTTAGAGTTTATAATAATAATATTATTACAATGACTTTTAGTTAGAGAAAATAATTTTTTGAACAATCCAATTTTATTACAAAACTACATTTGTTCAGATTTTTAAAATTAAATCTTATGAATTTATTAAGATCTCTAAATATTGAGTGGGATAGTTTGTTATTTTATTGGGTTTTTATGACTTTATGGGTTGTTTTATTAGTTTTTTTAATTTTATATGATTTGATTTAATTTTGTAAAATTTTTTGTGTAATGGTGCACAGATTAGTGGGTTTAATAAATATTCGGATTGACTGATTTAATAATTATCTATTTAATTTTTTTGTTTAATCGTGTCAACCCGTTTTATAATACGAACACGAGAATAAATAGACTGACACGACACGATTATTAAACGGACTGTGTTCGGGTTGACCTGTCGAGTGTAATTATCTCAAGTTAACACGACCCGCCACCTCGAACACGACACGATTACCACCCTATATATGCAAAGGGAATCAACTTTGTCGGCAACAATGGACCCTGCGAGATCTTCCCGAACTTTCCGTCTCTCATGACAAAGGTGTCCAGTAAATATGCCGTTGATGGCGGTTATTGGTCGTCAAGACAACCGGAATTCTTTCCGATCATCTTCCTGATCCAACGGTCACGGTTCAATGTCATTCCTGCTACATGATAATTTAATGTGGTTGAAGTTGATGTTGTAAGCGAGATTTTTCATTGTATAATCTGATTAGATTATTGTGGGATTTATTTCAATGGTAATAAATATATTGATTTAATAATTTTTGACTTTATAGAATTTTCATTGTATAAGTGATATTATATTGATTTAATAAGAGATATTATTCATTGTATAATTTGATTAGATTATTGTGGGATTTATTTCAACGGTAATAAATATATTAATTTAATAAATTTTGACTTTATATTGCTTAACTCTTATCTTAAATATGCTAAAGAAATCTCGTGAGAAGGAAATTCTACCCAACGAATCTTGTTTTGTTTCTTCTTTTCACTGTTATTTGCAATTGTTTACAAGGAGAAAAGCCGGGCTTTTTGGTTTCCGGTCATTTGCTTTTAAGCTGTGATTTTCCTTTCCAGTGGAACGAGTTGACGCTGGGTAGGTCAATGAAGTGTAACGATACAGACGGTGGAAAGCAGACAAAACTCCCTCTCGCAGTAATAGAGGAAGCTATTGGCTATAGCTTCCGAACAGTATCTAGCACCTGCGATGCCTGTAGCTCGCAATTGCAGCTGTAGCAACCAAAAGAACTCCCCCCACTCCGTAAGAGAGGAAGGCAAGATTTGGCTTCTGAACGGTACGTAGCTACGACGTATTAAATGAATTAGAAAGTTATTACGAAAAGAATAAAAATGGAATAAAAAATTTGAGATTAAAAAAACGAACTATTTTTTTATATGTGATAATATTATATTAACTAGGTTGATACTCGTACGTCTTTCCACTCCTCACTTTGGTATCCACCAAGCTAATCAAATTTGCCTCTTGTACTCTTATATAATCTTTGTCCTACTTATAGAATCAATCCTTTAACTTGTCAAAATGTTTTTTTATTTTATTAAAAAATATAACAATCACATTCATTTAAATTGAATTTAGATAATCAATGAATCTAAAATACTCTTAACATTTCTTTATAAAAAAAATACATTCATTTGGTTTATCTGAATTTTGAATAAAGATAACTTTTATATATATATATTTTAAAAAATAATATGAATTCAATTAATTCAGATAACTTTTATATTTTGTTAATAACGCACCTGCTTTAGCTGGCAAAGGACCTCCTCTCTCTTAATAGCCTCCTCTGTACTCTCATATAGCCCAACATCAAGTAAAAACTAAGCGCATAAACCAAATTATCAAGAAATTGAAAGAATAACAAAAGGAAAAAGCACAAAAATAAGGTTAGTTAAACAATTCGGTAGAATAAAAACCTTTTCCAGCTCCTTTGTTCTCTAAACGTCAGCCTCCGTAGGCCCAGCCTGGGACAACGGTTTTGTAATGCCATACTGCTTGGGCGGCCCCTCCGGGGTTTGTTGCTACGGCAAAATACTCGAAACATCCGAACCAACCATCTATATGCCTCAAGCTAACTCTAACTCAAAAACCCTAAATTCCATTGTTTTATAAATAATCAATTATGGAGGAAAAGAAAAGCCGGAAAAGGATGCTCAATCAGAGAACTCTAGATCTCGAACAAAACATGATCCAACTATAGCTCGGAATTAGCCCAAAAATCAAAACTTCCACATAAAATTGGAAAAGAGCTTCTCACTGAATCCCAAGATCAACTCGCAAACCAGTTCCGCTGCTCATAAATTTTCAATTAATTGAACAAAAAATACAAAATTGTTATGAATTATTGGAATCTCCATTAATTAGTGGAGGCTCCACTAATTATGGATTTATGTGAATTATTAGAAGATTTTTATGGATGTCCACCATTTAGTGGAAACACCATTAATTGAGATTAGTTGAAGATGATGTATGCCATGATGTATTTCACTAATTAGAGCTCTATAAATAGAGCTATTCTCTAAGCTTGTAATACACCATCATTTTGTGAAAGAAAGATTAGAGAAAGAATTGTGAGAGAAAGAAAGAGAGAAGTTTGAAGAGAAATTCTTGTGCAAAGAATAGTTAGAATTTTCTTAGTATGTAGTGTGTAGATTTTATTCTAACACTACCCTAATTTTATAACACGTTATCAGCACGAGTCTCTGCCGTTATTAAAGCTAGAAGACAGGTACGCATTTATTGATCTCGCTAAATTCGAATTTGTAGCCCTTGATATTTCTGAAAAAAAATTATATGTCATACAAAAATGCATCTAAATGCTAAAAAAAGAAGATCCATATGTCATGTGGATAAAAAAGAAAGATTTGACCACCTGAAGATGGTCGTACTACCCACTGCACGGTATAAATGGTTGCACCTGAAGTTGCAAGATTGTAAAACCGAGAACTCCGTGATGTATAAAACTACATCTTAGTTAAAAAAAGTTTGCGGAGAAAAAGTTACTGATGAAGTTATATTGGAGAAGACATTTTCCACTTTTCAAACCTCGAATATTGTCCTGCAGTAACAATATCGAGAAAAATGGTATCCAAAATTGACAAATTTAACATGAGTTATTATTGAGAAATCATGAAGCCAGATGAACTGGCTCAACAGCACTCCCAGAAGTGAATGTTGTTGGCTCCAGCAGAAGCCATCGTTATAGTCGTAGTTGTGGCAGTGGCCGTGGTTATGGTCATGGACACACTCGATATTTCCCTTATCACAGAGAAATACTGGCCACCTGAAGTGGAACAGAAAAGATAATAAGGGAAAAAGATATTTCCATTAATAATAAGCATCACATATTTTATTCATATCATTAGTGTTCATATGAACTTGAGGATACATGCTTATAGTTGCTCTTTTGTAATTGAGCTGACAAATGTAAGATGAAGGTTTGTAATTGTTCTTTTTCAATATTTACATTAGAGGAAGCTAAACAATTAGTAATTATGGACTTCAACTCCTCTTTTTCGACATCCTCCTCCTTTTCTTTCCCCTTTGAGCCGAGCATCGAGACTAGCGACAGAATTAGCCAGTAAAATTACTGCGAAATGAGTCTTGAGATTTTATGATCTCCTTAAGTTTATTATATTTCTTATTATATTTGGCCTTGAAGCATGCTTGTCTCAATTTACGTGTTTGGTCCTCTAAGCTGCGTATTAGGACTTTCTTCCATCAAGCTGTTTTTCACATTCCGAGTATCGCAATGGCTTCTTTTAATTTCTTCTCGGCCATATGTCCTCCTTCTTCTTTATTTTGCATATCCTGTAAATCGAAGTGATATCATCGGTTATTTACTTATAAATCTTTCATAGTTTCATACTTGCAAATTATAAGTATGTATGAGAGAGAACACTGAACATTCTTGATTATGGTCTCCAAGCTCACCAATTTCTGTGAGGCCATCAACGAATTCCTAACTCCCTACATCTTTTCTTGAGACGAGGTTATGCCAATATTCGGTTCTTTGGTTGCGCTCTTGATTGGTAGGTAAAAGATCTTGTGAAATTGTTTCTCTTGATAGTGTCTGGGAGTTATTGCCCTTCTTCTTTCTCTGCCTCTTAATCATCTTCTTCTCCCCAGGAATTTTGTCTGCAATAATATCTTGAACTTCGATATTATGCATTTCATGAGTACTTACTCCGACTTCGTTGCCAAGACTACTCATTATTTCTCCTAGAAAAAGAAAATAATATCGATAAAGGTAATACCATTCAAAATCCATGTTTAAATGTATAATAACACTGGAAACATATTACGGCTTTGTTCAAAATCCATTAGAGAGTAGAATGGATCGTGCACAAGCATATCCTCATTCAAAGGAATAGCATCAAGAGGAACAGTATCAAAAGCAGTATCTTGTAGAGGCAGATCAACTTGGTCCAAAGCAGTATGTTCAAAACTTCCACTGATTTACATAAAAAACAAACCAAAAGAGAGTTTAATTTCATTATCAAGCATACTAAAGCCAAATGGAAGCCCTCAAATGTATCTCACCTGAAATTAGGAGGAAGCGGTTGGTATGGAAAGGAAAACATATCAAAATCTTCTGCGTTCGAATTAGGCAGAAGCGGTTGGTTTGGAAAGGAAAACATATCAAAATCTTCTGTGTTCGAATTAGGCAGAAGCGGTTGGTTTGGAAATGAAAATACATCAACATCTGCTGCAGAAACTGAGTCAAAATTTGACCATGTCTCAAATGAATTACGAGTCTCCATATCTGCTTTGTGATTTTTGTTTTTTATGTTTACTAATGACTGATAACTGAGATATATATCGATACATATATATATATATATATATATATATATCTGTATGAGGAAGAAGAAGACGTAGATGGTAGGTAGAGGGTCGGAGGAGAAGAAAAGACAAGAGAGGAAGAGGAAAAGTCAGTACCGGGAAGAGTGAAAAAAAAAAGGAGATATTTTTCTTGGCATTTCCTGCTTGTCATCATTTTCTTATATTTCTTTTCTTATTCTCTTGTGAAATCATTATTCCCTAAATTAAGGGGAGAAAAGAAACAATACAAGAAAGATCGTGATTGGACAACATCATTAAATTATCTTGATCCGCATACAAGCGCATGTGAACTTGAAGTTCAAAAGATAATTCATTTGCAAAGCATTGCAAATCAAATGCCAGACGCTTTTGTTGACTCCAGAAGAGTTACAAAATCGCATATTCTAGCTATAAATGCTCCTATTCGAATTGAAGTTCCAGCAGAACAAAATATTATACCTATAGCTGCTGAATCAAAAACACGCCAAAAGCGTGGCCGACCTCTTGGTTCTAAAGATAAAAATTCTCGAAAGAAAAGAGGATTAAATGATCCAGAAGATCATATTGAAGAAATGAATGATAAAGACCAAGAGAGAACTGATGACAAAGAACCAGAAGTTGATGAAAGTAACACTGAAATTTCTATCAATTATACCACTTCCGGTAGAAGTTGGAATCGGATAGAAACTGTTATTGATAATATATTTGCATACAATATATCTCTTGATGTTACACAGGATAATGATAATCCTGAACCAATATCAGTTGATGAATGTCGCATAGAAAAGATTGGCTGCAATGGAAAGATGCGATTCAATCGGAGTTAAATGCACTGACAAAACGTGAAGTCTTCGGACCTGCAGTCCGAACACCAGAAGGTGTAAAACCTGTTGGCTACAAATGGATATTTGTGCGAAAGCGCAATGAAAAGAGTGAAATCGTTCGATATAAAGCGCGATTAATAACCCAAAGTTTTTCACAAAGACCAGGTATTGATTATGATGAAACTTATTCTCCTGTTGTTGATGCTATTACACTCCGATATATTATCAGCTTGGCAGTACATGAAAAGATAGATATGCGCCTATTAGATGTTGTCACGCTTACTTGTATGGAAATTTAGAAAATGATGTTTACATGAAAATCCCCGAAGGATTTCATATGCCTGAAGCATATAAACATTATCCTCGTGAAAATTACTCCATTAAGTTGCAGAAATCATTATATGGCCTGAAGCAATCTGGGCACATGTGGTTCACATGTCTTAGTGAATATTTATTGAAAGCGGGATTTAAAAATGATCAGGTATGTCCATGTGTTTTTATTAAGAAATCTGGTTCTAAATTTGTGATATTAGCTATATATGTTGATGATATTAATCTTATTGGAACTCCTGAAGAGCTCCAAGAAACAATTGATTATTTAAAAAGAGAATTCGAAATCAAGGATTTTGGTAAAACCAAATTTTGCCTTGGTTTACAAATTGAACATTTGGAGAGTGGAACATTTATTCATCAATCAACATATACAGCAAAAGTGCTAAAAAGATTTTACATGGACAAAGCACATCCATTGAGTATTCCAATGATCGTCCGATCATTAAATGTGGATAAAGATCCTTTCCGACCTCAAGAAAATGATGAAGAACTAATTGGTCCTGAAGTACCATATCTCAGTGGAAAGGATCAATGAGTTCAAGACCAATGAGTTCTTCATCATTTTCTTGAGGTCGGAAAGGATCTTTATCCACATTTAATGATCGTCCGATCATTAAATGTGGATAAAGATCCTTTCCGACCTCAAGAAAATGATGAAGAACTCATTGGTCCTGAAGTACCATATCTCGGTGCAATTGGTGCATTGATGTATCTTGCTAATAATACAAGACCCGATATTGCTTTTGCTTGTCAATTTATTAGCAAGATTTAGTTCTTCACCAACACGACGACATTGGAATGGAATTAAACAAGTCCTTCGATATCTCCAAGGTACAATTGATCTCGGATTATTTTATTCAAATAAAACCAGTCCAACATTGATAGGTTATGCGGATCTTTGGTTATTTATCCGATCCACATAAAGCACGTTCTCAAACGGGCTATCTATTTACATGTGGAAATACTGCTATATCATGGCGTTCTACGAAACAATCTATAGCAGCTACTTTTTCAAATCATGCTGAAATTATAGCTATTCATGAAGCAAGTCGAGAATGTGTATGGCTAAGATCCATGATTCATTATATCCGAGAAAGTTGTGGATTATCATCAATCAAAGGTATTCCAACTCCTCTTTATGAAGACAATGCAGCTTGCATAGCTCAATTACGAGGAGGATATATTAAAGGAGATCGGACAAAACATATTTCACCAAAATTCTTCTTTACTCATGAACTCCAGAAGAAATGTGAACTTGATGTGCTACAAATTCGGTCATGTGATAACCTCGCAAATATTTTCACGAAGACTTTACCGACTGCAACATTTGAGAAGTTGAGATATAAAATCGGTATGCGTCGGTTTAAAGATTTAAAGGAATCATCTCATCAGGGGGAGTAATAAACAGACATATAGAATAGTGTACTCTTTTTCCTTCACTAGATTTTTTTTCCCACTGGGTTTTTATCTAATAAGGTTTTAATGAGGCATATTCTTTATGTATGGATGGACATCCAAGGGGAGTGTTATGAATTATTGGAATCTCCATTAATTAGTGGAGGCTCCACTAATTATGGATTTATGTGAATTATTAGAAGATTTTTATGGATGTCCACCATTTAGTGGAGACACCATTAATTGAGATTAGTTGAAGATGATGTATGCCATGATGTATTTCACTAATTAGAGCTCTATAAATAGAGCTATTCTCTAAGCTTGTAATACACCATCATTTTGTGAAAGAAAGATTAGAGAAAGAATTGTGAGAGAAAGAAAGAGAGAAGTTTGAAGAGAAATTCTTGTGCAAAGAATAGTTAGAATTTTCTTAGTGTGTAGTGTGTAGATTTTATTCTAACACTACCCTAATTTTATAACAAAAATGAAAATTTTGAGTTTAATGAAGGAATACTATAAACCACTAATTTCCAGAAATCCAATATAATTGATCTGATAACCAAACCCCAACCCTCAAAATTCATAATCTCCAAAGAAACTAAAGGAACCCAAAAAGGGAAAAGGCTTCGTTTTGGGTGTGTGGGAAGGGGGGAATTTGACAGGAAATGAACCCATTCACATTCCACTGAGAGTTGGAGTTTTAGAGAGAGAACGAAGGAGGAGGAGAGAGACAATGATATTTTGTTTTTTAAATAAGATATTTGAATTTTTTTTAAAGGAAATATCAAGAGTATTTTGAATTCATTTAAATTGTGTGAATGAAGATAACTTTTACATTATTTTTTAAAAAATAATATAAATTAATTATTCAGATAAAGGTCTAGATTCAATGAATCCAGAAACTTTTGACATTTTCTTAAAAAAAAATACACTCATTTTATTTATTTAAATTCAGTGAATGAAGATAACTTTTATATTTATGAATTTAATTAATTCAGATAACTTTTATATCTTTTTAAAAAATAATATTCATTTCAATTCAATGTTACCATGTGTCAACTCAAGACATTATCACGTGTCACAACGGAAACTTTTCGAACTCCTTTTATATATAAATATAAATATAAATATATATATATATATATATATATAAATTTAAAGGATGAAAGATAAAATTTAAAAGAATTTTTTAAAATGAATTTAATTTTATTAATAAAAATATTAAAATATTAAAAATTTTGAGGGCAGCTGTCCCCTTTTAGTTCAGTCATTACGAAAGAGTATGTTTTAAATTACATTTTTTGACCATTACTAAGAATGGTGTAACAAAAAGTATATAAAAATAATTAAATTGGAAATAGTGTATGAATAATTTTTAGAGAATTAGATATGGTTGGAGGGAATTTGAAACTATTTACCATTCAAATGGGTCAAGAAATGGCCCAAAGAAAATGAAAAAAAAAAAAGTAAAACTAATAATTGGGCTCTTCATGCGCCTCCACGATGAGCACTGTCCCATTTTTAAGTCCATAACTAGCAATGGCAAGCGGGTCGGCCCGCTCGGCGGACCGAGCACTGTGCGCCGGTTCGGGCTAGGAGGTAAAATTCCTAGCCCGCTGGGGCCCGCGGCCCGGAGGGCCGGCCCGCCTGAGAGAGCCGTGTCTCTCTGGTTTTTTTTTTTAATTTGGTCCTTTATTTTTTTTTTTTACAATTTAGCCCCTAAAACGGTTGAATTTTTTTTTTTTTTGGAATTTGGTCCCTAACCCCCAAAATTCTATAAATACCCCCCAATTCAACCCAAAACTCATCAACACTCTCTACTTCTCTCAAACTCTCTCCAATTCTCTCTTATTTCCATTCATCTTTCTCTCATAATCCTCAAATTTATTCATTTTCTCTACAAAGAGTATTAGAATATAATTTATTTTTACGTTATACTTTTTCAATTCTTCAAGAAAGTCTTCATATTTTGGAAGATTGTTAAGTAGCGGAATAATGGATACAAGAAGTTAAAAGCTCAACAAAGTATTGTTATTATTGAATCTTGGTCATCAACAAGTTAGTATTTCTTAATATTACATTCTTTTATTTTAGCTTTATTAGTTTTTTATTTGTTTTAGTTATTTGTTTAATTTTTAAATTAATTTGTTATTTATATTTTTCAATTCTCTTATTTCATTATTTGTTAATACTTTTTGTTTTGAACTTCTATTTGAATTTTGATTGCTTGTTTTTTTTTTAAGAAATAATGGATCCAAATCAATATAATCATTTTTCTTCATCCCAATTATCTGCACATTTTGATTTTAATATAAATCCAACTTTGAATTTAATAAATAACGAAATAGGTAATGAAGATGAAGGTCCTAGTAGGCCTAGTGTTAGTATTTCACAATCACAATCAATTCCAATAATTAATCCCGACGCATCTAATATAGGTGAGGATGATGTTGAAACAACGGATGTTACAACTAAAGCAAAAACATCTATGGTTTGGAATCTTTTTGAAAAAGATAATGATAATGATAGGGCAACATGTAAAATTTGTAAAGCAATATATGCATATAAGAAGGGAGGAGGGACGGGAACATTAGTTAGACATATGAAAAGGTCACATAATGATTGGTTAGAAAACTTACTTAAACAATAACAAATACGTACTACAGGAGGTCAAATGGTTGGTAATTTTCAATATGATCATAGAAAAAATAGAAATGCATTTGCTAAAATGATTGTTCAAACTAAATTACCTTTTAATTTTGCAAAAAATCCACATTATGAACAATATATGCAAAATAATTGTCAACCAGCATGGAAAAGAATTCCTAGAACAACATTAAAAAATGATATAATAAAGATATATAAAGAAATGAAAGAGTATCTAATTGCTATGTTTGATTCTTATAATTGAAAATTTGCTCTTACTTGTGATGGTTGGACTGCAATTACTAATGAATCTTATTTATGCATTACATGTCATTGGATAGATCATGATTGATTAGTACAAAAAAGAATTATTTGTTTTAAATTATTTGAATATCCTCATGTAGGTAGTAGTATAGCTAGAATAATTACTAAAACATGTCGTGAATATATAATTTTAAATAAAATTATTTCTATTTCTTTAGATAATGCTTCAAATAATGATTCTGCCATAACAATTTTAAAAAATACTATGAATCCTATGTTAGATGGTATTTTATTTCATATTAGGTGTGCTTGTCATATACTTAATTTATGTGTTAAAGAATGATATAACTATATTGATGATATTGTTAATATAATTAGAAATGTTGTTTTATTTATTAAAACCTCCCTAACTAGGCAACAAAATTTTAAGGCATTATGCCGAGAACAAGGTGTATCTTTTAAAAAATTTAGATTAGATTGTAAAACTAGATGGAACTCAACTTTAGATATGTTTGAAAGTGTTATACCTTTTCAAAACCAACTTATTGAATTTTGTAATAGTAATAATTTTCAACATCTACTAACTGAAACTCATTTTGAAAATTGTACTGCACTTTCAACATTTTTATTTACTTTCAAAAAAGTTACTGAACTTTTATCGGGATCTTATTATCCCACTACTCATCATATTCTTCCAACACTTGCTAAGGTAGCACATATTTTTTGTGAATATATGTATCATCCCCAATATGATTTTTTTATGAGAAGTATGTTTGAAAAATATAAAAAATATTATGAAGATATTCCTATTTTATATTGTATGGCATTGTGTATGGATCTTAGAGTAAAGACGCCTGGTTTTCATAGTATAATTGAATATTTATATGAAACATTAGATTTTGATGAATCACAACCACTTAAACAATGTATGCTAAAAGACATAAAAGATAAAACAACTAAAACTTTATCTGACATGTATAATTTGTATGAGTTTGAGTCTTCTTGTTCTAGTTCTCCTAGTTTAAGTAGGCAAGCTTCATCATCTAGTAGTCACTTTCAACCTCCGCGAAAATCTACCTCATCAATTTCATCATTATTTAATCCATGGGATATTATGAAACGTCAAAAAAGATCGACTACTACCTACAACGAGATGGCAATTTATGAGATGCAGCCCTTGGTAGAAAATGAAGATCAGCATTTTGATATTTGTGGTTGGTGGAAGGTTCATGTAAGTCAATACCCCATTTTATCTAAAATGGCACGTGATCTTTTGACACTACCAGTCTCTACAGTGCCATTGGAAAGCGTCTTCAGTGAGAGCGCTCAAACAATCGATGAAAGAAGATCTCGATTGGCTCCTCAAACTTTGGAAATGTTAATGTGTTGTAATAGTTGGTTTGCAGCCGAAGATAGGACGGCTAATTCGTGGATTATTGATGATGACTCAGATGATGAATGTGATGAACCAAGTAGTTAGTTTAGTATTTTTGTAATTAGGAATTTAGGATAAGTAATATTATGTATTCAATTTTATTTTTGGAATATTTATTATATTTTTAATTTTTAATCATTGTAATATTTTTAAGAGGTTTAGGCATCAAGTCCCCCTCTTATGTAATCTTTATTTTATTAATTAATAAAACAGGTAGGGGTCCAAGCCAAACCCCCTACTACTTCAAGGTGACTTTTTTATAATTTTAAAAAATTATGTTAAGTAGAAAAAAAAAAAAAGAATAAGTCACGAGCCGGCCCGCACCGACCGACGGGCCACACGGGCCAAGGTCCCGGACCGGCCCTCCCCTCTCCGGGACCGGCCCGCCCTCTAGGCGGGCCGATCCTTGGTTTCGGGCCGGCCAGTTGCCACTGCTACCATAACTCTCCCTGACTTTTTTTCGGGTGGGTGAATTAGTTATTCATGGACCCTGTGGCCCATTAACTTTGAAATGTCCATTAATTCAGGAAAAAAGATAAAAGGAACACAGAATGAGGAGTAAGACCAACAATTTATTTATGGGCTTTGGCCGAATTTAGTAAAAGCCCTTCTCCCCGTACTGGATTTACGAGACCAGCTAGCCAAGAAAGCCCTTGTTTGAATAAAAGTTCCTGTTTGAATAAAAGTTCCTTTTCCCTTCTTAATCGACTTTTGAATTTGTCTAGTTGCTTTAAATAAAATTCAATAAGAATGTATAATAATAATTAAATAATCTAAATTAAAATTTTATATAAATTGAAGCAGTTTGAAATTTGATTTTTTTTAATCATAAATGTTTCAATTTATTCAAATTATATATATACACACACTTAATTGCCATAAAATTATAGGTAAATTGTGAGTAGACAAGAAATAGATAAAAGAAATAATTTAACAAAGGAGTGCTCATTGATATATTGAAAGAAAATGTACATTGTCCAATGGAGAAAATCTGCATGGGTCTTGAACTTCAAAATATATGCTTATCTACAAACACACGGCTTTCTTTTCATGACCATTGTTTATTTGAGATCTACGAGAGGAAACAACACGTCTAATCAGGCAAGGGAATATCAGCCAGATCCTCTCTATGTGGAAGTTGATCGTTTCCTTCTATATCGGCATTGCCATTTTCCATCTGCAGAGGATCGTGTTTTGTGGGCTTTTCAAATGTAACAACAGTATCTTTGCGAAACATAAGATAGATGACTGCAAGGATGTAGATTGCCATCAAGGGAAAAACCAAGATTCCAATAAAAATATTTCCAACTTTAGGTAAACTGTTATGAATTAGCCAACCAACAAAGCCTGTACTCAAATAATAGATGTTGACGCCGACGATTCCTAGCCCCAGTATCCAAGAAATGACAATGATCTAGAGAAAAGAAAATTCATTTTAAAAGCGTAATAAATAAACGTTATATTTAAGAAAATATAAATATATTCTCATTTTAAAGGAGAATAATTTTTCCTAATTAGCCAAAAAGATGAAAAAGAAGAGATGATTAACTCACATATATTGAGTTCTTATGCGGTCCCATCTTGAAAGAACTGCTACTGAATTTGAGTAAAGGAATGAGAGCGAATGGTAACTCGAACGAAAGTATCATCTTTCATCAAATAAAAAAAAAAAAAACTCATAAGTTAGAATTGTTTTTTTGTTTCTAATTAAGAACAAATGTTGAATGAATTGTGTACACACTGAAGCAATGATAATGAGTTGCCCTGCTCCTGCAGATCCACCAATTATCGATACAATAAGACTGGGTGTAATGGCAATGCACCTAGTTAAAAGGTTTCTAATCCACTTCTTCATTTTAAGATTCAAGAAACCCTAAAAAAAACCCACAATACAAGATGCAGAAAAATATTAGATTAAAGAGTTTTGATTTTTCAAGGAAGTAAAATTGCTAGAAAAATAGGAAAAGTGAAAACCTCCATGATAAATTGCCCAGCATATGTTCCAGTAATGGTGGAACTCTGTCCTGAAGCTAGTAAAGCTATTGCATAAACTGTGGAAGCTGCTCTTCCCAATACATTCTGCAAATTTAGATGAGGATTATAAGAGTGTCGGAAAGAAAAAAAATAAAAATAAAATGACCTAAAGATTTTCGAACCTTGAGAAGGAAATTAGCCGAGTTTAGGGAAATATCATTGCATTGATCAATTGTATCTTGTGAAAGATTGCTCCCCGTGCAAACCGTTCCAGATACAGCGATAATTGCAACGTTGATCAAGAATGCAACAAATAATGCAAATCCACTCTCAATCAAGAAGTATCGGCATGCATCCTGCAATATGATCGAAGAAGGAAAACAAGTCAATTCTATAAGAATCTATAAGTAATGTGTATTTCTTGAATTCCAATTTATTTATGTGACCGAATATAATATTTTATGAGATAAGAAATAGAAAATGTAATTAATACGTTAAAATTTACAGTGTATATATATATATATATGTAAAAGATAATATATTCTTGTGTTAATTTACTTACATTAATTCCTTGTACTGATTTTGGTGTCTTTCTTGAGAGTACCAAAGCAGAATGTAGGAAAAGGTTGTGCCTAGGTAAGACAGACGAAAAAATGAATAATGAGAAAAACTAAAACAATGAATAATATAATGTATTTTTTTTTTCTTGTCTTAATTTCAAATCGCTATTTTCTTGTAATGCTATCTTCTTAAAATAGACCAAGTATAATGACATTTCAACTTACGGCATTACAAGTGCTCCCAATAAAGCAATGGCATCACCGGTAGCACCAGTACCAGAAAGCTTGGGAATAAACATTCCCTTGATGACTTCTTTTGCTGGAGGCTTTACATAACTCATTTCTCCAAAAAAACAAGCAGCCATGACGAAGACTAGCAATGAAACCACTAACTCTAGCTTCCTAGCCTACTCCACCAACAAACAATGAAACGCATTAATAAACATATATATATATATATATATATATATGTATGTATGTATATATATATATATGTATGTATATTAATGAGTACTTAGTATTTTTTATTTATCTTAGAAAAGTTCTATTTTTTTAAAACTAGTTTATTATCTAAATTATTATTTTTTGTCCAAATCACCAGCTCTATGACAGAGTATGATGGTTTTTGTCATGCGCGGACCATGTATTATTTTTATGAGAGTTAAATACACTATTTTTTTAATCATTCCCTCCAAAAATTATCTCCATAAGTGTTAATTTAACGATTGCAAAATGACTTTTTTGTTTTCGTGGCGATATAAACATTTGATAATCAAATACACTAAAGCAAAATATAGCAGTACGTATAATTTGGAAAGAATAGAGTGATGTATAGGTTATCAGTGGAGTGGTCGTAGTCAAGCAATAGAATACTGTTAACAACTTATCAAAGTTCCAAAGGCGTTTTGAGAAATGGCAATAACCAATGGAGCATAGAGATAATTAACAGTCAAAGCATGAGTATATACAGTTAAACTCACCCCATATCTCTGCAGGCCAATGAGTAGAAGTGTGCTGGTTCCAGTGCAAAGAACTCCAACCCAAAGAGGGATATGGAATAATATATTAAGAGCAAATGCTGTCCCAATTACTGTAATTATCCATTAAAAAAAACAACCAAAAACAACTTATTAGAATAAGTTAAATGCAATGTCTTAAAACTTTCAAAGTTGTAACATGTTGTACCTTCTGGAATGTCTGCTGCTATAACAGCGAGCTCTGCTAGTAACCAAAGGCAGTATTTGATTAATTTAGGGTACTCAACCTTGCACAACTCTGATAGATGTTTCCCTACAAAACCAAAGTATGAATGCTAATTAACCACAAGGCTGCAGCAAACATTAATACATATTGAAAGAAATGACTCTTATCAATTTTTAAGCATTATATGATGATTAGTTCATCTCACCTGTGCTTACTCCAAGATTTGCGGCCAAAGATTGAATGATAAGAGCAAAAATTAATCCGATGAGAATTACCCAAAGTAACTGAACAATCAAGAAAAAAGGGTGAGGGATTAGTGGGTGTATATAAATATTTGGATTAGTGTGTATCTATATTATGAGATTGGCGGAGTACTTTATATATTTTTTATAGATTGTAGCTAACCTCAAATCCATGGCTTGCACCAGCCTGCAGATCAGTTTCCACTGTAGTACATTGACAGTGATGAATTTCAGTAGGAGAATTAATGAAGTAGAAATGGAGGATAGGGAGACTGAGAAATGGAGAAAACTCACAGTTTCCAGGGTCAAGATACGCCATTGAAACAAGAAAACCAGGTCCAACATGGGCTAAGAGTTTTCTCCACCCAGGCTTCTAAACAACAATACGAGAACGAAATCATTTCATCTTTTCCAACTTCTAACACAAATTGGAAGATCAATATGTTTATAGTAGGTATATCCTAGTTTTGCAAGAAAATATGTAACTCAAAATATGCATGCATGACGAAGAAGAACCTGTTCATTAGGATCATCATCATGATCAAAGCGTTTGCTGCTATTATTGCTAACACTCAAAGGCAATGGACTCCCGTTGACTGCAGCAATCCGATTACTCCCTCCAACATTTACTGCTTGTTGCTGCTGTAGATTCTCCATCTCTCCCTTGGTTTCTCTCTCTCTCACACACACACACTGTCTGAGTTTGTCTCTCTCTTGGGTTCTTGCAACTCTTTTAAATGTTCTTCCTTCTGGTGTCGTATTTATACTAAAACAAGATGTTTGACATATCCTTTATTGGAGAGCAAAGATTAAGAAAATCTCAAGCGTGCATATGTAAATATGTTCCTCTTTTCATTTGGTTTGACTAATTTCAAGTGAAAACTAGGTCTTATGTCATTTTACGAGGAAAAAAGATCAATAATCTAAATAATGATCAATCTGGTGGCAGAGTATGAGTTTTTGGAGAATAAAAGAAACACTAATAAAGAACAACTGGTACACTTGTTAACTTGTAAATTTAATACATACATTTATCGCATTATAAAAATTAAGAAAAAAATAACAACACAGATTAATATTGACATCAATCTACAACTTCAGAAAGAAAAGAAAACTCAAATATTGTGTTAATTAAAAAGAAAAACAGCCTCATTTTATTTGTATAACATGAAGAATGTTATTATTATTATTTTTTTTTATTCTCTTTATTGTCTTATAACTAGTCTTTCTTTTTCTCACTATTTTTATATATCATAAGTTTTTTTACAAGAAATTTAATTTGTACATGCATGAAGCATTTTTGTCTTCTCTTATTTACCTTACTTGTCCCACTTCAATATAAACTCGTTTTAATGGTTCTTTCCGTATGGACTTGATGAGCAGTTGAAGATGCCCCAAATCTGAGGAATTCTCCTCCTCATACTATCTTTTAATAATCTCTAACCTGCAGCGGACTATCACTCCATTTGAAAGCTCTGTTTCCCTTGTCCCTAGAGCTATATATTTTAATATGGATCGAGTTTATATGAATGACATATATTAAAAAATTATATTACGTATAATATAAATTGTACGTTATAATTCTTCAATAAATAAAGTCTACGAGTTACAGGTTTCAGTAAAAGTTTTTCATATTTTATTTCTTTGGAAGCTCAAAATTGGAAGCTCAGCACAAGTAGCATGGAATTTGCCACCGAATCACGAATGATACTTAACACCTACCCCACTAGATTATTAGTAATTGCATATTAGTTTTTTGAAGCATGGACTTCGCCACCCAGTGATAACACCCATGACCTATCCCGGCAACTCCATCTTTTAGTTCCATTTTAAAATTACAAGAAGCAATTAGTAGGAATTAAGAAATTAATTTCTAAAAAATCAAGGTAATCATCCACTATGAACCATTAGCTTTTTGATTTACTTATATGAAAAATATGTATAAGTGGTAAGGTCTGTTCTTAAATTATAATTTTAATTTTTTTTCAATTATGTTATTGTCTCTTAATTATTTTTCTGGTAAATTTTAGTATCACTTATCTGTTAGGGTAAAATAGTCAATAAACATATTTACTAGAGAGAGTGGATAGAGTCAAATTGTACTTGCTGAGGTTTTTAAGATTTTGAATCACAAATTATTGTTGACCTTTTGTAATTCTTAAATTATAATTTTAATTATTTTTCAATTGTATTATAGTTTTTTTTGACTATTTTTTATCATAAATTTCAGTATCAACAATTACCAATTCCAGATAAGGTGAAGAGTAAAAAAAAAAAAATGTTTACCAGATAGAGGGGTGGCGAGAGGCAAGTTGTACTTGCTGACATTTTTTAAATTTTTGTATCACAAATTGTTGCAGACGTTTGCCGGCTAAAAAGAAAAGAACTCAAAATTCATATGTCACCGGCGAAGCCGTCTCCGCCACAAATATTCAATGAAAAGCATGAGGAAGGCCAATTTTAAAGACTTTTGATTTGCGACCATTTGCTCTCTAGTTATCGGTAAGAAATCATTGATGGATAGGATAAGTATATGTTAGAGTACATTTATAATAATTAGATTGAAATGTGTTTGTCTTAATATAATAAAATATATTAAATATAGAGAGTTAGAAGTAAAATTTAAATAGAATTAAAAAAATATAATGTATTGTGAATATATTATAATTTTTAAAAAATAAAATTTATTTAAATTAATATTATTTTAAAGTAAAGTTTAATTTTGGATTGAAAGAAACCATTTCCACTTATACCTAAAGACTGAAGTTCAATTTTCAGAATACCATTTAGAAAGATGTGGGGATCATTATACATTTTTTACTTTTAAAAAGTTGCATGACAATAAAAAGTTTTAAAAAATCAAATTGGAATATAAAAAATTACAAAATAGGTTATTAATAATTTTACAGAATTATAAATAATAGAATTTCCTTTAAATGGAAACAAGAAATTGTCCAAATATTCGCAAATGAAAAACAAAAATGTTAGAAAATTTTGACAATGTCAGAATAAAATTTACACATAATAAATCTCTAACTATTATTTGTACAATAATTTCTTCAAACTTCTCTCTTTTTTTTTCTCTCACAATTTTCTCCAACAATTCTCTCACAATTGGTATATCTCTCAAGTTTGGAAAAGAATTCTATTTATAGAGTTCTATTAGTGGAATTAATTATATATTTTTACTAATGTATCAGTGGTGTCTTCACTAACTCCACTAATATATATTAGTCGTGTTAATGGTGGACATCCATATACATTTTTTCACTAATAGAATTACTGGATTCTCCACTAATGTATTCACAACACTCTCCTTTGGATGTCCATTACATAAAGAATATGCCTTGTTAAAATCTTATTAGATAAAAATTCAGTAGAAAAAAAATTTAGTGAAGAAAAAAGAATACATTATTCTATATGTCTACTTATTACTCCCTATGATGAGATAATCCCTTTAAATCTTTGAATCGATGCATACCGATTTTATATCTCAACTTCTCAAATGTTGCAATCAGTAAAGTCTTCGTAAAAATATCTATTAGGTTGTCACATGATCAAATTTGTAGCCAATCAATTTTACATTTCTGGAGTTCATAAGTAAAGAAAAATTTTGGTGAAATATGTTTTGTCCGATCTCCTTTAATATATCATCCTCGTAATTAAGCTATGCAAGCTGCTTTGTCTTCATAAAGAGGTGTTGGAATATCTCTTCTAGATGATAATCCACAACTTTCTCGAATATAATGAATCACTAATCTTAACCATACACATTCTCGACTTACTTCATGAATGGCTATAATTTCAATATGATTTGAAGAAATAGTTACTATACATTGTTTTGTAAAACGTTATGATATAGCAATATTTTCACATGTAAATAAATAGTCCATTTGAGAACATGTTTTATATGAATCAGATAAATAACCAGCATTTACATAACTTATCAATGTTGGGTTGGTTTTATTTGAATAAAATAATTTGAGATCAATTATACCTTAGAGATATCGAATGACTTTTTTAATTCCATTCCAATGTCGTCGTGTTGGTGAAAAACTAAATCTTGCTAATAAATTGACAGCAAATACAATATCAAGTCGTGTATTATTAGTAAGATATATCAATCACCAATTACACTGAGATATGGTACTTCAGGACCAATGAGTCTTTATCATCTTCTTGAGGTCGGAAATGATCTTTATTTACATCTAATGATCAGACGATCATTGGAATACTCAATGGATGTACTTTGTCCATGTAAAATCTTTTTAAAACTTTTGTTGTATATGTTGATTGATGAATAAATGTTCCACTTTTCAGATATTTAATTTGTAAACCAAGGCAAAATTTAGTTTTACCAAAATCTTTAATTTCGAATTCTCTTTTTAAATAATCCATTGTTTCTTGAAACTCTTCTAGAGTTCCAATAAGATTAATATCATCAACATATATAACTAATATCACAAATTTAGAACTAAATTTCTTAATAAAAATACATGGATATACCTGGTCATTTTTAAATCCCGCTTTCAATACATATTCACAAAGACAATTTAGGCCATATAATGATTTTTGCAACTTGATGGAATAATTTTCATAGTATAATGTTTATATGCTTTGGGCATGCGAAATCCTTCGAAGATTTTCATGTAAATATCATTTTCTAAATTTTCATATAAGTAAGCAGTGACAACATCTAATAGGCGCATATCTATCTTTTCGTGTACTACCAAACTGATAAGATATCGGAGTGTAATAGTATCAACAATAGGAGAATAAGTTTTATCATAATCAATACCTGGTCTTTGTGAAAAATCTTGGGCTACTAATCGTACTTTATATCGTACGATTTCATTTATTTTCATTGTACTTTCGCACCAATATCTATTTGTAATCAACAAGTTTTACACCTTCCGACGTTCGGACTGCAGGTCCGAAGACTTCACGTTTTGTAAGTGCATTTAACTCCGATTGAATCATATCTTTTCATTATAGTCAATATTTTCTATGCTGACTTCATCAACTGATATTAATTTAGGATCATCATTATTTTGTGTAATATCAAAAGATATATTGTATGCAAACATATTATCAATAATTGTTTCTATCCGATTCTAACTTTTACCAGAAGTGGTATAATTGATAGAAATTTCAGTGTTACTTTCATCAACTTCTGGTTCTTTTATGTTGTCATCAATTCTCTCTTGATCTTTATCATTCGTTTCTTCAATATGATCATCTAAATCATTTAATCCTCTTTTCTTTCGAGAATTTTTATCTTTAGAATCAAGAAGTCAGCCACGCTTCTGGCGTGATTTTGACTCAGTAGCTATAGGTATAATCTTTTGTTCTGCTGGAACTTTAATTCGAATAGAAGTATTTATAACTGAAATATGCGATGTTGTTACTCTTCTGGAGTTAACAAAAGCGTCTGTCATTTGATTTACAATGCTTTGCAAATGAATTATCTTTTGAATTTCAAGTTCCCATGCACTTGTGCGCGGATCAAGATAATTTAATGATATTGTCCAAGCAAGATCTTTCTCGTGCTATTTATATTCTCCTAATTTAGAGAATAATGATTCATCAAAATGACAATCAGCAAATCTTACTGTAAATACATCTCCTATTAGGGATTCAACATACCTGATAATAGAGGAAGAATCATATCCAACGTATATCGCCTTTCTTTTTTGAAGACCCATCTTTGTACGTTAATTTGGTGTAATTGGAACATATACAGCACACCAAAAAATTCTTAAATGAGTAATATTTGATTCTGAACTAAAAGTTAATTGCAAATGAGAGAATTTATGATAACTAGTTGGCCTTATACGTACAAGTGTTGCAGCTTGTAAAATACTATGTCTCCAGGTAGATGTTGAGAGATATTTTTTTATTAATAATTGTCTAGTAATTAATTATAATCTTTAATAAAAGATTCAGTAAGAACATTTTGTATATGAATATGAGTTACAAGGATGTTTAACATTAATCTCAATTGACATATAATATGCATCAAATGCATGTGATGAAAATTCACCAGCATTATCTAAACGGATATTTTTAATTTGATAGTCAAGAAATTATACTCGTAATTTAATTATTTGAATAAGTAATCTCGTAAACGTTAGGTTGCGAGTAAATAATAAACACACATATGACCATCGGGATGATACATCAATTAAGATCATAAAATATCTAAACGATCCATATGGTGGATGAATAAATCCACAAATGTATCCGTAAATCCGTTCAAGAAATATAAGACTTTCAGCTCCTACTTTTACTGGTGATGATCTAATAATTAATTTTTCTAAGGAACATACAGCACATGAAAATTTTTTTAATGTCAATATTTTTTTATTTTTTAATAGATGAGCATGTATATTCTCAATTATTCTTCTTATTATGATAGATCCCGGATGACCTAATCGGTCATGCCAAATGTTAAAATAGTAGGATCAGTAAACTTCTGATTTACTAAATAATGAATTTCAATTGTACATATTTTTGTAAAATACAAGCCAGTAGAAAAAAACGATAGTTTTTCTAATACAAATTTCTTACTCAAATTAATTTTAGTAATATAAAAATACTCAATACCATTTTCCTCATTTGTTTCAACGTAATACCCATTTATGCGGATATCTTCAAAACTTAATAAATTTATTCTGAATTTTGAAGAAAATAGTGCTTTATCAATATTAATTATTATTCCTTCAGGCAACAATATACTAGCTCTTTCTGAGCCTTTAATCAAATTTGTACTACCGTTTATAATATAAATATTTATTTCTCCCATTTTGAAATAAAAAAAATATTTCTTATTTTTTAGTATGGTATGTGTAATTCCACTATCAATAATACATACATCATCATTAAAAATAGCCATCTGAATAAAAATATGTATATGCAAACATAAATATTATTAGAATATAATGAAAATATATAAAAATATTAGGGTAAGGTATTAGTTCTTTTGGACACTATCATCGCTAATTAAATGGTCTATCCTACCGTTTAGGTGTTTGAAAAAATCAGATATATCCATATGAGTAATATTGATATTAAGATCTTCTGGACCAATATCATCGTCATCAACATTATTAATTGGATGTTGAGAAAAAATTTGCTTCAATATTTTTATTTTTCTTTTCCATTGAATCTTGATATAATTTCACTAAATACTTGGTCGTACGACAGTCATGTAGCCAATGATCTTTCATGCCACATCTATAACACTTATCCTTATAATTTTCTTACATTTCTTTTTCTTTTCCCTTATTATATTTTCTTTTCCACTTCAGGTAGCCAGTATTTCTCACAACTTGATTATTACTGTGATAAAAGAAATATCGAGCGTGTCCACAATCATAACCACGACTACGGCCATGGCCACGACCACGACTACGACTACGATTACAACCATAGTTTCTGTTGGAATCAACAGCATTCACTTTTAGGAGTGTTGTTAAGCCAGTTGGTCTGACTTCATAATTTTTCAATAATAACCCATTATTTTTTCCTGCAATGAGAAAGGCAATAATTAAATTAGTAAATTTTGTATACCATTTTTCTCGATATTGTTGCTGCAGGACAATATTTGATGTATGAAAGATAAAGAATGTTTTCTCCAACATATCTTCATCAGTAACTTTCTCTTCGCATAATTTTAATTGAGATGTAATTTTATACATGACAGAGTTATATTCATTCACGGTTTTAAAATCTTGCAACCTCAAATGCAATTATTTATACCATGCAATTGGTAGTATGACCATCTTTAAGTGGTCAAATCTTTCTTTTAAATTTATCCATAGGATATATGAATCTTTTTCGGTAAGATATTCCATTTTTAAATTTTCGTCGAGATGATGACGAATAAAAATAAAAACTTTGGCTTTTTGTTGTGTAGATGCACTATTTTTTTTTTCTTTAATAGTTTCACTAAGGCCTTCAACATTTAGATACATTTCTACATCGAGAACTCATGATATATAATTTTTTTCAGAAATAAAGGGTTACAAATTCGAGTTTAGTAAGGTTAGCTATAAGAATCAATAAATGTGTACTTTTAGTCTTCTGACTTTTGTAACGGTAAAAACTTGTACTTTAGTCTTCTACATTTGAAAACAGTAGAGACTCGTGCTAATAACGTGTTATAAAATTTTGACAGTGTCAGAATAAAATCTACACATAATAAATCTCTAACTATTATTTGCATAATAATTTCTTTAAATTTCTCTCTTTCTTTTCTCTCACAATTAATATATCTCTCAAATTTGGGAAAAATCTCTATTTATAGTGTTCTATTAGTGGAGTTAATTATCTATTTTCATTAGCATATTAGTGGTGTCTCCAATAACTCCACTAATATATATTAGTGGTGTTAATAATGGGCATTCTGTTATGAATTATTGGAATCTCCATTAATTAGTGGAGGCTCCAATAATTATGGATTTATGTGAATTATTAGAAGATTTTTATGGATGTCCACCATTTAGTGGAGACACCATTAATTGAGATTAGTTGAAGATGATGTATGCCATGATGTATTTCACTAATTAGAGCTCTATAAATAGAGCTATTCTCTAAGCTTGTAATACACCATCATTTTGTGAAAGAAAGATTAGTGAAAGAAATATTAGAGAAAGAATTGTGAGAGAAAGAAAGAGAGAAGTTTGAAGAGAAATTCTTGTGCAAAGAATAGTTAGAATTTTCTTAGTGTGTAGTGTGTAGATTTTATTCTAACACTACCCTAATTTTATAACACGTTATCAGCACGAGTCTCTACCGGTACAAAAGCCAGAAAACTAAGCACGAGTTTCTACCGTTACCAAAGCCAGAAGACAGGTACGCATTTATTGATCTCTATGGCTAACATCGCAAAACTCGAATTTGTAGCCCTTGATATTTCTGAAAAAAAACAGAAATGTATCTAAATGCTAAAAAAAAAAAAAAGGAGATCCATATGTCATGTGGATAAAAAGAAAGATTTGACCACCTGAAGATGGTCGTACTACCCACTGCACGGTATGAATGGTTGCACCTGAAGTTGCAAGATTGTAAAACCGTGAACTCCGTGATGTATAAAACTACATCTTAGTTAAAAAATTTTGCGGAGAAAAAGTTATCGATAAAGTTATATTGGAGAAGACATTCTCCACTTTTCATACCTCGAATATTGTCCTGCAAAGTAACAATATCGAGAAAAATGGTATCCCAAATTGACAAATTTAACATGAGTTATTATTGAAAAATCATGAAGCCGGATGAATCGGCTCAACAAAGACTCTAAGTGAATGTCGTTGGCTCCAGCAGAAGCCATCGTTATAGTCGTAGTTGTGGCAAGTGGCCGTGGTTATGGTCATGGACACACTCGATATTTCCCTTATCACGGAGAAATACCGGCCACCCGAAGTGGAACAGAAAAGATAATAAGAGAAAAAGATATTTCTATTAATAATAAGCATCACATCTTTTATTCATATCACTAGTGTTCATATGAACTTGAGGATACATGCTTATAGTTGCTCTTTTGTAATTGAGCATTTGATTGGTGATGGAAGCGTTCAAAATAATTAAAAGTTTACTTTTAATATGTTTCTTTTATATTTTATATTTTTTGCATTGTAATAATACTTATCGTTTAAGGTTTTTATTATTTGAGTATTTACATTTATAAATATTTTATTATGCCAAGATGGCTATTATTCCGCTTACCGGATACACAAATGGCATTGAAGATATATGCCTAATTGATAGTGGAACTACACACACCATACTAAAAAATGAGAAATATTTTTCTGATCTCAAAATGGGAGAAATAAATATTTATACGATAAACGGTAGTGCAAATGTAATTGAGGGCTCCGGAAGAGCTAGTATATTGTTGCCTAAAGGAACAACAATTATTATTGATAAGGCACTATTTTCCTCAAAATCCAGAAGAAATTTATTGAGTTTTAAAGATATCCGCAGAAATGGGTATCATGTTGAAACAAATGAGGAAAATGGGATTGAGCATCTTTTTATTACTCAAATGCATTTGGGTAAGAAATCGGTATTAGAAAAACTGCCGTCTTTTTCTACTGGTCTATATTTTGTAAAAATTCGTACAATTGAAATTCATCATCTAGTAAACCGTAAGTTTACCGATCCTATTACTTTTAGCATTTGGCATGACCGGTTGGGTCATCCGGGATCTACCATGATGAGAAGAATCATTGAGAATACACATGGTCATCCTTTAAAAAATAAAAGGATATTAACATCAGAAAAATTCGCATGTACTGCATGTTCCCTAGGAAAATTAATTGTTAAACCATCACCAGTAAAAGTAGGAGCTGAAAGTCCTACATTTCTCGAACGGATTCACGGAGATATTTGTGAACCTATTGATCCACCATGTGGACCGTTCAAATATTTTATGGTCTTAATTGATGCATCATCCCGATGGTCACATGTATGTTTATTATCTACTCGCAACCTGGCGTTTGCGAGATTACTTGCTCAAATAATTAAATTACGAGCACAATTTCCGGACCATCACATTAAAAATATCCGTTTGGATAATGCTCGGTGAATTTTCATCACATGCTTTTGATGCATATTGCATGTCAATTGGGATTAATGTTGAACATCCCGTAGCTCATGTTCACACACGTAATGGTCTTGCTCGAATCTTTGATTAAACGATTACAATTAATTGCTAGACCATTATTAATGAAAACAAATCTCCCAACATCCGCCCGGGGACATGCTATTCTACATGCCGCAACACTTGTACGTATAAGACCAGCTAGTTATCATAAATTCTCTCCTTTGCAATTGGCTTTTGGGTCGTAACCAAATATTGCTCATTTAAGAATTTTTGGGTGTGTCAGTATATATTCCAATTGCACCAAACCAACGTACAAAGATGGGTCCTCAAAGAAGAAATGGGATATACGTTGGATATGATTCTCCCTCTATTATCGTGTATGTTGAACCCCCGACAGAGATGTATTCACAAAGAAGATTTGCCGATTGTCATTTTGATGAATCATTATTCCCTAAATTAGGGGAGAACCAAAACAAGATAAAAAGGATCTTGCTTGGACAATATCATTAAATTATCTTGATCCGCGCACAAGCGCATGTGAACTTGAAGTTCAAAAGATAATTCATTTGCAAAGCATTGCAAATCAAATGCCGTACGCTTTTGTTGACTCCGGAAGAGTTACAAAATTGCATATTCCAGACTATAAATGCTCCTATTCGAATTGAAGTTCCAGCAGAACAAAATATTATACCTATAGTCGCTGAGTCAAAAGCATGCCGTAAGCATGGCCGACCTCTTGGTTCTAAAGATAAAAATCCTCGAAAGAAAAGAGGATTAAATGATCCGAAGATCATATTGAAGAAAAGAATGATAAAGACCAAGAGAGAACTCGATGACAAAGAACCGTAAGTTGATGAAAGTAACACCGAAATTTCTATCAATTATACCACTTCCAGTAGAAGTTGGAATCGGATAGAAACCGTTATTGATAATATATTTGCATACAATATATCTCTTGATGTTACACAGGATAATGATGATCCCGAACCAATATCGCTTGATGAATGTCGGCATAGAAAAGATTGGCTGCAATGGAAAGATACGATTCAATCGGAGTTAAATGCACTGACAAAACGTGAAGTCTTCGGACCTGCAGTCCGAACACCAGAAGGTATAAAACCTGTTGGCTACAAATGGATATTTGTGCGAAAGCGCAATGAAAAGAGTGAAATCGTTCGATATAAAACGCGATTAGTAGCCCAAGGTTTTTCACAAAGACCAGGTATTGATTATGATGAAACTTATTCTCCTGTTGTTGATGCTATTACACTTCGATATCTTATCAGTTTGGCAGTACATGAAAAGATAGATATGCGCTTATTAGATGTTGTCACTGCTTACTTGTATGGAAATTTAGAAAATGATGTTTACATGAAAATCCCCGAAGGATTTCATATGCCTGAAGCATATAAACATTATCCTCGTGAAAATTACTCCATCAAGTTGCAAAAATCATTATATGGCCTGAAGCAATCTGGGCGCATGTAGTTCACACTTCTTAGTGAATATTTATTGAAAGCGGGATTTAAAATTGACCAGGTATGTCCATGCGTTTTTATTAAGAAATCTGGTTCTAAATTTGTGATATTAGCTATATATGTTGATGATATTAATCTTATTGGAACTCCTGAAGAGCTCCAAGAAACAATTGATTATTTAAAAAGAGAATTCGAAATCAAGGATTTTGGTAAAACCAAATTTTGCCTTGGTTTACAAATTGAACATTTGGAGAGTGGAACATTTATTCATCAATCAACATATACAGCAAAAGTGCTAAAAAGATTTTACATGGACAAAGCACATCCATTGAGTATTCCAATGATCGTCCGATCATTAAATGTGGATAAAGATCCTTTCCGACCCCAAGAAAATGATGAAGAACTCCTTGGTTCTGAAGTACCATATCTCAAAGGCAATTGGTGCATTGATGTATCTTGCTAATAACACACGGCCTGATCTTGCTTTCGCTGTCAATTTATTAGCAAGATTTAGTTCTTCACCAATACGACGACATTGGAATGGAATTAAACAAGTCCTTCGATATCTCCAAGGTACAATTGATCTCGGATTATTTTATTCAAATAAAACCAGTCCAACATTGATAGGTTATGCAGATGTCGAGTTATTTATCTGATCCACATAAAGCACGTTCTCAAACGGGCTATCTATTTACATGTGGAAATACTGCTATATCATGGCGTTTCTACGAAACAATCTATAGCAACTACTTCTTCAAATCATGCTCGAAATTATAGCCATTCATGAAGCAAGTCGAGAAAGTGTATGGCTAAGATCCATGATTCATTATATCCGAGAAAGTTGTGGATTATCATCAATCAAAGGTATTCCAACTCCTCTTTATGAAGACAATGCAGCTTGCATAGCTCAATTACGAGGAGGATATATTAAAGGAGATCTGGACAAAACATATTTCACCAAAATTCTTCTTTACTCATGAACTCCAAAAGAAAGGTGAAATTGATGTGCTACAAATTCGGTCATGTGATAACCTCGCAGATATTTTCACGAAGACTTTACCGACTGCAACATTTGAAAAGTTGAGATATAAAATCGGTATGCGTCGGTTTAAAGATTTAAAGGAATCATCTCATCGTGGGAGTAATAAATGGACATATAGAATAGTGTACTCTTTTTCCTTCACTAGATTTTTTTTCCCACCGGGTTTTTATCTAGTAAGGTTTTAACGAGGCATATTCTTTATGTAATTGATGGACATCCAAGGGGGAGTGTTATGAATTATTGGAATCTCCATTAATTAGTGGAGGCTCCACTAATTATGGATTTATGTGAATTATTAGAAGATTTTTATGGATGTCCACCATTTAGTGGAGACACCATTAATTGAGATTAGTTGAAGATGATGTATGCCATGATGTATTTCACTAATTAGAGCTCTATAAATAGAGCTATTCTCTAAGCTTGTAATACACCATCATTTTGTGAAAGAAAGATTAGTGAAAGAAATATTAGAGAAAGAATTGTGAGAGAAAGAAAGAGAGAAGTTTGAAGAGAAATTCTTGTGCAAAGAATAGTTAGAATTTTCTTAGTGTGTAGTGTGTAGATTTTATTCTAACACTACCCTAATTTTATAACACATTCATATATATCTTTCTACTAATGAAATTTGTGAATTCTTCACTAATATATTCATAAAAAAATAAAAGAAAAAAAATGATAATGGGCTATTCATGGCCTTCCACAATATAGCACGGACCCATTTTTAAGTCTACAAACGCTCCGTACTTTTTTTGAGGTGAGATGAAAGAAACTTTTTTATGAATTCTTTGTCTATGGACTGAGGCCTATGAAATGTCTGAGGTCCATTTGGTAAGAAATGACAAGTTGCAAACCCTAGTATTTGTACATGGGCTTGGGCTAAGCTTTCTGGCTACTGGGAGAAGAGTCATACTGTAGGTTTGATCGGAGAAAAGAGGGTAAAATGTAAATATAGATGTAAACACGTGATTTAAAAGGAAATAAATCAAGAGAAAGAGATGGAGGGGAGAGTCCTTCCACGTTAGTAAAATAATTTATTTAAATATGGACAAATTAAAATAATATTTATTATTTATTTTTTTTATCATTCTAACTAAATAAGAAAAGAATAAATTATATTTATTTTTTTTAATAAAAGTAAAAGTTACTCTCTCCTTCTCTTTTCCCTCGGTGAACCAAACATAATCTGAAGTATCATTTTAAATAAAATGATTTTATTGCATCAAGTAAATCATTACATGGTATAGTTTTGTGATTTTTGTGTATAAAATTATAAATTAATTGTCACCTAATTTGGATTCCTACGTTGATCTGTTCTCTGTAGTCTTGGAATTTTCCCTTCGCCTCCCAGTTGCTTAGACTGGGGATTAATCCTCTGAAAACATTTCTGGTTAAAGTAGTCATCTTTCTCTGTGTCTCAGAGGCAGAAATGTTCTTGCTTCATGTGTTGTTGGTAGAATCATGTTTTCTAAATCTGCTTCTAAGGACTATTACCAGTCCAAGAACATGTAGCAAGGCTAGAAATATACGCTACGATATTGGTCTGCTTCCACGTGCATATGGCTGACTGTGCTTATGTTGATTTTCAGCAAGTTTTGGTCACGACTTCACCGCCCTTCCTTGCTAAAAACAACCTTGAAATATCTCTGTTTGAGTTTTGGGCTGAGGGTGTTGTGGAACTATGGCCATGGGGTTTGTAACCGGTGAAGCTACGCAGTACAATGGCAGGATAACGTCGTTTGTTTTCTTCTCGTGTATGATGGCTGCCATGGGAGGGGCTATTTTCGGCTATGACACTGGAATTTCAGGTTTTCTTCTGATCGCTTTTAGTCATCTTAAGTTTCATTTTTTAATTCTTGGAAGACATATATTACATAATACAGTTCTTGGTGCCCCTAGAGATATATTTCCCTTTTTGCTAAAAGAATGGAGTTGAATTCATTTGGTTTGATATAAAGTGGAAAACTAAAGCAAATTGAAGATCAGTGGTCATTCTTTAGCAATTGCTGAATTCATTCTCTTACATGTAATATTAGTATATGTGCTTGTATCCTTTATTATTGAACTGCAGTGCTATTTTACCTTTTTATACTGCTTTTAAGTTAGTGTAGTCGAATTTACAGTAGGTTATTGTGGAGAATACATTTTCCCCTCTTTTATTGAGGGAGGGAGCGAGGGAGGGGGGGGGGGTTGTTATTAAGAAGATGAATTAGTGCAGGTACTTAACAGCTTTCCGTTCCAATCCATTTGATGACTTAAATTTATCAATGCTAATGAAGGTGGAGTGACCGCCATGGAATCCTTTCTGAAGAAATTCTTTCCCAAGGTGTATACCGAGATGAAGGAAGACACGGGAGTCAGCAACTATTGCAAATTTAACAGCCAACTACTGACCTCCTTCACCTCCTCATTATATGTAGCAGGCCTAGTTGCTTCATTCTTTGCCTCATCATTCACTAGGGACTTCGGACGCAAGCCATCAATCCTTCTTGGTGGAGCTGCATTTTTTGTTGGTGCAATCTTTGGGGCTGCAGCTCTTAATGTGTACATGCTGACTCTTGGACGCATTTTGCTTGGGATAGGGGTTGGCTTTGCAAACCAGGTACAACCCTATTTTGCAGCTATATGGTAGATGTATAAACATTTTTTCTTTTCTTTTTTTTTTAGGAGAAAGAATTTAACTTCATGGTTTGGAAGTCTAAAATGAAAAAGGGCCAAAGGTTCAGGCGCAATGGTTTTGGCAGAGACAGGATACTTTATGATAATACCTAAGTATCCTTACACCCAAATTTTCTTCTCCATTCCTCTGAAGCAATTTGTTGACTAATTTGGATATACATATTAAGATTGGTCAAGGATCATTCAAGGTAAATGCCTCTTGTTAAATTGAAGCTACGGTTAAAAATGTAGGGCTTCACAACACATATTTAGCCAAAGAAAACAATTTTCAACCCGCAATAGATGCGCCTCGGTTAGAACCTCACTACATATATTTAGCCAAAGAAAACAAATAGTTGGTGTATCCGAACATTACTGCTAATGCTGGACCTGTTCAAGAAAAAACAATGAATCTCTTTATTTGCTTTGAATCCCCCAATGAAAATTCCTGATATTTCTATTGCTTTCTCAATGGCATTAAATATTGATTAATGGAAGATTTGAGATATTCACATGATAATCTGGATCAGGCTGTCCTACCATCTTTTACTAATTTATAACTATAGTTCCTGCTTGTTTGCAGTCAGTTCCATTGTATCTCTCGGAAATGGCACCTCCAAGATACAGAGGAGCAATCAACAATGGTTTCCAGTTTAGCATCAGTCTTGGTGTTTTATCAGCCAACCTTGTCAACTACGGAACTGAGAAAATTAAAGGTGGATGGGGATGGAGAATCTCACTAGGCATGGCTGCTGTCCCAGCCTTAATTCTGATTTTTGGTGCATTATTCCTGCCAGAGACACCAAACAGCCTACTTCAGCGCACCGACGACTATGGGAAAGCCAAACAGATGCTGCAAAAATTACGAGGTACTGATGATGTTCAGGCAGAACTTGAAGATCTCATCAGGGCAAATGATTTTGCAAAATCCATCAAACACCCGTTTAAGAAAATCATGGAAAGAGCATACAGGCCACAACTTGTCATGTCAATCGTGATACCGTTCTTTCAACAAGTGACAGGGATCAATGTGATTGCCTTCTATGCTCCATTACTTTTCAGGATGATAGGTTTTGGGGAAAGTTCATCACTTCTATCTGCCGTCGTGACTGGAGCAGTGGGGATGATTACCACTTTCATATCAGTTCTAATAGTTGACAAACTTGGTCGAAGAGTTCTCTTTACCGTAGGAGGAATCCAACTGTTCATCTCACAAGTAACAATTGGAACCATATTGGCGCTTAAGCTTGGAGACCATGGTGAAGTAAGCAGGGGATATGCATTTCTCGTACTATTCCTGATTTGCCTGTATGTTTCTGCTTATGGTTTGTCTTGGGGTCCCTTAGGTTGGCTGGTTCCAAGTGAGATATTTCCACTAGAGATACGATCAGCAGGGCAAAGTATTACGGTTGCTGTCAACTTCCTTTTCACTTTCATCATTGCTCAATCATTTCTAGCCATACTATGCCATTTCAAGGCTGGAATTTTCTTCTTCTTTGGAGTATGGGTAGCTGTGATGACCATATTTGTGTATGCCCTGTTGCCGGAGACCAAAAAGATGCCAATAGAACAAATGGAAAAAATCTGGAAGAATCACTGGTTTTGGGGAAGAATAATTGCTTCAGACAACAGAGCGAGTGAGATGGAAGAATCTTTACTCAGATAAATTTGATTTGGCCATAAGTTAACGGACCATATGGGCAGTTCCTGGTCTGCGGTCTGCCCCTATGTTTCGTCAAATTTTTTAGTGTTCAGGTTTTTATAAAATAGGATATCCACAACACTTTTAAATTCAATTTAGCTTTTTATTTAGAGGGAAACAATAAGAGAAACAATTTTTTTTCCCTATTGTGTTGACGGGACTCGAGAATTTCATAGCCCATTTTTATCCAGGATTTGGTTGGCTCAAACCGCTGAGAGTCCCCGTTTTACTCGTTGGTTCACTCGGCCCGGACACCGACTGGCTGGCATCTTTATCTTTTGGCTGGCGATATTGCCAAGCGCAATTCTCCTCCTGCCAGAGTAATACTTAACTAAATGACTTAATTGTCTTATTTATCAAGAATAATGGATTTCATTAAATTCTAACTCCTATCTTTCTCTCTCCTTGACAATCATAGCCGAAGTAACAAGTCATTTTCCTTCCTTAACAATTTTTTCTCTCTTTTCTTTTCTTTATATCTTTATTTCGTCTTCAAGTCGTTCTATATAAATAAAAATTTATTATTTTCTTTTGTCTGTAATTTTTTTCTACAATAATAATCAATTCATTTTTATAAATATACATAAGCATTAGTGGTACAAAATTATAAATAGACACAATTAAATTATTTACACATTCCTTTTACCTTTGAATTTGTTCAAATTGTATATAAAAATGAGTATGGTGTTTTTTTTGTAAAATTACTAATTTTAAAATTCTTGTGGTAATAATAAACGAATGATTTGAGACAAAAACAATATAACTTGTAGTGCATAGACAATACTCCAGCGCTTCCATTATCAATTTTAGAAACTCCTGCTGTTTTGATCAGGCAAATTCTCTGAAGAATGTTAGAGTTAAGGCAAGAAAAAAAAAATCTAAAAAATATTATAACCATTGGAGCCTTTTTTTTCTATGTATGTGATTAGAAGATATTTTGGAGAAGAAAAGGGGGGGAAGGCGTGAAAAAGCAATTGAAAACGCACAGAGATGAATCATATCAAGATCCTTAAATTAGGGAGATTAATATTTAATGTGAATTTTAAAGTTTGACTACTAAGGGCAATTATGTCATTTGATTAAATATTGCTCTAGCAGGAGGATTATTGCTCTGGCAGTAGCTCCAGCCTTATCTTTTAGGACTAACAAGTGGTGTGTATTAAATTTATTGGGACATTTCTTCATCAATACTTGGGATATCGCTAAATGTAGACAACTGACATAAATATAAATCTTTACATAACAAATATTGCAAGATTTTGTCCCACAAAAAATTGCAAGACTAAATTTGGAATGTTTGTTTTAGTATACTGGTAGATTCCCAAAAATAACCTTGTGCATGCTCGTGAATGCGTCATGTGGATAAAGCCGTCAAAAAAATGATAAGGAAGAGAGAGATATTTTATTATAGAAAATCTCTCTCTCTCTCTCTCTCTCTCTATATATATATATATATATATATATATATATAAGTCAAATGTGAGAGTTGTGGTGTTGACATGTGTCATATGTAATTGTCAGACACGTGGCATCTGAATTCCTGAGGAAGCATTCGGCTTACTTCGTTACTTCTTTATTCAACTTGCTTCGGTTTCTTTATGCACGTTTTTACTCCACCGGCTTGCTTCTTTATGCTTTACTGAGATACATGGGCCTCTTCGATTTCCTCATCTGATCATGACTTCGCGGCGAGATCTTCTATTTCCTCATATCGGAGTTCTCTTTCTCATGGATCCTCCCCATCTCCGATAGTTGGAGAAGAGAGAGTTTCTGTGTCACCGCCTAAGGACTCACCTCGAAAATTTCCTAATAAGCAACCCACGCTAGTGCCTGTGGTGAGCCAGTCCGTCTGGAACGAATCGCCGGTTTTATCAAAGAGTAAGGATGTTAGAAACAAAGGCGGAAGAGTAAAAGAAGGTGGCGGTGGAAGTTGGCGTAGGTCTAGGCCATCCCTTTCTATTCTAAGGAAGACTGAAAGAGAGCAAATAGTGAAGAAGGCCGTCTTAGGGTTTAGGGTTTTAGGGTTTTTGTTTTGTTTGGTTTCCTTCTCCGTGATGGCTGCTGATAGAAATCAAGGTTGGGCTCTCGATTCATTCTTAAGTCAGTGTGATGGTTTTCATTCATTTTTAGCTAATTAAGAAGATTATGAAAATGGATGCAGCTAAAGCATTCAATGCTCCTGTGGATCCTGTGGCGTTGGGAATTCTGGTATGTTTTGCTCCAATCAGAATAACAAAAGCTTCTCTTTTACATTTCCTTTATGTTTTCAAGGAGTCAGAACTTAATTTTTATGCATTTTCCTCTCTGAATATGGTCTTTTTCCTATGTGAGCTGGGTTTTTTAGTTGATGCTGTGATGGCAACTTTTCCTTGGGAATTTCTTTTCCACAATTCTTCTGTTGGATATTGGACTTCATCCATTGTATGGTGAATATTTATCACCCTGGGGTGGCTAAATTTATGTGATTATTTCACCACTGTATTAGTCTCCTTTCATGAGATCCAACGCTCTTTTTATAATATTAAATTACCTTTTTGTAACTATATGTATTTTTTGAAAATACCTAAAATCGCGAATTAGTCTTGCTCTTCCTTCTTATTTTCTTTTCCAACTTTTCCTATGTTGGAATACGTAACTTATTGTCTTAGTTCTGAAAGTGCCGTCATCATACTACTCTATTTGTTGTTTTTCTTATATTCTTTTTGGTGGGTGTTTTGTGCAGGATTATTTTGATGTAATTGATACACCTATGATGCCAAAAAGTATCCAATTGCACCCTAAGTAATTGGATTGGAGAAAATCTTGGTGCTCCTCTCAGATTACTTTCCTCATCCTTGCCTTCTATTTATGTTTCTCTCAAACATGAGTAGTGCAACTATTATAAAATTTCTTTCCCCTGATTTTTAAATCCGTGTAAAATATGACAAAATATACTGGTTTTGATTATCATGGTAATGTATTAGACGCTTTTAACCAACATCCAGGGTTCAGGACAACAAAATGTCGTAAGAACTGGCTCATCAATGAATTTCTGCAGTAAATTCAGGCTAAATTCATTCCCTTTTATATGTTGTTTGTCTTTAGTTAGGTAAATTTTATCCATGCAGTGCATTTAGAAAAAAACCCAATCCAGGCTGCAGGGTATGGCATGCCAAACAGCAAACATGGGCATGCTTGCCCAGCTGGTTCCATGATCAATGACTACCACTTCCAGGGATAGCCAAATTTAACAAGCCCATGTCAAATGCAGCAAAAACACCATTCACCTTGCTGTAGCCCTGTAAATCATCCCCAGCAGGTATTTTCCTGGTGCCAATGTCAATGGAACTACAGAGAGTTGCAATCTTCCCAGCCACAAAATGGCAGACATGTTGCTGTCGACGGTATTTTTCTGTAGTCGACATTGATGCTTCTGTTGCCTGGTCTTAGTTCTTTGATCTATGTGCTTTCTTGAATTCTTTTCGGAATCATACAACAGAAGTAGCTACTTTCTGTTGCTCTTCTGTCATTATAGACTCTCTTCTTTTGAATATTGCAGGAAAAAAGAGTTTTTTGAATTAAAAGTCTTTCCATTTCCGAACTGTTTTATTTGTTTATTTATTTGTGCGCCTATTAGGAACAATTGCCGGTTGCCCCTTTCCCCCTTATTCTTTTTTGGTTGTGGATATGGCATTCATTGTTCGCTGTACTAAATAATTTGTTGTCTAAGCTTAGATTTTCTTAAGTATCCACTGTCATATAATGAAAGCTATATTACAAATGTAAAGGGCTGTTTCAAACAGTTTCAAGCTTAGAAAGTTGAAAACCTCTTCTTAGATTTCCTTCTCTTGGGGTCCAGGATTGAAATAAATGGAGAACAGTGAAACCTTTTCAAGTAAAGTTCACATCCAAGTGAGGTTTCCATTGTTGCAAGTCCGACCTCTACATATGTAAAGATTGGTCTGTTCTATGTTTCTTTGGTACATCCTTACGTTACATGGATTTGCATTGAGTTTTATGAGGTGCCCCTGCATTTCTACTTTGACTAAGCTTAAAAATTAGATATGGAGAAACTATGTTGAAGTCTAAGTTCTAATGAATTTGTTTCATGGGGGTTTTCTGGGGGGTGGGGGGCGCGGAAGGGTGCCACTAAGGAAAGAAAGCAAACATAATATGAAATAGTCATGTAGAGAGAGATATAGGAACAATGAAAAACTAAATGAAAACTACACTTATTAGGGCAAATATGGCATTAAGATGAAAATTTGAAGTATGACTTTTGATATATATATAATATGGATGTTTGAGTTAAAATTATTAAAAGTTAAAGCATGATATCCTATGGTCTATTGGCAACTTATGAGACATAAAGTATGGGATTACATCTCATAGTTGACACTAAAACAACTTATGCAGCAGTGACAAGACATTCTCCATTGCTTCATATTGTTGTAACTTCAGAAGTGAAGTTTTTTAAGGTCAAGGCTGAAAATTACTTTGATAAAGAAGATGATTATTTAGGACGTTAGAGAATTTTGGATAGGCATTCACTTCTGAATAGAAATGTTATGTTACTTTTCCCTGAATTTTACTTAAATTCTTTAGACCTTACTACATTAATCTTCTAAAACTCAGGATGTGTGTGTCATTAATAGAACAGAGTCTCGTTGGTTACTATTTTATGGACTAAACAGTCCAACTGGATAATTTCATTTCTCAAGAAGCTGAGGAAAAGTTTTTGTTCATGGTCCTGCATTAGATTAATGCTTTTTTTATGTTTCTATGTTTATCTTAACCATGTCAAGCCTTTTTAACTGTAGATTTTTTGTTCTTAGAACGGTGGGGGAGACTGTTATATTAACTTTAGTAATTGATATTGATTCTTTTCTTTTTGTATATTCAAACGTTGTCTTGATGCCTGTAATTTCATATTTTAGTAGAAGAAAGAGCTAAATCAAGAGCAATTATACTCAATAGACATTCTACACTCAATGCTCTTACTATTGATATGGCTTATGACTCACCCCACTTTTTTAGTAGGAAAGAATTCGTGACAGTTTATGTGGGCTCCATTCATAGTTTTGTATGTTATAAGTCTTGTTGCTAAAAATTCTAAATTTATTTGTTACTGATGTTAAGCTGCTGGGTTGAACAAATTGTATGAGTCACGTGAAGGAAATACGGGATATTGGATTTGTTTTTATGAAGGTAAGACAATGTTAACTTACTCTTCTTTTTGCACTTTTATCCCTTACTTTTATTGTGCATTTTTGCAGTCAAAATGTTAGGCAAGGAATTTTAACAGAGTGATTAATAGAATATTTGAACTTATTGAAGTGTAGTGGCAAAGGATTCTACTGTGGCTCTGATGCTGTCATGGTTCATCACCTAATTAATGAAGGTGGCTTATGGTTTATATTAGTTTATGTGGTTTTCCTCTTATTCCTGCACCATTTCAAGCCTTTTTAACTGTAAATTTTTTGTTTTTGGAAGGGTGGGAGAGACTGTTATATTGACTTTAGTAATTGATGTTAATGCTGCCTATTTACTTTGCTCATGGATGTTGATTTAATCCCTGTCATTTCTAGAGCATAGTTTTGCTATTAGGATAGAAATATGTAGAACTTGACGAAGATACCAAATTTTGTTTCTCGCTATTAGCTATTAAGTTTCTTATTCCACAGCTGATAGCTTTTGCCCCCACTGCACCCCCTCCCCCCACCTTTTTTTTTTTAGTTCAGCATTTTAAAAAAAAAAAATTCATTAGGATGTTGGTGCTGATATATTATTCCACAGCTACTTCTACTAGAGCATTTTTTTACGCATTTTATTAGGATCTTGGTGTTGATACATTTTATCAAACCTGTTTGAGAACATGCACTCTATGATCTGCTTATGCTGTGACATTTCATATACTTGTTATTGGTATATTGTGCTCTCTATCATAGAATGGTTACTTTGGTTTGATGTGTGATTTATCTAAATTGCAATTTGATTTCAGTGAATCAAAATTGATATTTGGGAGCTTCCAGGAATATAAGGCCCATCTTTGGTGGTAATCTAGAATTTGATGCATGCCAATCTGATGTTGAGCAACTGTTTAGAACATATGTGAAGGTGGAGAGGGTGGATTTGAAATCAGGTACTTACTTGATTTTATCCTCTTTGTATGGATTGGAAGAATCAATTAATTCAAATAATGAAGTATAGTAACAAGATCTAATAAAATGTTTGCTTAAAGAACTTTATGAAGAATCATTAGTTCATGGATTTAGGATATTTAGTTGTACCCTTTATCACTATGTGCACTCAATCAAAGACATTTTATCTGTTTATATATAAAACTTCAGTTACTTGAAGAATTCAGTGACTTAAAAAATAAAAGCAAAAGTTTACAAGATATAGTTTGAGTGTAACTTCAACAACTTCTAATGAGTTTTGCGTAATTAGTCCTAAAAAAAAGGGAAAAAGAAATACTTGGATACTTATAGTCTAGCAATATTGATATCATTGTATCATTAGTTCTTTACTTATTTATTTATTATTATTATTATTGGTACTGGATGGTAAGTGATCAATAGTATAAAGAGATTGGTTTTCTTTTATTTTTTCACATTCAAATCTACCTTTGTTGTTTCCTTACTTGATGAGCCTTTTTGGTTTAATTTTAAAAAAGCACGATTTCCACGAGGTTAATATTCAGTATCAGATAGAAAATGATGCCATGGACTATATACTTACTTGATGATGCACGTTGCTATTTGAAAATGGTACAACTAATTAACATCACTATAGCCGCTGAAGGCAAATGGTCTGATGCTGATGACTATCACCTACTTAATGCAGTTTATCAGTTGGATGCAAGCTGGACTAAAGATATGAATTGGGACAATCTTCTTGACCACAGAATTGGAGATGTATGTCAAAGGCGTTAGAATCAAATGATTGTACAATTTGTTTAAAGCATATTATGTTTATACTTTAAATTTTAAAGTGATATGTTTATACACAATATGTTATTAAAATTACAGAAAAATAACAAATGATTTGTCTCGCAATGCTCGGCCCTTAGAAGAAGAAGATAATTTTGAATTATCCTTTTTACATGTAGAAGGATAAAAAAAACTGAATACATTAGATGAAAATATAAGGAATTTTTGGAGGCATTTGCCTTATATATATATATATATATATATATATATATATATATATATTGATTGATTGAATTTTGGGTTTGTGGTTTTTAGATTGTTGCTTTATTGCTTGAGAATTGAGCTGATGTGAATTCGAAGAATTACAATGGTTAGGTACCAGATTTTGATTTGTCTTTATTATATGTTTTCCCCCAATTTGTTCTATCGGCAATTAGATGATATCATGATATAACATTTTGGTTTGAAAAAGCGAATGTTGTTATATAACATAACTTGGGATGGGACTTCAATAAATTCAATCGATGGATCTGTGCTTAATCTGATTGCCTTTTGTTTTGGACGGCATTGACACAAGTTTGTCGATATGGCCACTGGGAAGTTGTACAAACTCTTCTTCTGTTCACATGCAATGTGAGTTTTTTTCTCCTTAGATAGCTCTTTCTTTTTTATGGTTTAATGAATTGGCGAAACAGTGTCATGGAATTCTTTCATGACTTCTAACCTGGGTTGGTTTTAAAGATGGTTTCTGACATGAGTATTGTGGTAAGGCACAAGGATTTGGCGGAAATTGTGGCTGCCATTAAGGAGTATTTGGACAAGTCTGCAGCTGCTGGTGAGGAAGTTGCTGAATTAATGTTGGAGACTTGCAGATCTTAGTTTGATCGAAGCTTTAGCAAGCTGAAAAGTGAGTTTATGATCGAATTATTTAATTTGGATACTGCAAGTTGTCCAGTTTTTCAAAATTTAATCATAATATCTTTTGCCTTTTTTCAATCTGAAATGCTTTACCCCAAAGCAGAATATGTGGTTCTTATTTTCGTCAACCATATGGTCTGATGATGTACTACTTTTTTTTCATAGTTTGCCATTTTTAGTGAAGTGAAGTAGGGAAGAAATTGATTGATGCATCTGAATTGGGTTTTTCTATAGATTTGTCCTTTTCGCAAATATGAAATGGGATAGGATTTGAATTTCATTTTGTCCCTGCGGAGATTACTTGGAGGTTCTAGCTTGATATTATTTCCGTAGATGATATATATAGCACATATATATAGTATTTTGATATTACTTGGAGGTTCAACATATGGCTTGATATAAATTCATTCAATGAAAATAGCTAGCTGATTATGCTCTGGCTTTGGAGAAGAGATGCCATATGCAGAAACCCATGCATTTTTTTATTCAGCTCCTCCTTTGAAGGATGAAAAAGAAATTATCAGAAAAATACAAGATTTTATTGAGAAGAATTCTTAAATAACAGGTAAGTTATGTAGGATGTGAAGAAGAAATAGTCATATGACTTTTCTTTTGAATTAAGTAGTTGAATTATCCCTGATAAATATTTCATTTTCCTTTTGCCTTTCGCCTTTCGCCTTTTGTTCTATCATATTGCTTTCTAATCCTGAGGTTGTCTCTATTGAGGAAGGTTCATATACCCATTTGTCAAATACACGGTTCAGAAGAATTCTATTTTCTATTGCATGTATCTTGCCAGTGTTTTTGTCAAGAATTCATCGGTTCTTCTGCTTTCTTGAAGTTTTTCTAGGCAGAGAGGACCTTTTATTGAGAGTTTGTGGTTTCAAGTTTCTATCTTTTTTCCCCCCTCTCTTTGTTACTCTAGAAAGAGTTACTGTGTGGTCTCTTCTCTGGTGTTTGGTCAATCTAGAATGAGAAATTAACATTTGTCTTTCATATTTGTGTCAAATTGGGGTTTTTTTTTTTTTTTTGTCTTTTTGCCCAATTTATTTGGTGGCGATGGTGCTGCAAGCTTTAGGTAAATTTTTGGAGTTTGACTGCCATTATCATGACCATCAATGGCGATGTCTGGTATCTGGATAGAAGCATGGGAAAGGGGGGGGTGGTTTGGGAATATGTACAAGATTAAAAAGGAAAAAAAAAATCATTGGTGATGAAATTTTGTTGTTTGCTATAATCTTTCCTCATGAGTCCATTGTTTCGCAAAACTGTTGAAGGCTCTGATGATGCTGACAAATGCAGTTCATTTTTTATCCTCTTGGATGATTGATCCTGTAATAATTGATGTTGGATAAGTCCATAATCAATTCCAAGAACACCATTTCATTCTTAATTCTAGAGTTATTGTTTGTTACTGTTCAATAAAACACTTTTTTATTCTTATAATATTGCTGTGAAGGAATGTTGATGTGTAGCGTAATTTGTAACATTTTAACATGTACCAAGTATATTTTCAGAACACAAAGAAAAGCAGCCTAATTAAGAAACAAATCATGTAAATTTTATCAGGTACTACATATCTATTAATAATCTCCATTTAGCTTAAATTTAAATTCTATCCCAAGATGATGATGATGGTTATGATGATTATTTATTTATTTGATGGAGAATTAACTGTCTATTTCACGCCAGTCGTCTGACAACCTTCTCTTAACCGCCTAGGGAAGGCATTAAAATCACCATATGCAGAAAACATTGTGACAACTCCTGTAATCATAAGAAGAACACACAAAGCTATTTTGATATTGCCAGTTTGTTCTGTGGACTTTGACAACGCCATTTGCATTTGCATGTGCTGTAAGTTGTCAACTAAATCCTTCTCTTTTCCTTTTTCCTTTTTTGTTTTTTCAAAATTTGGGGCTTAAGGGAAAGTAGTTTTTTCCATCATACTGCTGTATTTAAGTGCTATGGGTCTTGAGCTGATTGGAGGATTGTTTATGTGGCATGGGCCATGAAATAAAATAAGTAAAAAAGAAATTAGTGACTTAGACAACATTTTTTCTACACACTGCTTAGAAAATGTAATAATCAAGTTTGATCTTCATTTCTGTCCTTTCGCATTCTGCCATTCAGGTCAAACTCCAATCAATTGTTTTCTCTTTGATGCATGATTTTGATGCAATTGATGTTTAGAAGGAAGCTGCCTGCATCTTATATATATGTGCAACTAATGCTACAAGTGCGGTAAATTTTAACTTCTCAGGGTGCAGATAATGCCACAAGAGGAGTTAATCTTAAACATTTTAGGTGGATCATAAGGAGTTGGTGAGACTATAGAATAATTGTTTCTCCACTTCTTTCTGCCTTTGCCCATTGTATGTTCTTTTATGCACCTCTGATGTCTATTTTTATGGTTGAAATATTCTATAAACTAATATGAAGTGGAGTTGTTGCATGCTAGCGTTTCTTTAATAGGAAATCTGTTTTCTTCTCATAATTCTACGTTTGCAATCACTAATTTGAGGATGGTTATTGTAGGAATGTTTTCAAGAAAGATGAGTTGGGATTGGAAATAGCACATATTGTGTTGTTTTGCCTGCAGCAGTGGCATTACCTACGGATCCTATTACTTCTCTAGACTTTATGATATTTTGATTTGACCAAAATGATGATTATAGTCTCTTTTAAGTTTGGTCCTATTCCTGATTTATGTTACTCCCGTTGTAGTTTGCTTGGATCAGAAAGTTTGAAGTGATTGGGATTAGGTGATAAATTTGATTTGTTCGATACATTGTTATTAATATTTATATTACGAAAAAAATATAATAGAAAAAATAAATTTACATATGAAAAATAATAAATTATAATCAATAAAATAATAACAATAGTTATTAAAAAAAATTATTGATCCCGAGCAAAACTTGGACCTCCTACCTAGTGTATAGTAAAAAGAATGTTGTAAATGATTTAAAATTATTTAAAATTTATTTTAAAAAAATATCAATCACATGATTCGTTTCGTGTTAGTAATTGTTAATAATGGATTATTTAAACATAAAAAATCTGTTAAATCTTTTAATTCTTGAAATATTATTTTTAATTGCATTATTATTTTTTGACGTATGAATAAAGAAGAGTTTAATGACTAAATTAGCTTTTGATTTGATACCAACCAGATCATAAAAAGGAAAGCAGAGCTAATCCGATTCTGGTAATCATGATTTTGGAGCAATTATCCATTTCCTTCTTCCTTGAGAAAGCCACCATTAAGTTCCTTCCTGGTTTACCTTTATTGCAAATACTACTAGTTAGGAAAGCTATCATTATGTTCTTTCCCGTTTTACTTCGCAAAATTTTAGCAAGATATCCAAAAGATCCCTTTTGTTGGCTAGCAAAGAGAGAAAAAAAATCCATATCTTCAGGATTCAATGAACCAATAATAACGGGATTTACTTGGCTCATGTATAAACTTATCTAAAATATTGCTTTCAAGGAACCCGCTGTTTATTTGATTGATTGGCCTCCAGGTCAGAGGTCAGCCTCCTTGCCTTACTCAGTACACCATTGGTCTTGTCAAATGTTTATATACATGTACTGACAGCGAGGGCAGCGTATCGGACAGTGAGAGCCACAATTTTCCTAACAATCAGTCCAAATGTTTTGCTCACATGGTCCTTTCAAGAAGTGATTATAATATCAAACAGTGGACTTGATTTCAAGCAGCCAAGTTGAACTCGTTGGCTTCGTCCTCTTGCTCTCAATTGACTCTTTGAACAAAAGTTCCCCACTCATTCAGAGAGAACACAGTGCCCATCGGCAGGTTGGCTGATCTTGGAGGAAGACGCTATGGCTGTGGGTTTGGCTATCACGAGTGAAGGAGGAAACAGTTACAATGGCAGGGTGACACAATTTGTGGTGTTGTCTTGTATGATGGCCACCACGGGAGGAATCATATTTGGCTATGATATCGGAATATCAGGTTTATTACTTCAATTTTGTTTATCTTGATGAATTTATGTTACATGTATCATCTATTTGCTGCAAAATTTAGTTTATGCATGACTTTAAGAAATGGAAAGATCTCAAGTTCTGCTTCTTGTTGTGAAGGTGGGGTGACCTCTATGGAGCCATTTCTGAGAAGATTCTTCCCAGATGTTTATGTTAAAATGGCAAAGGACACTAGAGTGAGCAACTATTGCAAATTTGACAGCCACCTTTTGACATCCTTCACGTCCTCGCTCTATGTAGCCGGTCTTTTCGCTTCATTCTTTGCATCCACTCTCACTCGAGCCTTTGGGCGCAAGCCAACAATCCTTCTTGGAGGAGCTGCTTTCCTTGCTGGTGCTGCCCTCGGTGGTGCAGCCGTTAATGTGTATATCTTGATATTTGGCAGAATCTTGCTTGGAATAGGTGTTGGTTTCGCAAACCAGGTGAGCTATAACGAACTGCATATAATAATGATCAATTTGAAATGGTCCTTGAAAGCAAAATTTGGTAGACTTGTGCTCCTGCACTTGACAATGAATTAGGTTAGTACGAGATTGAATAATTCTTGTAGCTTCATGGAGCATTTGCTTTCTGTCTGCCCCCAATTTCTACATTTGCTTCTCTTCAGAATTCTTATAGTAGAACACAACCTGAATCTATAATATTTTCTGAGGTGCTATTTCTGCTAAATTGGTTTATTGACTGCCAGGCGGTACCACTTTATCTCTCGGAAATGGCGCCACCCAAATACCGGGGAGCAATCAACAACAGCTTTCAGCTTACTATCGGTATTGGGATATTAATAGCTAACCTTATAAACTATGGCACCGAAAAGATAAAACATGGCTGGGGATGGCGAGTTTCACTTGCTCTGGCTGCAGTTCCGGCATCGATTCTAACAGTAGGTGCACTTTTCCTCCCTGAAACGCCAAACAGTATAATTCAGCGCAGCAATGATCAAGAAAAGGCTAAGCTGATGCTGCAAAGAGTCAGAGGCACTGAAGATGTCCAAACAGAACTTGATGATCTCATAAAAGCGAGTCACATTTCCCAAACCATTAAGCATCCATTCAAGAACATTATAAGGAGGAAGTACAGGCCTCAACTTGTCATGTCTATAGCAATTCCCTTCTTTCAACAAGTAACGGGGATCAATGTAATTGCATTTTATGCTCCAATTCTTTTTCGAACAATTGGTTTGGGTGTAAGTGCCTCTCTCATGTCTGCAGTCGTTACCGGAGCTGTGGGTATTTGCACAACCTTCATATCGATGTTGATAGTCGACAAAGTTGGCCGAAGGGTTTTGTTGTTACTAGGGGGCATTTGTATGCTTGCCATGCAAATTTTAGTTGGAGTTGTTATTGGAGTTAAGCTGGGAGATCATGGTGGACTGAGCAAAGGATATGCCTTTTTTGTTTTGGTGCTCATCTGCAGTTATGTAGCTGGTTTTGGTTTGTCTTGGGGTCCTTTGGGATGGTTAATTCCCAGTGAAATTTTCCCTCTGGAGATCCGTTCTGCAGGCCAAAGTATTACAGTGGCAGTGAACTTTCTCTTCACTTTTCTTGTTGGCCAAATGTTTTTAACCATGTTGTGCCATTTCAAATTTGGTCTGTTCTTCTTTTTTGGAGGATGGGTGGCACTGATGACAGGGTTTGTTTACCTGCTGTTGCCAGAGACCAAGAATGTGCCAATTGAACAAATGGACTTGGTTTGGAGGTCACACTGGTTTTGGAAGAAAATTGTGGATGTCGACAACCCGGGGATCAACAAGATGTAGGGAGTTATAGATTGTCAATTAGTGGATCTACAAGGTTTCAGTTAGGGTATAAACACAATTGCAATAGACTTCGATGTAACTTCAGTCACATTTGAAGTGAGCAGTGCCGATATGCAGATTAATTCCTGGCTCAACCAAATGGCAGGCTCGATTCTTGAAGCCTTCTTCCACAGAAAAAAAAAAAAAGAAAAAAGAAAAAACAGAAGAAGAAACAAGATGAACTTACCTACTCAAATTTGACTCTCATAATGAAAAGTTTGAGTCATGCTTACCCGAGAAACTAAGATAAATTAATCAGTAATTCCTAAGATTGTGCCAATCCATTTTTTTTTTTACGGTCACATCCTTTCATAACTTCATTCGCGATTATTAATCTTGTCTAAATATTATCACACTTCAATAAATATACCCAAAAAAAAAATCTTATTTAAGGTTAGAAGAATCGAATATTCACCAATAGTAATTCATAAGTATCTCTTTGAATTGAGATTCTAATTGAATGTTAATTGAATATTCACTAATAATTTGGTGTACTATGAGTTGGTGGCTAATTTATAGTACTGGATATAAGTAGAGTTGTGGTCTTATACTTATTGTTAAATAAAATCATAGTACTTAGATTGGGATTCTCATCCGAATCTAAAATCATTTTAATTTTAAAAAAATTATATTTTATATATTTTTATTTCTCAAAAATTATTATATATTCATAAAATATCATATGTTCTCTCTTTAACCTCACATTAGATCCCACTTCACTTCACATATTTAATAATTTTATTATATTTCTATAAACTCAACACAATCTAATTACTATCTACTTTCACCTTTAATTAAATTAAGTCTTAAGAGATGTTGCAGATCTTGTAATTCCTCTCTCTCTACCACATCCTTTTTGTCGAAGCTTTCTTCTCTACCGCATTTGGTTGTAGATCTTTGGCCAAGATTTGTCGGAGCTCGGATCTTGGTGCAGCTATTCTTTGTAGTCGAGTAGGAACCTTGATGTGAAACCCTACAAGTCAAAGGCTTGTAAACCTACATTCGATCAAGATAAGGTTAACTTTTTAAGTTACAAGTTAATTTGATCAACTTCAAACCCTTATATCAAAGGAATTAGAGACTTCTCGGTAGAACTACGAACCCTACAGGTAAAGTACTACAAGACCCTAGGTGATATCACTCAAATGATGATTAATCCTTCGTTACGAAAAGAATATCTTAGTCCACTAATGCTTGGTTTGGTTAGACTGTTTTGTGGAAGTAAATAATGAGTGAAAGTAAATGTGGAGGTAAATGAGACATTTACCTCGTTTGGTTGGATGTAGATATGGAGGGGAAGTAAATTAGGAGAGGTACCACTCCTCCTCCACATCAGCATTTCCTCCCCTCCCAATTTGGAGGGATTGGGAAAGAGAAAATAAAATGGGAGTAATAATAACAATATTGATCACATTTTTAACATTAAAAATTTTAATAAAATAGATAATGAGGGATAAAATAGTAAACTAAATTAATTATTCTCTCTCTTCTTCCTTCTCCTTCCCTTCCTATTTTCACTCCAACCAAACAAGATAACAGTAAATATATTAACTTCCTCTAGTGGAAGTAAAATATGCCACTCCTCCCCTTTCCTCTCTCCTTCCCCTTCGCGAACCAAAACAAGCCTAAGGAATCCAAGAAAGAACTCTTGCAAAGAGAATAAAAGGTACAATTGTATTATTGAATGAATCAACCATATTACAATAGTTATAAGCCTTTATATAGAGTTAGGCTTTTTGGAAAATAAGAAATTACTGAATATAACAATTCCTTAAAGTGATTAGAAAATTAGAATAATTATCCAAAGAGACTAAGTAACTAGAATAATTTCTTATAAAAAATAGAAATATTCAACTATAACAGTTTCCTAAAGAATAGGAGGAATATTATTTTGTAAGCTTCAGAATATTTATTATGATCATTTGGACCACCTGTAAGCCCACACTTTTCTTTGGGTTTTCTAATCTCCAAAATAAATATGTTTGATGATGTTTGGGTCTTTTGGAAGCCTTTAATATTTTTAATGGATAGCTCTTTTCGTCAGTGGAATATAAAACCTTGCAAAGCATCTTTAAATCATTTGACTCTTGATCTAATAACTGGTCTATTAGGTAATCCCAATGGATCCTTGGGCCTTGTGACTATTGGATTCGTATCATTCCTTTTTTTGAAAAGGATTCGTCCTTAGTATCCCCTACATCAAATAAAGATAGATCAGAAATATTGAAAGTAATAGAAACATTAAACTCACATAATAAAATATTATTATAAAATTTGAGTAGTGTTAGAGTAAAAATCTACACACTACACACTAATAAAATTCTAACTATTTTTGTACAAGAATTTCTTCAAATCTCTCTAGTTCTTTCTCTCACAATCACAATTCTTTCATTCACAAAATGATGGTGTATTACAAGCTTAAAGAATAGCTCTATTTATAGAGCTCTAATAAGTGGAATACATCATAGAATACATCATCTTCCATAATACATCATGGAATATATCATCTTTCACTAATCTTAATTAGTAGTGTCTCCACTAAATGATGGACATCCATAAAAATTCATAATTAGTGGAGCTTCCACTAATTCACAATATATCATAACACTCCCCCTTGGATGTCCATCCATGACATAAAGAATATGCCTCGTTAAAACCTTACTAGATAAAAACTCAGGGAGAAAAAAAATCTAGTGAAGGAAAAAGAGTACACTATTCTATATGTCTGTTTATTACTCCCCCTGATGAGATGATTCCTTTAAATCTTTAAACCGACGCATACCGATTTTATATCTCAACTTCTCAAATGTTGCAGTCGGTAAAGTCTTTGTGAAAATATCTGCGAGGTTGTCACATGACCGAATTTGTAGCACATCAATTTCACATTTCTTCTGGAATTTGGTGACTTATGTTGTGTCCGATCTCCTTTAATATATCCTCCTCGTAATTGCGCTATGCAAGCTGCATTATCTTCATAAAGAGAAGTTGGAACATCTCAACGCTGTAATGAATCATTCCCTACTTGTTTCATGAATGGCTGTAATTTCAACATAATTTGAAGAAGTAGCTACTTGGAGATATCGGAGGACTTGTTTAATTCCATTCCAATGTCGTCGTGTTGGTGAAGAACTAAATCTTGTTAATAAATTGACAGCAAAGGTAATATCAGGTCGTGTATTGTTAGCAAGATACATCAATGCACCAATTGCACTGAGATATGGTACTTCAGGACCAAGAAGTTCTTCATCCTCTTCTTGAGATTGGAAAAGATCTTTATTCACATCTAATAACCGGACGATCATTGGAATACTCAATTGATGTACTTTGTCCATGTCAAATCTTTTTAGAACTTTTGCTATATATGTTGATTGTTGAATAAATGTTCTACTTGCCAAATGTTCAATTTATAAACCAAGGCAAAATGTAATTTTACGAACATCCTTGATGTCGAATAATCAATTGTTTCTTGGAGCTCTTCAGGAGTTCCAATAAGATTAATATCATTAACATATATAGTTAATATCACAAATTTAGAACCAGATTTCTTAATAAAAACACATGGACATACCTGGTCATTTTAAATCTCGCTTTAAATCAATATTCACTAAGATGATTGAACCACATGCGCCCAGATGGCTCCAGGCCATATAATGATTTCTGCAATTTGATGGAATAATTTTCACGAGGATAATGTGTATATGCTTCAAGCATATGAAATCCTTCGGGGATTTTCATGTAAACATCACTTTTTAAATTTCCATACAAGTAAACAGTGACAACATCTAATATGCGCATATCTATCTATTCATGTACTGCCAAACTGATAAGATATCGGAGTGTAATAACATCAACAATAGGAGAATAAGTTTCATCATAATCAATACCTGGTCTTTGTGAAAAAACTTGGGCTGCTAACCGTGCTTTATATCGTACGATTTCATTATTTTCATTGCGCTTGCGCATAAATATCCATTTGTAACTAATAGGTTTTACACCTTCTGGTGTTCGGACTGCAGGTCCGAAGACTTCGCGTTTTGTCAGTGCATTTAACTCCTATTGAATTGCATCTTTCCATTATAACCAATCTTTTCTATACCGACATTCATCAACTGATATTGGTTCATGATCATCATTACCATGTATAACATCAAGAGATATTACATGCAAACATATTATCAATAATTGTTTCTATCCAATTCCAACTTCTACCGGAAGTGATATAATTGATAGAAATTTCAATGTTACTTTCATAAACTTCTAGTTCTTTGTCATCAGTTTTCTCTTGGTCTTTATCATTCTTTTTTTCAATATGATCTTCTGAATCATTTAATCCTCTTTTCTTTCAAGGATTTTTTTCTTTAGAATCAAGAGGTCGGCCATACTTCTGGCATACTTTTGGCTCAGCAGTTATATGTCAAATTTTTTGTTCTACTGTAACTTCAATTAGAATAGGAGTATTTATAGCTGGTATATGCGATTTTGTTACTCTTCTGGAATCAACAAAAGCGTCTGGCATTTGATTTGCAAACTTCAAGTTCACACGCGTTTGTCCGCGGATCAAGATAATTTAATGATGTTGTCCAATCAAGATCTTTCTTGTACTGTTTCTGGTCTCCCCCTAATTTAGGGAATAATGATTTCACAAGAGAATAAGATAAAAGAAAAAGAAATATAAGAAAATGATGACAAGAGAATAATGATTACACAAGAGAATAAAAAAAGAAATGTAAGAAAATAATGACAAGTAGAAAATGCCAATAAATCTATTATAACTATCCCCTTTTTTTTTCCTCTTCCCGGTACCATCTTTTCCTTTTTTTTTTTTTTTTACTCTTCCTGGTACCATCTTTTCTCATTCCTCCTTGTCTTTTCTTGTCCTCCGTCCTTCCACTTATCATCTACCTCTTCTTCTTCCTCGCACAGATATATATATATATATATATATATATATATATCGATATATATCTCAGTCATCAGTCATTAATAAATAATAAATATTAAAAAATAAAAATCACAAAGCAGATATGGAGACTCGTAATTCATTTGAGACATGGTCAAATTTTGATTTGGTTTCTGCAGCAGATTTTGATGTATTTTCCTTTCCAAATCAACCGCTTCCTCTTAATTCTAACGCAGAAGATTCTGATATATTTTCCTTTTCAAGCCAACTGCTTCCTCCTAATTTCAGGTGAGATACCTTTGAGAGCTTCCATTTTTTTTTTTTAGTGTGCTTGATAATAAAATTAAACTCTCTTTTGGTTTGTTTTTTATGTAAATCAGTGAACATACTGCTTTGGACCAATTTGATCTGCCTATGCAAGAGACTGCTTTTGGTACTGTTCCTCTTGATGCTATTCCTCTGAATGAGGATATGCTTGTGCATGATCCTTTCTACTCTCTAATAGATTTTGAACAAAGTCAGAATATGATTCTAGGTTATCATATATTCAAATATGGATTTTGAATGGTATTATCTTTACTGATATTATTTTCTTTTCTAGGAGAAATAATAAGTGGTCTTGGTAACGAATTTGGAGTGAGGACCCATGACATGCATAATATCAAAATTCAAGATATTATTTCAGACGAAATTCCTATAGAGAAGAAGAGGATTAAGAGGCAGAGAGAGAAGAAGAGCAATAGCTCCCAAACTTTATCAAGAGAAACCATTTTGCAGTACTTTTACCTGCCAATCAAGAGCGCGACCAAAGAACTGAATATTGGCTTAACCCGTCTCAAGAACAGATGTAGGGAGTTAGGAATTCATCGATGGCCTCACAGGAAGTTGATGAGTTTGGAGACCCTAATCCAGAATGTTCAGGTTCTCTCTCACACACACTTATAATTTGTAAATACGAAACTATAAAAGATTTATAAGTAAATAACTGATGATATCACTTCGATTTACAAGAGATACAAAATAAAGAAGAAGGACATATGGCTGAGAAGAAGTTGAAAGAAGCCATTGAGATACTGGAATGTGAAAAACAATTGGTGGAAGAAAGTCCTGATATGCAGTTGGAGGACCAAACACAGAAATGGAGACAAGCATGCTTCAAGGCCAAATATAATGAGAAACTTAAGTATAATAAATTTAAGGGGATCATAAAATCCCAAGACTCATTTCACAGTAACTTCACGACTAATTCTGCTACTAGTCTAGATGTTGACTCAAAGGGAAAGGAAAAGGAGGAGGATGCCGAAGAAAATGAGTTGAAGTCCATAATTGCTAATTGTTTGTCTTCCTCTAATGTAAATATGGAAATAGAACAACTACAAACATTTACCCGAGATTTATCAGCTCTATTGAAAAGGAGCAACTACAAACATGCATCCTCAAGTTCACATGAACACCAGTGGGATGAATGAAGGAAATAAAAGTGATTTATGATTTTTTTTTCTAAACTGTTAGTAGTAATGTAGTATATTGACATCCGAATGTAATATCTCAACAATTTGATGTGTATCATTACTGAAAATATCTTTTTATTACTGGACATTTCTTTTTCCCTTATTATCTTTTCTGTTCCACTTCAGGTGGTCAATATTTATTTGTGATAAGGAAAATATCGAGTGTGTCCATGACCATAACCATGATCACTGCCACAACTACGATTATAACGATGGCTTCTGCTGAAGCTAACAGCATTCACTTCTGGGAGTGCTGTTGAGCCAGTTCATCTGACTTCATGATTTCTCAATAATAACTCATATTAAATCTGTCAACTTTGAATATCCTTTTTCTCGATATTGTTACTGCAGGATAATATTCGAGGTATGAAAAGTGGAGAATGTCTTCTCCAAGATATCTTCATCAGTAACTTTTTCTCCGCATAATTTTAACTGAGATGTAATTTTATACATCGCGGAATTCACGGCTTTAAAATCTTGCAACTTCAGGTGCAATCATTCATACCGTGCAGTTGGTAGTACGACTATCTTCAAGTGGTCAAATCTTTCTTTTCAGCATTTAGATGTATTTCTGTATTGAGAACCCATGACATATAATTTTTTTTTTCAGAAATATCAAGGGTTATAAATTTGAATTTAATAAGGGTAACCATAGAGATTAATAAATGCGTATCTGTCTTCTAACTTTAATAACGGCAGAGACTCGTGCTGATAACGTGTTATAAAATTTGGGTAGTGTTAGAGTAAAAATTTACACACTACACACTAATAAAATTCTAACTATTTTTACACAAGAATTTCTTCAAATCTCTCTCTTTTTTTCTCTCACAATCACAATTCTTTCTTTCACAAAATGATGGTATATTACAAGCTTAAATAATAGCTCTATTTATAGAGTTGTAATAAGTGGAATACATCATGAAATATATCATCTTCCATAATACATCATGAAATATATCATCTTTCATTAATCTTAATTAGTAGTATCTCCACTAAATGATGGACATCCATAAAAATTCATAATTAGTGAAACTTCCATTAATTCACAATATATCATAATATATATATATATATATATATATATATATATATATATATATATATATATATAAAAGAGAAAATCCAACCTAGACTTTTTGACAATAAATAAATAAATCACTGCTAACCATCGTCATTAGGTCAACCTTGACGGTGACCTAATGCTAACCATCGCAATAGGCCACTCCCCGGGTCGAGAGAATCTTATTCAGGAAGCCAACCCCTACTTTTGGTTGACCCAAATAATGCAATTCTCATCAACTAATCTCTAATTAAAAGCTCAACCAGCTTGCAGAGCAATCTTTCCATAGGAACTGAAGATAAATAGGCATCGAAAGCATAGTGCTGGACGTGCCAGAAAATGAGTATCACAAGAAAGAAGATGAAGGAGACAACCGAGGAGGCCTCATCATCAGTTCAAACGGTAGCTTCGGTTGATGACCTCCTAGTTGAAATCCTGCTACGTTTGCCCATGAAATCCCTCCTCCGTTTCAAATCTGTGTCCAAACACTGGCTCTCTGTCATTGCCGATCCTCAATTTGCTCTTCGCCGCAACCCAAATCCCAACCCTGCATTAGGCCTATTCCTGCCCTGTACAGCTTACTGCGTTAACCCCAAATTCGAGTACATCTGCTTCGACACCCGTAATCCAACCACCCCACCCTTCAAGAAACTGAAGTTTACCAAGGATCCATCTGGTATTCACATTGTACAATCTTGCAACGGCTTATTGCTCTGCGCCAGTTTTCGGGCTCCGGAGTCTAAACGCAACTACTACGTCTACAATCCCACGAGAAAGCAGTTCACCAAACTCCCAAAGCCAAGGCGTGAACCTGGTCCTCATAAAGTTATACATGGAGTAGCCTTGGCTTTTGATCCGGCCAAATCTCCTCACTACAAAGTAGTTTGCGTCCGCGAATCTGAGATGGATCCCAGTAAATACCAGATCGAAATTTACTCATCTGATGCAGGTCCATGGAGAGCTTCCGGCGGGCCTTTCACGGCAAACATCAATTTCGAAACGGCAGCGTACTGGAACGGTGCGGTCCACTGGTTCAGTGCGTGGGGGGATATTGCTTCCTTGTGGTTCAATGTTGATGACGAAAGGCTTGGAGTAATGCCAACGCCGCCTATTCCTGATGACTGGGAGTCAGGAACGAGAGTTACTTACTTCGGAGAATCCTGTGATCATCTCCATCTCATTCAGACATATACTCCGCAGATTCAGTTCAATGTGTATGAAATGAAGAGAGACTACTCTGAATGGTTTGTCAAGTACCACGTCGATCTTGCAGCAGTTGCTATTGCTTTTCCTGGGATGGCTGGGCCATTTCCCGGCGGCGACATCAACTACTATGCGTTTTCAATCTTTGCTCTTATCAGGGGTGAAAAAGAAGGGGAAGCATTTTTGGTATTGCAAACTCCTGGCAAGGCCATCCGTTATAATCTTGTAAGCAAAAGTTTCGAGAAGCTTTGCGATTTTGAAGGTGCTGATGACGAACATTATTTAAGGTTCAGTGAATTCATCCTTAGTCATCAGCACATTGAGTCTCTTTGCTGTGTTTGACTTTTTTTTTACTGGGAAGGGGAGTGGGGTAACAGTGTGGAAACTGTATCTATCTGTAAGCAAATTTGACCAGGCTATTATCTCTATTCGATGGTTCGATAGCATTTCCGCGTCCATCATAGGGCTTGGGACTGGCCATTTGGTACAGTCAAAGAACGGTCATGTCATGGTTAGATTTCAATTTCATAGAAATCCAAGAATCATGATTTTCTGATTTTGTGAGTGTATTTTCTGTCCACTTTGATTTACATTAAAAAATTATAATTTTTTTTTAACTTTCATGCATGACTGTGTAATAGAATTGATACTGATTAATTAATTTGATACGAAATTTTATATAAAAATAAATATAAAAATATAAAAAATATAAAAAATAAAAAAAATATGTAAATATTATAATATTTTATGTTAAATTTAAATATATAAAATAATATATATGAAATATATTAATTATTTTATAATATTTTATTTAAAATAATAAATAAATTAATTTAATTGGAATAAAGAGAGTACATATACATAATTTGTGATCTTTATTAAATAAATTGTGCAATAACTTGGAGTTGTCAAATTGTCCTTCCCATGATCTCATCGTTAGGGTCCTTGGGACCAGATTGGACGGTATAATTTGGCAATCCCAAATTGAACTACAAAATGTACAAATATACACAAAAGCATGTACAAAAATCATAAAATTATACACAAAAGCCACTAAATAATTTCTTAGGTAACAAACAAATTTTTAATAAACTAAGGTAGATCTCTTTTAATCCTACGAAGTCAAAAATATTTAACCATTACTCTAACTTATAAATGTAACCCCCTTTATCTCTCTAATCTACTTTTTCCACTTGTCTTCGTTTTCTTGAGTTCCATCTACCTCTCTTTGGTCAGATTTGGACTCTGACTTTTATCGGAGCTCAATCTTAGTTAAAGATTTTTTCTTTTCTATTATTTTTGGTGATCTTACTCTTTTTTTGTTTCAAACCACAAAACTTCTCTTCTTTAACTTTCTTTCTCCAGCTTTACATTTCTTTGGCCTGTATTCTATATTTTCTTTCTTGTGCTTGTTCTTCTCATTGTGTTTGTTGTTAATCTTTTATCCAACAATTAGTTTGGACCCTTCCCCCACTTCTCACATATTTCTCAAACAATTTTCAAGATCGTTAATTCGCTCAGAGTCTTTCAAATTGTTGTTCACGGTCTAGATAGATTTGATTTGCTCAGGCCGTTGTTGTTCGTGAATACTGACAAAATAGTTAAGAAGATATTTTTTTGTATATTTATCTTTTATATTATGTATTATAATGTTTCTCTGGAGTGAGGTTTTTTATCTATTACCAGAATCTTACTATTTATATGTATAATTTGTTCTTTCTTTATTAATGCAATTCTTACTCCGCTAATATATATATATATATATATATATATATATATATATATATATATGTAGCCATCAATTAGTCGCAGACTTTAGCTGTACCAATTTATATGGGCCCAAGCACCTCTCGAGATTATAACGAGACATGACTAAGTAGTGATAATTAATTGTGAATACACTAATTTTTATTTTTTTAAAAAATACTTATTTGAACCTTCTATTTGATTTTTTATTTTGACTTGATATAAAGATTTAAAAAAATATTTGTCACATGAATGTTACCATCTAATGCTCATTATAAGTTAGTGGTAGTTAGCAATGGTCAGTAGGTTGGTTTGACCCGTCGAGATGGCGTGTCGGGTGGGGTTCGGCCCGGCCCGAAGGTCGAACCGGCCATTGTACACCGGGCCAGGCCTAAGTCCCAAGCCGGCCCTTGGCAAGCCAGGGGTAGTTGGCCCGCACGGGGGTAACAACTCTTTCAATTTTTTTTATTACATTTCAGCCCCAAAAATAGTTGAAATATTTTTTTTTATATTTTAGTCCCTAACGGTTATATTCTCCATTCTAACCCTCCAAAATTTTATAAATACCCCCCAATTCAACCCAAAACTCATCAAACACTTTCCAATTTTCTCAAACTCTCTTATTTTCATTCATTTTTTCTCTCATAATCCTTAAATTTCTTCATTTCCTCTACAAAAAGTATTATAATAGAATTTATCTTTGTATTATATTTTTTCAATTCTTCAATAAAGTTTTCATATTTTGGAAGATTATTGAGTGATGGAATAGTGGATACGAGAAGTAAAAAAGCTTCACAAAGTACTGTTATTCTTGGTCATCAATTAGTTAGTATTTCTTAATCTTACATTTTTATTTTTTAACTTTATTAATTGTTTATTTGTTTTAGTTATTTATTTAATTTTAAATTAATTTGTTATTTATATTTTTTAATTCTCTTATTTCATTATTTGTTAATACTTTATTTTTTGAATTTTGATTGCTTTTTTTTTTAAAATAATGGATCCAAATCAATATCATCATTTTTCTTCATCACAATTATCTATACATTTTGATTTTAATATAGATTCAGCCTTGAATTTAATAAATAATGAAATATGTAATGAAGATGAAGGTCCTAGTAGGCCTAGCGTTAGTGTTTCACAATCACAATCAACTCCAATTATTAATCCTAGTAAGAGTTTGTCTTTTCTCAATCATTAGAGTTTGTCTCTTCCTAGTCATTTCATTAAAAACTCTATTTGCACTCTCACTTCTTTGGCTGGATTTAATGTCACCAAAAAATATATCACGATAAAATGCAGGATACCATTTTTCTCTCAATTCATACAACCTCTTAAGCCAATCGTTATCTCCAGCATCGAATTCATCAATCATTTTTTGCCAAGTCTTGTAAAAGTCACATTCAGATTCACATTTCCACAAAAGATGATGGAAGTATCTCTTGAAATTAGGTTGATCAAAAAGATAAGAAAACTTCTTTGTAGCATTTTTCTCAATATGCCATTCACATAAGCGATGACGCGTATTAGATAGCACATTTTTAATTGCAACTCCTATTGGATGATCTTGATCAATAAAAATAGATATCGGTGCTTTTCCTCCTGTAGAACCCAAAAATGATCTAAACAACCACTCAAATGAACTTACAAATCTCGCCGTGCAAAAAAGGCACATCCAAAGTATATGTTCTTCCAATAGTTATTGACACCAACAAATGGAGCAAAAATTATATTCCATTTATTTATTTGTTCTATATGTAGTATCAAAGATCATCACATCTCCAAAGCATTCATATTGGAATCTAGATATGCCATCCCTCCAAAAGAGTTAGCCAATTTGCCCTCATCATCAAGTTCAAAGGTATAGAAAAAATTTGCATTTTCTAATTGTCTAGATTTGAAATAAGTAATTAGAGATTTTGCATCTCCAGAATTAATCAAATTTCTTCTACGAGATTGCTAAAACTTGTGAACATCTTGTTCCATAAAACCAACATTTTCAATTCCACTAGCTTGTTTCGCGAAGTACCTATAAGCTTTTTTTAGAGCAACACCATAATCAACTAAAAAAGCAATTATTTGTTTGGTGGCTGGCCTAAGTTTTCTTGTAGAAGAGATAAAAATGTTTATATTTATCATCTACCATTGGATGATTATGAGTGTCATTAAACTCAACAACTTTCCATTGCCCATTGCAAATTTTAAATTTGATTCGACCCTTATATTTACACTGATATTCTAGTCTTTGTCTTTTCCTTGTCTCGTGAGGCCCAAACACAACACATTTTCCTTCACATGAATAGAAAAATATACATGCAAATAATTTATTTTTACACCAAAACTTTTGTCCCTTCCTTACTCCAAACCCTTCTAAAATAGCATAAACATTATACATATCACATGCCTCATCCTCATATTTAAACACCACACCAACCCACAATTCATTATGAGCACGATCAACTGGATCCTCTAATTTACTCTCAGCATTGAAATCTATATTAAAAAAAAACAAAATTTTGAATACTTAACTTGTTATAAATTTTAATTTGAGAAATTAGTAAAATAGAATGTAAAAAATAAGAAATTATAAGTTTTCATTTACAAGATAAAGGTAATGGTTAATTACAAACACTAATACAAGACAAGAAACTCCTTGTTGATTAAAAGAGCTCAAAATTTTATTGAATCATTATTACAATAAATAAAATCACATACTTTAATGGAAAAGCCTCTAGCGTACAAAAAGATAAAGCTTATAAGGACATGCCTTTTCCTTTACCATTATTTTTAAGCACTAGATTCTGTTCTAATGTTTACAATTGTAGAAATAATCTTGACTCTAAATTATTTAAAAATGCAGCAAATTATTAGAACAAATATTTCATATTTTACAAAGATTTAATTACAATTCTAAAAGATAATTGACATTAACAAAAAAAAAATGAAAAAAAAAAGTTTACCTTGTAAAGAAACAGTGAAGACAAAACGATGTGGTTGCCCAAAAGCCTCCAAGTAAAATCTTTTTACTGATAGAGTTTACATTTTGGAAGGAAAGTATTTTTAGTGAAATGGTAACTTTAACAACTTTCAATGCATTTTGGGAATGGATGCATAACTATCATTAAAGCTCTATTAAAAAGTCAATCTTTGCTTAATAAAGGTGAGTCAGCATTTTTCTTTATGCATGACTTATTTTTATTAGATAGTACTCTTTTCGTTTCAAAATATTTGTTCATGAAACTTTTTACCCACAGATTAAGGGGGTTAAAAACAATACAATAATTTAGATAAAATTTCTATTTTACCCATATTAAAAACACTATAACTACTCCCTCCGTCCCATAATATAAGTCGTTTGACTTAATTTCACACATATTAAGATTCTTGAAAACAATGTGACTTTATGTTTTTTCTTTCTAAAATACTCCTATTTAAATGTCTTGGAAACAAGAGGAGAGAAGAGAGAAAGAGAAGGAAAGAGAATAATAAATAAGGACAAAAATGTAAAAGCAGTTTCAAAACCATCTTGAAAAGTCCCCAACGACTTATAATTTGGGACAACAAAAGTAGCTTCAAACGACTTATATTATGGGACGGAGGGAGTATTAGTTAGTGAAAATTTCCAAGAAGCAAGAAGGAAGAAGAGTTTTGGAAAGTTGTGTAATTGATTTGGAATAAATAGGAGTACAATAGGAAAAAAACTAATCACTAGTTCTAAAAATATGTACATGAATAAATATTTTAAAATAAAATAAAAAAATTTTATGAACAAATATTTTGAAACGAGGAAGTAGAATATAAGTAGACAATTTATAAGTTACTTTTGACTATGATAAAATTTATCCGTTGATTCCTTACTTCCAACCAGATTGGCCTCCCGCCTCACGCTTTGTTATTTAGAGTTAGGGTGTACATAGATAACAATTTGGAATGTTTATTGGAATGTAGCAGAAAAATATTAAATATGTAAAGTTAAAGTAGGGTTTAAGTGAGACCAAAGAAAAAATATGATTTGTTGTAAATAAATTACAGTTTTTTAAAAAATAAAAATTATTTAAATTAATATTATTTTAAACTAGAATTTGATTTTGAGTTAGGAAGAAATTCTTTCCGCTTACACCCTTAATTTCCTAAGTAGAGTATTTTCGGTATTCAATCTTCCATTCATATGAATTGTATTTAGAGATATATTTATAATGAGGTCATAATTTATTACTTATTTTATTTTGATTTACACAAGCGTAGTAAGGATTAATAGTTGGGTTACATTGTCTTGATTGTTAAACTCAATAATCTCTAATATTAAATATATTAATTTGATATCTGTGCGTTGCACGGAGGAACATAAAATAAAATATATAAAATAAAAAATTTTAATTATAATTTCATAATTTTTTAAAAGTTTATCAAGTGTTAACTTTTATTTAAAATTTTATAATATTTTAAAATTCTATTAAGTATTTATTTATTAGATAACCTTTATTTGAATCAATGATCTTTCATATTTTTTTAAAAAATATTTATTTAAATTCAATGCATAAGTGTCAACAAAAGATGAGATCACGCGTCATAATTTGGAGCTGTGAACGCGAAACCTCCTGTTATATATAGAGAGAGAAAGAGAGAGAGTGATTTATATATATATTTTTAGATTATTTAAATTGGAATAGAGTTAGATGATACTGGAGCATTAATTCTTTATTCTGGCATAGTTTTTCTTTTTTATTACAGAAACATTTTTGATTTGTGGTGTGACTATTTTGAAAGAGAAAGAGGACGTGATTGAAAAAGGTGGTGATTATTTTGAGGGAGAGAAAAGACATTTAATAAAAAAATTTGAAAATTTTGTAAGAATAGGAATATCATTGCTTTTGATTTGAATCAGTGTAGAGTGATTTGTAAGATGTGTTAGCATTTTTTAAGAATATAATTAAAACTACCTCTAATTTTTCTACGAGTATTGATTCAAATAATTTTCTATTAACCTCTAAAAAAATCTGTGATGACCAATTTTGCTTTCTTGTGGTCCAATAATGGCATGTTGGCAAGGCAATTAGTCTTTCCGGCCTTCAAACCACATGATGTAATAATAGCAGCAGTCAAGTTGGACTGAGTTGCTGGTAGCGCCGAAAACTAGGAAGTTGGCCTTGGAACACACTCCTCATATCATTAACTGACTACTCGGCAGCTCCCTAGGTTCCTTTTATTCTTTCCTTCTTCAAGGGTGTAAGGTTTGGAGGGAAGACAAAATGGCAGCTGGATTTGCGATCACCAGTGAGGGTCAGCAATACAATGGTAGGATTACATGGTTTTTGGTGCTATCATCTATGGTTGCTGCCACTGGAGGCACTATCTTTGGCTATGATATAGGAATATCAGGTCACTTTTGTTTCTTTATATCTAGTATGTTCAAGATTTTCTATTCATCTTGCAGATGGGATGTTCTTCGGAACTAATATTTTCATTTTAGCAAGAAAATACTAATGGAATTTGTTGATAAATGCTAATGTACGTGACTGTAGGTGGAGTAACTTCTATGGAACCATTTTTGAGGAAATTCTTCCCAGAAGTATATAGTAAAATGAAAGAAGACTCCGGGATAAGCAACTACTGCAAATTTGACAGCCAATTGCTTACCTCCTTCACCTCTTCTCTCTATGTTGCTGGCCTCATCGCTACCTTCTTTGCTTCACCAGTAACTAGAAGCTTTGGCCGTAAGCCAACCATCCTGATTGGTGGAGTGGCATTCCTTACTGGCGCAGCTCTTGGAGGCGCAGCTTACAATGTGTACATGCTCATATTTGGGCGAGTTTTACTTGGGGTAGGCGTTGGTTTTGCCAATCAGGTAATATGTCTCCTTTGAATTCTTTTGTTAAGTTTAATCTGATAATTATCTGTTTTGCTTGTTGGTTCTGCAACCTGTGATTTCTTCTAAAGAATCAAGCCACGGTGTAGCTCTGGGTTCTTGAAGCAAATAAACCAGCCTCACATTCCCTACGTTACAAAATACAAATAGTGAACCTATCTATTAGGGCAAAGATTTTCTGCAACAGAATACTTGCTTGATTCCTTGGCTTTATCATTCTCTATTCTTCTTTGCAGTCAGTCCCTTTGTATCTATCAGAAATGGCACCACCCCAATCCAGAGGAGCTTTCAACATTACTTTCCAGTTCTGTGTTGGGATTGGGGTTTTATCAGCTAACCTCCTCAATTATGGCACTGAGAAAATCAAAGGCGGTTGGGGATGGAGAGTCTCCCTCGCAATGGCTGCTGCTCCTGCCTCGATTCTCACTCTGGGGTCACTTTTCCTTCCAGAAACACCCAACAGTCTCATTCAACAGAGCAATGATCATGGAAAGGCAATGCAGATACTGCAAAAAGTCCGAGGTACTACTGATGTCCAAGCAGAACTAGACGATCTCATTAAAGCCAGCGAGTCATCAAAGACTGTCAAACACCCATTCAAGAACCTTATGCAAAGAAAATATAGGCCTCAATTGGCGATGTCGATAGTATTACCATTCTTCCAGCAGGTGACAGGAATAAATGTCATCTCATTCTATGCTCCAGTACTTTTTCTAATCATTGGCTTAGGTGAAAGTGCATCGCTCATGTCTGCAGTGGTTACAGGGCTTGTGGGAACTTGTTCAACCTTCTTATCACTGTTAATTGTAGACAAATTTGGTCGAAGACTTCTATTCAGAATTGGGGGAATCCAAATGTTTGTTTCGCAAATGTTGATTGGAGGAATAATGGCGGTAAATCTAGGAGATCATGGCGCGATGAGCAAAGGCTATGGCATTCTAGTTCTGGTCTTGATCTGCATTTATGTTGCTGGTTTTGCCGTATCTTGGGGTCCTTTAGGATGGCTAGTTACAAGTGAAATCTTCCCCCTGGAGATAAGATCTGCTGCACAAAGTATTACAGTGGCAGTTGGTTTTCTCTTCACTTTCCTTGTTGGTCAGACATTCCTAGCAATGCTCTGCCATTTCAAGGCAGGGATTTTCTTCTTCTTTGGGGGATGGGTTGCAGTAATGACCATATTCGTCTACTTGTTTCTGCCTGAGACCAAGAATGTTCCCATTGAGAAGATGGACCAAATCTGGAGAGAGCATTGGTTTTGGAAGAAAATTGTTGGCAATGGTCAAGAATTTGAAAAGAGTAAGATTGGGGAAGCATAGTTGGTTTCAGAGCCTACATGGCAATTATTGTATTATTTTCTATCTATGGCCGTAATTATATTTAACACAGACTTTTTTTTTTCATTTTTTTAGTGGTGCCAGGGGGGAGGGGGGTGTTAAATTCAAATTTTTGATTACTTCCTATGGGCATAGTCAAACGTTCAAAAGGCTAATTCAATACTCCTTCTGTTTCATAATATAAGTTATTTGACCTAATTTCACATAAGATTCCTAAAAACAAAGTGAATTTATGTTTTTTCTTCCTAAAACACCCTTATTTAAATGTCTTGGAAACAAGAGAAGAGATGGGAGAGAAAGAGGGGGAAAGAGAATAATAAATAAAGATAAAAATATAAAAATAGCTTTAAAACTTTCTTGAAAAATCCCCAATGATTTATAATTTGGAACAGCAAAAGTAATTTTTAACAACTTATATTATAGGATGGAGGGAGTAATAACAATGGGTAAAGTTCTATTTAGACATAGTCCAATGAAAGGATGGGTGAAATCTCATTGTTTTAAGGACCTTTCATGCTTGCCCTAGCTTCTTGGTGGACCAATTAAGTCTCGATGTAAGAGGAGTTTTATAATTAGAAACGCACAATACATTGATATTTAATTAAACTTATCACTTAATAAATTACTTTTTTTTTCTAAATTATTATTTTACTTTCAAACTTAATCTTTATTCTAAATTATTTGTCCTTTTAAGAAATTAAGATTTAATATTTTAAATTTACCCCTATTTAATAGTATTCTACTTCACCCATCTCCTTTTATCTGTCTATTTTAACTAAAATTTTTATTCCAATTTATCTATCTCATTAGCAAATCAAGATTATATTAATTATTATTTTTTTACAAATACCCCTCTTTAATACAGTGAGTACTCCTGCACTTATAGTAAGAAATGGAATAAATTAAATATGCTTACAACACATAAAGTTTTGAAATTCGATTACTCCTTAATAAAGAGAGATATTTTTTTAAGGTAAAATAAGAAATGTTAATTAATTAACTAAAAAATCTTATTTTTCTTAAAACTTGTAAATCGGTTAAAATAAACAAATAAAATGGAATGGATGAAGTATTTTCCAAACATATTAAAATATAATCAAAAACTCATTTTATAAGTTTTACTATTTATATTCATATCATTAATTTTCAAGAAATATCAATAGCAACTTGGAGAGAGAATTAAATATTCAGCAATATTTTGACTCATTTTTCTAGTAAGAATTAAATATTTATGAGAGAGAAGTAATTTAGAGTTATACTAAAGTTTTAGAATTTATGTACTTCTTAATATAAAGAGAGATATTTATAATTGAATTTTAAAAGTAAAAATGGAAGAAAATATTTAATTAACTACAAAACTTACTTTTCTTAATCTCTACGTAATCGGTTAAAATGGATAGATAATTTATGATGGATAAAGTATTTTTTTTAACTAAATAAATTAAATGTTATCAAATTGATGTCGCAATAATGATACTTGCTTTCCATTTCAAAAAAGAAAATGAAGAATATATAAAGTATTTTGTTATTTTTTGGATAAGAACAATTTTGTTTAATTATAATTATAATTTTATATTTTTTTACAAGCAGATTTATTGATCAATTTTACGGTCTTGACAAACCAGATAAATTTTGAATGTGCTTCACCTAATTGATTTAGACTTAATCTCAATTGAGAGGATAGTTCAATGAAAAAAGATTTGAATCCATGACCATCAACTTACAGTACGAGCCTATAAAAAAGATTGTGACTAGTTGAGTTATGTCCTGATAACTTTGCCTTATGCTTGACCAAAACAAAAATTGTTACTCCCTCCATTCCCTTTTATCTGTCCATTTTAACTAAAATTTTTATCTCAATTTATCTATCTCATTAGCACCACAAAAAAAGGGACAGATAAAAGGGGACAGAGGAAGTAATAAAGATAAATATCAATTTATTTTTAGATAGATCAAGGTGGATTCCCTCTTTCACAATGGCCTAGGTCTAGTAATAATATATGTGCAAGAATAATATATGCGCAAAATTTGTGGGATTGTGGAATTGCAAAATACCTCTGGTAAATATGTGGGATTGTGGAATTGAATTAATACCTCGTGTCTATCAGACACGATAGAATCACAACCCCGTGCCTCGTGTTTGGTAGACACAAGGTTGAAAGCATTCAATGCTTCGAAATTTGATGAATTTGATGCGGAATTTGATGCATGAAATGGATTGACATGGGGAGACTAATCTCGCGTCTGCTCCTACACTAGATACCCACCCTAATTTTTGTTCCCACTTTCGGTACTCATTTTCAAAACATGCCTAAATTGGTCAAAAACTCCTTGGTGGACCAATTAAATCTCAATGTATGAGGAGTCTTAATAATTAGAAACATACAATACATTGATATTTAATTAAACTTATCACCTAATAAACTATTTTTTTTAAACTAAATAAACTAGATGTCATCAAATTGATGTCGCAATAATGATACTTGCTTTCCATTTCAACAAAAAAAATGAAGAATATATAAAGCATTTTGTAATTTTTGGGATAAGAATAGTTTTGTTTAATTATAACTATAATTTTACATTTTTTTTACGAGTAGATGTATTAATCGATTTTACAATCTTGACAAATCAAATAAATTTCGAATGTGCTTCACCTGATTGATTTCGACTTGATCTCAACTGAGAGGGCAGTTGAACGAAGAAAGATTTGAATCCACGACAATCAACTCATAGTGTAAGGCTATTAAAAAATTGTGACTAGTTGAGTTATGTCTCGATAACTTTACCTTATGCTTGACCAAAACAAAAATTGTTTTATAATATGCTAGATTATAGCATTTATTTTTCGAGCTCAATTAAGAAAGAAATAGACAGATAAAAGTAAAACTTTAAGAGCTAGTTTGAATGGGGGGATTTAGAGAGAAAAGAAGAGATTTGGGAGGATGGGAGAATATTTTTCTCATTTGGGAGTTTTAAATGGAAAGAAGAGAAGAGAAAGGGAGGGATAAATGACCCTTCTCTTCTCTCCATTTCTTTCTCCCCATCTGTGGGAAGAAATGGAATGATGGACCAAAGTCAACATAAGTAAAGATATGAAATGACTAAATAATCTTCTAATTTTTATTTTCTATTATACATTTAAAGATAAAAATATAAATTACTTTTATAAAATATCATTTCATTTTTTTTTCTTTCTTAACTCTCAAACGAGAAAAAATAAAATTATTTCTTTTCTTTCTTAAACTCCCAAATAACATATCAATCTCTTCTTTTCTTTTCTTTTCAAAACTCGCAAACTAGCCCTAAATGGGTTATATGAGTTCCTTCGTGGATTGAGCTTTCACGGTTGAGATTGTAGGGTTTTTGACAAAAATGGTGGCCATTTCCAAAAGGACCTCCGCATGGGGGCATGTTTTTTGGGGCACCCTCCGAGTGGAGGGACCTCGTGTCTGGCAGACATGAGGAACCTCGTGTCTGCCAGACACGAGGACCTATTCTCATAAAAAAAAAAATCAAAATTCCAAACGCATTAAATGCGTGATGGCGGCCGATAAAAAAAAAGCTAAAATTGATGCACCTCGTGTCAATTTCACATTAATTCTTTAAAAATAAAAATAAATTAAGATTTAATTTTAATATTAATTGAGAATTAAAATAATTTAAAATTTTAATAAAGATAACCGTGATTTTATATTGTGAACGGATCTAAATAAAAAAATTATTAAATATAATTATTTATTTAAATAAAAAAATCAAATTAATTAGAACTAAAATTATATTAACTAGAATTAAAACTGTTAAAGAATTAATGTGAAATTCAAAAAAAATATATAAAATGTTGTTGTAAAAACCATTGCAATTCTTTTACAATTGCAAAAAAATTGACATTAATGACATGAGGTGCATTAATTTTAACTTTTTTTTACCTATCGTCATTATGTATTTAATACGTTTAAAATTTTAAATTTTTTTTTTTGTAAGAATAGGACCTCGTGTCTGACAGACACGAGGAGACCCCTCCATTCGGAGGGTGCCCAAAAAACATGCCTCCATATGGAGGTCTTTTTGAAAATGGTACCATTTTGATCAAAAATCCGAGATTGTAAAGCCATCTCTACTTCCCTCTTGCAGCCGTTGAGCACCTGCATTTGGTATTGTTGTCCCCGTCATTACCTTCAACTTTTGGGTACAGTTTCCTAAACGAAAAAAGACCTTTTGAGTACAATTTAAAATAAAGTTGGAGCGCTCAGCCAAGGCACGACTACTTTCTCAAATTCATCCCCCAAAAAAATAAAAAATAAAAAATCTCAAATTCAATTAATCAAATAACCCAAAGCTTTTGTACAACAAAATATTTGCATACACTATGAATATTTATTAGATGGAAAAATAATAATCTTTTTTTCTTAATTGAAAACAATAATGACCATTTAACAAATGAATAGTTTATAATAGAATTTTAAATCATTTTACTAAGTTAAGATTAGCTATTGTAAATTTGTATTTGAATATTATATTTTAATTTAATATAAATTTTAAAAAATATTTAATTACTAATAAATTATCATATCATCCTTATAAATTAAAATGATTCGTTTTGAAATTTTTATTTAAAAATAAATTTTTATTTTAAAATATTTATAATGGAATTGAAATAGAATGTGAAACGGATATAGTACATATTAATGTTTGGAAATCGAAGGATTTTTAATAAATTAGTACTTTCTCTATCCCTATTTATCTATCATAATGATCGAAGGATTTTTAATAAATTAGTACTTTCTCTATTCCTATTTATCTATCATAATGAAAAAAATTTAGTGTTCTTTTTTATTTGTTACATTGAAAAATTTTATGTGCCATTAATGTTAATTTTATTGCTATAACCTTGTATTAAATAGTTTTAAAAAATAAAAATGTAATAACTTTAGAGAGAGGGAGAGAATTGAGTAAACAAAATAAAAAAAATAGTTATGGAGAATATTAAATTTAAAAGTACTTTTAGAATATATAAATAAAATTGTATGAATTTAAGAGACTAATTAATTTTTTTTAAATTGTACGAAGTAATTAATTGTGATAGATAAATAAGACGGAGAGAGTACCTGAATTATATAATCACCAATTAATTTCTAATTAAAATGTGAAAAAAAAAGAAAAATATAATAAAGATCCGGTCCTGGTGGGGAATTGGAAATTCAAACAGCGGGAGAGGCGTGGTACCGTTATATCCGTTGGAAGCGTCCAGAATGGGGGCTACGGAACTTCAGGTTTTGTCACTCTCCCATGACCACGTGTCGAAGTTTTATTGGGTATGGTGGAAAGACCAAATGGTTGGCGTTGACTAGCCGTAAAAGCCTTGATTTTTAATTTTCCAACTGGTTGACAAAGGGCAAATCAATTCCACCCTCTGTCTCTGCCTCTGCCTCTGCTCTTTATATCGCCTGTACTTTTCGTATCCGAGCTTCCCTGTGACCCCCTGCAACAGAGAAAAGGTAAATTCCAAACCCTAACCTGATTTGATTGATTAAGGTTTACTGCAACCGATGCTGGAATCGATTTTCTTGAGTTGAAGATCTCATTTAGTTTGTTAAGTTTTTTTTTTCTTTTTAATTTCTTCTATGTGAATCTTGAAAAGAGGAATTGATTGTGTATTCTAATTTGTGTTTTAAAATTTTTTTTCCTTTTCCAGTTTTGGTTGCTATCATCCTGGTTTATTTCTCGGTCAGTTATAGGAGGTGTAGAGCTGGAGGTTTCTGTGATCATCTTTGTCGAAAGGAGCGACTTTTGTGTTTCTCTTTACATGTTTTATAGATTTTGTTGCCTTGTAAATCAAGGAGGAAACGATTTGTAATTCAAAAATCTTCTTCTCTCTACCAAGAAATCAAAGAATAAGCCTGTGCAGATACTTGATACTTTTGTTGTTTCCATTTGATAGAGTTTCCATATCAAGTGATCAACTCATTTTCAAGAATTAAATTTTACCTGTAAATGCGGGGTAGTTAGCGAGTATAATTATGGTATTTTTAGTCTAACTTGTCAATTTGGCTTAGTTTTGTATTGATTGTGTTTGCCTGAATTTCTCTATTAGGTTAAATTCATTCCTTTTTGGATAATCTACATTGATTAATTATCTGGTGGCACACTTCAATGCCGTCAGTAAGTTCGCCTCAGTGGCAAGAGAAAGCTAGTGGTTTCTTTCAATCCTCAGGTAATTAATTGCAAATGCCATCAGATGTTTGTTATGGCTTCAATTACCATATATATTATATATTTTGTATTCTGTTTGATAATGCATAATGATGGAATCCATGATGTAGGTGTGAAGCTTAAAGAAGCTGGCCAGTCTGCTGGGTCTTTTGTAGGGGAGGTTGCTAAGGATGCAAAAGGTAATGTTGCTGATGTGGCAGAGAAAGTTGGATCAGTGGTCAAAAGCCGGTGGTTGCTTCTTCAGCAGCCTTCAACAAGACATGCCATGCAAGAGCGTTTTATTACCGCTGCTGCAACCACCAGCTTGTTCTTGAGGAAAGGCTTCTCGGAAACAAAAGATAAGGTTACAGTTGGAAAAACCAAAGTTGAAGAGGTAATGCTGCAGGGACTAATAAAAATTTGGCTGCTGAGTAATAAAATATAAGTAATTGATGTTTTTCCTATCTGGTCATATTCGGTGAAAAATAATGTAAGCATGCAGGAGATTTGCCCACGCATTCCATGGGGGCATATTAGTATATATGAAGCCTTGCATCTTACTTCCATATTAAGATCATGAAATGTGGTCTTACTACTTGACAGAAGCTGCCTAACCAACTATTTTGACATTTAAGTGTTGGAGAAGCTAACTTAAACTAGATATAGGCCTACTTTCCATGTTGTCTATGCAATGAGAAAGTCCTTTCAACACTTAGAACTTTAAGTCGATATTTTGTTTTCAAAGCATATTTTAGTAAGTCGAACAAAAACTTTCCTCCTTTTTGCCAGATATTTCTTGCCCTTTACCGTTGTATTCTTCTTGTCATTATTGTGTAAAAGGGAAAAAAAAGAGTCATCACCATTGGTAGCTATTGGAAGAAATGATTAATAACTAATTGACCTAAGCTATGTTTGGTTGGATTGTTTTGTGAAAGTAAATGAGGAAGTAAATTGTGCATTTACCTCATTTGGTTGGATGTAGGATGTGGAGGATAAGTAAATCAGGAGCGGGTACCACTCTCTCTCCACATCAGCATTTCCTCCCCTCCTAATTTGGAAAGATTGGGAGAGAAAAAATAAAGTAAGAGTAATTAATGACAATATTGATCTCATTTTTAATATTAAAAATTTTAACAAAATAGATAATGAGAGATAAAATAGTAAACTAAATTAATTATTCTCTCTCTTCTTCCCTCTCCCTCCACCTCTTCTTCCCTTCATTCCAAAAAAAATAAAAGTAATTGCAATTACTTCCTTTAGTATAAGTGAAGGTACTTCTCCCCATCCCCCTTCCCCTCCCCTTCCCCCTCTGCGAACCAAACAAGTGCTTAGTGTATGAATTATAGTTGCTTTGTCTATTCATGTCCATGTGTTAGATATTTTCAGAACAGAATCTTATTTGATGAGTAAATCTTTTACCTTGTGGTCTTTGATTTATACTCCCTCCGATTCAAAATAAATGTTGTTTTAGAAGTAAATTTTTGTTGCACAATAAGTGTCGTTTTCCAAAAAATTGACATATTTTCCTTATTTACCTCTTTAATAATGCAATTATGAGGTGAGAGAGTACTACTGGAAGGAGGGGAGAATTATGAGGTGAGAGAATAAATAAATACAAAGTTTGAAATGTCAAAATATTAATTAAGGGTGTATTGGTCATTTTCAATAACTTCTTAATTTGTGTGAATTCTTCTAAAATGACACTTATTTTGAATCGGAGGGAGTCTTATTTTCAAAGAAAAGATCTTTTACTATATGGTTCAAGGGTTCACAAAACCATCCAGAAGTGTTAGCCAAGATAAACAATATCATTGACGTTATACTCTTTTCAAGTTCTCAACCGAAATTTAGGAAGGTACTCTTTGGCATATTTCTCCCATGAATCAATAATACAAATATTTTTTTGTTGTTGCAGTCACATGCTAACCTTTCTGCATCTCTTGCAATCTGACGACCTGCACTTATTAGTTACTCTGCAATGAATGAGAACATGCAAGAGAATATCCTTGTTTTGCTGATTTGTTGTTTTTTATGCATTCATAGATACAAATTGCACATGTTTTAATGTTAAGTAGCTACATGCTTTCTTCAAAAAAAAAAAAAAAAAAGATGACATTTTGAGGTGTTTTGCACTTGCTCACGAGCATAAATATGGTTCAGGTGGCAAAGAAGACTGCACAAAAGAGCAAGACTCTTTTGAGTGATATTGAGCGATGGCAGAAGGTATGTGTATCTTGCAGTGCATTCTTCTTCTGGAATGCAACTATAATTCAAATGATTTTTGACATCCTTCTCATTGTTTTGCAGGGAGTTGCTAGTAGTGATGGTAAGTTTCTGTATTTTGGCTGTTAGGTTATAGACTTGCATTTTCCATTGCGTAAAAGAAAATATAAAGAAAGTATTATGTGCTTGAACATTAGATTCAGACCTTTTGTAGCCAATATTTTGATGGATTTTATTTGTATGCACAATGTAAACCATACTGGTGTTGCCAGTGTCTTTATTCTTCTTCTTGGATGTTCAGCTGCAAGTTTTGAAGCCTTGGCTTAAGCTGCTTTGATGCTGCCTAGTTCTTTACTCACAATCATACAAATTAAGCAAATTCTTGATCTAATTATGACATTTTCTGTGTGGATTAAGACATACGCTTATGTGGAAATTAACCATCTGCCTGATCAGCTATATGATTGTTCTGTATGTTTTGCCTAAATTTAGCTGTTTTTATTTCCAGTGTTTGGAGTTCCAATTGACATCACTGTTCAAAGGCAGCAGTCCACAAGGCCTATTCCTCATATCTTGGTCAAGTGTGCAGATTATCTTGTATTATCAGGTAAACATGAACTTGGAATACATCAAACTGGCAGTATATGCGTTTTTAGGTATAAGTCCATCATATTTAAGTACCTTAAAGGTAATTTTGTCCTCATCTTTTAAGGAATGAACTCACAAGAGCTCTTCAAGTCTGAAGGAGACAAAAAGGTTATTCAGCACTTAGTTTCATTATACAATCAAGGTACTCAACTGCTCAATGTTATTTAAGCTTTTGGAGTATTCAAAGACACTTACCTGACGTTCCTGACCCTGCTGTCATTTTATGCTGTAGACCTGAATGCATCTATACCAGAGAATGTGAACCCTGTTGATGTTGCAGCTCTAATGAAGTGTTACCTTGCAAGCTTACCTGAGCCTTTGACTACCTTTGAGCTATATGATGAGATCAGGGATGCTCGCTCTAGCATACATGTAATGCGAAATATACTGAAGAGGCTTCCAACTGTTAATTACATGACACTGGAACTGGTCACTGCATTGCTGCTCCGTGTTAGCCAGAAGTCTCTCCTTAACAAGGTAAGCTGTATCTCTTGCTGTCTCCGTGTGAGGGTGTATTTGTGTGTGCATGTATTATGCATGTGGCTATTGTAATCTTGTAACATGTATATCTCCTGACATCAAAACAACAGTGAAGTTTTTATCTCACGATGCTCCATAGATCTAAAATTTTTTACAGTGGAAGTTGTGTCAATGATCTGTTTCAAATTCAAGTTTCTTGATCCCTTCCAAATTTAGCTTTCCATAGGATCTTTGGCTTGCTTAAGACATGTAAGGGAGAGTTATTTGGAGCAATGTTCCATGTTTAAATATTCTGTTAGTTTGAATTAATGGAAATCTCCTGTTGCTAACTTTTCCATTGTGCTTAAGTTGGCACGAATGATATCTAGGGGTTCCAAAATTTTAATTTTCATATATCGTTCTACGTCAACACGTTGTCTATTTTTCTACTCATCTCCTGAAAGTTGAAATCTGAAGAAAATGTAAACCTGTGCTAGATAAGTATGCTCAATAGATCTTTTGCTAATATCTGACAGATGGATGCTCGAAGCCTTGCCATGGAAATGGCTCCAATCCTTATATGGCCAAAAGGGCGGAGACCAGAACAGTACAAACAGTTCTGGAATCACTCATCCAAAGTTCACTCCAAAACCAACATGGATCCTGCCCCTAGCTATAGCCCATGGGACATGCTTGCAGGTTATTTTGATTTTCAATTTGTGTTTTTTGGCTAGGATGGGAACCTTTCTTTTATTCATGCATATAAATAATTGGTATTCATTAAAATTAAAAAAAAGGTGTAATATTTAGGAACAAATTAGTTAATTGTACTGGGAAGTCTATCTCAGACAGACTGTTGGAGTGGTTGCCTGGCATATGAGCATATCTGATGAAATAGGAACTTGGAGAAAATGAGGAGTAAACCTTTCCATGGGGTTTTATACCATATGGCCAATAAATCATTTAATTTGATGTTTGATTCGCTCATGCTGCCATTTGTTTTTCTGGGACTGGGAATATGGCATGGAGATCATGGTGCATGCAGAAGATACTTATGCAACTTGCATCATGGATTTCCTGTGTTTGGTAATGGTAGAAGTAGTTTTCATCGTGGGGAAGAGTTAACCTTGAGAGGGGGATTATCTTATGATAACGAAGAGTGCCATTGCATTAAATGTCTTGTGATAAGTGGATGAGACCTTGTTTGGGTGGAAAACAGTAACAAAATTGGAAGAGAGCACCATGGAAAATGATTTTTTCCCCCATGCCTACTTAGATTTGATAGAGAAGATAGTAGACAGTTATTAGATTGCTAATACGTGCTACGTTTTTAATTTATTAAATTCGTAGTGAGAGAGCCAAAGAATTCACATTCTATTTTATCATCTTTGGCAGAAAATACTTAATAATTAACTTTATTTTCCTCTTCCAATTTTGTTCATATGAGTGCAGAAGAAGGTGAAGGAGAAGATGTGTCATCTGCCATTCCCTTGGATGATGGTTTCCCTGTAGATTTTGGAGCTATTGAGGTTGTCCAGTGCTTGATTGAGCATCATAATGCAATTTTTACGGACGCGAATGAAACTGTCTGGAGATGACTGGAAGGATACAGCATATCGTGTTACTCTATTAATTCATTGGATTGGATCTTAACGAATAAGATGTCCACATGGCTTGAAAGAATTATTCTTCGAGATTGTATAGCAGATAGCTTTAGAACTTTGGATTTTGTGCGGTTTGCTTTGTAAATCTTTGGTTGGTCAGCAAGTAGATATGTTTAGAATGTCAACTCTGAAGTTGATTTTTTCCTTCTTTTGGTGAATGGATAGATTGAGATTTGAGACATAAAAAAGTACATTAATTTCCGTTTTATTTACTGAATTCAGGCATGCTATTAAAAAATACGTTACTCTCAAATAACATTCTTAATAAAATTGTCTTATTTCATGTATCATTCTTGAATAATTGATGTGAGGAATGATAGGAACTTTGCAAATAGGAAGAAGAATGAGGAGAAAACGAGGGGAAAATTTATTAAAAGAATTTTAGAAAAAATGGTTATTGTTATAAAATTTGGATAGTGTTAAAATAAAATTTATACATTACATACTAAGAAGGTAGTATTAGAATAAAATTTACACACTACACACTAAGAAAACTCTAGCATTTCAAGCTTAGAGAATAGTTCTATTTATAGAGTTCTTAATTAGTGGAATACATCTTAATTAGTGGTGTTTGGTGGACATCTATAAAAATCTATAATTAGTGGAGCTTCCATTAATTAGTGGAGCTTCCACTAATTTCCTAATAATTCACATAAATTCATAATTAGTAGAGCTTCCACTAATTCCATTCACAATATATTCATAACACTCCTCCTTGGATGTCCATCCATTACAAAAAGAATATGCATCGTTAAAATCTTACTAGATAAAAACTCAGTGGGAAAAAAAAATCTAGTGAAGGAAAAAGAGTACACTATTCTATATGTCTATTTATTACTCCCATTAATGAGATGATTCCTTTAAATCTTTGAATCGACGCATACCAATTTTATATCTCAACTTCTCAAATGTTGCAATCGGTAAAACCTTTGTGAAAATATCTGCGAGGTCGTCACATGACCGAATTTGTAGTACATGAATTTCACATTTCTTTTGGAGTTCATGAGTAAAGAAAAATTTTGGTGAAATATGTTTTGTTCGATCTCCTTTAATATATCCTCCTCGTAATTGAGCTATGCAAGCTGCATTGTTTTCATAAAGAGGAGTTGGAATATTTATGATAGATGATAATCCATAACTTTCTCGAATATAATGAATCATTGATCGTAACCATACACATTCTCTACTTGCTTCATGAATGGCTATAATTTCAGCATAATTTGAAGAAGTAGCTACTATAGATTGTTTTATAGAACGTCATGATATAGTAGTATTTTCACATGTAAATAGATAGCCCGTTTGAGAACGTGCTTTATGTGGATCAGATAAATAACCAGCATCTGCATAACCTATCAATGTTGGGTGGTTTTATTTGAATAAAATAATCCGAGATCAATTGTACCTTGGAGATTTCGAATGACTTATTTAATTCCATTCCAATGTCGTTGTGTTAGTGAAGAACTAAATCTTGCTACTAAATTGACAGCAAAGGCAATATCAGGTCGTGTATTATTAGTAAGATATATCAATGCACCAATTGCACTGAGATATGGTACTTCAGGACCAATGAGTTCTTCATCATTTTCTTGAGGTCGGAAATGATCTTTATTCACATCTAATGACTTGATGATCATTGGAATACTCAATGGATGTGCTTTGTCCATGTAAAATATTTTTAGAACTTTTGCTGTATATGTTGATTGATGAATAAATGTTCCACTTCCTAAATGTTCAATTTGTAAACTAAGACAAATTTTAGTTTTACCAAAATCCTTGATTTCGAATTCTCTTTTTAAATAATCAATTATTTCTTGGAGTTTTTCAGGAGTTCCAATAAGATTAATATCATCAACATATATAACTAATATCACAAATTTAGAACCAAATTTCTTAATAAAAACACATGGACATACTTGGTCATTTTTAAATCCTGCTTTCAATAAATATTCACTAAGACGATTGAACCATTTGTGCCCAGATTGCTTCAAGCCATATAATGACTTCTACAACTTGATGGAGTAATTTTCACGAAAATAATGTTTATATGCTTCAGGCATATGAAATCCTTCGGGGATTTTCATATAAACATCATTTTTTAAATTTTCATATAAGTAAGCAGTGACAACATCTAATAGGTGCATATCTATCTTTTCACGTACTACCAAACTGATAAGATATCGGAGTGTAATAGCATCAAGAATAGGAGAATAAGTTTCATCATAATCAATACTTGGTCTTTGTGAAAAATTTTAGGCTACTAACCGTACTTTATATCGTATGATTTCATTATTTTCATTGCACTTTCTCACAAATATCCATTTGTAGCCAACAGGTTTTACACATTTTGGTGTTCGAACTGTAAGTCCGAAGACTTCACGTTGTGTCAATGCATTTAACTCCAATTGAATCGCATCTTTCCATTATAGCCAATCTTTTCTATGTCGACATTCATCAACTGATATTGGTTTATGATTATCATTATCCTGTATAACATCAAGAGATATATTATATGCAAATATATTATCAATAATTGTTTCTATCCGATTCCAACTTCTACCGAAAATGGTATAATTGATAGAAATTTCATTATTACTTTCATCAACTTCTGATTCTTTGTCATCAATTTTTTCTTGGTCTTTATCATTCTTTTCTTCAATATGATCATCTAGATCATTTACTCCTCTTTTCTTTCGAGAATTTTTATTTTTAGAACTAAGAGGTTGGCCACGCTTCTGGCGTGCTTTTGACTTAATAGCTATAGGTATAATATTTTGTTCTGCTAGAATTTCAATTCGAATAGGAGCATTTAGAACTGGAATATGCGATTTTGTAATTCTTCTGGAGTCAACAAAAGCGTTTGGCATTTGATTTGCAAAACGTTGCAAGTGAATTATTTTTTGAACTTCAAATTTACATGCGCTTGTGCGCTGATCAACATAATTTAATGATGTTGTCCAAGCAAGATCTTTCTTATGCTGTTTATATTCTCCTCCTAATTTAGAGAATAATGATTCATCAAAATAACAATCAGCAAATCTTACTGTAAATACATCTCTTGTCAGGGGTTCAACATACCTGATAATAGAGGGAGAATCATATCTAACGTATATCCCCTTTCTTCTTTGAGGACCCATCTTTGTACGTTGATTTGGTGCAATTAGAACATATACAGCACAGCCAAAAATTCTTAAATGAGCAATATTTGGTTCTAAACTAAAAGCTAATCGCAAAGGAGAGAATTTATGATAACTAGTTGGCCTTATATGTACAAGCGTTGTAGCATGTAAAATAGCATGTCCCCAAACAAATGTTGGGAGATTTGTTTTCATTAATAATGGTTTAACGATTAATTGTAATCTTTTAATAAAAGATTCAGCAAGACCATTTTGTGTATGAACATGAGTTAGAGGATGTTCAACATTAATCCCAATTGACATGTAATATGTATCAAAAGCATGTGATGAAAAATCACCAGCATTATCCAAACGGATATTTTTAATGTGATGGTCAGAAAATTATTCTCGTAATTTAATTATTTGAGTAAGTAATCTCGCAAACGCCAAGTTATAAGTAGATAATAAATACACATGTGACCATCGGGATGATACATCAATTAAGACTATAAAATATTTGAACGGTCCACATGGTAGATCAATAGGTTCACAAATGTTTCCGTGAATCCGTTCAAGAAATGTATGACTTTCAACTCCTACTTTTACTGGTGATGGTATAACAATTAATTTTCCTAGGGAACATGCAGCACATGAGAATTTTTCAGATGTCAATATCTTTTTATTTTTCAATGAATGATCATGTGTATTCTCAATTATTCTTCTCATCATGGTAGATCCCGAATGACCCAACCGGTCATGCCAAATGCTAAAAGTAGTAGAATCAGTAAACTTCTGGTTTATGAGATGACAAATTTCAATTGTACGTATTTTTGCAAAATATAGGCCAGTAGAAAAAGACGACAGTTTTTCTAATACAGGTTTCTTACCCAAATTAATTTGAGTAATATAAATATGCTCAATACCATTTTCCTCATTTGTTTCAACATGATACCCATTTCTGCGAATATCTTTAAAAGTTAATAAATTTCTTCTGGATTTTGAGGAAAATAGTGCCTTATCAATAGTAATTATTGTTCTTTCAGGCAACAATATACTAGCTCTTCCGGAGCCTTCAATCACATTTGTACTACCGTTTATTGTATAAATATTTATTTCTCCTATTTTGATATCAGAAAAATATTTCTTATTTTTTAGTATGGTGTGTGTAGTTCCACTATCAATAATACATACATCATCATTAACAACAGTCATCTGAACAAAAAATATACATAAGTCAAACATATCAGGGTGAGACATTAATCTTTCTGGGCATTGCCATCACCAATTAAATAGTTTATCCTACCGTCTGGGTGTTCAAAAAAATCCGATACATCCATATGTGTAATATCGATATTAAGATCTTCAGGATCAATATTATCATCCTCAGCATCATTCACTAGATGTTGAGAAAAATTTGCTTCAACATTTTTATTGTTCTTTTTCAGTAAAGCTTGATATAATTTGCTTGGTCGTACGACAATTACGTGACCAATGACCTTTCATGGCACATCTATAACATGTATCCTCATACTTTTCTACCATTTCTTTTTCTTTTCCCTTATTATCTTTTCTGTTCTACTTCAGGTGGTCAGTATTTCTCACAACTTGATTATGACTGTGATAAGGGAAATATCGAGCGTGTCTACGACCATAACCATGACCACGACTACGGCTATGATTATAACGATAGTTTCTGTTGGAGCCAACAGCATTCACTTTTGGGAGTGCTGTTGAGCCAGTTGGTCTGGCTTCATGATTTCTCAATAATAACTCATTATTTTTCTTTGTAATGAGGAGGGAAGTAATTAAATCTGTAAATTTTGTATACTATTTTTCTCGATATTGTTGTTACAGGATAATATTCGAGGCATAAAAGGTGGAGAATATTTTTTCTAGTATATCTTCATCAGTAACTTTTTCTTCGTATAATTTTAACTGAAAGGTAATTTTATACATCGCAGAGCTATATTCATTCACGGTTTTAAAATCTTGCAACCTCAGGTGCAACCATTCATACCGTACAGTGGGTAGTACGACCATCTTCAGGTGGTCAAATCTTTTTTTTTTAAATTTACCCACAGGACAAATAGATCTTTTTCGGTAAGATATTCTATTTTTAAATTTTCGTCGATATGACGACGGATAAAAATCAAAGCTTTGACCTTTTGTTGTGCAGATACACTATTATTTTATTGAATAGTTTCACTAAGGCCTTCAGCATTTAGATGCATTTCTGCATCGAGAACCCATGACATATAATTTTTTTTAGAAATATCAAGGGTTACAAATTCGAGTTTAGTAAGGTTAACCATATGGATCAATAAATTCGTACCTGTCTTCTGGCTTGTGTAACGGTAGGGACTCGTACTTTAGTCTTCTGGCTTTTGTAACGGTAGAGACTCGTGCTGATATTGTGTTATAAAATTTGGGCAGTGTTAGAATAAAATCTACACACTACACAGTAAGAAGATAATGTTAGAATAAAATTTACATACTACACACTAAGAAAACTCTAACTATTCTTTACACAATAATTTTTTCAAACTTACACACTACACACTAAGAAGGTAATGTTAGAATAAAATTTACATACTACACACTAAGAAAACTATAACTATTATTTACACAATAATTTTTTCAAACTTCTCTCTTTCTTTTCTCTCACAATTATTTTTACAAAATGATAGTGCATTTCAAGTTTAGAGAATAGCACTATTTATAGAGCTCTTAATTAGTGGAATATATCATCTTTCACTAATCTTAATTAGTAGTGTCTCCACTAAATGGTGGACATCCATAAAAATTCATAATTAGTGGAACTTCCACTAATTTCCTAATAATTCACATAAATTCATAATTAGTGGAGCTTCCATTAATTCCATTCACAATATATTCATAACAGTTATCGAATTTCCACTTCTTGACCACAACTTTTAGACACAGGAGAGAAAGTTTGGGGGCTAAGCTGATATGTAATGAGACATTTGTGGCAAAAAGTTATAAAAATAAACTTTTGGGGTCCTTAATCGAAAGTTCTAAATATTTCAGGAACCACAGTGGCATTGTCCCTCTCAATAAATCCAACGAATGAAAATTTTTAGCCTGGAAGGATGTATCAGCAAGTCTCCAATACCTTCTCCAATGACTCTGAGTAAACTTGCAGTCACTCAGCTTTTCCTCTTTACACTCATCTCATTGGTAATCCCTTTTCCCATCACCGTTTGTAATTACCTGAACTGCCTCCCCATTCTTCTGCACTTCAAGTTAATGCTAAAAATGTGTATCTGATCATGGAGTTGTACTGTTTGACTTACGTCTCTGCCATCTGTTAGGTCTTCTGGTTTTCTCCGTTTCCTTTCTAGAATTTCTTCAAATTCTTTTTTTTTTTTTTTGGTTTTCCAATAATTTCTGCTGCTAGTGGTGTAAGTTATTGAATCAGGCTAATGGGATTCTTTATACAGTGTTTAATGGCCAAGAAGATATGAAATGAAGAGAAATACAAAGATGTCAGAAAGATAAAAGTTTTTATGCGAATTTGTCTTTCCTGACTTCTTGCTCTTCTTCGGGCCTCTGTTGGGATTTGGGAGTAGTTGCTAAATTTGCTACTGATGTACTCTTGTTTACAAGTTATAGTAGTTCGCTGACTATGCTGGTTTATTTTTTATAGTTGTATGGTTGCTTGTGTTGTCTGATGTCACTGATATTCTTTCTCTTAAACTTGTCTGTGATGTGTAGTCATTGGGAGATGAGGCTGGGAAAAGATACCCTTTGGTTGTGAGCACCTGGCCCTTCCGGGAAGCTGTTAGAGCTGCTTGGAGTGCTGTTGATAGTGGGGCTTCTGCGGTGGATGCGGTTGTAGAAGGCTGTTCTACTTGTGAGGAACTAAGATGTGATGGTACAGGTGGGGCTATTGGAGTTAATTCATACTATTTTTCAGGGTGGAACAAGGAATGTTTGAACAACAGGGAAATCCACATATTTAAACCATTTCAGTAATCCCTCGATCTGCTGGAAGCCAGTCATTCAATTGTGTAGTGTCCTTTACACTTCTTATGCAAAATCACCAAGACGCTTAAGTTTTATTTCCTTGCCAGTTGAGTTTCATCAATTGAAATGCTTTGTATCCTATGCATAATCCAGATCTGTAGAATCAGAAAGTACTCTCTAGGGAACCAAATAGCATATTGATGCATATTCTATAATGGTGAAACTTACTTTGTTTTATACATGGAGCAATCAATTCAAGTACTTCAAAAAATTCCTTGGCAGTGAAAACATCACGTGCGTAAATTCAAAATAGAAATTCATCCTCTTTCATATTGATTTTGAATTTTCTCTGGGATAGATGGAGGATCCCTTATACAGGCAAAGAATAAACTGGGATATATATTGTGTTGTCTTCATTCAAATGCATACCTACAAAGAGATCATCACCGTGTTGGCACATAGCATGCATCTTTTTCTTTTGGGTGCAACGGACATATAACATTCTATATCCACATGAAATATAGCTTTCAATGTGGGTAAAAATGGAATGAAGATCTTAATAGTTGTGATCTTAATTGTAGAAGACTATGAAGATCAACATTTCTTCTGTTAAAAGGTTCATGATTCTGTGTCCAAGTCAAGAATGTTTTGCAGATTGTTGTATTTTTTATGGTGTTTTTGTTCTCAGTTGGACCGGGTGGAAGTCCAGATGAGAATGGGGAAACTACAATAGATGCAATGGTCATGAATGGGGTAATAACCAAATTTGAAACCTTGTAGTTTTATATAAGATCTTGTTTGCCCAAAATGCCAACAAAAAGAAACAAAATGACCATTTGTATTTGATTTTGCTAAGACATGCCTAGGTGACAATGGAGGTTGGCGCTGTTGCTGCTATGCGGTATGTGCCAGATGGAATCAGAGCTGCAAGACTAGTGATGCAATATACTAAACACACCATGCTCGTTGGAGAGCAAGCCTCAACCTTTGCTATTTCAATGGGTCTGCCAGGGCCAATAAACCTGAGCTCTGCAGACTCAATGGAGAAGTGGATCAAATGGAAACAAAATAACTGCCAACCTAATTTTAGGAAGAATGTTTTGCCTGCTGATACTTGTGGCCCGTACCATCCAATGGGAACTGTGGAATATGGCAGCAAGATGACATGCTCATTGTCCAAAATAGTGGGCCCTGGTGAACCAGGATCATTTGTTGATCACAACAACCATGACACAATAGCTATGGCTGTCATTGATAAAGTAAACACTTGTCCTCTGAACTTCCATTCTGCTAAGTGATCATTTGAATACAAAGTCTAATACATTTTTCTTGTTTAGAGTGGGCAAATTGCTGCTGGTACATCAACTAATGGGGCCACATTCAAGATTCCCGGCAGGTGATTTGATTTGACATTTTGTGCAATGCAGCAAGATTATGTTCTTTTCGTATTAAATGTTGATTTTGATAGCCACTAATATTTTAATAGATTTATTGACATTTTAACTGCTCTTCATATGTTGGTGAAAAAAAAATTTACTTTGGAATTCGGACTCATATTTGTAATCTAAAAGCAAGAAGAGGAAATAAAAGAAGGTTCTGATTTAGTCAAAAAACCAAATACTTTTATTAATTTCTTATTGATTTAATTTTTCTCTGAATTCAGAATAGGTCCAACCACCAAGTGCCTAGATAAATGTTATCAATGTTATCACTGGCATCATTTTGAAACAACATTTCTAAGGAGAAGTGATGGGGGTAAAATCTAGGCAGTATGTTCAATGGTGACCCTGGCATCTATGATCTATCCCCCGTGGTTCTAGAATATTATAAGGTCTCGGTGCAGATGCTGACTCCACTTGATACCTGGTTGCTGATGGTATTTCGTATCTTTGAACTTATGATATTGTAGTTTAGAACCTTGGCTTTCTGCCACAGTTGAACACAATAATCTGGAGTGGAAAGTGGAATGTACTTGGTGTGTATACCTTTAAAACTGTAAAACATGTAACATTTTTTCCAAGTTGTTTGTTGAACAAATTGGAAATGCTCCATGGTACGACTTGCCATTAGTTTACCTTCTTATACATAATCTTTGCCAGAACAAAATATGTTATACTGCTTAAACCATCCCCTAAGATGAGTTAGTGATCTGGAAAAGATGAATTTGTTGATATTTTTTGAACCAGGAAAGACGATAATCCCTATGTCTGAAAAATATACACTGGGGATCTACTTGATATCAATCCATCCGTTATTGATACCTGTGTTCATCATAAATGCTTAAGAAGCAGTAGATCTTTACTTGGAAAGCCAACTACATCGCTAGACATGTCTCATCTCATCTGCCTGTTTTTCTTGTTTTGTTTTGCTTAGTTGACTTTATATTTACTATAATTAACTGATTTTCTTTATCTTGTTTTTGTTTTTGGGGCTTGTTGTTAGGGTTGGTGATGGGCCTATTGCTGGATCTTCAGCATATGCTGACACCGAAGTTGGAGCCTGTGGTGCCACTGGGGATGGTGATATCATGATGCGCTTTCTCCCATGGTATTTTGCTATAATCTGTTTGTATTTAGCTTCCTGGAACATATTTTCCTTTCTGTTGCTAAAAACGTGGCAGTCTGAATACTTGAAGTACTACATGTATTTTTACAATAAGGAAAGCAAAAAACTTTCTCAAGATAAAGGATTTCAAATTGTTTGTCTAATCAGATGGGACCGTAGCTCAGAGCTTATGCATATTATTTCCTACCATCTACATTAACTAAACCTTTGGTCCTTTTATGCTTGAGGTTGGGATGCACTTCAATTTCTCAAGGCCTTACCATTCTTTAGATAGTAAACCTTCTAAAATTATTGATACAAGTCGTTGCTTTTTTCCTTTCCCTAACTAATCCTGTTAAAAAGAAAGACTTGTGTAAATTACGTTCCCTAGATTTAAGCTGAGCCATTGAGGTCGCTAAATCACATTAGATAGTTGAAGGCCGTATGGATTCATAGAACCCAGTAAAATCTTTCAATTATTTCATTATTTTTCGTCTTGTTTTGGTGGAGAAAATTATTACAGATTTTTTGAAGCCATTGCTGTTTGTTTTCTTCAGTTATCAAGTTGTAGAGAATATGAGACTAGGCATGGAGCCAAAGCTTGCTGCCAAGGATGCAATATCACGAATTGCAAGGAAATATCCTGCCTTCATTGGAGCTGCTTTTGCTGTGAACAAGGATGGTGTCCATGCAGGTGCATGCCATGGATGGACTTTCCAATACTCAGTTAGAAGCCCTGGAATGAAAGATGTGGAGGTCTTTACGGTTCTCCCTTGAGAATCCAAACCACTTCAATTCAGTTCTGCCTCGGCATTGCCCCTCCATAGGCAACAGAGTTATCTGGAGGACTCTTTTTTTAATTAAAGGAGATTGTGAAATTGTAAAGACAAATAGATTCATAACTCAAACAAATTCGGTTAATTGAAAAGGTGCAGTGAATAAAAGAAGATTATTTTTCTGCAACACGCCACAATTTACAGATGCTTTTGTCCACCGCACCTCCCATTCCACTACCCCCCCCCCCCCCCACGCTAGTCATGCTCCACCCTTTTTTTCCCCTTTTTTTTTTGCATTTTTCTCGTGCTTCCCTTTTTCTTGGAAGAAATTTGGGCACGGGGAACCTTTTCCCTGTTTGCTACTTTGGATTGAGAAACCTGTCCACCGGAAAATTCCTAACAAGGCCTAGCCTTTGTAGCAAGGATTGGAAGAAGATCAAAAGATGCTTCTTTCATTGTGTTGACGTCAGTTTTGCCGAGCCGACACAACGGTTATTTTAAATCGTTGCTAATTCGATAAGTTTTTCGAGCAGATAAAGTTAGCGATTTGAGCAGCCATTAGTCATAGTCAACATCGGCACCACGAAGCCGATAGGGAGTAAAACGAATTCTTGATTTTTCGACACGAGAATTCTGTGAGCATATCCACAACTATTGGGAGCATTCTTTAGCCGGAAGAAACTCTACGATCTGTTAATAGCTCGATTGCAGCAAGTATAAAAAGAGGACGCTGCCCAGAGCCCAGACACGACCATCATCAACCAACAACATTGAAGTTCAATTTCTTTTACTTTGTCGTCATTTATAACTTTCTAATTTAGAAATTCAATTTCTTACAACTTTCTTACCGTTTTGTTACAGCTTTCCGTTCTTCTTTCAAAGTTTAGATCTTCTATGTACTTTCCTTGAAGTAAATCAATACACGTATCTACTTGTTGTTTCGAAAAGTTCTTCTGTTGTGTATTTTCAACTGACTTTCTTGAACCCTTTCTATAATAAGTTCAAGGAACCCTATTCTTGATTCAAAAAAGATCTGATACCGTTTTCTGGTTCACCATATCGGATCGTTTATGTTTATCGGAAGTGTAGCCGATACCTGGTTACATCAGCTCAATATTTTGATAGTAACACAGATTGGCACGCCCAGTGGGACCCAAGGGCAGTTTTCGCATGCAATTGCGGTCAGGACGTTTGATGGCGAACAATTCACAACAGCCACCTGTAGCGGAGTCATCTGAACGACTCACAGTCCGTGCTCTCCGGGGAGTTTTTGATCATTCTGTTACTATTTCAAGTTATACTCAGGTTACTCCTCCAGAACAAGGGGGTCAGTCCTCATCCCCACCGCAGGTGTCTCAGTCGACACCTACCTCTCTGACTGCCATCCGACAGACTATGGAACAATGCACTGGTGAGCTCTTGCAGGGTCTTATCCCACAATTTGCTACTATTTTTCGATCTCTGTTTCAGAACGAGCTCCAACAATTTGCACAGAGGCAAACTGTGCAAACTTTCACTCAGGCACTAGGTTACCCTGCACAAGGGATAACCATAGCACCTGCATACCCCATGCCAGCGGCTGATGGCGCATCGTCTCATGGATCAGTTCACCTTCTGCGTAGGGAAATGTCTTTCCCTGATGCTGGGGGACATCAAGTTATTCTAGAGGTAGTGGCTCAGAACACTATGCCAGCAGAAGTGTTTCCAGGAAAGAGTCCTGTCCCGATGACAGGATTACCGACAACTTACGAAACAGCCCTAACCTTTGTTAAGGGAAGCATGCCACCCTTCGAGGGGCAGTCGAATTACTCTGCTTCTTATCCTCCTGTATATCCGACAACGACAATGGCTTATCTAGAGCAGGGGATAGGAAGTGTTGAGCCCTTCATGGGGCAAGGTTCCCGACCTGTCATGTAAAGTCCTTCACCACAGATTCAACAGCTATACCAGCCGGCTGATATAATGACGGAAGCATTTTGTCGACAGTCACGGGATTGGCTCGTATACTAAAAACCTTATCCTGATTGGGCGGATTCCATGGCAGTACTCCCTCGAGGTTTTAAGCTACCAGAGTTTACCACATTCTCTAGTGAAGATAATAAGTCCATCATAGAACACATCGGAAGGTTCACAGCACAATATGGTGAGTTGGGAAATAATGGATGACATAAATTACAACTGTTTTCGTTGTCTTTGACAGGGGCAGCGTTCACATGGTATGCCAATCTAGCTCCTAACTCGGTATACTCATGGGCTGACATGGAAAGAATTTTTCACCAGCGGTTCTTTAAACCTGCACCGGAGGTTTTCATTGCCGATCTCTTAGCAATAAAACAAAAGGGATCAGAGGATGTTGCGAATTTTATTGAGCGTTTCCGGCAGACTAAGTCTAAGTGCACAACCCAGTTGCCAGAAACAGAATGTGCAAGAATTGCTATTAGCAGAATGCATCTGCAACTCAAAGAACGACTCATTCTCCAAGATTTCTCCGATCTATCCCGTTTATTATCCCATGCTGTTAGAATAGAAGAGATTATCAGGGAAAAGGAGAAGAGGCATTCCGTTAAGTTCTCCCATGGCCAGACAATGATATCAGTCATAGACGATACCAATGAGGATGATGAAGAGCAAGCTATAGAGGTAATGGCGGCTGAGTTGGTAAAAGGTTCCTCCAACGCGTGTCCACATTTGAAGTCGGGCAAAGGGAAGGAAGAAGTGGCCACAATAGGACCATCTTATTCTTTTGATGTTTCAAAAGCTGAATAGATCTTCGACTAGCTAGTGGTAGATAAACAAATCCGTCTGACTTACGGGCACATGATCCCAAGCCAAGAAGATTTGAAGGGAAAAAGGTACTGTAAATGGCACAATTCTTTTTCTCATAATACTAATAGTTGTGTTTTTTTTAGGAATACCATTCAAAAGGCTATCCAGGATGGAAGGTTAAAGTTTGCCGATAAAAAGGAAGACACTTTGGTAGACACGGATCCATTTCCGTTAGCCGATGCACACATACTGCAGACAGAAAATGGTAGGAATTATGAAGAACCTACAGAAAGTAACAAACCGAAGGTGATAGGGAATGGATTCCAAAGATTGGATGGTAAACCATCTGTGTTTGCCTTTATATCTCCTCCCTCATTTGTAGCACATTTTCATGGCAAAGAAGAGAAACTAACAATGCAGGTGCTCCAGAAAAGCCATTTATGTCTGGCCATTGTTCTCGACCATCAAAATCCCAAAAAATGTGAGAACAGCGGAAGCGGGCATAACAAAGGCGGCTTCTGGATGCTTGGGTTGAAGAACAATTATACCATGATAATGGCCAAAATATGCTCAGTGTCTTGCCGATAAGTTTTCGAGCTACCTCTCGTCAGGAGTCCATGGAAGAGGATTTTCATACGGAGGAAGAAGTGGCAGTGGAATTGGTTGATGTCAAGGTTCCATCAGAAGGGATGCTCTTTCCAATTCCGATAGCCCAGAGTGCCAACCACCTCAGGCCCTTATATATCAAAGCACATATCAACGGTAAGCCTTTTACTCGGATTTTTGTTGATAGTGGAGCTGTCTTGAATGTAATGCCTTTCTTTGCATTAAAATGATTGGGAAAAGATATGACAGATTTATCTCCTACCGATGTGCAAATGGTTAACTTCACTGGAGAAGCAGCTGCGGCAGAAGGCATTATCACATTTGAAGTCACAGTCGGATCCAAGACTAGAAAGACGGTCTTTTTTGTAATTAATGCAAAGCCAGCTTATTCTGTTTTATTGGGTAGGGATTGGATTCATGCAAACTGCTACATACCGTCCACTTTACATCAAATGATGTTGATTTGGGATGGAGAACGGGTAGAACAAATCCCAGCCGATCCCAATCCATTTTCAGCAAAAATTCACATAAATGAAGCTCTATTTTATCATCCGACCTTCAATCCAAGCCAGTATGCCAAGTTAATTATGGCTCATAACCTGATCATGACTGAAGAGCCAAGGGGAAACGACTTATGACCTGAGGATCCAGAGGTCTGGCGAGCTCCTGGTTTTGTTGTTCAAGATCCGTTAACAGAAGTAGACATAGTAGGACCTGGGGAGAATAGAACAATCAAGGTTAGTCTACATTTGTCTATTATGCAGAGAGATAAATTGACCTATCTAATCCGCAGGTATAAATATTGCTTTGCTTGGGACTATCATGAGATGCCAGGATTGGACAGAAGCATTGTGGAGCATCGTCTACCTATTAAAGAAGGCTTTAAGCCTCATAAACAACCAGCAAGACATTTTAATCCCGCGTTGCTACCCAGGATTAAGGAGAAGATAGAAAGGTTACTTCGAAGTGGATTCATCCGTACGTGCCGATACGCAGATTGGATATCTAACATTGTGCCGGTCATTAAGAAGAATGGTCAACTGCGTATCTGCATAGACTTTAGAAACATAAACTTAACTACTTCGAAAGACGAGTATACTATGCCGATAGAAGATATGTTAGTAGATTCTGCGGCAGGAAACCATTTTTTTAAGTTTCATGGATAGTTATTCAGGATATAACCAGATATTCATAGTTGAGGAAGATACACACAAAACAGCATTCCGTTGCCCAGGGTCTATTGGCTTGTTCGAGTGAGTAATCATGCCATTTGGTCTGAAGGACGCTGGTGCCACTTTTCAGCAGGCTATGAACCTCATCTTTCATGACCTTATCGGTAGCACAATAGAAGTCTACATAGATGATTTGATCGTAAAGTCCCCCGCTTTCTTACAACATTTGGCTGATTTGGAACAAGCATTTCTCCGAATGCGCAAGCACCATTTGAAGATCAATCCCGCTAAGTGTGCATTTGGAGTTACGGCTGGGAATTTCCTTGGTTTTTTAGTACACCAGAGGGGGATTGAAATATATCAGAACAAAGCTAGAGACATTTTACAAGTCAAATCTCCTCAAACGAAGAAGGAGCTTAAGAGTTTCCTGGGGAAGATCAATTTCCTACGACGTTTCTTGGCAAACTCTACAGGTAAACAAAAAGCTTTTTCCTTTTTATTACGATTGAAGTTATCTCAAGATTTTATTTGGCAGCCTGAGCATCAGGTAGCATTTGACCAGATAAAGATAGCTTTTTCACATCCACCGGTGCTAGCACCTCCGCACAACCAATCTCCCATGAAATTATACATTTTAGCTGCACAAGAATCCATCGGCAGTTTATTAGCTCAGGATGATCGACAAGGGATTGAAATAGCGGTATACTATCTTAGTCGTAATCTATCAGACACAGAGACTAGGTACACCCCTATTAAAAAAGTATGCTTTTCTCTCTACTATGCATGCATAAAATTGAAACATTATTTGTTATTTAGGGAAGTACATGTCTTGTGTAAGGTAGATTTAGTTAAATTCTTGTTGAATCATCCTTTGTTAAATGGACGGCTTATGAAATGGGTAGTCAAGTTACATGCTTTTTCCTTAACTCATGTGCCGTTGAGGGCAGTCAAAGGACAGGCTATTGCGGATTTCTTAGCCGAACATCCTTCTTTGGAAGTACCGCAAACAAGAGGAAATACAGCATAGAGGTACATTTCTTTGAAGCCTTGGGTTTTGCGATTTGACGGCTCAAGCATCCAACAAAAGGCCGGCATTGGTTTGGTTATTGAATCTCCAAATGGACATCAGGGTAAGATTCATTTTGAGTTAAAGAAGAGGACAACTAATAATCAGGCGGAATATGATGTCCTTTTGTTAAGACTACGGATCCTAAAAGCATTGGAGGTCCAAGTAGTCAAAATTTTAGGAGATTCTCAAATGGTTATCAGACAGGTATTAGGCGATTATAAATGTGCTAATCTATTTCTGTCAGACAGATTGCAGGAGGTAAAAAGGTTACTTTAGCATTTTTAGGAGGTTATTCTAGTTCACGTTCCCAGATTAGAAAATCAATGTGCTAATGATTTAGCTCAGATGGTCTCAAGTTTTAAGAAAGCCGTAATGTGCCAACAGATAGTGGAGACGGAGTATCAGGATGATTGGCGACAGGAGATTGTTACTTACATACGAAACCCGATTGGTCAAGCGTCTCGCGATTTAAAATGGAAGGCCCTCAGCTTTACCTTGATAGGCAATAATTTATTTCGACGGAGTCACACCGGGGTTCTTCCAAAGTGTCTCTCAAAAGAAGAAGCATTGCGGGCCATGACAGAAGTACATGAAGGTCTATGTGAAGCACATCAGGCGAGCCTAAAACTGAAATGGGCACTTCAACGCTATGGTTTCTTTTGGCCATCTATGGCCACGGATTGTAATGTTTATGCTGTTGGCTGTGAGGCTTGCCAAAAGCATGGTCCTCTATTACACATTCCTTCCACGGAATTACATCCGATCATTAAACCTTGGACTTTCTGCGGATGGACTTTGGACATTATCGGAAAGATTTATCCACCTTCAGCAAAGAGACACACATTCATACTGGTGACAACAGATTACTTCACCAAGTGGGTGGAGATACAGCCATTGACCAAGGTGACACAAACGGCAGCCATCAACTTTCTCCGGCAGAGCATTCTCTTCCGTTTCGGAATCCCAGAGACAGTGACAACAGATCAATGGACGATGTTCATGGGGGATAAGGTACATAACTTTCTAACCCAATTCAAAGTTAAATTGCTTCGCTCTTCTCCTTATTATGCATAGGCTAACGGACAAGTAGAGGCAACTAATAAAACTTTAATCAGCATAATCCGTAAGGCAGTAGAAGACAATCTGAGGAGGTGGCATGAGACATTGTAGGAAGTATTATGCGCCCATCGGAATGCTGCTAAAACTGCTACTGGTTTTGCCCCGTTTAGACTAACTTATGGACAGAATACTGTGTTACATGTGGAGTTATCACTGCAATCAGCCTGGATAGCCTATCAACATGGTCTAATGACTGAAGAATATCAGACAGCCTTGGCTTTGAGTTTAGATCAAACTGAGGAGGATCGCTGGATTGCCTTGGAGAACATAAAACGGCACAAGGAGAAGGTGGCAAGGGCGTACATTCGGAAAGTCTGTGAAAGAAGTTTTCAAGAAGGGGACATGGTATGGAAGACTATTTTACCCATTGCACCAAAAGATCCAAGGTATGGCAAGTGGTTTGTTTCATGGGAAGGTCCATTCTTAATAACTCAAGTTTTTTATGGAGGGGCTTATTGTCTAATGACACCCGATGGAAAAGAAGCAGGCAAGGTGATTAACGGTAAGTTCTTGAAATGTTATTATTCGGCGTTTTGGGAAGGAACTAGAGAGTAAAAAAAAAAAAAAAAATTGAAAAGAAGGATAGAGTCTGAACAGGAAGTTCAGTTGGAGAAAGGGTCTGATATATTAATGGTTATGAGCTGATCACAAGAGGCCGATAAGATAGCCATAAGCGTCATTACAAAAAGGGATCAGCTATCATCGGAGGGGAAGTTAGGCATCTGTATCGGCCGATATGAAACAATCGTTAGCCGATTAGGGTCTTCTAATTCAGAATCCTGGCTAGTCACCGTGTCAGTTCCCGTTGGCTGCGGATCAGGGACTGGAAGCCTTACCTCAACTGTCTCTGGCTCAGTTTCTGGTTCCTTCTTAAGGGGCAAGTCAACTTTATCGGTGGTTGTCTTTGGAACCTCTGTTTCAGCTGCCGTGATTACAGTTTCCTCAGTTTGAGTTTCGGAAGGACCGGCTCCATCTGTGGTCGAAGGATGAAGAATCTTGTTTAGTTTGGCCACAAAGCGGTCCCATCCAGATTTCATCTCATTCAGCAAAACGGTTGAGCTTTTCAGTTCAGCTTCAAGAAATTCCTCTTCCGCTTCCAGCATTAGCCGCTCATCATTATGTTTAAGGTTGGAGTCATCAATGGCTTTGACAGCTTCCTGGAGTCCTTTTTCTGATTCAAGCCATAGCTCTAAGACCTTTTTCTCAGAGTCAAGTTCTTCCTGAAGTTCCAATAGCCGACGCTCAAGCCGTTCAATTTTCCCTATCCTCTCCGTAATATCAGCTCGAAGAAGCGTAAGTCGGTCAATGGATTCTTGGCGGTCCCTCTCTGAGAAGGTTGCATTCTCTCGATGCAGTTTCAGAAGTTCCAACTGATCATGAGCTTCATCTCGCCGATTTTGCGAATCTAAAAGAAAGTGTCCCGTGAAGCGCATTTGTCCCAGGCACCCAATTGCCAAGTCCCGAAGCATAGAGGGCATGTCCGGGTTGAATGATTGTACAATCCACAAAAGGACGCGGCTCACATTGTCAAGGGTGGACTTGTCAGTAGATAAAGAGGTCCCGATGAGGCCATTGAGAAAGTCCAGCACTGAGGTTAATGTCGTCATCGGCAAAAGAGCAACTGCCTCTTCAGTTCCCTGACTTGGGGGAGGCGGAGTTGTTTTGGTAACGGCGGTCATTGGTTCTTTTTCAAGTCCTGGCAGAACAGGGGATGGGCTTCTTGGAACTGGTGCCTCAGCCAATTGAAGATCCGTCGCTGATAGAAAAGTCGATACTTCAGCCGTTGAAAGAGGAGCCGTAGCCTTGGCCGATGAGAGATCTATTATCGGAAGAACAGCCTTTTCAGGTGCTCTTCCTGCCAAAAATAGGAGCAGAATGTCCTCCTCTGAGTCAGAAGAAGTGTCGATGACAACGGGACGGCTTATCCCTTATTTACACTTTTACAGAAAGGATTAAAATGATAGTTAGGCAAGCTGAGTATTGAAAAAACTGAGCAAAACAAGGTGGACGGAAGCAAACCATGGAAATGGAAGGAGTCGGTGTTTCATGCTTTCTCTTTGATCGCCGAGCAGGGACGGGATCTTTACCTCTTCTTCTTCTTCCTCTTGGACAAAGGGAGCAACAACAACAATTTTCTGCACTAAGGGAGTATGTAAGGCTGACATTATTATAGGGCTTATAGGAGGTTTTATCTGTTTTCCTTTCTTAGCAGATGATGTCTTAGGCAAAGTGGTGATCGGCCCAGAAACTCGCAGAAGCCAAACACCTACGGGGTCGGAAAATAGGGCCTCACTCAGCAGTCTCCACCATAAATTGAAGTGAGGGGAAGTCTCCAGCACCACTTGAAAGAGCTTGAATTCGAAGGTCCGCAAGATGGCCAGGGTGCTATCGGCTAAGGTTTGTACATCCTCAGCCGACAGCACGGGCTTCACAGAAAAGGAAGAAACATGCCCCGGATCGGCAGGAATGTCTTGTATCAGCCCAAGCTGATGGGATAAATAGTGAGGATTATACCTCTCGCATGAGGTTTTAGCACTTCGGGCTCCAGGCTTGGCCCCCAAGAGAATCTCTCGAGGACACAGAATTCGGGCCCATAAAGTCTCTTGAGTTGCTTCGGGGCCTTCTGATAGACTTTTCAACCAGAGGGGGCCTTCTTTGCGGGCAGCATACGGAAAGAAGGCGGCGACATGGAAGTCTCGGCATTGGTGGAGATACGAGACGATGGTCTCGGCAGAGGCAGTATTTAAGGGGACCCGCAGCAGTCGATAGCCTGTCACCTGTTCAAAAGGGCTCACGGAGGCTCCTGTAATTCGGCTGACACCAAAATTGGGTAGATACTAGTACAACCACAGTTGCGCAATCCAAAGCGGACCCCCAAGGTTGGTTGGATCCTCTCCAGCGGAAAGAGAAGTCATCAGCTGGTTGATGGTGCGGTAGCCAAGGCAAGGACCAGAGAGGCTAGGTCACAACGCCTTTTGCTTCGTAGGAGAGCCGATATATAATATCGGTACTCGTTGCTAACGCCAGCCGAATGAGAGTAGATAATATACTTACACAGTCAGAGTCATAAGAAGGCCTCTTACTCCTGATTTGAAGGAGTGCCATCCACCCCTCTCTGAGCGGCAATGAAGTTGCCGTATGAAGAGGAGGCTTTGTCGAGACGAGCCTCAACAGCTGGTAGATTCTCTTCATCATGGAGCCTCAGAATCTCGTCACCATCGCATCGGAAGCCGAGGATGGTGCAGATGTCAAGGATGGTAGGGGAAAACATCCCGTGCGGAAAGACGAAGCCATTGATCGCCGAGGACTAGAAGGGAAGAACGGCGGCGAACAGGTTGCGGTCAAACGCCATTTCAAAGTCAGCCATCATGATGGCGTCCAAAATTCCCCACTGTGCCCAAATGGCCCCAAATGGAGCATAGCAGCGGTCCCGCCATTCTCTGTAATTCTTGAGCTTGCGGGGCCAATGACAGAAAGAGGTGGGGAGATTGGCAGTTGTAAAGGTGTTCTATTGCAGAGGAAAGGTAAAATCGACAGGTAAGATAGACCACAGGTGTTCACGGTAACCTCTGTAGGTAAAAGACGGGGGCCCAAGTGAACAGGCTAGCATCGGTTTGGATCGGGAATAGGATGTTTTTGTCAATAGGGGTTGCCATCACAGTTTGTTCTTTTTACTGAGAGGAAATTTACAGATCACAATGAATAGCCGCAATGAGGTAAAAGATCGATGAATCACTTAAGTAGTAGAATTTTGAGGAGAATAGAAGTTGTAGGAAGTGAGGAGTTCCGATTGGGGACCACTGCTATTTATAAGGGAGTTTGAAATAGAGCCGTTCACGAGTTCCAAAGCCGAGGCATCACAAATATTCCACAACGTTCGGGACGTTTCGTTTTTGTCAGAAAAAGAACGGCTGCTATTAATAACTGTACGATTCCCGTCACTTCGTTGACTCATGTTCGTTGAAACAACGGGACTCGGGGGGGCATGTGTTGACATCAGTTTTGCCAAGTCGATGTAACGGTTACTTTGAGTCGTTGCAGATTCGATAAGTTTTTCGAGCCGATAAAGTCAGCGATTTGAGCAGCTGTTAGTCATAGTCAACATTGGCACCACGAAGCCGTTAAGGAGTAAAACGAATTCCTGATCTTTCAGTGCGAGAATTCTGCGAGCATATCCACGACCGTTGGAAGCATTCTTTGGCCGAAAGAAACTCCACGATCTGTTAATGGCTCGATTGCAACAAGTATAAAAAGAGGACGTTGCCCAGAGCCCAGACATGACCGTCATCAACCAACAACATTAAAGTTCAATTTCTTCTACTTTGTCGTCATTTACAGTTTTCTAGTCTAGGAATTCAATTTCTTATAGCTTTCTTACCACTTTGTTACAACTTTCCTTTACAGCTTTGTTTCTAGCTTTCTTTATAGCTTTCCATTCTTCTTTCAAAGTTTAGATTTTTTTTGTACTTTCCTTGAAATAAATCAAAACGCGTATCTGCTTGTTGTTCCGAAAAGTTCTTCCGTTGTGCATTTTCAGCTAACTTTCTTGAACCCTTTCTATAGTAAGTTCAAGGAATCCTGTCCCTGATTCAAAAAAGATCTGATACCATTTTCTATTTTGTCATATCGGATCGTTTGTGTTTATCGGAAGTGTAGCCGATACCTGGTTATATCGGTTCATTATTTTGACAGTAACACATTGAAACAATAAAAGTTGTCCGATAGGATACTGAACTGAACTAATAAGTTGGCTGGGGCAGTAGTGTCTGGAATATGAAGTTTATTTGATAATTTAAATAAGTATTTAAAATTAATTATTTAAGTTTATTTAATAATAAATAATATTAAGTTGTTATTATTTATTTAATTAAAATATTTTAAATGAAATAAGAGTTATTTAAATACTTTACGATCTAATTATTATTATTTAATTTAAACTATAATTAATTTTTATATTTAAATTTAAAATTTTCATTTTTAATATTAAACACTCAAATATTCAAATTTAATCTTCAAACTTAACTTTGTCAAAAAGAATTCAATTTTCTTTTTCCATATCAAAGTAAGGCCGATATATAAAAGCAAACAACGCCTACATCTCTTGCTTAATGGCCAACAATTCAGGATGATCAACTTGAGTAATATTAGCAACTCAACAAATTTTGCCTAAGTGTTTTCCAAACTCTTTTACATATATGGTTAGTGTGTATTAAAATAGCACAATGTACTTAGAAATATATTTTAAATGTATATCTAAATTTGTAAAGTAGAATTTCACTTGTTAATAATTTGAATGAGGGACACTATAATTTTCATTTCATAAATTTCTTAGTTGAAGTACAGGAATATAAATCCAGCTTAAGAGGTATGATTTAATGAGAGATATTTTTAATTAATTTAAATCACTATTTTATCACTTTTTTATATTATTATTTGTTGCAACTTGGTGTTAATAGGATTCAACTGTACTAAAAGTATTAGGATAACAATTTATGTGATTTTGCAAGTTATTGTGAATTTGATTCAAATTAAAATTAGAAAATAAAATATAAAAAATTATAAAATAAAGAAATTATAAAAAGAGAGAAATAAAAAATCATTTAAATTCAATTTGATATTCAATTCATTTACATAAAATCCATATTTATATATGTTTAAATACATCATCTTAAAATAAATGAAACTAATAAAACAATTCTATTTTATTCATTAATAACCTTAAAAAAATAAATAGTTGTATTTTTTTTTTGGATAAATAGATAATATTGAAAACTGAACAGTCACATTTATCTTCTAAATAAATAATAGTTTCAAAAAATAAATAGCCACTATATCTTATTAGTTTCATAACATTCTCCCTTGAATGTTCATTTTCAAAATCTCAAAAATGTCCCATTAAAAACCTTCTTAGAAAAAATACCGTGGTACAAAAACCTAGTGAAAGAAAAAAAATACAATCTATGTTTTGGAGGGAACACTACATTGTTAAAAACCTGACCAAGAAAAATTCAATGGGAAATACATTGGTTAGGAAAAAAGAGTACACACACACACATAAACACTTCCCCCCCTTAGTAGCACATTCAAGATGATTTCATATATTTTAGCCAACGTATTCTAATTTTATATACTAATTTTTCAAATGTAACAATCGACAATGTCTTAGTAAATAAATTTATCATATTATTACATGATCAAATTTGTTACACATTTATTTCACTTCTTTTCTAGAGTTTATGAGTAAAGAAAAATTTTGATAAAACATATTCTGTCTTATTTCTTTTAATATGTCCACCTTTTAATTTGTTGCATATCTTATTAATTTCATAACACTCCCCATTAGATATTCATTTTTTAAATTTTGAAAATGTCTCATTGAAAACCTTCTTAGAAAAAATCTTGTGGCACAAAAACCTAGCGAAAGAAAAAACATATAATTTTAATTATGGAGGAAACACTACCTCGTTAAAAAAAACAGACCAAGAAAAACTCAGTAGGAAATACATTGGTTAGGAAAAAAGAGTACAATGTGTGTGTGTGTGTGTGTGTGTGTGTGTGTGTACACACTCCCTCTCTTAATAGCGTCATTTAATATGACTTCATATCTTTTAACCGACATATTCCAATTTTATATGCTAATTTTTCAAATGTAGCAATCAACAATATCTAAGTGAATAAATCTGTCATATTATCTCATGATTGAATTTGTTGCGCATTTATTTCACCTTTCTTCTAGAGTTCATAAGTAAAGAAAAATTCTAGTAAAATATATTTTGTCCTATCTATTTTAATATATTTATTTCTTAATTGATGAGCTGTACAAGTGGTATTTTCTTCATAAAGATGTGTTGAAATTTCCTTTTCAAAAGACAAACCATTTTTTTTTTTAATATAATGGATTATTGATCTCAACCACATACATTCTTGACTTGCCATATGAATAATAATAATTTCAGTATGATTGGAAGAATTGGCTATTATAGATTATTTTGTAGGGTACCATGATATAGCAGTAATACCATATGTAAATAAATGTCCAATTTGAGAAAATATACTTTATGTGGGTCAGATAAATAATCAATGTTTGCATTACCAATTAATATTTGACTGATTTTATTTGAATAAAACAATTTGAAATTAATCATCCCTCAAATATATTTCAGAATATGTTTAATACCATTCAAATGTCATCGTATTAATTAGAGAAGAACTAAATCTTACTAATAAATCCATATAAAATGTTATATCAAGTCTAGTATTATTAGTAATGTATATTAATGCACCAATTGCACTAAGGTATAGTACTTTAGGACCAAGAAGTTCTTTATTATTTTCCTGCGATCGAAAGGCATGTTTATTTATATCTAATGACCTGGCGATAATTAGAATACTAATGGATATGTTTTATCCATGTAAAATCTTTTTAGAACATTTGTTGTGTAGGTGATTGATGAATAAAAGTACTATCTTCTAGATGTTCAATTTTTAAACTAAGACAAAATTTGATTTTTTTCAAAATATATAATTTTATATTTTCGTTTCAGGCTATCTATTACCTCTTAGAACTCTTCCGGAGTTCTAATAAGATTGATATCATCAACATATATAATAAGTATAACAAAATAATATTCAAATTTTTTTATAAAGACACATAGACATACCAGATCATATATCCTGAGTTTAATAAATATGTATTTTCACGGTTATACCACACGCGTCCAGATTACTTTAAGCTATATAATGACTTTTGTAATTTAATAAAATAATTTTTAGGAGAGCCAAAATTGTATGCTTCATGCATACTAAATCCTTTTGGATTTTTCATATAAATATTATTATCAAAGTTCTCATATAAATAAACATTAATTACATCTATTAGGCGTATGCTAATCCTTTTACGTATTACTAGACTCACAAGGTATTAGAGTATATTTGCATCTACTATAGGTGAATATGTCTCATCATAATTAACACCCACTGTTTGCGAAAAGCCTTGTACTACAAGTCATGCTTGTATACTCACAAGGTATCAAAGTATACTTGCATCTACTATAGGTGAATATGTTTCATCATAATTAATACCCACTGTTTGTGAAAAGCTTTGTACTACATGTCATGCTTTATATCTCATGACTTCATTATTTTCATTTTACTTTTTTTAGAAATATCCATTTATAACCAATTAGTTTTATATCTTTTGGTGTTCGGACTACAGATTAAAAAATATCACGTTTTGTAAGTGAGTCTAACTCTGATTGAATCACATATTTTCATTTTTACCAATCACTTCTATGAGGCCATTCTTTAACAAATATTGGTTCAAGATTCTTATTATCTTTTAACACATTAAGTGTTATCTTGTATACAAAAATATTATCAACAGTTATTTTCATCTGATTTTAACTTATGTCGAAAGTAGAATAATTGATGGAAATCTTAGTATTCTTTTTATTACTTTTAGAAATTTAGATATTTTCATCAGTTGCTACTTGGTCCTTTATTTTTTTATTGTTCAATTTGATCACCATAATCATTTAATCATCTTTTTCTCGAGAATTTGTATCTTTTAAATCAAGGAGTCATCCACACTTCTGGCGTGCTATTGATTCAACAGCTATAGGAATTTTATTTTGTCATATTGAGACTGCTGTCCTAATAGAAATATTTACAGTTGGAATATGCAATTTAATTACCCTTATAAAATTAGTAAAAGAATTTGAAATTGATTACAAATCTTTATAAATAAATTATCTTTTAAACTTCTAATTCATTACGCTTATATGTGAATCCAAATAATTCAATGATATTGTCCAACAAGCTATTTTTTATGTGGTTTATGTTCTCTCCCTAATTTAGAAAACAAAGTTTTATTAAAATGACAATTAACAAATCTTGTTATGAATACATCACCAATCAATGATTCAATATATCTAATTATAGAGAGATAATCATATCTAACAAATATCTCTAATCTTCTTTGAGAGCCTATTTTAGTACACCAATTTGATACTATTGGTACATATATGACACACCCAAAATTCTCAAATGAGCAATATTTAGTTCTAAATTAAAAGTTAACTGTAAATGAGAGAATTTATGACAATTTATTGAACTTATATGTATAAGAATTGCAACATGCAAAATAGCATGTCCCCAAGTAGATATATGGAGATTTGTTCTCATTAGTAATGACTTAACCGTTAACTGTAACCTTTTAATGAATGATCCAGTTAGATCATTCTGGATATGAGTATAAGATACTAAATGTTCAATAGTAATGTCAATCAATATGCAATAAGTATCAAAGGTATGAGAAGAATATTCTCTAACAATATCTAAATGGATTCGTTTAATATAATAATCTAAAAATTGTGCTTTTAAACGAATTATTTAGACAAATAAATAAAATGTCAGGTTGCGATGTGATAATAAAAAAACATGTGATTATCTTGTCAATGCATCAATTAAAATCATAAAACATCTGAATTGTTTACATGGTGGATGAATTGATCCTCATATATCACCTTGAATCATTTCTATAAATATTAGAGTCTCAAACTCCATTTATATTGGAGATAGCTTAATAATCAATTTCACTTAAAAACATACAATACATGAAAATGAATTTTCAATTATTCTTCGTATCATAATTGTTATTGGATGACCTAAATGGTCATACCAAATAATAAATGTAGCAGAATTATAAAACTTCTAATTTATTAAATGATGTGCATCAATTGCATGGATGAAAGATAGATGGCTTTTCTAATAATATAGTTTTTCTAATAATGATTTTTTATCCAAATTTATTTGAGTAATATAGAGGTACTAAAAATAATTTTCCTCTATTATTTCAATATGATATCTATTTTGACGTATATCTTTAAAACTTAATTAACTTTTTTTTGAAATTTTGAGAAAAATAATACTTTATGAATAATTATAGTTGTTCCTCTAGATAATAATTCTTCAATCAATTTTACACTATTACTTATAGTATTAACATTTATTTCTTCCATCTTAAAATAAGATAAAATATATTTTATCTTTCAATATAGTATGTGTAGTATCACTATCAATTAGGCATATATCTTCAATGTTACTTTTAAATCCAATAAACGGAATAATAGTCATCCAGACATAACAAAATATTTATAAATTTAAATACACAAATAATAAAAGATTTTTTTAATGCTAATTACTATTACAATACTGAAAAAAATAAGATATAAAATAAAAATATTAAAAATAAGCTTCTAATTCTACTGAACATTATTATCACCAATCAAATGATCAATTCTTTATTTTGGATGCTCAAAGAAATAAGACATATCCAAATTAGTTACATCCACATTAATATTTTCAAGATTTGTATCATCATCATCATTACGAAAAGAACATTGTATAATAAAATTTTCTTCAACATTTTTATCTTCCTTCTTAATAGAAGCTTGATAAATATCAACAAAGTATTTTGCTATACAATAGGTATAGGACCATTTATCTTTCATGCTACACTAATAATATTTTATCTTCAATTGTGAAGATCACATTATTTCCTTTTCCTTTCTTGTTATTTCTTGCCAATTTCTGGTGGTTATAATTTATTCTTCGTAATTTTGGTTTGATCACTATGATCATAATAAGTATTTATATTATATTCGTATATACGTCCATGATCGTGACCATGACCACGGCTTCTTTTGGGGTCAAAATCATTAGTTTTAACAGTATTGACTTTTAGAAATAGAGTAGAACCTGTTGATCAGACTTTATGGTTTTTCATTAATAATTTATTATTTTGGTTAGTTACGAAGAGACATGATATCAATTTTGTATATTTCTTGAGTCATTTTTCTCGATATTACTGCAGGAGCACATTTGAGGTATAAAAAGTGGAGAAAGTTTTTTTCCAACTTATCTTTAGCAGTAATATTTTCTCCACACAATTTTAATTGTGAGATAATTTTAAATATAATAGAATTATATTCATTGACGAATTTAAAATCTTGTAAGCACAAATGCATCTAATCATTACCGCGCTTTTGGAATGATGACTATTTTCTGGTGGTTAAACATTTCTTTCAAATTATTTTGCAAAACAAGTAAATCTTTCACAATAAGGTATTGCACTTTTAAATCATCATGAAGATGATAATGAATAAAAATCATAAATTTAGCACCATTTTGTGATGATTATGAATTTCCTTCTACAATGGTATCTGTTAGACCCATTACAATTAAATGCATTTCAACATCTAGTATTCAGAATAAATAATTTTTTGGTAATATCAATTGTTGCAAACTCAAGTTTGGTGAGGTTCGACATGCTAATATAAAATTAAATAAAGAAACCTTTCTTCTCCACTTAAAAAATCAGGCCACTTGATTGAAAAATCAGCAGAGTGACTTTGCTAGTGTCGACTTGATAGTAAACTTCGCTAAGGGCTAATTTGGGAGGGATTATTTAAAGAGAAAAGAAGGGATATTTGGGAGAGAGGTGAGTTAATTGAAGCTGTTTGTGAGTTTTATAAGAGAAGTGGAGGGATGTTGCATCACTCCTCCCTGCAGAATTGTTTCTCTCTAAGGCCTAGTTTGCGAGTTGAAAAATGGAGAGAATAGGAGGGATTTGGGGAGAAATCTCTTCTCTTTTCTTGTTTGAGAGGTTTTTTTAGGGAAGAAAGGGAGAGAATTGGAGTGATCCCAAACACCTTGATTCGTTTCTCTCCAAATTGGAGAGAAATGGAAAGGAGAGAGAAATTTTAAGTTCTTTTCTTTAACTGACAAATTTAACCTTTACAAAAGACCTTCTAATTTTTATTACCTTGCATATCCTCAACTTCATTTATAAACTTCTAAATGGTATTTTAATAAATAAAAGATAATCATTTATTTTCTTTCCAAACTCCCAGATAAAAATAGTGCTCTTGTTTTCTTTTATCTCCTCAACTCCCAAATAACTTTAGACATATATCATCGCACCTTTTTTTTTTCTTCTTTTCTCTTATAAATTAAAGTTTCCCCTCTTTATTTTTCCTCCTAAACTCGCAAACTAACCCTAATTGTGGAAGAAAGTGGGACGATCCATATAGAAGACTTGTGAAATGACAATTTCTCTGTTTTTTTAGTTTTAAAAAATTATTTAAAAAATTTCTCATGGCTAATTTTGTAAAATAAACTTTTAAAATAAATTTTATTTTATTTTCTTTCTTAAACTCCCAAATGACATTAGATATAAATCAATTCATCATCCTTTCTCTTCTTTTCTTTCATAATTTAGGAGTTATCTTATTTTCTTTTCTTCTCTAAACTCGCTAACTAGTCCTAAAATAATTTTGATAGTGTTAACTTGGTTATAACCTTCAGTATAACAATTTTGATAGAGCCTCGTACTCATAAGATATTGTGAATTTGATTCAAAATAGAATAAGAAAATAAAATATAAAAATTGTAAAATAAATAAATTATAGGAAAGAGAGAGAATCATTTATATTCAAATTAATATTGAGTTCGTTTATATAAGGCCTCGGTTTAGATATATCATATTAAAAGATAAAAAATAAACTTAATAAATATAATTTTATCTTATCAATTTATATTTTAAAAAAATAAATAATTATATTTATCTTCTAGATAAATAGATAATATAAAAAACTAACAATCGCATTTACTTTTTAAATAAATAGATAATTTTAAAAAATGAATAATCACTCTATTTTATTAATTTCATAACACAAGTAATATTTTAATTTTAATTTGATGTAATATTAACCAACTATTACTTCTCATATTTTTTTTTTCTAAATATTATTTCTCATTTACACCAAAGGTTTTAATCCTTTTACAGGTTCAAAATATGCTCCAAATAAAAAATGAATTTCTTTTTTTTTTTTTTTATTGATTATCCCCAAGAAAAGAAAAGGAAAGAGAGTTCATCCCTTTGGGTTGGATGGTAATTTCAGATTCGACAAATTTGACAACCCGAAAAACATGCTTTGACGATTGTGTTCTCTGTCTTACTGGTAATTTCCGGCATGGGTTTCCCTGAAATAGTAGTATAGAACTGATTCTTCAAGAATCTTGGGGACGTTTTCATTAAATTAAAAAAAAAAAAAAGTTGGGTGGGATTTGTCTCTGAAAGATCAGATTTTGATTTAAAAATCTGAAGTCAAAATCTGAAGGGATCAAGAACTGTATTTTATTTTATGGAAAGAAACGGAGATTGTTTGTTGGGAGATAATTCTCACCCAAAACCAACCTTGGATGGTGGAAACTCGATTTTGAGTTCAACTCTCTTTTTAGATAACGTTGGAGAGGTTGTTCTTAAGCATAATTCTGATGGATTATCTTGGAAATCGGTTGATACTTCATCTGATGTAAGATTTCGTGTGAGCCCATTAAAATTGTTTTCTATTTTGTTTATTTCTATATGCATTTTGAGATATCTGTACTTTTTCATTATTCTCTTCCAAATGGATTTTGTCTCCCTTTCTCAACTGTGGATGAAGATTCCTTTTAGTGCTCTTTAGGATGTTTTATATGATTTTGTAGAGACTGGTGTGTTTGTATGCTGAGATTAGGCTTTTTGTTCTCCTAGTTTAGACAAGCTTGACGGGAAGATGGGTTTCTAGTTGGGGTTTTTTCTCTGATATGATGTGATATCATAAACGCATGAAACCAAATGCTTTCAAATGAAAATTAAGTTGATTGTATTTTGAACACTATTTTTATGGGGTCTGCTAAATTTCAGATAATAATTTGGCGATGGCTGACTTTCAGCTCCGTTTAGCTGGGTTTAGGGTGCTGCAGTTAATGTGTGGTTCCCAGAACGTAGCAATAATTCTTCATTTACTGAGAAAGAGAGTAATATGTTACATCATCTGTCCTAAAAGGCTCAATAATTTTAAAAATCTTAGTGTAGAATTTTAAAGAACTAGAAGTCTGAAGTTTTCATCATGTAGCAGAAAATGGGATTTGTGATTATCTGTGTAAGACACGGATAAGACACTGTATCACTGACAGTGTAAGATTTGGCTATGACTTGGAAGATATGATCAATCAGCATGTGAAAACAATTGCCTTGGGTGGATGGGATTTTCAACTTGATTCTGCCACTGGTACTGATAAATTGTACTCATGTTATAACTCATACATTTTTTATGTTGATGCTAGGTCTCAATTTATTTCATTTTATAGACACACTAGGAAGTTAAAATCTCATAGTCATCGTGAACTTCATATTTAGATCTGTTAGTATTGGTTTATTGCTGGTAAATATGAGTCCATAGTCGCTGGAATCAAGTTAATTGATGATACAATGTAAATACTATGCATGTATGTGTACTTTTTGTGGGGGAAAAGCACGTGTCTTTGTTTGGATTGCTTCCACCTTACTGCAGCATGGAGTATCCTTTGGAAAACTTATATGAGATTACAACCCCATAACAAGCAGATATGTATTAGGTGTCATGTTCTTCAATTTTTGGCATGAACAGGATGGATCATTTTGTTGGCGTGCAAATTTCTTATCAAATTCAGACACCGTGGTTAAATTTGCTGACATATATGCTGTTGAGTTGATTGACTGGGGTACCGTGCACCAGTGTGCTCTTGCAAGTGCTGGAGGATGTCTCTTGGGTCATTCATTTGAGGTTACAAATATTATCATTCCTCTCTTTTTTTTCCCCCCCTTCTTAATTGTATACTTATTGGCCATACAAGTGCAGACATTTGATAGGGAGATTATGTCTGTTGCTGCAGATGCACCGGTTTTGTGTGCGTACCATCCAGAAGTCAAAGACCCATCCATCTCTTTGGTCCCCCTCAGTGTACACTTTTGGTCATATGGATTTGCAGACCTGCCAGATATGGGTTAACCAAATTAGTGCTTCTCTAGACATGGAACCAGACCGACCTAAAAACCTCTTGGTATGATTCCAGGTGTTTGACTTATGCTAAGAAAATTTTGATTAGTTTTTGATTTTTCAAAACAAAATTGTATACTATAAGATGGAAATGGAAAACAGCCAGCAACATTATTTCCAGCCTTTATTTGTGATTGACTAGGTTTTTATCCATCCAAGAAGTGGGAAAGGAAATGGGTGTAAAACTTGGGAAGCTGTGGTTCCAATATTTTCTCAGGCAAATGTGAAGACAAAGGTTGATTCTTAGCTTCTTTTAGTAGTTAGTACATGTTTCTTATGTATTTCAAAATCATTTTTTTGGTAGGAAGTTGAGCTAGTATCCAAATTTTGTGATCTCATGTTAGAAGTTTATTCTGTCTAAATGCTCTAATGCATTGTTATTCTATATATTTGCATTAACTTGCCATTATGTTTGTGGCCTACATGAATATTAATGATTCATCTCCTCCCCAGGTCCTACTCTTCTAAAGCTATTTAACAAAATCATATGTTTCCTTTCTTCAACCTTCTAGGATGAGTTTCCATCATGTGATTGCAAACTCTGTAGTTTTTTCAGCTTGTATTCTATGATTTTCTGCATGTGGCTACTGTTCTACTTTAAACAATAATAATCTACAGTTATTCTTTATGTTTTCTTCAACAGAAACAACAATTATTTTTCAATATTGTTTTCAACATTTTCTTCAGGTCACTGTTACTGGGAGGGCTGGGCATGCTTTTGATGTAATGGCCTCTATGACGAATAGGGAGCTGAATTCATATGATGGCGTGGTAGCTGTTGTAAGTATTTTTACTTTCTTTGCATGCGTTACTAAGCTTTATAAATTTGCGAGGGTAATTTTCTTCAAGCCACCATGAAGTTGGTTTCATTCTAGTTCTGTGGACAGAATTTTAGCTTGGTGTCTATTTATGCTTCACAGTATTCTGGTTTTCTTACCTAGGTAATGGAAATTAATACCAATAATTTCCTTTGAAGAGCAAAAAAAGGGGTGGGGTGTTACCTCCATGGCCATTAAAAAGCTCAAAAAAAGCATAGAAACTGATGAAAGAATGGGTACTTCTGCCTCAGCTGACCATATACCTCCTGTATCATTGTGCCTGTCCTGCTTGTGGTTTACCATGCTTTCCTGTTTAGGTAGTTTTGATGGATTCTGGTGGATTTACTAAAATTTGTAGGTTGTCCTTATCTTAGTTTGTATTAGTTATTTGCCATTGGCTTATATTGGAAATATCCCTGATCTCTTATTATTATATATTCTTTGTTTACCTCTAACGTCGGATCAAGTACTCCACTTTAGGAGTCTTTCTTTTTTTGCTTGATATATTTTATTCCAGTGGATTTTACTATTTAAAAACAAGATTAGACACAATTGATAGTTCTACTAATTTGGTCCATACATATATCATGCATACATCTAATTTGTTATCTTTGCTTTTCCTTTTGTTGTTTTGTATGTTCCTAGGGTGGTGATGGCTTATTCAATGAAATCCTTAATGGACTTCTCCTGTCTAGGCATAAAGTTACGTACCCCCCACGACCTGTCGATGTTAACCATTCAGTTGAGAATGGTTACATGGGGTCTGTTAATAATGCTGATGGAAACAATTTGGAGTCTTCTGATCCCGGTGAAGATCATTCCCCCCTGCTCATGAATTCAGGGCATAATGGACCCCAAATTACTTGTTTCAGTATGTTGTAAATAAGCAAATCTCCATACAAGTGCTGCCTTTTTTAATATTTTAAAAAAAAAACTTTTGACTTTAAATGGTTCTTATCATTGATATGTGTGGCGGTGCAGGATCCAAAGATGATTCTTGCCAGACAGGTTAGTTTAGTTCTAACCCAAGGTAATTACATTGGATATATTTTATGCTTCTCTATTGCATAGGTTCTTTCCTTTTAACTGATTCAACCCCAAATGACTATAGTAGAAATGTTTTACCTAACTACTGCTTTATGGTGCTTTCGGCAGAGAGTGATCTGGACTTTTCTCTTCCTCATGAACGGTTTAGATTTGGGATAATTCCAGCGGGATCTACTGATGCCGTGGTGATTTGGTATTATCCTATGATTTTTTCTTTTTTAAAATCAACTTCAACTACAAACTTGTTGACTCATTCAAAACTAGTCTTGTGTATTCCTTTAACATTATTTGGTGGTTAGCGTGAGGCATTTGGGGCTACTCCTTTCTTGTGTTAAGCAATCAGCCTTGTAATTAAGTTTTCTGGTTTTGCTTTTTCCAAGGTTATTTAAGGCTTGTTCACCCTAGCATCGCGCTAAGTGCTAAAAACTTGCTCGCCTTGATAATGCAAGGCACCTTTCAGAAATATAAAATGTATATATATATATATATATATATATATATATATATATATCGTAAACTGTATATATGATCAACAAATTAAATGCCTAACTACTAAAAGATATTTTAATTATATATCAAAGCATTTTTAATTTCTAAGCTTGCAGTCAATGTTTTGTTTTATCTCAGTTGTCTACCCCTTCTTTTACTATTTGACCCTTATTTCTTCTTTTAAGAAAGGCCTAAAATAGTAAATATATAGCCAGCTGTGGCACATAATATAGAAAATGACAAACAGCTATTAAAACAGGTATATGACAAACAGCTGTTAAAAAAGGCATTTAAAGAGTCCATTTAAATCAGTCAATGAAACATAGCTGTTATAAAAGGTATTTGAAGGGTCAATTTTAATCAGGGGTTCGCCTGGAGCATCTTAGGCCCTGTGCCTAGGCGACTGAGGTGCTGCGCTGTATTAAAATAACCTCGCCTAGAGACCTTTGAGGTTCCTCAGTCTCTCCTTGCCTCGGCTAGGCAGTTGGCGCTTGCCTCAATAACACTGGCTTTTTCTCTGGTTAGACACAATTGTGTGCTTTTCTAGTCTGATTAGTTTCATGGAAAGTGATCATTCTGGAATTCCTTTTAGATTTATGATTGTCATAAAGCTTGTGTATTCATAAATGAAACTTCATAATTTGTGAAGCTGACAATTGTTTGAGCTCATATGGCTTCAAATATGGTAGCAAGAGCCTTCACATAACCTGCCCATCTGGATTGGTGGAATTTGAGATGGGGGGAACTGCATTAATAACACCGTGATTGAGTAGGATTTATAATTTTACATATGTTAGAACATTTGAGGCTCCCGTTTAAGCCTTTTTTAATGTGTATTGGTGAACAATTCAATTTTTTTTCGTCACTTTCTGTTTTGTCTGTTGCATACCTGCTATACTCTTTTACAATGTCACTTACTCTAGGGCTTGCTTTATTAGTAAAATAGGTCCAGCATTGATACTGGCCTAGAATTATTAAAGGCATGATATGGAAACTCTGAATTGGTGCTTTTTTTAATTTTTTAAAGTTTTTGCTTCCTTGGAATGTCCTGTTGGTCTTGCTAAAAACTGCCCTTTCAACCACTTTCAGTACAACTGGGGCTCGAGATCCTATAACATCAGCCTTGCATATTGTTCTTGGTAAAAGAGTGTCTCTTGATATTGCTCAAGTTGTAAGATGGAAAAGGACTTCGGTTTCAAAGGATGACCTCTATGTTCGCTATGCAGCCACATTTGCCGGGTACTTTTGTCGCTTTATTCTTTATTTGGAGCAATGTCTGTGTGATATAACCTCATGTATTTATTCTTTATTTCGAGTAATATTTCCAGGATATATGTATTCTTTTTTTTTTCTCATAATTTTCTGTATCAGATTTTTTTCTGATGGCAGGGTTTTCTCCTAGGGCTCAATAGGGCTTGAACTTCTTGTTCTCATACTACTTTCCAGGGCATGAATATGCTTTTTGTGTCTAAATTCTTTTGCCTGCCTTATAGGTATGGTTTTTATGGAGATGTCATTTCAGAGAGTGAAAAATATCGGTGGATGGGTCCCAAGCGGTATGATTATGCTGGAACAAAGGTGTTTCTCCAACACAGGTATGCATATAAGGCTCTGCATTTACTGTCTTGATGATTACAAAAGAATTGGAGTTGATTAACGATTAATGCTTTGCGTTTATGACTTCATTCATCAAGTTTTTTTGGCTCTGGAAATATTATACCTGGACATAATTGCTCGAGCTTGTTGGTTATTTTAAATGCATTACAAGAGATCCATTATCAGAAAACTCAGTGCTTCCTTTTTAGTGACCTGGATCCCTTGAATTTAATTTGAATACTCAAGGATTCCATTTCTATTTCATATTGATTGTCAAGATAGAACAATTTCACATTTGCACGGTTGATATGTGTTTTAGTCTTTTTTCCCCCCATAACTTCCAAATTCTAAAAACAAAGCCTTGGTCCTGTATTTATTTATTTGTTTCTGTGCCATCATTGTGCAATACAGGAAGTAGTTTTCCACTCAGGATGTTATTCCAAATTATGCAAGATATGGGATTTTCTCTTTGTGAACATTCTGCTTGACTAATCCGGCTATGGTTTAGGATACTGACTCACTTATTGCTGTTTTTCTCTTCTTAACCTCTATGTGATTGCGACTGTCATCATTGTGAAATTTCATGTTCTCAGTTTTAGGACCTTTTTCTCCATTCTCCCATCCCATCTCTTCACACGAATACACAGAGATATGCATAAAATTTGTGGCCAGAATCTTTGTCATGCTTGAAACCAAGTATCTGGGCCTGGACTTGCATTATGTTGTCCACATACTGAGCGTATTTCTCTACTATATATTGTTCTGATGAATTTAGTCCTGATCATGTGTGGGAGGCATTCAGCATTTAAGATGTTCTCTTAATTCTGCTTCTCTCAGGTCGTATGAGGCAGAAGTGGCATATCTGGAAATTGATTCAGAAAAAACAAGCCCTAGTCCTGAAAGAGGTCCTTGGATTCGTAGGATGGAAGCGATGTGTCGTCCACCTAAACAATCAAATGGAGAGATCTGTCGTGCCAGGTGCAGTGTTTGTAACAAGAACACAATTCAAATATCAGCAGGAGTATCCAATGTGGAACCATACTTGAAACAGTCAAGATGGTTGAAGTCTAGAGGGCGTTTCCTCAGTGTGGGTGCTGCTGTAATATCCTGCCGAAATGAAAAAGCGCCTGATGGTCTGGTTGCAGATGCACACCTTTCAGATGGTTTCCTGCATCTTATACTAATCAAAGATTGCCCCCGTGCACTTTATTTATGGTAACTTTTGGCAACTCTCTCTCTCTCTCTCTCTCTCTCAATCTTTTTCTCATATATGATTGGCATATGCAGGCACCTTACTGAGATTGCAAGAAAGGGTGGTAATCCCCTTGATTTTGAATTTGTCGAGCACCACAAAGTATGTTGGTGTTTGCTACTTGTTACCCTATCACTCCTGCTGTTATTTTGCTTTTCAGGTTGATTATAAACTTACTTCCTGTGCCCGGTATGCAGACTCCTACTTTCATGTTCACTTCTTATGGGAAGCAGAGTGTATGGAATGTGGACGGTGAGATCTTACACGCACATCAACTTTCTGCACAAGTATTTCGAGGTCTTGTTAGCATCTTTGCAACTGGCCCTGAAGTCTCATAGATGCTTTCAAATCCAGAATTTGTTTCTTATCTGTACTATGAAGTATGGTATACTCAAGCCCTCTCTAGTTTCCAATGCCAGTGTCTAACTTATGAAGCCTTCATAATTCGAAAAAACTAACTGCAACGTGACTTGTACTATTACATGTGGATAGCATGTCTCTTGTAGCCTAAAATTGAGGAGCTGCTCCTTCAGATATCGCAGAAACCATGCTGTTCCTTTCTTCAAGTGTTGGGAAAGTTCCTACTACTTATATTCTGCACTTACTGCTGCTGCAACAAGCTTTTACTTTGGAATTATTATGTTAACAATGTTATTCAGCCTGTGGTGGCCATAGTGAAAGTCTTCTGATTAGGCTGGGTGTAAAATATATCTTTCACATAAATGTGCACTTTGCCTTTGGACGTACGTTTCGTGCCAAGGAGTGTTTTACACTCTGCTCATCAAGGCGTTCCCAACCTTCTGATTTCTCTTTGATTTCTTGCAAATAAAGATGTCAAAATCAGCAGACAAACGAAGAGGTCATCATGACTTTCCAAGATGTGCCTCAAGTTGTTGTCTGTATTCTAATTTTGTTGGGTTAATTCGCGTATCTTATCTTTCACTTTTCATTCTTCAGTCAAACCAAGCATTCGTATCCCAACAACTCCTACACCGGTGGTATGAAACAATGTCTACACTATTGCCAGTAAGCACTTTCTTTCCATTTCCTCCGCCCCCTAGTCTTTGGACGATCACATATTGCTTTGCAGAATTCATACTTTTTGATGAGTTACATACTCTGTCCTTCCCATCTGGTTAACTTGCTCAAATATAACTTGGACTGAAACAATAGCTTCATATGAACATTCGATGGGGTTTTTGTTTTGGCGTTCTAGAGCCTGATATGCACGATTCATTACAGAATTGGAAAGGGTACAACCGTACAATTGAAACACTTTTGTCAAACCAAATTTATCCTATCAGAAGCACCAAAAGCTCATCCTCTGATGCGAAAATTACCAATATTGACTTGATGGTTATGGAAGTTTATATTTTATTTTTTTTATGTTATCTAAAGTATATTCTGATTTTCTTATTATGAATTAAATATTTAATTATTTAATTATTATCTTATCAGTACAAAAGAGATTAAACTATTTAAGTAAATACTTATATATATTTTTTATTATAGTTAATAATATATTATCTATTAACGCATGAATAATGCAAATAAATGTGTATGCATATATAGAAATATACAATAATAGTATTGATATTTTTAGCTGAGAATTACACAATAATTAAGGATCCTCATTTTATCATTGTGATAGAATGTACATTACACAACTACCATCATAATTCTCAAATTGGACTGTGATGCCTCATCTACAGCTGTTGCACTAAGTCATCGTCTCCATCTGGTGCAACAGTCCAGCTATGTATCGTTCTATTAATATTTTGCAAGAGGCCATGGTTAATAGATGTAAGTTAGAGATTTGATTGCTACACCACAGAGAAATGATGACGTCGTGCAGTGGCTGCACCCAAAAATTTCTTCCCAGGAAGGTTCCTTCAAAGCCACCGCTTGCAGTGCATTTTTTTTTTTAGAATCTCTCTCCTTCTTCTCCCCTCTTCTTGCCACTGCAATCCCGGTGGAATTGCAAAATATCTCTCTCAACACAATTTCAAACCAAAGTACAGGACACACCGATCAAACTGGCTGAAATCTGGTATGGCTTGAAAAAACTTCCATGAATATTCAAACGAGCACAAGCCGAGAAACTCAGATATGTAGCACATTTCGAAGCCCAAAAACTACAAAACGCAGCTCATTTCAAAGCCCAGAAATGCTGCGGAAGACCAACCTTGATTCCGATCAATTCATGGGACTTAAACTAAAAAGAAATAATTAATGATTAATTATTTATTAAGTTATTTATATAAATTTAAGAAATAAATAATTAATGTTTAATTTTTTTTTGTTCATTTAGGTTCATTAATTATTTATTAGGTTATTTCTATAAGTTTAGAAAATAAATAGTTGATGTTTATTATTTTGGACTTTTTGGTCTATATATCATCGTACATTTAGAGAGGAAGAAATATACTAACATCTTTCTTTCTATATGACATCTACCATCTTTAAGTTTCTAGTCCAATGATCCACGACTTTTCCGCTTTCCAAGGGAATTATCCTAAAGTAAACATCCAAATTATATTTCCCAAGGCCCTGAACATTTTAGATCATTCAGACAACTATAAGGGACGATATTGTGTAAAAATTATCTTATACAAGTCTATTTTAACTAACTAATCTACAATAAAAATTACTATCGCATATCAAAAGTATATTGATATGAAGGACTAAAACGCAGGAAACAACATGAAGGACCAGAAAAATACACCTCATAATCTGATTCATCTCAGTGAAATAAACCGGAAAATCACAAATACAAAAATTTCGGGGTAAATTTAGTCAAACATCAATAAAAAATGAATCTTGATTCCCAATAAATTCACGCCTCAAAATTCTCTGATTTCTCAGGTTGAAACACCAACTCAGAAGGCGACAAAAACCAAAAACCAGAAAAATCATGAATATGAACAATTAGGAATCCACAGGCTCACAGCCAGATAATCCAAATCAGTCCATTGAAATAACATCCAAAAAGTTTAGATGACAAGTGTGTTTAATAATGTTGACATGGCCTGGATCTATTTCCAGTTTGATCATTTTGGCATCACATGCAGATATAATATTTTACCTTCGACAGAAGCAGCTGCTTTGACAGATAAAGAATATATCCGGCGACTAGAGAAAAATGGTGATAGTGTAAGCAGACTAAGGAAAAATTCTAACACGGAAAATGTTTCATAGACTAAGTATATTAATGATTTGTATTATATATAATATAAATTATATGGTATAATTTACAAATATACTTAATCTCTTAATTCATAATTCATATAAGAATTGTTCTAAACTAAGAGTCAAGCAAAGGATACACCCAAGAGCAACTGTTCTTCGATGCTCAGCAACTTAAAGGAGCTCGTAGGTGGGCAGCTAGTGTTGAGGATACTTAGTCAGTGAAATGTTAGAAGAGATAGTGTACTATATAGTAAGTCATATTTTTTATAATATTTATATATTTTATATTTTGTTGTGATATCAAAGACGTTTAAGTACTAGGAAAAAAAATTATGCCTCAATAGAAAGTGATAACCTTAATTAAAAGTTATAATTTGTGAAAACATAACTAATCATATTAAAAAGTTATAATCAAAGAAAGTTATGACTTGTGAACTTATGATTGATTATTAGTAAATAGTATTAACTAAAAGTTATGATTTATAGAAGTGTGACTAGAGTTATGTTATAAATAGATTGTCTCTACTTTTCTCGAAGTGAAGCATTCCATTTTGTCTCTTTTCGAAAGATTACTTAGAGGTTTTACAAATTATTTATTGATGATTTTTGGGAGAAATTAAAATATTTATTATCTTATTTTTCAAATATTCTTTTTATATCCTAGAGGTAATTTACCTTAATCCTTAACAAATATTTCGTGTAATTGGGACAAATAACATCTTAAAGAAAGTGTTATACACACTTCAAGAATTCTTCTTTCTATTCTCTCTTACATTTTCTTGAACAATCCATATACACCAACAGCTAGCTACAACGCAAAACCCAGCCAAAATATAAATTGGTAGAAAGAGTAGAAAATCGTAATCGATTTTTCCTTTCGGAATCGTAATTGATTTTTCCTTTCGGCTGCTATTGACTTTATGAAAGAGAAGAGTGAATAATAAAATAATAATTTTATCCTTCATTTTTTATTGGATTAGAGGATTGAATTTTGATAACTTATAGAATAGTAAGATCTAAACATTTAAAAAATTTAAAGAATTATTTTACACTTTTTTTAGTTAAAAGACAAAAGTTAAAATTTGAAATAATTAGAAAGTCACTAAGATTATTTGTTTGTCTTTTTTTTTTTTTTTTTTTTGCAATTGAGCCTCCTATTTTTCATTTTTTATGGTGCGGCCTTGGACTTCCTTCTTTTTCCTATCAACATCATTTTAGACTTAGTTTGGTTGGAGTGAAAATAAAAAGGAAAATGGGGTATGAAATAAATCACAAGGTAAATCCAAGATTTAACTCTTTTTGTTAGAGTATAAAGAGAATAGAAAGTAAATGTGGAAGAGAAGTGGATTTCCCTCCACATCAATAAGTCTCTCCATTTCGATTGGGGCAGAATGAAAGGTAAATTGATGTTAAAAGACATTTCTATCTTAAGGCTATTCTCTTATTGTAATTATATCCTCATATAATATCTCTAGAATATCATTCTGTGGAGAAGCCGTTTCAAACTATGTCTCATCTTGGAGGTGGTCGGCACAAGATTCAAGCCAAATTTTTGGCATTTCTTCAACTTCTTCTTATTTGGTTTGTAAATCATAATCTTCCTTTCTTTTTTTTACTTTTTCTTTGTCTTCCTTCTTCTAATTTGAATTCTAGTATTTTTTTTTTCCAAGTTGAGATTTTGTATTATACTCATTACTTCATGTGCTTACTCTAATCCACTTTCCTTCTCTGTTTTGTGTCATCAATTTTGTGGCTTATAGATAATTTGTTTTGAGAAAGATTGATGTGTTGTACTATTCAAGGTATGCTATTAATTCCTTCTTGACAATTTTCATGCTGCAATTTTCATTTTAAATTTATGTTCCCTTGAAAAGGGAACATAAGATCTCTATTATTTTAATTGCCTTGTTTATGGTTAACCAACTCATGGATCCGAAGTATAGTATTTAATTGGAAAGCACTAGTTAGTATTCATTTTCTAATATTTTAGTTATTTGTTATCTTGACTATTCAAGATTGTGTACATATTCTGCTATTCATTCCTGCAGCTCTAGTTAGCACTCTATGAAGGAAACATTCGATAATTATATTAATTTTTTGTAGTTGATTTTGAAAAGTTAATGAAATTTATATATTTTTAAATGGTATTGTTCATTTGTAATTAGTTCTATTAATTCATTCTTAGAAGAATTTATACTTTTCTTCTACTTGTTTTTTAATCCAGCCCTTTGTTGTAGAAGTAGTTTTAGCACATCTTTTTTTTTTTTTTTTTTATGTGAAAGTTTTCTTTGAATGCTTATATGCACAATGTCCATGTATGTTGTGTAATTTTGTTATTAATGGATTAGATAGATATGTTAAATAATTGGAAAGGATTTGATGCTACAATAGAAGATTATGACTTGCAAGATAATGTGGAGAATAATAGTTTGAACATTTTGAGTGATTGAGAACAAAGATGTCGAGTAGTTGTGGTTTAAGTGCTATGCTTTGCTGTCCAAGCTATTCATTTGTTAGGAATAACAGTTGAATTAATTTCTATTGAGTGAGGACCCAATCTAGAATCACAAGAAGTGAGTATACAAAGAGAAAGGATTCACAATGAATTAATATATGATCCCAACACTAGTAACTATGCAAATGATATAATTAGAATAGGGTCTCATGCTTTTTTAAGATTGTGTGAGATACTTCGAAGTATTAGGCGATTACATGATTATAGAAATTCAATTATGGAAGAATAAGTACCTAAATTCTTGTAGATGTTGAGCTATGCGACTAAGTAGAAAAATATTCGAATTTTCTTTCGTCGATCTACTGAGAGTGTTAGTCATCATTTTTATGCCATGTTAAGGGGAATTGTTGCACTTGAAGATATTTTTTTTAGACAACCTACAGGGAGAGATGTGGCACCTCACATATAATATAGTGGCATATTTTATCCATTTTCCTAGGTATAGAGAAAATTACACTTATCAATTTATTGAAATTTTCATGTACATTATATAAAAATAGTATAAGAGTTCAATAATTTCATTTAAACTTTGTTTAACTTGCAGAATTGCATAGGTGCAATTGATAGGACTCATATTGGTGTAAAAGTGTCTAAGTATGTTGCACCAAGATATTATGGAAGAAAGGAATGGCCAACTACTAATGTGTTTAGAAGCTTGTCACTTTAATATAAAGTTTACTTATATTTTGAATGGGTGGGAGGGGACTGCATCTGATTCAAGGATTTTGAAAAATACTTTAAATAGATAAGATAGTCTTAAAATACTCTGAGGTAAATTCAAATATATGTTTAGTAGTTTATTATTAATAAAAAAATTAGAACACAACTTTATTAGGTGGTCTAACTTTTTCTATAAACTAATGTCGAAGGTAAATTTTACTTAGTCAATGTTGGATTTATGTTAAGGAGCGGACTTATTACACTATACAGAGAAGTCCAATATCACTTAAAGAATATTCTGCACATCCCCCAGAAAATGCAGGAGAGTTGTTCGAGTTGTTTAACCTTTGTCGTGCATCACTTTGCAATGTTATCGAGAGATCGTTTGGAGTTCTTAAAAAATATTTTCCAATCATTGGTGGTGGTCAAGTTATTACTTATCATGTGGACACCCACACAGATATCATATTAGCATGTTGTATATTACATAATTTTTTATTAGGAATTGATCTTAATCCACAAATTTTAGCTAAAGCGGATTGTGAATTAATGGAGTAAGAACATGATATGGAGTATAATAATGAGGCTAGTAACGATGATGACTATGACCAAGGTGCAAAATTAAGGGATGAAATTAAAAATTAGACGTGGGCAAATTATTTAGAGAATTGTTAATGCACTTTTTATATTCATTTCCATGTCTTAGTTGTATTTTTGATGTATTGGACTTTTCATGTTTGTTACTGTGACATTTTTATAGTCTAAGTATATGGACTTTTCTTATTTATTCATTTCCATGTCTTTGTTGTATAATTGATGTTTTCCAATTATACTATATTGAATTGTTAGCTAGATTGTATGTATGAATGGAGAGGCCAAAAAAAACAAAATGTTGAAAGAAAATGTTCTAAAGGTATAACATTGACTTGGAAGGATGAGACGGATTCCATTCTTCTTGATGCATTTATAGAGGAGCAAGAGAAAGGAAAATAGGGTTGATGAAACATGGATAGTCAAGACTTGTAGTGAAAATTTTGACTTTCCCATTGAAAATGAGCATGTTAAGAATCGTCTAAGGATCTTGAAATCTAATTTTAGAATTTGTCATGATCTTTTTCATGGAAATAGTGGATTTGGTGGGAATCTTGAAACTAGATTATTTGAAATGCACAAGTATGGAATGATAGAATAGAGGTAATTTTCTTATTTATTTATATTCTTCCAATTATTTACCATTTCTTTATTATAAATTATTATTATGTTGAAGTTACTAAATTATTTTTTCATGTTTAATATGTGCAGGTAAACCCAACAATTGAAAAATAGAGGTACAATCCAATTTCCTATTATGATAAAATAGAGCTTCTTTTCTTCAAGGACCGTGCAACTGGAAAATGAGCTACAAGTGCTAAGGAGAGGCTTCGCCAATAGGAAAAGGAAGAAAATGCCACTCACAATGATGAGTCTGTTAGTGGTATTGATTCTTATCAATCTCTTTTGGATGCTATGAGTCCAAATGATACTCCTAACCCACTATATATATCAAGAGGTACTAAAAGGAAGGCTGCCATGGTGGATTTGCTTGAGAAACAAATTGAAGTAATCAATTCTGGAATAAGTGGAGTTGTTGAAGCTTTGAAAGAAGACAACACAATTGCAGAAAGACAGGTAATAATTACTAAAAAATCGCATCTAAAAGTTCATTCCGAAAAGGAGATATATGAGGAGTTATATATTATTGGCGTCCCACGAGATTTAATGGTTGATACTTTTTGTTACTTTTTAAGAAATTCTGCTGAGGCAAAAACAATTTTTGCGGTACCTAGAGATTTGTATTTAGAATTACTATACAAGATGACGAATGTGTAAGTAGTAAAATGCTAATATTTCTGTTTTTAGGTTTCTAGTTTTTGTAAGTTTACAATTTACTAAATTTTTATTTTGGACTTCTTTTGTGAGAACCTGATATTTTGAGTTCACTATTGTGTAAACTCATTGTTTTTTATGTTACTATATTATTTTAGGTCTCAAATTTTCATTATTACATATTAAAGATGGTATACTACTTTAGGTCTCTTTTTTTTTTTGTTTTTTTGTTTTTTTGGGCATTGTTCCTTGTACGCAATTGCTCTTCTTGTTTTTGAGATTTACACTTGATCAGAAAGTCAATTTCTATTATCCTTAGAATTATAAAAAAAAGAGCAAAATTTGGGCACTTGGGGCTATTGTTTAAACCAAATATCAAAGATCCTTGTCAGCTGTTATCTATGAAGGAAACATATAAAAAGTCCAAGATAATGAGCTAATAAAGGGAACAAAATTATAAAGTAATTCATATGGACCCAAACCATTTTTTTTTCTTTTCTCGTGTTCTGATAAAAAATTTATATTTTAAAATAAAAAAGAAGTCAAAAATTATTCTCCAAGAAAAAAAGGTCTTAGCATATAAAATAAGAAATAATAAAATGATTGGTGATAAACATTGTAGAAATCAAAATTTGGAATGCTTTGTCATCTGCACAAAGCATTTCTAAGTTGTCCAAATATGAATTATGATAAAAATAAGCAAATCATTATGAAATGGTCTTATTAAAAGAAATGGATATAATAGTAAATTGAAGATTTTTTTTTTCCTATTTTCTGTACAACCAAATAAGAAGAGGTAAATTATATTTACTTTCCTTACACTCTAATTAAATAAGATGAAAGTAAATATATTTATTTCCTCTAATAAAAGTAAATATGACACTTCCAAGGCTGGACACAAGGACACAAGGCATAGCAGGGGTGCCATTAAAAATTCCTTTTAGTAGTATTAATATTAAATTATAAAATTATAAAATATTTATTATATGGCCCCACCTATTTTTTTTTTCAAATCTCTATCAATGGTATTATATTAAATTATGCATTACAAAATATTTGAGTGTGTATATATAATAGGTGGGGCCTATTACAAAATATTTGAGTGTGAATGGTGGGGAAGACTTTGACGAGGTCTGCGGATTGAATGCTCGATGAGAAAGAGGCAAACGAAGACCAAACGAAACTTGCACTTAATATTGCACCAAGAAAGTCAGCATTCAACGGCTATTTGAATATTATACAATTTGACTAAAATACCCTCTTGCACTCTTAAATATCCACTCATCTAGACAAAAAAAAAAAAAAATTCTTAAATATCCGCTATATAATGTAATTGTATTAAAGTTATATTCAATTTTTCTCCAAAGAAATATAAGTATAATTTTTTATAAAAAATATGAATTTAAAAATTAATATTTTAATTTACTTTGAATGAATAATAAAATTATTAACAGTTTATAATTAAAATTTATCTGAATTAAGTCTTTCTTTTATCAAAACGAGGGCGGGGGGGGGGGAACAGTATTCACCTCACATTCTCTAACTTAGTTGAATGCAGAAAAAAATTGGAGTTGACAGTCTTTGGAAGTTAATAGTTAGGAAGAAATTTGTTTGTGCCCACAAGGAGGCTGGCATAAATTGACCCAAAAAAAAAAAAAAAACAGAATAACTTTAGTAGCAAAGTCGTCTTTGTCTAAATTCTGAATACTTCTTCTATCTCATAATATAAGTCATTTAACTTAATTTTATACATATTAAAATTCTTAAAAATAAAGTAACTTTATATTTTTTCTTCCAAAAACATCTTTATTTAAATGTCTTGGAAACAAGAGAAAAGATGAGAGAGAAAGAGAGGAAAAGAAAATAATAAATAAGGACAAAAATATAAAAATAGCTTTAAAACTTCACTGAAAAGTCTCTAACGACTTATAATTTAGAATAACAGTCTCTAATGACTTATATTATGGGACAGATAGAGTATTATTATATAAAGATGTAAATTTAGATTTTAAGAGTGTTAATTTGATCTTTTTATATTTTTTAAAATAATGTATAAAATGTATAAATATAATATCAAACTTAAAAACAAAAAAAACAAAGAATGAAATCCAAATAGCCTCCTTGAGATATGTCCAAGATAAATCTTGACTATGAAATTATTTGAAGTTTGGGGCCACTCAATTCAGTGTACCTTTTTCTCCTTAAAAAGTAGGAAAAAGTAAAAAGAAAATATTCCCTTCTCTAGTGCTATTTTATAAGTAGATAAAAACCAAGTGTTAGTCAGCTGATCCACAAAAAAGTAAAAACATAATTAGTTCAAATAGAAAGTTTTATCCTTCACATTTGAATGAATTAGTTTTAAGCCAATATATCGGAAAATACTTTTGATTAACCAAAAAAAAAAAACTTAACTAAACCAACTGTAGTTCTAATTGGTTTTCAAATATACTCTTTTTAAGTCTATTCCTCACTTTTACATACCTTTATCTATTTATATATTGCTAGATAACCTTTATTGATTATATACTTTTTAAAAGTTAAAGGATTCATTCAGCATCCAATTTGCTTCCTTCCTTGATGATGAACCGTTAATTAGGCGTAATCATGTACATAGAATATAATTCCATGCAACGAAAGATCACGGGAATCCCCTCTTGATTGCCTTCCTCATCGAAATTCATCTATCATAACAAAATTCACAGCCTATTCAATATATATATAATTTCTCTTGTTAATTGAAACTTCTAAAACAATAAAAATATTTATGCATACTTAATCCTTATCTGTACTGTGGAGTATAGCATACTCAAGCCCTCTCTAGTTTCCAATGTCAAGTGTCTTAACTTATGAAGCCTTCATAATCCGAAAAAACTAACTACAATGTAACTTATACTAGTATTACATAAGGATAGCATGTCTCTTGAAGCCTAAAATTGATGAGCTGCTCCTTCAAATACAGCAGAAACCATGCATGCTGTTCCTGTCTTCAAGTGTTGGGAAAGTTCCTACTATTTTTATTCTGCACTTAACTGCTGCTGCAACACGCTTTTACTTTGGAATTGTGAAACTCTTACTGGTTAGGTGGGGTGCAAAATTTCTCTTTCACATAAATATGGTCATTACCTTTAGACGCACGTTTCGTGCCAAAGTGTTTTACACTCCGCTCATTAAGGCGTTCCAAACCTTCTGATTTCTTGCAAATAAAAAGACGTCAAAATCAGCAGACAAATGAGAAGGTCATGACTTTCCAAGATGTGCCTCAAGTTGTTATTGTCTTGTATTCTAATTTTATTGGGTTAATTCTCGTATATTATCTTTTACATTAATTTCATTGTTCAATCAAACCATGTTTTCGTATCTTAGATTTTTAAAACATTTTTCTTTCTAACAGAGCTATATGGTAATAAACACAAAATCCCAAGGACTTGAAGTTACTTGTGGAAAACTTCCAAGAGCTTAAGGTTGAAGTTAGAAGTGGGCTTTCCACTATGAAGTGGTACGCATCACTATCCTTCTTGACCGCTGCTGCTGCATAGACTTTGGACGACTCAAAGCCGTCCTCGACGTTTCCGATGCATATTCTATAGTACATGAATAAATTTTAGTAGTCGAAAGCCCGTCTTGTCTGAACATTCGGGGCAACAACTCCTACACCGGTGGTATCAACAATGTCTACACCATTGCAGTAAGCGCTTTCTTTCCTTTTCCTCCGTCCCCTAGTCTTGAGACGATCACATATTGCTTTGCAGATTCATACTTTTTGATAAGTTACATAATCTATCCTTCCCATCTGGTTAAGTTGCCCAAATTTAACATGGAGTGAAACAATAGCTTCATATGAACATTTGATGGAGTTTTTGTTTTGGTGTTCTAGAGCCTGATATGCATAATTCCTTACAGAATTGTGGAAAGGGTACTCATTTCAAACGATTATATGCTAAAATGTGCACATTTCAGATACTACCGATCTCTACCGCCAGTAGCCAAGACCTATGCTGTTGTTTGTTTAATGACCACAACAGCGTATCAATTGGGTCTTTACAACGTATGGAACATAGCACTTTTCTATTCATACGTGTTCCAAAAGTTGCAGGTATGCATGTAATGTCTAACTTACCTAACAACCTTTCAAGCTCACGAATTTATGTGACGTTCTTTCTGAATTGAATTCTTGATTTATCCTGAAACCCGGGAATAGGGATAATGACTTAGAATACCATTGAAGGTGCTGAATGGTCTATTCATGTTGTGGTTCAGGTCTGGAGGCTTATCACAAACTTCTTTTTCCTTGGGGGATTTTCGATTCCATTTGGAATTCGTATCCTAACGATGTAAGGATAACAACATTCCTGACTGGCTAGAAATTCTAACACAGTCTTATCTAATGCTCTTATCTGTTTTCTTTTATACGGAGTTCAACAAAAATTGTCGAGAATTCTTGAGCCCAGAACTTCCTGATCTTCTCTTGAATGATATTTTATAGACTACACTATGGAGTTTCATTAGAGAGGGGGGCTTTTGACAGAAGGACGGCAGATTACTTGTGGATGTTCATATTTGGAGCAATCTCGCTGCTGGTAATTATTCACAAGCGTTGTAACACTGGCTGTGATTGTAGTCCATATGATGAAATAGCCCATAAAATGAACTGATTGACCAAGGTGGTGTAAGCAGGTCATGTCAATTGTACCATTTCTATGGTCTCCTTTCAAGGGAGCAGCTCTGGTTTTTATGATCGTCTATGTCTGGTCTCGTGAGAACCCAAGTGCTCGTGTTAGCATACAGGGACTTGTGGAAATTAAGGTAATGCAACTTTTCTTTCCCAAGTTCAACAAAGGCTAGGCAAGTTCAGCTGCTAAAACTACTTCCACGAATGAATTGTATCTAAATGCAACGTTTTGCAGGGCTTCTACCTTCCATGGGTTTTGCTCGGAATTGACACAATCATCGGAAATCCTTGGAAACCCGGGCTTGAAGGGATTGCTGCTGGGCATATTTATTACTTCTTGACAGTGCTTTATCCTCTTGCTGGTGGAAAAAACTACTGCAAGACTCCGCTTTGGGTGTATCCTTATTGTCACTTGTTCTTTCTTTATTTCTAGTTTCTCTTTTTCTATGCCGATTGCTTTTGAATTATATCTGCCACTTCTGTTCCTTAATCGCATTTGACTAGTCACAAGCTGGTTGCATTCTGGGGTGAGGGGTTCCAGCATAATAGTCCATACAGGTCAGATCCGGATAGTGGATTTGCTTTCCGAGGGAGAAGTTTCCGCCTCAATGGGAATGCTCGTTCTTCAGCCCGGACTCAAAACAACAATTCATCAGAGGAGGAAACAAATGCAACTGCTGAACCGACTGGTTCTGCCTCTGGAGCAGCATTTCGTGGCAGAGGTCGCCGACTAGGAACCAGGTAGCCAATCTCTGGTGATGAACAAATATTGTTCTGATAACTATTCGAAAACAGAAAAGTATAAATAATCTCTTTCCAATGGTATCTCAATGTTCACTGGCATAGTTTAAGCTGAAATCTGATTTTGAGAGGGTGACTGTTTCCATATTTTTCCATTTTCTGTTTTCCCTGATTCAGTTTTTATTCCTGAAATAGAGGGTTTTTGGAAAGGGCGTGTTATGGGTATTCCACTGTTGAGATACTCTATTCGTCGCTATTTATATGTCATAATTAATTACTTCACACAATTTAAGAAAAATTAATTAGTCTCATAAATTTATACAATTTTATTTACTCCATCCGTTCCTATTTATCTGTCGCCAATAACCAAATTTTACATATCAAGAAAAGTAGTTAGTTTTCAGATTTCAATGAATATTTTAGTTAAATTCTCAAAATTACCCTTGCATGTCTATCTCTCCAATTTACTTCAATTTGTTAAGCAATTACTTATTATCTCTCTCTCTTGTTTTGTCTCTCAAGAAAAATAAAGGCACAACACTTGCACAAGTGCAATTGTTGTAGAGTATTTTTATTGGGAATAAATATCAAAATTAATAATGTGTTACCATTCAACTATCAATTTAATTTTTCGTAATCCCAACAAAGAAGAAAGTGAAGTAATACTAATGTTAATAAGGGTAATTATGAAAAAAAAAAATGTCTTATGGGTATCTGAAAATGACAGATAAAAAGGAACAAAGATAAACGAGAACGGAGGGAGTATATATTCCAAAAATAACCTTGGATTTAATATTCTTCACAATTATTTTCTTACTTTGTTTGTTCAATTCTCTTTTCAAAGTTATTACACTTTTATTTTTTAAAGCTATTTAATACAAGAGTATGGTAATAAAATTAATATTAATGGTACCTAAATTTTTTTAATATGATACATAAAAAAAGACATTAAATTTTTTTAATTATGACAGATAAATAAAAACGGAGAAAGTAGCCATTTTGATCCTTGGGAATGGCTATGCGCATCAATGTATGGCAGTAATGGGTATTAAAGTCATGTTTGGGCTGCCATCAAGAAAGCAAAGTAGTCGAGTTTGGGAATTAGTCAAACCCAAATGAACTATCAAGGGCATCTTAACTCAGTGACAAGTAATTAGGCAAATTGGTTGGTTTCTGTCTTTAAACAATTTTATTTTGATATGATTACTCCTTATTTTTTATTTTTTAAATTCTTCACAAATCAAATTGGTTAATTTCGTCTTTAAACAATTTTACTTTAATATAATTAGTTTTTATTTTTAATTTTTTAAATCTCATAAATTTTCTTACAAATTACTATTTGATTATTTCAATTCAACTTTGACAAGTCAATACCGGATCAACAGTTTATCTTCGGCTGGACAAAAATAATAGGGGGTATTTTTGGTACTCCACTATTGTTAACCCGCCAACATAATCCCAGGCGAACATCTGAGCCAATTTAATGGGGAATTTTGGGGGGTTTCTTTTGCCTATTGCTTTGCTGAGCTGATGACGACTTCTGATTCTTTCTTCTGCTAGTTTGACATTACAACAGGGTTTAACCCAAAATCACCCTATTAAACCTAACTTAATAGGGAATTCTCTCCTTCAACACCCAGCTTCCCCCTTCTTTCCAGTGAATTTCTCAATCTTTTCAACATCCAGAATATCAATATCATATCAATTAGTGTAGAACCACCAAAATTTTGACAAACAGAAATACACAAATGAAGAGCCACGAAATAAAGTATGAACTGCAGCCAGACGGTAATCTATGTTGCACAGAGATACCAACTACTCACAAGCCTATTAACATGACTGACTTAAGAACTAGCAGAGAGGACAACAGAGAGCGATCACAGACAATTCCCAACTCACTGGAGAAGAAAATGATAAGTGAAAACAATTTGAACAAACCAAAACCAGCACTAAAAACTTCTTCTTTTTTGTTCTTGTTTACACTGTATACAAAATGAAAATTGAACTACCTTCGAAGAGACTTTATTGCATAAAATGGGTGTCAGACACCCAAGAGCTGGGTTTTGCTCTCAACTTCGAAGTCGTATACATAATCTTTCTTAAAATTCTTGAAAACTCTCACTCAAAAGTCACACTCAGAGGGATGGTGAGGGAAAATGTATAGTACCCTTTGGCTCTGAAGAGGCACTCCAAACTGGGCACTGTGAATTACTCCTATAATAATAATAATCTAATGAAGGCCCAGAGGACCCACGACTGAAAAGGGAATCTTTTTCCTGTGTTTGTCTACTTTTCTTGCTTGCTTCTTCCTGTGAATCTCCTCCTGAATTTTCCACTGCTCTTCTCGATGCGGTGCCACGAACTGCATTTGTCCTCCAATTCCCTTTTCCTCATTCCTTCTCAAATCGTCCTCAAGTTCCACCTTCAACTCCTCCTTTCTCAGCCCGGGCACGTCAGCTTTCAAAACATGGGCATTCGGGGTTTCCTTCCAATCGACGCTGGCATGGGCGAAAGATGCTGCGTCGGAGGAGGACGGGGAGTTTGAGCGGAGCTGATCTGAGAGTGCTCGGAAGTTGGAGGATGGGTTGAATGGCCACCCTCAAACGGGTCCCATACTTCCAGTGAGAAAGGATCTGATCACGTTGGATCGGCGGTTGGAAATTTGGAATAACAGACATCTTTGAATACTTGGAAAGATTGAGAAATTGATCGTAAGTTGGAGGATGGGTTGAATGCCCGTGTGTTTGCCATGCAATATGAAAATCCCTATGCTAATACTGAGTACCGAAAATACCCTCATTATTTCTGTCAACTCGGAGATAAACTGTTGATTCGGTAGGTGATGACTCATCACTAAATAATTTGTGAGAAAATTTATGAAGAATTTAAAAAATTAAAATTAAAAATAAATATCATCATATCAAAATAAAAATATTTAGGACAAAATCGGTTTATGTACCTAAATAATTGTATTATTTTCTTTTTGTCGTCAAAAAGTCAAATATATAATTAATATTGTAAATATATTAGTAAATTAGTGGAAGTCTATTAATTCCATTAGTAGATATGAATGTCTATCATTGATATCATTAATACATATTAGTGGAGTTAGTAGAGACACCACTAATACATTAGTAAAAATAGATGATTAATTCCACTAATAAAGTTTTATAAATATAGCTCTTTCCTAAACTTGAGAGATATACCAATTGTGAGAGAATTATTAGAGAAAATTGTGAGAAAAAAGAAAAAGAGAAGTTTGAAGAATTTGTTGTGCAAATAATAGTCAGAGATTTATTGTGTGTAGGATTTGATTTTGACACTGTCAAATTTTATAACATGTTATTAATATGAGTTTCTACCGTTATAAAAGTCAGAAGACTAAAAGTACGAGTCTCTGTCAGAAGACTAAAGGTATGCATTTATTGATTCCTATGATTAACCTTACAAAACTTGAATTTGTAATCCTTGATATTTTTTGAAAAAATTATATATCATGATTTCTCGATGCAGAAATGCATCTAAATGCTAAAGGCCTTAGTGAAACTATTAAAGAAACAAATAGTGCATCTACATAACAAAACGTCAAAACTTTGATTTTTATCTATTGTTATCTCGATAAAAATTTGAAAATTGAATATCTTACCGAAAAAGATCTATATGTTCTGTGGGTAAATTTAAAGAAAGATTTGACTACCTGAAGATGGTCATATTACCAACTGTACGGTTTGAATAGTTGCACCTGAGGTTGCAAGATTTTAAAATCGTGAATGAATATAGCTCCGGCCTGTATAAAATTACATCTCAGTTTAAATTATATGGAGAAAAAGTTACGAATAAGGATATGCTGGAGAAGACATTCTCCACATTTCATACATTGAATATTATCCTGCAACAACAATATCGAGAAAAAGATTATATAAAATTTACTAATTTAATTACTACCCTACTCATTGCAGAAAAAAATAATGAGTTATTATTGAGAAATCATGAAGCCAGACCAACTGGCTTAACAGCACTCCCAAAAGTAAATGTTGTTAACTCCAACAGAAACCATAATTGTAGTCGTAGTCGTGGCCGTGGCCGTAGTTGTGGTCGTGGTTATGGTTATGGACATATTCGATATTTCTCTTATTACAGTAATAATCAAATTGTGAGAAATATTGGGCACCTGAAGTGGGAAAGAAAAGATAACAAGGGAAAAGAAAAAGAAATGCAAGAAAATTATGAGGATAAGTGTTATAAATGTGTCATGAAAGGTCATTGGTCACGTAACTGTCGTACGGCCAAGCATTTAGTGAAATTATATCAAACTTCACTGAAAAAGAAAAATAAAAATGTTGAAGCAAATTTTTCTCAACATCCAGTGAATGATGCTGACGACGATGATATTGATTCAAAAGATCTTAATATTAATATTATCCATATGGATGTATCTGATTTTTTTAAACACCTAAACAGTAGGATAGACCATTTAATTGGTGATGACAGTGTTCAAAAGAACTAATGTCTCACCCTGATATTTTTAAATTTTAATTATATTCTAATAATTTTACTTTTGTATATACATATTTTTGTTCAGATGGTTGTTGTTAATGATGATGTATGTATTATTGATAGTGAAACTATACATACCATACTAAAAAATGAGAAATATTTTTCTTATCTCAAAATGAGAGAAATAAATATTTATATTATAAACAATAGTACAAATTTGATTAAACGCTCTTGAAGAGTTAGTATATTATTACTTGAAGGAACAATAATTAATATTGATAAGACTGTTATAAAATTAGGGTAGTGTTAGAATAAAATCTACACACTACACACTAAGAAAATTCTAACTATTCTTTGCACAAGAATTTCTCTTCAAACTTCTCTCTTTCTTTCTCTCACAATTCTTTCTCTAATCTTTCTTTCACTAATCTTTCTTTCACAAAATGATGGTGTATTACAAGCTTAGAGAATAGCTCTATTTATAGAGCTCTAATTAGTGAAATACATCATGGCATACATCATCTTCAACTAATCTCAATTAATGGTGTCTCCACTAAATGGTGGACATCCATAAAAATCTTCTAATAATTCACATAAATCCATAATTAGTGGAGCCTCCACTAATTAATGGAGATTCTAATAATTCATAACACTCCCCCTTGGATGTCCATCCATACATAAAGAATATGCCTCGTTAAAACCTTACTAGATAAAAACCCAGTGGGAAAAAAATCTAGTGAAGGAAAAAGAGTACACTATTCTATATGTCTGTTTATTACTCCCCCTGATGAGATGATTCCTTTAAATCTTTAAACCGACGCATACCGATTTTATATCTCAACTTCTCAAATGTTGCAGTCGGTAAAGTCTTCGTGAAAATATCTGCGAGGTTGTCACATGACCGAATTTGTAGCATATCAATTTCACCTTTCTTCTGGAATTCATGAGTAAAGAAGAATTTTGGTGGAATATGTTTTGTCCGATCTCCTTTAATATATCCTCCTCGTAATTGAGCTATACAAGCTGCATTGTCTTTATAAAGAGGAGTTGGAATACCTTTGATTGATGATAATCCACAACTTTCTCGGATATAATGAATCATTGATCTTAGCCATACACATTCTCGACTTGCTTCATGAATGGCTATAATTTCAGCATGATTTGAAGAAGTAGCTGCTATAGATTGTTTCGTAGAACGCCATGATATAGCAGTATTTCCACATGTAAATAGATAGCTCGTTTGAGAACGTGCTTTATGTGGATCAGATAAATAACCAGCATCTTGGAGATATCGAATGACTTGTTTAATTCCATTCCAATGTCGTCGTGTTGGTGAAGAACTAAATCTTGCTAATAAATTGACAGCAAAAGCAATATCAGGTCGTGTATTATTAGTAAGATACATCAATGCACCAATTGCACTGAGATATGGTACTTCAGGACCAAGGAGTTCTTCATCATTTTCTTGAGGTCGGAAAGGATCTTTATCCACATTTAATGATCGCACGATCATTGGAATACTCAATGGATGTGCTTTGTCCATGTAAAATATTTTTAGCACTTTTGCTGTATATGTTGATTGATGAATAAATGTTCCACTCTCCAAATGTTCAATTTGTAAACCAAGGCAAAATTTGGTTTTACCAAAATCCTTGATTTCGAATTCTCTTTTTAAATAATCAATTGTTTCTTGGAGCTCTTCAGGAGTTCCAATAAGATTAATATCATCAACATATATAGCTAATATCACAAATTGAGAACCAGATTTCTTAATAAAAACGCATGGACATACCTGGTCAGTTTTAAATAAATATTCACTAAGACGTGTGAACCACATGCGCCCAGATTGCTTCAGGCCATATAATGATTTCTGCAACTTGATGGAGTAATTTTCACGAGGATAATGTTTCTATGCTTCGGGCATATGAAATCCTTCGGGATTTTCATGTAAACATCATTTTCTAAATTTTCATACAAGTAAGCGAGTGACAACATCTAATAGGCACATATCTATCTTTTCATGTACTCGCCAAACCGATAAGATATCGGAGTGTAATAGCATCAACAACAGGAGAATAAGTTTCATCATAGTCAATACCTGGTCTTTGTGAAAAACCTTGGGCTACTAATCGCGCTTTATATCGAACGATTTCACTCTTTTCATTGCGCTTTCGCACAAATATCCATTTGTAGCCAACGGGTTTTACACCTTCTGGTATTCGGACTGCAGGTCCGAAGACTTCACGTTTTGTCAGTGCATTTAACTCCGATTGAATCGCATCTTTCCATTGCAGCCAATCTTTTCTATGCCGACATTCATCAACTGATATTGGTTCAGGATCATCATTATCCTGTGTAACATCAAGAGATATATTGTATGCAAATATATCATCAATAACAGCTTTCTATCCGATTCCAACTTCTACCGAAGTGGTATAATTGATAGAAATTTCAGTGTTACTTTCATCAACTTCTGGTTCTTTGTCATCAGTTCTCTCTTGGTCTTTATCATTCTTTTCTTCAATATGATCTTCTGGATCATTTAATCCTCTTTTCTTTCGAGGATTTTTATCTTTAGAACCAAGAGGTCGGCCATGCTTCTGGCATGCTTTTGGCTCAGCAACTATAGGTATAATATTTTGTTCTGCTGGAACTTCAATGCGAATAGGAGCATTTATAGTCGGCATATGCGATTTTGTTACTCTTCTAGAGTCAACAAAAGCGTCTGGCATTTGATTTGCAATGCTTTACAAATGAATTATCTTTTGAACTTCAAGTTCACATGCGCTTGTATGCGGATCAAGATAATTTAATGATGTTGTCCAATCACGATCTTTCTTGTACTGTTTCTGTTCTCCCCTTAATTTAGGGAATAATGATTTCATAAGAGAATAAGAAAATAAATATAAGAAAATGATGACAAGCAGGAAATGCCAAGAAAAATATCTATTTTTTTTTTCACTCTTCCCGGTACCGACTTTTCATCTTCCTCTCTTGTCTTTTCTTCTCCTCCGACCCTCTACCTACCATCTACCTCTTCTTCTTCTTCATACAGATATATATATATATATGTATCGATATATATATCTCAATTATCAGTCATTAGTAAACATCAAAAACAAAAATCACAAAGCAGATATGGAGACTCGTAATTCATTTGAGACATGGTCAAATTTTGACTTAGTTTCTGCAGCAGATGTTGATGTATTTTCATTTCCAAACCAACCGCTTTTGCCTAATTCGAACACAGAAGATTTTGATATGTTTTCCTTTTCAAACCAACCGCTTCTGCCTAATTCGAACGCAGAAGATTTTGATATATTTTCCTTTCCAAACCAACCACTTCCTCCTAATTTCAGGTGAGATACCTTTGATGGCTTCCATTTGTTTTTAGTGTGCTTGATAATGAAATTAAACTCTCTTTTGGTTTGTTTTTGATGTAAATCAGTAGAAGTTTTGAACATACCGCTTTGGACCAAGTTGATCTGTCCCTACAAGAGACTGCTTTTGATATTGTTCCTCTTGATACTATTCCTTTGAATGAGGATATGCTTGTGCATGATCCATTCTATTCTCTAATGGATTTTGAGCAAAGTCAGAATATGTTTCCAGGTTATTATACATTTAAACATGGATTTTGAATGGTATTACCTTTACTAATATTATTTTATTTTTCTAGGAGAAATAATGAGTGGTCTTGACAACGAAGTCGGAGTAAGTACTCATGAAATGCATAATATCGAAGTTCAAGATATTATTGCAGACAAAATTCTTGGGGAGAAGAAGATGATTAAGAGGCAGAGAGAGAAGAAGGGCAATAACTCCCAGACACTATCAAGAGAAACAATTTCGCAGTACTTTTACCTACCAATCAAAAGCGCAGCCAAAGAACTGAATATTGGCATAACCCGTCTCAAGAAAAGATGTAGGGAGTTAGGAATTTGTCGATGGCCTCACAGGAAATTGGTGAGCTTGGAGACCATAATCAAGAATGTTCAGGTTCTCTCTCATACATACTTATAATTTGTAAGTATGAAACTATGAAAGATTTATACGTAAATAACCGATGATATCACTTCGATTTACAGGATATGCAAAATAAAGAAGAAGGAGGACATATGGCTGAGAAGAAATTACAAGAAGCCATTGCGATACTGGAATGTGAAAAACAGTTGGTGGAAGAAAGTCCTAATACGCAGTTAGAGGACCAAACACAGAAATTGAGACAAGCATGTTTCAAGGCCAAATATAATAAGAAATATAATAAACTTAAGGAGATCATAAAATCTCAAGACTCATTTCGCAGTAATTTTACGGCTACTTCTGCTGCTAGTCTCGATGCTGGCTCAAAAGGGAAAGAAAAGGAGGAGGATGTCGAAAAAGAGGAGTTGAAGTCCATAATTACTAATTGTTTGTCGTCCTCTAATGTAAATATTGAAAAAGAACAATTACAAACCTTCATCTTACATTTGTCAGCTCAATTACAAAAGAGCAACTATAAGCATGTATCATTAAGTTCATATGAACACTAGTGCTATGAATAAAAGATGTGATGCTTATTATTAATGGAAATATCTTTTTCCCTTATTATCTTTTCTGTTCCACTTCAGGTGGCCAGTATTTCTCTGTGATAAGGGAAATATCGAGTGTGTCCATGACCATAACCACGGCCACTGCCACAACTACGACTATAACGATGGCTTCTACTGGAGCCAACAACATTCACTTCTGGGAGTGCTGTTGAGCCAGTTCATCTGGCTTCATGATTTCTCAATAATAACTCATGTTAAAGCTGTCAATTTTGGATACCCTTTTTATCGATATTGTTACTGTAGAACATGAAAAATGGAGAATGTCTTCTCCAATATAACTTCATCAGTAACTTTTTCTCCGTAAAATTTTTAACTAAGATGTAGTTTTATACATCACGGAGTTCACGGTTTTACAATCTTGCAACTTCAGGTGCAACCATTCATACCGTGCAGTGGGTAGTACGACCATCTTCAGGTGGTCAAATCTTTCTTTTTATCCACATGACATATGGATCTCCTTTTTTTTAGCATTTAGATGCATTTTTGTATGACATATAAAATTTTTTTTCAGAAATATCAAGGGTTACAAATTCGAATTTAGCGAGATCAATAAATGCGTACCTGTCTTCTGGCTTTAATAACGGCAGAGACTCGTGCTGATAACGTATTATAAAATTAGGGTAGTGTTAGAATAAAATCTACACACTACACACTAAGAAAATTCTAACTATTCTTTGCACAAGAATTTCTCTTCAAACTTCTCTCTTTCTTTCTCTAATCTTTCTTTCACTAATCTTTCTTTCACAAAATGATGGTGTATTACAAGCTTAGAGAATAGCTCTATTTATAGAGCTCTAATTAGTGAAATACATCATGGCATACATCATCTTCAACTAATCTCAATTAATGGTGTCTCCACTAAATGGTGGACATCCATAAAAATCTTCTAATAATTCACATAAATCCATAATTAGTGGAGCCTCCACTAATTAATGGAGATTCTAATAATTCATAACAACTATTTTTCTCAAAATTTAGAAAAAATTTATTGAATTTTAAAAATATTTGCAGAAATTGGTATCATGTTGAAACAAATGAAGAAAATAGTATTGAGTATCTTTATATTACTCAAATTAATTTGGGTGAGAAATTTGTATTAAAAAAACTACATTCTTTTTTCTACTGACCTATATTTTGTAAAAATATGTACAATTAAAATTCATCATCAAGTTTACTGATCCTATTACTTTTAGCATTTGGCATGACCAGTTGGGTTATCCGAGATCTACCATGATAAGAAGAATAACAATTGAGAATACACATGGTCATCTATTAAAAAATAAAAAGATATTGACATTAGAAAAACTATCATGTGTTGCATGTTCCCTAAGAAAATTAATTATTAGACCATTACCAATAAAAGTAGGAGTTGAAAGTCCTATATTTCTTGAACGGATTCATGGAGACATTTGTGGACTTATTCATCCACTATGTGGACCGTTTAGATATTTTATGATTTTAATTGATGTATCATCCCGATGGTCACATGTGTGTTTATTATCTACTCACAACCTGACGTTTGCGTGATTACTTACTCAAATAATTAAATTACGAGTACAATTTTCTGGCCATTAAATTAAAAATATCCGTTTTGATAATACTGGTAAATTTTCATCACGTGCTTTTGATGCATATTACATATCAATTGGGATTAATGTTGAACGCCCTGTAATTCATGTTCATACACAAACTAGTTTTGTTGAGCCTCTTATTAAAAGATTATAATTAATTATTAGGCCATTATTAATAAAAATAAATCTCTCAACATCTACATGGGGACATACAATTTTACATGTTGTAGCACTTGTACGTATAAGGCTAATTAGTTGTCATAAATTTTCTCCTTTACAATTAGCTTTTAGTTTAGAACCAAATATTACTCATTTAAGAATTTTTTGGTGTGTTATATATGTTCCAATTGCACTAAATTAACGTACAAAGATAGGTCCTCAAAGAAGAAATGAGATATACGTTAGATATGATTCTCCCTCTATTATCAGGTACGTTGAACCCTTGACATGAGATGTATTCACAGAAAGATTTGCTGTTTGTCATTTTGATAAATCATTATTTCCTAAATTAGGGGTAGAACATAAATGGTATAAGAAAGATCTTGCTTGGACAATATCATTAAATTATCTTGATCCGCGCATAAACGTGTGTGAACTTGAAGTTCAAAAGATAATTCATTTATAAAGCATTGCAAATCAAATGCCAGACGCTTTTGTTGACTCCAGAAGAGTAACAAAATTACATATTTTAGCTATAAATACTCCTATTCGAATTGAAGTTCTAGTAGAACAAAAGATTATAACTATAGCTGCTGAGTCAAAAGTACGTTAAAAGCGTGACCGACCTCTTGGTTCTAAAGATAAAAATTCTTGAAAGAAAAGATGATTAAATGATATAGATTATCTTATTAAAGAAAAGAATGATAAAGACCAAGAGATAACTAATGATAAAATAAAAGAACAAAAAATTGATGAAAGTAACACTGAAATTTTTATCAATTATACAACTTCCGATAGAAGTTGAAATCAAATAGAAACAGTTATTGATAATATGTTTATATATTAGATATCTCTTGATGTTATATAGGATAATGATAATCCTGAACCAATATCAGTTGATGAATGTCGACACAGAAAAGATTGGATATAATAGAAAGATGCGATTCAATCGGAGTTAAATGCACTTACAAAATGTGAAGTTTTCGAACCTGCAATCCGAACATTGGAAGGTGTAAAACCTGTTGGTTACAAAGGAATATTTGTACAAAAATGCAATAAAAATAATGAAATCGTATGATATAAAGTACAGTTAGCAGCCCAAGGTTTTTCACAAAAATCAAGTATTGATTATAATGAAACTTATTCTCCTATTATTGATGCTATTACACTCCGATATCTTATCAATTTGGCTGTACATGAAAAGATAGATAAGCGCATATTAGATATTGTCACTGTTTATTTGTATGAAAATTCCCGAAGGATTTCGCATGCCCGAAGCATATAAATATTATCCTCGTGAAAATTACTTCATCAAATTGCAGAAATCATTATATGACCTTAAATAATTTGGGTACATGTGGTTCAATTGTCTTAATGAATATTTATTGAAAGTGGGATTTAAAAATGACCAGGTGTGTCCATACATTTTTATTAATAAATTTGGTTCTAAATTTGTATATTAACTATATATGTTGATGATATTAATCTTATTGGAATTCCAATAAACAATTGATTATTTAAAAAAAATCGAAATTAAGAATTTTGGTAAAATTAAATTTTATCTTAGTTTACAAATTGAACATCTAGAAAATGAAACATTTTTTCATCAATCAACATGTACAGCAAAAATTTTAAAAAAATTTTACATGGACAAAGCATATCTATTGAGAATTTTAATGATCGTCCGGTCATTAAATGTGAATAAAGATATTTTCCGACATCACGAAGATGATGAAAAACTCCTTGGTCTTGAAGTACTATATCTTAGTGCAATTTGTGCATTGATGTATCTTGCTAATAATACACGACCTGATATTGCATTTACTGTCAACTTATTATCAAGATTTAGTTCTTTACCAACACGACAACATTAGAATGGAATTAAACAAATTCTTCGATATCTTCAAAGTACAATTAATCTCGAATTATTTTATTAAAATAAAATCAACCCAACATTGATAGGTTATACAAATGCTGGTTATTTATCTATTCCATATAAAACACGTTCTTAAATGGGTTATCTATTTACATGTGAAAATACTGTTATATCATGGCGTTCTACAAAACAATCTATAGCAACTATTTCTTCAAATCATACTGAAATTATAGTCATTCATGAAGTAAGTCGAGAATATGTATGGTTAAGATCAGTGATTCATTATATCTGAGAAAGTTGTGGATTATCATTTGGAAGAGATATTCCAACTCTTCTTGATGAAGACAATGCAGTTTGTATAGCTCAATTACGAGGAGGATATATTAAAGGAGATCGGACAAAACATATTTCACCAAAATTCTTCTTTACTCATGAACTCCAAAAGAAATGTGAAATTGATGTACTATAAATTCAGTCATGTGACAACCTGGTAGATATTTTCACAAAAAATTTACCAACTGCAACATTTGAGAAGTTAAGATATAAAATTAGTATGCGTCGGTTTAAAGATTTAAAGGGATCCTTTCATCAGGGGGAGTAATAAGCAGACATATAAAATTGTGTACTCTTTTTTTTTCACTAGGTTTTTTTTTTCACTGAGTTTTTATCTAATAAGATTTTAACGAGGCATATTCTTTATGTAATAGCCATCCAAGGAGGAGTGTTGTGAATATATTAGTGAATTAGTGGAAACTTCTTTAATTGCATTAATGAATATGGATGTCCACCATTAACACCATTAATATATATTAGTGGAGACACCACTAATACATTAGTGAAAATAGATGATTAACTCCACAAATAAAGCTCTATAAATAGAGCTCTTCCCCAAGTTTAAGAGATATACCAACCGTGAGAGAATTATTAGAGAAAATTGTGAAAGAAAAGAAAGAGAGAAGTTTGAAGAACTTCTTATACAAATAATAATTAGAGATTTATTGTATGTAGATTTTATCTTGATACTGTCAAATTTTATAACAATTAAGATTTTCTTTTTCTTTCTTGGAATAAGCTTAGATCTATCTGAAGGACCAAAGAATTATGCATGTCTATTGTTGGGGTCGAGAACCTCTGCTTTTCAACTTTAGCAACAGGATAAGAGGAACTATCGAAATCATTGTACTTATAGAATATACATACATACATACATATATATATATATATATATATATTTAATGCAAATTATATTTATGTGCCCAGGCAGATGTATGGCTGGATTATTAGAGTCTAATAATAAATTAAACTAAATTTGATATGTTCGATAATTTATAAAAATAGTAATATTAAATTTTATAAGAATAGTTTTAAAATATAATATAAAAAATATAATGTATCAAAGAACAAACCACCATTCTTTCAATTCATAGAAATTATTTATAAGTGAAAGTATACTAAATTTTTCTACAATTTATTTTTAATATATATTATCAAATAATCTGATAGAAAATCATCTTCTATCTTACTTCAAAACTTGGTCTTTACCATATTCATAAGTAAAATATTGTTCTGTAGTAGCTGTAGAAATTGAAAGAGTAAGAATAAGGGTTATTACACGATACACAAAGTAGATAAATTTAAAACTTCTTTGTCTTGGCTTTATTTATTTCAAACTCTTACTTTAAAGAGTTCAAAGAGTATTTTTATTTTAAAGAGTTCAAAGACCTTTTTTTTTTTTTGAAAATGAAAGTTTTTTTTTTTTATTAGAAGAATGCAGCTTTCAAATTTTTACTTTTACTTTTTTATTTTTTTACTATTATACTACTTTATAGTATTTATGTAAGATTAATTTTAAATATTTAGAGAGGTCAATTTATTTTAAATTCTAAATACATATTATACCTATTATAATTAAAAAAAAAAGATTCTTGGGGAGATCAAGCCAATAGGTACATCCGCCCCTGTATGTGCCTGCAACAAAATGTTGGTGCAGTAAAGTATTGTGTTTATGGCCGTGCAATTTTGTAAAATATATATATAGTTTTGGTGGGTTTGATTAAAATATTAGTTTTTCAGTAGTTTTTATTTTAAAAAAAAATATTTACAAATTTTTCAGAAAAATGCTTACAGAAATCTAATTTTCATTTTCCAGTAATCTTTAAATACCGAATTTATATAATTATTTTTCTATTTTCTATTTAAATTGAATATATTTTGGAGGTGGAAAGTACCCAAGTTTAATTATTATATGGGCCTTCTTGTACTCTTATTTTTTCAATTCCATTATGTGAGGCCTTTTGCCCAATAAGACAGGGAAATTCTTAGGTGAACCCGGTGCACGGCCCCACCTGTGCACCGGGTGGGCCCAAATGATCTTCAAACGCTGGCATCTGTCCATTTGAATAAAATATTCAATAAATTAATTTTGTGGAATTTTGGGCATTTTTCCATTTTCTTGATCAAGCCATGGTTAACCATGGTTGCGAAAATTTTGAATGCCCGCCATGATCCACTCCTCTCTCTCTTAGCTCTGTACCACCCACGGGAAACCTCCTCCATCTCTCTTCCCCGTATCCCCCCCTCTCTCTCTCTCTCACCCACACACTCATAAAATGAAGCCCGGTCGTTCTCTCACTCTTCCTCCCTCTCTCCTCCGGTCTCTACCTCCCAGTACCCCTCTCTGCTCTTCCGGCAGCACCCCCTCCTCCGGCGCAACTTTTCTGCGCCTCTCCCGCCGCTACCCTCCCCGCCATCACAGACCACTCTCTGGTACTGCTCTCTACCACCCACTTCCTCCTCTCTCCAAGTCTCTCCTTCCCACCTCTCTCGCGCCTTTACTGCCTACCCCTAAAATCCTCAGAATCGCAGATTTGTGGTAGCGAGAAATTACCTCCGGCACCAGTTTCTGTAGATCGAAAAGATTAGCGAAAATGTCCATTGGAGAAGTCGTTGCTACCTACGCTGCTCTGATTCTTCACGATGATGGCATACCTACGCTGCTCTGATTCCCAAGCTTTTATCTTTGAATTCATATTCTTCTTTTTAGCGCAGAAATCAGATAATCAAGAATTGTATCCCATGTTATCTGCTATGCAAGAGTCATCTTAGCTGCTGCAATCAACTTATGCCCATTTAGTTTTCAGCCGTTTTTGGGGGGGGGGGGAAGGGTGGTGTCTTTAATTGTATAGCTAAATTTATGATAGTCCTACAGATTAAGAAATTTAAAGATGTACTAGCAAAGTATGGAGCAGATTGTTGCAGCCTGGGGCTAGCAAAAGGGCTGGAGGAGAAGGAACTGTTGGCACTTTGTAAAATACATTTTGTCGGAAGGCTTATGGAAATAGCTGGGTAGTTTTATGTGTAGTACTATACATCTTCCCCACACTTTGTGAGCTTTTAGACTTGATTTTTTAGAACCAAGCTTGCAAGCAGTGGGGGTTCTAAGTGAGAAATATGCTTGTGTATTTGGGCTACCTCCATTTTTGCTTAGTGGTAAACCTGCCTTGTGATACAGATAATATTGTTTGTCAAATAGTAAGATAGTTTCTTTTGTCTTGAAATGTATCGCCTGTAAACAATATATATACTTTCTCATGTATTATTTACTCTTGCAATCCTGTATATCTTCTTCTCTCTCCTTGTTTGTGAAGTTCTGCAAGTAGATTTTACTAGTGTTTGGGACTCGATAATCATAATGGAAAAGAAGGGGGGAAGGGAGACCTTTGCCCGAGGAGAGGAGTGGGTAGCAGGGATCACTTTTGGTATCATATGATGAAAGTTTGCTGACAGGATTCTATGTTTTATTACCTATCCAGTGAATAATGTAATTAATGAACCAGGCAATGAAAACAAATGAAGACAGTGGATAGGGATAAAGATTATATTCAGTTGCAAAAGTTTCAATATTCTGTATCTATTTGTATATTACTTGTGCTGGGATGTTTTCAGTGCAGTTATGATGCGCTTCTGATGTTACTATTATCTCTTTTGTTTGTGAAGCTGTTCAACTCGTTTGACTAGGACCATGTACCAAAAGAATTTTCATTAACTATTTTGTTGCCGTGTATAGAGAAACATCAAGGTGTTTATGGATCTCTTTCGATTGTGGGGTGTTGAGTTTTGCTGTTTCTGCTGGTGCCAACAGATGGTCCTCTTGGGTTTTGGGTTGAAAACCCGTTTGAGCAGTGTGCAAAGATTGCATGGATCATTTGCTTATGCCTCTGCTTGTTTTCCTATCCCATGGCTTTGAGGTTGATGCGGAAGGAGGACAAAATGTGCTTTTAGGGGACTGAGAGGACAAAATGACAAATGCAAGGAGGTGGAGGAGGAGATGTTAGTGGTGTTCCCTCCAGGGCTGCACCCGTCAATGTTCTACAAATATGCCAAGGAAGAGGTGGTGCCACTTCTGTATGGATTTGTTGACTGTGAATCAGGAAAAATGTTAATTTACTTTTTCTCAGACTGAATGTGAAAACCTTCCTCTACTCAATAGAGACATATATTGCTGAGACATGTGGTACTAAATGATATTATCAAGCACAAAAATATGTTCCAAGTATTTCTATTTCCTCTAGACCAGATTGTTGCAGACCAAGACATCATTACTACTACATAAGGATAAAAGATGCAAACCACTGGATATCTAACTACATTTTTCACACTGAATGGACATACAAAGAATAGACCTTATGTTCCTGATGGAAAAACATAGCGCTATTGCAGTGCCAATTCATGTTTTGCAAGCAGTGTCAATTATCCTGCACTAATTAAAAAAACCCATGCACAGCAAACATTGCTTATGCCAACCCCTGCAGATTGTAAAAAGTTTGAGCAAATACCATTAGGATGATGACCTACAAGTAAGATCTATCTCTTCAAGTGTTAGTAATCTCATGAAGGTCAAAACAGCAGTCCACCAATTCAAATAGCATACAGTGGACAACAACTTCAAAATAATTTGAAGAAAATTAGATTGAAGGTTGATGGCTATTAATCCTTTAAACCTGAAATTCAAACCCATTGAAATTTCAGGTTAAAGCCAATGGAGGAGCTATGTCTTTCATTTAGATATAACAAACTTATGATCCATGAGGAATTAAAATATACAAGATCACCATCTGGATTCTCCTGATCATTGGCCTCCATCCTACAGAAAATAGACCAAAACAAAGCTACATGCCCAACATAATGTTATGGTGTCACTATCCTTCAGTTCTCATGAATAGCAAAGCAGAATATCATCCCCTTTAGATAGCATAGAAATAACTCAGTGTATGAAAAAATAACAACAAATCTGAATGCAAAATCATTTATAAAAATCATATACAAAAAGCTTTTTCTAAAAGCTTGAAGCGGGGTCTAGATCCAAATGAATCTGACAACACTGGGAGAACACCTCTTGTTAGTGCATACATACTCGGTCCATTTACAAAGTTGTCAACTAGCTATAACAATGTTTAAGATGCATTTCTCTGATTTCATTTCTTCTGTGAATGTGATAGCATATCGCAGAAGCCAGTGGAAATGAGAATTGTGTGCTTCTTCTTCTGGATTTTGGGCCAAATCCCAATGCAAGAGGTAATTTCTAGTTGGATCATGAAACTAAAATTCTAATGGGGGGAGGGGGAGAGCAGCCGTGGGAGTTAGAGGCGCCGGCAGAGGGGGAGAGCAGCAGTGGGGGGAGGGGGAGAGCAGCAGTGGGAGGTAGACACGGCGGAGGTGGGGGGAGGGGGAGGGGGAGGGTAGCAGTGGGAGGTAGAGACGGCAGAGGTGGGGGGAGGGGGACGCCGGCAGAGGTGGGGGGAGGGAGAGACCAGCAGTGGGAGGTAGAGACGGCGGAGGTGGGGGGAGGGGGAGGGCAGTCGTGGGAGGTAAAGACCCGGAGGTGGGAGGAGAGAGTGAGTGTTGTGAAAATTTTGATCCTATGTGAGAGCGATAAAAGAGAAGATTTGACAACCATGGTTAACCATGGTTGAGGCAAAAAATGGAAAAAATAAAAAAAAATTGAAGAATTTCAAATTTTATCAATTAAATAATCAAATGGCCAGGTGTTGATCTTTGAGGTCATTTGGGCCCACCCGGTGTACAGGTGGGGCCGTGCACCGGGTTCACCTAAGAATTTCCCAGTAAGACAGGCGTCATATCAAGCCCAATCAAACTTGGGCCACATTACCGTCAGAATCCTCACCCGCCCTAACCGCCACTATCACAATCCTTCTCTTCTTAATCCCAATTTTTTTATTTAAAAAAATATTTAGATTTCTGCAAGTAATTTTCATCCAATTGGCCCAAATTTTTGATAATTTCTTGATTTTTCTTAACAATTTTTATTCAATTATCTATTGTTCTCTTCAAATCTCGCTTAATTAAGTAATTTTTACCACTAATTTCGTTCAATTAAGTGACTTTCTAAACTATTCTTGTTACAGTGGTATCAGTAGTCAAAACCCTAAATAAAAAAGAAAGACGAGGGCATGATTGTCATTTAAAAGTTTCTAACTTCTGCTAGATTCACCATCTGCCTCTATCTTTCTCTCCACTTTTGGAGAGAAGGAATTTTGGGTATTGGAGTGATTTGATCATTCAAAATCTCTTCTCTTATTTTCTTCAAAAACTCCCAATATCTTTGTTTCTCTTCTTCCCAGATATTCTATTTTCGACCCACTTCTCTTCTCCCCAAATTGTCCCTAAATATTAAATTTTGAATTTTAAAATTTGAATATTAAATTAATTATAATTTATTTTATATATGTCTATTACCATTGTATTACATAAAAAAAAAACCACAATTAGATAAGTGTCTTTAGATTTCAAACGTAAATAATTTTAATTTCATTTAAAATTTATAACATCATTTTAGCACAGTTTAAATTATTAATAGTAATAAAAATATATTATTAAACGCAATAAAATAAATAAATACTTAATAATATATATCATCATATACGTTTAATTGAATAATATTTAATTAAGTTATTAATTAAACTCTAAGTAAGGAGCATCTCTTGTCAAATAAAAAGACTAATTAAACATTTATAAGTATGAATTGAAAATTCTTGTCATTTTCCATTGAGATAATATGTTCCCTTTGATGTTGGACTTGCGTCAAATATTAGCTAGTCCTACTAAGAATGTAAGAGAAATTATGAAAACGTAAGGAGCATTTTTTATGGGATAAAAAAAAAAAAAAAAGAAGCAAGGATTATGCCAAAAAATTTTAAGAGTGTTACATTATAGGTATAAGAAAAATCTCGTCTTGTAACTTCTTATTTTACATTTCTATATTTTAAAACTATTTTATTCTTGTATATTTTTAAGCTATACAAGCATATGTTATGTAAATTTTATTTTATTATTTGCATATTTTTAAAATTTTTTCATAAACAAGAGTTCGACAATCATTTGAGTTTATAAATATATACACACACAATTGAGCCTCCCCTTTTTTTCTCCTTTTTTTTGTTCCTCCATTTTTGATGATGTGGCCTCGAGCTTCCTTCCTTTTCCCGTAGGTATGTTCATTCGGTTTCTGGTTTGATTTTTAAATTTAATTTTTTTATTAAACTAGAATCAAATTAAAATTAAAAATAATAATAATAAATTTCAGTTCGGTTTAATTCTAAATCGAATTTAAATATTTTCTTTAATAGATCTGTTAACCTAATATAAATTTAAGTTAAAATAAATAAAGTTTAACATAAATTACAATTCAAATATAATATAAAATATAATATAAATTAAAATTCTAATATTTTAAAGATTTTGGCCAAATATTTTAATAAAAAGTTATGATCACGAATACAAATTGTAAGATAAAAATCTTAAATTTAATTATTAATAATTTTATTTTGGACAAAATCAAATTGAATCGAATCGAAATAATTAAAATTGAATAAGAATTTTTTAAAAAATCATAATTTATAAAAATAAACGAATAATAAATTAATAATATATTAATATTACTTATATATTTAAAATTTTAAAAATATTATATGATTATGTATTTTAAAAATTTAAAAATCAAATCAAATTTTTATATAAAATTTAAAATTAAACTAAAATCAAAATTAAAATTAATTTAATTCAATTTTTCAATTCAAATTGAATAATTAACACGTCTAATATCAGCATCTTTTAGGTGTTTTTTAATGCATGGACTTTTTTTTTTTAAATTTACTTTGGATTTTTTGTGATGTAAGCCTTCTTTTTCGTATTAACCAAATAAGACAAAAATCAAACGGGGCCCAGGAGACTAGGGCCTTCTGCCAGGCTGTGTCTTAGGCGGCTTCTTCAGAGGCCTAAAACCGACTCGGTCCATCCCCGCCCTCCTCTGAAGCGGTATGGGTCCTACGGGATAGTCTATTTATTGTTTAAAAAAAAAAGTAAATTAAATAAATTTTATTTTTTAAAATCTATTCTTTATTGACAACAAAATCGTATCTTCTCTCTAATTTCATATTGACCTTACATATTTTTAAATAAATTTTATTTAATTCAAATAAAATTTTATTATAAGAATAACAATTCAAGTAAAATTAAATTTCTATCTATATCCACTACGCCCAGGATCGATGAAAGAAAACAAGAGAAAATTATATAAAGTGAAGGTAAAATATGCAAGGACAAACGAAAGAAAATTAGTAATGAATCTTTAATTAGAAATCAAAACAGTATTAAGAAATAAACGATTATCAAAGCGGAAAGCAGCACACAGACAACCTAACCGTGCTTGGTAAGGTCTTCTCCCTTGGGAAAGGGACGGCAACAATTAATTAATTACGACACCGTAGCGTCCAATTCGTTCGTCCCTAGATTTCTTACTAACTTTGGGTTACTTTTTTTTTTTTATTCGGCTCTATTTATTTATCATATTTAATTATTTTTTATATTTTAAAAAAATTAATTAATTTTTTAAATTTATTTATATATTTCAAAATTATTCATAGATTTAATATTTTTTTATTTTAAAATTTATTTGTTTAATTTTTTTTAAAGTTATTACATTTTAATTTTTTAAAATTATTTAATATAAAAATATAATAATAAAATTAATATTAATATTACTTAATTTTTTTAATATGATATATAAAAAAAACATTATAATTTTTTAATTATGACAGATAAATAAAGATAGAGTAGATAACTTCTTACGAATTGTCCAAAGGTGAAATGATCACCTAATCCGTGTCATACTCTCCCAATTGTCAATTGCAGATACTCAGAAAGCAAAAAAGACTTAATGGGCATTTTAAAAAAGAATTAATATATAAAAAAAATGTGAATCAAATGTAATATTAATGTATTTAAAAGATTTAAGATGGTAATCGATTAATTAAAAATATTTTTTTCACATGATAAATTTTAAATTAAAATTAATTTTTTGATAATGTTTTTTTCTAATATATTACTGGCATTATTGAGCAGATAGTCACATTGGTGTGTCTATGAGTGGATGCACGACAGTTGTCTGGAAAACGAGATTTTTGTTCTGGCAGGAATTAGAGTACTAACGAGAGTGTGCATGTTCAGAATTAGTCTTTTTTCATAAAAAAAAAAGAAAAAAGAAAATGTGATTAGGTTTTTAATTTTAATATTTAACCCAATAATTTTTTTTAGAGAGCCCCAATAAGATTTTAAAACTGAACATACTGCTATTTTTTTTTTTTTTTTGTTTTTGGTATGAATACACGATGTTTAGTAAAAAAATTTTAATAAATTAATTTACTATTTTGTCATAATATATTTTTATACTAAAAAAATCTGAATAAACAATATTGATATCGCTTCTTTGAAAAAAATAATAATTCAATTAGAAATAATTTATAAACGCCCTCCACCAAACTATATTAAATTTAAAATTATATATCTGTTCATAAAAATTAAAAAGAATAATTACAATGTATATATATATATATATAAAAGAATGCATGAAGTACTACACGTGCGGAAGACTGTGACGAGCTCTGCAGATTGACGAGAAAGAGACAAATGCAAATTGCAGACCAAACAAACATTGCATTTAATATCTCACCAAGAAAGTCAGCATTCTACGGCTATTTTAATGTTATATATTTTGACTAAAATACCCTCTGTATTCTTTAAGTCTTTATCCACCCGTAGTTGAATTAGAATTATATTAATTTTTTAAAAAAATTAAATTTTATAAAAAATTATAAGCTCAAAATAAATATTTCGATCTATTTTTGAGTGAATAATAAAATTATTAATATTTCATAATTAAAATGTATTTGAATTATTATTTTTTAATCAGAACGAGAAAAAATTAGCATTCACCTCACATTCTCTGAATTTAGTTGAATGCAGAAAAATTTGGAGTTGGCATTTAATTTGACAGAGAGTCTTTGGAAATTAATTGTGAATTTGGATTGGAATTCAACCCAATTCAAAATCAATTTAACTAAAAAAAATTATAATCTAAATAGTTTTTATTTGTTGAAAACTTATATATACTTATAATATATCATATTTTACCTTATTTTATTTGATACGATTTTGGTCTCACTCTAGCCGTATATATTTTTTATAATTTTTTATATAATTCAAACAAATTTATTTTAAAAAATTATTATTTAAATATACACTGATATAGGAGTGATAAGGAGAAATTTATTTGTGCCAACGAGGAGGTTGACACAAAAAATTAACAAAAAAGAATGATTTTAGCAGGGTCATCTTTGTCTAAATTTTGAGTATTAATCTATAAAGATAGAAATTTAGATTATAAGAATGTAAATTTAATTTTTTTATATTTTATAAAATAATGTATAAAATTTACAAATATAATATCGAAATAAAAAAGGAGAATGAAATCCAAATAGCCTCATCGAGATATCTCCAAGATAAATCTTGACTATGAAATTATTTGAAATTTGGGGCCAATCAATTCAGTTCACCTTTTTCTCCACAAAAAAAAAAAAAAAAAGAAAGAAAAGTTTACTTTGGCGTTTACGTTTTTATTTCTTCTATTTTCTGAAAAAATAAGAAAAGGTAAAAAGAAAATACTCTCTTCTCTCGTGCAATTTTATAATATTTAATTAAAAATCAACTAAGTGTTAGCCAAGATGAGAGTGACTGATTTTCGAAAAAGTAAAAACACAAGTTCAAATAGAAAATTTTATGCTTCACATTTGAAAGAATTAGTTTTAAGTCAATATGTTCGAAAATATTTTTGAATTAATTTAAAAAAAAAACACTAAAGTAAACCAACTCTAGTTCTAATTGGTTTTCAAACAGTGGCGGATCTTGATTGGTGAATTAAGGGTGCCAATTATATTATGTCAATATATTATAATAATGATATAAATTATTTATATAATTAATATATTAATAATAAATAGAATTCTTATAAAATTATTTATGCAAAAGATCTATACGCTATCCTATTTTTTATTAATTTAATTTTCTTACTCATTAATACAAATGTGTGTTTTTCTAAAATTTTTGAAAAATAAAAGTATACTTAATCTAAGTTAGATATCCAAAAAAAAAAAAAAAGTAATAAGACAAATAAATAAAAAAAATTTGCAAATATTTTACTAAACATAAATTACCTATGCATATACTCAAAAGATTATTTCCTAAAAAAAAAACACAAGATTAAAAAAAAATAGTAATAAGACAAGTCTAAGACAAATAAATAAAGAATTTTTGCAAATATTTTAGTAAACATAAATTATCCGTGAATATACTCAAATGATTATTTCCTAAAAAAAACACAAGATTATATAAAAATCTAGTATAAAAACTAACAAATTAACATTAATAGATAATAATCAATAAATGATAAATGCAAACAAGTCAAATAATTCATTCCAATATTATATAAATATTTATTATAAAAATTAATAAATTAACATTAATAATTAATAAATAATAATTTATGGTTAGAAAGTGTAAAATACAAGTCAAGTAAGTATCCAAGTTGTAAGAATAAAAAAAAAGAGTCCAAAATATATTGACATTTAAAAAGTTAAAAAAAAGACAATTAAAGAGTTAAAATAAATAGATAAATAATAGTAATATTATAGTTTTAATTTTTAAATTACAGTAATAATATTAAAATATATTTTATAGAATCTTATTTTAAAGGAAAATTTACATTCAAATATATTAAAATTTTTTATTGAGGGAATTAATTTAAATATTTTAAATATATACACATATACAAAAAAGATTGATAAAATCTTTAGAGGAATTATAGTCAGGCAACTTGATAGATCCGCCACTGTTTTCAAATGTACTCTTTTTTAAGTACATGCCTCCCTTTTATATACGTCTATTGATTATATACTTCTTAAAAGTTAAGGATTCATTCAGCATCCAATTTGCTTCCTTCCTTGATGATAAACCATTACAGGCGTACTCATTATCTAATTTCTCTTATTAGAATTTTAAAATAAAAAATATTTATATATACTTAATCTTTATAGACCATATATTAAAAACTTTATTTGATAAAACGAATATTTATAAGCAAGTTTATAGAAACATTTTCCTGGGAACAACGCCTCCAAACTGGATGTGGATAAGACTTATGCAGGTTACCTAATGATGGGGGCAAGGATAATGACGATTGCACATGCAGACAAATGTAAAACCGACGAGCCACAAAATTAATTCCTTAATATAATCGCTGAAAAGGAGCTAACGACTTTGCAAGTCAACTCGTAACTCGCACTAAAAAACCATTTGCAACAGTAAACAAAGAGTAGTAATTTATAAAATTCGTCCATTAGTTTTCTATTATTTCATTTAAGAATATCCTAATTCCTAAATGTATTCTTTTAACTTTTTTATTTTGTTATTATTTTTTGCCAATTTACTACTTAAGTGGTGTTATCTGATTCTGCCATTTAAATAGTAATTGCGATTAAAAATAATTAAATAAACATATTTTTTATTTGTATAAAAATAAATAATTAATAGACCGATTTTATAAATATCGGTGAAATATAACAACTTTTAGAGTAGAAGAGTTGACGGGCACACCACACCTTTATCGTGGTGTTGCGAATCGGAAAAGCACGTAATTATTAATGTTGTTAAACGTTACACGCTAGCTGGGAGGTGGAGGCGGGTTACGTCGCACTGCAATTTCCATGAGGTTTCTCTTGGTTTAAGAGTTGTTGTTTTCGGAGTTTTCGATTCAAATTATGCTGGATGTCATATGGGTTTTAGAGAAATAGGACTCTGGAGTTTGAAGTTGTGAAAGAGCTGGTGAGTTTTTCCACTTTCTCTGCTTTCTTGACTGTTTCTTGCAGCCCATTTTGTTTTACTACGAGTAAAATCCCTTTGGAACTCTGAGAATAAAGTTTTGTTCTTTGTCCCTGAACTTGCTTGTCATTTTGAGTAAGTTTTAGTCTTGAGGGGTGGGAATTGTCTTGTTTCGTTGGTCGTCTGTTTTTGAGGATAATGTTCATGGAATTTGTATACATCTTTTCTGGGATATTAATGAAGTTGTTGAACAGAAAGTTCTCGTTTTCTGTCTTGTGTTTTCTTGTTCTATTTAAACACGCAGGGGCGAATGACTATGGTTAAATTGGCCGCTGTAGAACACCGCAGAGACCATTTATGGGAAGCACATAAAGCATCTCACCGTTATTTTTTCATTTAGAATTAGAAACTGTGTGCCTAAAGCAGCAAGTGGAGTAGAAAGATAAAGGAGTTATCATTCTCATTTTTTTTTTTTGCTAGATGAATTATCATTCTCATATAGTGTGTATTATATTCTTCCCATTTTTCTGTTTGTGTTCTGCTTTAGGGCTCAAGTTAGATGCTGAAGAAAATGAAGAATTCAAAATTTGTTCGTCTAAACTGGTCAGGAGTTGTTGAGTAACAAATTATACACAAAGCATCTTCCGAGTGATCCTGCTTGGTTCTTTGACTACTTTATTGTTATTTGTCCTTACCTGTAATTGCCATTTTATGATTCACTGCTGAAACTCTTAAAGAGTGATGGAGGAGAAAAAAACTGAAGTAGAAGCATTGGCGCCACCAAAATCTTTAGTTGCGGTTGCTATCAGTGGAAGTAGAAAAAGTAAATATGTTGTTCGTTGGGCTTTGGACAAATTTATTCCTGAGGGAGAGATTTTCTTCAAATTGCTGTATGTTCGCCCTAAGATAATTGCAGTTCCAACGCCCAGTATGTATATCTGAGCTGAGCTCTTGGTAACCTTGTATAGTTGCTGAATAGCATATGTTTGATATTTTTGTTTTCTTGATTATTGCTAGTGGGAAACTTGATTCCGATATCTGAAGTGCGAGATGATGTAGCAACTGCTTTCAGAAAGGAGATGGAATGGCAAGCAAGTGAAAAGCTGCTCCACTACAAGACGATGTGTGCTCAAAGAAAGGTTGATATATGTTTTGCTGGATGAAATCTGAAAGAAAGCCTGAATTTATAGCTAATATTATGATGTGAAATGCAGGTTCAAGTTGAAATTGTACAAATTGAGTCGGATGACGTGGTCAATGCAATAGCAGAGCAGGTTGCTAAAGGCTACATTAATAAACTTGTCATAGGAGCTTCATCTCGTAGCCTTTTTTCTCGGTACATATAGTGCTCTCTCACTTTTTGCCCCCTTAAAACTTTAGAACTGTAGGCAAGATAGAATTTTTTCTTAATACTTTTTTTGGTCATAATTCACAATATGATGTTTACTAGGGAAGAATAAGATGAGAAAATTGTACCAAATGTGCACAGATTTCTCATAACATAATGTTGGTATAGTCGGTAAAAACCAATATGTCTCTTAAACTGCAAATCTAAGAGATGTTGTGCTGGTGGATGATGATACCTCCCATGATGGTGCTAGATCTCTCCCCCCCCCCCCATAGAGGTCTGGCATAGGGATGAGTTCAACACAGGATCAGAACTGCAGGACAGCAGGACAATGAGGAATTGTTTTGGGTACTGCATTTCAAAGTAACCTGGAATGTCAACTATTCCCTTACAGTGGAATTACATCATTTGTTGATTGAACTAATTGTAGTATTAGGGCATGAATATCAGAAATGCTCAAAGCACAATTGCTTACCCATTTTTCCCCTCCCCCCTTTTTCTTGAGCTTGCTTCCAGTAGCAACTATCTTTCCTGTTGATAATATAATTGTTCATTGGATGACTAGGGGGCCAAATTTGTCTTCAAGGATCTCAGATTGCACTCCGAGCTTTTGCACTGTGTATGCTGTTTCAAAGGGAAAGCTGTCATCTGTTCGCCCATCCGATTCAGAAACAAATGGAAGCACAAGAGATAACCCTAGTGATACAAGTTCTTCAACTGATAATTCTTCAAGCTACAATTCCAGCTTTCAAGCAGGTATAGGTTTATCATATCTTTTTACCATTATTTCTGTGATCAAGTGGTGTGATGAGGGATTATAGGAGATTGGACAATCATTACATGTTGATACCTTAGGCACATTGCTTGAAGTGCTCATTGTTGTACTCATCTTGGCTATGTCTATGGTTCGATTTCTCTGGATCTCTATACCCCTGGTTAGCTTCACCATTCAGTAGTTAAAGATGTGCTAGATATGGCTTTGCTGCAACTCTCTGTGGATGTAGGGTAGCCCATGGAATTACTCCTTGCATTTCATCTCAGGCCCCCCCAACCCTTTTTTTTTCCTTTTTTCTGGTTTCTGCCACATGTATTTAGATATTCTTATTCTCAATCTCTATTTTAAGACATGAGAAATACTTGATGACAATATCAAGGGTTTGCATCCTTGGTGCTTACGAAAATTGGAAGTCCTTTCTATGTATCTGTTTTGTTGTGTCTATATTTGAAATTAAAATTTAAAATCGAGTGTTGATTACCCATCAAATTCTTCATCTGTTCAGAGATTCCAATTGCTCTGCAACCTGATCTTATAAGTAAACAAATAGAAGTTAATGCATTATTTGCTGTTCTTCAGGGTGGGCAGATCAAAGCTCAGCTACTTCTCACTCTCATTTTTGTTCATTGTCACGACCAAAACAACAAATTCCAGCTCTTGCAAAAACGAACCAAGCCTTTCTTCATAGAAGAATGAATTCAAATGAATCTACCTCTGGTAGAACTTTGTCTCCTAGAATTGGAGACAGTGATGATGATGATGCAAGTTCTCGTCTGAGCTGCTCAGATGTTAATGATATCTATACTGCTGCTTCTAACTTTGGAAGCTACATAGCAGATGATCAATCATGGACAATTGATCCAGCTTCCGCATCAGATTTTTCACCCGGAAATCAGGTAGTAATACTCTAGCTTAAGTTAGTTCCAGTTTTCCCTTTGAGTTTAGTGAGCTTAAAGTTATAATGGTTGAAAACAACTGTATTATCTTTGAGTCTTATTCCTGTTATTTTTTCCTACAGTGATAAGGGTTGCATCATTTTTCTTATAAATAATTCTAACATTGTTTGGAGTTAGTTTTCCGCTTCTTTGGTAGAAATTCCGTAGCATGGTTAAGTTTTGTACAAAAACCAGTTTTTGCTGAACATGCCACAGCTTACTAATGAATTATATTTCACATCTCTACAGGTCAACTTGAATTTTGAGTTGGAAAAATTAAGAATTGAACTCAGGCATCTTCGGGGAATGTATGCAATGGCCCAAAGTGAGGCAATTGATGCTTCGAGGAAGGTAATAATTATCGTTCTTTCACTTTGCCAAAATGTAGTTGTTATTTTGTGTGAGAGGGGGCGGTCTTTGTTTTCATAACTTAGTTAATTGTGAAAAGTATTGACACATTACTTTGGCATAATAAGTAACTCCTATCTGAAAGAATATCCATTTGTCAAGAAACAACTGATTGCCTCTGAAGTAACTAACCTGCAGCGCAAGGCCCCAAGGGTTTTTTCCACACTCTGTGTAGCATTACATATACTCATATACAATGCACTATACATTGGTAGTATGTATAACCCAGAGCAATTAACTTTGGAAATTGCTTCTTTGTCTCCTATCATGCTTTCTTCTTTCCTCTATGCTGTTGCTATGCACCTATTCTCGGTCTTTTTTTCTTTTTTTAATCACTTTACCCTCCCATGCTCTGTACCTAAATACTTTCACAGTATATCAGTATACTATATGACAGCATTTGTGAACCAAATTACCTACAAGTAGCATGTATCTAAGTGTTATCTGTCTTTTTACTTTCTATTGCTGTTTTGAGATTGTTCCACTACTTTGATGAATCATGCCAAAGAACATATAAGCAACTGGTTTTGGTGCATAAGATTTGTTGTAGCCTTGGTGTACCTCACGTATGACCATACTTGGCTAAATCACGAGAACTCTGACACAGCAGTTATACTATGGACTACCGTTTTCTTTTCTTCATAACTTACAGCAATCACATGCTTCTTTCTTTTCATCAGCTAAATGACCTTAACAAGCGCCGACTAGAGGAAACAATTAAGCTCAAGGAGATAACCCTTAAGGAGGAGGAAGCCAAACAATTAGCAGAGCAGGAAAATGAAAATTTTGAAGCTACTAAGAGAGAAGCTGACTATGTAAGGGAATGTGCCGAAAGAGAAGCCAGACAAAAAAGAGCAGCAGAGGCCAAGGCCTTGTGTGAAGCTAAAGAAAAAGAAAGGCTTGAGCATGCCTTGGTGGGCCCTGTGAATCAGTACCAGAAATTCACATGGGAAGAAATCACAGCTGCTACGTTATCATTTTCTGAGGATCTTAAAGTTGGAATGGGGTCATATGGAACTGTCTATAAGTGCAGTTTAGGTCATATTACTGCTGCTGTAAAAGTTCTCCATACTAAGGATGCTTACAGATCAAAGCAATTTCAGCAGGAGGTATGAGATCATCAGAAAATAATAATAGTTGCTCTTAACCACATATGATAAACTTGAGGATGGTATGATTACCCTTATTGGCTACTAGTATGAAAAGTAAAAAAGTAATGATCTTTTGTCTTCTTTCTGTTTGATTATCTCATCTAACCTGATAAATCATTTCAGTATATTAATATCTTTTTTTATTTTGTTTTTTTCCTAATACTTTCAGCTTGAAATTTTGAGCAAAATTTGTCATCCCCACTTGCTAATTCTTTTAGGGGCATGCCCTGACCATGGCTGCCTGGTTTATGAGTTCATGGAGAATGGTAGCCTGGAGGAGAGGTTGCTGGGAAAAAATAATTCATCTCCACTTCCTTGGTTTGAGAGATGTCGGATTGCTTGGGAAGTTGCCTCAGCCCTCGTCTTCCTTCACAAAACGAAACCAAAGCCAATCATCCATCGGGATTTAAAACCAGCCAACATATTGCTTGATCACAACTTTGTAAGCAAAATTGGTGATGTTGGCCTTTCCACAATGCTGCAGTCTGACCCTTCTTCTGCATCTACCTTATACAAGGAAACCAGTCCAGTTGGAACATTTTGCTATATAGATCCTGAATATCAGCGAACTGGATTAGTTTCGCCAAAGTCTGATGTGTATGCTTTTGGGATAGTCATATTGCAGCTGCTTACGGCAAAACCAGCGATAGCATTGGCGCATTTGGTGGAAAAGGCAATTGAGAATGATTCTTTAAATGATGTACTTGATGAATATGCTGGCGAATGGCCAATTGAAGAGACTAAGAAACTGGCTGCACTGGCATTGAGATGCACAGAGCTTAGAGGTAAAGACAGACCTGATCTGAAAGATGAAGTTCTCCCTGCACTGGAGAAATTGAAAGACATTGCCAATAAAGCTCGAGATTTGGCATCCACTGCTCAACCACTTGCTCCCAATCACTTCATGTGTCCCATTCTCAAGGTATGATATGCTTCTTTTCACTGCTGATAGTTATATAAAGTATGACATTTGTAGTGAGAATCAAGTTTGTTTTGCACTTCACGTACTCCCATTTCAAAAGGTGATGTCTTGATGAACTTCTGGCGATAAAGTTGTTCATTGCATTTTGGAAGCAGTTGCTCAAATGAGCTATCTACAAGCTTAGTAGTTGGCAGTCAACTTATAAATAGGGCTGATTTTTTTCTTACATAGCTCAAATTTATGTTATGGGAGGTTGTTATTCGTTATGCTTGAAGACTTTCGTGTTCAGTGTGAATACTGTCTCTGTGACAGGAAGTAATGAATGACCCTTGTGTTGCTGCTGATGGTTATACGTATGACCGGAAGGCGATAGAGGCATGGCTCGAGGGGAGTGACACATCTCCAATGACAAACTTGCCGCTGCCTCATAAGAATCTGCTGCCAAATTACACACTTCTTTCCGCAATTATGGAGTGGAAGTCTACAAAACATTGATGTAATATTCTATTTTTCAGTACTTCATAGGAAGCTCTTGGCCATGGAATGTAAATGCATGCCTGCCTTGGTGCTAAGTTTTTAAAAAATATATTGACAATATAAATAGGTTTTGTTAGCTGATAGTTCTTGATGTACAAAGTTTTGAAAATAAATTGTAAGCTCGTTATTCTATGACAAAACCGTGTTACTCAACTCCAAACCCTACATCCCAACCCACGTTCCACCGTTGCAGTGCCACCAAAGAACACACTGTAAAAATAAACCAACCGAGATACGAAAAAGAAGTAAGCAAAGCCTATGTGGAACTAAGCACATGAAAGTTGCTAAACATTACTTCTGTCAAAGGGATGAAGGGTTGATAACCATTACTTCTGTCAAAGTGATGAGGAATGGTTATGCTGTGTTATTATTCAATCTAAAGAGAAGCCAGGGAATGCTTGCACATGCTTACAAAGGTTCCTTAAGCGCAGTGCAGATAGAATATATTTGAAGAGAATAGGTGCAGGCAGTTATCAAAGAAAGCCCGCCGACTATTGAAGTGTCTGGTAAGCCGACTATTGAAGTGTTTGGTTTTGTAAAGAGTGCATACAGTACAAGAAAATTTGCATTTTGCGACTTTCAAAAACTGTCGCAAAACTGTTGCAAATGGATTTTGCGACAGTTTTTATCCGTAGTTAAAAAAGATGTTCTATTTGTGATAGATTTTTTTTAGCGACAAATTTGCGACGGCCATTTAATTAATAATATTAAAATTAAGTTTACAATTAATTTAGAGACGGCTTAGGGGTGATAATTTAATTAGTAATATTATAATTAAGTTTATAATTATGTTTGCAATATTTTTGCAATGGCGAGTTAGCGACGGTTTTGCGACGAATTTTTAATTTTTTTTAAAAAATTAATTATTAAATTTGCGATGGTTTAGCAATGGATTTGTGTGCAGTTGTCGAATTTTAAATTTTTAATTATTAAATCGGCCCCTACCCGGCCTGACCTAACCCGGAATCGATTTGACTGGTAGGCCGTCGCAATCTCTCTCACTCATAATTATTGAAATTATTATTGGATGCAGGGCTCAAACCCACGTCTTTGTTATGGGAGAGCATGTGCTCTACCACTAGGCTATGTGAATTCTTGTATTTATTATCACCTTATCTTAATTATATACTATATTATATTATATAGAATATTAATAAATTCTTTTAATTAATAAAATATATTATATTATATTATATATATAATATATATTTAAATATATTAAATATATTCCACTTAATAATGCCCTTTCGTGCATTCTATAATTCAATTAAATAAAGTACAAACTCATACCCAAACTTTAGATATAAGATATAATATAGTACATATCTCTACTATATATATGATTTTTTTAGATATATAATATATACTTATAATATATATATTACATATATATTTATATATATTAGTATATATATTAATAAATTATATATATTAATATAGCATATATATTTTATGATTCTTTTTAGATTATTAATATGCATTAGTATATATATTAATATACTATATATATATATATATATATTAATATAGCATATATGTATTATATGATTCTTTTTAGATACATAATATGTACATAATATATATATATATATATATATATATATATACATATATACATATTCATAAAAATAAATAAATATACATACATAAATACACATTTATTTATGTTGGTATGTGTATGTCTATATATATATATATTAGTATATATATATATATTAATACATATATATTTATATATGTATATATTCATACAATTTAATATATATACATATATATATACATTTAATTGCGATGGATACATACACACACACACACACACACATATATATATATATATATTATATGTATGTATACATATTTATTAATATATTAAAAAGTATATTAACATCTTTATATCTATGTATATATAATTTAAATATGCTATATTAATATATGTATACATATTAATTTTTATGAATATGTATTTATGAATATATATATATATATATATATATATATATATGTGTGTGTGTGTGTGTGTGTGTGTGTGTGTGTGTGTATACATTAATATATTAATTTTTATGAATATGTATATATGAATATATATATATATATATATATATTATGTACATAATATATATATATATATATATATATATATTAATATAGCATATTTAAATTACATATACATAGATATGAAGATATTAATATACTTTTTAATATATTAATAAATATATATACATATGCATACAAATTAATATATATATATATATACATATATACATTTTATTTATGTTAGTATGTGTGTATCTATATATATTAAAATATACATATATATTCATATATATATATACATATTAATATATATACATTTATATACATATATATACTTAATAAAATCATATTTATATTATATATATAAATATTTTAACTTAATAATGTCTTTTTGTACATTCTACTATTTCAACACTTATTTTATATATATATATATATATATATATATATATAATCAAAATTTAAAATTTTAAAGATTTTTTTATACCAGTGACGGATTTGTAGGGGATTAGGGTTTCTAATCCCCTAATGAAACCCTAATCCCTCGTAGTTAGAAAGGGTTTTGCGATGACTTGTAAACTGTCGTTAATTTGCGAAATGAAACCCTAATCCCTCGTAGTTAGAAAGGGTTTTGCGATGACTTGTAAACTGTCGTTAATTTGCGAGGGTTCCTCGAAAAATTAAAAAAAAAAACTTATTATCGAGCTGTCACAAATCCGTCGCAATTAACGAGGGTTTTGCGACGGCTTTTACAAGTCATTGCTAAATCGTCTCTAATTTGCGAGGGTTTTGCGACGGTTCTTTTGAAAATCTTTAAAAAATTAAATTTATTAACGAGCCATGGCAAATTCGTCGCAATTAGGGAGGGTTTTGCGATGGTTCTTTTGAAAATTTAAAAAAATTAAATTTATTATCAAGCCGTCGCAAATCAGTCGCAATTAGTGAGGGTTTTACGGAGATTTTTTTAATTATTTAGTGTTAAGTATAATTACCAAAAGTCTGTCGCTAAACTGTCACTAATTTGCGAGGGTTCTGCGACGATTTCTTTGAAATCTTAAAAAATTAAATTTATTATTGAGCCGTCGCAAATCCGTCGCAATTTGCAAGGATTTGCGATGATTTTCTTAATTATTTAGTTTTAATATATAATTACAAAATTTGTGAGGGTTTCGTTGAAAATTATAAAAAAATAAATTTTTTATTGAGTGTCGCAATTTGTGAGGGTTTTGTAATGATTTTTTAATTATTTAGTTTTAATATATAATTACAAAATTCCATTGCTAAACCATCGCTAATTTGCGAGAGTTTTGTGATGGTTCTATTGAGTCGTCACATATACGTCGCAATTAGTGAGGGTTTTGTAATAACCATCGCAAATCCGTCACAATTAATGGGGATTTTGTAATAGTTGTCACAAATCCGTCACAATTAGTGACGTTTTTGCGACGGCTGGTCAAATCTTATCGCTGTTTTCATTGCTGTCGCTGTTCCATCACAAATCCGTCGCAATTAGTGACGGTCATGTAGGTGTTGCAAATCATAATTTTTCCCATATTGACAGGTTTATATGATACAACTTTTTAGACTCTCTCTCTCTCTCTCTCTCTTTGATACTCTAAGACCAAACCCTAGTGTTATTGAAATAGTATTACACTTATGGATGGCAATTTCCCGGAATAAAGTTGGGGCCTACCCGATAGGGCCAGAAATTCCTCGATTTAAACAGGGATGGGGACGAAGACGGGCTTCATTCCTCGGCCCGTCAAGCGGGGACGGGGATCGCATGATCCCCAACTCGCCCCCAGCCCGTCCGGTCCAATCCTAGCCCTCCCAGTCCCGAACAGCCGCATAGTATATATAGTAGGTAATTATATATCTAGTATGTGTGTGTGTATAATAATTATATATCTAATATTTGTATATATATTAATATTATAATATATACTATATATAATGTATACTGTATATAGTATATATATATTATATATATAATAATTAGTAATTAAATAGATAAGTAAAAAATTTTGCATCTTATATTTTTGTTGTGACAATGCGATAGAAAATCTATGTAAAAAAAAGACTTTCATTTCCAACTTCTTATTTCTTTTTAATTAAAAAAAAAAGGAAATTATCTCTTTTTCTTTTTCACATGAGTTTTTGATTTATCTGAAGGAAAAGGGGGGATAGAACAAATAAAGAAGATACTAAAGAAAATAAAAAATAAAGTAGTAAAATATTTTAATTTAGTATACATAGAAATTAGAAGACTTTATAAATATCTTTATTTTTCTTAAACTCCCAAAAAAGATCTAATAATAACAATTAATTGATTGGGAGTGAGAGGGAAGATTAATTGTTCCTTAAATAGGTCTTTCAAAAGATATTCATCTCGTTGATTGATTGATGAGCCATAAAAAGAAAATTCGTGGTTCAGATACTTAGTAAGAAGGAATAATCAAATTGAAATCATGGATTTATCTAGGATCATAAGTGAGTAAATATTAAAAATACTTATATTTTTAAATGTATTATATGTATAAAATATTTATATATATGTTATATTATATATATATATTAATTATCAAAATATATAATATATAATATATATGTATATGTACATATATTTATGTATTATATATATGTATATATGCATATATATACATTAATTAGGCAACTTAATGTTATTTTTTATTCTTTTCTATTTTTATCCCAAAAAGTTAAGGGATTTTCAAAATAACAAATGCTTATATAGATACACGCTTATATATATATATATAATCACAAATATGAGTACATATAATTACTAAATAAAAAATAATATGCATATATAATAAATGTATCTGTATTTATAAAATAATTAATTTTAAAAGTATTTATATTTATAATAATATATGTATGTGTATATTTTACTTATTCTTATTTCTCTAATATTCTAAACATTGTATTTTTAATTTTTTAAATAATTTGACTAAGAATATTTTAGATAAGTTTATTCATAAAATTTATTGTTCTTAAATTTTTTTATTATTGTGTATGTATATATATATATATATATATATATATATATATATATATATATAAAGACATTTACGAAACACTTTGAATTAAAAAATTCTTGTTTTATTGGCCCCCCCTCCTCTTTTTTGGAAGAAAATAGTCTAGGATTTGGACTATTTTGTTTTGCAAATTATTAGGTAAGTGTGAATAGGAGTAATTAATTGCTCCTATCTTGCGAATACCCCACAAAAAGGAAACAAAACCATACTATAAATATATTTTAATGTAGAAAAGGATTTATATTAATCAATTTAACAATAGATGCGTTATTAAATTGATGAACACAAAAAATAAACCAAGTAATAGAATTTAATAATTGAGCTTATATTTTAGTTATGCTAGCTCAAAACAAAAATAAAAAATATAATTAAAAAACAGAACTTTATTTAAGCTAATATTAGATTAGCTCATATAATAAAAAAATAGTTTTAAAATATAAAATCAGTAAAATAAATGTTCATTGCCCATTATTCAATGGTTCAAACTTCAAACGCTGCCCAGCCCATCTTCTTTTCTTCTTTTCTTTGTGTTGTTCACCCGAAGCACGCTGCCGCTGCCCTTTCAAGCCCAGACTTTGTTGATATCGTTAGCTTCTCTGTTACGCGGCTTGCACCTCCTCAGATAAAATTGTAGAAATTTGAACATCAGTTCAAGGTTAAATCTTCTAGCGACTGATTTTGAACCTTTAGTCGGATTAAATTTGGTGGCTTAAGATACTGTTTGTGCTTTGCTTATTGAATCAAGTAATTTGCGCTTTTAATTTGCATTGGGGTTTTGATTTGAATCTTCTGATGGGTTTTGTTGATGGAGGATTTTGGTGAAAGCAAATTTTCTTTTCTTTATTTTTTCTTGGGTCTACTTGGGATGTGCTGCTACCACCTGAATTTGATCCTTTGGTTTCTTTCCAGTTCTATGCAAGGCAGAAGAAATGATCACGAGTGCAAATGCCAATGTTATAGTTCTTAATAATTCCAAGATTGCTTTTGTTTCTTTGTGAAAGTGTGGATATATTCTGTGACTAGTGTCTAGAACTATCCAATGAAATCCTTTTAATGTAATTTAGCTTTCCTACTATGGTAGCGACTGACAATCTTTGATGAATAGCTAACTGTGAGCAAAATAGTTTTTACCCTCCTGAGGCTGCATTTGCATGTTTGATTATGGGCCTTTGAAATCATACTGCCAACGCCAGTTACTAGAAATCAAGCATTTTATATTGTTGTAATTATTTATTTATCACAACTTGGTACGTCACAGATAATATATACTAATATATGATAATTGAGCAATGAAGTTTTTGGGGTGAACATCCATTATACTGATCTTAGTTTATTGGTTTCCAAATTGGGAAATCTCTATATAGTTGGCTAATGTGGAATTAAAGCACATATTCTCCTTTTAACATTCTCTATTTGCAGAAAACTTGTTGGCACCACTTACTGATTGCAACATTCCACACAGGGACACACTATTTGGTTGTATTCAACATTATCCTTTTACTTTATATTGATTATTGTGCTGGCTTTGCCTATGATGATTTGATCATATATTAATAGTTTGCATTGCTATTTGGTTTCAAACTATCCCTTTGGGAATTCTGAAATGTTAACGGGTTTTGTTGATGGAGGATTTTAGTGAAGGCAAATTTTCTTTTCTTTATTTTTTCTTGGGTCTACTTGGGATGTGCTGCTACCAAGGCAGAACAGAATAGAACATCAATTATTTGCTAAGTGGAAAAGGGGGTGCAGATACAGGGAATGATGGGACTTCCTCCAAGCAAGGAGGAAGTTGACTTTTTGGTAGAATATAATCAATTAGAAGAAAATATTAAAAACAAGCTACTGAAAATAGTTACTATTACAAAATCCATTCTACCAAATTAGATGAAAATATTAAAAACAAACTATTGAAAATAGTTACTTCAATTGAATCCATTTCGTTGTTAGATTTGCTTAAAACTGGAGACCCTCCATAAGATACATGTTGAATAGCATAATGTTTTGAGCAATTTCTTACTTTCTTTTTAGCATATGAGGTAGCTTCTGAGAAGTAATTGCAAGATTTTTTTTTTCTTTAGAGTGGATGAACATTATCTAAATTCTTTCAATTCTAATTCTCATATGGGTGAAAGAATTGATCATCCCTTTTAACTTCCTATCTTTTCTGTCTTTAGTTCTCAACTGTTGGCTAACAATAGGAAGTTCATGAAATTTCCATTGGTACTCCAAAACTATAACTTTTTTTTTGACCAATTTGTATGTGGTTGGTTATTGCAAAAATGATGAATATGAACAGAATAAGCTGATATTTTCTCATGCTAATATTCCACTATTACACACATATTCTATCATTGTACTTAGAGTTATTTTCTATTAATCAATATTCATCATTTACATATTTGTCTTTTCAACTTAATAGATGTCATATTAAGATCAAGTTAGTCAAAATTCAGTCAAACTCATGAAAGAAACTACTTCAACCCCATGTGATAGTAGCAATCTAATATCATATCCTATGCAACAAGTGAATATAGCAGTTGATGAGAGTATTGAATCTGAAGTTGGAGAATCTCAATAGCCAAGAATTCAAAGTGATGTTAGACCTATTGGAAGGCAAAAATCAACAGTGTTGAGTCATTTTAAGCAGAAAACGATAAATGGTAAAAAAAAAAAAATTGAGTGTATTTATTGCTTTCAAGAGCTTGTTACTGGTGCAAAAAATAGAATAAGATATTTAAATAATCACATAAAATCATGCAAAAAGAGAAAGTAACAAGACATTAGACAAAGTTATTTAGCAGGGAAGTTAACTGATCTTTTTTCAAACATTACACAAATGTCGACTTATGTTTTTTGCCAAGAAGTGGTGAGGAGATATCTTGCTGAGATGATAGTTATCCATGAATATCTGTTGTCTATAGTAGATCATTTTGGATTTAGAAAATATTCAAACTTTCTGCAACCTTTGTTCAAGATGATCTCAAGAAATACTTTGAAGAAAGATGTCTTAAAAAGTTTTTATGATGAGACAAAAAAAGATTATGGCTTTAATGAACAAAAATCATGGGAGGATTGCTGTCACTTGTGACTTGTGGACTGCTAATCACCAAAACAAATCTTATATGGTTATCACTGCTCATTTTGTTAATAATGCTTGGCAATTGCAACATAGAATTTTGAGGTATTTTTTTGTCTTAGCTTTTCTTCTTGAATTTGATTGTTTATTATAAAGTAAAGCAATTAGTTAGTAAATACTTACACATTTGCTCGCTTTTTTTTTTTTTTTTGTGTTATTGAAAGGTTTATCTATGTGTTATATCCTCATACAAATGAATACTTGCTAAAGTTTTGGAAGAAAGCTTCTTCGATTGGAACATTGATAGGGAGTTATCTACAATTACACTTGATAGCTGTTCTAGTAATGATGCCATTATTGAAAATCTCTTGGGAAAGTTTCAACCCAACTCTCTTATGTTACGTGGGAGTTTATTCCATATACGTTGTTGTGCATACATTCTGAATTTGATTGTTCAAGATAGATTGTCAGTTATACATGAAGAGATTGAGAAGATTCATAACCGTGTTAGATTTTAGATAGCTTCACCTAAGAGACAGTAGAGATTTGAAGAAGTTGCACATCAAATAGTACTCTATGTTCCAAGAAGCTAATTTTAGATTGTAAAACTAGATGGAATTCAACATTTTTTTATGCTTTTGACTGCATTGTCATACAAAGATGTGTTTTATAGGCTGAAACATAGGGAGCGTTTATATACTTGCTTGCCAACTGAAGATGATTGGGTTTTGACACAAGAGATTTGAGATCATTTGTGCATATTTTATAAGGCCACCTAAATATTTTCAAAAATCAACTCTCCAACTATAAATTTGTTTTTTCTTACTGCTTTCAACATCAGAATGGAGTTAGAAAAATGGATTGCAAGTGAGAATCAATTGGAAAAAACAATGGCTGAAAAGATGGTTTATAAATTTGATAAATATTGGAGAGATGTGTATGGAATTATGGGTGTAGCTGTAGTATTGGATCCACGGTATAAGATGACTTTGGTGGATTATGCTTTTTCACAAATATTTGGTGATAATGTTCCTATGAAGATTGAAAAAATCAAGAAGTTTTGTAGTGATTTGTTTTATGAATACAAGTCAAAAAATGAGAAATATTCAAGCCAATCGACAACTTCCTTATCATTTCAATCTCTTCAATAACTTGAAAATTGGTCAACGACAACAGTGAAAAATAGACTTGCTGGATTTTATAATTTTGTAGCACAAAATAAGAATGACTTGCAAGAAAAGATAGAGTTTGATCAATATTTGGAGGAAAACGTTTTACCATAGAGTAGTGGGGAATTTGACATCTTAAATTGGTGGAAGTCAAATGAAACCAAATATCCCATTTTTCACCTGATTGCTAGGGATATATTTTGTATTCTGATATCCACAGTTGCTTCAGAGTCTGCATTTAGGATTGGAGGAAGGATGGTAAATCCACATCGCAGTAAACTTTATCCAGATACACTTGAAGTTTTGATGTGTGTCTAGAATTGGTTGTGTACTAATATTTGTGCTAATAGTAAAGATATATATAATAAATATAGTTTATAAATTGTGTCGTCATTATATTTATATTTCAATTAATTAATTCTTTTATAGGTTCTTCTTTGAATGCTATAGTGTTTGGCTCTATTTTAGAAGACGTGGATGCTGATGATGAGAGTGGGGTAATTTTTTTAAAACTTATTATCATTTATATTTTTTATATTATTGATTTGCTTTATTAATATTTCGAATAATGTACATAATATTTAAAAAATTACTAACAATATTTCTTTTCTTGGTGAGTGGGACTACTGAGGTTGGACTTGAATGAAGTTTGGATTTGACAACTGCAACTTTTCTTGACTTAAATTACATTGTATGTGTAAGTGGGGATATTCTTTACATTGTATTGTATGTTGAACTTAGTTATTTCATGCATTATTTGCTTATTTACGTTTTTAATATCTTGGACTCTTGTGTTGTATTTTCAATTTATTGTCTTAGCTTGTATTTCCATTTTGTGGATTGATATGTGCTGGGACAATTGGACTTGTAGTAGTTGAATTCCCTTTTGTGAAAATAACATGTCTTTGTCTTTTATTTCTAGAAAATTAGGAATTGTCTATTTACACGGGTTATTAAATTTAGCTTGAGATGTGTTTAGCATTTTAAATTTTGTTGTTGGGCCGCTGTTTCAGCCCCCCTGGTTCCCTACTGGGCTGAAACCAGGCCCTTGCCTCCTTATCGGGTCAGAACCGGGTATTATTTGTCCTCGGTGGGCCAGGGGTGGGGATCCCTGCCTCTTCCCATGTCGGGACGAGCCAGGGATAGGGGGAATAGGAGATATACGGAGGCGGAGCCGGGATTTTTAATCCTCTAATTACACTGCTACGTTATTCTCTCACTGTATGGCTTGAAGATTTCCTTTGAGCTTTTCAGGTAGAAATTTTTTACCAAGCTAAATGGTACTTCAAAAACGTGTTACGTGAAACCATACAAGTACCTTAGTTACTGATTCTTATATTTTGATCTTGTACGCACTCCTGATCTTGTACTGAAGGGTTTTCTTTCATTTAATATGTTCCCCAATATTGCACTAAACAATGTTTCCTGCTTAGATAAGAGAGAAAACTTTGTCTATTTTTTCCGTTTTGGTTATTTGCAGCTCTTAAATTACCACCTCATCTAAAAGCTTTAGGTGACAATTAGAAGAGTAGCTTATACATTTAATAACTAAATACACCGAATGATGTAATGCGGTATGCCTTTGATAAAAGGGAAATTCTTGGGTGGACCTGGTCCACGGCCCCACAGGTGGACCGGGTAGGGCCAAATCCATATTTTATTCCCAAAATTACATTTTGCTAATTTTAAAAATGTTTCAATTTTTCCCTTAACCATGGTTGAGGGATTTTGGAGACAATCCCGCCATGACCCTCACGAAAAATTAAAAGGGAAAAACTCCAACTCACTCTCTCTACCTTTGAAACTTGCCAAAACAAAACCAGAGAGAAAGAGATCGGCGGCATTATGCTTCTGATGGAGATCTAACACTCAAACTTCAGTCTTTCTTTTAGATCGGCTTGAATACAAATTCTGATTGCAACATATGATCATGTGTATATAGCCTTCGAATTTTTTTTTCCCACCCACACTCCTAGATCGGTCGACAATTTAGGATAGAAGACTTATGTCTCTCTCTTGTTCCCGTGGGTCTGAACAAGAACAACGAAAGGGTGAATGGGTCTAGCCTTTTGCTACTAATTTCGGTTCTAGCTCACTGCCATTTTACTTCTCGTTATTCCTTTCTTTGAACAAGTAGTCGCAGCTCAGCCGGCATTCTGCTTCATTTCGGTCTCGCTTTCAAAAAGTCAATATATTCTTTTCTCCATCTGCTATTATTTTCATCTTTTTTTTCTGTTATTTTACTGAATAGAATGCGTTTATTTACTTCTAAAATGTTAATATGTTCTCTGCCTCTGAAGATTTTGGTTCAGAATGTAGATGAGTGTACATTTTCCAAAGCGAATATGCAACTGTTGAAACTTCACATGCTATTGTCCGTTCTATCATTGTTTGTTTAATAATCTAAAATCTTATCAACAATCCTCTGTGTGTTTTATGGTCGGTGGATATGAACTGAAAATGCCTAAAGATGCCTGGAATAAATTTTTTTTTGTTGCTAAAAATCCATAAATAGATAAAAGAATAGAGCAAAGTTTGAGTCATCCCGTATAGTTAAGTGATGCCATAAACAATCATACAAGCATTTATATGCTTTTCCTTTCACATTGCATTTTGTCGGAGATGAAGGAATTGTTGTAACTTTTAAGATTGAATGTATCTCTTTAGAGAATATTTATTATTTATTTGTGTCCAGCATAGTGCCTTTTGGAATATGAAATAGCATAAACCTTCTACACATTAGATGTTTATCAATGGAGTTGTTAACTTTATTAATTAGGATATGCATCATAATCTTTAACACCCGTAAATTCAAGTATTTCACTGCATTTTACTGTTGGAAAAGCTGAAAATCGAGGCATTTTACTGCATTTTACTGTCTTCTTCATCCTCACCCATAAATTTTTTGGCTTGTAGGATGACAAGTTGTGAAGATACAATTTTTATTGATGATTTAGAAGACGATGAGGATGAAGAAGTTCAGTTCTTGCACCGAACTAGTGGGGAAATTCAGTCATTGCAAAGCAACAGTAACAATGATGTTGAGATTGTGTCTGACAAAAGAGCAGAGGGAAAAAATGATGAGGAGGATAATAATGAAGTGTCAATAATTCAGAATTTGAAAAAAAAAATTATTGAATACTGCTGTAGATTGTCAAGAGAAAGCGTATAACTTATACTATGAATATGCACATGTCTGTGGCTTTAGTGTGAGGAAGGAAAAACAATACTACGTGCAAGGGACAAAAGATATTAGGTCAAAAATCTTCTTTTGCTCAAAACAAGGAGTTAAAAAGTTTGAAAGTAATGCTAGTTCATATGAAATGTTGGATATAAGAACTGATTGTAAGGCAATTGTGCAGTTTGAAGTTGATAAGGATGGTACTTGGAAGGTTAGCAAGCTACATATGGAGCAAAACCATGAGATGGCAAAGACATATGAGAAGCATTTGTTAAAATCAGCCCGTCAAGTATCACAAGCTCAAGGAGACACTTTGGAGCTAATGGTTGGTTCCGGAATAAAGACCTCTCAAGCATTTTCTTATATGACAAAAGAAGGTGGTAGTGTTGCAAGTGTTGGATTCTTGAAGAAAGATGCCTACAATGAACTTACTAGTAGAAGAAACTCATTGATTGAAAAGGGAGATGCTCAAAATTTAGTCAACCATTTCAAGCATAGAGCTAGCACTGAAAGTATGTTTTTCTAAGATGTTGAGTTGGATGATGAAGGGTGAATTCATAATTTCTTTTGGAGAGATGGTAGATGCCAGATTGATTATGATTTCTTTGGTGATGTTGTAGTTTTTGATGCTACATATAGAACCAATAAATATAAGCTAGTCTGTGCACCGTTCATTAGGGTAAATCATCATTGGCAGACAATTATTTTTGCTTGTGCATTTTTATCCGATGAGTCTGCTGCATCATTTGAGTAGGCGTTTAGGTCTTTTTTAGAGTCGATGAATAATAAGCAACCTGTGACATTTATGATTGACCAGGATGCAGCAATCATGAAAGCTGCTGATATAGAGTTTTCTGGGAGTCAACACAGATTATGTTTGTGGCACATCTGTAAAAATGCCCCATCATACCTAGGAGGCCTTAATAATGATGTAAAGTTTCAACAATTATTTCATAAGTGCTTGACTGGTTGTGAGACGAAGGAGGAATTTGAAGAGACATAGGCTGAAATGATCAATGGGTATAATTTAAGTGGGCATAAATGGTTAGAAAGATTGTACAATCTTCGAGAAAGATGGTGTACAACTCTCAGCAATGAATCCTTTAGTGCCAGATTTAAGAGCACTTCAAGAAGTGAGGGTACAAATAGTGTTTTAAATGGTATTGGCAGTAAGACCACTTCTCTTACGAAATTTGTAGTTGAGTTTGAGCGTAAGCTTGGGGAATAGTGCCAAAATGAAGCCGATGCCGATTTTGTTTGTAAACATGGGAAACCACCTATTGCAGTGAAAACTAGCCTAGTTTTGTAGCAAGTTGCCCGCTTTTATACTCATAAATTGTAAAAGGCCTTTGAGAAAGAGTTTAAGGGCATCTTGGTCTCATCTCACGAAGAAAAAACTTGTGATGATTCCACCATCAAGTTTAGTGTCACTTTGGATACCAAATGGGGACTCAAGACAAGCAAAGTATACCTGAATATAGCTACAAATATTGTCAATTGTAGCTGCAAAAAATTTGAATAATATGGGATATTGTGCATACATGCATTAGCAGGTTTGAAAGCAAAAAAAGTTCCTACTATTCCAGAAAGATATTTATTGAAAAGGTGGGCAAAGATGCACGAAAAAGGGTAAGCGACATTGATCAAGCCAAGATATTCGACATGGATGGCACAAGTTCGGATATTATCTATACAAATCGAGCTATGAGATTTGCTTATGATCTAGTTTCTAGAAGCCAATCCCACGAGGCATGCAGGCTTATCATGTGGCAAGGTCTTGATAGCATAGCCAATCGAGTCGAAGAATACTTCAAGAAAAATTCTATGTTTGACTCACAGTCGGGGATTAAAGATCCAACTGCGAATATCATCCACGAGGGAAATGTTTGGGCGGATGATGAGGTTGCTGTTCATGATCCAAAAAAAATAAGGACAAAGGGAAGAGAAAGAGGTGAAAGGATGAATGGTAATTTTGAGAAAAGGAAGAGGAGTAATTCAAGTCAAAAGGATGCCTTTTCTCATGGTTGCAATGCAAATTTGTTTTCAATGTTGATAAGCAGTTTATATGTTTTCCATTTTTGTTAACGTAATTTAATTGATTTGTGATATAGGAAAAAGGAAGCAGTCTGCTACAATGGAAAGCCAATTGTCGCAGCCAGGGAATGCAGCAAGTAGTGAGGCTTGCCCACTTGTGGAATTGTCCAATTCAACTTGGAACAACGAGGTTGGTTTGCAATTGTTTCATGCATTGTGAGTCGTGTATAATTTTTCATATCTGTGAGTCGTGGATAGTTTTACATGTTATTTATCGGTTCATTGCAGGTGCTAAGCACAGATGGTTCTTTTCAATCTTTTACAAGTATTTTGCAGGGGTTCACTGCATTGAATAGTATTACTGCTATAAGGCTTCTTTCTGCATTTTTCATACTTCTTGGTAAATGTTTTATTAAACAATAAGGATATTGATTTATTCTGTATTTTATAATGCTAGGGTGATCGAGGTGATGTCCAAGGTCTTCAAAGTCACATTGAACAGTGAGCTGCTTGCCGTTCCTTTTGGAGGTATGTGTGTGTGACTGTTTTCTGGAATATCTACTTTTATAGTGGATATTGTTAATCGGATTTTCTGGAATCAGATTTTGTTGTAAAAGCAGATTTGTTGCACAGAGATTTTTTCTGGAATTTCTGCTTTAATACTGTTTAAGCCAAAATGCATCATTTTTAATCTTAGTTTTTTCATGCAGTAACTTTGACAGGACACATTTATGTTAAATGGGGAATCTTTTGCTGTTTGGATATGATGAGTTTGGCAACAAGAGATTTCTTTATCATCCCAAAATACGCATTTGGTTGTTTTTTTATTGAGCACTTTGATTTCCTTTTCCTTTCCTGCTGTATTCTTTTTGTTAGAAGCTATTTGCAGTGAGTTGGTTGATTCTGGAGTGGATAAGGTAATTGGGGTGTATTGTTGATTCATCATTTTGATTGGATTGAAATTTCTGGAGTGTATTTTTTATATGCCTAAAGCATTTGTTAGTTGATTTTGGAGTGGATGGGGGTAATTGGGGTGTATTGTTGATTCATCATTTTGATTGGACTGAAATTTCTGGAGTGTATTAATGATATGCCTAAAGCATTTGTTGGTTGATTCTGGAGTGGATGGGGTAATTGAGCTGTTTACAGTGAACATTTTTTTACTCTCATAAAGAATTCCATGTAGAATTGTTGGTTCTCCATGTTATTGAATGGCCAACACTATAGGTACTGCAGAAAAAGATTTCTGCTTTATTATGACATATAGAGATTTGAAATCTTTTCCAGCACCTAAGTTGTTTGGTATGACTACTTTTTTCTACTTTATTGTAGGATTCCATTGCATGATGAGTATTCTTGCAGGGGGAAGTACTTCCAAAACACTGTTCAACAGTTCAAGAAAGTGACGAAGAGGAAGACAGAATCAGCGAGCTTCCAGAAAGTCTTCTGAGCAATATAAAGCTTAAAGCATGAATTACTATATTCATCATCTTTTGTTGATTTTGGATCAAGGATTGTTGGAAAAAGCAGCATTGACAATGCTTAGTGTATGCTTTTAGATATTTAAGTTAGTAGATGCTGAAAGTTGTTCATTTGTTATATCCCTGTATTAGTGTATGCTTGGGATAGACAATGCTTTAGCATGCACCTTCCATATTCTTTTAAGGTTGCGTTATTCAGCCTTTTGACAATGGAGCTTTGGCAAGATCTACATTTGGTACTGTTGAATGGAAATTACTGACAGCAAAATGTTGTGCTTTATTGTTGGTTTTTTGCCATTGGAGTGAGGCAAGAAATGTCCTTGTGGAGTTGCTATTAGGCAGTGTCATGTCTCTGACTAAGAAGTCTTATTGTTAAAATTCTTATTTCTTGGAGAAGGAAATTTGTTTCATATGAAGGCTCCAAGAAAATGAACGAACACGTTCATATTGTAGCCAGTATTCACAAACTGAATAAAAGAGAAATATAATGGTGAAATGATTAATTACTTCTCATGGGCAAAGTCTGTGTCTATGCTGCCAAAAATGGCAGAACTGCAACCATTATTCTACATATGGAATTCTGGGAGTTTGATGCCAACACCATTTAGGGTTGAATGTCAGTTTCTTGAACATGCAACCTTTTTCACAGTAATCAGGCAATTTTATCTCAGAAGAAAAGCCAAACTCCTTCCTTTAACATCAAATACCATGTGGAAATTATTTTCCCAAAAAGTAAAAAAGAAAAAAAAGAAACTGAAGGACAGGAAATTAAATCCAACTGCATTTTCATTCCATCAAGGAAACAACACTTTACAAACACAAAGTTCTACTTCATCCTGCTTACAATGAAGCTATAAATCTATAACATAGAATTCTGAAAAATAGGATTGTTACAATGTAAGCCAATATCAAATTCGAAAAAAAGTTAACAGCACGCATAGGGAAAGATCTACAAGTGTTTTCCTTGGTTTTATTGACTTCTTTTTCGAATCAGCCATTTCGCAGGAGGTTGTGGAGGTGGTGGTGGATCAAAATCCGTCACAGTCAATGAGGATGTAATATGTGATGTCCAAGCCCTTTCCGCTTCTTCAAAAGATGGAAATGATTTGAAAACATTCCCAGGATAGCCATTTACTGATTTATGACAATCCACCTAGTTGACAAAAATTCCACACTGTCTTCCTTGAAACACAACATAATACTTTCTCGATGTCATTCGCTGCTGCATTGCAAAATATGTACAGTGTACTTCAGTCTTTATAGTTAAATATCACATCAGAAACCGACTATAAGAAATGTACTGAATGTATCACAGTTTTCAACATTCCAACAAATCTAACTACACAAGTTCAACACAATTAAAAAAAAAAAAAAAACACTTCTGCAATTCTGCATTTTCTCCACCAATTAAACAACAATCTAAACAAAATTCACCAGTTAATTACCATTAACCAACTCCTTTACACCAACTCACAACCCAATCACCTCTAAACCAATCAACAATACTCTTTTTCAAGGATCAGGCACACCAACAAGCCAATCTCATTTACAAATCCCATTTCACCAGCACAAATAAGCTCTTTTGTTCAAATACACAATGTCACATTTTTCAACATGCCAACAAAAATGGCAGAACTTCAACAAAAAAAAAAAAAAAATAGTTCAACAGTTCAATTTTACTCCACAAATTAAACAACAATCTCCACAAAATTCTGCAGTCATTTAGCATTAATAAACTCTTTTACACCAACTCACAACCCAAACACCTCTAAACCAATCAACAATACACAATGTCACATTTTTCAACATTCCAACAAAAATGGTAGAACTTCAACAAAATAAAATAAAAAAAATAGTAAAATAGTTCAATAGTTCAATTTTACTCCACCAATTAAACAACAATATCCCCAAAATTCTGCAGTCATTTAGCATTAATCAACTCTTTTACACCAACTCACAACCCAAACACCTCTAAACCAATCAACAATACACAATGTCACATTTTTCAACATTCCAACAAAAATGGCAGAACTTCAACAAAAAACAAAAAAAAAAAAAAAAACAATTCAACAGTTCAATTTTACTCCACCAATTAAACAACAATCTCCCCAAAATTCTGCAGTCATTTAGCATTAATCAACTCTTTTACACCAACTTACAACCCAAACACATCTAAACCAATCAATAATACACAATGTCACATTTTTCAACATTCCAACAAAAATGGCAGAACTTCAACACAATAAAAAAAAACAGTCACAAAGTTCTGCATTTTACACAATTCACAATGTCATAGTTCTGCATTTTACACAATACACAATATCACAGTTCTGAAATTGAATTACACAAGTTCAAAAAAAAAAAAAAAATTAAAAGGAAGGACTACCTAGGTGTGCAAGCCACTAGACGAATATACCAGTGAAGATGCCCTACCCACCGTCAGAAGCTGCCCAACCCACAATGGCATAGATCTATCCAAAATGCAAAAAGAAAAAAAGGAGATCAGAGGGGTGCGTGGGACGAAAGGGGTGCGTGGGACAGGGGAGAGGCACAGACTGAAGACGATGTAGGGCTACATCGGAGGGGTGCGAGGTGGCGATGACAAAAAAGGGAAGAGACCGGAAGGGTGCCTTGGAAGGGAGGAAGAGGGCTAGAGAACGGCGATGTAGGGCAGGGGGAAGGCGAGGGGAGGGAGACGTAGAGAGGATACCGGAAGGGTGCATGTGCGGAGGGAGAGAGAGAGAAAGACTTCGGAGGGGAAAAGGGGAAAAGACAGTGGCGACCTCGGAGGGGAAAAGGGCAAAAGACAGTGTGGCGACCTCAGAGGGGTGCGAAATGGAGGAGACTGGAGGAGTGCCTTGGAGGGAAGAGACCGAAAGGAGTTGTGGAGGGAGGAGAGGCCTCGCCACTGGCGATGTCAGACAGGCCGGTGGTCCAAGACAGGCATGGAGGTCGAGGAGATCTGTGGGCTGCGTGGGAGTTGGGGGTTAGGAGGAAGCCGGGGTGAGACGAAGGGGAGGAGACCGGAGGAGTGCCTTGGAGGGAGGAGACCAGAAGGAGTTGTGGAGGGAGGAGAGACCTCGCCACCGGCGATGACAGACAGGCCGGTGGTCCAAGACAGGCATGGAGGTCGAGGAGATCTGTGGGCTGTGTGGGAGTTGGGGGTTATGAGGAAGCCGGGGTGAGAGAGAGGTAGATAGAATGAGCGGGATTTGTCTCCAAAATCCCTTAACCATGGTTGAGGGGAAAATTGAAAATTGAAAAATTAAAAAAAAAATTAGTAAAATGGAATTTTGGGAATAAAATATTCGTTTGGATAGGTGTTGAATTATGTATGGATTTAGGCCCACCCGGTCCACCTGTGGGGCCGTAGACCGGGTCCACGCAAGTTTTTCCCTTGATAAAATGCACCCTGGCATGTATGGTGCTTTAAGGTTGATTTTCCAATGCATGATGCTAAGTTCATTTATGTATTTAAAGAATTGGCACAACAGTGAAAGAGAAACATCCAACCATAAGAGATTGACTAATAGAGTTACCACATTTAATGTCTTCAGTTGTTGCTAAAGATTAAATGGCAAATAAAATCACAGAAAATATAGAAAACCAGAAAAACAGAGGCTCAGGAAGTGTGAAAAATTTACCTCTTTGTTTTCTCAAGGCTGGCTGCACTGGGATTAACGGCACTGGGATAGGTGCACTAGTGGAAACTTCTGGTCCGATTCCTATAAGTCTCCTACTGCGTATATGCATGTACATAAACGCCAAACTCTTAACCTTCCAATACATGGCTTTGCCTAACCACTAGTGGTGAAGACTTATAGGACTGAGGAATGGTTTAGATCTTTCCTTGACAATATGTTATAGAGCAGTGTCAAGAAAAATAATTCTCTGTCTCTGTATCTAAAAGAACAATACACAAAGAACTTTTAACCAGAGAGAAAAGAGCTCTTAGAAGAAGAAAATCGTGTGTTTTGATATATCCAAATATCACACACATTTTGTTCTTTTATCTGCCAATCCCATAAAAACCTGATAACCTCAAAGCATCATAGTATATCTATGACTCTTATCCCAGGCTAATATCTAGGAATTTCTTAATATTGAACAAATGTGACTTCTCTTTTTCTACTAATCGAAAAAAAAGCCTCAAGTAAAATTGGACTTTTTATTTAGCCAATTGAACTCTTAGTTTAACTTTTTGAACCAAATTAATTATTTTAATCAGGACCAAATAAATGGCCCAAATAAACCAGTCCAATTAACAAGACTATATTAGTTTAGTCCCTGGACAATCTTTAATTATTCAAATTGGGCTAAAGCCCTGAATAATTAATTAATCCACCAAACTAATTTAATTAATTCTCTCTCTCTGTGGACCTTTATTTTATTCTAACCCAATAATTAAATCAGGTTACTTAAATAAAATAAATTCTATTTAATTTAAGACCAATTCCTTAGCTTAAATATAATTAGGACTTACGGTCTATACTAGAGACCAAAAGACACACCGCCTTAGCTACTAAAATGATCAAGATGCCATTGACATATAAATAGCTATATTTTGCATTTTAAATATTTTCTAATATCACCATAAGAAAATATTGACTCCAAGGACAATATCGCGTTAGCAAAGTCTCTGACCTACAGGTGAAATGACTAAAATACCCATCTACACATCACTGTGCATTTAGAGAGGAAGAAGTGTACTAACACCTCTCTAAATGACATCTACCATCCTTAGGCATCTAGTCCAATGATCCACGACTTCCTGAATTGTTTCCGCTTTTCAAGAGAGCTACCCTAAAGCAAACATTCAAGTCATGTTTCCCAAGGCCCTGGATATTTAGATCATTCAGACAACCACAAGGGGTGATATAGTATATAAATTATCTTGTATAAGTCTGTTTTAAATAACTAGTCACATATACCCAATGTACAAGTATATTAGTCCTACGATAGGACATCAACTAAAGCATATCAAAGTATATGCTTCCAGCTTTGTCAGACCACCAACTCATACTCATGCCGTAGAGTACTAGTCTATGCTGTAGCAATGGTAGTTTAGGTTTCTACCATATAATACTTTAAGAAATCACTACTACAGGTTCTATTCTACATATTCGAAATACGCTTATGTCATGAAGTGAGTGGAGTACTCACTGGCTAAAGGTAAGCCATTCCCCATTTGGAATTCATAACACAATAACTTAGATATGATAAAATTTCCATTCTCATCAATCGGTTAAAAACAAACGTTTATATGTTAAGTAACCCATGATCCATATCTTACTGTAAAAGACCACCATTCACATGGACCACTTACTTAAACACAATGGGTCTTTTCCAAATGTAATTGTGCACAAATAAAATGTAAATTCAAAAAAAAAAAATTTGAGAATAAATTTTTTTATTAAAATATTCGATATTTACATCAGAAACCTAGTCTAAGAGGGTATATATCCCAACCGTTGCAATAGCTATAACTGGAAGCAAAAAGAGCAAATATTTAGTTAGGGCTATTGATCAGAATGGCCCCTTCTGGGGCCATTTGTCCTCGTCTAGTCCATGTGGATGAAGTGGTCCTAAAATGGCCTAGACGCAATCAATTGGCATAACGACACTATCAGTGATAGCGTCCTTATAGCATTCTTAAAAGTTTAATAAATGTTTACAGTCATTCATTTTCTAATCCAGTCATTTTTTTTACTCTATTTAGTTATTAATAAAGTTATGAGATGACCCAACTAAATTACTAAATAGACCCTACCTTTAGTAGTTTCTTTCGTTCATTTTAAAAGGAATTCTTTATTTTAGTCATAAAAACATATCTTAAATTGTACAAGTTACTAATTTTGGTTTATAATAATTTGTAAAAATACAATTGATTAGTCCCGTTAGTACTTTATTTATTTAATTTAATTGTATAAAAATTTTCTTTATTTTAAATGTATATGTAACAGAATTAATAGATATTCCATGTTATGTGGTGCAGGCTGAAAGATGGCGAAAACCATAACAAGGTAATTGCCAATTGAATAATATACCATGAAAAAAATTATTTTGTAGCACAAGTACATGTGATGCAAAATTTATTTTTCAAGTTCAAAGCGAGCGTCGTTACAATTTCGTCTATTATGTCCTGATTGATGACAATTTTCACATTTTGGTAGGGACCCTTCATTTCGATAATCTATCTCACCTAAAAAATGTGCAGTACGCCTCTTTCCAAGTCTGTTACCTTTAAGTGCCGGTGCGTACCCTCTAACAAAAAGTTAGCATTATGCCAGGAATTTTCATTGCTCACAGGGTAGAAGTCATGGCTGTAAGCTGCAATGTACTTCTCTATGGAGTAAATAAGCAAAACATATTCTGAATGTTGCCACCCGCAGTGTCAACAAATTGTGAATACATGTGTGCATGGTAATCCAAAAATATTCCATTTTGTACAAGTACAGTCTCGTGAAAACATTTTCACTGTGTAGACATTGTTACCTTTTCCTCCAGATCTTGTGGGTGTCCTTACATTGAATATTCCAGTCTTTTTTATTAAACTGCATAACGCTGTAACTTCTTAACTTTTGTGAAGCTATTTGGAATGCATTCCATATCAATGGAGGGAATGGTTTGTTACAGTGGGCGGTCTCAGGCCGATGTAGATTAAAGTATTCGACAATCTGATGAGTGCTTTGATCGGTAATGCCCGTGTTTTTTTGAGAACACTATTTAATAATTCAGACAAATTCTTCGTTATATACCCATTATATACCCATATCGATATCCGCCATCATGTGAAAGTGTCCTGAACACTTTTCAAGGTCAATCTGCATTAACCAGTTGTAAGCTTCCTGAGTGTATTCCCTTATTTCATTCATTACAGATTCGAACATGGATTTTTGCCTCTCAACCCCGGCAAAATCTAGGTTGACGCTTGTTGGGATTCGTGGACTCCTAAACGCGGAAAACATCTACGAATCCCTCCCGAGGACCCAAGTAAACGATTAAGAAGATCTAAGCTTTAAGAATTACCTCTGGTTGCTGTAATCGAAATCCTTCGATTCTGGTTGCGCTGTTGTACGTTCAACCCGAACAATCACCAGACGCTGCAGTATGCGAACGTCCTCTATCGGATACACACCGCGAACTCACTCGATACCCGGGGAGTGCTAGCGCCTAGGGTTTGAGAGGTTTTTTTTTTCTGGTAGAGAATGGCACGAATGTTCTCAACCGAAAAAAATGGACTATTGAAAGACGGCTAGGGTTTTCTTAAAAACCCTCGAACCTCTTAGAGTCCAACCCTAATAATATCTTATCATATTCTAATTTAAATTCAAATTAAATTAAAACTGATATGATAAGATTCTGCCATTATCTCGGTAATTTAACTAATTATTTTACCGAGTCAGATTCTTATAATCTAGATATCATCCAGATTTATCGAACCTGGTCACCAGAAAAATAACCCAACAAGTTCGCTTATTGTGTGACCCTACAGGTTCATTTAACACTGGCAGTGTGCCTAAATCATATTTAAATGGCCCACAAGTTATAAGCGGTTTCTAGCAAAACATTATAACTATCCAGGTTAAATGAAAATCGGTGATCTCTTTGAACCAAACCATAATTTTATATTTAGTCCTTTTGTCACACGATATCCAGATTAAGCATAAGGCACGGAGCATGTCATCCTTATTAAGCTTAATCAATTATTTCTTGATTTTATAGTAGACTGTTCAAACAAATTATATCAATATCTTAGATTGATATATTTGAGCACGACCATGCATTTTTAACAGTCTAACTTATCAAGGGGCCCATGGATATCTCTCCCATAACTGAGAGGGACAAATTCCTTCACAATCAATCATATTCCTCTCCCTGATTTATTCTATATCCAACAGTAGTCTAATTTATTATCTGGTTAAAGACAACTTTAGACAATGTCAAAATATAGAATTTATCAAGTAAGAAACTATGATGAATTTAGGTCGAAGGACTTTCAATATTATTATGGCTAGAAAGTACTTATGACATGTTCCATGAAGTACTCTCACAGTGGGTCATGTCCAATACAATGTTCTCTAACATTTATTTATGTCTTGACTCGATATCACAAATATCCATGGCCAGTAAAACATAGCCATCAAGTCACAAACATACTAATCTTAATTTATTATTATTCCAATAATAATAATAATCGATCAGGGACAGTTTTAGAATAGTCATTGTATTCATTGTAGGGTTTTACTATCAAGTCACGTACTTGATGACCAACAAAACAAAACTCACTATTCATGGAAAGGAAAGCCTCATATTATTATATAAAACATAATGACAATTGTATAAGTACAAATTGACTCTAGGGCATATCCCCAACAACGCTATCATAAGTTGCATTCAAACTCCTTTATAAATTTTGTCAAACAACGTAACAGCATCGTGTACCTCTCCATCAGCCTTCATTCTTTCTGTATTAATTTCAAATGTTACTCCTAGTTCACCTCGTTCTTTCCTAATATATGAATAAAGTGTGAGTAGTGCTCGATTCTTTTGCTAATCACTTTCAGTTATTTAATAGCTCAAGCATGGAATTTGTGAAGAGGGTCAAATATTTTTGCTTTTACGCAAGTGTTCAACATCTCTCTCCAGACTTTATTTCTTTTGTCTATTGAGAGATGTTGACGCTTGCATGAAAAGGGAGATTATTTAATGGCCTAAGGTTTGAGTTTGTGTTTCACCTTTTACTAATTGCAAAATCGTTCAAATTATTCCTGCATACATGACTAGGAGGAATTTCAAAAAGTTACCATGCACTAGCTTTTGAGAAGGAAACTGCTACCTGCTTTTTTCATTTGGGATCAAAATGTTATTCTACTTTTTGGTGGTATTTTAAGGTATAGTGATTTTGTAAATTCAAATGTCACCCTTACATGTAATTTAGTTCAAGTGATTATTAAAATTAAAAAGAAAGTTCCTTCCAAAAAAGGCCAAAACTTAGCACTACTAAATAAATGAGCATATGTGCTTACTTTTTGGGGATTTCACCGTGTAAAAAGTTGTTGGGATCAAAAGTAGTAAAAAATATAGTTAATATATGAAACCTTTTAAAGGGAGATTTTTTCCGCATTTTAATACAAACTAAATAATAGATATATAGACAAAAAAAAAAAGATTTAGCTCTATTTTAAGAAAAATTAAATGGTTAATGGTTATTATCAACTTGAAATAACATTTTACCCTTTACAAATAAAAAGCATGGCTAAAAATTAGTATATTTACCACTACTTGAGTTGTAAACAAAAACTCAAGTAGAAGAAAGAAGGAAAAAAAAAAAAAAACCAAAATCAATCATGTGTTATTCTCTCTATTAATGGGGCATTATTATTTAAAAAAAAATTGTCTGGTCCAAAATCCATGCTTAAATTAGCATTTGAGTGGAAATTACTTTTCTTAATTTAAAATAAATTATATTTTTAGTTTAAATATTCAATTATTATAACATATTCTAGTTCAAATTTGTTTGATTTATAGGTAAATTTTAATCCTTAGCACCCTTGGTATACTTTAAGGGACGTTGAAAAAAAAAATTTGTAAACTAAAAAATTGGAGTTGTAACTTAATTATCCAACAGTTAGGGAGTACAAAAAAAAAAAAAAAAAGTACAAAGAGCCTAAAAGTGAGCTACGTCCCACAGGGTCGGGGCCGAAAGTGCATCTCGGTCTAACGTCCCTGCCCACTCCTGGATCATGTGCCTCATTAGATGGCCCATCGGCACCCTCTGCCTAACTGGATCCCGTAATGCCGGGCGGTGATAACGTGACCACCTCCGCTGCCACTGAATCCCCAATCCGACAAGGGCATGATCAACATCAACTGTACCAACTTGAACTGCTGCTTGCATAACTGTCCCTGACCCCTGGGTCTGAAGATCATCGATCTCCTCATGCACCAACGGTGATAGGCAACTGGTGTCAAACATCAAGTCCTCAGGAGTTTGAATACTACCATGTCCGAAAGGCCTAGCCTAAAACTCGGGATCAAATGTACATGGCTGTGCATCGAAGTGGTTTGCTGACTGCAGGGGAGGAAGTGCCAAGACAGGGACATCATTCGTTGCGGCAGCTGGCTCCCTAGGAGCGGCACAAGCCTATCTAATGCCCCTTCACTGGCTAGGGACTGCTTGATCGTTAACACGGGCGTGAGGACCTTTGTTGGCTGCCTGCTCGGGAACAGCCGATATACTGGCTTTTAGCATGGGACGGGCATTTGAACGCATTAGGTCAATCCCCGCGGCTATATGTGAAAGTGCGTACGTGTCCCTAATCAAGTTGAATGCCATCCTCGATCTGGAGTCAGCCTCACATATAGCCTTGATGGGTTTGGCAAAACAGAGAACTTGCTCACGGGGGAAAAAAACCAGAGAGCAAAAAAAACTACAAGCCTTAATAGCAGCACGGAAGCGTTAAGACCATACCTTTGCGTACTTTAAACCTTTTAGGTTGTGGAAGAAAGAATTGAACCACAAGAACAACCCCTTCTTGTCCGCTTGATGAAGCTTCCGGTTCGAATCCCGCTAATCTCTTACTTCGCCTTATTTGCATAACGCCAAGCTTTCCGGCTAACGAAATATTCCACTGCCTCAATCCTTGTTGGTAAAACAAAGGGTGAAGAGGAGTGATCTCAATCATTCTTGGTTCTACTGCTATTGGTTAACAAAGCACCAAGAACAAGAGGAAAGAAGGAGGCTCCCGAGAAAGAGAGACCCACCAGAGAAAGAGACTCTCGTGAGAGAGAGAGAGGTTTAGGGAGATTAGGGTTTTTTTTTTCCCTTCCAAGAGACTTGTATTATCGTTAGCCAAATACTAAGTCTTAGATATCTGATAATAATATCCCCTGAAATATAATATTTCAAACACCCGGATGTTATCAACAGAATAAGTTTGGCTTAACCCTAAACTCATCTGAATCGTATCTGGAAGAAACTCTATAATCCAAGCTATTGGGTCAAAATAATATTTATTATTTTTCTTGGACCCAAAAAGCTCAAAATAATAAACATTAATTATTTATTTCTTGGTTTTATAGAAATAATCCAATAAATAATTAATGAGCCCCAATGAACCAAAATAATTAAACTTTAATATTTATTTCTTGGACTTATATAAATAACTCAATAAATAATTAAACATTAATTATTTCTCTCTAGTTTAAACCCAAGTTAATTTTTTAATTATTCAAACTAGACCTATGCCCTGAATAATTAATTAACCAATTAAACCAGATAATAAATTTCTCTCAACTCCTTTTTATTTTATTTATTTATTTTTATTCCAATCTAATAATAAATTAGACTTCCTGAATAAAATAAAATAAAATAAAATCCTCTTTAGATGAGACCAATTCCTCAATCCAAAATTAATTAGGACTTACGGGCTATTCCGAGGATCAAAAAGACACATCGTCTTGGCTACTAAAATGACCAAAATACCCCTACTATATAAATAGCGGTATTTTGCATTTTTGTTGTGAATATCTTAAAATTATTGGAAGCTCCATTAATTAGTGGAGACTTCACTAATTATGGATTTATGTGAATTATTATAGAAGATTTTTATGGATGTCCACCATTTAGTGGAGACACCACTAATTAAGATTAGTGGAAGATGATGTATGCCATGATGTATTCCACTAATTAGAGCTCTATAAATAGAGTTATTCTCTAAACTTGTAATACACCATTATTTTGTGAAAGAAAGATTATTGAAAGAAAGATTAGAGAAAATTATGAGAAAAAAGAAAGAGAGAAGTTTGAAGAAATTTTTGTGCATAGATAGTTAGAGTTTTCTTAATGTGTAGTGTGTAGATTTTATTCTAACACTACCCAAATTTTATAACACGTTATCAGCACGAGTCTCTACTGTTACAAAAGCCAGAAGACTAAGCACGAGTTTTTGCCGTTACCAAAGCCAAAAGACAGGTACGCATTTATTGATCTTTATGGCTAACCTCGCTAAACTCGAATTTATAACCCTTGATATTTCTAATGGGTTCTCGATACAAAAATGCATCTAAATGCTGAAAAAAAAAATTTAACCACCTAAGATGGTCGTACTATCAACTACACAGTATGAATGATTGCACCTGAAGCTGCAAGATTTTAAAACCGTGAACTCCGCAATGTATAAAAAAAAAAATTACATCTCAGTTAAAATTATGCGGAGAAAAAGCTATTGATGAAGATATATTGGAGAAGACATTTTTCACTTTTCATGCCTCGAATATTGTCCTATAGCAACAATATCGAGAAAAAGAATATCCAAAGTGTACAGATTTAACATGAGTTATTATTAAGCAATCATGAAGCCAAATGAACTGGCTCAATAGCACTCCCAGAAGTGAATGTTGTTGGCTCCAATAGATGCCATCGTTCTAGTCGTAGTTGTGGCAGTGACTGTGGTTATAGTCATGGACACACTTGATATTTCCCTTATCACAGAGAAATACTGGTCACTTGAAGTGAAATAGAAAGGGAAAAGGATATTTCCATTAATAATAAGCATCACATGTTTTATTCATATCATTAGTGTTCACATGAACTTGAGGATACATGTTTGTAGTTGCTCTTTTGCAATTGAGTTGACAAATTTAAGATGAATGTTTGTAATTGTTCTTTTTCAATATTTACATTAGAGGAAGACAAACAATTAGCAATTATGGACTTCAGCTCCTCTTCTTCGGCATCCTCCTCATTTCCTTCCCTTTTGAGCCAGCATCTAGACTAGCAGCAGAATTAGCCGTGAAGTTACTGTGAAATGAGTCTTGAGATTTTATGAGCCCCTTAAGTTTATTATACTTAAGTTTCTCATTATATTTGGCCTTGAAGCATGCTTGTCTCCATTTCTGTGTTTAGTCCTCCAACTGCGTATCAGGGCTTTCTTCCATCAACTGATTTTCACATTCCAGTATCTCAATAGCTTCTTTCAACTTCTTCTTAGCCATATGTCCTCATTCTTCTTTATTTTACATCTCCTGTAAATCGAAGTGATTTCATCGATTATTTACTTATAAATCTTTCATAATTTCATACTTGCAAATTATAAATGTGTGTGTGAGAGAACCTGAACATTCTGGATTAGGGTTTCCAAGCTCATCAACTTCCTGTGAGTCCATCGACGAATTCCTAACTCCCTACATCTTTTCTTGAGACGGGTTATGCTAATATTCAGTTCTTTGGCCGCGCTCTTGATTGGCAGGTAAAAGTACTGCGAAATAGTTTCTCTTGATAGTGTCTTGGAGTTATTGCCCTTCTTCTCTCTCTGCCTCTTAATCCTTTTATTCTCTATAGGAATTTTGTCTGAAATAATATCTTGAACTTCGATATTATGCATGTCATGGGTCCTCACTCCGACTTCATTACCAAACCACTTATTATTTCTCCTAGAAAAAGAAAAACAAAAAGAAAAACAATATTAATAAAGATAATACCATTCAAAATTCATGTTTGAATATATGATAACTTGGAATCATATTTTGGCTTTGTTCAAAATCCATTAAGGAGTAGAAAGGATCATGCACAAGTATATCCTCATTCAGAGGAATAGCATCAAGAGGAACAACATCAAAAGCAATCTCTTGCATGGGCAGATCAAATTGGTCCCAAGCAGTATGTTCACTGATTTACATCAAAACAAACCAAAAGATAGTTTAATTTCATTATCAAGCACACTAAAAAAAAAAAAAAAAAGAAAAAACGAAGCCCTTAAAGGTATCTCACATGAAATTAGGAGGAAGCGGTTGGCTTGGAAATGACAACATATTAAAATCTTCTGCGTTAGAATTAGGAGGAAGCGGTTGGCTTGGAAAGGAAAATACATCAAAATCTGCTGCAGAAACTAAGTCAAAATTTGACCATGTCTCAAATGAATTACGAGTCTCCATATCTGCTTTGTAGTTTTTGTTTTTGATGTTTACTAATGACTGATGATTGAGATATATATTGATATATATATATATATATATATATATCTGTATGAGGAAGAAGAAGAGGTAGATGGTAGGTAGAGGGTCAGAAGAAAAGAAAAGACAAGAGAGGAAGAGGAAAAGTCGGTACCGGGAAGAGAAAAAAAAAGGAGATTTTTATAATAAATGTCTTGGCATTTCCTACTTGTCATCATGTTCTTACATTTCCTTTTCTTTTTCATTATTCTCTTATGAAATCATTATTTCCTAAATTAAGGGAAGAACCAAAACAGCATAAAAAAGATCTTGCTTGGACAACATCATTAAATTATCTTGATCCGTGCATAAGCGCATGTGAACTTAAAGTTCAAAAGATAATTCATTTGTAAAGCATTGCAAATCAAATGTCAGACGCTTTTGTTGACTCCAGAAGAGTTACAAAATCGCATATTCCAGCTATAAATGCTCATATTCGAATTAAAGTTCCAACAGAAGAAAATATTATACCTATAGCTGCTAAGTAAAAAACACGCCAGAAGCATGGCCTACCTCTTGGTTCTAAAGATAAAAATTCTCGAAAGAAAAGAGGATTAAATGATCCAGAAGATCACATTGAAGAAAAGAATGACAAAGATCAAGAGAGAACTGATGACAAAGAACCAGAAGTTAATGAAAGTAACACTGAAATTTCTATCAATTATACCACTTCCGGTAGAAGTTGAAATCGGATAGAAACTGTTATTGATAATATATTTGTATACAATATATCTCTTGATGTTACATAAGATAATGATGATCTTGAACCAATATCAATTGATGAATGTCGGCATAGAAAAGATTGGCTATAATGAAAAGATGCGATTCAATCGGAGTTAAATGCACTGACAAAACGTGAAGTCTTTGGATCTGCAGTCCGAACACCAGAAGGTGTAAAACCTGTAGGCTCCAAATGGATATTTGTGCGAAAGCACAATGAAAATAATGAAACCATACGATATAAAGCACGGTTAGTAGACTAAGGTTTTTCACAAAGACCAGGTATTGATTATGATAAAACTTATTCTCCTATTGTTGATACTATTACACTCCGATATCTTATCAGTTTGGCAGTACATGAAAAGATAGATATGCGCCTATTAGATATGATCACTGCTTATTTGGATGAAAATTTAGAAAATGATGTTTACATGAAAATCCCTGAAGGATTTCATATGCCTGCAGCATATAAATACTATCCTCGGGAAAATTACTCTATCAAATTGCAGAAATCATTATATGGCCTAAAGCCATCTGGGCGCATGTGGTTCAATCATCTTAGTGAATAGTGATTGAAAGCGGGATTTAAAAATGACTAGGTATGTCCATGTGTTTTTATTAAGAAATTCGATTCTAAATTTGTGATTTAGCTATATATGTTGATGATATTAATCTTATTGGAACTCCTGAAGAGCTCCAAGAAATAATTAATTATTCGACATCAAGGATGGTCGTAAAATTACACTTTGCATTGGTTTACAAATTGAACATTTGGCAAATAGAACATTTATTCAACATATACAACAAAAGTTCTAAAAAGATTTAGCATGGACAAAGCACATCCATTGAGTATTTCAATGATTGTCCAATCATTAGATGTGAATAAAGATCTTTTCCAACCTCAAGAAGATGATGAAGAACTTCTTGGTCCGAAGTACCATATCTCAATGCAATTGCTGCATTGATGTATCTTACTAACAATACACGACTTAACATTGCCTATGCTGTCAATTTATTAGCAAGATTTAGTTCTTCACCAACATGACGACATTAGAATGGAATTAAACAAGTCCTTCAATATCTCCAAGCAGCTACTTCTTCAAATTATGCTGAAATTACAGATATTTATGAAGCAAGTAGAGAATGATTCATTATATCTAAGAAAGTTGTGGATTATCATATATCAGAGATATTCCAACTCCTCTTTATGAAGAGAATGCAACTTGTATAGCGCAATTACGAGGAGGATATATTAAAGGAGATCGGACGCAACATAGGTCACCAAACTCCAGAAGAAATGTGAAATTGATGTGCTACAAATTCGGTCATGTGACAACCTCGCAGATATTTTCATGAAGACTTTACCGACTGCAATTTTTGAGAAGTTGAGATATAAAATCGGTATGCGTCGGTTTAAAGATTTAAAGAAATCATTTCATCAGGGGGAGTAATAAACAGACATATAGAATAGTGTACTATTTTTCCTTCACTAGATTTTTTTTCCCACTAGGTTTTTATCTAGTAAGGTTTCAACGAGGCATATTCTTTATATAATGAATGGACATCCAAGGGGGAGTGTTATGAATATCTTAAAATTATTGGAAGCTCCATTAATTAGTGGAGGCTTCACTAATTATGGATTTATGTGAATTATTATAGAAGATTTTTATGGATGTCCACCATTTAGTGGAGACATCACTAATTAAGATTAGTGGAAGATGATGTATGCCATGATGTATTCCACTAATTAGAGCTCTATAAATAGAGCTATTCTCTAAACTTGTAATACACCATTATTTTGTGAAAGAAAGATTAGTGAAAGAAAGATTAGAGAAAATTGTGAGAGAAAAGAAAGAGAGAAATTTGAAGAAATTTTTGTGCAAAGAATAGTTAGAATTTTCTTAGTGTGTAGTGTGTAGATTTTATTCTAACACTACCTAAATTTTATAACAATTTTAAATATTTTCTAATATCACCATAAGAAAATATTAACTCCAAGGACAATACTGCGTTAGCAAAGTCTCCGACCTACAGGTGAAATGACTAAAATACCCCTCTATACATCGTCGTATATTTAGAGAGGAAGAAGTGTACTAACACCCCTCTAAATGACATCTACCATCCTTAGGCATTTAGTCCAATGATCCATGACTTCTTGGAGTGTTTTCGCTTTCCAAGGGAGCTACCCTAAGCAAACATCCAAGTCATGTTTCCCAGGGCCCTAGACACTTTAGATCATTCAGACAACCACAAGGGGCGATATTGTGTAGAAACTATCTTGTACAAGTCTATCTTAACTAACTAGTTACATATACCCAATACACAAGTATATTGGTTCTACTATAGAACCTCAACTATAGCATATTAAAGTATATACTTCTAACTTCGTCAGACCACCAACTCATACTCAAGTCGTAGAGTACTAGTCCACGCTATAGCAGTAGTAGTCTAGATTTCTACCAAATAGTACTTTAAGAAACCACTACTACAGGTCCTGTTCTATGTATTCGAAATACGCTTATGTCATGAAGTGAGTGGACTACTCACTGACTAAAGGTAAGTCATTCCCTATTGGAATTCATAATATAATAACCTAAACATGATGAGATTTCCATTCTCATCAATAGGTTAAGAACAAATGTTTATGTATTTAAATAACCCGTGATCCATACCTTACTGTGAAAGACCACCATTCACATGGATCACTTATTTAAACACAATGGGTCTGTTCCAAACGAAATTATGCACAAATAAGAAGTAAATTCATAAATGATTTCTGTAAATAAATTCTTTTACTAAAATATTCGATATTTACATCAGAAACCTAGTCTATGAGGGCATACTTTCCAACAAGCCTCAGTGGCAATGTGAATGGCTCGGTGTAGCCCATCCGATTGCATACTAATCGTACAAAATAATATCCCTGTCAGTCACTATAACAAGTAGGAAAATAGCATCCTTTTTAAAATGGAAAAAAGCAATTGTAATATTATCATGACTGCGAATCCTAAACCGGTCACATGGTAGCCCGTGACTCACCTCCTGGTGGAGATGGATTACCAATCCACCATCTTGTCGTGAGTCTATACTAAGCTAGGTAGTCCGGCTCTATTCCAAACCAGGTAATATCGTGATTGCAAATTGCTTGTAATTAGTAATGATTATTAATATTATCATGACTGCGAATCTTGAACCGGTCACGTGGTAGCCCGTGACTCACCTCCTGGTGAAGATGGATTACCAATCCACCATTTCGTCGTGAGTCTATACCAAGCTAGGTAGTCTGGCTCTACTCCAAACTAGGCAATATCATGCATGACCGTCTGCCACCGCGATGCCCATTGCATAATAAATGAGGAGTGCTGCTGGGACCAATTAGTTGTGTGATTTTCCCTTGTCTCGGTCGTGTGCAACTCAGCGTCGTACTCAAAGTTTTGGGGTACCCCTGCACTATACCGAACTGCCTAAGCACTCGGTTGGGGTAATGGAACTCCACAACATCCCAACAAATGAGTGTTGTCTGCGATAACCATATAGCCGACCCTTCTATATACCCTGCCGACATGAACTCTAACTCTATCTTATCATAAGGTCGCCAAAGAAACTGACACATGAACAAATAGTCGTTTAATAAATATAATAAACAACAGAATATTATTTATATCTATTGGTTGATACTATGAATACTTACATGGTGCTCATGCATGGAGTACAGCTAGTCCCAGTACGCCACTAGAATGTGCGTAGGTGTCCGATGTAGACACATATGCACATTCCACCTTGCACCGTATGGTGCAAAGGGAGGTCTATGGCCCAGATCCACCCTGTCAGGGAGTAGAATAGGGATGTATTCCCAAACCCATAGCTACATAGTTTAAACAAAATAACAAGTTAATCAATTCTGAACTGTCTTATACTATAGTTGGCTATCCCTATAGAAATTTTAAAAAACAAAAAATTTAACCTACAACAAAATAATGGGTAGCATTGGCAATTGGGTCGGACCGGGCCGGGTTTGGCCCGAGAGCCGAATAAGCTACTGTGGGGAGGGTCGGTCCATATTGGAGAGGCGTTGCGCCAACAGCTCTCCATTTTTTTTTTCAATTTGGTCCCTCTAACATCTTTCTGTATTTTTTTTTTTTTTTGCTTTTGGACCCCTAACGGCTATATTCTCCCCCTAATATCCAAAACTGTATAAATACCTCCCAATTCATCCCAAAACTCACCAAACATTCTCTAAATCTCTCCAATTCTCTCAAACTCTTTTATTTTCATTCATCTTTCTCTCATAATCCTCAAATCTCTTCATTTCCTCTACAAAAGTATTAGAATAGAATTTATTTTTATATATTTTTTTAATTCTTCAAGAAAGTCTTCATATTTTGGAAGATTATTGAGTGGAAAAATAGTGGATACAAGAAATAAAACTCCACAAAGTGTTGTTATTCTTGGCCATCAACTAGTTAGTGTTACTTAATCTTACATTCTTATTTTTTTTAGCTTTATTAATTATTTTTTTGTTTTAGTCATTTGTTTAATTTTTAAGTTAATTCGTTATTTATATTTTTTAATTCTCTTATTTCATTATTTATTCATACTTTATTTCATTTTTTGGAACTTTTATTTAAATTTTGATTGATTGTTTTTATTTAGAAATAATGGATCTAAATCAATATAATAATTTTTTTTCATTCCAATCATCTGCACATTTTGATTTCAATATAAATCTAGCCTTAAATTTAATAAATAATGAAATAGGTATGAAAATGAAGGCACTAGTAGGCATAGCATTAGTGTTTCACAATCATAACCAACTCCAATTATTAATCCTGATGAATCTAATATAGGTCAAAATGATGGTGAAAACTTTGGAAGTTATAGCTAAAGCAAAAATATTTATGGTTTGGAATCTTTTTGAAAAGGATAATGATAATGATAAGGTAACATGTAAAATTTGTAAGGTGATATATACACATAAGAAGGGAGGAGAGAAAGCAATGTTAGTTAGACATATGAAAATGTCACACAATGATTTGTTAAAAAAACCTATTTAAACAACAACAAATTCATACTACATGAGGTCAAATTATTGGTAATTTTCAATACGATTATAAAAAAAATAGAAGTGGATTTTCTAAAATGATTGTTCAAACTAAATTACCTTTTAATTTTGCAGAAAATCCACATTATGAACAATACATGCAATTATCAACCTGCATGAAAAAGGATTCCTAGACCTACATTAAAAAATGATATAATAAAGATATATAAATAAATGAAAGAGTATCTAATTGTTATGTTTGATTCTTGTAATTAAAAATTTACTTTTACTTATGATGGTTGGACTGCAATTACTAATGAGTCTTATTTGTGCATTACATGTCATTGGACATATCATGATTGGTTAGTACAAAAAAGAATTATTTATTTTAAATTATTTGAATATCTCCATGTAGGTACTAGTATTGTTAGAATAATTACTCAAACATATCGTGAATATAGGATTTTAAATAAAATTATTTCTATTTCTTTGGATAACGCTTCAAATAATGATTCTGCTATAGCAATTTTGAAAAATATTATGAATCATATATTAGATGGTATTTTATTTCATACTAGGTGTTCTTGTCATATACTTAATTTGTATGTTAAGGAATGATATAAATATGTTGATGATATTGTTAATATAATTAGAAATGTTGCTTTATTAAATAAAACTTTTCCAAATTGGCAACAAAATGTTAAGGCTTTATGCCGAAAATAAAGTGTATCTTTTAAAAAATTTAGATTAAATTGTAAAACTAGATGAATCTCAACTTTAGATATGTTTGAAAGTGTTATACCTTTCTAAAATCAACTTATTGAATTTTGTAATAATAACAATTTTCAACTTCAACTAACTGAAACTCATTTTAAAAATTATATTGCGCTTTCAATATTTTTATTTACTTTCAAAGAAGTACTGAACTTTTATCAGGATCTTATTATTCCATTACTCACCATATTTTTCCAATACTTACTAAGGTAACACATATTTTTGGTGAGTATACAAGCCATCCTCAATATAGTTATTTTATGAGAAGTATGTTCGAAAAATATAAAAAATATTATGAAAATATTCCTATTTTATATCGTATGACATTGTGTATGGATGCTTGAGTAAAAACGGTTGGATTTCATAGTATTATTGAATATCTATATGAAACATTAGATTTTGATGAATCTCAAACACTTGGGCAATGTATGCTAAAATATATAAAAGATAAAATGGCTAAAGTTCTATCTGACACATATAATTTGTATGTATTTGAGTCTTCTTGTTCTGGTTCTGCTACTTTAAGCAGGTAAGCTTCATCATTATCTAACAGTCAATTTCAACCCACCACGAAGATCTACGTCTTCAATTTTATCAGTATTTAATCTATGGGGTATCATGAAGCGTAAAAAAAAAAAAAAATCATCTACCACCTACAATGAGATGGCAATTTACGAGATGTAGCATTTGGTAGAAAATAAGGATCACCATTTTGACATTAAGGCTCATGTAAGTCAATACTGCATTTTATCTAAAATGGCACATAATCTTTTGACACCACCCATTTCCATAGTACTATCGAAAGGCGTCTTTAGTAAGAGCGTTCGAACAAATAATGAAAGAAGATCTCGATTGGCTCCTCATACTTTGAAGATGTTAATGTGTTGTAGTGGTTGGTTCGCAGCCAAAGACAGGACAACCAATTCGTAAATTATTGATGATGACTCAGATGATGAATGAGATCAGCCAAATAGTTAGTTTAGTAGTCGAATAATTAGAAACTTTGGATAAGTAATATAATGTATTTAATTTTATTTTACAGACATTTATTCTATTTTTAAATTTTGATCATTGTAATATTTTTAAGAGATTTAGGCATCAAGTCTCTCTTTTACGTAATCTTTATTTTATTAATTAATAAAACAGATAGGGGTTCAAGCTAAATCCCCCACCACTTCAAGGTGATTTTTTTTTTAATAATTTTAAACAATCGTACTATTTAAATAATAATTAAAAAATTATAAAATAATTGAACTTCAAAATTTGTAATCAAATTAAGTGAAAAAAAAAATAAAGAAAGAAGAGGAAGGTCCAAGCTCAGCTCGTGGGTCTCACGGCCCAAAGGCCTAGACCGTGCCAGGCCCAAGGCTTCTAGCCCAGGGCCCAACACGGATTGGCCAGCGGGTCTATGGGACCGGCCCACAAGACCCACGGGCCGGTCCTTGGGCCCAGCCCAGTGCAGCCCGAAACTGTATGGGTAGGCCCACATGTCAACGCTAATCATGCGACCACAAATCTCTCTCGCTGTAGGATCGGTTGCCTCACAGAGGCATCTATACATCCACTCTAGGGTCGCATTGTCCCAACTCAGCTGACTGCAGGAACATAAATCTGAAAGAGTGGAAGAAAACAGAAGGGAAGCAGACGGCCTGATTTGTCCCACAAAATCATGCCACCCATAAGCAGGAGTATAAATCTATGAGCCCTCTGCTGTACCACCACATTGGGGGCATCATCTGGAAGAGAGAGCGTGAGGTGTACCTCCAGGGCGACCTTTTCTAGCCGATTACCCCTGAATTGATCTTCCCAAGGCCGAAAACCTAGTAGTGCATATATCATATCTGCCCAAGTTGAACTAGAATGCTTGTAAATCTCTCCAATGACTGGGTCACCATCAACTCTGAGACCCCACAGAATGGCAACATTCCTTTGTGTCATAGTAGCCTTTCCAACTTGTAGATGGAATGTGTATGTCTCAGGACGCTATCTCTCAACCAATGCAGTCATAAGGGTGTGATCTAGATGAAGCTGCCCAACTCTACAAACTCCCCCAAAACCAACCAAATCAATGTAATCCATTACCCGAGGAGGGAATGGATACAATTCCCAAAATCAGAAATCGCAATGCCTAAATGCTAAAGGCATCTCGCAAGTCTGTGCATGTCGTGACCAAATAAGCAAAAATTGATGCTTATCCTGCCTAGATATTAATCCCTCACGAATTGGCTTGGGAACAGTATCCCCGCGTATTTGATCCATCCTAAGGGATATGGTAGCAATAGCGTGATTTTCCAAATTGTTACGTTATATTTTCTATGTCAGCAATCTTAAATAACCCAGCTACGGTCTTGTTGAATAATTCAACAAAGTATAAAAAAGGAATCATTCAAAAAGTGTAAAATAGTTGTAATATTACTCAATCGACAATAAATAAATAAATGTAATATTATCAGTGCTAGCATTGGCAAAAAAAAAAAAAAGCATAAAAAATAATATATTATCATCTATTAATTCCTGATTGAATTAACATAACACCCAAAATCCAAATTTAATATTTTCTAAAACTGTGTTTTAAACATTACAAAATCTGGCCCTTTTTAAAAAACATTACGGTCTGCAAAAGGAATCAGAGTCCTCACAATATATATATATATATATATATATGTATGTATATATTTATATATATATATTCAATTATAATAAATATTTTTTCAAATATTTAAAAGTCTAAATACTTTAAAGTAATTGTAAAATTTTAATTCAAAAATTATATCATGATTGAATTAATTACATGAAAAGAAAATTTATTGAACTTCCTATAGATACCTAAACCCTCTAATAATTAAATTCTATGTTTTTATCAATATTAGAATTTGAACTCAATATCAAGAATAGTTAGAAAATAAAATACAATAACATAAAATATAATATAATATATTTTTCCAAAATTGTTAGGCTGTATTTTCTACGCCATCTATTTTAAATAACCCAGCTATAGTCTTGTTGAATAGTTCAACAAAATATAAAAAAGGAATCATTCAAAAATCCTAAAGTAGTTGTAATATTAATCAAACGACAATAAATAAATAAATAAATAAATAAATAAATAAATAAATAAATAAATAAATAAATAAATGTAATACTATAAAGGATTCGCAAGGTAAAAAAAAGCATAAAAAAATAATATGTTATCATCTATTAATTCCTGATTGAATTAACACCCAAAATTCAAATTTAATATTTTCTTAAATTGTGTTTTTAACATTACAAAATCTTGCACTTTTAAAAATACATTATGGTCTGCAAAAGGAATCTGAGACCTCACAATGTTATATATATATATATATATATATATATATATATATATATATATATATATATTAATAAATATTTTTTCAAATATTTGAAAGTCTAAATAATTTAAAATAATTGTAAATTTTTAATTCAAAAATTATATCATGATTGAATTAATTACATGCAAAGAAAATTATCTAAATTTCCTATAGATACCTAAACCCTCTAATAATTAAATTCTATGTTTTTGTCAATATTAGAATTTGAACTCAATATCAAGAATAGTTAGAAAATAAAATAAACTAACATATAATATAATATAATATATATTTCAATATGTAAAAATACTATTTAAATAATTTTTTTACAACTATTTAAAAGAATTGGAATATAATTAAGTTGTAGAACAATATGAGAAATGTTTATAAATAATTTTAAAATTTTTATTTGTATAATATTTTATTCTAAAATATCCAACAAAATAATTTATATTACTATCCTTCAAATTTTTTTCAACTTTTCCAAATAAATGAATATAATCTATTTGTACAACTTGCACATTTTTTGGTTTTCCTTATAAAAGTAAATAATTATAGCATAACTCTATTATAACAAAAGTAAATTCATTTATGGTTTTTCTCATATAACCAATATCCTGCCTTCCAACAAATAGCACATTTTAAGAGTTTTGCCGCCAACCCATTTCAACAACCCCATAGAACATCAACAAAAATTATCACCCCATTACCTACACATAACTCAACCACTAAAAACATGCCACGAACTAAATATCTCCACAAATACAGGAACAAATTTTTCATAACAGTTTGTTGAAAATGGCAACTTTGGGAGTTAATAATTTTTAACTCATGATTAGTTAGCCTAAAACAATTAATATGAATTGTTCTTGACGTATTAGAGATTGTTTTGATTATGGTAGAAGCCATTTTTATGGTGGGAATCCATAATTAAATGTTGTTAAAGTTGGGTTTAACCATTTGGGAATTCGTGTTAGATATGAGTCCCACATGGAAAAAATTGAGGAGTGTGGAAGCCTTTATATACTAAAAGGCTTTTTTATAGACTTAATAGAAAAGTCCAAGGTATGGAGGATGCCATACGCGCGCGCCGCCCGGCCGGCCTAGCTCGGGCTTGGGCCATGTTTTCACGTTCCTTTGTTTTTATTTGGCCCAATTAACTCTAACTTGAAAAGGAAAATGAAATATAAAATTTGGTAAAGAATTAGGATTTCTTAAGGAGAAATTAAAAGAGGGAACAGAGCCGCCATTAGGGTTAACCCTTTTTTTCATGCTTTTTGTTTCCTGAGAGAAAATTCGCCTCTTCCATTCTCTCTTCACGATCCATAATTTTTGGCTTATCGGGACCAGTGAATTGAAGGGATTTTCGAGGTAATCGCCGTTAGTGTGCGCCGACAACGATCTGAGACCGTCTTATCCTGTAAGGAGAGTCGCTGTACCCATCGCACCGGAGTGGGGTGAATAACTTCTTGAAGGCAAGCCAGTATTAGACTGGTGATTCGGTCAGCAGTACAGTACGTTGCGGCGCAGCTTGTTTAGAGGAGTGCCGGCGCCTGGTACGTTCTGGTAGAACAGTGAGCAAGTCTCTCAGGTATCCTACTGACTTATCTATTGAGTTTGAATTCGGTTTAGTTACATTAAGTTTGGACTCTATGGCCTTGTCGGCATTATTGATATTTGATAATTACATTTGTTAGAGCCCTAGTTGGGTATAGGCGGTGCTTGTTCAATTCAATTGAGTTGCCTATCTGTGCTCGTAGGTACCCTGTTTTTCTAATAATCTTCAAGAAGTTATTCTGCAATTATCTATTTGTGTGTAATGGCCAATTCGTCAGGTACTGCATCTGCTGTGTATTAGCCTTTGGTTGACTTGAATGGTCTGCCGGACAAGTTTGGTCCAGGGCAGAACTTCAAGCATTGGCAACAACACATGAAAATTTGGTTGACCATGAGGGGCTTATTGTCAGTAGTGCTGGTAGACAGGCCTATACCAACTGAAAGGCATCCTAGAGTAGCTGAGATTGTTGCGTGGGATGAACGGAACAATGTAGGCAGAGGGGCAATACTGTCAGCATTGACAAATGCTCTCTTTGATGTCTACTGTTCTGAGTCATGCACAACAAAAATTCTATGGGATGAATTGGATAGGAAATATAATACCGAGGATCAAGGTCTGGAAAGGTATTATGTCTCCAAATTCCTGAAATTTCAGATGGTTGAGGGCAAGTCTGTGACTGAACAGACTCAAGAGTTGCAATTGATTATTCACTCTCTTCATGAATCGGATATGGAACTTCCTAAGAAGTTCCAAGTGATGTCAGTGATAGAGAAATTTCCTAAGTCTTGGAAGGACTTTGGTATGTCCCTCAAACACAAGACGGAGAAGATTTCTCTAAACGATCTGATGAAATCAATATCCATTGAGGAGCAACATAGAAAGAATAGTCATATTGTACCTGTGGAGTCTAATATCCATGTGGTGACTACTGGGAAGAAGAGCAATAATCAGAGGAATGTAGGGGTTAACTCAAACTCTAAAAACATAAACAAGACAAAAGACAAAGCCAAGAAGAAACTGGAAGCGAACAAACCATGCTGGAATTGTGGTCAGGTTGGACACTGGGCTAAAGACCGTCCATCTAAAAAGCCCAAAGTCAAACAAGGATCAAATTCTGAAACACAAGTTAATGTGGTGGTAGAGGATACTAGTCAACCGGAAGTTGATTTGAGTACACACCTTGCTGAGGTTTGTACCATTGAGGTTGGGACTGGCATCACTACTTCCAATGATGATGGAATGCATGTTTCTGTTAACCCAGAAGTCTTTACTATTTATGAACCACTTGAATAGCTGGTTGATACTGGAGCAAATGTGCACGTTTGTGCTGATAAATTGCTTTTTGTGTCTTATCAGCCTATTAAAGGAAAAACTGTAAAGATGAGGAACTCAGCTGCTGCCAATGAGTTGGGGATTGGACGCGTGGATTTGAAGTTTCCTTCAGAGCGTATTCTTTCTCTTCATAGGGTGCAGCATGTTCCAACAGTTCGTAGGAATATTCTTAGTGGTTCATGTTTAGTTATAGAGGGTTATGAATTCACTTTCAAATGTAATAAAGTAGTGATTATGCATTACAATTCTTTTGTTGGTAAAGGTTATTTGTCAGATGGTTTATTTAAATTAAGAGTTGAATCATGTACTTCTGATTTGAATAAAGCTTCTTTTGTTGAGAATTCTGTTTATCCTATGGTGCACATTATTGAATCCACTGATGTTTGGCATAGTAGACTTGGACATCTAAATTTAGATTCTGTTAAAAGAATGATGAATTTAGACTTGATCCCTAAACATTCAATTTATAAGAAGAATAAATGTTAAGTGTGTGTGGAAGCTAAAACAACCAGGAAACCCTATCATTCAATTGAAAGGGATTCAGAAGTACTTGATTTAGTTCACACAGACATTTGTGAATTCAATGGCTTGTTGACTAGGGATCATAAGAAATACTTCATTACTTTTATTAACGATTGCAGTAAATATTTCTATGTTTATTTACTTAAACATAAAGATGAAGCACTTGAAAAGTTTCTCATATTAAAAATGAAGCTAAAACTCAAACTGGTAAGAAATTTAAAAGGTTAAGATCTGATAGAGGTGGAGAATATGGGTCTAATCCATTTGTTGAATATTACCAAAGTAATGGCATAATTCATGAGGAGACACCCCCTTATTCTCCCCAATCTAATGGGATTGCTGAACGAAAAAATAGAACATTTAAAGATATGATCAACAGTTTACTTTTGAATTTTGGATTGCCTAAGCATATGTGGGGTGAGGTTTTGAATACGGCTTGCCATATTCTGAACAGAGTCCCTCATAAACATAAAGAGGTAACTCCATTTGAAATCTGGAAAATGTAGGAAACCTAACTTAAAATACTTCTGTGTGTGGGGTTATCTTGCAAAAGTTCTAATCCCTAAACATAAAAGGAAGAAATTAAGACCAAAGACTGTTGATGCCATCTTTATTGGTTATGTGGAAACAAGCTATGCCATGAGGGATTTGGTAATTAAGTCCGAAATACTTGGTATAGATTGTAATACTATTATTCAATACCGTGATGCTACATTCTTTGAGGATGTGTTTCCCATGAAAACTGGTTTGCCTCAAGATGTTTCTACTTTAGATTCAGCCTTAACATCTGATTCAATTCCTGATCATGTGGAAATGATGAAAGATGTAGGGGCAAGTCCAAATAGTTCCAATACTCAAACTGAGGAATTGGAAGAACCTAGAAGGAGTAAGAGAGCTAAGGTAGTCAAGGACTTTGGAAGTGATTTTGTCACTTACAATGTTGAGGATGAACCTTTAACTTTTCAAGCAGCTATGGCTTTCTCAGAAGCAGGGCATTGGAAAGGAGCTGTCAAAAGTGAGATAGATTCCATTGTCTCCAATAGGACATGGGAATTGGTAGATCTCCCTCCTGGGTGCAGTACAATTGGATGTAAATGGATATTTAAGAAGAAACTTAAACCAGATGGGACCATAGATAAGTATAAAGCCAGATTAGTTGCCAAAGGGTTTAGACAGAGAGAGGGAATAGACTATTTTGATACATACTCTCCTGTTGCTCGTTTGACTACAATCCGAGTGCTAATTGCATTGGCTTCTATATATGATCTCACCATCCACCAAATGGATGTGAAGACAGCTTTTCTTCATGGTGATCTTGAAGAAGAAATATATATGGACCAGCCTAAGGGATTTGTAACCAAAGGAAATGAACGGAAAGTTTGTAAACTTGTTAAATTCCTATATGGTCTAAAACAAGCACCCAAACAATGGCATGAAAATTTTGATAAAACGATTTTATCTTTTGGCTTCAACATAAATGAGAATGACAAGTGTGTTTACTGTAAGGTTAAACGTAATGCTTGTATTGTTCTATGCCTGTATGTGGATGACATTTTTCTATTTGGGTCAAATATTGAGATAATTAATGTGACTAAATCATTTTTGAAAAGTAAGTTTGAAATGAAGGATATGGGAGTAGCAAATGTGATTCTTGGCCTTAAATTAATTCGCTCAACTGAGGGGATAACCATTTCTCAAACTCACTATGTTGAGAGTGTTCTTGAGAAATATGTGTATCAAAATTGTAGAATTGCTAAAACTCCAAGTGACCTTTCTGTAGCTTTGTTTAAAAATGAAAGTGGAGTTCCTGTGTCTCAATTAAGATATTCTCAAATTATTGGTAGCTTGCAATATCTTGCAAATGGCTCAAGACTAGATATTTCATGTTCTGTATCTAAGCTGGCAAGCTATACAAGTTGTCCAAATCGGACTCATTGGGAGGCTTTGGATAGAGTACTGAGGTACTTGAAGGGAACAGTGTCCTTTGAGCTGCATTATGGGAAATTCCCTACTGTACTTGAAGGGTATAGTGATGCAAGCTGGATAGCCAAGAACTCTGGTAGTAATGGTTGCACTGGATATGTGTTTACATTAGGTGACGGTGCAGTCGCCTAGAAGTCTTGTAAACAGACTTTGATAACTCGGTCAACTTTTGAGGCTGAGTTATGTGTCTTGGATACTACTGAAACGGAAGTTGAATGGCTGTATGGATTATTGTCCTCTTTGCCAATGATCAGCAAGCCCGTTACTGCTATATCTGTGCATTGTGACAGTTAAATCACAATTGCAAAGATAAAGAGTACCAAGTATAATCAAAAGACTAAGAGACACATTCAAGTTAGACTTAAGTTTATAAGGGAGTTAGTGTCTGAAAGGGTAGTGTCTGTTGACTTTGTTAGATCCAAAGATAACATTGCAGACCCCCTAACTAAGGGAATGGAAACATCATTGTTCTTTAAATCCAGGTTGGGAATGGGACTGATAACCCAAAAATGATTCACCTACAGTGGCAACCCAACTGACCAAGTGGAGATCCCACAAGGCAGTTCAATGTGGTATAAACAAGCTATTTGAGTGAATCTGGCACCAATTCTGATACCTTTGTATCTAGGTCCTTTCCCTGAAAGTCTGTGGTGCGGTTACTACAATAAGTAAGAGTTTTGACTCTGAATGGGATCAAGTCTTTTAGACAGGATGCTAGCAGTACATCCTTGGAGATCGCCAATTATGTGAGTGTTGTTGTGTGGCCGCAACTAAAGGGAATTGGGTTTTCTTTTAATACACTCATGAGATAGAATCAGGACACATGGCCATAACGTGTCAACGCTAAATATTGTCTCCATAGCCGATAGTCTGTTGTTACCAATGGACGCTGTCACATTCAAGGTTTAGATTCAAGGCTTAAGTCAATCTGTTCCTGTGGGGGCATAAGTTGGATAACTTAGGTAGTAGTTCAAACCGGAAGGTACCATTATCGAAAGTAAATTATGTAAATCTTGAATAGTCTTTAACTATGGATTTGTGAGGGATTGTTGAAAATGGCAACTTTGAGAGTTAATAATTTTTAACTCATGATTAATTAGCCTAAAACAATTAATGGGAATTGTTCTTGACATGGTAGAGATTGTTTTGATTATGGTAGAAGCCATTTTCATGGTGGGAATCCATAATTAAATGTTGTTAAAGTTGAGTGTTTAACCATTTGGGAACTCATGTTAGACATGAGTCCCACATGAAAAAAATTGAGGAGTGTGGAAGCCTTAACATACTAAAAGGCTTTTCTATAGACTTAATAGATAAGCCCAAGGTATGGAGGATGCCACACGTGTGCGCCGCCCGCCTAGCCTGGCTCGGGCTTGGGCCATGTTTTCACGTTCCTCTATTTTTATTTGGCCCAATTAACTCTAACTTGAAAAGGAAAAGGAAACACAAAATCTAGTAAGGAATTAGGATTTCCTAATCCGAATTGGGTTTTAATTTTTCCTAAGGCGAAATTAAAAGAGGGAACAGAGCCGCCATTAGGGTTAACCCCTTTTTTCGTGCTTTTTGCTTCCTAAGAGAAATTTGCCTATTCCATTCTCTCTTCACAAACCATAATTTTTGGCTTATCGGGACTGGTGAACTGAGGAGATTTTCGAGGTAATTGCCGTTGGTGTGCGTCGACAGCGATCTGAGACCGTCTTATCCTGTAAGGAGAGTCGCAGTACCCATCGCACCGGAGTGGGGCGAATAACTTCTTGAAGGCAAGCCAGTATTGGACTGGTGATTCGGTCAGCAGTACAGTACATTGCAGCACAGCTTGTCCAGAGGAGTGCCGGCGCCTGGTACGTTCTGGTAGAACAGCGAGCAAGTCTCTCAAGTATCCTACTGACTTGTCTATTGAGTTTGAATTCGGTTTAGTTACGTTAAGTTTAGACCGTGTGGCCTTGTCGGCATTGTTGATATTTGATCATTTCATTTGTTAGAACCCTGGTCGGGTATAGTCGGTACTTGTTCAATTCAGTTGAGTTACCTGTTTGTGCTCGTAAGTACCCTGTTTTTCTAACACAGTTAACTCATTGGTATATCAAGATCGAAATAAAAAAACCAACCCAATCAATCACAGAAGGAAGGATGGACATCGGTCGTCAGAGTTGCCGGAGTTGGGCTGCTGCCGGTCCATCGGAGAATGTGAACTCTGGTGATCAGAAGGAGGGAAAGCCATCGGTCCAATGGAAAGGTGGTCATTGTCGCCGGTGCTAAGCAGTGACGAAATTGCAGTGGCAGTCGAGCGATGGAGAAAACGCACGGTGATAGTCGTCAGTCTGTGATAGCATCCTAGTTTGAGGACGCTATCGGTGATAGCACAGATAGCATCCAGGCCATTTTAGGCCCGCCACACCTTCACATGCTAGACAAGGACGCATGGCCGCAGACTGGGCCATTTTGATCAATAGCCCTAGTCAGTCAATTGGGCCCTAGTGAACTTCAGTTCCCAGAAGGACATCACTTTCAAGCTGCTTAATGTCTTTCCTGCTGTTACTTCCATTCCTACACCATGTCAGTTTTGCGCTCACCCTTAGAACTATACATTCGAGCTGAAAAGTTTTAGATGTTGGCATGTTACTTACGAAATATGACATTTGGGGTTTTGGCTTACCTAGTTCTTGTTTTGAGCAATGGGAAATTTGATTCCTATAACACAAGTGCGGAATGATGTTGTAGGTGCTTTCAGAAAAGAAGTGGAGTGGCAAACAAGTGAAAGTAAGCTCCATATAGCGTGATTTTATTAGAAGAAAGGTAAAAAAGAAAATGTTTGTTGACTTCAATTGAAGTGAAAGCCTACATTTAAGTAATGGTGATTCATACAGACTAGAAACAACATTGGTAGCAGGAATGGCCATAGATAGACTGCATTATTGAAGAACATTTGAATGCAACGCCCAACTCTGAAGAAGCTTGCAATATTTCAAAGATACTAGAAAGGAGGTGGAGTGGACAAAGAGATACACTTGCAAAATGGGCTTCAATTGTCCTGTCCTCCATGTTGAAAATTCCCATGTCACAGCCACCACCTCTTGGCTCACCGTGGTAGTTTTCCCCATTTTCATCAGTAAAGTAGATGCAAGTAGCTTTGAAGCATACATTAAACTTTGAGGCAGATAGATATAGATGAATTTTTGCCCAAGAACAATGCTCTATCTCCCAAGTTATTCACCTCTGTCCAACCAAAGGGAAATCTTGCTCCTCCCCTGCATTACATTTGTCTAGCTTCAGCATAGAAAATCGAGTTGTGTAGTTACTTGGACTGTCATTGTCACCAGCTTCATACTGAAGACCTCATGGGCCATTGATTAGAATGGCCCTCTTTGGGGCCATTCGTCTTCAATTGGTCCGGTCTCTGGGAGTTGGCATAAAATGGCTTTAACACATTATGTAAATGCATTCTAAATAAAATATGACACATTTACATAATGTGTCCTACCTGTTGTGTCCTATACTACTGTTTTCTTCCAAATCAATCACTGACACATGAAAATTTGCCCGCCCCCTTCTGCAAAATCACCCATATGTAATTTTTGACTACCCTCTGCAATTGTAAGTCTTTTTTCGTCTGCAATTTGGAGTAGTGTCAACCTCGCGGCTTCGTCCATCTCTACGTAGCAGACTCGGAACAATCTCGATAACTCCTGTCAGTAATATTTGCAGGTTTATATGCAAATCAATTCCTGTTCTCAAATTTTATTTTATTGTATTTTAGTATTTCCTTGATGGCATACTTGATTAACCGAAGTAAACACAAATGATATGTAGAGTAAAATATGTACCGTTAGTTGATGTGTGATGTACGATTTTATATATTACGTTTTTGTATAAATGATGCGGAGCAAAATAATAAAAAGTTGAATACTTCTTAATGCCCCAAAGTAGAAATGCACGAGTTCATTTTGAAATGAGAGAGTAAATGCTATGATAGAAATGAAGGCATTGGTTTTGAAATCAAAGAGTACATGATATGATGCACTGTGTGGATTGTATAATTTTAGATAGTTTAACTCTTATTAAAAGTAGTTAATACGGGGTGTTTGAGATTAAGAATAGTTTTGAAAAAGGGTAGGCATTTATTGTTGTCGTGAGAAAGCCTTTGTAGTCCTCAAGATGATGAAAGGCTTTTCCCAATTTTTCGCAGATTGACTTTCCAAATAGAAAAAGGCATTTTCTACTTAATTTGGCATAACCACAAATGGAAAGAAAGCAAATACTGAATAGCCCCTCATTTCTGTTCTTCTTGGCATACCAATAGTGTTTGAATTGTTTGCCATGTTTTATGCTGTCTTATTTGAACTCTGAAGGAGAAAGTGTAATTGTTTTAGATGCTTTCTTATTAAAAAGTCATATTGCTAATATGTACTTTCACATATCATATGTGTCAATTTTAACATGTAATTATAAGACATTTGTATTAGTTTTTCCAATTCAATAGTATATCTATTCATTCCTATAGCTCATGCGTATGTTTTGTGAATATTATTAAGCTATTTATTTTTGTTTTATGCGAACTCAAACATTGTAATTTTATGTTTATTTACATGTTTCAAGGTGTTTTTTCTTGCTTTAAGACATGAATTTGAAGTAGAACTAGAAATAATTTGATGACTGCTCATGTTTTGCCTTCTTGTTTTCGGTGAATCCAATTAATTCATTTTTAGAAAATGATTGGACAAAATTTAAAGCGGATTGCATTGACCAAGTTAATGTTTAAGGAAAATTGAGCCCATTGCCACAGCATTAACATCAATTACGGGGCTCAATCTGCCGAATGTTGGGCCCTACACAACTATGCTGCTCCAACATGACCTATTGTTACAAATAGATTTGTCAGATCAGTGGCTTCTTCAACAAAACTATCCTACCACTGATCTAAATCAACATGTATGTATGCCAATGCCAGCTGAGATTTTCGACCAAATTTTTCGCACTGATGTCCATTGATGTAGTGATATTGCATTAAATATGTTGGGTGATTTTTGGATGGATCATGGTATAATTTAATACAATATGAGGTTTATTTAGATAATTTACTCTCTTTTGTGGTTATTTAATTTTTCTAGGGGCTTGAATGAAGAAACATACAAGTTGCAGGGTTGAAGATGTAAATTTCAAAATATCATACTAGGCGAGTTCAATCATGGGCCGGATTCATCAATCAGGGACCGGATTAAACTCTCCAACAGATTCCAGCAAGGATAAAAGCCGAAGGGAGCAAAATTTGGAGGGGAGGAATTAGAGACAACTTTTGTTCTATTTCTTTTACATTAGATTTAGGTATTATCTTCTTGAGATATTTTGGTTGTAATTTTGAGAGGGTTTTTCAGTGTTGAATGCATATTCGAGGCTACTTGTGGACAAACTTGGAAATTGTATTAGGATACTGTGATGTTTTCTCATACCTTCTCTTTTAATTTGTTCTTGAATTTCTCTTTAATTATGCATTAATTTCTTATTCTAAGACTATGATGTAGCTAGTATTGATTATTATATTATCTTGTGATTCTGTTAGTTGAAGGGTGTTACTAAGTCTTTGCCTGATTATTGTACTCAAAGCAATTAAATGCTTGATCACCATTCAGATTGATTTATCTAGAAAATTTTGAAAGATGACTTAGTTAATTAGGACAGGTAATCAGACCAGAATTACATGTGAAATAGAAATATATTTGCATGATTTGTGTGATCATTATAATGTCATGTTCTTAAATATGTTCCTTTGAATTGAATTTAATATAGAAATATAGTTGGGTTATTTGGAAGAATAGAATTAATATACATTGACAAAGGATATTGGTTAACTCTAGACATTGATTAACTGATCAGATACACTTTAGAATAACGGGTCACTTTGGTAATATAAGAGTTAATCTAGTAATAGCATGTGCCTTAGATCATCTCATTACAATTTTTATCCAAAGAAAGTGCTAGTTTAATTATTCTATTTTAGTTCTAAAAAACAACAATTATTGAAATCTTTGTTTTCTTTTAATTCAAGTTAGAATTAATTTCATTGGAAGGAATTTTAATTTCTAATCTTTGTGGGACGACTTTGTTACTATAAACGAGATCTAGTACACTTACTAGTGCTTCGAATTGGTTATCATCCATGAAACTGGACTATCGGAGTTGCCAATAGTTAATGGTATAGCAATCATAGACTCACTTGGCCTAACCTCTGACAACGATGGTCCCCCCCAGATTAGATGGAGATGGTGGGTTTGACTCTACAGTCGCGGATGATTGCAATGACAACATTAGCAGCGACAGTGATCATAATGATCTAAACATACATCATATGACCTTTCCGGCCTCACCAGCAGCAGCACAAAACAAACCGCTGCAAGACACCTGTATGCATTCTTATACCAGTTTCCAGGACATAGGTACGAACGCACCTAATGATTACTTTTTCTATACCAAAGATGACTTGCGAGTTCATGAATGATCCGAAGCAAATTAGGAGTTACGCCATAAAATGCGTTTCCAAGATAAAAAACAAGCAGTTTATGCCATAAGATTATGGAATGTGAAGAAAGGATGTGAATTCACTGTAATCAAAAGTAAGAGCTCAATTTGGACTACTTCTTGTAGGAATAACACCGAGTAAAATCCATGTGCATGGTATATAAAAATTATTAAGAAAGCTAGCAGTGGATGATGGGAAATATCGGTTTGGAATGGTGAGCACACATGTCTGCAGAGAGTTATAAACAACAATAACAAGAACTTGTTCCATAAGTTTATTACACAACACAAACTACATTTCATCATAAATGACCCCGAGATATGTGTTAGTACTATATTGGAGGTTGTTCATGAGAATTTTCAGGCTAGATGTTCTTATTGGAAGGGGTAGTATGCTCGAAAAGCCGTATTTGAGTTGTTATATAGTAGATGGTCTGACACTTTCAGAGTACTGCCTAACTACATGTTGGCATTGCAAGATTCAAATCTTAGTACAATAATGCAGTGGAAACACCACTACACCAGTGCTGGAGACACTAACATATTTCGATTTGTTTTTTAAGCCTTCAAGCTATCAATCGAGGTATTTAGGCACTGTCGCTCTGTGATCTCAATTGACGGGACTCATTTAAGAGAGGCATATACGGGTGTGTTGTTGATTTCCAGTACTTGGGATATAAATAATCATCTGTTCCCTCTAGCCTTTGCGGTTGTCGATGTTGAATCCATAGAGGGTTAGGGATAATTTCTAAGACTAGCCCGAAGTCATGTGGTGCACAAAAGACATGTTTGTGTTATGTCTGATAGGCACGCAGGTATCTTATCTGCTATGAGGTGACAATTTGGATGGAATGAGCCTATGGGAGTTCACAGGTTCTGTCTACGTCACGTTCGTGCCAATTTCAATAAACATTTCAAGAATACAGAGTTGAAACGACTGATGTACAAAGCCGGCACAGAGAGAAAGAAATTTAAATTCCAATCTGTAATGAATTAAATAAAAGAATACAATCAGGAAGCATACCACTAGTAGATGCATATTGGTCCAGAAAGGTGAACACTTTCACATGATGGGGGATATCGATACGGATGAATGACAACCAATTTATCCGAGTCGTTGAATTGTGTTCTAAAAAAATACGAGCATTACCAATCAAAGCACTGGTTGATGTAACATTTATAAAGATGGTTGAATAATTTAACTTGCATCGATCTGAGGCCAACCATTGTAATAAACCATTTCCTCCGTTGATATGGAATGCATTCCAGGCAGCTTCGCAGAAGACTAGATCTTATAGGATTATGCAATATAATGAACGCTTTGGAATTTTCAGTGTAAGGACACCTGCAAGAGTTGGGGGCAAAGGTAACAAAGTTTATACAGTTAAGATGTCATCACGGAACTGTAGCTGTACGAAATGGAGTTTATTTGGATTGCCATGCATACATATATTTGCAGTCTATCGACAACGTGGCTGGCAACCAGCAAATTTTGTTTTGTCTATTTACTCTACGAAGAAGTACATATCAACTTACAAGCATGACTTCTACCCTGTCGGCAACGACAATACCTAGCGTAATGCTGACTTCTTGTTAGAGGGCTACACACTAGCGCTTAAAGGTAACTGACCTGGCCGAAGGCGTACCACACATTTTCAAGGTGAGATGGATTACTGAAATGAAGACTCCCCCCAAGATGCAGAAATTGCCATCAAGCAAGACCTAATAGGCGAAATTATAACAATGCTTGCATTATGAATAGGGGTGGCAATCGTGTCGTGTTCGGGTTGGCGGGTCGTGTCAACTTGAGATAATTACACTTGACAAGCCAACCTAAACACGACCCGATTAATAAACGTGTCATGTCGTGTCAACCCATTTATTTTCGTGTCATGTTCGTGTTATAAAACGGGTTGACACGACATGACACAATTAGACACAAAAATTAAATAGATAATTACTAAATTCGTCAACTCGAATACCTACTAAACCCGCCAATCTGTGCACCATTACACAAAAAATTTGAAAAAATCAAATCAAATTATATAAAATTAAAAAACTAATAAAATAGTCCGTAAAGTCATAAATAACCAATAAAATAACAAACCATCCCTATAAATATTTAGAGATCTTAATAAATTCATAAGATTTAATCTTAAAAATCTAAACAAATGTAATTTTGCAATAAAATTAGATTATTCAAGAAATTATTTTCTCCAGATATTTAGAACAACAATTTTGTCGTAGCATGCCAGGAATTTTAAAGAGCAAATGGAGAGCAAAAAAGGAGCACGAAAGGAAGGCTTGTCCTTGTAGGGTGTAATTCAAATTGTCTTTGTCCCAATGTCAGAAATAGCATAGTATATGAACTGGTCAATCGATGCTGAGTGAACCTTACCCTTTGGTAAATGCACCACACGTGCTTCTTTTTATTCTATATTCGATTCGACCTGTAGGCATATTACATACGTTATTTCCTAAAGGTCTAACATTCCCCTTTAGACTCGCGTAAGGTCGTTGCTTACCAACTCGTACTAATATTATTATTATAGACACTAAATAATAATTAATTAAGAATGATTCATTTACTATATATCAAACAAATAACCACATTAATATCATTTATTTTCTTTAAAATGTCTCATATAATTAAACAAAATAGACACACAAACAATTTAATTAATTCATATAATAAAATTTAATTCAATTAATTCATGTAAAAAATTAAATTATCTAATTTTCTATAGTAAAATTTGTAGGGTATTACAAAAAGTATTAAATATAAATATTAAAAAAAGTTAAACGGATTCGCGGGTTGAAACTAGTTAAAACAGGTTGAACCCGTTTATGACATGTACACGTTTAAAGTTAAACGGGTCGACCTGTTTCGACCCGAATCCGCAAAACTCCAACCCTAACCCACTATAACCGTGTCGTGTTCGTGTCGTGTTGGCGTGTCGTATTCAATATTGCCGCCCCTAATTATGAACAATAAACTATGCAATTACATGCACTTGTACTGCATAAAATTTATTTTATTTCCTCAAGTTGCTTTTTCTTTTCACATTAACTACTTCTGACTTCTTACATTTCAATTGACTACTTCTGATTTTTTGCATTTCAAACCAAACCACGGTTACATAAACCTTTACTAAAAATAACATTCGATTATACGAATACTTAAACTTATTGAATGGGCTTTGTATTTTGATTTTGAGTAATTCATTCTAAATTACACAATATACAATTTTCGAATCGTGAAATGAAAGACTAAGAAAAACAAGGGACATTATAAGGACGCATGAATTTATTGCATCCTATATCATAGTGACGCATTAGATAAATACGTCATATTAGAACGCTTTATTACTATGTGTCATATAAAGATGCATCCTTTTTTATTTAAAATGTATTTACATAATGCATTGAAGTTATTTTTGGCCTATTCTCATAGACCGAACCAGTTGAAGATGAATGGCCCCAAAGGGGACCATTCTGATCAGTGGCCCAGACCTCGTCTATGGCGGGAGACGAGCAGCAGATCTCCAAATGATTCAACAAGATATTTTTGGATTGAACCGCGGGTTCGAACAGAGCAGGCGCAATCACCGTTGCTCTCGGGCCATCATGACCACGGTCGTCAATGTCGCAAACAACTAAAATTCCATAACAATCGACTACATAAAACTTTCCCTCGCTGAAAATAATGTCCTGGGAGCGTCGGACATCACATAAAACTATATCTCAACCATCTCAAAACAATTCATTATTTGTTATCGTTAACAAAAACTTAAAAGCGTTGCAAACAAGAATTTAAAGTCTTTGCTTTCAACATCATTTTATGAAATAACCAATCTAATTTCTTTAGGCATTATCCCACAACTGCTCTATAAAGTACAGCATGAAAAAAATTTCTTCGCATGCCAAAGAATCATAGTATTGTATCAAATTAATTTTTTAAAACATTTTTGCAAAAACATATCATATTTGTAAGATTTTCTGAAAGAAAGAAAAGGATGTAATGCTGTAATCTAGGCGAATCCATACTAGGTATCTCCTTGGGGTCTTATAGCAGAGAACCTAGCATCACAAGAGGAATCATGATGAGGTGCAAATTAAAATTTTAGTCATTAAATGATGAACACATGACAGTCATTTAAAAAATGTTGTAATCGATTAAAATGAGAATAATAAAATTTGTTATAATCGATTTTAAACTTACAATTAGCAATATTAATGTTGTATAACTTTTGCCACAAATTAGGGTAAGATGTGACCAAATAAAATGAACAATGTATACAATACCTTGAACATCAAGTAAAATTTGTCGGAAAAGATTCTGAGATAAATGTTGAAGAATATTTCTTTTTTCCTAACTTAGAAATGTTTATAACTTCATTAAAAGCCAGAAGATCAAGTTCATTTAAGTGTTCTCTGGGCCAAGAGGTATATAAAGGTTGTCCATTCCCTATCGTCAACACAACATCATCAACGTCTCCATCGACATCTTTTGAGGTATGCAACTTCTCTCTTAATATATCTTTTTATTCATCATAGGTTGCTTATTCTTTAATTGTAGTTTTACTATAGTCTGAGTAATTATTGTTTCAGTATTCTTAGTTTAAATTCTAAGGTGGATAATATAATATTCAGTGATATGATGTATTTTGATGTTTTGTAATAATAATGTTGCAGGCATCCATCAGTTATGGCGAAGAAGAAGAGAATTGAGATTTACTGCTACCACTGTAATGTAGGATTTGATTATGTCTCGGGAATGATGGAGCACAACCATGGTGTCCACCGTGAAATTAAGAAATTAAAGACTATGGTGGACTGCGAGTTGTGTGGCACCATATTCAGTACTGCTCGTGATCTTAAAGACCACATAGCCCGCCACCATTCTGCCTCAACAAGCCAGGAAAATTCATAGCAAATGACGCTTTTGCAAGGAAGGAAAATCTACAGCAATGCATATTATACATAAATAAATCTTGCTATCTTCTCCATACGTGTATATAGGTGTAAAAGCAAGATATAGATATAGGTATAAACATAGATATACACATAGCTACAATTGTGTATAAAATTACTTTGAAATAAGTTCTTTTGCACATAAATAAAAAAAATGAACTTTAACTTTAACACATAAATGACTTGGGACTTCTACTCATGTTAAACGAGTTCTTTTTACGTATAATGCTAAACTGTTTTCAATACACATGCACGGTCCACACACAAACATTGTAACCAGAACAAGAAGAAAGGCAAAGAGGCAAAGAGGCAAATGAAGTGGTAAGAATGACCAGAAAGAATCCAGAAATGCACATGCAAAGAAGCCGGATGTGTTTTGTGGAATGTTGGATCGATCAATTAATGGATATAATTATTGACTCCAATAATTGCGATTAGACTAAGAGTGCAGTTACGTTCTTTTAGTGGAGTGGAACGTAATTAATAAATTATTTTTATTGACAAAATAATTTATTGGAGCTTAGTCTAATTGTATCCGGTCAGGTCCCTTCAGTGGCTCTTAATTATGAGACAATAATAAATTATAATTTATTTATAATTTATTAATGAAAATTGCAGAAAATAAAAAAATCGTATTTTAGATGGAATATGATAAGTGGAGATAGTTGTATTCAACTATACTTTTCTTATTCTATCAGGACTCGTATTTGGAGATAGAGTCAATAATACATATTGGTTTATGACTCTATTTTTTAATAGACGTGAGAAACATCGTTGTGGTTCTCTGGAGTTTTTCTCTCAGTTTTTGTGTGAGTCCACCCTCAACAAAGAGAGAAACAAAATACGATTAGCAATTTTCTGGCCCAAGGAGATTACATTGAAGAAGGCTTAGAGGTCTGGAGTATTATCAGAAGGCCAAAGACTTCAATAATCGTATTGGTGAAGACGATATCTACAAAGGTATGATCCGTTTTCACGTATTCTCAAGGTTTAATCTGGTTGACACATAAGCATGTCGATCCTATTAACTAACAATTGGTATCAGAGCGTGGTTTTGATACGTGTTTATGTGTTAAGATTAAATCTTTTATGTATATATTTAGTTGAGCGGTGTAGGAATAATGCATATATGTTCATAGTGAATGATTTGATTAATTCTGTTCAAAATAATTTTATGGCCATAGTTTTTGATTCGGTGAATATGTATAAGTATTATCGAGTCTTGTAACAAAAGGGGTGGATTACGTCTCCATGTTTCCCTTTTAAGTTTTTTTTTTATGTTGTTATTTTATGTTAAAAAAAAAATGTAATAGCACAAGCAATTGGCGGTGCAAAGGAATTTCAATTTTGTCAATTGGCGGCGCACGAGCAATTGCAATTGGAAATGCAGCGGTTGGACAGGCGCAGTAGCCTGGGCTTGCTGGGTCAGCTGCGCCTGGCCTGCACGCTGGGCCAGCGCCAGCAGCACCCAGGCACTGGGCCAGTGCCAGTGGCGCTGGGCATGCTGGGCTGACCCTTTTGGGTCAGCAGATCTAGTATGCTCCTTATTAAAAAAAAAAAAATAGGGAGAAGGTGATAGATCTGGGTTTTGATCCCTGGTCACCTAGAAGGAACTTCAAGCAACTTACCACTGTACCAATGAAGGTCATATGCCAAGGATTTGCTCCAACAGAATTATATTGCAGAAGATTGAAGGTTGGCTATTTTATTAGCCAATTAGATTTTCAATTGTAATTTTGCAATTTTATTTTTGAGTCTAGGTTGGCCATAAAATTATTTTTATTTTTATTTTATAGTCTTTACTATTTAATTTAGTTGAATTATATATCATTCATGTTAACATGCCATATAGTTTGCATTAACACCGCTCTAGGTACTATTTAGTTATGCATAAATAAATTAATATTTTTATTAATTAATTAAAAAAAATTAAGTGTGAGATGGTTAATTTTAATTAACCTTAGGCCTCCCCTATAAGCCCATTAGTAAAATTGGCGTTTGCTTCGTGCCATTTTAAATGGTCTCCCTATAGGAAGGTTACGTTTTATTGGTTACTAGATTGGGCATCAAAATTTTAATTATTATTTTTTAAGTTTAATTCATTCATAATTACCCTATAGGTGATGTGGTTGGATTGGAAACTTTATATTAAAAATAATAATAATAAATTTTGAATATAGGGGTTACACTTAAATCAAATATATTATAAGGACTTCCTATAGAATATCCAAATAATATCTATGATGACCAAAATATTAATAACACTAAAATTAATATTGCGTTTAGATGCAAGATATATTAATTTTAGTGGGATGATCCAGGCCTAACTATAAGTTATATTGTTATCTCCTATAGATGTGCATATTACTTTGGGGTTTTAGGTTGTGGATTTTGACCTAACTATAAATTACATTGTTATCTCCAATAGAGGTACATGTTACTGTAGAGTTTTAGGTTGTCATATTTTGATAGTAGTTTCTATTACTACTTAAAATATTATCATTTGATCATGCATCATACCATTTTATATTGATCATGCATCATGATATGATAAATGTCTCATATGTTTTATTTTATTTAATTTCAGAAAAATGACTTCCAACACTTTATTCCAAATTTTAACAAAGAACCAACTGGTTGGAGAAAATTTTATTGATTGGAAAAGGAACCTCATAATTGTACTCACTGCTGAGAAGCTCAAATATGTGCTAACTGAACCGTGTCCTGCTAAGCCTACTGAACAGTCCACGCGCGAACAAAAGGAGGCTTATGATAAGTGGTTGAGTTATGATGAGATGGCTCGCTGCTACATTTTGGGATCTATCTCAAATGTGTTGCAGCAGAAACATGAGAACATGACAACCGCTACAGACATCATGAGAAGCCTCCAGCAAATGTTTGAGCACAAAGGACGTCAGACCCGTCAAGCAGCAATGAGGCGCATAATGAATATGCGCATGAAACCTGGAATGCCCGTGAGAGATCATATGTTAGAATTGATCGCTCAGTTTAACGTGGCAGAGGTCTTAGGGGCTGAAATTAAGCTTGAGACTCAGGTTGACATGGCTCTAGAAACTTTTCCAGAGATGTTTTCACAGTTCAAAGTTAATTATAACATGAACAAGATGGAGATGTCTCTTACAGAGTTAATGAAGGAGCTTGAGAGGGCCGAGGCAACCCTAAAAGTGGGAAGTGGCAACGCTCTTGTTTTATCTCATGCTGGATCTTCCTCTTCCAAGCCTAAGGGCAAAGGAGGAAATAAGAGGAAGCAGAATAATAATAAAGGGCCTAAGTAGCAGGTTAAGAAAGCAAGAGTGGATGAAAAGCCTAAAGGCAAATGTTTCCACTACAAGCAAAAGGGACATTGGAAGTCACAGTACCCAGATTACTTAGCTAAACGCAAGCAAGGTACTGGTGAGTTATCCTACATTGAAACTTGTTTAGTGGTTGATTCTACAAATACTTGGATAGTACATTCTGGAGCCACTAACCATGTTTGCAATTCATTGCAGGGGTTCCAAGTAACCAGACATCTCAATGAAGGAGAGCATACTCTAAGGGTTGGCACAGGATCAGTGATATCTGCAAGAGCTGTTGGAGATGTTTATCTTTATTTTGATAATAAACATTTGGTTTTGAAAGATTGTTATTATGTTCCCGACATTTATCGAAATTTGATTTCAGTTTCTTTGTTATTCAAACAAAAATATTCTGTTAAATTTTATAAATTTTCAATAGAGATATTTTTGAATAACTCTTTGATATGTCGTGGAAATTTAAATAATGATCTGTATGTTTTGAAACCTACCAACAATTCATTATATCATACTGAAACTAATAAACACATTAAGTTATCTCCTACTAATGAGACTCTCCTATGGCATCTTAGACTTGGTCACATTAATCTAAATAGGATTCAAAGACTTGTAAAAGAAGGTCCTTTAAGTGACTTAAAGGTAGAACCTCTTCAAGTTTGCGAATCTTGTTTGGAAGGTAAAATGACCAAAAGATCATTTCCTTCCAAAGGAAATAGAGTAAAGGAAGTCTTAGAATTAGTGCACTCTGATGTATGTGGACCAATTAGTGTCCAAGCTAGAGGTGGGTATGAGTATTTCATTACTTTTACGAATGATTACTCAATATATGGATATGTTTACCTAATGACTCATAAGTCTGATGCCTTAGAAAAATTCAAAGAATTTAAGGCTGAGACTGAGAAGCAGTTAGGAAAGAACATTAAGACACTTCGATCAGATTGAGGTGGAGAATATCTATCCCATGACTTTAGATCTTACTTATCAGAAAATGGGATTTTATCTCAACTAAGTGCACCTGGCACTTCTCAACAAAATGGAGTGGCAGAAAGGAGAAACAGGACCTTGTTAGACATGGTTAGAACAATGCTAGGCTTCTCTACACTCAGTACATCCTTTTAGGGGTATGCTATACAAACTGCGACATACATATTGAATATGGTTCCATCAAAGTCTGTCCCTAAGACTCCATTGGAATTGTGGAATGGGCAGAAGCTAATTTGACGCACATCCGGATTTGGGGTTGTCTTGCATATGTGCTAAAGGGAAAGATGGATAAAATGGAATCACGATCAAATTTATGTCTGTTTGTTGGATATCCAAAAGGAATAAGGGGATACTACTTCTATAGTCCTCAAGATAAGAAAATATTTGTAAGCACAAATGCAATTTTCTTAGAGGACAAGTACATAGAAGAACGAGGATCTAAGAGTAGGGTTATTTTGGAAGAAACCAAGGGAGATAATCCCAAGCAAATGGTTATTGAGACCCATACTCAAGATTCACATGGAGGATTCGTATCTATGCCACTTAACATGCCAGATGCCAGTGGGAGAGAAATTGATGTTACACCTTCTATACCCACTGACTCTTTGGGACATAGAGTGGAAGAATCTCCTGCCCCTGTTCAAAATCCAGTCGTTGAGGAATCAGCAGATCTAGTTCCAGTCAACGAGGAGGAGGAAAGTCCAATTGTCCAGGAACCTCCGCAGCTTAGACGTAGTGGGAGAGTCATTCGACATCCCTCTAGATACTTACTGTATGGAGAAGCTTTTCAAGCAGTCTCTTTTGAGGAAGAAGAGGACCCCACTACGTATAAAGAAGCTGTAGAGGACGTAGACGCAGACCATTGGAAGAGTGCAATGGATTCAGAAATGAAATCCATGTACACTAACTCTGTCTGGGATCTTGTGGACCTGCCTAATGGGGTAAAACCTATTGGGTGTAAATGGGTTTACAAAAGAAAGAGAGGAGTAGACGAGAAAGTGGAAACTTTCAAATATAGATTGGTTGCTAAGGGTTATACCCAATGAGAAGGTATTGACTATGAGGAAACCTTCTCGCCTGTGGCCATGCTAAAGTCTATAAGAATCCTCTTATCCATTGCAGCTCACTTCGACTATGAAGTATGGCAAATGGACGTCAAGACAGCTTTCCTTAATGGAAATCTTGACGAATGTATCTACATGGTACAACCAGATGGTTTTATCCAAGAAGGTCAAGAACAAAAAGTTTATAAGTTGAATAGGTCCTTATATGGGCTTAAACAAGCGTCTAGATATTGGAATATTAGATTTGGTCAAGCCATTAAAACTTATGGTTTTGATCAGCATCCTGATGAACCTTGTGTCTATAAGAGAATTATAGATGGTAAGGTGATTTTTCTCATACTGTATGTTGATGACATCCTTCTCATTGGAAATGATGTAAGAACATTAACATTGGTGAAAAGTTGGTTAGGTAAACAGTTTGATATGAAGGATTTGGGAGAAGCAAGATATGTTATGAGCATTCAGATCCTTCGGGATAGAAAGAACAGACAAATAGCTTTATCTCAAGCTTCATATATTGACAAAATACTGACGAGATTTTCTATGCAAAATTCCAAGAAAGGTCAATTGCCTTTCAGACATGGAATTCAGTTATCTCAGAAGCATAGTCCTAAAACTCCTAATGAGGTTGAGTACATGAAACGAGTTTCTTATGCATCAGCTGTAGGAAGTCTCATGTATGCTATGCTTTGTACTCGTCCAGACATTTGTCATGCTGTTGGGATGGTCAGTAGATATCAGTCAAACCCAGGACCAGAACATTGGACAGGAGTCAAGCATATATTCAAGTATCTTCGCAGAACTCGAGGATATATGCTAGTTTACTCAGCTCCAGAATTGGTACCTATAGGTTACACTGATTCTGATTTTCAAGCTGATAGAGATCTTCGCAAGTCCACCTCAGGCTCTGTTTTCACCTTAGGTGGTGGTGCAGTTGTGTGGAGAAGTATCAGACAATCTTGTATTGCTGACTCTACAATGGAAGCTGAATATGTGGCAGCTTGTGAAGCAGCTAAAGAGGCAGTATGGTTGAAGAAGTTCTTGATAGAACTTGAAGTGGTTCCTTCTGCATCTCAAGCCATTAGTTTGTACTGTGACAACAGTGGTGCGGTGGCAAATGCAAAAGAACCACGCAGCCATCAGCGTGGTAAACACATTGAACGTAAATATCACCTACTTAGGGAGATTGTTCAACGTGGAGATATAGAAGTGTGCAAGATTTCTTCTGCTGAAAATCTTGCTGATCCTTTTACTAAAAGTTTATCTGTAAATGTTTTTGGAAGTCATATAGAAAGTATGGGTATTTCTGACATGTCCCATTTACTCTAGGATAAGTGGGAGAATTTTTGTTAGATATGCTCATCGAGTAAATACAATGGTTGTATTTTTGAAATTAAATAAAGTATGTTTTTATATATTTGTATGTATAAATTTTGTATGAGCCTGTTTGTCCACGGATTATTTAGATATTATAAATCAAGTGTTTATTTGTTAAACACAGAAAGACTTGATTTATAATTTAGTTCGAAATAAATTATCCGCGATCTAAGATAAATTTGGGCAATTTATTTTGGAAGATCGTCTTAATTTTATTGAAGTCTGTCTTTGAATTTGGTAATAAAATTAAGGATATATTTTGATATATTGGACGGACCATCAATATTTATTTGTGGAATAGACCATACAAATAAAATATTAAAAGATTGTCGTACATAATACCTTAATCCTGAACAAACAATTATTTATATTTACTAACTTGAAGTTCCTTGAGTTGCCAAAGAGTGAGATTAACTTAATAATCAATATCTCGACATCTTGGGAATTAAAGTGAAATAAATATGAAATAATTGTTATGCAATATGGAATCCGTCACCTTTAATAGGCAAGATCATTTCCTCATGAGTTCTTCTAAGGGACAGTTAAATCTGAGCTCAGTAATTCAATAGTGTCCATTGAATTCATTTTTTAAGTGTGACGTGGTCACATGGTACTGTCAAATTGAAGATGAGAATTGAGATTTTGAATAAGGGGCACTATGGTTATACTGCCTCATTCAAAGTATTATATTGATCGACGGGCTAATTTGTTGGATCGATCAATTAATGGATATAATTATTGACTCCAGTAATTGCGATTAGACTAAGAGTGCAGTTACGTTCTTTTAGTGGAGTGGAACGTAATTAATAAATTATTTTTATTGACAAAATAATTTATTGGAGCTTAGTCTAATTGTATCCGGTCAGGTCCCTTCAGTGGCTCCTAATTATGAGACAATAATAAATTATAATTTATAAATGAAAATTGCAGAAAATAAAAAATCGTATTTTAGATGGAATAGGATAAGTGGAGATAGTTGTATTCAACTATACTTTTCTTATTCTGTCAGGACTCGTATTTGGAGATAGAGTCAATAATACATATTGGTTTATGACTCTATTTTTTAATAGACGTGAGAAACATCGTTGTGGTTCTCTGGAGTTTTTCTCTCAGTTTTTGTGTGAGTCCACCCTCAACAAAGAGAGAAACAAAATACGATTAGCAATTTTCTGGCCCAAGGAGATTACATTGAAGAAGGCTTGGAGGTCTGGAGTATTATCAGAAGGCCAAAGACTTCAAGAATCGTATTGGTGAAGACGATATCTACAAAGGTATGATCCGTTTTCACGTATTCTCAAGATTTAATCTGGTTGACACATAAGTATGTCGATCCTATTAACTAACATTGTAACCAGAACAAGAAGAAAGGCAAAGAGGCAAATGAGGCAAAGAGGCAAATGAAGTGGTAAGAATGACCAGAAAGAATCCAGAAATGCACATGCAAAGAAGCAGGATGTGTTATGTGGAATTGGTAAAAACGTGCATGTAACAATAATCAATATTTGTGAGCTTCTTTTCTGTTCTAACAAGTTTACTAAATCAAATCAAACACCCCCCATTGGTATGCAGCGAAGTGAGAAGTCTGTCAAGCCAAGCCAGTAGTGGGAAGTGCCATTGATTGACTGCATTATTGAAGATCATTTGGAATGCTGCGATGAATCTTTCAGCATTTCAAAGATACCAGAAAGGAGGGGAGAATGGAGAGAGATCCACCTGCAAAATGGGTTTCAATTGTCCTGTTCTCCATGTTGAAAATTCCCATGTCTCGGTGGGCAATCGATTAGGATGGCCCCGAATGGGGCCATTCGTCTTCACCTGACCCCTCCGCGAACACTTGTCCTAAAATGGTCTCGATGTATTTGTTGATAGCGTCCTAATTAAATTAGGAAGCTATCAACGAATGCGTCTGTTTAAGTTAGGACACTATCTGTGAATGCGTTCTACCTGTTCATCGTCTTTTCCCGTCTCTGCAACTTTTCATTTTCGCTATGATTTCTTCCACCCTTTCCAAGCGATTTCCTTAGATTACACACTTTGAACGTTCACCGATAGTCACGAATGTCCGGTACTACACTAGCTTCGGCGAATAGCGCTTCTCATTCGGCATTGATCAGAAGATAGTGAACAGTCTTCTCCGCGAGTTGGTGCTGTCGATTTCAGTCCGGCGAGCTTGCTCCGGCAGTAGTCCTGTGCACGGCATTTTACGGGCAGCGAGGTATGTCATGCTTCTTGTCCTTATTTTTGATTAGTTGATATGGTTTCCGAATATAATGTATTTATTTTGTTGGTAGTCTTCAATTTTTATATGCCATAGATCACCACTTAGGATTTGGGAATAGGTTTTTGCATCATGATATTTGTTTTTTTTGTCAATTGGAGGTTTCTGCTGCCTTTTTATATAGTACTCTAATTGTACAAACATGTTTACAACTTTCTATTCTGGTGGAAGGATTTGGAACATAGAAGTAAAAGGAAAATGCAGTATGAGAATTATGGATAATCTTATCTTATGGTGCGTTTGCTTGTATGATATGTATTCATGATAATGATGATTAGATTCCTTTAGTATTAATGTGTAATGTGTATTATGACTTGTTTTATTGGAATAATGTCAATTTATATTTGAAAAGTTTGGAATCTTTTCATTTTGTCTTTACCCTAACATTAAAGAATGGAGGAAACAGATGTATTCAGATCCTTTGTCATTTGTTTGGAAACTTATGTTTTTTTTATTTTTATAGTATTTATATTTTCTTCTCAAATATTTTTAGTTTTTATGCAAGTAATAAATTAAAAGAGTTGGCAAAGGAAGTAGAATAGTTAATATACTATTATTATTATTATTGTTGTTGTTGTTAAAAAAGAGCTATTGGTTGGAGTTATAAAAAATCTTGAATACAAAACAGAAGGAATGATGAGTTAAGTTCAATTTAAACCATATCACTAACCTAATAACTATAAAAAGAAAACTTTTGTAGAGACAAAATTTATTTTACATCTTAATCTAAAATTTATTACATAATAAATGATTCTTTGGAAAATTGTATACCCATTTTTAACGAACGAGAAAGTTTGGGGCTTCCGTTGTCCCATCTTCTGGGCTCCACTAAAAGGATTGGGCCAAAATTAGTAGGACCCCACGAAAAGTTTGACAACTTTGGTTTAGGGCTCAACCTATAATTTTTCGAACAACTTTTCAAAATGTTGTCCGATCCAAAGGATGGGCCCTTTGCCATCCGTTGGTCACGAAAATATTATCTCAATCCAATTTGACTATATCTTACCATCACAGTAGGCTCATTCACCAAAAAAAAAAAAAGAAAGAAAGAAAGAAAAAGAAACCACTATACCCGATTAATATTTTAATTATATTAAGATATGATATTTAATAATAATTTATTTATAATAATTATTTTTATTAATTAGAATTTTATTTTAATATTAATTGTAAAATAAAATTAATATATTTTTATATAAAAATTGAAAGAATACTGGTTAAAACTAGATAGGAATATTTGTATTATTACATTATTGTCTTACGCTATTTAATTAAAACAATTAGTGATTGGATGTAGAAATCAGTAATAATACTTGTATTCCTTAAAAGAATCTGACATCTCACAATCTCCTTTAGGATGAATCAAGTACGCGACGATACTGTCCCCAAATCTATTTATGAGGGTTTGATATTTAGATAGGATAGGCATCGATCTTCATTGATTTGGTCACGGCATTCTGAGACCTGTGAGATACCATTAGCCTTTAGACGTTGCAATTCTCGTTTTTGGAAGCTATTTCCATTCCCTCCTTGGGTAATAGATTATATCGATCTAGCTAGTTTTGGGAGAGTCTGTAGAGTTGGGCATCTTCATGTAGATCATGCCATTGTTATTGCATTAGTTGAGAGGTGACATCCCGTGACACTTACTTTCCATCTACAGGTAGAAGAGGCCATCATCACGCTAAGGGATGTTGTGATTTTGTGGGAACTTAGAGTTGACGGTGACCCGATCATTGGAAAGGTTTACGAGCGCCCTCGGACAGCATGGATGGATTTGATACATACGCTTCTTGGCTTTCGATCTCTGACTACCCAGTCTAGGGGTAACCGGCTGGAGAAGTCGGCCCTTGAGGCACACCTGTCACTCCCTCTTCCAGATGATGCTTCCGATGCACAGGTGCAGCAGAGGGCACGAGAATTCATTTTTCTTCTTATCGGTAGTATGATTCTGTCGAACAAATCAGGTCATCTACTGCCCCTTCGTTTTCTACCCTTCCTTGCAGACTTTCATTATTGTGGTTAGTTTAGCTGGGGCAGTACAACTCTAGCATGGATGTACAGATGTCTCTGCTAAGCAACTGATCCTGCCGCGAGGGAGATTTGTGGTCCTATGGTTCTGCTTTAGGTTAAAATTTTCTTTTTATTTTTTCTGTTCCAATTACTTTATATACTTTAGAGTCTAGCAAAATAGTACTTAAATTTGATGAACTTGTATTATTTTATTGTATAGTTATGGGCTTGGAAACACATCCCTGTCCTACGCCCTCATAGGGTTGAGTCAAGACATAGACCTCCATTTGCATAGTATGGTGCGAGGTGGAACTTGCTACGGCTACATCGGACGCCGACGTACGTTCTAGTTACGTACAGAGATTTTTTAGACTCCATATAGGATCATTACGTAAGTATTTGAACTTTTCTAACAGAAATTTTTTTATTACTTTATTTTTGGTTTAGTGTTTCAATTAAATGTTTTCAAATTGTGTCAGTTTATTTGGTGCCCGTAAGATGCCATAGACCTAGAGTTCATGCTAGCTAGGTGGCGGATTAGTAATCCATCCCCACTAGGGGGTGAGGTCGTCAGCTGCCAGGAGATTGATTCGGGATACACAGTCATGGTAAATATATTATTCATTAATCTGTGTTTTACTCTCGATTATCATTATTATTCTTACTCGATTTCTGATGACATGGATGTTTTTTGTATGACTATTATAGTCAAATGGGCTTTATAGAGCTATATCCATTGCCACGGAGGCTTTAGCTACAGTTGACTCATATTCGAGGGTAGCTTTCGAGCGTATCAGGGACACGTGCACTATTTCTTTTACCGCGGTCAAGTTTAACTCTACTAGTTATGGCATACGTCCCATTCTAGAAGTGGGTGTACCTGCGGTTCCGGAGCAGGCAACCACTAGAGGCCCTCAGGCTAGTGTTGAGGGTCGGACCATTCCACGTCAGCGCCGAGGTGATAGGCAGGCCCGTGCAACCCCAGCTGAGCAAGTTGCACTTGATGTTGCACCAGATCCTGTACTACTACTAGTTGGATTGACTGGAAAGTTCGAGGTGGGACCATCTGGGGAGCCAGCCGCGCAGACTCCAGATGCCTTAATCTTTAGCACTACTTGCCTTTCACCATCGATAGAGGACGAGGTGGATGGTATTATAGAGTAGGGGCCAGACACAGCAACACAGGCATCTAATATGAGACCAGGGCTAGTCACGCAGGTGTCTGCACAGGTTCCATCTACGTAGTCCATACCACCGAGCGCAGTGGTCGATGATCAGGATAGGCCAGGATTTAGAGTTCAGTAGTAGGGGCGATGACTACGTTATTATTATCCGGTAGTACCAGAGCAAGGAGATCCCATTGTACCCGCCGAGGAGGCACATGCTGCAACAGACATACATACGAGGCCCAGACGCATTGTCCGACCCCGACCCTGTGGCACATAGACTTAGTCCTCGGACATTCTTATTATTTTGTATATCATTTATTCTATGTACAGTAGCTATCACTTTGTTATGCTTATATATTTTGACTTAAAAAACTTGCACCGTTTTATTTATTTTTAGCATAATATCCTTATTTTTCTTTTTTCAAATGATCGTTATGGGCTTTTTATTCACTGTTTTATTTTCCTTTTTTTAAACAATCATTATGAGGACAACTGAACTAGTGGTGAACAGATTTTGAAGCTATAGGACGCTATCGATAATAGCGTCCTGCTAAGAAAGACTCTATCTTTACTAGCATCCTTACTAAAGGATGCTATCATTACTAGCGTCCTATAGTAAGGACAACCCCGACCCTACGGCACATAGACTCAGTCCTCGGACATTCTTATTATTATGTATATCATTTATTCTATGTACAGTAACTATCACTTTGCTATGCTTATGTATTTTGGCTTAATATTTTTGCACAATTTTATTTATTTTTAGCACAATATCCTTATTTTTCTTTTTTCAAACTATCGTTATGGCACAATTGATAGGACGTTAATATTAGTAGCGTCCTATCTTAAGAAGGACGCTAGACTTATAGGTAATTAGACTCAGCAATAGAGTCCTATCGTTGTTTTACAGGTGGGTAGATTATGCTCGTTGGGTTGGAGTTTAGAAGGCATATGAAGTAGAAGCAGAAGCAGAAGCAAAAAGGGATACAACCTCAGCCCACTTAGATTTGAAGTTGGTACCTAAACGTTTTTTATTCCAAGCTTCCATCTTATACTATAATTTATGTCCATGGTGAACTTTTATTAAAGTTATGTACACTTGGAGATTTAAACTGCCTGACAAAATAAGCGTAGGATTTGAGATTCCAAATCAAGTGGTTGATGTATATAATAGCTGACAAACAATTTTCAATGTTTGATGATTGGTGTAGATTTGAAACATTAAATCGATCTAGATTACCTTTGTATTGGGATATTTTCCTTTCTGTAGTTTTAGTGAAGAAGTTTTTAAATGGTTGTGAAAACTTCAAAATAAGCCTCAAGAAAAGGGGAAAGCAAGGAAAAGATAAAAAGAAAAGAGCAGAGATGTTGGAAGCGGATGGAGATAAATATAATTAATATTTTTTAGCACCTTGGACAGCAGACAATCATCAGTGGAGTTATACTGTAAGCATGTCTTGATAATCTGCTTTTGACACAAGCGTCCCCGTCTCTCATGTGGTTTTAAGAAAACAAAAGAGAGATGTCGAACGCTTGTGTCAAAAAGAAATTGTCAAGAGTTAGAATGCTGTCTTGAACATTCATAATTTCAGAGATTCGTAAAAGTATGAGATTTTATAGGCACATTAGGACGCTATTCAAGACAGCGTCCTAAACATTTTTTTCAATAATCACATAAAAAACTATCACTTTTCCTATTTTGTAAAGATTTGTGAAATCATAGGACGTTACTACTAATAGTATCCTTCTCATGAGTAGCGTCCTCAGGAGGACGCTATTAGTAGTAGTGTCCTAGATGTCACATGGTCAGCCATTTTTTGGATGTATCTGCAGTTAGATCCCGGATGTATCTGGAGTTGGATTCCATATGACATTGAACGCTATCTTCAGTTGCGTCCTATTACAGCCTGTCTGAAAGTTTTTCCGAACACATTTGCTTTTCCAGAAATTCTTTTAGTTTTTTTGGAAGTACCAACAATAGGACGCTATTGTTAGTTGCGTCCTATTCGCCTCCGACAAAAGATTCTCGCTTTGGAACAAGATACCCAGGATTTGAGCGTACTTCAGAGTTGACATGGATCAGAGGACGCTAAAGGACGCTATCCATAGTAGCGTCCTTGAAAAGGATGCTATCCATAGTAGCGTCTAATGTGCCTATATAGCTTCATGCAATCTCGCAACCACTTCATTTATTGTATGCAAAAAAACCACCGGACTCGGTGCCAAACACAAATGCATCAGGCATAGTCACACTAAATTTTTTTTTTTTTTCAAATACTACCATTATGTCACTTGAAACACCACTAGCTCTTGGCTTCTTCTGGGATTGCACGCTCTCATACAAAGCAAGCGGTTCAGTCAGTTTGCGGGCCCGTGTAGAAAGAGGCTAGTCTTACAGTATAAAATATCATTTTGCATGCTTGTCGACAAAATCTATGCATATATGCGAATTGATAGCACGTCATTTAGATTAGATATATCCATGAGATATCCTTGGGCATATGGAGACCGTGTTTAATGGGGGTTGCTTACATTACGGAATGATAGCGATATGGATAACATTTGGACTTTGCATTCTATTTTCAAAGAGTGTGGAGTACATATTTATGTAAAGACATAGTTTATTTTAGATGTACCACACAGAGTGCAAACAATTCCTCAAGCTAATACTGGCATTTCCATACCGTCAATATCATTTTCCGCCCAACAACTGCCTCATACCATTTCCTACATTTGCTACTCCAACAAGAGGGGTTGGAAATAACAACTATTCAGAATCAATTGCCACAACTATAGAGCTACCCAAATGTTGATCCTCTAAAAGAGCCAGAAACAAGGCAAGCTGATGAGCAACCAATAATTAATGGGGTTGCAGTCATGGACTCATTAGGACCAACATCCGACATCGATGGACTACCAGCCTCAGACAGAGAATATGGAATTGACACCGATGACGTGGGCCATAATGACATCGGCAGCAGTAACCACAGTAACTAGGATGACATACTACCTTGACACACATCAATTCATGCTCCACCAGAACTAGTGCATTAGATACTAGTCTAGGTAAGAAATATGCATACGTGCAGAAGTTTCCAAGATATAGGCTCGGGGACACCTGAAGGTGACTTTTTCTATACCGGTGATGACCTGTGTGTTGATGAATAGACAGTAGAAAATTGGGAGTTAAGACATAAAATGCGGTTCCGGGATAAGTCAGAAGCAGTACATCCTGTGAGATTATGACACGTAAAAAAGGGCTGCGAGTTCGCTGTTATTAAAAGTAAGAGTACGATTTAGACAGCCTCTTGCAGGAATAACACTAAACAGAATCTATGTGCTTGGTACGTTCGAATCATTAAGAAAACCAATACTGGACGATGGGAAATTTCGATTTGGAATGGTGAACACACATGTCTCCAAAGGGTCATAAACAATAACAATCGAAATTTGTCCCACAAATTTATTGCACAACACATATTGCACCTTATCAGAGATGACCCCGAGACAAGTGTCAGCACCATATTAAGGGTTGTACATGACAAATTCCAAGTTGGATGTTCATATAAAAAAGGATGGTATTCTAGAAAGGCTGTTGTTGAGTTTCTATATGGCACATGATCCTCTACTTTCAGAGTACTACCAACGTATATGTTGGCGTTACAGGATTAAAATCCCAGTACAATAGTACACTGAAAACACCACGACATCAATGCCGGAGATACAAATATTTTCAAGTTCATATTTTGGGCTTTCAAACCATCAATCGACGGATTTAGGCATTGTCATCCTGTGATTTCAATCGACGACACCCATTGAAGAGGGGCATATAAGAGTGTCATATTAATTGCAAGCACTTTGGATGCTACTAATCACGTTTTTTCCTCGGCTTTTGCTATTGTCGATGCTGAATCAAATAGGAGTTGGGGATGGTTTCTTAGACTATTCCGAGACATGTGATGCGCGAAAGACATGTTTGTATTGTATCCGACAGGCATGCTGAAATCTTGTCAGCTATGAGGAGATAGCCTGAGTGGCGGAGCCAATGGGAGTTCACAGGTACTGTCTACGCCATATTCATGCCAATTTTAACAAACAATTCAAGAACACTGAGTTGAAGTGACTCATATTCAAAGCCATAATAGAAAGGAAGAAATCTAAGTTTAAATCTGTACTGAATGAAATAAGAGAATACAATCAGGAGACGTACAACTGGTTGTTGCGTATTGGCTCAGAAAAATGGTCATTTTCACATGATGGTGGAAATCATACAGATGCATGACGACGAATTTATCCGAATCGCTGAATAGTGTTCTAAAAAAAACACGAGCATTACCAATCACAGCCCTTGTTGATGCAACATTCACGAAAATTGTCAAATATTTTAATCTACAGCGATCTGAGGCCACACACTGTAACAAACAATTTCTTTCGTTGATATGGAATACATTCCAAGCAGCTTCGCAGAAGGCAAGAAGTTATAAAGTTGTGCAATATAATGAACAAGTTTGAATTTTCAGTGTTAGGACACCCGCAAGAGTTGGAGGGAAAGGAAACAATATTTATACAGTAAAAATGTCTTCACGGGACTGCAGCTGCACGAAATGGAATATTTTTTGCTTGACGTGCACGCATGTATTCGCTGTCTGTCAACACCGTGGCTGGCAACCTTCTGATTTTATATTGCCTATATAATCATTTGACAAATACATTGTGGTTTACAACAATAACTTCTATCTAGTCAACAATAAAAATTTATAGCGTAATGTTAACTTTTTGTTGGAGGGCTACACACCAGCACTTAAAGGTAATAGACTAGGATGGAGGCATACTGCACGTTTTCGAGGAGAGATGGATTATCGAAATGACAGATCTCCACCAAGATGTGGAAATTGTTATCAAACAGGACATAACAGGCAAAATTGCAATAGCACTAGGATTGAACCTGGAGAATAAATTAGACTGTATTCAATTGTACTGTAAAAAATTTATTTAATGATAAAAAATTCATTTTGCAATTAACTTTGTCCCATTTTTTGATTTATCCATTAACTACACACACTTTTGTTGTATTTTTTAAAGTTAATACAATTTCAGCAGCTAATACAAACAATTTAAGTAACATAAAGGATAATAAATTGTGTATATAACCCAATCACTAAAATGTGCTTGATTTTTGAGAATATATATCAAAGTAGGACGCATTCACGGATAACGTCCTAATTTAATCAGGACACATTCGTTGATACCGTCCACTATCAACGAATGTGTCAAGGCCATTTTAGGACGACAGTTCACGGAGGGGCCAGGTGAGAGCCATTCCTGGCTTACGGTGGTAGTTTTCCCCATTATCGTCAGTAAAGTAGATGCAATTGGCTTTGAAGCATCCATTACACTGTGAAGCACAAAGATATAGACGGATTTCTGCCCAGGAACAATGCCCTGTCTCCCAAGTTATTCACCTCCGTCCAACCATAGGGAAATCTTGCCTCCTCCCCGGCATTACATAACTCTAGCTTCAACACAGAAAACCCAGTTGTGTAGTATCTGGGCATATCACCATCACCAGCTTCATATAGACGACCTCGTCTTTCACGAGAAATGAGCAGCGGATCTCCTGATGAATCAACAAGATGTTTTTGGATCGAATCGCGGGTTCCGGACGGAGCAGGTGCAATCATCATTGCTCTCGGGCCTTCAGGATCGTGGTCGTCAATGTCGCAAACAACTACAATTCCATGACAATCGACTGCATAAAACTTTCCCTTGCTGTATGAAGAAAATAGCAATGCAGATCGATTGCAGAATACAAAGATGAAGAATGGATGAAGAAAATAGCAATGTAGATCGATTGCAGAACACAAAGATGAAGAATGAACAGAGAGTTTTATTTCTTTCTTCTTCAATAAAGGATCTGTACATTGATTTGTATATATATACACATTTGACATTTTGGATTTCAATCAAACTATCAACTAATTCTAATGAAAATTAAAATACATCTAACTACTTAATTTACAGTTGTTAACAATCTTTGCTATTGGCGCCAATAAGAAAAATTCATCCGGGATCAAAATAAAACTTTGATGACTCAGCATATGATCTGGAAACTGCATCATCTGAAGTGGATGATCTGGTAAGTTTCCTTAATGATGCAGCAGCTGACTTGGCATCGATTCAAGCAATAGCTTCCATAGTCTGTTGCTTTCTCTGTCGTCGCTTTCTCTCATGTTTAGTTTCAACGACCCCCTCAGTCGGAGGCGTAAAGAACTCCTAGATGTGATAAAAGGAGAGTGAAAGGACCAGGACTTAAAGCTTTTGTAAAAATGTCTGCTAATTGCTATGCAAAAGATATTGGTAACGATTTAATGTAACCAGCTTGATATAGATCTCTAACAAAATGACAATCCAACTCTATGTGTTTAGTCCTTTCATGAAATACTCGGATTTTCAACCAAGTATATGGCACTTCGTTGTCACGTAACAAAGGAACAGGCAAAACACAATGAAAACCAAGTTCATTGAAGAAATGAAGAAGCCATTGTAACTCACAAACCGATCGAGCTAAAGCTCTATACTCGCCTCAATAGAACTTCTAGCAACCATCGATCGCTTCTTGGATTTCCAAGCTACAAGAGTAGAACCAAAATAGATGCAATAACCAAGTGATGGATCTTCGAGTATCCATGCATCCAAATTCAATCGAATCAAGCATAAACTTGCAAATCAAATGAAGTGTTAGCTGGAAAATGTAATCCAAAATCAATAGTACCATTTAGATATCTAAGCAGTCTATAAACTGCTTGCATGTGAAAAATTGTTGGAGCTGTGAGAAATTGACTAAACTGCTGAATTGCAAAAGCAATATCTGGACGACTGTTAGTAAAATATAATAGCTTTCCAACCAAGCTTCTATAAAGTGAAACATCAGAGAAAAACTCTGAATCTCCAGCTGCCAATTTTACTTTGCTGTCTAAAGGAGTAGACACTGGTTTACATCCAATGTATCCATGTGTTTGAAGCATATCTAAAATGTATTTCTGCTGAGATAAAACAATGCCATGTGAATCTCTATGGATTTCAAAACCAAGAAAGTAGTGAAGATCTCCCAGATCTTTAATTTGAAACTGATGGTGCAGCTGATTTTTAACTTCAGTAATAGCATCAAAATGAGGACTTAAAATAAGAATGTCATCAACATACACCAAGATAGCAATAAACAAGTCTTTAGTCCTCTTAAAAAACAAACTATAGTCACTCCTTGACTGACAAAAACCAAGTGAAATCAGATAGCCAGTAAGTTTGGCATTCCACTGCCTACTAGCCTGTTTTAGACCATATAATGATTTGTCAAGCCCGCAAACTAAAGAACTATCTCGCAGTGACAAAACCCGGAGGCAAATCCATATAAACTTCTTCAAGTAAGTCACCATGCAAAAAAGCATTATTCACATCTAATTGATGAATGTACCAATTTGATTTTGCAAAGAAGAGCCGACATCAATCTAATGGTTGTGATCTTCACCACAGGAGAGAATGTATCCGTAAAATCAATTCCCTCTTGTTGTGTGTAACCCTTGGCAACAAGTTTTGCCTTATACCTATCAATTGATCCATCAGCCTTATATTTGATTCGATACACCCATTTGCATCCAACAGTTTTCTTTCCAGCAGGTAAGGGAACTAAGTGCCAGGTTTTGTTTTCTTCTAAAGCAAGAATCTCAGCTTCATTGCTTGACACCATTCCTTGAATTTCACAAACCTCAAAATAATGTTTTGGTTCAAAGTGTTTGTTAGCATTGCATAAAAAGGCTGATGAAGCAATGGAAGAAGGAAGGAAATGTGGTGTGGTAATTTTATGTACTTTAGAGCAAACATAATCGTAAAAATGAGCAGTGTCCGATGATAGTTCTAGTGGATCTTCTGATAGGAACTGCAGAAGTAGAGGTGCAAGGTAAATGTGTTTCTTGCTGAGGAGAAATATGAGGCATTTGAACAGATGTAGTATAAGGCAATGGTAACACAGGTTTGTTTGGAACTGAACTAGATGAAGTAGATTGATGAACAAATGGAAAGTAATACTCTACAGAACATACATTTCTGGAAATAAAGATTTCTTTGGAGAATAAATCCAGTAATAGAAAGCCTTTTGTGGTGGAAGAATAACCAAGAAAAACACATGGTTTGCTCCTAGAATCAAATTTACTTTTGTGTGGCAATTGTATACAAGCATAAGCCAAACAACCAAAGACCTTGAGACTGCTATAAGCTGGAGACTTGTGATACGCTTTTTCAAATGGAGTTTGTCGATTCAATACAGGAGTAGGAGTGAGATTTATAAGGTGTACAACATGTTGAACACAATAACCCCGATGAGGCAAGAGGTATCTCGGGATTGAAATCTAAGTGCTCTAGCAATATTAAGAATGTGTTGATGTTTTCTCTCTACAATTCCATTCTGTTCAGGTGTATAAGGACATGATGTTTGATGAACTATGCCATTTGAATGATAAAAATCTGCAATCTGAAATTCAAGACCATTGTCAGATCTTAAGGTTTTAACCTTCTTATGAAATTGAGTATTAATATATACAACAAAGTGCTGAATCAAAGATCTTACTTCGATTTTTGTTTCAACAAAAATACCCAAGTAAATCTGCTAAAATCATCAACAATAGTCAAAAAATATCTCGTGTCCATGAATGGTACTAGTGTTAAAAGGTCCCCAAATGTCCATATGAATCAAATCAAAAGCAGATTCTACAAGTGCCTCGATGTAAAGAAAAAGAAGATTTGTGTTGTTTTGCTAATGGACAAATTGGACAGAAAGTGTCAACAAGCAGTAAAACAATAGAAGGATCAAGCTTTTTCACTTCGACTTAACTCGTTTAGTAGACAAATGACCTAACCTAAAATGCCATAACAATGTCTTATTGTAGAGTTCACCACTGGAAATGTCATAGACTGAATTCACAAAGGATGACAGTTGGTCTGGATCAAGTTGAAAAAGACCTCCAGATAGACTAGCTGATCCAATCATCCGACCATGATGTGGATCCTGAATGAAACAAGAATTATTGCTGAAGGTTACAACACATTTTAATTGTTGAAGAAGTTTACTGACAGATATCAAATTGAAAGAGAATTTAGGAATGAACAAGACTTGATCTAAAACCAGGGAATCACTTAGTTGTACTGTGCCTATGTGTGAAACTTGAACTATGTCTCCAGTTGGTAGTTTTATGGACACATTGTGTACAGAATGATAATCAGTGAAAGAGTTCAAACAAGAGCAAATATGATCTGTTGCTCCCGAATCCAAAATCCAGATCGAAGAGTATATACCTGTATTTTGAACTCGAAGAAGATGGATTTGGATTTGAGAACTTTGGTTGTAAAGTGGCTTGGTTGATTGAATGTTCATGATCGATATAGCCGAGATCTTGGAGGATGAAGCAAGTTGTGATTGAACTAATTTCAACAACTGTTGATATTGTTCTTGAGTAACATATTGTGAGGACTGAGAATCCATTGAAGTTGTTGAGCAGCTTGAAACTGAGTTCACTCCATTAGAAACATGCTGAAAAGCATTACTGTCTACAGCAGCATTAGCTTGTGACAAAAAATTCTGATTCCCCAAATTTCTGTTTCTATTTCTGTAACTTGCTGGAAATCCATGTTTCTTATAGCATCTATCTACTGTATGTCCCTGCATTCCACAAAAGCTACATTGTAACCTCCTATTCATATTATTCCCCTTTTTGAAACCTTGGTATCCAGCATTCTGAACATTCTTTCCAGTAATATTTCCAACTGCATTTGATATGAGCTCATGTTTGGGACCATGTTCAAATTGTGAAGATGAAGCAATCACATTGTTCCTTGCAGAAAATACTTGAGAATTTACAGAAGCTGAACTATCATTATGTGCAGTATGGTAATTAAGGGATCTTTCATGAGTGGAAACCATAGAGAAAGCCTGGTTTATGGTTGGAAACGGCTTTGTCAACAGAATCTGAGACTTTATCCCAGCAAATTCCTCCTTCAATCCTTTTATAAATCTGATAACAAAGTCAGCATCATTGTTTGTTTTGACCTCAGGCAATGCTGGACATTGACACTTAGGATCACAGTGACAAATGGGAAGAGGCCTCAAATTCAACAATTCTTCCCATAGAGTCTTCAAATTTGTATAATACTCATTAACAGTTAGTGATCCTTGTTTCAAGTTATAAATGTCTTCTTGTAGATCTGAGATTCTAAAAGAATCACCTTGAGAAAACCTTTCACAAAGATCATTCCAAACATCATAGGCATTGTCCATCCAAATCACACTTTGAGCTATGGATGATGATATAGAATTCAAAATCCATGAAAGAACCATGTTATTGCATTGTTCCCAAGCTGCATATGAAGTATGAGTTCGAACAGGTGCTTTTATGCTACCATTAACAAATCCTAATTTGTTTTTAGAGATCAAAGCCATCCGCATAGCTCTACACCACTGATGATAATTCCTTTCATTCAAAGCAGGTTGCACCAGAATTAAAGATGGATTTTCATTCGGATGCATATAAAATGGACTTGACACTGTAAATTCCTGATTAGCCATAGATGCTCAAAACCAGAATGCACAACTGTCACTGCTTCAATAATTAAAGATATAATATACCAATCTTTCAACCAGATTCAAGTATCAATCGCCTCAGCAACAATTCAGAAATTGTAAATCATCCAAGAAAAATCTAATACCAATTCAATCAGAATGTTCAGACACTAATGTTCAGAAATTATGTGGATAAGCGGGCAAAAATTACCTCACACAAACAGAGGATACACATTCAGAGAAAAGAAATTTCTGAATTCAGTCCTCATTGTTAGCAGATCACGAGCAGCACGAGTAGTTAAAATTGCTCTGATACCATGAAGAAAATAGCAATGCAGATCGATTGCAGAATACAAAGATGAAGAATGGATGAAGAAAATAGCAATGTAGATCGATTGCAGAACACAAAGATGAAGAATGAACAGAGAGTTTTATTTCTTTCTTCTTCAATAAAGGATCTGTACATTGATTTGTATATATATACACATTTGACATTTTGGATTTCAATCAAACTATCAACTAATTCTAATGAAAATTAAAGTACATCTAACTACTTAATTTACAGTTGTTAACAATCTTTGCTATTGGCGCCAAGAAGAAAAATTCATCCGGGATCAAAATAAAACTTTGATGACTCAGCATATGATCTGGAAACTGCATCATCTGAAGTGGATGATCTGGCAAGTTTCCTTAATGATGCAGCAACTGACTTGGCATCAGATTCAGCAATAGCTTCCATAGTCTGTTGCTTTCTCTGCTGCTGCTTTCTCTCATGTTTAGTTTCAACACTGTAGATAACGTCCTGGTAGCATCGGGACGGGCAGCGAATGTTAGTCCACCCTTGATCTCCTGGTCTGGCAAAAGCCAATATACGAAATTCTCCGTAGATGGCAGCCACGACCCATTCCTGTTCGTTGTCGCCCCAGGGATTTGAGGACAGGGCAACTTTGGTCACAAACATGTCAACAGCTTCCTCGGCCTTGAAGTCGTCCCAGTAATTGTACTGATCAGTGAAGGCAAGCATATGAGGGAGGGGAATCTGTTTTCCTGAGAAGGGGTGGAGAAGATTAATCTGCAAATCTCTGCCCAAAGTCCATAACCATCCATAGTTGGCTCCCATACAGTTCCTTGCTGATGCCTCGGGCAACTGGATTTCGTACGTATTTGACGTCGAAAGGCAAAAAAAACGACGGGTTTGATTGTTGTTTTGGTCCTCAGCAAGCAGAAGCCATGGAAATCTGGGAGGTAAAACCATTTTCTCCTTGAAAGCAAATGATGCGGATTGCCATGATTTGCAAACGGCAGAGAAAACAGTAAAATCATCAACTGAGGCCAAACGTTGAGTAATCAAATCAAGTAAATCAAAAGGAAGATTCATTTCTTTAACCAGGGAAGAAGATGCTAGCTTTCACGGCATTTAAATTCCTTTATCACAAGTTAAAAAGTGAAAATCAAGATTACAACATGACGTGCTGGTAATTTGCAATTATTGATGTTAAATTTGGTATTAAAACCGGCATATCGTGTGAGAATCAGCCATTGGTAATTACAGCTACGATTTAAGGTAATTACAATTATATTGAATCTTAACAATTTTAAAATCACAATTGATATCTGTATGATTGTCGAAACTTAACAACTTTTCCAATTTGTAAAATCGTCACATTTGGAAAAACTAAATGTGATCGTACCTAATTTACTTATACTTGCTTATCAGTGTGCCAATACTCGATCGGTATGCCATTATAATCCTAATTCAAATATCGATGGATTCCAAGAAAAAATTTGTAGACTATCTACTTTTGCTTTGGAATTACACATTTTTATAATTTTATTTGTAGATGTTTAATTGTATACGGTTGGGAGAATTTTATTAAGAAATTACTAAATTCACACTTTTTTTTTAATAATTCACACCCCTGGTCATTAAAATTTATTAATTAGACAGAATTTCCCCTAGAGCCGATTCGTCATCCTTAATATTTCAAAATTGAATATTCTAATATCATATTCTATTTAAAATTAGGGAAAAAAAATACAAGAAGGTTGTACCGACCATAACAAATGTATGGCAGCCTTACTAAATTTTATTCTGTGGGATTTTTATTAATCAATAAAATACTACAATTTCTCCGTTTTGTGGAAATTGTAGAAAGAAAAATGAAAATAAATTTAAAAATTTAGAAAAATATTGATTTCAATCAAACTTATGTCTTGAAGGGAAAACCATTACTGCAAATATTATTACCAAGCTGAAGATTTTATAACCTACAAAGCATCTGATAGAAAATAGTGTTAAAAATTTTGAATGATTTAGAAATCAATGCCTTGGTAAGCTATTGTCTCACATCAACTAGTGATCATTTCGGGCCACCTACTGATCCCAACTAGCTAATTAGATACGACCCCTCCTCGAACGAAAAAAATTTTCAAATTTGAAATTAATCAAAAAAAAATTATATTTTATTTTAAAAAATTTCAAAAATTATAATATTATCTTCTTAATCTAAGGATTGGTTCTTCGTGTTACTTCCCTGTTGCCACAAGAAACACCATTTCCCACCCAACTTAATGCTGCTAGCCAAGGCTGTTCATTCGGTGCGCTGGTTTAATTTCAATTTTTAATTTGATTTTTTTGATAAAATTGAATTTGATCGCACCAAAATTTTTATAAAACTAAACTGAATTTTAACGGAACTGAAATATTTAAAAAACAATAATTTATATAATAATTAATTAATTAATTATATTTTAATATTAATTATATATTTTTTAATTTAAAAAATAAAAATCAAATCGAATATTATTAAAACTGAATTAAAAATTAAAATTAAAACCGATTCTGTTTGATTTTTTATTCAAACTGAATAGTAAACATCACTATTGCCAGCTAGTCAAGAGAACGAGGCTAACTTTTATTACCTCCTTTTGAAAAGGAAAAAAAACTTTTATTTTCCTTTTTTTTTTTTTTTAAGGAGAGGGAAAAAGACAAAAAATGGAGAAAGGAATCGTGGAAAAGAAAAAAAAAATGTTTGAGTTTGATCACCTCACAATACTTTAATGAGACCAAAAAAAAAAAAAAAAACTAAAACGATAGCAAGAAAAGAAACAGGTGGGAAACAAGTAAAAGGATTTATGATACGAGAAAATGAAGAAGCACGATTGTCTTACTAATATAAATATATAAATGGAAAGGGCTGTAAATTTAAGCGAAATGAGTATAGATTTAATTCTTTTTTTTAATTATTTTGTTAAATACTACTCTTCCCTTCTTGACAAAATTGACTTATTTACTATTTTGAGTTATCTTAAAAAATTTAATACTTTCCTTAAAAGAAAAATTTTTACTATACAATTTATTATAAAATAATTAATATACCCCACATATATTATTTTTATATATTTAGATTTGATATAAAGTATTGTGAGACTTATATATTTCTTATTTTTATTATATTATATTATAATTATATTCTAATTTTTATTTTTACATAAAATATCGTATCAAATCAACCACTATCAATTTTAATGGGACGGAAGGAATATTTCTTTATGAAGATTTGAATATTTTATTTTATATTAAAATTTATTTTTAAAAAAATTCTATTGAACGTTGGAAAGAAACTCGTTATTTCATTCTAACATTTCTTTCTAAACTGTTAGAAAGGAAAGAGTTTTTTTCAATTTGTTCGGGTGTACTTTTGTTGCACTAATATTATACACTAATACTTTTATACTTTTAACTCCCATCTTTAAATTTAAGATTATTTTCATTTAATTTATTGATGCAAGTTAGATTTTCCTTGGGAATCTTTATGATAAAAGAAGGCAAACAGCCACATTTCCACCCTTACTAGTTGGTCCGATTTGGGATTGAAATTGTCATTTTATTTATAGTCCATGCTGGTTCTTGGAGTTCTTGTGGTAGGTGAGGGGGAACTCCTATATAGGGGTGTTCATGATTTCAAAATGTTCCTATATTCTTTTGTAGAAGACAAATTTAGAAGATATCAACTTTGATTAGTTATTTATTTAGATTTTAAATATATTATTTCAAAATTATCTTACAAGAAAATTACAAAAAAAAAATTCAAATTCTCTACAAAAAATAATAATTTATAAACACCCTTAAATTAACACAGTATATTGGTTCGTTTTGATTTGTTTGAGTAAATTTTCAAACCAAACTAAACTTTGGCTTTCATTACTTTCAAACCGAATTCAAAAAACCAAACCAAAAACCTCTAATTCGATTTGGTTCAGTTGAATCGGTTTGGATTGATAGCCTTTGGAGAGAGAGAGAGAGAGAGAGATTTATTTTTAAACACCACAACCTATGTTTTCTCTCATCATGCCATTTTATTTCTTCTTTTTTGGCAAACTTACTTTACCATCTAAAATTCCAAAGAAAATTCACATTGTGATTTTAATTTCATTTTAGGTCTAATCCATATTTCAACTTTTAAATTGTTTCCACTTATCATCGCTATTAAAAATTGTTAGGCTGAATCAAATATAACATGGATTGTCTGTTGAAATAGTTGAAGTGGAGTGATTGGATAACCACTCCATTTGCATCGATTGAAGTTGGAAGCTGATGCTTCTGACATGCCTATGAATGCATAATATCATAATCCCAAGAGAAGTTATTGTGTAGAGTGTAAAGCTTCGAAGAAAAATTTTGAGAGTTTGAGGATTTAGGAAAATTCTCTGGATACTCTTTAGGTATTTTTCTTAGATTTGGACTGTGACAAAAATATTGTATTTAATATTGTGTAATTATAATAATTTTTTATATAGTGAATATTTTTTTCGGTTGTCTTTTGACAACGGCCGTAATTTTTTTCCGATTTTAGAGGTTTCTACGTAAATTCTTATCTTGTTATTTTTTTCTGTGGTTTTTTGCTTAATTATTCTTATTAAAGGTAGTCTGTGGGGGTAATAGGGGATATTTTTCCCAACAACTAGTATCAGAGCCTTACTAGGATATTAATATCTACTTATTGTATGCTCTGTGGTTGCCACTAAGGTGGACTCTCCACATCCGAAAATAAGTTAGATTATTATTTACTCTATATATTAAGCTTACAAGTACCTTTAGTGCGGTGAAATTTTAGTATGTGTTTTACACTAAAATAAAAGCATAGGAAAAATTGTTAAATGTGATGTTGAGAAAAACTGCAAGAAGGGTGAAGTTGGTTTGACCAATAACTCCAAAGAAAAAAATAATGTTACCAATGTCGTTTCCCTAGTAGAGGAAGATGATGAATTGTTTTAAAGACAAATATATGTCCTCGTGGCATAATTGCTATCACTGGAGATATTATGAAAGAGAACGTATGATTAGTAGCATGTCCACGAATTTACACACGGGCCTTGGCTAATGATTATGCAAGGTGTGTGGTGGAATAAAGGAATATCGATGACTAATGAACTTCTGAAAAATCAGTATGAAAGTTGTACCATAATTGTCAACATGGGTCGAGGTGAAATTCTTGAACATGCTACCAATCTTACGTCCTTTTTCATGGCATCTCCAGTGATAGCAATCATACAATGAGAACATATATTTGTCTTTAAAATAATTATTATCTCCCTCTACTAGGGAAACAACATTGGTAATATTATCTTTTTCTTTGGAGCTATTGGCCGAACCAACTTTACCCTTCTTGCAATTTTTCTCAACATCACATTTGATTGCTGACTTTTTTTCTATGCTTTTATTTTAGTGTAAAACACATACTAAAACTCCACCACACCAAAGGTACTTAAAGGCTTAATATACAGAGTAAATAATAATCTAACTTATTTTCGGATGTATAGAGTCTACCTTAGTGGCAACCACAGAGCATACGATAAGTAGATATTAATACCCTAATAAGTCTCTGATACCAATTGTTGGAAAAAATATTCTCTATTACCCCACATACTACCTTTAATAAGAATAATCAAGCAAATATAGGAAAAATAATAAGACAAAAATTTACGTAAAAAAATTTAAAATCGAAGAAAAACCACGGTCGTTGTCAAAGATAACCGAAAATAATCAAATGGATATACTCTTTATGGTGGAGTATGATAATGCTTCTTATTGTCGGTATTAAATAATGCCTTGGTAGCAGAAATTTTTTTTATTTTGTTTAATTCAAGTGGAGATTGTTAGGTTGAATCAAACAAAGCATAGATTGTCTGTATGCTGAATCAAATAAAGTATGGACTGTCTGCTGGAGTGGTTGGACAACCACTCCACTTGCATTGATTGAAGTTGGAGGCTAATGCCTCTGGCATGCCCTGAATGTATAATATCATAATTCCAAGAGAAACTCTTGTGTAGAGTGTAAAGTTTCAAAGAAAAATTATGAGGGTTTGAAAAAATTCTATGGGTACTCTCTAGGTATTTTTTATTTTTTGGGTTTGGGGTGTGAGAAAAATATTGTATTTGATATTGTGTAGTTATAATAATTTTTCACATAGTGAATATTTTTCTCAGTTGTCTTTTGACCGCGATTGTGATTTTTTTTCAATTTTGGAGTTTTTTATGTAAATCTTTGTCTTGTTATTTTTCTCTGTAGTTGATTGATTATTCTTATTAAAGGTAATCTGTGGGGTACTAGAAAATATTTTTCCCAACAAAATTTTCATAAAATATTTATTAATTTTTTGTTAATTTTTTCCTCGCTAGCTTCTGCTGCACTCGTGGCTTTTGCAACCCCTTGCTTCCTTACCCTTGACATATATTTAACAAGATAAATTCAATTGTACTCTTCAAAAATAGAAATTTTCGAAAATCAATCCTTTTCTTTTTCTTTTTTTATTTCAAAAAAGTTAAGAATTTTCAATCAGACTCTTTTGTTTCTTTTTCTTTCAGTTCAACTAAAATTTTATCATTTGACAAGACTGTTTTTGTAATTTTGGAAATTTTGTTGGGGTCGGAGATGTAATATAACTTCATATTTATTTATTTTTTTTCTATCTCACTTTCTCCGTTATTACAGCGGTAAAAGGTTGCTGCACGATGAAGGGAAAAGGGAGAGGGGGAAAAAAAGAAAAAAAAAGTAGGTAAAATAAGTAAAGTTATGCATTTGTCAATTTAAATTTTTATTTTTGCATATTGGCCCAAATAAACATTCAATTTTAAGTTAAAATGTTGAAAAAAAGATAGGAGATGTGATTGAAAATTTTAAATATTTTTAAAAGATATTTTCGCTGAATAAGAAAGAAATTAAGTGTGTCATATAACGTTAGTATCACATGCAACACATCAAATTATATCTATAATCTTAGAGTAGATTGGTGTTAGGAATATGCCCTCTTAAGACTAGTTTTCTAATGAAAATATCAAATATGTTAATAAAAGAATTTATTTGTTAAAAATTGTTTGTGAATTTATTTTCTTTATTTGTGTACATTTTCGTTTGGAATAGATCCATTGTGTATAAATAAGTAATCCATGTAAATGGAGGTCTTTCACAGTAGGTATGGATCATGGGTTATTTAAACACATAAACAGTTGTTCTTAACCGATTGATGAGAATGGGAATCTCGTCATATTTAGGTTATTATGTTATGAATTCCAAATGGGAAATGGCTTACCTTTAGCCAGTGAGTAGTCCACTCACTTCATGATATAAGCGTATTTCGAATACGTAGAACAGGACTTGTAGTAGTGGTTTCTAAAAAGTACTATATGGTAGAAACCTAGTCTACTACCGCTACAACGTGGACTAATACTCTATGACTTGAGTATGAGATGGTGGTCTGGCGAAATTGGAAGCATATGCTTTAATATACTATAGTTGAGGTTCTATCAGAGGGCCAATATACTTGTATATTAGTTATGTGTGACTAGTTAGTTAAGACAGACTTGTACAAGATAGTTTCTACACTATATCGCCCCTTGTGGTTGTCCGGATGATCTAAATATCCAGGGCCCTGAGAAACGTGACTTGGATGTTTGCTTTAGGGTCGCTCCCTTGGAAAGCGGAAACACTCCAGGAAGTCGTGGATCATTGGATTAGAGGCCTAAGGATGGTAGATGTCTTTTAGAGAGGTGTTAGTACACTTCTTCCTCTCTAATTGTACGACAATGTGTAGAGGGGTATTTTAGTCATTTTCACTTGTAGGTCGAAGACTCTGCTAATGCAGTATTGTCCTTGGGGTCAATATTTCCTTATAGTGATATTAAGAAATATTTAAGATGCAGAATACATCTATTTAGATAGTATAGGTATTTTGGTCATTTTAGTAGCCAAGGCGATGTGTCTTTTTTTGCCTCGGAATAGCCCGTAAGTCCTAATTAATTTTTGGGTTGAGAAAATGATCTCAATTGAGAGAGTTGTATTTTATTCGGGAAATCTAATTTATTATTGGATTGGAATAAAATAAATAGAGAGAAATTTGTTATCTGGTTTAATGGGTTAATTAATTATTCAGGGTTTGGGTCCAATTTGAATAATTAGAAAATTAATCGGGACTTGAATTAGAGGAAAATAATTATTACTTAATTATTTATTGGGTTATTTATTTAATTAAATCCCAAGAAATAAATAATTAAAGTTTAATTATTTTTTGGTTCATTTGGATTCATTAATTATTTGTTGGGTTATTTATTTAATCCCAAGGAAGATAATTAATGCTTATTATTTTGGGCTTTTTGGGTTCAAGAAAAATAATAAATATTAGTTTGGCCAAATAGCCTGGATCATAGGATTTTTCCGAACACAGTTTAGAAGAGTTTAGAGTGAAATCAAAATTTATTTTGTAAATAATATTCGGGTATTAAATCTCGAGAATATTATTTTGATCAAAATAATTATTTTTAATTTCATGACTCTTGGTTTTCTGTGTGAAAAAAATAAAATAAAAGAAAATGAAAATGAAAGGTCTCTCTCGTGACTGTTTGCTTTTGGCCTTCTCCACTGGCTTTTGTTTTTAACAGAAGAAAGCCAACATAGAGAATGGCCAGTGAACTGGAAAAACGGCTGATCATTTTTCCCTTCAACCCTTTGTTGCTCACCAAACAGAAATTAGGTGTGGTCATACTCCGTGAGCCGGAAAGCCAAGAATGCACTGGAGTATTCATCTCCAACGGAGAAAGAATTCATGGATGCAGTGCACTGGACGTTGATGAAGAAAGCTGTTTTCTGGCTTCAAGCAGTTCTTCAATGTTCTTCATGTTTTTAAGGTTCCAAGAGATATGTTTTTATCCCACCATGCTGTACCAATACTCTGTTTAATGTTCATGATTCTCCATTTTCATCCATTGAAATGCATGCTCTATGAATGTCAATCCTTCAAGTGGTATTAGAGCATGAATTTAATTGACTTAGGGAGCATGTTAGTTAATAAAAATGGAGAAGAACATTTTTTGGAGCTTGAATATGTGATCCTTCACTGTTTTGGTAAGGGATTATGGTTTTCTGTGAATTTCACGAACTCACTGTAAATTTTTAGTTTTTAGAGTTTGGATCGTGTAAATCCAATTTAAATAGGTACAGGCGGTTGTGGTTTTCGTTTGGATGAGTTTTTTGAATGAAAGATGTCCTAAGAAGCCAAGTGAAGAGAAACCGCAGAGAAATTCGCAGATAGAGTGCAGAAAAACATCCGGAGAAGAAGATCACTATTCCTAAGCCGCCGAGTCAAGCCGCGCCTTTAAGCCGAGCGGCTTCCATTATGTTCCTGGAGCCGTCCGGCTATTTGCTTCGAGCCGAGCCATTTTCCATTTGATTTGAGCCGATTCAAATTGCAATTTGCAATTCAATTGCAAATTCCGCGCGCGGGTCAGCAAACTGGATCGGGCGCACCATACGGATAAATGCGCGGATCCTTATCGGGTCGGAAGTAGAGAAGGAAACGGGCGCGGGTCTCGGTAGCGGGTCGTGCTCCACGGATCGCTGGCGCTGGTGATCTGGTGCGCGCAGTGCACCTAGCCTCGGTGGACCGCAGGCCGAATGGGCCCAGATCCGGTGCGGCCGGTGCAGTGGACCGCCAGTGAATTTTTTTTTAATTTTTAATTTGGGTCCCATACCAGGTGAAGTTAATATTTTTGCAATAGTTTATATTCTTGGAATATATTTGCATGAAATATTAGTAAGAAATTTTAGAATTAAACAAGATCCTTGATTAATTAATTAATGTGTTTAATTCTATTATTTGGACACATAGGTTTAAAATTAGAAAATCATGAAAACGTTTACTATTTTCTGGCATACTATTTATTTTGTGTATCTATGTGCGCGGTTTCTCAAAGACCAAAGTCTTTGGGAATATTTATGCAAGGAAAATATTTTTTCTTTTAAAAAATTAAATGGTTATTTTAACTTGAACAAAAATTAATCCTTGGCTATTTTCTTAAAGGATTTAATCATTGGTATAGAAAATATATTGGATTTAGATATTTTTGTAAGTTAAAATAGAAAGCCATTTTATTTTATTTTGCAAAAGAAAATTGTTTTGTTAAGTAAAAATAGAGACCAAAGTCTCGATAAAATTTTAATTGGAAAAATTTTGAAATCATTAAGTTTTAACTTAAATAAAATTAGTCCATGAATAAATTCTCTCAAAGGATATAATCCTTGGCATTGAGATTTTAATAAATTTGGATATTTTATTTTTAAGTTAAGGAAAACTTAACGGAATTTTCAAAAAGATATTTTTTCAGGAAACTTTATTTTAAAAAACTAAGTGGGAGAGGGGTTCCAATAGTTCCACGGCTTCCATCACGATCCTCATTAGAGATCGTGAGTCCCCTCGTGTCATCTTGGGAGTGAACCCGTATAGGATGAGGATACCACAAAGATCTAGATCTAATGGAAGGATGCAATTAATAACCCAGGACACGTACTATAATCGGCCAGCCCACGTTGGAGATAATAGTACGACGAATGTCTATAGGAAATAAGAGGAAACGACCATCCCACGATGGAGTTATTCTCTAGATCATTATTTAGAAGGGAAATTAATTTGTGGTTATTACACTTAGCTTAGAGAACTGTTAATCTTCCAAAGAAGCTATGTCAATTTTCATAAGAGCCAAATTAATTTTTTGTGCACAACTTTATTTTTCACAAATTAAATCATTTCTTTTATTATTCGATTTTTCGAAAATGGTGGGAGGTTCTTTTAGTCCTTTGGCCGTTATTTTCCGTGAGAATAAGTTAATGGGACCAAACTATGTGGACTGAAAGAGGAACCTGAACATAATACTCACAGTCGAGGAGTATAAGTATGTCCTTTACGAAACCTATCCTGTTATCGGGGATGGTTCCACCGACAAAGAGCGAGAGGCTGAGAAGGCATAGAAGAAGGCTAATGAAATGGCACGTTGCTATATGCTAGCCTCCATGTCTAAGGTGCTCTAGTCTAAACACGAGCACATGGCTTCTACGTATGAAATTAGTCATTCATTGGCCACTATATTCGTAGATAAGAGCCGGCCCACAAGGCAGGAGGTTCTTCGAACTATAATAAATTCTAAGATGGCTGAGGGAGCATTAGTCAAGGAGCATATACTCAAGTTGATTGCTGCTTTCGAGGAGGCGAAAATCTTAGGGGCTATCAGTGACCCTGAGAGCCAAGTGGACATGGTTCTCGAATCTCTACCGGTTTCCTTTACTCAGTTCAAACTAAGTTAAATATGAGTTTGACTGAGTTGATGAAGGAACTCCAAATGGCAGAGAAGGTCATAAAGCCACATTCAATGGCCATTATCGCTAAGGCTTCTTTCTCAAGAATTGGGTCTAAGCCCAGAAAGTTCAAAGGGAAGAAGGGAAACGCAATAGCCCAACCCAAAGATAAACTTAAGGGCAAGTACTTCAAATGTGGGAAGAAGGGACACTAGGAAAATGAGTGTCTAGATCTTCAATCTAAGAAAAACCCCACAAGTAGTATTTACTATCTAGATTCTATATCAATGGTTGGATCAACCTCCACTTGAATTGTTGATTCAGAAGCCACTGATCATATCTATAACTCTTTCCGGGGGTTTAAAAAGATAAGTAGACTCAAGAAGGGCGAACATGAATTACGCGTGGGATTTGGAGCACAAGTCTGGGTCCTTACAGTGGGAAAACTAGATCTTGTTTTTTATTGTAATAAAAAACTGGTTTTAATAGATATTTTATATGTACCTGGCTTTCGTCAGATCTTGATTTCAGTTGCAAAACTTATAAATCAAGGATATTCTGAATATTTTCATTCTGGTATTTCTATCAGTAGAAATGGAGAAATATTATGTATTGGGCACATGTATGGAAGTCTATTCTATTTAAACCCTATTAACAATCAATCAAATATCGCTCAATCTGAACCTTTAACTAAGAAGAGAAAGACCAATATCAATGACTCATATCTTTCGCATCTGAGGTTGGGTCATATCAACTCAATCAAGATTCAGAGGTTAATCCATGATGGGCCTTTGGGCTCATTGAGATTAGAAAATTGGCCTTAGTATGAATCTAGCCTAGTGGGAAAGATGACCAAATGGTCTTTTATCCCAAAGGCGGATAGAGCCAATGGGGTATTGAGTCTTGTTCACACTGATGTGTGTGGTCCCTTGCTACACCAGCTAGAGGAGATTTTGAATTCTTCATTACTTTTACGGATGATTGTACAAGGTTTGGTTACGTTTACCTGATAAGACACGAGTCTGACTCTTTTGACAAGTTCAAGGAGTTTAAGACTGAAGTGAAGTGTCAGACAGATAAATTAATCAAGACCTTACGATCGGATCATGGTGGAGAGTACCTCCTAGGTGAATTCAAGGATTACATAGTACATCATGAGATAGTATCCCAACTCTCTGCGCTGAGGACACTCCAGCAGAACGGAGTAGCTGAGAAAAGGAATAGGATATTAATGGAAATGGTCAGAAGCATGATATCTCATGATATTCTTCCAGTTTCTTTTTGGGGATATGCCCTGGAAACAGCGGCATATATTCTGAACTTGGTGCCTTCCAAGTCAGTACCTAGGACTCCCTATGAGATGTGGATTGGGCGTAAGCCAAGTCTGAATCATCTCAAGATATGGGGTTGTCCAGCTTATGTACTGATCATGGGAGACAAGTTGGAACCAAGATCAGAATTATGCTATTTTGATGGGTATCCAAAAAAAATAAAGGGTGGTTACTTTTATCATCCTAAGGAGCAAAAAGTATTGGGTAGTACCAATACTAGATACTTAGAGGATGATCAAAGTACTTTCACGAAAGGTTCAAATACTCGAGGAGAAGTTATCTTCGGAAGCAACTTCTTCTGACCCAATTGTAGAACAAGAAGAGGCACAACCTCAAGAGCCTGTACAAATGGTGCCTTGTCGCAGTGGGAGAGTGTCTAGCGTTCCAGATAGATGGAATAAAGAAGCTTTTGAGCTGGTATCTGACCATCAGGAATAAGACTCCACTAGATACGAGGAGGCAATTGCTGATGCCGATGTAAATCTATGGCATGAAGCAATGAAAGCCGAGATTGAGTCTATATACTTCAATCAGGTTTGGGATCTTGTAGCTTCACTTGAAGGGATAAAACCCATTGGGTGTAAGTGGGTGTACAAGAGGACGAGGGGAGCTGGATGGGAAGGTGGTGGTACAGATTGCCTCTGATTACAATCTAGTAAATCCATTCACCAAGTCTTTAGCTGAGGGTCTTCAAGAGACACTTAGACGCCATTGGGGTGGGCACCTATGGACTTACCTAGTTTTGGAGTGCAAGTGGGAAATTGTTGGGAATATGCCCTTTTAAGACTAGTTTTCTGATGAAAATATCGAATATGTTAATAAAATAATTTATTTGTTGGAAATCATTTGAGAATTTATTTTCTTTATTTGTGTACATTTTCGTTTGGAATAGACCCATTGTGTATAAATAAGTGATCCATGTGAATGGAGGTCTTTCACATAAAGTATGGATCATGGGTTATTTAAACACATAAACAGTTATTCTTAACCAATTGATGAGAATGAGAATCTCGTCATGTTTAGGTTATTATGTTATGAATTCCAAATGGGGAATGACTTACCTTTAGCCAGTGAGTAGTCCACCCACTTCATGACATAAGCGTATTTCTAATACGTAGAACGGGACCTGTAGTAGTGGTTTCTAAAAAGTACTATATGGTAGAAACCTAGTCTACTACCGCTACAACGTGGACTAATACTCTATGACTTGAGTATGAGTTGGTGGTCTGGCGAAATTGGAAACATATGCTTTGATATACTATAGTTGGGGTTCTACCGGAGGGCCAATATACTTGTATGTTGGGTATGTGTGACTAGTTAATTAAGACAGACTTGTACAAAATAGTTTCTACACTATATCGTCCCTTGTGATTGTCCGGATGATCTAAATATCCAGGGCCCTGAGAAACGTGAATTGGATGTTTGCTTTAGGGTCGCTCCCTTGGAAAGCAGAAACACTCCAGGAAGTCGTGGATAATTGGATTAGAGACCTAAGGATGGTAGATGTCTTTTAGAGTGGTGTTAGTACACTTCTTCCTCTCTAATTGTACGGCGATGTGTAGAGGGGTATTTTAGTCATTTTCACTTGTAGGTCGAAGACTCTGCTAATGCAGCATTGTCCTTGGGGTCAATATTTCCTTATGGTGATATTAAGAAATATTTAAAATACAGAATACATTTATTTATATAGTATGAGTATTTTGGTCATTTTAGTAGCTAAGGCAATGTGTTTTTTTGGTCCTCGAAATAGCCCGAAAGTCCTAATTAATTTTTGGGTTGAGAAAATAATCTCAATTGAGAGAGTTGTATTTTATTCGGGAAATCTAATTTATTATTAGATTGGAATAAAATAAATGGAGAGAAATTTGTTATCTGGTTTAATGGGTTAATTAATTATTCAAGGCCTGGGTCCAGTTTGAATAATTAGAAAATTAATCGGGACTTAAATTAGAGGAAAATAATTATTACTTAATTATTTATTGGGTTATTTATTTAATTAAATCCCAAGAAATAAATAATTAAAGTTTAATTATTTTTTGGTTCATTAATTATTTGTTGGGTTATTTATTTAATCCCAAGGAAAAATAATTAATGTTTATTATTTTGGGCTTTTTGGGTTTAAGAAAAATAATAAATATTATTTTGACCCAATAGCCTAGATCATAGGATTTTTCTGAACACAGTTTAGAAGAGTTTAGAGTGAAACCAAAATTTATTTTGTAAATAATATTCGGGTATTAAATTTCGGGAATATTATTTTTAGTTTCATGACTCTTGGCTTTCTGTGTGGAAAAAATAAAATAAAAGAAAATGAAAATGAAAGGTCTCTCTCTCGTGACTGTTTCTCTCCTGGCTTTTGGCCTTCTCCACTGGCTTTTGTTTTTAACAGAAGAAAGCCAACATAGAGAATGGCCAGTGAGTTGGAAAAACGGCTGATCATTTTTCCCTTCAACCCTTCGTTGCTCACCAAACAGAAATTAGGTGTGGTCATATTCCGTGAGTCGGAAAGCCAAGCATGCACTGGAGTATTCATCTCCACCGGAGGAAGAATTCATGAATGCAGTGCACTGGACGTTGATGAAGAAAGCTGTTTTCTGGCTTCAAGCATTTCTTCAATGTTCTTCATGTTTTTAAGGCTTCAAGAGGTATATTTTTATCCCACCATGCTGTGCCAATACTCTATTTAATATTCATGATTCTCCATTTTTGTCCATTGAAATGCATGCTCTGTGAATGTCAATCCTTCAATTGGAACATTGAAAACAGGGATATATGTTTTGGACATGGAAAAATACATTTCAAAACGCTTAAACTTTTATATTTTTTTAGGCAAAAAAAGGCTCTCAACGACACGCAATAAATCTATATTTTAACTGTATCAAAACAACTAATTATTTGTTAATGCTAACAAAAATTTTAAAGGAGAAGCTAAATCTATATTCTTGTAACTTAAATTCATACCTCTATTTATTAATATATATTGATTAGATAACAATGTTTTTATCGTCTTTTAATATAAATTTTTGTTTCATTTTTCTTTTATTTTCAACTTTTAAATAAATTATATTTTTTGAGTAAACAACAAACTAATCTAAGTACATGAAATTGTGTACAAATTAAATTGTTAAGAAATAATAACTTGCACAAGAATTGAAATTCATATATTTATCATCTATTAAAAGTTTTATTTCTCTTTCATATTTTGTAAAATTTATAAAAGTATATAGTAAGTATAATATAAGGTTCCAATTGATTAAAAACACCATTGATTTATTTTGTCTTAAAGCTATGTATTTTATTAATATATTAAATTATTGATAAAATAGATGATTTAACAAAGATTAAAAGAAAAAAATAGAAACTATTGATGAGACATATTAAGAGAAAAAAAATATAATTAATAACTATCAAACTTTCATTAGTTATTTGTTATTTAAACAATTAATCTACATAAAAAAAATGTGGCACAATTGGTTGGAAGTAAAAATAAGAAAGAAGACCTTTATCTAATTGATAAATATTAATAAATAGTGGTGTAGATTTAAGTTGGAGAGATGCGGATGTAGTCCTTCCCAAACTTTAAAGTATGGCCAACAAGAATTTAAACTTTATCGTCCAACATCATTTTATAAAAGGGTAAACTATTCTGGTAATCCTCTAATTATTGATTTATTTAACTTTTATTCTCCAATTAAAAAAAGTGTAAAATAATTTTTCAAACTTTCTAATCGTCCAGATCTTGCCTTCTCATCAGTTGATCAATAATCAATTGGCAATTTTGTTAATTTTTAATGATATTTTAATAATTTTACATTTTTAATATTAAAATATATTATTATCTTATTTTTTATTGGGAGGGAGAAAAAGAAAGGGAAGTTTAAAAATAAGTAAAACTATAAATTTTTATCCCTTCCAATTTTTATTTTTGCAGATTGGCCCATTCAAACGTTCAATTTTGAGTTAAACCCTTAGAAGAAGGCCAGGAGGTGTGATTGAAAATTTCAATCACTTTTAAAGATATTTTCATTGAAAAAGAAAGAAATTAAATTGTAAAAATTATTACTTTTTATATAATTGAAGTTAACACTATATTTAATAGTTTTGTGCTGTCTACTTTCTAATCCTTGGATGTTGGCCCATAAGATTCCTTAATCCAAGATGATGCTTATTGATCATTACAAGTTCTTTAAGCATTATCCCACAACTAATCTTTGAAGTAGGAGTGTTCATTGGTTTTCGATTTTGAAATACGGTTTTGTTTATTTTTATTTTATTTTTTTAAAAATTGAATTGAATTGAAATTTAAAGAAAATCGATATAATCGAACTGAAATTTTTTCGATCCGGTTTGGTTCGATTTTAAACTGAACTTGAATGTCTCTTTAGTAGATTTATTAATCTAATATAAATTTAAGTTCAAACAAGTAAAGTTTAATATAAATTACAATTCAAATCTAATATAAAATGTAATATAAATTAAAGTCTAAACATTTTAAAGATTTGGGCCAAATATTTTAATAGAAAGTTGTGATTACGGATGCAAATTGCAAAGATGAAGATTTTAAACTCAATTACTAATGGCTTTATTTTAAACAAAATCAAACCGAACTGAATCAAAATAATCGAAATTGAATAGAAATTTTTTAAAAAAATCATAATTTATAAAAATAAATAATTAATTCATGAATAATATTTTAATATTAATTATATATTTTAAATTTTAAAAATATAATTCGATTTTTCAGTTTTTCAATTTTTTATTTTAGAAAAACAAAAACCAAGTTAAATTTTTATATAAACTCTAAAATCGAACCGAATTTTATTAAAACCGAACTGAAACCAAAATTAAAACCAATTCAATTCGATTTTTCGATTTTAACCGAATAATGAATATCCTCAGTGAAAATAATTTTTTTCATATGCTAAAGAACCATAGTCTTGTATTAAATTTTAACTGAATATATATAACAATCTTAAAACCATTGTCCATAACATATTATATTTACCTAATTTTTACATTTAAAAAAAAACTTCCAATTTTTCTCCCAAAAAAATGCATTAATCTTGGCAAAAATCCAGATTGTGTATCTCCTTCACCCCTTATAGTGGGGAAGCTATCTAGAATTACAAGCGCAACCATGTTAAGGTGAAAATAAATTAAAAATTTTTAAAAATTATTGATTTCAATCAAATTTAAGTCTTGAAGGGAAAACATTACTGAAAATATTATTACCAAGAGTAACAAATTGTTATCTACAAAGCGTCTTATCGATAATAATGCTAAAAATTTTGAAGACCTAAAGAGCATTTTAATCAAGAGAAAGGGGCAAATATTAATTACTTCCTTTTTAAAAAATTGGTTGAATTTGGTCACCTCTCAGTACTTTAATGAGACAAAGAAATGCTAAGAAGTTAGCAAGAAAAGAAGTAGGTGGGAAATCAAATAAAAGGATTTATGATCGGAGAAAATGAGGGATATAGTTCTCTAACTAATAATATATATATATATATATATATAAATGGACAGGGTATATATTTTAGTGAAATAGGTATAGATTTAACTCTTCACTCTTATTATTTCATTAAATATTACTCTATTTATTAAGATTTCAATGTTCTATTTTATATTGAATTTCATTCAAACAAAAAAAGAAAAAAAAAGTTCGATTAAACGTTAGAAAGAAAATCACCATTTCATTCTAATATTTCTTTCCAAACTCTTAGAAAGGAAAGAGTTTTTTCATATCTGTTCGGGTGTACTTTTGTTGCACTAGTATTATACACTAATACTTTTAACTCCCATCTATAAATATACGATTATTTTCATTTAATTTATTGATGGAAGTTAGATTTTCCTTGGGAATCTTTATGATAAAAGAAGGCAAACAGCTACAGTTCCACCCTTATTAGTAGTTCCGATTTGGGATTGAAATTGTCATTTCATTTATAGTCCATGCTGGTTCTTGGAGTTCTTGTGGGGGGTGAGTGGCAACTCGATCCTATATAGGGGTGTTCATGGTTTCTAAATATCCCTATATTCTTTTGCAAAAGATAAATTTAGAAAAAACTAACTTTCGTCATTAATTTATTTAGATTTCAATATTATCTTAAAACTATCTTACAAGTCAAATTATAAAATTCATGTTAAATTATTATTAAATTTAAATTCTCCACAAAAAAAATAATAATTCAGAATCTCCCTTAAACTAACACAATATATATATGCTTTGGTTTGTTTGAGTAGTTTTTCAAACCAAACCAAATTTTAGCTTTCATTGACCTTCAAATTGAACTCAAAACAACCCAAACGAAAAACCTCTAATTCAATTTGGTTTGGATTGATAGGTTTCGGGATTTTTAGCAACCCTAACCTATGTTGGCATGTTGCTTATGAAATATGACATTTAGGGTTTTGACTTACCTCGTTTTTGTTTTGAGCCGTGGGATATTTGATTCCTATCACACAAGTGCAAAATGATGTTGCAAGTGCTTTCGGAAAGGAAGATAAAGCCATTTCATTAGAAGAAAGGTAAAAATAGAAAATGTTTGTTGACTTTGATTGAAATGAATCGAAAACCTGCATTTAACTACCTCATGCTGTCCAGGAAAAGGATTATGTGGACATGGGAAGTCCAAGTAATTCGCCAAGTTCTCATAATGTTGAGCCTAACTACGAGGAAACCAAAAGGCGACTCAAGTTTGGTGACGAAATCCAGCAGCAACGCTAAAGGCTCACAGAATTTGGACATTGAAGACCAATCTCTTAGTTTATCTATTGCTGTTGAATCTGAAGATGTTGTGAACAAGGCTACAGCAAAGCAATTGGATGATCAGAATTTAACTACCTTGCTAGATGTACGTGTTGTGTACTCCATTATTCAGCTGTTCGTTAGCTGATTTAACAATGCAAGTTTCAAAGTTGTCTGCTGTTTCACAAGCTGTTCAAGCTGCACAAACGAAACAAACTTCACAAGAGGACCAATTTGATTCATGTTAATTTACAACAGGTACATGCTAGTGATCTTGACTACCTTGATTTTTCTCATGTTCAGTTAATTAGCAAAGTTGGTGATATCACCATAGTAATTTTCCACATTGTGTTACGGATAATATTCGAATTTGATTATCCATTCATGATTTAGTGTACAATAATAATTGTTTTTCTCATTCCTCACACTATTTAGTTAGACTAGAATTTGAACTTGACATTAAGCATCAACCTCTTCAGCTAAAGAAGCTGAAAATGCGCAAAAAAGAAACAACAAAAGCAATCCCAACATTTTGTTCTAGTTTTAGAGTTATGTGGTAATTTAATTGAAGATTATATGTAAAACTATAATGATGAAAACTTCACACCAATTTGCTCTCAAAAAGGAAAGAAGAATAAGGATATTTTATTGTCTAGAATATGGTTACAAGACATACAACTCGGACGATTTGAATGTAATTATTTTAATAAATTTTTTCTTATTGTAATTTTATTTATTTAATGTTAATAAAATTCTCACTTTTTGATGATTTTGAAAAAAAAAAAAGTAACGGCGATTCATGTTATTGTAAGTGCAGTTGCAAGCGGATGTTGTACAAATTGGGTCAGATGATGTAGCAGAGGCAATTACAGAAGAGGTATCTAAATCAGTATCACCAAGCTTATTATGGGAGTTTTGGAATGTTCCCAGGGCATGAAAATGCATTATCCTGTAAATTCAACATATTAACTAACGAATGCACATTTACTCATTAAGTTTTTGAGTTAGATTTATTCCTCTTTCACGCCTCAATATTTTTTGACACGTATCTTATCTTATTGAGTTAGAAAAAAAGAAAAAAAAAAAGAAAGAGTTAGAAAGAGCTAGCCAAAGAACACAAATGAATCTGAGCACCCAAAGCGCAATGATAACACTTCACAAATTCTTGCAAATTTACTTTGTCCCTTGCAAATTTATAATTTAAAAAAAAAAAAAAAAAGAGGACAGTAAGCAACAATAATTGTAAAGGGAAAAAAAATCAACTGATAACCATTTATATTTTTGGTATACAAGCTAAGTTTCGGATCGGACGTGGAATATAGTAATTTAAACACGCGACTTCGGTTCATATGCTTATTTTATGGGCTAATGGACTGTGGAGAATGGATTTCGGTCTGAGTTTTTTAAGAAGGGCTTAATTTTTTCTTGTCCCATTTAAAAAAAAAAAAAAAAGAGTAAGAAAACACCTAGGGTAAGTTTACTCACATTTGCACAAGTTGGTATTGTGTAAATTGAAAATTTACTAAAAAGAAAAAAAGAAATGAAACAACGAATAATGGCAAAGGAAAAAAAATTGAAAAAGCAATTTATAATTATTTATTTATTTTGGTATATGAAGACATGGGGGCATGTTGCCCAGTATTTAATCACAGTGCAGACCACTCTAGATGGGGCAATATGCAACGAACCACCATCCTACTTAGCTTGATCAACCCTTGACGTAGAACTTCTTAACAAACATTCTCATGAACAGAGGACCGCCCGTTAAAGAGATGACAAACTAGAAGAAGCAGTTGCACACCATTTTCCCTTGATATGTGATGCCTCTCTCCGACACAAAAGATGTAAGGATGAAGCGATGCTAACTAGATCCAAAGGCATGGTCTATACAGGATTTAGGCTGATAGCACAATCTTAAGTTATTCGAGATGATTGGTGTTGAGATTGTAGAATTTGACTAAATGGAAGCAGCAGAATGTAAAGATGAAAAACAATCAGAAAATGAGATGATGAAAAACTGCTGAAGAAGGAAAAACTGCTTCTTCTATTATTCACATTGATCACACAATTGGTTTTATATACATCCGGAATTCAAAGGAAAAATTAATTACAGAAGATGAAAAAATGAATTACAAAGAAGCTATAATTAACAACTGGCAACTTCATCATTTACATTTGAAGGAATTGGCGGCGTCACCCGGGATCAAAAGAAACAGCAAAAACAGAAGCTGATGTCTTCTGCTTATTAAATGACCTGGTAGCCACGTTGACAGAAATAGTTGAGGTGACAGCTGAGTTGGAAGCTGAGATAGACATCAACATGATAGCTGAGTTGTCACCTGCATCTGCAACATCTATGTCTGCATTTCCAGCTTCAATATCTCCAGCTTCAACAGCCCCCCGCAAGCTAGAATCAGATAAAACTCCAAGATGAGATAGAAAAAGATGGAAGGAAGCTGGTGGAAGTGCCTTGGTAAAAATGTCTGCAAGTTGCTGAGTAAAAGAAATAGGAAGAGGCTTAATTATTCCAGCTTGATATAGATCACGAATAAAGTGACAATCAAGCTCTATATGTTTAGTTCTCTCATGGAAAATTGGATTTTCAGTGAGGTAAACAGCACTCCTGTTATCACAAAAAACAGGAACTGGAAAATGATAAGGAAATTGAAGTTCCTTGAACAAGTGAAGAATCCATTGGAGTTCACAAACAGACCATGCCATGGCCCTATATTCTGCCTCTGCAGAGCTTCGAGCAATAACAGATTGCTTCTTAGATTTCCATGGCACAAGTGCAGAACCAAAATAAATGCAGAAACTAGTAATAGATTTCTTAGATTCAACACATCCTGCCCAATCAGAATCTGAAAATACTTGAAGATTGAAATTAGACTCAGCTGGAAAACTTAGACCAAAATCTATAGAACCTTTAAGATATCTAAGAATTCGATATACTGCTTGCATTTGAGAAGCAATAGGTGCAGTTAGAAACTAACTAAGCTGCTACACAGCAAAGGTAATGACTGGCCTGCTATGAGTCAAATATAACAATTTCCCAACAAGCCTTCTATAAAGAGAACTATCATAAAACATATCTGAATCTCCAGCAGCAAGCTTAGTTTTACTGTCAGGAGGAGTTAATACTGATTTGCATCCAATGTAGCCATAAGTTTGAAGCAAATCAAGCACATATTTCTTCTGAGATAGAGTGATACCTGATGCAGTTCTAGAAAACTCAAATTCAAGGAAATAATGCAAATCCCCCAAATCTTTGATTTTGAATTGAGAATGCAGCTAAGCTTTGATATTAGCAATGGCAGCCAACTGATTACTTAAAACCAATATATCATCCACATAAACAAGCAAGGCAACAAATGCATCATCAGTCCTTTTGAAAAATAAACTGTAATCACATTTAGACTGCTGGAAGCCAAGAGAAACTAAGTAACTAGTAAGTTTGGCATTCCACTGCCTACTAGCTTGCTTAAGGCCATATAAAGACTTATCCAATTTGCACACCAAAGTCTTATCTGCAGTATCAAAATCAGGTGGTAAATCCATGTAAACTTCTTCAGATAAATCCCCATGTAAAAAGGCATTGTTGATGTCCAATTGGTGAATATGAAAATTGGATTTGGCTGCTAAGGCCAGCATTAATCTGATGGTAGTGATTTTAATAGGAACAAAAGTATCCAAAAAATCTATGCCTTCTTGCTGTGTGTACCCCTTTGCTACAAGTCTGGCTTTGTATCTGTCTATAACACCATTAGACTTATATTTGATACGATAAACCCATTTACAGCCAATTGTCTTTTTACCAGCAGGTAAATGAACTAAATGCCAAGTATGATTGGCTTCTAAAGCTGAAATTTCATCCTGCATAGCTGCACACCATTCCTAGGATTGCATACCTTCAAAATAATGTTTAGGCTCCGAATGTGAACTAACATTACATAAAGGAAGAGAGCTAGTGATAGAAGTTGGTAGAGAACGAGGTGTAGATATCTTAATAATCTTGGAGCAGACATAGTCAGAAAGATAAGATGGAGGAATAATATGCCTAGTGGATCTTCTAGTAGGAAAATGTAAAGAAGATGAATGTGGCTAATTTGAGTGGAAGGCAGAAGATTGATGAGAATCAAATGTAAGAGGTTGATCAGAAGAAGGATGAGATGAATTGTAAGGTGAGGTATAAGGCATTGCTAGCACATGTAAGTTCAAATCAGAAGTAAAAGAGGGTAGCTTGTGAATGAAGGGAAAAAGAGTTTCAATGAAAGAAACATTTCTAGACATGAAAATTTCTCTGGAAAAATAGTCTAGAAGAATGAACCCTTTTGTAGATTGTGAATAGCCAAGAAATGCACAAGGTCTGCTTCTAGGAGAAAATTTATGTTTGTGAGGCTGCTGAATGCAAGCATATGCAAGACTGCCAAAGACCTTTAGAACACTGTAATTTGGTTGTTTGTTGTACAACTTTGCATAAGGAGTTTGTTGATTCAGAACATGAGTAGGAGTGATATATATGAGATAAACTGCATGCTGAACACAATATCCCCAATAAGCTAATGGTATTTGAGACTGAAATTTAAGAGCTCTAGCTACATTGAGAATACGTTGATGTTTTCTTTCCACAATGCCATTCTGTTCAGGGGTATATGGACAAGAAGTTTGATGAATGATACCTTTTGTATGATAGAAATCAATAAGCTAAAACTCAAGACCATTGTTTGATCTTAGAATTTTAATTTTCTTGTCAAACTATGTTTCAACATAAGCAACAAAATGTTGTATCAAAAGCTTTACTTCTGATTTTTGTTTCATAAGAAAAACCCAACAAAACCTGCTAAAATCATCAATTATAGTAAGAAAATATTTGTGTCCAAGAACTGTAGCAGTGTTGAAAGGCCCCCAAATATCCATATGAATTAAATCAAAAATAGCATTGGCAGTTCCTTTATGTAAAGGAAAAGGCAGTTTATGCTGCTTAGCTAAAGGACAAACAGAACAAAATACATTTTCAGCAGGTAAAACAACAGAAGAATCATTTTTATGTACTTCTGCTAATTGCTTAAAAGACATATGACCAAGTCTTAAATGCCAAAGTAAAGATTTATTGTAAGACTCATCATGAGTGAAAGCAGAAACTGTATTGGCAGAAGAAGTGGTCTGATGCAGATCAAAATGGTAAAGTCCTCCACACAACCTAGCTGATCCAATCATCTGACCAAGATGAGGATCCTGGACAAAACAACAACTATTTTTAAAAATTACAATGCAGTTCATTTGATGATAAAGTTTGCTGATGGAAATCAGATTAATAGAAAATTGTGGAATGAATAGAACTTGATGCAAAATTAGATGAGGAGTTAACTGAACACTGCCTATATGTGAAACTTCAACTATATTTCCATTAGGCAGTTTGACAGAAGTATCTTTGGTGGAATGATATTCAGTGAAATATTCTAGACATGAACAAATATGGTCTGTTGCTCCTGAATCTTAGATCCAGATTGAATAATTGATACCTGTATTTTGAGCACCTTGAGATGAGTGGGAAAAAGCTTGTGTGAGGCTAGCTTGGTTGATGGAATGAATGTGTTCTGGATCAGCAAGGGTTTTTGTATTGGAAGTAAGATGATGTGCCTGAATCATGTTCAACAATTGCTGATATTGTTCTTGAGTTACAAATTTTGAGGTCTGAAAATCCCCTGACATATGTGAACTAGCAGAAACTTGATTTGCAGCATCAGAAACTGATTTCACACTATGGCCTTCAACAGAATTTATCTGTGGCATGTAAGCCTGATTTCCTGGAACAAATCCCTGATTTCCTGAATTTTTGTTCTTGTTTCTATATCCAGCTGGAAATCCATGTTTCCTATAACATCTTTCATTCGTATGACCTTGCAAACCACAAAAAGTACACTGCATTCTCCTGTTCATGTTATTTCCCTTTCTGTAAGTAAAACTTCCTGCTGACTGCACATTTCTTCCATTCACATTTCCAACCACATTCAATATTTGTTCATTTCTTGCTCCATTAATGTTCTGCTCATGAGTTTCAACCACAGCATTTCTTGTAGCAAACACTTGTGGATTAGCAGAAACATTAAGATCTGAGTGTGTTGAATTGCAATTAAGAGACCTTTCATGAGTAGAAACCATAGAAAAGGCTTGGTTTACTGAAGGAAAGGGTTTAGCCAGTAAAACTTGAGATTTAATTCCATTGAACTCCTCCTTTAAACCTTTGATAAAACGTATGACAAAATCTGCATTATTGTTAACCTTAACCTCATTTAAGGCTGGACATTCACATCTTATGTCACAATGACAAATAGGCAATGGCCTTAGATTCAATAACTCTTCCCACAAGGTCTTTAAACCAGTATAATATTCATTCACAGTTGAAGAGCCTTGTTTCAAATTATAAATGTCTTCCTGCAGATCAGAGATTCTGAAAGAATCTCCTTGTGAAAAATGTTCATAGAGGTCTTTCCACACATCATAGGCTGTGTCTATCCAAATCACACTTTGGGCTATAGAAGGTGAGAGAGAATTTAAGATCCAGGATAAAACCATGTTGTTGCATTGTTCCCGGGCAGCATAAGAAGTATGTGTTTGATTTGGTGCCTTGACTGTTCCAGTAACAAAACCTAGTTTGTTTTTAGAGATTAAGGCCATTCTCATTGCCCTACACCATTGGTGATAATTTCTTTCATTCAAGGAAGGCTGAACCCGAACAAGTGATGGATTTTTACTCGGGTGCAGATAAAAAGGATTAGAAGCTGCTATCTCTTGATTAGCCAGGATCATATCACCAATTCATTCATAAATCCACAACTTCAGATTTCATCACTTCAACAATCATCAATTCCAACAACAGATCCCATTAAATGATTCAATTCAATCAAGAGATTTGACTAAATCACAATTCGACAAATTCATGTTATCAGCAATTCTGTGATTAAGAAAATGAGGTTGATGATTACCTCTAAGAGCTTAAGGAAATCAGAATTTAATTTCTTCTCATTGATTTATCATCCGCTCTGATACCATGTAGAATTTGACTAAATGGAAGCAGCAGAATGTAAAGATGAAAAACAATCAGAAAATGAGATAATGAAAAACTGCTGAAGAAGGAAAAACTGCTTCTTCTATTATTCACATTGATCACACAATTGGTTTTATATACATTTGGAATTCAAAGGAAAAATTAATTACAGAAGATGAGAAAATGAATTACAAAGAAGCTATAATTAACAACTGGCAACTTCATCATTTACATTTGAAGGAATTGGCGGCATCACCCGGGATCAAAAGAAACAGCAAAAACAGAAGCTGATGTCTTCTGCTTATTAAATGACCTGGCAGCCACGTTGACAGAAATAGTTGAGGTGGCAGCTGAGTTGGAAGCTGAGGTAGACATCAACGTGGCAGCTGAGTTGTCACCTGCATTTGCAACATCTATGTCTGCATTTCCAGCTTCAATATCTCTAGCTTCGACAGAGATTTTTATATTGACACTTTAAATTGAGTTTGTGTAATCTCGAATAATGATTACGAATTCTTTTATTAATTAAAGAATAATTAAAAAAAAGCTGATAGTATGCTCTTGAATGGCATTTATATCCACAATATTGACAAAGATTTGATTCTTGAATGTATTTTTGTATTTAACGCATTGAGCACCCAGTGATCAAGAATTTGTGAAGTGTTCTTATTGCGCTTTGGTGCTCACATTCATTACCTATATCTTTTCCCTTTTAAGCAAAATTTGAACGGTTGTGTTCTTTGGCTATCTCTTTCTAACTTTTTCCCTTTTTTTTTTCTTTTTTTCTAATCTAATAAGATGCGTGCCTTAAAATATTGAGGACCGAAGGAGAAATATGTCTAACTCAAAAAATAGAACTTTTAGAAAATCAGTGCCTTTCTTTTTCTTAGGGAAAATGTCCTCCAAAAATATTTTTGCAGAAAAAGAAAGAAATTAATAGATTCCAACAATGCGCACAGGGATATATGTTATTGGACATGAAAAAATACATCTCAAGACACTTTTACATCATCTTTTAAAGTTAAAAAAAAAAAAAAAAAAACCACTAAACTTTACAAGATAAAATCGTACCACAAGTATATCAAAACATCTGATTATTGACATCTCACAATTGCTCTAAAAAGAACAAAAGAGAAAAAATAATTTCTTTAAATACTAAGGCGCCATATTTCTGTATCAAATTCTAATTTAATATGTAACCATCTTTAAAATCATTGTGCAAAAACATATTATATTTACCTAATTTTGAATTAAAAAACCCCTGAAATTTTTCTTCAAAAAAAATAAGGAAGCAACGTTGGCAAAAATTCATATTGTATTACAAGAGTAATCATAACGAGGTGCAAGTTTTAATCGTAGTCATTAAATGATAAATGCTTTTTATTTATGAGGCTTATATACAAATTATATATAATATAGTATATAATTACAAGAGATTTATAGTATCTAGAAAATAAACAAAAAATATGAAATTTATTATAACTGATCTTAAATTTGTGGTTCAATTTAAATTTACGGCTCAGTTAGTAATATTAGTGTTGTACAACTTTTGCCACAAAATAGAGTAAGGTGTGACCAAATGAAATGAACAATGTATACAATTTCTTGATCTTCAAGTAAAATTTGATGGAAAAGATTCTGAGATATTAGAGAATGTTTTTTCTTTCCCAACTTAGAGAATGTTAATGGCCAAATGAATGTTTTTCTGATTAATTCTGTTCAAAATAATTTTATAGTTATAATTTTTTATTTGATAAATATGTATAAATATTATCAAGTCTTGTAACAAAAGAGGTAAATTACGTCTTAGTTGCAGTGGCATTCAGTTGCATACTATTGGCCAATTGTTATTTTCTTATCTTGAACAATTATTTTTTCTTTATTTTTGCTTCAAAAGTCTTCTTTTTGTCGACCCTTCAATTTTTTTTTATTTTCTTTTCTTTCATAATTTTTGTTCTTGGGTAGAGGGAAAATGTTTTTTTTTTTTTTACTTTTTGTTAAACTTTGATGTTTTTCATTTTCATTTGATGATCAAATTCCTCATCTACACTGTTTTTGTTTTTTATTTTCTTTATTTCTGTAGTTAGTAGAAAAGAAAATGCCAAATATAAAATATGACGAATATAGATGTCAAAATTTGAAAAAAATAGGTGAAGAGTTAAAAAATTAATTGCATTAAATGTGATATTTTGGATATACTTGGATTTCAACTCTTTTAAGAAGAGGTTCTTTAAATTGAATTAAAAAATATATATAAAGTTAATGTGGAGTTAAAAAAAGAGAATATTGATATATTGTGAATAGATAATTTTTTCGTAAAATAAAAATTATTTAAATTGAAAATTTTATTTAGATTTTACTACTTATAATAAAAAATATTCTAATAAGTTAAATTGGTAAAATCATTACCATTGTCTAAAAGGTAAAATATGTTACCTATTCTTGAACTTTCTTAAATTTTAAAATGTGAATTTAATTTTGCAGAATGTTCATTCATTTATGTATTTTGGCAAGTTAATATTATTTTTTGAAAATATATTCTTAAAAAAAATCAAATACATATGTAACTATTAAAACCCTTCTACCAAATACATCAAAAATTAAATTTCATAATGTATTTATAATTTTTAAAAAATTAATATATTCATTCCGTGCATTGCACGGGCAACAACCTAGTGGAAGAAAAAAACGAAAAAAAAGTATATATAGATAGATAAAATAAGTAAAACTACACATTTGAATTAACTAATAAGTTTAATTTCATGTTAAACTACTATTAAATTTACATTTCTGTCAAAAAATAATAATTTAAAAAATTCTTTGATTTTAACACAATATATCAGTTCGATTTGGTTCAATTGAGTAATTTTTCAAACTGAAAAATTTTCAATTTCATCAACTTCCAAATTGAACCTAAACCAACCCAAATAAAAAACCTCTAATTCAGGTTGATTAATTTTTGTTAATTTTTTCCTTCCTAGCTTCTCCATACTTGTGGCTTTTGCAACCCCATGCTTCCTTACTTTTGAAACATATTTAACTGGTTAAATTTAATTATATCTTTCAAAAAATAGAACTTTTAGAAAATCAGTGCCTTTCTTTTTCTTAGGGAAAATGTCCTCCAAAAATATTTTTGCAGAAAAAGAAAGAAATTAATAGATTCCAACAATGCACACAGGAATATATTTTATTGAACATGAAAAAATACATCTCAAGAGACTTTTACATCATCTTTTAAAGTTAAAAAAAAAAAAAAAAAACCACTAAACAGCACAAGATAAAATCGTACCACAAGTATATCAAAACATCTGATCATTGACATCTCACAATTGCTCTAAAAAGAACAAAAGAGGAAAAATAATTTCTTTAAATAGTAAGGCGCCATATTTCTGTATCAAATTCTAATTTAATATGTAACCATCTTTAAAATCATTGTTCAAAAACATATTATATTTACGTAATTTTTTAATTAAAAAACCCCTGAAATTTTTCTTCAACAAAAATAAGGAAGCAATGTTGGCAAAAATTCATAATGTATTACAAGAGTAATCATAACGAGGTGCAAGTTTTAATCTTAGTCATTAAATGATAAATGCTTTTTATTTATGAGGCTTATATACAAATTAGATATAATATAGTATATAATTACAAGAGATTTGTAGTATCTAGAAAAATAAACAGAAAATATGAAATTTATTATAACTGATCTTAAATTTGTGGTTCAATTTAAATTTACGGCTCAGTTAGTAATATTAGTGTTGTACAACTTTTGCCACAAAATAGAGTAAGGTGTGACCAAATGAAATGAACAATGTATACAATTTCTTGATCTTCAAGTAAAATTTGATGGAAAAGATTCTGAGATATTAGAGAATGTTTTTTCTTTCCCAACTTAGAAGTGTTTATAACTTCAGTAAAAGCCAGAAGATCAAGATCATTTAAGTGTTGTCAGAGGCAAGATGTATATAAAGGTTGTTGCCCCTTTCCTATCATCAACACAACTTCATCAAAAAATCCCCATCAACATCTCTTAGGGTATGCAACTTATCTCTTAGTATATCTTTTATTATAAGTTGCTCATTCTTTAATTTCAGTTTTACTATAGTTTGTAATAACAGAGTGCAGGCATCCATCAGCTATGGTGAAGGAGAAAAGAATCGAGATTTACTGCTACCGCTGTAAGAAGGGATTTAAGCTTGTATCGGGAATGGATGAGCACAATCAAGACGTCCACCGCGAAATTAAGAAATTGAAGACTATGGTGGACTGCAAGTTGTGCGGCACCTGGCTTAATACTGCTCGTGATCTTAAAGACCACAAAGCCCGCCACCACTCTGCCTGAACAGTGAACAAGCCAGGAAAATTCATAGCAAATGCCGCTCTTGCGAGGAAGGAAAATCTACAGCAATGCCTATCTACATCTATATGCATATCTTCTTCAAACCTGTGATAGAGACATATACATAGCTATATTTTGTGTATAAAACTATTTTGAAATAAGTTCTTTTGTACATAAATTAAAGAATGAACTTGAACTTTAGTATAAAAATGACTTGGGACACCTGTTGAGACTCAAAATATTCACGACAATCCCACGTAGACAACTACGTGGACATCCAGCTTAGCATCTACAGTAGCCACATCAGCAGGCAATGCCAGCTCGTCTTCTTTCTCTTTTCATCCCGACTGAATTTTGTATTTTTGCCACCAAGATTATACTGGTTGCCAGTTGTAATTATTAAATGTAATACATTTTTTTATTTTGTTTCAATTCCGTGTAAATGTATATAAGTAGCTGTATTGAATCACTTTGATGAGAAAAAGAGAAATATGTTTTCCCCAATTTTGTTCATTGCTCTCGTTGTTCACTGAATGCAGTTCATTTCATTTCTTCTTCACAATTATTCATTTTCGTCATGGTATTAGAGCACTCGACTCGATTTGATGATTTAATGTGGTGAAGTGTGAAATCCTAAGCATCAAACCTATGAGGTAATCGTTGGGTTTCTCATCTTTGTTTCTGTTGTTTCTGATTATGGTGTGAGGCAATCTTGTTTGATTGGGTTTTGTATGAATTTTGCATAATCTGAGTTTCACTACTAGAAACTGACCTATCAGCCACGACAAATTCCGTGGCTGATTGAACTCAGCCACAGAACAGCCACGGAAAAGTTTCCGTGGCTAAAGTCGGCGTGGCTGATTTATCAACCACGAAAAATATTTCCGTTGGTGATTAGCCACGAAATATTTCGTGGCTGATAAATAAATTCCGTTGCCGATTAATTCAAAATAATTAAAAATTATTTAATTCAAAAAATAGAAATCGGCCACGGAATACCATTCCGTGAGTGATTAGCCACGGAAATTCCGTGGCTGATTTGATAAATAGTAATAATAATTTATTTAATTTAAAAAGTGATCAGCCACGGGAATAGTTTTCGAGGGTAATCGGCCACGGAAATGTTCGTAGCTGAGTATATAATTTCGTGGCTGATTTAATTTCATATAATGAAAATTTTTTTAATTGAGAAATAATTCAGCCACGGAATTTTTGTGGCTGAAATTATTTTTGTGGTTGATCTAATCAGCCACGGAAATATTCCGTGGCTGATTTGGTAATCAGCCACGGAATTTCGTGGCTGTTAATGTGGCAGAATTGCCAAAAAAATTACCCACGGAATTTTCATAGCTGTTCCCTGTCTGATTTTTCAACCTGTTTTTAGAAAATACACATATCAAGACCTTACCAAAATCCTGTAAACATAATCAACATATCAACAATACACCCAACATATCAACAATCAAACTCCTGTAACCATACATCCAACATATCAACAATCAAACTCCTGTAACCATACACCCATCATATCAACAATAATCAAACACCCAACATATCAACAAACACCCAAGTCACAAAGTACAAAATAGAATAGATTAACAAATAAAACAAAGTCTAATAATATCCAACTCCCACAAGCAAATAAGGCATCACAAAATTGTCTCCACCACAGAATAGTAATAAGTAAGTTGTGACAGTCGATAAAAACTAATGTATTAGCTTTTCAAAGCTACAATCACGCATCATCATGAGTCCTCTCATTGTCTGTGGCTCCTCTAGATGAGCACGATTCTAAGTGCACCCGCATTGTGGCCATTATCTCATCCATTTGACGACGAGTCTCAAGTATGAGTTGCTCTCGACGCGCCATCTCCTCAGTGTGATTTGCTTGCATCTCTTGCATTTTGCGACCATAATCCTCATGCAGCTCATGAAGGACTCTGTGATCAACATAGCTAGTCCTCGCAGATGTGCTACTTCCAGACCTTGAACTCAGGATAGGCTGACATGCTGAACCAAGATCGGGGACACGTCCTTTCCTTACACCCCCAGCTGCTGTAAGCATAATGTTATCATAATCAACCACTGGAGACTCAGTAGCAGTTCCAGGTTCAACAGATGTCGAGGCTGTAGAGGAGACTTGTGTTTCTACCTCCTCAACCATCCTAGTAGCTCGTTCCTAAAAATTGAGTAAAGATTTTAGAAGGAATCAATAAGAATTCAATGAAAAATATTAAGTCAAATATACTATAATAATAACTTACATGAAGATCTCGATGATATGGTGTGATGAATTTCGTCCTCCCTTCAACCTCGTGTTGATGTAACTCTCTGTGAAGCTCAAGAGAATTTGGTAGAACACCACCATTCTTTGCTGCATGTAATAAATTTGTATGGTATTAATTTCTTTATGATTTAACTTACTAAGTATTCATATACCTAAAATTTATTCGATACTTACAATGCGATATGCATGTGCGAGATGTGGAATGGGTCCGCCCGTATGCATGCATGAGGCATTCTCTCCCTGGTTGCGACGATTACGAGAATTTTGCTCTGATCGTGCTAGTGTCTCTGGCGTCTGCCAATATGCTACCATAGCATCAAACACATCCTCAGGCATCCATGGAAGTTTAACTCTATCCTTTATCCATGCCTTTTTGGCTGAAGCAATAATCCCTCGGAATAGCTCCCCCGCCTTAGAGTTCCAAGCTTTTCAAACCATTTCACTATCCTCTTCCCTCCATCTATATCGTTTCTACAATAAAAAGAAATAATATAAGATACTTCAACTCAAAACTTTATAAAAGAGCAAGAAGATCACATAACATTTAATTATTAAACACTTGCCTCGAATTCTTGAAACCAAGTATTCTTCGTATCAAAGTCCACATGCAACCACCTTTTGTGCGGGACATCAAATTTCAGCTTGATGCGATACGAGATGCGATTATGAATTTTATATTGAATCTCTATGGGTCCAAACCTAACACAAAGACATTGATCAAAACTTAAAGTTATTCAACAAAAAGTATTGAAAATATAGTTTGAATTGTGGGTAAAACTTTATATTCTTTGTAAACATATATGATATACTTACACATTATCACTCCCAGGAAGAATGTGTATCATGGGTCGTTGCGATGAAGAAGGAATAGAGCAAGGGACAACGAAGTAGTAGTATTATCACCAGCGACAATGCTCCCATCTGATGAAGGATTACGTGGAGTGCGTGACACTGGAACATTGGAGGTAGATGGGGCGGGGTGCTCGGAACGAAAATATGAACTACTCAGAGGCATATCTACAAAGCAAATGATTAGTTAGCTTGCAAATTAAAAAATAATATACAATAATATATGTAACAAAAGTAAAAGATATGAAGATGTAAAAAGAATATTTTACTCGTCCTCAATTTCAATCGATTCATCGGCATCATCTTCCTCATTTTCAGACTCATATTCAATCTCTTCATCGGTAGTTTCATCATTACCATCACTCCTACTGACATCCTCTTCTCCTGTAGCATCCCAATCACGTAGAGGATCAAGTTGATCATCTTGAATTTGTAATGGTGTGCCAATAGAATGGTCATTTTGATAAGCGTGTTCAACTTGTGGAACATCAAAAATCTCTCTTGCTTTAACGTGAAAAACAGCCCACCAGTCACGCATATCACGTCTTGTACTCGGATATGGAGAGTAGTATACCTGAATTGCTTGATGGGCTAGCACAAATGGTTCGTATTTTGGCCACCTTTTTCTATGATTTATTTCCACCAAATTGTACCTTGGATGAACTTTCATACTGTCACGAGATCGTGGATCAAACCATTCACACTTAAACAATACAGTATTCTTCTCTGGCAAGCCAGGATATTGTACACGAAGTATTTCTTGTATTAATCCATAATAGTCTCCTTCAGTTGTTGATTGAGAATAAGTCGTGCCTCGAATGCACACCCCATAATTCATTGTTGATTTTCCTTCTCCATGGCTCATGGTGTGAAAACAATATCCATTAATATAGTAAATGGAATATGCTTCAACTGCCATTAAAGGGCCTCTTGAGAGGTCCTTTAAAAACTGATTGTCAATATTATTCTCGGTACCCAAAACCTAATCAAATAATTTAATATTAGTACTGTAAAGAGTAGAGATGCTATAATTTGCACAAACATGACATTACATACATGGCTACGGAACCAGCTAGCAAAGTGGGTCTCAATCTCCTTGTTAATGTCACGATGTCCGAGTTGTGGATGATGGGTGTGCAATTGACCAATAAACATACTGAAGTGATAGCATAAAAATAACTTAGTATATATTACTATCGCACTGAAGAGTTAGAAGAGAAATCATCTGTAAACTCAACTTTTAATAAACCTGATAAACGGTTCCACCTCCGAACAGTTCAGCAACACATAAAGATGGGCAGCTTTGTATTCCTCATCAGTAAGCCACCGCATATAAGATCTACCTATCGACCGCCCGGCAAACTGAAAATCGATAAATTATTTGCGGAATGGCCGACGTCACCGCCATCATCGTGTCGACTTGGACGCCTACTTCTTGTTACCACATGCGGCTCAAAATAGTATGTTGTAAAGTTAGAAGCCTCTTCGACCAAGTAAGCATTGACTATAGACGCTTCAACTCTTGCCTTATTTCTAATCTTCTTTTTCAAATGATAGAGGTATATACATATGGTAAAAGCAATTTAAGCATTGACATAATACGAAGAGATAAAATTGGAAAATGAACTTTTTAGACAACAGTACTAGATGAACTACCTTTCAAAAGGAAACATCCAACGGTATTGAACTGGACCGCACACACGAGCTTCATATGGTAAATGAACTGGAAGATGCTCCATTGAGTTGAAGAATGCGGGTGGAAATATTCTCTCCAACTTACATAATATAATAGAAATATTTTCCTCCAACTCTCTCATCTTACCCACAGTCAACTTAGTGGCACATAACTCATTAAAAATATGCTAAACTCAGTTAAAGCATTCCAAATCGACTCTGGTAGCATTTATCTGAAAGCAGTAGGCAACAAACGCAACAGGAAAACATGGCAATCATGACTCTTCGTGTTTATCAACTTAGACTCCCGGATATCAACACATCTAGATAGGTTCGATGCATAGCCATCAGGAAATTTTAGATCCTTTATCCACTCAAACAAAATGCGTTGTTCTTGTTTGGAAAGACAATAAGTTGCCTTTGATCTGATGCTCTCTCCGGGATCTAATGCCAGTTCTTTTCTTCAGCATAGTTCTTTGATGTCATAACGAGCATTTAGGGTATCTTTTGTTTTACCTTTTACATCCATTACTGTGTTGAAAACATTATCAAAATAATTTTTAACTATGTGCATGACATCTAAGTTGTGTCGAACAAGCAATGAAGACCAATAAGGGAGTTCCCAAAATATGCTTTGTTTTGTCCAATTGTGACTGCTGAGATACCCTTCGGGAATGTCTTCACCGCCGGTATTAGTAACCTTAGTAATATTCTGAACTCGTTGCCAAATTTCTTCACCCGTGAGCCTGGGTGGTGATGGATCGTTTTCAACACGATTTTTCAAAAAATTGGTCTTGTTTCTTCTATACGGGTGATCCCGTGGGAGAAATTGGCGGTGAACATCAAAGAAACATGTTTTTCTTCCATACCGAAGTTGAAATTCCTTACTCTTTTCCATACAAATTGGGCACGCCATGTGCCCAGAAGTTGTTCACCCAGATAACATCCCATATGCAGGAAAGTCTCCTATTGTCCACATAAGCGCAGCCCGCATATTGAAATTATGCTTTCTAGAAATATCATACGTCTGAATACCCACACGCCAAAGTGATTTCAGCTCCTCAATAAGTAGTTGGAGATACACATCAATCATCTTCCTAGGATCTCTTGGTCCCGGGATTACCGCTGCTAAAAACATGTAAGGTGTCTTCATGCACATCCAAGGTGGCAAATTATAAGGGGTGATAATGACAGGCCAGCAAGAATATGACTTGCCAGACATACCAAAAGGTGCAAAGCCATCTGCACATAATGCCAATCTTACATTGCGTGGCTCATGTGCGAAGTCTGGATGTTTTATGTCGAAATCCTTCCACGCTTCGCCATTTGATGGGTGATTCATTTCATCGCCCTGTTGCGTATGGTCTTTATGCCATGTCATATGCCCGGCTGTTTCTTTTGACGCATAAAGCCTCTGCAGCCTCGGAGTAATGGGTAGGTAATGCATTTTTTGATATGGAATAGGTTTGGATTTTTCCAAAATTCTTAACTTGTATCGGGGATGATTACAGAATTTGCAATTCATTAACTCCTCATCATCTTTCCAAAAGAGCATACATCCATTGACACATACATGAATCTTCTCAACTGGCAACCCAAGAGCTTTCACAAACTTCTTAGTCTTGTAGAAATCATTCGGCACTTTATTCCCATCATCTGGTAGAATTTCATTCATAAGACTGGCCCAATGGTCGAAATGAATATCTGGCATATTCTGCTCTGACTTCAAATGCAACATTCGTGACACAACTAACAACTTTGAATGTCGTACACAACCTTGAAATAGTGGCTCATCTGCCTCGTGCAGTAGATCATAGAATTGTTGTGCATTGGGATTCGGTGCTTCCTCCTCAATATTAGATGGACCCACGGCCCAATTATCATTGAAGGAATGACCCGCAGCATCATGTACCATTTCTCGATATCTATTTGTGGTTTCGTGATGGTCCGATACTACATGAGGCAGTTCTTCTTCATGGATTTGATACTCTTCTCCATGGGAAGTCCAAATAAAATAATTCGGCATAAAACCTTTGTTTAGAAGGTGAACATGGCGAGGTTTCACGACTTTGGAATTTCGAAGCTTGCACCTAGAACATGGACACCTTGTCGTTGCATCGCGAATGAATTGTGGTTGCGCACATGCAACCGGATGAACTCGTCGAGTCCTTGTGTAAACTCTTTTGTTATGCCTCGACGAGCCGGGAGGAGTCGATTATACATCCAACTTCTATCTCTATTCATTTTAACTGACTATATGCCACCTATTTTAACAGGAAACTTTAAACTAGTTTTCAAACATGACAATAATTTTAAGATACTTAGAAATATTGTAACTAATTTCCAAAATATTCATGCATAAACACACATATCAAACACGCTAATAAACATACTAAAATAGGCTTTACCCCTTTTACATAAATGGATACCATATCACATAAAACATTTTAACTTACTTTGATTTACAACCAATTTTTTAATGAATTTGTGTACAATATATATTTTTATAATTAATTTATTACGTATTTATTGCACCATGGGACGACCATATGCTTTCTCAAGTCGGCTTTGACTCAGGTTGATGAAGTCCTTTTTTAATTTTTTCCCCTACTAAATGACAAATTCTTTTAACTTGTAACTATAATAAAATCGGCAATGCATTGAGGGGCAAAAAGGGAATCATATTTTGGCTTGATGTTCTCCAAGGTGGATTTGGGGTACTATACACGACTGTAGCAAAGTGAGGTTGATCTACTGTGTTGTTAGTAAATAAAGCTTGCTTAAATATATTTGTGTTTAATTAATTAACATTATTTAGTTCCATAAAAAAAATTTATTTACAAAGATATTCGAGTCTTTTTCAAACAGGTACTGATTTTATTACTCTTTTCATTTAAATTTTAATATTTTTATTTTTGAATCTGAATTTTTAAAAATACATATTCACTTTTTAAAATACATAATAAAAAAATATAAATTTTGCTACATTATTAATATTTTTCATTAATAAGGATAAGATATTAATTTACTTATATTTAAAATCTCTGATGAATCTTTGACCTTTTTCTTATTGATTTAGTGCGAATAGTAGTTGATTTATGAGTCAGTAAAATTTATACTTTTAAAATAGAAGAGGTTGGTTTTGGAAGTTAAATTAATTTTAGTTATTGGTTTATAAATCACAAGTTAATTATTAAATTAATGTGTTATTATTTGAAAAATTAAAAAGATAAGATTATTTTAAATTAATATTTTTTAATATAAATCATCTATAGTTTGTAGCATATATTGTTATAAAAAAAATAACAAAGTAATAATTTAATTAGTTAGAAAATATTCTTTATAGTTTATAGTATATTATTATCTAATAAATGGTAAGATTATTAATTTAATTAGTTATAAATATTTGTTATTAGGTGATATATTCTCAATTGTAGTGAAATTCATTCAAGTCTGTTGAATAGTAAACACACACATGTGAGCATGAAGGACGAAGCAAATTAAGTGTTGTGTATATTCTATGAGCATAGAAGGACGAAACATTAGTGAACAAAACGAAAGAAGACAAAATACAAAAACAAATGCATTCCAAAAGAACAAAGTTATAAGAGGATAATATACAGTGGTGTGTGACAAGAAGAAAGAACAAAAGAAGACACAGCAAGCAACAATTACAAGATGAAAAAGAAGACAAGAGTAGCCCGTGAACAATGCACTAAGTGCCGTTTGGGAAACAAGGACAAAAGAAGACAAGAAGAAGCAACCGGACTTCTGTAATTGAAAGAAAATAAATCAATTGAAAAATGAAGAAAAAAATGTAGGTTCAAAGAATGAAGAAAAAAATTCAGTGAAGTGCATCCAAATTACATCCGTTGAACACACATTACACACATTGCTCACTCACAATAATAGAAAAATTGAAAATTTCAAGCCATTGAGTTGAAGAAGTAAAGAGCAGACTTCTCTATGAGTTACCTCTGCGACGGCAAACAGTGGGAGCAGACTCCTTTGGGGAGGCACCTCTGCGGCGGCAAACGGCGAGGACCAACGCACGACGGCGACGGCGAACGGCAAGGACCAGCGCGACAAGAGTGACGGCAATGGCGACGGCAACAAGGTGCGGGATCAAAGCAAGGGAAATGGGTCTGGCAAATAGAAGAAGGAAAGGCCGATTGAATCAAGTTCAATTTGTTGCCAGAAATGGAATTGAGATATGCCCTATAATTTGTACATCTGCAAGGGAATTTTCTGTGGCTATTTTGTGGCTATTTTGTGGCTATATTGCCACGGATCAGCCACGCCATAATTAAAAAAATTTTCAAAAATATGTTGTGGCTGATTCGCAGCAGATTTGCTACAAATCAGCCACAGATTTTTTACAAAAAATTTTGAATTTTTAAAAAATATTCCGTTGCTGATTCGTATCAAATCAGGTGCGAATCAGCCACAAAAAATTTCCGTGGCTGATCAGCAACGTATTGACCACAAAAATATTTGATTATATAACGACATTTAAAAAAAAACCGTGGCTGATTCGTAGCAAATCAGCCACGGATCATCCACAAATAATTTTCATAAAATTTTTAAATATTTTCGTGGCTGATCCATAGGTGATCAGCCACGAATTTTTCCTTGACAACCTTAGTCGAATTCTCCCACGAATCAGCCACGATATTTAATCCGTGGCTGATCCGTTGGTGTTGTGTGGGTAATCAGCCATGCATGAATTCCGTGGCCGAATTCCGTGGCTGATACACCAGTTTCTAGTAGTGTTTTATGGTTATGGCTAACCAAGAAATAGCTGCTTCCAGTCCTTTTTATGTGCATTCGAGTGAAAATCCTTCCTTAATTCTTATTCAACCTCCTTTAAATGAGAGAAATTATCATCAATGGTGCAGAGCAATGCAGAGATGGCTTTGATTTCTAAAAACAAATTAGGTTTTGTTAATGGTATGATCAAAGCACCAAGTCGTACACTTAGTTCATATGCTGCTTGGGAGTAATGTAACAATATGGTCCTCTCTTGGATCTTAAACTCTGTTTCATCTCCTATAGCTCAAAGTGTAATTTGGTTAGATACAGCCTGTGATGTTTGGAATGATCTGATGGAATGATTTTCCCAAGGGGATTCTTTTAGAATATCTGATCTTCAAGAAGATATATATAATCTAAAACAAGGATCATCAATTGTGAATGAATATTATACTAGTTTGAAGACATTGTGGGAGGAGTTATTGAATTTGAGACCACTGCTTATTTGTCATTGTGATCCAAGATGTCAATGCCCAGCTTTGCCTGAGGTTAAGACAAATAATGATGTTGACTTCATTATCAAATTTATCAAAGGATTGAAAGAGGAGTTTAATGGAATTAAGTCTCAAGTTTTATTAACTAAGCCTTTTTCTATAGTGAACTAAGCTTTCTCTATGGTTTCTACATATGAGAGATCACTTAATTACAACGCTACACACTCTGATTTTTCTGTTAACTCTCAAATGTTTGCTCCAAGAAATTCTCTGGTTAAATCCCCTATGCACACTACAAACGCTTCTAAGAGTGAACAGTTATTAAATGTAGTTGGTAATATGAATAGGAAGGGAGTACAATTTGTTGGGAATCATAATTACAGAAAAGGAAACAATATGAATAGAAAGCTGCTTTGTACTTTCTGTGGATTGCAAGGGCATACAGTTGATAGATGCTATAGTAAACATGGATTTTTAGCTGGTTATAGAAGTAAGACTAAGTTTTCAGGAGGTCTTGGTTTAATGTCAGAGGCAAATGCCACAGTAGACAGTCATGTTTTTCAGCCCAATTCTCATGCTGTAAATCAAGCTACAGGTTGCTCAACTACTTCAATTGATTCACTGCCTTCAAAATATGTGACACAAGAGCAATATCAAAACCTATTAAATATTATTCAAGCTCAACACCTACATTCAAACAATAAATCGTAAGCAGATTCTAAACATACTCATTCTGTCAATCAAGCAAGCCTCACTCCTAATTTCTCAAACTCTTCTCAAGTTGCCCAAAGTGCAGGTATAAATTCCTCTATTTGGATTTTAGATTCAGGGGCAACAGACCATATTTGTTCCTCTTTGAATCATTTCATTAAATATCATCCTGTTTTAAACATTTCAGTTAAGTTGCCCACTAGTGACATTGTTCATGTTTCACATATAGGAAATGTCCAGTAAACGCCTCATTTAGTCCTGCATCAAGTTCTCTTCATTCCTCAATTTTCCTTTAACCTAATATCCATTAGTAAACTGAACCATCAGTTAAATTATGTCATAATCTTCAAAAATGACTGTTGCTTTATCCAAGATCCTCATCTTGGATAGATGATTGGATTAGCTAGGATGTCTGGCGGCCTTTACCATCTTGATCTTCATCAGTCTACTTCCTCAGCCCATACAACTAGTATTGCACCTAATGGTGATTTCAGTAATATGTCTATAATAAATCCTTGATCTGGCATTTCAGTTTGGTCATTTGTCTTTTAAGCAGTTGTCAGAGATTCATGAAGCAGATTCTTTAGTTGTTTTACCTGATGAAAATGCTTTTTGTCCAATCTGCCCTTTAGCTAAACAACACAAGTTATCTTTTCCATTGTATCATGGAACTGTTGATACTATTTTTAATCTCATTCACATGGACATATGGGGACCTTTTAACATTTCTACAATATAAGGGCATAGATATTTTCTTATTATAGTTGATGATTTTAGTAGATTCTGCTAGGTTTTTTTGTTGAAACAAAAATCAGAGGTTAGTTATTTGATACAACACTTTGTTGCTTATGTTGAAACACAACTCAACAAAAGAATAAAAGTTTTGAGATCTTATAATGGCCTTGAATTTAAGCTTACTGATTTCTATCATTCCAAATGAATCATTCACCTAACTTCTTGCCCTTACACATTTAAACAAAATGATATTGTAGAGAGAAAACATCAATATATTCTAAATGTAGCTAGGGCTCTTAGATTTCAATCTCAAATACCACTTTCTTATTGGGGTTATTGTATTCAACATGCAGTTTATTTAATCAATCTTACTCCTACTCATGTTTTACATCAACTTACTCCATATGAAAAATTTTATCATAAGTTGCCATATTATAGTGCACTTAAGGTTTTTAGTAGCTTAGCATATGCTTGTGTTCAGGAGCCTCACAATAACAAGTTTGATTCTAGAAGTAGACCTTGTGTTTTTCTTGGCTTTTCTCAATCTACAAAAGGTTATCTTTTACTTAACTATTTTTCCAAAGAAATATTCATGTCTAGGCATGTTTCCTTTGTAGAATCTCATTTCCCTTTTATTCACAAAACTTTATTACCTACTCCTAGTACAAATGATCTTGTATTACCTTTGCCATATTCTTCTATATACACTCCTTCTCCCATATCCTCTGCACAGATTCCTGAATCTACATCTGAACTACCAACCTCATCAGACTCTCCTATGCCTACTAGAAGATCAACTAGACAACCTATTCCACCAACATATTTGTCTGATTATGTTTGTTCTAAAGTCCATAAAGTTGCTATTCCTCATTTTCTAACTTCTTCTACTGCTAGCTCAACTTTTTTGTGTAATTCTGATCTGCATTCTGATCCTAAACATTATTTTGAGGCCATGAAATCCAAGGAATGGTGTGTAGCAATACAAGCTGAAATTTCAGCCTTAGAAGCTAACCATACTTGGCAATTGGTTCTTTTACCTCAAGGCAAGTAGTCTATTGGATATAAATGGGTATATCGTATTAAGTACAAGGCTAATAGAACCATTGATAGGTACAAAACTCGATTAGTAGCAAAAGGGTATGCCCAACAAGAGGGAGTAAATTTTTTGGACACTTTTGCCCTTGTTGTCAAAATTACCACAATTAAACTTATGTTGGCTTTGGCACCCAAGTCTAATTGGTACATCCATCAGTTAGACATTAATAATACCTTCTTACATGGAGATTTGTCAGAAGAGGTGTATATAGACTTGCCTCCTGGTTTTGCCTCTGTTGATCCAAATCTGGTTTGTAGATTAGACAAATCCTTGTATGGACTCAAACAAGCTAGTAGGCAATGGAATGCCAAGCTCACTGGTTTCTTAATTTCACTGGGTTTTCACCAATCCAAAAATGATTATAACTTATTTTTCAAACAGCTTGATGGTGTATTTCTTGCTCTTCTGGTTTATATTGATGATATTCTTGTGATAAGGAATCAGTTAGTTGCTATTACTGATATAAAGGTTTAATTATATCATCAATTTCAAATCAAGGATTTGGGGGAGTTGTATTATTTTTGGGGTTTTGAAGTGCATAGAAATACAGCAAGTATCACATTGTCCCAGAAGAAATTTGTGATTGATCTTTTGCAGACATATGGTTATTAAACTCTTGTATAACCACACCTTTAGACAATAAACTTAAACTTGCTGTTGGTGATTCAGAATTGTTTTCTAATATTTCCCTCCACCGAAGTTTAGTTGGGAAACTCTTCTATTTGACTCACAGCCGACCAGTTATCACTTTTGTCATCCAGCATCTTAGTCAGTTTTTTACTGCTCCTACTGTCTTCCAAATGCAAGCTGTGTATAGAGTTCTTCGATATCTCAAAGGATCAGTTGAATTGGGTTTACATTTTCCTGCTGATTCCTCATTTGATCTTCAGGTTTATTCATATTCTGATTAGGCAGTTTGTCTTGCCTCTGGAAGATCTATTACTGGTTTTTGTGTTTACATGGGTTCTGCACTTGTCTTATGGAAGTCCAGAAAGCAATCTGTTGTTACTTGCAGCTCTGCAGAAGCAAAGTATAGAGCTTTGGCACAATCGATTTGTGAGTTGAAATGGATTCTGCATATTTTCCAAGAGCTTGCCCTTTCTTCTTCTCTTCCTGTTCCAATTTTTTGTAATAATAGAAGTGCAGTCTACCTAGTTGAAAATCTAGTGTTTCATGAACGGACAAAACATATTGAGCTTGATTGCCACTTCATTCGAGATTTGTACCAAGCTGGAATCATTAAACCGTTACCAGTTTGTCCATCTCAACAATTAGCAAACATTTTTACCAAGGCTCTTCCTCGAGCTTCCTTTCATCTTTTGCTCTCTCACTTAGGCATCTCCTCTGCTTCCAACTTGCGGGGGGCTGTGGAGACTCAAAATATTCACGACAATTCCACATTGGCATCTATGTGGACATCCAGCTTAGCATCTATAGTAGCAGCCAATGCCAACTTATCTTCTTTCTCTTTTGATCCCGACTGAATTCTGTATTTTTGCCGCCAAGATTATGCTGGTTGCCAGCTGTATACAGTTTTCTGTTTTATTTCAATTCCATGTAAATGTATATGAGTAGCTGTATTTGAAGGCTTAAAATGGCAAAAATGATGAAAATAAAAGCATGTTAGGATAACAAAAAATTTTCCTCTTTGATTAGATGGCCCTCTTTGCACTGGTGTAGATGTCTGTATAAGGATATTTGAGGCTAGTGGATCACGTCCTTGCAAACATCTATTGTGTCTCATTCACGCGAAGCTTTTAATCTTCTGAAATAGTACCAGTAGCACGGCTGGTGAAAGCTTGAAAATTGGGTTTTGATAAGCTTTGGTGAAAGTTTCAACAAAACTTTTTCTTTAATCTTACAACCAAGTACTCTTTGGAAATAAAACAACCAAAAGTTCTCATGCCAATGAATCACTTCAAACTCTCCCGAGAAATGAACAACTAAGTGCTATTTAAATTCATTTGCTTACCTTTGATTTTAAAATCAAAAGCTCTACTAATGCACAACAAATGGAAAGCTCTTTGATTTAAAAATCAAAAACTCCACTAGTGCATAACAAAACGAAAGCTCTTTTGGTTTAACATTCAAAAGCTTCATTAATGCATAAGAAAAGGAAATCTCTTTTAATTTAAAAATGAAAAGCTTCACTAGTGTATAAGAAAAAGAAATAGCACTATTTTTCCATTGCTTTTCTTTGATTTAGAATCAAAGGATCCCGTAGTGCAAATAAAAAAGAAAGAGCACTACAATTCATTTTCATGAATTTGAATCATTACCCCAGAGAGAATCCATTCACGTGCAATTGGACCAAAAAAATTATTTATTCTTGAGTTTGAACTCCCATAAATAATAAATCTCAATTATTTATTTTCTAGAATTTATTAAACAACCCAATAAATAATTAACAAGCCCAAATAGACCATCCTTAACCCAAATCTTTCATGACTTAAGGGTCATTCTGGGGACCAAAAGACACATCGACTTAGCTACTAAAATGATCAAAATATCATTGTTATATAAATAACTATATTTTACATTTTAAATAATTCCTAATATCACCATAAGAAAATATTAACCCCAAGGACAATGGTGCGTAAGCAAAGCTTTTGACCTATAGGTATAATGACTAAAATACCCCTCTACGCATCGTCGTGCAATTAAAGAGGAAGAGTGTACTAATACCTCTCTAATAGACATCTACTATCCTTAGACCTCCAGTCCAAAGATCCACAACTTCTGGAATGTTTTCACTTTTCAAGGGAGCTACCCTGAAGTAAACATTCAAGTCATGTTCCCCAGGGCCCTGGATAATTAAATCATTTGAACAGTCACAAAGAGCGATATAGCGTAGAAGCTATCTTGTACAAGTCTGTCTTAACTAACTAGTTACATATACCCAACATACAAGTATATTGGTTCTGCAAAAGAACCTCAACTATAGTATATCAAAGTATATATTTCTAGCTTCGTCAAATTACCAACTCATACTCAAGTAGTAGAGTATTAGTCCACGCTGAGCAGTAATAGTCTGGATTTTTTTTAAATAGTACTTTTAAAAACCACTATTACAGGTCATGTTCTACGTATTCGAAATACACTCATGCTATGAAATGGGTGGACTACTCACTGGCTAAAGGTAAGCCATTCCCCATTTATAATTCATAACACAATAACCTATACATGATGAGATTTCCATTCTCATCAATCGATTAAGAACAAACATTTATGTGTTAAGTAACCTGTGATCCATACCTCATTGTGAAAGATCACCATTCACATGGATCACTTACTTAAACATAATAGGTCATTTTTAAACAAAAATCGTGCACAAATAAAATATAAATTCACAAGTAAATTTTAAGAATAAATTCTTTATTTAATATTACATCAGATAAATTAGAGGGCATATATTCCAACAATCTCTCACTTGCATTCTGAGACTAAGAAAGTCCGTAAGTGCCCACCCCTATGGTGTCTAAGTGTCTCTTGAGAACTCTCTCAACCAAAGGCTTGGTGAAGGGATCTGCTAGGTTGTTCTCCGAGGCTATCTGTTCCACTATGATTTCCCGTCTCTGAATGAAATCTCGGATCAGGTGGTATTTCCTCTGGATGTTCTTCCCCTTCTTGTGGTTCCTGGGTTCTTTGGATTGTGAAACTACTTCAGAGTTGTCGCAATACACCACAATTGGTCTGTCCATGTCTGGCACAACTCTAAGTTCTGAAAGGAACTTCCGATGCCAGACTGCTTCCTTGGACGCTTCCGAAGCTGCCACATACTCAGCTTCCATGGTTGAGTTAGCAATACAATATTGCTTAATACTCCTCCATGAAATAACTCCTCCACGAAATAGTTCCTCCAGACAAGGTGAAGACATATCTACTAGTGGATTTTCTCTCATCCTTATCCGCCTGAAAATCTGAGTCTGTGTATCCAATAGGAACCAAGTCGTCAGCCCTATAAACCAGCATATAATCTTTCGTACCATTGAAGTACTTAAGAATATGCTTTACAACTTGCTAATGAACCTCCCCAGGATTTAACTAATATCCACTAACTAAACCTACGGCAAAGCAGATATCTGACCTAGTACACAGCATGCGTACATAAGACTTCCCACAGCCGAAGCGTAGGGAATCCTACTCATCCTGTCTTTTTCCTCTTGAGACTTATGACAGTCCTTAGAATAAAAAGACAACCCATATCTGCAAGGGATTAGAGCTTCCTTGCATGAGTCCATGCTAAACTTGGCAAGCATCTTGTCAATGTATGTCGCTTGGGATAATCCTAACATTCTCTATTTCCTATTTCTAAGAAGTTTAATTCCGAGAATGTAACTAGTTTCTCCCAAACCCTTCATACTAAATTGACTAGACAGCCAAACCTTAGTAGATGACAATGTCCCTACATCATTCCCAACGAGTAGAATATCATCCACATATAAAACAAGAAAAATCATATTTATGCCTTCCAATTTCCTGTACACGCATGGTTCATCCTCGTTTTGAATGAAATCATAAGACTTTACAGTCTCATGAAAACGAATGTTCCATATTCTAAATGCCTGCTTAAATCCATAAATAGACTTCTTAAACTTGCAAACTATATGTTCCTGGCCTTTAGCAATAAAACCTTCCGATTGGGACACATAGATGTCTTCGTTAAGATGGCCATTAAGAAATGTCGTCTTGACATCCATTTGTCATATCTCATATTCGTAATGACATGCAATGGCAAGGAGGATATGGATGGACTTAAGCATGCCTACCGGGGAAAAGGTTTCATCATAATCGATTCCCTCTTTTTGAGTATACTGTTTCACCATAAGCCTAGCTTTGAAGGTTTCCACATTCCCATCCGCTCCCATTTTCCTCATGTATAGCCACTTACACCCAATGGGTTTTATTCCTTCAAGTGAAGCTACAAGATCCCAAACCTGATTGAAGTACATAAACTCAATCTCGACTTTCATTGCTTCATGTTATAGATCTGCATCGGCATCAGTAATAGCTTCTTCGTATCTAGTGAGATCTTGTTCCTGATGGTTAGAGACCAACTCGAAAGCCTCTTCTGTCCATCTTTTTTGAACTCTAGATATCCTCCCACTACAACGAAGCTCCGTTTGTACAGGTTCTTGAGGTTGTGCCTCTTCTTGTTCTATAATCAGGTCAAAAGAAGTTGATTTCAAAGATAACTTCTCTTGGAGTTCCAACCTTGTTAAACCTTTAGTCGAAGTACTTTGATCATCCTCCAAGTATCTAGCATTAGTACTTATTAGTACTTTCTGCTCCTTGGGATGATAAAAGTAACCTTCTTTTGTCCCTTTTGGATACCCAATAAAGTAGCATAATTCTGATCTTGGTTCTAACTTGTCTCCCTTGATCAGTACATAAGCTGGACAGCCCCATATTCTGAGATGATTTAGACTTAGCTTATGTCCAGTCCATATCTCATAGGGTGTCCTAGTTACTGACTTGGAAGGCACCAAGTTCAGAATGTATGTCACTATTTTCAAGGCATATTCCCAAAAAGAGACCGGAAGAGTAGCATGAGACATCATGCTTCGGACCATTTCCATTAATGTCCTGTTCCTTCTCTCAGCTACTCCGTTTTGTTGGGGTGTACCCGACGCAGAGAGCTGAGATACTATTCCGTGATGTACCATGTAATCCTTAAACTCACTGAGGAGGTATTCTCCACCACGATCCGATCGTAAGGTTTTGATCAGTTTACCTGTCCAACGCTCCATTTCAACCTTAAACTCTTTAAACTTGTCAAAAGAGTCAGACTTGCGTCTCATCAGGTAGACATAACCAAACCTTGCACAATTATCCATGAAAGTGATGAAGTACTCAAAACCCCCTCTAGCTTGAGTAGACAAGGGGCCACACACATCAGTATGAACAAGACCTAATATCTCCTTGACTCTATTAGCCTTTTGGGTAAACGACCTTTTGGTCATTTTTCTCATAAGGTAGGATTCACATTGAGGCCAAGTTTCCAATCTTAATGAGCCCAGGGGCCCATCATGGATTAACCTCTGAATCCTGGTTAAGTTAATATGACCCAACCTTAGATGCCAAATATATGAGTCATTAACATTAGTCTTTCTCTTCTTACTTAAAGGTTCAAATTGAGTGTTATTTATTTGATTGTTTGTAAGATTTAAAAAGAATAAGTTTCCATTCATGTGCCCTGTAGATAAAACTTCTTCATTTCTACTGATAGTAATATCAGAATGGAAAGAAACAGAATATCCATGATATTAGCTTTGCAACTGAAATCAAATTCTATTTAAAACTGGGTACATATAAAATATCCTTTAATACAACCACTTTATTACAATCAAAGACTAGATCTAGCTCTCTCACTATAAGGGCCCATACTCGTGCTCCATTTCCTACTCATAGTCCATGCTCGCCCTTCTGGAGTCTTCTTATCTTCCTAAACTCCTGCAAAGAGTTACAGATATGATCAGTAGCACCAAAATCAACAATCCAAGTGGAAGTTAATCTAACTATTGAAATAAACTCTACATAGAGAACAATACCTGTAGGGTTTTTCTTGACCTGAAATTCTGGACACTCATTTTTCCAGTGTCCTTTCTACCCGCATTTGAAGCATTTGCCTTTGGGCTTGTTATGCTGGTTCTTGGGCTGGGCCTGTGCATTTCCCTTCTTCTTCTTGAACTTCCTAGGCTTGGGCCCAGTTCTAGAAGAAAAAGTCCTAACAATTATAGCCTTGGACTGTGACTTCATGATCTTCTTCGCCACGTGGAGCTCTTTCATTAACTCAATTAAAGTTATGTTCAATTTGTTCATATTGTAGTTCAATTTGAACTGAGTAAAAAAGCCCGACAGAGATTCGAGAACCATATCCACTTAGCTCCGGGGTCAATAACAGCCCCTAAGACTTCTGCTTCTTCGAAAGCAGCAATCATTTTGAGTATATGCTCCCTAACTGATGCTCCATCAGCCATCTTAGTGTTTATGATCATCCTAAGAGCTTCCTGCCTTGTGGGCCGGCTTTTATCGGCGAACATCATGGCTAATGATTGGCTAATGTCATATACAGTGGTCATGTGCTTGTGTTTTGATTGGAACACATTAGACATGGAGGCCAACATGTAGCATCAAGCCATTTCGTTGGCCTTCTTCCATATTTTTTTAGCCTCACGCTCTTCCGCAGTAGAACCCTCCCCAATAACGGGGCAGGTTTCAAAGATGACATACTTACACTCCTCAACTGTGAGTATCATGTCCAAGTTCTTTTTTCAATCCACATAGTTTGGTCCTGTTAGCTTATTCTCACGGAGAATAACGGCCAAAGGACTAAAAGAACCTCCACCAACCATTTCTGAAATATCGAAAATAAACGAAAATTTAGTTTGTGAAAAAACAAAATAATTTTTGACTTTATCCTCATATTAAATCCGATAATAGTTAACCCTATCATTATTATCTTTAATATGATTAATTTGGCTCTTAGAAAAAACTGACATAACTTCTTAAGAAGATTAACAGTTTTCTAAGCTTAGTGTATTAACCACTACAAATTAATTTCCCTTCTAGGTAATGATCTAGAAGATTACTCCATCGTGGGATGACCGTTTTTTCTCATTTTTTATGGACATTCCCCGCACTATAACCTCCAACGTGGACTAACAGATCATAGCACGTGTCCCGGGTTATTAATTACATCCATTCATTAGTTCTAGATCCTTGTAGTATCCCCATCCTATACGGGTTTACTCCCATAGTGACGCGAGGAGACCCACGATCTCTAATGAGGATCGTGATGGAAGCCGTGAGACCGTTGGAACCCCTCTCACTTAGTATTTTAAAATAAGAGTTTTTCTTGGAAAATATATTTTGATAAGTTTATTTTAACTCAAAATAAAATATCTAAACCCATAAAATTTCTATGTCAAGGTTTATACCCTTTGAGAAATTTTTCCATGGGTTAATTTTATTTAAGTTAATATACTTAATAATTTTAAAATTTTCCAATATAGTTTTCAAGAGATTTTGATCTCAAGTTTTTGACAAAAATAATTTCTCTTGTTAAAATTCAATCAAGATGGTTTTCTATTTTAATTCCCAAAAGTATTTAAATTCAATATATTTTCTATGTCAAGGATAAAATTCTTTGAGAAAATATCCAAGAATTAATTTTTGTCCGAATTAAAATTAATTATTTGATTTTAAGAAAATATTTTTCTGTCAAAAATTTTCAAAGATTTTGGTCTTTGAGAAAATGCGCATATAGGGTACAAAAAGAAATAAGCATGCTAAAAAACTGTAAATATTTTCGTGTTTTTCTATTCTTTTAACCTAAGTGTCCAAATAATAGAATTAAACACATTAATTAATTAATGGTCTTGTTTAATCTTAAAATTTTCTTTACTATTATTTTTCATACAAAATTTTCAGAGAATATTAACTATTGTAAAATAAAAATAACTTCATCTGGTATGGAACCAAATTTTTTTTTTTTAAATTCAAGGTCGGGTCCAGTGCACCCGCCACACTGAATCACGGCCTATGGGAGAACCATGGACTGGATCCCGGCGGGTGCCCACACCCACACCCGTGCCAGCGCTCGCGTCAACAATTGAATTGCAGATGTGGTAGCTCGCGGCTCCTCTCACCAAGATGCAACTCGGCTCATTTGGCGGCTCGGCTTGATAGCTCTATTTTGATTTTTTTTTTTTAATTGTCAATCAAAACTCATCCAAACAACTGCCTATACCCTTAAAAACACTAGGTTTATACGATATCTATGAAAGCAAGTAAAATACATTGTTCCTATGTTTCCACTCGCGAAGCTTACAGTGAAACTACCCATATCAATAAACACGAAGGATCGCAAATTTCAACCAAAACAAATATTTTTTTATTTTAGTTCAGTCTAACATGCTTCTTACATTTGCCAAACCTAGCTCTGATACCAATTGAAGGCTTAAAATAGCAAAAATCATGAAAAATAAAAGCATGTTAGGATAACGAAAAATTTACCTCTTTGATTAGATGGCTCTCTTTGCACTGGTGTAGATGTCTGTATAAGGATATTTGAGGCTAGTGGATCACGTCCTTGCAAACATCTACTGCGTCTCATTTACGCGAAACTTTTAATCTTCCGAAATGGTGCCCGTAGCACAACTGGTAAAAGCTTGAAGATTGGATTTTGATAAGCTTCAACAAAGCTTTCTCTTTGATCTTACAACCAAGAACTCTTTGGAAATAAAACAACCAAGAGTTCTCATGCAAGTGAATCACTTCAAACTCTCCCGGGAAATGAACAATCAAGTGCTATTTAAATTCATTTGCTTACCTTTGATTTTAAAATCAAAAGCTCCACTAATGCATAACAAATGGAAAGCTCTTTGATTTAAAAATCAAAAACTCCAGTAGTGCATAACAAAAGGAAAGCTCTTTTGGTTTAAAATTCAAAAGTTTCATTAGTGCATAAGAAAAGGAAATCTCTTTTGGTTTAAAAATGAAAAGCTTCACTAGTGTATAAGAAAAAGAAATAACACTATCTTTCCATTGCTTTTCTTTGATTTAGAATCAAAGGATCCCGTAGTGCAAATAAAAAAGAAAAAGCACTACAATTCATTTTCATGAATTTGAATCATTACCCCGGAGAGAATCTATTCGCGTATAATTAGACCAGAAAAAATTATTTATTCTTAGGTTTGAACTCCCATAAATAATAAATCTCAATTATTTATTTTCTAGACTTTATTAAACAGCTCAATAAATAATTAACAAGCCCAAATAGACCATCCTTAACCCAAATCTTTCATGACTTAAGGGTCATTCTGGGGACCAAAAGACACATAAATACCCTTACTATATAAATAGTTATATTTTGCATTTTAAATAATTCTCAATATCACCATAAGAAAATATTGACCTTAAGGACAATGCTGCGTAAGCAAAGTCTTCGACCTACAGGTATAATGACTAAAATACCTCTCAACGCATCGCCGGGCAATTAAAGAGGAAGAGTGTACTAACAGCTCTCTAATAGACATCTACCATTCTTAAACCTCCAACCTAATGATCCACGACTTCTGGAATGTTTTCACTTTTCAAGGGAGCTACCCTAAAGTAAACATCCAAGTCATGTCCCCTAGGGCCCTAGATAATTAGATCATTTGAACAGTCACAATAGGCGATATAGCGTAGAAGTTATCTTGTACAAGTCTGTCTTAACTAACTAGTTACATATACTCAACATACAAGTATATTGGCTCTACGAAAGAACCTCAATTACAGTATATCAAAGTATATGTTTCTAACTTTGTTAGACTACCAATTCATACTCAAGTGGTAAAGTATTAGTCCACGTTGTAGTAGTAATAGTCTGAATTTCTTTTAAATAGTACTTTTAGAAATCACTATTACAGGTCATGTTCTACGTATTCGAAATACGCTCATACTATGAAATGAGTAGAGTACTCACTGGTTAAAGGTAAGTCATTCCCCAATTAGAATTCATAACACAATAAGCTATACATGATGAGATTTTTATTCTCATCAATCGGTTAAAAACAAACATTTATGTGTTAAAGTAACTTGTGATCCATACCTCACTGTGAAAAATCACTATTCAAATGGATTACTTACTTAAATATAATGAATCCTTTCAAACGAGAATCATGTACAAATAAATTTTGAGAATAAATTCTTTATTTAATATTACATCAGATAAATTAGAGGACATATATTCCAACAATATTGAATCACTTTGATGAGAAAAAGAGAAATATATTTTTCCCAATTTTGTTCATTGCTCTCATTGTTCACTGAATGCAGTTCATTTAATTTCTTCTTCACAGTTATTCATTTTCTTCAACTTCTACTCCATCTTTGTTCTTTTCACGTCTCGTGCTATACTGCTTTCAATACACAAACACAGTCCCCACTCATTTCTCTTTAACATTGTTACTAGAACAAGAAGAAAGGCAAAGAGGCAAACGAACGGCTACTTTGCGGGAGATTTTAAATCAAAGATGACCTAGAAGATTCCAGAAATGACCATGTAAAGCAAAATGTGTTCTGCGAAGGTGCTTAAAACTAACATATAACAACAATCAATATATATGCTCTAAGAAGTTTATTAAATCAAATCAAACACCCCCATTGGCACGCAGTGAAGCGAGTACTCTATCACGCCAAGCCAGTAATGGGAAGTGCAATAGATAGACTGCATTATTGAAGATGGCTTGGCGTGCTCCAATGAAGCTTTCTATATTTCAAAGATACCAGAAAGGAGGGGAAAGTGGACAGAGAGATGCACCAGCAAAATGGGCTTCAATTGTCCTGTCCTCCATGTTGAAAATTCCCATGTCCCGGCCCCCTCCACCTGGCTCACGGTGGTAGTTTTCCCCATTATCATCAGTAAAGTAGATGCAATTGGCTTTGAAGCATCCATTACACTCTGGGGCAGACAAAGATGCAGACGGATTTCTGCCCAAGAACAATGTCCTGTCTCCCAAGTTATTCACCTCCGTCCAACAAAAGGGAAATCTTGCCTTCTCCCCTGCATTACATATCTCAAGCTTCAGCACAGAAAAGCCAGTTGTGTAGTACCTCGGTGTATTATCATCACCCTCTTCATACAGAAGACCTCGTCTTTCACGAGAAACGAGCAATAGATCTCCTGATGATTCAACAAGATATTTTTGGATTGAATCATGGGTTCCCGAAGGAGCGGGTGCAATCACCCTTGCTCTCGGGCCGTCGTAATCATGGTCGTCAATGTCGCAGACAACTACAATTCCATGACAATCCACAGCATAAAATTTTCCCTTATAGTATGCAATATCCTCGTAACATCGGGAAGGGCAGCTTATGTCTGTCCACAATTGATCTCCTGGTCTGGCAAAAGCCAATATACGAAATTGTCCGTAGATGGCAGCCACGACCCATTCCTGTTCGTTGTCGGCCTCGGGATTTGAGGACAGGACAACTTTGGTCACAAACATGTCGATAACTTCCTCGGCCTTGAAGTCGTCCCAGTAATTGTACTGATCAGTGAAGGCAAGCATATGAGGGAGGGGAATCTGTTTTCCTGAGAAGGGGTGGAGAAGATTAATTTGCAAATCTCTGCCCAAAGTCCATAACCATCCATGGTTGGCTCCCATACAGTTCTTTGCTGATGCCTCAGGCAACTGGATTTCGTACGTCTTTGAGGTCAAAAGGCTAAAAAAACGACGGCTTTGATTGTTGTTTTGGTCCTCAGCAAGCAGAAGCCATGGAAACCTGGGAGGTAAAGCGATTTTCTCCTTGAAAGCAAATGATGCCGATTGCCATGATTTGCAAACGGCTGAGAATATAGTGAAATCATCAACTGAGACCAAACGTTGGGTAATCAAATTAAGTAAATCAAACGGAAGATTAGCCCAGTCTGTCATTTCTGTAATCGGCGAAGAAGATGCTAGCTTTCAAGGCATATAAATTCCTTGGCTACGCTGGTGCTGGTTCTTGATATTCTAGTTAAAAGGTGATAATTCACATCAAGATTTCAAGATGGCATGCTGGCAATTTGGGATTATTGATGTTAAGATTTTGTATTAAAACAGGCATATGTCATGTGATAATTTAGCCACTGGTAATTACAGTCCTAATTTATGATAACTAGTTTAATTCTTCATTTTTATTTAAATTTAATGAATTAAAATAACTATATATATATATATATATATATATATATATATTAAAAATATCGATTCGAATAATGTAAACTTAGATAATTTTTATTTAAATTTTGAGAAATTAGAGTGGGCATCGATATCTAAAAAAAAATTATAATGTTGATTCTTATCAATATGAATTTATTGAATTTAAATAATCATAATATTTTAAAAAGAAAATTCTTTAAATTTTTTCTATAAAAAAAATATTTAAATTTCATAATGATAAGTGTCAATAGTTAACGGTGTCACATATCACTACAAGATGCTTCTGCCATTACTTATATATATATATATGAATTTATTAAATTTAAATAATTATAATATTTTTTTAAAAAAAATCTTCATATTTCTTTAAAAAAAAGAATATTTAAATTTTATAATACCAAGTGTCAATAATTAACAGTGACACGTGTAGCTGCAAGTGCTTCTATATATATATATATATATATATATATATATATATATATATATATATATATATATATATATATATATCTTTTTGTATAGCAATAATTATGGCATTTGGGTAGATCTCTGCTGACTTAGTTTCGAATTTCGATTAGGCAATGTCCTAAAAACGGGTGATGGATTTTGGAAAGGGATTTGTCTAAATTTTATACGTTACTTAATAAATTTCCCAGTTAAATTCGATTTTCCCTTCAGATGTATACTTATTTTATGTTTTTTCCCCTACATTATGTAATTTGTGATATACTTGGTAACACGAAAAAATAAAAGATTATTTGTTGAAAAGAAATTACAAGGGTTTAAGGTTTAACAATCTATTTTGATAAAAAAAAAAAAAAAAAATACTAGTTTACCCTTTTTTTTTTTTTTTTGGAGACCAACCATGTTTAATAGAAAATGATATTTTACTAGTTAAGAACTTTAAAATTTTATTATAAAAGCTTTTATGTTGATATCTTGGTCTAATTACTATTTTTCGAATAATTTTTATTTTTTAAAATTATATATTAAATAAAAATATTTTATCCATTATAAAATATATTTGTAAACTTTGAAAATCTTATAAAAATCATAAGAATGGTAATCAATTATATACCTAATAATCACATATCATATTAAAAGGTGAAGAGAAGATTTAGGTGATTGAGAGAAGCGTGTACTAACTATCATGGTCATGCGGTATCGAAGGTTTATCCTTGATTCAATAATACATCCAAAGGATAAGAATAGAGTTTAAAGAAGTAATGACAATCTTAAAATTTAAATAAAAATCATGTAAAATATTACAATTCAATAATTACAAAATTACTTATTGAAATTCATGATTGTCAAAAATTAGAACATAACAACTTTTTTAAATAGTAAAATATCACAATTAAAAAAGTTAGATGTAATTGTAATTTTAATTACCAAACGAAAATTAAAATATAGCATCACCAAGATGTGATCGAGCTGATAAGCCTTCCACTCCACCTTGAGAGTCCAGGTTCGAATCTCAGAATCCATTCTAATAATGAGATAGTCACATTAAATTTAATCCAACCTAACTTTTTATTTAACAAAAAAAATATATATACAAAAGCAGCATTTCAATCACAAATGCCAATCAGAGTGGCGCAAGCACTTTTCCAAGTGAACACTCTAATCGTCGGATAATGGATTCAATAACAAATTCATTAACAAGTGTGCTTCTTGTCAGATTCCACCCAAGTTCCAACTGGTGTTAAGTCTTCCAAAACCAGCTGAAATTTAAAAGGGAAAGCACTGGAAAAAGGTCTTGTATGTGAGGACGAAAGGGAGACACTCAAGAACAGTATATACTGCTGAAATACTACAAAACTTTCTGTTGTCATGTCTGTACAGCCTGTTTTGTAAAATTTTGACGACTTTTGACTCCATTAGTAACAACAATTGAATCAAACTTCTTTGTCATTCTCCAATGACAAGAGGCATAAAAGACAACAATTAACCGCCAGAAACATGAAACTGTGGTGTTAACCAACTGTTCCAGGCACTATACAGATTGTTAGATTATAATCAAACAGATACCTAGAAGATTTGCCCCTTGATATTCTGAAACATGTACTGCCGGGAATCCGTCCATTCTTGTAAGCATTGCGGGCATTCTTCTTCTTCTACTTCTTCAAAGCATAACACTTCAGAGAGAGATCTCTTTTTCCACTCTCATTTCTATGAGTCCTTTAAATCAAGCAGCATAGCTGAAATCTGAGATATTGAAGACTTTCTATCCTGATGTTCAACAAAGAAAGAATTGTGACCTAAATTCTACCTAGCAAACCTAAAATCTATATTAGAACTTCACTAATAACTTCTTTCTGGCACGAGGAGGCTCCTTCCAGGCCACCTCATGTCATCAATCTTACTTTCTTCAAAACTTTTTACACTGGCTGACTGGCACAGCTTAGTGTTAGAGTGATCATTCGTTAAGAACACTGAACGTGACCACCAATGTCATTTCCAAGTCAGGCACTGATTTCATGACTGCAGGAAAGACAAACCTTTGTGAAGCCACCAAATAGGTGATTTCGTGAATATCCAAGGTTCTCACTTTCCAATTTCTTCAAGCTTTCCCAGGATTTGCTTTGCATCAGGTCTAAGAGAAGGTGAAGGAGAACAACAAGCCATCGAAAGTTGAAACAATCCGAGAACCCGATCTTCAGTGACTGCTCTGTGATCTTTGCTTTGGCTAAGAATAATGTCCGGATGATACAATTCTGTAATTTGATCATCAAGAATTGCAGCCCTAATGACATTTGGTAGGTGATAATCTTGATCAGGGGTGGGGTTCTCATCAATCGGTTCCTTTCCTGTTAGTAGTTCCAGCAAAATTACTCCAAAGCTGAAAACATCACTCTCTTCACTAGCATCTTTCATTTTTATCAATTCGCGGGCTTTGTACCCTTCAGCTGCAGAAGCTTCAAGCATTTGTTGTCCAGTAGTTGGGTTCAAAAGGAGATGTAGGCCAAAATCTGAGAGATATGGTTGGTAATGCCGATCTAGTAGTATGTTCTTTGCCTTGAGATTGCCATGGATTATGGGCTTCTCCAGACCCATGTGAAGATAAGTCAAAGCTTTAGCGATACCAGTGGATATCCTATATATAACAGGCCATCTGTGAGCCTCACCATTGCCATCTGTACATAAGAGACGAGTGTTTCATTCAGCACATAATGCACACAAAGAATGCTGCATTCCAAGGTTTATTTAAAAACAAAACCAGTCACAGAATGAAGATTATTTTAGTCAAAATGACGACCTGATTCTTAAATAGGTGACAAGATTATCTCAAATAACCAATTCCTATGCCAAAGAGGATTGATAAATGAAAATCACATTTTAGCAAGTACAAGACAAGCTCTTTTATCCCAAAATGACATTCTAAGTGGTTAGCTCATTGATAAGATGCTATGTAGTCATAATTCATTTCGGAAGATTGTTGTGGGATGGGGAAAGGTTGTGTACAGAATTACCATATAGCGAAAGACCTTGAAAGGATCCACTTCTGGGCCTTTTGCTTCCTTTCTTCTTAAATGTGGATCTTGGAACTATTGTCTTACACGTGATGGGCGTCCATAAAATATGTTGAAAAAGAGAAGTCCTATCTAAATCCAGCTAACAACTACTCAACAAGCTTTCCCATTGTTTTGCCGACCATCTTAGACAGTTGTACAGGAAAACGCAATGTAGCTTATATTGTAAAAGGTCTTATTTGGTCCTGTTAGGAAACTCCGAATGGCTTTTACAGCATTCAAGAAAAGACTAAAGAGCTCCATTTGACAGAAAATAAGCTCATCTCAGATCACCTAATCAGACAAGAGCAAGAAGATGCCCAGATAAAAGTACGAATGCCGAAAAATAGAAACCGTCAAGGTCCAAATTAGGCAAGAAAGAAAAGAACTACCATCCCAACTAAAAATATGAGTGTGAGAGAGAGATAGACTTTGCATCAAAAACCAGGTAGACAGATTTCTTCCTATAACTGGGGAGGTTCCAAAAACCCTTCAATCGACTCAGTAATCAAGAATGTGAATTATTTCCCCATACATTTTTGCTTTTATCTGTCTGATTTCACACACTGATTTCTGACTGTAATCCAGAGAAAATCAAGCATTTTTTAAGCAATTCTCAACTGGATACTTGTGTTACTCCTAATTTGTGAGAGGTGATGAAAAATTATCCCACAGAAACATCAAGCAGGAAAAGCAAGAAAACAATTTACAGCTGTAGTTTGAAAAATATAGAAGAGCCTTACCCCTAATGAGTTGAGCCAAGTTTCCCAAACAATAAAATGGATGAACCATCAGCTTCTCTCCTCTCGGGCCCGCATAAAATGCATACAGAGGCACTAAGTTTGGATGCCTTAAAGACCCCAACAACTCTATAATTGGCAGCACTTCCTTCATCCTCAATGTACAAGCAGGCCTCAGAAACCGTAGCAGAGCAAGCGAATTAGTGTTCAGCAAACAAGCCCTGTACAAGGTCCCATAACTGGATTTTCCTATAACTTCACCAGGAGCTTCCAGTATATCATGCACAGAGAGATTTTCAGCACCTTGAAACCTGATCAAGTCCTCTCTATCCATTCCCTCTCTTTCTTTACACTCAAAGCTAGCTTCTATATCTTTTGCAACATCTACTGTCTTCTTTTTACAACAGTAGATCATAAGAAACAGAACGATTGAAACCGCAAATACAGTCAGTCCTATAATTAATATAAGCATGTGCTTGCGTTCCATTGTGGTAAAAAAATGTGATTTTGTTCTGCAGTGCAAAAAGATTGTATCTTTATGGGAATAAAAGAAAGATCCAAGATTTAGGTGGGACGTAAGAATGTGAACCAAAGTTTTGGACTATGTGATAGTTGAAGTGAAAGTGAAATGCGATCACATCTGTTCATTGCCAAGAACATGGAAACAGAGTTGCATTTTCTGTAGTTGTGAGAAATCCCATGATGTTTTTTGGAAAAGCACCGCGGTTATGGATGCAAGAAGACCTTGAAACTGAGCTGCAGAGAAATGGACAGAAAAAAGGAGAGAGAAAAAGAGAGTCGACGTCAGAGTGAGCGTTGGCAGCAGAAAGGTAGAAGAGAAGGCAGCATGTGCTGGATTTATCTTTCTGATTGATTGATGATCTGCCGCTGATGGGCTTATATTAATATTAAATCGTTGAAAGTACTTTAATGCCCATCAATCATCTCAAAGTTACAGGGTTTTTGCCCTCGAAGTTCTTTTTGGGTATAGAGACAGACAGGGTGGTTAGTGGTTAAATACGGTTTAGAGGGAGATCATATATCCGACTCTTTATTTTTTAACTAAATAAAGAAATTATCAATTAAGTAAAAAATGATACAAGTAAATTAAGAGAGGTAGATATTTCAAAAATAAAAATAAATAATCAAACTTCACATTAACCCTATATTTGATTCATAAAAGAAAAGAAAGAGGAAAACTTTTACCTTCGTTAAAAGAAGTAAATATAATTTATTTTTATTTTATTTAATTAGAATAGAAATAAAATAAATAACAAGTATTATCTTAATTTAAATCTCATTCAATTCAAAATTTGACGGATTGTTTTCTTAATGACTCTCTCTCCTAATTTATTTTCTCTCAATCTTTCCTCTTAACCAAACGACATAATTCTCTTATTTATGTCTAAATTTACATCCATTTCTCTTTTCCTCCCTATTTTTACCTTAACCAAACATATTGTAGAAGGTAAGAGTAGAGATAGACATTCATGTATTATTAAAATATTATCTTTGAGATATCTCGATTTAATAAGAATAATTTCAGTAGGAGAGTGTAACAAAGGGAAGCACAACAAAGAACACCAAAGGATGTTACATGAAATTCAATCCAAAATATTACCTTCCCTGAATTTATTTGTAAAAATATATGAACTTTAAAATCTTTGGACTTTTGAAGATTTTTTTCTTTCTTTTTTTTCTATAGTGGCATGTGAAAAAAATGATAGCTTACCTCATAGCCCATTTGATATTTGATAATGTAATGTATTAGTCGTTATCTCCCCTCCTTCAAAATGCAAAAAAAAAAAAGATAAGCATAAATGAAACACAGTACTAATACAGCTATTAAGCACAACAATAGTCCATGCCATTGTTTGTTGGAAGTTGGGATTAGCATTCTTGCCAAATCAACCACTTTTATTTTTCTTGCCAGCCTATATGACTTTTGAAGATGGCATTAGCATCGCTGACAAATTCCATTTTTCCTTAAAGGCAATGTAGCATTATTACACATAATGGTGTCATTATTTTTGGGAGGTTGCTTGTATATAGCACCTATCCACCGAGAAGATGGAGGATCATACTGCCACTTCACAACTAAATTTTATACAATACATATATAATTTACAAAATATATATAATAATTATGTATTTAAAATTTTATTTTAGTTTTAATATACTTCACTATTAAATTGTTATCTTTTTTAATTTCAATCATTAATGATTGCATAATAAAAACATATCAAATTATATAATCTTGCTTCAGAAGAAGATGGAGAGACTATTATTGTAAACTACATATTCTATTTTAAAATAATTGTGATTATTATATTAAATTATAAAAATTTAAAAATTAATATTTATAGAGTTTTTTAAAAAAATTAAATTACTCTTCTTGAAAATTATAGAGTTATTTTATATTTAAAAATTAATTAATAAAGTAATAAATAATAAGAGTATAATTAAAATTTAAAATATAATAAATACACTTAATTTTATAAAGATAACAAATAATTTAAAATAAAAAAGATTTTAAAGTAATAATTAGTTTAAAATAGGGAAAGTAACCCTTTTTTTTTTTTTGAGGTTGAAAATTTAGAATAATTTTTAATTTTATAAAAAAGGAAATTTATTTTATTAAAAAAACTACTAATAAATATTCAGTGATTTATGGTGGATCCCTTCCGGCTGCCACGTTGCAAGTGAAAAATTCTTTGGAAGATCTGTACAAAATCCTCTAGGCTACGCAAAACATTGGGCAGACATATGACAATGCGTCCCACGCTGGCTACGAAAGCGACATTCGCACCAGAATTTTGCTATTTCCTCACCATTTATAACTTCCCAAGTGTAAATTATATACAAAAGGCAGGCGATATTGCCAGAGCAGTTATCCTCCCGCCAGAGCAAGTTTCTTTCTAATGACAATTGTATCCTTATAATTATTATAAAAAAAATCCATCTACTCAATATCATCAGTGACATAGAAGCACTCCTTCCTAATTTATACACTTTCTGCCGCCTCCTCCTCCGGCTCCATTCCCTCCGTTAGTCCTAATCCTCCTCGGTCATTTTTTCTTTTGAAAGTAATTCTCTATTTGTCTATCTCTGTTTAGTTTTACTTCTTGATTCCAACACAAATATTATAATATATCTTTAAATGAATATGAACCAAAGAATCACGCCTTTAACTTTTTCTTTCCTCAAATGCTTATGTATTGCTTATGAGCACAAAATATCAGCAAAAGATGTATTTCGTTTGGGAAGGAGTTAAAATTTAAATATTTTAAAAGAAAAAGGCAATTCAAATTTGTAAAATTAAAAGGGGAGAAGATGAAATTTAGATATGAGATTTAAGATTTATACTTGATTGTTACTGATCGCATTTAAATATTTTATTTTTACTTTTAAATCTCAATCTTAAAAGTATAAAACTAACACAAAAAAAGCACAAAAAATTTTAGAACGTCAGTCTTAATCCCATTTACAGATCCTATCCTTACTTTTAATCTTCAATCTTGAACTCTCATAAATTATAGAAGGCTTTCAACATTCAGTCTTAAACTTATAAAACTGTTTTCCATCTTCAATCTAGAACTCATATAGATTGCAAAAGGCTTGCAACCTTCGGTCTTGAACCCATAAAACTAATCCAACGAAGAGGCATGGATCGCAGAAGGTAGAGTTGTAAACGAACCGAACGTTCGCGAATAAAAGCTCGTTCGAGCTCGTTCGTGTTCGAATAAGGCTCGTTTGTTTAATAAACGAACGAACTCGAACATGTTCACGAACATATTCGAACGTTCGCGAACATATTATATATATATTTAAATTAATTATATTTTATTTATATTTTATAATATTAAGATTTATTAAGAATAAATCTTATATTATAATTATAATATTAATATTAATATTAATAATATTATTATATATTTATTTAATATTATAATATTCAATTATTTTTAATTAAAATTTGAATTATTATTTTTATAAATTTTAAAATATAAAATATAAAATAAACGAACTCGAACAACTCGAACTCGAACGTTAATCGAGTTTTTCGAACTCGAACTTAAACGAACTCGAACATTATCAAACAATAATCGAACGAACTCGAACACGAACTCGAGCTCGAATAATAAACGAACGAATTCGAACAGCGTTCGATTATATTCGAACTCGAGCTCGAAAATGTGATGCTCGGTTCGTTCGTGTTTGAATACAGCTCTAGCAGAAGGCAGGAGGAGAGAAATTTGAAGCCAAAAAGCTAATACAAAGTAAAGGGAGAGATGGCAGAAGACAAGACGAGAGAGATTGTAGAAGAGAAGAAGAGAGATTCATTGGAGGACAGAGTCCAAATATTTAGGGTGTTGAGATTCAAGAGAGAAAAATAATAATAATAATTTTTTCTTTTAGAGCTAGAGGATAGAGATGTCATTTTGTAAACTTTTGCTACGAGGATAATTGCCTTGGCAATGTTGCCAGCCTATACAAAAATGGTCCACAACCACAAGCAAAGTGCTGGACCACTTGCTTATAAATGCTTCATATTCCATTTTTAAACATACTTACATTGATTTTGTATTACTATTATATTAAAAAGAGAAATTTGTTAATTTAATCTTCAGATTATATAGTCGATAAGGTTTCTCAATCTTTAATTATTCTTAATTTTTTTAAGTCATTAAACTACTTTGGATCAGTCAAATTAATCTTGCCACAATAGAATTTAGTCAAATTTCATACCAAAAATATAGAATAGAGGAGGTATAAGTTATGTATTTAATTAAATTGACTTTTTAAAATTAAGAACATGAGAAGGGCATACAAAGTTTAACCAAATTTTAATATAAATATAGTGTTTGAACCAACTTGACTGACCAAAAATAATTTAGAAACTTTAAGAGTTTAAATAAATATTTTAGGGACTATTTTAGCATATTTTTTATATTGAAAATTTATGCTATGTACTCTCCATATGATACTTTTTAGAAATATTTTTTAAAAAATTTTAAATTTTACTTTTTGCTCTTATAAATTTTTTTAAAAATTATAATATTATCATCTGATATATCTTTCATATAATTTGTGCTTTTAACTCTGAGTTTCGAATTTTATTATTTGTCTTCAATTTAAATTGTCCTAATAAGTGGTAAATATGTTTAACAAAAAAAAACTATTAAAATGGAATTTCATTTTCAAATAAATAATTGTAACTAAAATAAGACACGTAACAAAAGACTATTTAGGTTGGTCAGTTGGGACCTTTTGCAAATGGTCCTATTGTACACCAACCATATGGAAAGGTACACAAACCGAAACTTTCATTAGCCCTTTTCTACGCCGAAACGAAGAAAAACCAAAATGGTCCATACATTGGTCCATTTGCCCTTGCACTCCTTTCAGCTGTGTGATACCTACGTGACTATGTGGCTGTCCTCCTTGCCAAGGACTATATTTGGAAAGAGATTACCCATTATATTTTCTTTTTTATTAATAATTAAATTTTATATTTATTTTATATTTAATAATATTTTATTAAATTTTAATAAATTTATCTCAATTTAATTTTTATTCAAGTATAATTTAAATCTTTTTCATTTAAGAATAAAAAGTCACTCGAAACCTTTAAAAAAATAATTATTAAAAAAAAACAGATCAAATTGTTGGATAACTTTTCTTGGATTGAGTTAATCTTTTGACCATAATGTTCCAATTGGACAATTTCATGTGCCTTTTAAATCACTGTATTATTAGTAATAATTATCCTCGTTAGTAGAGGACTTGTGGAGTTGGTGGCTTTTTTTTTTTTTTTAAAGACAAAGAATTATTTTTCTTCCTTTTTCAATGCACTTGTTGATCAGATTTAAATGTTGAACTTTTATTTTTTGATAATTTAAAATAAAAATGTGGACATTGTTCAAAAATTTACATTTAGTTTCGCTTTCTTATTAATTTCTTAATGTATCAAATAATATTCAATTTGCAACTTTAACAAACATTCGCTAATAATATATGTATTTTTCTTCTCAAAATTAATAATCAATTTATATGGTCTTTCGCCGGTTGTTCGTGCCTTCATAATTTAACATTTTTGATTAGTTGTTGGTGACCCATCACCTAATTAGGCCTATGGTAATGGTTTTGATTGATATCTTCATGATTTTTCAAGCATAATCAAATGGGAAAAGGGGTCCCTCCCACCTCGTGAGGATGATTGTATGCAGAAAAAGTTCGGACAGGTCGGGCCCTTCAACATCCATGCAAATAACTATCTCTATTTTACCATTTTTGTTTTTTCTAATGCTTCTAAAATTGATGATGAGTTCCTAGTGTTAGTTGAATTTTGCAATTCCAAGTAATGAAGTTAGCATCATGTCTTTCTTTAACTAGGGGAAAAAGATAATGAGCCCTTTCTATGTTGCAAGTTGATTTAAAGATGCAATGAATTATGATTCAATTCTTTATTGTTTATATCTATCTTGTGCTTATAGTAAATATGCAATTATCTTATTTGTAGTATTCTCTCTCTCTATCTCTTCAATGCTGCAATAATTCTCAAGTAAATTTCATTATTTGTTAATATGTATTATTGCATGGGAGAAGGGAATATGCATAAACATTCCATGTGCCTCATAAAGTTGATTTAATGCCTTTTAAAAACTATTTGAATGACTTTTTTTTCATTTTATAATAACGACATAGAGTTCTTATATGATAATATTAGAAATGCGGACTTTTATGAATACATTTATATAGTTTTTTTCTTTATCGGGAGAAAGAGGAGAATTCTAATATAGAAAAGGAGAAGTGAGTGTCGATTAAACTGCTACATTAATTTGAAATTTTACAACTATGAAAAAAGTTAGAATATGCATCATCCTAGCTCAGATACCATTTAATCTTTGTTTTCTATAACTAATAAGACAATCCCTATTTAGCCCTTAGAAGAAAAACAGGAGAATACAACTCCCTATAGTCGAGACTAGGGCCCATCTACTTGAATTAATGGCTGGTGCCCCAGAGAAAATGGTCTAATGATAGCATTTAAAACTCAGAAGGAGTTGGCAGGTGAATAGGTAGTGTATGAAATTAACCAGACATGACATGAGACATCGTATGATATCGAATTTAATTCCATCTTCCCCTCCTATAAGCTGTTTATAAGCCACACAATCAAGCCAGATTTTTGTTGCAAAACCATCCAATCAAGTCAGATTTTTTATGCAATCACAATGGATTAGCATTAGCTCAATCGACGCTAAAAATTCCTTTTAAATTTATCTTCACCCTTTTCTCCCATTCATTCTTCATAATTTTTTAATTCATCTTCAATCTTTCTCTGGAGTTCATCCTCCGAATTAAAATCATGTACTGCTAGAGTAGGTGATAGATATAATGAGACCACAATTCCAAGTAGGTGTTGAAAAGAAAGTGACAGAGCATTTCTAAGCCCATAATCTATGGCAGAAAGTCTAAGCTTATGAATGGCATTTTCATCAAGAAGTTGAAACAATCATCACTTTATTTGTCAAATTTATAAAGAGGGGCCGGGGGGGGGGGTGGAAGAGTTTCACAGGTAGGTTGGAACATCATTTCATGGTAGTATTAAGTTAGTAACAAGTATTGAGATTATTTGGAGTTTCAATCAATGCCTGACAGGGTTAAAAGAATACTCTGCTAACGCCCAAGCACATTTATAAGTACTTTAGTTCACATTCAGAGACAATCCTGAATAAAAAATGGAGGAGTCAGGGAATGTAGTACATGGGATTTGGGAGTTTGAATGAACGATTAGCTGTAGAGGAACCTAGTAAATCACTCCACTGGTCTCCCGAGTTGCCCACAATTCGGTAACCTTCTTTTACCATGTCATCCCTCTTCTCTGATTTGTATATTGTTGCCTGCTTGCTATGGTCCTCATAGGATCTGCATAAGTTTGGGAGAATAAAAAATCAGTCAAGGCCCCTATTACCAGTAAAGTGTAGTGCTCCAAAAATAAAGTTATTCATATGGCATCGCATGCCTGCCATTGCTATCTCTCTTTTCCCTTTTTTCCCTTTCATTTCTGAAGGGTAGTAGGAAAGTTGTTTTACAACCATTAAATTCATCTCATTTCACATAGGGAAAAGAACAATTTACTAGTTTCTAAAATGGAAAAAGAAAACAAATGGAAAGAAAAAGAGTCTCTGAAAAATTCAAAACCTGTTCGTGCATCTCCCCCACCACCAAAAAATGAAAAACGAACACAAAGCTAAGGCAACTCTTCAGTATCATTTCATCAGAGTCCCCAGTGCAAAAGAATCAGATGAGCTCACATGGAAAAATAAATGGAACTTGTTCTCAAAAGAAGGAAAAATATAAAATCAAATTCAGAGGACAGTGGTTTTATTGATTCACAAAAACGTTTTTATTTCCTATTAAAACAAGAGATAAAAAAATGAACTAGTATCTTTAACTGAAATGTTTCTCTTTTCACAAGATCTAGACCCAATGGCTAAGACTGAAAAATCATTAGAGGTATGTTGAGTTTTTTTCAATCCCACATGGGATAATTTAAAAAAGAATAAGGAAGACTTTCCCTATAAATAGGCTAGTATTGTTTTGGAGAGAGCACACCAACTCATTAAGTCTAGTATATTGAGAGATTTTTGAACCTTGAGTTATTTTGTAAGGATTTATAATTTTGTCCGTCCAAAAATTATATAGTTGAGTGTTTCTATTCAAATGTAGATCTAATTGAAAGACCGAACCATGTTAAATTTTGTGTTGTGTTTTATTTATTTATTTTTCTTTCCTCTTTTCTATATATTTGTGTGTTGCTTCCGTTGCCCATCCCAACAAGTGGTATCAAATATAGGTTTCGGTTTGGCGGTTTGGGAGAAGAGTGGTCTAGGGAGGAAAGAAAAGGAGCAGGGGAGGTGCTTTATCAGTAGTTCTAAGTAAAAGGTAATTATTTTTGTGTCACGTGGAGGTAAAATATTTTATTATGAATTCTTTAAATATCACATATATGAAAAATGAGATTTTACCTCCATTATTTGATGGAAAGATTGACTTCATTTTGTGGCAATGCACAACTTAAGACTACTTAGTGCAGTAGGATCTTGATTCTGCATTAGAAGATGAGAAACCAGAAGGGATGAGGATTCAGATTGAACTATTATTCAGAAAAGGACGGTTAATACTATTCGGTTAGCATTGACTCCACATATTAAAGTTACAGTATTGAAGGAGACATCACCTAAGAAGATGTGGAAGATTTATGCATCGAACACACTGACTAACCATAACCATTTGATGAGAAGATGGATTTAGATTCGCTTAAGATAGAAGAAGGAGGAAACATTATTGACCATATAAATAAATTTAATGAGTTAGGATCTCGACTTGAAAATTCAGGGGAAAAAATTGAAGATGAGGAGCAAGCATTGCTCTTGTTGGCTTCTCTACCCAAATCTTACACACCATTGGTGCAGTCACTGCTAGCAGGAAAAAGCACACTGCAACTGAATGAGGTGTCGAAGTCTTTAAAAAAAAATCACTAGATAATAAAAGAAAATCACTGTAAAGATAGTCGAGTACTAACTACAGAGAGTTAGAGAAGAGGGAGGAGTCGAAGCAAAAGAAGAGGTGATCAAGGAAGAGGAAAATCCCACTAAAGTAATAATAACGACCTTGAGTGTCATTACTATGGGGAGATTAGTCACATCCAAAGTCGTTGCCCAAAAGTAAAAGAGGATTTAAGAGTTCTAAAAAGAACAAATGAGGGGCAAAGCCAAAGTAAGTGATTCCTTTACAAATATGGTCATGAGTGATGATCTATTATTGATGAGATGTTCGGATGATACTGTTGATGAGAAACATTCAAATTGGATAATGGATTCTACATCAGACTTGCATATTTGCAAGAATCAAGATATGTTCGATGATTTGCAATTAGGAAATTTTGGCCACATCAACGTGGGAAACAACTCTAAGATGAAAGTTGAAGGCGTTGGACGAGTCCACTTTAAGCTCCTCAATAATGAAGTCAAAATACTTCCTGATATAAGGTATGTTCTTGATTCTAGTGTCAATATTATTTCATTAGGTGTGATGGCATCAAAAGGATATAAGTATGTTAGAGTTGGGAAGTCTTGCAAAATATATAAAGGAAACTGTCTGGTCATGCGAGGAAGAAAAAAGAGCAAAAACATCTACCATCTTAATGGTCATTCCTTGAAGAAGCGACTTGAAGGAAGTAAAACAGAAGAAGTAACAGAGAAGAAGACTGCAAAGATTGGGAATAGAGTTCGGTTTTCAGATTCTGTTATAATTTGGGAAATTGAGAAATGTGAGGGAGGATTTGTTAAGTTTTTCTCAATCTCAAATGTGATAATTTAAAGAAGCGTAAGGAACGCTTTCGCTATAAATAGGTTAGTATTGTTTTGGAGAGAGCACACAAACTTATTGAGCCTAGTAAATTGGGAGATTTTTGGGCCTTGAATTATTTTGTGAGGGTTTGTAATTTTGTCTGTCCAAAAATTACAGAGTGAAATGTTTCTCTTTGGGGTAATGGATGTAGGTCTAATTGAGAGACCGAACCACGTTAAATTTTGTGTTTTGTTTTATTTATTTATTTTTCTTTTCTCTTTTCTATATATTTATGTGTTTCTTCCGTTGCCCATCCCAACAAGGTCATCCTGCTCAAATCAGGAAAACAGTATAACATATGCCTCCTGGTTTGTTGGGGGAAGAGGGGGGTGGAAGAGATTGAACATAAAAAATAGCAAGAGTATAACAAGCCCCTTCAAACCAAATCCCTTAACAAGCTTTGAACCGTTCAACTTTTTCTTTAATCATGTTTGTAAACCTTTCTTAAAGACTCAGCCAAATTTCATTTGAGTAAATATTCTGATGCTTTTGTAGAAGTTTTAATAAGTCCTGTGAGCCTGTATAGAACATGAATTGCAGGGCCTGCAGTGCACGTTTAGCACAAATGGAAATATAACGGTATTAGATTTAGATACCATATCCAAAAGAATAACCAAACTTCCTTCTTGATTGTTTATCCCACAAACATCTGTTAAAATGTTTACTAGAATATTATCACCATGAGAAACCATGTCTATCATTGCTATGGTTCTCACGACGGCTAGATGCATATATTCTCAAGTCTCCAAATGACCATTTACTTGAACATTTAGGTGACTTCATTAGACTCTATAGCTTGACCCAACTTAGAGTGACTTCTCAGCTTCTGAAAGGTACAAGCAAATATTACTGACTAATTTGCACAACTCAAAAGACTAGAAGACTTAACTTTTACCAGTCACACATGCAACCTCATGAAATGGGCAAAGATTTTGTTTGCCCAAATAAGCATTTGAGACACTATTATTATTAAAACCAATAAGAAAATTATATCCCTTATTTTCTTAAAGTACATCATTTGGCCCTCAATGTTCCCTAACAATCCCCTGTTCCTTTTCTGGTCCCAAGATTTACAGTCAGTTTGCAATTTATCAACTCCAATTGTATAATTTAAACTCAACAGGCATACTTCATACTCACTAGAGTTGTGTAGATAAGGATAATACAAGTACCCGTAAAATGTAATATAGCAGTTGCCATGATCTCCCTTACTACAGCTATGTAATAATGTGGGGCTGTTCTCTTTTTTCTAAGTTTTTCTAGAACTGTTCTAAAATAAAAAAAAAAGGTCGAACGGAATGTTTTGAAGGTTTTGAAAGTAAAAAGGCACTTTTTAGTGCTATTTTCTAAAAACAGCTTTTATCAGATTTCTTATGTAAGGTAAAATCAAATAAGAAGAAGCAAAAGAGAATGCCAAAAAACAGCATTTGGTCTTTAAAAGAAAAGAGGAATCATCTCATTTCTAGTGAACCAGAATATGCCCAATATATAGACAGGCATCTAAGTTACATGGAAGAAAGTGATTACCACCTAAAAAAAGTCTTTGTTAAGAATTTTGTTTACAAAATAAACGATTATAAAAACACCTAATCACTGATCTGGACAATCTACATGGAAGTGAAACTTTCTTTCTCCAAATCTTGCCTCTTGGAATAAGCACAGAATTTAATGGTTTAGTAATTTCAGGTGTGTGGAAGCAAATTTCATATTATTGATGCAAGATGGACTATTAGGAAATTCTCATACTTGTTGAATGTCAGAGATCTTACACTGACATCAGTAATCTAATTTGATTGCCTAAAGTTCTATAAGCAAAAAATCATCAAGACTGTCAATCCAGAGTCCAACAAATTCTTAAATGCCTATGAGCCTACTCAACTTAGATGGCAATAGATGCAAAGAGAGATTGCAAATTTAACATAGTTCCCAACTGAAAATTTAAAGTTTCTCTATAGAAGCTAAACTAAGTTCATCGAAGGACCAAATCATATATGAACCTCCTGTTATCAAGATGGAGATTCAACCTCAAAAAGCAAAGAAGTATGTCTTTTTAAGACAATAAAAGAAATGTTACGGCTCATTTTGAACAATAATTTAATGCAGACTTTTCATGCATCTGTGCTCTTTTAATCTTTAAGAAGATAACTTAAGCCTTCGTAATGTGCAAACTAAACCAATAAAATTAATAATTTTCGGTTAGAACTCATGCTCACCTAAGTATCAGCTTGTCCCAACGCTGGAATCCAATTTTAATCAAATTCTCAATGGTAATGTTCCTATGCCTTTCACTGCGCCCAGTAAGCAGGAAAACCTTGAATCCCAAGCTCATAACTTCACGATAAAGCTCCAAACTGGATCGTATTGCTGGTGCCTCCCCCTTCTCAACCCACTTATCAAACTCTGCATGATCGAAAACCTCCAACCTATAAATTTACACTTTTAAGGCATACATCAGATACTGCACATTAATCAACAAACTGCTCACATTCCCAAATCACTAACCCCAATGCCCGATTCCTAAAGTGCTGATTCTCAGATAATATTCAAATTTGAATAAAAGGACAATTAATGAAAGAAAACAAAAGCAACGAAAATTTTCAAAAGAACCATACCCATAACCATGTTCTGCATAATAAGGAAGATTTGAAAGTAATGTCTCATCCACGTCGAAAATCCAAGCATCCATTCGGTCTTCACCCAATTCCGCACTTCTTGCAAAAATTCCAGCTTCATTTGAAACCCTTTCAAGATCAACTGCATAAGCTCTGCTTGTCATGTAGTCTTTGACATAATCAGCACACTCCATTGGAATTGTCGTCCACGGGCTCAAATTGTTACTCTCAACAGCAAACCTCCAGCTCGTACACTGTAATTTACGTTCTTCTAGGGACTCTATGAATTGCAATTCACTTCCTTCCGGATATTCAACAATTAAAGGCCTTGGAAAGATGTGAGAATTCAAATTCTCATCTGCCAACCCAAAAGAAAAAAGCATAACTACTAGGCAAATAGTCAAAGAATTCATCTTGGGTGAATGGAGTAAAAAAAATCTAAAAATTTCTCAAGACTTTCAAGAACAATGGGAGGAATATTAACGTCAAATTGATTGACTTTAATCCAGAGAAGAAAGGGTGTGTCTGGGATTCAAGATTAATGGAGGGGGTCGACTAGTTTTTTCCTGAAGATATTCGGAACGTGCTTGTGCTTTTCTTGATTCGGATGAGGAATATTCCTTCTACAGTAAACCCATACGTTTCTTGGTTTATGGATTTTCCTTGCAGAATGAGGTTTTTCCTGCCACAGCAGAAGCACTACCGCGTTTTCAACAACCCAAAACAAAAACAAAAAAACAATGGCGTCTGATTAAAGTAATGGAGTGAGAATAAGAAACCTACGGAACGAATACGTATTTGTCTAGGTAAAGACAGCAAGTAATTGTCTGAGGATTTCGTTGGAGGCCCAATGGCCAATCATATTGTTTTTGTTGGTTATGGGCCGTTTTGTGGATTGGTCATGCAACCGTCATTATTTGGCATTTTTCTTGAGGATACTATTTTCAGCGTCATAGTATCAAATCAAAATTTTTTAAATTAATAAAAACTATTTTATCAATTACAAATATCCTACTTAACCCTTCATATCTCTTGATTACATTAATTTCATCTCATCTTGGTAAGACCTTTATTATGTGGATTGGTAAGATCTTCAAATCTTTTTCTCATCAAATTGTAAAATTTCAAACATAATTTTAACTTCCTTATAAAATAAAATAATTATTTCACTTGAAGTTACGGAAATAACTTTATTTACTTACTTATATGTGAAATATAAATAAGATTTTTAAAATGTTAATGCGCATATAGTATAAGGGGTGTTGGTATTTTAAAGTTGAATATAGTATCACTACCTTTAAGAAATTTGCCAAAACCTTAAATATGGGAATTCATAATTTCATATTTGTGATTGCTTGTTTTAAAAAAAATACAAATAAAAATAACTTGAGTAAAATTTAAAGGTGGATTTCTACTTGATTCTATTACCCTTTGACAAGGTACCTTTTGTCTTTCTGTCTGTTGTACACATTTTTTAATTTGTGCAAGGTAAGAAATTTTCATTCAAATTTTAACCCACAAGTAGCAACGATATGTGAGTCAGTTCGGCCTGATAGTTAGATCATGTTGGGTCAATTTAGGCTCGCATGTCAAATCGTGTACTGTATCAGTAGCAGGTCAATCCTCGAGCTAGCCCATATGGACCCACGGCCTAGCGAGTCAGCCCGTCTTTGAGAGCTGTTGCTTTCAAAACTCTAAAAATTACAATTTGACCTCCCCATGGTCAAATTGTAATTTTTTTTTTTTTTTTGCATAATAGCCCCTCCATGGTGATTTCTCCCCTCCAGTCCTAAAAACTCTATAAATACTCTTAATTCATCCTAAAACTCACCAAATACTCTTTAACTCTCTCCAATTCTCTATTTTTATTATTCTTTCTCTCATAATCCTCAAATCTCTCAATCTTTTCTACAAAAAGTGTTAGAATAAAATTTATTTTTTTATATATTTTTTTCAATTCTTCAAGCAAAATCTTCATATTTTGGAAGATTATTAAGTGACGGAACAATGTAAAATTCAAATCTTGAAGAAGATAAGAAGTAAAACTCAACAAAGTGTTATTATTTCTTGACCATCAACTAATTAGTGTTTCTTAATCTTACATTCTTATTTTTTAACTTTATTAATTATTTATTTGTTTTAATTATTTATTTAATTTTTAAGTTAATTTACAAGTTATTTATATTTTTCAATTCTCTTATTTCATTATTAGTTAATACTTTATATCATTTTATTTTAACTATTATTTATTCATTTGAACTTTTATTTGAATTTTAATTGATTGTTTTTATTTAGAAATAATGTATTCAAATTAATACCATCATTTTTCTTCACAATCATCATCACATTTTGAATTCAATATATATCCGTCTTAAATTTAATAAATAATAAACTAGATAATAAAAATAAAGGTCCTAGAGTTAGTGTACAACAACCAACTCCAACTATTAATCCTAGTGAATTTAATATGGGTGAGCCTCAGGACCACGTTGATAGTGAAATTTTTGAAACTATAGATAAAGCAAAAACATTTATAATTTGGAATCTTTTGAAAAAGATAATGATAATAATAGGGCAATATGTAAAATTTGTAGAGTTGTATATGTACATAAAAATGGAGGAGGGATAGGAACATTAGGTAGATATATGAAAAAGTCACATAATAATTTGTTATAAAACCTACTTAAATAATAATAAATTCATACTTCATGAGGTCAAATTCTAGGTAAATTTCAATATGATCATAAAAAAATTAGAATTGAATTTGCTAAAATGCTTGTTAAAACTAAATTACCTTTCAATTTTTTTAAAAATGTACAATATGAACAATTCATGCAACAATATTGCCAACCTACATGAAAAAGAATTCTTAGAACAATGTTAAAAAGTGATATAATAAAGATATATAAAGAGATGAAAGGGTGTCTTATTGCTATATTTGATTCTTGTAATTGAAAACTTACTCTTACTTGTGATAGTTGGACTGTAATTACTAATGAGTCTTATTTGTACATTCAATGTCATTGGATCGATCATGATTGGTTAGTACAAAAAAAATTATTTTTTTAAAATTATTTGAATATCCTCATGTAGATACTAGTATTGCTAGAATGGTTACTCAAATATATCGTGAATATAGAATATTAAATAAAATTATTTCTATTTCTTTAGATAATACTTCAAATAATAATATTGTCATAGTAATTTTAAAAAATACTATGAGTCCTATGCTTGATGGAATTTTATTTCATATTAAGTGTGCTTGTCATATAATTAATTTGTGTGTTAAAGAATGATATAAATATGTTAATGATACTGTTACTATAATTAGAAATGTTATTTTATTTATTAAAACTTCTCTAACTAGATTTTAAAATTTTAAGGCTTTATATTGAGAACATGGTTTGTCTTTTAAAAAATTTAGATTAGATTGTAAAATTATATGGAACTCACATTTTGATATGTTTGAAAGTGTTATACATTTTTAAAATCAACTTATTGAATTTTGTAATAGTAACAAGTTTAACCTCAATTCACTGAAACTCATTTTGAAAATTGTATTGTGCTTTTAATATTTTTATTTACTTTTAAAGAAGTAACCAAACTTTTATTGGGATTTTATCATATTCTCCCTACACTTGCTAAGGTAGCAAATATTTTTAATGAATATATGAATCATCCCCAATATTGTAATTTTATAAAAAGTATGTTTGAAAAATATAAAAAATATTATGAAAAGATTTTTATTTTATATTATATGTCATTGTATTTAGATCATTGAGTAAAAACTCCTGAATTTCATAGTATTATCGAATAACTCTACGAAATATTAGATTTTGATGAATTTTCAATATTTAGACAATGCATGATAAAATATATAAAAGAAAAAATAATTAAAACTCTATCTGATATGTATAATTTGCATGAGTTTGAATTTTCTTATTCTAGTTCTACTACTATAAGTTGGGAAGGTTCACCATTATTATCTAGCAATCATTATCAACCACTACGAAGATCGGCCTCTTTGATTTCATCAAAATTTAATCCGTGGAGTATTATGAAACGTCAAAAAAGATCAACCACTACCTATAATGAGATAGCAATTTACAATATGTAACCTCTCGTAAAAAATGAAGATCAATATTTTAACCTTTGTAGTTGGTGGAAAGATCATGTAAAGGAACTCCCAATTTTATCCAAAATAGTTCACCATCTTTTAACGCTAAATGTTTCCACAGTGTCATCGAAAAACGTCTTTAGTGAGAGCACTCGAATAATTGATGAAAGAATATCCCAATTGACTCCTCATACTTTGAAGATGTTAATATGGAGTAATAGTTGATTTGCAGCTGAAGATAAGATAATCAATTCATGGATTATTGATGGTGATTTAGAGAAGAATGGGGTGAACCAAATAGTTAGTTTAGTATTTCAAATAACTAGGAATTTAAGATATGTAATATTATTATGTAATTGTTTAATTTTATTTTAAAGATATTTATTCTATTTTAAAATTTTATTATTCTAATATTTTTAAAAAGTTTAGGTATCAAGTACTTCTCTTATATAACATTTATTTTTTTAATTAATAAAATCGTTAGGGGTCCAAGGCAAACCTCCCATCACTTCAAATTAGTTTTTTTATGATTTTAAATACTCATATTATTTAAATAATGATAAAAAATTTCAAAACAAAAAAATATTCAAATATTTTTAATCAAATTAAGAGGGAAAAAAATAAAGAGAGACAGGTGAGGCCTGAGACCGGCCCATCCGACCCGCAGACCTCACAGCCCAGAGCCCGGGCCCGGGCCCGGGCCGTGCACAATGCGAAAGCCATAACATTTGAAGAGTAAAAGTTCTAGTTTTGTAAAGATACCGTTGCAAGAACATTTGGAGGACAAGATTATCAATAATCCTTGCATTTGAAAAAGACAAAGACACTTTTGTTATTTATTTATTTCTAAGTGGGAAGAATACAAATTGATTTTTTTTCTTATATATTTAAATAAGGACTTATTACCTAGTAAAAAAATATTTTTAACTAGATAAACTAACGTCTTGTCACAACAAAAAAAAAAATCAAAATCATAGTTTTATTATTTACTTTTTATACAGTAACACAAAAGAATGCAAATTTGAATGCAAATTATTAACCTAAAACAAAATATGCTTTAATCAATTAAATAGTACTTTGTCACGACCAATTTCCTTATTTGCCCTAGAATTTTGCCAAAGATCCATCTAGTTAAATCTTTACCCGTCATCCTAATCAAACTTAAAGGAGCATGAGGGCTTCTTAGGTACTTATCAACCCTACCCAAATGGGGCTTCAAACATTATATAGAAGTTAGCAGAGGTGAGGTTGCACACCACCTCTTATCTTTATACATCAAAGTAGAATTAAAGCATTGGGGCACGTTTGGGCTTCATTGGAAACCCATAAACAAACGGCTTTGTTAGGTTTGACTTGTGAATTTTCTGTAATTTTGTTAAATTTCCTATTAAAGTTATGTCTATTTGATAAATAATAATGTAAAAAGTCTAACAAATATAATAAATGGGTAATACAGTTCAACTATCAATAAACCCACAACTGTGAGTCTTAGACCATAAAAAACTCCACTAAAACTTTAACAAAATTTACAAAAATAACACTATATCAACCGCCAAATGATCCATAATAAAATTTGACAAAACACAATAACAGTGTTTATTTGTCAAATTTACAGAAAACCTTTGATGCATTCAACAAACCTTCCAGTGATGTAGCTATAACTCAATGAGTTCTCATTTGACTCAACCCTTCATACAGAAAGGTTGTGGGTTTAGATAGTATATTTGATTCAAACTCACTCAAATGGATGAGAACAACAGACACCGAAAATTCTTGAATTGCTATGGCAATGAAACAAAGAGAAGCGCCAACTCTAGAAGTTGCCACAGATTACCATTAGCAATATCAGACACTCAAACTGTACACGAAGTTTTGTGAAAAAATTTCTCAAAATATTTTCTCTCCACATTAAACGAATCGAATTTTTTATTATATATGTTCAGACACGACTCAAATTTAAAAATATCGAGATCGAGTTTGAATATAAACTTTATATTTCTACTCAAATTTTAAACGAATTGAATTCGAATATTCAAGTATTAGGCTCAAAAGTTCGCAAACATGTTCGATTAATTAATTGACGAATACATAAATTATATTTTTATAATATATTATAAATTATTTATTTAAATCAAATTCAAACTTATTTTAAATTCGAGCTCGAATTTGAACTTGAAATCGAACTTATTATAGTCGAGTTTCAAATTGAATTCGAGTTTTAAAATATTTTAAACGAATCAAACTCGAATCAAGATTTGACATTCGAATCAAACTCGAATTCAAATTCGAGCCTTGTATAAAAATGGTAGGATTCGATTCGATTTTAGTACACCCACTTTTTTCCACTTCTATTTCAGCTTTATTTATACTTTAAAATACAGTTTGCTTGAATTATGACACTGCTAAACTCTTCTTTATATACGCATTTCCTTATTCTTTTACAGTTTCTTTCCTTCACGGGTTGGTCTATCTTAGAATGAGATCTACTTAAAATTTATCCGCAAATTCTCAATGAGATGCTCCAAAGATCTTCCTTAGATGGACTTTCTAATATCTTCTAAAGCTTCAGCCCATCAAACATATGCCAAGAATAGTCTTTTACCCAGGTTTCACCATACGTGAAACTTGCCTGCTCTTCTATTCAACTACATAAGTATTTGGGAATGCTTCTCGGCCCCATGCTAGGGCCTTCCGTTAAACGGTGGGTTTTGCCCCCCTCTACAAAGCTAGATCCCAAGGAGTTGTTAGAAAACACCCTTGCCTTTTCTACCTTCTCGTGCCTGAATCTCTGTCCTTGGGACCACGCCTTTACAAAAAGTAAAAAGAGCATTTTAAGAAAGAAGGGTACTCGTGCCACCCTTGCTTCTAAAAGCGGAAAGACAGCCCTAAGAAAGGAAGGTAGCATCTTCCTCTTATCCGAATCTGAAAGTATACTCTCGTCGCCTCACTCTCACGAAAATGGAATATAACTTTAACTTAATTACCCTGATATAAGACTTTTCCTGATTAAATGCTTTCTTTTTCTGCTTCCGATTTTGTGTAACCTCAATTACTTTAAATTTAAAAAAAAAAAAATCTATCTCATTCAAATTGTACACTGAGCTTTTGATATATGCGTCACAGTACCAAGCCGTAGGATTCAGTTTCACATCCGTTGGGTGGTCCCAATTCATACATATTAAGATGGTGGGGTGCCAAGCTAGATTCGTACAACAGCCTGTTCAGAGGCTGCCACCCTTTTTAACTCTGTTTAAAAAATCTCTTTCATGATCAATATTATATTCTGATTGAATACAATAATTAATGAATTAAAGGTACTATTAGGTAACGAGTGTCGGCAGCCCCAACCCCCAGAAAAAAATTGAATACCAGAAGTAAACGCATATGATTATTTAAAATAGTTTTTTAAATAAGTCGATGATCATTTCTCTAAATTGAAATTTTCGGACAAAAAATCCACTTTAAAGAATGCACTTAAGACTGCCTCTGCTGCTATGTTTGGTTTCGGATAGAAATTTCTGGGACGGACATATTTGCAATGGATTAAGGGTAGAAATGGTAATCTACCAATTTAAGTTCGAAGTCCGACCCGACATAGTCTTCCTGTGCTGGGAATTTCCGACTTAAGTGCAGATGAGAATGGAATTGGGTTCTATCTCTTGGTGCACTAAGTGGAAGTGGGCCGGGACGGGAATTTTACTATTCTCGATCCATTCTGGTGTGCTTCAGCTATTGCTTAGTTTTTTATTTTTTATTTTTATTCATATTTAATTTATATTAATATATATTTACATTTGTAAAAGATATTATTATTACTATATTTTAAAATTATATTTATATAATTTAAAATATAATAAATGATTAAATATTTTAAAAAATTTTCTAAACAATATATGATAACATTTAGTTTGAAAGAAATAACATCTTTAATAATTAATTTGAATTGGGTTCTACCTCTTGGTTTCTACCCCCTTGGTCCACTGAGTGGAAGTGGGTCGGGATGGGGATTGTTCTGTTCTCGACCCATTTTGGCGTGGCTCATTTGTTGCTAAGTTTTTTTTTTTTTCTATATTTATATGTATTTATTTTATATTAATATATAATTTTTAAAAATATATTGACATTTGTAAAAGAATTCATTATTAATATATTTTAAGAGTATATTTATATAATTTAAAATATGGTAAATGGTTAAATATTTTTATAATTTTTCTAAATGATATATGATAACATTTAATTTGAAAGAGAAATAACATCTTTTATGATTAATTTGAATTGATATGAAAGCAATTTATATTTTATTTTTAAAGAAAAACATAAAAATGTTTGATTGTGTAAAACCAAAAGATTTTCATATTTATTTTTTTACATTATAAGTCTTTTTGAATCTTAAATGAATGAAGCTATATTGAGAGATTTTAATTTTTTAAAATTGTGCTGTATTTTCATAACTTATTTTATTTTATTAATATTAATATTGTATTTTAAAATTCTATTATTTTAACATATTAGAAGATAGGACAGAATAAAAAATTCTAACCCCAATGTGGTCGGACCCAAGTACCATCCCTAGTTAGGAGTGTTAATCTGGGATGTGAGTTAGGTGTGATCAAGTTTGAGCTCCATCGCAATAAGATTGAAAATAATGAGCCCAAACCTGGCCTGAAATAGTGTGCAGCTCCAAGTGAGGTACGGCCGTCGGAATATTTCTTTCTCAAAAATATATATTTGAAACAATTTTCTTCTAATAAAAATGGAAACCGCACTAGGTTAATTATGAAAACAAAATGATAGTGAATGAAACTAGATTGTTTACTATTTTAGTATAATATTTTACTTATTGGAATAAATTTCTAAAAATGATATTTATATGTTTTTCTATCTATTTAACTTTATGCACTCTTTTCTTCTAAATTCGAATGTTTCATTTTGATTTTTAAAAAAAGATTTAAAAAGTATTTAACTATGGATAAATTACTACCTTAGTGATGAAATCTATTAGTTAGTAGAGTTTGTACCTCTTTGTGTAAATAAATAAAAAATAATTTGAAATGAATTTTGTAAAAAATTATAAACTATATGGGGTCATGTAGAGTTTGAGAGAAAGAATATGATGCGTTGTGTGTAAATGATAATTTTTGAGAAATAAAAGTCGTATAATATAATAATATATTTAAATTAAAATAAAATTTTGAATTAGAATGTGATTAGAAAATTCTAATCCAAATAAAGCGTTATGTTAAAATAGAATTGAATGACTTTTTCTATTATGAATGAGTTAAAAAGCTCTTTTCATTACAGAATTTAATATGAAAAATTAGAATAGAATAATGATCCGTTTTATAATATTTGGTAAAACTATTTTTTAATATTGGAATACAATAAAATTTAATTCAATGTGACTTAAATGGCTAGTATATAACATTACTTGAATAGGACTAATATCTAATTTCTTTTTTTTATTGAGGTGACAAAGTCAATCAACCACTAATAAAAATATGATTAGGTATTATTTTTACATTATGTAAATGGTCCTAAGTTAGATATTAAATGTATTTAAAGTATAATTTATAGTTTGTATACCTGTATTACATATAATTAAATAATGTTAGAAATAAAAGTACAAAATATTCAATATTTTGAACTTTTATTTCTAACAATATTTTTGAAGATATTGTTTTAAAAAGTAAGGATAAATCGTCTTTAAACTTGTTTTCAGGGTTCTAATTAGGAATGGAAATAGGCCAGACTAGGTCAGGCTTGAACCTGCATTGTAGATTAAAGGTCTGAACTTGACCTATTAGCCTATATAAGACATTTTTTTTTATACTCAAGTTTCACTTGTTTAAAAGCCTGACCTAACCTAAAATCTAGTTAAAAGCCTGCTTAGAGTTTTATAACCTGCTTGATATAAATTATATTAATAAATTAAGACTATCAATTATTTTTTTTAATAAAATTAAAGTAATAAATTACTTAAACTTAAATATTTTTAAAATTTTATATGTTAAGTCAAAATAAAAACTTTTATTTCATACAAAAAGAATTATAAAAATTTTATCAGAAATAAGAATTTACTATAATAAAAGAATATTAAAAATATCCAATGATATTTAATCCACAAACAAAGTTCTAGTTTCCTATATAAAATGAAATCTTTTATTTTTATCAAATATCAAATGTTTACCCCATGATATTACTAGATGGAAAATGAGGTAAACAATTTTTTTTTTAACAAATTTATTTTTTAATATGTATTTTATTATCAAGTTTTGATTTATTGAAATTTTCTTTTAATGATAAGTGAGGGAGAGAGAAATTTTTGGTGTCACCCCCATAAAATGTAGTACCTTAATTTAATTTTTATTATTAGTAAGTAATTAAATGATATATTTTTAATAAATGCATATCTTTTATTTGAACTTTATCCTTTTTTCTCTTCTCATTTTCCTTTCTTTACTTTATTCTAGTTAGATTCTCTCTCTCTCTGTTAATAAGATATAATGATTTAACTATTTGGTGTCCTTCAATTGTATTTTTGAGGTAATGAAAAGTTTTTTGTTTTCCTTCCAACATTCTTACATTAATTTATGATCTCCCTCTTTTTTATTTACTCAAACTTCATCTGATCGTATTCTTAGTTTTTCATCCTTTTTCCTTAGCATTTTTCAAATATATTGTCGGCACACTTAATTGTAGGAATGATAATAATGTAAGATATATAATATATAATATTAATATTAATATAAAAATATAAAATAATATATATATATATATATATATATGTTTATGTGTGAAATTTTCAAAAGAAAATATATTTATGGAAAGGATTAAATCAACATCTTTATTGCCTAAATTCACATCCTTGGTGACATTAATATTATATATACAAAATAAAGGCACTCTTTGATTTTTTTAATTTTTATTTTTAAAAGACGATTATTTCCTTTTTGATTTAAAATTTTAAGTATTCTAATTAAAGATAAATATTTATTATTTCATATTTTAATTAATTTTCTTTTGATTATATGCTAACTTCAGAATTTGTGTTTTTTTTTTTTTTGGCACTAAAAATTTGAGGTACAAGATATTTGTATGTAAGTAAAAAGTTTATAAAAGTGCCTTGTGGATATGTTCTAAAATGACTTTTCCCCCATTTTTTGCTTTCCTTTTAAGGTACAGATAAAAAAGGGAAAAATTTGTGCTAAAAAAATATAAATTTGTAGTTATTCCAGTAACTTCAAGTTCTAGAATTATTAAGTTTCAAGTAATTTTAGTCATTTAAATATTAGTGAGTTGATGTTTGTGTTAAAATTAAATCTAATTATTTAAAATTTTGTATTCTAATATACCGTTAAATTGAAAGTACATGTATATTTAAAATTAGTACCAATGATGAAAATTTGTATTATTAATGAAGATGGCATTTTTAGTCTCTGTATGTGATATTTATTAAAATTGTGTAAATTAGATTTTAAGAGTGTGAATTTAGTTTTTTATATTTATTTAATATATATATATATATATATATATATATTAAAATATGATTGTCGACGTTCAAATTCAGACCAGTATATTTGTGAGCCTACAGCAGGCTTAGCTGGAGTTTGGAGAGTTGAAATCTTTGAGTTCAACCCGACCATTCTTTACTTTAGAATTGGGCAAAACATATTCGGGTTGGGTCTGTTGTTCTGGCTTCCCGGCCCGATTGATAGTAGGCATCCTTTCTAGTATCTACCATACCTCTAAAAACTAAAAACTGTTATGAATTATTTGAATCTCTATTAATTAGTGGAGGCTCCACTAATTATGAATTTATGTGAATTATTAGAGAAGATTTTTATGGATGTCCACCATTTAGTGGAGACACCACTAATTGAGATTAGTGGAAGATGATGTATGCCATGATGTATTCCACTAATTAGAGCTCTATAAATAGAGTTATTCTCTAAACTTATAATACACCATTATTTTGTGAAAGAAAGATTAGTGAAAGAAAGATTAGAGAAAGAATTGTGAGAGAAAGGAAGAGAGAAGTTTGAAAAGAAATTCTTGTGCAAAATAGTTAGAGTTTTATTAGTGTGTAATGTGAAGATTTTATTCTAACACTACCTTAATTTTATAACACGTTATCAGCACGAGTCTCTACCGGTACAAAAGCTAGAAGACTAAGCACGAGTTTCTGCCGTTAACAAAACCAGAAGACAGGTACGCATTTATTGATCTCTATGGCTAATCTCGCTAAACTCGAATTTGTAGCCCTTGATATTTCTGGAAAAAATTATATGTCATGGGTTCTCGATGCAGAAATGCATCTAAATGCTGAAGGCCTTAGTGAAACTATTCAAGCAAATAATAGTGCATCTGCACAACACAAGGCTAAAGCTTTGATTTTTATTCGTTGTCATCTCGATGAAAATTTGAAAATGGAATATTTTACCGAAAAGGATCCATATGTCCTGTAGGTAAATTTAAAAGAAATATTTGACCACCTGAAGATGGTCGTACTACCCACTGCACGGTATGAATGGTTGCACCTGAGGTTGCAAGATTTTAAAACCGTCAATGAATATAGCTCCACAATGTATAAAATTACATCTCAATTAAAATTATGCGGAGAAAAAGTGACTGATGAAGATATGTTGGAGAAGACATTCTCCACCTTTCATGCCTTGAATATTGTCCTGCAGCAACAATATCGAGAAAATGGGTATACAAAATTTACAGATTTAATTACTGCCCTTCTCATTGCAGAGAAGAATAATAAGTTATTATTGAGAAATCATGAAGCCATACCAACTGGCTCAACAGCACTCCCAGAAGTAAATGTTGTTGGCTCTAGCAGAAGCCATCGTTATAGTCGTGGTCGTGGCCATGGCCGTGGCCGTGGTCGTGGTTATGGTCGTAAACACGCTCGATATTTTCCTTATCACAATTATAATCAAGCTGTGAGAAATACTGGCCACCTGAAGTGGAACAGAAAAGATTATAAGGGAAAAGAAAAAGAAATTGAAGAAAATCATGAGGATATATGTTATAGATATGGCATGAAAGGTCATTGGTCACGAAACTGTCGTACGGCTAAGCATTTAGTTGAATTGTATCAAGCTTCATTGAAAAATAAAAATGTGGAAGCAAATTTTTCTCAACATCCAATAAATGATGCTGATGATGATGATATTGATTCTGAAGATCTTAATATCAATATTACTCATATGGATGCATCGGATTTTTTTGAACACCCAGACGGTAGGATAGACCATTTAATTGGTGATGGCAGTGTCCAGAAGAACTAAAGCATCACCCTGATATTTTTGTATTTTCATTTTCATTCTATTTTAATAATATTTTACGTTTGCATATATGTATTTGTGTTCAGATGGCTGTTGTTAATGATGATGTATGCATTATTGATAGTGAAACTACACACACTATACTAAAAAATGAGAAATATTTTTCTGATCTCAAAATGGGAGAAATAAATATTTATACGATAAACGGTAGTGCAAATGTGATTGAGGGCTCCGGAAGAGCTAGTATATTGTTGCCTAAAGGAACAATAATTATTATTGATAAGGCACTATTTTCCTCAAAATCCAAAAGAAATTTATTGAGTTTTAAAGATATCCGCAGAAATGGGTATCATGTTGAAACAAATGAGGAAAATGAGATTGAGCATCTTTTTATTACTCAAATGCATTTGGGTAGGAAATCTGTATTAGAAAAACTGCCGTCTTTTTCTACTAGCCTATATTTTGTAAAAATACGTACAATTGAAATTCATCATCTAGTAAACCAGAAGTTTACTGATCTTATTACTTTTAGCATTTGGCATGGCCGGTTGGGTCATTCGAGATCTACCATGATGAGAAGAATCATTGAGAATACAAATGGTCATCCTTTAAAAAATAAAAGGATATTAACATCAGAAAAATTCGCATGTACTGCATGTTCCCTAAGAAAATTAATTGTTAAACCATCACCAGTAAAAGTAGGAATTGAAAGTCCTACATTTCTCGAACGGATTTACGGAGATATTTGTGGACCTATTGATCCACCATGTGGACCGTTCAAATATTTTATGGTCTTAATTGATGCATCATCCCGATGGTCACATGTATGTTTATTATCTACTCACAACCTGGCGTTTGCGAGATTACTTGCTCAAATAATTAAATTACGAGCACAATTTTCTGACCATCACATTAAAAATATCCGTTTGGATAATACTGGTGAATTTTCATCACATGCTTTTGATGCATATTGCATGTCAATTGGGATTAATGTTGAACATCCTGTAGCTCATGTTCACACACAAAATGGTCTTGCTGAATCTTTGATTAAACGATTACAATTAATTGCTAGACCATTATTAATGAAAACAAATCTCCCAACATCTGCTTGTGGACATGCTATTTTACATGCTGCAACACTTGTACGCATAAGACCAGCTAGTTATCATAAATTCTCTCCTTTGCAATTGGCTTTTGGGTCAGAATCAAATATTGCTCATTTAAGAATTTTTGGGTGTGCTGTATATGTTCCAATTGCACCAAACCAACGTATAAAGATGGGTCCTCAAAGAAGAAAGGGGATATACGTTGGATATGATTCTCCCTCTATTATCAGGTATGTTGAACCCTTGACAAGAGATGTATTCACAGCAAGATTTGCTGATTGTCATTTTGATGAATCATTATTCCCTAAATTAGGGGGAGAACCAAAACAGCATAAAAAGGATCTTGATCGGACAACATCATTAAATTATCTTGATCCGCGCACAAGCGCATGTGAATTTGAAGTTCAAAAGATAATTCATTTGCAAAACATTGCAAATCAAATGCCAGACACTTTTGTTGACTCCAGAAGAGTTACAAAATCGCATATTCCAGCTATAAATACTCCTATTTGAATTAAAGTTCCAGCAGAACAAAATATTATACCTATAGCTGCTGAGTCAAAAACACGCCAAAAGCGTGGCCGACCTCTTGGTTCTAAAGATAAAAATCCTCGAAAGAAAAGAGGATTAAATGATCCAGAAGATCATATTGAAGAAAAGAATGATAAAGACCAAGAGAGAACTGATAACAAAGAACCAGAAGTTGATGAAAGTAACACTGAAATTTCTATCAATTATACCACTTCCGGTAGAAGTTGGAATCGGAGAGAAACTGTTATTGATAATATATTTGCATATAATATATCTCTTGATGTTACACGGGATAATGATGATCCTGAACCAATATCAGTTGATGAATGTCGGCATAGAAAAGATTGGTTGCAATGGAAAGATGCGATTCAATCGGAGTTAAATGCACTGACAAAACATGAAGTCTTCGGACCTGCAATCCGAACACCAGAAGGTGTAAAACCTGTTGGCTACAAATGGATATTTGTGCGAAAGCGCAATGAAAAGAGTGAAATTGTTCGATATAAAGCGCGATTAGTAGCCTAAGGTTTTTCACAAAGACCAGGTATTAATTATGATGAAACTTATTCTCCTGTTGTTGATGCTATTACACTCCGATATCTTATCAGTTTGGCAGTACATGAAAAGATAGATATGCGCCTATTAGATGTTGTCACTGCTTACTTGTATGGAAATTTAGAAATTAATGTTTACATGAAAATCCCCGAAGGATTTCATATGCCTGAAGCATATTCACATTATCCTCGTGAAAATTACTCCATCAAGTTGCAGAAATCATTATATGGCCTGAAGCAATCTGGGCGTATGTGGTTCACACGTCTTAGTGAATATTTATTGAAACCGGGATTTAAAAATGACCAGGTATGTCCATGTGTTTTTATTAAGAAATCTGGTTCTAAATTTGTGATATTAGCTATATATGTTGATGATATTAATCTTATTGGAACTCCTGAAGAGCTCCAAGAAACAATTGATTATTTAAAAAGAGAATTCGAAATCAAGGATTTTGGTAAAACCAAATTTTGTCTTGGTTTACAAATTGAACATTTGGAGAGTGAAACATTTATTCATCAATCAACATATACAGCAAAAGTGCTAAAAAGATTTTACATGGACAAAGTACATCCATTGAGTATTCCAATGATCGTCCGATCATTAAATGTGGATAAAGATCCTTTCCGACCTCAAGAAAATGATGAAGAACTCCTTGGTCCTGAAGTACCATATCTCAGTGCAATTGGTGCATTGATGTATCTTGCTAATAATACACGACTTGATATTGCTTTTGCTGTCAATTTATTAGCAAGATTTAGTTCTTCACCAACACGACAACATTGGAATGGAATTAAACAAGTCATTCGATATCTCCAAGGTACAATTGATCTCGGATTATTTTATTCAAATAAAACCAGTCCAACATTGATAGGTTATGCAGATGCTGGTTATTTATCTAATCCACATAAAGCACGTTCTCAAATGGGCTATCTATTTCATGTGGAAATACTGTTATATCATGGCGTTCTACGAAACAATCTATAGCGGCTACTTCTTCAAATCATGCTAAAATTATAGCCATTCATGAAGCAAGTCGAGAATGTGTCTGGCTAAGATCCATGATTCATTATATCCGAGAAAGTTGTGGATTATCATCGATCAAAGATATTCCAACTCCTCTTTATGAAGACAATGCAGCTTGTATAGCTCAATTACGAGGAGGATATATTAAAGGAGATCGGACAAAACATATTTCACCAAAATTCTTCTTTATTCATGAACTTCAGAAGAAAGGTGAAATTGATGTGCTACAAATTCGGTCATGTGATAACCTCGCAGATATTTTCACGAAGACTTTACCGACTGCAACATTTGAGAAATTGAGATATAAAATCGGTATGCGTCGGTTTAAAGATTTAAATGAATCATCTCATCAGGGGGAGTAATAAACAGACATATAGAATAGTGTACTCTTTTTCCTTCACTAAATTTTTTTCCCATTGGGTTTTTATCTAATAAGGTTTTGACGAGGCATATTCCTTATGTATGGATGGACATCTAAGGGGGAGTGTTATGAATTATTGGAATCTCCATTAATTAGTTGGGGCTCCACTAATTATGGATTTATGTGAATTATTAGAGAAGATTTTTATGGATGTCCACCATTTAGTGGAGACACCACTAATTGAGATTAGTGGAAGATGATGTATGCCATGATATATTCCACTAATTAGAGCTCTATAAATAGAGTTATTCTCTAAGCTTGTAATACACCATTATTTTATGAAAGAAAGATTAGTGAAAGAAAGATTAGAGAAAGAATTGTGAGAGAAAGAAAGAGAGAAGTTTGAAAAGAAATTCTTGTGCAAAATAGTTAGAGTTTTATTAGTGTGTAATGTGAAGATTTTATTCTAACACTACCCTAATTTTATAACAAAAACTAAAAACTAAAGGTATTGTTTGTTTTTAGAACTGAATTGGACCGGACATCGAAGTGAAAAATTTATTAGTTCATAATTTTATGGTCTAATCGCAATTGAATCAGTAATATTATTATTTAAAAATTAAAAATATAATATTTTTAAGAATAAAATTGATCAATAATATAATATAATTCAAGTAGAAAAAATATAATTTTTTTCTATTACTATAAATTATTTATTCCATTTGTATAACTTATTTCTTTCTTATGAATATATTATCTTATTTAGGAGGAAAAAAAGACCGGTTTAATTGGTTGGACCGATCGGTCCAAATCGATTTGCACAAAATAAGTTGATTTTTTAAATTTTCAACTCAAAGAGGTGGACTGGACCAGTTTGGAGACTGGTTCACGGTCCGATCGATCGGTCTGGTCAAAAAAATAATGGTTTTTCGGTTCGATTTCTATTTCACAATTTAATTTTTGATTTGATTTTATAAAATTTAGATAAAATCGAATCAAATTAAAGTTTTTATCAAATAAAATTTAACCAAAATTTAACCAAATTAAAATATAAAAAATTTATATAATATATAAATAAATGATTAACTAATTAATTAATCTTTTAACATTAATCATATATTTTTTAATTTTAAAATATAATTTCAAAATTTCAATTTTCTAATTTTTTATTTAAAAAATTAAAAATCGAATTGATTTTTATGTAAATTTTAAAATTGAATCAAATTTTATTAAAATAGAGTCGAATTAAAAAATTCGATTTAAAATTTCAATTTAACCAAAATAGTGCACTAACTCTAGTAAAAACACATGATGCGCCTTGATTTAGGAATAAAACAGCAGAAATGCAGAATTAGTATAGAAATTAAATCCCAAAATAACTTGTGAGCCAAAAGCTTGTTGAGTTAGAGATTGCTCTTCAAGCTTTGGGCTAAATTGATACTCCAAAAAACAATTGACTCATATATATATATATAGTTTATATTATATCGTATTATTCTATTATAATTTTTTATATAAAATTTTATGTTAAATTAAATATTATTAGTTTTTTAAAAACAAAAACAATATAATATTATTCTTCATATTTATAATTTATCGTACCATTTGAACTTTCCAATTGATCGATCCTTGATCGGGGACGTGGCCGCATATTCACCAAAGAAAGACACAAGAGAGAAGTACAAAAGCTGGCTTTTTTTTTTTTTTGGGTCTAACCCATAATTCACCCACCAAAAAGAATGGTGATAATAGGAAATCAATTCCTAATCCAAAGAAAAGGTAAGAAACATTATTTAACTTAACTAACTAATTAACAATGATATACTAATTGTCTTCGAGTGTTGACGAGAGGAGTCATCTTGGTTGTCTATTTTTTTTTTTTTTTACAATTGATGACCTAAATTTGACCTCAATTTTTTTTTATTTTAAAATTGATGGGTGTTTGTTTTTTAAATTTATGATTTTTAAAAAATTGATTTCATCATTTTTTTTTCAATTGATAGGTTTTTTTAGAGGAAAAAAGTTTTCTCGCCAAAAGCTCTACCCATATATGTATTTTTAATTGATAGCTACATTGAATGGATGATTTTAAATTAGATGGTTTTTTTTTTTTAATTGATGGGGTTTTTTTTTTTTTTTTGCAATTGATGGCCTAGATTTGACCCTTTTTTTTGTTTTAAAATTGATGGGTTTTTTTTTTTTAAATTGATGGTTTTTTTTAACATTGATTTCACTTTTTTTTTTCAATTGATGGGTTTTTTTAGAGGAAAAAATTTTCCTCACCAAAAGCTCTACCCCATATATATATATATATATATATATATATATATATATATATATATATATAATTTATGGCCTACATTGAATAGATAGATAATTCTAAATTGGGACCATCCAATTTTTTTGTTTTAAAATTAATGAATATTTTTTTAATTGATGGTATATATATATATTCCTAGTGAGAAAATGTTTTAGCTTTAGCTGGAAAATTTTCCTAGCCAAAAGCTTTTAGCATAAAATGTTTTAGTTTTAGCTAGGAAATTTTCCTAGCCAAAAGTGTGGGTGCAGTGCTTTCTTTGTGACAAAATTTTTAACTTTAGTTAGGAAACTAGCCAAAAGTGTAGGCTTTAGTAACGAAGTGATTTCCTCGCTAAAAAATTTTTGTGCAACAAACTTTTTAACTTAGTGAGTAGCCAAAAGGTATAGGCTTTAGCTAGTAAAATCTTTCCTCAAAGAACCATATTTTATTGTGAAAAACTTTCCTCACTAAAATCATCTTTTGATGAGGAAATTTTTTGTCACCATTGAACCTTTTTGGCAATAAATTTTTTTTGTCGAAAATGTAATAATATTAAGATAAAAAAAATCGACATTAGCGACAAAATTTTTTCGCAGCGTGAAAATTTTTCCTAGCAAAAAGCCAAAGATGAGATCTTGACCATATTTTCACGTTTTTTTTTTACAATTGATAGCCTAGATTTGACCCCAATTTTTTTGTTTTAAAATTGATGAGTATTTTTTTTTATTTATGGGTTTTAAAAAAAATTTGATTCTACCATTTTGTTTTTTTTCAATTGATGGTTTTTTTTAAGAGGAAAAAAGTTTCCTTGCCAAAAACTCTACACACACACATATATATATTAATTGATAACCTATATTGAATAGATGATTCTAAATTGGACCACCCAATTTTTTTGTTTTTTTGTTTTAAAATTGATGGGTGTTTTTTTATTGGTGGTTTTTTTTTTTTTTAACTTGATTCCACCTTTTTTTTTTAAATTGATGGGTTTTATTTATTTTTTGCAATTGATGGCCTAGATTTGACCTTAATTTTTTTGTTTTTTGTTTTAAAATTGATGGGTGTTTTTTTTCATTGATGGTTTTTTTTTTTTTAAAAAAAATGATTCCACCTTTTTTTTTCAATTGATGGGTTTTTTTCAGAGAAAAAATTTTCCTCGCCAAAAGCTCTACCCATGTTTTTTTTTTTTTTTAATTGATGACTTACATTGAATGGATGATTTTAGCTTGGGACCACCCTTTTTTTTTGTTTTAAAATTGATGGGTATTTTTTTTAATTGATGATTTTTTTAAAAAAATAATTAACTTATATAACTAATTTATATACATGAATCTCAATAACAACAATGAGACTCCTAATCATATCTTTGCGCATAGTACGAGACCGTACCTAGTATAAAACAAATATACCCTAATAATAACTTGCTTTAATTTCTATTATTAGAATTCTGTTATAAAATTTGGGTAGTGTTAGAATAAAATCTACACACTATACACTAAAAAAACTCTAACTATTTTTTTGCACAAGAATTTCTTCAAACTTCTCTCTTTCTTTTTCTCACAATTTTCTCTCACAATTCTTTTCACAAAATGATGGTGTATTTCAAGCTTAGAGAATAACTCTATTTATAGAGTTTTTAATTAGTGGAATACACCATCTTCCACTAATTTTAATTAGTGGTGTCTCCACTAAATAGTGGACATCCATAAAAATTCATAATTAGTGCAGCTTCCACTAATTCCCTAATAGTTTGCGTAAATCCATAATTAGTGGAGCTTCCACTAATATATTCATAACACCCCCCTTGAATGTCCATCCATTACATAAAGAATATGCCTCGTTAAAACCTTACCAGATAAAAACCCAGTAGGAAAAAAAATCTAGTGAAGGAAAAAGAGTATACTATTCTATATGTCTGTTTATTACTCCCTCTGATGAGATGATTCCTTTAAATCTTTGAACCGACGCATACCAATTTTATATCTCAACTTCTCAAATGTTGTAGTCGGTAAAGTCTTTGTAAAAATATCTGCGAGGTTGTCATATGACCGAATTTGTAACACATCAATTTCACCTTTCTTTTGGAGTTCGTGAGTAAAAAAGAATTTTGGTGAAATATGTTTTGTTCGATCTCCTTTAATATATCATCCTCGTAATTGAGCTATGCAAGCTGCATTGTCTTTACAAAGAGGAGTTGAAATATCTCTGATAGATGATAATCCACAACTTTCTCGGATATCATGAATTATTAATCAAAACCATACATATTTTCTACCTGCTTCATGAATGGCTATACTTTCAGCATGATTTGAAAAAGTAACTGCTTGGAGATATCGAATGACTTGTTTAATTCCATTCCAATGTCGTCGTGTTGGTGAAGAACTAGATCTTGCTAATAAATTGACAGCAAAGACAATATCAGGTTGTATATTGTTAGTAAGATACATCAATACACCAATTGCACTGAGATATGATACTTCAGGACCAAGGAGTTCTTCATCATCTTCTTGAGGTCGGAAAGGATCTTTATTCACATCTAATGACCGGACGATCATTGGAATACTCAATGGATATGCTTTGTCCATGTAAAATCTTTTTAGAACTTTTGCTGTATATATTGATTGATGAAACTTGTCAAATGTTCAATTTGTAAATTAAGGCAAAATGTAATTTTACCAACATCCTTGATGTCGAATAATCAATTGTTTCTTAAAACTCTTCAGGAGTTTCAATAAGATTAATATTATCAACATATATCACAAATTTAGAACCAAATTTCTTAATAAAAACACATAGACATACCTGGTCATTTTTAAATCCCGCTTTCAATAAACATTCACTAAGACAATTGAACCACATGCGCCCAGATTGCTTCAGGCCACATAATGATTTCTGCAACTTGATGGAGTACTTTTCACGAGAATAATGTTTATATGCTTCGGGCATGTGAAATCCTTCAGGGATTTTCATGTAAACATTCCATACAAGTAAGCAGTGACAACATCTAATAGGCGCATATCTATCTTTTCATGTACTACCAAACTGATAAGATATCGGAGTGTAATAGCATCAACAACAAGAGAATAAGTTTCATCATAATCCATACATGGTCTTTGTGACAAACCTTGGGCTACTAACCGTGCTTTATATCGTACGATTTCATTATTTTTATTACGCTTTTGCACAAATATCCATTTGTAGCCAACAAGTTTTACATCTTCCGGTGTTCGGACTGCAGGTTCGAAGACTTCACGTTGTGTCAGTGTATTTAACTCCAATTGAATCGTATCTTTCCATTATAACCAATTTTTTCTATACCGACATTCATCAACTGATATTGGTTCAGGATTATCATTATCCTGTATAATATCAAGAGATATATTATATGCAAACATATTATCAATAATTGTTTCTATCCGATTCCAACTTCTACCAGAAGTGGTATAATTGATAGAAATTTCAGTATTACTTTCATCAACTTCTGGTTCATTGTCATTAGTTTTCTCTTGGTCTTTATCATTTTTTTCTTCAATACGATCATCGGGATCATTTAATCCTTTCTTCTTTCGAGGATTTTTATCTTTAGAACTAAGAAGTCGGCCATGCTTTTGGCTCAACAGCTATAGGTATAATCTTTTGTTCTACTGGAACTTCAATTCGAATAGGAGTATTTATAGCTGGAATATGCGGTTTTGTTACTCTTCTGGAGTCAACAAAAGTGTCGGGCATTTGATTTGTAATGTTTTACAAATGAATTATCTTTTGCACTTCAAGTTCACACGCGCTTGTATGCGGATCAAGATAATTTAATGATATTGTCCAATCAAGATCTTTCTTATACTGTTTCTGTTCTCTCCCTAATTTAGGGAATAATGATTTCACAAGAGAATAATGAAAATGTAAGAACATTATGAGGAATACTACACACATAACAAGTAGGAAATGCCAAGAAATATATTAAATATATATCTCACTCTTTCCGGTACCATCTTTTCCCTTTCCTCCTTGTCTTTTCTTTTCCTCCGTCCCTCCACCTATCATCTACCTCTTCTTCTTCCTCGTACATATATATATATATCGATATATATCTCAATTATCAGTCATTAGTAAATATAAAAAAAATAAAAAACCTCAAAGAAGATATGGAGACTCGTAATTCATTTGAGACATGGTCAAATTTTGACTTAGTTTCTAACGCACAAGATTTTGATGTGTTTTTTTTTTTCCAAGCCAACCGCTTCCGCATAATTTCAGGTCTAACGCAAAAGATTTTGATATATTTTCCTTTACAAGCCAACTACTTTCGCCTAATTTTTCAAGCCAACCGCTTCCGCCTAATGTCAGGTCTAATGGAGAAGATTTTGATGTATTTTCCTTTCCAAACCAACCGCTTCCGCCTAATTTCAGGTGAGATACCTTTGAGGGCTTCCTTTTTTTTTTTTTTTAGTGTGCTTACTAATAAAATAATGAAATTAAACTCTCCTTTGGTTTATTGTGATGTAAATCAGTAGTAGTTCTGGACATGTTGCTTTGGATTTTCGATTTGATCTACCCATTCAAGAGATTGCTTTTGATGCTGTTCCTCTGAATGAGGATATGCTTGTGCATGATCCTTTCTACTCCCTAATGGATTTTGAACAAAGCCAGAATATGGTTCCAGGTTATCATACATTCAAACATGGATTTTGCATGGTATTACCTTTATTGATATTGTTTTTCCTTTTCTAAAAGAAACAATGAGTGGTCTTAGCAACGAATTCGGAGTGAGGACTCATGAAATGCATAATATCGAAGTTCAAGATATTATTACAGACGAATTCCTATGGAGAAGAATAGGAGTAGGAGGCAGAGAAAGGGGAAGGGCAATAGCTCCAAGACACTATCAAAAGAAACTATTTCGCAGTACTTTTACCTGCCAATCAAGAGCGCGGCCAAAGAATTGAATATTGGCTTAACCCCTCTCAAGAACAGATGTAGGGAGTTGGGAATTCGTCGATGGCCTCACAAGAAGTTAATGAGTTTGGAGACCTTAATCAAGAATGTTCAGGTTCTCTCTTACACACACTTATAATTTACAAGTATGAAACTATGAAAGATTTGTAAGAAAATAATGACTGGAATAAATGTATCTCCACCGATGATATCACTTCGATTTACAGGAGCGAGATAAAGATGAAGGAGGATATATAGCTGAGAAGAAGTTAAGAGAAGCCATTGAGATATTAGAACGTGAGAAGAAGTTGGTGGAAGAAAGTCCTGATATGCGGTTGAAGGACCAAACACAGAAATTGAGATAAGCATGCTTCAATGCCAAATATAAGAAGAAACTTAAGGGGATGAGAAAATCCCAAGACTCATTACGCAGTAACTTCACGGCTAATTTTGCTGCTAGTCTAGATACTGGTCCAAGGGAGAAGGAAGAGGAGGAGGATGCCGAAGAAGAGGAACTGAAATCCATAATTGCTACCTGTTTGTCTTCCTCTAATGCAAACATAGAAAAAGAACAATTACAAACATTCATCCTCAATTTGTCAACTCAATTGAAAAAGAGCAATTACAAGCATACATCCTCAAGTTCACGTGAATACTAGTGAGATGAATTAAGGAAATGCAAGTGAACACAAGACTTATGATCAAGAGGAGATATATTTTTTTTTTCTGAACTGTTAGCAGTAATATAGTATATATTGACATTCGAATGTAACATCTCAAAGATGTGATATTTATTATTAATGGAAATATCCTTTTCCCTTATTATCTTTTCTGTTCCACTTCAGGTGGCCAGTATTACTCTGTACTAAGGGTAATATCGAGTGTGTCTATGACCATAACCACGGCCACTACCACAACTACGACTATAACGATGGTTTCTGCTAGAGCTAACAGCATTCACTTCTGGGAGTGCTGTTGAGCCAGTTGGTCTGGCTTCAATAATAACTCATTATTTTTCTTTACAATGAGGAGGGCAGTAAGTAAATTTGTGTATACCCTTTTTCTCGATATTGTTGCTGCAGGAAAATATTCGAGGCATGAAAGGTGGAGAATGTCTTCTCCAATATATATTTTTTTCACCGCATAATTTTAATTAAAATGTAATTTTATACATCGCGGAGTTATATTCATTCACGGTTTTAAAATTTTGTAACTTTAGGTACAATCATTTATACTGTGCATTTGGTAGTATGATCATCTTCAGGTGGTCAAATCTTTTTTTTCCCAACATTTAGATACATTTCTGTATCGAGAACCCATGACATATAATTTTTTCAGAAATATCAAGGGTTCCAAATTCGAGTTTCGTAAGGTTAGCCATATGGATCAATAAATGCGTACCTATCTTCTGACTTTGATAATGACAGAGACTCGTGCTGATAACGTGTTATAAAATTTGGGTAGTATTAGAATAAAACTTACATACTATACACTAAGAAATTCTAACTATTTTTTTTGCACAAGAATTTCTTTAAACTTCTCTCTTTCTTTTTCTCACAATTTTCTCTCACAATTCTTTTTATAAAATGATGGTGTATTTCAAACTTAGAAAATAGCTCTATTTATAGAGCTCTTAATTAGTGGAATACATCATCTTTCACTAATCTTAATTAGTGGTGTCTCCACTAAATGGTGGACATCCATAAAAATTTATAATTAGTGGAGCTTCCACTAATTCCCTAATAGTTTACATAAATTTATAATTAATAAAGTTTCCACTAATATATTCATAACAAATTCAAAAATTACATTTTATTTTCGAAGGATTTAAACATGATCAAACACAATAAAGAGACTCAATGTAAGGTGAAGCACTCGTTGCATTGAATCTTAGACAACACTCTCCTTCATCATCTTTGAAATCACACAGCTTGTGGAATGTGTTGCTTACAAGATTGTAACGAATGGCCTTCCCAGGAATCTGCAAAACCAAGAATTCTTTATCTTCTTTTTCACCTCGAATGAGAGCAAACACTGAGAAAGCATAGTCATACAAGTATGTTAGGTTCAGATTGGCCCTCCCGACCCAACCCCTTTCATCTTGCTGTGTATTGCAAATTATTTGAACCCGTTTCCGAATAATTCTGGGAAAGGCAGTGCTCAAAGCTGCAAGATCAACGTTGTATTTCACAACCCACCCGGAATAGTCCCTCTTCAGTTCATAAACATTGAATTGACTCTGATATTGATGTGTTGGAATGAGATGCAAATGATCACAAGACTCTCCAAAAAATTCAATTATGGGCTCTCCTTGCCAATTGTTTTCGGGAATTGCAGGCATTGGAAATGTGTTAAGCCTTCCTTTATCAACATTGAAGTATAAAGTTGTATCGCCCCAAGTATTACTGATCCAGTGGACAGCACCGTTCCAGTAAACCCCGTTTCGGAAATTGATTTGATCGGCAGAAAAAGGGGCACCTGAAATCCTCCAAGAAACATAATCAGATGAGTACATCTCGATCTGATAATAAGCGGGACCTAAACTGGAGCCACGAATACAGATGACTTTGTATTGAGGAGACCTGTCAGGGTCAAAAGCCAGGCTTATACCGTGGACGATGCTAGAAGGACCAGTACTTCCACCTGGTTTTGGAAGTGTGATGAACTGCTTTGTAGTGGGGTTATAAACATAGTAGTAGCGGTTGTGCTCCTGAGAACGAAAACTAGAGCAAAGAAGTAGACCCTTACAAGACTGCAAAATGATAATTCCAGTTGGGTCTTTTGCAAATTCTAGTTTTGTGAAAGGCGGGGTGATTGGATTCTGGACATCAAAGCGGATGTACTCAAAATTGGGGTTGTCGCCAAAAGCAGCACAGGGCAAAAATACGCCTAACGCGGGATTGGGATTGTGGTTAGTGCTGTGGATGAGAGCAAATTCAGGGTTGGTGATTAGAGAGAGCCAGCGTTTAGATACAGACTTGAAACGAAGAAGTGATCTTATGGGCAGACGTAAAAAGATTTCTTGTAAGAGATGATCCACTGACGCTACTGCTTGAGCCGCTGTTAGATGCTCGATTGCAGTGCTGGTCTCCATTATTGGCTGCGCTGAAAGTTTTGGGGCGCTTTTTATTTCTTCCTCTGAAGAGAGAAATTTCAAAGACGAGAAGAGGATATTTTCCGTAGTGTATAAAGGCAGAAAATTCTTATATGCACTCGGTGCATGTGCACCGAATGCATTAAAATGTTATTTTATATATAATATTTATTATATATCAAATTCTGTATATAATTTTATTTGTATGTCATATAATATATTAATGCATCGATGCACGTGCACCAAATGCATATAAGAATTTCCCAAAAGTCAAGTTCTCAACACCAATGGGTCAACACGTCGCAAGGCTAACACTCACACACTCCAGAATTCCAGATAAGGGAATCTTGTGCTAATGAGGGGTTATCTAAATGGCAGGCCAAGAATTTAACAGAAGGAAGAGATTGTTATTAAACCCAAAAGAAAATAAAAAAAAATAATAATAAAAGATAAAAATTTGTAAACCCCATTACTAAATTAGCTTCAAAATTTATAAACTTTATTTTCAAATTATTATAACGCTTCTCTTTCAAATTGTGTAACCTTCAAAATCTAAATGTTTGATTCAAATGATTTTGTATGATATCGTAGCTCCTATATATTAATGGCTGCGCCCTGTGAACAGATAACTTCAAAGATAAGATGGTGATACTTGTCTGCAGGCCTGCTCAATTTCTAAAGGCAGGTTCTTAATACCAATAGGTCAACACTTCGCAAGGCTAACATTCACACACGCCAGGAAGTCTTGTACTAATAGGCGGTTATCCAAAGGGGAAGCCAAGAATGTTAGCGGAAGGAAGAGATTAACTTGAACCATAAAACACCAAACACAGTCCGAGCAATATGAAACGTTCAAAAATCCAGGACGAGATCTGAAGCAACTTTCGAAAACCGAAAAGTCCTGCCATGTGGAAGGCATTGCCAGCAATGCTTCAACGAGGAATAAATCTTCATATTCATTTTGGGGAGTATATTCACCAAAACATCGTCAATGGCGGTTACCTACCCGTCTGCTGCCGCTGAAATGATAGGAAAGTCAAATTTGGAGGGACCATTTAAGCCCCTGTACCTGGTCCCTTCTTTGGCCCCGTCAATGGCTGTAAGGCATGCCATGTAGTTGGGCTAATCTCCTTTGAAGATACCTTAGAAAAACAAAGGTAAATTGGCGTATTTGTTCCATTAACTTTTTTTCTTTGGTAATTTAGGTCTTTATTTTTTTTTCACATTTTTAGGTCCTTCATTTTTTTCTATTGAATTTTTAAGTCCTTCTGTCATACTTGAAATGGTCAACTGCGGTCAACATCATGTGCTTGGCGGGATGTTTACAAACTTAGAAGGGCATTTTTGGAAGAGCACAATTTCTTTGATTTATAACCCAAATTACGTGCCAATCTTGTGGTTGCCCAGCCTTTCTCCTCCGACGACATCAAGCAATTGAACCGAAGAAGATCGGTAGCCATTGACTACTGAACCCAAGAAGAAAAGTAGGTAAATTAGAGCATCAGAGCTCAAGAACAATGAAGAATGCAATCGATGAAGAGTATGAATCTCATGTGTCAAATCCAAGGTCTCATGGCAGAAGCAAGATCTATGGCAACTCCCCATCAAAATGTTATTGTGGAATTCCAACTATGATCCGGACATCGTGGACGGATCTGAATCCAGCAAGGCAATTTGTTATTTGTGAAAATAGGTAGATCAGTATGATTTTACAATGCTAATTTCTAGTGCCTTTTCTCCCTATCTTATGTTGAAGTAGATGGAAAAATGTTTGTGGGCCGGTGGAAAATGTGTTTTATTTGTTTGGGTTGGCCCCGAAATTTGCCCAAAAGCAAAGGCCGTAATCCCAGGTTTGTTGAGGAAGATTCAAAAATTAGAAGAAGAAAGAGCATTCCACAAGAGAAAAATGAAGGCTTTCTAGATTTCATTGACAGTGTTGCTAATTGTACTTTGGGTGATGAAAAATTAGGTAGGAAAGAATGGGTCATTATTGCTGATATAAGAAGCCAATTTTGTGCTGTAACCTTTTTGTGTTTTGGAAGAGAAGAAAATGTGTTGTGTTGTAAGGATGGTTGCAGGGTCTTCACGACCATTGTTGTCACGCCCTAAAGCCGAGAATGATATGGCAACACTCCAAAAAAGAAATGTCGAACCCTTACATACCATAAATAACCAAAACATAACATTCTAGTAATATTTAAAGAACATCCTTACATCGTTTTTAAATCCAAAACAAAACATATATAAAACTGAACAAAAATGAAAAACAACTAATCACTCTAGATCCTCTTCAAACCATTCTTCCAATTTATCCTCATTTAACTGAAAACCTACAAAATATTAAATAAGGGGTGAGCTCACTAGCTCAGCAAGGAAATCTGACCTACTCGGGATTGAACATGCTACATATACATATACATTTACAAAATATTTGATCAAAAGAGTTTAGAAATTTAAGGTACAACAAAACTCGTAGGGTCTTAAAATATCTCCCTGGTGGGTTGGTCGCACCATGTGAAGATCTCAAAGTATCACCCAAAAAAAAAGAACGAGGAGGAAAAGAAGAGTAATAAATCTCTTAACCTTACTCATTAATGAACCAAAAGAGGCATATCTGGCACATAAATACCGAACTGGTGTGGTTTATTCAGTGACAATAATGGTGATTGAAATAAGAGAGAAAACCATCTCTTTAATAGAGAAAAACTGGCATCGGAGTCAAAACAAAGTGTACCTGACGCCGGGTGTATTCTGGAATGTGCAAGCGCAATTTTCAGAACACCAAAATCCAACCTGTAACTTTTCAGACCAAAAACACAGTTTCTACCACCCATTTTAATAATGAAAAAAAAAAAATACCGTTTTGTGCATCAAAAATCATGTATACATACTTAAACATGCTTAAACAAAGCTTAAGTCACGAAGATGATTCATGCTTGGGGACTTGATTTGGCTTAACTGATCAGTCTTCCAATTATTATATCCCATTGGAAGAAGGGCATTAACTTATCCTAGGTATTGTATCCCCCTAGTAGGGCCTTATAGCTTATAAAGTTGGGGAATTCCCCACCAAAATGAAACCCACAAGCATTCAACATCACATGAATTAGAAAATCAGCACATAAGCATAAAACTTAGCTTAAACTCATAACTTTTAATGAACATAACCATTGGTAAAAAAATAACAATTAACATATCATGCTTAATACCATTTTCATATAATCAAAATATCACTTTATAAAAAAATCAAGAGACATCATTAATTTTGAAGAAAACAATAACCAGTACCAAATACAAGAAAATCCAATTTCCTTACCTACTGAATTTAGCCTCTTGGAACCTCTTAAAGCTTCCACTCAAGCCTCCAAATACTTATTCACCTTCAATTAAAACTCAAACAATACAATTAATCATCTAATCAATTTTTTTCCTAATTTAGAACTCTAACACTCTAACTTTGATTTAAGAACAATTTATCTCAATCCTAGGTTACAAACACCATAAAACACAAGGAGAATGCTAACTTACTAAGAGTTAATGCCAAACGCTCAAGTCCCTTTTCAAATTCTCCCTTCTTTTCACTCTTCTCATCTTCTTCAGAAACAACGTAATCGTTCAGAACATGCCTGAGCTTATAATGAAAAAAATTAATAAAAGCCCCCTAACTAAATAATTGCACTTAGCCCATCAACTTATAATACTTAACTGTTTTAGCTTTATGGATCCTAACCCACTAATTAAAATAATAAAAAAAAAAATCACAATCTAATAAGCTCATGAAAGAAGAGAAGTCGGTGGGCTCACAATTATTGTTTAGATAAGGGAGGTGTAGGAATGTGCTTTTGGTTGTAATATAAAACGTTGGCTATTTGGTACAACTGCTAAGTTCTTCTTGTTGTTTCTTTGCCTTTCTTTGTGCATTCATGGATGTGATAATGGATACCTGGCTAAGAAAAGTTTTTGTTGCTATAATGGTCATTGGTGACAAAAAATATTTTGTCGCCACAACTTCCCATTCTTCATCAAATCACCATCTTTGACCCTTCTAATGTTGTGAAGAAAGATCACATGATTAGTGAGGAAAATGTGATTCTGGGACTCAATACAAGTCAAGAAGGGAACATCCTTGCAAGCACAAGTCAAGAAAAGAACATCCTTGCATAGTCACCCACACCTAGAATGAAACAAACTCAATGTACTTGAAAACTCAAGCAAGGCACAACCTCAATGTTCAATGATTACTTAGCAATTTGTAGCAGCTTTTTGTAATACATTATTGGCATCCGACCAACCAAGAATTCTGGTGCCTTAGAGTAAAGATGCTATAATTTCAAAGCTTATAAATGTGGACAACAAACACATCAGTTTCTACAGCTATTGCTCAAGAATTGCAACTAAAAACTTTCAGAAAGTAGTGGAACAATAAACAATAACACTATTTGGCAACCAAACTTCATTCCAAACACATTCCAATTTCAAACACGTGTCCTATTCTCCTATTTGTGCAATGTTCGACACGCAATAACATCCAAACATAGTTCAATTTCAAAATGAGATTCATAGTATTTCCATTTCCATAAAATTCCTTCCATGAATAAACCCCCCTATTGTCAATATATCCAAAAAAAATTAGGTATTGCCTAAGAGATTTTCTTATTCCCCCTACACTGTGGGCCAATGCCAAGTAAAATTCTTTACCATTTACCATGTACAAAAACAACAACTACTGCCACAAAAGCTATCGCATTCAATTACAAGCTATCCTCCATATTCAACACCAACTATTATTAAAACAGTCCACTATCATTTAACATCATATTTGCAAGTGCCAAAATAGTGTCAACTTGTCTAATCAATCTTCTTCCTCATGGTATCCAACATGCTGATTTTAGGATGCAAACTTTCCTCTTGAACTTTACATTTACTCCTGTTATGACCAACTTGCTGATAGGGGCTAAATTAATCATATGTTTCCTAATTATTTGAGACTTTTTGTGATACATTTTGTTTAATAACTAGCCATATTCCTTCATATTTGAGATTTTATCCTTGAAAAGGTATTTTGTTTACTATTTCAGATTTTAAGGGTAAAACATCGCAAAACAGAATAGAGGCGGCGCTGGCCAAGACAAAGGAACTAGTGCCGGCCATGTACTGATGACACGAACTTCGAAGTGATAAAAAAAATTGTTGAAACGAGACCGGAATAGAATGGAACCGGCGCCGGCTACATTCTAGACAATATGGTGCTGAAATTAAGAAAAAATAGGCGAATGATTGAAGAAACAGAACACAACTGGCACCGACTCCAGTAACTAAGGCAGCGCCGGCTGTGCTCTGTAGTTAAGGCGGTGCTTTGATTTTTCTATGCGGTTTTTTGTAATCTATAGAGTTTTAGTATCTTCCGACTTCTACTTGACCAAAAACCCTACACCAACGAGTTTAAGCACTTCTTAAGCTTATAAATAGATGAAAAACACAAGGAAAAAAGAGAGAATTCATTGATCATCATAGAAAATCACTCAAATCAAAGGAGGAATTCTTGAATTCAAGGAGGGTTGTACAAGAAGGTCTTCAAAGAAAGAAGAAGGAGGCTTGTCTATGAGTGCTTTCTTTTACTTTGTTTTCTTTTTCTTGAACAATGGTGTATTAATTATTTTATTGTAATTTGACATTGTTTTAGGTGTTCATGATTTTTAGAGTTATTTAATCTTTTGATTAATTGATTGTTTTCTTAGTATTTAATTACTTAGGTAGATTACAAGATTAATTGATTGTTTCTTCCCATTAACTTGCTTGGAAAAAGGGTTGATGGTGGTTTTAATTTACTGATTTCATATTCGTTGTCTCTTAACTTGCTTGAAAAAGAGGTTAATTGCTAAGAACTGGTAATTAAAGGTTAATTGATGTCTGTCAAGAATGGATTCATTGGTTAATTTCATATTTTAAGTTTGCCAGGAATGGAAATTCAATCAAAGGATTGTGTTTAATGCATCTTTTGGGTAAGACTGGTTGAGACATGAATGTGATGCTAAGTTATCTAGAAGATAGGATTCATGGATTGGAAACGAAGTGAGTCTATATTAATCCTTCATGATACCAAGAGAATGATTAGTTATGATAATGGTTGGTACTTTAAGGTTATGTTTGTCAAAATAATGGTTTAAGTTACATACTTCTCAATCCCTGACATGTATATATTTTTATTTTTATTTTTATTTTTATTTCTTTTTCACTTTATAGAGTCGGTTAAACAATGAAAGAAGGGTGATTAATGTCTACTTGTTCCTTGAAGATCGACACTTGTTTGAACCCTATGTTCTGTTAATGATAAGTACGCTTGCTCATAAGTGTAATTTGGGGTTAACGTTTTAATTTAAACTTAATTGAGAATATGCTTATTTTTGTATGATTTTTATACCCAAATAAAATACACATCAAGTTTTTGGCGCCATTGTCGGGGAATAATAGCATGAAAGCTTGGATTTTGTTGATTTAACCATGTAAATATGTATAATTGTTCTTTTCACAAAAATGTGTTATCTTTTGCATCTTGTGTGTATCTTGTATATCCTTGTAACCTAACTTACTAACTTTGACTATATACCATTGACTAACCTTGTAATCTTTTAATTTTGTTTTAACATGAATTCCGTATCTAACTCGCTTCTATGTTCAGGAGAAATGGCGAATTGAAATCGGAGGAAGTTTGATGAGGGGCAGTACCCCCATTATGCTTTGGAGATAACACGCGCAGCACTAGAATCAGCAGAGCTCGAAACCGTAATAGGAAAATTTGCTGTTCATGTCACGAGGCATTTCCAAGAAATAGATTCCACATTTGAAAAATTTGAAGCAATGATCTATAATATGGAACAACAAATCTGGTTCTTGACCAATATGGTGTTAAAATCTCATGAACTCACACCAATAGCCATTGAGGAAACAGCTGCTGTCACATTACGAAGTGGAAGAGAGTTGCCAGACATTACAGATGATAATCGACGCCGGTTGGAGGAAGAGACCCGACGCCGGCTTTTCGATAACTCCGAGACAGAGCAGCATAGAATTGAACCGGCGCCGGCCGAAGCACTGAAACCGGCGCCGGCTATCCCTTGTCCATCTCCCAAAAATCCTACCTTTTAGCCTAAAATACCATATCCTATCCGGCTACACAAATCCCGAAAAGATGCTCAATTCGACAAATTTCTTGAGGTATTTAAACAACTGCACATAAACATCCCACCCAGTGAAGCTTTAATTCACATGCCTAAATATGCCAAATTTCTTAAAAGCATGCTCATCAACAAAAAACGATTGGAAGAATTGTCTACAGTGGTCCTCAACGAAGAATGCTCAACCATATTGTAGGACAAACCGAATTTGCCACATAAAGAAAATGATCTAGGGAGTTTTTCTATCCTCTGTTTAATTAGCACTCTTCATGTATGTAATGCATTAGCTGACCTAGGTACTAGTATTAATTTATTGTCATATAAAAGATTTAAAAAGCTAGGCCTAGGAGAATCATAGCCCACTAGGATGAGTATTCAACTCACAGATAGATCTATCAAATATCCTCGGGGTATAATAGAAGATGTGTTGGTAAAAGTGGATAAATTCATATTCCCAGTGGATTTTGTTATTCTTGACATGGATGAAGATTCTAAAGTCCATTTAATCCTAGGTAGACCTTTCCTAGCTACAACAAAAGCATTAGTTGATGTTCATGGGAGGAGGTTGACACTTAGGGTTAAGGATGGGGAAGTAGTCGTTCAAATCCACAAGAGCATGCAACACCCTTTGTCTTCTAATGATTCCTGCTTAAGAGTTGATATTCTTGACGAACCTATTTTTGAGTTGATGCAGAAATCCAGTAAGGAGGAGTTGATGGAGACATCAATGGCATATTCGGAGGATTTTCACAATGAGGATGGGATGAAGAAGTTGGAAATTGAGAAAAGTAGTTTAGGAAGAATAAAATAATCCATCGAAGAGCCTCCCAAATTGGACCTAGAAGACCTGCCCGAGTATTTAGAATATGTGTTCTTATCTAATGGACAGAAATTGCCTGTGATCATTGCCAAAAATCTCAATGCCGAACAAAAAACCAAATTGGTAAGTATGCTGGAAAAATATAAGGGAGTTATAGCTTGGAAGATCACTGATATTAATGGCATCAGTCCATCCTTTTGCACGCACAAGATTTTGATGGAAGAAGGTACAAAACCCGTAGTGCAACCCCAACATAGTTGAACCCGCATATGAGTAAAGTGGTAAAAGGTGAGGTGGTTAAGCTCTTCGATTCAGGCATCATTTACCCTATTTCTGATAGTGTTTGGGTGAGTCCTACTTAAGTGGTACCAAAGAAGGGAGGAATGACAGTGAGTCCCAATGACAAAAATGAGCTAGTCCCTATGAGACTGGTAACGAGTTGGAGGTTTTGCATATATTATAGAATGTTAAACAAAGCCAACTGGAAAGATCACTTTCCTCTCCCTTTTATTGACCAAATATTGGAAAGGTTAGTCGGGCATGAGTATTATTGTTTCTTGGATGGATTTTCTGGCTACCTACAAATTCTCATAGCTCCTGAGAACTAAGAAAAAATCACTTTTACGTGTCCATATGGTACTTTTGCATATCGTCGAATGCCGTTTGATCTTTGTAATGGTCTCAGAACATTCCAAAGGTGCATCCCAGCTATATTTGAAGGACTCGTGGGGGACATCATGGAGGTATTTATATATGATTTCTCAGTTTTTGATGATTCGTTTGATGTGTATTTATCTAATCTTGAAAAGGTACTTGCAAAATGTGAAGAGACTAACCTCATACTTAACTGGGAAAAATGTCACTTTATGGTGCAAGAAGGTATTGTGTTAGGACATAAAATTTTAAGAAAAAGTATAGAAGTAGATAAGGCCAAAATTGAAGCAATTGAGAAGCTGCCTCCCCTACTTCAGTAAGAGCTATAAGGAGCTTTCTTGGTCATGCAGGTTTTTACAAGAGGTTCATCTTAGACTTCTCAAAAATTTCAAAATCTCTTACCTCTTTACTTGAAAATGATGCAGTGTTTAATTTTGATGAGCAATGTCTCAACGCTTTTACCATACTTAAAGAGAAGTTGATTAATTCACCTATTTTAATTGCACCTGATTGGTCTCTTCTCTTTGAACTAATATGTGTTGCAAGTAATTTTGCAGTTGGTGCAGTACTGGGACAAATGTGGAATAAGCACTTCCAACCTATATACTATGCAAGCAAGACTTTAACGGATGCACAGGAAAACTACACCACAACGGAGAAAGAATTGTTTGCCATAGTGTTTATTTTTTATAAATTTTGTTCTTATCTTATTTTGTCCAAAGTCATTATTTATACAGACCATTCAACTCTGAAGTACCTACTAACTAAACATGATTCCAAACCAAGATTGATAAGATGGGTTCTATTATTGTAGGAATTTGATTTGGAGATTAGAGACAAAAAGGGAGCGAAAAACTTGGCTGCGGATCACCTGTCAAGATTGGATAATTTGAATTGAGAATCCTTGATAGAAGCAGACATTGATAACACTTTTCCAGATGAGCAACTCTTGCTCATAGAAGGTAAGATGTAAACCACTTCTTGGTTCGCCGATTTTACTAATTACGTAGTTGCAGGAATTGTTCCAAAAGCTCTTACAATGCAACAAAAGAAGAAATTCCTCTCCGAAGTACGGCATGAATTTTGGGAAGACCTATATTTGTTTAAGTGTTGTGCGAACCAAATCATTCGTAGATGTGTGGACTCTAAGGAAGGCGAAGATATTCTAAGACAGTGCCATGAAGGACTTGCTGGAGGCCACTACCAAGCCAACAACACTGCACAAAAGGTGCTGGAGTCCGGATTCTATTGGCCCACATTGTTCAAAGATGCACGCAGGTTTGTTCAAAGTTGTGATAAGTGTCAATGTACAGGTAACATTTCTAAGTCGAGTGAGATGCCGTTACAAATTTTTCAACCTTGCGAAGTATTTGATTGTTGGGGAATAGACTTTATGGGCTCGTTGGCTCGTTTCCTAGTTCTATGGGAAATAAATATATTTTGGTAGCAGTAAACTACGTTTCTAAGTGGGTGGAAGCCCAAGCTTTACCAACTAATGATGCAAGTCATGGTAAAATTTCTGAAAAAACTTTTTACTCATTTTGGGGTGCCTAAGGTGTTCATTAGTGATCAGGGGACTCATTTTTACAATGCACAAATGGAAAAGGTTCTTAAATATCTAAGTGTGAACCATAGACTTGCTACCCCGTATTATTCCTAAATAAGTGGACAAGTTGAAGTGGTTAATAGGAAACTTAAATGAATCTTGAAAAAAACTGTCAATCATACTAGGAAGGATTGGAGTCTAAAATTGGATGACACTCTTTGGGCATATCGGACAGCTTTTAAGACCCCAATTGGCATGACTCCCTTTTGGTTAGTTTATGGCAAATCATGTCATCTACCTGTTGAGATTGAACATAAGGCTTATTGGGCGATAAAGCTGGTTAATCTTGATCTTAAGATAGCAGGGAAGTCCAGGTTGCTCCAACTCACAACCTTGGAGGAGTTGCGCAAGGAGACTTATGATACCTCAATGCAATATAAAGAGAAAGTCAAACAATGGCACGATAAGCATATTACTCGCCACCATGAATTTGAAAAAGAGGATCAAGTATTGTTATTCAATTATCGATTACGCCTCTTTCCCGGTAAGTTGAAATCACGATGGTCCGGACCAGACACGGTAAGTTAAATATTTCCTTTTGGAACTCTCGAAATCACTCATCACACGGGGTGTACTTTCAAAGTTAATGGCAATCGAGTGAAACGCTATGTCGGTGATGCTCTCTGCCATCCGAATCACGTGGAAATAATATTGGAAACTACGATATAAAATTTCTGGGGTTATCTTGTTTTCTTTTCTTCATTCTTGTACTATTTTCTTTTTTGTTTTTGGTTTATTTCTCTTTTCTAATTTTTACACTTTGGTGTGCTCTTTTGTATTTTTCTTTTTAGGTACTTTGCCAATGCCTCATTCTTCAAGCATTCGGAGCTTGTACAATACATTACACTATCTATGGAAGTATTGACTTTCTTATCTCTTCTCCTGTATATTTTTTGTCCCATGGCATTTTTTAATTCTTGTTATTTTTATTTGGTCATTGAGGACAATGTCCAGTTTAAGTGTGGGGGAGTGATTCGATTGTAGATTCTTCTTGTGCATATACTCTAGCCTTCTTGTGAACAAAATTTTCAAATTTTTTCTGACTTTCTTTGAGATTTCAAGCTATGTTTTTAATGCATGTCTTTATGATGGATTATAGAGTATATGTTATAGATCATTTATGGCTTATACATAACTTTTTGCACTCATTTGGACGAAGTAGTTCTTGATCAAATGCTTTACATTATTCTTAAACCTAGTTTTCTACTAAAATTCATGGAGCATTCTAGAACTTACTTGAATATCTTTCGAGGCGAAATAAGAAAGACAGTCATGGTTTAACTTAGGGATGACGGTAATAGGCCTTCTTTAGGTAGTTTGAGCTTTTCAAGCCTACCTATTTTGATATTATCCATAATGCCTATTTTGAGCCTAAATTGTTGATTTTTTTCTTTAAAACCCGCTACAATACTTTGTCCATTGCTTGTTTTTTAAAGTTTGAATAAATTTTCAAATCTTTATGCTCTTGATAGATGAAAGTACATGAAGGAGAATGTGAGGGAGAGTACTTGGAGAAAGATCATGACTCATTACTTGTAGTCATGTATTAAGAGTTGAGTTGAGCTGGAAAGTGAAAAGAAAGAGAAAGAGAGATTGAACACAAGAAAAGAAAAGAAAAAGCTGTTAGAAAAGATGGAAACGAAGAAACTGAGAAAGAAAAGAGAGGCAGTAGTGAATGACAAAAGAAGAGAGAGAGAAAAAAAGAGAGAGAAAGAAAAGAAAAATTGTTGAGAAAAAAAGAAGAAAAGAAAGATCACAAAAGAAATGGTGATTGAGCTGTAAAAGTTGAGTTCATATCAAGTCCTTGACACCATTACTGACAATTTGAGTGATTTTGTGGGAAAAAAAATAGAGAAGAGTTGATGAAAAGGGACAAGAAAAAGATAAAAAATGCCAAATTTGCTTGAGTTGCACTGGAATTGCTAAATAAGGTTATGATTTTGATTTATCTAGGAATATGAGAGCAAGAAGAGTTGAAAATTATCGATCCATTTTGTTTATCATTTTCTTGCGAACTCTCAGTTTCTTTGACATTTGAATCTCCTATATCTTTCGTTTGATAAACTACATTATAAGCTTTTAGCCTTACATTACAAGTTTAAAAGTCCTACTTGATTTAAGTAGAATCATGATATGTCTTGGATTAGTGAAGAGAGTTATGAAAAGTAAGCTTATGGAATACAATTCTTTTTTAACTAAATTCTTTCCAATGGTTTGAGAATATTGTTAAGTATTAGGATGGTTCTACTAAGTCATTAGTCACTTACACAAGTCTTGCATTTGTTGTGAAAAATGTAGTAGCATGCGTTTTGTGTTCTTGAATGAATGAAGCATTGAAGATATTGTTTTGAAATTAATTGAGTGATTGTTAAACCTTGTGTTTTTCTACTTGTCTTTGATACTTTGCTTGAGGACAAGCAAAGAGCTAAGTGTAGGGGAATCTGATAGGGGCTAAATTAGTCATATGTTTTCTAGTTATTTGAGAATTTTTTGTGATATATTTTGTTTAATAACTAGCCATATTCCTTTATATTTGAGATTTTACCATTGGAAAGGTATTTTGTGTATTATTTTAGATTTTAAGGGTAAAACGAAGCAAAAATGTCACAAAACAGAATAGAAGCGGTGCCGGCCAGGATAGAGGAACCGACGCCGGCCATGTGCTGATGACACGAACTTCGAAGCGACGAAAAATTGTTGAAACGAGACCGGAACAGAATGGAATTGGCGCCGGTTCCAGTAGCCAAGGCAGCGCTGGCTGCACTTTGGACAATATGGTGTTGAAATCAAGAAAAAATCGACGAACGATTGAAGAAATAGAACACAACCGGTGCCGACTCCAGTAGCCAAGGCGGCGCCGGCTGTGCTCTGCAGTTAAGACGGTGCTTTGATTTTTCTATGCGATTTTTGGTAATCTGTGGAGTTTTAGTATCTTCCAACTTCTACTCGGCCAAAAACCCTACATCAATGAGTTTAGGCACTTATTAAGCCTATAAATAGATGAAAAATATAAGGAAAAATGAGAGAATTCATTGATCATCATAGAAAATTACTCAAATCAAATGAGGAATTCTTCAATTCAAGGAGGGTTATACAAGAAGGTCTTCAAAGGAAGAAGAAGGAGGCTTGTCTATGAGTGCTTTCTTTTACTTTGTTTTCTTTTTCTTGAACAATGGTGTATTAATTATTTTATTGTAATTTGACATTGTTTTAGGTGTTCATGATTTTTAGAGTTATTTAATCTTTTGATTAATTGATTGTTTTCTTGGTATTTAACTACTTGGGTAGATTACGAGATTAATTAGTTGTTTCTTCCCATTAACTTGCTTGGAAAAGGGGTTGATGGTGGTTTTAATTTATTGATTTCATATTCGTTATCTCTTAATTTGCTTGGAAAAGGGGTTAATTGCTAAGAACTGGTAATTAAAGGTTAATTGATGTCTGTCAGGAATGGATTCATTGGTTAATTTCATGTTTTGAGTTTGCCAAGAATGGAAATTCAATCAAAGGATTGTGTTTAATGCATCTTTTGGGTAAGACTGGCTGAGATAGGAATATGATGCTAAGTTATTTAGAAGATAGAGATTCATGGATTAGAAACAAAGTGAGTCTATATTAATCCTTCATGATGTCAAGAGAATGATTAGTTATGATAATGGTTAGGTACTTTAAGATCACGTTTGTCAAAATAATGGTTTAAGTTACATACTTTTCCATCCTTGACATGTATGTATTTTTATTTTATTTTTCTTTTTATTTCTTTTTCACTTTACAGAGTCGGTTAAACAATGAAAGAATGGTGATTAATGTCTACTTGTTTTTTGAGGATCGACACTCGTTTGAACCTTATGCTCTGTTAATGATGAGTACGCTTGCTCATATGTGTAATTTGGAATTAACGTTTTAATTTAAACTTGATTGGAAATATGCTTATTTTTGTACGATTTTTATACCCAAATAAAATACACATTACTTGCCTATACCATGAGCATCGCGTAAGTCTTCTTGATTTCTTCCCCAAAGTCTACTGCAAAAAGGATAAACAATAATAGAAGTAATTGTAATGGACTTAATTATAATCTGTAAACTAAATACATTTGAATTGAAGAAATACATTTGTAAAGAGGGAATATACCTTCGCATTTGGAATGCTTCTAATGACAGGTTGGGCTTTGTTTTCTATATTCATGTCAGCACAGGACTTGTGAGCATCTCCAATTGGGCCATTATCATCTGCTGGAGTGCATGGGATAGAAATACAACCCTTTTCACCTCCAACTAAGCCTTTATCATTCCTTTGATTGTTTGATGGGCTTATGTGATCTTCTTGTGGAAATGCCATAGAATTTGCTGCTTGACATGACCTTCTATTGTAGCTAAGTTTGCCACATTTACCACATTTATTGATATTTTTGCCAGATTTGGACTTATCATTTGATTCCACCATATTAGAATCCTTCTATTGATCCATATTAGAATCAGCATTTGCCATATTACTTTCATTAACACTACGTTGGTCCACATTAGATTCAGCATTCTTCTTGCTATTTTAAAAAACAAACTAATTTGGACATTTTCTAACATTTTGCCTAGTTTTCCCACATTTCCTACACTTGTTACAACTAAAACCAACCCTACATATCCTTTCAGCACACTCAGCAGTCTTCTTGTTGACCTTCTCCCTAAGTTTTGGCCTTTTCTTTAGTTTAGGCCTTCCTGGCAGCTTGACATTTTCTGGTAGAAGCAGAGGTTTAAGTTTAGAGATGGGCCAATTGTTTGGCCTATTGGTTAGGCAAATAATGAAGCTATAGGCCCTCTGATATGCATCTACATTGTAACATGCATCCACATAATCCTCTGGCCTGCATTGCTGTAACCCTATTGTAGCAATAGCATGTGTACACAGGATCCCTGATAAGTTATATTTTCTACAAATGCAAGTTCTCAACTCTATGTTTACACCAAATTGTTCTGAGTCCCTCTGCGTCACTTCAAACTTGGAGCCACCAGCATATTGGGCAAAGCAACTTGCAGATTGCTCTTTCAACATACTAAGCCTCTTTACAATTCTGGGACAGATCAGGCCTTGTTGCCTAGAAATCTATTGTTTTGGTCTCTATAATCGCAGCATGAGGTAAATCCTTATCCTTTCTAGCATGGCCAGTATTGGTTTTAATTTGGCATGAAGAATCCTTCTGTTAAACGATTCACAATGGTTGTTGAGGAGAATGTCATATTTAGTGACATCTCTAAAATGGGATCGAGTCCAGAAGTATGGAAAATTTTGGGTCTTGAGCCAACTCATCAAATTGTCTTAGAGCTTGCATTTTTGCTCCGAACTTATTCTTGTAAGTTGATTTGGCACATTTTCACAACAAATCTCTCAAAGCTCCTCCTGGATGCTCACTTCTGAAGTTGTTGTGTAAATAACGTATATAGTGCCTATGTTCAGCTCTTGAAAGCATCTTATAATTAAACAGCTCTTTTTAATCCTTACAAGATATTAAAACAAATCAATTTAGATACCATGCCATAAAAGTAATTTAATAGATCTATTTACATTATTGTTCATCTTTACCTTCTGTCTATCTGACATAAAGCACCAATCTTCTTGTTCATAGATTTGCAAATCTTCTATGAGGCTTTGAAAAAACCAATTCCATGTATATCTATTTTTAGATTCTACCACGGCATAGGCAATCGAAAACATTCCATTATCTGCATCTACACTAACTGCCAGTAGTAGTATACCTGGGTGAGGTCCTTTTAAGAAAGTCCTATCTATTCCAATGACTTTTCTACAACTAATAAAAAATCCCTTCTTGAGGGCATCAAGACATACAAACATTCTCTTGAAGTATTCATTACCAATCTCCTCATCCATTTCACTATCAATGTACATTTTGGATCCTGGATTACTTCTCTCAATTCCTCACAATAATTCCATAGTAGCTTGTACTAATCCTTGTACTTCTCTTCAATCTTCAGTCTTGCTGCAACCCTTGCTTTATACACTTTCCATCGTGAAACATTGACAATCAAGTCACTATGAACCTTCTCTTGAAACTCATCTATATCAACACCTCTGACTGATTTAAAATCAGTAATGTATTTGGAAGCTAAGTATCTTACAGAAACCAATTTGTGATTTAATACTCTTGAACATTCATACTTATCCTGCAATATTCTGATATGGAAAATTGGGGTATCTCCTGATCTGGAGCATAAACAGTTCACTTGCAGTGTTCTCCCTTGCAATAAGCCCTCACTCGATCCCTGCCATTCTTCTTGAAGTATATGTTTCTTCCCAATTTGATACCATAGTTAATGATGGCTGACTTGATATCCCTCTTTATGTTGAAATGCATCCCGAGTGAGAATTCTAGATTTTCACCATCATTTTGTTTGTTAAATTTAGCACATTTTATCTTCTTGGAGTTTCTTTGATCATCCTCTGAAGTGGAACTCCTCTCATACAACTCACCATCTGAATCTTTGTAGCTGCACTCTGAAGACATGGATAAATTGGCATCATGTACAATGAGCAAATCATTCGTACCATGCTTCTCACTTTCTATCCAAGTCTTACGAGGCCCCTTTACACCATCTCTATTATTCTTTCTTGTTAACTATTTTCTACTGTATAATTTGGCATCAATGACTGATTTGCCTTTGTCCTTCACTAATTTGGCTTTACCTTTATGAATCACTGACTTGGATTTGTAGGTTACTGGCTCATCATCACTGTTGGAGTTATGAATTTCAGCTTCTTCTTGTACCTTATTTTTTGCCTGATATGTTTTCTTTTTAGGATGTAAGTCGCCACCTTGCCCATAACATAGCTTTATACTCTAGTAGCCTTCTTTGACACATTCTCATCAAATTGATTAAGGCCTTCATTCACAGTGTCTTCAAAAGTGTCGTCGTCATAACTCAAACCGTAGTCTGAGTCATAAAACATATCTTCCTCATTGCCACCGTCTTTATCTACTTCACCCCCTTTAATACTCTATTCACTAATCATTGTATTTTCTATTGTAATGTCATCACGCTCATCATTTGGAAGGTGGGAAGATTCAACACTGTATCCCCTGTCAGGTTAGTTCGTATCCACTCATCTGTAGGTGCCATAGTCTCATCAACTAATGCTAGCTCCAATCTAGTTTGGCTTGTCCCTACTATAGCTTGGCTTGTCGCTTCACTAGGTTGGCTTGTGTCATTATAAACTAGCAGAAATGAGGGCCCAAAACAAATTACTTCATCTTGATCAATGTTGTCCTCAGGTATTGCTAGTTCAATTGCTTCCAATTGTTTAATAGCATTCATTTTCTCCTCAGCTTCAAGTCCATTTATGAACATCTCATAGTCTTCTAAGCTAAACTACTCTTCATTCAACTACAAACCACGAAGTGAGTAATTAAATTAGACATGCACAAAAGATTCAATAGCCTTAAAAAACTTTGCAAGACATACTTACAAAGTAAGGATAGCCCCCTACAATCCTAAATGCAGCAAGTGCATTCTCTATAAATAGTTTTGCATAGTAAAGAATATAACGTCCACATTCCACATCATTTGTCTGTTAAGGAACCTATTGACAAATTGTCCAAGATCAGCCAACTTCAAATTGTTAATAAGTTCTATTCTCATATTTGTTAACAAGCTATTTAATTAATGACATATTATTTTCAACACTTACCTTGGGATCTCATATTTGTTAACAAGCTCTTTAATTAATGACATATTATTTTCAACACTTACCTTTGGGATAAGCAAAGGAATAGCTTTAACTCTTTCTTTGTTTTTAGGCTTCCCTGCTGTTATGAGTATGTCCAACATAAATCTATGCACAAAAAACATATACTTAGAAATGATATTAATGGAAATAAAAAAGGCAAAAACAATAACAGCATGCAATTTCATTTTCACATACCTTCTTATCTCGGGTTCCATTCTCTGTTCGCAGGCTTGAAGAGAATCTAACAGTAGCATGCATTGACTGTTTGATTCTATATCCTCATCGAAGTTACACAATATCAACAATGTTCAATGTGACCTAAAAAAGGAATAGAAAGGAATAGAGTGATAGTGAGTGTTAACTTTTATCTAGCTTTTTCTATAGGACTCAATATAATAGAATGAAATAAAACACACATAAAAAGGACAATACCATAACATAATGGGAACAAGGATGTATTTCTTTGACAATATGTTCTTCCTTTTAATCCATTGCATAACCCTCTCTTGGTTGACATTTGTGAATTGTGAACCAAAGAGAGTCCAAATTTGCAAACAACTTTCTCTTCTCTTCAGGCATTTCCCGCCATATTATTCTACAATATACACAACTCTCATTAACAACAGTAAAAAAGAAAACTTAATTTCTACCTTTACCCTTCATCATTGCAGTAGCTTCTACTAGTTATTATAAGAGAAAAGCATTACATGACTTACTCAATGTAGTGCTCAACTTTCCCTGAGTCCAACATCCCTTGATAAATTTGTGTTTGACCACGTACACACTGTTTAAGGGCTCTTTTGCTGCCTCTACTAGCCATCTATTACCGTTTAAGATAAGGCAGAGAAAGGCACTGCAAAAATAGGAGCTTGTAGAAGATTTTTAATTTATAACACTTAGTACTTATAATGTGTTGCTTTGGAATTTCATTACAAGCATGTAGGGAGTGACTATTGATGTGCTAAATGAATGGGCCTTCTGTTGTGTTACTCTACTAATGTGTAGATGATCTACATTTTCTTCACCTAATCTGAAACTTTTGATGTCAAAATTCTAGGTTCAGTTTCATCATTTGTCCTTGGAAATAAGTTACAGTCGGGCAACAGGTCTTTCATATTTTAGCTAAAGTGCAGAAAGACTAGACAAGTTTGGACAACAACACTTTTTTCTGATACATTTTCCATGATCAATCAGTCAGTTAACCCAACTGGGCTAAAAGACATTGTTCACCTAAAATGCAGTCAAACAGAAAAAGGCGTTGATTACCTGTTTCTAGTAGTAACTTCAATAGCTGTGAAAAACTTTTCATCACAAACATGCAACTCATAAAATGGACTAAATTCTCCAAAAATTTCAAACTCCTATGAATGCCTGGAAGAGAAAACCAAAAGATAAGTCCTCCGGCTTGCACTGATATCTCTGTTGCCTATTACATTTCGAAAATAAAAAAGAAACAAACCTTAAGAATGACTGTGAAATTCTAATATGTACACAATGCAGAGAGTTATCCCAGAGATTACATCTTCCCATTTGGATTCTCCAAAAGCGCTTCCTTTCTTCTTGGGTTCAGTTCCCAATCGAAGGTCGCTATCTTTCTTCAATGGGTTTCAGTTGTAGTTTTGCAATGGGATTCTCTAAAGGCACTATCTTTTTCCTCCGTTTCAGTCCTCTTTTGAATTTCTTCCCCGATTGCTTTCAGATGACGATTGGTTTCTTCATCAGAAGAGAAAGGCTGGGCAACCATGAGATTGGCATGTGATTTAGGTTATAAATCAAAGAAATTGTACTCTTTGAAAAATGCCCCTCTGAGTTTGTAAACATCCCTTCAAAACATGATGTTGACCATAGTTGACTGTTTCAAGCCTGACGGAAGGACCTAAAAATTCAATAGAAAAAAGACAAGGGACCTAAAAATGTGGGGGAAAAAAAAGAGTAGGAACCTACATTGCCAAAGGAAAAAAGTTTAGGGACCAAATATGCCAATTTGCTGAGAAACAAATAAAATGGGAAAAATGAAAAATGAGCAGTTGGACGTATGCGGCATAAATGAATTGAGCTTTTATCTAATATGTTTAGGCTTGACTTGATAAGGGTTCAGTTTGAATTCGAAATATCGAGCTCGAATATAAATTTATGTTTATGTTGAATTTTAAACAAGTCGAATTTAAATATTAATTAATTAATATATAATTAATATTATTTATAATATAATATATTATAAATTATTTATTTAAATTCAAATTTGAATTCAAACTTAGTATAATCCAACTTCAAATCAAGCTTGAGTCAAGAATTAACCTTCGAATCGAACTTGAACTCGAATTTGAGCCTTATGTAAAAATAGTAAAACTCAACTTGATTATCTTAAGATTCGATTTGATTTGATTTAAGTACACCTATTAATGAGAATTCTTCTAAATCATGAAATAGGAAACTGATTTTCTAAATGTGAACTCTTATTTTTAATTCACTTTCCTATCGTTACTAATTTTGCCAACAAAGCTTCAATTAATTCCCTTGAGTGGAACTTTTTTTATTTATCTCTAGTGCAACTTAAATTTATAGATTTCATCAAGGAGTTAATTATGATTGTAAATGGATCATCTTTTAATATTTTTTTTTTCAATATATGCGATCTAAGATATAGTACCTGATGTGTCCGGATTTGGGTGTAAAAATCATACAAAAACTAAGCACATTCCCAATCATATTTAAATTTAAACGTTCAACCCAAATCATACATATGAGCAAGCGTACTCATCATTAACCGAGCATAGAGTTCAAACGAGTGTCGATCCTTCAGGAACAAGTAGACATTAATCACATTTCTTTCATTGTTTAATCGACTCAATAAAATTAAAACAAATACAACAAAATAAAAGAAAAGAAAAATAAAAATATACACATGTCAAGGATGAAGAAGTATGTAACTCAAACCATTGTTTAGACAAACATAATCTCAAAGGATCTAACCATTGTCATAACTAATCATTTTCTTGGCACCATGAAAGATAAAGGTAAATTAGCATCACTTGGTCTTTCTCAACTAATTACTATCTTCTAGATAAATTAGCATCACTTGGTCTGTCTCAACTAATTCATCTACAAGATGCATTAAACACAATCCTTAATTAAATTTCATTGGTCTGGCAAATTTAAAATATAAAATTAATCAATGAATCCTTGGTTTGGCAAACATCAATTAACCTTTAATTACTCAATCCTTAGCAATTAACCTCTTTGGTCTAGCAAGTTAACAGCCAATAAATATGAAATTAATCAATTGCAACTACCATCAACCTCTTTGGTCTAGCAAGTTAATGAAAAGAAATAACCAATTAATCTCGTAATACGCCCAAGTAATTAAATACTAAGAAGAACAATCAATTAATCAAAAAATCAAATAACTCTAAAAATAACGAGTATCTAAAACAATGTCAAATTATAATAAAACAATTAACATATCATTGTTTAAGAAAAAGAAAACAAAGTAAAAGAAAACACTCATAAACAAGCTTTATTCTTCTTCCTTTGAAGACCTTCTTGCACAACCCTCATTGAATTGAAGAATTCCACATTTGATTGAGTAATGTTCTATGATGATCAATGAATTCTTCTATTTTTTCTTGTGTTTTTCATCTATTTATAGGCTTAAAAAGTGCCTAAACTCGTAGGTACAGAGTTCTTGGCCGAGTAAAAGTTGGAAGATACTAAAACTCCGCAGATTACCAAAAATCGCGTAGAAAAAATCAAGCATCGCCTTATCTTCAGGGTACAGCCGGCGCTGCTTTGGCTCTTGAAGCCAGCACCGGTTGTGTTCTGTTTTTTTACTTGTTCATTGATTTTTCTCCGAATTTCACCTGATGAAGACCAGAATACAGCCGGCGCCGATTTGACTCTATTTTTCTCTATTTCACCAATTTTTTATCGTTTCGAAGTACGTGTCAATAGTGCATGGCCAGCGTCGGTTCTAGAGCCTTAGCCGGCGCCGCCTCTCCTCTGTTCTGCGACGTTTTACCCTAAAAATCTGAAAATAATGAACAAAACACCTTTCCAAGGGTAAAATCTCAAATATGAAGGAATATGACTAGTTATTGAACAAAATATATAAAAAAAGAACCTCAAATAACTAGAAAAAATATGACTAATTTAGCCCCTATCAGTACCCCATGACACGTGGGTTATTTGTGATTATTTTGACCCTTTCTCTACGTTAATCACAATTGGTGAAGTAATAATAATAATGTTCATGGCATCAAAATCAAAACAGAGTCCTATTCTCATTTTATGTACACTGCTGACTTAACTACCTTTTTGTAGAGTTGAATTGCAAGAAACTAGGATGTTGCAAAATATTTCGGACATTTACTCTAATTGGTCGGGCCAATTTGTCAATTTTGAGAAATCACGATACACTTTAGTAGGAATGTTGAGGACGAGTTTAAAGGTAAAATTTACGATATTCTTGGGATAAAGGAATGCTTTCACGATAGCAAATAACTCGAGCCTATTTCTGTAAACAGAAATTCCAAGAAGGCTTCTAGCAACACCGTAGACAAACTCAAACATAAACTAGGTGGCAGAAATTGTGAGACCCAGACTTTTTTCCCTTTTTGGGCCTTTCTTATTTGGATTTTTCTTGAATTATGTTAGTAGGCTTAACCCATGTATCTAGGGGTTATTTAGTAAAAAGGATAGTCTTGGGGTTATTTTACAATTAGATTTATAAGAAAGTCAATAGTCTAATAAGAAAGATCAGTTACATTTTGGGGTTTAACGTACATTGTTTCTGGTAGACAAGAACACTCTTGCAGAGATAACTTTGGAGAAATGGGAAATTAGTGAGAGAGGAGAGCCCGGTGAAGAGATTGTCTAGAGGTTTCGAATTTAGGTAAGTCTTTTGATATTCGTGCTTTGGATCGGGTTAATTTTTGTTTAGGGATGGAATATCATTGGATTGGGTGTAAGGGTTTAGATTGGAGATTAGTTAGAAGGTTGGCAATTGAATATGCTTTTGGGTTCTTGTAGGCAGTTATATACACTGATTGTGGATTAGTTTGGTCTTTGAATTGTCTGGTAAAGGATTTATGATTTTTCTACGTTTTTTGACTTTCTGATTTTCAAATATCAAATTATGAACCTTTTTCCAATGAATGTTATTTTCGTATTACTAAATCAGAGTGAGTATGGTGTATGTTTAATGCATTAAGTATTGTGGTTGTGTGGATGAAATTGTGCAAAGTAAATTTTGTTTTAAGTCATTATTGCGTTATGGAATTAATTGATGCTTGAGTTGATTTTGAGGGAATTCCTAATCTCTATTATAAGGCCCTTGGCTAAAGGGATACAATACCTAATTTTCAGTTATAAGGCCCTTGCTAGGGGGATACAATACTTAGTTTCAGTTCCAGCCCTTCTCCTAACGAAATATAATAGTTAGGAGCTGATATCAGTAAACCAAAACCTTACACTCAAGCATATCTCAGATTCTGTAATATGTATGATTCAGTTACGTTTTGGGTGTGTGAGTTCAACTATGTTTTGTTGAAAATGGGGGTTGGTTATGTTCTCTTTTCCAGTTTTCCATGTGGGGTATTGTGAACTTGAAAAACTCAAAAACTAGCTAAATTGTATCATGTTTCGCTTTGAATTTTGGATCAGTTTCGTCCATCTAGAGCAGAGCCGACATCGGCTCCAACACCCTAACCCGGCGCCGGCTGCGCTTTGGAATTCGTCCATTTCGCGTGAGTGCGCCGGCCATAATTCCCTTACCCGGCGCCGATCCCCTCTGATTTGATTCCAGCACCGATTTTTTCCTATTGAAGCGATCGTTCTTCCCCCTGATATGTTTGTCATTATTTTCATTGAATAAATAACACCGATTCGATATTCAGGTGTCCGTTATGCCTCATTCGATTCAGTATTGGGTAACGCTAAGGATTCGTTGTTCCTCCTTTTCCCCTTCTTGTTTTCTTGTGTGAGTTTTCAAGATATTCATATTGTGTGACCAACCCACCAAGAAGATGTTCCGAAACGCTAAGAAGATCTTCATAATTTGAAAGCTATTTTGAACAATTATTTTATAAATATATATATATATATATATATATATATATATGTAGCATGCTCAATACCAGAAAAGTTATATCTTCCTTGTTGAGCTAGTGAGCTCACCCGTTTGTATTACCATCTTTGCAGGACATCAGTTAGAAGAAGAAGAGTTAGACGAGTGGTTTGAGGAAGATTGGCATCGATATCTGGCTGTTATTTCTGAATTTTTGAAGTGTGTTTATTGATTTGAACGGTTAGGATGTTTTGTTAGATTTTGATGGTTTTGATGGATTTATATATGAAATGTACTTGGTAGGTTATGTAAATAAATGTTCAATTGGGTTGCTTAGACCTACTTACGAATTTGAGTTTCTAGGAATGTGAGTTGTATGTGCGGGTTATTGGAGTATCAGAGCAGCACAGTAGATCAGTTTGAGGTGCTAAGGGTTCGGCATTCCAATATGGGGGGGGCTGCCGTGTCATTCCCAAACTCGGGGCGTGACAGAAATACAAATTTTCCGTTTCAAGTGGGTTGGGAATTTCTCATTTAAGTCTTTTTTTTTCCTTGATGAAATTCTCATCAAGTCAGCTATCCAATCTATCCCTCTTCACATCGTATGCAGTGTTTTATATTGCCTCTTTCCCTTTGCCATAAAATGGATGCACTTATTAAGGAATCAGATTTCAGTTTGATATTCAATTTAATCAAATGAGCTACGAACCTTATAAATCTTGGCTGAAAATGATGAAGGCTAAGGCAGGAAATTGCTAGACTTCCCAGAAACTCTTGTTGGATACGCAACAACAAATAGAATACTATAAAAGTCTTATTGAATAAAGGCATCTAGTATAAAGTGCGTTCGCATCCTACGGTCAAAGTATGGGCGATCCATGATTGGGGAAAGTTAAGCCTTTTTCTACATTTAAATTAATATAAATATAAATTGACTATACATTTAAATCCACTAAATGTATTAGTAGATACATTTAAGTAATGAATTTAATTTTAATTATTCACGTCTATTTATTTTTGAATGGATTTGAATATCCATTAAGTTCCCATCTTAGTTGACTGACACCCCTAACTAGACTCAAGAAAACCTTTTTACTTGAATATTTTGGTGCCTCATGTTGTTTCCAGCTTTAGACGACTAGCATTGGTGTAGTATTTAATCCTCTTCTTCCATGGTTGAGAGTTTGATTTCGACGCTCTTTCTTCCATGGTTGAGCCTTCTCGCCGAAGGCCAATCTACTGACATGGTTGATCTTGTTAGCATTTCTTAATCTCATTTTGTTTTGCAGGTTTGGTGCAACCACTTCAATCAAATTCTATAACCGTATGGCAAAGGTTTAGGTCCATTTCTGAACAACATCATGTCATTCTCAATGCTTGTTATAACATAACCAAGCAACGATGTCATTTTCTCAAGGTTGTAATTTTAAATGGCTATGAAGAAAAAAGAAACCAATGTTGGAACAGTTTCGTGTGGTGGAAACTAAGGATTAAGAAAGACCAAAACAAATTGAGTTGTATATTGTTTTTTCTGCAGTTTTAAGCTCTCTTGGTTTTAGGGCTGCTTACAGGATTGGAGAATAACTGGATCGAAAAGAATCAGAATCGAAAAAAATTGTTGTCTTTTAACTTTTTTCAAATGGAATCGTCTCGAAAAATTTTATATAATATCCATATCAAGAATCGTCTTGAACCGTATGAAAACTATTCCGAACTGTTCTGAGTCGTATTGAATCAAAAAATCAAAATTAGAACCGAATATAAAGATTTATAGACTAATAAAATTATTTTTTGAAGTTCTAAATTCTAATATGCCTTGATCAATTTTTAAATTTTCAGATTCAATAGTTTTATAAGTTTGATCCACTCTCTCTCTCTCTATATATATATATATATAATGATGTGTATATATATTATATATATGTATAATTGTATATCACATATATGATATATGCGTGTGTATTTATATTATATATATGTACAATTGCATATCACATATATGATATATTTATGTGTTATATATAAACATATATATGTACATATATATACATATACATACATATATATATACATATATATATATATATATTATGCACATAACATTTGCTTTATAATCGGAGTATGTAATCCCTATTAGTATATAAATATTATAAGGATTTGTTATCGAGGTATTTAAATGGTTTTTCCTTTAATTTTTCCATTATAGGTTATTTTTATTCCATAAGTAGTTATCTCATATGATTTTACTCTATTTAAAAAGATGTTACGCAATATTATCTCTAACGTATCATTTCTTCCTTCATCTTCAATTAATAATCTAATTGCTATATATAGTCTCATTTCCAAATTTTAAGATAGTTTCTACTGGTTCATCTATTTTATAATAATAATAATAATAATAATAATAATAATAATAATAATAATAATAATAATATATGTTACACATATATAACACACACACACACACACATATATACAACACACACACCAACACACACACACACACACTCTCTCTCTCTCTCTCTCTGTGAAACCCCAGTCGGAACCAACCTTAGAGTAAGGGGGTTGGGATGCATATCATACTTAATTACATGTTTAAATATATTTTTATATGATTTTATGTGCTTTGAATTTGTGTTTTATAGTCTAGAAGGCTTGATTATGATTATTGGGTAAGAATGACAAAATGGTAATTTCTGCTTGAAGAGGAAATAGGGAGATAGCTTGAGGATTAAATAGGAAAAATATTTTAGAGAGAAAATAAAAACAAGAGTTGTTGTGGTTTAGTGGTTAGAGCTTTAGAATTAATTCTTGAGGTCTTATGTTTAAATTCCATCGTGAAGCTTTAGCATGGTTAAATTTTATTTTTGCTTGGGAAGGGATATTTTCGGCCTTAAGAACCTTAGCATAGGGCAGAGGTGTTGTCTTAGGGGAGACATGATAGGAGTACTCTAATCCTATTCTTGCGCCTACTCAAAATTTCCTAAGAGAATTCATTTCTTCTTGATCTTTAATTTCTCTTAATTCTCAATTCATTAGATTGGTCAAATTTGTTCTAACTAATTTCATTTCAGAAATTTCAGTAAAGTGCTGTGGCTTTGAAGGTTCAAAATGTCTTAGTAAAAGACATCTTATGGTCTGAAAATGTGGTAGAGATATTGGAGATTCCAAGAGAATAAATCCCTCTAGTGAACCTTCTAAAATTGCACTCTAACTAGGTTCATTTTCCTTCATGGCATGAATTGAAATTTTTTCAGCTTCTTGTGCCTTCAAGGTGTCGAAATTCTTAGCCATTATTCCCTCCCAAATGCTGCCAGAAAATGGCCTTTTGATCAGCTTGAGGTCTGAATTTTTCTGGCCATTTTCGGACTGCACAAATGCTGTGCAAAATCAGAGAAATTTCTGGTTGAGTTCGCAGTTTTGGAGGTCCGAAACCAAGCTGTTTTCTTTCAATTTTTGCTCAGCATTTTATCCACATTTTTCCTCCATAGAGAAGGCTGAAAACCAGCCTTGAAAGACCCCTGAAATCTCCTGTAAACTCTCTGTAAGCTGACTGGAAAATAGTAGTCAAAACTGTCCAGAAATTCCAGCACCTTGCGAAAATTCTGTACAGAAAAATTTCCAACTTTATTTCCTAATTCATCCCTGGCCGAAACTTTAGCTTTCTTCTGCACAAACCACTCTTAAACAGCCATGATCAGAACTCCATTGTCTTCCCCAAGCTCCTGCACGAAAATCAGACATGGCTGCCCGAAAATCTCTCCAGCAAATCTCTACAATCATGCTTTGATTAGATACTAAAATTCCAGTAACATTAATTTAGCAACCTTCCATAAAATGTTCCTCAAACAACCAGACTTATTCTTCACCATTTCACTCTATCCTTTTGGCCACCATTACCCCTCTTCAATCAGCTTTCATCCAGCAGAAACACTGCACAATAATTCGGCCATAGCAGCTTCCTAAAAGCTCTCCAATGATCAAAGATATTCTTGCTATATTTAGTTTCCAAATTTGATTCCTTAAAATATTCTTTTAGGATTTCAACAACTAACATTTCATTTTCCCTTCCAAACCAGAAAATCATCTACCAAAACTCTACAAACAATTCGGCCAGCCCTAATCCTTCAGAATTTCGGCAGCTTCAAATCAAAACCTCTCTACTCTCTTCAACCTTAAAAAACACATAGCACACCAAGAACACCTACTCATTTCTTTCGCCTAATACCCCTCCAAATCACTTCAAACTTCTTCTAAAAACTCCAGAATTCATCTACTCACTGCTGTGAGTCCATCTATATCATTTTTAACATCAAATTCCAAAATTCAACTTGCTCGTTTGGATAAAAAACCACAATTTTTGTGAAGGATCAAGAACACCTTCAAGGTAGGTTTGTTCTAACAACTTCATCTTCTCTAATCTTTGATCTCTAATGAATATGTATATGAATAAACATCTAATGGACTCTCTCTCTCTCTCTCGGCCGAATGGCTTCTTCACCAATGGTCATGCTTTCTTCATCTTCCTTGGACGGATCTAGTCATCTAGGAGTTGAGATCCATTCGAAACTCCTTTAATGTATTCATCAATCAAGTAAGCCTTTTTAACTTTCCTTTTAAATTCTAGATTCATGTCTCTAGGATGAATTTGATAGAAGATGGATTATGAATAGGGTTTAAGTATGTATTGTCGTGATAAGTTGAGATTGAAGCATGAATATATGTATGAATATGATGGAGATGAGATTTATGCATGAGTTGATTATCTTGGTTGAATGTATGGTGTTTTGAGTTTAATGCATGTCTCTATGATTAAGTATGCTAGAGATTATGTCATCTATGATGAATTTGATTTATATTCTTGTGTGATTATTAAAGCTATGGTTATATTTATGCTAGTAAAGGTTAGATCATGCTTTAGTAAATTTGGATCTATGCTTATATTCATGATTTGGATGATTTGATGATGTGAAGGGGTGAATATGTTCATGATTGTGGTTAGCAATAGAATTATGATCATGACCTAGTTGTCCCTAAGCTAATTTTATTTCTTCAATAAATATTTAATATTATGATTTTTGGCTAGTAATTTCGAAGAACCCTAGGAAGGGTAGATTTGAATTATTATATATAAAAAGGATATTTTAGTAAAATAAATAATAGCTTTTGCTAGAAAAATAAAATATATAGATATTATATAAAATGATGAAATCAACTAAAGCCTTTTATAAAAATAATCATAATAAGTAAATATTTATTATTAAAATTTAATTATTATCTTTTAACCAAAACTTATTAAAGTTTTTCTATTATCTTTCAATCAAGACTCATTAAAATTTATTTTCAACTAATTTAGTTATCAATTATTTTCTAGTAAATAATTATTAATAAATCATTATTTTACCTAATACCGCCTAGGGCTCTTCATCAAATAAACTCTAAATTTTTCTTAATAAGATTTAAACCTTCAGCTTATTAGTACCTATTTTCTAAAACACTAATTATTTTAAATATCATATTAGCCTTAACTTATAAACCCTTTTTCTTTATTATTTGGCCTTAAAGCTTGGGACACTAGGATCATGGTAGTAGTGAGTTGAGCTAGTTTATTTGTGAAAGTGGATTTTGGCTTGAGTTTGATTGTGGTTTGTATTTACCTCATACGGGGTTAGGTCAGCTGTTGGAGACCTCTTATTATGAGCAAGAATCAGGTAAGCTCCTGCATAAAACCTGTTTGATGCAAAATGTTTATTATGGCAAGCCAAATGTAGAGTGCATGAACACTCATTTCTGTAAAGGCAATTGAGGATTGATTCCTTTATTATTTTAGTCAAATAAATTATTTGGAAATCAATAAGTAGATTTACTCAAATTCAAAACTCTTTCTAAAACTGATTTTGACAAAGACTTTGAAAATCCTTAATTGCCATTTTCAAGTGGAACTATGTTATGTTCATTTTTCCAAAAGGGGGATACGTTACGTTGAGTACTCAATAGGGGTAGGCTAGTAGTACTAGTTTTGAAGAGTAAGAGTGAGTCTTCTGGCAGGAGGCCACCTCCAGAAGATAAGCTCAACTTAGAGAAACGTCAGTACTACTTAATCATGCCGGTCTAAGCTAGTAGTTTTATTTCAGTCAAGTGACTGTGTTATACTGGAATGGACTCCCGGTTGTTTTTTGGGTATAGAGAATGCGGAGTATCTTGCCGGTAGGCTGATCACCTACCTTTTGTCAGTCTGCACAAAGTGTCAGCATTCTGACCGGCTATGGGGCCCAACGTGTGATAACCAATAATCCTTTTTTTCGAGTGGTTGATTTTTATTGATTATGTGTGGCTGGAAAAGCCAAAACACCACTTTTACTTTTAACTAATGTTTATTACTTGCCAATATTTCTTTTATAAAGATTTCACACTTTGCATCCATAAACTGTTTTCACTGAACACCTAAAGCACACACGGACTTACTGAGATTTCTGTTTCATCACATTTTTACCATGATTTCAGGTCGATTCTACTGTGGGGATGAGTAGCTAGTGTTATCTGCTTTGGAAGAGAATGTTGTCATTTATTTTTATGTATTGCTTTGGGGAGTTGAGAGTGGATAATTTTATTTATGGATTTGTTTTTCTTTTGGGAATTCATGGATTTATTCTTAGATTTATTCTTTTGATGTAATAAATTTTAAGTTAAAGTATTATTTTTATTCCGTTATTTTCAGGTCGATTCTGCTGTGGGGATGAGTAGCTAGTGTTATCTGCCTTGGAAGAGAATGTTGTCATTTATTTTTATGTATTGCTTTGGGGAGTTGAGAGTGGATAATTTTATTTATGGATTTATTTTTATTTTGAGAATTCATGGATTTATTCTTAAATTTATTCTTGGGATGTAATAAATTTTAAGTTAAAGTATTATTTTTATTCCACTATTTTATTCGTATGACTTAGTTATAAAGACCCCTTATCCTTTGGATAGGGCGACATCCCCGGCCCTGGTGGGCCTAGGTAGTGGGGTGACACACACACACACACACACACACACACACACACACACACAATATATAGGAGAAATGACATGTTGACTTATGGGTTTAGGAGTATCGGAGAAATAACATGTTCTAAAATTTATGTACGACTGAAATCCTTCTCAATCAATAACAAAAATCATAATTTGACCTCCATGACGGAATTATCAGTCAGGACTGATATTTGTTATCACCTTCCTATTCGAAAATCATGAGCATAAGGTTATGTTATGTCTTTTAATTTAAATTCTTAATGATTGGAGGAAAAAAAAAATAAGTCTTAGAAATTTTGTTATATTTGTACGGTATGTTTTATATATATATATATATATATATATATATATATATATATATATATATATTGTTGCTGTCAAAATGATGAGTCGATGTAACCAGGTATCGGCTACACTTTCGATAAACACAAATGATCCGATATGGTGAATAGAAAACGGTATCAGATTTTTTTTGAATCAGGGACAAGGTTCCTTGAACTTACTATAGAAAGGGTTCAAGAAAGTCAGCTAAAAATGCACAACGGAAGAACTTTTCGGAACAATAAACAGATACGTGTATTGATTTGCTTCAAAGAAAGTACAGAAAAGATTTAAATTCTGAAAGAAGAACGGAAAGCTGTAAAGAAAGCGGGAAATAAAGTTGTAAAGAAAAACTGTAATAAAGCGGTAAGAAAGTTGTAAGAAATTAAAATCCTAGACTAAAAAGCTATAAATGACGATAAAGTAGAAGAAATTGAAATTTAATGTTGTTGGTTGATGATGGTCGTGTCTGGGTTTTGGGCAGCGCTCTCATTTTATACTTGCTGCAATTAAGCCACTAACAAATCGTGGAGTTTCTTCCAGCCAAAGAATGCTTCCAACGGTCGTGGATATGCTCACAGAATTCTCGCGCCGAAAGATCAGGAATTCGTTTTACTCTTTATCGGTTTCGTGGTGCCGATGTTGACTATGACTAACGACTGTTCAAAACGTTGACTTTATCGGCTCGAAAAAAAAACTTATCAAATCGATAACGACTCAAAGTAACCGTTGTGTCGGCTCGGCAAAGCTGACGTCAACAATAATAAAAATACTTTAATAATAGATGGAACTGAATTATTTTTGAAATTATGAATTTGTTCTTATTGTTTTTGTGGTATTAATTTAATTATATGAAAAATGAAAAGAAAAGAGTTTTGTGGTATTAATACAATGAGTTTGTTTTGTTCGTTTTTTGTGGGCCGTCCACAACAAGACCATTCTGAAAATCTTGCTTGTTGTGGGGACATCAGTCCCCACAAGGCCCATGATAGTGGGCTACAATGAAAAACAAAAAGAAACAAAAACAAGAACTTTTTGGGTTGCAACTAACGTGGGCCAGCCTCATGGCCCGTGACTTGTAGGCCATGATTATTAAAAACCCAACTTCTATTTTAATTAATGGGGTCAAATTTGTATTTTATTTAAGGCTAGGTCAGGCTTTGTTTATTGCATTTCAAAATTAAGCTACACCCATATTTATTTTAAAGTTAAACTACGGTTATACTTATATTTATTTTTTAGTTAGAATACAGATGTATTTATTTTTAAGTTGGACTAAACTTATATTCTATCTTAAAGTTGAACTATAGTTATATCTGATTTTAAAGTTAGGCTACGTATATTGTACTTTGAAGTTGGACCAAACTTTTATTTATTTAAGATTGGGTCATACTTTTATTTCATTATATATATAAATAAATATTTAAAAGAATCATTTCAATCTAACTATTTGGAACTACTCTATGTGTTTTATTTAAAAATATATTATATGTAACTTACTTATTTCCAAAAAGATGTTTGAATTATTTATTGAGTTAGTGTAACTCACTTTATTTAAGATTTTGCATATGTTAGTCAAGAATATGATTGGGATTATGAAGATTCTTGGGATTAGATGCATTTATAGACTCGTTGGCTTAGCAAAGGTTTATTTATTATGTTGAGTTAGTAATAAGCTTCTTATTTCCTAACTAAGATTGAATAAGACATCTATTGTATTGATAGTTCTATATTTTATTTATAGAATTTTATTATATGACTTAAATTATTTTGAGATGTATATTTTTATTTGTAGATAATTAGTTTTAGTTAAAATTATTATTTAGATTAGAAGCTCAACATTTCTTTTAAAAGGTGGTGTGTAGCATCTCGGGTATGGACTCAGGTTTCGGATCCAAGTAACCATTTTAAGGTATCAAAGCCCAAGATTACGATTTTCTAGGTGAATACTACATTTTAATGTGTAGGTCTATAACATTTAGGGTTTTGAGATTCTAAGTATTTATAAAATTATTTGAGTAACATCTAGATATGTTGACGCAAGTTAGGTTATGATCTTATAGACATACCTTTAAGTTTGTTACGCTTGTACATGATACCTAGTAGTTATATAATAAGATATTATCTTAGATTCATATACATATGATTTGGTTTTGATACACAGATGATGAGTAGTTAACTTGACATCGATTAAGCAAACAATGTTTGAGTAGTATAGTATACTATTAGAATAAAAGTTCTTTATTTGGATTATTAGTACTACTATTAAGTAGGGGCGTGCAATCAGTTTTCGATTCGATTTTCAGTTTTAAAATTCGGTTTCAATTCGGTTTTTTAGAATTTTTATGAAAACCACACTTAATTGAAAATTTAAAGAAATTGGTTACAATCGAACTGAAATAATTTCGATCCAGTACAATTTGGTTCGATTTTAAACCGAAATTTAATAAATTTTGATTTGTTTGAATGATCTATTTAGCCCACTGGCCTATTAACCCAATATAAATTTAAACACATTGAAACTAACATAAATTCCAATACAAATTAAAATCCAAATACAATATAAAATCTAAGACAAACTAAAATCTAAATTTAATATAAAGTTTAATACAAATTAAAGTTTAAATCAAAGTCTATAGAGATAAGGTCAGTAGAAACTAATACAAGGATGGATACGGCGGTATGGAGGTCATAGTAAAGGTCACAAAATAAAGTCTTTTAGGGTTTTAAAAATTTAATTATATTTTTATTATCAAATTATTGTAAAAATAAATAATATATTTATCTAATTCAGTTTTTTTGTTCGATTTGATTTTACTTATATAAAATTGAAAACTGAAAACCAAACGAAAATTGTAAAAAAAATTTAAAATCAAATTGAATCGAAATAATTAAAAACCAAATTGAATTTTATTGTTCGGTTTGATTTGATTTGAAAATTCGATTCAAACCGCATAGTGCACAACCCTACTATCAAGTTCGAAGAAGATAGTATAAATATGATATTGATTCTTAATCTCTTTTAACTTGTAGATTTTTTAAAGATTTATGGAAGTTAGATGGACTTATTTTAGGAATTTGAATGTTGTAGAAATTATAAGTTAATGAAATTGTAGTTTCAAAAAGGATATACTTCGAATTCAGATTTTCCTACAAAATTTTAATGTCTTATATTCATCTTTTATGGTGAGGTAGTTGTCATATAACTCATTGGAGCTTGGGCAGTAGAGAAATAAGTAGGTATTAACTGTCTGAGATGATAAGGTCATTAAACAGAGCAAAAAAGTAGTCTATTGTTCAAAACAATTTATGCATGAGAAGAATGGAGTAAAGCTGATGAATTGACTTTCGAGATACTAGGTGAAGCGGTAGAACAAGGGAAATGAGTATTATAGATATGTTTTATGGCCACTTAAGAGTATAATAATCATATAGTTCAACTAAAAATATCACTAGCTGATTGTGCAATCTTGTGTATGCAAAAGAAAGGGAAGAAAAAAGGATTGACCAGTGAAAGATTGATCGTGAAGGCAATATATATCTATTTTATGGTCAACATTAAGTATATAGATTTTGTATGAAAATAAGAAGCTTAGGCGGTGGATTGGAAGGAAACATATTCTAATTTGAAAGAAATATTATATTGTTAGTAAACGAAATATAATATTTTAGGTAATGAATCTCGTTGGACAGCTTCTCAATAAGATATATAAATGATATAAGGTAAGTAGTAGAGGTGGACAACAATAAGAAGTGCGAGGCATACAAGTTGTTACACAAAGATAGTTGTAAACATAGGATGACGGCAGAAAATAAGGGAGAATGATGTTAGACATACGATGCTCACTAAATTAAAGGAAAAACCCAGGCAAATAAAAAAATATAGAAGAGAAAATAAGAATTCCTAGAGAAGGTAGAAGCTATGAATAAGATAAGAAAAAGTTTTGAAACTTTGAGTGACATCTAACTTTCGACCTACTTTTCTTCGAATTTTGTAGCTTATGAATAGAGCGAGATTTTTATATATGGAGAATTCATTGGGAGTGAAATGTATTCGAGTGGTGAGGTGGTAAGCAAAAGATAAAAAAGTGAGCAAATTAGGAAATAAAGGAAAAGAAAATAGAGTGGAAGAGAGAGATGGTGGAATATAGTTTGTGGTGTTTAGTGTGTTAGCAAAAGAAGGTTGAACATTAATAACCAAGGGATTGTCAAAATCCTTGGAAATACGTGTATGGAAATAGGAGAATATCATAATGGATTTTGTTATTAGACTATCAAAGTTAAAGTTAGGTAAAAATACTATTTGAGTAATTGTAGAATGATTAACTAAGTTCGTGCATTTCTTGCTGATGAAAGTCATATCCACTATGGATGAGTTAGTAAAGATGTACATAGAGGAAATAGTGTGGTTGCATGAAATACTGATTAGGATTCACAATTTGTTTCACGATTCTAAAAGAGTTTTAATAAGGCTATGAGGACTACAATGACTATTAGTATTGTATTTTACCTACAAACTAATTTGCAGTTCTAACGTACTATTCAAACATTAGAAGATTTATTACATGCATGTGTGATAGATTTCAAGGACAGTTGAGTTGACCATCTGATGTTGATAAAATTCTCTTATAATAATTACAAAGCAAGTATTGGGATGGCTCTATACAAAACATTATATAGGAGGAAGTGTGGATTACTGGTGTACTAGGATGAGGTAAGTAAGAATATAATTATTAGACCATAATTGGTATAGATCAATTTGGAGAAGGTGCCACTGATTCGTGAGCTAATCAAAGCGGCTCAGGATAGACCAAAAAAAAAAAAAAAAAAAAGGCTTGGACAGATAGCAAAAAATGACCATTAGAGTTTAAATGGGAGAGAGTGTGTTTTTTTGGATTTCTCTTACTAAGGGAGTGATGAGGTCCGAAAGGAGTAGAAAGTAAAGTCTACAATTTGTTGGTCCGTATGAGATTGTAGAAAGAGTTAGGAACTTACTTATCGATAGCACTATCTAAAGTGCATGATGTTTTCCAGATTTTATAGTAGATAAGGTATATTCCGAACACGAGCATGTGCTAAAAATTAGACCATTGAAAGTGATTGAAAACTTAACTTATGAGGAGAACTTTGAAATTATAGATTGTAAGGAGTACGCATTGCGAAGATGTGTCAATTCCTACGTCAAGGTTTAATAGACAAACTATACCCTTTAGTAAGGTTATATAGGAGTTGTAGGAAGACATGCACCATGAATATTCTTTCTTATTCAACATAGAAATACGTATAAGTTTTGAAAACGAAACATTTTTTAAATGGGTAGAATGTAAATACCCAACCTAAATTGATTTAGGTTTGTTATTTCTAAGTGGCCCATGATTATACCTATTTACTTGAGTGGCCCATGTTATGACCTCAATCTTGGAATCATAGAAGATTAAGTAGATTAGGAAAGAGAATTTGTTACTTATTTTTCTCAAACGTTAACTCCAAGTCTTTTTACCTAAATGATGTTTTTCTTATTCTTATTATTAGTTGTACTCGATAGTCACATCAGGGTTTTAGATATTGGAGAAGAAAGTTTTGAGTTTTCTAAATTTGAAAGTAGGTTTTATGGATTTTGATTATTAATTCGTTTAGAGTAATGGTTAGATGCTTGGAGGGTCCCTTAAAATTTAAGTTTAATGGATTCATTAATGTTATAATTCTTTGATTGATTTTAGTAAGGTTGTGGTTTGATGTTAAGGAACGGTTGTGATAAATATTTGACTTGAGTTGGAGAAATTAGTTGTGGTTATTGCAAGTAAGTGGTTCTGACATTTTTTGTTTTCAAGAATGTTGTGAAATTTTATTTCCTTTACAAATTTAGGGATTGAATTTGATTATTTTGTTTGACTTTGAACAATATTATCATATGTGTAATATGCGATGTGATGGCTCATCGATTTAGGAGAAGAGGAGGAAGAACATGTTCTAAAATTTAAATGTAACTAAAATCCCTTTCAATCAATAAGAAATCTTAATTTGGCCTCAATAACAGTATAAATAGTCAGGACTGATATCAGTGATTCTCTTCCTAATATAAAATCATGAACATATGTTTTTATGTGATAAGATTGCGTTATCTCTTCTAATTTCTATTCTTAATAATTGGAAGAAAAAAAAATGAGTCTTAAAAATTTTGTTATGTTTGTACCGTATGTTTTGTATGTGTGTGTGTGTATATATATATATATATATATATATATATAAAATACTTTAATGATAGATTAAATTGAATTATTTTTGAAATTCTGAATTTGTTCTTATTGTTTTCATGGAATTAATTTAACTATATGAAAAGTGAAAAGAAAAGAGTTTGGTGGCTATGCGACATTCCTATTGTTCTGTTAAAGTAACTTTGAAAAAAAAAAACAATGAATTTGTTTAGTTCATTTTTCGCGGGTCGTACACAACGAGACTACTTTGAAAATCTTGTTTGTTGTGGGGACTTCGACTAGGCCTGTCTCGAGGATTGGCCCTTTATCCTTACGGGCCTGTCCAGGCCAGGCCCTGGGCCAATGGCCTTAGGACTAGCATAGACCGGCCCTTAGGATCACGAGGCCTGCGAGCCAGGTGGGCAGGCCTTTCTTTTAAAAAAAGTTTAATTTTTAATTTTTTATAATTTATATAATATGATTGTTTGTATATATATATATATATATATATATATATATATATATATATATATATATAAAGGTACCTTGAAGTGGTAAGAGATTTAACTTAGACTCTTACCAATTTTATTAATTAATAAAATAAAAATTATATAAGAGGGGGATATGATATCTAAACCTTTTAAAAAGTACTGTATTGTTTAAATTTTAAATATAACAATATCCTAAGATATTAATGTTTGACCATTACTTAATAAACTTTTAAATTTTGAAGACGATACTTGAAGAATTTTGAAAATATATTCCTATCAAATTCTATTTTAACACTTTTTTTACAGAAGAAGTAGAGAGAATTAATATTTGAGGAGAGTATTTGGAAAATTTTGAGGTGAACTTAATGTATTTATAGAGTTTTTGAGGTAGGAAAGTAATATGACCATTGAAGGAATGCTAAAAAAAAATAATTAATTAGTTAAATTATGGTAGGCCGGCCCGTCAGTCCATGTGCTGTCCCCGAGCCTAGTCGGGCCGGCATGTGTTAGGCTAGGGAATTTTTTTCCCTAACCCGACAAAGATAGGCCTGTGGGTCCGGACCTCAGGCCGACCTACCATAATAGGGCCGGGCAACCCAACCTATTTGCCAATGCTACTTTGATGCCCCACAAATTTTTTAAAAAAAGTATTTTTTTTTTGTTTTTTTGAATTTGGGCTGCTTGATGGCCCATAATGGTGGGCCATTATGAATAACAAAAAGAAATAAAAATAAGAACATTTTGGGTTGCTACTAACATAGGCCAACCTAGTAGCTCGTGATTCTTGTAGGCCATGATTATTAAAAAAAAAACCCAACTTCTATTTTAACTAATTGGATCAAACTTTTACTTTATTTAAGGTTGGGTCAGGCTTTGTTTATTATATTTTAAAATTAAGTTACACATGTATTTATTTTCAAGTTAAACTACAATTACACTTATGTTTATTTTTAAGTTGGAATGCAGATATGTTTATTTTTAAATTGGACTAAACTTATATTCTTATTTTAAAGTTGAACTACGCTTATATTTGATTTTAAAGTCAGGCTACTTTTATTGTATTTTACATTTGGATCAAACTTTTATTTTATTTAAGATTAGATCATACTCTTATTTCATTAATTATACATATAAATAAATATTTAAAAAAATCAATTCAATTTAACCATTTGATACTACTCTATGCATTTTATTTAAAAGTATATTATATGTAATTTACTCATTTCTAAGAAGATGTTTGACCTACTTACTAGGCTAGTGTAACTCACTCTATTTAACATTTTACAAATGATAGCCAGAAATATGATTGAAATTATAACGACGCTTGGGACAAGATGCATTTATACACTGGTTGGCTTAGCAAAAGTTTATTTATTAATTTGAGTTTAATAATAATAAGCTTCTTATTTCCTAAATAAGATTGAATAAGACATCTATTGTATTGATAGTTCTATATTTTATTCATGAAATTTTAATATATGACATAAATTATTTTGATATGCATATTTTTGTTTAGAGATAATTAGTTTTAGTTAAAATTATTCTTTAGATTAGAGACTTAACAGTTTTTTTAAAATGTCATCGTGTAGCATCTCAGATATGGACTCGGGTTGCGAATCCAAGACATTAAAATGTGATACTCCAATCCCACATAGGATTCTAATGATAAGTCTGGAAAATATATTAAGATGGACTTAAATACCCATTGTCAACTTAGGACATCTATTTTGGTCTAGCGGGAAAAGTGGCCAAGTAGTTTACTATGGGTGATGCCAAGCCCATAGTTGCGCTCTTGGATTCGCGGGTACGGGGCGTAACATTTAGTATTGGAGCAGGTTGTAAAAATGAGTCTAAGTATTTATTGTCAATTTAAGATATTTATTTTGACCCAACAAGGACGGTGGCTAAGTAGTTAACTGTGGTGTTGCCAAGCCCACAATCACACTTCTGAGCTTGCAGGCATAGGGTGTGATAGAAAGCAACCACAAAAACAAAAGGCAATAAACCAAGGAAAATACATTCTTAGGCAATATAACACTCTTAATAGGGTTTATTACATAAATGGGCGGTAATATTAGAAGCAATTGCCTTTGACCATGTACATAAATCAAACCTAACAATCTCCTTGATTCCATGGAAATTGGCAAAGTACCTGATCTTTTGGTCCAGCAAGGAATCTCGTTGTAACATAACATTTGAATCCCGTGCCCAAGAGAGGGACACTAGTATGGTTGGATATATTGTATGTGCACTTTTAAGAAATGCACCCTATTGCATGATTTGCTTCTTTTGTTAATCTAGTAAAGTGAACATGAAGTTGCCAGAAAATATAGCTTCTTTATCTGCCATGCAAAATCATTATTTCAGTTGCAAAAGTAGATTTAAGTTGAACGAGGTAAAAATGTTTCCTTTTCCTTTGAATTATCCATCCACTAGTGAGATTCAAAGAGTTTGAATATCAAGATCCTCAAAAGATAGATGCCATTAAGTACTCAAAGAATGATAGTTATACTGATAAATAGGGAGAAATTGAAGGCATACCTGTAAGGGACATACAATGATCTTTTCTACGTACATACCTCAACAAAGCCTGCAAGTCAAGAGAAAATAAATTTGGGATGCTAAACCCACTTCTGAATCTTGAAATAATATATGCTAACACAATTGAATTCACTCCTATAGAATAGAAGACTCCAGGTTCATTAAAATGCCATTCAAAAGGTACAATGTATAGGAAATCTAATCAAGTTGTCACTAACAATTCATCAAAGAGAAAGTTGAGTGATTGCCAAAAATGACTCATTTTAAGCGGCAAGTCTACCTCAAATAGGGAGGAAAACTAGAGTTATTATTACTAATACTTACATTTGATAACAAACTATCTCTGTCTGCATGTGAGTGTGAGAGCCATGTGAGAGAGAGATCCACTTGCTTGAACTGGACGTAAGGCTGCATCATTTGGTGCAGGAGATACACCATCATCAGAGAAGATATTCCTCCCATCATAAGAATATGACTAATTAAGTTGTCAACTACCACAGATTAATACCATCCTATGTGCCTGATATCTTTATTTATGACAATCATACTACCACAATCATCTTATACTTTTAATTGGCTTATTCCAAAAATTAGCAACAAAATAAACGCTATCTCCTATCCAAGGCAATCTGCTAAATTTCAACTTAGTGACTATGCCTAGTCACTTAGACTTGGGATATGAAAATCCAAAAGAAAAGAAGAGAAGAAGAGAAAAAAAGTAGGGGAGGGGTGAGGCATAAATGGCAAAACATGCACACTGAAGTAATAAAAAACGCTAAAAATATGTATAGCGGAAGAATAGTTAATACCTCTGCACTTTAAAAATTTCTTAGGCACTGAAGAAGATGTCTGAACAACATGAATTTCTTCTCTCTGACTTATTGAGACTTTTGGATCAAAGCCCGGCAAGCCCTCTACTTCTTCTGGGCATGAACACATGCAAGCATTTGATCTTACGGAATATAACCTCTTCTTGAAGCACAGTGAATGCTGATAGGAAAGGGAAAAATGATATTTCTACTTTGACTCAGTGCTAACAAGAAATGATAAAAGAAGAGTTGTTTCTCTGTTCTACAGAGTAGAAAGCTAACAAATAGAGAGAGACCAGAGGCTAGAGAAAAAGAGGTAAACGTTGCTTAACCTTCTGTCTTCTTCCTTTTGGCTATCAAAAAACCAAAAATCACCAGGACTCCAGATAAAGAACTATCGGATAAATCCTATGATATCCTCTTGGAATTTCAAAAACCGAAGTCACAGCCAGAGAACCCATTTTTGTTTAACCTTAATAAAGTAAGAATTAAATATGGACCTTCGGTCCAACTTGTTGGGCTAGCTAAGAAATTAATTAACTGGACTATGTCTAATACAAGCCTAACAGATAATTAATTAATTAACCCAAAATTGGACCAAACAATATTCCTTAAGTCTTTCCTAGTTCAGACCAGATCAACTTTAATTATTTAATCTAGGCTCAAACCCTAAATAATTAATTGTCCAACTAAACCAGGCCAATTAAAAATCTCTCCTTAGACCTATTATTTTATTTTAGCCTAATAATTAAACTAGGCTATCTGAATAAAATAAAATCCAATTTATCTAGGACCAATTTTCTAACCCAAAACCATCAAGACTTATGGGCTATTTCATGGACCAAAAGACACATCGCCTTTACTACTAAAATGACCAAACTACCCATACTAATAAATAGTTATATTTTATATTTTAAATATTTTTTAATATCACCATAAGAAAATATTGACCCCAAGGACAATGCTACGCTAGCAATGTCTTTGACCTACAAGTATAATGATTAAAATACTCTTCTACACATCACCGCACATTTAGAAAGGAAAAATATACTACCTCTCTTTAAAAGACATATACCATTCTTAGACTTTTAATCCAATGATTCATGACTTCTTGGAATGTTTTTGCTTTCTAAGAGAGCTACCTTAAAGTAAACATTGAAATCACGTTTCCCATGGCCTTGGATATTTAGATAATTTGAACAGTTACAAGGGGCGATATAGCATAGAAGCTATCTTGTACAAGTCTGTCTTAGCTAATTAATCACATATACCCAACATATAAGTATATTGGTCATACAATAGAACCTCAACTATAGTACGTCAAAGCATATACTTCTAATTTTGTCAGACCACCAACTCATACTCAAGCCGTAGAGTATAAGTCCACGTTATAACAGTAATAGTCTAAGTTTTTACCGTATAGTACTTTTAGAAACCACTACTACATGTCCAGTCCTACGTATTTGAAATACACTTATGTTATGAAGTGAGATGACTATTCATTGGCTAAAGGTAAGTTATTCTTCATTTGAAATTCATAACATAATAACCTGGGTATAATGAGATTCACATTCTCACCAATCGGTTAAGAATAAATATTTATGTATCAAACAATTAATGATCCATACCTTACTGTAAAATACCTCTATTCACATGGACTATTTACTTAAATATAATAGGTCTTTTCCAACGAAATTGTACACAAAAAATAATGTAAATTCACAAATAACATTTTGAGAATAAATCTTTTATTAATATTAATCAAAATTACATCACAAACCTAATACAAGAGGACATACACTCCAACAAGGGGGCAAAAAAAAAAAAAAAAAAAAACAGCAATGCATTAAGAGGTGCATCCACATTATCTATCTATTCAACCAAAAGTAGTAAGATTTTACAGTGTCACATATCATACTTCCAAATGACATTTTGCAATTCATCTTGCTTTGCTTCAAGCAGCATGGCAGCATAATAAGAAACAATATTTCCATAAAATATCTTCTCCACGTTCTTCATCCATCTGGTCAGCAGCAAGTTGCCCTGGAGTTTCATCAGAAATAGAAAATGAAATACTAAGATTTCTCGTAAACCATTAGACTCAGACATTGACTAGACATACCAATTTACTTTTTTTACCTCTTAAATTGGCCTATTGATGCGGAACACAAAAGGATGCAAGAATTGGAAAATTCTAAGTCAAACATTGATTCTACAATCTAGTTTTAATATTGGAAATCCTAACTTATGAGTCGTATTTGGGAATATTTATTTTTATTTAGTTTAATTAAGTTTTTGAGTCTTTAGAGATCTAAAGTATTTAAGTAATTTTATAGTTTGTAACAGTTTCCTAAGAGTTTTAAATTTCTATTCTAGTTAGGATTCCTAAGTTGATTGGTTAAGAAGCCTATTGTCATAGTTTTATTTTTTAGAAACTTAAAGAGTCTTAGTCCTATATAGCGTAGAATTTTGTATCTATAAATAGAGAAGTTCTCTATTACTAATGGATGCTAATGCTTTCACCATTCAATTAATAAGAGTCTATACATTGTTCTCTATATTCTGGTTGAATGATGCAATCAAAGCCTAAGGTGCCTTAAAGTCCTAGGTGTAACTCCTATGGTTTATCCTTCCCTCTTGGTGTGATGCTAAGAGTTTTCTTCCTTATTCTCTTATTTTTACTTTGTTATTATTTACAATATTTGTATCCTAACTTCTGCATAACAGCCTGGTGTTCCTACATAGTCTTAATAGATCCTACAGTATATTTGTGGGTAGGTTTAGTGAGTTTGTCTTGCATCAATTTGGTATCAGAGCCTAGTTCTCATCTTTCTTTCTCTTGTAGAAAATTTCATCTTTAGTAGTTCGCAAAAAAAAAAAAAAAAAAAAAGCCATTTTTTGCATTAGAAAATCAAAGACTCAATTTTTTCTTACTGTCCCAAGCATCCTTATCATATGATGACTAGGAGATAAAACAAAAATAATGGCATATGAGATTGTAGAAGAGGCTGATTTCATAAAAGATATGTTGGAGCTTGAATTCAACGATCTTGAGGATGATGAGGTAGACATATTTTTACTTTGTGTTCTAAGGCGTATTCTTAGTTCTCCTTTAGAGTAAGGTGAAAATTGGAGGCGAACTTCTAAAAAACCTTAGAGGGGGATGAATAAGATTTTTGGTAAATTTAAAATGCTCTTTGAAAATTTTGTTTTGAGAAATTTCTCAGAATTTTAGATCGAAGAGACTTGCTACAACAAGAGGCTTTTGAAATGATTTAAAGATAAACAACACTCTGAATAACACAAGACACATGGTGCAATTAATACTAGAGTGAAAATGAGTTGGTGAGAATCATAAAGATTTCTTTTGAGAAATTAAAAGGAAGATTGTAGCTGACAGAAATTAAATGTAGAGAGAGATAACACAAGATTTATAGTGGTTCGATCTACCAAGATCTACATCAATTACTTTAAGGTCACACTTCAGAATTTTCAACCAGATTTCATTCACCCAACTCAATAGTATCAATATATACCAAATACAAGAGAGGATTACCACATTTGGTTTTACCAAAACCTCTCAACCAACTGACAAATTAAGATTCACTCCAAATGGCTTTTACACCACAAACTTGATACACTAAGATGATTGAAGTAATGAAGTGAAATTGGCTCACTATTTTGAGCAGATATACAAGGCAAATGAACTCAAGCAACCTTTACTTTTTTGACACAATTTGATTTCACTCTGAAACACTATGAAAAAGGAGAATTTTGCATTCTATAGAGCAATAGTGTTTCTTATAAGGATAGGACAAAATTTTGCTTTCAAATCGAATTTTGAAACCTTTTATAGAGGCAAAAAATAGAGTTCCAACGGCTAGAAAATAACTCGTTTTTCGCTATCAGATTTGCCAGAGTTTTGGATTCAAATTTTGGACGATGGTGCATCCAAAATGTAAGTCCAAAATGGCATTTTTTTCAGGTAAAATCAATTTGATACTATTCACAGAATTTTGAACGAAGCTTTTGGATTCAGGGTCACTGAAATTACTCAATTCAAAATTTCGAGGATTTAAAACTTTAAATTTTTTTTGTTTTAGTGCTTCAAGATAGAATTAAACTGAATCATAAGGTAAAGAAGATATAGGAATTTACACAGAAAATACCTTAACAAAAATTCCTAATATAAAGTTCTTCCATAATAAATTCTTGGTATGCAATCTCTTAAGTTTGATCTTCTACTGGATCACCCATTCTCGGATTCTATTACTCAAGAGTTACTTAGCAATCTTATTTGCACGCCTTGAAAGAATTGAGGTCAAACGTGTCCTATAACATGTAGATCATATAAGTTAGTTCTCATCAATGTTTGTCATAAGTCAAAACATAGGAGAACGCCCTTAGGGCTAACAATCTCCCCATTTTTGAGTGATGACAAACTTGATGGGATTGTGATACAAAAATAATAATATATATAGTACGGACATGTTAGACCAAGACTAAGAATATTTTTCATTGAAGTGCAATCTCTTATTATAGGATTCAAATAGTACTTATGAGATTAAGATAAGAAATTAAGACACATGGTTCAATGAGCCTTTGACCCAACCAGCCTCCATAGCCTCATTCCTTCCATCACACGACTATTGCATAAAAGAATAGCCACAAAAAGAAATGTATGAATATATTCATAAGGAGGTATAGAAAATAAATCATAAGATGAGATGCTCCCCCTCAATATGTGCATATATTAACATATGTAAGATATGAGATTAAGAAGTGCGATTTGAGAGAAAACTAGATCCAAACTTTGGACTTCCAAAAGGTGCATCCAAAAACTAGGTGGAGTGAAACTATGGGACTTTCGGACGTTAAGTTTTGGATGTCCAAAACATGTGTCCAAAATAGGGTAAGTTAGATAGAAACTATCTCATTTTTACAACTCATTTTTGGACTAAATTTTTAGATCAAGAAAACGTGTGTCCAAAACTCCCCCTGTACATGTGCAGGAAATAATGAGTTTTTAGAAAATTTGATCCAACCTAATTTTCTCAAGAAATTTCAGACTTCAAAGAAAGTTTTAAGTGATGAAAGATTATATAAATAACTATCCTTATCATCTGAGATTTTTAACACATAGCATATCATAATAGCTTTCAAAAACTAATTGATCAACAACCCCAAACTCAATTGATACCTTTATACTTACTTCAAAACACCTTTTACTAAAAACAAGATATCAAGTTGGTTTTCAATAAGTCATTTAAATCTTCTTAAACGGCAGCAAACTATGATCATAATCAATCAGAGATCACAAATCATGTTTATCATAAGCCAATATATATAACCAGTTATGTGATCATAAATCATAATTTATATAGAAAGAAAAAAAATAAATTAGCACAGTGTGTAGGTTTGATCAAACCTAAATCCCAACACGAATTCCATAGAGAGTTTCACAGAATCTTAAGGAATATTCAGAGTCTAGGTACGTTGCAGTCCAAAACATAATAACTATTTCCAACCCATAGCACAACAATATCTAGTTTGCAATTCATAATAGTATATTCATCCAACATTAGTTCACTCCGTGCACAATCAATAACAATCACAATAATATTCAATAATAGCAGCAGTCAACAGTTGTGCAGAATTAACAGCATAGCACTACATATCACAACCATAGAGATCACAATAACATAGCATAGTATAATTCAGTGTGCAATCGCCATGTTTCTCCTAGTGCAATCACAATCCTAGTTATCATTTTTCTCCCCCTTTGGTCATCGATTAAAACGTAGAAGAATGAGAGTAATTAGTAAATATATGAAGCAGAGAGGATTAGATATATGAAGCAGTTATAAGCTAAGTAGAGACAGTAGCTAAAAGACAGAAGGTAAATTATTCAAATATTGAGGCAGAAATAAAAATTGTTCAATGAAAATCAGTAAGAAGTCTCGGTACAGGGAGGCTGAAAATCAATCCATTGAATCGAGCACTCATGAAATGTGAACAGTCTTGATCTTTGACCCAACACCTTTTTTGGAATGTTGTCTCATAAACCTACTTGACTTCTACATAACTGTCACATGCTTCTGTCTCTTTCCAGATGAAACAGGGAGTTCAGTAGGGGCAAGGGGTGCTAAATCTTCTTAGTGTGGGGATGTCTCCCTTCCTTGCTCAGGGACTGTTATTTTCTCAACCGATTGCTCTTTCGCAGCTTCTTCTTCAACCTTAGGAATCGTTCTTGAGTTGCTTTTTCTAGGGATGGTGCTGATGAAGCAGATATTGGTTCATCATTTTTAACATTTTCTTCCACCACGGTCAGCATATTCCCAAGAGTTTGAATATCTGAACTAAGACTATCCAATTTAACAACTAGTGAATTTATTGCATCTAGAATGCTTTCACTTATGCCTTTATCCTGAGTCCCCTATTTGCCTTTGCTAGAAGACTCAGCTTGAGTTTTTGTTTCAGCTTTCCTTTTAGCCCTTGCAAATTGAGCACTTCCTTTTCCCTCCTCTTTGATTTTTAGTACTTTTTCTTTCTCTTAATTAGAAAAATCTTTGAACAGTACCCACTTTTTATTTACCAGAACAAAGCCCATTCTTTCGAATGACTCCATGTTATATACAGTTGTTTTCATCTGCCTAGGTCCAAATTTATCTAAATCTACATTGAAGTATCTAAATATCTAGGTCAACAGATAGCCATATGAAAGTGCCTTAAGTGAAGTTTTCCTTGATTGCATCATCAATTTGACTGCTAGAAATCCAAAATTGATTTGTCGTCCCTTAGAAAGAGCCAGCATTAGTATTATTTGCATGATACTTATTGAGGTTTTATGCCCAAAGCTTAGGGCAACCATGGTCGACACCATATGATGTAAGACTCTTCCAAAGCCATTTAGCCATTTTGTGTTTTTATCACCCGAGTTTTTCAAACTCTTTTCACTAGAAAATCTTTCCTCAAATCTGCCCAAATAAAAAATATCTGTCCCTTCAGGGAACTTGTTCACCTCAAAGAACTAGATACTCCCATCTCTCACACCAAAAATTTAGTTCAGCAATTTGTGGTCAAATTCTACATTCATACATCCTACTTTGGTGCTATACCATTGCACCATGAACCCTCCTCTAGTCTCCTCAAGTCGCCCCTTTTTCAAATTGGCATAGAACTCCTAAACCAACGGGATGTACAACTTCTCATCAATTGTCAGTAACGCTTCCCAGCCCAGATTCTCAAACATGTTCAGAATATTAGAGAAATTTAATAAATCTCTAGCCTTAACCCGATATTCCGAAATCACAGTTCTATGCTTAGATAGCCAATCATTGAAATCAGTTTCACATTTTTTTCAAGGAAGCGAGGTACTTGTGTCTCAGAACTTTCTGGAGCAATATGCTCTGCAGATGAGTTTGATCGTGAGGCTTCCTCAACGATTTTCTTTTCTTTCTACTTGATGACCCCCGGTGTAGCAGCTTTTATCTTAGCCGCTGCTTTTCCCATTTTGGTTCTTTTTACGGTTCATTTATCAGATTTTGCTATTTTCATCATACCAGAAGTAAGAAGAAGATGAAGATTTTTTTTTTTTTTTTTTTTTTGGTTTCAGAGGAGATGAAGTCGAGAGAGATAAAGAGCAAGTCGGTATCTGATTTTCAAGAGAGAGAGAGTGAGTGAAAGCCTTTTCTTTTGAGATTTCCTAGGTTCTAGATAGGATAGGTACGGTCAGGAGCTTTACATTAGAGGCTTTTCAGAGGTGTTGAAAAAAGCGCGAACTTTTTGAAAAATTTGAAAAGTCATTTCTGGGCTCACGTTTTCTTTCACTAATAATAGAAATTGTTTGGCTTTTTATAAATTAAGAACTATTGATATTTTGGACTTGTATTGAGTCCAAAATCGTTCGTCTAAAAAGTGGAATAAGGATAATTCTATTGATGCAATTTTGGAGTCATGTTTTCCAAATAGTGCGTTCAAAATCTTCATCCAAAAGTTGTGTCTTCAGTAGTTTTGCAAAATAAAAATAACAGTTCTTTGGCAAATATGTTAGTTACATGATCTTTGTAATTCCTATACATCTTCTTAGATTATTGAATCTTTCTTCGGTCAGAGGTTTTGTAAAAATATCAGCAAGTTATTCATCAGTGGAAATATATTCAATACATACATCTCCTTTGAATACATGATCCCTAATAAAATGATTTTTAACCTCAATATGCTTGGTCCTAGAATGTTGAACAGTATTCTTAGTTACATTGATTGCACTTGTATTATCACATAATATATGTATGCAATCAAAATTGAGACCAAAATCAAGCAGTATATTTTTCATCCACAGAATTTGTGCATAGCTACTCCTAACTGCAATATATTTAGCCTTGGTTGTAGATAAGGATACACAGGCCTACTTTTTGTTATACCATGACACTAGAGAGTGTCCAAGAAATTGGCAGTGCCTGTTTGTACTTTTTTCGTTCAACTTTACACCTTACATAGTCCACATCGGTATAGCCTAAAAGATCAAATGTGTTAGCACGAGAATATCATATGTTATAATCATGTGTTCCAATCAAATATCTAAGGATACATTTTACGGCACATAAGTAAGATTCATTTGGGCATGATTGAAATCGGGCACAAAGACAAACTGAAAATATGATATTTGACCGGCTAGCAGTAAGATAGAATAAACTTCCAATCATACCTCTGTATTTAGATTCGTCAAGTTTTAGAGAAGTGCTCATAGGTGTACTGATTTCATTGACTTCATTTATATCAAACATTTTGACCAGTTTCTTAGCATACTTAGCTTGATTTAGAAAGATTTCATCCTTAGTTTGTTTGATATGCAGCCCGAGAAAGAAGTTGAGTTCTCCCATCATACTCATTTCGAATTCTTGCTGCATTGTCTTAGCAAAATCTTGCACAAGCAATCACTAGTAGCACAAAAAATAATATCATCAACATAAATTTGAACAATAAGAAGATCACTAGAATTTTTTGACTTAATAAATAGTGTGGTATCGATCATACCTCTTGAAAAACCTTTTGAGAGCAAGAATATAGTAAGCCTTTCATACCAAGTTCGTGAAGCTTGTTTTAAACTATAAAGAGCCTTTAAGAGTTTGAAAACGTGATTTGAAAAATGCTCATGAATAAAGCTCAGAAATTGTTTTACATATACTTCCTCCTCAATAAAACCATTTAAAAAAGCATATTTAACATCTATTTGATAAAGAATGAAATTTTTTAAAGATATAAAGGCAAGAAGAATTCTTATGGACTCTAATCTAGCAACGGGAGCAAATGTTTCATTATAATAAATACCTTCTTCTGATTGAATCATTGGGCAACAAGTCTAGCTTTATTTATAATAACCATTCCATTTTCGTCAAGTTTGTTTCTAAAAATTCACTTGGTACCAATAATCGGATGATCAAGTGGTCTAGAGACGAGTTTTCAAACTTGATTTCTCTCAAATTGGTTCAAATCTTCTTGCATGTCTATTATCCAAAAAATATCATGCAAGGCCACATCAATACAGTTAGGTTCTACACTAGAAAGTAGAGCAAAATTGTCTATAAAGTACCATCTAGTTTTAACTCCATAGCTAGGATCACCAATGATTTGTTCTTTTGAATAACCGGTTTTGTACTTCCAATCTCTTGGTAGTCCTTGATCCGTGAGTTTTTTAGTTTTTTACTTACTTTGTTCAGCTTGTTACTCTTTAAATTTCTCTTCTTTGACAAGAATCTCCAGTGGTATTGCTTTATGCTGTTCTTTCCCTCTTTCTTTTGAACTTCTTACATCATTATCATCATCTTTTCTTGAAGTATAAATGTTAGATTCATCAAAGATAATATGTACGAATTATTCCACACATAGAGTTCTCTTATTGTATACTCTATATGCCTTTTTATTAGAAGAGTATCTAAGGAATATAGCCTCATCGGATTTGCTATTAATTTTTTCAAGATTATCTCGGGTATTAAGAACAAAACATTTGTAGCTAAATACTTTGAGATAAGAAATTGATGGAGTTTTTGCCAAACATAAGCTTAAAGGGTGTTTTTCTTAGAAAATGTCTCAACATCACTCGATTTATAATATAGCATATTACAGCTTCAGCCCAAAAGTATTTTGGAAGAGAGTTTTCACAAATCATAGATCTAGCTATTTCTTGCAAAGTTCGATTTTTTCTCTCAATAACACCGTTCTGTTGAGGGATTTTAGCAGCTGAAAAGTTATGAAAAACTTCGTTTTCATCACAAAAGTGTGTGAACTCACCGTTGCAAAATTCTCTCCCATTATCACTCGTAATGGAAATCAGTTTGCATCTAATAGAGTTTTGGATGCAGTTGAATAATTTTGAAAATTCAGAAAACACTTCATCTTTTTATCCAAGAAACAAGGTCCATGTAAATCTTGAGAAAGTATCTACTAAAACATAAGCATACCACTTACTACAAAGGCTAGTAGTTCTCATTGGTCCAAACAAATTCACATATGTTAATTCAAGAGGTTTTAAGGTAGAAATCATTTTCTTAGGTTTGAAAGAAGTTTTGATTTATTTTCCAAATTGGTATGCATCACATATTTTGTTTTTATCAAACTTCATTTTGGGCAGTCCCCTAACAAGCTCTTTTGAAGATAATTTGTTTAGTAAATCAAATAATACATGGTCTACTCTTCTATGCCAAAGATAGCCATCATTGTTATGCACAGAAAGACATCAAATATTGTGAGCTATAAGATTATTAAGATAGAATACATGAATATTTCCAACACGGTTAGCAACAAAGATTATTTCATTATTTAAGCTATTTATAATAGAGTAAGAATCTTTCTCAAAAATGACTTTGCAACTATTGTCACATAATTGACTAATGTTAAGCAAGTTATATTTCATCTTATCAATTAATAATACTTGTTTGATAATGGTTGAAGATCCCTTACCAATGTTACCTATGCTAAGATTTTTTTCTTTCTTTTTGTTTCCAAAGGTAATAAATCCATCGTTTGTTGCTTATACATCTTCTAATATAGCTGCACTCTGAGTCATGTGTCTTGAACATCTACTATCCAAGAACCACTTTGTGAAGCTCATTTTCTCCAATGGATGTACCTATATATGAGAAGTGAGAGTGATTTTTGGTTTCCACATTTTCTTGGGTCTATGGGAGTTAGTAATGGTTCCTCTAATTTTCTAAACTGTTTTTGCACCGTATTCAACTTTCTTCCTAACATGACACTTAGATACTTTGTGTCCAAATTTTTTATAATATGTGCAACACTTGTGTGTCATATATGGTGAGACAGCCTTTACAAAGTGTGATTTGTAGTTTTTGGCTATGATCTCCTGTCTATAACCTAGACCGTTTCGGTTACCAGCTAAGTGTTGAGCGCCAAGCAATTTTTCTAAATTGTTTTTGTTATTTGTAAACTTTTTAATGCATGTAGTGAGATCATCGACTCTATTTTTTATATCATCAAAATTGCTAATCATAATTTCAAGATAACGAATTTTATTACATAAGCATTCATTTTCTAGAGACACATGATGCAAGGCAGTGATGATAACATCCTTTTCCATGTTTGCACATATATGTGACTCAAGAGAGGCTTTGTTCACATTCAACAGCTTTGCATTCTCATCTAACAGGCAATCAATTTTCATCTTCATTTCTTTTTTTCTTCTAGATAACTTTTTCAGTTCATGAAACATTTCAATTAGCAACTCAATAGGATCATCATGCTTTTCATGATCAGAATTATGTAAATTAGATATGGAATTAGTGATAGTGGGTTTTATCTCATTTTCCATTGCCATGAAGTATATGTTGGCAGTCTCATTTTCAGAGTCTCCATCTTCCTCGGACTCGGACTCATATTGGTCCCAAGTTCCCATTAGTTCTTTGCCTTTGTTTGCTTTCAGATCATTTTTCTTCTTTTTAAGTATTCTGCTTTCATTTTCTTTAGCTATTGGACAGTCAACAATGAAATGTTCTGTGTTCTTTCATTCGTAGTATTGAGGCTTAAATGATGAGGCCTGTCCATTTCTTTTCATGAATTTCTTTCCTCTTTTGAAGTTTCCTTTGTTGAAATTTTTTTTGAATTTCTTTGCAATCATCGCCAGTTCTTCAGTGTCTATTTCATTTTCATCACCACTATCCGATTGACTATTTTTACCTTCCTCATTTGCAGCTTTTAGAGCTATTCCTCTTTTTTCCTTTATCATGGTCATCAGATTCTTGAAACCTCTTGAGTTTCATTTCGTGCATTAGGAGAGAGCCAATCAACTCTTTAGTTGGTAAGGATTTCATATCCTTAGATTCTTTCACAGCTGAAGCCTTTGGTTACCAGCTCTTAAGCAACGCATCCAAAATTTTTCTGTTTTGCTCACCAAGGAAATAGACTTTTTCATAGGCTTTAAGTCCATTTGTAATATTAGTAAATCTGGTAAACATATCAGTTATACTTTCATTTAGCTTCATCGTGAACAATTCATAATCATGAATTAAGAGTCCCAACTTAGATTCTTTCACTTAATTTGTCCCCTCGTGGATGATTTCAAGTAATCTCTACATATCATGGGCTGAATTACAGCCACTAACTCGGTTTTATTTAGTGGCATCAAGGGCACAACACAGAATATTCATAGCTTAAAAGTTTAATGTCATTTTGGCATTATCTTCAGCATCAAATCCGTCACTCTATTTAGGTGTTTTTCTGCCATCAACAAATTTTGACGGGACAAATAAACCATTCTCAATCAGATTCCACAACTCACAGTTGATTAAACAAACATAAATCTTCATTCTATTTTTTCAGAATGTATAATTGTTTCTATTAAACAAATGAGGTCGATTTGTTGAGGATCCTTCAACATACGGAAGAGTAGATGGGTTTGCTATGAGAATCTTTTCTACACGGCTGTTAAACCGAAAATAGAGTAGACTCAGCTTTGATACCAAATGAAAAACTTTAGAGGGGGGTGAATAAGGTTTTTGGCAAATTTAAAATGCTCTTTGAAAAATCTATTTTGAGAAATTCCTAAGAATTTTAGATCGAAGAGACTTGCTACAACGAGAGGCTTTCGAAATGATTTAAAGATAAACTACACTCTGAATAAAACAGGATATACAATGCAATTAATACTAGAGTGAAAATTAGTTGATGAGAATTATAAAGATTTCTTTTGATAAATTAAAAGGAATTTTGTGCAAGGAAATTGCAGTTGACAGAAATTAAATGCAGAGAGATAATACAGGATTTATAGTAGTTCAATTTACCAAGATTTACATCCACTACCTTAAACTCACACTTAATGATTTTTAACCAAATTTCATTCATCCAACTCAATGGTATCAATCTACATTAAGTACAAAAGAGAATCATCACACTTGGTTTTACCAACACCTCTCAACCAACCGACAAATCAAGGTTCACCCCAAATGAGTTTTACACTACAACCTTGATACACAAAAATGATTGAAGTAATGAAGTGAAAATGGCTCACTCTTTTGAGTAGATATACAAAGCAAATGAGCTCAAGCAACTTTTACTTTTTTTACACAATTTGATTTCACTTTGAAGAACTATGAAAAAGGATATTTTTGTATTCTATAAAGCAAGAGTGTTACTTAAAAAGATAGGACAAAAATCTATTTTCAAATCGAGTTTTGAAACCTTTTATAGAAGCAAAAAGTAGAGTTCCAACGACTAGAAAACGGTTAGTTTTTCGTTGTTAGATTTTCCAAAGTTTTGGACTCAAGTTTTGGACGATGGTGCATCCAAAATATAAGTCCAAAATGACATTTTTTTTAGGCAAAATCAATTTGACACTATTCACAAGATTTTGGACAAAGCTTTTAGATGTAGGGTCACCCAAATTACTCAATTTAAAATTCTAAGGATTTAAAACTTTAAAATCTTTTTGTTTTAGTGCTTCAAAGTAGAATTAAACTAAATCATAAGGTAAAGAAGATATAAGAATTTACACAGAAAATAACTTAACAAAGATTCCTAGTCTAAGGTTCTTCCAAAATGAATTCTTGGTATGCAATCTCTTAAGCTCGATCTTCTACTTGATCACCTATTCTTGAATTTTATTATTCAAGAGTTACTTAGCAATTTTATTTGCACGCCTTGGAAGAATTGATGTCAAACATGTCTTATAATATGTAGATCACACAAGTTAGCCCTCATCAATATTTGTCATAAGTCAAAACATAGGAGAACGTCCTTAGGGCTAACAACTTATATTTTTCAAACCTTAGCTTGTTATGGAGATGTGACTAGAAAGTTGATTATTGATGGAGGCAATTGCATGAATGTTGTATCTGAGGCTGTAGTTGAGAAGCTTAAGTTACCGACAGAGTCACATTCAGAACCATATAAGGCAGTGACTAAAAGATGTTTGGTAAGCTTGACACATGGCCTTTATGGTGATACTGTTTGGTGTGATGTCATCCCAATGACTGTTACACATATTTTGTTGGGTCGTTCTTGACTTTATGATCGAGAAGTGATGCACGATAGGAAGGAAAATACTTATTCCTTTGACTTCAACGGAAAACTGCTTGTTTTAAAGCCTTTGAGTGCAAAAACTATGCAAGAACATCGAGCAAAAAGGCATAGGAAGAACGAGTTAACTATAAAGCAAGAGAATTTACAACTCATTAAACAAGGAGTTGAATAAGTAGGTTCTAAATTTAGAAGTGAGAAAAGTGAGCTTGATGTGTCAATGGAACTTAGAAGGGATAAAAAGGAAGGTGGAAGGGAAATTCTATTGGAAAAGGACACAGAAGCTGATTTCCAACCAAACACTCTACTGCACAAAGAGAATACCAAAATGACTTTGAAAAATGTTGATGCTAATATTGTTCTTGCTGGAAAGGTTGAGGTTTTGCTGGGAAAACCTATAGAAACTGGGATTCAAGAGGATTTAGTTACTTGTCTTGAAACAATACAATGAGATACAATACAAGAAGAATCTCAGAAATTTGTTTAGGATCATGGAAAGTACAAGGTCATGTAAGAAACCTACCTTCAGTATTCTTCTAGAATTGATTTTGTTTATCTTATGAAGTTCTACATGAAGGCATAGAAAACGAAAAACACAGGGCACGCAGCGGAAGCGAAGATAAAAAACTGAAAATACAAAGAACAGGGGAACTCCAGGGCAGAGCTGGCGCCGGCTCCATCAGTCCTAGCTGGCGCCGGTTAGGCTCTGTACAGGTTCCAAGGTTTTAAAAATTTTTACCTTTTTTCCTCGTTCTAACAATTGATTGAATCGGAATGTGTGCCACCGGGGTAGGTATGCTGGTGGAAGCCTCTGGTGCGATTCCTGCAAGCCTCCTACTCCGTTTTTGCATGTAGGTGAACGCCAATCTCTCGATCTTCCAGTATATGGCCTGCCTAAATCCGTTTGGTGAATAACTACGGACTAAGGAACCTTTTTTCTGGAGAGAGAGAGAGAGAGAGAGAGACGTCTGGCTTTTCACAGAGAAGAAGCCGTCTCAGAGAGTGTATGTTCTTCCAACAATGTTATTTCCAATCCTCCTGTTTAACCTAAATAAAACCCTAAATTAAACTGAATTGGATCATTGGACTCTTAGTTTAATCTTTTGGGGTTAATTAATTATTCTAATTAGAACCAATCTAATGGTCCAATTAATAATTAATTTTTCAGCCCAAATAAACTAGTCCAATTAATAAGTCTATATTAGTTTAGTCTCAGATTAATCTTTAATTATTCAAATTGGGCCAAAGCCCTAAATAATTAATTAACCCACTAAACTAATTTTATTAATTCTCTCTCCATGGATCTTTATTTTATTTTAGCCCAATAATTAAATCAAGCTACTTAAATAAAATAAATTTCATTTAATTTAAAATCAATTCTTTAACCCGTATTTAATTAGGACTCACAGTCTATACTGGGAACCAAAAGACACACCGCCTTGGCTACTAAAATGACCAAAATACCCTTGCCATATAAATAATTGTATTTTGCATTTAAATATTTCCTAATATCACCATAAAAAAATATTGACCCCAAGGACAGTGCTACGTTAGCAAAGTCTCCGACCTGCAGGTGTAATGACTAAAATACCCTTCTATACATCGCCGTACATTTAGAGAAGAAGAAGTGTACTAACACCTCTCTAAATGACATCTACCATCCTTAAGCCTTTAGTCCAATGATCCACGACTTCTTAGATTGTTTCCACTTTCCAAGGGAGCTACTCTAAAGCAAACATCCAAGTCATGTTTCCCAGGGCCCTGGATATTTAGATCATTCAGACAACTACAAGGGGCGATATAGTATAGAAACTACCTTGTACAAGTCTGTCTTAACTAACTAGTCACACATACCCAACATGCAAGTATATTGGCCCTACGATAGAACTTCAATTATAGCATATCAAAGTATATGCTTCCAGCTTCGTCAGACCACCAACTCATACTCAAGTCGTAGAGTATTAATCCACGTTGTAGCGGTAGTAGTCTAGGTTTCTACCATATAATACTTTTAGAAACCACTACTACAGGTCCTGTTCTACGTATTCGAAATACGCTTATATCATGAAGTGAGTAGACTACTCACTGGCTAAAGGTAAGCCATTCCCCATTTAGAAGTCATAACATAATAACCTAGACATGATGAGATTCCCATTCTCATCAATCGGTTAAGAACGAATGTTTATGTGTTAAGTAACCCGTGATCCATACCTTACTGTGAAAGACCTCCATTCACACGGACCACTTACTTAAACACAATAGGTCTTTTCCAAATGTAATTATGCACAAATAAAATTGTAAATTCACAAATAATTCTGAAAATAAATTCTTTTATTAAAACATTCGATTTTTACATCAGAAACCTAATCTAAGAGGGCATACATCCCAACACTACAAAACTAGCAAGCAATAGGTTTTATCATTCTTAATTCGTGTGCTGTGCATGAAAAAAAGTCAAAACTTTCTACTGATGATTCAAGGGTTGTTGTTCCTAAATTTTTTCCTACCGTTCTCCAAAACTCGAGGATGAGTTTTCTCTAACCAAGGAAGAATGATGCAGAACACAAAAGGATGCAAGAATTGAAAAGTTCTAAGTCAAACAATGATTCTACAATCCAACTTTAATCTTTGAAATCCTAACTTATGAGTCATATCTGAGAATATTTATTTTTATTTAGTTTAATTAAGTTTATGAGTCTTTAGAGATCTAAAGTGTTTAAGTAATTTTATAATTGTAACAGTTTGCTAAGAATGAAATTTCCTAAGAGTTTTAAATTTCTATTCTAGTTAGGATTCCTAAGTTGATTGGTTAAGAAGCCTATTGTCATAGTTATATTTTTCAGAAACTTAAAGAGTCTTAGTCCTATTTAGCTTAGAATTTTGTATCTATATATAGAGAAATTCTCTATTACTAATGGATGCTAATGCTTTTACTATTTAATTAATAAGAGTTTACAGATTGTTCTCTATATTCTAGTTGTGTGATGCAATCAAAGCCTAAGGTGTGATGCCTTAAGGTCCTAGATGTAACTCCTAGGGTTTATCCTTCCCTCTTGGTATGACGCTAAGAGTTTTCTTCCTTACTCTTATTTTTACTTTGTTATTATTTACAATATTTGTATCCTAGCTTCTGCATAACAGTTTGGTTTTCCTACATAGTCTTAACAGACCCTAGGGTATATTTGTGGGAAAGGTTTAGCGAGTTTGTCCTACATCAATTAAATGATGTAGAACACAAAAAGATGCAAGACTTGAAAAGTGCTGAGTCAAGCAATGATTCTACAATCCAGCTTTAATCTTGGAAATCTTAGCTTATGAGTCATATCTGGGAATATTTATTTTTATTTAGTTTAATTAAGTTTATGAGTCTTTAGAGATCTAAATTATTTAAATAATTGTATAGTTTGCAATAGTTTCCTAAGAATGAAGTTTCCTAAGAGTTTTAAATTCTAAGTTGATTGGTTAAGAAGCCTATTGTCATAGTTATATTTTTCAGAAACTTAGAAGTCTTAGTCCTATTTAGCTTAGAATTTTGTGTCTATAAATAGATAAGTTCTCTATTACTAATGGATGCCAATGATTTCACTATTCAATTAATAAGAGTCTACAGATTGTTCTCTATATTCTGGTTGTGTGATGCAATCAAAGCCTAAGAAGCGATGCCTTAAGATCCTAGGTGTAACTCCTAGAGTTTATCCTTCCCTCTTGGTGTGACGATAAGAGTTTTCTTTCTTATTCTCTTATTTTTACTTCGTTATTATTTACAGTATTTGTATCCTAATTTCTGCATAACAGTCTGATTTTCCTACATAGTTTTAAGGTATATTTGTGGGGTAGGTTTAGCGAGTTTGTCCAGCTTCACCTAGGGACCTCCATTCAACTAGACTCTTGTCTAACCATGTCATGATCACTATATACACATACAAGTGCACAAATAACAAATAAATATACTAACCAACAAGACCTTAAACTTCCACTTGTGAAAGATCCCTGATACAGAAGTTGAACAGAACCAGGACCAAAGATCTTTCCAAGTTGGCTAAGGAGCCTTTGAACAACCACATAACGTCTAATGGATCTTTCCCTTCAATCTCTTGTTATATATATATGATTCTCGATGGCGAGCTACTATATGTTACGGTTTTCAATCCCAGCCATCGTGGTGCACGTAAGTTTTTCCAAGCTGGACAAATATGTATCCTATGCAGAACAAAAACACAAGACAGAGAAAGACATGGTGCACGTAGGGGGATTCATTTGGTTTCAGTTTTAAAATTCAATTTTTGGTTCGATTTTATGAATTGAACAAAATTGAATCGAATTAAAATTTTTATAAAATTAAATAAAATCAAAGCGAAATTTAATCGAATCGAACTAAAATATTAAAAATTCATAATATATACAAATAGCTGATTAATTAAATAGTTAATAATATTTTACCATTAATTATACATTGAATTAAAAATATAATTTTGATATTTCAATTTTTTATTTTGAAAAATAAAAAATCAAATCGAATTTTTATATAAATTTAAAAATCGAATCAAATCAAATCGAACTGAATTTTTCAATTTGAAAATTCAATTTAAATCAAATAGTATACAACCCTATCTTTTGGTTCAATCGGTCAAGAAAGGATAGAAAACCCCAAAACATCTACCTTTCTATTCTGGAGTTTTATAGCTGATAGTTTTTGGGGACATTTTGGGCGCCAGCATCACATAATCCATATAATTTAGCTTTTAGATACTCCACTACAAGGAAAACATTCTAAATCTCAAAACAACTCTTTCAAAAGGCAAAAAGCTTTCACAAGCTAAAACACAGACGACATATTCATTTCGACCTTGCTAAACACAAACTCATTGTAGACAAGAAAATTTCAAGCAAAAGTTAACAGCTTGAAAATTTTAAAATATCAAAACAAGAATATGATCACTACCCCAGATTTTGAAACCCTCAATTCCAAATCGTGATTGCAAATTTCATACAAGAACTACCCCAACTCTACGCCTCCGTTTCCCTCTTCTTTTAAGCGGGGCAAACATAGCCACCTATGGAGTACGAGTAAGGAGAATGCTGTTTTAAAGGTCTTCTCCAAGCTAAATACTGTGTAACAGCAGCACCACCAAGTAAAATGAAGTCAGATTACTACATCAATGCACATTATGCTAACTGTCATACAAAAATCTAAAAGAGACTGAAAATACTGAAGTTCACATTTTTTAAAACTGGGGCTTAACCTAATTAAAGAGGGCTAACCACTACAGCTAGGTGGTTTGTCCACTTGAGAAATAATGCGACGTCAGTAAATCACATTTGCACCATGGACTTGCTTTGTTTGCTATAAAAATGCATGAGTTTCAAAATAAACCTCTTGATCTCCTCATATTGTGGTTCTTCAATTCTTCATGGTGAATCAGATGGCAAAGCCAATGAACAAGGTTTAGACCAGAACATCTTGTTCATATATATTCACCTGCTCAATGGAAGGAATTCATAATAACCATATGCATAATCCCAACCATATATCTCAATTTACTCAATTTTTAAATATCACACGCACTATCTAAAAAAAAAAAGAGAAAAAAAATCATTTTTCCAAAATCATAACATTTTAACTGTCTAAATTTCACTGCATTCACCGGACTACAAGAAAAGCGAGACCAAAATCATTTCTCAAGATTTATAATTTTCAAACAGTGCTCTAAGTGTACTGATTATTCTTCTTTGTTATTTCTAATATAACATGGCAAGCTCGATGACAATATATGAACCTAAGATTCATTTTCAGACAACTGATCTAAGCTAACTAATCCAAACTCTACTGAGATTAAAAAATAACTACAAAACACGTGATGATCATCAAATATCAAGTTTTCCACATATAAAATTATCACAATAATCGAAACATAAGAGAAAGAAAATATTTTTTTGGAGGGGAAAATTAGCCTATTTGATCTTTAATTTTTAGTGTTTGTAATATTTTTTTTCTATTATGATCTTTAATGATTTTTTTCTACTTTTTTTTTTTATTTTTAAGAATCACGATAACTGATTTTTTAGGTAGAAAATAAAATATTATGAATCATAATGATAGAAGAAAAAAATCATTAAGGACTATAAGGGTAAAAAAAAAATATTAAGGACAAAAATATTATAAAGGCTTAATTTCGCATTTTGGCCCTGAACTTTATTTTTTTGACATGGTTGGTCCCTAAATTTTATTTCTAACTTTTTAATTCTCTAAACTTTATTTTTTTGACATAGTTGGTCCCTAAGCTTTATTTTTAACTTTTTAGATCCTTTAACATTTTTATTATGACACACTTGGTTCTTTTGTTGAATTTTCATTAGTCATTTTATAAGTAAATATAAATTTTCTTGACTATTAATTTTATAGATAATTTGAAATTTATTGATACATTTATATCTTTATATTAAAGAAAGAATTTAATAAATACATAACAAGTAGGATGATCAATTCGAATTTGTGAATCAATTTGGTAAGTTTAGGTTAGATCCAACTTTAAAAATAAAAATTTGGCTTGAGCTTAGCCCAACCAAACTCACAAATGTCAAACTCGAACTTAGCTTCAATATAAAATGTGAGTTCGTGCTAGTTGGAAATAATTCAAAAAATATAAAATTTTAACTCATATATAATAATATGTTGGGATGGGCAACGGAAGCAACACACAAATATATAGAGACAGGAAAGAAAAATAAATAAATAAAACAGAATACGAAAATTTAATGCGGTTCAATCTCTCAATTAGACCTACATCCACTACCCGAAGGGAAACACTCCACAATGTAATTTTTAGACGGACAAAATTACAAACCCTCACAAAATAACTCAAGGCCCAAAAAAATCTTCCAATTTATTAGGTTCAATGAGTTGGTGCACTCTCCCCAAAACAACACCAACCTAATTATAGGAAAATCCTTCCTTACCTTTTTTTAAGCTATCCCATGTGTAGCAATGGTAATTGGGCCAGCCCGCACGGTTTCGGGCTTGGCCGGGCTGGGCCGGGCCGGTCCCTAGGCCAGAGGCCTTGGGACCGGACCGGACCGGGACCTAGGCCCGTGTGGCCCGCGGGCTGGTGCGGGCCGGCCCGTGGCTTATTCCTCTTTTTTTTTTTTTTCCTACTTAACATAATTTTTTAAAATTATAAAAAAGCCACCTTGAAGTGGTGGAAGGTTTGACTTGGACCCCTACCTGTTTTATTAATTAATAAAATAAAGATTACATAAAAGGGGGACTTGATGCCTAAATCTCTTAACTTGTTGATGACCAAAATTCAAGAATAACAGTACTTTGCTGAGTACTTGAGCTTTTTACTTCTTGCATCCACTATTCCGCTACTCAACAATCTTCCAAAATATAAAGACTTTCTTGATGAATTGAAAAAGTGTTAACACAAAAATAAATTCTATTCTAATACTCTTTGTAGATAAAATGAATAAATTTGAGGATAATGAGAGAAAGATGAATGGAAATAAGAGAGAATTGGAGAGTGTTGATGAGTTTTGGGTTGAATTGAGGGGTATTTATAGAGTTTTGGGGGTTAGGGACCAAATTGCAAAAAAAAAAAAACTACTTCAGCCGTTTTAGGGGCTAAACTGCAAAAAAAAAATTAAAGGACCAAATTTAAAAAAAAAACAGAGAAAGCCGTTGGGTAACGGCTCTCTCAGGCAGGCCGGCCCGCCGGGCCGCGGGCCTAAGCGGGCCAGCCAGGGATTTTATCCCCTGGCCCGGACCGGTGAACAGTTCTCGGGCTGCCGAGCGGGCCGGCCCGGCCCAGTTGCCATTGCTACCCATGTGAGATTGAGAAAAACTCAACAAATCCTCCATTTTCTCAATTTCTCAAGTTACAACAGAATTTGAAAATTTAACTCTATTCCCAATCTTTGCAATCTTCTTCTATGTTACTTCTTCTGTTTTACTTCCTTCAAGTTGCTTTTTTAGAAAATGACCATCAAGATGGTAAATATTTTTACTCTTCTTTTTTCCTTACATAACCAGACAGTTCTCTTTGTATATTTTGCAAGACTTCCCAACTCTAACATACTTGTATTCTTTTGATGCCATCACACCTAATGAAATAATGTTGACACTAGAATTAGGAATATACTTTACATCATGAAGTATTTTGACTTCATCATTGTGGAGTTTTAGGTGGATTCGTCCAACGCCTTCAACCTTCATCTTAGAATTGTTTCCCACGTTGATGTGGCCAAAGTTTCCCAATTGCAAATCATCGAACATATCTTGGTCTTTGCAAATATGCAAGTTTGATGCAGAATTTATTATTCAATTTGAATGCTTCTCATCAATAGTATCATCCGAACATCTCATTAATAATAGATCATCGCTTATGACCATATTTGTAAAGGAATCGCTTGTTTTGGTTTTGCCTCTCATTTGTTCTCTTAAAGTTTTTAAATCCTCTTTTATTTTTGGACAATGACTTTGGATGTGACCAATCTCTCCACAGTAATAACACTCAAGGTTACTATTATCACTCTGTTTGGATTTTCCTCTTCCTTGATCACCTCTTTTTTTGCTTCGACTCATCCCTCTTTTCCAACTCTCTGTAGCTAGTATTCGACTATCTTCAAATTGAATTTCTTTTATCATCTGGTGATTTTCTTTTAAGGGCTTCCACACCTCATTCAATTGTAGTGTACTTCTTCCTACTAACAGTGGCTGTACCACCAACGTGTAAGATTTGGGTAGAGAAGCCAACAAAAGCAATGCTTGATTCTCTTCTTCAATCTTCTCTCCTGAATTTTCAAGTCGAGATACTAACTCATTAAATTTATTTATATGGTTAATAATGTTATCTCATTCTTCTATCTTAAGCGAATATAGATCCATCTTCATCTTCAAGTAGTTAGTCAGTATCTTCGATGTATGATTTATATCTAATATCTCCTACATCTTTTTAGGTTATATCTCCTTCAACATTGTAACTTTAATATGTGGAGTCAATGCTAATCAAATAGTACTAACCGCCCTTTTTTGAAATAGTACTTAAATCTGAATCCTTCATCCCTTCTGACTTCTCATCTTCTAATGCAGCATCAATACCCTGCTACACTAGGTAGTCTTGAGTTATGCATTGCCACAGAGTGAAGTCAATCTTTCCATCAAACAGTGGAGGTAAAATCTCATTCTTCATATATGTGATATTTAAAGAATTCATAATAAAATACCTTACCCCCACGTGATACAAAAAATAATTATTTCTTACTCGGAATTGCTAATGAAGCACTTCCTGCTCCTTTTCTCTCCTCCCTAGACTCAAACCTTACTCTTCCCCCAAGTTGGAACTTGGCTCGGATACCACTTATTGGGATGGACAACGGAAGCAACACACAAATATATAAAGAGAGGAAAAAATAAATAAATAAAACAGAATACGAAAATTTAATGTGGTTCGATCTCTTAATTAAACCTACATCCACAAATCTGAAGGAAAACACTCCACTATGTAATATTTGGACTGACAAAATTACAAACCCTCACAAAATAACTCAAGGCCCAAAAAAATCTCTCAATTTACTAGGTTCAATAAGTTGGTGCACTCTCCTCACACTAACCTATTTATAGAAAAATCCTTCCTTATCCTTTTTTAAGCTATCCTATGTGGAATTGAGAAAAACTCAACATAATATAAATACACATAATTAAAATGTAATTTTTTATAATTTTTTATTATAATAAAAATAAAAATAAAAAATATCATATAAAAGATCGATATTTAATTATTACAATAATGATGTTTTATATTTTGGTTAGTTTTATAATGAAATTCTACAGTAATTTGAAAAAAATAAAATATAGAATTATTATACTAAAAAAAGATTTAATAAGTATATATTTTGATAATCAATGACTAATAAAATAAATGTGATTGTTTAGTTTAATATTATAATCTTAAATTTTATTAAAATTTGTAGAGATAGAAAATGATTTTGCAATAATTTAGAGTTATTTTTAAAATTAAAAATATTTTTATAACTTTATATATTTTAAAAAAAATAAAACTCTTTTATTATCAACTTATTATTCAGATTGAATAGACTATAATAAAGTTAATTTGAATTCATTTAAAGTAAGTAAATAATAATACTTTTAAAGGATCAAGTGTGCCGAAGTAAACATATTAAGAGACATAAAAAGTTAAAAATAAAGTTTAAGAACTAATTATGTTAAAAAAAATTTAGGGACTTAAAAAGTGAAAAATAAAATTTAGAAACCAATCATATTAAAAAATAAGGTTTGAAGACTAAATACGAAATTGAGTCATATTATAAACTCTAAATTTTAAGGATTAAATAGGTTAATTTTTTTATTTTGGATATAATTCACATTCCTGATTACGTAGCTCTGCTCTACTACCGTGATTTTTCTCCAGATGATCAGCCACCGAAGGCTTTGCCGCAGCTGCAACCAGTGAGTAATTACGACATTGAGATGCATACAAATGACTAAGGAGTGAATTGTTCCTATCTGATATAACCCTAGAATAGTTGGCAGCTGCTCTGCATCATCTTGCCATCATTTTCCGTAACCTGTCGAGCTTCATATGCCACATTTTTGCCGAATCAAAACGTTAATTTCAAAGGACAACAATATAAATAGAAAAAAAAAAGAAGTTTAAGGTAAAGAAATAACTTTGCAATTATACCATTACAGAGACATGAGGTGTACAAAAAGAAGTTCTCTGAGAAGCAATACACCTGAAATGTGAGGGAGGGGTAGCCGGAGATTCCACAAGTCACCAATTGGAAATGCCAAAACTGGTGCAAAGTTTTGAAATATGATTGATTGTCTCCGTTTCTCTCTGTTTTCTTCTCAAAATCTTTTCCCTGTATCCTTCTAAAACCCTACCTTAAGAAAATAGAAACTTTTGAAATAAAACAATAGACTAATTCCAGAAGAATTAGTTGGATCAACGCCTGTAGGATAACTTTGCGAACAGTGTAGTTCAATCTGACGGCTGTAGATATCTAACGTGTAACATTCTACTCTATCCACGCAAGAATTTGAAGTTCTTTCTCTTTCTTGTTCAATACCCATGTTCAAAGGCCACCATCCCTAAGCTGTTACCACCACCATACACAGACAAATAGTCAAAGTCACCACCATCGAGAGCCACGTCGACCACCATCTTCCTTCTGCACCTCTGACCATTGCCACCATCTTCCTTCTGCACCTCTAACTTTGCGAAAAACATTGCTGTCAGTCGCTGCAACTGTCCATCTATCCACTCACATTTTTTTCCCTTTTTTGCTTTATTTTTTGGGAATAGCTTTTCTCCCGTATTAATAATATTGAAGATATTTCTGTATTCTAATAAAATCAAAACACATCTAATAATAATATAAATTATTATAATTCAATTATATCATATTATTTTTTTTCTTAATAATGGTTTGAAATTATTTTTTAATTTCAATCAACCAATACGTTAATTATTAATATGGTATATTTATATATAAATAGTAAAAAATATCTAATCATGAAGAGTATTGCCCTTTTATTTTTAAGGTCCAGAAGTTAGAGTTTGAAGTTTTGAAATCTTTGTATTCATTCTGGCCATTCTTTACTTTAGAATTGGACAAAACATATTCGGGCTTGTTGTTCTGGCTGCCTATCACTTAGATTTTATTTAATTTTATATATTTAATAATTTTTATTATAAATAAATATATTTATCTTAATTTAATTCTTATTTACTTTTACTTTAAAGTAAAAAAAATCAATAAATTCCAAAATAACTTGAGAAAACAAGACAAAACCGAGACAGGTCTTTGCTAAAAGTAAAGAATGGCCAGAATGAACACAAAGATTTAAATAATTTAATTCTCATCAGTGACGGCACGTAAGCGGGATTGTGCAAGTTGAAGGTGTAATTAAATTAAAGATAAAAGGCATATGGTAGTGCATCGAGTGCAAGTGTGTCAATAAACATATATGGGAAAATAATATTATTATGATATATAAAATTTTCTGTATAAAATTGTAACAATTGAATATACTTTTTGTCTTAATAAAATTAATTTATTTATTATTTTAAATTATTTTTAATAAAATATATTAAAAATAATTAATATAGCTGATATATTATTTTATATATTTAAATTTAGTATAAATATTTCATAATTTATAATATATTTGTTATATTAATTATAATATTATAATATTTATTTGTATATACCTTTTTTATTAAATTAAATATTATTAATTTTTTAAAAACAAAAAATAATATAATATTATGATTCATATTTATATTTTATCGTACCATTTGAACCTTTCAAATTGAACGATCGCTGACGCATATATACTAAAGAAAGACACAAAAGTGAAGTACAAAAGCTGGCAGCAGTGTACTTCACAATAAGAGAGCACGTGCAAAAGCGGGAGGCCCTTTTATTTATTGTCTAACCCGGAATTCACCCACCAAAAAGACTGGTGATGATAGGAAACCAATTTCTAATTAAGAAATATCTTAACTTGCTTAATTTCTAATCCAAAGAAAAGCTAAGAAATATCTTAACTTGCTTACATTAGAAAACCAATTTCTAATGTAAAAAACAAATATACCCTAATAATAACTTGCTTTAATTTCCATTATTAGAATTCGAAAATTACATTTTATTTTCTAAGGATTTAAACATGATCAAACACAAAAAAGAGACTCAATGTAAGGTGAAGCACTCGTTGCATTGAATCTTAGACAACACTCTCCTTCACCATCTTTGAAATCACACAGCTTGTGGAATGTGTTGCTTACAAGATTGTAACGAATGGCCTTCCCAGGAATCTGCAAAACCAAGAATTCTTTATCTTCTTTTTCACCTCGAACGAGAGCAAACACTGAGAAAGCATAGTCATACAAATCTGTTAGGTTCAGATTTGCCCTCCCTACCCAACCCCTTTCATGTTGCTGTGTATTGTAAATGATTTGAACCCGTTTCCGAATAATTTTGGGAAAGGCAGTGCTCAAAACTGCAAGATCAACGTTGTATTTCACAACCCACCCGGAATAGTCACTCTTCAGTTCATAAACATTAAATTGACTCTGATATTGATGTGTTGGAATGAGATGCAAATGATCACAAGACTCTCCAAAAAAGGCAATTATGGGCTCTCCTTGCCAATAATTTTCTGGAACTGCAGGCATTGGAAAAGTGTTAAGCCTTCTTTTATCAACATTGAAGTATAAAGGAGTTGTATCGCCCCAAGTATTACTGATCCAATGGACGGCACCGTTCCAGTAAACCCCGTTTTGGAAATTGATATGATCGGCAGAAAAAGGGGCACCTGAAATCCTCCAAGAAACAGAATCAGATGAGTAAATCTCGATCTGATAAGAAGCAGGACCTAAACTGGAGCCACGAATAGAGATGACTTTGTATTGAGGAGACCTGGCAGGGTCAAAAGCCAGGCTTATACCGTGGACGATGCTAGAAGGACCAGTACTTCCACCTGGTTTTGGTAGTGTGATGAACTGCTTTGTAGTGGGGTTATAAACATAGTAGTAGCGGTTGTGTTCCTTAGAACAAAAACTGGAGCAAAGAAGTAGACCCTTACAAGACTGCAAAATGATAATTCCAGCCGGATCTTTTGCAACTTCTAGTTTTGTGAAAGGCGGAGTGATTGGATTCTGGACATCAAAGCAGATGTACTCAAAATTGGGGTTGCCGCCAAAAGCAGCACAGGGAAAAAAGAGGCCTAACGCGGGATTGGGATTGTGGTTAGTGCTGTGGATGAGAGCAAATTCAGGATTGGCTATTAGAGAGAGCCAGCGTTTAGATACAGACTTGAAACGAAGAAGTGATCTTATAGGCAGACGTAACAAGATTTCTTGCAAGAGATGATCCACCAACGCTACTGCTTGAGCCGATGTTAGATGCTCGATTGCATTGCTGGTCTCCATTATTGGCTGCGCTGAAAGTTTGCGGCGCTTTTAATTTCTTCCTCTAAAGAGAGAAATTTCACAGATGAGGTGATAATATTTTCTGCAGGCCTGCGCAATGTATAAAGGCAGGATCTCAATACCAACAGGTCAACATTTCGCAAGCCTAACATTCACACACTCCAGACAAGGGAATCTTGTTCTAACGAAGCTTATGATTTGACATGTCTTAAGGCTATGAGTTTGAATTTTGATCAGGCACTATAGACTTTTAACAAGGGGGTTATTCTGACTGAGTCAGTGCCTCATATGTGGGTTTGACATAACGAAGTCATCAAATTTTGATCGATGTTTAGTATCTTCTAAAAGTAATACACGCCATTTAGTGGTCTTCCAGGAGTTATACTCACTCCTTAGTAGTGCTACACTAACAGGGTTATTCAATTGGTTCAATTAGTCTACTATTTTTACTGATTGTGTAATTAGCTTAATATATTCATTGATAAACACCAAAATCTGAATACGAGTTAATGAGGATATCTTGATTGCCATCACTGTGCTTCCTTTTTATTTAGCAAAAGATGAGGGGTTATCCAAATGGCAAGCCAAGGATGTTCACAGAAATAAGTGATTGTTATTTAAAAAAAAAAAGACTTCAAAAATTGTAACTTTCATTCTTAAATTAACTTCAAATTTTGTTACTTTTATTTTTAAATTATTTATAACTCTTCTCTTTTAAATTGTGTAACCTTCAAAATTTAAATATTTGATTAAAATAATTTGTAACCCTTTATATATTAATATTATAAGTATTATAATTTTTGTAATTTTTTTTATTTTGTGACTTGGGAAAAATTTTTAGTTACAAAATACTTACCATTTCTCCCACTTTCTCTTACTTGAATATATTTCTTATACAAGCCCAATGTTAAAGTCATAATTGATTGTTACCACCTATCGTATCGTAATCAATTATTAATATCTCTATATAAGTAAATTATCACGTCTTTAAATTCACATTTAGAAATCATTATATTTTACTAAATGTTATAAAATTAGGGTAATGTTAGAATAAAATCTACACACTACACACTAAGAAAATTCTAACTATTCTTTGCACAAGAATTTCTCTTCAAATTTCTCTCTTTCTTTCTCTCACAATTCTTTCTCTAATCTTTCTTTCACTAATCTTTCTTTCACAAAATGATGGTGTATTACAAGCTTAGAGAATAGCTCTATTTATAGAGCTCTAATTAGTGGAATACATCATGGCATACATCATCTTCAACTAATCTCAATTAGTGGTGTCTCCACTAAATGGTGGACATCCATAAAAATCTTCTCTAATAATTCACATAAATCCATAATTAGTGGAGCCTCCACTAATTAATGGAGATTCCAATAATTCATAACACTCCCCCTTGGATGTCCATCCATACATAAAGAATATGCCTCGTTAAAACCTTACTAGATAAAAATCCAGTGGGAAAAAAAATCTAGTGAAGGAAAAAGAGTACACTATTCTATATGTCTGTTTAGTACTCCCCCTGATGAGATGATTCCTTTAAATCTTTAAACCGACGCATACAGATTTTATATCTCAACTTCTCAAATGTTGCAATCGGTAAAGTCTTCGTGAAAATATCTGCGAGGTTGTCACATGACCGAATTTGTAGCACATCAATTTCACATTTCTTCTGGAGTTCATGAGTAAAGAAGAATTTTGGTGAAATATGTTTTGTCCGATCTCCTTTAATATATCCTCCTCGTAATTGAGTTATGTAAGCTGCATTGTCTTCATAAAGAGGAGTTGGAATATCTTTGATCGATGATAATCCACAACTTTCTCGGATATAATGAATCATGGATCTTAGTCATACACATTCTCGCCTTACTTCATGAATGGCTATTATTTCAGCATGATTTGAAGAAGTAGCTGCTATAGATTGTTTCGTAGAACGCCATGATATAGCAGTATTTCCACATGTAAATAGATAGCCCGTTTGAGAAGTGCTTTATGTGGATCAGATAAATAACCAGCATCTGCATAACCTATCAATGTTGGACTTGTTTTATTTGAATAAAATAATCCGAGATCAATTGTACCTTGGAGATATCGAAGGACTTGTTTAATTCCATTCCAATGTCGTCGTGTTGGTAAAGAACTAAATCTTGCTAATAAATTGACAGCAAAAGCAATATCAGGTCGTGTATTATTAGCAAGATACATTAATACACCAATTGCACTGAGATATGGTACTTCAGGACCAAGGAGTTCTTCATCATTTTCTTGAGGTCGGAAAGGATCTTTATCCACATTTAATGATCGGACGATCATTGGAATACTCAATGGATGTGCTTTGTCCATGTAAAATCTTTTTAGCACTTTTGTTGTATATGTTGATTGATGGATAAATGTTCCACTTTCCAAATGTTCAATTTGTAAACCAAGGCAAAATTTGGTTTTACCAAAATCCTTGATTTCGAATTCTCCTTTTAAATAATCAATTGTTTCTTGAAGCTCTTCAGAAGTTCCAATAAGATTAATATCATCAACATATATAACTAATATCACAAATTTAGAATCAGAATTTTTAATAAAAACACATGGACATACCTGGTCATTTTTAAATCTTGCTTTCAATAAATATTCACTAAGACGTGTGAACCACATGCGCCCAAATTGCTTCAGGCCATATAATGATTTCTGCAACTTGATGGAGTAATTTTCACGAGGATAATGTTTATATGCTTCAGCATATGAAATCCTTTGGGGATTTTTCTGTAAAAATCATTTTCTAAATTTTCATACAAGTAAGCCAGTGACAACATCTAATAGGCGCATATCTATCTTTGCATGTACTGCCAAACTGATAAGATATCGGAGTGTAATAGCATCAACAATAGGAGAATAAGTTTCATCATAATCAATACCTGGTCTTTGTGAAAAACCTTGGGCTACTAATCGCGCTTTATATCGAACGATTTCACTCTTTTCATTGCGCTTTCGCACAAATATCCATTTGTAACCAACGGGTTTTACACCTTACGGTGTTCGGACTGCAAGTCCGAAGACTTCACGTTTTGTCGGTGCATTTAACTCCGATTGAATCGCATCTTTTCATTGCGACCAATCTTTCTATGCCGACATTCATCAAGCGATATTGGTTCGGGATCATCACTATCCTGTGTAACATCAAGAGATATATTGTATGCAAATATATTATCAATAACGAGTTTCTATCCGATTCCAAATTCTACCGGAAGTGGTATAATCGATAGAAATTTCAGTGTTACTTTCATCAACTTACGGTTCTTTGTCATCGAGTTTTCTCTTGGTCTTTATCATTCTTTTCTTCAATATGATCTTACGGATCATTTAATCCTCTTTTCTTTCGAGGATTTTTATCTTTAGAACCAAGAGGTCGGCCACGCTTACGGCGTGTTTTTGACTCAGCGACTATAGGTATAATATTTTGTTCTGCTTGGAACTTCAATTCGAATAGGAGCATTTATAGGTTGGAATATGCGATTTTGTAATTCTTACGGAGTCAACAAAAGCGTACGGCATTTGATTTGCAATGCTTTGCAAATGAATTATCTTTTGAACTTCAAGTTCACATGCGCTTATGCGCGGATCAAGATAATTTAATGATGTTGTCCAAGCAAGATCCTTTTTATCTTGTTTTGGTTCTCCCCTAATTTAGGGAATAATGATTCATTAAAATGACAATCGGCAAATCTTGCTTGTGAATACATCTCTGTCGGGGGTTCAACATACACGATAATAGAGGGAGCATCATATCCAACGTAGATCCCCTTTCTTCTTTGAGGACCCATCTTTGTACGTTGGTTTGGTGCAATTGGAACATATACAGCACACCCAAAAATTCTTAAATGAGCTATATTTGGCTCGGAACCAAAAGCCAATTGTAAGGGAGAAAATTTTTGATAACTTGTTGGCCTTAAGCGTACAAGTGCTGCAGCATGCAAAATAGCATGTCCCCAAGCAGTTGTCGGGAGATTTGTTCTCATTAATAACGGTCTAGCAATTAATTGTAACCGTTTAATAAATGATTCAGCTAGACCATTCTGAGTATGAACATGAGCTACTGGATGTTCAATAGTAATGCCAATTGACAGGCAATAAGCATCAAAAGTTTGGGAGGAATATTCTCCAACATTTTCTAGACGGATCCTTTTGATCGGATAATTTGGAAATTGCGCTCTTAAGCGAATTATTTGGGCAAGCAATCTCGTGAACGCCGGTTGCGAGTTGATAATAAACTAACATGCGACCATCGGGTCGATGCATCAATTAAAATCATAAAGTATCTGAATTGCCCACATGGTGGATTAATTGGTCCACATATATCACCATGAATTCTTTCTAAAAATACTGGAGACTCAAACTCCACTTTTGTTGGAGATGGTTTAATAATCAATTTCCCTCGAGAACATGCAGCACATAAAAATTTATCAGATGTCAAAATCCTTTGACTTTTCAAAGGATGACCATGCGTATTTTCAATTATTCTTCGCATCATAATAGCTCCTGGATGACCCAAACGGCCATGCCAAATGATAAATGTAACAGGATCAGTAAACTTTTGATTTACTGAATGATGCGTTTCAATTGCATGGATTTTTGTGCTATATAGGCCAAAAGAAAGAGATGGTAGCTTTTCTAATAAAGATTTCTTACCCGACATTATTTGAGTAATACAGAGATACTCAAAACTATTTTCTTCCATTGTTTCAATGTGATATCCATTTCGGCGAATATCTTTAAAGCTTAATAAATTTCTTCGAGATTTTGAAGAAAATATCGCTTTAGGAATAACAATATTTGTTCCTCCGGGTAATACAATATTAGCTCTTCCAGAGCCTTCAATCAACTTTACACTACCACCTATAGTATTAACATTTGTTTCTCCCATCTGCAGGTAAGAAAAATATTTTTTTATCTTTCAATATGGTGTGTGTTGTACCACTATCAATTAGGCATATATATTCAATGCCATTTGTGTATCCGGTAAGCGGAATAATAGCCATCTGGGCATAACAAAACATTTATAAATGTAAATATTCAAACAATAAAAACCTTAAACGATAAGTACTATTACAATGCCAAAAATATAAAATATAAAAGAAACATATTAAAAGTAAACTTTTAATTATTTTGAACACTTCCATCACCAATCAAATGCTTAATTCTTCCTTCAGGATGTTCAAAGAAATCAGCCACGTCTAAATGAGTTACATCAACATTGTCAAGGTTGATATCATTATTATCATGAAGAGAATGTTGTAGAGTAAAATTTGTTTCAACATTTTTGCCTTTCTTCTCAATAGACGCCTGATACAGATTAACAAGGTGTTTTGCAGTACGACAGGTACGAGACCAATGGCCTTTTATGCCACAACGATAACATTTATCTTCATAATTTTTAGGAACATCATTTCCTTTTCCTTTCACGTTAGTTTTTAGCCACTTCTGGTGGTTGTCATTATTTCTCGTAACTTTATTTTGACTGTTGCGATCATAATGAATATTTTTATCACGACTATATATATGTCCACGACCACGACCATATCCACGACCACGACTACGACCTCTTCCAGGGCCAAAATTACGAGTTCTAACATCATTCACTTCCGGGAATGGAGTAGAACCTGTTGGTCGAGTTTCATGATTTTTCATTAATAACTTATTATTTTGCTCAGCTACGAGAAGACAAGATATCAATTCTGCATATTTCTTAAATCACTTTTCTCGATATTGCTGCTGCAGGAGCACATTCGAGGCATGAAAAGTAGAAAAAAAAATTTCTAACATATCCTCATCAGTAATATTTTCTCCACACAGTTTTAGCTGCGAGCTAATTTTAAAAATAGCAAAATTATACTCACTAACAGATTTAAAATCTTGTAATCGCAAATGCATCCAGTCATACCGTGCCTTTGGAAGGACGACCATCTTCTGGTGATCGAACCTTTCTTTCAAATTAGTCCACAAAATAAGTGAATTTTTTACGGTAAGGTATTCAATCTTTAAGTCATCATGAAGATGATGACGGAGAAAAATAATAGCTTTAACATTATTTTGTGATGATGATGGATTTCCTTCTACAATGGTATCTTCCAGACCCATTGCAGCTAAATGCATTTCAGCATCTAGTATCCAAGATAAATAGTTTTTCCCAATAATATCAAGAGCTGCGAACTCGAGTTTGATAAGATTTGCCATGTGAATACAAAATCAAATAGAAAAAGTACTTACCTTCCTCTTTTATTCAAGAACACTTCAATAGTATCACCGTGATTATAACCTTCAGTACTTCGGTAGAGTCTCGTGCTGTCTTCTGGCTTTAATAACGGTAGAGACTCGTGCTGATAACGTGTTATAAAATTAGGGTAGTGTTAGAATAAAATCTACACACTACACACTAAGGAAATTCTAACTATTCTTTGCACAAGAATTTCTCTGCAAACTTCTCTCTTTCTTTCTCTCACAATTCTTTCTCTAATCTTTCTTTCACTAATCTTTCTTTCACAAAATGATGGTGTATTACAAGTTTAGAGAATAGCTCTATTTATAGAGCTCTAATTAGTGGAATACATCATGACATACATCATCTTCAACTAATCTCAATTAGTAGTGTCTCCACTAAATGGTGGACATCTATAAAAATCTTCTCTAATAATTCACATAAATCCATAATTAGTGGAGCCTCCACTAATTAATGGAGATTCCAATAATTCATAACAATAAATGAATTATACTATATTTTCTTATAATTTTACACATAAAAATATCATCACTTTTTTAAATAGTGATTCTCTTTCTCTTTTTACTATATATATATTATAAACAAACATGTTACTTATAAAAAATATTATTTATTATTTTTAAATTATAAAAATATTATTTATTATTTTTAAATTATAAAAATATTATTTATTATTTTTAAATTATAAAAATATTATATTCACAGCAATTAATTTAAAAGCACAAAGAAACCAAGCAAACAGTCCTCAGTAATAAAAAATGTTCAAAAATCCAGGACGGAGACCTGCAGCAACTTCCGAAAACTGAAAAGTCCTACCATGTGGACGGCATCGCCAGCAATGCTAACAACGAGGAATAAATATATATTCATCATCATAGTATTCATTTTGTTGAGTATATTCACCAAAGCTTAATTACTTCATTATCGACAGTTACCTACCCATCTGCCGTGCCATGTAGTTAGGCTAATCTCTTTGTGGGTCCCTTTAAAATTTTAAAAAAATTAAAAATTTTTTATTTCATCTTTTTATAACATTATTTTTATAATATATCTTTTAATATAATTTGTGGCTCCTAATTTTAAATTTATAATTCTGTTTCAAATTTTAAAAAAATAAAATGAGAAAAAAGGAAAATGAGCAGTTGGACATGAAAGAAACGCAATGAACGTGGCTGCACTAAGGGCTAGTATGCGAGTTTACGGAAAGAAAAAGAAAAAAAATCAGTTAGGAGGGAAAAGAAAAAAAAAAGAAGTAAAGTGATATATATTTAAAATTATTTGAAAATTTAAGAGAAAAAAATATATATTTTTTAATTTGAGAATTTTGAGAGGGAAAAAAAAAAGATTACTATCTATTTATGAAAAATACCCTTTGGGAGAGTTTTATTTCACATAGGACATAGAATAGAATAAAAATTATAAGTTATTATTAAAAATGGTAAAATTATCATTAAAAAAATTTAAAGCCATTAGAATCCATGTGTTTCTCTCCATTCTTGGAAAGAAGGAATTCTGGACGTAGAGAAAGGAAGGCATTTCTTTCCAAATTATTTCTTTTCTCTCCATTTTTGAACTCCCAAACTAAGTCTAAGTCTTGAACTTAAAAGTTCCTCTACTTCGAATCCTGAGGTGAAACATTGAATATTAGGCCAAAGAAAAGAAAGGAAAAGCCGGGAGTGTTTGGTTGGGTGAGGGGAGTATGTGTCACACCCCAAAGTCGAGGATGACATGGCAACACTCCAAAAAGAAATGTCGAACCCTTACATACCGTAAATAACAAGAACATAACATTCTAGTAATACTTAAAGAATATCCTTACATCGTTTTTAAATCCAAAACAAAATATACATAAAACTAAACAAAAATAAAAAACAATTAATCACTCTAGATCCTCTTCAAACCATTCTTCTAACTCATCCTCATCTAACTGAGAACCTGTAAAATGATGAATAAGGGGTGAGCTCACTAGCTCAGTAAGGAAATTTGGCCTATCCGGGATTGAGCATGCTACATATACATATATATTTACAAAACGTTTGATCAAAAGAGTTTAGAAATTTAAGGTACAACAAAACTCGTGGGGTCTTAAAATATCTCCCTGGTGGGTTGGTCACACCATGTGAAGATCTCAGTGTATCACCCAAAAAGAAGGAGGAAAAGAGGAATAATGAATCTTTTAGCCTTACTCTTTACTGAACCCAAGAGGCATATTTGGCACATAAATATCGAACTGGTGTGGTTTATTCAGTGAAAATAATGTGATTGACACAAGCGAGAAAACCATCGCTGCAACAGAGAAAACCGGCACCGAAGTCAAAATAGAGTGTACTCGGCGCCGTGTGTATTCTAGAATGCGCAAGCGCGATTTCCAAAACACCCAAAACCCAACCTATAACTTTTCAGATCAAAAGCGTAGTCTTTTTTTTTTTTTTTTACCACCCACTTTAATAATGAAGAATACCGTCTGTGCACCAAAAAAAAATTATGTATACATGCTTAAACATGCTTAAACAAGGCTTAATTCACGAAGATGATTCATGCTTAGGGACTTGATTTGGCTTAACTGATCAGTCTTCCAATTATAATATCCCATTGGAAGAAGGGCCTTAGCTTATCCTAGGTATTGTATCCCCCTAGGAGGGCCTTATAGCTTATAAAGTTCGGGAATTCCCTACCAAAACGAAACCCACAAGCATTCAACATCACATGAATTAGAAAATCAATACATAGGCATAAAACTTAGCTTAAACTCATAACTTTCGACGAACATAACCATTGGTACATAAATAACAATTAACATATCATGCTCAATACCATTTTCATATAATCAAAATACCACTTTCATAAAGAAATCAAGAGACATAATTGATTTTGAAGAAAATAGTAACCAGTACCAAAAACAAGAAAACCCAATTTGCTTACCTACTGAGTTTAGCCTCTTGGAACCTCCTAAAACTTCCACTCAAGCCTCCAAACACTTATTCACCTTCAATTAAAACCCAAACAATACAATTAATCCTCCAATCAATTTTTCCCAATTTAGAACCCTACTACTCTAACTTCCATTCAAGAACAATTTATCTCAATCTTAGGTTACAAATACCATAAAACACAAGGGGAAAGCTAACTTACCAAGAGTTGATGCTAAAGGCTCAAGTCCCTTATCAGATTCTCCCTTCTCTTCCCTCTTCTCCTCTTCTGGAATAGCTTCAGAAACAACGTAACCGTTCAGAACATGCTTGAGCCTATAATGAAAAATTAATAAAAGCCCTCAAACTAAATAATTGCACTTAGCCCCTCAACTTATAATACTTAATTTTTTTAGCCTTATGGACCCTAGCCTACTAATTAAAATAAACTAAAAAACCACAACCCAATAAGCCTATGAAAGAAGAGAAGTCAGTGGGCTCACATTCCACCCTCCTTACAAAAAGTTTCGTTCTCGAAACTTACGCACCTTGGTCCTCAAATAAGAACGGATACTTTTGGCGTGCATCTTCCTCTAACTCCCAAATCGCTTCTCGCTCCGAGTGATTTGACCATTGCACCTTAACGTAAGGTATCGTCCTCCGTCTTAGAACTTGCAGCTTCCTATCCACGATCCTTACCGGTACTTCCTCATACGTCAAGTCTTCACGTACTCGCAAAGGCGACATTTCTAAAATATGATTTGGGTCCGGAACATACCGTCGAAGCTGGGATACGTGAAAAACGTCATGTATCCTGGATAATGCTGGCGGCAAAGCTAACCTATAAGCTAAATCTCCTACTCTCTCAAGGATTTCATACGGCCCTACATATCTTGGACTCAACTTCCCACTCTTACCAAATCTCATTACACCCTTCATAGGGGACACCTTCAAGTATACTTTCTCACCACACTGAAACTCTAATGGCCTTCGTTTGCTATCAGCCCAACTCTTTTGACGGTCCTGGGCAGCTTTCAATCTTTCCCGAATAACTAATACTCTATCCGAAGCAAGCTGTACCAACTCTGGTCCGGTTATACTTCTTTCCCCTACGTCATCCCAACAAATTGGAGACCTACACTTCCGTCCATAAAGAGCTTCATACAATGCCATTCCAATGCTGGCTTGATAACTGTTATTGTAGGAAAACTCTACCAATGCCAAACTGTCACTCTAACTTCCCTTGAAGTCCAACACACAAGCCCGCAATATATCCTCTAATGTCTGAATTTTCCTCTCTGTCTGACCGTCAGTTTGTGGATGAAACGCCGTACTGAGTGCGATGGTGGTTCCCATGGCCTTGTTGAAACTCTTCCAAAATCGGGACATAAACCTAGTATCCCTATCTGACACTATACTCACTGGTACCCCGTGCAACCTGACAATCTCATCCATGTACATTTTGATCAACTCCTCCATAGAAGTTGTTACCTTCATAGGTATGAAGTGCGCAGACTTAGTTAGACGATCCACCACCACCCAAATAGTATCTTTTCCCGTCTTGGTCTTAGGTAACCCAATGACGAAATCCATCGTGATATGCTCCCACTTCCATACCGGAATTTCCAAAGGCTTAAGTAATCCAGCAGGTCTTTGGTGTTCCGCCTTAACTTGCTGACATACCAAACACTTAGATACATATTCTGCTATACTCTGCTTCATACCACTCCACCAATAATACTGCTTGAGATCCCGATACATTTTGGTTCCTCCCGGGTGAATTGAGAACCTCGAGTTGTGCGCTTCCTTAAGTACCTCGGCCCTTAATGCCTCCTCATTGGGAACACATAATCTGCTCCTGAAACGAAGACTGCCATCCGCATGAATCTGAAAGTCCAACTGATTTCCTCCAAGAGCCACTGCTCTCTTCTTTTCCAATTCCACATCCACCGACTGAGCCTCCTTGATTCTTTCTACCAAAGATGATTGTGCCACCATAGCAGCCAAACATCCCGAAGTCGGTTGCACCACTTCTAATTCCAACCTTTCAAACTCCGTGATAAGTCGATCCTTATCTGTGAGTAGAGCTGCTAAAGTGCTAGACCTCTTCCTACTAAGAGCATCCACTACCCGATTAGCTTTCCCAGGGTAGTATCTGATCTTCAAATCGTAATCCTTAAGCAGCTCTAGACACCGTCTCTGCCTCATGTTAAGCTTCTTCTGCGTAAATAAGTACTTTAAACTCTGATGATCGGTGAAGACCTCACACGATTCTCCATACAAATAGTATCGTTAAATCTTTAGCGCGAACACTACGGCTGCCAACTCCAAATCATGAGTTGGGTAATTTTGTTCGTAGGGCTTCAACTGCCGAGAAGCATAGGCAATCACCTTACCATTCTGCATCAACACATAACCCAATCCATTCTTCGAAGCATCACTGTAGATAGAAAATCCCCCTGCCTCAGACGGTAGTGCTAACACAAGTGCCGACGTCAGTAACATTTTCAACTCCTGAAAACTCCTCTCACAAGCTTCACTCCACTTGAACTGAACTTTCTTCTGGGTCAACTGAGTCAATGGAGTAGCAATCTTAGCGAAATCCTCCACAAACTTTCGGTAGTATCCAGCCAACCCCAAGAAGCTTCTAATTTCCATTGCATTGGTTGGCTTGGGCCAATCAACTATTGCTTCAATCTTCCTAGGATCAACGGAGACCCCCTCCTCAGAAATCACATGCCCCAGAAAAGACACACTCCCCAGCCAAAACTCACACTTGCTGAATTTAGCATACAACTTTTGCTCTCTAAGTCTCTGCAATACCACTTTTAGATGATCCCGATGCGCTTCCTTAGACGGAGAATATACTAGGATATCGTCTATGAACACCACCACGAACCTGTCCAGCTCATCCTTGAAGACCCGATTCATCAATTCCATGAAAGCTGCTGGCGCGTTAGTTAATCCAAATGGCATGACTAGAAACTCATAATGCCCATACCGAGTTTGGAAAGCACTTTTTGGTATGTCTTTAGGTTTGATCCGCAACTGATGATACCCGGAACGTAGATCTATTTTAGAGAACACCTTCGCTCCCTTTAATTGGTCAAATAGGTCATCAATCCTGGGAAGTGGGTATTTATTTTTCACCGTGATCTTGTTCAGCTCCCTATAGTCGATGCACATCCTCATACTCCCGTCCTTCTTCTTCACAAATAATATGGGAGCACCCCAGGGAGACACACTAGGACGTATAAACTTCTTGTCTAGCAACTCCTGAAGTTGAACCTTCAATTCCCGTAGCTCAGCTGGTGCCATGCGATATGGTGCTTTCGAAATTAGTTCCACTCCTGGAATTAAGTTGATTTCGAAGTCAACCTCTCTCTTAGGTGGTACGCCTGGTAGATCTTCTGGAAACACATCCTGGAACTCATTCACTATTGGTATATCCTTAATTTGCGGTTCTTGCTTCTTTACCTCCACCATGCTAGCTAAGTAAGCCTCGTATCCTTAGTGTAGATTCTTGCGAGCTCTAACCGCGGAAATCACTGGCATAGACCTCTTGCCCACTACACTACCCTCACTCTGGAAATGGAAGACAGCTCTACCCGGCAAGGCAAATTGCACCCTCTTTCTCGGCAATCCACTAATGCATGATTACTAGCCAACCAGTCCATACCCAAAATCACATAAAAATCAACCATATTAATCTGGATTAGGTTTGTGTAAAGCTCCTCATCACCAATTGCTACCCGACATCCCTTATGTACCAAGTTAGACACCAAAACTTTTCCATTAGGTACTACTACTCTATAGGAGTCAACTAGGTAGGTAGGACCTGACTTTAAGGCCTTAGCAAATCTACGGGATATGAACAAATGCGATGCTCCACAATCAAATAACACAATAGCAGGCACCGAATTAATCAGAAGTGTACCTGTCACCACCTCATCAGCTGTATCAGCCTCCTCCTGGGTAAGAGCAAACACCCGAGCATTACTCTTCTGCTGCTGCTCCCTTGCCTTAGGCGCCTGAGCACTAACTGCTGCTTGGGTCGGATTTGCCACTGGTACAGGACACTGGCCAATCTTGTGACCCATTTTGCCACATCTGAAATAGCTTCCAAGCGCCTATCAGAACTCCCCCAAGTGCCTCTTGCCACAAGTTGGGCATTCCTTAAATAAAGTGCCGGCATTCGAAGCTGTAGACCCTGCTGCACTCACTGTCTGTGCCCCTGAAAAAGTTGGCCTAGGCTGACCCGAAAAAGCTCTCCTCTTAGCATCAGGCTGGCCCGACGATGTTGGTCTAAACCTCTGACCCTGATTGAATCCTGGCCTGGTGCTCTGACCCTGATTGACCGCTGGCCTGGACCCCTGCCCCTGGCTAAACACTGACCTAGGTCTCTTCATGTCCCTATCTACATCCGATCTCCTGAACTCAACTTCGATGTCCAAACTCCTCTGATAAGCCTCCTTGTAGGTACTAGGCCTGATTGCAGACAACCTTCCACGAATCCTAGCTAACAATCCATGCACAAATCGGTTGGTCCTCGAGGTGGGGTCTCGAGTAATTGCAGGCACATACTTGCCCAACGAGTTAAACCTGATTGCATAGTCGATCACACTCATCTGCCCTGACCGAACCAACCCAAAGAACTGGTTCTCCTTCTCGATCTTGAAAGTGTCCGGAAAGTATTGCTCCAGAAATATCTCCCTAAACTTTTTCCAGGTAAACGGCTCGCTTCCCTGGTAATAAATGGGCTTCACCCCTTTCCACCACTGTAGCGCTTCACCAACCAAAAACGGACCTGCCACCTTCGGTTTGATATCCTCTGGAACTTCCATCGTCTCAAAGTGATGTTCAAATTCTTCGATCCACTCTTCCGCTCTCTCTGGCCCCCCCATACCATTGAACGTTGGGAGTCCCATTCTTTTCATCCGCTCGTAAAGCGACCGAGCTCCTGAGTCATTTCTCTGGAATCGACGCTCCTGGTCTCGCTGCAACTGCTGTTACTCCGCTTGCAATCTGAGTTGTTCCTGCTGAACCCTGATCTGCTCCTGCTGCAGCAACTGCTGACTCTGCATCGCTTGAGCCATCATAGCTAATGCAGTCGGCATGTTTATCGGTGCACTAGGACCAGGCATGGTTGTGACTGGCAGTACCGTCGTAGCAGCTGGCAGCACAAACGGGGGAGGTGAGGGCAGTTCGACCCCAATAGAATGACCCCCTGACCCATGCGGTGCTGACACAGTAGCGGATGAACTCTGACCTCTGATAGTTCGGCTAGTCTGCCCTCGAGCTCGCATAGCCACCGGTCTATCCCTGTTACTGTCTCCCGCACCCTCCTGAGCAGCCCTCCTTGCACCACGTGCCATCGTCGAAATGCTACTCGTGAGCTAAAATGACCAAAGAAAAAGAAAATAATTTACTAAACGATCAACATCCCTAAAGAATACTCAAATATCACTTATGCTACTCTCTTTCTTAAATTTTAAACTTTATAGGTTACCACTCAGTTTCATACTTATTGCCCTAATGTTTCAGCCTAAGAAGTATAATCTATTTCTCTTATACCACTAAATGTCACACCCCAAAGCCGAGGATGACATGGCAACACCCCAAAAAGAAATGTCGAACCCTTACATACCGTAAATAACAAGAACATAACATTCTAGTAATACTTAAAGAATATCCTTACATCGTTTTTAAATCCAAAACAAAACATACATAAAACTGAACAAAAATGAAAAACAATTAATCACTCTAGATCCTCTTCAAACCATTCTTCTAACTCATCCTCATCTAATTGAGAACCTGCAAAATGATTAATAAGGGGTGAGCTCACTAGCTCAGTAAGGAAATTTGGCCTATCCGGGATTGAGCATGCTACATATACATATATCTTTACAAAACGTTTGATCAAAAGAGTTTAGAAATTTAAGGTACAACAAAACTCGTGGGGTTTTAAAATATCTCCCTGGTGGGTTGGTTGCACCATATGAAGATCTCAGTGTATCACCCAAAAAAAAGAAGGAGGAAAAGAGGAACAATGAATCTCTTAACCTTACTCTTTGCTAAACCCAAGAGGCATATTTGGCACATAAATATCGAACTGGTGTGGTTTATTCAGTGAAAATAATGTGATCGACACAAGCAAGAAAACCATCGCTGCAACAGAGAAAACCAGCGCCGGAGTCAAAACAGAGTGTACCCAGCGCCGGGTGTATTCTAGAATGCGCAGGCGCGATTTCCAGAACACCCAAAACCCAACCTATAACTTTTCAGACCAAAAGCGTAGTCTTTTTTTTTTTTTTTTTACCACCCACTTTAATAATGAAGAATACCGTCTGTGCACAAAAAAAAAAAAAATCATGTATACATGCTTAAACATGCTTAAACAAGGCTTAATTCACGAAGATGATTCATGCTTGGGGACTTGATTTGGCTTAACTGATCAGTCTTCCAATTATAATATCCCATTGGAAGAAGGGCCTTAACTTATCCTAGGTATTGTATCCCCCTAGGAGGGCCTTATAGCTTATAAAGTTCGGGAATTCCCTACCAAAACGAAACCCACAAGCATTCAACATCACATGAATCAGAAAATCAATACATAGGCATAAAACTTAGCTTAAACTCATAACTTTCGACGAACATAACCATTGGTACATGAATAACAATTAACATATCATGCTTAATACCATTTTCATATAATCAAAATACCACTTTCATAAAGAAATCAAGAGACGTCATTGATTTTGAAGGAAACAGTAACCAGTACCAAAAACTGAAAAACCCAATTTCCTTACCTACTGAGTTTAGCCTCTTGGAACCTCCTAAAGCTTCCACTCAAGCCTCCAAACACTTATTCACCTTCAATTAAAACCCAAACAATACAATTAATCCTCCAATCAATTTTTCCCAATTTAGAACCCTACTACTCTAACTTCAATTCAAGAACAATTTATCTCAATCTTAGGTTACAAACACCATAAAACACAAGGGGAAAGCTAACTTACCAAGAGTTGATGCTAAAGGCTCAAGTCCCTTATCAGATTCTCCCTTCTCTTCCCTCTTCTCCTCTCCTGGAATAGCTTCAAAAACAACGTAACCGTTCAGAACATGCCTGAGCTTATAATGAAAAATTAATAAAAGTCCCCTAACTAAATAATTGCACTTAGCCCATCAACTTATAATACTTAATTTTTTTAGCCTTATGGACCCTAGTCCACTAATTAAAATAAACTAAAAAACCACAGCCCAATAAACCTATGAAAGAAGAGAAGTCAGTGGGCTCACAGTATGGATTTCTAGAAGCCATGTTAACGGGAGCTCCTCTAAACCATGAAATGGGAAACTCATTTTCTAAATTTGGACTCTTCCTTTTAATTCACTTTTCTATAGTTTCTAATTTTATCAACAAATCTTCAATTAATTCCCTTGAGTGGAACTTTGTTTATCTCAGGTGGAACTTACATTCTTTCCCTTTAGTGATGTGACTGATAATTTATACTCCATTACATCTACTTTCTTTTCTGTGGATCTAGTACCAGATAGCATGATTTCCTGTTTTAACAAATTATATTCATATGTCATATTGCTTATAAAGTGATTAAAGCGGTTCAGCATTTTTTCGAGCATGGACACTTTTTGAAAGCTTTAAATCATACTTTTATCACTCTTGTCCATGAAAATGCTGATGCAAAAAAGGTGGAATATTTTTGTACTATTTCTATGTGCAATTTTATTTATAAAATGATCACCAAAATCCTTGTTGACTGTATGAAACCCTCTTTGAACTCTATTATTCCTCCAACCCAAGATGCTTTTACTCCTAATAGAATCACCCTTGTTTCCTGAAATCATGCATCACAAGAAGAGGAAACTTGGACTTATGGTTCCTAAGATTCATATGGCAAAGACATTTTTTTTAATCCATATTCACTTTTCAGATTCATACGGCATCCTGCGGTCTATTACAGGGGGACCCCATGACACATGGCTTGTTGGTGATTGGTTTGACCTTTTCTCTTCGTTGATCACAATTGCTGAAACAAATAATGTGTTCATGGCCACAAATCAGAGGAGAGTCGTATTCTTATCTGTAAAGGAATGCTTGCACGATGGCCCATTTCCGTAAAGGAAATTTCAAGAAGAAGGCTTTTGGCAACACCATAGACAAACTCAAACATAAACTAGGTGGCTGAAATACAAATTTGCTGTCTCAAGTGGGTAGGGAAATTCTCATCAAGTCTTTTTTTTTTTTTTCTAGATGAAATTATCATCAAGTCAGCTCAGCTGCACAATCTATCCCACTTCACATCATGCAATGTTTTATATTGCCTCTTTCAATTTGCCATAAAATGGATGCACTTATTAGGGATTTTGGTGGGGATTCAAGAAAGGCTATGACAGTTGTCTTTATTTGAAAATTTGGGACTCTATTTGTAAGCCTAAGATATTCGGGGGCCTAGGGTTTAGAAAATTCAAAGATGCTAATATGACTGGGTTTCTAAACTTGAATGGGTTATTTAAGTGTATTTGATAATATATAATATTAAATATTTAAGAACTTATTCTTATTAAATATTAATAATATATTTTTATTATCACTTAATTGATTAAAATATATTAAAATTATGCTTAAATTTTAAGTGAAATAAAAATTATTTGAATTTGAAATTTGAATATATTAAATACTTATTTTATTGTTATTATTATTTTTTTATTTAATCTAAATTATAATAAAACATAATATAAAAATAATTTGTAATTATTCATTTTTCATATTCAAACTTCATATTTTAGATTTTAATTTTTAAAATTTAATTTTCAAAATTCAAAATTTAAATGTTTATATTTCAGTTTCTGAACTTCAATTTTATCAAATAGGCCATCAATCTATTCTTTGAGTTGGCTGAGATGGTTAATATTGAGATTTTTACATTGACTTCCCTAGTTTAAATCTCTCTTGAGACATAAACCTTATATACACTTTTGGAGTGACAGAAGTTCCTTATTAATAAAAAAAAAATGAAAGAAAAATGGGGCCATCAATCTCGTAAATCTTGAGTGAAAATGATGAAGGCTAAATACCAGGCAGGAAAGTGCTAGACTTGGAGAAATGCCTCAAAAACTCTTGTTAGATATGGAGCAGCATATAGAATATAACAGGCTTGTTGAATAAAGGTATCTAATATGAAGTGCGCATGCAATCTATGGTTAAAGTATGGGAGATCCATGATTAGGGAAAGCTAGCCTCTTTACGAGTTTTCTACATTTAAATTAATATAAATAAATTAAGAAATATCCATTTAAATCCACTAAATTTATTAGATTTAAATAGACATCCATTTAAGTACATGAATTTAATTTTAATCATCTATATTCATTTATTTTTGAATGGATTTGGTTATCCATTACGTTCCCATTCAAGTCGACTAACACCCCTAACTGGACTCAAGAAAGCCCTTGTATATTTTGGTGTCTCATGCTGTTTCCAGCTTTAGAGTACTAGCATTGGTGCGGTATATAATCCTCTTCTTCCATGGTTGAGAGTTTGTTTTCGACGCTCTTTCTTCCATGGTTGAGCCTTTTCGCCGAAGGCCAATGTACTGATATGGTTGATCTTATTAGCATTTCTTAATCTCATTTTGTTTTGCAGGTTTGGTGCAACCACTTCAATCAAATTTTATCATTTCATTCTCAATGCTTGTTAAACATAACCAAGCAACGATGGCATTTTCTCAAGGTCGTAATTTTAAATGGTTATGAAGAAAAAAGAAACCAATGTTGCAACAGTTTCTTGTGGTGGAAACTGAGGATTAAGAAAAACCACAACGAATTGAGTTGTATTTTGTTTTTCTGCAGCTTTCAGCTCTCTTGTTTTCATCCTATTCAGTTTTTAGTTTAGCCATTTGGTTGGGCTTAGGAACCAGACTATAAAAATGAAGAGGTGTACTAGGCACCCCAAGTATAAGTTTAATGGAAAGAACTTACTGGAACTGGTCTTCGTAAATCAAAAGTTTTAAAAACTGGTAATTTTTCAGAAAATACAACATGCAATATGCAAATTTTCAATGCACTAATCTAAAAAGATAAGACCTATGTGAATATTTTACATAAGTTACAATAGGAAAATAGAAAAAAGATAAAAGTGACCGCTGAAACGAAAGGCACTAAACTAAGAAAAATACATTTTTAGGCAATATAAAACCCCTAATAGGGTTTATTACATAAATGGCTGATGATATTAGAAACAATTGGCCTCAACCATATTGTCACATTCCGAATCCGAGGATGACATGACAGTATCCCAAAATAGAATACCGAACCCAAAATCAGAAATAGACAAAACAAACTAAAATAACTCAAATGCATATAAGTCAGAATCCCTGACCAAGAACACTGAATCACAGACTACTCTTATCACCTCCAATTTCTTTTTCTCCTACAATCCAGTTATCGATACCCTATTAGAATCATTAGACCCACAATTTCCCCTAAATCAGAACCTCAAAATCAAGAATCCTATATACTAATTAAACTTAGATAGAAGCATAAGGGGGAACACAAGTTACCTAAACTTGTAGTCTCAAGCACTTCCCCTTAACTCCTCCTCTTGGCCCTTCTTCTCCTCCTAAACAGTCTCTGAATGGTGAACAACGAGAATATTAGAAACAACGTAATGACATAACATAACTCAAGCTTTAGGGTAATAATTGCTAATAAGACCCCCTAATTACTCCATTTATTAATTAAGCCCCTAGCCTCATAGGCTAAAGCCCATAACAAAAATCATAAAGAGAAAGCCCCAAACCCCAATTGGACCGTGGGCTCACATTCCACCCCCCTTACAAAAAGTTTCGTTCTCAAAACTTATGCACCTGAATTCTCAAATAAAGTAGGATACTTCCAACGTGCATCTTCTTCCAACTCCTAAATAGCTTCCCGCTCAGAGTGATTAATCCGTTGAATCTTCACATAAAGTATAGACCTTCGTCTCAAAACTTGCATCTTTCGGTCAACAATCTTTGTTAGCACCTCTTCGTAAGTCAAGTCCCCATAGACCCGCAATGAAAATATTTCCAACACATGACTCAAATCCGCTACATACTTCCTTAGTTGGGATACATGGAATACGTTATGTAACCTGGACAAAGCCGGTGGCAAAGCTAACCGGTATGCCAGATCCCTATTCCTCTCAAGAATCTCATAAGGACCCACATATCTTGGGTTCAACTTCCCACTCTTACCAAACCTTATAACTCCCTTGGTTGGGAAAACCTTCAAATACACTTTATCCCCACACTCGAATTCTAAGGGTCTTCACTTACTATCAGCCTAACTCTTCTGACAGTCTTGAGTTGCCTTCAACTTCTCACGAATAATCTAAACCTTCTCTGACGCTATTTGCACCAACTCTGGCCCAGCCATCCTTTTTTCACCCACATCGTCCCAACACACTGAGGATCTACACCTCCTACCATACAGTGCTTCATATGGAGCTATACCAATACTGGATTGGTAGCTATTGTTATAGAAGAATTCTACCAAAGTCAAACTATCTAATCAATTCCCTCTGAAGTTCAATACACAGGCTCGTAGCATGTCCTCCAATGTCTGAATCGTTCTCTCAGATTGGCCATCAGTCTGAGGGTGAAAAGCAGTGCTCAAAGTGATAGTGGTTCTCATCGCTTCATTGAAGCTCTTCTAGAAACGAGACACAAATCGAGCATCTCTGTCTGATACAATACTCACTAGCACCCCGTGCAACCTAACAATAGCATCCATGTACAGTTGCACCAGTTATTCCGTCAAAACAATTAACTTCACGGGCAAGAAATGAGCTAACTTAGTCAACCGGTCCATTATAACCTATACAGTGTCCTTCCTAGTCTTAGATCTCGGTAAACTCGTGACAAAATTCATAGTGATGTGCTCCCACTTTCAAATAGGAATCTCCAGAGGCTTCAACAATCCTGTAGGTCTATGGTGTTCTGCCTTAACCTATTGACATATCAAACACTTAAATACAAAATTCACTATATCCCACTTCATTCCACTCCACCAAAAATTCCTTTTAAGATCCTGGTACATCTTAGTTCCTCCTGAATGAATTGAGAGTTTCGTATTATGACCTTCCTTAAGCACTTCCGTCCTTAAGGCCTCATCACTAGAAACACATAGCCCGCCTCAGAATCGCAAACTATCATCCTCCTAAACCTGAAACTCTGGATGTGCTCCGTTGAGAGTTGTTGTCCTCTTCCTTTCCAATTCCTCGTCTCTAGGTTGTGCTTCTTTAATCTGCTCCACTAAAGATGATTGGCTATCAACGCTGCCAAGTAACCCGATGCGGGTTGCACAACTTCTAGCTCCAACTTCTCAAATTCTAAAATCAATTAGTCCTGCTCGGTGAACAAGCTGCCAAGGTTCCCACTCCTTTCCTACTGAGAGCATAAGCTACACAGTTCGCTTTTCCCAGATGAGTGCTCATTTTTAAATCATAATCTTTAATCAATTCTAGCCATCGCCGCTACCTTATATTCAGCTCCTTTTGGTTGAATAAATACTTCAAACTCTAATGATCAGTGAGATTTCACACGTTTCACCATACAGGTAGTGTCTCCAGATCTTTAATGCGAATACCACTGCAGTTAATTCTAGATCATGAATCGGGTAGTTCTACTCATAGGGTTTCAACTGACGCGATGCGTAAGCTATTACTTTCCTATTTTGCATCAACACGCAGCCCAGTCCATTCTTTGAAGTATTACTGTAAATGGTAAAACCTTCAACCTCAAAGGGTAAGGCCAAAACTAGTGCAGAAGTTAAAACCTCTTCAACTCCTAGAAGCTCTTTTCGCACGCATCACTCCACTTGAACTAGACCCTTTCCTGAGTAAGCTGAGTTGAAGGAATGGCTATCTTGGAGAAATCCTCCACAAACTTTTGATAATAACCTGCCAAACCCAAGAAGCTTCTAACCTCGGAAGCAGTAGTCGGTCTAGGTCAATCAAGGATTGTCTCAATTTTCTTAGAATCCATGGCAACTCTTTCTTCCGAGATCATATGGCCCAGAAATGCTACACTACTTAATCAAAACTAACATTTGTTAAATTTTGCAAACAGTTTCTACTCACAAAGCCTTGACAAAATTATCTTGAGATGCTCTCGATGAACTTCTTCTGATGGAGAGTACACCAAAATGTCGTCGATGAACATGATCAAGAACTTATCCAATTCGTCCTTAAAGACTTTATTCATCACCTCCATGAATGCTACAGGGGCATTAGTTAAACCAAAAGGCATGACCAAGAACTCAAAATGCCCATAGTGAGTTCTAAAGGCATTCTTCGGTATGTCCTCGGGCTTAATACATAACTGATGATACCCCGATCGCAAGTCTATCTTTGAGAACACCTTAACCCCCTTTAGCTGATCAAATAAATCATCAATTCACGGCAACAGGTACTTGTTCTTCACCGTGATTTTGTTCAACTCCCGATAATCATTGCACATCCTCATGCTTCCATCATTCTTCTTTACAAACAAAATAGGTGCACGCCATGGAAAAATACTAGGACGGATGAACTTCTTGTCTAGCAAATCCTGAAGTTGGGTTTTCAACTCCCTCAATTCTACTAGTGCCATTCGGTATGGGGCCTTTGAAATTGGCTCAGCTCTCTGTACCAAATTGATCTCAAAGTCTACTTCCCTTTCTGGCAGTATACTTGGCAGATCCTCCGGAAAGATCCCTTTGAATTCCCCTACTACTTCTATGTTTTCAATATACGGTTCTTTCTTCTCAATATCCACCACATACGTTAAGTATGCCTCACACCCTTTCTGAAGACTCTTGCGAGCTCTAACCACTGAGATCATCGACATTAATCCTCTAGGCTCCCTTCCTCTGCTAAGCTCCCTTTTTGGCATCAAATTGATCTCAAAGTCCACTTCCTTTTCCGACGATATACCTGGCAGATCCTCCGGAAAGATCTCTTTGAATTCCCCCACTACTTCTATGTCTTCAATACACGGTTCTTTCTTCTCAATATCCATCACATACGCTAAGTATGCCTCACACCCTTTCTGAAGACTCTTGCAAGATCTAACCACTGAGATCACCGACATTGATCCTCTACTAGGCTCCCTTCCTCTGCTTTGGAATTGGAACGCTGGTTTTCCTGGCAACGCGAGCTGAACTCTCTTTTTTCGATAGTCCACTGAGGCATGATTGCTAGCTAACCAATCCATACCCAAGATGATATCAAAGTCCACCATATTTAACTGAATCAAGCTCGCATCCAACTCTTCTCCCCAAATCTCTACCTTACAACCCCTATGCGTGAGGTTGGAATCCAAAACCTTCCTACTAGGAACAAACACCCAATAAGCACTGTCTAACAAGGTGGGAATAGTTTTAAGTGCTTTGGCAAATCTACGAGATACAAACGAATGGGAAGCACCACAGTCAAACAACGCATACGCTGGCACAGAGTTAACCAGAATCATACCTGTGACTACATCGTTAGCTGCCTCGGCCTCATCATGAGTAAGTGCAAAAACCCAAGCATTAGGCTTCTGTCTCTGCTCTCTCGTCTTTGGTTTCTGTGCTGCTGAACCCGGAATTGGTTCTGGGCACTGATGAACCTTCTACTCTTACTTCCTACACCTGAAGCAACTACCTGAGGCCCACCTACACTCTCCTGGATGCCTGTTGCCTCAGTTAGTACACGTATTCTACAGCGTATTGTATTGGGACGTTGTGGAACCCGTGGCACTCAGGGTGCAACCTCTAGAGGCTGCCAGTGCTAACAAACTGGCTATGGCTCTCCTCTTGGCATCGGGCTGACCCATCGGTGCTCATCTAGTCATCTGCCCCTAACTGAACCCAGGCTTGAAACTCTGCCCCTATCTAAATCCTGATCCAATACTCTACCCTTTGCTAAATACGAGTTTAGGCCTCTTTCTGCCCCTCTCGGCATCAATTCTCCTGAACTCGGCCTCAATGTCCAAACTCCTCTAATAGGTCTCTTGGTAACTAGTAGGCCGGATAGCGGATAATCTCCCTCATATCCTGGCATGAAGTCTACAAACAAATCGATTGGTCCTTGAGATGGAATCCCGAGTGACTGTAGGAAAATACTTTCCCAGTGCAGTAAATCGGAGTACATAATCGATGATGCTCATCTGCTCTGTCTGAACAAGCTCGAAAAACTGATGTTCCTTCTTTATCTTGAAGGTGTCGGGGAAGTACTGTTCCAGAAAAATCTCTCTAAACTTCTCCCAAGAAAAAAGCTCTTTTCCCTACTGATAGATAGCCTTCACTCCCTTCTACCACCTCAAAGCCTTTCCAACCAGAAACGATATTGTTACTTTAGGCTTCACCTCCTCAGGAACTTCCATTGTCTCGAAGTTGTGCTCCAATTCCTCAATCCATTCTTCGGCTCTCTCCGGGCCTCCAATTCCATTAAAGGTAGGCAGTCCCATCTTCTTCATCTTCTCATACAAGGCCCTTGCCCCATAATCATTACGCTGATACCGCCACTCTTGATCGCGCTATATCCTCTGATGTTCTGCCTGCAGCCTCAACTGTTCTTGCTGCATCTTCATCTACTCTTGCTGTAAAATTTGCTAGCTCTGCATAGCCTGTGCCACAATTGCCAGAGTGGTAGGCATATCCATAGGTGTACTGTGCCACCATTGTCACGTGGGTTCATTATGTCATGGGTTAACGCTTAATTTGGATGGAAGAACAACTAATGATAAGTTTATATAGTTCAAGGAAAAATTTTACGGAAATGAAGTTGAGAGGCAAACAACGCGTTTTTTTTAAGTTCAAGGGCAATTTATACTATTTACTCTAATAATAATAATAATAATAATAATAATAATAATAATAATAATAACTATTTGGAAAAGGGAAAAAAAGATATAAGAATAAAGGGATACGTAGCAATTTCTTGAGATTGAGGGAGAGAACGAAGAAAGAAATTGAGCAAGAGGATTCGAAGTGGTGTCCCATCATTCTACAACATAACTTTTTATATGCATGTATTTATCAAATCATCTAGAGATAACCATATAACTAGATAAAGATAACCCATAGCTAACAGAATTTTATCACATACGACAGATCATATTTTTAGAAAAACGTTAATGTTATCTGCTTGTAACCTCACAAACTGAAGGTGGAATCTAGCCTAAGGTTTCACCGAAGATTGTGATAATGTCTACGATTTGATCTTTGGATGATTTTTGGAAGAATTTGGTCTAACCAACAGCTCTTTTCTCATAACTTGATCATGAACAAAATGAAAATAACTAAATAAAGATTAAGATAATCCATAACTAACAGAATATTATCATATACCATAGACAAGATTTTTAAGGAAAGTTTATCTCCTTAAAATAATTGATTAAGAACTCGCAAGTATTCATTAGCAATTATGTACAATTATTTTTCAATTATTGGAACTTGCTACTTAAGTTATGTGGAACTATCATACCGTTCTAATCATTTGAAAAGAAAGCTCAAGAAAATAAAATTTGTTAATTTTGCCATTATTATTATTATTATTATTATTATTATTATTATTATTATTATTATTATTATTATTATTATTATTATTATTATTATTATTATTATTATTATTATTATTTAATTCTTCAACATGGGAAACAATGAATAAAAATTTTATCATTATTTTGATTTATTGTATAAATAAATTCAAAGAAACAAACCCAATCCGAAGGGATTCTTTGCATCAAATGTAGAATTTTTGTCCAAATGATTTTTCACTGGAAACTTCTCGATTGGAATTTGGTCTCACAATTTTTCAAAAAACTGTGCATGTGGATTGGAGTTTCTCTTTGGGGGAAAAAAAATTGTAAGAGGAAATTTAAATTCTAAATTGAATGCATCAAGCACTATTGAGATCCAACTCTAATCTTTCTAAGTATTAAAAAAAAAAACATATTCAATAATCAACCGCAAGAAGAATCATGAATATATCCCTTAATTTGCTAATTAATGCATCTATTTTACAATCTTAAAAGATTTTAGGCTACCTTTCTAGAGTCTAGACTTCTAGATATATAGGAGTAAAAGAAAAACAATGTGCAACAAGAAGGGGTGGAGAATGGTTGAGCTTCATCGTACAACAAAGTAAAATCTTAAGGAAGGAAAATGATTTTTTTTTTAATCAAAATGTAAAGGATTGTATTGGTAAAAAAAAAAAGAATGTACGAGATATTTTGTTAGTTAGCTAGAAAACATACATAAGTAAGTCAGCTAACTAGTATCTAAAGCAAAAGATTCAAAAAAGTTCAAAATATGATAGTACAATGTAAAAATTATTATGTACATGTGTTTTGATCTTTGCAGGCCAATTGGATTCTCGAGTTTCCTTCTTATACCATTTCAAATAGCTTGCTATTGTGGTCATTATTCTACATATCCCTATCCATGTCCTTATGTCCTCCCACACAGCCTTTGTCAACTTGCACCCAAGGAAAAGATGATGTGTTGTTTCCAATTCTGTTTTACATAAAGGGCATGTTTGATCCTCAAGCCAAAATAGCAGTTTGTTTTTAGTTCTGAGCTTTCTTCTTACATAAAGCCATAAAGTAAAAGAGTGCTTGGGGGTAAGGCATTGGTTCCATACTCTGTTGCACCATGATACTCCTAGTTGTTTATCCCTGAAAACGTCATAAGCCTTATGTGTGAAGGGGACAAAACCCAAAGCCCCATGACTGGATCAATGTCGCTGCTCTATCCAGTGTGTTCTTAGCTAGTAGAATGCGGTCTCTAATCAGAAGTAATCTTCGGAACAAAGATGAATGCTGACAGTTACTGGGAACTTCCCAAATCGAGTTTTGGCCTATATAATAATGGTGAAGCCATTTAATCCAAAGAGTTTGTTTATTTGACTAAATATCCCATAACACCTTAGCTAAGAGTGAAGGCTTAAAATGACAAAAATAATAAGAACGAAGGCATGTTAGGAAAACGAAAATTTTACCTTTATGATAAAGTGGCCCTCTTTGGACGGGTGTAAATATTTGTATAAGGATATTCGAGGCTAGTGGCTCACGTCTTTACAAACGTCTATTGCTTCTCATCCACGTGAAGTTTTCAATCTTCCGAAATGGTGCCCGTAGCACAGTCGGTGAAGGTTTAAAGTTTGGCTTTGATAAGTTTTGAAATGTGTTTGGTTTTCTGTAATATGAAGTTGAACTCCGAAGGCTTCTGTTTTCTTTTCTTTTGCTTCTGTGAATTACCCACACAGAATAGCCTTAAAAAAAAACACCACCCCTTCAATTCATTTCACATCCATTTCAATCCATCCCCAAGAGAGAATACAATCGCATGCAAACAGAAAGCATCTATGCTTTATCCTGCACGCGAAACAACACGAGTTCCATCCCATTTTGTTTTTTTTAATTAATTAAATTAATAATTTATTTATTTATTTATAAATTTTATTTTACCTTGATCTTATTCATTGGGTCAAATAAATTATTTATTCTTGGGTTTGAACACGCATAAATAATAAATCTCAATTATTTATTTTATGGGCTTTATTAAATAGCCCAATAAATAATAACAAGTCCAAATAGACCAAATAAAATTTCATTCCTTTTATCTAGTTTCAAATTAATTTTTTAATTATTTAATTTGGATATTAGGCCCTGAATAATTAATTAACCATTTAAATTAGATAAAATAAACACTCTCTCTCGAATCTTTTATTTTATTCTAGTCCAATAATAAATTAAACTAATAAAATAAAATTTTATAAATATCAAGACCAATTTCTTAACCCATATCTTTCATAACTTTAGGGTCATTCCAGGGACCAAAAAACACATCGCCTTGGCTACTAAATGTCCAAAATAACCCTGCTATATAAATAGCTATATTTTACATTTTAAATATTTCCTAATATCACCATAAGGAAATATTAACTCCAAGAACAATACTGCGTTAGCAAAGTCTTCGACCTACATGTGTAATGACTAAAATACCCATTTACGCATCGCCGTGCAATTAAAGAAGAATAGTGTATTAACACCTCTCTAATAGACATCCACCATCCTTAGACCTCTAGTCCAATGATCCACGACTCCTAGAATGTTTTCACCTTTCAAGGGAGCTACCCTAAAGTAAACATCCAAGTTATGTTTTCCAGTGCCTTAGTTAATTAAATCATTTGAACAATTACAATGGGTGATATAGCGTAGAAGCTATTTTGTACAAGTCTGTCTTAACTAACTAGTCACATATACCCAACATACAAGTATATTGGTTCTACGAAAGAACCTCAACTACAGTATATCACAGTATATGCTTCTAACTTCGTCAGACCACCAACTCATACTCAAGCGGTAAAGTATTAGTCCACATTGTAACAGTAACAGTTTGAGTTTCTTTTAAATAATACTTTTAGAAACCACTATTATTGGTCATGTTCTACGTATTCGAAATACGCTTATACTATGAAACGAGTGGACTACTCACTGATTAAAGGTAAGACATTCCCCATTTGAAATTCATAACACAATAACTTATACATGATGAGATTCCCACTGTCATCAATCGGTTAAGAACCAACATTTATGTGTTAAGTAACTCATGATCTATACCTTACTGTGAAAGACCACCATTCATATGGATCACTTACTTAAACACAATAGGTCATTTCCAAACAAAAAAAATCGTGCACAATTAAAATGTAAATTCACAAACAAATTTTGAGAATAAATTCTTTTATTAATAAATTCGATAATTACATCAGATAATCTAATCTAGAGGGCATATATTCCAACAAAGAGAATGAGGTTTCACACTGTTAGATCTTTAACACCCAGCCCCTCTTCAAATTTTGGCTTGCAAACGTCTTTCCAGGCCACTAAGCTATTCTTGGAATTCCACAAAAATTGTTTAGCAATCCTGATGATCTAAATTATAACCACAGCTGGGGTTGGCAAAATACTTATTGCAGAACCACCACAATTAACTCCAATCTACTAGCATAGGAATGAGGGTTAGCATTCCATTTGTTGGTGCATGTTGCAATTTTATCCACTAGAGGTAGATAAAAGCTCAATCTGATATGACCCCGCCATGAAAAGTATCCCAAGGTAGCGAAAAGGGAACAACCTATTAAGATATCAATGCCTCCTCTTCTAGAAAATTCTACAAGCACCTTGAAGTAGCCTACATAAAAACTCTGGAAAGACAACTTACAGATTTTTTTTTACTTGCAAAGAAAATTCTAGAATAGCAAGTTGTACAGCAACTTGCAGCTTTCAGAATTTGTTAACCGACATTGAATGTCGATAGATGAGCACTATAAATAGTGTTGTAGTTGTGGTTGGTGTGCATGTGTGATTTTGTGAGACAAAAAGTAGTGCTCAATCAAATTGTATGAGTAGTGTTGTGAGTGACGTGAGAAAATTAAAGGAATTGTGAGTGTGGTGCTTAGTGTAGCGTGAGTGGTATTTTGTTTTGTGAGTTTTGTGAGTAGTATTTGAGAACAAAGTGTATACAAATACTTGTGAAGAAATTTATATACATAAAAGTCTTGTTCTCCTTTCTTAAAAGTTCTCAATTCTCAACACGACCTAGCTATATATTGGTGGCCACCGTCATCTACTCGCAATTAGATTGTGAGAGTCCAGCAATGAATAAACTAGATTACTCTTATTTATCTCCAGTCCCGTGTCCTTCTAAAATTCCTCCAAGCAATCTGGCAGAATCCAAACCGAGTGCATTTCCCCTCTAGAGAATAGCATCAAATCATCTGCAAATGCCAAATGTGTAATAACTAACTTGTCACACTCAGGGTGATAGTTAAAACTTGTCCCAAGTGTAGCAACCTTGGCTTCCAAGCACAAGATGAAGGTCTTCAGAGATATAGGATCACCGTGCCTAAGTCCCTTAGGCCCTTAAAAGAAGCCATGTGTTATAATACTTTAAAATAATAATAAATATTCATTTAAATAATTGGTTAGTGGAACTACGTAATTTTGAGTACCTGTAAATCTAACGATTTAAAATGAATTTGTCATGTTTAAATAGAGTATTAGTGTTCTTGAGGGGGATGGTCATTGTCGTTATTGTATTCAAAAACTTGGTGGCTTGTCTCTGTATCCCCTGAATTCCTGCATTTTTGTCACCTTCTTATCTCAATCCACCAAACTCTCTGTATTCTCTTGATTATTAATAAAATTATTTCTTTTATTCTTTATATTATTCAGGATCATAACAATTTGGTATAAGAGAAGTTCATCTTCTTGCGGTTTACATTATGCTTATAACCAGAAGTCAAGAAAAAGAAGGAGGAGCGACAAGGATAGAGACTGAATTGAGGGAGTTGCAAGAGTATGTTGAAGCTCAAGCAAAGCAAATCAGTTCCATCAAACTCAGTGTCAAGGAACAGAGACATCACCTCAACTCGATTAGTAAGTCGGTTGAAAATCTTCAATCTTAAGTAGAGGGTAATATTAAATTAACCGCTTCACTTACTACAAATTTGAATGCCCTTGTTGTTAGTATAAATGAATTAAGTAAGAAGGTGGAGAAAAAAGATGGAAAACAGATTGAAGGTAGTTCCAATGGAGGAGTAGGGGCTTCTTTAAAAACCATTGAATAGGGATTCTAACTGGTTTGGGAATAGAGGAAATAATAGGTATGGAGTTAAATTACCAAAGTTAGATTTTCCTCTGTTTGAAGGAAGTGGCCCTAGGGAATGGGTGAGTAAGTGTAGGAGATATTTTGAATTATATAATATTCCTGAAACAAAAAAATTGGATGTTACTAAACTGTATCTGAAAGGGAAGGCTTTTATTTGGTTTAATGGGTACCTGCGAACTCATGAGGGAAGTAGCTGGGAACAAATGGCTAAGGGTATTTGTAGGAGGTTTGGGGAAAGAACAGATGCAGAATTAATAGAAGAATTCAATAAAATTGAATAGAAAGGAGGCGTGGAGGAGTATTTAGACAGGTTTGAAGAGCTCAAAACAATTATGATGTGTAATATGCCTCAAGCAACTGAAAAATATTATATTTCTGTTTTTATTAGTGGATTGAAGGAGGAGTTTAGGTATATGATGAAGATGTTCAAACCACGTACACTTGTAAAAGCTTGTGAACAGGCATTACATTTGCAAAATTCACTCTTAGCTACTAATAAATCTTCCAAATCTTACAATATTGAGCACATCATAGGCCAAAACTCTAAACCCAACAGTAGTGCACCAATTAATCTAGGTGTCAAGAAAATCACTCCATCAAAATTGCAGGCAAGATGAGAAAAGGGTCTGTGCTTCAAATATGGAGCTAAATACTCACCTGTACATGTGTGTCCTAAAGCACAGTTAAACTTTATTGTAGTTGAAGATTTCGAGGAAGATGGAAGCTTGTTCAAAGATGAAGGCTGATCTGCTAACAGCCTTGAGGACAAGGCTAGTTTAAAGGAGGGGAAAATGTTATAATACTTTAAAATAATAACAAATATTCATTTAAATAGTTGGTTAATGGAACTACATGATTTTGAGTACCTATTAATCTAACGGTTTAGAATGAGTCTGTCATGTTTAAATAGAGTATTAGGGTTCTTGAGGAGATGGTCATTGTCGTTATTGTATTCGGAAGCCTGGTGACTTGTCTCTGTATCTCCTGAATTACTGCATTCTTTATTACCTTCTTATCTCAATTCACCAAATTCTCTGTATTCTCTTGATTATTAATAAAATTATTTTTTTATTCTCTATATTATTCTGAATCATAACACCATGGTTCTCGCCGTTGATTGCCACAAAAAATAGGTAGTAGACACACATTGTTTCGCCTAATTGACAAATCTACTAGCGAAACCCAGCTCAACCAAAAGGTCCAAGTGAAAATTCCAGTCAACCAAGTCGCAAGTTTTTCTAAGGTCAACCTTAATAGCACGTCGCATGAGCAACGTCTTCGATTGCAGGACCTCAATAATTCCTATACGAGGAAGATAGCGTCAGCCATTAATCAGTCTTGCACAAACGCTGCCTATGCACCGTCAACTATGTCTTGCAACACCAATATCAGACAACTAGCTAACACTTTGGAAATCACTTTATAAATCATACTGCAACATGAAATTGGTCTATAGCCCCCATTTATCTCCACATGATCTGATTTTGGAATAAAGGTGATAATTGCATGATTCATTTGTTTAAGGAGTTTTTGAGAACTGAAAATTCCAAACAACCATCCCTCAACTCATTTATGGGCCAAGCTTTCTTAAAGAAGTGGGCATTATGTCCATCAAGCCCAGGTGCATTACAATCTCCTATGTCCCACAATGCCATTTTAATTTCCCTCTTTGTCACGTCCTCCACAAGCTAGGTTTAAGGATGACAATTTTCTTACTTATATCGAGACCCAATCTTGCTTAGTCCTCTCGGCTCAAAGATTTTCCGGTTTAAATTGGGATGGAATCAGGGTTAGGTTTCATTTCTCGGCTCACTAGCCGAATGCCCCGGCCCGACACACCCCTATTACATGTACATATATATAATTACATATTAGATTTTATATATAGTAGATTATATTTATATATATATATATATAATATATATAAAAAGTTTAATTATATATAAATAAATATATATAATATAATTATTATGTAAGTATATGTGTATATAAATAAGTGAGTAAATAATATATATATATATATATTATGCATAAGATATTTTTATTATTTTTATATATACACACAAAATGCAAACATATATAATTAGTATGTATATATGTATTAGTGTAATTTAAAATATAATAGATGGTTATAAATCAAAATTATAAGTATGTAGTACATATAGAAGAATACACTTATATATATTAGGGGTGTTCATTATTCAGTTTAAATCAAAAAATCGAATCGAACCAAATCGGTCTTAATTTTGATTTTTGATTCGGTTTTAATGAAATTCAATTCAATTTTAGAGTTTATATAAAAATTCGGTTCGGTTTTCAGTTTTCTAAAATAAAAAATCAAAAAACTGAATTATATTTTTAAAATTTAAAATATATAATTAATATTAAAATGTTGTTCATTAATTAATTATTTGTTTTTATAAATTATAATTTTTAAAAATTTTTCTATTCGATTTCAATTATTTTAGTTTAATTCAGTTTGATTTTGTCCAAAATAAAGCCATTAGTAATTGAGTTTAAGATCTTCAAGGTTTATTGCTCTCATAAAAACCTCTATCATCTTTGCAATTTGCATCCGTGATCATAACTTTTTACTAAAATATTTGGCTCAAATCTTTAAAATGTATGGACTTTTATTTATATTACATTTTATATTAGATTTGAATTGTAATTTATATTAAACTTTACTTGTTTAGGCTTATATTTATATTAGGTTAATAGATCTATTAAAAAGGCATTCAAATTCGGTTCAAAACCGAACTGAACCGAAATTATTTCGGTTCGGTTCTATCGATTTTCTTTAAATTTCAATTCGGTTCGATTTAAAAAAAACGAATTTTAAAATCAAAAATTGAATGAACACCCCTAATATATATATGTTATATGTATATATATACACACTTATTATTTATCTACTTACATACTAATTATAAATATTTTATATATAATTATAAATTTTTTATAGTGTGTGTGAGAGAGAGAGAAAGACTATGTATGGCACTTGTTCGCTCAAAATATGAGTATATATAATTAGTCTATTAAAAATAATATGCATACATATGTGCATATATAATAAAGGTATCTATAATTATAAAAAAACATTTATTTTTATAGTAACATATGTGTAAATATGAATGTGTGAGTATATATATGTATGTGTACGCGCGCACACACCCACCCACACACACACACACACACATATATATATATATATATATATATATATTATGTATATATAATAAAGATTTCTATATTTATAAAAATTATTATAAAAATATTTATTTTTATAATTGTGTGTCAAATATGTAAGTGTGTGGGCGCGTACACATACATATATAGATAATAGCGTGTCAAATTGAATCAAACCTGTTGATTTTCTTTAAATTTCAGTTCGATTCTATCGATTTTGAAAAAAAATTGAATTTTAAAATTAAAAATCGAACCAAAAAGCGAATGAATACCTCTATGTGTGTGTATGTATATAGACACACACTTATTATTTATCTACTTACATACTAATTATAAATATTTCATATATAATTATAATTTTTTTATAATTAGTATGTGTGTGTATGTGACTATGTATGGCACGTGTTCATTCAAAATATGAGTATATATAATTGGTATATAAAAATAATATGCATATATATGTGCATATATAATAAAGGTGTCTATATTTATAAAAAATATTTATTTTTATAGTAACATATGTGTAAATATGAATGTGTGCGTATATATGTATGTGTACGCGCGCGCACACACATATATATATATATTATGTATATATAATAAAAGTTTTTATATTTATAAAAATTATTATAAAAATATTTATTTTTATAATAGTGTGTCAAAATATGTAAGTGTGTGTGCGCGTACACATACATATATAGATAATAAAGGTATCTATATCTATAAAAATTATTATAAAAATGTTTATTTTTATAACAGCGTGTCTAAATATGTATATATATATATATATATATATATAATTCCTAATTATATATTAAATATATATATCAACACATAATACCTATACTTATATATATATCTCAAAACATAATAGCTATACTTTTAGTTATTTAAAGTTTATTTTTGGATTTTGTTATCATTTTGTGAGTAAATTGTGAAGTTTATTATGGTTTAAATTTGTTGTGATTTATATAATTTAATTATTTAGTTCATAAAATTTGTGGAGTTTATTTTGTTATAATTATATTGAAATTTTAATGGTGAATGCATTTTATTCAATTTTTATAAGTTTTTATTTTATTTTTTAATTTTAAGTCTAATTCCCCATTGAGACCCTGCAAGCCCAATTGGTCCCTTGCTTCCCAATTGGACCAAGGGCCGGGATTCTTGCTTTTTCCCGTATTAGAGATGGATCAAAATGGGGGAGACGAGGCCAAGGCTGGGATTTTTAGTCCCCGGCCTAGCCCAGCCAGTTGCCATTCCTAGCTAGGATTAAAGTTGTATTCGAATATGAACAAATCGAGCGTTATATTTTCGAGCTCGAGTTCCAATATAATCGAACGCTGTTCGAGTTCGTTCGTTTATTATTCGAGCTCAAATTCATGTTCGAGTTCGTTCGATTATTGTTTGATAATATTCGAGTTCGTTTAAATTCGAGTTCGAAAAACTCAAAAAACGAATTCGTTTAAGTTCGTGTTCAAGCTCACATTTTCAAGCTCGAGTTCCAATATAATCGAACGCTATTTGAGTTCGTTCATTTATTATTCGAGCTCGAGTTCGTGTTCGAGTTCGTTCGATTATTGTTTGATAATAATCGAGTTCGTTTAAGTTCGAGTTCGAAAAACTCGATTAACGTTCGAGTTCGTTATTTTATATTTTTTGTTTTAAAATTTATTAAAATAATAATTTTAATTAAAATAATTGAATATTATAATATTAAATAAATATATAATAATATTGATATTAATATTAATATTATAATTATAATATGAGATTTATTAAGACTAAATCTTAATATTATAAAATATAAATAAAATAATTAATATAATATAAGTAATTTTAAAATATATAATATGTTCGCGAACGTTCAAATATGTTCGTGAACATGTTTGAACTCATTCATTTATTATTCGAATTCAAGTTTGTGTTCGAGTTCGTTCGTTTAATAAACGAACGAATTCAAATGAGTTTTTATTATCAAACATTCTATTCGTTTAGTATATGTTGTGGAACAAGTGAACCTACATGAACAAAGTCAACATTCAATTTACTGCATTTTTGTGTCGCTCCCCGAAGACATTTAAAATAGCCAACAAACTCTGAAACCACTTCTCTTGGGCTAGTAGTTTTAGACACATGAGATTTGGTCACCCATGTAATAAAGTTCTTTTTATTCCTCCTATTGACCAAACCATGAAAATACTGGGCACCCCTATCAGCACGTACAACATGGGTACTCTTTGCAAGCCGGCGATACACATTCAATTCAACATCTGTAAGTCTCCAGGCCTCTTTCTTTTCTTCCTTGCACCGATTAATCAATGCTTCATCATTCGGATTTTGGATAAGGTTCTCCTGAATCAGTTCCACTACCTGCTTAGTTTTTACGACTCTTGCCGATAGGTGAGAAAAATCTTATTGAGTTTAGCTACCGGAATTCCCCCCTTCAGTACCTTGAGTTTCTTATAAAGAGCAAACTGCTTAAAGCCCTCCATTCAAAGTTGCCATGCTATTCTTAAGGAATTTGAAAGGTTTCGATTTCGTCTTATCTGTTTGGTGAAGCATCCAAAGGCATGGTGAATAATCCGACACATCTATAGTAGCTTTAAAAAGAGATCGGAACCACTCCGAATTACCCATAATCTTATCCAGCTTAGACCATAACCTATTATTAGTCCAAGTATATATATAGAGGTCCTGAGAAAGGAAGATCAGCTAAGTCCCCATAAATACAAAAATCAGAAAAGTCCTTCAATTCATAAGCTGTTAGCGAAACACCATTCATCTTTTTGGATTGCAACTTGTAAGTGTTGAAGTCCCCTATCAAAATCCACAGACCATTAATTGTTGCTACCATGTCAAGTAAACAAGACCAGAGTACACACCTTGCTACTATGGTATTAAGAGCATAGACAAAAGAAAACTAAAACTGCAGTTTAGAAATCTTGCAAGTTATTCTGCAAGTAATAACTTGTTCAACAAGTTCACTATGTCAATGTCAACAGTGGCCTTATTCCACCCGCAAGTCAAAGTTGTGACAGAAAAAACATACTGGAAATCTGAGATTCATCACTTTCTCAAGGTTTTCAGTAGATAATTTAGTTTCCAATATACCAAATACATCAGCACAATGCCTATAGACGAGGTCTTTGACACTATATTGTTTGAGGGCTTTATGAAACCCTCTGACATTCCATGAACTGACTCTCACTGTTGACTAATTAGTGTTATAGAAGCACGAACTTTGTTTTAAACTTTCTCTGTTATCTTCCTCCAAGCAGTATTGGTGAACTTAGCAGCAAGAATAGTTGCTTGTCCAACCTTAACCGCAGCATTTGGGACTCTCACAATTTCCTCATTATTGTTCCCTTCAGTTTTTTCCGCTTTAAACCTCGCACGACTATGGGAATTTGATTTTCCACCTCTACGATTGGAACTCTATCTCTCACTGTAGGGCGTTCTACTCTGTACTGGAAGGCCTTAGGGCAGTTTACACCACTTCTAGCATTCTCCCTTACTGAGCATTCCTTGTCACCAGTAGCCACATTCTTTCCCTTGCTAGCCGATCTGGCTCGGCCGCGTGAAACCCAGTTGGTAGAATTTCTTGGTTGCTCCTACTTCGAAGAATCAGCTGTATTATCTCCCTCTACATTGGGCCCTTTCCTTTGTCAACTATTGGACCACCCTTACTAACAGCAGGAGTATCATCCTTCTTGTCCCTAGTACCCCGCTCTTTGGCCTTCACAGCGGAAGTACTTTATTTACCCTGATCTTTTGTGGAATAGTTTTTCTTCATATGGGGCTCCTGCCGGTTATACATCTTATCACCAAGGCAACCTTCCAAATTGTGACCAAACTTACAGCACTTCCTGCAGTAAAAAGGTTCAAATTCAAACTTGATAGGTTGATGTTTTACCTTCCCTAAGGGCAGCTTAATTGCAACAGACCTAACCAATGTTTGGCCGCATCCACTTCCACAAGCACATGAGCATGAGAAAGGCACTCCATCTTTGCTATTAACATGTTTGTCATAATTGGGATCTCCACATCGAGAATTTCTTGCATGGACCCGGTCCACAACCCCACCTATGGACCAGGTCCTCCTGTAAACGACACCTGTCATGGCCTAGTTTTTACCTTCCAATTCCATTGTTTTCGTGGTTTTTTTTTTTCCTTCTCCTGCAAAACCAAACCATGGTTAAGCAGAAGGAAGACCGAATCATGCAGAAGGAAGACTGAAGACTCAAAATTTTGAGAAATTTCGCCAAAATCTGTGCAGAGGCCTTCTCACACTTTCGACCACTCCGTACTCTCTCGGTCTACTCTTCACCACAAGCATTCTCTCTCTACTCAGTCACCGACCAACTGTCTCTCTCTCCCTCTACCGAACAGCTACAACATGGCAATGCCATCTAGCCATCAGCAATGTCGACCAGATCTGTGACGCATAGTTTATTTAATAGCAATGTCGACCAGCTCCAATACTTCCACCGGATTGAGGTTAATCTGTCCGCTTAACATTCGAATCTGTCCTTAATTTCACGATATTATAAACCAGGTAATAATCTACATTACTCTCCATGGTTCTGATTCCATGATATTATGTGCTCTATCCTTGCATTTGATGCCTCTTATGTTATAAAGTTAAAATTAACTGTTATTAATATATTTTTTAGGGGGGGTGGAGGGGGAGGAAGGTAAGGTTGCTATAAAGCTGCTATTGTTCTGCTTTTTATTTGAGTCTGTTGTTGAATTTAAATACTAGTCATGCCTTTAGATTGTTAATTCTTTGTATTGGTTAAAGGAAGTCATTCTTCATAGTTATTAATTTATTTGCAAATATTATTTCCTTTAATCTGCAATCTGTTTGGCATGTTTAGCTGTGTTGTCCTTATACGTCTTTATACTATGCTGTTCTTATACGTTTTCAGCATTTGACATTTTCCTTTTTGATAGAAATAGTCATTCTTTGTAGCTGTCCTTATACTCTGTTGTCATTATACATGTTCAGCATTTGGCATTTTCTGGTTTACCATCAATATTTGAAAAGGGAGATGAGTAGCTACGGAGATAGTATATATGCTAATGATGGCTCGAATGATGAGGTTCAGTTTGTACAACAAATTGATATTGAAGATGACACGGAAGGTGTTCAAGTATTGCATGAGACAAGAGATGAATCAAAAAATCAAGTTGATGGTCATGATGGTATTATCGAAGAATTGGAAAGAAAACTTGTGAACACTGTTGTGGATTCACAGGAGGCAGCATATGAATTGTACTGTGAATACATGCATGCTTGTGGCTTTAGTGTGAGGAAGGGAAAGCAATACTATATCCAAGGGACAAAGAATATTAGATCCAAAGTATTTTTTTGTTCGAAGTAAGGAATAAAAAAATATGAAAATGAGAACGGCATTTCTCATGAAAGGTTGGAGACTAGAATTGCTTGCAAGGCCTTTGTCCAATTTGAGGTTGATTCTAATAGAAAATGGAGGAGAGTTGCGGTAGGCTTGTGACGGCCAGCGTAAAACATAGTCACATCTATGACATGAACCAATCGATTGACTTCGTGGGGGCGTTCCCTACTCAGCGACGCGCTGCACTTCCTAGACCCGGGTGTAGTGATAAATATGCGAGGGTTGCTAGGTCATTGCCCGGAAGCAACGCGCCATGTCGGTCCCCGGATGCGGTGTCAAATATGCAAGGGTGTAGGGTAAAAAAGACAGTCTATAGGGATAGGATTCGTCTAACTACATGCACTACAGGAAAAATCGCGATTTGCGACGAATTTTTTGCGACGGTTTCAATACCGTCGCTAATAGCGACCAATTTGCGACGATTTTCAAACAAGTAGCGAGTTGACCAAAACCGTCGCAAAACCGTCGCAATTTGCGACGGTTTTGCGACGGCCAAAATACCCGTCGCAATTCGTAGCAAAATCATCGCTATTTGCGACGGTTTTGCGACAGTATTTATGTCCTCGCAAATTGCGAGGGTTTTGCGACGGCGAGTTATTTTAAAAAAAATATTTTTAAATAAATTTTCAGATCGTCCGTCGCAAAACCCTCGCAATTTGCGAGGATTTTGCGACGGCTAATAAACCCTCGCAAATTGCGAGGGTTTTGCGACGGCAAGTTATTTTTTAAAATAATATTTTTTAAAAAATTTTTTGAACGTCCATCGCAAAACCCTCGCAAATTGCGAGGGTTTTGCAACGGCAAATAACACTCGCAATTTGCGAGGGTTTTACGACGACAAATTATTTTTTAAAAAAATATTTTTAAAATTTTTGAACGTCCATCGCAAAGTCCTCGCAATTTGCGAGGGTTTTACGACGGTAGTTAGCCCTCACAATTTGCGAGGGTTTTGCGACGGTAATTTATTTTTTTAAAAATATTTTTTAAAAAAAAAATTGAACGTCCATCGCAAAACCCTCGCAATTTGCGAGGGTTTTGCAACGGCAAATAACACTCGCAATTTGCGAGGGTTTTACGACGACAAATTATTTTTTAAAAAAATATTTTTAAAATTTTTGAACGTCCATCGCAAAGTCCTCGCAATTTGCGAGAGTTTTACGACGGTAGTTAGCCCTCACAATTTGCGAGGGTTTTGCGACGGTAATTTATTTTTTTAAAAATATTTTTTAAAAAAAAAATTGAACGTCCATCGCAAAACCCTCGCAATTTGCGAGGGTTTTGCGACGGCAAATAATCCTCGCAATTTGCGAGGGTTTTGCGACGGATATTTAATTTTAAAAAATATTTTTAAAAAAAATTTGAACGTCCATCGTAAAATCCTCATAATTTGCGACGGCCAATAAACCCTCTCAATTTGCAAGGGTTTTGCGACGTGCAATTTATTTTTTAAAAAAATATTTTTAAAAAATTTTTTGAACTTCCATCGCAAAACCCTCCCTCGCAATTTGCGATGGTTTTGCGACGACAAATTATTTTTTAAAAAAATATTTTTAAAATTTTTGAACGTCCATCGCAAAGTCCTCGCAATTTGCAAGGGTTTTGCGACGGTAGTTAGCCCTCGCAATTTGCGAGGGTTTTGCGACGGTAATTTATTTTTAAAAAAAATTGAACGTCCATCGCAAAACCCTCGCAAATTGCGAGGATTTTGCGACGGCAATAACCCTCGCAATTTGCGAGGGCTTTGCGACGATCGATTAATTTTTAAAAAAATATTTTAAAAATTTTTGAACATCCGTCGCAAAGTTCTCGCAATTTGCGAGGGTTTTGAGACGAATTCTCGGCTCTCGCAATTTGCGAGGGTTTTGCGACGGTCAATATTTTTAATTAAAAAATAAATAAATGGAAAAATGTATAGAAAGTCTCAAAACCCCAATTCGTCGCAAATTCATCACTAATTGCGACGAATTTGCGAGGGTTTTACAACAAAATAGGGTTTTAATCTTTTTTTTTTAAATTTCTTTATATGTTTATGTGATGGTGTATTTTGACAAATTTACTGAAATATTTTTAATAACATGTCTCAATTAGTGCATTTTATTATAATTTTGTATATGTAATTATGTCATGTTATACACCTAATGTATTGCATAAGTAAATGTATATAGTTAATTATGTTATATTATATACTTATTCTAATATATAAGTATATGTATATAATGTATATAAGTATCTGTTTAGTTTAATATATATATATATATATATATATATATACACACTATAACATGTAGGTATATATATACATATGTCTAATTTTTTAATCTATCACTTTGATTAAGTAGTGTATAAAGAAAAATAATTCAAATACTGTTATTATTGTTGATATCACTAAAAAAATTATGAAATTTATAATGTAGAGATCAATTTGTAATGTTCTTCGTCTCCTACATGTTAATATATATTATACTAATTTAGCTATGTATATACATATGTCCAATTTTTTAATATATCTATTTTGTTAAGTAGTGTATAAAATAAAATATGTAAAGAAAAACAATTCAAATATTGTTATTATTGTTCAGATTACTAAAAAAAAATATTGAAAATTATAATGTAGAGATCGATTTGTAATGTTATTCACCTCGAACATATTAATATATATTATACTATATAGTTATATATATACATATATCTAATTTTTTTATCTATTTATTTGATTAAGTGGTGTATAAATTAAAATATATAAAGAAAAATAATTTACATAATAATATTATTATTAGAATCACTAAAAAATAATAAAAATTATAATGTATAGATCGATTTATAATATTATTCGTATTAATTTATAAGAAATTAGCGAGGGTTTTATTTTTTCGTCACAAATTGCGACGAAATAGCTAGAAATTTAAAAAAAATTAAAATTTTCCAAAATTTTTCACTCCCTCTTTTTTTTTTTTTTTCCCTCCTTCTTCCCCCTTCCTTCTTCCTCCTCAACTCCCCTCCCTCACCTCCCTCAAGGCCCCCCCCCCATCCCGCGCCCCCCTCCCGCTCCCCCCTCCCTCATCCCGGCGCCCCCCTCCCGCTCCCCACTCCCTCTCCCCGCCGGCGACCCCCCCCCATCCCGCGCCCCCTCCCGCTCCCCCTCCCTCATCCCGCGCCCCCTCCTCGCTCCCCCTCCCTCATCCCGCGGCCCCCTCCCTCAACTCCCCCCATCCCGCGCCGCCCCCCTCAACTCCCCCACACCCCCGCGGCCCGCTCCCCGTGCCCCCTCCCTCAACTCCCCCCATCCCGCAGCGCCCCCCTCAACTCCCCCCTGCTCTTCCTACCCCCTTCAGCCCGCCTCCTCGATCGGCGCCTGCCATTCTCGTGCTATCGTCGTTGTCGTTGTCTGAAGCTGATTCGTTTGGGTAAGTAGTTAGAATTTATCTCTTGAGCTTCTTCATTATCTTATAAACTTTGGGCAGATTTGCATTTCCCTGAAGCTTTGAAATTTGGGCGATTATTTGTGAATGAGCGAGTTTGAATTGATGTATAAAAGTTGTATTGATGTTGGGGTTGAGTTTGAGGAGATTGTGAGTGACATGATGGTGGTTTGATGTGAGATTATTGATTTAAATTTGGAATTATGAACTGGAATTGCTAAATTGTTAGTTGGAATTGTTGTCCTTTTTAAACATTCAATGTGTTTTGATCTATACTTATAGTGCACTCTTTTTTACCCTCGTTATAAAAAAATTACTACTTTGATCAAATTATATGGGAACTATGTTTTAGCTATATAAACCCTTATAAATTAATTTGATTGGTTATGATGCCATAATAGGAAGGTTGATTTCGATTAGTTTAGTAATCTTATTACTTGATTATAATAATATATTAGTGTCTCTAGTGGAAGATTTAACTCTAGTAGAATGCTTTGAAGGCTCTTTTATGTGAGAAATCCGTTTCCTTAGATTATGAAGATGTAGGAGGTGCGTGTTGTTCATATAAATTGCCTTTTTATTGAATTCAAATGTTGGATTCCCCGTGAGTAATGGGTGATTACTCCTCCTGGGTAATGGGTGATTACCCCTAGTTATCCTTTTATTTATTTATTTATTTTTTGTATAAATGAATGATCTGTCTTTGTTGTTTGCAATTGCATTTTGATTGTATAATTTTGAGGTGGCCTTGTGCCTGGAAAATGTCCAATTACATGGGAGACTCTGTCAAATTTTTTTTCAAAATCTGCCTCTACTTAATGTGGAATAGAATAACTACCCTTATCTTGGAGTGTATTATTCGATTGAGCATGAGTATATATCCCATAATAGCATTATTATTAAAAATAATATTGCTAATAAGAATAAGAATAGGAGTAATGAAATGAGTAATAATAATAATAATTTCATATATAGGTCGATGTTAATAATAGCAGGAACAATATACGTTATAGAGAGAGTTTAAACAAATATAAACATTGGAATGAAAATAAATAAAATGTTATTATTTAACCATTGGAATGTGTAAAATAAGAATATAATTAGCTTTAATAGTATTTAATCTTAATCAAATTCCTCAATTAAGATTAAATACTTGGTTAAAACGTATATATTGAAGGTGTAATCTGTATCCAACGATAGCAATTGTAAATTCTATGTTTTGGACCTCTTTTTGTTAGATAATAGAAAGGAAAATGTAATTATACTTCTCTTCCTTTTGTTTAAGGGGTGATTTTAATTATTGAGTTGATTGTTCTTTTCTCTCATTTAGACGTCATGGAGGATCGTAGTTGGATGTATAGAAGGCACGCTTCGGGTGTAAAAGGGATCACTATTGAATTTGAGGAAGGGGTTAAGGCTTTTTTGACATTTGCCTTATCAAATGCAATGTCAAGCGTAATTAGATGCCCGTGTGCAAAATGTAAGAATAAAAAGTACCTAGATCCAAGACAAGTTAAGCTCCACCTGTGGAAGTCCGGATTTGTGCCTAGGTATTACCGGTGGACATGTCATGGTGAGCCATTCGAGTGTCCCTCAAGTGTGTCTACCTCAATCCCGAATCCGATTCACATCAAGAAAATCTGTCTCGCGAAATGGTCTTAGACGTAGCGGGACCCGACTTTCCCCCGAAGCTCCATCGGCAGTTCATTTTGAAGAGCCACCTAATGTGGAGGCACAAAGGTTTTACGATATGTTAAAGGCGGCGAGAGACTCCTATATGGGATGGATGCACACAACATTCGCAGCTTTCACTGGCTTCAAGGTTATTAAACATTAAGTCTGAAAATAACCTCTCGCGTAAAGCCTTTAACGATGTTGTGCAATTAATGAAAGAGGTTGTGCCTAGCAGTAATACGATTCCTGATGATTTCTATCAGATGAAAAAATTAGTGGCTGGGTTGGGTTTGCCGGTACAAAAAATAGATGTATGCAATAATGGATGCATGCTTTACTGGAAAGATGACATGAATCGTAGAAAGTGTAAATTTTGTGGCCATCCTCGATATGCACAGAAAAATGTTGGGAAGAACACAAGTAGAAGGGAAATTTCATTCAAGAAGATGTATTACTTCCCGATAACACCGAGGCTACAAAGATTGTACACTTCTAAAATAACAGCTGAACACATGAGATGGCATGGAGAGAGCAGATCGGAGAAAGGCACAATGAGTCACCCTCGTGATACTGAAGCATGGCAACACTTTGATCGAATATATCCTGAGTTTGCAAAAGAAGTACGGAATGTCAAACTTGGTTTATGTACGGATGGATTCTCACCATTTGGGATGTCGGGTAAGCAATATTCATCCTGGCCGGTCATTCTCACACCGTATAATCTCCCCCCGTGGATGTGTATGAAGGATCCAATCATGTTTTTAACAATCATTATCTCGGGCCCCAAGAATCCAAAGCACCAGGTGGATGTTTATTTACAACCCTTGATAGACGAATTAACCAAATTGTGGTTTGAAGGTGTCACCACTTATGACATATCGAAGAAACAAAACTTCCAACTACGGGCGGCACTTTTGTGGACTATTAATGATTTTCCTGCATATGGTATGTTGAGTGGCTGGAGCACTGCTGGGAGACTGGCTTGTCCATATTGTATGGGCAATACAAAGTCTTTTCATCTACAAAATGGTGGGAAACAATCATGGTTTAACTGTCACCGTCGTTTCTTACCATCGGATCATCCTTACAGGAGGGATACGAGATCTTTTAGGAATGATAGAGGTTCTGAGACATCACAGCCTGTGTAATACCCTACTGGTGAAGAAATCTGGGATAGTTTGTCTAATTATGAAAAAATTACAGAAACATGCAAAGAAATTGGAAGGAGTAATGGCAGGGGAATATCTCATAATTGGGCAAAAAGGAGTATTTTTTGGGATTTGCCGTATTGGCGTACTAATTTGGTCCGACATAATATTGATGTAATGCACAATGAGAAGAATGTATTTGACAATGTCATGAATACAGTTCTTGAGGTAAAGGGTAAATCAAAAGACAATTTAAAGGCTAGACGTGACTTAGAAATTTATTGCCATAGGCCCGAACTACATGCCTTGAATGTAGCTCATATGGCCAAATTGGAGTCTGACATTCCTTTATTGTTATGTAAGTTGGAGAAGATATTTCTACCTGCATTCTTTGATGTAATGGAACACCTATTAATTCATTTGCCTTACGAAGCAAGAGTTTGTGGCCCTGTTCAATATAGGTGGATGTACCCGTTTGAACGGTAATCGAATCATTCAATCTAATTCTTTTCATAGCATGTTCGATATAAGCGTGTGTGACTGAAGTCGTATTTTTTTTTAAATGACAGGTATTTGCATCAATTGAAAATCAAGGTGAAAAATAAGGCTAGAGTTGAAGGGTCAATCTGCAATGCTTATCTAGTTGAGGAAGCATCCACTTTATTCTCTTATTATTTTGAGCCACATGTACAAACAAAACGTACAATTCCAGCGCGTAATGAAGAAGGAGAATGATTAGAGAGGGTGCAAGAACTCGGGTCGTCAATCCGCAATGTTCAAGGACGGGTGATAGGACGAATTCGAACTCGGTTCCTTACTTCGAAGAATTCGTTGCAGCAAGAATTTATATGTTGCTTAATTGTGGTGAAGTGCAGCCATACATTGAGTACGAGCTACTACTTCATACATTTTATACGATAAACGATACCTCATAATGATTTTGACTCATTCCATCTAATTCTAATGCATTACGAGGCATTCACGGCACACTTACGAAGTCCGGCTCCGACTATATCGGAGATAGAAATCAATAGAAGTATCGACCTTGAATTTGCGAGAATGGTTTAGTGGATATGTAAGTCTCATAAGATAATAACTTGCATTTGGAACTCCATTGGGGATTCAATGAAGTTTCATAATGCTATAACTTTCATAATTACGAGGTTAACTTGTCTAATGTTTTTTAGGTACAAGATTCGGAAAATATGGTTACAAATGAATGCTTGAGGAACTTTGCTTGGGGTCCGTCAAGACTAGTGAAATCATATAGTGGGTACATAATTAATGGTTACCGATTTCACACTCATGATTATGCGGAGGGAAAGAAAACGAGTTAATAGTGGTGTTTGCGTGAAAGGGATTGGAAATGACGCATCGGGACTCGATTACTATGGAGTGTTAAATGAGATTATTGAAGTGCAATTTCCTGGTAATCCACAGACAAAGCATTGTTCTTTTTAAATGTCACTTGGTTTGATCAAACATTGAATCGTGGTACGAGGGTACATCCGCGAGTATAATCTTGTAGAAATTAACCACAAAAGGAGCTATGCTAACTATGATCCATTTGTTCTAACTCAACAAGCTATCCAAGTGTATTATGCATCATATCCAGGGAGTAAGAGGCCAAGATCCGATTGGTTGGCGGTTTGCAAAACCAAAGCTCGACATATAATAGATGCACCCGTGGTTGATAGAGCTTATCGGGAAGAAGTAGATGCTATCGACGAAGTCGGCATATCGTTATTTGTTGATCTTGGTATTCGACGCATGAGAATGGTATGAGTGAAATGTTGGATGTTCATGATGAGGCTATAACGACAAGGGATAGTTCTCCTATAAATGAAGAGGAAGAAGATGAATGGGAAACGAGTAGCGATACCTCAGTAGATGATGATGAGTCTGTATCGGAGAATGATTCTAGTGAATAGGTCTGATTTCAATTCATTTACAAATAATATAGTTAATGGTGAGGGAATCCTGAAATCTATTGCATCATTACTATCCCATGTCAAATTTTAACTTACAATTTATTTGTTACTTGAATCTACATGCTTTGAATCTTTTAATTTTTATTATTTTAAATTCCATCACATACAATTTTGTTTCACAATTTTGTCTAATTGTCGGGAATCTCATCTCCTTCTTTTTTTTGCAGGAATCTTTCGTTTAGACTTGTACATCCCAGAGGATTTTTGTTATTCCTTATTATATTCTTTTGTGGTGTAAACAACAAGGTAGTTTATATATTGTATTGTTGCTGTATTGACAGACAATTCACAAGGACAGAGGCATTTATAATTTTTAGCTTGATTTTAACTATATCTAACATTTTAATTGGAACCCCGTGAGTGATGGGTGATCATTCCCCGTGAGTGATGGGTGATCATTCCTCTTGGGTAATGGGTGATTACCCCTAGTTATCTTTTGAATTTTTCTATATTTAAAAGATCTGTCTTTGTTGTTTGTAACAGCGTTTTGGTTGTCAAATCTTGAGGTGGCCTTGTGCCTGGGAAATGTCCAATTATAGGGGAGACTCTGTCAAATTTTTTTTAAAATTCAATTTACAAGTACAATGTTTATTTTGACATATCCATCATCAGCAAAGCATTATTATTGTATTACTTTAAACTAGCGAATAGATATAACGTTTCAATGTTATTATTCTTTTATCATTTTTATTCACGGTTATTTACATCCTTCTTTTGGAGTAGGCTTCGTCTTTATTGGTTACTTATTTTTCTTTTTTCATCTCCTTTAGCAATGTCTTCTAATGAAGGATCATTGAGGGAGGGGAGTCAGGAGGGTCAGGAGCCTTATACTCTATCCCCTACTCAGCTACAAAGGCTTTCAGTACCTCATTCATTACATGGCTCTATTGGAGATGAGGGAGTACCATCCCCGGCTTTTCAATCATCCGTCGCTTCAGCCTTCGCATTCTGTTGGGTTGCAAGTTACGGACTCCCGACCTTGGATTGTTCCACGGGGAAACGGGTAAGTAACATATTCATACTTTGTAAGATGTTGATTATTAGTTCAATTATTATTATTATTATTGAGATTAACATAACTATATTGTACATTGTCATTTCACCAAAAATAGGTTCGCTAGCTCGGACAAATGTGTCCGAGAAATTTCAAATATAATACAGACAGTACTTCATCGGTTCGTATCCGACATACACGCACGTCCCGATAACCGTGCGAGACTTATGGTTTCAAGAATTTGGGGTAAGCAATTTTTGAGTATTTTTTATCGTTTAAGTACTATATTATATGTTAATCGAAATCTTAATCATGATCATGCGAAATATTTTCGGTGGAGGGAAGAGTATGCTTCGCTAATTCGATCAACTTGGGAAAAGAAGTGTCGGACGCGATTTTCGGACATAATGTCTAGGTCGAGGAAGAGGGATGATTGGGTATGTCCTCATTGGATAGAGGCACGATATTGGAATGACATTTGCGAGTACCGGAGATCGGAGAAGTATCGAAGCTCTCATCCACCAACAAAAAGAATCGTGGGAGTAGCTGCACCCATACTGGAGGGTCTATTTCGTTCACAGAACACGAGGACCGTTTGGTAATTCACCTACATGCCTTAATTAATTATTAATCTAAATTGTTTTATTACAAATTTATGTAAGATTGTAATAATTATATTTTTGTTAACATAAATGTAGCGGGCCAAGGAGGGGAGTTCTTTTAGCTACACAGATATGTTTGAGACATTACATGTCTTTCAGAGCGGGCCACAAAAGGGTCAGTTTGTCAGTGAGCGATCTCACCAGACATTGGTACTATATAGATTAAATATGTTGAAATTCATTATACTGTGTGGCATTTGTATTTTATTTTGATAATTACTATTGACAATTCTTTTTTTTTTTTTTAGGATGAGGTGCGAAATCTCATACAGAGCACTCCTCGATCCGAGTCTAGTGACTCGTAAACTCGTTGTTCCTCTTGATGAAAAAGCCATGTTTGTAAAGGCACAAGGCGGGTTCAAAAGGGGACGAGTTTTTGGGTTAGGCTCAGAGGCGACACATGTTCGAACTAGACTGTCTCAAAGTGGACTGCATGCATCTTCTCCTACATAAGTTGATATTGGACATCTAGTAGAGCAAAGGGTTCAACAGGCTGAGCGGAGATTCAATCGACAAATAGACTTGTACCGGGACTTCATGAGGCAACAGCAGTCTGCATTTGGTGGTTGGATGGCAGCTATGTCGGACAAAATGGGTATTCCTGCACCATCTATGCCATCCATAGAGGAGATAGAAGCGCGCATTGCGGTCGCTAATGTCGAAGATGAAGATCCAAATGTTGACGATGGATTTGATCCAGCTGATGAGCACCGGGCCCACGTAGGGGCTCTCGTTCCCCTCCTCCACCCCCTTCTGCAGCTGCTCCTTCATTGCTTACATAGACTTGTTATATTTATTTTTATACTCTTTATACACTATTACTTATTTTTGTGAATTATTTTACTTTTTTAGATACTTATTATGTATTTTATATTATATTTTAATATTTAATTATATTTATTTGGGTTTATTTTTAATTTTTTATAGTATTTTTTTGGATTATGAACATAGTGTTGATATTTATTTGTATAATATTTCAGGGTTGATTTATAGGGTAATAATTTAAAATAAATATAATAATAAAAAAAATTATTGCAAAACCCTCGCAATTTGCGAGGGTTTTGCGAGGGCTCAAGTCGTGGCCCTCGCAAAACCCTCGCACCTCGCAAAACCGTCGCAATTTGCGAGGGTTTTGCGAGGGTCACAACTTGGGGTTAATTGTCCCCTCGCAAAACCGTCGCAATTTGCTACGGTTTTGCGAGGGTCACTGTTTTTCGTCGCAAAACCGTCGCAAAAATTGTTCCTCTGGTGAAGTTTGACCAAAAAATATTCGTCGCAAAATCCTCGCAAAATCGTCGTAAATAGCAACGAATTTTTTTTTGCCCTCGCAAAACCGTCGCAATTTGCGACGGTTTCCCATGGCCGTCGCAAATTGCGACGTCGTTTTTTGCGACGGCTAAAACCGTCGCAAAAACGGTCAACGATGGTTTTGCGACGGTTTTTTGCCGTCGCAAATGGCGATTTTTCCTGTTGTGATGGAATATAGGATCTTTGACCGATAGATTGACAGAGCTAGTTGAGGTAATGCGAAGGAAAAAGATTAGCATTTTGTGTCTTCAGGAAACCAAGTGGGTAGGTGAGAAGGTGAGAGTAGTCGCTCCATAGGGTTATAAGCTTTGGTATTCAGGTAGAGTTAGAAATAGAATGGAGTCGGGATTATTATTGATCGTAAGTTTATTGATGATGTGGTTGAAGTACAGAGGAAAAGTGATAGGATTTTGAGCATCAAGATCATGATTGGCGGCGAGATTACTAATGTTATTAGTGCGTATACGCCGCAAGTAGGACTCGATGATTCGGTTAGGCAACAGTTCTGGGATGATTTAGATGAGATTGTCCAAAGTGTACCGTGTGTAGAAAAGCTTTTCATTGGTGGTGATCTAAACGGACATGTAGGTACTAATAAAAGCGGGTTTGAGAGTGTTCGTGGAGGTCAGGGTTTCGGAACTAAAAACGAAGCAGGAACTGCTATTCTTGATTTTATCTTGGCCTATGATTTGACCATAGCAAATACTTGGTTTAAGAAGAGAGATTCTCACTTAGTGACCTTTAGAAGCGGGTTAAATGCCAGTCAGATAGACTTCTTTATTATCAGGCGTAGGTTTCATAGTGGGTGTACGAATTGTAAAGTTATTCCAGGTGAGAGTGTAGTTACGCAACACAGGCTATTGGTCCTCGATTTTAATTTTAGGAAAAATAGTAAGCAACAGAATTTTCGAGTTGACCCTAGGATTAGGTGGTGGAGGCTTCAGGGGGATGAAAGAATAGCCTTTGTCAATAAGGTAGTTGAGGCGGATAATTGGTCTTCTGATATGGATTCGGATCCAGATACTATGTGGAGAAAGATGGCTCAATGTATTAGGACGGTAGCTAAGGAAGTGCTTGGGGAATCTAAAGGAAAGATACCTCTTAACAAGGATGTGTCATGGTGGAACAACGAAGTGAAAGAAGTCATAAGGAGTAAAAGAGAGTGCTATAGAAACTTAGGAAGGTGTAGGAGTGATGAAAATTTTGAGAAATATAAGGTCGCGAGAAGAAAAGCTAAAGAAGCTGTCAGAAACGCAAGAGCTATAGTTTATAAGGATTTATATGAAAAGTTAGATACCAAAGACGGAGAGAAGAATACATATAAACTGGCGCGTTATAAGGAGAAGAAGACGAGGGATATAGGTGTAGTGAAATGTGTAAAGGACGAAAACCACAATGTTTTAGTTAAGGATGAAGAAATAAAGGAGAGATGGAGATCATATTTTGATAAGTTATTCAACGGGAGTCAAGTCCAAGTTCCGAGTGTAGGTAGCCTGGCGCTTTCGAACGAAAAGGTTAACCGTGCATGGATTCGTCGTATTCAGAAGCATGAAGTCTGTGATGCCCTTAAAAGGATGAGTCCAAAAAAAGCTATAGGACCGGATGGTATACCAATCGAGGTTTGGAAGTGTTTAGGAGATATAGGTATTACGTGGCTGACAAGTCTGTTCAACAAGATATATAAAGTTAATAGGATGCCTACAGAGTGGAGGAAGAGTACTCTGATTCCTCTGTACAAGAATAAAGGAGATGTCCAGGATTGTGCCAATTACCGTGGGATTAAACTCATGAGTCATACTATGAAGCTTTGGGAGAGAGTGATTGAACAAAGATTACAGGGCATTATACAAATTTCAGATAATCAGTTTGGTTTTATGCCTGGGCGTTCCACTACGGAGGTAATTCATTTATTACGGCAAATGATTGAATATCATAGGGAAAGAAAGAAAGATTTACATATGGTATTTATTAACCTGGAAAAAGCCTATGACAGGGTTCCTAGAGAAGTAGTTTGGTGGGTGCTGGCCAAGAAAGGTGTATCAATAAAGTATATTACTCTCATTAAATATATGTATGAGGGAGCATGTACAAGTGTAAGGACTGGCGCCGGAGTAACTGCAGAATTCCCTATTAATATCGGAGTGCATCAAGGATCAGCGCTTAGCCCTTTCCTCTTTGCAGCCGTTATAGATGAGTTGACCTGTACTATACAGGAGGTTGTGCCACGGTGTATGTTGTTTGCAGATGATATTGTATTAATTGATGAGGCTAGAGCCGGTGTAAATGCTAAATTGGAGTTATGGCGGCAGACATTGGAATCCAAGGGTTTCAGAATTAGTAGGAGTAAAACAGAGTATATGGGATGCAAGTTTAGTGGTAGTAGAAACATAGCCCAGAGTGTAACTTTGGAAGATAGAGATATACCGTTAGTTGATTGTTTTCGCTATCTAGGATCTATTATTTAGAAAGACGGAGAGCTCGATAGCGACGTTGCACATCGAGTTAAGGCGGGTTGGTTGAAATGGAGGAGTGCGACTGGTATTCTTTGTGATCGTAATGCACCGTTGAATTTAAAGGGAAAGTTTTACAAGGCAGTCGTACGACCTGCTTTGTTATATGGTACGGAATGTTGGGCAGCTAAAAGGTGTCATATTCAAAAATGAAAGTAGCTGAGATGCGTATGTTACGGTGGATGTGTGGATATACTAGGAAGGATAGAGTTAGAAATGAGATCATTAGGGAAAAGGTGGGTGTGGCATCTATTGAGGAAAAGATGAGAGAAAGTCGTCTGCGTTGGTTTGGACACGTTCAGAGAAGACCGAGGGATGCTCCTGTTAGGGCGATGGAGAGAGTGAAGCAGGATAGGTTAGACAGAGGTAGAGGTAGAGGTAGGCCTAAAACGACATGGATAGAAGTAATTAAGAGAGATATGTCTTTGTTAGATTTGGATGAAAGTATAACGTTTGATAGAAGAAAGTGGCGAGAGAGGATTCATGTGGATGACCACACGTTGCCTGACGTTGGTTCATGTAGCCGACCCCAAGTTACTTAGGATTAAGGCTTAGTTTGTTGTTGTCTAATGGAAAATGGAAAGTAAATAAAATACAAAATGATCATAATCACGAGATGGCAAAGACATATGAACTGCATTTGCTTAGATCAGCTCGACGTATAACAGAAGCCCATGGAGACCATTGAGTCTCTAGTCAGCTCTGGAATCAAGACTTCTCAAGCGTTTTCTTACTTGTCAAAAGAAAGTGGTGGTGTTAGAAGCATCGGTTTTTTGAAGAATGATGCATATAATGAACTTAACAATCGAAGAAATTCAATAATTGAAAAAGGGGATGCTCAAAGTCTTGTAAATCACTTCAAACAAAAAGTAAATCAAGAGAAGATGTTTTATTGGGATGTGGAGTTGGATGACGAATGAAGAATTCACAACTTTTTTTGGAGAGATGGAAGATCTCAAATTGATTTTGATTACTTTGGTGATGTAGTTGTTTTTTATGCTACTTATGGGACCAATAGGTACAACTTGATTTATGCACCTTTCATTGGAGTGAACCATCACTGGCAAACTATAATGTTTGCATGTGCATTTTTATCGGATAAGACTTCATCTTCATTCGAGTGGGCATTTAGATCCTTTTTAGAGTCGATGGACAACAAGCAACCTATTACTTTTACGACGGACCAAGACTATGCAATAATGAAAGCTGCCAAAACAGTATTTCCGGATAGTCAACATTGGTTGTGTTTGTGGCATATTTGCAAAAACGCTCCATCATACTTGGGTGGCCACAATAATGACAATGGCTTTCAAAATTTGTTCCACAAATGTTTGACAGGGTGTGAGACAGAGGAAGAGTTTAAGCAGACATGGGCTAAGATGATTGCAAACTATAATTTGGATGGCCATAAGTGGTTGGACGATTGTATAATTTGAGGGATAAGTGGTGCACGTGTTTTTCGAATGAAACATTCAGTGCAGGTTCAAAACATCACAAAGAAGTGAGAGCACTGATTAGTGTATTAAATGGGATGTCGAGTAGAACATGTTCATTGACTAAATTTGTTCTTGAATTTGAGCGAAAACTTAGGGAATGGCGCCAAAATGAAACAAAAGCTGACTTTACTTATGCACAAGGCAAGCCTCCACTTTTAATACAGTCTAGTACAATGTTATAGCAAGCTGCCCAATTTTATACTCACAAGCTATATAGGTTTTTCGAGAAGAAATTTATGGCCATATGTGTTTCATCATCCAAAGAAGAAGAAGTTCTTGAAGAATCAATCTATAGCTTCAAAGTGACTGTGGAGACTAAATGGGGAGATCCAACAAGTACAGTAGTTATCAATACAAAAGATTTATCTATCAAATGCAGCTGTAAGAAATTTGAGAGCATGGGTATACTTTGTACACACGCATTGGCAGCTTTGAAGACAAAGAATATTGCAAAAATCCCGGATTCATATTTGTTGAAAAGGTGGGGCAAAAATGCTAGAAAGCGTGTAAGTGATGTGGATCAAAATAAGATATTCAGCATGCAAGGTACTGATTCGGACATTGTCTTCACAAATCGAGCCATGAAGTTTGCTTACAGTGTTGTTAGCAAATGCGGATCTCACGATGCAAGTAAGCTTATTTTATGGCAAGCACTAGAAAGTGCCAATCAAAAGCTGGATGAATATTGGAAAACACATGCATTGAAAGATTCACAATTTGGAATTAGGGATAATAGAGTGCAGAACAATAGGACTTCAGCTTGTGAAGATACCAATGAGTGTGAGATTGTTGTCCAAGATCCCAATCGAATAAGAGCAAAGGGCAAACAAGGGGGTAAGAGACTTAAAGGCCATTTTGAGAAGCGTCAAAAAGCTTCTTCACTAAGGGGTGGCCATAACCAAGGTTTTGCGGTTTTTTTTTTTTTACAAAATTTAGTGTGTCTTGCTTGATTTACTGAATTTTGTGGTCTTATGCAGGAAAAAGAAAAAAGTCACAAGCTTTTACTGGGCAAGATGGAACCCAAAATACCCCTGAACAGGTTCTTTTGCCATTGAATGAAGAAACAAGCACAGCAGTCTCAGATACACTAAATGGTGGCTGGAATTATGAAGAGGTTGTCCTTCAATCCTTATTTTTAAATTTTTTAATGATGGTTTGTGATTCGTTGAAAGAATCTGACTTCATTTTATATGTTGTCTTTTCTTGAAAGTTGTTGCTTCGTATCCGTCGTTTTCATCCATGTTACAAGCTTATAATGCACTTCATAGTAGTGAAATGGTAAGTAATGGGGTAGCTACATTCATTTTTATTTGAAGCTGATTCGTTGAAAATTATACATCATTTAAATTATTTATTATTGACTATTAACAGGATGATACAAACGAGAGTATTTTAGATGCAACCCAAGATGATGATGCCTAGTGCATTGATGCTACAGCGTTCAAGTTAAAGCAGAAATGTGATTGTCATTTGATGGTTGAAGTCCGTTGTTGTTGTGTATTTGACTAGTTTGACAATGTATTGGATACTATTAATGAATTTTGTATTGTATTGGAGTTTAGTATGAATGTTGCTACCAGTGTTGGTTAGATTTCCATTTGTTTCCATTTCCATTTAGTGCAATGTATCTGTACACTGTTTTTGTGAATTTTGTACTGTATTGTATTGAAGTCCGTTGTTGTTGTGTATTTGTGGATTTTGTACTGTATTGTGTATTTGTGGATTATCTGGTGCAGTATTATTTTTTTTTATTTAAGCTGTTTTTTTTTTTTTGCATTTTTGTGCAGTACATTAGGTTTATTTTTGTACAGTATTTGTGCATTTTTGTGCATTTTTTTGGCATTTCTGTGCAATATTTTTGCATTGTTTTTGTGCATTATTATGCAGTATATTTGTTTGCACTGTTTTTGTGCAGTATTTTTTTTCACTGCTTTTCGCTTATTTTTGTGCAGTATCTGTGCATTCTTGGCATTTTTGTGCAGTATATTTGTGCAGTATATGTGCACTATTTTTGTGAATTTTGTACTGTATTGTATTGAAGTCCATTGTTGTTGTGTATTTGTGCATTATCTGGTGCAGTATTTTTGTGCTTATTTAAGCTGAATTTTTTTTTTTTTTTTTGCATTTTTGTGCAGTGCATTAAGCTTATTTTTGTACAGTATTTGTGCATTTTTGTGCATTTTTTTGGCATTTCTATGCAGCATTTCTGCACTATTTTTGTGCAGTATTTATGCACTGTTTTTGTGCATTTTTGTGTAGTATATTTGTTTGCACTGTTTTTGTGCAGTATTTTTTTCACTATTTTTGGCTTATTTTTGTGCGGATCTGTGCATTCTTGGCATTTTTGTGCAGTATATGTGCACTGATTTTGTGCATTTTTGTGCAGTGCATTAGGCTTATTTCTGTGCAGTATCTATGCACTGTTTTTGTGCAGTATCTGTGCATTTTTGGCATTTCTGTGCTTTTGATGTGCTTTTGTGTGAAGAAAAAGCAAACGTAATATAAATCACACTACTCATACAGAACAGAACCCTACTTACACAAATACTTAAGATACTTTTAAGTGATATGGTAAAGAAACAAAAACTGTAAAAGATAGCTACCATGACAAAAGCTGAAAATGTTACAAAGCTAAAACTAAAATAACAAAGTTGAAAATGGGACATGATGTTTGCAAGACCAAACCAAATGGATATTAAAATAAAACCAAACCAAGTGGACATTAAAACAACACCAAACCAAATGGACATGCTCTAAGAGGTCATCCAATGAAACCACAAATGCATTCCCCAATAGGTCATCCAATAAACAACACCAAACCAAAGACAATGAAACCCCAAACTCATTCTCCAGTAAGTCATCCAATGAACACCACCAAACTAAAGACAATCAAACCCCAAATCCATTCTCCAACAAGTCATCCAATAAACACCAACAAATTAATGACAATCAAACACCAAATCCATTCTCCAAGAAATCATCCAATAAACAACATCAAACCAAAGACAATTAAACCCCAAACTCATTCTCCAATAAGTCATCCAATGAACACGACCAAAAAATACCATGTACACAACACCAAAAAATACACAAGGAATTTGCTAAATATAAAAAATTTAATGATTCATAGCATTATCCAACTTGTTCCAATACAAATGTAGTACAATGTAAAGAAACATCCTAATTGAAATACAGTTTTGAACATCTATGACCTAAGTTGAACATATCATCACTTTTTCAACCATCTAGAAGGTGGTTGTGGGGAAAAGGGTGGATCAAAGTATGAAGAAGATGCCCCCTTCGAATAATTTTGGTTTGTTGTGCTACTTGAAGATTCTTTGTTTGCATTTTTATAGGACAACCATGCATGCTCAGCTTCTGCAAGCAATGAAAAAGACTTGAAAAGATTTCCTCTATAACCATTCGTTGCTTTATGGTAATCTACCCAATCTTCAAATATGCCATGCTGTCTCCCTTCAAAAACAACATAGAACTTCTTTGGAGACATGTTCTGTTTCAAAATTGAAAAAAAGAAAAGATCATTAGCCATTTTACAGAGTAAGGCCCTATTCTGTTTGATGAAGAGTAAGGCATGTGAACTTTTGTCATATTTGTATAAAGTTGGAATACCCATTTTGCAGTGAATTGTCTCTAGAGAACTAAAATGCTGCCTATTTTCATGTTTTGGAATCCATGCATATGGTCTTTATGCTTTTGTATTTAACAAAGAAAGCTCCACTTAATGTCAGCCCAAAATGTTGGCATATTATGAAGTACTATGAGCATTTAATTCCCAAGTTGTATGGGATGTATAGTGCAAAGAATATGAACAACAAAAAGAGCCATTCTTTATTTTGACAGCTATGCTATCATAAATTTTTGTTAACAAATATATATAACTTGTTTTAGACCTCCAGGACTAGTCTTTCACCATATGACCCCTTCCCGTAGCAGGTGTTCAGTCAAACAATTCTAAACCATATTTCAATCACTGTATACTCATATGGGAAACACAACAACCAATTGCTACTATTGTAAGCTAGAAACCATGTTTTTATTTTTTTAATGAGGAATAAGATTAAAGGAAAAGATCTAATTGCTGATATGAATGATCTATACCAAAAATACAAAAAAGATGCAGGAAATCTCTTGGTTTTACTTTTCTGTTTTAACTTGACTATCTCTCTATTGAAGCTTAATAGATGGCTATCCTATGTCATGTACCCTTGTTTTCTCTTCCTTTTTTAAGATCAGTTGCAAAAACTGATGTATATGTAATAGATGGCAGGAATCTTTGAGCTGTTTTAGACATATTTTTTACCTGAATATGCTTCAGCAAACACCGAAACCTAAGGTGTATTTTCTTGCTGGAAATCATGATATTGGCTACACAGCTCTGCACTCTCAAATGCCAGAGGTATGTGAATGTGTTGTTCACTAACTGTGTAAGCACAACTTTCTTATTTAATACATTAAGTAATTTTTAATGAAAATATGATTTTTTTTTTTTTTTATTGTTAGACCACTATGGTTATACACAAAATGGAATTTTCCTCATCCAAAGTACATTAGAGTTTGTCTTCTGTGTTTGTCTTAATTCATGGCTGGAAGAATGTTCTTCAGATCAAGTAAATCCTTTGCCATTAATCATCATAATTAACACATTCTCAAGTATTGTTCGTCACTGTCTTTATGACTATCTTTCTACAAGTTATCAGGTGCTATGAGAAAGGATTTGGAGCAAGAAACTATAGGTTTACAGTTGGAAATGTGGATTTCATTGCTATTGACTCACAGTCAGGGGATGGTAAAACTCAGAGTTGATATCTATATTTTATATACTCTACCGTTGTATTTATACTTGTAAAATTATGCGTTTCTAATGACCATATGGCTTAGAAACTTTGAGGGACATAACTAAAGAAGAGAAGTTATTCCTTTTTAAAAAGGTTGGTACCATTTATCTGTATGTGATTGAACTATATTTATCTTCATTTGCAAGAGGATTGTGCAGAATCTATGTAAGTCTCGTATAGTTTACATGAACAAACACTGTTGTTAAACAAGTCAAATACCTTATTTTTAAGTTCCTACACTTGTTAAGCATATTTCCTTTTTCTCAATTCCTTGGATATATTGTATTTATGCTTGGTATCTTTCAAATACTTGTACTTCTTGACAATGGTTACAATTCACAAAGGAAATGATGAAAGTTTATCACACTAAAAGAACAACAATACAGAACAAAAATCACCGAAATTACTAGAGTAAGGTAGCACTCACATTTGAGTTGCTCAATTCTGGGTTATAAAAGTCAAGTGCCTTCTCCATAAACAAAGGGCCAGCATGCCATGTACCACAATTCAGCTTCACAAACAGGAACAAATCCAAATGCCGCTACAGTTTCTACCAAATTTGAAAGGGTCCTTTCTACTTCTAACAGAGACCACTGCTTCAAGTTCTTCGCACTCAAGACCAATGGCAAATGGCATTACATCCTCAACCTTAGTACCCACATTTTGCTTGTATTCTTCTACTTTAACCCTCAATCAGCACTACATTCTTGTAATGTTGCGGTTAAGTTAGCAACGGAAAGAAACAAAGGCGGGTGGCAAGGGGCGGGCGGCAGAAGAGAGAAGCCGACAGAGTACAGATCTCTAACCACAGGCCGACAGAGTACCGATCTCTATGTCTCTGTCGACATTTCTGCAACCGTGAAAGAAAGGGAGAGAAGGGAGAACGAGGTCTGCCAGTGGAGAAAGACAGTTGATTGCAGAGGGAGTGCGGAGAGAGAGAGCGGCAAAGGGAGTGCACAAAGAGAGTGTGTGGTAGAGGAAGTGAGGAGAGAGAAGCCCGAATCTGATGGAATGAATATTTGCTGGAATTTTCGAATTTTGGGAATCATTTTACTAAACCATGGTTTGGTTTTGCAGGAGAAGAAAAAAAAATCAAGAAAATAATGGAATTGGAAAGTAAAAACTGGGTCATGACAGGTGTCGTTCACCGGAGGACTCGATCCACAGATGGAACCGTGAACCGAGTCCATGTAAGAATTTTCCTCAACATCCGAAGCAATTTTTCTAAGAGCCAACTGATTCCAATAGCCAAAAGGTAAAAAAAGGAAAGTCGCCCATAAAGGCATAATGCTGACATCTTCAAGATAAAAGTCAAATTCTCTTGGCATCAATTTCAACGTCAGCGTTCTGCCATAGGAAGAATAAAGACCACCTCTCAACACCACCTGTCGATCCTCATCCATTTTGACTCTGAAAATTATCCAATTGGTGGCATAGATGTAAACTCTTGACGGCACTAGCCAAGCTCGTGCTAATTCATTAACCACATTAAGGCCCAGATATCGACCAGCAAACAGTCCAATCGAGCAAAAACCCAATCTCAATTCAACATCTTTAAAATCAATTTCATCAATGACTACTGTGTCACCAGTTTTGGGAATATGCGCAAGCTTCATTCCATTGTTCTGTTTGTGGTTTCCTTAGAGAATGCTTGCCCAGGACCTAGTTTTCTCACCCTTTGCTTTGGTTTCGGGTTCATCCAAATTATCAAGAAGAGGGGGGATAGATTCTGGAATAAATGAGTCTGAAGTTTCCAGTGTAGAGCAATGAGGAGAAGTGGCCTCATTAGAATTGCTTTGGGTTACAAAAGGGGCTTGGGATTGTTTTGAAATTGAAGATCCAGAAGAGTGAGTTTTAGGGTTCTGGGCCAGCCCCTTTTTCTTTTTCTTTTTTTTTTGCCCATGATAAGGCCCTTAGAAAGTTAGTTATCCACCGTGCTAGGCTACTAGCCTAATAGAAGGTCAATTTCAAAAAAGACTCTCAAGGCAATTATTGAGGACTATTTTTTTTTTTTTAATATACAATGAGGGTCAGATTTTAGTTGGCAATTAATGACATAATTTAGCTGGAACACATGAACTCATATAAGTGCTAAAATTTAAGTTTTAATTAGGATTGGAGATTCCCTCCCTCCCCCAATTTATCTCTCATTTACAATTAAAAATATTTATTTAAAACATAAAAATTAAAAATTGAATGCCACCAAAATTATTTATGATTAAGGAAAAAAAAAACTTCTTCCCGAATTTCACAATGCCACTGCAAATATACCACCAGCATGCTCAAATTCCTACTCTTAGATCAACAAATGATTATAGTTTACAAGTTTACGAAGAACTTGTATTTGATGTTGAAAATTTGAAATTTTGATATAGAATATTTTTAGACTTGACTTCTTCTACCTTATAAATTAGCTTTTGAAATTTTCACAAGAACATGACAAATTGGTACTAGAACACCTTGATACTCCTCTAAACTTGGCCTCTTCTGGCTTATAAAGTATATAAATTAGCATTGTAATAGTGTAGCACAGGCAGTGATTCCAGGTGTTGTAGAGTTCACCCTCCCGGACTGCAATATTTGTCAGGGGCTAGGAGAGACCTAGCACGAAGCTAATTCAGGATGCTGGTATTGTAATGTTCACTACAAGGCACAGTGCAAAGCCAACCTGTAGATGTGGCCATCAAGGCTATAGAGTAAGGTAGGATGTCATGACTTTGATTTGCAAAACATATGAGATTCGTATCTCACAAACTAACATATAAAATTCTAATATAAGCTATTATAAAATCATCTCGAAGGTTTTGGCAAACTGGCTGAAGGTTGTGTTGGGAGACATTGTGGATAAGGCACAGGTAGCGTTTATAGGGAACAGACAAATGGCAGAGAATATCTTGCTAGTACAGGAACTAGTCAAAGGATATTCACAAAAAAGGATCTCTCATAGATGCACCATCAAGGTAGATCTCCGCAAGGCCTACGACAACATGGATTAGGACTTCATTTGAGATATGCGACACAATCTTGGCTTCCCCCACCGCTTTGTTCAGTGGATTCATCAGTGCATATCTACGGTCAGTTTCTCCATTTATAGAAATAGCAACCTTAAAGGATATTTCAAAGATGGAAAAGGACTCCGATAGGGAGACCCAATCTCCCCACTACTCTTTGTGATTGGAATAGAATACCTATCCCGCTAGATTAAAGTGGTCACCACTAGGCCTAACTAAAACTATCACCCTAAATGCTCTGCAGTGGGGCTCACTCATCTAGTGTTTGCTGATGATCTGCTTCTCTTTGCTAGGGTCGACGCTGGATCAGTCACACTCTTGATGGAACGCCTAAAAAAATATTAAGAGGTCTCTAGGTTAAGCTAACTCATTGAAATCCAACATCTTCTCAGCTGGCCTAACGCAGCAAGACAGGGAGTTTTTTAGAATCTCATTGGGTTCCAACACGACTCATGGCTTCACTAGCAATGACTATGATTTCTTTCGAGTAAAGCATCACAAGTGCTTTGGGGGAAAACTCTATGGATAAAAACTTAAACGCCCAAGCATTCCATGATTGCGCCATGATTGCGTGGTTAGCACTCATTGGATAGCTGTGGACAAAGGACCAGTTATCCTTCCAGGTTGAAAACCCTTTATGCCCGTTCGGATATGAAACTAATGAGACTTTGCTACACTTATTTTACTTGCCCAGTCACGAAGTACACAGAATTCAATTAGAAGATGGATCCAGTTATGGAGGGACATGTCAACCTCGACTAGTAGTCGGAAATGGTTGATCAAAGAAGGCTGAGGGACAACACGGCAATCAAAGATGAAGGCATTAGCCTTTGCATGTACAGTCTATGCCATATGGACAGCGAGGAGCGATCTTTGTAGCAACAGCGTGCCAATCGGATGACACTTGTTTAAGACGAAATTTAAGACGGACAGAAAACACTTGTTTGTGTTTGGTTGATGAAAAGGAATTGAGAGAAAATGGTTGAATGAGACAAAATAGTTTTAAACAAGTATTTTAATAGGTTAATAAATACTAAAAATTTAAAATTAGAAATCTAAAAGTTAGTAAACATTAAAAAAGAGACAATGAATAATAAATTTAGAAAGGATCCAATAGTATAATATGTATACAAATATTTTGTAATTCATAATTTAATATATTATAATTAGTAAGAATTTCAAAAAAAAAAATTAGGAGGAGTCAAGAATACAAATATTTTGTAATATATATTTAATATCCTGAAGTTAATAAGAATTTCGAAAGAATAGTAAGCCCCCTACACACAATGCGTGTCAGCCCTTGAAAGTGAGTGGTCTGCGTGATGTGGAGCTCGTGAATACGATCTGGAATGGCGGCAAAGATGTCAGGATACGGTGGAGTTGTGCAGCCTGAGTAGCGGTGAGCTAGACAGAGAAGTCATGGACAACCCTTGGAGACTCTAGCCCTTGGAGACCTGGGGTACAAGGTAGTTCTTCTGGGAGGTTATTTATTTCCCTTTTAAAACCTATTCCCATTCTTTGCCACTACTTGTGGTGGAGTAGCAGAATCTGTGGTATATGGTAGGGAAAGGGATGAAGGGAAAAGGGAATGAAAGGGAAGAAAGGGGAAGAAGAAGAGTGTGTTGGGGGTGGGTGGGGGGGGGGGTGGAAGAGGGGAGGTGCTGCCAGGAGTGGGTTCGGTAGCGGGCAGCAATGAGAACAAGAGAAAGAGAAGGGGCGGTAAGGGACAGCGGCTGAGGCAAGTCGACTTTGCAGTTCGAGTTGGATTCATTGCAACATACTTTGGCTAAGGAGTGGGGTGAAGGAACTAGAACAGAGAAATCCCACCATAAACCGGGTGGCCCAGGAAACAGTGGGGCAATGGTACTTGCTGACGCGGAAGATGAAGGGGGAAGAATAAGAAGAATATTATTATTATTATTGAACAACTCATTAATTATTAACTTATAGGTAAAATAAGGATTAAATTAATTATAGGGGCAAATATGACATTTCAATTCTTCCGGCTGAATTATTTCATGATACAATTTCTCATAGGAAAATTTTCAAGGTACACTGACCCTAAGAAAGATCATTCTAAAAGAAAATTTTGGAAACCAGCAGCCACGAAACACTACAAAATTGCATGCTATATACAAAAAGATACTACCGTTACCGTGCAGCTTCTATAGCTGCCTGTATGTCGATTGCTGCTGAAGCATTCAGCTTTGGATTAGCAAACATCATCAGAGGTACTCTCGAAGACTTTCCCCGCTCATAGATTCCATCTCTTTAAGAACCTCTTGGGCAAGTGTTTTCACTGGTAGCTCGACATCCTCCAGCAATTCACCAAGGAATGGAATGGTTTCCGGCAACAATACCAGATATTCCTCTTTCAGATTCTCCACAAGATATTTAACAATTCTAAGACCCACTATGCGGGGACGCAACTTTTCGCTGCGAGTTTGCATCAATACCTGTAAAATTTTGAATATTAAAACAGAAAGTGAGCGGTAGTTATTATTGGCATTAAAAGCCATGACTTAAAAATCCAGTGAATTTTAAGGTGATTACTTTCGGGCTTGATAACATGATGCATTTATCTTCCCCCCTTTAAATTTCACGTAACAAATCTCACACTTACCTCATGGTTCAATGGTTTCCAGAGAAGGTCTGAGCCAGCAGTTACAGCCATTTGACCAATACAGACAACCAATAAATCATCAACTTCCTTGACGGATGGTATACTTGGATGCTGATCAAGAGAAGATGGTGGATCTGTGTCCAACTGCAAGACAACTGGTTTCAGGAGAACCTAGCGAAACAAAAAAATGAAAAAACAATCGATAAGAAATCAGAACAATGGGGTGAACTCTTAAGAGACTCGACTATAGACACCAAGATAAGATGCCAACAAGCTGACTGCTAACCTGCACTACCCTTTTATTTATAAAAATACAGATTATATAGAAAATTGTGGGAAGCCCCAGAAGGAGAAAGTGGAGAATAAGAAAGGCTGCTAGAGCAATTGAAGCATTGGACAATCATTAAACCATATTTAATCACTCGACCAAGTTTATCGCATCCAACTACCATGGAAGAATCACGACTACCAAAAGCAGGTTCTATTCACCAAACAATGTATGCAATCAACTTGTAAAGCATAACAAAGTTAACGTTCCCATCTCAAAAATCAAAATTTTACACGCATTTGTGAGGATTTTTTCAAAGGACATTCCTAAATCTAATTGACTAGTCATTGGCAAGTTAACATGCAGGTTTATCAAATCTGTCATATTTAGAGGGAAAACCGATGCAAAAAGAATCTGTTGTATCCAAATGGAAGATGAAGAAGAAATAAATTAGTATCTCAATGCCAAATAAGCATCATGTCTTTGAACTGATAAATTACAGCAAAAACATATAGGAAATTACGGAGGGGGGAAAACAAAACAATGATGTTTCTTACTTGCCATCCAGAAACAATGACCCTCACTACAATTCACACACACAATGCCATAAAATATCCCATTTTCTCCATGCTAAAATCATATGTTCAATGATCCCATTTGGATAAATTTCGGAATGGAAACAAGAACTAAAATGAACAAATAGATTTTCCCATAATATCCTACCATAATAAAATAAAAGTTAAATAAAAAAACTCAAGAGATACACAGAAAACCAATACAACCAAAGCTAATTACGGATTCTAGATTTGATATAATATTTTTCCATCTTATTCTCCTTGCAAACCAAAAGCTGGAGTCAAGTCCTAAATCAGCTGTAAAAGTATCTAAATAAAAGGATTAAAGGCAACATAAGATATGTTACTCCCATGCTTTAATCCCATGAGGATAAGATTTGTTTTGCATAGCAGTTTGCAAATGGAAAGTAAGAAAATTTACTTGCCTGAAAATTTGAGTCGTCAAGAAACTTCAAGTTGCCAGTATCATAAACAAAACATTTCTGAAGAGAGGATAAAATTAAAGCTCGTAGATGCCAAGCTTCAAGAGTTAATCTTCTGTTCACATATTTTTTCTCACTGCTTCCTGCCTGAAGCTTCACCTTTTTCTTCTTTTGAGGTAAACCAACTAGAGTATCTTCAGCATCGGTAAGATGATGCACACATCCATCAAGTAAGTACTTGAAGTAGGGAACAAATAATGATCTGCAATAAATATACTACCATAAAGGACCACAACTAGGAAAGAAGCATGATTTCTGAAGGAATGATGTCCAAGCAATAAAATCATATGTAGGAATATATTTTGCAATTTTCCTTTTTTCTCTTTCTAGTGTTCCTTGAGGCTAATCGACAACCCATAACGTAACCTGCAAGTTGACATTGCAAAATATTGGTGTCTCCACCGTCAACAATCAAATCAGCATGTACTACTCTCCATATCAGATTCTGTTTTTTGGAGGTAACAAGTCTGCAAGCAATATATCCTCACGTCTTAGAAGCAATCCACATTCTGATTTGCCATGTTTCATAGACATGCCTAGGCAGAACTGTCTCTAATCCTGAAACAATATAGCCTAACAGAAAAACAAGCAAGAATGGAACCTTTGGCATCAAAGATTACTTTCTGAGAGAGGCTGAGAGAATTTTACTCTGCACAGACAAGAAAGGGAAATATAGAAGGATAGGGAACAAAAAGCGGATGAAAAATCTTTGTGCGATGATATTACAACCTTTTAGAAACAGGCAATACAGTTCTTGCACAAAGAATGGGAGTTGTACCTCCAAGAAGATGTTTTTAGGTAGAAAGGGGAGCATGCTGAAGTTTGTGGATCAAATATATAATTCGACAGATTGGTGATTTTTTACTCCACCAGAACATGACTAACTGTGATTTCAACTAATTGCTCATGATAGGTCGGATTGATAGGGCTTTGATCCACGTAAGTGCTTCATTGGAGAATGGATTCATGGGGAGAAAAGACCCAATTGAGCCAGTGCTGTCAGAAACATGTTGCATGATCTTTAACTAGTAAATCTGCCCAAGAGAGTTTTCATCATAGACAAAAAGTTCCTTTACCACATTGAATCTTTAGTCAGTTATTAAGGACCCTGTCACCATATAACGAGATGACTCGGAAGTTCTGATACGGTGGTCCATTTTTGGTTCCCACGATGTAGTTCTTTTAAGTTGATAAAAGAAAAATATAGCATATAAAATTGTCGATTAGCGATATAACCAACAAAAAACAGTTAGCCCCACTGCAAAAAGTGCACATAATATTTTTAACTTATGTCACATGAGGATAAAGTAAACAGCTTCTCTTTTTTGGGCTAAGTGAGTACAAAGTAAACAAAACCCATAATTCAATCACATAAGAATATAAGACGGTAACATAAAGACTTGAAAAAGGAAAAAAAAAAAAAGGAATAAACTAATAAAACCAACTTACTTGTCATGCCAAATTTATCATAATGAGAATTCTTAATATAAACTAGGCATGCTTTGAATATCTTATGATTCCCAAAAAAATGACAATGACATTTTTTTTTTTTTGTGGTTAAAGTAGATAATCATAAAAATAGGAATAAGTTGACTGATCAAAGGTAGTAAAACAGCCAAGAATAGACGAGGCTCCTCAAAAGCTAAGTGGGAAATTGGTAATTTTACCAGTAATATCTTGGACCTGCATTCCATCCCATCAAAATAAGTTATGCATTCACACAAATGAAGACGAGAGAGAAATTTTGCCAAATATGCACAGGAAATACTAAACAAAATGGAAATCCAGTTGAGAGATAGCAACTCACCGATGGGTTTCAGTAAGTTTATTCACTAAACCATAGAAGGAAATCGCACGATCAACGGTTTTACTTCTGTTAAATTCACTATCCTCCACATGTGACCCCGACCACTCAATACTCTTCGCAAAGAGAGGCTTAAACATGGTTTCTGTTAGTTTTGTAGTCAGAATGACTATAGAATTAATTACGTTCTCCTCCACAATATTGACATTTTTAACTGATGCAGGATGCTGAGAGCGAAGATCAAGAGCTTGCATGCACAGATCAAAAATCTGCACATGATAAGCCACAACAGCAGATTTATCCATTGAACCAACAATGTTCCCCAGCATCTCAAATGCAACACATAAACTTGACTCTCCAGCTCTAACAGCCTCAGAATATATCCTCAGGATGGGAGGAAGCAAAAGTCGAACCTGATATGGGAAAAGAAAATGTGATTGAGAAAAGGGTCGCAACCAATTCAACAAAAGCAATCGAAACAAACATCGAATACTTCATTTAAAAAACTTGCCGGAATTTTATCAGTGATAAGCTTCCGCACAACATCAACTTTTGCCTTTAGTTTCACTTCTGATACTGAAGTATACCAAGGATGCAACACAACAAGTTCTAGAATGCTACTTAAATATGGATTTAAGAAACCGCCAAGTTTGTCGATAACTGCCTCTAAGGTCACAAGGACAGAATCCCTCAATGTTATTGATGCAGCACAACTATCTCCATCAATGTTATTATTTTCTTCTACTACAAATGAAGAGAGATTACTTGATCTACTGAACATGCTTTCCATGACACCAGGGATCTCAGACAGTGCTCTTGGCCCAAGTACATCAATAAGAGCACCGGTTGCCCGAAGGCAACTAGAAGAAACAGCAGGATTGTTTGAACATATGCTTTTACTGACAGAGTTGAGGCACATGCTGAAGATTGAATCATCCGAAGGGAGTCTGTTGGCAAGTACTTCCAGTGTCACAATAGCTGCAAGTTTCAATTGAGCACCGGCTGGATCCTCACTGGAATCAACTAACTTCAATATCTCCAGACACATATCGCCAAAACATTTCTGAGTAGTCTTATCAAACTGAAGCCACAAGTTTCTTGCACTTTTACTTGATCCCCTTCTTTCATGGCTTTTGCTGGTGATGGTAATCTCTTTCACTGTTTCACGCAGAAGCCCAAGAGCCTGTTTGCATATAATTAATAAACCGATATTTCAAAACAAGAGTACAAGTAATCTATTGGAATGAAATGAGAAACAAAAGTAATATAAAGGAGAAAAGAAGTGTTCAATCACAAGCATCCAATTGCATAAAATTGCTAGAGATTAAAAACATATTGCAAGCATAGTAACTTGAATGCATACTAATAGACGAAAACCTAAACCTTAAGAGTACTACTGGCTCCAACACTCCCAAAGACACCAATGAAACAGAGGACATAATGTTAAACTAGTCGACACAAGAAATATTTCTTAAGAACAAATATCAAAATCATGGCAAATCAGAAGAGAAGGACCTCTTGTACCTTCTTCCTCACGTTTTTATCTGTGTGTCTCAACAATTGAATAATGACTTTAAAGTAGGATGAGGGTGCTAGGCTTCCAGCAATAGTTTTCAGAACACACTGCATGTTTTCCTTCAGTTGCTTCCTGATATCAGAAGAGACAGTTATCTGCTTTCTATTTGAGTCAACCAGTTGCAGAAGACAAACAACTTGCTCCATCAGGTCACCAATTGTTCCCTGAAAATGTAAATAGTGATCACTACATGTAAACCATAGTACAGCAAAATTCAGTAAAAGTTTATTTCCGATTTACATATCAGACTTGAGGAAAAGGATGAAAGAATAGTCAAAATTCAATCAAAATGGCAACAAGACCCTCTGGCCCATGCACAGCACTTTAACATAACGAAAGCAAAATTCGCATTGTACATCACTTGGAGGCTGAATTATTTGAGGTAAGGGCCAGAAGATGGAATTTCTTTCCAAGCAAAAAAGAGACATCACCTTGGTGTCACTAAAAATATAGTCTCCATTTACAAAAACCAGCAGACTGAAACATGGCAGAATCCATCCACTGGAAAGAACAAAACCATTGGAAGGGTTAAAAAAAAAAAAAATTTAACAGTGAAACTTTCTCTATCCTCCAGGAAGAAGTTGAATCCTAACTACGAATTTTCAGAAAGAATAAAATAATTCCGAGGGAGAAAACCTAAAACTATCAATCTTTGGTTCTAGTTATTAAGAGCCTAAGGACTCAAAAATTGAGAGGAAAATGAGGGCTTAGTGAAGCAAAGTATCAAAATAATGCTCGACAATATGAATTTCGGATGGCAGTACATGAAGACCAGTTGTACATTCCCAATACCAAAGAACCATCTCCACCCTCCCCAGGGAAAAAATAAATTAATTAAAAAAGGGACCAAGAATGAAAATTTTCAAGTCCCTGACAAAAAGTACTCCAGTAATATCTGCATTACCTACCAATCTTCTAATGATGATATCATCGGATCACAATCCTACCAAGCTATTCCCATTTCACTGTGAAACCTAGATGGCCCTAATGTCACTGTCGAAAGATAACTCACATATTTCATACAATAACAGGGCCAAAAAAATGCTCAACCAGATATCTTGCACTTCAAGCCACTTTCCAACCACAGAATTCTTACCAGCTACTGAGAAAAAAGAAGAGGAAAGTTGAGGGACATAGAAAACAAATGAACCTGAATCATATCTGAATCTTCTCCAGCATCGATCTTAAAAGCAATCTCAGGATCCAGCAGTTTCTCCAACACAAAGTGCAAAGAAACTACTAGTTCCATAAAAAGTTCATCATTCCAAGTACTTGCTCCAATTTTTTGAAGCAGCAATACAAGTGACGGAAGCCAAATGGCGCACGAATACTGCTCCGATAATTGCTTTGCAAATAAATACTCCCATTCACTGTTGATTACGGAAGTTAAAAAATCTACAGACGGGTATAGACTCTTCTTTGAAACTAATGAACGGAAAAGGAGGAAGATCATCAAACTGAAGCTACCACTCTCTCCAAGGTTCCTGCATCAGAAGTCTGTCATCAGTGGCTGATCCAAGAGTAAAATTTGAGAGGGCAAAGCACACAGATTTTTACGCTGTGGATCTACTTTGTGCAAGTAAAAGTTAATTTTTACAAGGGAATTGTTGAAAACTTTTACTCTCACACTGGGAAAGAAATTAGAGTTTTCGGTGGTGGTGGAGGTCTAGTTTTAACTCTTGCCCTCACTATAGAAAAGGCTATTTTTCAATTATACCTCAGAAGATGTGAAACAATTGAAAGCCTCTGGCTCTGAGCAACTTGGGGCAGAACATCTACAAAAATCTGACGGGAAAGAAAACCTTCAGTGGTATCAAGATGTAGCACAATTATCTCAATGCAAAAAATTTGCAGCCCAAGAAATGCAGATGCCCTATTTTTTCTTTACCTGAAGCAATTTCTCCATGTCACCAGATTTTGACAACCAAAATGGGAAAACTGCAGATACGAGGTCTTCAAACACTCGTCGCGAGTAGCCATCCCACTATCAAAACAGGATGTAAATCTCAAGTACAAAAGGAAAATCAAATTTCCAAAATTAAGAAGCAAGACAAGCTATTCTCTGCAGATAACATTCTATATAAACATGTGAGAGATATTTTGCTTAGTAGTTGCCTACAAGGATCAATGAATATCCCAGTTGAGCTCAAATCAGTGTCTTGTAAAGCACTAAAACCAAGGGAAGAAAGAAAATATAGCCCGTGTGACAGTAAAAAACCCTAATCCAGGAGAACAAACACGCTCAAGATCCAAGCAGGCAACAGTAGTTGCCTTATCATCCAGAGGACAACAAAATGCAACTAAACTAAGGATGGAGTTGATAATGCAACTAATAACAGGAAGAAGAATCAGCATTAAGAAAGGCAAAATAAATAAGAAAATCAACTGAAATTCCTGCACTACACTGCTCAGTAATCCAAAGGTACCAAAGGAAAGGGAAAGAGCTCTGCATATTTTCTTATAAGAGAGGAGCAACTGGAAAGATCAGGTCAGTATATAATCTGCAGGAAATGGGGACCACAATCTTAATGAACATCCCTTCACATAATTGTTGTCAAATAATTTTAAAAGGGGGAGAATTTTTACTGACTACATTCATTCATCAATGCGTCAAACATATTATTAGTGAGAGTGCCAAATTTTGAAAACGACAGCTATGGTTCCTTGCATGTGTACACCCCCAATAGCCAAAGATAACCTATCCCACCATCCAATTCCTAAGATCGGTTTCTTGGGACATATAAATATAAACAACAGAAAGAAATAACGGCACAAGCACATGCCACAACAAACCTGTGTAATAGCTGATTCCCCAACAAGAATTAGAATGTCTAAAATATGGTCCAAAACTTTGTCTGGCATGACTTTTGCAAGATTAGAGAACAATGAGAACACGTGATTGCGGGTGACTGCATCCTTCGTAGAACGAGCACATTTGATGAGCAATTCCAAGTCAAACTGATCTGGAATGACACCCTGCATCAATACATGCCCTTATCAGGACACAGAAAGCGGTCACAACACAAAGAATTTCATTAATACCTAACCAATTGGGAAACATACCTCTTGCGGGCCTTTAGTAATGGCTGAAGAACTGATATCTTCCAAAATCAATAGCAGTTCCTGTTGAATGTAAACTTGAGTGCTAGAAACTGTCTGAGAGACTCCAGATGATGCTTGTATATATTCCTTAGCCTCATCCTCAACCCCACTCACCCCCTCATCATTCAGAAAAAACTTGCCAACAAGTTTAAACAAGGAGTCCAGAAGACAAGACCTACAAAAGAGAGAGAGAGAGAGAGAGAGAGAGAGAGAGAGAGAGAGAGAGTTGATTGCCAGTGTCAATTGAAATAGTTTAACAACAACATTCATTACATTTACATACAGAAATACCATCTATTCATAGCCTAAACCATCACCTATTTCTTATGTTCTTCTTCAGGAGCATGACATCAAGAAGAGAGCTAACAAAGGAAAGGGCACTCTCCCTTTGCTGAAAGACGTCCAAAACAGAATCCTGATGTGTAGTTGCCTTTTTCTTCTTCTTCTTCCCATGAGAAGAACCACTTTGGCGATCTGTATGATCCAAAACAGAATCCAGCATCTTGCCAACCACCGAACAGCTAATCTGCAGAAGCAGAAAGTAGCCTTCAGAAGATATCTATGGTTTTCATACAAAAGAAACAAAGCTTTGCTTGAAATTCTTGAGAAGTAGAATGTTAAAGGTATCACAAACATATTACAGGATAAGCATGGACAAGCAATATGCAAAAACACAAGCATCAACACCTTACAATGTAAACTCTGAAGCAAGAAAGATGCGTATATGAAATCATAGCCCCAATGCAGGTAATTGTATTCACATGCTTGAGCATATACAGATTACATCCTCCACCCCAATACTAAATTGGCATAGAATGCAATCTAGGATGCAGTGCATCAGAGCAGAATTCCGATCTAGTGTACGCCATATCTACTAATATGAAAATTATTTGTATTTTTGTGAGTACTACTTTTTCACAAGCAATCTACTGATTTGGAATGCTCTTTTGATCCATTCAACTTTAGAAGATGACCAAAACGGAAATGTTGCATTGACACTATTAGAGTGAGATGCAAAGCTTCTGTTTCCACGAGTACTTTTAACATAAAAGCATGGATCAACATTTACTACATCTAAAATCACTTGTGTCATTTACCACAAGTGTACAATTCTTTCTTTAAAAAAAAAGAATTGTATTTACAACTCATAACAAGACTTTCAATTATAAATTACTTGCAATAGTAGTAGTTATGGTTGCAATCAATAATGGTCATAATAGTGTAAGGTATCACAATTTGCATGATATGAAGTCCCTTGTATGAAAAATGAACAAAACAGAATGACAATCTAATACACAGAAGCAGCAACACCAACCAAAGGGAAATAACTGGGGGTAAAAAAAAAAAGGAACAAAAAGGGCTTCAGAGAGAGAGACAAACATCTATCCGCAGCAAGGCCTCTCTAGCTGCATTTTGTATACTGGCATTGGCATTCCGAAACAAAATCACAAGATCACGAAAGATAAATTCCTGCAAAACATGAATACAGTTAAAGTTCAAGCTACAATAGTAAATAGAACTTGTAGTTTCATACTGTGGAAGCAAATTAGTTCCAATAGATTTATCTTGAAACCAGAAATCAGGTAAACCAAGTCAGTTTATACAGCATCAAAAAGTTATCTTTTAAGTTCATTTATCTGTGACTTCACAAGAAAAAGGATATGCACAGAAAACCAAGTCTGCCATCCAAAAGGCCAATTTGCCGCTAATCCCTCTGCCATTTATATAGAGCCAAGAAACTCAATCCTAAGAAATTAAGAAAATCCTACAAGACAACATGAAGCCAAAAAGGAAAAGAAGTCGGACACAGTAGACGAAGTACTGATTTTTTTCAGAATAAGAAGGAATACTATGCTGGGAAAATCAAGGTCATGGTTGCAGATGCCACCCAAAGCACAAGTTGCCCCCCCCCCCCCCCCCCACCTCTCTTTTTCATCAAACAAATGCCCAGCCAAATAATAACATCAACCCCAGTTGTTTAACACCTCAATAAAAGATCAACTTCAGTTATTTTATCAGCAAACTAAGCTCAGAGATGAACAAAACCTGAGTTTCAGTCTTCAAACCTCCATAGAAGGAACTACTCAGATTTCTTAGAACAGTTACGCAAGGCTCTGAAATGACTGGGTCTTCAGAGAACATTCCATTTAACTGAAAGAACAAAGACAATTCCACAAAATTTACTTTCAACGAACACCAACCAGACAAACATGCATGGTTTACAAGTTTCCTGTATTTCACCTCCAAAGCCTTCAATATTAGGTCACCGATATCATTTCTGTCAAATGATGTAGTTGTCATTGTACAACTCTAGGACAAAAACGAGAAAACTCCCATCAATATTTCACAAAGCCTAGAACAGAAAATAGAAGCAATTAGAAATATTATCCAATATTTTTTACCTCCAGGAGAAGGCATAGAGTGTCAAGATCAGTTTTTGACAACTTCTCACTCGACTTGTCATGCATGATATGATAATCATGGCGTCTCTTTAGAAGATCACAAAGCAATGACTTGATTGCATTAACTTCAGTAATTTTATTTCCCAAGTCTTTAAGCAAAGAAAAGATCTTCAGCTGCCATGGGATAACAGTATGTGTTACTTTCTCCATCAAATCTTATACAAGCAAACAGATTCTGACAAGGCTTAAACTCAATTCATGTTTAACCTTTCCATAAGCCGAAAGCGATAAGGCCGAGACTAACAAGAAAGCCAAGATCTCATCTTTTGTTGACTGGTCAAATCTGTAAACAGCAATTGAACAAAAGTTGCTAAATATAAAATAAACAAGAACCTAAGAACCTGAGGAATTCAAAGTTTTTTAAGTTTGGGCAACAGAATGGGTTCAAAAAGGAAAATTCATTTATTTTCCAAGTCATGAAAGACAATAGTGATACATGAGAGAGAACAAAAATGGTAACCAGATAAATTACACTTTGCCTTGCTAGAAGAGGAGTTGTAAGAGGAATAGCGTAGTAATGATGGTGCAACTACTATACAAAAGTTTACAAGAAATTCAAAATAGCCAGAAAAATAACCTCTTTCCAATTGTCTGTTGCAATGAAAAATTATCAGATAAGGAGCTGAGCAATGATTGGAAAAACGATGGAAGGAAATTTCTGTCCAACAATATTAGCCTCTTCTGTTGAATTATCACGCCCAAGAGTTCTCCAAGGAAATGAACCCACAATACACTTTTTCCTGTCACTTATTGCAATTAGGAAAATCCCATCTGAATTGACAAAGTCAGAAGGTCATAACATAACACAGGAGGGTACCATTTTTACATCTGGAGAGACTTCGACGGGACCAAATTGCAAACAGTCCCTCAATGCAGCTCATGGCAGAAGTCCGCACACCCTGAAGAGAAAAGAGCATCAGTTCTGCCGAATGACATACTGCTTACATATATTAAGCCAGAAAACAGAAAAACCGAAGAAGTTTGCAACACATGATTGAAACCAACACTTTATAAGCAAAGTTCAAAAACATCAGGTAAGTACAGTTCTGTCAGCTGTTATGCGCTGCCTTGTATGGGGTTTGGACACATTTTTACATGGATTCCACATTCAAAGTCTGTATTGAACAACCATCCCTGTTGAAATTCTTATCCTGAATGGTGAAACTAATAATCAAGTTCACCAACCTGGTTATTACTAGCAAGTGCAACAAGGATTGAAGGAAATTCTTGGAGGAGTTGATCCTCTGAATGAGAAGAAAGATGTGAAACCGAAGGTGGGCTCTCAGCCTGTTCTCCATCTAGCTTATCCTTTAACTGAGAACAAAGATATGAGAAAGAATGAAGACTCTCAATCTGGACACGAACTGCAATACCTGAAACATCAGAAATTTATTTTTAAAAAATCTAAAAATCAAATTGAAAATGAAAAAGGAAAAGGCCGATAAAGATACCCATGCTTCAGATGCAGCATGGCCTTTAAGCAAACAGTAAACAAAGGATGAAAAATTACCTAATATCTAAGAAAAGGAGTAGCCTTTATTTGCTACATACATGTGAACTACCATTGTTCAATAACACCTAAATTTTCAATGTAGTCTCACAAAGGCAAGTCTTTATTCTTCATAGACAAATCTTTTCCAGAAACTATTTTCCAACTAGACCTCCTAACTGTGAAAAAATTAAGCCACACCACAATCGAAACTCTCAGGCTGGCCTCCAATAGCTCTGAAGTATGAATATAATCCTTACAGGATGACTTGCTCAACCAAAAAAAACTGAATCTGATTCCCAGTATTTTATATAAAGGCCATTGCAGATATCTTTTACAAATTAGGACCCACCCTCTAGAAACTCTTAGTCAATTATTTTGACACTTTTAGGAACAAACTTCACTCATGTCCCATAGTTAACATCTATTCTGGCTAATAACCATATTTGTAAAGAGACTTGGGACACTTCCCACTCATGGGTGTCACAGACAAGTGAAACTTCACATAAAATCATCAGGAGACTAAATGAGAATTTTTCATCACAATTACCCATGGATTATCTAGAAAACATAATCTGAAGGATTATCAATTACTTATAAAAGACACTTTTTCCTCAGTGCAGATATGAGAAGCTAAATTTTTTGAAGAGGAAACAAAATAACATGACAAAAGAACGGCATCATTAAAAATAAAAATAAAAATAAAAAACCTTCTTCAGTGAACATTTTGGAGAGAAACTGAGGTGACAAGATTTTGCAGTTTGAGACAAGGTAATGAAGATGCCCCCTGAAAACATGTCTTGACTGAGAAGCAAAGAAGATAAATAGTTTCTGAAGTTTGGACAACCATATCCCATTATTGTCCTGCAAAAACAGTCAGTGACACATTTAGTGGATATACCAATACACAAAAAGCTACTCATAATTGAAAACAACACCACAAACATTTTCAGGCGCTGTCTTAATGAATGCCTCCAACAATCTCTGAAATAAGCAGATTACGATCTCGCTGTTCAACTTGTCAATGCTGATTTCAAGTTTTTCAACAAATCTTTCACAATCCCCATCTATCATTCTTATGCCAGGCTACAATTCATGCAATCAAAATAAGAACAGTATAAATTCAATGTCAGAAAAGCATTCCTACATAACATAGATAAAACAAAAAAGCAAACAGTCAAATATTCACACACCTCTTCTAAATATTGAACATTCCCAGCTGATTCTAATGATTCCCATTGACTCCTAAGAATTTCAAAGGAATCATCATATAACTCAAAAAATCGAGTGTCATCTGGCAACAGAAAAGTGGAAAGATGAGATAATATTTTGTTAACAACGATAGCAAAAATGGATTACTAACTAAAAGAGAATAACCATCATCTAGCATAAAGGATGGGGTAGGAGAAAATTCTAATTTTGGTTAACATACAGCAACACTCCAACTACAAAGTCTGACTATTCACATTTTTCCTTCCTGTACATCTAGCATACAGAAATAAGTTTGCAACATGCCTTCTTTTGAAGCTTTTAATTTTATCAATAAAAGTGAAGAACACAACAACATCCAAGGAAGTTTTTCATATGATACACAAGCATGAAAAGATAGTAAGGTTGGTATCAACTGCATACACAGACTAGTTATAGGCAATGAAAATCAACCATTTAACTACTCTGTGTAATCTCCAAACCCAAGGACATGGCCCATGCAGTAGACATATCATTCAATGATTTGTGCAGCAGCAAAGCAACTACAAATAAAGGTACTTCAAGCAAGTTGAACAGCAAGCAGTTTCAGCCACCAACACAAGCCAAACAATAAATAAATCGGTGGTCAGACTCCTAGCAGTCAATAGTTATAGACACATACTGGAGGAGTAATTTAAAGCTGTGTAAGTTAAAGATAGCAACTCTCCCTCGCACAAACCCTTTGGACTCAAGAGTTTACCATGCAAAAGTGGCATGAAAGAATTTCAGGTAAGCACTAGGCACACAAAAGGTAGGCAACTGAAGAAAACAGTTTTTTTCAGGTATGGAGAAAGTTATAACTCCCACATCAGTTAGACATTCAAGATGCAGGGATAATAGTCAGGGCTGGCAACTCTCTCCAATACACTAGTTTTACAGCCAGATCCACATCATGCAACCTGTCCAGTTTAAAAGATCATTAGCAGCCAACTTGTTCAGCCTTTTTGTTCTCTTGTGATTAAAGGTAACGTGTTAATTTCCCTTATCTAAGCCAACAAAAGATGAGACATGATCAGCTAAAATGAACATTGGAAGCAGAAGTATCAGGCCAAATGAGGCATAAATCCTACCAAGTTCTCCACTGCAACATACAATTCATTCCAACCCACTGCCCCTCTATATGTAAAACCATCATAACATCCAAGGGAGTCTAATCCTCCACGTATCCCCAAAATAAAACCAACAAACAAAAACCATCAATAACCTAACCATCAGTTATCCTCCTTTACAGTCACCACAAAAAGGAAATCAACCACACAATATTCATAGTTACTCGACCCCGTCTCCCTCATTTGCCCCATCTTCACCATTTCTTCAACCCACTTCAGCCTTGATGTCCAGGGAGAAACATATAAATATTTTATTTGTTAAACTCTAGAAAACCATCGAATCAAAAACCAGTACCACAAAAATTGCCTAAAACCAATGAAAATTTTAGTAAGGAACCCACATGCAGACATAACATCTCAAAAAATTTGTCGTAGAAACAATTATATTATAGAAATACTAATTGCCAATGAAAGAGTATCTAGTCAAAGAAAACATTCATAGTATGCCCCAAGGGTTAAAATTTTGAAATAACTGCCCAATCTAAGACTATGGCAACAAAAAGCAAAATGAAACTGACACCTAAGTGGCCTGACAAGGAGAAAGGAAAGGTAATGCAAATTACCTATTATCGGCATCATAATTGACTTCAACAAAATTAGGAAAAAAAATGTCTTAGACAGCTCAAATGCATTACAGCATTCCACAAGCCAAGGCATTAATTCTCCAGGGTGTGCCAGGAAATCTTCCGCTAACTTACTGATATTCTCCAAATTTACTGAAGATATGTGTTCACCTTGCAGTCTCTGCATCATTTTTATATCAGAACTAAATTATTCTCATGAACCATACAAATGACCCACAGAATGTTATTCACACCAACAATTCAGTTAAATCACACTTAGCCAACTAAGTTGTAAAGGAACAATCAATTTATATATCAATACAACCTAACCGACTTATACTAATTTGAGCAATCAAATTCTGAAAATCGAGTTACGGAAGCTAAATTGCCAACAGCATTAATTGACTTATATAGCAGTCTAGTATTATATTATTAACCGTGCACCAATCATGCTGTGGGGAACATGTGAAAATATTGTGCGGGATCCCTTGGTGGTTGAAAAAAAATTCTCAAAACTTTTAAGATCGAAAAAGAATAGTCTGCACAGCAGTGAACTCTTTAACTTGCATATGGAAGCCTTTAAAACCCCCTGAAAGCACACTCCTTTCACTCTTAGTTCAAATGCTGCAGAATCGTTGTTACACAAAATGCAGCAGCTTCCAAAGTTCTCTTGCAAGAAGTTTACAAGCATTGTGTTTCTTTGATTGAACCAAGAATTATCCAACTGATAACAAAGGAAGCAAGTACCAAAACAGTCGTACCACATTGAAAAGATTTACACTTTCACAGCCATATACAACACCAACTAAGATATAGCTTTCTTGTGCTTTCTACAGTTATTGCCACCATTAACTACGCCCGAAGTCCTAAAGCAGGTAAAGTTGTAAATTGATTACCCACAAATCTTTAAATTGAATCCCATCTCACAAACAACATTGTATAATCCACTACCAAGCATTTACAATATGCTGGATCCAGTTAATTTTATCAGATAAAGGAATATATCCTTGATCATTAAGGTTGCATTCGCCAAGTTAACTGTGGGATGCAGATTGTTTTACAGCCAGACCACATAGATTCTTTGAAAATAAACTCTAATGAGCACGAGTATATAGTAGATAGTAAACTGAACCATACTGGGAAGGAAAAAATCAAATATAATACTTGCATAATGCGGGTAAGAAACCACTGATCATCAATATCCCACTTGATGGATTATCTTACTATGAAAAAAATAAATAAACAGAAATGTCAATATGATAGCAATGTCATTGGACCTCGAAAGTAATTACCTTCTGCGGCCTAGAAAGACTGATAAGATTCCTATCATAGAATGGCCATTTAACTTCCTTGGATAGTTCCAAAGCTTTCAAATTTACTCTCTGCGTCTGCAGGATAGAGCAAGATATAAGAATTCACTAGAAGAAAACTAAAGCAAAGCACCAGAACTAAATCTTAGTCATTGATAACGAACCTTTGGTAGAATTAAAACTAATGGAAAAATCAAAGTAGCCAGTGTCCTTGCATATTCATCCTTATGTTTGAAACTCGTAACAGCAAGCTGCAAACTTGCTATCGCAACGTCACTGGCTAAAGATTTGTTATTTGATGAACCTGCATTGCCAACAACATTGGGAAATAATCTACGCTGACTTTCTCCCATGGAGAGCATACGGCAAGTAATATAGATGTAACAGTTTCTTAAAAAAAGAGTACTTCAGCATGGAAGACCCCAGAATCTCTAAGATATCTATTGGATATGAATCATTTAGCTCAACTGCAGTTACTCTCTGCTGTACAGAAAGAGCATCCCTACTAAAAGATTCTTGTGTATTAGAACTTCTCAAAAATTCAACATTAAAAACCTATTACATAGTTCATCGATGTTTTGCATTCTACATACCTGAATCTTGTGAACTTATATAAATTGCATGATTGTTTGACAATAAAATTGTGTAGAATTAAGGAAAAAAGAACTACATAACTAGAATCAGGGAGGAAATGTAAAACCCCAAAATTTCCTTGCTCTATAACACCCACTGTATCCAATGTAATCATAGAAAGAATGATTCACAGACATGCATAACTTCATTCTATCATGCTGAGGAAGAGAACTCATATCATAATACCATATACAAGCATTCCAAGTAGACATTAAAATCTCATAGGGATTTGCATCATTTATTTTCACTAAAGATACTCACTCTCCATTAAAATGTGTATGCATCTTTTGAGTACATTCTGAAGTGCATCCAGGAGAACTTGAGAATGTATCATCTCATTAAGTCTTTCAACTGTCAGAACTGCTCCAACAACAGCCAGATCATCATCTTCAAGTCGACGCAGAATTACATCTCGGATGAAGTCAGTCCCCTGGGCAGCAAATAAACCATGAGCTAATACCCAATGGAGAAAGACAGACACAGGAGGTCCTGAATTATAGAATATATTATCACTGGAATGCTCATTCATTAGATACCACCTTTGAATCAACACTATTATCATTTAGGACGCCAGCCACATCCAGCCCAGTTAAAGCAGAACAGCGAACATCAGCCTGTGCAGCATAATTCATATGACAGTCTAGTCAAGCAACATAACTGGTTGTTAATCCAAAAAGAGAAAAAAAGAAACATAAAAGTCCTGAACAGTATTCAAGTACAAAGAGAAAGTGTATTGGGTCATAAGAAAACTGATCGTTTAGCCGGAAGAGAGCAGTTTTTTGAGGCTGGCGCATATAACTACCTTTGGATGTTCTAGTGCAAACCAAATTTTGGAATCAGGAATTCCAGATGAAAAGCCTAAATTCCCATCCAACACCCTGCAAAGCAAGTCATGATTTGATCCCTCTTTGCCAGACTGCACTTCGTTATCCTAAATAGAAAAGATTATATATTAAATAAAAATCAAAATAACAAAAGATAAGGAGAATCGTTCAAGGCAAGGGCTGTCTGGCAGGGGGCAAAGGAAACACCTACACATACAGATGCACACATACCCTCAGTACATAAAAATCATACATGTATGCCTCTGTATGCATGCCTGTATTCAACATTGATAGAGGATGTCAAAATTTCGTTGAGAAAAAAGAGAACCAAAAAAAACCTGGAGGATTTCTTGAACAGCTTCACGTAGTTCAACTGGGTATTTTTTATACAAAGAAACAAAAATCTGCTTGAACTGGCCTCCTACAAGTAATGGCAAATTTGCACCGTAAGTTTAAAAGCCAATATACCATAAAGACAAGATTTATCCCGGAGAAAAAAAAAGACCACTTTTCACTCACTAGCCAAGTCTATAGAGGAAAAATATAATATAGACTGCATTGAATTACGGAGAGACTAACCTGACTCAGCAGCAACCAGCTGATCCCTGTTTTTGGATACCCTTAGGAATGTTTTAAGCAATTTAGAGACCAAATTATCGACAGAGTCCTTCAAAGGGACAGTCTCTATTATTTCCATCAATGTACGGTGGAAGTTTTTATCTGACGAGCTGCAAATTGCACATATTTAAATTTTTTCCCTTAGTCGTTGCATTGGAGGAGGACAAATGGGAAAAGAAAAGTAACGTGAAGAAAAGATATCAACCTATACTCAAGAAGAGACTCCAGAAACACGGCCACAAAAGTATCTATATTGAATTCCGTAATCAATCCACAAAGGAATTGTGAAATGTCCCTTCAAAATCAGAGGCCAAAATAGGATACAACACCGCATTAAACCAATAAAAAATGTTAACACATAGATGAAGTACAATTATCATAAAGGTTGCAAGCACACATGTCTAGGGATAGAAAAGAATACCTGATTTCTGTTAGGATATCGACAATCTTCTTTGGAATCACTTCCAAGTGTTGTAACTGGAAACATTCATTTCAAAAGTGAGGAAAGAAAGTGACAACAGATATTCAATACATATAAAGACAAGTTACAAAAATAAAAAGAGTAGTCACTGCTCCATGATTCAACCAGCAACAGAGAGTACTAAACCAATTTTTTCAAGGAGAACATGAAACAAGATTCTTGGCATGAAGCAACAAATAAGCTCAATACAAAATATATTTGTCGGAAAATGTTATTTGATGGTCAATATCTAAGTTGAGAAAGCAATAACTGCTTTGCTCCACCACCATTGAGGAGTCTTCTAGAGCTGCAAATTGCAGCCACCATTTTTCACCGCCATAAGGAGCCGCAACTTGCAGTTTTCCCCACCTCACTAGAAGACTCAATTGCAACTTGCAAGAAGCTTCTAGGAAGCCTTGCAATGTCGGTTAAGCACAGCCATAAATAGGCATCCTTTGTATCAATTGTGGAATGAAGTGAAGTGTGGTCTGTGCATACGTGTGGTAGGGAGAAAGCATTAAAGATATGTCAGTGGTGTGTGAAGGTTGTGAGCAAACAAAAAAGGAGAGACAGGCGTGTGTGTGTGTGTGTGTGTGTTTGAAGTGAGCTTTTTTTTAGGCATTTTGTTGTAATTTTGTGAGAAAATAATTTTGTGAATCTTTTTTTGTTATAGCTCCTTCAATATATTAGTTTGAGTTCTTCGGTCCTCCCCTCTTCATTTTCTCTACGTAAGTTTTTACATTTCCCTTTTATGCATCCATCCTTACACCTGGAGCTGCACAGACCAACGTAAATGAATACTATGCAACAGAGAATTTCACATGCACAGTTTATAATGCAAAAGCGAGACAAAACCATGCTATCTCTTCAAGTGTATGTATTTCCAGAAATCCTAACTACCTGAACAAGGTTGATCAAGGCCATCAATGTCATACGAAACCATTGCAAGTCATTTGACTTTTTTGCATCCTCTCGAGCCACCTCAGCAACTGCACGAACCAAGCTTTTAACAACACTGGGGGAAAGTGCCACTTTTTGAGCCAGTAAACCCACAATCATCAAAGCACCAGCCTGTAAAAGAATATATATATATAAACAAAATAATTAAAATTAAAAATGATATTTATATTTATATTTAATTTATAATTTTAAAAAAAAGGATTTGCAGCCAGTAGCACGTAAAACGTCTTATTCATGGTGTCATTCAACCCAAAACATAAATATCAGAACAAATACATGCGTGGTAATAACTCCAACCATAAGTTGGGCATGAACAGTTGTCTATAACAATGTATGCTCTAAAAATGCAAGAATAATAAAATTCTCTGCATCCATAATAGTTGGAAGTATGTCCATTCCTTCTTTGTTTACCAAAAATTTGCACTATTTAGAAAACTGGCAAGTACTGTGTAAAAGCTCAATATAATTGCATTAGAGAGAGACACACACCTTCTGCTCCAGTTTCCCTTTGCTGCCCGGTTGAAGTCCAGAAAATACATATGGAAGAATTCTTTTGACTGTGTCATTGTCAACTGTTGTTGTAGACCCCAAAACTTCAATAATGACTGCCGTACAAAAGCCAGTCACAGGCACCAGTGGATGAATCTTCCTTGTAGGTGTCGCCTGTTAGATTCGTAATTCACACACTTCAGAAAAGGAAGCCATGTTGGCATCATTGACAGCAGAACAGAAACTTACATAGTTGCAAATGACCTCCAAAACGCCAGGATCCTTCAGACACTGTTGCACAATAACCTTCCTAGGCGGTGGTGCACCAGATGTTTTTACACCATCAAGAAACTTCCATCTACTATTTCTGCATCACGATAAATAGATCAGAACATATGAAACTAAACATTGAAGTTCACTACAACAAACACAAAATTAAATATTAGCAAACACAATAAAAGACTTTGGTGCAACAATTAAGTTGCTGCACTGTAACCTTAGATGTTTCCATTGTAAAAACTTGCTCGAAGAGCTGCATAAACCACACCTTTTTAAACCATACAATACCAAGAGACTCAATTCAAATATGAAGAGAGCGCGCTTTTCTCACCCTGTATCAATCAATAGCACAACTCTAACAAACTCATGGGTTTCATGGTATGGCAAAGCACATAAAATCAGTTCTTCCACATTGTAGAGATGGACCCTACCATAACAAAATCACAAATGCGTAAGAAATACGACAAGCATTTACACATATACAACAGAAGGAAGAAGAAGAAGGGGGGAAAAGGGGGAGCATTGATGCGGAACTAGTAGTAATAACAGCAAGAGAGCAGTTCTTACTTGTATCTACGTATGAGATACTCAAGTGTCCTTCGCCCTGCAAGTAATTCAAAGTATCCCGATAGCAACCTTAAATATGAACTAATAGAAGTATTAATTTTGTTATTTTCCTCAATGCCCATCAACTCCCTGTCCAACTCTCTACTCTTGTGACTAAATAAATCATTCTTGTAGTTCCTAAACCTTTCTTCCCAATTAATTAGCACCTCCAAACCTGGAAAAAAGATCACAAGAGAAAACTTCAATAAAAATAATTTGAGTAAATTACCAATAAAAACAGTTAATGAGTAAACTTCAGTGGAAATAAAGATATAATTTTTTTTTTCTTTTACCAGATAAAGCAAGGCTAAAAATGGTGTCAATGTCTATATCGGCAGCATCTTTGGGGCTAAACAAAATAGAAGGGCGTGTAAAGGGCCTTTTAAGCGGCTCTGCATCAGCTTTTACAGCTGACTTTAGTGCCTGTAATTGCGAAGCGAGTGAGGTTGCCATTGATGTTCAACTGTTCTCCGGGGCTCTTTTATATATATAGTATGGGAAAAATCGAAAGGGTGATTGAAGGTGAAACCCCAGAGGAAGAAAGGTCGACGTCGGCGAAGAGTGATCGTTTCAGGTGGGAATTCGAGAGGTTTTGGAGTAGAAACTAACCCCCAGTAAGCAGAGCACAAAGAATAGGTGGCAACCGACTTTGAAAGATGGCGCGGGGTTTAGGGTTTTGCCGTTAGGCAGCTGATCCGTTCAGAATGTGCTAGCAATACAATATCGCAGGTACTGTGGTCATTTTGATTAATTTATAAATGTTTATTTTTAATTGAGTACCATTTTCTTTTTTTTTTTAACATACTTATAATCCCCTCTTTTAATTTTTTTTTTCCCCTAATACTTTAATCCAAACATACTTTTAAAAATATCTTGCCCAATTATTATTTCTTTAATTTTATAAATTTATATTTTTATACTTATTGTTATTAGTTAATGAAACATAAATTATATTTTTATTTTTTTATTTTATTTACAAATATATTAACATGAAATATTATTTCATAATTTTACTTTTAATCGTGTATTGTATTTTTAGTTTGATAAAAGTATAAAAAGAGATTCTTGAAATTAAAACATTCAAGTTGGCTTTAAAGTTTATAATCAATCTTATTCCCATTTTCTTTAGCCACAGCATACATAACACCTTATTATAATATACTATCATTTGGCTAATTATAAGATTCCTTTTTTTTCCCCCTAATATTCACTCAAACAGAAAAATCCAGCACAGGCAACAATATGGGCTGTTCTTTCAATGTCCACACTTATGGACAAGGCCTCCTTCTGTTTGGAGCCCATATAGGTTTGGAGCACCATCTTCTGTCCATCTTCAAAAGAACGCCCACAAGGCAATTTGGACCACGGGCCTGGCTATTCAGTGGCCTCAATGCCCAGTTACGAGCTTTTTCCCTTTTTTTCTTTTTTTCCTTCCCTAAAATCAATGTGTCTTTTTTTCTCAGGAATTATAAATTCACATATATGTTGATATATTGGGAGGTAGAAGGTCCATGTATTGTAATCATTTCTCATATAGAAAGAGTAATTACAGAATCTGCTCATAGAATAATTACACAAGGTTTTTTTTTTTTTTTAACAATTCATAAATACAAATTTTTTAATAGCATAACAAATAAATTTTGTCCTCGTTATTAATACCTTGAGGTAATTGCAACCTCTTAGAATAATCAAGAATTGTATTTTAATAATTAAAATCAAATCCACCTGATTCAATACAGAAATTTCATCTCTTTTTTATTTTCATTCAAGAGTTCTTATATGATTTTTCCCTTCTTTGGAGCCCTATAAAATGGACGAAGTCCTTTTCTACAAACACGTACAAGATTCGGGACAACAAAGATAATGATAGCCTCAAACTACTACCTTCCCCGCTACCTATAAGAGCCAGTAGAGTTCTTTTGGTGACTTGACTTTAAGAAAACCGTTTTTCAGACAATACTCTTCCCAGCGAGCTTTTTCTTTCTTTCCTTCCTTCGCGCCCGTCTTAGTCTCTCCCCGTGCTGTTGTGCGCAGAAACGTAGAAGTGGAAGTTGGTTTCAAAACCCCCCACTCTACTCTATGGCCCTTGCCACAGTAGTAATGCTGAGAATATAAGCATTACTAAAAGCACTTGGCGTGGATTGTTTAAGAATGCTTTTCTCGAAGGCAATTGGATGCCAATATGCCTACGCGTTACTCGGACGAAAGATATCCGGTAATATATTAGTGATCTTAATTCATTAAAATTTAAATTTAAACAGTCTCGAAATAAAAAATATTGAATCTTTTTATATGTTGTCGTTCAGAATTCGAATATCACTTTTCTTTCGTATAGTTTGTAAGTTATTATATGGAAGTAGAGTTTATATGAAGTTATTATACAAAAATAAAATTTATTCAGAGCATATATTTAAATAGAGAAAAAAAAATCGATATGGTTTTATATGATAGCAATCAAAATGAATTTTGTCATGAGATATTGATGAGTAGGAGAGTTGTTATGCCGTGACTATGACTAAACGTTGCACAGTTATCTCTATAATGAGTCAATGTCTATTGCTTGAAGCCAGCAACTTGTGAACAAAATTGCTGGAACAAAAGGAGAAAGGTACTTCCAGCTAATTTCAATAATGCATTAAAGAACATGGTGGGAAGGTTGAGGCCTTTGGTTGATTTAGAGAAAGAGAGGGAAAAAAAGAAAAAGGGGGATTGTGTTGTGAAAATTGGTGAATTAATGGGAGTTTCACTAATTATGGATGATATGGATGTCTATCACTTAGTGCAGACATCACTAATATATATTAGTGAAAGATGATATATTCCACTAATAAAAACCTTATAAATAGAGTTCTTCCCAAACTTGAAATATATATCATTTTGTGAAAAAATTGTTAGAGAAAAATTATGAAAGAAAGAAATAATGAAGTTTGAAGAAATTATTATACAAAGAATAATTACAAATTTCTTAATATGCAGATTTTATTCTAACACTATCAAAAGTTCATAACAGGTTGAGCCTCTTTAGCAAATTGCATATTTGGACTTCTATTTTTTAATAAAAAATTAAACACTAAAATTTGAATATTTAAATCTTAATTTTTTATTTGAATATTAAGTTTTGTTTATTTTTACACTATCGTTTATGAAAAAATAAATTAAAAGAAAATAATAATCATTAAATAAGCAATTAACATATTCAAATATTAATAATTTTGTTTTAATTTAAAATTTGTAACATAGTTTTAATATATCTTAAATAATTAGGCGATAACAAAAAGTTGGTATCAAAATATATTAAAATAATTGGATGCTTAGTAATAAATATTGTCAACTACACTTAATTAAAAATTAATTTTTGTCCATTTGAAAACTACTAAGAAATAAATTTTCTCACCATATGCACAGTAAAAGCTGGATGTAAAATTTTAAAGGGGAAAAAAGAGGATCAACAAAATTTTTAATATATTAACGGCGTTGTTAAGTTAAAAAACAACGTATTAATTGATGATTTGGATTTACAAATGTAGCTTTCGGAAGGACCAATAAATTAGGCAACGTCAATTACCTAAGATTAGGAAAGGACCATTCCAACCCCTCCATATTCATCTTGAATTTTAATACCTGAATTTTATTTGAATTTTTGAATTATTTTGACTAACAATAACAATTCTTAAGTTGGTACTTATGATTAGGTGTATTTGGAATGTAATTTTATTTTTTCATCTCAATTCAAAATTTCACTTTACTTTTAATTAATAATAATTTAAATTATTATCGTTTCTCGAAAAATATCATATACTCACAACTCATCATCTTCTCTCTTTTTAACCCCACATATTTAATATTCTCTCCGTCTTAAAAAGATGTCAATTTAACAAATGACACACGGAATTGCTAAAACTTATATAATTATAATAAAAAATACTGCTACTATTGTATCCTTGAAGAAAAGTAAACATTTATTAATTAAATTGAGAATACACTCACATTTAATGAGTTAAATATTTATTGAGTAGTTGAATGATGGATAAATTAGGAATATACGTAATAAATGCATTATTGATTTGTAAAATTGACAAGTATTTTAATACAATAAAAATAAAAAAATTTGACATTTTTTTTAGGACGGAGGGAGTAACTTTTTACTAATTTCAATAAAACTCATCTTAATCTAATTCAATAAAATCCCAATTCATTTACACCTTGAAAAATCCATATGGTAACACGATTGACACACACACACACACACACACACACACACATATATATATATATATATATATATATATATATATATATAAGTCAAAGATGAAGCCTACTATTACGACATGTGGAAACATCATAAGATAATACGTGTCTAAACAATTTTTTTTTAAATAAAAATTATATTTGAATTCATTTAAAATATTAATTAATTAAATTAACTAATAAAATATATATTTAATATTAATATATTAAAATATATAATTCTTTGAATACTATCTAAATTTATTTTAAAATTTTAACTAATTAAATAATTAATTAAATTAATTAATAATATATATGTATATATATTTAATATTAATATATTAAATTTTAATAATATAACTGTATAATGTACGGGATTTGAATTTATTTAAAATTTTAATTAATTAAATTAACTAATAAAATATATATATATTTAATATTAAAATATAATTCTTTAAATACTATATAATTTTATTTTAAAATCTTAATTAATTAAATTAATTAATAATATATATTTAATATTAATATATTAAATTTTAATAATATAATAACTCATGTATCAATCTAGTCATAAATAACCACCACCAATTCCAAATCAGTTGCAGGCAATAACATCATGCCTTTGTTATAAACCCACAGAAGCTAGATCTGCTCATATTCCATCGCATTAATGGTGATTATGATAAAATATCAACTCAAATGCCTATTGGTGTCTCTTCCATTCGATTTATTTATACCCCCTCCTCGTTATGTATGTGGCACTTGATATTACTAGAGCCAAGGACAGATTCAAAGCTCAACTTTAAATTCCTGATTACGTCACACCTACCCTCCTTCTGTTAGAGCCATTTTTGTTATAATAACTATGTTACCCTGCACTTAATTTAATATTTTACTAGTCATCACTTTATAAAGCACTGTTCATCGTGTCAATTTTGTAAGGTAATTTTGGCCGTCTTTGAAAATTATTATTTCTTCTATCTTAAAAAGGTTATAAAAATTTTTATTTTTATTATACTAAAATATTTATTAATTTTACAAATAAAAAATATATTTATTACGTATATTTTTAATTTTTCATTCATTCAACTGCTCAGTAAATATTTGACTCATTAAATATGTGTATATTACCAATCTAATTAATAAATTATTGGGAGACAAACCCCCCCAATTTCTTACCATTCTTTTTGCAGTTCCCTCCTACTTATAACCCATGCCTACACCCACAGCTCCACCATTGCATTCTTCTAGTTCGCCTCTTCTGTCGATTCTAGCAATCATCCCCTTTTTTCTCCCTACCTCCACTTCAATGCCACCACAGTCTCGCTTTCAAATTTTTTTTTTTTTTCCATTTTCTTCTTCCAATTTGAGCAACTCATTGCAAAACTAAAACCTTTTTGATTTATATATCCGCATTAAATGTTAATACTTAAAATTGAAAAAAAAAATTGGAAGAATTAAAAATTTCAAGAATAGGAGAGAGTATAAACCAAATGACCAAACCCATGACATAAGTGTATGCGAATTTTTAACCCAAATGATTCATTTTAAGGCTTTATCCCATGTTCCATGGCAAAGTTTAAGTTTGGATAAAATATACTAATCATCTTTAAACTTTTACAAATTTTATTTCTATCTTCAAACTTTAAAATATGTAATTTTTGTCTTCAAATTTTTGAAACACCTAAAAAGTAATCCTTTCAATAATAAAAATTCAAATATAATACAAAATCTTCAGATTTTAGCTCTCATTTCCCTATTTTTTATTTCTAAAATATTATTCTTCAACTTTAATATCGCTCTATTCTCTTCTAATTTCTTCATTTATCAACAACAATTTTAAGATTTAACTTCAAACATTTTATGCGACTCAATAATCTTGAGATTATTCTTTTACACTTTTTTGAATCTAACCATACAACAAAAATAATATATTTTACTCTTTAATAAACAAAATTAAGATATAAAGATGAAGAAGAAAAAAACCGATTCAATTCTTGATGAATAGTAATTTTCTTAACATCTTTATAGAAAGGAAGAATAAATTTGAAAGTAAAAGTAAATTACAAAAAAAAAAATCTAAAAAGAGAAATGAGAGATGCGCAAGTTGTAGTAGTCTTTTCCTATCATATATAAAAGTTATTTTGTAAGAATTAGAAGGATGGCACCATATTGTGATAGTTGAGTGAATGAAAATACCTATAAAATAAGTCATGTGGAAATCATGTGATGAATTTCCGTGCGCACTTAATAGTTTTAATTGATAAAAGATTTATTTTTTTATGTTTTAAAAGTTTGAGAGTTAAAATCACACATTTTAAAATTTAAGAGTGAAAATCAAAATTTGTAAAAGTTCAAGAGTGACTGACATATTTTACCCTTTAAATTTTGTTCCAAAAGGAAAAAAAAAATCATTTCTTATTTCTTCAGAAATAAAACATGGTTGTGTTGTTTAATTCAGAGAGCATAGTGGGTGTGGGGGAAGGAGGGAGGTGGGGGCAGGGGAAGAAAAGAATCGTGGGAGAAATTTTTTGCACTAGGGAGATGAAAGGTGAAATTGTGGGAACTGGGAAGGGAATAGAGAGGAATTTATATGTAAATAATTAATGATATTTTGTAAACTATGTAGAGAGATAATACAATCACTAAAACAAAAATTGCCTTGGCAGGAGGAGAGTAGCTCTGGCATTATCGCCAGCCTATGTATACTTTTTTTTTTTCCCTTATTCTTTTTTTAAGCTCTAAATCTCATAATCCATCTAATTAATGGCAATTACACAAAAGATTAGTTCAATAAGTTATTGATACCATATTGAGAAATGCTTTTTTCTTGTTTTTGAAACCAAATAATGCAAAATGTTATTAAGTTATTGACACCATATTGAGATATGCTTTTTTCTTGTTTTTAAAACCAAATACTGCAAAATGTTATTGGTATTAAGAACTAAGCGTTTTGTTTTATGATTAAAAACAATCTATTAATATTAAAATAAACATTATCTCTTAAAATAAAGAGTTACAAAGATATTTAATACAGCATTAAGATACTATAAACTTTCCTTGCTTTTCCTAAAGTAATTTTTCTATCAAGTTAATAATTTATGAATCTATTAACATGTGACGTAAATTTAATAAAAAATAACTTCTTAATTAAATATTTAAATAAATAAATAATAATTATAAGACTTTTTCCTCGCTGATTCGTTCTTGGTTGGGCAACCACCTCGTCCGTTTGTCGGGTTGATTGGAACTTGGAACGACACAGGATCGGCTATTTTTTTAATCCTAAAAGTTAATTGCATTTTTTGCTTTTAGGGCAGGTTTGGAGTTTTCTTTTTGGATACTTCATCAGGTGCCTAATAGCGTATTAAGAGATGGTATACTACTTTTTTTTTTTTTTTTAAATGAGGTTAGGTTAGTGTACAACTCTTATTTTATTTATTTATTTATTTGTAATTTTGGAAAGAGAAAACCAGGTGACAAATGAGTCACTACACGCCAAAGGTCCAAAATCTCTTTTAAACAATAATCAATATTAATGTACTATCTGTCAAATTCACGTTTTTAGGGGCTTTATCTGTAAAGCAATATTTTAACTACACACTCCAATGGAAGTCAAATGGCAAGTTTTGACTTGTCAAACCATTTTTTTAAAATCATATTAACATCCATATCATATTTTGTGTCAAACTAAGGAGCTTCTTGGGAATAAAGAAAAACTAAATAGTAATTAATTAGAAATATTTTTTAATAGACAATAAATTTCATAATCAACTCATATTTCTATTTTTGATATGCAATAATCATAAAAGCTAACCCTCTTATGTAGTATAAAAAAGAAACCATAATAAAAAAGGATATAAGTAATTGTTTCTACCTCCCCTCCACTCTCAGACAAGTTGTAGTTTAAGTTTCATCCAATCATAACGAAGTATCTCTATGCGAAGCTTCGTTACAGTAATAAAAAAAAATTGTTATATCCATATGTAATTAAATGTTTATTTATATAAAAAAAATTGATATATAACTACAGATTTAGTTTAGTTTACACACACACACATATATATATATATATATATATATATATATATATAAAAGCTACTCTAATACATAATTTTCAATGTGGTAGTTCATCTATAATCAAATATTTTCATAAATCTTTATGTTAAATTGAAATTAGGTATTAAAAATTGATAAGAAATATTTTTAGAGACAGTTTATTTGAAAATTTGAATTTTTTAAAAAAGTTTGTGTAATTTTACGTTTTCTCTTTAATTTTTAATTGATAATATTATCTTTTATATTTTTCTTTCTTATAATCTTACCCTCTCTTAAGTTTAATATTTTGATTCCGTCTCTAATTTTAAACTTCAGTATACTCATGGTCTACTTGGTAAATCAATTAAGTACTTGAAATTAATTATTTTATTTAGTGTATTTAATAATTGATAATATTAAATAAACGTTTGATACGTTTAAATATTTAGTGTATTTACTTAAAATTAATTAAGCACGTTTGATACTATATTTTTGTTATAATTTAATTGATTAAAAGGTAGTAAAATCCTATTATAAAATTTAAGTGAAATATAAATTACTTAAATTTGAAATTTAGATATATTAAATACTCATCTAATTAATAATATTATTTTATAATCTAAATTGTAGAAAAATTGTGTAAAAATGAATTATATTTAATTTATACTTTAAATTTCAAAATTTTAATTTTTAAAATTTAATATTTAAATATTTAAATTTTATGATTTATATTTCAGTTTTATCAAATGGACCCTCAGTTGATCATAAGTTTCAAATTTAATCTATAAATTTCGATAGGCACTGGCAATGGCAATGGCAGCGCCATGTGCATGTCAGCAGAGGCTTAGGCCACCATTAAGGAGGGAAAAGAATCCCATAATAAATATATTATCATGTAACTTTTATCCGAATCCTTCATTTAAGTTAGTAGATTGGGGTATAGAATTTTTTCTTTAAAAAAAAAAGAAAATTATCGTTAAGATGAAAAATCAGTTATAACGGTATCATTATACCATTCTAGAAGAATAGACAAAGATAACCCTTTGTGGGCGAATAAGTGAGTAGACACATATCCCTCATAAACAAGACATTAAAAGAGTCAAATACATGCAACATGTCTTTAATGACACTTATAATATGTCCATATAGTGAGAAATCTAGACCCTTAGAATTAACCTTACGAATAAGACTAAGGCAGTCACCCTCCAGGATAACTCTCCTATATTGATTCATGGCACCTCGCCTGATGGCAAGAAGCAAGAAGCAGGGCATACGCTTCCACATATTTAGGATCATCAACAGGGGGAATTCTGGTAGATATAGCACTAAGAACGTGACAAGAAGAATCATGCAAGACAACACCAACAGCAACTGAAGTATGTAAGCAAGCACCATCAAAGTTAGCTTTAATGAAACCTGCATATGGCAATGACCACAAAACAAAGGGGGGACACAGAAATAGAAGGCATTGAACTTGCTTGGGATGAAGACGCCTAAAGATCATCCAACATAGCACCACTCACATGAAGCAATGAATCCACTGTTGGCACAACATATTTAAAGATTTGGCAATTTCTAGCGGTCTAACATAACCGAGCAAACACACTAAACTCAGCATCCCGTGGAGAAAGCTCATGCAATATAAAGGTTAATAAAACAACCAAGGAGACTACTGGCAAGCAAAGAATTCTTGGCCCAAACCTTATTCGGGACCAAAGTTTATTCGACAATGAGCACTCAAACAAAGCATGGTGATCAGTTTCACATTAATGGCCACAACGGGAACACTGTTCATCAAGATCCATTTTCTTAGCAAGGTTACTCTTTTTAGGTGTTGACGTTATTTTTAGTCGATTCGTTGCAATGGAAATATTGAACTGATACCGATAGGAATTTCTCCAAGTCGATAATGACGTTAATTATTTTTTAGCCGATGTATTCGTTCAACATCGGAACCAATAACCGTTGAGTCGATAGACATCACCCCTACATCTCGGCCACGATTAGTAAAGCATTACTATCCCCAATCACTAAAGTTGAGCCATGAAGTAAGATTTTCTCCACGTACAGATAGTTGATTATAACACCACAACAAGTATAAAATAGGCAATAATTCCCATAATAAGGACACGACAAAAAACATCCAGAAGATTACCAGTTTCAATTTCCTTTTATTCTGTATTTTTTTTCTTTTTTTTTTCTTCATAGCATTTATTAGTTTTAGGGGTTTCCTTTATTTCTCGATTACCAACTTTTCATTTCATTTTACTTTGGGTTTAAATTCCAATAATTTTGTACTTCCTTTATCAAAATCAATCGAAACACACCAACTTCAATCCTTTTTGGCTTCTGCATGCAATCTTCTTACTTTCTTGGACCCTTTTTATAGTAAGTTTAAGGAATTCATGTCTCTTAAAAGGTTTGACTTTTGCATTCGTTTTTCTATCGGACTGTTTATGTTCATCGAAAGAGAAGCCGATCACCAATTTCATCGGCTCCCATTTTGTACGAAAACATAAATTAGCACGCCCAGTGGGACTAAAGGTAGTTGTTGCATGCAATTGCGTTCAACACGCCTTATGTCGAATCCTCAGCAACAGCTCTCAGGGCCTTTATTAGATTCATCCGATTGGCCTCCAATTCATGTTTGGGGGGGGGTTGATCCTACAGTGACAACTTCCAGTAATGCCCAGGTCACTCTTTCTGAGCAAGGATCACAGTCCTAGTCTCTACCCCAGGTGTCTCAGTTGAAACCCACGTCTTTAACTGCCATACGACAGGCCATGAAGCAATATACTGGCAAACTTATTCAGAGCCTTATTTCCCAATTTGCCACAGTGTTTTGGCCACTATTTCAGAATGAGTTCCATAATTTTGAACAGAGACAAAATGCTCACGGGATACCTCAGGCAGTTGTGTATCCTCCTGTCTTAACCGTTAGTGTAACATCTTATGGATTAGAACAATTGTTGCACAGGGAGCCATCATTTTTGATACCTAAGGGGCACCAAGGGGGTCCGGGATTAGCAACATAAAGTGTTGATCCCACAGAGCCTTTCTTGGGAAGTACCACACCATACCCAATTACGGGGGTCCAGGCACTGATGGGGATACAGGTATCATTCAACCGGACGACAGCTTCTAATAGGAGTGTTTTCCCTTCGTATGGGGGGCCACAGAATTATGGTACAACTGTTCCTCCCATGCATCTTACAATAGCGACAACTTATCCGATGTAGGGAGTAGGATACCTTGAGATGGCCCTATCTATAGGACAGGGTTCTTAGCCAACCATGCTAAATATCCCTATGCAGAATAAACAACCAACACCATTAGTCGATGTTAACGCAATGACAGAAGCATTGCGTCGACAGACCATGGATCGGCCAGTCTATCAGAAATCTTATCCCGAATGGGTAGATTCTATGGCAGTGTTACCTCGAGGGTTTAAATTGTCTGACTTCTCCACGTTCTCTGGAGATGACAATAAATCAACCATAGACCATGTCGGGAGGTTCACGGCACAATGTGGAGAATTCGAAAATAATGACTGGCATAAATTACAATTGTTTTCTTTATCTTTAACAGGAGCAGTATTTACTTGGTATGCAAATTTGACTTCCAATTCTGTGTATTCTTGGTCAGACATGAAACGGATTTTTCATGAGTGGTTTTTTGAATCGGCACCTAAGGTTTCCATAGCAGATCTCTTGGCAGTTAAACAAAAGTCATCCGAAGGTGTAATAGAATTCATTGAGCGTTTTCAGCAGACTAAGGCCAAATGTACAACCCAATTATCAAAAATGGAGTGTGTTAGAATAGCCATCAGCAGAATGTATCCGAAACTCAAGGAGTGTCTCATTCTCCAAGATTTTTCTGATTTATCCGACTTACTTTCCCATGCTGTCAAAATAGAAGAAATGATCAAGGAAAAGGAGAAGAAGTGGCCTGTCAAGTTCTTTCATAGGCAAAACATGATATCAGTTGTTGATGATATTACGAAAAATGAGGAAGAACAGTTGATGGAGGTATTGGCGGCAGAATTAGTGAAGGTTCATCTATTTTTAAACCTAGCAAAGGGAAGGAGGAGGTTGCTCCTGCGGGACCATCTAACTACGCATTCAATGTATCAAAGGCCGAACAAATCTTTGATTAGATAGCCAAAGATAAACAAATCCATTTACCTATCGGCCACAAAATTCCAACTCCAGAGAAGTTGAAGGGAAAGAGATACTGTAAGTGGCATAATTCATTTTCTCATAATACCAATAGTTGTGTTATTTTCAGGAACACACTTCAAAAGGCTTTACAAGAAGGAATGTTAAGATTTACTGACAAACGAGAGGAAACTTTAGTCGATACAGACCCCTTCCCAGCGGCCGATACACATATAGTACAGACCTGTAAGGAAGATGTTGAAAATAAACTAGGAGATTCTTGTTAGGGATATATCTTAGAGTCAATTTGTATTTATACTACTGCCGTTATGTATTATGTAATAATACGAGATATTTCTCTTTATGAATAGTGCATTTTGTTTTGTGGTCATCAAGTACGTGACTTGATAGTAAAACCCTATAATGAATACAATGACTATTCTTAAACTGTCCCTGATCAATTATTATTAGTGAAACAATAATAAATTAAGATTAGTATATTTGTGACTTGATGGCTATGTTTTACTGGTCATGTATATACGTGATATCAAGTCAAAATATAAATATATGTTAGAGAACAGTGTATTGGACATGACCCATTGTGAGAGTACTTCATGGAACATGTCATAAGTACTTTCTAACCATAATGATATTAAAAGTCCTTCGATCTAAATTCATCATAGTTTCCTACTTGATAAGTTTTATATTTTGACGTTATCTAAAGTTATCTTTAACCAGATAATAAATTAGACTACTGTTGGATATAGAATAAATTAAGGAGGGGAATATGATTGATAGTGAAGGAATTTGTCCCTCTCAATTATGAGAGAGATATCCATGAGTCCCTTGATAAGTTAGACTGTTAAAATGTATGGCCGTGCTCAAATATATCAATCTAAGATATTGATATCATTTGTTTGAACAGTCTACTATGAAATCAAGAAATAATTAATTAAACTTAATAAGGATGACATACTATGTGTCTTATACTTAATTTAGATATCGTGTGACAAAAGGACTAAATATAAAATTATGGAGTGGTTCAAAGAGATCACTGATCTTCATTTAACCTAGATAGTTATAATATTTTGTTAGAAACCACTTATAACTTCTGGGCCATTTAAATGTTATTTGGGCACACTGTCAGTGTTAAAAGAACCTATAAGGTCACACAATAAGCGAACTTGTTAGGTTATTTTCTGGTAATAAGATTCGATGAAGCTGGAAATATGTCTAAGTTAATCGAACCTAGAACATTTATCAGATACAATGAATCTGGAAATATGTCTACATTCGATGTATCTGAATGATGTCTAGATTATAAGAATCTGACTCGGTAAATTAATTAGTTAAATTACCGAGATAATGGCAAAATCTTATCATATCAGTTTTAATTTAATTTGAATTTAAATTAAAATATGATAAGATATTATCAGAGTTGGACTCTAAGATGTTCAGAGGGATTTTTAAGAAAACCCTAACTGTATTCTCAAGAGAGTCATTCTGTAAAAAATATTCATGCCTTCATTCACCAGAACAACAATCCTCTCAAACCTTAGGTGCTAGCACTCTCAGGGTAACGAGTTAGTTCGCTGTATGTATCTGATAGAGGACGTTCACACACTGCAGCGTCTGATGATCGTTGGGGTTGCACGTACAACAGCACAATCAGAATCGAAAGATCTCGATTATGCCGAATAGAGGTAATTCTGTAAACCTTTAATCTTCTTAATTATTTACTTGGGTCTTCGGAAGCAATTCGTGGATATTTTCTGCATTTAAGAGTCCACAAATCCTAACAATTCTTTCATTAAGGAACAGTTTAAAACCTTTGAAGTGAAAGGAACAACGTTCCAAATGTTGGATGATCGACAATCAATTTTCAATCGGCTTACTATCCCAACCCTCACAGCTCACTTTCATGGAAAAGATGAGAAGTTCACAGTGTACATACCTCACAAAGAGCCATTTTTTCTAGGTTATCGCTCCCATCTTATAAAGACTTAGATATGGCGGGAACAAAGAAAGCGGGCTCAATAGAGACAAATGCCTGAGGAATAGTTAGATAAGTAGGTGTGTCCCACCCTAAGTCAAAATATACTTAGCATTTTTCATTACAATTCCGAGCAAATGCCAAGCAAGAAGTGGTGGAAGAAGACTATTATACAACGGAAGAAGCTGCTGTTGAGCTCATCGAATTCAAGACACCGTCAGAAGGGATGTTCTTCCCAATCCCAATGGTAAACATACTAATCACCTCAAGCCGTTGTACATCACGACGCATATTAACGGAAAACCTTTCTCGGGTCTTCATCGATGGAGGAGCTGTACTAAACATGATGTCGTTAGTAACCTTAAAACGCCTAGGAAAGGACAAATCTGATTAGTCTCTTACGGATGTCCAAATGCTCAATTTTACCGAGGACGCGACTAAAGCAGAAGGGATCATTACCTTTGAGGTGATAGTTGGATTCAAGGTTAGTAAGACTGTTTTCTTTGTAATCATGACAAAGCCAGCTTATTCTGTCCTACTGGGTAGAGATTGGATTCATACAAATCATTATGTTCCATCAACGCTTCACCAAATGATGTTAATCTGGAATGGAGAACGAGTGAAAAAGATACCAGTTGATCCGAACCCATTCTCAGCAGAAATGCACATGAACGAGGCTTTGTTTTACTGTTCTTCCTTTAATCCTAGCTAGTATGCTAAACTCACAATGGCCCACAATCAGATTACAATGGAAGGGATGGAAGGTAAGGGTTTGAGAATAGAAGATCCTGATGATTGGCATGCACCTGGTTTCATCACTCAGGATCCGCTAGTAGAAATGGATATCGGAGGACCTGGAGAAAATAAAACTACAAAAGTAAGCTTATACTTAACTCTCTATCAATGAAATGCCTTAACATCTTTGATTCATAGGTACAGAGATTGTTTCGCATGGGATTATCGTGAAATGTCAGGTTGGAGAGAGGCATCGTTGAGCATCGTTTACCAATAAAGGAAGGTTTCAAGCCTCATAAGCAACCTGCTCAGCGTTTTAATCCCGCACTCTTACCTAGAATCAAAGAATAATTGAGAGGTTACTTCGGTATAGTTTCACCCGTACTTGTCAATATGCGGACTAAGTGTCCAACATCGCTCCCGTTATAAAAAAAATAGACAGCTGCGAGTAAGTGTTGATTTTAGGAATTTAAATTTGGCTATACTAAAAGATGAATACACCATGCTGATGGCCGACATGTTGGTAGACTCGATAGTAGAAACTAATTTCCGAAGAGAATACACAAAAGATAGCATTCCGATGTCCAGGCTCCATCAATTTGTTCGAATGGTTAGTCATGCCATTTGGCTTGAAGAATATTGGGGTTACTTTTCAAAGAGCTATGAATCTTATTTTCCATAATTTCATCGGCAAAATAATGGAAGTTTACATTGATGATTTGGGGGTCAAATCGCCCACCTTTTCACAACACTTGATGTGTTTAGAGCAAGTATTTCTCCGAATGCACAAGCACCAGCTCAAAATCAACCTCGCCAAATGCGCTTTCAGAGTTTTAGCTGAAAATTTTCTTTGATTTCTAGTACATCAAAGAGGAATTGAATTGGATCGGAACAAAGCAAGAGATATTCTACATGCAAGATCACCACAATCCAAGAAGGAACTCTAGAGTTTTATTAGAAAGATTAATTTTCTGCGACGTTTTCTAGCAAATGCTGCAGGAAAGCAAAAGGTGTTCTCCTCTTTACTTTGGTTGAAGTCATCTCAAGAGTTTATCTGACAGTCTGTACATCAGACAACTTTCAATAAGATCAAAATAGCTTCATACAACCACCTATTTTGATGTCGCCACACGATAAGATACTATTGAAATTGTACATTTCGGCAGCTCAAGAGTCTATCGGAAGTTTGTTAGCTCAAGATGATGCATAGAGGGCTGAAAGAGCAGTATATTACCTCAGTCGAAATCTGACGAATACCAAAATAAGGTATTCTCCCGTTGAAAAGCTATGCTTGTATTTATATTATGCATGCACAAAACTAGAACATTATATGTTACATAGGGAGGTGTAAGTTTTATGCAAAATTAATCTAGTTAAATATTTGTGGAACCGCCCCTTGCTGCAAGAACGGTTAATGAAATGGGCAATTAAGCTATATGCTTTTTCTTTGACTCACATGCCTTTGAAAGCAACTAAAGATCAGGCCATAACCAATTTCTTGGCCGAATACCCTTGTTTAGAAGTACCCAATCCTGAAAAAGAAACGGCACATAGATACATTTCATAAAAACTGTGGAGGTTATAATTTGATGGATCTAGCACCCAGTCTGAGGCAGGTGTCAGCTTGGTCATTGAAGCCCCTTGTGGACAACAAGGAAAAATTCTTTTCGAATTAAGAAAAGGAATTTTAAATAATCAGGTATAGTATAATGCTCTCATTTTAAGACTTCGAATCTTGAAGGCTTTAGATGCACAAGTGGTCAATATAATGGGGGACTCTCAATTTGTTTTCTTACAGGTTTCAAGTGAGTATAAATACACTAATCCTATTTTGATAGATAAATTATAGGAAGTAAAGGTATTGTTACAGCACTTTTCGGAACTATATTGGCTCACATCCTTCGAGTTGAAAACTAAGGTGCAAACAACTTAGCTTAAATGGCTTCAGTATTCAGAAAAAGAGCCGGGGTAGTAATGTACCAATAAATATCAGGAGAAGAAAATGAAGAAGATTGACGTTCTGATATCGTTTTCTATTTGCGAAAACCTACTGGTCATGTGTCGCGGAAATTAAAGCGTAAGACGTTGAACTTTGTGCTAATCGAAAACAATTTATCCAGAAGAAGCCATTCAGGAGTTTTACTAAAATGTTTATCAAAGCAAGAAACGTCACAAGTGTTAGCCGAAGTGCATGAAGGTCTATGCGATGCTCACCAAACAGGTCTAAAGTTAAAATGGACATTGCAACGTTACGGGTTTTATTGGCCCTTCATGACCACAGACTGTGTAGCCTATGCAGTTGGATGTAAGGCGTATCAAAAGCATAGTCCTTTGGTACATGTGTCTTTTATGGAATTTCATCATATTTGAAGGTACGGAAAGTGGGAAAACACGGAGCACGCAGCGGAAGCGAACATAAAAAATTGGAAAAACAAGAATAAAAAGTCCAGGGCAAGGCCGGCGCCAGCTCCGATAGCCTAGCCGGCGCCGGTTGCGCCTGTCCTAATCCCGAGGTTTTAAAAATTTTATCTATTTTTCTCGTTCTAAGTGTTGGCTGTACCAAAACGTATGCAACCAGTGTAGATGTGCTAGTAGAAGCCTCTGGTGCGATTCTAGCAAACCTTCTACTCCGCCTTTGCATGTATGTCAACGCCGAACTCTCAGTTTTTCAGTATATGGCCTGCCTAACTGTCGTTTGGTGAACAACTAACGAGTTAGAGAATTTTCTGGAGAGAGAGAGAGACGTCTGGCTCTACAGAGAAGAAGTCGTCACTCTTGTGTGGTAAAACAACGATCATTAATCTCCACCCTAATCCCTTTGTTTAACCTAAATAAAAAATTCTAGGTTAAACTGGATTGAGCTATTAAACTCTTGATTTAACCTATTAGGGTTAATTAATTATTCTAGTTAGGACCAACTCAATGGCCCAACAAATAATTAATTTTTCAGCCCAAATAAACCAGTCTAATTAAATAAGCCTAAATCAATTTAGTCCCAAATTAATCCCTAACTATTCAAATTAGGCCAAAGCCCTAAATAATTAATTAACCCACCAAATCAATTTAATTAATTCTCTCTCCATGGACCTTTATTTTATTCTAACCTAATAATTAAATTAGGCTACTTAAATAAAATAATTCCATTTAATTTAAGATCAATCCCTTAACCCGTATTTAATTAGGACTCACGGTCTATATTAGGAATCAAAAGACACACCGCATTGGTTACTAAAATGACCAAAATACCCTTGCCACATAAATAGCTGTATTTTGCATTTTAAGTATTTCATAATATCACCATAAGAAAATATTGACCCCAAGGACAATGTTGCGTTGGCAAAGTCTCCGACCTACAGGTGTAATGACTAAAATACTTATCTATACATCGCCGTACATTTAAAGAGGAAGAAGTGTACTAACACCTCTCTAAATGACATCTACCATCCTTAGGCCTCTAGTCCAATGATTTACGACCTCCTGGATTGTTTCCACTTTCCAATGGAGCTACCCTAAAGCAAACATCTAAGTCATGTTTCCAGGGCCCTAGATATTCAGATCATTCAGACAACCACAAGGGGCGATATAATATAGAAATTATTTTGTACAAGTCTGTCTTAACTAACTAGTCACACATACCCAACATGCAAATATATTGGCCCTACGATAGAACCTCAACTGTAGCATATCAAAGTATATGCTTCCAGTTTCGTCAGACCACCAACTCAAACTCAAGTCGTAGAGTACTAGTAGTCTAGGTTTCTACCATATAGTATTTTTAAGAAACCACTACTACAGGTCTTGTTCTACGTATTCGAAATACGCTTATGTCATAAAGTGAGTGGACTACTCACTGGCTAAAGGTAAGCCATTCCCCATTTAAAATTCACAACATAATAACCTAAACATAATGAGATTCTCATTCTCATCAATCAGTTAAGAACAAAAGTTTATGTGCTAAGTAACCCGTGATTCATACCTTACTGTGAAAGACCTCCATTCACATGGACCACTTACTTAAACACAATGGGTCTTTTCCAAATGTAATTGTGCACAAATAAAATTGCAAATTCACAAACAATTTCTGAAAATAAATTCTTTTATTAAAACATTTGATTTTTTTATATCAGAAACCTAGTCTAAGAGGGCATACATCCCAACAATATCATCAAACCGTGACCTTTCTGGAGTTAGGCTCTAGATGTCATTGGCAAAATTCATCCACCATCGACTAAATGGCACACATTTATTTTAGTGGTAACAGATTATTTCACCATGTGGGTAGAGACACAAGCTTTGACCAGAGTAACCCAGCCTACTATTGTCACTTTCCTTCAGCAACATATTTTGTTCTGTTTCAACATACCTAAAACACTAACTAGGGCTGTGCATTCGGTGTGTGGTTCGATTTTTTATTTTAAATTTCGGTTTTTTTTTTCAGTTTTTTATTTTTTTTACTACAACCGAATCGAACCGAACACCTTAAAAAACTGAAACAACCGAACTGAAATTGTTTCGGTTCAGTTTTGATTCGGTTCGGTTCAAACCGAAATTTGTTGAGCAACAGTGACCACCTAATGAGAAAGACATATTTCATAATTTTCATTAACAAACCAATCAAATGAATAAGTCTTTCAAACAATAACTACCAGAATCTAAAAGCACAAGAAGAAAAATGCAACTGCAGCAGCACAGACAATTTCCAACAAGTTAATAACTAAATTCTTGCAAATTGACAATGTCAGGATGCATGGTATTACCACCTATAGTAAAGAAACCAACCTCACCTCTAAATGTATGCAATGCCATCATAGTGATTAAAAACAATGAATCACATTTCTTCCAGACTGAATTTGTTTCATAACAAATAGAAATAGCCTTAAGCCAATAAGGCTATTGTTTAATTTAAAGTTACTTTAATACAAATTAATGCCTTCTTTTTTTCACCAATCACACCAACCAATCACAAATTATGCTCACTACACCACCACAAACTCCACACAAATTCAAATTGGCTAAACTAAAATCAAACAAAAAAGAATAATCAACTCAACCCAACCCACTTTAAGATCAAACAAATAAACTTCATGCAGTAATTCAGCTCAACAACCCACAGTGGACTCAATTTAACCAATCTCAATTCCATCCCATCAAAACTAATCATTAATAATAAAAACACATGCAGTAATATAATCCTCCAAATCAACCAACAAACAACAATATAGTCCACTAAACACCACCAAATCCAATGTTAAGATAGCCAAGCAAGTTGAAGATAGTTATGGGCAATGAAAAAGACAGATTTCATTAACAAATCAATCAAATTCATCAAGTTTTTCAAACAAATCAACTTAGCTAAACTTTAACATAAATTAATGCCTTCTTTTTTTCACCAATCACACCAACCAATCACAAATTATGCTCCATAAACCACCACAAACTCCACACAAATTCAAATTGGCTAAACCAAAATCAAACAAAACAGAATTATCAACTCAACTCAACTCAACTCAACTCAACCCACTTTAAGATCAAACAAATAAACTCCATGCAGTAATTCAGCTCAACAACCCACAATGGACTCAATTCAACCAATCTCAATTCCACCCCATCAACAACCATCAAAACTAATCATTAATAATAAAAACACATGCAGTATTATAATCCTCTAAATCAACCAACAATATTGTCCACTGAACACCAATACCAATAAGAATAACTCTAATAGTTCAATCAACCACAGTGCACATTAACATAGTAAAATGAAGACTGCAGAAGATTTCCCCCAACAACTTTCCAGATTCCAGTAGCAACTCTAAGTCTCCAACTCCCAGAACCAAAGGACTGCAAAAGATAGCAAACATGTCATAATATAATTTTGAGGCAAAATAAGAGAAATAACAGCAAGAGGCAAACATGTAGAGGCAAATAGAAATAGTAAAGCCACAATTAATTCACAATAGGCAAATTAAGATAAAAGAAACCATCTTATAATATGACAAATTTGCCTAAAAATATGATATTTAGGTTTAACTTTAAAGAAAAATAGCTTACTTGAATTCTCAATAGCTTAAATTCTCTTCAAAGATCAAGAATGGTTTATTCATAACCACTTTTTGCAAATTCTACAAAAAAAAAAGAAAAAGTTAAAAATCAGATTAAAATATAAAAAAAATATATTTACAAGCATTAAAAAGCTAAAATAAAACATGAAAAATAGATTACCATTATCCATTTTTTCTAGAATATCAATGTCTTCTTCAATATTAACAGGTTTGCTTCATTGCGCAACCAATCTTTGACACACATAAGACATTGCACTATTCTTGGCGTCAAAGAACTTCTAAATGTGTCAAGAATATGACCTCCCATGCTAAAAGCTGACTTAAAAGCAATTGCAGAAACTGGAGCAGCCAATATATCACAAGCCATTTGAGCAACTATAGGAAATCTTGGAGCATTAAGCTTCCACCACTTCAGGATATCAAATTCATCTTTATTTTTTTCTCTTTCTTCACCAAAAAACTTATCCAATTTATTTTTTGTATCAACCCCTCCACAAGAAACATATCATACTCACGCCTAGTGTCTACTTCTAAATTTCGCCTTTTTATTGATGGCTTAATTGAAACTTGTGAACTGAAACTTGAAATTAAACTAGAAGATCCACTTGGTGATGGTTGTGGTGAGCTATAACCTACTTCAGAACCATTCAACCTCCTGTATTCCTCAAATAGCTTGTAAATACCTTCCTTCACCTTATCTACAAAATCAATATTATCTGGATACATATTTTGAATTACCTACTCAACATAATGCAATTTAAATCGGGGATCAAGAATAACTGCGTAAAATATAATGAAATTTATTTTTTCACGATTCCCCCAATACTTATTATATTTATTTCTCATTCTCTTTGCCATTTCACTCAACTCAACATCATCACTGAATTCCCAAGTATTCAACAATTTAACCACATTACTGAGTTCATGAAGCACTTGATTTGAAGTCACATATAATGAGTCAGAAATTCGCAATGTAAGTTCATAAAAGTGATCCAAAAACTTCAAAAAATGTGAAATATTACTCCAATCTTCCTCCCTAGGCAGCCCACCATGATCAACCAATAGGTCAAATTTAAAATGTGGATCTAAATCTTCAAATCTTTCAAAGGCTTTTGCAAGACTCAAAGCTATATTTAACATCAAATAAGTCGAGTTCCATCTAGTGGAAACATCCAAGCATAATAACCTCTTACTTTCTATCTTTTCCATTTCAACACACTCCTTAAACTTTTTCAACCTATTAGGTGACTGCCTTATATACCTAATAGCTGCTCGAACACGACCAATGGAATGAGAAATCTCTTTCAAACCATCACTCACAACAAGATTTATTATGTGTGCTATACACCTTACATGAAGATACTTACCCCCAAGCAAATTAGTACTCCAATTAGAGAATCTTTTTTTCAAATAACTAACTGCAACATCATTGGAGCTCGCATTATCAACAGTCATTGAAAAAACACTTTCAATCCCCCAATCAAGCAAGCATTTTTTCACCCCTTTTCCAACCGCCTCAACTTATGACTGTCTATTAGACAAATATTAGAATCCTTTTATGCAATACCCAATCATCATCTATAAAATGAGCAGTGAAACACATGTAATTAATTTGCGATTCAGAAGTCCATGAATTAGTGGTAAGACAAATTCTCTTAGATGAATGTCTTAAAAAAATCCTTCAATTTTGTTTTTTCTTCCAAATATATATCATAATAATCTCTTGTAATGGTAGTTCTAGATGGAATTTGGAAAGATGGGCAAGCAACAGACATGAAATTTCTAAATCCTTCTTTTTCAACAAATGAAAATGGCTGCTCATCCACAATAATCATATATGCATATGCCTTTCTAGTATCATTCTAATTAAACCTCCAAGTAACAATTGAACCACCTTTACTACTATGTGCAAATGAGTGAGAGTGTGGTTGTTATTTTAGTTGGGTTTCATGAGATTCATTGTTGTATGGGTTTTTTCAAACAGCCCTTCATATGGCTTTTCAGTGAAGTGGTACTATTTATGGAAGGATTAGCAACATAAGAAAGACTACAATAATTGCACCGTGCTTTTTTTTTCTCCATCCTCAGTTGTATATTTCATAAAATGGGACCAAACAATTGATCGAGGTGTCATTTCCTTTCTTTTCTTGGAATATTGTTGGTTAATATTTGAAATGTTAGATCCTTCATGACTTGGCAGGTCATCTTGTGAATTGCTCCTTGTGTTTATAGGGGTACTGTCTACTTGATCTGACATCCTATAAAATAAAGAATATTAGTCTTTGTCAAATTAGGCAAATTAACAAGTCTTTGTCTAATTTATCTTGCCTTTTCAGAATAGAACATGGACAAAAACTTAGAAGTTTTTTTGTGATCAACTTGAATGCTATGCATTTAATTGTTGCCCAAGATGCTTTCATGAATTATGAAATCTCCAAGGTATTTTTTACCATGCTACACTATGGTATTAACCTATTCAAAACAATAGGTTGGCAGTTTCATGCATGATAAACCTATTAAGCTACCATCCTTAGCACAATTGAATGGAGAACATCAAAATAAGACATTGAATTTTTATCTACAGTGAAAACCAACTAACCAATTGGCGGGGATGATTTAACATGCAAACGAAAGTGGGATATATGGACTATGGAGACTGATCTAATAGCGTACATCTAGAGAAAAATGTGCCAAACAAATGTGCACTATTGTGTCTTGCAACAGTAATAACAAAAGAGATGACTTCAAGGCAGAGAATGAGTAGTGAATAGACAAGAAGAGAAGACTGTCTGAATGCAATCCCCAAAAAGAATGAATTAGGATTAAAACTAAATAAAAGGAGAAGAGATGGGACAAAGAAAGATGGAATTGAGCAAATGAAAGCAACATTTGATTCAGATTACTTAAGATGATTAAATTGTAAAATTGTAAAAGCATATATAGTTATCCTTTCAAATATTTAATTTAACATTTGTTTTCTTGGAGTAATCAAATTGTAAAAGCAGATATAGTTATCCTTTCAAATTGTAACATTTGTTCAGTGAACCCATTTCACAATCAGCTCTTTCCCTCTCTTTGAGAAAAGTTCTCCAGAGAGAAAGAAGATAGTGCTTTCATGGCATTTGCCCACTAATATTTTAGTTAATTTAAATCCTTAATTTACTAATATGTGCACAGAGGTAAAATATTTCTGCTAAACTAATATGTTTGGTAATTTAAATCCTTAATTTGTTGGATTACTTAGACAAATAAAATTAGCTAAATCAGAGTAAATTGGATAAACAGAACTGGCAGAATACAATATGTGAGCATGCCTTCCAATTCAATAGCTTCTGCAACTCAGCAACAATTATAAGCACTCAAAGATAAATGCAAGTTTATCTTTAAAAAAAAAAGAATCATTCTGTATTTTTTTTGCAAAATCAATCATAATAAACCTTGTGGAAGTAAATATAGCAGCTTTAGTATACCATCAAAAATTCAAGAAAGGTTACATGCAAAAAAGAAATTACTCCATGTCTGAACAAACTAATAAGAGAATCGAAATGGCAAAAAAAAAAAAAAAAGAAGAAGAAGAATAGGGAATAACTAAACTAAAATGACAACATATATATATATATATATATATATATATATATATATATATATATATATATATATTCAATGTGATTCACCTCAAACTAGAGTGCAGGAACATAAGTTTTCACTTTATCCCTTGCTATAACTTATACAAAATAAATAAATAAATGTGGTATGCTAGCATAAATAAACAATATGCCAGCGTAAATAAACAGTTTATAGAAAAAAAAAAATAAAGGTAGCAGAAGTATGTTCTTGAATAGAATGACGAAACCAAAACCAAATCAATTTCAACATCATGTTCAGACCTCAAGAGTGCCTTTGTAAGAGAATGAGAAAAAGACCTTTTCTTAAGGATTCCACAAAAGCCAAGAAGCTGATGGGTTGCTACTGGTTGGTGCTCGTGGCACTTGGCACTGCAAAAGCTACGACTGTCAATCAGTCAGTGACAATGGGGGAGCCGGTGACTGTGAGTAAAGCAATGGGGAAGGAGAAAGGAAGGAAGTCTACACTCTACAGTGGTGGTGGAGGCGGAGGCGCGACGCAGATACTCAAAGGTGAAGAGTGAGAGGAGAGCTAGGGCAGAAAAAATTGGGGAGATTACTTGTGGATTGTGGTTGTGGTTGTGACGTGAAGGACTGATCTGAGGGAGTGTGGGTGGATGGGCTTGGCCGCGTGGGGTTGGGATGGGGTGAGATTTTTATTAAATTATTTAAAAAATATATAATATATATTATTTTCGATTTTTTGGTTTTACCAAATTTTTTTATTAAACCGAAAACCAAACCTAAATTTTCAAGAAAATATGAAATCGAACCGAACCGAATCGAAAAACTTAAAAACCGAACCAAATTCTTAAATTTGGTTCTGTTCGATTCGAAAATTCGAAAAAAATCAAATAGTGCACACCCCTAACAGTAACGCGACGGATCAATAAACTATGTTCATGGGGGATAAGGTACACAATTTTTTAACCCAATTCAAAATTAAGCTATTACATTCATTCTTGAATTATGCACAGGCTAATGGTCAAGCTGAAGCAATGAATAAAACCTTAATTAGCAAGATCCGAAAGTCGTTGGAAGATAATCCCAGAAAGTGGTGTAGATAAAGAATTTTGGGAGAGATTTTATTTAATCAAAATTACAAGAATATGACATATTTTAGTCTCGATTAATTAAAATTAATTCATGAATAAATATAATTATTCTTGAATTAATAAAATTGAGCCATCATTAAAAGTCCATTAAATCCAATATATCATGAAATTTGACTATCAAAATTGAGCTATTATTAAGGGTCAATTTCACATTAAATCTAATATATTATGGATTAAATGGAATTGGATTAGACCATAATATTGGACTTTTAAAAATTTCATAACCCAAATATAATGTGGACTAAATGAGATTAGGCTAAAATATAAATTAAGCCCAAGTTATCTTAAACCCAAATCCGTTAGGGTTGTTAGGAGACTCTTAAAAATTTCACATCGACTGTTTATGCTAAAGTCAAAGGAATTTTAGCCTATAAATAGAGTTTTTCCTTAATGGTTTAAGACACCCTCGAATCTCAAGCTTCAACAAAGAAGAGGTATCTCAAGTTTCAGCAAACTCAAGCACTCAAATTTTATCAAATTCAAGATTCAAAATCTTCATCAAATTTCAAGACATTCGTCTTGTTCTGCATAAAAAAAGTCTCGAAGGCTTGGCAATCAAGTGTTCGTCATCAAATTTCGTTCGATCCGAAATCAAGCTCTTCAGCCCTCAAATCAACATTTTTCAAAAAGAGAAGAATCAAAGAACTTATCTTGCAATTTAGGACTTCTTTGGAGTTTTGTAATCACTTTTCATATTTATTAAACATTTTGTATTTTTCGATATTTTTCTTGCCTTATTTGCGACTTGAAATTTGTCGTCTACAAATTTCTAGTACACCCAGTGAGACAATCTCTGCCTCTCATCTCTTCTCTTCAACTTTTAAATCAATCCCAAATTCAAGTACAAACACAAATCAACTCCATGGCCCCAAAGAACAACAAAACTATATCTGCTCGTTCAAAGGTTGCTAATATCATGGAGGCTGCTACAACTGTTGGCAAGGCTATATAAGCTTCAAGCCAAGGCATACTAGCAAGAAGTAAGGCTCGAGCTCTTTCACAAAGTGAGGTTCAAAACTTCAGCATTGTCTCATCGCCTGCAACAACAAATTTGAAGCAAAATGTTGCTTATACAATGTGCAAGATGTCACCTTTAATGGAGAAGACCAACATGTCCAAATAAGATGACCAAAGTTCAAGTACTAACTTTGCACCTCAATCCCTTCATATGGACCTCAAATCCAAAGCTTCATTCAATGAAAATTCCACTGCTTCTTTTGTAACGCTGGTTATGATAATTGGCACACAAAGTCTGAAAGACCAACTTGCGCACCTCACAAAATTAGTGGAGGGACTTGCCAAACGCTCCCAAGAGCAAGATCTCACAATCGCTTTGAGAAGACTGGTTAAATAAGTCAAACTCCTCTAAAGAGATTTGAAGTGCAAGAAGAAGTGGAAACTTCCAAGAAATTACAAGATATTCAGATATCCTCCGAATGTATGATTCATATTGATCAACTCAAAGATTTCATCATGGATACGATTAAGGACAAGTATGAAGGAGGCAACAAATCCATCTTCATATATGCAAAGCCTTATTCGCAAAGAATTGACAATATAAGAATGCCAATTGGATATCAGCCACCAAAATTTCAACAATTTGATGACAAAGGAAATCCCAAGCAGCACATGGCTCACTTCATCGAGACGTGCAATAATGCTAGAACTTATGGGGATCTATTAGTGAAACAGTTTGTACGATCCCTCAAAGGAAATGCATTTGACTGGTACACTGAGTGGTTCCATCACCAGTTGGGAGTAACTTGAACAAGAGTTTCTTAATAGATTCTATAGCACTCGTAGAATCGTCAGCATGGTAGAACTCATCAACTCTCGTCAATAGAAAAACAAACAAGTGGTGGATTACATCAACATATAGAGGAATTTGAATCTCAATTGTAGAGATCATCTAAGTGAATCATCTGCAATTGAGAAGTGCATTCAAGGCATGCACTGGAGACTCCAGTACATCCTTAAAGAGATCATGGCAAAGACCTTTGAAGAATTAGCGACCCGTGCTCATGATATGAAATTGAACATTGTTGCACATGAGGTAAGGCATTTGTTCAAGACCCCAACAAAAGCAAAGAAAAACAAGATTTTAGAAAAGGGAGAATTTTTTTTTTTCTAAAACTAAAGTAAAAGAATCCATGGCCACGGTCGCGGCACCAATAAAAATTTCTTCAAAGGTAATTCAAAAGGTGACCAAGAAGATAGATCCTTTGCAGGAAAGGAAAAAATGTAATCTTAGAAGAAAGGTAGTCTAAGGAAAATTCTTTTCTCGATTATGATGTTTCTTCAATGTTTGATGAATTATTAGCTGCTAAAGTTATAGAGTTACCGGAAGCAAAGCGTCTAAATGAAGTTGGATGAATAAATGATCCCAACTGCTCCCTCCGTCCTTATATATATATATATATATATATATATATATATATATATATATATATATATTAGTATAAGGGTGTTTTTTAGATTGGGATTCTTATTTTAATTCAAAATCACTTTAATTTAAAAAATTACTCTATTTGTCTATATTTTTCTGTCACAATTGAAAAGTTTTGGTATATCTTTTTATCTGTCACATTGAAAAAATTTAGGTGCCATTAATGTTAATTTTACTGCTATACTCTTGTATTAAATAGCTTTAAAAAGTAAAAGTATAATAATTTTAGAGAAATGGTTGAGCAAACAAAGTAAGAAAATAGTTGCCGAGAATATAAAATCTAAGGGTACTTTTAAAATGTATAAATAAAGTTGTATGAATTTAAAATGTTAACTAATTCTTCTTAAATTATGTGAAGTAATTAATTGTAACAGATAAATAGAGATGGAATAATGATTGTTTTATATATTTTTATTTTTTAAAAACTGTTATATATTTATAATATATCGTATTTTCTATTTGATTCCACATTGAACTCCCTCTTAATCATATATATTTAATAAAATTTATATATTTTAAAAAATTTATGTCAATTTAATTCCTATCCATTTACACATTATTCTCCAATTCTAAAATCCTAATTTCTTTCCCCAAACTTGTTTCGGTTGTTGGCTTGTCGCTTGTGCCACCGCCTTGTCCCCACTTGCTTGGGACCAAGCACACGTGCCCAACTGAGACAAAGGGAAAATGTTGAAACCACGAAAATGTGTTATGGCCTATGGGAGTGGCATTTAACGTAGTATTATTTTTCTTTGCCTGTTGCAAGAATAGCTCATCTCAAATTTGAAAAGTAAAAAAGGAAATAGACATTTTCAACCTAAAACAAGGAGACAATTACGTTAAACCTTTAAAACAGAATTCCTTAGTCATTTTTACACGTGTCTTTCTCCTAATTAGCCATTGAATTAAATATTCAAATAAAAGCAAGTCTTTTTCACAGTGTGTTCCATTATATATAAAATTAAAATGTCGGTTCATTATTTTTTATGAATTTAAAGTTTTATATTAAATTGAAAGTTAAATATTTGATTAGTAAATTAGTAATTTAATAATTAATGTTTACAGATGATTAGAATATAATTTTTTCATAAATCTGATTGATGAATTACTCATTATGTTTAAATTATTTTCTACAATTAACTATTACCAATTAGTTAAATTTTAGTGTGAGGTATTTATAGAACCAATTAATTTGATATTAATATTAACTAATCATCCGCTATAGTTTGTAAAATGATTCGGTTTGATGCCTTTTATTTAAATGTATATAGTTTAGATTGAGAAAAAAATATTGATGTAATTTGTTAGCAGAATAATTTTTTTGTCTAAAAATTAAAATTTATTTAATACTCAATTCGTCTTATTTTATCTGTCTATTAAAATTAATATTTTTGTCTCAATTTATCTGTCTCATTAACAAATTAAGACTATATTAATTGTTATTTTTTCATAAATATTCTTCATTAATACAGTGAATACTTCTGTACTTATAGTAAAAAAAATAAATTAAATATACTTATAACATATAAAGATTTAGAATTTAATTATTCGTTAATAAAGAAAGATTTTTTAAGAATAAAATAGAAAATATTGATTAATTAATTAAAAATTTTAATTTTTTTTAAAATTTATGAATCGATTAAAATAGATAAATAAAAAAAATGAATGGAGTAATATTTTAATACTAAAATAGATTGAATTTGGATTAGTGGTAATTTCTGTAAAAAACTGTGTAGTTGAATATCAATGTAAAAATTTATAGCTTTTTACGGGTATAGCAGCCTCTTAGTTTTTGCGCTCGTGGCTTAATGGTCGCGAGACTAAGTGATTGGTTTTGATTTTGATTTTAAATTTTCTTATGACCACCAAACCGTTCCCACCATACGAAGTAAGCCCTAATTTATTTATACAGGTAAAATTAGTTTATTTCTTTTCTTTGGAGAAGCGTGTAAGCGTCCTATTGGGCACTGTTTCAACTGTAAAACAAACTTTAAAGGGTGCAATGGGCAAACTAGAATACAGCTGAACCATACCTCTTTATCGTACACCACTCGGCACGATTTCAATTCCCGAGCTGAGAAGCTCTCCGTCCTCCTTTCGTCACAACCACCTTAATTACGCACTCCATTTTCTCTCTCTACATCAATGAAGAACCTGATAAAGGAGAATAACTGAAATCAGTGCTGTTTTTTTGAACGTCAATGAACCCGATGTAATTGTACTGTGATTTTCGAATCGTTTTTGGCGAATGGCTGAGATGCGATGGTTACTGAGTTGAATTACAGAAGAATATACACTTTCAGGAAAAAGAAAACAAAAAATAAAAAAATAAAAATGGAAAACGGAAGAGCAGAACACAACGGCGTCTGTTCATCGGCGACGGCAAACGGAGGAGAAGATGTATATAGCTGTAAAGAATCGGATGCTTCTTCTGCTGATCACCTGGTCATACTGGTCCACGGTATTCTTGGAAGGTAACCGATGTTATATGTATATACTGTCCGATAATTGTTTCTTCAGTCTTGTACAGATGAAAACTTGTAAAGCTTGGTTATTTAGATTATTTCATTTGGCACTAAATTTGATTAAAATCGGCCTCATAGCTGTTTTGTAAAATTGCAGTTGTCTTTTTAATTTTTTTGGCAGGAATGTTTAGGCTTTATGGTGTGACCTAAGTAAATACTATGAATTTATATGCCTTTTAGCGTTGAACAAATAAAATCCTGGCGTTCGATGGAGCATTGAAATATACCACTTTATAATCCATTGCAATTATTGCGCTCTTTGCCATTGCAGTGCAAAAGTTGCCAGATTTATGGTATTGCACTAGTTGTTCTACCAGGAAAGAAGTTGTAATGGAAGCTTTTTCTTCTGTAGAAATAAAAGAGTTGTTTGCTGAATACCTTTTTCACTTGTCTTGATTTGGTTGTATTAGAAACTCAATTCCTTTGGGCTCCCCTCTTGTTTGCAATTTTGATTGCTCATAGTTTGTTTGGATGTCATAAATATGCTTGCAGTTCTTCGGATTGGAAATTCGGTGCCCAGCAGTTTGTCAGGAATCTTCCTGATAAAGTCTTTGTGCACTGTAAGTGGCATTTCATTTATAGCTCCATTTTCACCTTCTTGAGGATTCATACATCCAACACCCGATCATGTTGATAACAGTTGTGTTATTCATCTGTCAGGAAACAAATAGAAGAATTGTTGTTCTCTGTTTTCAATTTTTGTTACCATTTTTTTTTGGGGGGCTAATAAAACTTTTGCTAGTGTTTTTGAGTTATCCTGCTCCTTGATCTGGTGTCATGTCCATTTCCTTCCCTGTGCATGCTTCCCATTTGCATGGAATCTCTTCTTCTATAGCTGGTTAAATTTTTATTACATCTCTGGAATTTAATTTCTCTGTTTGAATCTTATCCAGATATAGATTCTTACTCCTAGTTTCTAGCTAAACTAGAAGGACTAGCTGTAACATTTAGGTTTTTGGATGATTGAGTACAAGTTGGAACTTGGTGCATGTCCTGTCCTTGCTTCTTCTTCTTCTTTTGGTTCTGTTTTGTGAATATGTCCCTTCCTTGCTAATTTACTGATTTTCCGATTGAAACTATGTAAAGAACCTAACTGCAACTGTAGAATCTAGCCAGTAAGTGGAAACCAGAGGAAATCATTTTAAATGAACTGTGCGACTTTTCAGAGGATTCATAGCTGAATGTACTGTCTTATCATTTGGCTGTGGATTATGCATTTTGGCCAGTTAGTGGAAACCAGAGTAAATCATTTTAAATGAATTGTGCGACTTTTCAGAGGATTCCAAGCTGAATGTACTGTCTTATCATTTGGCTGTGGATTATGCATTTTGGCTTAGCTAGCTGTTTGGTGCTCCTATATTATGCATTTTAGCTTGGATAGCTAGCGCATTTACTAAATAGACAGACCTAGTGAAAATCATTTTGTTTTGATAATATGTAACCTGCCTCGCATTTAAGGATAGTTAACACATAGATTGGAATTGTTACAATATTGTACATGACAAATTTATTTACTTTCACCAATCTTGGAATTTGTAACGTGTATTTTGTTCGTGTCTTGTTTTCAAATTGAAGACATTTTGTATCTCCCTCCCTGTTTTATTACTTTCCAATGAAATTCAAAGTACATGTTGTTCAAAGCAGGTAGTGAACGAAATATGGCCAGACTGACGTTAGATGGTGTCGATGTGATGGGTGAGAGATTAAGGGAGGAGGTTTGACTTTTCTTTAGTGATGTGAAATCCAGGTAAACTTTGATTTTCTGTAAAATTTGGTCCTAACCTTGACTTGCATGATAGGTCCTTGAAGTGATTAAGCGAAAGGCAAATTTGCGAAAAATTTCTTTTGTGGCACATTCTGTGGGGGGCCTTGTGGCTAGATATGCCATTGGGAGATTGTATAGACCACCAAGGAGTGAAAATGCAGAGGATTTGTCAACTAATGGTGGTCAAGAAGAGTCAAAGGCTACAATAGCTGGTCTGGAACCAATAAACTTTATTACTGTTGCAACTCCTCATCTTGGTTCAAGGGGTAATAAACAGGTATCTATCTCCCCACAATCTGAGTCTTTTGGGAGGCCCCTTAAATTTTGTTAAAGCTTTGGTTCTTTTCTGGGCACACCAGCATGGTCACATGTTTTTCGTTTTTTGAATTTGTCTTGTAAGAGGAATATCCATGTGGCTAGGAAGATGCCAATAATCTGGCTGTGTTGTTTTGCTGGGGGTTATTGGCGATGCATCATTTAGCTTGATATTTGTTGTTCCATCTGTAGAATCTTTTTAATGACCAGGGATTTTAATCATTTTGTAGAACTATCTTATTTAGTTTTGTAAATTTAAAGAATCGGTTTGACTATGTCATATTCTGGATTTTAATTTTGCTAACTGGACAGAAACGATGTATTTTGGTACTTCAAATAGGTGAGGTAAAGGGCTTAGGTAATTGATTTAAATTCAACCGTTTAAAATTGTGATAGACCATATAGACACCGTTGATCTAGTGGGTAGACATTGCTGATCATGTGACTATTGCCTTGCCAAGGGTGACATTGTCATGGTGTTTTGTAGGTTACCCTTCTTAGTCTGATATCATAAGTTGGCCTTCCAAATTATTTTCCTAAGTCAGGAAAATCTGTGGTTTGTTGGCCCGAGAAATGCTGTATCCTTTGGTGGATATTTGTTTTTCTTAAGTTGGCACTTTTTAAATGATTTCAGGTGCCCTTTCTTTTTGGGGTAGCAGCTTTTGAGAAGGCTGCTGGTCGAGTAGTGCACTGGATATTTGGAAGAACAGGTAGGCACCTCTTTCTTACTGATGATGATGAAGGAAAACCTCCCCTACTTAGGCGCATGGTGGAAGATTATGGTGATTGCTGTTTCATGTATGTTTGTCTTCCTTTCACCTACAGTTAATGTGAATAATTCATCTCACATTACTCATGGGAGGTATCATACAAACACATGCATGTATGGGCTTCTATGGGTGATGCATGTATAAAATTCCCAATTATATAACATGTAATCCAAACATGCAGGTCTGCTTTACGTTCATTCAAGCGTCGGGTGGCATACTCTAACGTGGGCTATGACCGTATCCTAATTATGCTGTTGATAATGCCTTCATAATTTTCTTATTACTGGGATTACGCCTTGTTTTCTTTTACATAATGTTCCTTAGACATTGTGGGTTGGAGGACATCGTCGATTAGACGTAACAATGAACTTCCAAGGGTACTTTATAGCTTGTGTACTGCACTGGTGATAATTTCTGATTCTTATCAATTTCAATGTCATGATCACTGTATCTCATGTCTTGTAGTGGGAGGACTCACTAAATGAGAAATATCCTCATGTTGTCTATGAAGAACACTGCAAGGCCTGTGATGGCGAGCAGAGTGATTCTGTGGTTGTGGAAGATAAGGATCTGGATAAGATTGAAGGTTTGTAGTTCATTGTGACCATCACACAGATTTTTTAGATTCTTAACCTGGATTTTGTTGCATGCCGGTGGCTGCTAACTCTCTGACCATCTGCCTTGTTTCTAGTGTGGGACCTGATAAAGGTCATCTGTAACATAATGTTAGTTGAATGTTGTTTGGGCATATTGAGGTTGAATATTTAGTTTAACATCTGGAATTGTATCTGCTGTATCATTTTCAGTTTTTGGCCGTCATTTAGCTTTCATGCTGGTATTTGCATATTCTGTCGTTGAAGTTTCTTTTAAGTTAAGAATTCGTATCCTGGGGATGCCCAGTATTAAGGGACTCCCTTCTCTCTTTATACTTGTCCACATATTTGTTGGACTAGTTCGTGGAGCTTCTAGAATGGTTATATTTTCTTTAAAGATAATGCATACTTTATTTTTATGGTTGTGGGCTAAGAAGAAGACTATGGATAGATATTTTAATGAGAAAATGATTTTTTGCTTCTATTGTAGGATTCAGTAGCTGAGGTTCTCATTTGTGTTCTAAAAAGTAGGTTAATGTGCTGAAGTAGCTGAGGTTCCCATTTGTGTTCTAAAAGTTATGATGTTTGAGTTGGTATGCATATCACAGAGATCAATACGACTTCAATTTCATAGAGTTTTTAGTAGTTTGTCTCAAAGAACCTTTGGGCAGGTCACTATTTTTTTGTCTCTTGTCCTGGAATGTCTTGAGACTGGCATTTGTATTTACTCACAAAATAGATGAAGTATTAAGTAATCAATTCCAGTCATCATTAATTAATCAAAGTTCAAGGACAATGAATTGTGGAAACAGCTTTTAAGATGTAACTTGCTGTATCTTGAGGATAGCAAATTCATGTTACTATTCTATCTCGTTTGCTTCTCTCCTTTCAAACTGCTTGCTAATTTATCTACCTGGCTTAGTAGCTTGCTTATGCAAGTTCATTGTTCAATTCCAAGTAATTTTTACAAACTTTCATCTGAATATCATTTTTTGGCTTATATTGCAGAGGAACTCGTTAGAGGACTATCTAGTCTATCATGGGAGAAGGTAGATGTCAGCTTCCACAGCAGCAGGCTCAGATTTGCTGCTCACAGTGTTATTCAGGTCTGTACCTTCCCACTATAGAACCTGGAGTATTCTGCTCAAATCTACTCAAATTGAATGTTGATTTGATTGTGAAAAGTTCTCTTGACTCAAGTTTCTGAGTAACCAACGGGATTTTAATTATTTCATCTTTTAGTTTTTCCAGTGCTGTTAACATGCCAAGAGGATTTTAGTGTTAAGCGGCCACCTAAGCCCTATCCTTTAGGACAAAGGTTCAATCACTCCCATTTTACCAAATCAAATAGAGGAATTGAAAATCACTTTTTACCAGTCCAAAAGATCTTGGGTCTAATGCTCATCTGGTGCATTCCCATCCCTTTCCATTCACCTTTGAAATATTGTAGGATACATCCCAACACCAACCCCCACCAAACAACACACCGGGGGGGGGGGGGGAAAGAAAAGAAAAGAAGAAGAGAGGAATTGAAAAGCTATTGACTTTTGCATCCCATGTCAATAGTTTGTTTGTGTCTTTCTTTTGGATATTTCTTTACATATAAGCAGGTATTTTTTTTTTCTTCCCCACAAGCTTACATTCCTATTGCAGAAGATGGCTCTAATTTATGTGCATTGGCTGTTTATCAAACAGGTCAAAGAACAATACATGCATTCAGAAGGTGCAGATGTCATACAACACATTATTGATCATTTTCTTCTATAACCTCTTAATGTCTTAAGTTGGATTGCAACCAGTTATGCAGAGTTTTACTGTAAATCTACAATCTCTGCCTGGAATGTACTTTTTGCCTCATTCTTTGTCAAGGTCTCTGCTGCTGTCTGCTCGGCATTGGGATCTGTAGAAACTGGACACGACTTGAATATTTAACTTTCCAGGCTGCAAGGAAGGTGCGAAATATTCAAAGTCATACAGCTAAGAAGCTGTTTTGACAAAAATTGTTCATTTATAGTATATGAAGTTATGAATAAGCGGAAAGTGTTAATTCTCCTCTTAGTTGTATGAAGAGCTGATTTAACTAAAACGCGCAGTTCCAGAAGTGTGGGAGTTAAGCCCTTATGCTAATTTTTTTTCCCAGCATTTAAGCTTTTGAGTGTTGGATTTCAAAGGAAAATGCTGTTTTTTCCAGTTCTTAGTAACCAACTTCTTCAACAGAGCAGCTGTATTCTGTTAATTTTAGATATCAAATCCATTGAAGCAGCATTTGTGAAAAGGCCGTTTCCTAGTCTTTCATCCGGGAGATCCAAGCCATTAAAAGCATAATAAGGTGCAAATACGTCTACAAATAATATAAAAACATTACTCCTATTAGAAAAAATGACTTATATTATTAGAGCGAGTTTATTGAACAGATTTATTATTAAAGATAAAAAAATTTTCAGTAATAATATTTGAATTTTTAATCTATTAGTTAAAGATTTTTCATTATTCAGTCAGATAATTCTTGTTAGACAAATTGTTGAGTTTAGTTCTTGAACTTTTATATTTTGGCATGTTTGGTCTCTATTTTTTTGTATTTTTTATTTTGATACGTTAGGTCCTTATGACCACATTCTGACGGGTCAATCCGAAATGAACAATTGAACTCCGATATTGACCTATTTTGAAAGGGCAAAATCGACATTTCATTTATTTACACTCGGTAAATGTGCAACATTGATCGAAGCTATCAGGTAAATTTTACCACCGAGTACCACTAGTATATTTGATTGAAACTATTGCTGTCCTTAATCAAAGCCATTGCTATATTTGATCCAAACCACTACCGTCTAGACGCGCGAAGCTAGAATTTTTCAAGATAATGCTATAAAATGCACAGAAAAGGTATAAAAAATATGCTTTCTTCGTCTGTGCGGTCAAAGGCGTCGAAGGAATTGCAGCCAAGATGGGGAATTTTGCAAGGAATGCTGGACTCACAAACTGTTGAATGCTACTTGGAATAAGACATTTTAAAATTTGCACATGCCCATGAACTTGATAGTTTGCCCGGACGTTTTTTAATGGGAGTAGTGGATTTTGCAGGAAAATTTGGAATGAACTTCTTGATGAGAAGAGAAATGCATTTGTTCGAATTGACTCATTATGGTTTTACGTATATACATCTATCGATAAAGAAAAGGTGTTGGAATGGATGAAGAAAAAAGATATTATTTCCATGAAATACATTATTGTGCCTATTGTTCTATGGTTAGTGGCTCGAGATTGTTTACATAGTTGTCGTTTTCACAGTAAAAGAGGTGAACAGACATAATGCCATTCACAAGTTGTTAATTAAGTTGTTCTCACATGTAATTCTGTAGGTCTCACTGGTCTCTATGGATATTGGGCAACTTTGATGAAGAATCAGAATCAAGTAGTCAGTGCATGGTGTTATTGGACTCTCTTCAATCTGCAGAACACAGAATTGGGGCTAAAAAAAGGGCGTATGTTAGGTTGCCTTATTGATTGTGTTCATTTTTTTTTATGTAAAGCAATTAGATATTGTACTAATTAGGAGTATATTTCTATTGTGCATAGTTTTGTGCTAGATATATTTAAAACAAATGGTAGACCTATGGACAAAAATACAGTGAAGAAGATTCCTCTTATGATACCCAAGGTAAGTGACATTTTTACATTTACAGTTCTTATGTATTTTTTCCCTTCTTATATATGGCTTCATAATATTGTACTAATTAGAAGTGAAATAATTTATTAGGTTCCACGACAGACAAATGGGGAAGATTGTGAAGTCTATATCCTATATTATGCCTATTTATTTCTGTAAAATGCACCAAAAAATTTCTACATCTCTAAAGGCTATCATTATTTTGTAAGTCCATCTACTCTGGTTCATGTTTCCATAAATGTTGTGTTAATGGGCTTTGTTTACGTATTATGGATAGTGCAATTAGACATGTTGTTTATTGCAATGCGGATGAAAGAGGATTGGTTTATAGTAGACAATCTGAATGCCTTTAGACATACATTAAATTCTTCCACTGAAGTTGATATCTTGATTAGTGATACCTTACCAGCTGAAAGAGATACCTTGATCAGTTCTAACTCACCTACTAGGGGAATAGAATAGCTTAAACTTCCTGCTTCATTAGCTTGTGTAGATTCTACAATTGGGGGAACTTCCATGGATGTACAAGCTGCAATTTCTGAATAGATGGAAAATCTCATTGATACAGGGGATGATGCCACTGAGATTGAGGTTGAGCTACCAGATGACATTATTGGTTCTACAGTCTCTATTGTAACCAATGACGAGGAGCAACATGCTGAGTTCAAAGGACATACAAGAGTTGAAGTACTTGAAATTGAGAATAGAGGAGAGGATCCATTGGAACAATGTGACTAGCCAAATATGCAGACAAGTGATAAGAGTAAGACTAATGCTGAAGGTAGTGATCAAAACAGGAATGATGAGTTGGAATCAGAAGATGGGATGAATGTAACTTGTTCGGAGGGTGAATACTTTGAGGACTCAGAATATCCTTTGAGTGATAATGATCAAAGAAATGAGGATGCTTATGCTGATATTGATGATGAAATTAGCAGACTGAATGAGAAGACTAAAGTAGTGCAAAATTTTGATAATGTGGTAGATGAGGAAGCAAATGTTGAGAAGATTAATGAACATGCACAAACAACTGTGGAAATTGGCTAAGAACAAACACAAATCATTAAAAGAAAGAGAGGTGGTATCAAAGGTAGACGAAGAACGTGGATGTACAAGCAGGCTTTTTATAAAAAGAAGGGGAATTTGCAAATGAGAATGTTAAGCTTGGCCTAGAGGAACAAAGCATGCTAGATACAGACAATGAGTATTTTTATGGAGATTCCACCAGTGATGATGAGTAGCCAAGTAGCAAAAGGGCTAAGGCAGTTAGATTTAACAACGAGAGGGATTGGCAAGATCCTATCTTTGAAGTGGGCATGATATTTAACACCGAGGAGGACCTTAAGGCTGTAATAATAAACCACAGAATCAAGCATGGCAGAGAAGTTTTTTTCAAGAAGAATGATAAAGAAATAGTAAGGGCATGTTGTAAAGGACACACATGTAAATGGACTGTCTATGGCCATAAGGTGAGGGATACTCCTTCCTTTCAAATTAGAACTTTACAAGATAAGCACGAATGTTCAAGGAGCTTGAATCACAATCTAGCAAATGCAAAGTACCTTACAGCTAAATACATTGATGACTTCATATCTGTGAATGGGGTCAAGGTGGGTGAGTTTCAAGATAAAGTACACAAAGATTTGATTCTAGGCATTTCACAATGGAAGGTTTATAGATGCATATGAGAGGCAAAGTTGTTGATTGAAGGAAAATATAAAGACTAAGACAAATTATTGTGAAGTTATTGTGAAGAGTTGAGGAGAAGCAATCCCGGGATAACAGTTTACATTGATATGGTGGAGAATGAGGACACCGAAGTTAGTGTATTCTGAAGGATTTATGTATGCCTTGATGCACTTAGAAAAGGATTCAAAGCTGGCTGTAGAAAAATGCTTGGCCTGGATGGGACTTTTTTAAAGGGACCCTATAGAGGGATGTTGTTAGCAGCAGTGGGTGTTGATACTAATAATGGCATTTTTTTGGTAGTTTATGTAGAAACTGAAGCTTAAAACAAATCAACATGGAAGTGGTTTATTGAAGGCCTAATAGAGGATCTTGACATATATAAGCCTGATGAGTGGTGTTTCATGTCTGATAGATAGAAGGTATGGAAAAGCTGTCTTCCATGAATTTTAATTCCTTTTTTTAGACTTGAAGAACAATTACTTACTAGTTTATTTTGTTTAATTCTATAGGGATTAATTCAAACTGTTCAACAGCTATTACCTAGAATTGAACATCGATACTGTGTCCGTCACCTGCATAACAATTTTCAGAAATCACATGCAGGAGACAAATTGAAGGATCAACTATGGAAGTGTGCTAAATCAACATACCCCAATAAATTTGAGGCAGAAATGAATGCACTAGAGGACTTTGACGAGGTTGCTTACAATCGGTTGATAGCACACACTTGTCTAAGCTTCTGGAGTAGATCTCACTTTAGAGAAACCAGCAAATGTGATATTTTGTTGAACAATCACTGTGAATCATTCAATAGGCATTTTCTACATGCAAGGTCAAAGTTGATTTTGATGTTGTTGGAGAGAATAAGGGTGAACATTATGTTGAAACAACAAAAGTATAGGAAGTGGATTTCAAAACAGCAGGGAAATATTTGCCCAGCAATTATCAAAAGACTGGAAATAGTGAAAGAGGCTTCAGGAAATTGGTCTGCATTTTATGTAGGTGAAACTAAGTTTCAAGTTAGCTAGTCAAATGATGAGCAGTTTATAGTGGATATAGGAATGCAAACCTGCTCTTGTAAAAAATGGGATATTTCAGGCATCCCTTGTGTGCATGTTGTGGCTGCCCTAGCGAAGTTATGAGAAAACCCTGAGATTTTTGTGGATCAATGTTACAATATTGAAGCATATAAGAAGGCTTATGGACCAGTTGTTTGCCCCACCAATAGACCTAACAACTGGCCTAATTCAAATAGAAGGCCACTAATGCTACCAGAAAACGTCAAGTTACCTGGAAGGCCCAAGACAAAGAGGAGGTCAGAAATTGGAGAAAAATGCAGCAGCAAGCTTGCCTGTGGACCTCAGAGGATGAGTAGAGTTGGGTTTAGTAATAACAAATGCAAAAAATGTGCCCAAAGTGGACATAATGCAAGAAAGTGCCCAGTTCAAACATATGCGGCTGTTGAGAAACCTGCAGTTTACGTGGGTCCAGTGAGTGAAAGTACTGGACAAATTCCATCAAGTGTCGGCCAACCTGCATTAGTAAACTGTGTTGGCCAGGATGATCAGTCCTATAGTGAAGGTGGCTAAAGTGTGCCACATGAAACTCATAGCAAACATAGACAGAATTTGAACAAGTGTGATAGATGTGGGCAACTTAGGCATAATAGGAGAAAATGCCAAGTTTGTGGAAGCCTAATAAGCCTAAGGTACTCATGGATCTTCAACGTGTGTAGATCCAACAACTGAAACTCACATTCCATGCATCAATTCTGCTAGCACAGATGATTAGTCCCATGAAAAGGTTAATGAAAGTGTTAAGGTACAGTTTATGTCATGGTGCTATTTTTCTACTTTTACTTAGTTGACTTATATATAATTACTGACTTGAACTATTTTATGTTTTATATACTTTGAAGAAGGACAAAAGGTAAGGAGGCCAACAAGATGCAGCTGGTTTGGAGAAGTCGAACACATTAAAGTTAGGAGCCCACGTCCAGGTTCATATCTGCATTCTAAGATAAGCATGATGGATATGGCTACAAGGAAGCTGGATTGAGCTATGGGTTACAGTAATGGAAGCAAATGTCCATAGTTATTTTGAGGAGATATCCTACTTATTTTGGACATTTTTTTTTTACTAAAGCTAGTGACATGGTTGTTTAGTGAATGGATGTTTATGGTTGAAAGATAATTATTTATTGCAGACAGATGGTTAGTGGTTAGTGCATGGATGGTTAGTGGTTGTAGGCATTTTGGGGTTGTAATATTCTCCTACCAGGCACTTGGAAACTATTATAAGAAGTGTGCCTACTTACAGTAATGGAATGGAAATATGAAAATTTCTTTCTCAATTTTCTGTGCTTATTACACGCAGAATTATCTGTATTGGTGTCTAGACAATTGAGCTTTTGTTACATTAACTTTACATTGTGTAGATCTAGCAAACACAAATTGAAAGACTACTTAATAAAGGTAAAATAAGAAACTTTTGATAGTTAACTTGAACTTACATTCATAGAAGTTTAGAAAAAACAACATACACATAATTACAGCACTAGAGAAATCCCAACATGCTGAGTTAATACTACCATTGAGTACATAATCATCAAGACAACACAAATATAAATTTCAGCAAACTACAATGCTAGAAATTCCAGAAGATGTCTACTTTCCATAGTCTAATACATCATCATCAGGACAACACAAACACAAATTTCCTTCAAACTTCAGAGCACATAATCAACAACCAGCATTTGTTCTGTTAAGCAAATCAACATTTGCTCTAGTTTCTTGATAACCACAGCAGGATTATCAAAAACCAAGATATAATTATCATACTCCAGAAAGCTGCTCGTCTTCTCTGAAATGGGGTTCTTTCTACTTCCATTTTCCTTATCCTTCTCAGTAGGCCAAGTATGACAACCTTCGCTCTGTTGCACATGGGAGGATCAACCCACTGAAAAAAACAGCATTTTTTCCCAACCTGCAAAAAATCTTTTTTTTTTAAAAAGAAATTATAGTACAATGATCGACCAGTACACATACATTTTTTAAAAAATTTCTCCATTGTTTTCATAGGCTACAAATCACCTTCCTAGATTTTGATCTGTCCATGAGGTCTGAATAGTAGTTGCAAACCCACAGCTATAGTAAGTTGGTGGGGTGTCGGAGAAGCAACTTTTCACCTTTTCGAACCTTGATCTTCGATCATCTTGCTCTTCCAATGCGCACATTATTCGAATGTGGCTTGCTTCTAATTTGCAAAGAGGAAGCTTTGATGTCATCCAAGATAAGGAAGACCAAGTCAACAAGTGCATGGTTTTGATTCAGTTTTCAAGGTGCTGCATAGTGAAATGCCGATTTTGCCCTTTAATAAAAATGTTAACATCGGGATTGACTTGTTGATTTCCGGTTAATCCGCTGGAATATGGTCGGAAGGACCTAATGTGATAAAATAAAAAAGATACGGGACCTAACATTCCAAAATAAAAAATATAAGGGACCTATAAAGTTAAAAAAAAATAGAGACCAAACATGTCAAAATACAAAAGTTTAGAGATTTAGGCTTGTTTTGGTTCGCAAAAGGGAGGGGGAAAAGAAAGGAGAGGAGAAGTGACACATTTTACTTTTATTAGGGGAAATTAATATATTTACTCTTATCTTATTTGGTTGGAGTGAAAATAGAAAGTAAAGGAGAGGGAAGAAGAGAGAGAATAATTAATATAATTTACTATTTTATCCCTTATTATCTATTTTATTAAAATTTTTAATGTTAAAAATGTGGTCAATGTTATTATTATTACTCTCATTTTATTTTCTCTCTTCCAATCCCTTCAAATTAGGAGGGAAAGAAATGATAATGTGGAGGGAGAGTGATACCCCTTCTGATTTTACTTATCTTCCACATCTACATTCAAGTAAATGTCTCATTTACCTCCACATTTACTTTCCTTCCATATTTATTTCCACAAAACAATCCAGCCAAACCAAACTTAAACTCAACAATTTGCCTTCTTGTTATTCAAATAAGATTCATGGTAATATATAAGTTTTATTATTTTTTAAAAATTTAATTACGAGTTAACCCGCGTTGGGAAGGCCGATCTAGGCTGTGGGTTCAAATTTGTAGCGGGATTATTGTAGCGCAAATCAATCACGTCACGTCTCCCCAGAGCCCAAACAGACACAGGAAATTCCGCGAACGCTTGATCTGGTCAGCCAAACCGTCCCGTCCATAAGACGAAGCCGGTTAAAGAGGACTCTGAACAAGCGTTGCGAATACATTTCGCCGTTAGTCGCTACGACCAATAGAGTCTGCCCACGTATCGCTGTCGGTTCCATTACACAGCACACTCAGCCAGCCAAATTTTCCGTCTCTGACAGATTTCATAACCGTCTTTCCCCCTCCGTCGATAACCGTTTTTCGTCTCCGCTTATACGTAGGACAGTGTCTCTCCCCCTCTCTCTCCCAAGATGGAGCTTTCTCTTTCTTCATCACTCCATTCAAGCACTTCATCCTCACTCCCGCTCTCTAGAAATTTATCTCCTAGTATTTTACGCCAAAATCTCTTTTCTTCCTCTAGCAGTTCATTTTTCAGTCCAAATTTCAGAGCACAGGTCTCTGTTAAGAACAATAAGCTGTTGATTCGCAGCCGACGTCGCCTGATAATGAGCAGCCAGAGCTCGACGAAGACCACTGATGATGACGGTTTCGTCATCGAAGGCGTTCCACACCTCACCGATTTCCTCCCTGATCTACCGGTATTTCTTACTCTTCATTTCATTAATTATTAGAATTTAATAGAATTTTTACGTCTATATTCTCATTGGAAATGCGTAATGCTTTGAATAATGAGGTAGTATGTGATATATTTTTGCCTAATTTTACTTCTGATCTGAATTTATTCGATTAAGGGGAGGTCATCGGACGTTTTATAGTAACCGTAGGAGTTGTTAGTAAAAGCAAGAGAGAATCCACCACCAGAGTTGGTTTGGTATACGAAACTAACGGCCTAGTTCTGCGATTTCAGAAATGAATTCAAATTGTGCGTACATTTTCTTACGGAGAATTTGTGCAGCATGAATCTATATTTCAGATTTGTCAGTCAATATCTTCTAAACAGGAAGATTTCTAAAGGATAAAATATCCTTGGGTTATTCGATTTCCTCAATACTTTAGCCGCTTATTTATGAACCATCATGCTCATTGCTTCTCAGCTGGTTAATCCCTGCTAAGAGGTCAACGATCCGGTTAACACACCCACCCAAAAAAAAGAAAAAGGGATACCGGTGGCTTTTGCTGAGACAGTGAGGTAATATACAAATTTAAAGAGTGGTTTGCTTCTTACCTGGGAGGAACAATGCCCCCTACAAGAAGCATTAGAGCATTCCCAATGCAAATAGCAATTTACTCTTCTAATCAGCTGAAAAGATGTTAGCTCAAATAGAAGTTAAACATATTGGAATAAGATCTTAGAACTGCATTAATAAGTTAATGTTATATCTGAACACCAAAAGTACTTTATATCAGTTGCTTTCATCATTAGACCATTATATCTTTGAGTCTGACTGGGTAGTGTGTTTTGTTTTTTCCTCCAGTCATATTCAAGCCCACTCGAAAAGAGCCAAGCTTATGCAATTGTAAAGTAAGTTCAAACTTTTTAGTTATTTCCACATTTCTAACTTACTGGGAAAAAAAATGAAAATCCATGATCATTTAACAGATGCTTATTGTTGTTCTTCCAGGAATACCTTTGTCAGCCCAGAAGATCTGATTTCTAAGAATGTATGTGAGTTTTGTTCATGATTTTTTTTTTCTTTTTCATCGTAATTTCAGATTTAATGCATCCTGTGTTTTTCATCCAGAATATTATCCAGAAGGGTAGTCCTAGAGGAGTACATTTTCTGCGTGCAGGACCTCGAGAAAAGGTGCATGAGCATTTTATGTACTCACCTGCTACAAGAGGTGATATTTGATGTAATATAATCTAATATTATTCCCTTCTTAGGTTTACTTCCTCCCTGAGAAAGTACGTGCTTGTATTGTAACATGTGGAGGTCTATGTCCTGGAATCAACACAGTGATCCGCGAGATAGTTTGTGGTTTGTATAATATGTACGGTGTGGATGATGTGCTTGGTATCCAGGTAAGCGTGAAGGTTTCACTGCTGTTCCCTTCTAATTATTGTCATGCAATGTGTCAACTGGTCTTTAAAGCTCTACTTTTGAAGTCTGAAAACTTAGAGAGGTTGCTGCTTTAGCATATTCATGGAAATTCTCTTTCAATCTCTTGAATGCTCATTGTCTCTGAACTGATAGGAATCTGTTTCGGGAGTCACCTGTTAATCATACCATTCACATCAATAGCCAGGACTTTCCATTATTTTTCAACTAATTTTGCAGCACAATGTCATTTACTACTCTTTGGTGATGAGAAATTCTGTCAAGGATATAAAAGTGCTATACCATTTTATCAGGAAGGACACTTGAGCTACCTAAATGTATTAGAGAATGATCTAATCAATGAATGATGGAATGGATGTAAAGTTTAGGCCTCTTGTGGGGATGTGATGCTAATAATTTTTTACAGGAAGGATATAAAGGATTTTACTCTCAAAACACTATTAAGTTGACTCCAAAATTTGTCAATGACATCCATAAACGTGGTGGTACCTTTCTTCAAACTTCGCGAGGAGGCCATGATACCAAGAAGATAGTTGACAACATTCAGGACCGTGGTATAAATCAGGTCTATATCTTTTATCCATTGTGGCAATATGAGAAGTAATTTTCCTCTAAATAGTTGTCATAGACTCTTATCTATTTATGGGTTTCAGGTGTACATAATTGGAGGAGATGGCACTCATAAAGGAGCAGCTGCAATTTACAAGGTAATTGTGTTCATAAGGGAGCAGAATTATTTCTATATGTTCCATTTGCCTTAAAGATGTTTAACTTGCTTCTTTTTCTGAAGGAAGTTGAAAGACGTCATCTGCAAGTTGCTGTAGTTGGAATTCCCAAGACAATAGATAACGATATTGCTGTAAGTTCTTTTGAGCACATTTTTTATGCTATCAAACATTGCTACTTGTTGCTCCATGCAATTTCATGGCCATATTTTGCCTCTTGTATTGATGTGTTTGGTGTATAATCTGAAAGATTGAGCTTGAACATCATAAGTTGTGAATAGATAACATAAAGGCTTGGTTTGGTATATCATTTTTTTGGAATCTTAGTTGGCACATTTTTTATTCTCTTTGTATTATTTTTCTTTTCCTGGAGGGGAGCACATGTTTTCGAGTGATTAATGGAGTTACTTATTCTGTAATGTGTTCTGCAATGTTGAAGCTTATCATTTTATCATTTTATTGGAATCTTAGTTAGCACATTTTTTATTCTCTTTGTATTATTTTTCTTTTCCTGGAGGGGAGCACATGTTTTCGAGTGATTCATGGAGTTACTTATTCTGTAATGTGTTCTGCAATGTTGAAGCTTATCATTCACAGGCCTATCTTTTGCAGTAGTGAAAAAGGGAATGTAGTTGCGTTGACTGGTTTAACTGTTAAAATTCATGTTTCCAGAATAAAACCTGGTCAAATCCTTGGTACGACATAGTTCAGTAATCATTTGTGTTTTTTAATGTAAGGTAACTAACCCCTTAGGACTTCCTAGTACTTCCTTTTTGATATATCTGGTGCATTTCCATCCTTGTTTATTAGTGTTTCAAATGAACAGAAATTGGTAAGATTGGCTGACATCACCAAGCATCCTTTTGTATTATTAATATTCTATCTTATAGTCCAATAGGATGCAGATGTTGAAGTCTTGATCCTTCTTTGTTAGCTTTTGGTACTGAGGATTGCAGTTGTTTCAGTGTTTTCTTTCTAGAAGGTAGTGTTTTGCATAATCGATGTCTTAAAATTGAAGATGTAGAAAATTAGTTGTTTGATGTTATTAGCAGAAGAGAAATGTGATAACACAATTGTTCAATTTAGATCTAATACCATATCAAATTTAGTATTTGGTTTCTATGCCACACACAAGAAGAAAAACAGATACAATCTCTCTATTTATATAATGGATTTTTTTTTAAATGTTCTGGATAAGCTGATGGTTTTGATCCACACTCTTTTGGAAATTTTATATATATTTTCCTCGCTTTTTTGTTAATATGAAAAAGAGGTTCAGATTGTTGTTGCAGCTAACTGATAATGTTAGCAGTTTGTTCTCATCTGGAACGATTGTAGCTCAAAATACTGTCTAATTGGATAACAGCAAATTGTTCTGCATCAAAATTTTATATTATCTGTTCTCTCAAGTGTTTTAAACAAATTCTGGTAATATCCATATGCTGTTTTGTTATGAGTAGCCCATTTCTTTATGTTTGAGAAGTCTTCCTATTTATCATGCCATGATGTTTTACAATTTGATAACAAAGGATCTTTATCGTCTGTTTCTTTTCTTGTTCCTTCTGCCCTTGTGGTTGGACTTGTGATTGCATCTTTGCATGACTTCGTGGTTTTAGGTGATAGACAAATCATTTGGATTTGATACTGCTGTTGAGGAGGCTCAAAGGGCCATCAATGCTGCACATGTGGAGGCTGAGTGTGTAGAGAATGGAGTTGGAATAGTAAAGCTTATGGGTCGTTATAGTGGTAAATAGACTCTGTACAATCATCTTTCCATCTATCTCAGGATTTTCAGCTTAAAGTACAGGTATTTTGCAGGGTTTATTGCTATGTTTGCAACTTTGGCAAATCGAGATGTGGTAAGACCTTATAATGTTTCCTGCTTCAGTCTACAGTTACTTTTTAGCTTCACATTAGTTTTGGAATGCAATGGTATTATACTCATTGTTATGTAGAAACTTGCATGCTTAACCTTTTTTGGTCCAGACATTTGAACTTGTGCACTTGTTGCTTTCAGTTGCCTTGAAGAGATATGATTATATGCCTTGTCCCATTAATAATACAAAAATTCCATGTTATGTTAATGGATTACGGATTGCAACAGGATTGTTGCTTGATTCCGGAGTCCCCATTCTATTTGGAAGGCCAGGGTGGGCTCTTTGAATACATTGAACAGCGTCTTAAAGAAAATGGGCATGTCTTGGTTGTGGTGGCAGAGGGTGCAGGGCAAGAATATGTTGCCCAGAGTATGCAGGCTGTCAATGGGACAGATGCATCAGGAAATAGGCTGCTTTTGGATGTTGGTCTTTGGCTGACCCAAAAAGTGAAGGTATTTGGTTTATCCATTTTTTATTCCAATTTTTCATCTTGATGTTTTGATACTAGAGATATGAGGATAGATGTGAGACTTTTCACTGCTAGTTAACTATCGACTCTGATTTGTTTGATAGCTGCTGACAATAAGCACAACTATGTAGACATATATGTGAAGTTTCTACTGTTCTGTAGTTTGTGCTTTTGTCTTCAGATCGAAGTTCATAGTGTGTGTGTGTGTGTGTGTGTGTGTGTGTTTTTTTTGGGGGGTTTTGTTATTCAAATATCGATTTAACAGACTTGAAGTTCTAAAAACGTGTGGTGAAAAGAATGATTTTCTTACAGGACCTGCTCCTAACATTTCCATGCAATTACAACTTTCTTTTTTCTTGTTCCTTTGCTATGACCTTCCCTGTATGAGATATACGGTCTTTGGGTGCCTTTCACAGTTGATATGATAGTAAAGTTATTACAGCTTTATTCCTTGATATGATAATCCCAATATCAGTGCTTTGCCATTTTGTTGTTGTAACTTGGGGATTGTTTTGTTTTTGATGGTTCTCTTGACACAGTACAAATTTGATAACCTATGTTTCATGAAACAGGATCATTTCACAAATGTTCGGAAGATGCCAATAAACCTGAAGTATATTGGTACTTTAGTGTTCTACCCTGTTGCTCTTGGGTCATTTGCATGGCTTCTTTTACCATTGTTCTATTCTGTGTTCCTGTTTAATCATTTTCTTCTTTTTATATTCTTTCATACCTTCTCTTTAAGCTCTTATGAACAGGGTTGCTTTTTATATTGCAATTTGACTAGAGAATAGCTCTTTGCTTATTTTCTTCGTATCATCATCTTTTTTCATTAAAAAAAGGAGTGGATTAACAAAAATTGGGGGGAGAAAAAAGGAAGAAGAAGGAAACGGTAATATGCCTCCCAGGTGCTCTTTTTTCTGTTCCCCACTATTTAGAACTCTTTTGGACATGACATATATTTAAAAATGTTGAGAGTCAATAATTTCTGGCTAGAAATTCTGGTATTTTAGTTGTCAAAAATATATTGGTTGTCTAACCTACATGATTTCAACATAAAATCTCCAAAAGCACTTAGATTCCTCTGTTATTTTTCTGAAATGTCTTCTTTTGTTCTATTGTTACTTGTTCAATTTATTTCAATCACTGAAACTTTAGTAAGTTGGATAGATTATTCTATGGATATTTAACTTGCATCTTTCTTTTATGCATTTCTAATCTGTCTTCATCAATTCTTCAAGATAGATGTCATTTAGTAGGTTGTCATTTACCATTACTACTCCATTACTCTTCAAGTGCATTGCTGTTTTTTTATTTTAATTCGAATACTTAAACTTGTATAAATTCATCTGCAGATCCTACATACATGATTCGTGCTATTCCAAGTAATGCTTATGACAATATCTACTGCACACTCCTTGCTCAGAGTGCTGTTCATGGAACCATGGCAGGATTTACTGGCTTCACCGTAGGACCAGTGAACAGCAGACATGCTTATATTCCTATCAATGTGAGCACGCTCATATGAGTTGGATTAATTTTACTTTAGAATATATTTGTTTGCTTTTATATGTTGACATACTTCCACCTTCTGAAGAAAATTTCTTGAAAAATGTTTTTTTGTTCTTTTTACGTTTTTAAATAGGGAAATTTTGGGTAATTGACAAAAGAATTTACTTTTTAAGAGTTGCAATCTACAATTGTGAGGGAAGGAAATTATTAGTTATTTATGTTGCTGCATGTTCCAAGGATATTCTAGCAAAGAAAATCTTTAAACGTGTTGTCTACATGATTCAAATGATATTTGGCTCTTCTGAGGTCTGGGCATGAAATTTCCCATACTATCATTGTAATGCAGCGTGTGACGGAGACTCCAAACACTGTGAAGTTGACAGACAGGATGTGGGCTCGACTTCTTGCATCCACTAATCAGCCAAGTTTTTTGGGAAGGCCTGAGTTTTTGCAAGGCAAATTTGATAAAGAAACTATGGATGCAATCAACAAGATGCGGATAATGTCTACTTAGACTTTTGATCTTCCTTGCATGTTCAGTGGGGAAAAAGTTCGTGATGCTTCTTGCCTCTTTGCCGAAGAGCAAATGGTGCATGTTCATAAATCATTGCGCCCATCAACTTTGTCATATGGTCCATGAACATTTAGTCCAGAATCATCTGTACTTCACATTAATTAGGCTGTTGAGAAAGATAATGATTGATTAGTTTTAGGCTAGTGCTGATGAAACTGAAACTAGGAATGTATCTAAACTGATATTTCTTATGGGAATTTTATATTGTTTTGCAAATGATCAAGAAAACATGAATGATGTGAAAATTCTTTCTTCAACTTCTCATGTTTACATTACCCTTCTTCCCAGTCTTTTTGTGTGTATAAGAGAAACCGTATGTAGCATCAACAAACCCTTGAAAATTGAGTGCATACCAGATTAGCTTGCTCTTGTTTGTAAATGTTAACTGCAAAAAGCCATTGATCGGCCATTTGTTCGCCTGGCTTGATGCGAATTATGTTAGTGACTATTTGGAATTATAATGAGGTTTATACATGCCCATCTACAATCATCTACTTGATTAGATTAGTATTTTTGCATGAGTAATTCAACACTGTTATTCTAGTTAAGTTACCTCTTATATGGACAAGAAAACAGAGCAGAAGCTTTTCAAAGTGTTCAGCACACTGAAATTGTTTTGGTAAATAACTAACTTCGTCTGGGAAGGCACTTTTTCGTTGGTTCTCTTTCTTCATGCTTTTGGTTACATCTGATTGTATATGGATATATCGTGCGTATCTTGTGTTTCTTGCTTAGACTTTGTCCTTTTAACTTACTTTTGCTAGAATCTGTTATCCATTTGTCAGACTCTATCTTATTTACCACCAGTAGTTTCTCTCCTCTACACCGAGGGGGACGGGCGGGGGAGGGAGGGGGGGGGGGGTGGATTTGGATAGAATCCTGAGCATTCGTTAGGTTAAGACAGCGACAAAGATTCATTGGTATGGTACCATGTTTATGCCCCTTTCTAGGCCCTAGTTTGTCCAACATATGCACTCTAAGACAATGAGATCATTTGTCAAATTATTTTGATGGTGACGCTGAGCAACGTCCTCTATTGGAGATTTATCGTTTTCTTTTACTATTGGTTTTCTATAGTAGTTTAAAACTTTTTAGTAAAGTAGCACGCTTCATTTGCTTTCAAATGGACCCATATACGGTCCCTTTCTGCAAGTAGATCATCAACTGGTAATTTGCCATAAATGGGTAGACATGCAGCCTGGTCGATAAATGTCACCTTCTGTGCTGTCTCATCCTGTGGCTGCCTAAGGCCATACATTGCATCACCCTCGAATTACTCTTGGCTCAATTTCTCAAATTATTTATTCAAATTTAAAATTTTTATAATATTTAACAATTCAATGATCACGTTAATGATTGAAACTATAAAATTATTAAAATTTAATTAGGTACCTGAGATTAGTAAAATAAATATTAATATAGTAATAATTGTTATAAATTATTGGAATATTCATTAATTAGTGGAAGCTTCACTAATTATGGATTTATGTGAATTATTAGAAGATTTTTATGGATGTCCATCATTTAGTGGAGACACCACTAATTGAGATTAGTGGAAGATGATGTATGCCATGATGTATTCCACTAATTAGAGCTCTATAAATAGAGTTATTCTCTAAGCTTGTAATACACCATCATTTTGTGAAAGAAAGATTAGTGAAAGAAAGATTAGAGAAAGAATTGTGAGAGAAAGAAAGAGAGAAGTTTGAAGAGAAATTCTTGTGCAAAGAATAGTTATAATTTTCTTAGTGTGTAGTGTGTAGATTTTATTCTAACACTACCCTAATTTTATAACACGTTATCAGCACGAGTCTCTGCCGTTATTAAAGCCAGAAGACAGGTACGCATTTATTGATCTTGCTAAATTCGAATTTGTAACCCTTGATATTTCTGAAAAAAAAATTTATATGTCATACAGAAATGCATCTAAATGCTAAAAAAAAAGGAGATCCATATGTCATGTGAATAAAAAGAAAGATTTGACCACCTAAAGATGGTCGTACTACCCACTGCACGGTATGAATGGTTGCACCTGAAGTTGCAAGATTGTAAAACCGTGAACTCCGTGATATATAAAACTACATCTTAGTTAAAAATTTTACGGAGAAAAAGTTACTGATGAAGTTATATTGGAGAAGACATTCTCAACTTTTCATGTCCTACAGTAACAATATCGAGAAAAAAGGGTATCCAAAATTAATAACTTTAACATGAGTTATTATTGAGAAATCATGAAGCCAGATGAATTGGCTCAACAACACTCCCAGAAGTGAATGCTGTTGGCTCCAGCAGAAGCCATCGTTATAGTCGTAGTTGTGGCAGTGGCCGTGGTTATGGTCATGGATACACTCGATATTTCCCTTATCACAGAGAAATACTACCCACCTGAAGTGGAACAGAAAAGATAATAAGAGAAAAAGATATTTCTATTAATAATAAGTATCACATCTTTTATTCATATCACTAGTGTTCATATGAACTTGAGGATACATGCTTATAGTTGCTCTTTTGTAATTAAGTTGACAAATGTAAGATGAAGGTTTGTAATTGTTCTTTTTCAATATTTACATTAGAGGAAGACAAACAATTAGTAATTATGGACTTCAGCTCCTCTTTTTCGACATTCTCTTCCTTTTCTTTCCCCTTTGAGCCAGCATCGAGACTAGCAGCAGAATTAGCCGTAAAATTACTGCGAAATGAGTCTTGGGATTTTATGATCTCCTTAAGTTTATTATAATTAAATTTCTTATTATATTTGGCCTTGAAGCATGCTTGTCTCAATTTCTGTGTTTGGTCCTCTAACTGCGTATTAGGACTTTCTTCCACCAACTGTTTTTCACATTTCAGTATCGCAATGGCTTCTTTCAACTTCTTCTCAGTCATATGTCCTCCTTCTTCTTTATTTTGCATCTCCTGTAAATCGAAGTGATATCAACGGTTATTTACTTATAAATCTTTCATAGTTTCATACTTGCAAATTATAAGTATGTACGAGAGAGAACCTGAACATTCTTGATTATGGTCTCCAAGCTCACCAATTTCCTGTGAGGCCATCAACGAATTCCTAACTCTCTACATCTTTTCTTGAGATGGGTTATGCTAATATTCAGTTCTTTTGCTGCGCTCTTGATTGGTAGGTAAAAGTACTGCGAAATTGTTTCTCTTGATAGTGTCTGAGAGTTATTGCCCTTCTTCTCTCTCTACCTCTTAATCATCTTCTTCTCCCCAGGAATTTTGTCTGCAATAATATCTTGAACTTCGATATTATGCATTTCATGAGTACTTACTCCGACTTCGTTGCTAAAACCACTCATTATTTCTCCTAGAAAAAGAAAATAATATCAGTAAAGCTAATATCATTCAAAATCCATGTTTAAATTTATAATAACCTGGAAACATATTCTGGCTTTATTCAAAATCCATTAGAGAGTAGAAAGGATCATGCACAAGCATATCCTCATTCAAAGGAATAGCATCAAGAGGAACAATATCAAAAGCAGTCTCTTGTAGGGGGCAGATCAACTTGGTCCAAAGCAGTATGTTCAAAATTTCCACTGATTTACATAAAAAACAAACCAAAAGAGAGTTTAATTTCATTATCAAGCATACTAAAAACAAATGGAAGCCCTCAAAGGTATCTCACCTGAAATTAGGAGGAAGCGGTTAGTTTGGAAAAGAAAACATATCAAACTCTTCTGCGTTCGAATTAGGCAGAAGCGGTTGGTTTGGAAAGGAAAACATATCAAAATCTTCTGTGTTCGAATTAGGCAGAAGCGGTTGGTTTGGAAAGGAAAATACATCAACATCTGCTGCAGAAACTGAGTCAAAATTTGACCATGTCTCAAATGAATTACGAGTCTCCATATCTGCTTTGTGATTTTTATTTTTGATGTTTACTAATGACTGATAATTGAGATATATATAGATACATATATATATATATATATATATCTCTGTATGAGGAAGAAGAAGAGGTAGATGGTAGGTAGAGGGTCGGAGGAGAAGAAAAGACAAGAGATGAAGAGGAAAAGTCGGTACTGGGAATAGTGAAAAAAAAATGAGATATTTTTCTTCGCATTTCCTGCTTGTCATCATTTTCTTATATTTCTTTTCTTATTCTCTTGTGAAATCATTATTTCCTAAATTAGGGGGAGAACAGAAACAGTACAAGAAAGATCGTGATTGGACAACATTATTAAATTATCTTGATCCGCATACAAGCGCGTGTGAACTTGAAGTTCAAAAGATAATTCATTTGTAAAGCATTGCAAATCAAATGCCAGACGCTTTTGTTGACTCTAGAAGAGTAACAAAATCGCATATGCCAGCTATAAATGCTCTTATTCTAATTGAAGTTCCAACAGAACAAAAGATTTTACATATAGCTGCTGAGCCAAAAGCATGCCAGAAGCATAGCCGACCTCTTGGTTCTAAAGATAAAAATCCTCGAAAGAAGAGAGGATTAATGGTCCAGATGATCATATTAAAGCAAAGAATGATAAAGACCAAGAGAAAACTTATGACAAAGAACCAGCCATAAATGAAAGTAACACTGAAATTTCTATCCATTATACCACTTCCGATAAAAGTTGGAATCGGATAGAAACAATTATTAATCATATGTTTGCATATAATATCTCTTGATGTTATACAGGATAGTGATGATTCTGAACCAATATCAGTTGATGAATGTCGGCATAGAAAAGATTGGTTGCAATGGAAAGATGCGATTCAATCGGAGTTAAATGCACTGACACAACGTGAAGTCTTTCGACCTGCAGTCCGAACATCAAGAAGGTGTAAAATCTGTTGGCTACAAATGGATATTTGAGCGAAAGCGCAATAAAAAGAGTGAAATCATTCGATATAAAGCGCGATTAGTAGCCCAAAATTTTTCACAATGACCAGGTATTGATTATGATGAAACTTATTCTCCTGTTGTTGATGCTATTACACTCCGATATCTTATCAGTTTGGCAGTACATGAAAAGATAGATATGCGCCTATTAGATGTTGTCACTGCTTACTTGTATGGAAATTTAGAAAATGATGTTTACATGAAAATCCCCGAAGAATTTCATGTGCCTGAAGCATATAAACATTATCCTCGTGAAAATTACTTCATCAAGTTGCAGAAATCATTATATGGCCTGAAGCAATTTGGGCGCATGTGGTTCACACGTCTTAGTGAATATTTATTGAAAGCGGGATTTAAAAATGACCAGGTATGTCCATGTGTTTTTATTAAGAAATTTGGTTCTAAATTTGTGATATTAGCTATATATGTTGATGATATTAATCTTATTGGAACTCCTGAAGAGCTCCAAGAAACAATTGATTATTTAAAAAGAGAATTCGAAATCAAGGATTTTGGTAAAACCAAATTTTGCCTTGATTTACAAATTGAACATTTGGAGAGTGGAACATTTATTCATCAATCAACATATATAGCAAAAGTGCTAAAAATATGTTATATGGACAAAGCACATCCATTGAGTATTTCAATGATCGTCCGATCATTAAATGTGGATAAAGATCCTTTCCGACCTCAAGAAAATGATGAAGAACTCATTGGTCCTGAAGTACCATATCTCAGTGCAATTGGTGCATTGATATATCTTGCTAATAATACAAGACTTGATATTGCTTTTGCTGTCAATTTATTAGCAAGATTTAGTTCTTCACCAACACGACGACATTGGAATGGAATTAAACAAGTCATTCGATATCTCCAAGCAGTTACTTCTTCAAATCATGCTGAAATTATAGCCATTAATGAAGCAAGTCGAGAATGTGTATGGCTAAGATCCATGATTCATTATATCCGAGAAAGTTGTGTATTATCATCAATCAAAGATATCCCAACTCCTCTTTATGAAGACAATGCAGCTTGCATAGCTCAATTACGAGGAGGATATATTAAAGGAGATCGGACAAAACATATTTCACCAAAATTTTTCTTTACTCATGAACTCCAGAAGAAATGTGAAATTGATGTGCTACAAATTTGGTCATGTGATAACCTCGCAGATATTTTCACGAAGACTTTACCGACTGCAACATTTGAGAAGTTGAGATATAAAATCGGTATGCGTCGGTTTAAAGATTTAAAGGAATCATCTCATCAGGGGGAGTAATAAACAGACATATAGAATAGTGTACTCTTTTTCCTTCACAGATTTTTTTTCCCACTGGGTTTTTATCTAGTAAGGTTTTAACGAGGTATATTCTTTATGTAATGGATGGACATCCAAGGGGAGTGCTATGAATGATTGGAATCTCCATTAATTAGTGGAGGCTCCACTAATTATGGATTTATGTGAATTATTAGAAGATTTTTATGGATGTCCACCATTTAGTGGAGACACCACTAATTGAGATTAGTGGAAGATGATGTATGCCATGATGTATTCCACTAATTAGAGCTCTATAAATAGAGATATTCTCTAAACTTGTAATACACCATCATTTTGTGAAAGAAAGATTAGTGAAAGAAAGATTAGAGAAAGAATTGTGAGAGAAAGAAAGAGAGAAGTTTGAAGAGAAATTCTGTGGCTATGATGTAATACTTTTGTGAGCTAGCAGGCTGCAAAACCATTTTCTAAAATAAAATTTTGATTCAATTCATCAGCCGGATCCAAGAAGGCAGGGGTGAAATTCTAAATTTTTTATAAAATTTTTAGAGAAGTTTTTTTTTTTTTAATTTATCTTTTACCTTCACAAAATTTTTAAAAATTATAATATTATATTTTAACATATTATTTCATTTAATCTTAACTTTCTATTTCTATTCCTGCGATTCATATTCTCTTCTTGTAAAATAAGGGAAATGAGAAATAAAAGACTAATATTTTAATGATAGTATTATTAAAGTTTGCAACATCATTTGGATAAACTAGAAAAGATTATCACCGGACAAGTAATGACAAAGATACCTTGACGATTGGTATGTATGATGACATTGACTCTGTGACGTCAAATACAAACCTTAGTTAACTACCTATTCTCTTCCCTCTGCAAACCGCCAAAGCAGAGAGGGAAAAAGATTTTGAGCCATATATAATCTGATTTAAATTTAATATATTTTTATATATTAAAAAATAAGTATTCATTCTTTAAAATAAATATATTTTATCTGAATTTAGACAATTAACCTTTTTTATTTTAAGAGATGCAAAATGACTAACACATTTAATATTTATAATTAATAAAAATAAATGAAACTTTTATTAGAAATATATAAATATAACTTATTTACTTATAATACCTTTAGATATTTACATTAAATCGAAATATTTGAAAATTTGAAAAGTAAAAGTACATAGATATGAATGTTCACCGAATCAAATGTCTATGAAGTGGCTTTTTTTTCAACATGAGTATAAAGTTAAATTTATTATTTAAAATAAAACGTAAAAAGAATGGATTTTGACATTTTTGCAAATTCTTGATCCACCGCGGAGAAAAATCAAAGGTGAAAATTGCCAAGCACAGAAAAGTCAAAACACTATTTGCAGAAAGAAACTCCATGAACATCCTTCCTCTTACATTGAAGCAGGTCAGGTCTTTCACATACTATACAGCTCACAGTAAATATTCGTCGAATCTAATCTAATCTAATCCGTTTTAACATTTACTGCTAATGACTGCTAAACATTTTACTAGCACTAAATACGGGCAGAGTAGTATGTTTTTGGGCTGCCAAAATGCTTTAGCAAGTATAAGCCTTGCAAAATACTGTACACAAGCTGCATTTTTTGACATAATAAAAGATTAAACGGTGGCAACTTCAGTTTTTGGAGACCTCGAATTCCATTCTAAACTGTCTTCTACTCTTCCGGCAGGCAGTGGCCGGAGGGCTTGATTTTCCGGCTTCCAGGGGGAAATTCAGAATTGCTTTCCTTCCCCTCATCTTGAAAGCAGCACAGTCGTAGGCTCTTGCTGCATCCACAGCAGTATCAAATGTGCCCAACCACACCCGAGACCCCTTCCGGGCAGGGTCACGTATCTCTGCAGCGTACTTCCCCCATGGCCTTCTCCTAACCCCTCTGTAATGCCTGCTCTCTCTTCTTCCCACCCACCCGTTCTCAATTCCAATTGGGTTGGAAGCAGGACTCAATGAATTTGAAATTTGAGAGCCCGGGGATAGAAATTCTGGTGAGGTGGGGCTGAAGATGACACTGGGCTTTGTTTCGAACTCGAAAATATCAGGCTCAAGCTTGAAGTACTGTGAAACTGGGGTCTCTGGTTCTTTAGGGTCAGAACCGAAAGAGCTGGAGTCCGACTCTGAGCTGGTGGGCTCGAACTTGGCAGCGCGGATCAGGGCTTGGCTCTGCCTCTCATAAACATCGTCGGAGAAATCAGAGAGGCAGAAATTGAGGTTGTTAATGAAGCACTCGGTATCTGCAGAAGTGATATCAGCTAATAGGTGCTCTCTTATGAGCTCCAAAGTCATCGATTCCTCTTGTGAAGTCATCACAACAGTCTTTTCTGTCCCTGGAGGCAGGTAAAAACTTTTGGAAGTGCAAGAAGCGTGTTGGGAGTTAAAGAAATCCAAAGAAGAATGTACTTATATATAGATATGTTGGCCAGACTGAAGTGCGTGTGCTGTCGAGAGAGAAACGGTTTGGACACTGAATTTTAGTATAGCTGGGAAAGAGAATAGACAAGCTGTGCGATTGATGCTATCTTATTAGTAATCATCTTATCCAATGAGGGACAATAAATGGGAGACTGCAATATGCAAATGGAAGGATTGACGTGTTGTGATACAGAGCGGACGACTGCTTAATTGGATTGGGACCTTTGTGGGAGCAGTGGCGATGGTGGTACGAGTTATAAAGGCTTTGGGTCTCTTCTTCTTATAGTCAAGTGGGAGGCAATGGCCATTGCATGGGACCGGTGGCTTTTGCGTTGTTGTCTAAGGGTTCAAAATATCATTATTACGCAATAATGTGTTAGTTTCAGTGTTTTTTGGTGAGGAAATTTGTCCCATGTTAAGTTTTTCCTTCCGTTGCTGCTCTTGTCCATATGTTGTTTTCCATTTTAATTGATTAGATTAGATTAGATTTTTTTTTTGGGACAGTAGCAAGAGATTCAAAGAAAGAGTTCGTTTGGTGGTTAGAAGGATGACACTAGGTAATTATTATTATTTTGAGAGGCAAGATCGAGTTACTAATTTGGAAGAAAAGATTATGGTGTTTTTTGTAGTTAATATAAGAGTTTAAAATATTGAATTTTCAAATTTATATGATAAATCATATAGGGTGAATCAAGAATAAGATAACAATTTTAGATTGGTTATTAGTCCAAGTGTTTTGTTTCCTTTGCTTATATTCCATTATAAACTATTGAAAAAAGTGCTTTTAGGAAAACCATTTAGAAATTGATAATCATAGTATCTTCACTCTAAAATAATATTGATAAGTACAAGTCCAAATTGTTTCTGAAGATAACTCTTTTACTCTCTTTTTTACCCCAAGCTAAAATTTTTTTAAAAAATGAAAAATAACCTAAAACAACGCAAAATAACTTTTAACTTCAAGAAAAATAAAAATAACTCGTTTGAGACAACACAAAGCAAGACATAATTATATCTCAATTGATTTTTAAACATTTCAGAACAAGGTTTAACGAGTGTCTCATGCAGTATAAATAATAAATCTGTGAACCAAACTAGACACTAATATAAAACAATGCTACAACGCTAGTGATGATCAATACTAGTATAATATTTGACAATAAAATAAGTTCCACATGAGACTGGGGATTCTCAAAGTGTTAGTTTCACACCAACACGGCTGTGAAAAAATGATGGCTTCTTCATTTTCCGGCTAAAATGTCTTACTTCCTTCAAAGACTTCATTAATAAAATAAATATGTATTGCATACCAAGCCAAAGTATCACAAGACCGTCTGCCATCACAATTTGGGCACTTTGACAGGATAGAAAGCAATAGGGTGGAAATTTTGGAGTAGACTAATGATGGAAAATGTTAAAAGTGGTAGGGATATGAGATGGGAAAGATTAGCAAATCAACAAAACCCATCAACGTGGAGTTAGTAAAATCAAGTATTATCAATTTATACAGATGTAAAGATTTAAATAAGCATTTCTCATTATACAAATTATTAATATAATATTAATAGCAAACCTCGTGAAGCTATCATATAGAAACATTAGCTCTCTTCTTTTGTCTCCGGTAAATGGCAACTCCTCAAATGACAAAAGGGGTCAGAATACATAGAATTATCCAAATAATTTTGCTCTGTTCCTTAGACTTGTTTTGGTTCATGAATAGAAAGGGAAGGAAAAAGAAGAAAAAGAGTGACATATTTTATTTTTATTAAGAGAAATAAATATATTTTTTTTATCATGTTTAGTTGAAATAAAAGTAAAAAGTAAATATGGTTTCTCTTCAAATTGGAAGAGAAAATTTTACTGATATAAAGAAAAACTATTTTCCTTCTACATTTACTTCTTACTATTTTTACAGTCCAATCAAATTAAATAAATTTTAAATTTATCTTCTGATTTACTTTCTCTCTTCTTTTTTTTCACTATTTAGGTAATATCCCTCACCACTTCTGTCGTAAAACTTGGTTTGTTTTTCTTGTTTTAAAATTTTGTAAAGAATATAAATTACAAAAATATATAATCGTAAAGTTAAAAATTAAATATGTAATTTTATATAAGTGTTATTATTATCTATAAATATACATATATTTTTTATTGTTGCTTCATATATGTCGGGAGAGTTTTTGCTCTGTTATCCATCCTCATGGGCGCCCTCAGTAAGACATCCGCAGCCCAACTGGGCACCGCCCTTTGCCCTTTTTGGGGAATGACGTCGGTCAGGTAAAGCCGCACAGGTGAGGATTTGGTTCTTCAAAGTGTTTAGGGCACTGTTCTTAGAAAGGGTTACCCTGAAAATTCTTACAATTTCCAGCTGTTTCACAGAGAGGAATTGAAGTAGGCAGGGTCATCCTTGCTATCAATGCCTAACAACTTGTTTGTACCTTCCCGTACCCTTGATTGGACTATGGGTCCTCCGACGCAGCCACAAAAGACAAACAGTGTTCACATATAAAAATATCCTTCCCCCTTCTATCCAGGTGAGTTGCTTTAGAAAAGTAAAAATATATGATAATATAAATTTGAATTTTTAAATTTGAAAAATAAAACAAACCCAATTTAATTCATTTACGAAACAATATATTCTCTTCTTGGCTCTAAAGGATATTTTTTCTATGATTTTTTTTAAAAACAACTTCAATTTAAATAAATGTATATGATAATAACAACTTTTATAGAATTGGCAGATGGAGTTTAAATTATCTGAAAAAAATAGACGATAGACTAAAAGCTAAAGAGAATGAAGAAAGTTACTTTACATGAAATGAATTGGGAGTTTCTTTTATACAAACCCATATGGGCTTCCGTCTTTTCTTGGTTTTCAACCGTTGCGAAAGTGACTATAAGTGTATTTTGTTCAATATGACGTGATTTCATTCAAAAGATCATACAACAAGTAAGGTTGTTTTGGTATGAATTTTTCTTCAATCAGAGTAAATATAGCTTATTTCATATTGTTTTATATTATTAAACTTTAATCTTTTAACCTATAAATAGAAAATAAACTATTATATATTATTTTTATTTTAATATGTAAGAAAAAGGCACAATGTACTTTTCATAGGGAGAGAAAGAAGAGATCTTCTACATCGTTGTGTTGCTTATTTCTTCATTTATGGGCGCAAGAAAGTAAAGTCTGAAATCCATTTTTCATAGTATTATGATTCCGGGGCAAGACTTCTATCCATGTCAAAATTTTCTGCGTTTCTGTTTCCTTCTTTTTGTGAGTTACTTAATTGCTATTTGCAAGTTGAACAGCCAGTGTGATTTTGGTCTGGTTTTCAATCTTAAGAAGGTAGAGGTTTCTTTATAAAAAGACCCAATTGATGATCATGATGTCTTTTGTTAGCAATAAGTGGTGGTTGTAGAAATCGATTGAATTTATTTTAATCATTGGCTCACAATTTGTGACATTTACTATTATATTAAGCATTATTTTAAATATGCACTAAAGCTAAAAAAAATTCTAACTCATTCTTTAACCATTTTCAATGTGTTTGGTTCTACCGTTGTTTTGTCAATACTTCCACAAAAAATGATATGATAAAAAAAAAAGGTGCATTTCACGTTGGGAGTTTTAATACGTGTAAATGACAACAACGTTTGGGTTGGTGAGGAAAGATATTTTGCATGTTTTTTTCCATCCACATAGATAGATATTATGGCGTGGCAGTAGAGAAACAGATAAATTCTGTAATCGCATTTGATACTCAAATATTTTTCCTAAGGTAAAAAGGTAAAATTTTTAGTAAAAAAGTAAAAAAATATCATACTTTTGCCTCAAATTACAAGTCTTTTTTTAAAGATTTATGTACAAAAATTAAGAATTTTAGAATCAAATGTATTTTATGAATCAAATTACTTAAGATGTTCTTGGTTAAACTATCTAAGAAATTAAAGAGAGCAGCCTTTAGGATGAGAGATAGACAAGTAAAATTAATTCAATACCTATTGAAATACACCATTAAAACTAAAAAAAAAAAAAAAATCATATCTTGAAGAATAAAAATTGTCTCTAAAAAAAACTTATATTTTGAGACCGGAAATAATATAATATTTTAAGGAAAACTAGAGATTTCCAAAGTATCTTGGAGGACCGCCATCGCCATCACCATCACCTGGCAGAAACCAGATACCAAAATCAAAATCAAAATGAAATCCGCTTGGTAAACTTCCTTTAAAACCAAATCTGACCTTACTCAAATTTTTTGATTACAGGAGTTTTATTGGAGGCAAACTCCCTTTCCTCACCAAATTAATGTTGATGTCGAACGAAATAGTACTCCACATGGGAGGAGTATAAACTCAAACTCTCTTTTGCGATGCTAACGTCTAATTTTGAATAACTTGAATCTGCATTCTCATTAGAGATTTCAACTTTTTCACAAGAAAGGAAACCCAAATTCTGGTAAAAAATTAGCTTGATCCCTTTCAAATACTAGAAAACTATACCAAGTCCACCTTCAAACCAGCAAAAGCCAACCTTTTGACCAAAACCCAGAGCACAAATGGTGAAATTAACATTGTCTGTGTCTTTTTTTCTAGGGTGCTCTGATTCCGTCGACTTTGAGCAAATCCCATTTCAAATTAGCAGCAAACGGATTAAGCCAAAAGTCGAGAAGTGTCGACTACTTGTTTGTTTGGTGATGGAAATAATAGCAACTCCGTAGCGAAACGGGCATGCAAGTTGCTGAAATTGTCGCTTGAATGGTGCATGCATGGCATTTTGGTGGTGCCCAATTTCAAAGAACCGAAGCAACATGTTGATCTGATTATGACCCACCAGATTGAAAAAGAAAGAATGCAGAGGTCAGGGAGGTTATTTAACTTATTTTTTTTTGTTGGGGGGTGAAGTACCCCTTTTCTGCAACTTGCACATACGAGCAATCAATGGTTTTCAAATCCTGACAGAACTACCCTGTTTGTTTGGTAGGAAATACATAAAGCCGGTCTGTGTAGAGAGTTTGAGCTGATTTCTTGGTTGATTTAAATGAGGAGCTTCGAGCAATTTGGGAGGACCATATTTCTCTTGAAGTTAAAGATGAGAACATGCATACATAGGATATGAGCCATTTTATCTCTTGGAATCTCGCTCTCGTGTATTCCATAATGTAATAACTAAAAAAAAAAGCTCTAATATCAAATGTAATTTTTTTTTATAAAAAAAATCTTTGATACCAATTATAAAAATATATTTAATAATTGTGTAGTTTGGTTTGTTAATCTCTTGTATTATTGTTAAACTTTCATATTAATATTACATTAGTTTTAGACATTAAATAAAAAGTCTAACAAATATAACAATTATTAACATAATTTGATTGTCAACAAGCCTACACTTTGGGTCTTAGATTAGTAAAAAGATCCACCAAAATATTAAAAACTTACAAGGAATACACTTTTCTCAATCATTAAGTGATTTATAATGGATTTTAATAGAATATTCTCTGTGTGCTCCTTTGTCGAACTTTTGAATATATATCTTTACTGAACGCAACTACCTCAATTGAACTCCCTTCAATCCTTTATTGCTTTAGTACATCGGTACTTTGTTGACACTAAAAAACTTTTTCACTAGAAAGATGTTTTCTTCTGAGGATAAATGATTCAAATCCTTCTAAAAAATATAATATTGTTGTAATATTTAGCCTGAATCAAGAAACACACTTTAATAAAGAGAACTAGTAGACTCCATCGAAAGTGTGTACTTCAAGAACTTTCAAAATAAATACATGAATTTCCTTATTCTGTTATCTCGACCAAGCCATTAATAAAACTTTCTTAGTTTTGTACTTCTTCACTTGTATTTAATCAATAGCTCTTTGGACCTTTTATACATAGCAGCAGAGTATTTGTTTTCTTGTTAAACTAAGAATCTACTTAAATATTATTTTTTAAAATTTCCTAAATCTTTACAATTCCAATCTCACTTGGATTCTATATCTCTATGGATAAAATCTTTATTGTATCTTCATTAAGATTCTTCTTAAATTTTTTGAAATCCTTTTGCCCATCCAATTCCAATAAATCGTGCATCAAGCATTGTTATAACAGATTTAAGTAATTTTCAAAAACGTTTTCAGTATTGCCAATGATTCTTATGAATGAATCTTTTTAAATACCAACCTTGACAATTACCTTAACAAATAATTTATATGGTAGTAATAATGGAGTCTACAAACAAACAACACAATATGTGTTTATATTTCAATATTTATAGATATATCAAATCAAAATTCTATGTTATTCTCATAAACTCTCATGAGACCAAGCCCTAAACTATTATTCCCATCACGCTCGTAACTCTAGACACAAACCGTTATTCCCATCATGCACATAATTTAGACACAAACCTATGTAAATAGGCCTCACAATATTGGAATATGATTCCTACTTTAACTAAAGAATTTGGCTACAAACAACATTAGAAAATTCAAAAAACAATAGGAAATTACTAAACTAGACCCAATAGGATAAAACTAGTAAATACTACTCTTTCCATCTTAAAAATCATGTCAATTTAAGACATGATATAGAGATTAAAAAATTACTAAAACTTGCATAATTCTAATAGAAAAAGATTATTATACTCCTAAATAAAAGTAAACATTCAGTAATTATTCTCTTCTATACATTCATTAATGATTTATTGAGAATACATATATTCTTGATTGAAGGAAGGATAAATTGAAAATATAAATAATAAGTTTATTCTTGATTTGCGAGATTGATATAAAAAAATAGAATATTTTTAATATTTTTTTTAGGACGGGGGAGTAAAATTAATAAACTCCTCTAGTTGATAAGAAACATTCTAAATTTGTAAGTTTGAGTAAACAATGCCAACATTATATCTTAGTTAAACCAGGATTTTTCAATGCCTTCAATGAAGCTTTGATACCATCATGAGTTAAAATTTCCAAGGTGTATTATGCAATTGTGAATAACTCATGTAATATTAATTTGTGATTAATTTTCATCTTCTCACGAGAGAGCGAAGGAATTTTGTACTTTGCAAATAATATTGTTGCTAATTTTGCTTTGCCAAAGAAGACTATTCATAGTTATCCTTTATCATTTCTTTAAATAATGTAGTATTAACAAAATCATTAAATTCCATACCTTCTCATCACTACAAAAAATGGGGACAAATACTGCGCTACCTAATACGGCAGTCAAAAATCGTCGTAAAAGATAGTTATATACAACGGTTTAAGACCGTCGTACTATATAGAATTTATATGACTATTACGAATAAACCGTTATATTAACTAAACCAAATATGACGGTCAATAGGAACCGTCTTATTTGCTTACAACTAACACGATAGTTTACCTAAATCACCATATAAGTTTGACTACATACGACTGTTACATATTAACTTTCGTAGTTGGAAATTAGAATATAAGTGGTATCATTGTGAACAAAACACGGCGGTTAGTTAACTATCGTATGTGTTTAATAGATACGACGGTTATAAGAGCCATCATTTTGTGTTTGATGAATATCATGGTTCAACGTGTGACTGTCGTTTATGTCAGACTAATACAACGGTTAGGACTGTCGTTTTTATTTCCAATTATAACAAAAAACTTCAATAGCAATCCAAATTGTATCCAATTGTTTTCAAATTTGGTCATAATAATTTTGGTAATGATTTTAACAAATTTAACATTTGGATCATTAATTTTATATCCTAACATTTGTAAATGTACTAGGTTTTCTTACTATTGTATAAAGATTACTCGAAAAATATGATAAAATATAAGAAACGACTAGTCGTGGATTGACTCACAAGATCGTTTAGATAATGAATATAATAAGGGTTTGGATACATTTGTAGAATTTATGTTAAGAGACAAATCTGATGGATCTAAAATCCACTGTCCTTGTATGATAAAATTATCTATATTTTGTTCTTTGTATTTTGTGGATTGTTAGCAGATGTTCTCGGCATGCATTGATGCAGAACGCCATAGTTACCTCGAGATTAGGGGCCAGTTCTTCATAGGGTATAGAGATACACCAACAATACATAAGGTTGGCCAGAGATTAGATACAGCTATCCGGACGGGCTCTAGAGATCAGGGGTCTAGTTAGGAGACAGCTACACCTGCTTCTGGTATACGTCCCAGTTGCACGAGATCTTCTTTCTTAAGCCCTAGCGCTCAGGTTTGTTAAGTTGTTAGGAAATAATTTAAAAGAAATTAATCATGTGGTTATTGAAATTATATTAAACTTTTGTCTTTCTGGCTAATGAAATCATACTTACTTTCTTAGTTATTTTGTATTAATTTTTTAATTGTTACTTTGTAGGTTCCACGTTGAGGAGTTCTCGCGGGGTGGAAGGTTAACCTCTTGATAGGGTGAGCTAGGCTTCCGAAAATAAGAAGTTGGTGTTAACCAATACGGAGGGCTTGTAGGGGTGGATACATCTCGTTGCAGTTCAATGGTGAGCAATTTTGTACGCATAAGTAGCAAGATTCCTCTAAATTATAGGGATTAGCATTCTATACTTCAGAGACTTAAAGATGAGGGTTGAGAAGAAATACAGGTAAATAATTTTATTCTAACATATACAAGAGTGTTTTCTTTATCGGTTAAAATTTTATTTAATTGATTATTTGTTTAACATACAAGGACAACACCACTGCGCCATTAGAAAGATGTAGTGTTACAATAAAGATGCTTTACTCAACTTGGAAGGATTATAAGTTTAAGTTGAAGTAGAGATACTACATTCCTTTCCAGCATAGTAGAGAGGCAACTGTTTATAGAGATAGGCGAGTTGAAAAAAATCAATGGAAAATATTAGTTGATTATTGGTACTTGGAGAATATGTAGATCATATGTATAAAAGATGACTATTTGTCCTACTCACAAGTTATTTACATGTACAAGAGAGTTATCATATAATTGTTTTATATATTAACTATTTTAGATACTTACAGATGGAGGCCGAGAGAAACAGACAAAATCGATTACTAGTCACAATAAGGATGCCACATTCTATTATATAGGATTAGGTATTCAGTTTGTCTTGTACACCATTTGTTTTGAATTTTATCTAATTAACTTGAAAAATCTCACAAATCTTTACAGATGGCCTCACAAGGTCAACCAAAGTTGTAGTAGGATATGTTTCTTGCAACATGAAAATGGCATGGTGGGCATGCTAATGGTTTGACTACGGAGATGATTGTAAAGAATTTTTAAAAGATAATTTTTTTGAATTATTAAAACAAGACAAAGACAATATATTAACCTAATATTAGTTTGATATATTATTTTTTAATTTTATAGGATCGATTAGAGGTAGAATGGCAGGCACTGCCTGAGTTTCAACATACTTAGGATTGTGCCATAGGAGCAATTATTTGTATAATGTATTTTGCACATTAAATCAATAAAAGACATTCTATATCTTTTAGTTTCTTTGTTTTATATATGAGCTACTGTAGTATATCTGACATGTTAGATAAACTTAAGGACTTTGAAGATTTTAATTTATTAAACATGAATGAAGATTGGAATTTAGATAATAATCATATTTTTCTAAAAAACAGATATAATAGTCCTTGAAATCATAGATTTAGGAGAAGTAGAGGTTTTAGAATATTGGATTAAACATCTATACAGTATTTATGACCTAATAAGCGGTGAATTAATTCATAAATGGGAAAATATAGAAAAATTCTAGAATGGCAACTTCAAAGATAACAGAAAAGGAGAAGTTGAACTGTTAGATAAAGTCTCAAGTACAACACTATGTTAAAGAAACCATGATAGAGATCATGATGTGATATTCCTACTATACTGAACTGTGTTTGTACTTAAATTATCCTTAATCATAGTATTAATGAGATGGAACATCATTAATACACTAAGATTAACACGTGTTATACTTCTTGATTTGATCAAGTTGCGGTTCTCATACCTGTGAGTATTGTGATACTTAAAGTTAACACGTGGATGTTTGTTATTTGAACAAGTACATTAGATTACCTAAGTCTAATTATGAGATAATCACATGGATAACAATTTAGTACTAGTGATAGAATCTCATTATAACAAATGTGTAAGTATCCTTAAACTTGAGAATTTTAAGGTACTTTATTTGTTAAGCATTGTACTTTAATTCCAATCACTGGAGTCTTTACAAGGCTGCCTATGATATGGACATTAGATACAATGTGAAGTAACTGAAAATAGTTGAGAGGGTCAATAAAGGATTCACCACTCCTAATAGTAGGAGCGAATATCTCAAGGCCGCTTATAAGAATCATTATTCAAGAAGTCCTTGGCCAAGGTAACTATGTGTTGGAAATAGTTCCAATAGATACACATGATAGGTAATAGATTTCGGAAACAAGTACTAAAATATTCGGGTTCAAAATTAACTTATATTCTGGAGAAAGTTGGTACTAATTCCATACTCTAAACCGAATAAGATATTATATGGTAAAAGGAATTTATTGCACTGATGTTTCACTATTGAAAGGTTCATGTTAAGCCACTAGAGTTTTTGGACTTTTGGGTGGTCATGATATATTGCTAGATACTGCTGATCTATTAAATATGAATTTATTAATTAGAAAATTAATAAATTTAATCTTAATTAGAATTAATAAATTAATTATAATTATTAATAATTATTAATTCTATTATGATAGAATCAATTCATATTAGCTACCAATTAACTAGAAATCCTAATGGGTCACACACAATAAAGGAATTGGTACTCAAGACATTATTTGATAATATTATAGGGTTAATTAATGAGAAAAATAATTATTATGGGCTAATTATAAAGTGTGAAGAAATAATTATTATGAGTTAATTATAAAGTGTTATAATTGTTTGGGATTGAATTGCAATTATTAAATCCTTATAAGTGAATTATAAATTTGTTATAATCTATAGGGTCTAATTGCATATCTCAAATATTCCAAACCCATAGTTGATAGGAGGAACAAAATGTTTGTTTCCTAAAAGAATTAAGAAAATCCAATACGTGTTGTTAGAGAATTTGTTCTCTGTAAGTAGATAGGAAAACCATTGGTCAAAAAGAAATATAGAATGCACAACATAGTTTTTCTTCTTTTCCTTTCGAAGAAAAGAAAACTGTTATAAAATTAGGGTAGTGTTAGAATAAAATCTACACACTACACACTAAGAAAATTCTAACTATTCTTTGCACAAGAATTTCTCTTCAAACTTCTCTCTTTCTTTCTCTCACAATTCTTTCTCTAATCTTTCTTTCACTAATCTTTCTTTCACAAAATAATGGTGTCTTACAAGCTTAGAGAATAGCTCTATTTATAGAACTCTAATTAGTGGATTACATCATGGCATACATCATCTTCCACTAATCTTAATTAGTGGTGTCTCCACTAAATGGTGGACATCCATAAAAATCTTCTAATAATTCACATAAATCCATAATTAGTGGAGCCTCCACTAATTAATAAAGATTCTAATAATTCATAATACTTCCCCTTGGATGTCCATCCATTACATAAAGAATATGCCTCGTTAAAACCTTACTAGATAAAAACCCAGTGGGAAAAAAAATCTAGTGAAGGAAAAAGAGAACACTATTCTATATGTCTATTTATTACTCCCCCTGATGAGATGATTCATTTAAATCTTTAAACCGACGCATACCGATTTTATATCTCAACTTTTCAAATGTTGCAGTCGGTAAAGTCTTCGTGAAAATATCTGCGAGGTTATCACATGACCGAATTTGTAGCACATCAATTTCACATTTCTTCTGGAGTTCATGAGTAAAGAAGAATTTTGGTGAAATATGTTTTGTCCGATCTCCTTTAATATATCCTCCTCGTAATTGAGCTATGCAAGCTGCATTGTCTTCATAAAGAGGAGTTGGAATACCTTTGATTGATGATAATCCACAACTTTCTCGGATATAATGAATCATGGATCTTAGCCATACACATTCTCGACTTGCTTCATGAATGGCTATAATTTCAAGCATGATTTGAAGAAGTAGTCGTTATAGATTGTTTCGTAGAACGCCATGATATAGCAAGATTTCCACATGTAAATAAATAGCCCGTTTGAGAACGTGCTTTATGTGGATCGGATAAATAACCAAAGATCTCGCATAACCTATCAATGTTGGACTGGTTTTATTTGAATAAAATAATCCGAGATCAATTGTACCTTGGAGATATCGAAGGACTTGTTTAATTCCATTCCAATGTCGTCGTGTTGGTGAAGAACTAAATCTTGCTAATAAATTGACAAAGAAAAGCAATATCAGTGTCTTGTATTATTAGCAAGATACATCAATGCACCAATTGCACTCGAGATATGGTACTTCAGGACCAAGGAGTTCTTCATCATTTTCTTGAGGTCTGAAAGGATCTTTATCCACATTTAATGATCTGGACGATCATTGGAATACTCAATGGATGTGCTTTGTCCATGTAAAATCTTTTAGCACTTTTGTTGTATATGTTGATTGATGAATAAATGTTCCACTCTCCAAATGTTCAATTTGTAAACCAAGGCAAAATTTGGTTTTACCAAAATCCTTGATTTCGAATTCTCTTTTTAAATAATCAATTGTTTCTTGGAGCTCTTCAGGAGTTCCAATAAGATTAATATCATCAACATATATAGTTAATATCACAAATTTAGAACAAGATTTCTTAATAAAAACACATGGACATACCTGGTCATTTTTAAATCCCGCTTTCAATAAATATTCACTAAGACGTGTGAACCACATGCGCCCAGATTGCTTCAGGCCATATAATGATTTCTGCAACTTGATGGAGTAATTTTCACGAGGATAATGTTTATATGCTTCAGGCATATGAAATCCTTCGGGGATTTTCATGTAAACATCATTTTCTAAATTTCCATACAAGTAAGCAGTGACAACATCTAATAGGCGCATATTTATCTTTTCATGTACTGCCAAACTGATAAGATATCGGAGTGTAATAGCATCAACAACAGGAGAATAAGTCTCATCATAATCAATACCTGATTTTTGTGAAAAACCTTGCTACTAATTGCGCTTTATATCGAATGATTTCACTCTTTTCATTGCGCTTTCGCACAAATATCTATTTGTAGCCAACAGGTTTTACACCTTCTGGTGTTCGGACTGCAGGGTCCGAAGACTTCACGTTTTGTCAATGCATTTAACTCCGATTGAATCGCATCTTTCCATTGTAGCCAATATTTTCTATGCCGACATTCATCAACTGATATTGGTTCAGGATCATCACTATCCTGTATAACATCAAGAGATATTATATGCAAACATATGATCAATAATTGTTTCTATCCGATTCCAACTTCTACCGAAAGTGGTATAATTGATAGAAATTTCATTGTTACTTTCATCAACTTCTGGTTCTTTGTCATCAGTTCTCTCTTGGTCTTTCAATATGATCTTCTGGATCATTTAATCCTCTTTTCTTTTGAGAATTTTTATCTTTAGAACTAAGAAGTCGGCCATGCTTCTGGCATACTTTTGGCTCAGCAGCTATATGTCAAATCTTTTGTTCTGCTGGAACTTCAATTAGAATAAGAGCATTTATAACTGGCATATGCGATTTTATTACTCCTTTAGAGTAAAAAAAAAAAAAGCGTCTGGCATTTGATTTGCAATGCTTTACAAATGAATTATCTTTTGAACTTCAAGTTCACACGCGCTTGTATGCGGATCAAGATAATTTAATGATGTTGTCCAATCAAGATCTTTCTTGTATTGTTTTTATTCTCCCCCTAATTTAGGGAATAATGATTTCACAAGAGAATAAGAAAAGAAATATAAGAAAATGATGACAATCAGAAAATGTCAAGAAAAATATCTTTTTTTTTTCACTCTTTCTGGTACCGACTTTTCGTCTTCCTCTCTTGTATTTTCTTCTCCTCCGACCCTCTACCTACCATCTACTCTTCTTCTTCCTCATACAGATATATATATGTGTGTATCGATATATATCTCAGTTATCAGTCATTAGTAAACATAAAAAATAAAAATCACAAAGCAGATATGGAGACTCGTAATTCATTTGAGACATGGTCAAATTTTGACTCGGTTTCTGCAACAGATGTTGATGTATTTTCCTTTCCAAACCAACCGCTTCTGCCTAATTCGAACGCAGAAGATTTTGATATGTTTTCCTTTCCAAGCCAGCCGCTTCTGCCTAATTCGAACGCAGAAGATTTTGATATGTTTTCTTTTCCAAACCAACCGCTTCCTCCTAATTTCAGGTGAGATACCTTTGAGAGATTCCATTTATTTTTAGTATGCTTGATAATGAAATTAAACTCTCTTTTTGTTTGTTTTTTTATGTAAATCAGTGGAAGTTTTGAACATATTGCTTTGGACCAAGTTGATCTGCCTCTACAAGAGACTGCTTTTGATATTGTTCCTCTTGATGCTATTCCTTTGAATGAGGATATGCTTGTGCATGATCCTTTCTACTCTCTAATGGATTTTGAACAAAGCCAGAATATGTTTCCAGGTTATTATACATTTAAACATGGATTTTGAATGGTATTACCTTTATTGATATTATTTTCTTTTTCTAGGAGAAATAATGAGTGGTCTTGGCAACGAAGTCGGAGTAAGTACTCATGAAATGCATAATATCGAAGTTCAAGATATTATTGCAGACAAAATTCCTGGGGAGAAGAAGATGATTAAGAGGCAAAGAGAGAAGAAGGGTAATAACTCCCAGACACTATCAAGAGAAACAATTTCGCAATACTTTTACCTACCAATCAAGAGCGCAGCCAAAGAATTGAATATTGGCATAACCCGTCTCAAGAAAAGATGTAGGGAGTTAGGAATTCGTCGATGGCCTCACAGGAAGTTGGTGAGCTTGGAGACCATAATTAAGAATGTTCAGGTTCTCTCTCATACATACTTATAATTTGCAAGTATGAAACTATGAAAGATTTATAAATAAATAACCGATGATATAAATAACCGAAGAAATTAAAAGAAGCCATTGCGATACTGGAATGTGAAAAACAATTGGTGGAAGAAAGTCCTAATACGCAGTTAGAGGACCAAACACAGAAATTGAGACAAGCATGCTTCAAGGCCAAATATAATAAGAAATATAATAAACTTAAGGAGATCATAAAATCTCAAGACTCATTTCACAGTAATTTTATGGCTAATTCTGCTACTAGTCTCGATGTTGGCTCAAAGGGGAAAGAAAAGGAAGAGGATGTCGAAAAAGAGGAGTTGAAGTCCATAATTACTAATTGTTTGTCTTCCTCTAATGTAAATATTGAAAAAGAACAATTACAAACTTTCATATTACATTTGTCAGCTCAATTACAAAAGAGCAATTATAAGCATGTATCCTCAAGTTCATATGAACACTAGTGATATGAATAAAAGATGTGATGCTTATTATTAATGGAAATATCTTTTTCCCTTATTATCTTTTCTGTTCCACTTCAGGTGGCCAGTATTTCTCTGTGATAAGGGAAATATTGAGTGTGTCCATGACCATAACCACGGCCACTGCCACAACTACGACTATAACAATGGTTTCTGTTGGAGCCAACAGCATTCACTTCTGGGAGTGCTGTTGAGCCAGTTCATCTGGCTTCATGATTTCTCAATAATAACTCATGTTAAAGCTGTCAATTTTGGATACCCTTTTGCTCGATATTATTACTGTAGGACATGAAAAGTGGAGAATGTCTTCTCCAATATAACTTCATCAGTAACTTTTTCTCCGTAAAATTTTTAACTAAGATGTAGTTTTTATACATCACGGAGTTCACGGTTTTACAATCTTGCAACTTCAGGTGCAACCATTCATACCGTGCAGTGGGTAGTACGACCATCTTCAGGTGGTCAAACTTTTCTTTTTATCCATATGACATATGGATCTCATTTTTTTTAGCATTTAGATGCATTTCTGTATGACATATATTTTTTTTTTTTCAGAAATATCAAGGGCTACAAATTCAAATTTAGCGAGATCAATAAATGCGTACCTATCTTCTGGCTTTAACAAAGGCAGAGACTCGTGCTGATAACGTGTTATAAAATTAGGGTAGTATTAGAATAAAATATACACACTACACACTAAGAAAATTCTAACTATTCTTTGCACAAGAATTTCTCTTCAAACTTCTCTTTTTCTTTCTCTCACAATTCTTTCGCTAATCTTTCTTTCACTAATCTTTCTTTCACAAAATAATGGTGTCTTACAAGCTTAGAGAATAGCTCTATTTATAGAACTCTAATTAGTGGATTACATCATGGCATACATCATCTTCCACTAATCTTAATTAGTGGTGTCTCCACTAAATGGTGGACATCCATAAAAATCTTCTAATAATTCACATAAATCCATAATTAGTGGAGCCTCCACTAATTAATAAAGATTCCAATAATTCATAATAAAAACTAATTTTTTCTCCAATAAAATTAATCCCAATGCTACTGTATACTTACTAGTATAGGATTTTAGTACCTAACTCGAGTACAATTTTTTATGTGAATTACTATTAGAGAATTTATATTCTTGGAATTTAGTGACTCGATTAAAACGATTTTGAAAGGGATTCACACGGAAGAAAAATTTTAAAGCTGTGTTTTTTGACGTAATAAATTTTTCTTTCCTTCCTTTGAACCATTTAATTACATATGAGTGATCCTGTGCGTGAATTTCGTTTTAATTTTTCGCTGCGCATAAATTGATTTGCATTATCGAAATCCAACATTTACTATATCTATTTTTTTCCCCCAAAGAATCTTAAATTTTCATCATATTATCAATTGGAATCTAACAAATTAATTTCTTCAACACAACAAGGAGGATCAAAAGAATCAAAATTTTAACAATTATCTAACTCAATATTTTCTTCCTCAAGTAAAGAGAATTTTGATTACTCAAAAATATTAGCATCATATAATTCAATTTCATCAACTGATGAATTAACTTTACCAAAATCTAATTTATTCTCTTCCATTAGATGTCATCAATGATAAAATACTCACCCTCTATTGGATTTTCTTCAATTTTACTTTTGAAGGTGAAGTTTCAAACTTTTTAACCTCAACAATATTCTCATCAATTTGTTCAATTTCAACAACACGATTTTCATCAACTTTCTCAACAAAAAAAAAAAAATCTTTCTTATTTTCAACGTTCTCACCACCAATTTTTTTTTTTTTTCCGAACAATTTCCTTATTAACAAAACTCCTTAGGAAACCTTACCTTCATAAGATAACATCAAGGTTCTTCATAACTCCTTCATTAATATTGCATTCATGATTTTTTTTGAACACCTCCAATGCTATAGTAGTATAAATAAGATGACAAATCTTAGCATCTATGCATCTCTTCTCCTCATATTCTTGTCTTCTTTCTTCTATCAATTGAGTATCATTAGGAAGTTTTTCAAAACCTTTTTTAACAATATACTAAAAATGAAAGGTAATGAAGAAAATTTGCATATTGAGATACCATGATTTAAAGTTGTTTTTGCCATTGAAGGCAGGACTATGACAAGGATAGGATATATTTATATCAACTAAATCTGATTGGCCTCCCTTTAATCGATCTAGCTTTTATATGAACCTAGCTTTAATAGGTATGGTTTGGGTCAGCATGGTTCTGATTTGCGTGGTTTGGATCAACCTAATAAGCATGGCTCAGAATAATCTAACTCTGATACCATTTTGTAGAAACTAAACAATACCTAATATCAACTGCAGAAACATAAAGATATATTTACTAACAATTTAAATAGAGATGATGATGTAGTCTACAATCAAACAACATAATATACATTTATCTCTCAATACCTATAAACTCATCAAATGATTCAAATCAAACCTCCATGATATTCTCACGAATTCTCACAAACTTTCACGGAACCAAGCCCTAAACTATTACTTCTATCACACACATAACTCTAGACATAAATATTACTCCATTTAAATAGGTCTCACAAGACTAAAATATATTCCTACTTTAATTAGGAATTTGACTCCAAACAACATTAGAAAATCCAAATAACAATAAGAAACTACTAAATAAGATTCGATGGGATAAAACTAGTAAATACTAAAATTAATAAACTCTTCTAATTAATAAGAAACCTTCAAAATTGATAAGTTTGAATTAATAATGCAAACACATAATTTACAACTCAAATAAGGAGTTTCGAGTAGGTTGAAACGCGATATGATTCTATTGAGTTACTTTTTTTTTTAATATAAGTATAATTGTATGTTATTTAAGTTTTAATATGTATACATCGAAGAATTTTTTAAATTAATGGAGTTTCGGGAGAAAAATACTAAATTAATCGTCTTATAAATAGTAGAGTGAAAAAGTTCAAGTTAAGAACTCGAGAATCACTCTAGGAATTTTTAGAACAGATTAATTTGCACTTACATACATAAGAAGTATGTGTAGGGTACAAGAGATCTGATTTATTTAGTTATTTATCTTTATACATAGAGGGAACGGAAAGATGTGGATTACATTTAAGACATATCATAAAATAAAAAATAGTTTTAATCAATTAAATTTGTCTTATTATATAATAGTTATTAAAAACTCTGACTAGGGTAATTTCATAGTAGTTTTAAGTTTTAAAATATTTGGGTGTGAGAAATTTAATTTATTTAGTTATTTAATTTGGGTGTTGTTATTATTAGTTTTTTATTTAATACTTTTTATAATACCCTACAAATTTCGCTATAGAAAATTAGATAATTTAATTTTTTTACATGAATTAATTGAATTAAATTTTATTTTACGAATTAATTGAATTGTTTGTGTGTCTATTTTGTTTAATTATATGAGACCTCTTAAGGAAAATAAATTATGTTAATATGGTTATTTGCTTGATATATGATAAATAAATTATTCTTAATAATATTATTATTACAATGACTTTTAGATAGAGAAAATAATTTCTTGAATAATCCAATTTTATTACAAAACTACATTTGTTTAGATTTTTAAGATAAATCTTATAAATTTATTGAGATATATAGATATTTAGTTGGATATTTTGTTGTTTTATTGGTTATTTATGACTTTATGAGCTATTTTATTAGTTTTTTTTAATTTTATATGTTTTGATTTGATTTCTTTAAAAAATTTTGTGTAATGGGTGGATAGATTGGCCTATTTAGTAAGTATTTAGGTTGATGGGTTTAGTAATCATCTATTTAATTTTTATGTTTAATCATGTCAACTCGTTTTATAACACGACACGACACAAAAATAAACAGGTTGACACGACATGACATGTTTATTAATCGGATCGTGTTTGGATTGGTCTATTGTGTATAATTATTTGAAATTGACATGGCACGACACGTTTATTAATCAAATCGTCTTCAGGTTAGTCTATCATGTATAATTATCTTAAATTGACACGACCTATCAACTCGAACACAACACGATTACTATCCCTAACTAGAGCTTGAAGCTTTGAGAAGCTAAAAGGCCGTGTTTTTTTTTTCCCTTGCAGTTCCTTAAATTTGTTTATCAACAAAAGAAGAAAACACACACACACACACACACACATTTTATTGGAGAATCACTATTGAAAATGGCCATATTTGGATACAAATTCTCTCAAATTTAAAATTTTACTTTAATTTAAATAAACTGTCATATACTCACAATACATTATATCCTCTTTTTTACTTCACTTAAATCCTACATATTTAATATTTTTTATTACATCTAAATAAATTCATCTCAAATAAATTTCCATCTACCTATACAAACTTCCAAAAAGTTCGAACTTTTAGCACACCACCACCAAGTTTACACTCGTTCAAACATATAAAAAGACAAAAACCCTAACGAAAGTAAAATTGCCACATTCCCACACCACCATTAGGGCTATAATGGATTAGGCATACCAGAACTTGACCTGAATTTGTTTACCTGTTTAGTTTATATAATTGGATCCGAGTACGAGTATTATAATTTTGTACTCATTTACCCGTTTAATTCAAATATTATATAAAATATATATTATATTTTAAATATTATTATATAATATTGTATTTATGTAGAATATATTATATTATATATTATTGTATGTATATATTATATTATATATTATTTTAATTTTATCAGATCTAAGCATTATTTGCTTAAGAATCACTCCTATACTTAAAACATCTATGGATGAAGAAGTTCCATATCCATCTCTAATCTTAAAGTCCTCATCAAGAATGTAATGAAATTTGTTAGAGAAGGTCCATCATGTGTTCTACATCTTAATTGAGTTAAATATTTGATTTGTTTCAAATTAAAAAAAGATATATATATATATATATATATATATATATATATATATATATAAATATAGTTGTAATCTCGAGTCGAGTATATCCGACCCAACCCAATACTCATATCATCGGGTATAAGTATTTTTATATCATACCCAACGAGTCGGGTTTAAAATATTATTAATTGGGTCAGGTCTAGAACAAGATGACCAAACCCGTTTACACCTATAATCCGCCAGCAGTACTATTTTTCTTCTTCCCTTTTCAACCACAATCACTACTCATTGCAGCTATCCATCTCTTCAATCATCTCTTCCTCTGCCACCTTATCTTATCTCGCCATCATTCATCTCTTCTTGTCCCCTTTCTCTAGCAATGCCACAACCTACACTGCATAATCACTACCTCTCCTTCTTGGAATGCCACTGCACAACACCATTGTGAGACTCTAAATCTAGAGTATATAGAGCGCCAAGGAGGGGAAAGAATAGTGCTCGGCAAGGAAGAGGAACGAAAGAGAAAGGGAGGAGGATGGAGGAGACTCTAGAACTGAGTGTGGAGAGGAGAGATGAACAAGACGAATAGGAGAAGCCAAAGTATCATTTTGAACACTATAAGTTTCTTATACCAATTCATAGACAAAAATTCTAACATGAACCAATGTCCATGGACCAAGTGCATTAGTAACTTGTACCGCATGTAATACAAGTTGTACAACAAACTCACTAATGCACTTGGTCTACTAGTCCATAGTTCATATAAGAATTGCTCATTCATAGGCATTGTAGTAATTCAATTACTTATATAAAATTAAGGATTAAAATGTTATTTATGCAATTATGTTAATTGAATGACAGTTACAGGGGCTAAATTATACTATCTTAGAGAAGGACTAAAGTATTCTTACCCTTACAATAAACCCTAATATTTTCCCAGTGTTGTTCTCCTATCATTGACATCGTCATCAATAGCCCAATGATTAGAATGGGGCCATTCGGCTTCAATTGGCCCAGTTGTAGAAAAGAAGCCTAAAATGGCCTCAACGCGTTAAAAGAATACGTCCTATGTAAAATAGGATGCATTAACATAATGCTTCCAACCTGGTGCATCCTATATCGCCGTTTTCTATCAACTCACCCATCATTGCTCTATGTCTTCCCCCCCCCCCCCCCCACCTCTCCCCTCCCGTCCCGAAAAATTTTCCCGCATCCTATCCGTTGCGATTTTGGCTTAACAGTTACCCAATCTTCCCACACACCCCCTCTTTTGTCATCTATAGTAGCAATTTTGGGAGAAATAGTATATGGGTTTGGCGGTTCATTGCTGCAAGAACAAGAGTTTGGTCTCCAAACGGTTTCTTCCCAATTCAGTAGCAACAACTCCACTTCGGCGGTAATCTATCCTCTACTGATTTCTTTGAGTAAGTATTTCCTTTCGGTAGCAAATCTCCACTTAGTGCATACAATAATTCTTAGTTTTTTAACGGTAATTGTTAGTTGTTAGTTTATTTATTTCTGTGAGTATGTTGTGATTTTGTCAGTTGGGTTAGACCGTGTCAGAGCTTTGGGTTAGACTGTGTAGAGCCTTGGACAGAAGGAAGGACGACAGTGTTGTTACAAAATCATGTTTTTATGTTGCACCATTCTTCTGTAGCTGTTTTAATTTTTTTTATTATTATTTGGGCAGCAATATTTGGGCTGTTGTTTAATGGATGACTGTGATCTAAGTGTGCTATTTGATTTTTTGACAATTATGTGCCACTTTTTTTTTTGGACATATGTGCTTGTTTTTGGTGTTATTGAAGGGCATATTAGGCATTGTTATTTTCATGATCATTTTTGCAGTATTTTCTTTATTAGTGCAGTAATGAGTTTAAATGTCATTAAATTATGTTTTTAATCTTTTTTTTCTTTTTTTTGACAATGAGGTGTTGAGCTACCTTTTAATTGAAATTGTATCTTTCGTGGTTGCTTTGGGCTTGTTGTTGGAGATGAAGGAATTGAACTGAATTGCAAGGATTGCTCTTAGTCATGTAAAGCTTTATAGTTATTATTGTGATTGTGAAACTCTTAAACTAACAATTTTTCTTTTGAGCTTAGTGCCTTTCATTAATTTTGTTAATTAGATGATTGGGAATTGGAAATAGGAGCTTTATTCAACTTTTTGCTGGATGTTGTAGAATTGTTGGAGTTGAAAGCTATTGTGTTTGTGGAGGATTGGAAAAAGTAAAGAAGATTTTAAGCTTTGGTTAGTTTGTGTTGACACTGTTAGGGTGTATTTGCTCGGATTTTAGCTGATTTAAGGAGATTTGTCATCTTGCGTAAGTGAGTATATTTTTCTTGAAATCATTGTGGTGATCTTATTACAATGGTGTTGTGGTGTTGTTGAAAATGAGAGAGATTATATTTTTTTTTATTTTGCTAAATAAATTTATTATATATTTATTAATTTTAGTTTTAGAAATATAAAAATTAATTATTTTTATTGAAATAAATATCTTAATAGTAAAAAAAGCAAATATGATGCTATTATTTTAATTTCTTGATAAATTGTTGCTAGAAGTGTAAAAAATTGCATAGCTCCTAATGATACTATATTTATTAATGAAAGGAACATTATTAATTTTTTATGGTCAAATTGTAATTGTTGCAGTGTGTCTATTGGATTTTTTTTTTTTTTTGTTTCAGTTAATGGTAAATTTTAAAAACATATTATTTATTTTTCTTATTTTGTCAATAAGGTGTTGAGCTACCTAAAAATTAACTATTTTTATTTTTTATTAAAATAAATATCTTAATATTAAACTATAACAAATATGATGTTATTATTTAAATTTCATGATAAATTGTTGCTAGAAATGTAAAAAATATCATAACTCCTAATGATACTATATTTATTAATGAAAGGAACATTATTAATTTTTTATGGTCAAATTGTAATTGTTGCGGTTTGTCTATTGGATTTTTTTTTTGTTTCAGTTAATGATAAATTTTAAAAAAATATTATTTATTTTTTTATTTTGTCAATAAGGTGTTGAGCTACCTAAAAATTAACTATTTTTATTTTTTATTAAAATAAATATCTTAATATTAAAATATAACAAATATGATGTTATTATTTGAATTTCATGATAAATTATTGCTAGGTAACATGTTAAAATAAAAAAAACGCACGAAATATATATTTTCTTTATCAAATACATCAAAATAAGGTTGTGTTATAGAAACCAAGCACGATAAATCTAAATCATAGACCACAATTTTGGATTGTAGAAATCTCAATTTTCAATTATTCAAATTCTACAATGTAAATAGTTATAAGTAGTCCCTACTTATGTAATTAGATGGCTTGGATGTTAACAATTATAATTTGACACTATTTCGTTTAGGATGGACCGAGTGCACCCTAAAATAGTTTTAGAACCAATCGTAGATGACATAATTACGCAGCAGACTGAGCACCGATCTTCTCTGATTTGGGCACGACATGCTGAGATTTGCGAGGTTCCTTTATTGTTTAGGTGATGCGATTCCTATTTTTGTGAAGTCTATCTGTGTAGTAATCAGGTCATGCATTACATAGATCTAACTAGGTTTGGTAGGGTATGTCGAGCTAGATATATACAGGTGGATCATGCAATAGTTACTGCGCTAGTTGAGCGATGGCGGCCCGAGACGCAACGCACTAGTCACTGCGCTATTTTATAAGAATTGTCGATTGCCGGTGAACCTATTATAGGAGATGTCTAAGGACGTTTGCGGGCTATGTTGAGCGATATCGTATATAGACTTCTAAGATTTCGCCCTCGAAACGAGCATTTTAGGGGCTACCGACTTCATAAGTCGGTTTTGGAGGCGCATTTGTCACTCCCACTTCTAGATGATGCCCCCCAAAGTACAGGTTCAGTAGAGGGCTCGAGGATTTATATTTCTTTTTATTGGAGGCCTGCTTACGTCGGAGAAGTCAGGTCACTTGTTCTCGCTGTGTTTTTTACCATTTTTAGAGAATTTTGCTTTATGCGGTCGGTTCAGTTGGGGCAACGCAACGCTAGTGTGGTTGTATAGATGTCTATGCGTTGCTACTGATCCGATGGCACGAGAGATTTGTGAGCCCATAGTCCTACTTTAGGTAAGGTTATTTTATACACTACAGTAAGTTTTTTTTATAGTTTTAGGCATCTAATACCTATCTTTATTCTATAGTTATGGGCTTAGGAGGACATTTCTGTATTGCGTCCTGATAGAGTAGTTGCGATTCCAGTTCCTCCGCTTGCATTGTATGGTGCACAGTGGAACGTGCGGCTTCGTCTCCAGCGGATTAGTTCTTACGTGTTAGTTACGTATAGGGATCAGCAAGATGCTATGCAGGAGACTCACGCAAGTATTTGTATTACATTGGCCCAAAGAACTTTTTATTTTTTCTACTACCACATATACATTTTTGATTTGTTAAATTAATGTTCGTAGTTTATCTGGCGACCTTATGACAAATTGGCGGTGGAGTTTTTGCCTACACGTTATACTCAAGGGTCTGACATCTAGCGTTCACAGACCCTACTAATTTGCTAGGATGTCGTGGAGTTCCACCATCTCGATTGCGTGCTTCGACAGTTAGGTCTATCACAGTTCATTTCTCCGCACCATACGAAGTTGCATGCGATTGGGATAGGGGGAACCACACGACAAACTGGTCTATTCATCACGCAGCATACATAGAGATGTGGGCTGTATGACGCCAGACTGTTATTGACAGCATGCCAGGCATCATCACGGAGCCTGATTATATGCACTGGTATTGACCCAGGACTCGGTGACATATAGAAAATCCGACGTCACTTGGTATCGAGGTAGAGGGCTACTAGGGTGATGGTTCAACCACTAGTATTATAGTGTGTTATATTACTTTTACAATTGGTCTTATTAATTTATTTTTTTAGTAACTTTAAAAATGAATCATTATCGAATTGTGACTTTGCTACACTTGTTGTTCAGGATGATTTTATTAAATTGGCCACTTCTATCGAATCTGAGGTTATACCGGACGCCGATATGAGATCGTGCGATTCATTTACACGAATCAGAGACGCGAGCGCTTAGACGTTGACCGCGGCTGAAATTGACCCTACCAAAGTAGATGTTCGTCCTGTGCTGGATCCTGACAGGCTAGCTTGTCCCTAGCAGGCAACACGTAGAGGACCTCAGGCACGGGTCGAAGGTTAATCGATCCAGGACAACACCGAGGCGAGAGATAGCGACGTGATGCCCGTGGCAACCGATTCAGCCAGAGGCAGATGTACCGATGCTATTATTACCCCCATCACAGCTGTGCACGGAGACTCAGGATGCACCATCCACTTCTTCGTGGGAGTTTGAGGCGGGATCATTAGGACAGGGTATGACAAATTTGCAGATACCAGATCACTTGATGTTCGATGCCCGTTATGTATCTCTAGTTTCTAAGGACGTTGCAGATCACGAGGTTGATTTGGCTACTCAAGGACTGGAGGGAGTGACACAGAAGACTACAGAGGACTTGCCAACTGGTAGAGCAGATTTTGACTTAGCTTGGCCTCAGCGGCTATGGCGTGACTATCATCTTGAGACATTTAGGGAGCCGGTGGTAGAGACTGGTTGCCCTCGGCGAATCATTAGGCTTAGACGTTGCGGAACCTAGATAGATTTTATTATTTTCAGTATTGACTTCCTTATTTTGTATATATCTTTACTTTTGTGTATTTCTTTATTTTTTATTGTTAGACGCTACGAGACTTATCTTACATTTATCTTATTTCATAACTGATAAAAAATTATTGCCAAAGGTGGTCGTGAACAATAAGGAATCTTTCCGGCAGCTAAAAACTATTTAAGCTAAACTAAAAAATATTTGGCAGTTCTTGTTCAAAACATGCGTTGTACAACTTTAACAGTTTTTAACTGTTGGAGTGATTCCTTATTACCCACGACTATCTTTGGCAAACAAGACACAAAATGCATTTTAGTATTGCGTCCTACTAACAAAATGCATTAAAAATTTCTTTACATTTTTTACATTTATTTATTTGTAATCTTTCATGCCTCGATCAGCTTTCTCTACAGCATACAAAATAATAGAATTTAAGTATCGGACTATCATCAATGGATAAAGTTAGATAGAGAACGCAATTGGGTATTGCGTCCTAACCCGAGGACGCATTATTATAATGCATTTTTGTGCTTCTCTGATTCTTTCGGATTGCCGTACAATAATTGTCTCGAAGCGTCCTCTGCAGTTTTTGGATTTTTTCAGCTAACTTTCCAAAGGACGCATTATTATAATGCGTTTTCATGCGTCTATGATTCTTTCATGTTGTCGTACAATAATTGACCTGAAGCGTCCTCTGCAAGTTTTATTTTTTTCCCTGAAGCTTTAGCTAGCTTTTCAGAGGACACATTATTATAATGTGTTTTTAATCATCAAGACGCATTTTGGTTTTGTGTCCATAACATACGTTCTAGGATTTTTTGCTTTTCAGTAACTCTTAGACCTTTTTGCAATTTTTAATTTTTTAGAAGTTTGCAACTTTTCATATGACGTAATATGTTACTGCGTCCTATAGAAGGACGCATTTATGTAATGCGTCTTTCCTCTTCTATAAATACCACGGATGATATAAGATATCTTTATCTTATTTTCTTTTCATCTCAACTATTATTTTCACTCACAGTGTGTCATGGCTCTTAAATCCCCAACGACTCTTAGTTTCTTCTAGGATTGCACGATTTCCTATAAAACAAGAGGATCTGTTCGTTTTGATGGCTCGTGCCGTAAGCAGTTAAACATACAACGAAAAATATCATTTTAGCAGCTGCCCGAAAAAATCTATTCATATATGAGAACCGATAGCACAACTTCAATACTGGAGATATCCATGAGATATCTCTGGATTTATGATTCAACGGTGCAATGGGGGTTACTTTGCTTAGAGGATGACACCGATATGCAAGTTATCTGGGATTTGCATCCTACTTTCAAGGAAGGCGGCGTCCATATTATGTGAAGACATTCCCAAACAACCAATACAAGATAGTGCATCATCGATTTCGCGTGCACAGGAACAGGAAGTTGGAACTCCCATTGCAATTCTAGCATAACATCAGTTGCGGGGCTCAATGTACTAAATGTTGGACCGTACACAGTTATGCTACTCTAACAGGACTTATTGGTACAAAAAGATTTATCAGATCAGTGGCTTCTTCAACAAAACTATCCTACCACTACTGATCCAAATCAACATGTGCATATGTCAATGCCAACTGATATTCCCGACCAAATTTTTTGCACTAATATCCATAAAACCGGACCATTAGAGCCACCAATAATTAATGGTGTAGCATTCATGGACTCACTTCGCCCAACCTCTGACAACGATATCCCTCTCGGATTTGATGGAGAATTCGAGTTTGACTCAACATTCACCACTGACTGCGATGACAACATCAGCAGTGATAGTGACCATAATGATACAAACATACATCGTACCACCTTTTCTGGCCTCCCTAGCACCAACACAAAATAGGCCGCTTCATGACACCCGTATACATTCATATACCAGTTTTCAGGATATAGGTACGACACACCTGATGATGATTTTTTCTATACCGGAGATGACTTACTAGTTGATGAATGGTTGGAAGCAAATTGGGAGTTGTGCCATAAAATACGTTTTTAAGATAAAAAAACAAGTTATTTACGCCGTATGATTATGAAATGCGAGGAAAGGATATGAGTTTACTGTAATCAAGAGTAAGAGCGCAATTTGGACTGCCTCTTGCAGGAACAACACCGACCAAAATCTATGTGCATGGTAAATAAGAATCATTAAGAAAACTGGCAGTGTAAGATGGGAAATATTGGTTTGAAATTGTGAGCACACATGTCTGTAGAGAGTTATAAACAATAACAATTGGAACTTGTCCTATAAGTTTATTGCATAACACATACTACATCTCATCAGAGACGACTCCAAGACACATGTTAACACTATATTATGGGTGGTTCATGAGCAGTTCCAAGCTGGATGTTCTTATTGGAAGGGGTGGTATGCTCGAAAAGTTACTGTTGAGTTGCTATATGGCAGATGGTCTGACATTTTCAGAGTATTGCCTAACTATATGTTGGCACTGCAAGATTCAAATCCCGGCACAATAGTGCACTAAAAACATCATAATACCAGTGCTGAAGATACTAACATATTTCAATTTATTTTTTTGGGCCTTCAAGCTGTCAATCGAGGGATTTAGGCACTGTCGTCCAGTGATCTTAATTGACGGGACTCATTTAAGGGGTGCATATAAAGGCGCTCTTTTGATTGACAGTACTTGGGATGCAAATAACCATTTGTTCTCTCTAACCTTTACAGTTGTCAATGCTGAATCCATAGAGTTTGGGATGGTTTCTAAGACTAGTCCGAAATCGTGTGGTGCGCGAAAGACATGTTTGTGTTATGTCTAATAGGCACACAGGTATCTTGTCTGCTACGAAGAGACAGCCTGGATGGAATGAGCTTGCAGGAGTTCACAAGTTCTGTCTACGTCACGTTCGTGCTAATTTCAATCGACATTTCAAGAATACGGAATTGAAGCGAATGATGTATAAAGCTGGCACGGAAAGAAAGAAATCTAAATTCCAATCTGTAATGGATGAAATAAGATAATGCAATTAGGAAGCATACAACTAGTTGATGTAGATTGGTCCAGAATAGTGGACACTTTTATATGATGGGGGATATCGATACGGATGTATGATAACTAATTTATTCGAGTCGTTGAATTGTGTTCTAAAAAAACTCGAACGTTATCAATCAAAGCAGTGGTTGATGCAACATTCATAAAGATAGTCAAATACTTTAACTTATATCGATCTGAGGCTAACAATTGTAACAAACCATTTCCTCCGTTGATATGGAATGTACTCCAGGCAGCTTCGCAGAAGGCTAGATTTTATCGGGTTATGCAGTATAATGAACGCAGTGAAATTTTTAGTGTAAGGACACCTGCAAGAGTTAGGGGCAAAGGTAACAATGTTTATACAGTTAAGATGTCATCACAGGATTGTAGCTACACGAAATGGAATTTATTTGGATTACCATGCAAACACGTATTTACAGTTTATCGACATCGTGGCTGGCAACCAACCGATTTTGTTTTGCCTATGTACTCTACGAAGAAGTACATTTCTGCTTACAAGCATGACTTCTTCCCTGTGGGCAACGATAACACCTGGCGTAATATTGACTTCTTGTTAGAGGGCTACACACCTGCACTTAAAGGTAATCGATCTGACCGGAGGCGTATCGTACATTTTCGAGGTGAGATGGATTACAGAAATGAAGGCTCCCCCCCCTCCCCCTCCCAAGATGCGAAAATTGCCATCAAGTAGGACATAATAGGCGAAATTATAACAATGCTCGTTTTGATCTTGAACAATAAACTATGCAATTACATGCACTTATACAACAAAAATTTTATTGGATTTCCCTAATTTGCTTTTTCTTTTCACATTGACTACTTCTAATATCTTACATTTCAATTGACTATTTCTGATTTCTTTTATTTCAAACCAAACCACGGTTTGAAATGAAAGTTTACTAAAAATAACATTCAATTATACGAACATTTAAACTTATTCAATGAACTTATTTAATATTAATGCGTCTTATTTTACATAAGATGCTTTTTTTTAATGCGTTAAGGTCATTATATAAATGCGTCACACGTTTATGTATTCGTTACTATATATAACGTTGAGATCATTTTGGGCTTCTTTTTTTGTAATCCAACCAGTTCAAGCCGAATGACTCCAAACCATTCTGATCAATGGCCCGTCATCAATCCTGTCGAAATTCGCAATTCCTTGTAGTTCTCAATCATTAGTACGTGTCAATGAAGGACAGCACGAGCTTTGGAGACGTGTACTCTTCGGCATTTTTTTTCTCCCTTATGCTTCCATATGTTGAACACGTAATTGAGTTATTTGCGGTCATCATGCAATCTTTAGTTCCAAAATGTTTCTCGGTAACATACAAGATTTTTTTTTTCCTTTTTAAGTTGCAGATAAATACTTGCAGAATCTATCTGTCCCTAAACCAAAAAGAGACTGAGATCGAAGATCTCTGTTGAAATGGATTTATCCTTTAGAACGCTTTGTTTATGATAACATGCACGGCCTCTCGTCTGCTGGTTTCCATTTTATGCCTTCTCCTCAATTCGATTTGAGGAGAGCCACATCACATTTATGTATAGTAAAAATCATCAAATATGGTTAATGTTGCGATAGAGAAGAGAACAAATCGTAGTCATAGTCATACGTGAATGGAGTTTTCGAAGTCAAAATTATTTCGTCATGGCCAATTGCTGAATCCATAACAAAAAGAAGCATTGTGATGTTAGGTGCTCGAAGAGACTTACAAGAAAGGAAAACCTGTAAAGTTGTTGAAAACTTAGATTAGTGAATTATAGGAGCTTCATTTAATTTTCTGTTCTTGGTTAGTTGCCATACTAAGTCAAAAAGACTTAGGAATGGCAATTGCAGGAAAAAGCGAAAGACTACTTACGTCAAAAGCTAGGTTTTCTGTTGTGGCTGGAAAGAAAGAACCTGCCCTGAAGGTTCATACAAGAGGAAGACTGTGAAGATAAAACAGCCACACAACTGTTGATAAAACAGCCACACAACTGTTGCAAATACAGAGGCAGCCAAATCATACCAAGGACAAGGAACTCAAAGTTGTTATTCGAGAGTGCATTCTTGTGCAATACCCCGCAAATCATAAGAAAACAGCAAGCCGCCACCTACGTGATGGAATCGTTTTTTAAAAGAGATTCAAACGTTAATCAATAATACAAAAGAATTTATTCACACTAATTAACTAGACCAACTCAATAGACATATCAAGGAGGTATAACTAATAGAAGACACTAAAATTTTAATATATCAACTTTTCTACCGAGTTACTTTCTTTCCTGCACTCATAGTCTTCCATATCTCGGAGTATTATTTCCTTTTGGTTCAAGATTTTTCGAATATTGAAGCAATCCTGGTTACTTAATGCTACTATTGCATATGATTTAGAGAGCAGATATTTTTGAAAAACCAATCATTATTTGAGAATATGTTCCTTTGGAAACTCTTCTACTACTATTTTTAACAATTCTTAACCCCGCAGCCAAAAATAAAAAATAAAAATCGCGGGCTTATTTCAAGTTTCTGATAATGTGTTATTACCATTGCACCTACAAACAGTGGTATTGGAATCCTAGAAGAAGGAATAGTAAATAAATAAAAGTACTACTAGCTAATTCTAACTCAATTCATCAAGTTCAACAGAAATTAACACAACTTCATAAAAATGAAATGAATGAACAAATCAAATTTCCACCACCCTACTTTGGCTGTATGCACTTTGTACAATTTCTGGCCTTTCAAGATACAAATTAAGAAAGATCCAAATATTAGAAACCAAAATCCCTTAGCTAGTAAGTAAACCACCCCGGACTTTTACTGTCAGGTGCACTTTTATCTACTTACATAATCTCTTCTTTAGCTAAAGCTAAACTTGAGATAATCTTGCCCGACTATCACTTATCCTTTTTGCTTTTTAATATATGTAGGAAGAGGGACTTTTTTTCTAATATAGGACATTTTGTTGATTGCTGATAAACCTTGCCTTTTATTAGCAATTTTAATGTCCTTAAATCCCCAAACTTTTCTCGTTCAATGTTTTCTGGTTTCCTCATATGACCATCAGTTGAGAATAGCCAAAAGGTGGATGTGGGGATAACGGTGATAGTTGCGGAAGTTCATAAATGCCTTTCCCATCTTCACAGTCCCAAACTGACGTCCAGCTAGACGGCGTTAATGGTCCATCCGCTGTAACTTTGCTCTCCACAGGTTTGGTTTCGGATAATACTGACTCTTCCTCCCTCTTCACCTCCTTAGTCACTCTTTCTTGATTCTCAATCTCCGGTTCTCTAGCCCTTTTACGGCTAGAAGTTGCCGTCGATTCATTTTCCGGCAAAGAGTTGTTCCCTACCTCATGAGGGAAATTTAATATCGCTTTACTCCCTCTCAGCCTAAACGCGGCTCTGTCATAAGCTTTTGCAGCCTCCACGGCGGTGTCAAATGTTCCCAACCAAACACGGGACCCTTTCTTGTTGGGGTCACGAATCTCCGCCGCGAACTTTCCCCAGGGCCGTTGTCTGACGCCTCTGTAGTGCCTTCTCTCGCCAGAATCTTGGACTTTCTGTTCAACCACTGCAACTGCAGCTTCGGACTTCTTGTTTAAACTCGCAAACTCCATGATCTTCTTTGCTGGAGGCACTATGTTAAGCGAAGGCTTTCTTTCATTGAAGCTGCTGGTTTGTTTAGGTGGTGCTGAAGCGGCAGTTGTAGTAATTATCTGTGGCTTTTTTTCGAATTCGAAGAAATTATCAAAATCGGTCTTAGTTGCAGGATTTGAGTTAAAGAATTGGGGATATTCGGCTTCAGGAACTCCAAAGCTGAAAGTTGTTGGAGCCATGATGGTCGAAGTTTCTGTAAAGGTTGAACTTTTCATCTGAGAATCATGAACTTTCCCAGTACTGGAAGTCTGGCTTTCAGTTGAGTTGGAATCAGAAACGCAATAGGTATCCATGAATGCAACATCATCAAAGAGTACTTGTCTAATCAAATCAAGAGTTGAAGATTCAACTGAAGATCCCATCTTAAACACCTCAAAATACACAAAAACTATGTATAGAAAATTGAGAGTTCCTACTTTGGAGTAAAGGCTCGAACGAACACACAATTCAAAAATAAAGAAAGATCAGAGGTCTTGAACTTGGACCTCTGCTCTGTGGTTGGTTTGAGCTTTGATTCAAAGTTGGGGATTCAGTTTGAGTGGAAAAGAGGGAGTGTGGCAAGGATACTTATAGGAGGCAAGAATTTCTTGCCTTCCCCAGTTGGAAAGGAGGCTTCATGGAGTCTTCTCGGTTATAGAGAGGAAATGCCCCGAGACAAATACTGATCATATCCAAAACTTCTTGTGGCGAAACAAGAAGCTGCGTGCCATACAAAACAAAGGGTCATGATGTTTGCTGTTCTGTCCTTTTCCCTTAGAAATCAATAAAAAAATAAAATAGTCGGGAGGGACCACGTTTGAGTGTTCTTCAGCATTCAAGTCTTGAGCCGGAAGACGAATCCGGTTTCCAGGCTACTTCGATTGGAATACGTACGTGCAACATACTATTTTTCATTTTCTTCCAAGTCAAGGAATATAGAATCCTGGAGGAAGCATGGTGGAAGCAAACAATTTATTTATTTATTTATTTTTTAAGTTCTTTGTTCTTCTTCTATATTTATCCGTAGTTGTCTATTAAGACCGGTTGTCAACACAAACGTTGGTGGTCAAACGTGAAACTCCAACGGGGCCAAATACCGTGCAACTTAACGGCTCCAAATCACCAATGCTGTCCCGTTGTGGAATATTGTCAATCAGTACTGCAAAATCTAAGAAACATATGACAGCAAAGGGTGGAACAAATTGTTTTATACTTCAACAATTTCTTTGAATTGTTGGAATATAGTGGAATCTAAGAAAGAGGTAATGTCGGCATATATAATATGGAATTAATAATTTAATATCGAGTAATTGGTTTAAAAAGATAAAGATTCTATTTTAATGAATCAAAAAAGAAAATATGGATGATAATTGTATATTGATTAGTTTAAAAACATATATATATATATATATATATAATTACGCTACAAAGAAGGATAAAAAAATATTGCTAATATTATGATTGGAGTAAAAGGAGGAAATTTTTAGAAAGAAGTAAATTTAGATTTTCTTTTTTAAGTCACCAAGATGGTGAGAAAATTTTATTTATGAATTAAAGATACAAAAGAATGCTATTTGTAATGCATATAATAGAAAATATATAGATATTAAATAGAATAAAATTTTGATCGATAACTATGTGTCTTATGATCATTCTATATTTGAGTAATTGAATTACTTTACTTTTTTTTTACTCAAACATACTAGCGTAAAATCATTATTATCAAGTTTATCCATGCCACCTTCAATCAAATCACCATATTATTCTAAAATTTGAGCACTACATCGTACTTGCTTTTCTTCCTTTTGTGCACTTATAATTTCTTAAGTTGTTACTGAATTTTAAACTCAAAATCTGGTCTAAATGAATGGCAAAGATAATCATAATATAATCATAATCATATACCAAATCATAGGTAAATTGTCCAATTTGAATATTATTCACAGTATGATAAGATAGTTTAATTATAAAGCAATCACTTACTTTGTTAAGTAGTTCAACTTTAAAAAAACTAAGGTAATTAAGATAACTAATTTGTACCTTTTGTGGAAGCTAATCCCTTTGTAATGTTTTAACAACTTGGAAAATCGCAAATAGCTCAAAATATTGCATAGAAAACTCTGCTAATTGACAACTAGAGTGCTCAGAATCCCTTTGCCTGCTAGGAGTTGTTCCTCCAAGCAGCATACCACTTACCGAAGAACCTGAAGCATTAGCGATCCGTGAAAGATTATAAACCCAAGCAACACTAGGGCATGTAATATTTAGCATAATCAATGTTTAGGAGTCTTCACACTGCAGATGCAATTGCGCAGAGTATCAGTTTCGAGGAAAAAATTGTAATGGAAGGAAGATGTTCAAGAGAAATCTAGACTGGAATGACGGACAGATCCTTCACCACACGAAAATCCATTGTCCACTTCATGACCTTCATTAAAAATCCAAGAACGTTCCAGAAAGTCCTTCAAATTAGGTTAGATAAGAATATGCTTTCATCCATGAGACTAATCTAGATAAAACCCTTTAACTTGAAGGTCAATAATTCCTTGTGAATGGTCTTTGGAATCGAGTGACCATAGCAGAAGTTGCTTACCAAAGCAAAGTGAAGAGGATTTGCAAGACAATTAAATTTCTCTTTTGTAAACATAATGGCAGGTTTCTCCTTGCAAGAGGATAGATTCTTGAAAATTTTTTATATAAATCAAGTTTACGTAAATCAATAACTTTATAAGATAATATCATATAACTTGTATATAATATAACTTTTTAAAATTATTTATCTATCGTTTATATGAATTATGTCTATATTAGAATTTTCGTAAATTCTTGACAGGCAATTGGGGAGATAGGAATGAGAAAAGGGGAGCAAAAGATTTTCTTCCCCAACGGAACTCCAATTGGGGAGGAGCTGGTGGTTCAAGCAGTTGAGCTGCCATGGACAGATAAAGTTTTGTATTAAGATAGGAGTACGGCAACAGCTAGGCCATAGTAGCATAGGACAATGACAAAAAGCATTAAGTAAATTTAGGGGTAAATAGCCAAAAATTCATGTTTAATTGAAGATAAATAAAGGGTGAAAATAAATTGAGAAGGAAAATAGCTTCTCCTTATATAAGATGTACGTAAGTAAAAGTTAAAAGGACAAGTTTTTTCTTTTTCACTTTTCAATAACTAAAATAATAAATAAATTTAATATAAAAACAATTTTTTAAAAATAAAGACGTCATCTCCTTTCTCTAAAGTACTGCCTCTCCTCGCCTTCTCCTTTACAATCCAAACGAAGTTTAAAATGGTAATCTGTTTCCACGGGATGTGATTTCAATTGTATTAACCTCTTTCTTGACAATATAGTTGTTCAACCGTTATAGATATTGATGATTTGTATGACTCTCTGGTTGTTTGCGATTGAAGGGTAGTTTGACTAAGCCATGAAACCTTTCTGAGGTTTCTTCAATACATTCTCTTTAGGTTAGTATAAAAGCATGTATATTAGCTAACGCATCCTTAGAGAAGATATTTGTAATATTTTTTTCAAATTTAAACTTATATCAATTAGATGAAAATGAATAGCTACCCAAAATATACCTTCTCCTTTAGTACCCTCTTATTTTAGCTGTAAATCTTACAAGTCTTCTTCTCTTGCATTTTTAAAACCTTTTAGCAAGATCTCGTTGCTTTACCTTGACTTCTAGGCCCTTCCTCTTCCATCTTCTCGTCTCGTCAGGCAATAATTGATATGCCTAGAACCTTCTCCTTTACTGTATACTAGAAGAAATGAAACTTTTTTCTTTATTGCATAAAAGAATAGATAAAATTGAGTCATTTCTCGTGTTCAAGGTCATGTAGGTTTGGAAGTTTCCCATATTCGTTGGTTTTCTTATTTTTCTTCTTCTTTTGCTTCGTTTTTTACTCTAATAACCTAAAATTTATGATGTTTTTACTATTTCCCTTGGAACTTTTTAACTCCATTGTGTAATGGGTTTGTCTTTTATTAATTAAATCACTTACCGGGGAGGCTAACCGTCCTGGATTATTCTCAATTCTCATGTTAGAACTTGGATTCGTAGTCTTCAGATCTCATTGCACGTGGTGCTTACTAGTAGTATTTTGCATTTAATATTCAACGGCTCAACAGGCCTTTGGACTCCGGAATAGAGGGATAAAGACGTAAAATTAACCCCAGTGCCTATAGGCTTAGGGACACCTGGATTGACTAAGGTCAAGATGTGTACTCATTTTAAACAATAATATTCTAAAAATAACGTTTAGTCCCCGAAAGGGTATGGGGGACCATTTTAAATATTACCGCTATATTTGACTTTTAAACATATAAAGATCTTTTTATAATACTTTTCTTTTCTTTTTGATTTCTGACGGTAAAATTTCTTGGGATGGTCATATTCTTTCTTTTTTTTATTCTTTCAATAATAAAAAAGGTGAATCAAGTTCATAACTAATTAAGACATTAGTTTACCATTCGTATACTCAATTCTAGTTGCTTGTATATATAAATTGTATCTATTAGAACTAATTTTAAAAATTTGGGTACTAAATTAAGGAAATTTGAAGGTAAAATAACAACGTGAATGTTGACGTTATTTTTTACTGATTTGTTGCAATAGTAATTTTCAACCAAAACTGATATGAATTCTGCTAAACGGATGATAATGTCAAGAAAAGTCTTCAACCGCTGTACCGATCAACATTGGAACTAGTAGTCGATAAAACCATCACTTGCTCATCGCAGTACAATCGATAACACACTATCGTTCTCAATCGCCAAGAACGGGCCACGAAGTGATATCCTCTTTATGTTCAGAAAGTCGACAGCCGTGCCACAACGAGTATAATACAAGTAGGGATTCCAGATTAAAAAACAACCACACTCATCTCAAACTAAATTACCAAATTTTCTCCGATTTTTAATTCCTTTTTCCGTATTTTCTTTACTGCTTTTATTTACAACTTTATTTACATTTGCTTTACCATTTTTCCTTACTCCTTTGGTTACAAGCTTTCTATTTTATGTTGTTTTGATTCTACATTTCAATACTTTTGTATTTGTTTATTGTCTTAATTGAAATACACTGTATCCGTTCATATTTTACTTTTACATGCAATATTGCTACTTTTTTAAACTCTTTCTATAATAAGTTTAAGAAACTCATGTATTTTAAAAAGTCCGACTCATTTATTCATATTTCTATCGAATTATTTTTATTTATCGAAAAAGTAACCAATCGACATTTTCAAGACTCTCCTTTTCGTAAGACAAAAGTAAAAAATTTTAAAAAAAAATCCAATTACATTTTTAGTTATCATTTATTCCAACTGAGAACACTCTTTCCTCAATTGCACAAAGTTTCAGTCAATTAAGAAGTATTAATCGAAAGTGGATCTAGAGGGAGTGGAGTGGCATTCGCATCTTTAAAAATTTTTAAAATTTTATATTTTAAAAAATAAATTAAAATTTCTTTTTAGAAAATAAAAATAAAAATAAAAATTTTAATTTTAATTTATTAATTTTATTTCTAAATATAACAATAAGTAACTTGCTACTACTATTATATTTTAAAGGCCGAATCATGCAAGAAGGAGAGCACGTGAGTTGACTAAGAGGACTTTGAGTTTGACTTTTCGTACAATTGTTGGCATATTTATTAAAGTTATCTACCTCACTAGAATACGTAAGGGCACGCTATCTATGGGTGGGTAGACTGTAGTTTTTGGTCACTTTCAAAGCTTTGATCAACTTGAGGGATCATATTGATGGTCCATTTTCTCCGTAAGGTTGTTGCCTTCCCCTGTTTCTGGGTCCGCCATGTTCTTTCATTTTAGCTGGGGGGATGAATCAGTACGCTCTTAGTCTACCTAAATGCCCTAATTAGCCAGGTCTAACCATAATGTAACCTCTTTATTTCTTGTTCATTTTGTGCCATAGAAGATTATTGGTGGGAAGATCAGCCGACGTCAAGGATGTGACTGACAGATAATTAAATTCGCTTTTTACGTTAAATGAGAATGAGACAATAATATAAAAAGTTATCAGTCTTGTCACTTTATCTGTTTAAGAAATATCTTTTAAGTAATTAATTCGAATAAAATTATATAATTACGTGATAATTTTTTTTTATTAAGATCAAAGAAATCTCAAAATTGATAATTATTATCAGATTATTGAGTTATATTTTACGATTTACTTATTTATTTGAATCGAGAGTATCGATTAGTAAATCTATTCACGCAGAAGTATTATCTAAAAAATTTTCAAAATTGATATGTATCGAATATTAACAATATATTATTGAACCTCTAATTGTAGCCTTTGGAGGGTTTTTTTTTTTTTTTTTTGCCATTTATATATTACAATATTTCATTTCTACCAAATCTAATTACACTCGATGTCTACTTAGTTTCTTAATTTTGAATCTATGTCGGCCGGAAATTGCTACTAGGGCATAATGCATTGTGGAAAGAACCTAACAGAACACTATCAAGTTTAAAGGAGAAAGGTTCTTTTCCATATATCTTGCTTTCATATTTTCCTTGTATACCGATGGGTCCCCGCATCTACATTGGTTCGGGAAAGTACCTTGGAAAAATGAGGCTTAGTTAGCGGTAATCTTGGACAATCCAATTCCTAGGTAGGTACTCCCAGTTCAGAGTATATATATATATCTAATACAAATATAGGTGTTACTTTTAGATTTTTTTTAAATGATTTGTAAATTAAAAATAGATTTTTTAATTTTTCTAATTGTACTCTTAACATTTATCACTCTATTAAATTATAAAATTAATTATTTTTTAATAAAAATAATGTATATTCTCTTAAAGCATCATACATGTTAAACCTTTTTTAATTTGTGTAAATTATGAAATAGAAGGAACAATAATTTGTCTGGTCTTTCATCTAAAGTAATATTTATATATTTTTAACTATGTTAGCTCGATTAATTCTATTGTACTGTGTTTATTGCCTTAAAAATGATAACCTAACTTTCATTTGCTTACGAATGTGTACTTGATTTGATATAGAAAATGCAAAAAAAACAAGTAGTAAACAAAAAATTCAGCTCTCAAGAGAAAAAAAAAAATTCAACTCAGAATATCATATTATATTCCACCGATCCTATATAATTTTTTTAAATTTTAAATTTCTTCTCATTTAATTTTTTTTCGAGATAAAATTTTCAATTTAAGTGTACCGTACGTTATGTTCACAATAATGAAGCTTTATACATTTTTAAGCTTCGATTAGGTGTGAAATGAGTTACTATTATCTAAACAGTAGTCAAAAAAGCATGTTATTTATGATTCAACCCTTTTTCAATGTTTATTTTGTTTGAAAATCAAAGCTTTCGAAAACCTCAAACTTCAAGTGGATCTTACTCTTCCAGCTTGCTTCTCCATGGTTTAATTTTCCTTTTCTTGGAAAAAAAAATATATGCAAAATATGCACATTTTTTAATTTAGAAAATGACTTTATTAATAATGAAAGGTAATCCCTTTTTTGTCTTATTTTAACTTTTTTTTTTCAAAATATATCATGTTTGAACATGGCCCACTCTCAACATTCCACAATTTGATTAACTTCAAATTTCAAATGGGGTCTCACTGTCTCTCTGTCTGTTGTCTTATTCATAGCAAAAGCGATCGGTTGAGTGACGCTTCTTCATTCTGTAATTGGACAGCGATTAACTTAATATGAGTTTGTTAAAATAATAAAAATTATAAAATATAGAGGTCATATAAAATTTAAAGTAGAATTAAAGAGAGGATATGATGCATTGTAAGTACATGACAGATTTCAATAAACGAAAATATATAAAATAATTTTTTTTTAAATTAAAATAGATTTTGAAAAAATTCTTGACCAATCAAAGCCTAATATCTGGAAAAATACAAATATATAGATTTAATTTTTATAAATTTACTATATTAAAATTTTGTAGTTTACATATTACATATTGTATTTTTAAAAATATAAAATACTTACATTGACTTATCTTCATAAATATGAATTGTATTATATATATAAAAAAAAAAATCTACTCTTTAAAAATGTAGAATATTCAATGCAGGTAGTATAAATTTTAATGTAATAGTCAATAACTGAATATATCTAAATTTTTTTTCTAAAATAATACTACTCTTTAAGTCATGATTTAAATGTTTTATTTTTGTTTGGTACAAAGATTTATGAAAGTACTGTTTGATCATGAAAGTATTAATATTAACCCTATTAATTAACCAAGTTAATAGTATGGAAAATTTTATTATGCTATCCAACCTTTGGTCAATTTTTAAATTGCCATCCAAATTTCATTTTGGTTCCGATTGATATTTAAACTTTTAATATTTCTCACTTTGGCATCTCAGCCCTTGATTATTAGTCAAGTCATTAAAAGCAACATTAACAAAAATTAGTCAAATTTTGATAGAAATTCTAAGGGAGAGAGCAAAGTGGTAAAATTACAAGTTTGGTTATTGATTGAAACTAAATTAAAGTTTTAATGGCAATTTAAAAATTGACAAAAAAGTTTGGAGGTAAAATGATTTCTCTTAAAGTTAGTGAGATTTATACCCATTAAATGAAAAAAATTCACTTTGGATAAAAAAATATGTTTATTTTAATAAAATATATAATCATTTTTAGACAAAGTAAAATAGAAACATGGACACTAAATTTTGGATAGAGAAAGTATATGTTTTTGTTGTATGTCGTCCGTGAAGACTTGTAAGTACTTTTAATATCTTACTTTATGCGATCAATCAAGATTGGATTTAAATTTTTATATTTTTAAAAAAATTAAAACAAATATTATCTTTTGTCCTTTTAATTTTTTTTAAAGTTATAATATTATCTTTGAGTGTGTTCTTTTATATAATTTGCCGTCTTCCTAATTTTGTCTCTTCTGTTAATTTTCTTCTATTAATATTAATATAAAAAATGAAGTGACAACACGAGACATTAATAAAAATTGATCTACTTAATAGAAACAAAATATTTGACGCATTCTTTGACTAGGAATTGAGAAGAAATTCAAATATTAAACTAGGAAAAATACGAATTTGTTTTGAACTGTAAAATCTACTGCCGGGGATGGCATTTTCATGGAGTTGGTAGCCGAAATACGAATCCCTTTTCACATCTCATCAATCCTATATGCTTATGTTGCTAATACAAAATGAAGCTTTTTCTAACCTTTTTATGTCGCAGAGTCATCACCAGCAATTCCTTTTGTTTGTCCCTCAACCCCACCCCCAGCCGGGTAGCAAATCTGTATAAAAAATATTTTTTTTTCACGGCAACAAATTTAAATTATTTTATTCTTTTCATCTCATCGAAATTGATATATTTATTATTTTTATTGTGTTAAAAGAATTGATACTTTTTTAACAAATTAAATATATTATATATTACAAAATAATTAATATATATTTTATATATTTAAATTTGATATAAAGTATTATAAAACTTACATATCTTTTAATTATAAAATATTCAAAATATTTTTCTGCAAAATAAAAGATATTTGGTTTAAAAATAAATATCTATCATTGTTAGAATCGGAGCAATTTAACAATTAGGAAGAATTTGAGAGTGAGAAATCAACTGACAGGTTTGAACACTACATTTTGGTTTAAGACTTTAAAGTCTTTTAAGTTTGTTGTCCTTTCTACTTGTATGCCATTTAATCTTACGTGAGATTCTAAACTATATACAATTCACATTTGAAATCTCAATACTCATAATTTGAATTTTGAACCAATGACAATGGAATATTACTGGATTGCATTGAGGAAGACTTTTATAAATACCCAGTAGAAGAAAAAAAAATGATAATAATGTATTACTCATTCTGTTTAGATTTAATTGTATATTATTTAGAGTGTAAAAGTCATAACCCACTAATTCAGTTATTATAGTCAAGCTAATTTCTATGGTCGGCAACAGTTTGGCATTTGAATCAGAATTATGGCCCTTTCTTCCACAAATAATTCGAGGATCAGTTGATAAAAATTTATAAAATTCAATTAAAATGATAAATTTAATAAAAAATTATTAAATATATATGATTTAATAGAATATAAAAAATATATAATATATTGTGAATAGATAATAATTTATAATTAATAAAAATTTTAATTCAATCCACGTAGAGCCGTCATTTTCAGTGAAGTCCAGTCCTAATGTGTTCAAAAGAGAATTATAGTTCAAATCGCTGGACCACTACTACCCTGATAACAATCAATTGAACTCTTCCGTTGTTTTTTCAGTAGGCAAGGGATTCTCCTTCCAATCCCTCTCACCGTTTCCATGCAAGACGCTCACAGAAAAGTATAAAACAAAACAAGTATACCCGAACTCCGAGGTAAAGATGGGCCAACCTGGGAAGTCGATCACACTTGGTAGCTGACCCAAACTGAAGACTCCGCCATTGTGGTTGTTTAACGTTATGACTGTTAATAAATCGGGTATTTTTAGACATAATTCGTATTAAAATTTATTTATAATGTATATAATATAAGTGTTTTATTATTTGATTCATTTCAAATCTATTTACTAGTTTAGTCTAAATAATTATACTTGGCTATGAAATTATAATATTTATATCTAATTATTCAATTATTTTAAATATTATATTATAATTTTTATATAAAATATATATTATATTTATTATAGATTTTTCGATTGTTTTCGCTATCTAAGATCTATTATTCAAAAAGACGGAGAGCTCGATAGCGACGTTGCACATCGAGTTAAGACGGGTTTGTTGAAATGGAGGAGTGCGATTGGTATTCTTTGTGATCGTAATGCACCGTTAAATTTAAAGGGAACGTTTTACAAGGCAGTCGTACGATCTGCTTTGTTATATGATACGGAATGTTGGGCAGTTAAAAGGTGTCATATTCAAAAAATGAAAGTAGTTGAGATGCGTATGTTACGGTGAATGTGTGAATATACTAGGAAGGATAGAGTTAGAAATGAGATCATTATGGAAAATGTGGGTGTGACATCTATTGAGAAAAAGATGAGAGAAAGTCATCTGCGTTTGTTTGGACACGTTCGGAGAAGATCGAGGGATGCTCCTGTTAGGGCGATGGAGAGAGTGAGTCATGATAGGTTAGACAGAGGTAGAAGAGGTAGAGGTAAGCCTAAAATGACATGGATAGAGGTAATTAAAAGAGACATGTTTTTGTTAGATTTGAATGAAAGTATGACGTTCGATAGAAGAAAGTGGCGAGAGAGGATTCATGTGAATGACCACACGTTACCTGGTTCATGTAGTCGACCCCAAAGTACTTGGAATTAAAGCTTAGTTTGTTGTTGATATTTTTCGAATCGAATTAACCATTATCCATATAATTAAATATACATTTTTTATATATTATATCTGAATAAAATTCGGATCGAGTCCTGTCTTTTATTGCTAATCGAATTCGATCCAGAATAAGGTGATCCCGACCCGTTTAGCGTTAGCAGCTGACGGAATTACATGTCCGCAAATCACAGAAACCTTTGTCTGTATGTGAATCCACCAGTCGTCAACAATGAATGTAGAAATATGTGAACTATCCAAGTTAAGATTTGATTCTTGATTTAGACGCTACGTTTCTGTTTTGTCTAAGTTTAATTAAATTTAATTTTATATAACTATAAATTTTAAATAATGACTTATAATATTTAATAATAATCAATAGAAATTTAAATATTTGGATTATTAAAAAAATGTAAAGCTAAAAGAGAAAATATCATAAATTATTAAAAATTTAAAATTAGATAGAATTTAAGTTTTTTAAAAAATATATATGTGAACCAAGAAAAAATAATACTCCTCCTCTGTCCCACTAAAATTGACCTACTTACTATTTTGAGCTTTCTTATTAAATTTGATACTTTCCTTAAAAGAAAAGTTTTTACTATACAATTTATTATAAAATAATCAATATATTCCACATATATTATATTTATATTTTTAAATTTGACATAAAATATTATGAGATCTACATATTTTTTATTTTTATTATATTATATTATTATATTTTAATTTTTACTTTTGTATAAAATATCGTGCCAAGTCAACCACTATCAATTTTAGTGGGACGGAGGGAGTATAGTTTTTTAATAGTATAAATAAAACGGCAGTTTCGAAAATGAGAAATTATGTGAATTAGGTTTATTTTTAAAATTCAATTCAAATGCACCCAGTACGGATTATTTGGTCAAACTTCGACCGAGAACGTCAATTTTCAAAAGTTGATTGTTGAAAAATGCGCTCGCTGTCCGATTCCACGGCTATTTTTTGCTAATAGTCTTCTTTGATTATCGATTTTCCTCGACTTTTTTTGGTAAATGTCACGTGCGAAATCTCCCTCAACCTATAATTAGTTAATATTTTCCTCTAAATTATTGTTCCAAGACTTTTCTTCCTATATTGACTATGGTCGTTCCCACTGAGAACAATTCAACAAATGCAAGGCTGTTTTAAAAATTTGATAGTATCATAATTAAATTTATATAAAATAAATTTTTTATTATTATTTATAAAATAATTTTTTTAAATTTTTTCTCTGTCTTTTTTTTTTCATAATTTTCTTTAATAATTTTCTCACAATTGATATATTTTTAAGTTTGGAAAAAAGCTCTATTTATAGAGCTCTTCTTAGTGGTGTCTCCACTAACTCTACTAATATGTATTAGTGGTGTTAATGGTGGACATTCATATCCACTAATGGTATTAATAAATTCTCCACTAATGTATTCATAACACTCCCCATTAGATGTCTATTATATAAAGAATATACCTCATTAAAACCTTATTAAATAAAAATATAGTGCGAAAACAAATCTAGTGAAGGAAAAAGAGTATACTATTTTATATGTTTGCTTATTACTCCCCCTGATGAAATGATCTCTTTAAATCGTTAAATCGACGTATATCGATTTTATATCTCAACTTCTTAAATGTTGTAATCAGTAAAGTTTTAGTGAAAATATCTGTCAGGTTATCACATGACCAAATTTGTAGCACACATCAATTTCACATTTCTTTTGGAGTTCATGAGTAAAGAAGAATTTTGGTGAAATATGTTTTATCCGATCTCCTTTAATATATCCTCCTTATAATTAAACTATGCAACCTGCATTGTCTTCATAAGGAGGAGTTAGAATATCTCTTATAGATGATAATCCACAACTTTCTCGAATATAATGAATCACCGATCTTAACCGTACACATTCTCGACTTGCTTCATGAAGCATGATTTGAAGAAGTAGTTGCTATAGATTGTTTTGTAGAATGCCATGATATAGTAGTATTTTCATATGTAAATGATAGCTCGTTTGAAAACGTGCTTTATGTGGATCAGATAAATAACCAACATTTGCATAACTTATGAATGTTGAGCTAGTTTTATTTGAATAAAATAATCCGAAATCAATTGTACCTTGAAAATATCGAAGAACTTATTTAATTTCATTCCAATGTCGTCGTGTTGGTGAAGAACTAAATCTTACTAATAAATTGACAGCAAATGCAATATCAGGTCGTGTATTATTAGAAAGATATATCAAGGCACCAATTGCACTGAGATATGGTATTTCAGGACCAAGGAGTTATTCATCATCTTCTTAAGGTCGGAAAGGATCTTTATTCAAATTAATAACCGAACGATCATTGGAATATTAAATGTATGTGCTTTGTTCATGTAAAATCTTGTTAGACCTTTTCCTATACATGGTAATTGATAAATAAATGTTCCACTTTTCAGATGTTCAATTTGTAAACCAAGGTAAAATTTAGTTTTACCAAAATTCTTGATTTCGAATTCTCTTTTTAAATAATCAATTGTTTCTTAAAGCTATTTTGGAGTTCCAATAAGATTAATATTATCAATATATATAGCTAATATCACAAATTTAGAACCAAATTTCTTAATAAAAATACATGGACATACTTGGTCATTTTTAAATCTCACTTTCAATAAATATTCACTAAGACGATTGAACTACATGCTCCCAAATTGTTTTAAGTCATATAATGATTTTTACAACTTGATGGAGTGATTTTCACAAGAATAATGTTTATATGCTTTGAGCATGCGAAATCCTTCGGATATTTTCATGTAAATATAATTTTCTAACTTTTCATACAAATAAGTAGTGACAACATTTAATAGACGCATATATATCTTTTTATGTACTGCCAAATTGATAAGATATCGGAGTGTAATAACATCAACAATAAGAAAATAAGTTTCATCACAGTCAATACCCGGTCTTTGTGAAAAATTTTGGACTACTAATCGTGTTTTATATCGTACGATTCATTATTTTCATTGCACTTTCGCACAAATATCCATATGTAGCTAACAGATTTGACACCTTTCGGTGTTCGGACTGTAGGTCGAAGACTTTACGTTTTATAAGTGTATTTAACTCTGATTAAATTGCATCTTTCCATTGTAACCAATCTTTTCTAGACCGACATTCATCAATTGATATTGGTTCATGATCATCATTATCCTGTGTAACATCAAAAGATATATTGTATGCAAATATATTATTAATAATTGTTTTTATCCGATTCCAACTTCTATCGAAAGTGATATAATTGATAGAAATTTCAGTGTTACTTTCATCAACTTATAGTTCTTTTATTTTGTTATCAATTCTCTCTTGGTCTTTATTATTATTTTCTTCAATATAATCATTTGTATCATTTAATCCTTATTTCTTTTGAAGATTCTTATATTTAGAACCAACAGGTCGGCCACGCTTCTAGCGTGCTTTTGACTCAACAGTTATAGGTATAATTTTTTATTCTACTAAGACTTTAATTCAAATAGAAGCATTTATAGTTGGAATATGCGATTTTGTTACTCTTTTGGAGTCAACAAAAGCATCTGGTATTTGATTTGCAATACTTTGCAAATGAATTATCTTTTGAATTTCAAATTCATACACGCTTATGCGCGGATCAAGATAATTTAATGATATTATCCAAGTAAGATCTTTCTTATACTGTTTATGTTCTCCCCCTAATTTAGGGAATAATGATTCATCAAAATGATAATCAACAAATCTTGCTGTGAATACATCTCCTGTCGAGGTTCAACATACTTGATAATAGAGGGGTAATTATATTCAACGTATATTATCTTTTTTCTTTGAGGACCCATCTTTGTATATTGATTTGGTGGAATTGGAACGTATATAGCACACACAAAAATTCTTAAATAAGCAATATTTGGTTCTGAATCAAAAACTAATTGTAAATGAGAAAATTTATAATAACTAATTGGCCTTATACGTACAAGTGCTGCAACATGTGAAATAGCATATCCCCAAACAGATGTTGGGAGATTTATTTTCATTAATAATAGTTTAGTAATCAATTGTAATCTTTTAATAAAAAAATCAGCAAGACCATTTTATGTATGAACATGAGTTACAGAATGTTCAACATTAATCCCAATTGACATGCAATATGCATCAAAATTATGTGATGAAAATTCACCAGCATTATCCAAACGAATATTTTTAATTTGATGGTCAGAAAATTGTGCTCGTAATTTAATTATTTGAGTAAGTAATCTCACAAACGTCAAGTTACAATAGATAATAAACACACATGTGACCATCGGGATGATGCATCAATTAAGATCATAAAATATCTAAACGGTCCACATGGTGGATGAATAGATCCACAAATGTCTCCATGAATCCGTTCAAGAAATGTAGGATTTTCAAATCCTATTTTTATTGGTGATGGTTTCATAATTAATTTTTCTAGAGAACATACAGCACATGAGAATTTTTCTGATGTCAATATCTTTTTATTTTTTAATGGATGACCATGTGTATTCTCAATTATTCTTCTTATCATGGTAGATATCGGATGACCCAACAAATCATGTCAAATGCTAAAAATAGTAGGATCAGTAAATTTCTAATTTACTAGATAATGAATTTCAATTGTACATATTTTTGCAAAATATAGGTCAGTAAAAAAAGATGGTAGTTTTTTTAATACAAATTTCTTACCCAAATTAATTTGAGTAATATAAATATGCTTAATACAATTTTCCTCATTTGTTTCAACATGATACCCATTTATGCGAATATCTTTAAAACTCAAAAAATTTCTTTTGGATTTTGAGAAAAATAGTGCATTATCAATATTAATTATTGTTCCTTCATGCAACAATATACTAGCTCTTTCGGAACCTTCAATCAAATTTGTATTACCGTTTATAATATAAATATTTATTTCTCTTATTTTGATATAAGAAAAATATTTCTCATTTTTTTAATATGGTATGTGTAGTTTTACTATCAAAAATACATACATCATCATTAAAAATAACCATCTGAATAAAAATATATATATGTAAACGTAAATATTATTAGAATATGATGAAAATTTACAAAAATATCAGAGTGAGGCATCAATTCTTCTGGACACTGCCATCACTAATTAAATAGTCTATCATACCATTTGAGTGTTCGAAAAATCTAGATACATCTATATGGGTAACATTGATATTAAGATCTTCTGAATCAATATCATCATCGTCAGCATCATTAACTGATGTTGAGAAAATTTTGCTTCAATATTTTTATTTTTTTTCTAGTGAAGCTTGATATAATTCCACTAAATGCTTAGCCATACAATAGTTACATGATTAATGACCTTTTATGCCACATCTATAACACTTATCCTCATAATTTTCTTACATTTATTTTTTCCCCTTATTATATTTTCTTTTCTACTTCAGGTAGCCAGTATTTTCCACAACTTGATTATTACTGTGATAAGAAAAATATTGAACGTATCCATGACCATAATCACGACTACAGCCACGACTACGACTATGGCTTCTCCTAGAGCCAACAGTATTCACTTCTGGAGTGCTGTTAAGCCAATTGGTCTGACTTCATGATTTTTCAATAATAATTCATTATTTTTCTTTGCAATGAGGAAGGCAATAATTAAATCAGTAAATTTTGTATACATTTTTTCTAGATATTGTTGATGCAGGATAATATTTGAGGCATTAAAGGTGAAAAATGTCTTCTCCAGCATATCTTCATCAGTAACTTTTTCTCTGCATAATTTTATACATGGTGGAGCTATATTCATTCACGATTTTAAAATCTTGCAACTTCAAGTGTAACCGTTTATACCTTATAGTTGGTAGTATGACCATATTCAAGCGGTCAAATATTTCTTTTAAATTTACCCACAGGACATATGCATCTTTTTCGGTAAGAAATTCCATTTTTAAATTTTCGTTGAGATAACGATGAATAAAAATCAAAATTTTGGTCTTTTGTTGTGCAGATGCACTATTTTTTTCTTTACTAGTTTCACTAAGACCTTCAACATTTAGATGTATTTCTGCATCGAGAACCCATGACATATAATTTTTTTCAGAAATATCAAGAATTACAAATTCAAGTTTAGTAACATTAATCATATGAATCAATAAATGCGTACATTTAATCTTTTGGCTTTTGTAACGGCAAAAACTCATACTTTTGTCTTCTAGATTTGGAAATAATAGAGATTCGTGTTGATAACGTATTATAAAATTTTGACAGTGTTAGAATAAAATTTACACACAATAAATCTCTGACTATCATTTCTTTAAACTTCTCTCTTTCTTTTATCTCATAAGTTTCTCCAACAATTTTCTCATAATTGGTATATTTTTCAAGTTTGGGAAAAAGCTCTATTTATAGAGCTCTTCTTAGTGGTGTCTGCACTAATTCCATTAATATGTATTAGTGGTATTAATAGTGGACATCCATATCCACTAATAGCATTGGTGGTTCTCCACTAACGTATTCATAATAAAAGCATTATTTTTTAAGCTTCGAAATCGACATTTCTTAAAGCGAAAAAAATTAGTGGTGTTAATGGTTGACATCCATACCACTAATACTAGCAATGGCTAATGGGCCAGAGGCCCAGGGATCGGACCGGACCAGGCCCCGTGTGGCCCTTGGCCAGTGCGGATTAGCCCGTGGCTTATTCTTTTTTTTTTCTGTTACTTAACATAATTTTTTTAAATTATAAAAAAGCCACCTTGAAGTGGTGGGGGGTTTGGCTTGGACTCCTACCTGTTTTATTAATTAATAAAATAAAGATTACATAAGAAGTGGACTTGATGCCTAAACCTCTTTAAAATATTACAATGATTAATTAAAAAAATAATAAATATCCTAAAAATAAAATTAAATACATAATATTACTTATCTTAAATTTCTAATTACATAAATACTAAACTAACTACTTGGTTCACCCCATTCATCATCTGAGTTATCATCAATAATCCACGAATTAGCCGTCCTATCTTCGACTGCAAACCAACTACTACAACACATTAACATCTCCAAATTTTGAGGAGCCAATCGAGATCTTCTTTCATCGATTGTTTCAACGCTCTCACTGAAGACACTTTCCGATGGCACTGTAGAGACTAGTGGTGTCAAAAAATCACGTGTCATTTTAGATAAAATGGGGTATTGACTTACATGAGCCTTCCACTAACCACAAATATCAAAATGCTGATCTTCATTTTCTACCAAGGGCTGCATCTCGTAAATTGCTATCTCGTTGTAGGTGGTAGTCGATCTTTTTTTACGTTTCATAATACCCATGGATTAAATACTGATGAAATTGAAAAGGTAGATTTTCACGAAGGTTGAAAGTGACTACTACTAGATGATGAAGTTTGCCTACTTAAATTAGGAGAACTAGAACAAGAAGACTCAAACTCATACAAATTATACATGTTAGAAAAATCTTTAACTCTTTTATCTTTTATATCTTTTATCATACATTGTTTAAGTACTTGTGATTCATCAAAATCTAATGTTTCATATAAATATTCAATAATATTATGAAAACCAGGCATCTTTACTTTAGGATCCATACACAATGCCATACAATATAAAATAGGAATATCTTCATAATATTTTTTATATTTTTCAAACACACTTCTCATAAAAAAATCATATTGGGGATGATACATATGTTCACAAAAAATATATGCTACCTTAGCAAGTGTTAGAAGAATATGATGAGTAGTGGGATAAAAGGATCTCGATAAAAGTTCAGTAGCTTCTTTGAAAGTAAATAAAAATGTTGAAAGTGCAGTACAATTTTCAAAATGAGTTTCAGTTAGTGGAGGTTGAAAATTATTACTATTACAAAATTCAATAAGTTGGTTTTGAAAAGGTATAACACTTTCAAACATATCTAAAGTTGAGTTTCATCTAATTTTACAATTTAATCTAAATTTTTAAAAAGATACACCTTATTCTCGGTATAATGCCTTAAAATTTTGTTGCCTAGTTGGGGAGATTTTAATAAATAAAACAACATTTCTAATTATATTAACAATATCATCAATATATTTATATCCTTCTTTAATATATAAATTAAGTATATGACAAGCACACCTAGTATGAAATAAAATACCATCTAACATAGGATTCATAGTATTTTTTGAAATTGTTATGGCGGAATCATTATTTGAAGCATTATCTAAAGCAATAGAAATAATTTTATTTAAAATCCTATATTCACGACATATTTGAGTAATCATTCTAGCTATACTAATACCTACATGAGGATATTCAAATAATTTAAAACAAATAATTATTTTTTGTACTAACCAATCATGATCTATCCAATGACATGTAATGCACAAATAAGATTCATTAGTAACTGCAGTCCAACCATCACAAGTAAGAGCAAATTTCCAATTACAAGAATCAAACATAGCAATTAGATACTCTTTCATTTCTTTATATATCTTTATTATATCATTTTTTTAATTTTGTTCTAGGAATTCTTTTCCATGCTAGTTGACAATTATTTTGCATATATTGTTCATAATGTAGATTTTCTGCAAAATTAAAAAGTAATTTAGTTTGAACAATCATTTTAACAAATGCATTTCTATTTTTTCTATGATCATATTGAAAATTACCAACAATTTGACCTCCTGTAGTACGTATTTGTTGTTGTTTAAGTAGGTTTTCTAACTAATCATTATGTGACCTTTTCATATGTCTAACTAATGTTCCCGTCCCTCCTCCCTTCTTATGTGCATATAACGCTCTACAAATTTTACATGTTACCCTATCACTATCATTATCTTTTTTAAAAAGATTCCAAGCCATAGATATTTTTGCTTTAGTTGTAACATCCGTTTTTTTAACATCATCCTCACCTATATTAGATTCGTCGGGATTAATTATTAGAGTTGGTTGTGATTGTAAAATACTAACATTAGGCCTACTAGGACCTTCATCTTTATTACCTATTTCATTATTTATTAAATTCAAAGCTGGATCTATATTAAAATCAAAATATGCAGATGATTGGGATGAAGAAAAATGATGATATTGATTTTGATCCATTATTATTTTTAAAAAAAAACAAGCAATCAAAATTCAAATAAAAGTTCAAAAAAATAAAGTATTAATAAATAATGAAATAAGAGAATTGAAAAATATAAATAACAAATTAATTTAAAAATTAAACAGATAACTAAAACAAATAAACAATTACTAAAGCTAAAATAAAAGAACATAAGATTAAGAAATACTAACTTGTTGATGACAAAGATTCAAGAATAACAATACTTTATTGAGCTTTTTACTTCTTATATCCACTATTTCGCTACTCAACAATCTTCCAAAATATGAAGACTTTCTTGAAGAATTGAAAAAGTATAACACAAAAATAAATTATATTCTAATACTCTTTGTAGAGAAAATGAATAAATTCGAGGATTATGAGAGAAAGATGAATGGAAATAAGAGAGAATTTGAGAGAACTGGAGAGAGTTTGAGAGAATTTGAGAGAATTTGATGAGTTTTGGGTTGAATTGGGGGGGGGGTATTTATAGAGTTTTGGGGGTTAAAATAGAGAATATAACCGTTAGAGACCAAATTATAAAAAAATTAATTAATTCAGCCGTTTTAGGGGCTAAATTGCAAAAAAAAAAAGAATTGAAGGACTGAATTGGAAAAAAAAAAAAACAGAGAGAGCCGCTGGGTAATGGCTCTCTCAGGCGGGCCAGGGGTTTTACCCCTGGCTCGGACCGGCCCTAGGCCCGAACTGGCGCACAGTGCACGGTTTGTCTTGTGGGCCGGGCCGACCCACTTGCCATTGCTAACTAATACCATTAGTGGATTCTCCACTAATGTATTCATAACAGAAGTATTATTTTTTAAGCTTTGAAATCGACATTTTTTAAAGGGAAAAGAAATTAATGATTATCTCATCTTTAAAAATTTGAAAGTGTGAATGTATAAATTGTATAAAATAATATATTATATGATAATATTATAATTTTTAAAAAATTAAAATAGAATATTTATTTTTTTAAAAAAATACAATAATAAAAAAAATTGGGGCGGACACCACCACTGTTCCTCAAGATCCGTCCCTACTTGTATGGAAGAATGCATGTGAATAAGAGAACCATTCTTGATCTATTACGTGCTAATGAATTTGCTACTCTTTTCATTGAAATTGGATTATCATATTTTTATTTTGACTTGTCTAAAAATTAATATTTATTTGCTTAAACTTAATATACATTCTTAGTTAAATTTATATAACTAATCTCACTTATTTAAGGAATATAACTCCCTTTAACACACGTCTCACCGTTAATTTACTTATTTAATAAAAGTAATGCGATAATTTATTTATAAATAAATATTGTTTTAAAATTTTACATTATGATAAAATAAAATATATAAATTTGAATTGAGGAGATATTATGCAAAGAGATGAAAGGATATTTAGCGAATAAAATTTATATTACATTGACCTACCTATTGGTTTCATAAAATACAAATAAGGGGGATTCCTCAAATTATTAAATCATGCTATCTATCTCCTATATCTTTTAGTGGACAAAGTATGTTGGCCAATATAATTTGTTCAGTCATATTAAATATCATATTTGTTTGTTCTTTAATTTGAATTGATTTTTTTAGTGCGAATGGGTATTTTCTCCTACTATAGTAAAGTTTTTATGCATGAAAGAAGGTTAAAAGGAAAGTAAATTAAAGAGAGAAAGTTCCACGTAAGTCAAAAAATACGTAACGCAAGTAAATTATATTTACTCCTCTTAATAGAAGTAAAGGTTCTTCCCTTCTTTTCTTCCCCTTTCATTCTCTTTCTTCCTTTGTGAACTAAATATAGTGTTAGTCCATAATATAAATTCTTTTATCGACTATTGTACAGTAATAAAATATTTTGAAAATCAAACATTTTAGAGTTAAATTACTTAAAATGCATAGTCAAACTATCTAAGAAATTAGAGAGGGAAATGTTTAGAATAATATTAATACTGGGTTTTTGACCAAAATGAGTCAAAATCTATAATACTCACCAAAACTCGGTGCATAATTAGAGGTACCCTTTGAAGGAGGTTCCTCACATCTAGCAGACGCAAGGTGTTCTGGTCACTGCCTGGCGCCATTTTCGGTCAAAAATCAAAACTCCCCCTAGCAGATGAGAGCTCCATGGGACCTTATGTCTACTAGACGTGAGATGCTTCTTTTTCTTTTTTTTTAAATTTTAATATATTTTTAAAAATATTTTAAAATAATTATCATATTTTAAAATTTTATAAATTTTTATTTAAAAGGAATAATATTTTAAAATAACACATAATGCATTCGACTCCAATTATATAAATAATTTATAATTAGAAATTATTAATTTAAATTTGATTCTTAATAAAAAGTATATGTATTTGATTTGTAATAACTTTATATATTAATTCAAGTAATTTATATTTTAATTAAATTCGAATAATAAGTAAAAAAATTAAAGAAAAGAAATAAATAACAATTTATTTTTTAGTGAATAATAATTGAATATTTTTTTAATATTTGTTATTTTTATTTTAAGAAATTATTTAAAAATAAATTTTTATTTTTAAATTAAGTTTAATTTATAATGTTTAATTTTATCTTCAAAGATTTACAATAGTTTTTTAGAGTTTATTATTAATTTATTATGTGCAAAAATAATTTATTATTTTATTTGACTTAGAGTTTTATTAATATTTAATATCATCGTATAATTTTAATTTTAAAAAAAATATGAATCTCAAATACTTGAAAAATAAAATTTAATAAATCTAATATTTATTTCAAATTTAATTTGAATATAAAATGTAAGGACCTAATTTTTTTTTAATCTTTCATTCAACATTAATTTTTATTTTTTGTTTTATTTGAAATTGAATATAATTTGATAATATTCAACTAATTTAAATTAATATTTTTTATTTAAGTTTTATATAAAATAAAATTTTAAATACTTGAAATGGACCACATTCCAAAAGAAATGTTTATGCCTATTATAGAACTAGAAGTCCAGATTTTGTCTCCATAAAAATTGTTTACATTTTGGTACTACTTAAAGTTCATGGTTTGATTATCCTACAAGATAATTTATTATTTTTAACTGCTATCAATATGATAAATTTATATTTAAAAAATTGAAAATAAAATAATAATTTCAATTAAGTATTCCAATTAAAAATTTTATTATGAATCTTTGAAGATAAAATTATTAATAAAACTCTAAGTCAAATAAAATAATAAATTATTTGTATACAAAATAAATTAATAATAAACTTTAAAAAAGGTTATTATAAATCTTTGAAGATAAAATTAAATATTATATATTAAACTTAACTTAAAAAAAGAATTTATTTTCAAATATTTTTTAAAATAAAAATATCCAAATATTAATGAAATATTCAACTATTATTCATTGAAATATAAATAATTATTTACGTCTTTTTTTTTTAATTTTTCCACTCATTATTCGAATTCAATTAAAATATAAATTACTTGAACTAAAATATAACAGGATTATAAATTTAGATACATATTCTTTTTGTTAAGAATCAAAATTAAATTAATAATTTCTAATTAAAATTATTTATATAATTGGAGTCGAATGTATTGTGTATTATTTTAAAATATTATTCTTTTAAATTAAATTTTATAAATTTAAAAATTATTGTGAATTTGATTCCAAATAGAATCAAGAATTAAGAAAATAAAATATAAAGAACTAATATTAAAGAAATTATAAGAAGATAGAAATGAGAGAATCATTTAAATTCAATTGATTGATTATGTTCGTATACATATGGTCTTTATTTATAGAAGTTTAGATATATAAGTGATAAGAAATGAACATAATAAATATAATCTTATCTTATCCATTAATAGCCTTAGAAAAATGAATAGTCACATATATCTTTAAGATAAATGGACAGCATCAGAAAATAAATACCCATTTATTATTTTCATAACCCTCCCATTTGAATGTTCATTTTCAAACTCTCGAAAAATGTCTTGTTAAAAACATTTTTAGGAAAAACCTTGTGGGACAAAAACCCAGTAAAGGAAAAAAGAGTACACTTCCCGTTCTACAAGGAATACTGTCTCATTAAAAACCTGACCATGAAAAAATTTAGTAGGAAAAAAAATTTTAGTTAGGAAAAAAGAGTACAGTGTATATACTCCCGCTTTTGATAGCATCTTTAAGATGACTTTATATATTTCAACCGACACATTCTAATTTTATACACTAATTTTTCAAATGAAGTTGTCGGCAATATCTTAGTGAATAAATCTGTCAGATTATCACATGATCGAATCTGTTGCACATCAATTTTATCGCTCTTCTGGGGTTCATGAGTAAAGAAAAATTTTAGTGAAATATGTTTCGTCCTATCTCCTTTAATATATCCACATCTTAATTGTGTTATACAAGTTGAATTATCTTTATAAAGAGGTGTTGGAATTTTATTTTCAGAAAATAAACCACACTTTTTTGAATATAATGAATCATGGATCTCAACCATACACATTCTCGGTTTGCCTCATGAATAACAATAATTTCTGCATGATTAGGAGAAGTGGTTGCTATAGATTATTTTGTAGAACGCCATGATATAATAGTTTCACCACATGTTAATAAATAGCCAATTTAAGAATGTGCTTTATGTGGATAAAATAAATAACCAACATTTGCATAACCTATCAACATTGAATTGGTTTTATTTGAATAAAACAATTCGAGATCCATTGTCCCTTGGAGATATATTAGGACATATTTAATACTATTTCAATGTCGTTGTGTTGGAGAAAAACTAAATCTTACTAATAAATTCACATAAAATGTTATATCAGGTCAAGTGTTATTAGCAAGGTACATTAGTGCACCAATTGCACTGAGATATGGTATTTCAAAATCAATAAGTTCTTCATCATCTTCTCGAGATCGAAAATTGTCTTTATTTACATCTAATGACCTGACGACCATTGGAATACTCAATGAATGTACTTTGTCCATGTAAAACCTCTTCAAAACTTTAACTGTATATGTTAATTGATGAATAAAAATACTCTTCTAGATGTTCTATTTGAAGACCAAGATAAAATTTAGTTCTTCCAAAATCTTTTATTTCAAATCTTTACTTCAAGCTATCTCTTACCTCTTGGAGCTCTTCTAGAGCTCTAATAAGATTGATGTCATCAACATGTATAGCAAGTATAATGAAAATTGACTAAATTTCTAATTAAATATAGAATGACATATCATATTATTTTTATATCCTGATCTTATTAAATATTCACTAAGACGATTATACCACATACGTCCAGACTCTTTTAAGCCATACAATGACTTTTGTAACTTAATGATATAATTTCTACGAGGACCAGATTCATATGCTTCAGGCATATTGAATCCTTTTGGGATTCTCATATAAATATCATTATCAAGATTCCCAAATAAATAAGCAGTCACAACATCCATTAGATGCATGTCAATCTTTTCACATACTATTAGATTCACAAGATATCGGAAGGTAATTACTCTACCATGGGTGAATATGTCTCATCATAATTAACACCCGGTTTTGCAAAAAGCCTTGTGCCACAAGCCATGCTTCATACTTTACGACTTCATTATTTTTATTCCACTTTCGCACAAATATCCATTTATAACCAATAAGTTTTACACCTTCTGATATTTGGACTACATGTCCAAAACTTCTCGCTTTGCAAGTGAGTTTAACTCTAATTGAATCGCATATTTATATTTTGACCAATCATTTCTATGACAATATTCTTCAATTGATGTTGGTTTAAGATCCTCATTATCTTTTAACACATCTAGTGCTATAATGTATGCAAAAATATCATCAATAGTTAGTTCCATCCAATTTCAACTTTTGCCAGAAGTTATATAATTGATGGATATTTCATTATTTTGTTCATTATTTTCAAATATTTGGATATTTTTATTAGTTGCCACTTAGTTCTTATTTTCTAATTCTTCAATTTGATCATTCTGATCATTTGCTCATCTTTTCTTTCGAGGATTTTTATTTTTTGAATCAATGGGTCGTTCACTCTTCTTGCATGTTTTTTATTCAGCAGTTATAGGAATTTCATTTTGTCCTGCTGGAACTTCTATCCAAATAGGAGCATCTATAGCTGGAACATGCGATTTAGTTACTCTTGTAAAGTCAACAAAAGAATTTGGTAGCTGATTTGTAAGTCTTTACAAATGAATTATCTTTTGAACTTTTAGTTCACTCATTCTTGTGCACGAATATAAATAATTCAATAATATTATCTAGACAAACTCTTTTTATGTGGTTTATATTCTCCCACTAATTTAGGAAATAGAGTTTCATCAAAATGACAATCAACAAATCTTACTGTAAATACATCACATGTCAATGGTTCAACATATTTAATTACAAAGGAAGAATTATATCCAACATATATCCCTAATCTTCTTTGAAGACCTATTTTGGTACATTGATTTGACGTTATCGCTACATATACAACACACCAAAAAAATTTTAAATGAGAAATATTTAGCTCTAAACAAAAAACCAATTGCAAGGAAGAGAATTTGTGATAATTTGTTGACCTTATACACACAAGTGCTACAACATGCGAAATAGCATGTCCCCAAGTAGTTGTAGGGAGATTTGTTCTCATTAATAACAGTCTAGCAATTAATTGTAATCTTTTAATGAATGATTCAGTTAGACTATTTTGGGTATGAACATAAGCTACTGGATGTTCAATAGTAATACCAATTGGCATGCAATAAGTATCAAATGTTTGGGAGGAATATTCTTTAACATTATTTAGACGGATCCTTTTAATAAGATAATCTGAAAATCGCACTCGTAAGTGAATTATTTGGGCAAGCAATCTCGCAAATGTTAGGTTTCGAGTTGATAATAAACTAACATGCGACTATCGTGTCGATGTATCAATCAAAATCATAAAGTATCTAAATTGCCCACATGGTAGATGAATTGGTCCACATATATCACTATGAATTCTTTCCAGAAATACTAGAGACTAAAACTTCACTTTTGTTGGAGATGGTTTAATAACCAATTTCTCTTGAGAACATGTCGCATGAAAATTTATCTGATGTCAAAATCTTTTGATTTCTAGAGAATGATTATGCGTATTTTCAATTATCCTCCGCATCATAATAGCTCTTAGATAACTCAAATAGTCATGCCAAAAGATAAATGTAGCAGGATCAGTAAACTACTGGTCTACTGAATGATGCACTTCAATTACATGGATTTTTGTGTTATATAGGTCAGATGAAAGAGATAATAACTTTTCTAATAAAGTTTTCACTACAAGAATTTGGACAATTAGCGACCGACGTCAAATTGGTCACTATATTTGCGACCGGAATTTTTATTGGTAACAAGTAGGCAATAAGGTTGCAATTCGGTCGCTAATCGATTAGAGAATTTCACGGTCAATTTGCACATTAGTAATTGTGGCCTATTTTGCGATGGAATACCTTTTTTTTTTATTTTTTGATTTATATTTGAAGATTTATCCGTTGTAAAACGGTTGTTAATTAGCGATCGAAAATATCATCGCTAATTGTACGCTATATAGCTTCCGATTAGCGATCGAAGTGAATAAACTAGAATGCTATTTTTTAATTTTAGTTATTAGAGACCAAAGTTTAAATCGATCGCTATTTTTAAGATCTATATTAGATCTTGTCTTCTTTCTTTTCTTCGGCCGTCTCTTATTTCCAGCTTTCGTCTCTGCAATTTTCCACTCACAGAAGTCGAACCCTGTGCTTGCAACCGCCACCGTCATCGATCCGTCGCCAAAGTCGTTGCTGCCACTACTGTCTTCCCTCGCCGAGCAGCCGAACCCCACTACTGTCTTCTCTCACCGTAGCCGCTCTGTTGCCGGCCAAAAGAGCTCCGGCGAGCTCTTTTTTTTCCCTTTAATTAGTAGCTTTAAGTTGCTCAATTTATTCTCCGCAATTTTTATAATCTTTAATTTGTTCTATTCAATTTGTCCTCTACTATTGAGATTGTTTATTGGTAATTTGAGGTATAATATATTTTTTTTCCTAAATGTGATTTGGAGATAATAATTATTTTTTGCTTCATTTGTATCTTAAAATTAATGGTGGTGGTGGATAATTATTTATGAATATTGGAGATTGGTAGTAAGGGATTGGTTGCTGTCTGTTGTGGAATGTTTATTTTGAGGTGGCCTAGTATCTGGAAATGAACAATTTATAGGGACGACTTTGCCAAAAAAATTTCAAAATTGTTTAAACCTTTAGTGATTGGGTTTTTTTAATCTCATACTTCATATGTTAAATTTTAATCTTATTGATTAGTTTTTTTTTAATTTATGTAATTGCCTTAAATAAAATTTAATAAAAATATGTATACGACTTTTAAAAAAAAAAATTGTTTATATGGTTCAAAAATCATATTTCATATTACATAAGTTATTTAAACTTTAATTTAATTAACCTTTAGCAATTGAAAAAACATAATATTAAATTATACTATTAAAAACATAAGTTATTATAATTTTTTCTTTTTGAAATAAATTAAAATTTTTTGAAAAAAGTATGTAAATTTTACCTTCTACTCCTTTAAAATTTTTAAAAATTTTATAATACTTCTTTAATTAATAATATTAGTTTTTACTTATTTAATTAACATATAAAAACAATAAGTTCCATACTTATTTAATTAAATGTTTGGTAATATATATTATCTAATATTTATTTATTTTATTACGTTTAATAATTTATTTTATTATTAATTAATTAATTAATAATTAATTAAATTATATTGTTTATTTAGGTTAATTGAATATTGTTTAGTCATTGAATATATCAGAAATAGTTTGTGATACCGGATTTTGTTTATTATGTGTTCTTCTGCATTATTTGAACGATAATTTAGTAATTCCAATTAAACTAAGTTAGATGAAAAACCGTAGTTGGATGTATAGAATGCATATTCCAGGAAAAAGGAGACTTTCAGGTGAATTCGTTAGTGGTGTTGAACATTTTGTTTTATTGGCGATTGCACATACATAATGGTCGGGTAATGATCAAATTAGATCTCCTTATTTTAAGTATGAGAATAAGAAGTTTCAAACTGCAGATATAGTCAAGGTTCATTTATATAGCATAGGGTTCGTGAAAATTTATTATAATTGGACTTGTCATGGTAAATCATTTATCCCAACTACATATCAGACACCAGCATTTAGTACTGGCAGGATGGGTCAGAGTTCAGGGTATGGCAATCCTTTTCATGATATGGTTCTAGATACATTAGGCAATAACAACCCCTCAAATTCTTTCCCACCAAATATGGAGGAACCACCTAATCATGATGCCCAATGATTTTATGATCTATTGACGGCTGCAAATACGCCTTTATAGGATGGATGTATAAATCACTCAGAGTTGTCTGCAGTGACTAGGTTGTTAAATATCAAGTTTGAAAATAATATGTCAGAAAAATGCTTTAAGGAAGTATTACAACTAATGAAGAAGGTTATGCCAATGGTAACAAGATGTTAGCTGATTTTTACAAAATGAATAAGTTAGTTGCTATACTTGAGCTACCAGGACAAAAGATAGATGTATGTGTTAATGGTTGCATGCTCTATTGGAAGGAGGATAGTAGTTGTAGAGAATGCAAGTTATATGGTCATGCTCTGTATGCTCGTAAAAAGAAAATGGGGAAGAACAAAGTTCAGAAAGATATTGCTTTGAAAAAGATGTATTATTTTTCACTCACTCCAAGGTTGTAGAGGCTTTATACATCTAATACAACAGTCGAGCACATGAGGTGGCATGCAGAGAGTCAGGTTGAAGATGGGATAATTAATCACCCAAGAGATGGTGAGGCATGACAACATTTTGATCAAACATATCCTGATTTCGCAGCAGAGCCAGGTAATGTTGATTGGGATTGTGTACAGACGGTTTCTCGCAATTTGGGGTGTTAGGGAAGTAATATTCTTGTTGGCCGGTCATAATTACTCTATATAATCTACCACCGTGGATGTGTATGAAAAATGTTGTGATGTTCTTGACAGTTTTAATTCCCGATCCAAAAAATCCAAAACAAAAGCTAGATGTCTACTTGCAGCCGTTTATAGATGAGCTTTTGACATTGTAGTATTTTGGTGTCTACATTTACGATATTTCTAAGAAACAGAATTTTCAAATGTGGGTTGCACTATAGTGGACTATTAGTGACTTCCCTGCATATGAAATGCTTAGCGGGTGGAGTATATCAGGTATTCTGGCATGCCCATATTGCATGGAACTTACAAAATCCTTTTAGTTACCTTTTGGAGGTAAACAATCATGGTTCGACAGTCATTGACAGTTCCTGCCACTAGGGCATCATTTTTGGAGGGATAGAGTTTCGTTTAGAATAGATAGAGGTGTTGGACAATCATTCCTACGTAGTTAAGTAGGGATCAAATGTGGAATGTGGTGCGATTTCTTCCCAAAATCATGGACACAGCAACCGAACTTACGAGGGAAGATGGTAAAGTGGACTATCATAATTGGGCAAAACAAAGTATTTTTTGGGATTTGTTGTATTGGAGTACACATCTTCTTCGACATAATATAAATGTTATGCATAATGAGAAAAAATGTATTTGATAATGTGTTCAATACAGTGATGGATGTAAACAGTAAGGCGAAGGATGATGTAAAGGCTAGATATGATGTATGCAAATTTTGTAATCGTCTATAGTTATTCATTGATCCCCTCAATCAAAGAAGAGGAGCAAAATCGAAAGCCTGTTACACATTGAAAAAGAGCAGATGGGACTTTTGTTAGAATGGATAAAAGATCTTAGACTTCCGGATGGTTACGCTTCGAATTTGGGGCGGTGTATTGTTTTGAAACAATTAAAGATATCCAAAATGAAAAGTCAAGATTGTCATGTATTCATGGAATTGTTAATGCCCATAGCACTATGGAAGTTTTTCCTGTTTAAGGTGTGGAATGTGTTGACTGAATTGGGTCTTTTTAAAAGAGATTTTTGTATTCTCCAAAGTTGTCAGTGTCACATATGCGTAATTTGGAGAATGATATTGTTTTGTTGGTGTGCAAATTTGAACGCATATTTCCACTAGTATTTTTTGACGTTATGGAACATTTACTTGTTCATTTGCCTTACGAGGCTAGAGCTAGTGGTCCAATGCAATATCGATGGATATATCCCTTTGAGAGATTTGTTTTTTCCTTTATTATTTGTAGAATTTTTAGACATATTATGATGTATACTAGAATAAAGAACTATATGTTCCCCTATTAGGTATTTTCATAGTCTAAAGATGAAAGTGAGAAACAAAGCTAGAGTTGAAAGCTCGATTTGCAATACTTATCTTGTTGAAGAGACATTTACATTCTTCTCATACTACTTTGAATCTCATATCTAGTCAAGGAGTAAAGTCCCAGCTCATAATGATGATGGTGTTTCAAATTGCTCACCCAAGGATGTGTTATCCATATGTAGACTGAAGGTTGAAATGGCAAAAATGATGAAACCAAAAGTATGCTTATTGAAATAGCAAAAATGATGAAACTGAAAGCATACTTATTGAACAATATATATATATATATATAGCATTATGGAAGCTATTTACCTCTGTATTTGAATGACCTTATTGGCACTAAAAAGGATGTTTGGGCCTGAATGCTTGAAGTCACTAGTTTTCCCAACACCTCCGGTTGTACTCTTACGAGTCGTCTACTCCTTCTCATTCATGCGAATCTTTTGAACTTCCAAAATATAGCCACTATTTTTCTTCCCAAGCCAGTGAAAGCTACAAAGCGTGAATCAAGAATGGTCTTGGTTTTTTTCTTCTTCAAAAGAAGAAAATTTTGCCAAAAAGAGCCCAAATACGTGAAAACAAAAACCATATCATTTTTGTTATCTTTTCACGCAAAATAATACGGGATCCATCCCGTGTTATTTATTTTATTTTATTTTATCCCTGGTCTCATTCATTGGACTAGATAAAATTATTTACTCTTGGACTTGAACACCCATAAATAATAAGTCTAAATTATTTATTTTCTAAACTTCATAAAATAGCATAATAAATAATTAACAAGTCCAAATAGACCAATATAAAATATCAGGCCTTTTATCTAGTTTATATCTAGGTTAATTTTTTAATTATTCAATCTAGGCCTTGGACCCTAGATAATTAATTAACCAATTAAACTAGATAAAATATATATTCTCTCTTGGGTCTTTTATTTATTTTAGTCCAATAAATAAATTAGACTACTTAAGTAAAATAAAATAAAAGTCATAATTATTAAGACCAATTTCTTAACCTAAATCTGTCAGGACTTAAGGGCTATTTCGGGGACCAAAAGACACATCGCCTTAACTAATAAAATGACTAAAATACCCTTACTGTATAAATAACTGTATTTTACATTTTAAATATTTTCTAATATCATCATAAGAAAATACTGACTCCAAAGACAATGTTGCGTTTTAACAAAGTCTCCGACCTACAGGTGTAATGACTAAAATACCCCTCTACATATCCCTGTACATTTAGAGATGAGGAGTGTATTAACACCTCTGTAAAAGACATCTATCATCCTTAAACCTCTAGTCCAATGATCCACGACTCCTGAAATATTTTCGCTTTGCAAAAGAATTACCCTAAAACAAACATCCAAGTTATGTTTTCCAGAGCTCTAGATATTTAAATCATTTGAACAGTCACAAGGGGGGGTGTAGCGCAGAAGTTATCTTGTACAAGTCTGTCTTAACTAATTAGTCACATATACCAAATATACAAGTATATTGGTTTTACGAAAGAACCTTAACTACAGCATATCAAAGTACATGCTTCTAACTTCGTCAGACCATCAACTCATACTCAAGCGGTAGAGTATTAGTCCACGTTGTAGTAGTAATAGTTTGGGTTTCTTCTAAATAGTACTTTTAGAAATTACTATTACAGGTCATATTCTACGTATTCAAAATATGCTCATACTATAAAATGAGTGGACTACTCACTAGCTAAAGGTAAGTCATTCCCTATTTGGAATTCATAACATAATAATCTAAATATGGTGAGATTCCCATTCTCATCAATCGGTTAAGAATAAACATTTATGTGTTAAGTAACCCGTGATCCATACCTTACTGTGAAATACTACCATTCACACGGATCACTTACTTAAATACAATGGGTCTTATCCAAACATAAATCATGCACAAATAAAATGTAAATTCACAAATAAATTTTGAGAATAAATTTTTTTTATTAATAAATTCAATAATTACATCAAAAAACTAGTCTAGAGGGTATACATTTTAACATAAACTCGCTGGAAGAAAATATGGCAAGATGAAGAGTCGATAGTTGTCAGATTAAGAATTAAGAGTTACCACAAACTACATACTACGTAATTGTCAGGAGGTGGAACCGTATATTGAGTAAGAATAATTCAATATAGCCTTATGTTATACTTATAGTTTTCTAGCGTATTAATATTATACATATTTGTGCACAGAAAATTCAAGAACCACTTGCATGCTATGGTTGCTAGTATAAGTAATGAAGACGTCAAAAGAATGACTAACGTACAGTTCGTTGATTAGTTTAGGGATCATGTAAGTGTTAGTACAAACATGTCAAATACTTCCTGTACATACATAATTTAAGAATTCACCAATTTAATTTACTTTGATAGGTTCATGATCATTGAGATGGTGTAAATAATAATTTGTTGAAAGCAAATGGTTATATATTTCACACCGACGAGTGGTATGAAGGAAAGAAGACAGTCAATAGTGGAGTATGCGTGGAAGTAAGTGATGTTGGTGTTTTGGGTGGTAAATATTGTGGTATTTTGAAAGAAATTATCAAAGTACAATTTTCCGGATTTCCATATCAAAGTACCATTTTATTCTTATGTGCATGGTTTGATCCAACACCTAATCGAGGGGTTAAGATGCATCTTCAATACAAGCTTATTAAAATCAACCATAAGAGGAAGTATCCAAGCTTCGATCCCTTTATTTTGGCTTCCCAAGCTAATCAAGTGTATTATACTTTGTACCTGGGTTGTAAAAGACCTAAGAGTGATTGGTTGGTGGTGTGCAAGTCTAAGGTGTGTCATGTTGTAGGTGCTCCAGTAGTTGACGCTGCTTTTCAACAAGATGTGGATGAATCAGTTGCCATTACTATACCAGAGGTATTTGAAGACATTGGTTCTCTTAGTGGATGAATTTGGCGTAGCTGAGATTGTAGACTTACACTTACACTTTGATGAAGAATGCACAAGTGAAGAAGAAGATGTTTATGATAGTGAGGTGGACACTGAAGATAATTTACATGACAATGCTTTTGAGTACGAAACGGAAGAAGAATTAAATGATTAAGTAAATTATGTATGTCCAATGATTTTTTTAATGAGCATCAACTAGTAATCTTTATTATATTCTATTAATATCTGTATGTCGATATTTTAGATATGTCACGAAGTTCTATTCTCGTGCTAGTAGAGGTTCCGTTGGTGATCAGCCACCCTCTGTGTTTAAACCACTAGCTTCTGCCTCGTCGTCTATGCCACCATCATTTCTGCCATCATCATCAGCTTCTACTGTCCAAGAAGATCCATCGGATAGTAGTGTACACATTGCTCCATATGGTGATATGTAAGTACTCTTTAAATAAAATAACGTAATTCTGTATTTTGATATTTATGTATTATATATTTTAATATATTATGAAATTATATGGCTCTAGTTTCACAAACCAATCATCATGTGCACGAGTCATCGCCTCCATATTTAGGGAGTGATTTTCTGGCCCATATCATTCTGTTTGAGATGTCCCACCTGATGTGTTAGATATATGATTTGCAAAGTTTTTTGTAAGTAATTAAATATAAAACATCATTATTTACATTTGATTAAATAAAAACTCTCAAATATTGCATTAATCTTTTACATTTAACTTGATTTTTTTTTGGGAAAACATTTTAGAGGCACTTCAGAAGGGATTCACAGCATGATGGGCACATCTGTAGGGCATGGGAGTCCAGGTGTGCCAAGCGGCTAACTGATATTATATTCAATATTCGTAGGAGTGGACAGAGGCCTGCTTAGATGGTTGAGGTAGTCTACGACCAGCTTGCACAACATTGGAGGTCAGAAGGTTTTCTGGAGTGGTCTAGGCATGCTAGGGAGAACCGGACCAGTTCTCATGATGGCTTAGGCTAATCACACCATACCGGAGGGTTGATATCATTCCCTGAGCACGAGGCAAAGCTGGTAAAATGACTTTTCAATTCATATATATATCGATCACTACTATTAAACTTTACATTTACATACAACACAAGGAGATGGGAGATGAGTTTTCTCACTCTAAAGTATGGAAGTGTTGTCATGAGCACCAGCACCAACACCTTGGGTTTAAATAAGGCCAATTCATAGATACAAGAGCTCAACACACTTGGGTAAGTTCTACAATATAAATTTAATATATTCATTTTTTCAATCTTTTATATACAACTGCTTTAACATGTATACGTTTACAAATAATTTTAGGATCAATTTAACGAGTTGTTGTCACAAGCTTCAAAGCAGAGGTCTACTAGTGGTGGGGTGGTATAGGATGAAAGGCCTTTACATGTGTAGGCTATCGGAGGCTTCAGGAAGGGCCAGGTTTATAGGTTAGGTGTTGAGTCTTCCCGTCTCAGACCAGAGTACAGTCAAAGTGGCTACGCCCACGGTGAGTCTTCGAGTTCACATACTTAGGTTAAGCTGCAGAAGAAGTTTGAGCGGGTGAAGCAGAGATTACAAAAGAAATATCAATAAATTGCTCGTTTACACTCGTTCATAGAAGGTATGACTAAGCATATTGGATTTTCACATCCACCAGTACCACCACTTGCAGTACCATCACTAGCACCACTAGATGACCCAGATGGTGACATCCCAGATGATTTTGCTAATGATGTATGTTTTTAGCATGTTTATGTTTCAGTTTTTCAAATACATTATTATTGTAGTTAATTTTATTTACTATTGTAAGGATAATTGTTATGTAATTTTATTTAGTATTATTTATGTAATTGTTCCAAGAATTTTATTTAATATTAATAAGGATAATTAATTTTTGAAAAAAATAAAAAATAAAATACTCGGTCGCTAAATTAAAGACTGAAGATCAGCGACTGACATATATATTGGTCGTTGATTAACGATTGAAAAACTATATTTGGCCGCTAATTGACGATCGATATCAATATTCCATTGCTACTTTGCAGCCAACTTTAGCATTGGAGTGTACCCGCAACGCTAATTACCGACCGATATCGTCAATTATTTTTCCAAAAAATTTGATTTTCCCCCTTTATTTGCGATTTGAGTAGCGACGGTGATGCGGTCGCTAATTACCAACCGTTAGGTTTCTTCTGTCGTTAATAATTTAGCGACCTTCAAAATAGCAGCTTCTGGTGTGTTGTCGCTAATCGGTTGCTGAATAATAATCAGCGACCGATTAGCGGAAATGTCGGTCACTAATTAGTCAGATTCTTGTAAATAATTTAAGTAATATAGAGATATTCAAACTTATTTTCTTCTATTATTTCAATATGATATTCATTTCGGCTAATATCTTTAAAACTTAATAATTTTTTTCGAGATTTTGAAGAAAATAACGCTTTATAAATAACAACATTTGTTCCTTCGAGTAATAATATATTAGCTCTTCTGGAGCCTGTAATTAATTTTACACTACCACTTATAGTATTAATAGTTGTTTCTCTCAATTTTAGGTAAGAGAAATATTCTTTATCTTTCAATATGATGTGATGATGTGTGTTGTGCCACTATCAATTATGTATATATCTTCAATGCCACTTTTATATCCAGTAAATTGAGTAATAGCCATCTGGGCATAATAAAATATTTATAAATTTAAATATTTCAAATAATAAAATAAAAACTTAAAATGCTAACTACTATTACAATGCCAAAAAATATATAACATAAAATAAAAATATTAAAAGTAAATTTCTAATTTTTTTGGATACTTCCATCACTAATTAAATGATTAATTCTTCCTTTTGGATGTTCAAAAAAATCAGTCACATCCAAATAAGTTACATTAACATTAACATCTTTAAGATTGGTATCATCATCATCATCACAAAGAGAATGTTGTATAGTGAAATTCGCTTCAACATTTTTACCTTTATTCTCAATAGAAACCTAATAAAGATCAATAAGATGTTTTGTCGTACGATGAGTACGAGATCAATAACCTTTCATGCCACAATGATAACATTTATCTTCATAATTTGTAGGAACCACCTCTTTTCCTTTGTTATTATTTTTTGGCCACTTCTGGTGGTTATCATTATTTCATGTAACTTTGTTTTAACTTTTGTGATCATAATGAATACTTCTATTATAATCGCGTGTATGTTTAGGGTCCCACGACCATGATCACAGCCTATTCTGGAGTCACAATCATGATTTCTAACAACATTCACTTTTGGGAATGGAGTAGAACCTTTTGGTCGAATTTCATAATTTTTCATTAATAACTTATTATTTTGCTCAGTTACGAAAAGACAAGGTATCAATTTTACATATTTCTTAAATCTCTTTTCTTGATATTAATATTGCAGGAGTACATTCAAAGAATAAAAGCAGAAAAAGTTTTCTCTAACGTATCTTCATCAGTAATATTTTCTCCACACAATTTTAACTGTGAACTAATATTACATATCGCAGAATTATACTCACTGATGGATTTAAAATATTGTAATTGCAGGTGCATCTAGTTATGCTATATGTTTAGAAGGACAACCATCTTCTGGTGGTCAAACATTTCTTTCAAATTATTCTACAAAATAAGTGAATTTTTCACAATAAGATATTCCACTTTTAAATCTTCATGAAAATGATGACGGAGAAAAATCATAACTTTAGCATCATTTTGTGATGATGATGAATTTTATTCTATAATGGTATCTGGCAGACCCATTACAGCTAAATGTATTTTAGCATCTAGAGTTTAGGATAAATAGTTTTTTCCAATGATATTTAGAGTTGCAAACTCAAATTTAGTGAGATTTCGTCATATTAAAACAAAATCAAATAGAAATAGTACATTTCTTCTTTTGTTTAGAAAATTTCAAAATCAGACTACTTGATTGTAGAGATCGAGAGAATATCTTCGATGGTGTTAACTTGATTATAAATTTTAGTAGCACAACTTCGGTAAAATCTCGTGCTGATAACGTATTGTGAACTTGATTCTAAATAAAATCAAGAATTAAGAAAATAAAATATAAAAATTGATATTAAAGAAACTATAAGAAGAAAGAAATGAGAGAATTATATATATTCAATTGATTGATTATATTCGTTGACACACGACCCCTATTTATAGAGTTTTAGATATATCATCTAAAAAGAGAAGGAATGAATCTAATAAATATAATATTATCTTATCCATTAATAAGTTTAGAAAAATGAAAAGTCACATCTATCTTAGGGTAAATGGATAGTATCGGAAAATAAATAGCTATTTATTATTTTCATAACAATAAGTTTTTTTAATTTTTTAAAAATATATTAAATTTAAAAAAAAGAAAAAGAAACACCTCGCGTCTGATCAAAAAAGGGGTCGAGAAGCGACTAGAACATAGATGCGAGGAACCCCTTTCAGGGAGGTACCTCCAATTCCGCACCCTATTTTGGTAGCCATTATGGATTTTGACCTATTTTGGTGAAAAACCCTTGTAAAAAGATTTACAACTACTTTTTCAAAATGTAAATTATTTTAGAGTCAAATTTTCTTCTCAAAATAAAACTATGGTTGTATGAGTGTTAATGATATTTTTTCTAATGGTACCCCTATTTTAAAATATAATCTATTTTAGAGTTAATTTTATGTCTCTTTCTTTCTCATATTGAACACTATATTCCTCGATCTTCTAGATTTGACTTATATGGGCATTTTAGGTTGATTGACTAATATTATTTTCAAAATCTTTAATTCACATGCAAAGTCCAAAACGACTTACAAGTTCTTTGATTTATACTTCGAAATAAGAATAATAAAACTTACTATGACAATAAGTTTAACAAATCTCTTTAACATTTTTTGGTCTATCAATACAATAAGAATAATTTCTTAAATAATTGTGTAAAAGCAATGAAACACGTGTGATTAGGAATCATAATTTATATTTATCGACTCTTTCTTTTCCTTATTTTGAAATTCATTGTCTGCAACAAAATACAAACAATTCCAATTCATTCTCATTTCCTTTTCCAAAATCCTTCAAGCAAACAGCTCCTTAAACCTAGACAACTTGAGCTCCAACTTGTTGGGGAATTGACGTCATAAACCGGTTTATTGCTCTATTTTCAGAGCCGGTGCATTGCTTCAGGGAAGTCCGTCTGGCACTTTACTGCGTTCCAGTCAATCCAAACAGCCAAGGAAGTCTCCCCCAAAGAAAACCGTACGCATGGCGCTGTCTTGGCAACAAACTCCGCCGAGTCTCCGCTGCCCATTTGCAGTTCTGGACGGCAAGGAGGTCTGTCTATTCTGTCGGTGGGTATCGTGAAATTGAAATGGATTTTACTGTAATTTCCTTTTTAATTCATTATGAAGAGAATGTGGTCCAATTTGAAAGTTAAAACGGCTTTTATAATAAGGCTGTTGGCTTTAATTAGGATTGTATTTGAACACGAACGAAGCGAGCATCATATTTTTTAGTTCGAATTTTAATATAATCGAACACTATTCGAGTTCGTTCGTTTATTTTTCGAGTTTGAATTCGTATTTGAGTTCGTTCGATTATTATTTGATAATGTTCGAATTCGTTTAAGTTCGAGTTTGAAAAACTCGATTAACGTTCGAGTTCGTTTATTTTATATTTTAAAATTTATAAAAATAATAATTCAAATTTTAATTAAAAATAATTAAATATTATAATATTAAATAAATATATAATAATATTATTAATATTATAATTATAATATAAGATTTATTAAGAATAAATCTTAATAGTATAAAATATAAATAAAATAATTAATATAATATAATTAATTTTAAAAAGTATATAATATGTTCGCTAACATTCGAAATTCGAATATGTTCGTGAACATGTTCGAATTTGTTCGTTTATTATTCGAGCTCGAGTTCGTTCGTTTATTAAACAAATGAGTCTTATTCGAATACGAACGAGTTCAAATGAATTTTTGTTCGCAAACATTCGGTTTGTTTACAATTCTAGCTTTAATAAACTATTTAATAATAAAGTATGAAAAAAATAATGAAAAAATAAATAAGATATAAGAATATAACGTGGCTAGGTCGATATGATCTATATCCATAATAGAGATTTGAGCTACTCCGTCCCCTAAAATTTTTTAAAATTTTAAAATTAACCTTAAAATATTTAAAAAAATAATTTTTTTTAATATTTTATATTTTATCTCAATTTTTCTTTTTTATATTATAACATTATCATCTCAATAAAGTTTGTCTTCCAATCTGTCATATTCTTGGTTTCTTCTCTAGTCTACAAGTAAAAAAGAGTAATATTTACTAATCAAACATAATGGAGGAGATGCAAAAGTGCAACATGACCTATGTGTATGGGTAAAAAAGGAACAATTTTTACTAACCAAAAGATATTGGAGGAGATACAAATATTAAACTAACCAAAATCTAACAGAATAGTTTATATTTTTAATCAAACTCTCTGAGATCACATATTAATATTATTGACAATATTGTTTTATATAAAATTTAAAAACTAATAAGTATTAATTACAAATTCAGGTAGGAATAAAATTACAAATATAAAGAGTAATTTTTAAAGAAGTATTTTTTAGCTAATTAGGTTAATAAGTATTCTTAACATAGAGTTAGAATATAAAATAAAATCTTCAATTCTCTACCTTGATTTAATTCTAAATTCTCAAACAAATCTTTAAAAGATAACAAAGTATGCTCTAAATCTTCTCCATACAAGGCATAAAGGCAAACTCAAATTTACAAACTAAGTCCAAATAAAATTTTAACTTGTCTTTAAGAAAAGGTTGAACCAATGATCGAATTATTTTTTTCCTTAAAATAATACTAACTTCCTCAACAAGGTTGCATATTTGGCATTCATAAGTGATTTAATGTCTGAATCATACAAAAATGATGAAATAAAACTTGTGATAGTAAATTCCTATAATATGTTCATTTTTTTAAATCTAGGAACTTAAAAAATAGTACACAAACTATTATTCATTATTAACTTCCAAAAACTCCAATTGCAGCTGCCAAACGTTCATCCAAGATATTCAAAAACACCTAAAACCAAAATAGCTTTAGTGAATGTACGTTTCATTCTAAGTTTCAAATTATTAGAATTTGAATGGTTATTAATAGATAGTTTGTTCAATTATATTTTACATTGAAAAAAAGAAAGGTTTTGAAACTCTTTTATTAGTAGTTGTATATAAAAAGTAGTGTCTAAAGTGCTCTTAATGGATATGGGTTTGACCCTTTGGTTAATCCATTTTATAATAATATTAATATATTAAAAGGGCATTTGAGCACTTTGGGGCAACTTGGGTTTGTTTAAAAAAAAGACTTTCTTTTTATATTTTTTTCGAATTAATATTTTTTAAAGTATATAACTTTTGGATAAAGACGTTTTCAAAGGGTTGTCACTTTTCAGTTGGTAACCATTAAGGAGTTATAAAAACTGTAGAAGTTTTACAGGTTTTACTTGATTTTTTATTTCTACATAAATTTCTTACGAAGTTTTATCTGATTTTCTATTTCTACATAAATTTCTTACGAAACTTTATTGTATCTTGGAGTAACTTGTTTTTATAAATAAGACAATATTATATTTAAGATAGTGTAATCACGTCTTAAAATTTGTTCTTTATTTATTTTTTTAATTCCTAACAAAATTTTAACAAAAGCACAAAAGTATATCTTCAAGATGTTTAATACATAATAACAATATTCATCATTGCTAATGGTATTTAATTTTTCCTAAATTCACAACAAATAAGTAAAAGAAGTAAGGTAGATCTTTGGTTAGTAAGAATAGGTATGGTTTCAAATTGAGTTGGTACATAGCATGCTTTGGCATGCAAAATACCTCTATTTTTTTTTTTTTTAATACTTTCACAAAACTTTCTTTTCTTAAGTAGATTACTAAATGGGCTTTCTAATAGATGTCATCAAACTCCTCATCTGGTAATGGACTTATTTGCCTTCTTAACTCCAACTCTATCATCCCGCACTTCTCATAGATTTAAATTTATTGATGCCATAATTATCAAAGAATTAACCTGAAAAGCCTAACTTTTGGAAAATTGAATCTGACCTGACTCTGATAAATTAGAATAATCTTGATCTGATTGACCTAACTTTGATACCACTTGTTGCCTTTAGTATTATTTGTTAGTAGGTAACAAAAAAAATTGGTAATAACAATAAAATATGAGAAGAAAAAATAAATAAAATACAAGAATTTAATAAAAACGAATAATTTTTATTAACGAAACATAATAGAAGAGATACAAACTCTCAAAATACTCTCAAATATAAAAATTCACAAATTAATAAAAATTCAATAGAGTAGTCAATATTTTTAATCTATCTCTCCGAGACTATACATCAATACGATTGATATGACCCTTTTATATAAGATTTCAAAACTAGTAAGTATTAATTATTAATTCGAGTGGAAATAGAATTACAAATATAAAAAATATTTCTAAACTGATTAGGTAACTCTTAACAAATATTTTTAATCCAAATAAAATTAGAATACAGAACAAATTCTTCAAAAGTCATAAGTAGTACATGATCATAATGCACTAAGTTATCATTTTACCTCAAATGGGTAATTTTCGACATATGAATTTGCACCTCCAATAAGTATCTAACACAATTAGGAGGGTAATTATGTTGGTCGAAGTTTTTCATGAGGTATACCATATTGTGAGTGAGGTATGCTTTTTTTGGAACTTTATTAAGTATTACTATCTCCATTTTATAATATAAGTCGTTTTAGATTTAATTTTTTTTCACAATATAAATCGTTTTATAAAATTTTATAAAATTTTATTATTTTTTTTAATCTCTATCCAGGGCCTGCAATTTTTCTTTTTTTACTAATTATGACCAAACTCTCTCTAATTACTAAAATAAATAAAGATTTAATTATGAATATTTTTGAAAGTTTAGTTTTAAAATTGTTTGAAATTTATACACCTTAATTCTTGTATATAAATTTAAAACGATTTATATTGTAAAATAAAAATATTACAAAGTAAGTTTAGGGTGTAAAATTTGTACACAAACACCGCAGTAAGATATGAAAAATAATATAATATTAAATATATCTAAACATTAATTACTCAACACGAAAGTTCCCTTGATCTTTATTGTGATTGTGGGTGTAACCTTTGAATCTTCCTATAACACCCCTTTAAGTTCGAAATTCCATGCACATAATTGTGGCATAAAAAAGGCAAGTTCATGTTCGTGGAAGCATATTTTCAATGCCACATTTGACTGGGAACTAAAGAAAGAATTGGAAGGAAGAAAACTCAACGTTTTGAGCATCTATCTCATCCAGCAATATGCACATTTTGCTCGGGATGACAAATTTTCTATTTAAATTGGAAATTAAACCCGGTCCGGCTCAGTCAGATAGGAGATTCTCCAATTAAACAGGGATGGGTTAGGAGCAAGCTTCATTCCTCGGCCCACTATAATATCTATCCCCGACTTACCGAAGACGGAGATTGCATAATCTTTGCCTCCGATCTGGCTCGCTTTATATATATTTTATATGGTATGTATTATTATATATATAGATTATATATGTATATATAGATAGATTGCATATGTATAGATAGATTACATATGTATATAAAATAAAATAGAAAAGAAGAAAGAAATTATAATTATAAATTTTACTCATATTAATTTAGTGATATGATTAATAAATGAACAATTAGAAATCACTACAAAAGTTTTTGAAATGATATAAAAAAATATCAGAGTCAAAAAAATATTTATAAATATTTTCGATCCAAACAAGCCCACATGTCTCTGTTGAGTCAGAAACGGAAATTGTTTTATTTCGAAGGATTGAGAGCAGGGATCCTTACATTTCTCCATAATAGAGACAGGCCTCGAAAGGAGAAACAAGAATATATAGGGACGGAACTTGAATTTCTAATCTTTGATCCAACTCGATAGCATTGCCATCCCTTCATTCTACGCTCTCTTGGCATACTAGGAAAAGTGTAAAATGTGAGACACAACCAATGTCGTTGGAATTTCTGCAACTGGAAAAAAAGTCATTATAGAATCCTGTGTAGCGTTTGGTTTCCATGGGAACGAAAAGCAGAAAGATACCACTAAAGTCATTATTTTTCCATGGAATATATGTATTGATGTTTCCAGTCTTCTCTTATCATCAAAGTCTTGGCCAACACCTTTCCCACGTGCTGTGATCATATGGAAATTGTTTGGTTTTCAGTAACTTTGTCTTGGCTTCCTCGTGTACTTCCCACTGAAAACACTGCCAATGATGCTTGCTTGGGTACAGCGTTGCCATCGCGGTCATGGATCATGATTTATCATGGTCGTGCTCACTCCCTTCCTTTCGGTCACCTCTTAACAGGGACATTAACAGGTATTTGAAGTTTCAGATTAAATTATATAAAATAAATAAATTAAAAAATATATTTTTAATTTTTAATTTTTTTAAAAAATAAAAGGTAAAATTTTTAAAAAATAATTTTACTAAAGAAAAAATAATTTAAAAAAAAAAAATCTTGAGCCTCCTCCCTGCGTCTATGTCTGCTAATATGACTTCATATCACATATATTAGTATTTTTATCCAAATATTCAGAGTTACCAACTAATAAATTAAAAGTTTAATCTCTATCAAGTATAGGATTTATCATTTTTTATTATACAAAAATTAATAATGACTTACAAAGTAGTATAACATGTTCATCACATTACATGTATGTCCCTCTCAATAAATGATACCATTTTCCCATACGTTTCATTTTTTAAATTTGCCCAGTGTCCTGGAAGCCATTTTTGTGAACTTGTCAATTCATTAGTACAAGTAATTATAAAATATAGTAGTAACACGTGTAAAATACTGTAATTGGAAGCGCAAATTCCCTCAAAAACCTCCAAAAGAAGGAAAGTTGATATTCCAAAAAAAACCATCCTCCAGGTCCAGGGCTGACAAAGGCAAAGGAAGAAAGCAAGCAGAAATGGTAAAATCTCAGAGGCCCTTTCTCTTCTTCTTTTCATTTTCCTTCATCCATGGGTTCTATGAATGATTAGGCTTAGCCAATTCACACCAGAACCACCAAGAGTGCCTATAAAGACAACGCCATTAGAGCAATTTGTATTCCAAATTGCCCAAAACGCCCCCCATGTGCTGCATTCTTGATTGAGTTTTGAGAATGATTCTCTACCAAACTGCACATTGTGGATTCCAACTTTTCCTTAAATTAGTGACACTAATTAACAGAGATGCTTCGTGGTACCTTCATCTCTCCACGTTTTTTGTTTTATTATCCTTTTCCTTTTACTATATTTTATGCATAACTCATCCACTAACATGCTTGAATCCAAAGGCACCTGCTTTAGAGATAAAAAAACAATACCTTTTTATTATTATATTCTTCAAATCTCAACTCTACTCTAATCGTCGTTATCCAAAAGTCACAAAACAAATTTTTTTTTTAATCTTGTATTATTGATAAAAAAAAATTGATATGAGTTGCATCAAGTGGGACGACGATTCACTGTTTTATTTTAAAAATATTAAATAATGAAGCATTCGTCTTTATATTAGTATACCTTGAAAATGTTGTCAGATAATTATTTAAAATAAGAATATTAAAAGAGAGGAGTAGCTGGAAATTCATCCGCCCGGTGGCAATAATAAACAATACCAAGGTCTTACAAATGGAGATTTTTTTTCAAACATTTGAAGATCTTCAGGGGTCCATGTTCCATATATATATGTATAGCCGCAGTGTAGATTTGGCTTTCTTGACATTTTTGGTTGCTCTTTTAGGCTGAGGATCCCAAATCAGACCTGCAAGAGGAAACACATAACCATGAATATTACTTTATATCTCCCCCTACGTCGGTAAATCAAACTATGTGAGGGATAATACGGAATCTGTTGCCCCAATTGTCGAAATTTGATGCAAAATATGTAAAAAAGATGAAAATAACATTAACATTTGAAAAATTCTCATGGTACATCTGTCCAAAAATAAAAGAGATAATTGCAAATATAATGTGTTCTGTGTGAATGATAATTTTTAAAAAATAAAAATTATATAAAATAATAAAATATTTAAAAATTTTAATTCACTTAAACTTTTAAATTTTTTTCCGTAGTTAAACAAAAATTAAAAAAAAAAAGCAAATTATTCCCATTCTATTGCAATTCAATATACATTGAATCGGCCGAGTCACGATGTTGCCAACTAATGACGTCATCACCGGACCTCAGAAAATTTGTAATACTCCTTCATTATCATACACGTGATGGAAAACACTCCCAACAACTTGCCCACTTGCCTTGGTGAAGTTTCATCGAAATCCCCTTCAATTCGCTTTCTAATTAGAAAAGAAGCATAAAAAACCAAACCATATCTAAAGCCAATCCACGGGTTCAATGAATCTATTGCCCCCCTCAGCCCTATATATCCCCATCTCCGCCCTTCTTTCCCAGAAATTCAAACTTTTCTCTCCTTTCCTCTTTCTACATACTCCATCCCTCTCAAAATTCAAGCTCAAAGTACCCAATTTCAATTTGAGCACAGAGAATTTGACGGGAATATGAACCAACTTGTGTTTGGTGAGCTTCCAACTGCGAATATCTACGGCGATCTCCCCAAGTATCGTCGGAGCTCCAGCTTCAGTAGCCTCATGCTCTGCTTAACTGAGACCTGGGGTGATTTGCCATTGAAGGTTGATGACTCCGAAGATATGGTAATTTATGGCCTCTTACGGGACGCACTCACTGCTGGATGGACGCCGTTTGGTATGGTGTCCACTGATGTTAGCGTGGACGTCCACGTTAAAGCTGAGCCGAGAGATGAGGCGGAACCGGCTACTTGTATACCCCCTGTTTTGGCTGATCAAGGTGTGGCGTTACCTGCAGTGACTGCGTTTCCGGCACGGACTGTACAGCCTAAGGGCAGGCATTACAGAGGTGTAAGGCAGCGACCCTGGGGAAAGTTCGCGGCTGAGATAAGGGATCCCGCGAAGAACGGCGCCAGGGTATGGCTTGGGACATATGAAACGGCTGAGGAAGCGGCTTTGGCTTACGACAAGGCGGCTTATAGAATGAGGGGGTCCAAAGCCCTGTTAAACTTTCCTCACAAAGTTGGCTCCAATGAGCCAGAGCCGGTTAGAGTGACAGCCAAAAGGAGGTCTCCCGAGCCGGCTGTATCCTCTGTTTCATCGGCATCAGAGAGTGGTTCACCTAAGCGCAGGAGAAAAGCTACGACAGCTGAGCAAGCCGAGTTGGAAGTAGAGAGCCAGTCGAAAGTGTTCCAGGAAAATTACCAGATGAGACAATTACCAATTGGCGAGCAGGTGTTGGTAAGCTAGAGTTGAGCCGAGAAGCCGAGTTTGGGGATTGGGAGTATCTAGGGCTTGTTTGGTTGCGTGTGTACAAAACTATTAATTTCTCTTTTTCTTTCACCCTTGGAATTCAAATTCATTGGGGCGTTGTAAACAAATTGTGAGTTAGTTAAAAGAAAAATCATCCCAATCATATAGATTCTCATATATAGGCATTCTCCTCTTAAAAAAAAAAAAGATAGGAATTTTGTGATATTTTGGAAAAATTTATAATTAAATCACAAAATGTGTTATATTTTATTTTGATTAGGGGAGTTGGCAATTCTGCTGTGGACCGATTTTGATGGCTGCTGTTTGTTTAGTACAAGTGGGAAGTGGGTGCACTTCCAATGCGTGCCCACTTGCGTGCCCAAATCCAATACTGAGCTTCCAAGTTCATTCTCTATGGTTTGTATCTTTCTGGCATTCACCTTGGAGATATGCTCGGGAGGATAATGAGGACTAGGAATAGGACCGGAAACGAGATGAACCGTTATTGGAGTTTAAATTTGGATATTACCATTATTGAGCTTGAATTTTTAATTCGAATTTAAATTTAAATATATTATTATAAAGTTTGAATATTAAATAATTAAATTTGGAAACTTACAACAATATTATATAATACATAATAAAAATATTTACATAAAATTTTAAAGAATTTCAAAAGTTAAAAAATTAGATCTACGTCCGATGGATTTTTTTAAAAATATAAATTTTAGTTTAATTTTGAAAATTTTAAAATTCATTCATTAATTAAATTTAGATCAAACTTGAGCCTGGAGTTAACTCAAATTTGAATTTAAACTCTTATGTGAAAACATGTAATCTCAAAGCTGGATTCTAATATAGATCCCAAATGAGAGCCAAATTTCCAAACTTATATTCTTTGGCTAGGTAAAGAGTGTTTTTAGCAACTAAGGTGAAAAAAATTATCTTGATAGGAAAGTAATTTATACAAGCATTTCAATACTTGTTCAAAAATAAATAGAGATAAAAAAAAAAGTGGACAAATAGGCAAATTTACTCCAGTTGTTGGTTCATTTTAATGGTTTCTTTAAAATGGTTATTACCAAAACTTTTATTTGACGGCAATTTCTAACAGATATTTAACTAAAAAAATAGTGTTAAAAAAGTTTACTCCCTAAACTTGTCCACTCTTTATTAATTTTTGAACAAATATTAGATGAATTGGCCGTGTTAATTAAATTGGTTTTCAATTTCACCCTAACTTATTGGAGAGCATACCCATGTGATAATATAAAATCTAAATAGTCTTTATCTTGAAAAGTTTTAAGGGAGTCATAGACCCCAAAAAAAAAAAAAAATTGTTATTATACCTATGATGTTTTTTGTTTCTAAGTTTGACTTCTTTCGAATGATTTAATTTTGTTTTAATTTTTTTTTTCAATGCATAGTCCCAGTGACAATAATCTCATACACGAAGCGTATTAGAGTGAATGCTGCTACTATTTATTACTATTATTATTATTCCATAAAAGAAAAACTAGAAATGGGTGAGATTTTTTGATGGCCTATAGACTACAGAGTATAGACAGTTGTCATTAAAAAGTTCCGTACTATTTCTTTTTTCAAAAAAAAAAAAAGTTCCGTACTAAAAGTGTGTGATTTCTTCTTTCTTTTGGCTTATGAATCAAAAAGTATTAGTAGTACTTGTCCAAGCAATGAATGCTCAACGGTTTGATTTTGATAGCGGAAAATACCCAGATACGTTGCATAGTGAATTAATCACGAGGAAAATGACTTTCTATTCTTGAGTCTCTCATACCTCTCTCTGTTTCTGTCTCTTTGTGGATGCTTTGAAAATTTTCCATGTCAAAACATATTTGATGCGCTTTCTCTTCAATAGAATACATATATAAATATATATAGAGAGAAAAAGAGAGAATCTTTATCGTAGAGAGCAAATATTTCCATTAAATTTAATAAACAAAAAACTAAAAGAGTAGTTCGGGAGTTTCGCATTCTTTTTTTTTTTTTAATTTGAGTTAATGTAAAAAAAAATTATTGAAAAAGTGAGCATTCATTTTGAAGTAATTCAAACGATAAAAAAAGAAGAAAAGAAATATAACCATTGAATTTGGTTCCGGGTATAGTTATTCGTGTTACCTTTTCTTCTTTTTTTTTTTCCTTTCCTTTTTATGGGTGGGGACCGGCGAGGTGACGGAGTAAGACATAATCTTTAACGTATAAAACTCACCATTCTGTCAACTCAACTCGATGCTGACTTCATTTATATCCCATTTGAATTCTTCGGAGATGCCTTTTTGATTTTATTTTATTTTATTTTTTATTTTGGGTTGAATCTTTGGATGCCTTCGGAGATCTTATTTTATTTTATTCATTAGCGTCTGTCATGTCTTATAAGCATGTGAATGTTAACGGTAATGGTAGATTATGAATTTGTGATACATGGTCTTACGCCTTCTACCAAGGGATCTTACGTTAATAAATAAAATTAAATTTGAATCAATTTTAAAATAATTTTTTACTTTACGGTTTTATTATAGTTTATTTTATAATTTTATTTTAAATTAAATTCATAATATGTTTAAAATTTTTATACAATAATTAAGAAAGTTATTAAAAACCATTTACGTAAGAAGACTATATATATATTTTTTATCTTTTTGCAAATTAAAAAGTTAACCAATGTAGTACTTTAGCATATTATTAAAATAAATAGAATAAAGGTATAAACAGAAAAAAAAATATATTATTGAAATTCTAAAATATTTAGAAACATTAAAAAAATAGAAATAGTAGTGAATTGTGACAATATAGTAATTTAATTAATTAGCGAATATGTATTTAATATTAGGTAATACTTTATTGATTGAATATTTGATTCATAATTTAAGATATTAGAAATCGAAACTTAAGTATATGAAAAAAAGTTAGTGAAGAAAAACTTTGTTATCAAATAAAAATTACAAGTTTTATTTATATCCCTTTCTAAATGAATAAAGTAAAAAAAATTTAAAAAAAGAAAAACAAATTGACTTCTGCTGTTATAAAAATATATGCTCAAAATTACTGCTATTTTTATGATTCTTTATTCCAAAATTGACCCTGTTCCTCAAGAAAGTATGAACATATAGGAGTTAGATCCATATTAAGAAAATATATATTGCAAGACTACAACTACTCCACGTGGCTGACTATTTCAACGGTATTTGAACAGATATTTCTACATAATAATTGGCAACATATAACTAATTACCTACTCAATAAAATGAAGAAAACAAAGCAATCTACAACTGGGTATTAGATATCAGGTCTCAATTATAACTACTGTCTTAACAACCAACCTCACTGGAACCATACAAGTTCAAATAATCATGTACGCGGTTACTAATAATGTTAAAACATTATTTTATAATAATATAAATATTAGAAATTCAACCGCGTAATTTTATATTTTCCTTTCATGAGAAGTCTACCTTACTAATTACTTGATAATTACCTGATTTAGTAGTAATAATATTTTAATTTTAACAGTTAAATAATTTTTTTATTAATGTGATGTCTTTTTATTAAAAGACCAGAAATTCTACAGTATTATGAGTACTAGAACACACGAGCCTTGCCCCTCAATTCACGATATATGCAAACTGGTCACTTTTATTACAAGATTAGAGTCTAATTGTACTGTGATTAGATTAAAATGAGTTTGTTTGAATATAATAAAAATTATTAAATGTGTAGGTCAGATAAGGTTCAAAATTATGTTAAAAGAGAAAATATAATGTATTCTGAATATATAATTAGTTCGCGAGAAAAAAAATATAAAATAATAATTTTTTGAATTAAAATGAAATTTTAAATTAGAATGAATTTAAGAAAAATTTTGGCCAATCACACCCTGATTATCCTATAAAATTAATAAAAATACATTACCTAAAACTTTGAATGAGTAAACCCAACTTTCCAAGCCTTCAAATTCATATACATAATCAAGCGAATTGTAGACTTTAAAGGAATTCTTTTCCCGTCCAAAAAAAAAAAAAAAAGTCCCATCGAGTCCAGTCTACCTCCTTTTTTTCGCACTCATTAGTTAGGGAAGAAGAAAATATAAATCAATTCCCCAGATGCGACACGAAAGGAATAAACCACCTTCAAAATGGTTTCACACTTGAATAAACACAAATTTCAACCTAGGAATTGTCTTTTATTCTTTGGTCGCAAGATATTGACCTCTACTTTTCTTAAGAGAATGATCACTTGCCCTGTTTTCCACCTAGATATTTCCAAAAGAAAGATGCAAAAAGTGCTATTCCTCTCGTCTAATATTATCAATCTTATTTAATTAATTACGTAAATCATTGAGATGAGTAAAATTTTAAATTAATTAAATTTTTATTTTTATTTTTATTCTTAAAATTTAATTTATTCTCTTTTTATTTATTAAGAAGTACTCAAATTCTAAAATTTTGATATATTATTCTAAATTGCTTCTATATTATTTAAATGTGATCAGCTTGTTGGGAAATAAATTATTTAATATGTTTGAAGAATAAAGTGTTATAAAATGAGGGAAAATTTGGTACTCCCTCGTCTCAAATTATCAGTCCACTTTCTAGCTTAATATTTGTCTCAAATTATTTGTCCCTTTAAGAAATCAAGATTTAATATTCTAAATTTACTCATATTTAATAATATTATATTTTCTAAACATATTAAAATATAATAAAAAACTCATTTTACGAGTTCTACTATTCATACTCATTTCGTTAATTCATAAGAAACATCAATAGCAATTTGGAGAAAGAATTAAATATTTTAATCCATTTTTAGTAAGAATTAAATACTTAGGAGAGAAAAGTAATTTGGAGTTATATCAAAATTTTAAACTTTGTGTATTTCTTAATATAAAGAGAGAAACTTATTATTGAATTTGACGCGTAAAAATATAAGAGAGTATTTAATTAATTAAAAATTTTATTTTTCTTAATCCTCGTGTAATTGGTTAAAGTGGATAGATAATTTAGGACGGAAGGAGTATGTTAATTTTTAATTTTCTAACAAGATAGATAATTTAAAATAAAAACTAAGTAAAATATATAACGGATAATTTGAAACGGAAGGAGTAAATAAAAATGACTCAAAACCTTCAATTCAGTCAGTCAACGGCATTAACCCAACAAAGTGCCATTTCTTTCGGCTACTTTCATGCAAGCAAAGAAAAGTCGATGTGGGAAAAATATTCCATTTTATTAATAATTATAGGTCCACCAAAATGACTTCTTCTATCTTCAATTGCTTGTAACGCCATGAGTTTTGAATGGAAGGTTCATATAGTTGACCTTATTGTATTTCCTCTACTTTATCTTTGGTAATTGAATTGATTAGAAGTATTTTTCTTTTCGACAGATATTTATTGAATTAACAAGTTTCCTTATCACCTCACCTCATTTATTAAAAACATGTGCGACAACCTTAGGAAAATGAGAAAAAAAAAAATAAATTAAAGAGTATGACAAGAAAAATTGTATTGCTAATTTGCTAGGATAGGGTCATTGGAGGGGGAGTATGATAACCACTCTAGTAAAGGGAAATTCCTGCATGTACCCAATGCACATGCATAGGTGCTTTAGACACTTTGTATCATGTGTATTAAGAAATATACAGTATATATTGTGTATAATTTTATCTGCACATTGTACAAATGTCTAAAGCATCAGTACATGTGCACAGGTGCAAGCAAGAATTTTCCGGCTAGTAAATGCAAGCTCAAGCCCATATCGTTAATGGTTACTTTGCATAGAAAAGACTTCTTGGGCCCAATATCCAAAAATTGATTGATCCATCCCGTCACAGCCCACTAGAAGTTTGCCCAATGTTTCCACATCTAGAAGCCTAGTCACAAAACGGCAGTGAATTCGGTGGTAAAATATCAACCGTGGCGGTGGCAACAAATCACTTGGATCTTCATCAGATATCCACAGACGGTGGCACACTGAATGATTTGGCGGGTTGCCTCACAGGCTCGCCGATCGTTTGCTTCTTCACAAAACAGCTGCAGATGGAACCAAAAACTACGTGTCTCAAAAAGAAGGGAATTGATTACATGCAGCCACTGCATGCCGAGCTCTTCAACACGTTACACAGACTCCTCAACACGTATCACCGCTGCTCCACCGCGGTAACACCTTTTTCTTTCTATATTAGCTAGCCCGGCACGGCAATCAGCATTGAATTTCATCTTGGTCGGCTGAAGTTGTAAATTGTTCCTTCTTCTTCTTCTCTGAGTTCTTCAATTTCCCATCAATGGCGGAGCCAGGTCGTCAGCAGTTCCAGCAGCAGCCGCGATCGCACCAGGTGGTGAAGGCAGCTACTGCAGTCACGGCTGGTGGATCACTCCTTGTGCTCTCTGGTTTGACCTTGGCGGGGACTGTGATTGTACTCACTCTGGCAACACCTTTACTGGTCATTTTCAGTCCAGTGCTTGTTCCTGCAGCGATAGCAACTTGCCTGATCTGCACTGGGTTCTTGGCTTCCGGAGGGTTTGGCGTAGCATCATTGAGTGTGCTGTCATGGATTTACAGGTTTGTAACTGGGAAGCGCCCACCTGGAGCTGATCAGCTGGAGCAGGCTCGCCAGAAGCTGGCTCACAAGGCTAGGGAGATGAAGGACAAGGCTGAGCAGTATGGGCAGCAGCAACCCGGTGGAATGCCGACTTCATAAGGTGGCTAGATTTTTATGTGCATCGACTTCTGATCTTCAATTTCTATATGGTATGATGTACTTTCTTTAAATTCAGAGATCGTTGTTGCTGTGAAACGGAAAATTTGTCAGTGTCCTGTCTTGTGTCTGTTGAATTTTGTGATTTACATTTGTTGTTCAGGCCGATGTCTATGTGCATTGTTGTAATCGGTCTTCTATATGTAGAAAATAAGCTATTAGTAAATGCTGTATTTACATTTCTGTAATTTGCCCCATTCCTGATGCATTTTTTTAACTTGAAGCTCAATTCCCGGAAGTCCCCAACCACAACGTAGGCAAATTTTGATAGCTATGCAGCGTACGCCAACGAAAACGCTTCCTTTTTAATGCTTCATATCGTTCATTTCTGTGCTTCTTTTTTCCTTAATTTGGATTTGGGTTGATTTCCCGAACTTGGCAAGGGGACGAATGATAATTATTCTTTGAGAATTGATCAAAGTTTGTCAAAGGAAAAACTGTTATAATGACGAGGACATGGTACCATTTGAAATGAGAGCGATGCAACAATCTTCTACTCAAGAAGTACAAGTCCCAACTGTTTCTGCAAAAGAATCAAGAATTTAGTCCGCCGCCGGAAATGTGTGCATCAAGGTTTTGTTGGGGTGACTTTCCCCGAATTGCTAAGTAGTGCACCTAAGGCTTGGCTGCTTTGCTCTTGCACATCCACTACCCCCAGATTTTTGGATTTTTGACCAAAATGGTAGTCTTTCAAACGATAATTCGGGATGGGTAAGAAATCCAGGAAAGACGATAATTCGGGATGGGTAAGAAATCTAGGGCACTCCACGTGAAGGGTATTTCGTGTCTAACGAGGAATGTCCGGTAGTCAAACACCCTTTAATTCCGTTTTAAATTCTATCAATTTTCGTTTTAAATTTTATCAATTTTCATTTAATGTCGGTCATTTTAACGGTTCATAAAAAATCCAACCTTGTCATTGCATTGATTTAAACGGTTCATAAAAAATATAGATCTCCTGTCTGGTAGACACGAGGTGTATGCATTTTATCAAATATCGTGTTTGGTAGACACGAGATTTGAACCTCTATAAAATTATAGATATTTTTATTAAAATTTTAAATTATTTTAATTCTCAATTAATACTACAATAGGATTTAATTTATTTTTATCGTAAAAAATAGCAATAATTTTTAATATTTTTTATTATTTATCTTTAATTTGTTAAACATAATAGTTTTGAAATAACAATTTATTATTTTTTAGATTTTAATTTTAATTTTTAGATGTTAAAATTTAATTATAATTATGTATTATTATTTTTAAATGTGCACGTTAAAAGCATGTAGCAATTTTTAATTATAATTATTTAAATAAATGATTATATTTAATAAATTTTTTTATTTAATCTTGTTCATAATATAAAATTACAGTTATTTTTATTAAAATTTCAAATTATTTTAATTCTCAATTAATATTGAAATAGGATTTTGATTTATTTTTTATCATAAAAAACGGTAATAATTTTTAATCTTTTTAATTTATTTTATTATTTATCTTTAATCCGTTAAATATAATAGTTTTGAAATAATAATTTATTTTTTTAATTTCTTTAAATTTAAATTTAATTTGTAGATGTTAAAATTTAATTACAATTATATATAATTAATTTTAGATGTGTACGTTAAAAATATCTAGCAATTTTTTTAATTTCATATTAATTCGTTAGTATAAATATTATTATATGTAGATATGTAATTTATTTTATTATTTATCTTTAATCCGTTAAACATAATATTTTTGAAATAATAATTAATTATTTTTTTTAATTCTTTTAAATTTAAATTTAATTGTTAGAGTTTAATTTATTATTTTGGATGTTAAAATTTAATTACAATTATGTATAAAAATTAATTATAATTAATTTTAAATGTCAATAACGTATACATAAAATCATCAAAACCAAGTATGAAAACTAGTCCCACAATGAAATTCTCGACGGTGCCACTGAGGTTGAACTCGTCTCGGAGGTTGTTATTGAAAATGTGTTTCAGGTTGTCCCTCATTTTGTTTATTTGTAGCGTAGGACGAACTTACATCGTCCTCAAACTGTCTATACTGTCTTCGAGACGGTCCAGTGGATGTACCAACAATAAACTCGCCTCCCGAAGAAACATACCTAGGATAAAAAATTAGGTGCTGCGAAGTTAAAAATCATCATGATCATCTAAAACTACTGCACTAGGGGACGAAGTCATCTGCAACTGGCAAAACTGGAACGTAGTCATCATCGACCGCTGCAGGAGTGCCTAACACATAAACATCTTCATCTCCATGCACCGGTGAGTAGTACTGTTGCGGGGAAACTTCCTCAACTGCAGCGCGCCGACGTGCCCGTCTACCGCCCCGCCTTATTGGTGGTTCTTATCGAGGCACTTGTTGCGAAATCGGTGGAATCAGATCAGCAGCATACAATCGTTTGGATGGCTCATACAACATTCGATTTAGACGATCGGTTTCACCACTAGCAGCCAAAGTACGCATATCAATATCAGACATTCTTTTGACTGCTTGTTGCGTGTATAATGCATCATGTTGAGACGCTTCATTGCCTATGTGCTAGATCCAGTGCAGTGCGTCGATCTGCATATGCATTTTCAAGAATATCATTAAAATTTTAAATAAGTCAGAATTATATATATGCTTATATGAACGAGGAAAAATAGACTTACGAGTACTTCAACTGTTGAACTACTAGATTGATAACCCACGAAATTTAGTTGTTGTATGGTAGGATTGCTAATTAATCGCTGTGTGTGAGTCTAATACCACGCAAAATAATCAGGCGTAACAATAGCTTGCCTGAAAGTGGACTGTCCGGTGATGATAGAAGTATGTCTGTTGATCCAATTAGTACGGTGTAGCGCATTCACCTCATCTCATCTAGCATCAATAGCACGTAGGTCCCGCTGATGTAGATTTGATCCTGTGTCAACAGCATTCGAATTATTTGCAACAATTCAAATTGTCCCATAATTCGATCGGGACGATATAGCTCAATCGTCTCCTAACATAGTAGAGATGTGATAGACATCCAAATTTGTTGGCCATGCATACAGTATGGAGGTAGAGATGCTAGCATGTTCGCATCATAAGGTTACCAAATAAACTGCAAAATAAATAAATTTAGTTTCAAATAATAAATAACAATAAATATTATTTAAAATTCGATTCCAAGCTAATAATATCGTAATAATATATACGTGATTGTATCGCATCCGATCCAACTGACATTTGTATGTAATCAGCACATGTGTTGGAGTGCGGGACAGTTCAGTGGACTCTGTCATACTACTCCCCTAGGTATATTCGGGCCAATGTCCTCTACCAGGCGTACTCTATCGGGTCTAATAGTGGGAATGTACTCCCAAACCCATAACTGTACTTCCAGTGAAATAATAATATTAGAAAAATATTTATGATTTAACATAGTTAAATTTAATTTTGGATTTAAATTCGTACTTGAATCAATAGAAGTGGACCAATGATCTGATGCGCCGTATAAATAGTAGCGTTGCACATACAACGATATAAATAAGCTAATACTGCACTACTCCAACTCAGTGTACCAGCTAACTCGAGATTACGTATGTACCTAAGGAGGCGCAGATGAAGTTGGTTCCTGGATTTATCAGAGAACAAAAATCCACCAATAAGTTGTATAATGCGACATCTTGCATACTGTGCAACCATATCAGGAGTCGCGTGCGCTAGGAAAGGTTGATCAAGTGCTCTCTCGAGTGAGGTTAACTTCAATCGAGATCCATTTAGGTTTGTACTTGTGGGCCGAAAATCAAGAAGCGCGTCACATAGATTTAGTAGCTCTGCCTGTGGGCAGTTGAACTCACAACCAATAATTAGATCACCCTCCATGCGTAATCCAAAAAGAACATCTACATCATGTAGTGTAATTGTGGCCTCTCCTATTGTAAGATGGAACGTGTGTGTCTCCCGGCGCCATCTTTTCACCAACGCTGTATTTAGGGGATGATCAATCTTCATGTACGGCAAATGAATAATCTCATCGAACCCAACTATATTCATAAGTTGCTCGACTAGTGGATCGAATGGTCGAGCAATCCAAAAAGCACTGCCATTGCATTTTGCAGTAAGGACAATATCTTCCAACTGCCCAGCCCAAATATGTGTCGATCTATGTCGACGATGCAGGGTCAATAAGTTTGGAATAATAGGGCCGGGATCAATTTCATCTTGTGTAGAGTCCATCAATAGTATTCTAAAAAAAAAAAGATTATAATATATTATTAAACAAAATAAAGTGAAAATATCACCATTGTGCAACCATAATACCACAAATATATAAACAGACGTGATGAATATTATTACACACATAAGAGGCTTTGATACAACATATCAAAGAAGAAATATTATATCAGTCATATGAATTACAAAGATAAAACATGTAAAATATTCTAATATCAATCTACAGCACTGTGGGTGCAATTCTTCCTATTATGTTCGCTGCGATGGCATAACCTATATCGAGGAGGTGAATCAGGATTACGCTCATCCATTTCATTCCGAAGATGCACCGTCCGCATTTGACCAGATCGTCGATTCTTGAAACTGTGAGCATACGGCGCCAAGATTAAACTAGGGTTGCGCTAATAATTCTCATGTGGGATGGGTCTGAATTGTGGCGTATACGTTAACCTGTAGGACATTGTTGCGTTCTCGGATGAAACGAGATCCTAGGGTTTAGCCCCAATTGCTGACATGCTGCAAATGCGTGCGAACAAGGAATTCCATATATTTCTCATTTGCAGTAACTGCATGACCTGGTACCAACATTAATCTCGTAAGAATTATTTCCCTTTTCATGCTCATGATGTGCTGACACCACACTAAAAATATCCTTGTCCTGATTAAAAGTCAGTACACGGTGTCTTCTTCCTTTCGTCTAATTCTTCACAAACTTTGCCCATATAGTCGAAGGGAAGTGATACCTGCCGTGATTAGCCTCCTGTCTATAATCGTTGAAATATTTGACTGTTTTTTTGAAAGAAAACTCAACAATAATCTTGATGGGTAGGACACGTATGCCTTTGATGACACTGTTGAATGATTCAACCAAATTAGTTGTCATATTACCCTACCTATGGCCACCATCATAAGCAAGCGTCCATTACTCATTCGCAATAAAATCTAACCATGTCTTGGATTGGAGGTTCAGCATACTAATTTCTTCTATAATCTACAAAAATTTTCGCTTCTTACTTTGATCCCCGGCTGCATACATCAACTTCTTCAGCTAATGATTCTTGAACTTTGTATTGAAGTTACTTCGGATATGTCTGAGATAAAATCTGTGCACTGCTATTGGCTCCTGCCAACCGGGTAGTCGATGAAGGGCATTCACTATCCCAACGTGTCTATCGGATATTAAACAAATTCTTCGATCTTTTAGTACATGTGCCCTAAGTAACGACAAAAACCAACCTTAACTGTTATTAGTTTCTTCGTCAACGACTACAAAAGTAAGGAGTAATTTATGATTGTTGGCATCTTAACCAACAGCTGTTAATAATTTTTCCTTGTATATACCCCTAAGAAATGTCCTGTCGACGTTGACCACCGGTTTCATGTAAACAAATGCATCAATGCATGGCTTGAACGCCCAAAAAATATATCCAAACGTCTTTGCGCCATTGCTGTCCATAGGTAGGAAATGACATGCCACTACGGTACCTGGATTGGCATCTTGCAAGACTTGCATATACCGTGGCAGTTGTGCAAATGAAGAAGACCAGTCACCATAAATCATCTTAATGGCATGCCTGTGCGCGTTTCATGATTTCTTATAAGACGGAGTGAAATGTAAAGTGTCATGTATATGATTGTTTATCTCACTGACCATTATTTTTGGATTATTGTAAATCATTGACATAATATGCTTCGTTATAAATTTTGGCGCTCATGTTGCGATGGTTGCCGTCTATTGTTCGAACTAGACAAATATGCTCTCCATGACATCGAGTAATTTGCCACAGTCCAAAATCTTTTTTTTTTCGCGCCTGAATTCGCCAATAATAGGGATGTTAGGGAGTTGAATTTTTGCATTCGGCAACCCAAGATGCGCTTTTGCTTTCTTGTACTATGAATTCACGACCCAATTTGACAGACCACGATCGAAATGCCTAAAGTAATTCTTCCTTATTTCTAAACCACATTCCAATTCTCAAGTCATTATTAGATTCTGACCATAAATCCACCACATTCATTTTCCATTTCTTGAAAAGTAGCCAATCTGTCAAGATACATTGAATATGGTGGATTATACAACTGGTCTGGTTTAACAGGATATTACCAGGTTGTGGCATTACAGAAGGACCGAGACCATATTCTCCAGCATCACTATCCCCCTTGTCCTCGTCGGGGGTATCTTCTGTATTCGATCCATCAAGGTCGTATGTTGCTCCTAAACCATCCACGGTCGCCTCTGGAGCACCTATCCAATTAGGTTCTCGAGCAACCCACTCATCGACTGGGGTAATATCCAATGGAATATTTATTTCTGCAGTAGAAAACAACGGCGTGGGGTTGGGCTATATTTGTATAGGTTGAACATCGACATGAAATGAAAGCATGACAAACCCCATCGAAGTTGGTCCGACGACTAAGATATCCGAAAATATCGGAGTATAAATGGATTGAAAATTGTCACTTGGGAGATGTCCAGGATCACTGCCGTAAGCAGGTGTAGGCGCATTTAAATCAATATTAGCCCTATGCATTGGAGTGGCTGAATTCACTAATTCAGTGAAGGATTCTGTAATAGGCGTGGGGTTGTGTTGTTCTGCAAGATTTGTATCTGTTACATTTTGAATCTGTACCATCTCATGATGAATATGCAGATCGATTGGTTGTCCCTTCATGGTGGATGCATAGTACCACGAGCTTTCCATATCTTCATCATTTGTTATGGAAGTTATTGTAAACCTTAGTGCAGCGCCAAAAATAATATCTTCTCTCATTGTTATTTGCAATTGAACAGTAGACATGTCTAATCCACGAAGTGTATATATTTTGTTGACTAAACCGAGGTAACTAACTCGATTTTTAACAATCAATGCTTTGCGACATGGACCGTTAAAAAAATCGCCGTTTGGAGTACGCATAATTTCACAATCCCAATACAACCATAATCTAACAGGTTGTTCTAGTGACATTGTGCCTAAATAAACAATGTAAAAGAATTCTTCTATCAAAAAAATAAATAAATAAAGTACGTTGCAACTTTGAATTACTATATGAAACTAATATTATTATTATTTAGCACATCTCAACCCAAAATAATATATTATACTATACAATAGAATATCAATATAAATCAATTAATCGTCACAAATAATCAAAAACCAAATATAAAAAAAATATATAATGATTTTTTAACATGGACGTAATTGCAATTAAATTAAATTAAGTATAAAAAAACAACAACTAACTAAAGATTACAAATAAATTAAATTATTAAGTTCACCATAAAAGTTAAAGATAAGGTTCACCCTAAATTTTTAATATATACTACATTAATTTTTTTTCATTTTATTTGAAAATTTGTGCATAATTATATTAATATTTTCCTAATCAAATTGTTAGAAATAATTAGTCTTATTATTCATCACATCTCAATCCAAAACAATATATTATGCTATACAATATAAATATAAATCAATTAATCGTCACAAATAATCAAAAATCAAATATCAAACAAAATATAATGATTTTTTAACATGGATGTAAATTACAATTAAATTAAATTAAATTAAGTATTAAAAAAACAACTAACTAAAAATTATAAATAAATTAAATTATTAAGTTCACCATAAAAGTTAAAGATAAGGTTCACCCTAAAATTTTAATATATACTACATTAAATTTTTTCATTTAATTTGAAAATTTGTGCATAATTAGATATTTTTCGTCTAATTTATATTAATATTTTCCTAATCAAATTGTTAGAAATAATTAGTCAATCATTTTTCCTTTAACCTAACAATAAGCAATTTAGTCAAATATCAACCATACGCAGTATATACCATTCAACAAAACATAAAATAGATAAAATCAATAATTTACTTTATATTTTGATTAAACAGATCAAAACATATTATAAATCAGTCAATATTTTACTAAACATAATATTTAAAAATACCAATAATTTTACCAAAATATCATCATCTAATAATTAATTTTTAATATTAAATTCAAATATATCTATTTGAACAAATAAATAAATTAATTGATACAATATCTATTTTTTCTTTAAAAAAAAACCTGTAATATAGAAGTTGCGTGTATGGCTCGAGTGTACAGGCAGCAACACTTTTTCTGACTTGTAATTCCAGCACAAACCTCCGACGATAAATTAGTAGTGATGAAAAGAAATAAATATGATATATAATTCCGGATGGGCGGGAGAAGAAAATAGCTTAACAAATTTAAAAAAAAAGAAAAGCCAAATTGCTGGTATTTTGCTACTGACGGCTTTCTGCTTTCGGTTATCGACGGCTTTCTGTTGTGTTTGAGAGAAAATGGGTGAAATGTGAACGAAGAGGGTTTTTGGAGATGAATGAAATGAACTCGGCCTTCGCGCATTTTATAGGCAAAATTTTCTACTGTTCCTCCCATGAATTAACTCTGCATGATCACATGAAGGCCAACTTTCAATGGAATCTCTGTGGAATCAGAGATTCCACTGAATAAAGCCATGCTGGGCGGCAAACACGAGATTATCTACTTTTCATCAATTTTTGCATGCTTTTCAACGCTCTCTGACACGTTGACTGCTTTTGCTGATTGAAGAAATGCCGGGTATTCCTCGTGTTTGGTAGACACGAGGTACCCCTCTTGTGGGGTGCCCCGGATTTTCTATCCCATCCGAAGTTACTTTTTGAAAAATTACCATTTTAGTCAAAAACTCCAGATTTCTCAGTGCCTTGTGGTGTATCTGTTACATAAATTAGTAACTAGAAATAATTAGTAACCTATAGGCCTCTTGTTCAAATAAAAGTCTAGGGACTGGTGAGCAGAGACCGACACCAGATGGTTGTGAGTTGTGAAAATTCAATTATTACTTCTCTTTTCTTTTTCTTCCTCTTTGTTTACCTCGACTGAAAACAATTCATATACAAAATTTATCGACCCTTTAGTTGGGATCACATAACCTGTTTTCTATCTACCTGCAAAATTGATTGTGAATCACTTGATATAATCCGCTTTAAATTTGATAAATTGGACTTGGTTTGGCATATAAAAATTTGGAATTGACAATACTATAATCATTAAAAAAAGTGCCTAACAAATACCCCATAAAACAAATATATTGCAAAGAAAGAGAAGTGAAATCAAAAGAAGAGAAATTCTAGCAGACTCGAATTAGTATCAAGATTCAAGATGAAGGCCCAAGCCCTCAAATTTTAGGCGAGTAGTTTCATTGATGCGCTTCTCCATTTCTGGTGTCAAGTGGTTCTTCCAATCCCCAACCACGCCTCGCCTAAAGTAGGAACTGTTAGGCACTCCATACAGAATTGATCCAGTTTTATTGACCTCCAAGTTTTTGAGCCTTTCCAGGCTACACATCCACAGAACTTTATCAATTTCCTCTTCATTTGCCAAGGGCTTTCCAAGGAAGGCCGCTAGTTTTTTCACCTCCCCTTTGGGATCTTTCTGCAGCTCCTCATACTTCAAGAACAGAATCTTGCTAGGTCTCTTTTGGTTCTGCAGCCAGTATTGCAGAACATGATCGAAAAATGGCCCATATTGGTGAACCCCGCTGCAAAAGCATTCTACTGCTTTTTCCAACGGGAAAGGCTCTTGGTTTGGTCTGAAAATAGAGTTGAAAAAATGCCACAATGATACGACAGTGTCCTTGGGGTTCCTGGTTATGTAAACAATTTTGCACTCTGATTCTTTGATGGAGTCAGGGAGAACACTATAAGGCAAGTGAGTGTGAATAAGTCTAGGAGAAGACATAACATAAAGATCAGGATGTGGTTTTGTGGAGTAAATCATGCTCTCTATAGTCTGGATATTTGAATGAGGATTGTCCTTAGTCAAAATGTCCTCATTCTCATTCTCCATGGGCTGGTTTTGCAAGATGCATAGGCAAAGGGCCTTGAGCCATGTCGTACCTGTTTTTGGAGGAGAAGCCAAGAGAACGTCGTCATTGTGTGCTTCAAATCGTGTCCTAAAATTCATAGCAGGCTTCACGAGACCAGGTTCAAACCAAATCCCTTCCCAAAGACAAATATCCATGGCATCCCAGAAACGAGCTCTAGGCAGCTCACTTAGCCATGCGTCTTCTGAGTTCAGGACTGGCGATTCTTGATCGACCATTGTTGGGATTGTTTTGCAGAAAACGAAACAATTTGCACTAGTGAGGTCTGTGAATTTAATGGTTAAGCAACACCATTTATAGCAGCAGAAGGCATTGGATGCCCTGGTGGAGGTCATTAATTTAAACAATCAGAAGATGCACTGCGGGATTGGCTGCACATTTCTTATTCGAAACCTAAAATTAGGTGTTAGTGAAGTTGAACAAATTTGCTGAGGCTGAGGCATTGCTGTATATTTCCAAGGGATGTCAGTGCCCCATTTATTTTTCTCCGGTTTTTCCGACCATTTCTCCCTTCGGGAACTGTAAATTCAACTTCTTTATAGTTCAGACATTGAAATGAAATTGATTGGTCTGTTCTCACAATAGCCCAGTAGGCCAACTGTGCAGTTTGACCGACAGTGAGAAAAGGGAGTAGTATTAGAATTTAGCTGAGAAAGAGGATTCTCCTTGAAAATGCGAATTTTCAACAGGAATACATCATCATCAAAGTCAACACACATACATGTACATAAATAATTATTCACTTTATATTTTTATAATTGATATTAATATTTTATATTGATATTTTAAATTCAAATATTTCATAGAACGTTAATCTTGTGCACAAATATCTTACTATTACTTGTTAGAGTCTTTATGTAGTTAATAAGGTACACTTGTTATGAATGCTAAGCAGCTCTCATTGTACTTTTTTCATTAATACAATTTATTTATATTTGATAAAAAAAGAATTTAATAGAGAGCAAATAAATAAGAAGTTAAATAGATAAAAAAAATTATATTTAGTTAAAGGTAAATTAAAATGAAAGTAATGTATTAGTAAATCTCCCACTTTAATCTTGAAGGAGAAATTGAATGTAAATAAAAGTAAAAACTAATGTGACATTTCTTTTAAATTTATTATTATAATAATAGATTTCAAGTAAAGGTATTACTTTTTATCTCATTTCTTTTCTGAACCAGATAAGCTGTTAAATTGAAAATGTTGTTTTATAAAAGATATAATTTGTAATGCACGTAATTTAAAAAAGATAATATTTATATTAAACTTTTCAGGGAGTCCTTTTTGAACTTCGTTTACTAATAGTGGGACTTATCTTTTGAATGATTTTGATTAAGAGAGGCGATATTGCCAGTGCAGTTATCCTCCTGCCAGAGCAAGTTTCTTTCTAATGACAATTGTATCCTTATAGTTAAAAAAAAAAAAAAAATTCCATCTACTCAATATCATCAATGGCAGAGAAGCACTTCTCCCTAATTTATGCACTTTCTGCCGCTTCCTCTCCCAAGGCTCCATTGCCTTCATTGTTCTTTATCCTCTGTTGTTCTTTCCTCTGAAAGTAATTCGCCACTTTTCTGTCTCTCTTTGGTGTTTTTTTTTCCCCCGCTTATACTTCTTGATTCCAATATATCTTCAAATGAACATGAAGCAAAGAATGACTTCTTTAACTTTTTCTTTCATCAAATGCTTATGTATTGATTATGAGCACAAAATATCAGCAAAATATGTATTTTGATTGGGTAAGATTTGAAATTTAAATCTTTTAAGCTTATTTTGGTTCATGAAGGGGAGGGGGGAGGAAATGAGAGAAGAAGTGGTACATTTTACTTTCACTATAGAAAGTTATTTCTATCCTTTTAATTGGAGTAAAAATAGGAAGTAAATGTAGTTTCTGCTTAAATTGGAAATGAGAGATTTGCTGATGTGGAGGGGAACCACTCTCCTTTCATATTTACTTTTCATTCTCTTTACACTCTAACCAAACGAGGCATGATTTACTTTCTCTCCAATTTTCTTTCCTATTTTCACTCCAACCAAACCAAGTCTTAGAAAAAAACAATTCAAACTTGTAAAACTAAAAGAGGGGAAGATGAAATTTAAATATGAGATTCAAGGGTTATATATGATTGTTACATCTACAGATCCCATCTTTGCTTTCAAACCGCAAATATTAAAACTATAAAACTAACACAAAGAAAAGGCACAAAAAGCTTTCAAACTTCAATCTTGAACCCATTTACAGATCCTATTTTTACTTTTAATCATTAATCTTGAACTCTCATAGATTGCAAAAGGCTTTCAACTTTTAGTCTTAAATCCATAAAACTGCTTTCAATCTTCAATCTTGAACTCACATAGATTAGAGAAGGCTCTCAACCTTCGGTCTTGAACCCATATAAAACTAATCCAACGAAGAGGCATGGATCGTAGAAGGCAAGAAGGGAGAAAAGTAAAGGGATAGATGGCATGTAGAAGAAAAGATGAGAGTGCAGAAGATAAGATTTAGTTTTTTCTTCTTACAGTTGGCCTTGATGCATGCTTTTCTCAGTCTTTTAGTTCGATCTTTCGACTGCGTATTAGGGATTTCTTCCATCAATTTCTTTTCACGTTCCAGTATCTCAATAGTTTCTCTCAAGTTCTTCTCAGTCATATGTCCTCCTTCTTCTTCATTTCGCATTTTCTGTAAATCGAAAGGCATACTCTCAAATTATTAGTTCTTTGTTATCTTGGGAGCATATAATTCACTTATGTACAAGTGTGTGTATGAGAGAACCTGAACTTTCTTGATTAGGGTTTCCTAACTCATCAACTTCCTGTGAGGCCATCGACGAATTCCTAACTCTCTACATCTTCTCTTAAGAATGGTTAGGCCAACATTTAGTTCTTTAGTCGCCCGAGTGAGTGGCATGTAAAAATACTTTGAAATAGTTTCTCTCTTGATAATGTCTTGGGGTTACTACCCTTCTCTTTTCTCTGCCTCCTAATTATCTTCTTCTCTACAGGAATTTCGTCTGAAGTGATACCTTTAAGGTGCATTTCATGAACCATATTCTGGCTTTGTTCAAAATTTATTACGGAGTAGAAAGGATCATGCACAAGCATATCCTCCAACCATCAGAGGAAAAGTATCAAAGGAAGTCTCTTGAATGGACAGATCAAATTGAAAATCAAAATGAGCAGTCTCTTGAACGGGCAGATCAAGAGGAAATGGTTGGATTGGAAAGGAAAACACATTGAAATCTACTTCTTTGGAAACTAATTCAAAATTTGACCATCTCTCAAACGAATTTAGACTATCCATTTCTGAGAAATGGATATATATATATCTGCGCGGGAAGAGGGGAGGGATGATTGAGGAGAGACAGAGACTAAGAGATGACTAATGGTTGATGACTAAGAGATATATATATATCTGTGTGGGAAGAGGGGAGGGATGACTGAGGAGAGAAAGAGACAAGAGGAAGAGGAAGGGGTAAATGACAGGTTCTGTATGGGAAAAGGGGAGGGAGGACTGAGGAGAGAAAGAGACAAGGAGGAAGGGGAAAAGGTAGATGACAGGAAGGGAAGGATGATTAAGGAGAGAAAGGGACAAAGAGGAAGGGGAAAAGACGATTGTTTTGCAAAATATTTTAATTGGGGAGGGATGGCTAAGGAGATAAAGGGACAAGGAGGAAGGGGAAAAGGTAGATGCGTAGAATATTTTAATTACACTGAGCTGACATTTTTCTATTGTTCTGTTGCAAAAAAGGGACAAGGAAGAAGGGGGAAAGCCGATTGGTTTGCTCATTTTATATAAAATATTTGAATTTTTGCTACTTTGTCTTTTATTGGAGCCACAATAGTGCACAAAATATTTTAATTGCACTGCCTTGACATTTCTCTGTTGTTGTGACTTTAAAAAGACTTCGATTTTGTTACAGAAAGGGACAAGAAGGAAGGGAAAAAGATTTGTTCATTTTACATAAAGTATTTTAATTTCGCTACATTTTCCTTTATTGGAGCCACATTAGTGTGCATAATATTTTAATTACACTGAGCTAACATTTTTCTGTTGTTCTGTTGCAGAAAGGGACAAGGAGAAAGTGGAAAAGACGATTGTTTTGCAAAATATTTTAATTGGGGATGGATGACTAAGGAGATAAAGGGACAAGGAGGAAGGGGAAAAGGTAGATGCGCAGAATATTTTAATTACACTGAGTTGACATTTTTCTGTTGTTTTGTTGTAGAAATGGATAAGGAGGAAGGGGAAAAGATGATTGGTTTGCTCATTTTATATAAAATATTTGAATTTTCGCTGCCTTGTCTTTTATTGGAGCCACAATAGTACACAAAATATTTTAATTGCACTGCCTTGACAATTTTCTGTTGTTGTGACTTTAAAAAGACTTCGGTTTTGTTATAGAAAGAGAAAAGGAGGAAGGAAAAAAGACGATTGGTTTGTTCCTTTTTTATAAAATATTTTAATTTTGCTGCATTTTCTTTTATTGGTGCCACATTAACACGCATAATATTTTAATTACACTGAACTGACATTTTTTTGTTGTTCTGTTGCAGAAAGGGACAAGGAGGAAGGGAAAAAGACGATTGGTTTGCTCATTTTACATAAAATATTTGAATTTTCACTGCCTTGTCTTTTATTGGAGCCACATTAATGCGCAAAATATTTTAATTGCACTGTCTTGACATTTTTTTTGTTATTGTGACTTTACAAAGACTTCTGTTTTGTCGGTATTTGTCTACATTTTAATATTCTAAGTTTACACTTGTACTTTATTTTTTTAAAGATGATGTGATGGTTTTCTATTTATTGGAATAATTTCATTATCGAGATTGATCTCCATTTGTGTATTGTGCGGGTAAGGAGATGTTCTAAAACCCAACCCACTGACCTAGAGCTATGTTGGGTAAAAACTAATATTTTGTCGAGACTAAAGAGAGGAAGAGACAAGGAGGAAGGAGAAAAGATGATATCGTGAGGAGACAAGAAGGAAGGGGAAAAGATGATACTGGGGAGGATTGACGTACTCAATTTTATTTCTTATTTTACATGTACTACTGTTTCTAATAGATTCTTTGACATTTCTTACTTGTTATGTATGTAGTATTACTTCTCTTGTGGAGTTTAAGGATTATTTATGATTTCAATATTTAAGAAATTGATTTTAATTTGTTTGGCATTAACTAAATTGTATTTTATTGTGATTGGTGTTGAATGAGTTAAACGGATTGTATTTGGTTTGAAATTGCAGGTGGATAGGCCTAGATTCCAATCAATTATTTAAAAAAAAAATTAATCAGTCGTATTTACTTATAAAATGCGACGGTCACAGAATAATAGTTGCAATTGCTTTAAGATTTATTGCCACCATTGTAATTACGACGATTGGATACTGTCGCAAATACTTAACAATTGCGACGGTAAGGGCTGTCGCAAATAACCGTCGCAATTAACAAGTATTTGTGACGGTTTAAAACTGTCGTATTTACGAAACAATTGCGACGGTTTTTCACAAAATGCGACGGTTTGTAAAATCTCAACCCAGGTAAGTAATTGTGATACTTTTCCTTGACCGTCGTATTTACACCGTCGCATTAGATAAATGCGACGATTTTTCTGCCATTTTTAGTAAAAACGATGCCATTATATATGACAGTCAAAAAATTTTCGTTTATACAAAAAACGGAGGTATTTTCTCAAATATGATGGTTTTCTGACCGTCGTATTTGCCTGAACTTTTAGTAGTGAGATTTGTTGGAAGATAGAGCCTAAATATTTAGGGTGTTGAGATTTAAAAGAGAGAAAAAAACAAATAGGTTTTTTTTAGGGTTAGAGAATAGAGGTGTCATTTGTAAACTTTTGCTATGGCAGGAGGATAATTGCTCTGGCAATATGGCCAGCCTTTGCAAAAATTTCAAAAAATGGTGCCAATTTATTCAGAAATTTCGACAATGGGGAAGCTCGGGTTGAAATTCTGATTGTAGTGAGGTCGCATTTGCTCCTAAAATGAGGTCGCATTATGCAAATGCGATCAGAGCGGCATTTTTTTCAATTTTACGCAAAGAAAAAATGGGCAAAATCTGGGAAAATGAAGTTAGACATGCATCCTTTTTTTCCTTTTTTAGCTATTCAGTCAAATTTGTTAGCCTTCTTCGAAAGGAAAAGTATCAACAAAAACTTCAAAACTAAAAGAATATAGAATAACATACTCTATAAATGATTCCTCAAGCTTATGTGTTAGAATCGAAGCAGCAAATGGCGAGAACAGAAGCCCTCCTGCAAATGGCTTGAGTAAGAACAACCCGCCAAAAAAGTCGTTCTACCAGGCGCAAGATGTTGAGAATCAAATGGGTGTTGGAGGAAGTTCCATTATGAAATGGATTCGGGACGCAAGCTGCGCAAAGTGTTGTACCTTAAAGAGGCAAAATTGCGCTGTTTATAATTTGTAGGTTGCGAGATCTGCTATGTGAATAGAAGCAGAATCCGAATCTGGAGTTGTCTATATAAACGAGCAACATTAATGTAATGCGACCTTGCTGCAATTTTTCTAGAAAAATTTTCATTTTTCCTTGATAAAAAAAGGCTCTGGTCGCATTTACATAATGCTACCTAATTTTATAAGGTTGCATTAAATGCAACCTCATTACAATTGAAATTTCTGTTGGAGCCGTTCTACTATCTGAATTCCGGTGAAAATTTTCTATTGGAGCCGTCCTACTGTCTGAATTTTGGTGAAAAACGGTACCATTTTCTGGAATTTCCGCCGCCTTTGATTAATACTCCACAAAATGAGAATTCCTCCCTTCACCTACTCCGTATATTACATGAAGTTGTGGCAGAAGTCAAAGTCATTAATGGAAAAGATTTGGGAATCATGTCATGGTGAAAGAGGGAAGGCGTGTGCGTCTCATCTCATGGCTATATAAAGTGAAGACCCCTCCACCATTTGTTCTCCTGTAAAGCAAAACACTGCAGTCCGATCGTGTTCATGGCATCTCATCAAATCCTCATAGAGCTGAGTTTTGTTGATGATATGCCATGAACAGCGACCAGTTTGCAGCAAGTTTTCATTGACAGCAGGGAGCTGATGAAGAGAAGCCAACCGATCGTGATCGGGGCATCTCATCAGTCTTGGTTCTTCATATGATTAGTGTAAGTGCTGATGATGATATTCCACGAGAAACGATCAGTTTGTAGGAAATTTTCATAATCAATCCGAGCAACCACTGGTTTTTCATTTTTGTTTCTTTACCATACTCCATTCTTGACGCTGATGAGTATTTAGATTTGCACTGTTTTTTATTCTTTCTTTCCCTGTTTCTTGTTTTGCCTTCTTTCTGCACAGAATTGGGTTATTAGAGGAAATTTTTGCCAGAAGGACTGCAAAAGGCTTCAAGAGGTTGATGAAGAGATCAATTTAGGACCTTCAAGTAGAGTGGAAAAGATCAGAAGAAGTCATGGTTCATGGGTTTCTCTTCAAATGAGGATTAGAGTTTTAGCCTTAAAATTTGTTACTTTGCTTGAAGTTAGAGAATTTTCATTTTTTTTCCCTTTTACCTTCCGAATCGATTTTTACTTGTGAATGTCGGACTCATATTACGTGAAAGTGTATACACAAGTGAAATATTTTTGAAAAGAAGGAATATCATAGTGAATTCCTATCATCTATGACTCTAATCTACTTGGCTATATTGTTAATCAAGTAGTAGGGCAGAATCTCTATTTACAACCTTCCAAAATCTAGCTCAAAGGGGAACCTTAGGTCGTTATAGTCAAACTATATTATTTATAAAAAAATAAAAATATATGGCTTAGAATAGCAAATTAACCTGATAATAGTAATAATATGGCTTAGTATAGCAAATTAACCTGATAATAGTAACAATAAAAAATAATCTAAGAAAAATTACGGTCAAAATCCAACTTTTACATATGCTAACTTTCGTAATAACTTGATGTATATTATTATATATAAACATTCATGATTTTTTTCACATATATACTACTGTCAAACAAGTTGCATAATGTTTAAAGGAAATGAGCAAAAGGAAGACAAATGCAAGATATTGTTCTTGTGGGTTAATTCTGTAGTCACATTCAACTGTTTATAATAGTAAATTTTCTAGTAATTAGAAAGGAATTTGATTAAAAGTTTTATGATTTAGATTTCAGATTTGACATCCTTGCACTATTCGACACATTTCCATTGATTAATCGACCGTTATAAACTATATCTTTATTTTTAAATAAGGTTCACTTAAAATTAATTAATAAACACATGATTAATCATAAAGTTACTACCAAAAAAAAAAAAAAAATGAAAGCTAAAAAAAAACCTAAAAAGATCAGATAGATGAGCTATTGATTTTTCTTTTTTAACGAAATGTGTAGCTTTAATATTATGTAAATATGTCAACTTTTGTCTTCACCAATTCTGATTTAAAAAAAAAAGGAAATTCATGTTTCAAGATAATTAAAAGGAAATCTGGAAAATACATATATATTGATACAAAATTTCAAGAGATTATCAAGGGCTTAATTGATTGCCTAATTAAGTGGTATATCATATATGCTTTTGATTTTGCACCAAATATGGAAAATAATTTCACTTTTTTTTTCTTCACCTTATTCCACCCACCAAACTCCCATTCCAAATCAATCGCATTTCTTTCGTGTAGAAGAAGAAAATGATTCTTCAACTATGCTTTCTACAGAAAACTTTCCTGACTTGTGAAGATTCACGGAATCAGCCCATTAATGGCTTCAAAGATTTCATTATGTCATGCAAGACGCGTTGCCCCATTCCATGCTTATCGCATGCATCTTCCTCCTCGTCCCTATATAAGGAGCCCACTGCGGAACTCCAAGGCCATGGGAATTTGATTTGCAGAACACTACAATGTGATCGTGTTCCTGGCATCTCGTCAATCCTTACAAACAGATAGAAAGTGGGTTGCTGATGATATGCCAGGAACAGCGATCATATTGTGGGCAGTTTTTGGGCGGGGTTCATGAGTTTTGGGTAAGAAGTTACTGCAATCCGATGGTGTTCATGGCATCTCATCAGTATCTGATTCTTGTGAAAATTATGCCGATGATGATATGCCACGAACAACCATCAGTTTGCAGGGAGTTCAGTCATGATCAACCGCCAGTATTACTCTGTATTACAGTCTCAGAACACTAAGTTACTGCAATCCGATGGTGTTCATGGCATCTCATCATCATCTGATTCATCTTTTGAAGATTATGTTGGTGATATGCCAGGAACAACCATCAGTTTGCAGGGCTTTCACTCATGATATGCCAGTCTCATAACACTTGAGTTCCTGCAATCTGATGGTGTTCCTAGCATCTAATCAATATTTGATTCCTTTGAAAGTTATGTTGATGATATGTCAGGAACAACCATCAGTTTGCAGGGCTTTCACACATGAACAACCATCATCGTTACCAAGTATGCCAGTCTCAAACACAAGTTGCTGCAATCCGATGGTGTTCCTGGCATCTGATCAGTATCTGATTTTTTTGAAAATTGTACCATCAGTGTGCCGGGATTTCATTGAAGATGCCGATGTTAATTGGTTTCTTTACTCTTTTTTTCTAAGTTATTGTTGTGTTTTCTGTTGGATTCTTCGTTGCCATGCTCAATGTGGAGGAAATTGAATTTGCACATGTTTCTTTTTTGATATCTCTATCTGGCTTTCTGCAGTCTTGGCCAGCAGAGAACGATTCTGGTAAAGCAATGCGTCAGGATAGTTTCAGTAAAAAATACTCTAGCAGCGGATAAAAAAAATCTCTCTACTTTTGTTGTCCCCTTCTTTTTGGAGGTGTATTTTGGCTGATGTATAATTGCTGAGAAGAGCAAGTTTATTCCTGGGTGATCTGTATTATTGGATGTAGCTAGGCTAGAAGAATTGATATGCTTCCCTCTTTGTGCTCTTGCAACAGAAGTGGTATTCCTATGGTTTTTTAGTTGTCTGCAATCTCAGAAAATAAATTTTTTTATTTCCTCCACCATAACCATTGTTTTGTTCCTCTGCTTCATATATTTGGACTATGTCGTAACAGTTTTATAATCCATACTATGCATACAAGACTTACATGTACTGGTTTATATCTATTATACATAAAATCCATAGAATTTCATAATTCAAACAAGAAATTGAAAGTAACAAAATGATGGGACTAAATTCAAATGAAACAAGATTAATAGAATTGCCTTGTTCAAGGGGGAAGAAAACAACAGAAATAGAAGGTCCTTTTACAAGGGAGGAAGAGTACAATGGACTACATTGAGTCAGAAGAATCAGTCTGCGATACCAAATCGTTTCGGAATCAGAGTAAGTAACAGGGTACCACTCACTTGGGTTTGTCCATGAGATAAATCATGAACTCTGACTATTATGTCCTGTTTTTGAGTTGGGGAAAACAAAAAAAAAAAAAAAATGGATCGTTGAGTTAACCTTAGTATGAAAATACAATTGTCTGTACTTTGGTTTAACTACCTGGAAATGGAGACGCAGATGTGATTAGACAAAGAAGCCTGGAAGGGCTTGCAAAAGTTTCTTAATCTATCATAGCATTGACTTAGCAGAAAACAGTAAAGAATATTCCTGCGCTTGTGTAAACGTCTTCTGCACCAAATAATAAACTGTGACAGGAGTTGATTGATCCTTTTTAGTTGTTCTCTGCCAATCAGATGATATATAATATCAGAGAAGAAATAGACTACACCCAACTATTGAAAGCAAGTGCTACCCAAATTGCAGCCCCTTCCATTTATATGCTTGTAATTGTACTCCTTCACACCCCAAGACAAGAGTCCTTGTAGAAGCAACTTTTGAAGCAGTAGCACGGTTACCTTACAATTGAATTTCATTGCCAAAGACCCCATATCCCCAGAGATAAATGCTGTGAAATCATCTCCAGCCGGTACAGTGGAGTCAGTATGATCCTTCAGTAATAGTAGTCACCAGCTTATTGGTTTTGTCCCCTGGGGATGGTTCTTAGGTACTTCTTACTTCATTTGATATCCCAAAATCTGGATTTTCACCAGGGAAAAACCTCATTTCTAGGTTCTGAAAATTACAAGTTCTGTCTTCTGTTGCATTTACCACTGATCACCACAAGAACACATGCCACCTTTAAAATGATGATAGCGATTTACATCTCTGATGGTGATTTCCCTGTTGGTAATTTTCGAGATAAACTTTATTGCAACATGACAGTCCTCACAAACCTTAATGTTCTTTGTTATCAAGAGTTTGGTCCCTGGTGGCGTACTAATTATCCCGAATGCAATTGCTAGCCTTTCACTGTGACTGCAGATCATTCTAGTCTTTTCATCATCTTCAACATCGTGGAAAACGGGTGCAATATCAGGAACATAACCAGCCTGTACCATCAACCCACCTAATCTTTCTAGCTCTGCATATATCTCATCAGACATGGGATGTGACATATCTCCAGAAAGAAATGCATGGACTTTATTCTTCACCTCAATCCAACTACAAGCGGTGCTTTTCTTCACACCCCGTTCTGTCATTAATTTTCTCAGTTTTGCAACTCCTTCCCACTTCCCAGCTTGTGCATACATGTTTGATAGTATAACATAATTGCCTGCATCATCTGGTTCAAGTTCTATTAGCTTCTCTAATGCCAGCTCCCCCAACTCCAAATTTTTATGTACTTTACATGAGTTGAGCAAAGAACCCCAGACACCAGAATCTGGCATCGCTTTCATCTGCATTACAAGACTATAAGCCTGAGCCAATTGATTGAAATGGCCAAGGAGATCAATCATGCATGTATAATGTTGAACAGTTGGTTCAATATGATAATCTCTGGTCATCGAATCAAAAAAGCGGCGCCCCTCATCCAACAATGCTCCATGGTTACATGCTGATAGAACACCAACAAATGTAATATGATCTGGCTGAGCTACTTCAACCATCTGCTTAAATAAATAAAGTGCTTCATTAGCATGACCGTGCCTGGCATACCCATTAATCATAGCATTCCAAGAAACAACCCTCTTATCTACAAGTTGTTCAAACAAATCCCTTGCAACTTTCACAGAACCACATTTAGCATACATATCCACAAGTCCAGTTTTCACCTTGTCTTGTGATTCAAACCCAAGTCTCCAACTGTACCCATGAAGCTCCCTCCCTTTAGGAAGGGCTGCTGTATCAGCTGAAGCTGATATCACAGTCACTAAAGTTGGAACTGTAGGCCTCACACCAGCAAAAGCCATCTCACCACTTAATAATAAACACTCCTCTGCATGACCATTTTGGGAATAAGCAGTTAGCATTGAATTCCAAAGCGCAACATCCCTATCCAGAATCTTATCAAACACTTCTCGTGATCTCTCAACACAGCCACACTTTGCATACATATCAATAAGCGCAGCACCCACAAACTTATCCATTTCCCAGCGGGTTTCCACTGCCAGCATGTGTACATCCCTCCCTACTTTAACATCCGAGAGGGCAGAGCACGCTTTAAGGACAAAAGGGAACGTATAATTATCTGGCGCAAGTCCATGATCCAGCATCTTATAAAACAAAGAAATTGCAACCTTGTAAGGACCATTCCACGCATAGCCACGGATTAAAACGTTCCATAAGAATTTATTGTCTTTAGGAATTCTATCAAACAGATTATGAGCAATTGACAAATCGTTGCAATCACTATACAAATTGACAAGTTTTGTAGCTAAATTAATATCATTTGCTTGGCCAGTGACGTGAAGATGGGCATGGAGCTGCTTTCCAGGCTCAATGGCTCGTTGAGTGATGAAAGATTTGAGGAGGGACGCATAGTTTCGGGGAGGATACGTGGGGATTCTGCTTCGGTAATGGTTTTCTTCAAGAAGGGTGCCAGTAATGGTGGTGAAATTAAGAGGAGAAGAGATTAAGCAGCGAGGAAGAGGTGATCTTTTCATTCGCTTTGGCACCTGAAAAGATTTGAGCGCAGTTGCTATTGTTGCATCTGGGACTGGTGGAATTTTTGAAAAACAGTTGGACAAACCATTTGAATGCTAAAAGTTGGCCGTTAAGAAGTGTAAATCACAGTTTTAGTCCCTAATATTTTCTTTATATCTCAGTTTTACACAAAAAATATTACACGTCATGCATTTGAACCTAATATTTTTGTAACGTTGCAATTTTATGACCACAAAGTTTCATAGCGTTTCAACTTTATGATCCAAAATCGTAAACCAACAAAGGCAAAGAAGAAGAAGAAGATTATCAAAATATATCATGTGATACAAAAAAATGTTAATTATAAATTTTATACGAAATATTGAGATAAAAATAAGATGTTTTAGAAATTTTTAATATAAATATAAAATTTAATAATATACTAGGTTGATATCCATACGTTGCATGAGATAATTTCTATGATTTTTTCATTCTCCTAACATCCATTTGGATCAAAATGGAGTGTTGTTTGAATCCTTTTATCATTAATAGAAACAGTCTCACTTTCTGATTCATCTTTATGCTTAGACACGGCAACAATACATTCCCACTAACTAAATTATCTTCTTCATCAGCATTAGAACTAAACTGGGGGTGTAGAGATCGATCACGTCTTTCGCAGTAAATTACGAAGCAAATCAAATTCGACATCAATTTCTGTCATAAATGAACATGAAGGGAGGGCAATAAAGGGAAGACTAATGTTTTGAGTGGAAAATCATGTCTTCAACTAGAAATCTAGGAATTAAATTTGTATTTTTGATCTCTTTTAGCTTTTTAGCACGTTCTTCCAATCTGAAGGAAAATCCAGCTACACCAATCTTTTGCTGCCCTCCAAGAGTGGCATTTCTGCTTATAGAAACAAATGGGATGAATAATGCAATGCAAATAAAATAGACAGGGCAAAATGACGGGGAAAAAAACTGAAAACAGCCTGTTAAAGGTAAGAACAATACAATGAGGTAGTAAAGCGAGCATCATCATCCACTTTGGCTTTAATTGAGGATTGAATGAATTGAGGTTATTATAATTGGCTTTGGATTTTGGTTCACTAATTTGTAAGTATGACCAAATTAAAAAAGTAAGAATTATTTGAATACTTCTATTGCACAAATACCCCTTCTGTTCCCTCCCTTAGAATTATCACTGAGAATCATCAGACATAGTGATAGGAGTAACTTACTCATCAGACGTAGCCTTCTTTGTTGAACCATTAGTAGAAGCGGATTTTATAGACTGGATTCAGCAAACCAACACAAACATTAAAAACATTATGCAGACAAAACATTAGTAGTGCATGGATGTTCATACTGTCAGCAATCAAAATGTTTCGTTACCATACATACCTCTTTATTGCTTTTAGGAGCTTCCACTATTCACACAAATTGAAGAGGGCTCAATCTAAAGAGCTAAAAAAGATACGAACAAAGAAAAATTAATAACCATTCCTAATCTAATATGACTTTCACAAATTATGAATTTCAAGAAAGCTTTATTTATTTATTTATTTATTGGGTGGTGGTAGGGGTGTGGTTGCGAAGGGGGTGTGATTATGTGCTTTCCAGAGTTCTAACGACAAAAAAATCTTCTCAAATATCTAGATTCCTAAAACTCTAGTGCTTTGAATCCCTAGAGACTTGCCCTGTACTAAAGCAAATTGCAGCAAGCATTAAAGAGGTAGACATCTGAATTATTATCAGAAGAACCATTCAAAACACACAAAACTATCAAATATTTAAATTTCAAACCTTTCTTGGACTTTAAGAGTTTCAACTTCGCTCAATCTTCAACTTCATCAAGTTAAACCTATAACCTATCTCACCACCCTCTTTTACTCCAAAAACCAAGTTAAAATCAACAACAATTAAATCCCCTTTCCCAAATAAATAAATAAACAAATAAATAATCCCATATGAGCCTTCCCAAGATCCAACTGAATCAATTCACCAGGTTCAGACTCTCACTAAAAAACATAGCTCCACAACTCTGTTATCAGATATAAACCGAGCAACCGCCAGCGAGAAACTGGAAGAGGAATGTTGAAGTATGCATCTTTTGCTGAAAAATTATTTAAGAATAAGTTAAATTTTGATTTTTAGTTATTTTACTGATTTTAAGCTATTCAGTTTTTCAATTTCCAGAATTTTCTGGATAGGATTTTAAGCAATTCAGCTTATCCTTTTTCTTGTATAAATATGGCATCATGTCAAATGAAAAGGGTGTGCTATTCCAGCCCCATTCTACTTGTATTTCTAGTACTTTTTGCCAACAAATTGGTATCAGAGCAATCTCTTGTTCTCAAGGGGCCTGTGAGAGAATTATCCATCCTTATTAGTTAAAATGGCTTCAAATTTTAATTCTTCACCTCCTTGGTTTTCTGGAGAGAACTATAACTCTTGAGCCATAAAGATGAAGGCTTATTTTACAAGCCTTTGACCTATGGGAGGTGGTGAAAATGATTTGGATCTACCACCATTACCAACTAACCCAATCTTATCTCAAATGAAATTTCATAATGAGGAGAAGTCCAAAAAATTCAAATCAAAATCCTGTATTTTCTCAGCTCTTTCAGAGAAAGTTTTCAAAAAAATACTGTCTTGTGAAACTTCAAAGAAAATTTGGAATCCATTTAGGCAGCAATACCAAGGTAATAACTAGGCCAGGATAATGAAAATATTGAATCTTAGAAGGGAGTTTGAGATTCAAAAAATGAAAGAATTTGATAATACCAAGGACCACGCAAATAAACTCAAAGTCATAGTTAACAAGATCAAATCGCTTGGGGAGGAGCTGACTGATAAGAGGATCCTGGAGAAAGTTCTTGTCAGTTTGTCGAAAGATTTGAGTAAAAAATATCTTTCCTTTAGGACTCAAGAGATTTTTCGTAGATCAACCTCATAGACTTAATTAATGTTTTGGAAGCACAGGAACAAAGAAGGGCCATTTGAGAAGAAGTAGTGGTAGAAGGTGCATTTCAAGTTAAAGCAAAAGAAAATGTACAATCTAGCAGTTTTGGCAAAAAGCAGAATAGAGATTAGAGAAGTAAGAAAAGAGTTTTAAACAATAAAAATGGAGGAAACAAAGGGAAATTTTCCCCATGTCTACACTGCAAAAGGATTTCACATTCTCAAAAATATTACTGGTACAAACTTGATATTCAATGCAGGTTATATAAATAAATAGGACATGTGGATAAGGTATGCAAGAACAAGAACCAAAGTCACCAAACCCAAGCTATAGAAAACCAACAGGAGCAGGAGGAGTAGTTGTTTGTTGCAACCTGTTTTGCAACTAACAAAAGTAGTGATACATGGCTCATTGACAGTGGTTGCAATCACCACATGACTTTCGATGAGAGTATGTTTAAGCATGTAGATAAGACATTCATCTCAAAAGTTAGAATCGGTAATGGAGATTCTTTAGAAGTCAAAGAAAGAGGAGTTGTAGTAGTTGAGACTCTGAAAAATACTAAATTCATTTCAAATGTGTTATATGTACCTCAAACTGATCAGAATCTTTTAAGTATGGGATAGCTACTAGAAAAGAATTAATCTGTATTTTTCAAAGATAACACATACATGATATATGATTCTATTGGCTGTGAGTTGTTGTCTGTAAAGATGAAAGATAAATGCTTCTCCTTAGATTGGAAACATATTGGTTGTGCATATTCTGGTTCAGTTGATGAATTAGAACTTTGGCATAAAAGGTTGTGGCATTTTCATTATTCCGCATTGCAGTTTTGGCAAAGAAAGTAGCTTGTGCAAGACATGCCAGTAATTTCTCCTAAATCTAAACTTTGTGAAGTTTACCAACCTAGAAAGTAATCCAGACTACCATTTCCATGCTAACAAAACTTGGAGAGCAAGTGAAATGCTTCAGTTTGTCTATACGGATATTTGTGGTCTAATAAAGACCCTTTCTTTTAATGGTAGCAATATTACATTTCTTTCATAGATGATTTTAGCATAATGTATTAGGTTTATTTTATAAATCAAAATTTGAAATTGCTGATATTTTTTTGGAAATTTAAGAATTGGATTAAATCAATGTGGTCTGAATGTGAAGATGGTTAGATCAAACAATAGGACTGAATACACATCTGGAAAGTTTAACAAATTCTGTGAAGATGCAAGCATTGAACATCAATTTTCAACAACTTGTACTCCTTAGAAAAATGGAGTAAATGAAAGGAAAAATAGAACAATTATGGAGATGTCCAGGTGTTTGTTGTTTGAGAAGAAAATGCCTTAAGAGTTCTGGGTTGATGTTGTCAATACTTCAGTCTATTTACTGAATAGACTTCCAACAAAAACTCTAAAGGGGAAGATACCATTTGAGGCTTGGTATGGTTACACACTTTCTCTGCAAAATCTGAAGGTGTTGGTAGTTTGTGCTACGCACATATTATAAATACCCAACCCAAATTGAATTGGTGGGTTTTGTATTTTTGACCAGCCCATATTGTGATTTTATTTTTTTTGTGGCCCATGAGATAAACCATAGTCCTTGGGGTTATGGGAGTTTTAGTTAAATTGAAGGATGTATCTGTTATTTAGTTTTTATGAGGGTTTAACATGATTCTTTATCTAAACGACGTTCTTTAGTTCCTGTCATCAATTGCATAGAACGATCATTCAAGGATTCTAGACTCTAGGGGAGAAAGCTTTAAATTCTTCCAATCCTGAAGGTGAGTTCTACGAATTTTGATTACTGATTCAGTTAGAGAATGATGATTAGATGTTAGGAGGTTCTCTTCCTCTTTTTTTTCTGAGATTCTAGAATATAGGTTTAATTGATTCATTGGGGTTAGTTCATTTAATTGATTTCAGTGTTGTTATGGTTTGATGTTAGAGAGCGATTGTATTAAATAATTGGCTTGAATTAGGGATTTTAGTCTGACTTCTGAGATAAGTGGTTCTGACATCTTCTGTTTTAAAAAAAAACTAAGAAATTTATTTTCTATATAAATTTGGAATTGAATTTGATTATTTTGTTTGGCTTTGAATAATATGATTATGTGTGTTGTGTGTGATATGTGTGTAATAGCTTATGGGTCTAGGGGAAGGGGAAGAAGAACATGTTCTAAAATATATGTATGTGACTTAAATTCCTTTCTATAACACCCCAATAATAGGTAACCTGATAGGGTTGGGAATGTCACTCTATCCTTAAGATCAAGGGCCTTTATAACTAGGCAAGAGTATAAGAAACTTAAAATTACGATCCTTCTAGTCTATTACAAATGTCTCGGAAATGAAACTCTAAAGTGTACAAAATACAATCAACAACTCCAAGTAAAAGTAGCAAAGCAATATCAATTCTTGTCTCTAATAATTTCCCACCTTGGATCTAGTATCTCTTGAAACATGACATAGAAATCATGTGAGAAAGAATTTCTCAATAAGTCCTGTATGTGCACATGAAGAATTTTATAATGTTTCATGATGCAATTTGCAAAGACATTAGAAGTAAAATATTTGCAAGTCATAAATCAGAGTATAACCATTGAGTCGTCTCAATTCTTAATATTTCATAAATCAGTACAATTGAATTTAGGAGATCAAAATTTTGCAAAGCTATAAAGTCAAACCACTCAAAAGTAAATACAATCCATTCATCATAAATTGAAAAAGGGTCATAAACCCTGCATCGATCATGATCAACCACTATGAAACCCTACATCAGAGTGAAGTGAGTTATTAGTCCATTGGGTAGGATTCTCTTCCCTTTCCTACCTAAACTTACCGGTCGTTTATTTTTGGATATTAGTGTCATCATGACTGGATGTTAAAGCAGACTGGCCTGACTTGCTAGTACTAGCGCCTCTTTCTAATATAGTTCATCTCTCGAAGGCAGCCGCTTATTGGGAGAGTAACCATAATTCTCAAAAAATAGTATTAAAAGCCTACCCTAATTGAGTACTCAATACTCTATTACCCAATTTAGAGTGCATACAAGTAATTCATTAGAACTGCAAATTTGCTCAAACATGGAAATGTAAATTGTGTTCGAAAATGATTTTAAAAGGATATTGCATCTTTTAAAACATTTGCTTGATTAGAATAGGGTTTAGTGTACAAAGAAGTGGTTTAACTATGTTTGATCAACAAGTTTGCATTTTTGAGATAATATCACATAGAAAAATTTGACTTACAAATTTGTGTAGCATTTATCAAAAGAAGTTATATAAGGACTTACTTGTCGAAATCACTTGGTAAAGTGAACTACTGGATTGCAGGGGTTTGATGTACAATTTGGCCTAATAAGAAATTAAAAGTGTGAATCACAACCTAACTTTCTCATAAGATTTGAAGTATAATAAGTCTCAACAAACATCACCCACAACCCCTATGCATCAACTTCAACCATCTAGTATCATATTCGTAATATATTATTTATCCATATGAGTGATATAGGCCTCACTAATAACCATATAGTTAAGCAAATAAATAAATATTGCCTAATGAATAACCTATAAATAATATTAAATGATAAATAAAAGGTACATGAGTAAGTAAATACACAATAGTGAATTAGTAGTAATAATAGTAATTGACTAAATAAATTAATCAGTAATAATTACTAATTCATGATTTCTTTACATATTAGTAAGTAAAATGGTAAATAAATTAATGACCGAGTAGGTATATGTTGGGATGTATGCCTTCTTAGATTATGTTTCTGATGTAATTTTTGAATTGTATTAATAAAAATTTTATTCTTAGAAATTATTTGTGAATTCTTCTTTACTTTTGTGCACAATTTTATTGAAAAAGACCCATTATATTTAAATAAATGGTTCATATGAATGGAGATTTTTCACAATAAGGTATGAACCATGGGTTATTTAACACATAAACTATTGTTCTTAACCGAATTATGAGAATGAGAATCTCATCATGGTAAGGTTATTATGTTACAAATTTTGAATAAGGAATGACTTACTTTTAACCAATAAGTAGTCTTCTCATTTCATAACACAAGAGTATTTCGAATACGTAGAATTGGACCTGTAGTAGTAATTTCTAAAAGTATTATGTGGTAAAAACTTAGACTACAACCGCTACAGCGTAGATTTGTACTCTATAACTTGAGTATAAGTTGATGGTCTAACGTAGCTGGAAGTGTATGCTTTGATGTACTATAGTTGAGGTTCTTTTGTAAGACCAATGTACTTGTATGTTGGGTATATATAACTAGTTGTTAAGACAGACTTGTACAAGATAGCTTCTATACTATATCGCCTATTGTGGTTGTCCGAATGATCTAATTATCCAGGGCCCTAGAGAACATGACTTGGATATTTGCTTTAAGATAACTCTCTTGGAAAGCAAAAATATTCCAAGAAGTCATGGATCATTGAACTAGAAGCCTAAGAATGGTAGATATTTTTTAGAGAGATGTTAGTACACTTTTTCCTCTTTAAATACGTGGCGATACGTAGAGGGGTATTTTCGTCATTTCACCTGTAGATCGGAGACATAACTAACGCAGCATTATTCTTGGGATCAATATTTTCTTATGGTGATATTAGAAAATATTTAAAATATAAAATACAACAATTTATATAGTAGAGATATTTTGGTCATTTTAGTAGCCAAGGCAATGTCTCTTTTTGGTTCTCAAAATAACCCATAAGCCCTAATTAATTTTGGGTCGAGAAAATGGTCGCAGTTAAAAAGGATTTTATTTTATTCAAAAAAATTAATTTATTATTGGACTGAAATGAAATAAAAAAATGAGAGAAATTAAATTAAATTTATTATCTGATTTAATTATTTAATTAATTATTTAAGGCCTAAACTTAGATTGAATAATTAAAAAATTAACTTGGGCCGAAACTAGATAAAAATGCTTAAATAATTATTTTGATTTATTTGGACTCATTAATTATTTGTTGAGTTATTTTTATAGAACTAAAAAATAAATAATTAATATTTATTATTTTGGGCTCATTGGGCCCAAGAAAAATAATAAAAATATTTATGGCTCAATTGCCTAAACCAAAGGATTTTTTTCTATTCACGAGATAGAAGAGCTTAGGTTAAGCCAACCTCTTCTGTTGATAACTTTCAGGTGTTTTGAAATATCAAAACCCCAGTGTTATGTTATTTGAGATAGGGAAGCCGTGTTTCATTCATTCACAGAAGACACACGACAAAGAGGAAAAAAAACGCAGAAGCTTTTCTTCTTCTCTCTCTCTTGTTCTTCTTTTTTTCCTTAATCTTCTTGATTTTGCTAATCCATAGCAAAGAATCAAGAAGCTTTGAGACTATGATTTTCCTCGTCTAAGTTGTGTCACCAACAAGTATTAGGCGGTGGAATATTTTGAGTTCACAAGAAGTTTCGGCGTTCATGCAAACGAGACGAAGGAGGCGGATTGAAGGTTTTTAACCGGAGGCATCAACAAGTGAAGTAGCTACCCTTGTGGTTCAATCAATCTCTTCACAGCCAAAGAAAATAATAACGCACCGAGGTATATAAATTTTTAAAGTTCTTTCGCTGTGTTCTCTGTGTTATGTGTTTTGGCTTCTATTTGTTTTTCTGGGCATGCATGGCTTTCTGTTGTTTTCTTGCTTCAGTATATACAATAGATATTAGTAAGTGCAAATAATAATTAAAGAGATCTATCAATCAATATCAATTAGTATTTAATTAATATCTAGTAAATGGTGGATAACCATTTTTGTGTATGCCTAACAGTATTAAATATTGAACAATACTTTTAGTACCATATTTAAATAGGTGAATAAATATTTCAATGAATTAGTTAATAAACAACTAATTAATAAAGTAAATGAATTAAATAATTAATTGAGTATGTAAGTATATGATTTCTTACTTTAATAAAATATTGTTGATAATAAATATTTAAATAAATTTATTAACTTGTATTAGATTGTACTACAAAGATTAAAATAGAGACATAATTCTAATAATCACTTTACTTGAACATATTGGTAAGAAATGGTCATCAGTAAAAGAGCTGATAGATATAAGGAAATTTAATCTCAAAGGGAAAAGCATCAACCCTCAATGCAATTAGACTGCATAAGTTAATCAATTATGCCACCCTTCATATAATTATAATAAATCCATACAAGATTAAAAGAATCAAGCATCAAAATTACCATGGAATCACAACCACAAACAATATGCTAACAACCGAACTATTTCTCCTACTCACAAAGTCAATCCTGTTGAAATATATGCCATCTAGAATAAATTATCTGATGTAATTATCGAATTTATTAATAAAAGAATTTATTCTCAAAATTTGTTTGTGAATTTACATTTTATTTGTGCACAATTTTTGTTTGGAAAGGACCCATTGTGTTTAAGTAAGTGATCCATGTAAATGGTAGTCTTTCACAGTAAGGTATGGATCACGAGTTACTTAACACATAAATGTTTGTTTTTAACTGATTGATGAGAATGAAAATCTTATCATGTATAAGTTATCGTGTTTTGAATTCCAAATAGGGAATGGCTTACCTGTAGTCAGTAAATAGTCAACTCACTTCATAGCATAAGCGTATTTCGAATACGTAGAACATGATCTGTAATAGTGGTTTCTAAAAGTACTATTTAAAAGAAACCCAGACTATTACTGCTATAATGTTGACTAATATTCTACCGTTTGAGTATGAGTTGGGAGTCTGACGAAGCTAGAAGCATATAATTTGATATACTGTAATTGAGGTTCTTTCGTAGAACTAATATACTTGTATGTTGAATATATGTAATTAGTTAGTTAAAATAGATTTGTACAAGATAGTTTCTACGCTATATCGCCCATTGTGACTGTTCAAATGATCTAATTATTCAGGGTCCTAGGGAACATGACTTGGATGTTTACTTTAGGTTAGCTCATTTGAAAAGTGGAAATATTTCAGGAGTCGTGGATCATTGGACTAGATGTTTAAGGATGGTAAATATCTATTAGAGAGGTATTAGTACACTCTTCCTCTCTAATTGCACGACGATACGTAGAGGGGTATTTTAGTCATTACACCTGTAGGTCGAAGACTTTGCTAACGCAGCATTGTTCTTGGAGTCAATATTTCCTTATGGTGATATTATGAAATGTTTAAAATGCAAAATACAGCTATTTATATAGCAGAGGTATTTTGGTCATTTTAGTAGCCAATGCGATATGTCTTTTAGTCCCTGGAATGACCCTTAAGTCATGAAGGATTTGGGTTAAAGAATTGGTCTTGATAATTATGGACTTTTATTTTATTAGTCTAATTTATTATTAGACTAGAATAAAATAAAATATTCAAGAGAGAGTACTTATTTTATCTAGTTTAAATGGTTAATTAATTATTCAATGCCCAAGACTCAGATTGAATAATTAAAAAATTAATCTGGAACTAGATAAAATATATAATTTTTTTTTGGGTCTATTTGGGCTTGCTACTATTTATTGACTGTTTAATAAAGTTTAGAAAATAAATAATTGAGATTTATTATTTATGGGTGTCTAAGTCCAAGGATAAATAATTTTATCTGGCCCAATGAATTAGATCAAGGTAAAATAAAATTTATAAAAAAGAAAAAATTAATTAATTATTAATTTAATTAATTAATAATTAATTAATTAAAGAAACAACACGGGTTCACGTGTAGGATAACAGAAAGTATGGAAGCTTTCTGTTTACACGCACAATGTGTTCTCTCTCGGGCATCTAATTTGAATAATTGAAATGGGTCTTCATAGTGAGGTGAGGGTTGGCTTTTTCAATTGCAATCAAACAGCATCACAGTAAACCAATTTCAGGCGAAGGCTTCGTCTGTGAAGAATTTACAGAAACCAAACTCATACCAAAACCTTCAAAGTTGATCAAAACCAAAACTTCAAACCTTCACTGGCTGTGCTATGGGCACCATTTCGGAAGATTGAAAGCTTTGCGTAGATGAGACGTAGTAGACATTTGCAAGGACGTGAGCCACTAACCTTGAATAACCTTATACAGACATCTACACTAGTCCGAAAAAAGTCACTTAATCACAGAGGTAAAATTTTTATTTTCATAACATGCTTTCATTTTCATTATTTTTGTCATTTTAAGCCTTCAATTGATATCAAAGCTATGGTTTGGCAAATGTAGGACGCATGTTAGGCTTAACTAAAATAAGAAAATATTTGTTTTGGTTGAAATCTGTGATCTTTCGTTTTTACTGGTATGGGTAGTTTCACTGTAAATTTCGCTAGTGGAAGTATAGGAACAATGTATTTTAATTATTTTCAAAGATTTCGTGTAAGCTTAGTATTTTTTTAAGGGCATAGGCGGTTGTTTAGATGATTTTTGAGTGAAAATGAAAGAAAAATCAGAATCTGGATGCACAGGTGCATTTTGGAGAAGATGAGCCGAGTTGCCGAGCTGCATCTTCATGTGAGAAGAGCCGCAAGCCTTGCATGGCTTGCTCCTGGCGAGAAAGGCTTCCTCGCTGAAGCCTCAGCTTTGGCTTCCGCAAGGAAGCAATTCTCCAATTTGCAGATTGCCACAATCAACAGCAAGGGGTGATCTAGTGTGGCGAATGCATGGACTCGATCGAATTTATTATTTTTTTATTTTTGGTCCCATACTAGGCGAAGTTATTTTTATTGCAATAGTTAATATTCTTTTAATATTTTGCATGAAAAATAATAGTAAAGGAAATTTTAAGATTAAACAAGACCATTAATTAATTAATGTGTTTAATTTTATTATCTGGACACTTAAGTTAAAAGAATAGAAAAGCATGAAAACATTTACAATTTTCTAGCATGTTTATTTCTTTTTGTACCCTATGTGCATGTTTTCTCAAAGACCAAAGTCTTTGGGATTTTTTGACAAAGAAAAATATTTTTCTTAAATTTAATGGTTAATTTTAATTCGACAAAAATTAATTCTTGGATATTTTTTCAAAAGATTTTATCCTTGACATAGAAACTATATTGAATTTAAATATTTTTATGAATTAAAATAGAAAACAATTTTGATTGAATTTTAATAAGAGAAATTGTTTTTGTCAAAAACTTGATATCAAAATCTATTGAAATTTTTTTGAAATTATTAAGTTTATTAACTTAAATAAAATTAATCCATGAAAAAAATTCTCAAAGGATATAAACCTAGACATAGAAATTTTTATGGGTTTAGATATTTTATTTTAAGTTAAAAGAAAATTTAATTGAAATTTTCAAAATATATTTTCCAAGAAAAACCCTTATTTTAAAATACTAAATGGGAGAGGGTTTCTAACGGCCCCACGGCTTCCATCACGATTCTCATTAGAGATCGTGAGTCCCCTCGTGTCACCCTAGGAGTGAAGTCGTATAAGATGGGGATACTACAAGAATCTAGAACTAATAGATGGATGTAATTAATAACCCGAGACACGTGATATGATCGGCTAACCTACGTTGGAGGTTATAGTGCAGGGAATGTCCATAGGAAATGAGACGAAACGGTCATCCCACGATGGAGTTATCTTTTAGATCATTACCTAAAAGGGAAATTAATTTGTGGTGGTTAATATACTTAGCTTAGAAAACTGTTAATCTTCCCAAGAAGTTATGTCAGGTTTTCTAAGAGCCAAATTAATCATATTAAAGATAATAGTGATAAGGTTAACTATTATCGGATTTAATATGAGAATAAAGTCACAAATTATTTTATTTTTTCACAAACTGATTTTTTTTTTTATTTTCGATATTCAGAAATAGTTGGTGAAAGTTCTTTTAATCCTTTGGCCGTTATTTTCCGTGAGAATAAGCTAACGGGATCAAACTATATGGACTGAAAAAGGAACTTGGATATAATGCTCACTGCTGAGGGATATAAGTATGTCCTTTTTGAAATTACTCTATTATTGGGAAGGGTTCTACCACGGAGGAGCATGAGGCTGAAAAAGTATGGAAGAAGGCCAATGAAATGGCTCGGTGCTACATGTTGGCCTCCATGTCGAATGTGCTTCAGTCAAAACATGAGCACATGGCCACTGCATACGATATTAGCCAATTATTAGCCACGATATTTGCTAACAAGAGTTGGCCCGCAAGGCAAGAGGCTCTTAGGACCATCATAAACACTAAGATGGCTGAGAAAATATCAGTCAGGGAGCATATACTCAAAATGATTGCTACTTTCGAGAAAGAGAAAATCTTAAGGGCTATTTTTGACTCCGAGAGCCAAGTGGATATGGTTCTCGAATCTCTACTGGGCTCTTTTACTCAGTTTAAGTTGAACCACAACAAGAACAAATTAAACATGACTTTAACTGAGTTGATGAAAGAGCTCCAGGTGGCGGAGAAGGTCATGAAGCCACAGTCTCAGGCTATGATTGTTAGGAATTTTTCTTCTAGAACTAGGCCTAAGCCCAGGAAGCTCAAAAAGAAAAAGGAAAATGCCCAGGCCCAATCCAAGAACCACCATAACAAACCTAAAGGCAAATGCTTCAAATGCGGGCAGAAGAGACACTGAAAAAAAGAATATCCAGAACTCCAAGCCAAGAAAAACCCTATAGGTATTGTTCTCTATCTAGAGTCTATTCAATGGTTGGATCAACTTGCACTTGAATTGTTGATTCTGGTACCACTGATCATATTTGTAACTCCTTGCAAGGGTTTAGCAAGATAAGAAGACTCCAGAAGGGCGAGCATGGACTACGAATAGGAAATAGAGCACGAGTATGGGCCCTTGCAGTGGGAGAGTTAGATTTTGTTTTTTATTATAATAAAGTAATTGTATTAAATGATATTTTATATGTATCCAATTTCAGACAGAATTTGATTTCAGTTACTAATAAATTATGAATATTATGTTTCTTTCCATTCTGGTATTACTATCAGTAGAAATGGATAAGTTTTATGTACATGGCACATGTATGAAAATTTATTCTTTTTAAATCCTACAAACAATCAAATAAATAACGCTCAATCTGAACCTTTAAATAAGAAAAGAAATACCAATTTCAATGACTCATATCTTTGGCATCTAAGGTTGGGCCATATTAACTCAACTAGGATTCAGAGGTTAATCCATAATGGGCTTTTGGGCTTATTAAGATTGAAAAGTTTACCTTGGTGTCAATCCTGCCTTATAGGAAAAATGACCAAAAGGTCGTTCACCCAAAAGGTTGATATAGTCAATGAGATATTGTGTCTTGTTCATATTGATGTGTGTGGTCCTTTGTCTACTCAATTTAGAGGGGACTTTGAGTACTTCATCACTTTCACGGATGATTGTACAAGGTTTGGTTATGTCTATCTGATGAGGCGCAAGTCTGACTCTTTTGACAAGTTCAAAGAGTTTAAGGTTGAAGTGGAGCGTCAGACAGATAAACTGATCAAAACCTTACGATCGAATCATGGTGGAGAATACCTCATCGGAGAGTTTAAGGATTACATGGTACATCATAAAATAGTATCCCAACTCTCTACGCCAGGAACACCCCAACAAAATGGAGTAGCTGAGAAAATGAACAGGACATTAATGAAAATTATTCAAAGTATTATGTCGCATGCTACTCTTCCGATCTCTTTTTGAGAATATGCCTTGGAAACAGCAGCATATATTCTAAACTTTGTGCATTCTAAGTCAGTACTTAGGATACCCTATGAGATGTGGACTAAGCATAAGCCAAGTCTAAATCATTTCAGGATATTGGGTTATTCAGTTTATGTACTGATCAAGAGAGATAAGTTAGAACTAAGATCAGAATTATGCTACTTTGTTGGGTATTCAAAAGGGATAAAAGGGGGTTACTTTTATCATCCCAAGGAGCAGAAAGTACTGGTAAGGAATAATGTTAGATACCTAGAGGATGATCAAAGTACTTCCACTAAAGGTTTAACAAGGTTGGAACTCAATGAGAAGTTATATTTGGAATCAACTTCTTCAGACCCGATTATGGAACAAGAAGAGGTACAGCCTCAAGAACCTGTACAAATGGAGCTTCATCATAGTGGGAGGATATCTAGAGTTCCAGAAAGATGGACAGGAGAGGCTTTCGAACTGTTCTCTGACCATCATGAACAAGATCCCACTAGATACGAAGAAGCTATTAGTGATGCCGATCTATGGCATGAAGTAATGAAAATCGAGGTTGAGTTTATGTACTTCAATCAGGTTTGGGATCTTGTAATTTCACCTGAAGGGATAAAATCCATTGGGTGTAAGTGGTTATACAAGAGGAAGAGAGGAGCGGATGGGAAGGTGGAAACCTTCAAAGTTAGGTTTGTGGTGAAAGGGTATACTCAGAAAGAGAGAATTGATTATGATGAAACCTTTTCCCCGGTAACCATGTTTAAGTCCATTCGTACCTTCCTTGCCATTGCATGTCATTACGACTATGAGATATGACAAATAGATATTAAGACGGCATTTTTTAATGGCCATCTTAATGAAGACATCTATATGCCAACTAGAATGTTTTATTGCTAAAGGTCAGAAACATATGGTTTACAAGTTTAAAAAGTCCATTCATGGACTTAAGTAAGCATCTAGTGTTAGAATTCGTGGACTCCTAAACGCGAAAAATATCCACGAATCCCTCCCGAGGACCCAAGTAAACGATTAAGAAGATCTAAGATTTAAGAATTACCTCTGGTTGCTGTAATCGAAATCCTTCGATTCTGATTGCGCTGTTGTACGTTCAACCCGAACAATCACCAGACGCTACAGTATGCGAACGACCTCTATCGAACACACACCGCGAACTCACTCGATACCCGGGGAGTGCTAGCGCCTAGGGTTTGAGAGGTTTCTTTCCTTTTTGGTAGAGAATGACACGAATGTTCTCAACCGAAAAATTGGACTATTGAAAAGACGGCTAGGGTTTTCTTAAAAACCCTCGAACCTCTTAGAGTCCAACCCTAATAATATCTTATCATATTCTAATTTAAATTCAAATTAAATTAAAATTGATATGATAAGATTCTGCCATTATCTCGGTAATTTAACTAATTAATTTACCGAGTCAGATTCTTATAATCCGGATATCATCCAGATTCATCGAACCTGGTCACCAGAAAAATAACCTAACAAGTTCGCTTATTGTGTGACCCTATAGGTTCATTTAACACTGGCAGTGTGCCTAAATCATATTTAAATGGCCCACAAGTTATAAGCGGTTTCTAGCAAAACATTATAACTATCCAGGTTAAATGAAGATCGGCGATCTCTTTGAATCAAACCATAATTTTATATTTAGTCCTTTTGTCACACGATATCCAGATTAAGCATAAGGCACGGAGCATGTCATCCTTATTAAGCTTAATCAATTATTTCTTGATTTCATAGTAGACTGTTCAAACAAATGATATCAATATCTTAGATTGATATATTTGAGCACGACCATGCATTTTTAACAGTCTAACTTATCAAGGGGCCCATGGATATCTCTCCCATAACTGAGAGGGACAAATTCCTTCACAATCAATCATATTCCTCTCCTTGATTTGTTCTATATCCAACAGTAGTCTAATTTATTATTTGGTTAAAGACAACTTTAGACAATGTCAAAATATAGAATTTATCAAGTAGGAAACTATGATGAATTTAGGTCGAAGGACTTTCAATATTATTATGGCTAGAAAGTACTTATGACATATTCCATGAAGTACTCTCACAGTGGGTCATGTCCAATACAATGTTCTCTAACATTTATTTATGTCTTGACTCGATATCACAAATATCCATGGCCAGTAAAACATAGCCATCAAGTCACAAACATACTAATCTTAATTTATTATTATTCCAATAATAATAATCGATCAGGGACAGTTTTAGAATACTCATTGTATTCATTGTAGGGTTTTACTATCAAGTCACGTACTTGATAACTAACAAAACAAAACTCACTATTCATGAAAAGGAAAGCCTCATATTATTATATAAAACATAATGACAATTGTATAAGTACAAATTGACTCTAGGGCATATCCCCAATATCTAGAACATGGAACATTCGTTTTGACGAGACTGTAAAGTCTTACAGTTTCATTCAAAACGAGGATGAACCATGTGTGTACAGAAATTGGAAGGTATAAATATGATTTTTCTTGTCCTATATGTAGATGACATTCTACTCATTGGGGATGATATAGGGACATTGTCATCTACTAAGGTTTGGCTGTCTAATCAATTTAGTATGAAGGACTTAGGAGAAGCGAGTTACATTTTCGAGATTAAGCTTCTTAGAAATATGAAGTAAAGAATGTTAGGATTATCCCAAGCGATATACATTGAGCTCTAATCCCTTGCAGATATGGGTTATCTTTTTGTTCTAAGGATTATCTTAAGTCCTAAGAGAACAAAAGCTAGGATGAGTAGGATTCCCTACTCTTCGGCTGTGGAAAGTCTCATGTAGCAATGGCCAGTATGCTGGCTCGACGGGCCGAACCGGCCACTGTACACCGGGCCGGGCCTAGGTCCCGGTCCGGTCTGAGTCAGGGGTAGAAACCCTTGGGAGGCCACGGGCCGACCCACCTGGGCCCACAGCCCAGCGGGCTGGCTCGCATAAGAGAGCTGTTCCCCAATGGCTCTCTCATTTTTTTATTACATTTCAGCCCTAAAAACGACTGAAATATTTTTTTTTTTTACATTTTAGTCTCTAACGGTTATATTCTCCATTCTAATTCCCAAAACTCTATAAATACCCTCCAATTCAACCTAAAACTCATCAATCACTCTCCAATTCTCTCAATCTATCTTATTTTCATTCATCTTTCTCTCATAATCCTCAATTTTTTTCATTTTCTCTACAAAAAGTATTAGAATAGAATTTATTTTTGTGTTATACTTTTTCAATTCTTCAAAAAAGTTTTCATATTTTGGAAGATTATTGAGCGGCGGAATAGTGGATACAAGAAGTAAAAAGCTCCAAAAAGTATTGTTATTCTTAGTCATCAACTAGTTAGTATTTCTTAATCTTACATTCTTATTTTTTTGCTTTATTAATTGTTTATTTATTTAATGTTTAAGTTAATTTGTTATTTATATTTTTCAATTCTCTTATTTCATTATTTGTTAATACTTTATTTTTTTGAACTTTTATTTGAATTTTGATTGCTTGTTTTTTTTTTTTTAAATAATGGATCCAAATCAATATCATCATTTTTCTTCATCACAATCATCTGCACATTTTGATTTTAATATAGATCCAGCCTTAAATTTAATAAATAATGAAATAGGTAATGAAGATGGAGGTCCTGGTAGGCCTAGCATTAGTATTTCACAATCACAACCAACTCCAACTATTAATTCTAACAAATCTAATATAGGTGAGGATGATGTTGAAACAACGAATGTTATAGCTAAAGTAAAAACATCTATGGTTTGGAATTTTTTTGAAAAGGATAATGATAATGATAGGGCGACATAAAAAATTTGTAGGGTGGTATATACACATAAGAAGGGAGGAGGACAGGAACGTTAGTTAGACATATGAAAATGTCATATAATGATTAGTTAGAAAATCTACTTAAACAATAACAAATACATATTACATGAGGTCAAATTATTGGTAATTTTCAATATGATCATAGAAAAAATAGAAGTGGATTTGCTAAAATGATTGTTTAAACTAAATTACCATTTAATTTTGCAGAAAATCCACATTATGAACAATATATGTAAAATAATTGTCAACCAGTATGGAAAAGGATTCCTACAACAATGTTAAAAATGATATAATAAAGATATATAAAGAAATGAAAGAGTATCTAATTGCTATGTTTAATTCTTGTAATTGAAAATTTGCTCTTACTTATGATGGTTTGACTGCAATTACTAATGAGTCTTATCTGTGCATTACATGTCATTGGATAGATCATGATTGGTAAGTACAAAAAAGAATTATTTATTTTAAATTATTTGAATATCCTCGTGTAGGAAGTAGTATAGCTAGAATGATTACTCAAACATGTCGTGAATATAGGATTTTAAATAAAATTATTTCTATTTCTTTAGATAATGCTTCAAATAATAATTCCGCCATAGCAATTTTGAAAAATATTATAAATCTTATGTTAAATGGTATTTTATTTCATATTAGGTATGCTTGTCATATACTTAATTTATGTGTTAAGGAAGGATATAAATACATTGATGATATTGTTAATATAATTAGAAATGTTGTTTTATTTATTAAAACCTCCCCAACTAGACAACAGAATTTTAAGGTATTATGCTGAGAATAAGGTGTATCTTTTAAAAAAATTAGATTAGATTGTAAAATTAGATGGAACTCAACTTTAGATATGTTTGAAAGTGTGAAAGTGTTATACCTTTTCAAAACCAACTTATTGAATTTTGTAATAGTAATAATTTTCAACCTTTACTAACTGAAACTCATTTTGAAAATTGTATTGCACTTTCAACATTTTTATTTACTTTCAAAGAAGCCACTGAACTTTTATCGGGATCTTATTATCCCACTACTTATCATATTCTTTCAACACTTACTAAGGTAGCACATATTTTTTGTGAGTATATGGATCATTCCCAATATAGTTATTTTATGAGAAGTATGTTTGAAAAATATAAAAAATATTATGAAGATATTCCTATTTTATATTGTATGGCTTGTGTATAAATCTTCGAGTAAAAATGGCTGAATTTCATAGTACTATTGAATATTTATATGAAATATTATATTTTGATGAATCTCAAATACTTAGGCAATGTATGATAAAATATATTAAAAGATAAAACGGCTAAAACTCTATCTGATATGTATAATTTGTATAAGTTTGAATCTTCTTGTTCTAGTTCTCTTAATTTAAGTAGGCAAGCTTCATCATCATCTAGCAGTCACTTTCAACCACTACGAAAATTTATCTCTTCAATTTCATCAGTAATTAATCTATGAAGTATTATGAAACGTAAAAAAAAAATCGTTTACCACTTACAACGAGATGGCAATTTATGATATGTAGCTATTGGTAGAAAATGAGGATCAATATTTTGATATTTATGGTGGGTGGAAGGCTCATGTAAGTCAATACCCCATTTTATCTAAAATGACACGTGATTTTTTGGCACCACCAATCTTCACAGTGCCATCGGAAAGCGTCTTTAGTGAGAACGCTCGAACAATCAATGAAAGAAGATCTCGATTGGCTCCTCAAACTTTGGAAATGTTAATATGTTGTAGTAGTTAGTTTGCAACCGAAAATAGGACGGCTAATTCGTGGATTATTGATGATGACTCAGATGATGAATGGGGTGGGCCAAGTAGTTAATTTAGTATTCTTATAATTAGGAATTTATGATAAGTAATATTATATATTTAATTTTATTTTAAAGATATTTATTCTATTTTTAAATTTTAATTATTGTAATATTTTTAAGAGGTTTAGGCATCAAGTCCTCCTCTTATGTAATTTTTATTTTATTAATTAATAAAACAGGTAGGGGTCCAAGCTAAACCTCCCATGACTTCAAAGTGACTTTTTTATAATTTTAAAAAAAAATAGGTTATTTAAGAAATAATAAAAAAATTACAAAATAGTTGAATATCAAAATTTTTAATCGAATTAAGTAGAAGAAAAAAAAAAGAATAAGCCCACGGGCCAGCCCGCAGGCTTCACGGGCCAAGGGCTCGGGCCGTGTCGGTCCCAGGGCTTCTAGCCCAGGGATCGGCCTGCACACTGCGCGGGACAGGCCAGGCAGGATCAGAAACCGTGCGGGCCGGCCCAAGTGTCAATGCTAGTCTCATGTACGTCATGCTGTGCACTAAGCCAGATATCTGCTTTATTGTAAGCTTAGTTAGCAGGTATCAGTCAAACCCTGGGGAGGTTCATTGGCAAGCTGAAAAGTATATTCTTAAGTACCTCAATGGTACGAAAGATTTTATGCTGGTTTACAGGGTTGACGACTTGGTTCCTACTGGATACACAGACTCAGATTTTCATGTGGATAAGAATGAGAAAAAATCCACTAGTGGATATTTTTTCACCTTGTCCGGAGGAGCTGTTTCACAGAGGAGTATTAAGCAATCTTGTATTGCTAACTCAACCATGGAAATTGAGTATATGACAGCTTCAAAAGCGTCCAAAGAAGCAGTCTGTCTCCGAAAGTTCCTTTCAGAATTTGGAGTTGTGCCACACATGGACAGACCGATTATGGTGTATTATAACAACTCTGAAGCAATCTTGCAATCTAAAGAACCGAAGAACCACAAAAAGGGAAAACACATCTAGAGGAAGTACCACCTAATTTGGGATTTCATTCAAAGACTGGAATTCGTGGTGGAATAGATAGCCTCGGAGAACAACCGAGTGGATCCTTTCACTAAGTCTTTGGTTGAGAGAGTCTCCAAGAGACACTTAGATGTCATAGGGGTAGGCACCTACAGACTTTCTTAGTCTTAGAGTGCAAGTAGGAGATTGTTGGAATATATGCCCTCTAGACTAGATTATCTTATGTAATTATCGAATTTATTAATAAAAGAATTTATTCTCAAAATTTATTTGTGAATTTATATTTTATTTGTGCACGATTTTTGTTTGGAAAGTACCCATTGTATTTAAGTAAATGATCCATGTGAATGGTAGTCTTTCATAGTAAGGTATGGATCACGGGTTACTTAACACATAAATGTTTGTTCTTAACCGATTGATGAGAATGAGAATCTCATCATGTATAGGTTATTGTGTTTTGAATTTCAAATGTGGAATGGCTTACTTTTAGTCGTGAGTAGTCTATTCACTTCATAGCATGAGCGTATTTCGAATTGCATAGAATAAGACCTGTAATAGTGGTTTCTAAAAGTACTATTTAAAAGAAACCCAAACTGTTATTGCTACGGCATGGACTAATACTCTACCGCTTGAGTATGAGTTGGTAGTTTGACGAAATTAGAAGTATATGCTTTGATATATTCTAGTTGAGGTTCTTTCGTAGAACCAATATACTTATATGTTGGGTATATGTGACTAGTTAGTTAAGACAGATTTGTACAAGATAGCTTCTATGCTATATTTCCTCTTGTGAATGTTCAAATGATCTAATTATCCAGGGCCTTGGGAAACATGACTTGGATGTTTACTTTGGGGTAGCTCCCTTTAAAAGTGAAAACATTCCAAAAGTCGTGGATCATTGGACTAGAGGTCTAAGAATGGTAAATATCTATTAGAGAGGTGTTAGTACACTCTTCCTCTCTAATTGCACGACAATATGTAGAGGGATATTTTAGTCATTACACCTGTAGGTCGAAGATTTTGTTAACGTAACATTGTCCATAGAGTCAATATTTCATAATATCACTATAAGGAAATAAAAGAAAATATTAAGAAATATATAAAATATAAAATATAGCTATTTATATAACATTGATATTTTAATCATTTTAGTAGCCAAGGCGATATGTCTTTTACTCCCCGGAATGGCCCTTAAGTCCTGAAGAATTTGGATTAAGGAATTGGTCTTAATAATTATGGATTTTTATTTTATTAGCCTAATTTATTATTGAATTAGAATAAAATAAAAGGTCTGAGAGAGAGTATTTATTTTATCTAGTTTAAATAGTTAATTAATTATTCAGAATCCAAGGCCCAGATTGAATAATTAAAAAAATAATTTGGAACTAAATAAAATGTATGAAATTTTATTTGGTCTATTTGGGCTTGTTATTATCTATTGGGCTGTTTAATAAAGTTCAGAAAATAAATAATTGAGATTTATTATTTATGAGTGTCCAAGCCCAAAAATAAATAATTTTATCTGGCTTAATGAATAAGACCAATGTAAAATAAAATTTATAAAAAATAAAAAATTAATTAATTATTATTAAATTGATTAATTATTAATTTAGTTAAATAAATAAATAAATAAAACACGGGATGGAATCCGTGTTGTTTTGCATACAGGATAACAGAAAGTATGGAAACTTTCTGTTTGCACGCACAATGTCTTCTCTCTCGTGCATCTAATTTGAGCATTTGAAATGGGTCTTCACAGTAAGGTGAGGGTTGGCTTTTCAATTGCAATCAAACAGCATCACAGTAAACTAATTTCTGGCGAAAGCTTCGTTTGTGAAGAATTCACAGAAACCAAACTCATACCAAGCCTTCAAAGTTGATCAAAACCCAAACTTTAAACCTTCACCGACTGTGCTACGGGTACCATTTCGGAAGATCGAAAGTTTCGCGTGGATGAGACGCAACAGACGTTTGCAAGGATGTGAGCCACTAACTTCGAATATCCTTATACAGATATCCACACCAATCCGAAGAGGGCCATTTAATCACAGAGGTAAAATTTTCGTTTTTCTAACATGCTTTTATGTTCATTATTTTTGCCATTTTAAACCTTCAAATCCTAAGTCTAATAATTCCTATTAATAGAAGAGAAGGGAATCATAGATTAATAAAGGAGTGCTAAGATTTACTTGAGGGATAAGCAGTCTTGGTTTGTTCTTGAAGAATCCAAATATGCTGCCTTAAAGAGGATTGGCAGCTTCAACCCTAGCATGAACAAGTATGGAAAATCAAACCAAAAGATGGAAGGAGAAAGTTAGGGCCATGAGGTCTTGGCTACTTAGGAGATTGAGATGAAGAGGGGAGGCTTGAGAGTTGAGAGTGAAGGGCTTACCTTGCTTGAATGAAGAGAAGAATCGTGAATAAGTGGTGTTGCTACTTTTTTGTTAATGTAAAGCAAGAGTGAGAGGGTGAGTGTGTGCCTTGTTCTTCGGCTCAAGAGAACAATGGACAGAGAAGTATGACCAAGAGAAATGGAGTGAAAATTCTGGTTTGGTCTTGTTGGAATTTAGGGAGGTTGAGAGTGAAGTTGTGTGTGTGCTGTTTAGGCTTAGAAAATAACCAAAGATTGGTCATTCAGGTATAAGAGTTTCACTTGAGAAGGTGTCCGAAAGCTCTCTCTTACTTGAGGGAAAGTTATGTTTTGTGTGTTGAATTGAGGGAGGCCGAAACCCTCTTGATGTTGTGAATCTAGGTTTTGTGCTAAAGGGGATTTGGTCGAAATTCGTAGTTGTTGGACTTGTGTGTGTTTCGCATAGAATAGGAAAAAAGAAAGGAATGGTGATTGCTAGAATTTTGGGAGAAGAAACTATGTATGGTAGTTTTCCTAGTTGAACAGGAAAGTAGATTATCTAGCTTACTAAACTGAAGAAATTTTCATTAATCATTCCCCTCTTGATTTTTGGCCAGCTCATATGAGGAAAAATGAGAGCTGTTTAAGGAAAGCTGCTAACTGAACTTAGGGGATTAATCAGCTCCCGAATTGGATTTCTTTTATCAGCAAAGTCTGAAGCAATTTTTTTTTTTTTTTTTAGTTAACATTTGAATTCCTAGTGACTAAGGGAAGTACGAATCAACCATAGCAATAAAAAATTTCTAATTATTTAGTTGCCAATTTTGATGAGGAAACAAAGGGATTACAATTTGGTAATGTTAGTTGCCATAAGGTGATCATTGGAAGATTAGGTAACTATTTAGAAAAGGAAAATAATCAATGAAAGGTGGAAATATATTCCATAGAGGCTTTCTTCCTCTTTTGGAATTCGTGGAGAAGGGAAAGATTTCCAGCTTTGGAAATAGACCAAACCTCCATTTAAATACCAAATAATATACAATTGAAGAGATTAGGGAAAGAAAAATAATTTGGTTATGGTAAGTAATAAACTAGCTGCATTTTGCATTGATTGTTGGGGTTTTAGGAAAGCTGGCCAGCAACTATCAGTATATATATATATAGAAAGGGAAAAAAAGTTCAAATGACAAAATGACTGGAGAGATTTTAGGAATACAATTAAATAGGATATTCTTCCATTCAAAAGAAAATGGTAGTGGTGGTTCGAATATGCATGTGCCGGCCAAGAGGAATTAAAAAGGAAGAATAAAAGAATTAGTACTAAGGGTACCATTTGAACCCTAGCAAATCAATTAATACACCAACACCCTAACTATCATACTACCATATCCTAATATGCTATAATTAAACTAAAACCCTTAAGCACAACAATCTTAAAATAAAACCCTCCACGATAAGAATAAATAAGTGGGTAGTTTATAAAGCTTGAAAAACAAGAAAAACCGTGCACGTACAGGCATACAAAGGCCAATACAAATGCATAGAATAGATAGTAGAAGGTTTTAAAAATATATTACCTCTGTGTGATTTTGATTTCTTTGTCTGTGAAGAGACCGGCTGGACCACAGGAGTAGCTACTTCACTGGTCGATGCCTCTAGTTGAAAACCAGCGATCCACCTACTTCGCCTCGCTTGCATGAATGCCAAAGCTTTTAAGAGCTCAGAATATTCCACCGCTAAATGCTCGTTGGTGACATAACTTAGGCGAGAAAAATTAACGTCTCAATACTCTTGACCTTCTGCTATTAGTTAGCAAAATCAAGAAGATTAAGGAAAAAGGAAGAACGAGAGAGAAGAAAATCAAGGCTTCTGGGGTTTTTTTTTTTTTTTCTCGTGTGTTCTCTATGAAAGAATGAAAACACGAATTTTTTATGATAACCAAAAACATCGGGGTTTTGATATTTCAAAACCCCCAGAAGCTATCCACAGAAGAGGTTTGACTTAGCCTAAACTCTTCTGTTCTATGAATTAAAAAAAAATCCTTTGCTCCAAACTATTAGGCCACAATTACTTTTATTATTTTTCTTAGACCCAATGAGTCCAAAATAATAAATATTAATTATTTATTTTATAGGCCTATAAAATAACCCAATAAATAATTAATAATTCTAACTAAACTAAAATAATTATTTAAGCCTTTTTATCTAGTTTAGGCCTAGGTTAATTTTTTAATTATTCAATCTAGACTTAGGTCTTGAATAATTAATTAACCAATTAAATCAGATAATAAATTTAATTTAATTTCTCTTGTTCTTTTATTTTATTCCAATCCAATAATAAATATGCTTTTATCTTAAATATGTTTTTGGCATCATCTCTAAAAAAATTTTGGGTTTTATCGTTCATCATCAAGGTATTAAAATAGACCAATCAAAGATTGATGCAATTATGAAGATGTCTGAGCCAAGGGATATCCAAGAATTAAAGAGTCTACAGGGAAAGTTGGCCTACCTCCGAAGGTTCATCTCAAATCTTACCAGATGCTATCAACTATTCAGTTGTCTACTGAAGAAGAGTGTACCATTGAAGTGGATGAGGTATTCCAACATGCTTTCAAATGTATCAAATCTTACTCGATGAAACCTCCTGTGCTTACTATGCTCATTCCTGATAACTAATAAGACATTAATTTTATACATTACTACGCAAGAACGCTTAGTAGGGGCATTGTTTGCTCAAGAAAATGATAATAGCAAAGAAAATGCACTCTATTACTTAAGTCGGATGATGACACCAAATGAGTTAAATTATTCACCAATTGGGAAGCTTTGTCTAGATTTGATATTTACAATTTAGAAATTGAAGCATTATTTTCAAGCGCATACTGTACGTCTTATCTCTAAGGCTAATCCTATAAAGTATATTATGACAAAGCTTGTGCTATCTGATCGCTTAGCAATGTGGTACCTTTAACTCTAACAATTTGATATTATCTTCGTTCAACATAAAGCTATCAAAGGGCAAGTGCTAAAAAATTTCTTAGTTGATCATCCTATTCCTGCTGAGTGGGAACTAAGTGATGAATTTCGTGATGAAGATATTCTTGTTATTGAGATTCTCCCCACTATAGAGGATATACTTTGATAGTGTGGCACATCGTGAAGGTGCTGGAGTTGGCGTAGTATTCATTACTCCTAAGAGAGATGTGTTGTCGTACTCTTTTACCTTAACTAAAAGATGCTCAAATAATGTGGTTGAATACCAAGCCTTTATACTTAGGTTAGAGTTATCTGTTGATATGAAGTGACTATATCTCAAAGTGTATGTGGATTCCTAATTGATTGTTAATCAATTACTTGGGGATTACGATATTAAGAAATCTGAATTGATCTCGTATTACAATTAGGCAAGATGACTTATGGGATATTTGGGTGATATAACAATCGAGCATGTGTTAAGAAGCAAAAATAAGCAAGCTGACGCATTGGCGATACTGGCTTCTAATTTATGTCTACATGATCAAGAAACTCAATTTCTAATATGTCAAACTTGGGTCATACTCTTTATTTTTGAAGATGAACACGAAGAAAGATATGAAATCTATTCTATTTTTTCTATCAAATTGATGAAGAAGATTGATGACAACCTTTCGTGGACTATCTCAAAGATAGAAAGCTTCTTGACGATCCATAAAGACGGACTGATATTCATCGGTGCACTACTCGCTTCTTTTTCTACAACAATACACTCTTTTGATGTTCTTTTAAAGGTATTTTCTTAAGATATTTATATCAAGAAGAAGTAATGCAAGCAATGGAGGAAGTCCATTCTAGCATTTATTGAGCATACCAGTTTAGGCCGAAACTTTGTTTTCGTATCAAGAGGATGGGATATTATTGACTGACTATAGTGAAAGATTGCCTAGATTATACTCGAAGATGTCAAGCATGTCAATTCAATGCCAACTATATACATCAACCTCCTGAGCTATTGTACCTACAGTTGCTTCATGGCCATTTAATGCATGAGGTTTGGATATCGTTGGACCACTGCCAAAGTCTTCTGCTTGGTATCTCTACATTTTAGTTGCAACAGATTACTTTTCTAAATAGGCCGAAGCTGTAGCTTTAAAGAAAGCAAAGAAGGAAAATGTTGTCGATTTTATATATATTAATATTATTTATCAATATGGCATTCCTCGATATATCATTACAGATAATGACAAGCCTTTTTGCCTTTTTGTAATAGTTTGATGGATAAACTGTGTGAGAATTTCAAGTAGCATAAAGCTTCTATATACTATGCCTCGACCAATGGACTCACCGAAACTTTTAATAAGACTTTGTCCAATTTATTACAAAAATTGGCGACTAAATCTAAAAGGGATTGGCATCTTCGCGTTAGAAAAACGCTTTGGGCATATAAGACTACATACCACACTCCAACTTAAGCTATCCCATATGCGTTGGTATATGGAGTGGAAGTAGTCCTTCCACTAGAATAACAAATTCCTTCCTTGAGGATCGCTATTCAAAAAGAGATTACCAAAGAAGATAATTGTCGTCTCAGATTTGAAGAATTAGAAGTACTTCATGAAAAGAAGTTGGAGGCACAAAAAAGATTAGAATGCTACCAAACTCGTGTTTCTAAAGCCTTTAACAAGAAAGTGCATCTTCGTTCTTTTCAAGTTGGTAATTTAGTACTTTCTATAAATAGTCCAATCATCGTTGAACACAAACAAAAAAAGTTAACATCAAAATGGGATAGCCCATACGTCATTCAAGAAGTCTACTCAAATGGATTTTACAAAATAGTTGCTGAAGATGGATTAAATATTGGCCTAATTAACGGTAAATATTTGAAGTGATACTATGCATAAATGGTTGCTCCTTGACTACATGAGCTTAAACTACAAGTTGCTCCTCGACTACACAAGTTAAATTGCAAGTTGCTCCTGGACTGCATGAGCTTAAACTACAAGTTACCCCTATGCATTAGTTTAAAATGTGTAATGGTAACCACCAATAGTGTACTACGTGATTAAACTGCTGAAACACTCAATTAAGTCCAAGTTGGTAAATAAATGGATACTCCTGGCCTAAACGAGTTAAAACTATGAACGACACCCCCTTAAACCATACCAATCTATTTTGAACTACGTTTGACTTGATTCTTAAGTTATTCTTAAGATATGTAGACAACTTAGAAAAAAAAATTTAAGTTCAGTCACGTCCTTAAACCATTCTCCATTTCCCTTTTTATTGCAATTAAGTTATGATTTATTGCAAATTGTGATATTAGCATTTGTAACAAGTGGAAATTCATATATGTAAGGAAAAAAAATTAAGACGAAATAGAAGAAGTATATTATTGATAATGCTTAGAGAAAAATACAACTGCTTAAAGAAAATATGAAATGCTACAAGACATAAAGGAAAGAATTTAAAATTTTCTAAATCTTGTTGGAATGCCACCAAGTGCTCCCTCACGTTCTTCAAATTGACTTCATCCTCTTCGTTAACTGTAGGGATATTTTGAAGTGAAACAAGCACTTATTTGAGGGAAGAACAAGTGAACTCCATTTCTAAAAATTGTCCATTCTTTTTCTCAAAAGTAGTTAAATGTTTTCTCTCTTATTTTTTTAAGCGTTTGAGCTTCTTTTTTAGAGCAGTAATGTTGACCTTAACTCTTTGTCAGTTTGTTTTGCTTTCCTCAACTTAATTTATGAGTTCACACATTTTTCCTTCAACGTCATCCAAGTGTTGGCTAACAGCAAAAAGTAATTGTGCATGAGATTCCTTTGAGGATTTCTCTAAAAAGGTGGAACTTGTATTGTCAAATTCACAAGCGTTAGCAAAGAAAAACCTGAGAAGATTATACAATGGTGACGAATCAATAATATGGTCCTTGTTCAATTTTTTAAGGATATAGAAAGCTTGGTTCTCAAGTTAAGAGACTTACTCGACAGGTGTTTGCTGGATCCTTTGGCAAAATTGCTTCCAAACATTCATGACAAACTTCTTTTTACTACTTGACATCAAAGACTCTCCCTGGAAGGTAGAAATGACTGAACAATATTGATGAGCTACTACCTTGGATTTTGAATCCTCATGCTAAGCGTATGAGATATCCTTACAACCAGCTTACTTAGAAAAGAGAGAATCATTTATTGTGCTTTGAGAATAAGCATCATCATCAAGAATTACAACATTAGGTTCCTAATAAAGAAGAATGGCGAAGAAGTTAAGTAAAAAAAAAAAAAGGTAAGAAAAGAAGAAGGAAAGCACTGGTTTTACCTTATCTTTGAAAACCTCTTGTTCTTAGGGGTTTTGACTCAAAGTTGTGTTTGTCACCTTAGTTTGCTTCTAACAACGATCTTTACTATTAGAACTGGCTTCTTCATATTGATACAACTTCTTTCGTTTTGAAGATGTCAAAATTTTCTCTATAACCAAGTTATGATTTTAAAAAGAATGATCTTCATGTCTTGAAGAATTTTCTAACCTCTTTGAAGCATTAAGAGTATTAATATCTTGAGGAAGTTTTTTCTTGGAGAAGGCAAGCTTTCCACCTTCTTATATGCAAATTTCAGGGAGTTCAACATTGAGATATGATCTTCAAGAAAGGTTCCATGAATTTGTTCCCACTAAGCTTTATATTCTAGAGTATATTGCTTCTTTATACTATAAGGAGTGGCCGAAAATGTTATCTTGGCCATCGTTTTATGAAGCATACATCTTACCCAAAGACGTAAGCCATCTATTAAGGTAGCTTTACGGGTTGAAATTTCAAAATAGCCTGAGATATCTTGCAAGAATCTAAATTAGTGACTAAAGCGATGCGGGCAATAAGGCATAATGATAAAATGGTCATCCTTCTACAAAGTAAGAAGACTTGAACGAAGGCTTAAAAAGTAAAGTTGTTTCTCTAAGGAAGTTGTCTCATTATTAATAAAATCATGCTTCTTATGCTGGTAAAGATATTTGTAGTCTAAGCAATGGTTTCACTTCTATAAATCCGCTTGCGGGCGCTTGCGGGCTTCATCTTCACCAAAGTACTGTTTGCTATTCTCACCAGAATAACTTTTCATTGGAAGGTTGTTTAAAACATGAGAAATTTCTTAGTGAGTTTTAAAGTAGTGCGCAAGCCATCCATATATATAATGAGTTGGGAAGATAGATTTCTCTTCACTTAGATGTTCGAAGTTGGAAATACAATTTAACCCTCTATAAATACTTGTAAAGACGGGAATGGCCAAACTATAACTCGTTCCCCGTATGCCATCAAACTCGCCATTTTGAAGGTACTTGGATGAATGATAACAACTTCTTTATTAGGCAACACAAAGATGCAACGCCAACATGACAAAAAATTTGCAAGGAATGTTTGATCTTTATTGTGGCTTCTAATGCCCAACTTTGAAAAAAAAAGCTTCATTTTCAGATGTCCATGGAGCTTGTGGTGGAATGACTCCACATGGGTTGTCAGTAAATTTGGGATGTGATCTCCTTTCTTCCCTTGGAGAAGACGTTGTATACTTTGTCACTTGTTTGAACTAGCAGTTGAGTCACTTATTGAGAAAGACACTAAAGTTGTTGTTGTCCTTTTTGATCAAGTGGTACGCGTGGAAGAAATGTTCGCAATTCCTTGGAAGGAATCACTTGTCATCATGGTCCATATCGGTGAGTTCTGTAGCATAGGAAACAACTTCATCATAGTAAGTCCCAAGTATTGGTAAGCCTCCAAGTTTATGCAAGTCGTACAATGAGATGGACACCTTGCCAACTGATGTTAAGAGTGTGTTGGTGAGAGGACACCATGCTTCGTAAAAGGATTTTAGAACATTGGGTTTGCACTCATACATAAAAAGTAATGCATAGACAGACTCATAGATCCTTGCAGATTTTAAGTGTTCTTCGCAACGACTTAAAACGTCAGTGTGCCCATTCCAAATATCTCTCCCTAAAGTGAAATCCACACAAGACGTTGAGTGGTGAGGTTCATTGAATCCCTTTTTAAATCATTTGGTGTCCAAGTGAAGGTAGTACGTTAGGTTAAGCTTGAGGCTAATGATTTAAGGGGAGAAGAATCTATGTTTTTCGAGAGCGAGCACCTTTGAAGTTGACTTCCATTGACTATTTCTTCATAAGTTGTTGGAGTGTCGCCTTTAGTAGGGACCCCGCATATTTGCTAGACTTTGCCTCATAAACTATCAAGTCGTTCCCGCTTCTATTAAGCCATTTTCGTGGTCGTGAATGACTTGTAGTTGTTAGTCCAAAGAAGATCGTAAATTTGAAAAATATATTATGGTTGGATCTATTTAGAAAAAAAATGAGAAAAGTTAGAAAATATAGTTTAAAAAAAAAAAGGAAGTAAAAAAAGACCAAAAAAAAAAAAAAACCCAGAATGTCGGACAATGTGGAGCGTCGGATGTCAATAAAGAAAAACCTCTGCAAAGAACATGGCATGCAAAGTTCAAGCATGCATGTGAAAGTTAAAAGAAAAGCCTTTAGGGAAAAAAATAAATGGCGTGCATGTGGGCAAGCTTGGAGAAATTTATCAAGGAAGTTTTCAAAGTTTAAAAAAAAAAGAAAAAAATCAAAGGTTTGAACATGGGCATCAATCAAAGGCAATATATATATATATATATATATATATATATATATATATATATAAACGGAAAAAAAGGGGAAAATCCAGTTTTTCGATTTGTTGTAAAAAGAGAGAGAGAGAGAGAGAAAGAGAGAGAGAGAGAGAGAGAGAGAGAGAGCAATGTTAAGAATGGTGGGTGAGTCAACAACGAAAAAGGAAAAAAAGTGGCAACCAAAAAGGCAAGCTTACTTGATATCTCAAAAAAAAAAAAAGAAAGAAAAAAGAAAGAGAGATAAGGCCCGCTTCAACAAAGGAAAATTTGGCAGCTTTGGAGATAGTCATTGTATAGCATGCATATGGAGAAAGCATGTACGGGAACATGATGGTATGTAATTCTATGACATTCTTGAAAAAAAAAAAAAAACTTACAAGAGGACAAAGGAAAGAAGTGTTATGAATCTATTAGTGGAAGCTCCACTAATTATGAATTTATATGAACTATTAGGGAATTAGTGGAAGCTCCACTACTTATAGATTTTATGGATGTCCACCATTTAGTGGAGACACCACTAATTAAGATTAGTGGAAGATAATGTATTTCACTAATTAAGAACTCTATAAATAGAGCTATTCTCTAAGCTTGAAATATACCATCATTTTGTAAAAGAATTGTGAGAAAATTATGAGAAAAAGAAATAGAGAAGTTTGAAGAAATTCTTGTGTAAAAAATAGTTAGAGTTTTCTTAGTGTGTAATATCTAGATTTTATTCTAACACTATCTAAATTTTATAACACGTTATTAATACGAGTCTCTGCCGTTATCAAAGTTAGAAGACAAGTACGCATTTATTGATCCCTATGGCTAACCTTACTAAACTCGAATTTGTAACCCTTGATATTTCTGGAAAAAATTATATGTCATGGATTCTCGATACAGAAATGCATCAAATGCTAAAAAAAAAAGATTTGATCACCTGAAGATGGTCGTACTACCAAGTGTACGGTATAAATGATTGCGACTGAAGTTGCAAGAGTTTAAAACCGTGAATGAATATAGCTCCGCGATGTATAAAATTGCATCTCAATTAAAATTATGCGGAGAAAAAAATATATTGAAAAAGACATTCTCTACCTCTCATGCCTTGAATATTGTCCTACAACAATAATATCGAAAAAAAGAGTATACACAAATTTACTTACTACCCTCCTCATTACAAAGAAAAATAATGAGTTATTATTAAGAAATCATGAAATCAGACCAACTGGCTCAACATCACTCTCAGAAGTGAATGCTGTTGGCTCCAGCAGAAGCCATCGTTATAGTCGTAGTTATGGCAGTGGCCGTGGTTATGGTCATGGACACACTCGATATTTTCCTTGGCGCAGAGAAATACTGACCACCTAAAGTGGAATAGAAAAGATAATAAGGGAAAAGAATATTTCCATTTATAATAAGCATAATATATTTAAGATATTACATTCATATGTCAATATATATTCCTACTAACAGTTCAGAAAAAAAATCTATCTCGTCTTGATCATAAGTCTGGTGTTCACTTGCATTTCCTTTATTCATCTTAATGATGTTCGCATGAACTTGAGGATGCAAGTTTGTAGTTGCTCTTTTTCAATAGCTGACAAATTTAGGATGAATGTTTGTAGTTGTTCTTTTTCCATGTTTGCATTAGAGGAAGACAAATAGGTAGCAATTATGGACTTCAGTTCCTCTTCTTTGGCATCCTCCTCCTCTTCCTTCTCCCTTGGGCCAGCATCTAGACTAGCAGCAGAATTAGCCGTGAAGTTACTGCGCAATGAGTCTTGGGATTTTCTCATCCCCTTAAGTTTCTTATTATATTTGGCCTTGAAGCATGCTTGTCTCAATTTCTGTGTTTAGTCCTTCAACCGCGTATCAAGACTTTCTTCTACCAACTTCTTCTCACGTTCCAGTATCTCAATGGCTTCTCTTAACTTCTTCTCAGTCATATGTCCTCTTTCATCTTTATCTCGCTCCTGTAAATCGAAGTGATATCATCAGTGGAGATACAGTCATTCCAATCATTATTTACTTATAAATCTTTCATAGTTTCATACTTGCAAATTACAAGTGTGTGTGTGTGTGTGTGAGAACCTGAACATTCTTGATTAGGGTCTCTAAGCTCATCAATTTTTTGTGAGGCTATCGACGAATTCCCAACTCCCTACATTTGTTCTTGAGAGGGGTTAAGCCAATATTCAGTTCTTTGGCCGCACTCTTGATTGGCAGGTAAAAGTACTGCGAAATGGTTTCTTTTGATAGTGTCTTGGAGCTATTGCCCTTCTCCTCTCTCTGCCTCCTAATCCTCTTTTTCTCCATAGGAATTTCGTCTGCAATAATATCTTGAACTTCGATATTATGCATTTCATGGATCCTCACTCCGAATTCGTTGCCAAAACCACTCATTATTTCTCCTAGAAAAAGAAAAATAATATCAGTAAAGGTAATACCGTGCAAAATTCATGTTTGAATGTATAATAACCTGGAATCATATTCTGGTTTTGTTCAAAATTCATTAGAGAGTATAAAGGATCATGCACAAACATATCCTCATTCAGAGGAACAGCATCAAAAGCAATCTCTTGAATGGGTAGATCAAATTGAAAATTCAAAGCAGCATGTCCAGAACTACCACTGATTTACATCACAACAAACCAAAAAGAGAGTTTAATTTCATTATTTCATTATTAACCACACTAAAAAAAAAAAAATGAAGCCCTCAAAGGTATCTCACCTAAAATTAGGCGGAAGCAGTTGGCTTGGAAAGGAAAATACATCAAAATTTTCTGCATTAGACCTAACATTAGGCAGAAGCGGTTGGCTTGGAAAGGAAAATACATCAAAATCTTCTACGTTAGACCTGAAATTAGGCGGAAGTGGTTAGCTTGGAAAAGAAAACACATCAAAATCTTTTGCGTTAGAAACCAAGCCAAAATTTGACCATGTCTCAAATGAATTACAAATCTCCATATATGCTTTGAGGTTTTTTGTTTTTTTCATGTTTACTAATGACTGATGACTAAGATATATATCGATACATATATATATATATATATATATATATATATATCTGTACGAGGAAGAGGAAGAGGAAGAGGTAAATGATAGGTGGAGGGACGGAGGAGAAGAAAAGACAAGAAGGAAGGGGAAAAGATGATACCGGGAAGAGTGAAAAAAAAAAGAGATTTTTATAATAGATTTCTTGGCATTTCCTACTTGTCATCATGTTCTTACATTTCTTTTTCTTTTCCCTTATTCTCTTGTAAAATCATTATTTTCTAAATTAGGAAGAGAACAGAAACAGTATAAGAAAGATCTTGATTAGACAACATCATTAAATTATCTTGATTCACGTACAAGTGCGTGTGAACTTGAAGTTCAAAAGATAATTCATTTGTAAAGCATTGTAAATCAAATGTTAGATGCTTTTGTTGACTCCAGAAGAGTAACAAAATCGCATATTCCAGCTATAAATGCTCATATTCGAATTGAAGTTCCAACAGAACAAAAGATTATACCTATAGCTGTTGAGCCAAAAGTATGCCAGAAGCATGGCCGACCTCTTGGCTCTAAAGATAAAAATCCTCGAAAGAAGAGAGGATGAAATGATCCAGATGATCATATTAGAAAAGAATGATAAAGACTAAGAGAGAACTGATGAAAAAGAATCAGAAGTTGATAAAAGTAACACTGAAATTTCTATCAATTATACCACTTCCGGTAGAAGTTGGAATCGGATAGAAACAATTATTGATTATATGTTTGCATACAATATATCTCTTGATGTTATACAAGATAGTGATGATCCTGAACCAATATCAGTTGATGAATGTCGGCATAGAAAAGATTGGCTACAATGAAAAGATGCGATTCAATCAGAGTTAAATGCACTGACACGACATGAAGTCTTCGGACCTGCAGTCCGAACACCGGAAGGTGTAAAACCTGTTAGCTACAAATGGATATTTGTGCGAAAGCGCAATAAAAATAATAAACCATACGATATAAATCACGGTTAGTAGCCCAAGGTTTTTCATAAAGACCAGATATGGATTATGATAAAACTTATTCTCCTGTTGTTGATACTATTATACTCTGATATCTTATCAGTTTGGCAGTACATGAAAAGATAGATATGCGCCTATTAGATGTTGTTACTGCTTACTTGTATGGAAATTTAGAAATGATGTTTATATGAAAATCCCTGAAAATCCCAAGAATCAATTGATTATTCGACATCAAGGATGTTGGTAAAATTACATTTTGCCTTGATTTACAAATTGAACATTTGGCAAGTTTCATCAATCAACATATCCATCAAAAGTTTTAAAAAGGATTTTCATAGATAAAGCACATCCATTGAGTATTCCAATGATTGTCCGGTCATTAGATGTGAATAAAGATTTTTTCCAACCTCAAGAAGAGGATGAAAAACTTCTTGGTCTTGAAGTACCATATCTCAATGCAATTGATGCATTGATGTATCTTGCTAACAATACACGACCTGATATTGTCTTTGCTGTCAATTTAGTAGCAAGATTTAGTTCTTCACCAATACAACGACATTGGAATGGAATTGAACAAGTCCTTCGATATCTCCAAGCAGTTACTTCTTCAAATCATGCTGAAAGTATAGTCATTCATGAAACAAGTAGAAAATGTGTATGGTTACGATCAATAATTCATGATATCCGAGAAAGTTGTGGATGATCATCTATCAGAGATATTCCAACTCCTCTTTATGAAGACAATACAGCTTGCATAGCTCAAATACGATAAGAATATATTAAAGGAGATCGGACAAAACATATTTCACCAAAATTCTTCTTTACTCATGAACTCCAGAAGAAAGGTGAAATTGATGTGCTACAAATTCGGTTATGTGACAACCTCATAGATATTTTCACAAAGACTTTACCAACTGCAACATTTGAGAAGTTAAGATATAAAATTGGTATGCGTCGGTTCAAAGATTTAAAGGAATCATCTTATCAGGGGGAGTAATAAATAGACATATAGAATAGTGTACTCTTTTTCCTTCACTATATTTTTTTTCCCATTGGGTTTTTATCTAGTAAGGTTTTAACGAGGCATATTCTTTATGTAATGGATGGACATCCAATGGAGAGTGTTATGAATATATTAGTGGAAGTTCCACTAATTATAGATTTATGTGAACTATTACGGAATTAGTGAAAGCTCCACTACTTATGAATTTTTATAGATATCCACCATTTAGTGGAGACACCACTAATTAAGATTAGTGGAAGATGATGTATTCCACTAATTAAGAACTTTATAAATAGAGCTATTCTCTAAGCTTGAAATATACCATCATTTTATGAAAGAATTGTGAGAAAATTGTGAGAAAAATAAAGAGAAAAGTTCGAAGAAATTCTTGTGCAAAAAATAGTTAAATTTTTCTTAGTGTGTAGTGTGTAGATTTTATTCTAACACTACCCAAATTTTATAACAAGAAGAAAGTTGTTACCAAATTCCATTTGCTATCCACCGAGAGTGCCGAAAAGCTGGAGAATTCTTCAATTGGAAAATTAGTGAAAACCCCTTTGAATTTGTTTGGAAAAAATTGGTCAAGATGCAAGCTTTTTTTTAGTCACTTTGGGACACCTCTTCTAAATCCTATGTGACTTCTAATTCTTGTTTAGAAGAAATTTGGATTTAAATTCAAGAAAATTGATTGGTTGTTTCAAGAAATATAAGTCCTCCTCAATTTTAGATTTCAAGTCTTTTTATCAATTCTTAAATAGAAAAAGAATTTTATTTTATCAAGAAATTGAAAAAAAAAACTCTTGTATTAATTTTTAATTAAAATAAAAAATAATATTTTTTTCATATGAGTACTACTTCAAGCCTTATTTCTAAATTCTTTTGACAAAGCATTCTCTTCGAAGCTGAAGTAGGGGCATTTGTAGACAAGAAAATTTGGAGAAAATATATGTAATTTAATTAAATTAAAAGTTAAAAAAATAAATATTTTAGCATTGATTAATTAAAATAAATTATCCTTGGATTAATGTAATTGGGTTATTATTAAAAATCCATTAAATCTAATATATTATAAAATTGGGTTATTAAAATTAGGCCATGGTCAAAAGTCTATTAAATCTAATATGTTATAGATTAAAATTGGATTGGGCCATTAAATTAGGATCCTTATTCACGATGGCATGGGTTATATGAAATTGGGCTAAACTTAAATAAAGCCCAAAGCATCTCAAGCCCAAATTCATTAGGGTTTGTTAGGAAGTTTTTCAAAATCGCACACCGACTATTTATGCTAAAATTACTGGATCTTAAACCTATAAATAGGACATTCCCTCAAAAGGTTCAAGGCACCCCAATCTTCAACAAACAAGAGACATTCTCAAGTTTCAACAAAGTTTCAATAGCATTCAAGTTCAAGTTTCAAAGTTTCAAAGTTCAAAATCAAGCTTTAGCAAAATCGAGTTTCAACAAATTCAAGGTTCAGAATTTTCATTAAATTTTAAGACGTTCATCTTGCTCTGTATGAAAGTGTTGAAAGCTTGGCAATCAAGTGTTCGTTATCAAATTCTATTCAATCCGGATCAAACTCTTCAGCACTCAAATCAACATTTTCTAGAAAAAGAAGAATCGAATGATTCATTTTGCAATTTAGACATTCTTCGGAGATTTGTAACCACTTTTTATATTTACTAAATATTTATATTTTTCTTGTCTTAATTTGGACTTGAAATTTATCGTCTATAATGTTAAAGGCACAGTAAAATTTGGAGTTTGGTTTGGAATATCTGACAGGTTAAATTTACATGATTTTTGTAATAGTGATTGGGGTGGATCTAGTGATATGAGGAGTACTTCTGGAAACTTTTTTATTCTTGATTTAGTTTTTTTTCCTAGAGTTCGAAGAAACAAGATGTCATGACCTAATCAACTACTGAAGAAGAATACGTTGCTGCTACTAGAGCTATTAATCAAGCTTTATGGTTGTGAAATCTAATGACATATTTAAATCATAACTAAAAGGAGCCCAAAATAATATTTGTTGATAGTAAAGCTAGTATATCTGTGATCTATTGCTAAAGAACCAGTTTTTCATGGCAAGATAAAGCATTTTAGGATTAAGTACTATTTTCTTAAAGAATTTCAGAGAAACAAAGAAATTCTTTTAGTCCATTACAAAAGTGAGGATCAATCGGCTGATATTCTTACAAAGACTTTATCTAAAGCCAAGTTTGAAGACCTAATGAAGAGTTTAGAGATTTGCAGGCAAAGAAGTAAGGAGGAGTGTTGAAGGATGCATCTTTTGCTAAAAATTTGTTTAAGAATAAGTCAACTTTTAATTTTTTGTTATTTTATTGATTTTAAGCTATTAGGTTTTTCAGTATTCAGAATTTTGTGGATAGAATTTTGAGCAATTCAACTTATCCCTTTTCTTGTATAAAGATAGCATCATATCAAATGAAAAGGGTGTGCTTTTCCAACCCCATTCTATTTGTATTTCTGTTACTTTTTGCCAACAAGGAAGATGAAGCTAAGGTGCCAGAATATTAATTTGTATCTATCTGAATTCATTTCAGATTACTCTAATATTTAAAAAAATACGATTCATATTTAGATAAGTTGGCATAATGTTAGTTCTTATCTAACCCTGATATTTAAAAAAAAAAAAAAACTTCACATTTCCTTAAAAAAACATTCATTTTAATTAATTGTTGTCAATATACCTATAAATTGTGAGACTACAATTCTGACTTCTGAGGGTGAACTTTGAGAACTCGAGAGCTGCTACGATAGCTGGGCTATATTGCTAAAGTATTGGCTCTATAGAGCTTCATACTAACTCAAAAGTTTCCTATGCTACCATATAGAGGAAAATTTGTGTATCAGATCAGATGTTAGGATATTAACTTTTGTAAATAATAAAATTTGCCAGAAGGAAACTATCACTACATCAATATATGGCTAGAGTTTGTCAAGGTGGTGATTAAGCCAAGTCAACTAAAAACAACAAAACGAAACAATATTAGACTATAAATTATATATGTATATACCTCTTGACAGGATATTCTTGCATCATTGTCATTACATAGAAAATGAAACTAAAGAGGGAATTTCACTTCTCTGTATAGAGTCTAGTGCCATTTTCTCTCTTTTCCCCACTTTCTCTCTCTCTGACCCACTTCCCCCTCTGGTCTTCATTTTCATGCGCTCAGGCTGCCTCTCTTTGGCTAGATCTAGTCTCCAGCCTCTACCGAAACTCGGATCTTGGCCAAAGATCCTTTCTTTCCCTTTATTTTTAGTGATCTCTCCCCTTTTTTGGTCTCAAACCTCAAAAATTTTCTTCTTTGGCTTTCTTTCTTCAGCTCCACTTCTCTTTAACCCGTATTCTATATTTTCATCCTTGTACTTGTTCTTTTCCTTGTGTTAATTATTCATCCTTTACCTAACACTTGGTTTGGGGCCTTTCCCCACTTCTCACATATTTCTCAGGTGTTTTTCAAGACTGCTGATATGCCTAGAGTCTTTCAAATTGCTATTCACGAATTTAAGTGGATTTAGTTTGCTCAGGCTATTGTTGTTCATGGATGCTGACAAAATAGTTAAAAAGAAATTTTTTTTTTGTGTTTGTCTTTTATGTTACGTATCATAATGTTTCTCCCGAGGTGAGGTTTTTTTTCTATTATCAGGATCTTACTATCCATATGTCTAATTTGTTCTTTCTTTATAAATAAAAATCTTAATTAGCAAAAAAAAAAAGAGTCTACCCACACAAACTAAGCCCCGTGTAGAAGAATTTTTCTAAAATCTTGCACTGTCATCCTTGCGAAGGCTACAATGGCTGCTGCCTAAAACATTTAAGAAATAAATTATCAAAACATGTACATAGAAGCCAACCATGAAAGGCGATAAAAACATAACATGAAAACGAATCCAACATCGGAAACATATAGTACCTATCCCTGCCAGAAACATGAAAATTGATTACATTTTTGAAAAATAGGTGTCAAGGAATGGATAATAAATACCAAATTAGAGTGGCTTTTGGATATGACATCCTAATACCAAGCAAAACAAACTATCAAAGTAAGGCATCTTGCAGTGCCTAAGTGGGGACTGGATGGTGAGACTTGGGGTCGGTCATGACTTGGAGTCCAGTATTAGATTCCAAAATCATGTTTTGCTTTACATGCTTCTCGAAAGGATTAATTCCTGAAGATCATTCCATAAAGATATTTACTGGAAGCTTAATGTTGCTGCCCACGCCACTTTTACTTTATTGTAGTGATTAGATTTGTTGTTCCACTTCTTGCCATTGGTTACAGTTGGCATCCCAAAATCCCCATAGTACCAGACTTTTTCTGCTACATAAGAAACACAATCTCATAGAGTAGACAATAATATAAAAGAGAAATCAGCCAATTGATGTGGAATATCTATGGAAACAAATTGCTTTCAACAAAGGAATTAGAGACTGCTGTATTCGGTATTCTGCAAATATTGATGGCAACATCTTTAGGAATGATCGAAAGATATAACAGATACATTCCTACCAGATATTCAAATGAATAATCTGTTTCTTCTTTGAATGAAATCCCAAAAATATAGAGCACTATATACAGATAACTTCTAGCAATCTCAACTCACCTTCTCATGAGAGGTTGCAGATAAAATCTATAAAGCGTCGTCTTTTGAAACTTACAAAGCTTAATAGTTAAGAGGTATTTACCAGTGAGAGGAATTCCAATAGTTAAGGGATTCTGGGCTGAACCTCGGGTTTTAACACGAAATAAGAGAACATAATCTGTTCATTTCTCAAAGGTCCAGTGCTCCTGCTCCTGAAGGCTCCTACTGCTGCCTAGTTCTTTTGTCATTTTGAATCAGAACAGTTGCAACCCAATTCATTCGATTACAACAGGGATGAACCATATATGAACTGTAAAAGAAAATGCCTATTTAAACCGATCGCAGGAATACCAGTTACAATACCTATCAGTCAAAGAGGAATCCTTTCAATAGTATTGGCCATTTATTTATTTAGATGACCTTCTATATTCTTTTAATAAAAAATTATTTGAATTCAAAGCATCCTATCACAAAAAGATTTTATCACTTGTCAACATAAGAGTTACAAAAGCTACCAAGTATCACAATGTAAGCCTTTCACAACTCTATATATATATATATTTTTAAAAAACACTTAAAATATTAATTTTGTTATGAATTATTGGAATCTCCATTAATTAGTGGAGGCTCCACTAATTATGGATTTATGTGAATTATTAGAAGATTTTTATGGATGTCCACCATTTAGTGGAGACACCATTAATTGAGATTAGTTGAAGATGATGTATGCCATGATGTATTTCACTAATTAGAGCTCTATAAATAGAGCTATTCTCTAAACTTGTAATACACCATCATTTTGTGAAAGAAATATTAGTGAAAGAAAGATTAGAGAAAGAATTGTGAGAGAAAGAAAGAGAGAAGTTTGAAGAGAAATTCTTGTGCAAAGAATAGTTAGAATTTTCTTAGTGTGTAGTGTGTAGATTTTATTCTAACACTACCCTAATTTTATAACACGTTATCAGCACGAGTCTCTACCGTTATTAAAGCCAGAAGACAGGTACGCATTTATTGATCTCGCTAAATTCGAATTTATAGCCCTTGATATTTCTGAAAAAAATAATTATATGTCATACAGAAATGTATCTAAATGCTAAAAAAAAGGAGATCCATATGTCATGTGGATAAAAAGAAAGATTTGACCACCTGAAGATGGTCGTACTACCCACTGCACGGTATGAATGGTTGCACCTGAAGTTGCAAGATTGTAAAACCGTTAACTCCGTGATGTATAAAACTACATCTTAGTTAAAAAAAATTTACGGAGAAAAAGTGACTGATGAATATATGTTGGATAAGACATTCTCCACCTTTCATGCCTCGAATATTGTCCTGCAGCAACAATATCGAGAAAAGGGGTATACAAAATTTACAGATTTAATTACTGCCCTCCTCATTGCAGAGAAAAATAATGAGTTATTATTGAAAAATCATGAAGCCAGACCAACTGGCTCTACAGCACTCCCAGAAGTGAATGCTGTTGGCTCCAGCAGAAGCCATCGTTATAGTCGTGGCCGTGGCCGTGGTTATGGTCGTAGTCACGCTCGATATTTCCCTTATCACAATTATAATCAAACTGTGAGAAATACTGGCCACCTGAAGTGGAACAGAAAAGATCAAAAGGGAAAAGAAAAAAAAATTGAAGAAAAGCATGAGGATATATGTTATAGATGTGGCATGAAAGGCCATTGGTCACGAAACTGTTGTACGGCTAAGCATTTAGTTGAATTGTATCAAGCTTCATTGAAAAATAAAAATGTGGAAGCAAATTTTTCTCAACATCCAATAAATAATGTTGAGGATGATGATAGTGATCCTGAAGATCTTAATATCAATATTACCCATATGGATGTATCGGATTTTTTTGAACACCCAGACGGTAGGATAGACCATTTAATTGGTGATGGCAGTGTCCAAAAGAACTAAAGCCTCACCCTGATATTTTTGTATTTTCATTTTCATTCTATTCTAATAATATTTACGTTTACATATATATATTTGTGTTCAGATGGCTGTTATTAATGATGATGTATGCATTATTGATAGTGGAACTACACACACCATACTAAAAAATGAGAAATATTTTTCTAATCTCAAAATGGGAGAAATAAATATTTATACAATAAACGGTAGTGCAAATGTAATTGAGGGCTCCGGAAGAGCTAGTATATTGTTGCCTAAAGGAACAACAATTATTATTGATAAGGCACCATTTTCCTCAAAATCCAGAAGAAATTTATTAAGTTTTAAAGATATCCGCAGAAATGGGTATCATGTTGAAACAAATGAGGAAAATGGGATTGAGCATCTTTTTATTACTCAAATGCATTTGGGTAAGAAATCGGTATTAGAAAAACTGCCGTCTTTTTCTACTGGTCTATATTTTGTAAAAATTCGTACAATTGAAATTCATCATCTAGTAAACCAGAAGTTTACTGATCCTATTACTTTTAGCATTTGGCATGACCGGTTGGGTCATCCGGGATCTACCATGATGAGAAGAATCATTGAGAATACACATGGTCATCCTTTAAAAAATAAAAGGATATTAACATCAGAAAAATTCGCATGTACTGCATGTTCCCTAGGTAAATTAATTGTTAAACCATCACCAATAAAAGTAGGAGCTGAAAGTCCTACATTTCTCGAACGGATTCACGGAGATATTTGTGGACCTATTGATCCACCATGTGGACCGTTCAAATATTTTATGGTCTTAATTGATGCATCATCCCGATGGTCACATGTATGTTTATTATCTACTCGCAACCTGGTGTTTGCGAGATTACTTGCTCAAATAATTAAATTACGAGCACAATTTCCGGACCATCACATTAAAAATATCTGTTTGGATAATGCTGGTGAATTTTCATCACATGCTTTTGATGCATATTGCATGTCAATTGGGATTAATGTTGAATATCCTGTAGCTCATGTTCACACACATAATGGTCTTGCTGAATCTTTGATTAAACGATTACAATTAATTGCTAGACCATTATTAATGAAAACAAATCTCCCAACATCTGTCTGGGGACATGCTATTCTACATGTTGCAACACTTGTACGTATAAGACCAGCTAGTTATCATAAATTCTCTCCTTTGCAATTGGCTTTTGGGTCGAACCAAATATTGCTCATTTAAGAATTTTTGGGTGTCTTGTATATATTCCAATTGCACCAAACCAACGTACAAAGATGGGTCCTCAAAGAAGAAAGGGGATATACGTTGGATATGATTCTCCCTCTATTATCGGGTATGTTGAACCCCCGACGGAGATGTATTCACAAGCAAGATTTGCTTGATTGTCATTTTGATGAATCATTATTCCATAAATTAGGGGAGAACCCAAACAAGTATAAAAAGGATCTTGATTGGACAATATCATTAAATTATCTTGATCCGCGCACAAGCGCATGTGAACTTGAAGTTCAAAAGATAATTCATTTGCAAAGCATTGCAAATCAAATGCCAGACGCTTTTGTTGACTCCAGAAGAGTTACAAAATCGCATATTCCAACTATAAATGCTCCTATTCGAATTGAAGTTCCAGCAGAACAAAATATTATACCTATAGTCTGTTGAGTCAAAAACACGCCGAAGCGTGGCCGATCTCTTGGTTCTAAAGATAAAAATCCTCGAAAGAAAAGAGGATTAAATGATCCAGAAGATCATATTGAAGAAAAGAATGATAAAGACCAAGAGAGAACTGATGACAAAGAATCAGAAGTTGATGAAAGTAACACTGAAATTTCTATCAATTATACCACTTCCGGTAGAAGTTGGAATCGGATAGAAACTGTTATTGATAATATATTTGCAAACAATATATCTCTTGATGTTACACAGGATAATGATGATCCTGAACCAATATCAGTTGATGAATGTCGACATAGAAAAGATTGGCTGCAATGGAAAGATGCGATTCAATCGGAGTTAAATGCACTGACAAAACGTGAAGTCTTCGGACCTGCAGTCCGAACACCAGAAGGTGTAAAACCTGTTGGCTACAAATGGATATTTGTGGGAAGCGCAATGAAAAGAGTGAAATCGTTCGATATAAAGCGCAATTAGTAGCCCAAGGTTTTTCACAAAGACCAGGTATTGATGATGATGAAACTTATTCTCCTGTTGTTGATGCTATTACACTCCGATATCTTATCAGTTTGGCAGTACATGAAAAGATAGATATGCACCTATTAGATGTTGTCACTGCTTACTTGTATGGAAATTTAGAAAAATGATGTTTACATGAAAATCCCCGAAGGATTTCATATGCCTGAAGCATATAAACATTATCCTCGTGAAAATTACTCCATCAAGTTGCAGAAATCATTATATGGCTCTGAAGCAATGCAGGCGCATGTGGTTCACACGTCTTAGTGAATATTTATTGAAAGCGGGATTTAAAAATGACCAGGTATGTCCATGCATTTTTATTAAGAAATCTGGTTCTAAATTTGTGATATTAGCTATATATGTTGATGATATCAATCTTATTGGAACTCCTGAAGAGCTCCAAGAAACAATTGATTATTTAAAAAGAGAATTCGAAATCAAGGATTTTGGTAAAACCAAATTTTGCCTTGGTTTACAAATTGAACATTTGGAGAGTGGAACATTTATTCATCAATCAACATATACAACAAAAGTGCTAAAAAGATTTTACATGGACAAAGTACATCCATTGAGTATTCCAATGATCGTCCGATCGTTAAATGTGGATAAAGATCCTTTCCGACCTCAAGAAAATGATGAAGAACTCCTTGGTCCTGAAGTACCATATCTCAGTGCAATTGGTGCATTGATGTATCTTGCTAATAATACAAGATCTGATATTGCTTTTGCTGTCAATTTATTAGCAAGATTTAGTTCTTCACCAACACGACGACATTGGAATGGAATTAAACAAGTCCTTCGATATCTCCAAGCAGCTACTTCTTCAAATCATGCTGAAATTATAGCCATTCATGAAGCAAGTCGAGAATGTGTATGGCTAAGATCCATGATTCATTATATCCGAGAAAGTTGTGGATTATCATCAATCAAAAGTATTCCAACTCCTTTTTATGAAGACAATGCAGCTTGCATAGCTCAATTACGAGGAGGATATATTAAAGGAGATCGGACAAAACATATTTCACCAAAATTCTTCTTTACTCATGAACTCCAGAAGAAATGTGAAATTGATGTGCTACAAATTCGGTCATGTGACAACCTCGCGAGATATTTTCACGAAGACTTTACCGACGGCAACATTTGAAAAGTTGAGATATAAAATCGGTATGCGTCGGTTTAAAGATTTAAAGGAATCATCTCATCGGGGGAGTAATAAACATACATATAGAATAGTGTACTCTTTTTCCTTCACTAGGTTTTTTTCCCACTCGGGTTTTTATCTAGTAAGGTTTTAACGAGGCATATTCTTTATGTATGGATGGACATCCAAGGGGGAGTGTTATGAATTATTGGAATCTCCATTAATTAGTGGAGGCTCCACTAATTATGGATTTATGTGAATTATTAGAAGATTTTTATGAATGTCCACCATTTAGTGGAGACACCATTAATTGAGATTAGTTGAAGATGATGTATGCCATGATGTATTTCACTTATTAGAGCTCTATAAATAGAGCTATTCTCTAAACTTGTAATACACCATCATTTTGTGAAAGAAATATTAGTGAAAGAAAGATTAGAGAAAGAATTGTGAGAGAAAGAAAGAGAGAAGTTTGAAGAGAAATTCTTGTGCAAAGAATAGTTAGAATTTTCTTAGTGTGTAGTGTGTAGATTTTATTCTAACACTACCCTAATTTTATAACAAATTTTATATATTTAATTGAATTATTATACACGTTGCATTTTTTTCCCCCTTTTCTTTTTATCCATTTTGAGCTAAGTTAAATTTGCTTCATCTGCATTTTGTACCAAAATCTGAGTTTAGAATGACTAGTTTATAACAAATGTTACATATAGCAACGACTTGAAAATGAAAGAGGGACCTATGACATTACAACAAAGAACCCAATGTTTTTTTCATTATATTAAAAAAATAAATTTATTATAATTTACCCTCTTTAAGTTGGGAATAGTGACACTTTAGTACTGTTATAAAAAATATATTAGAAGTCCATTAATCGTTAGCCAATAACGTATTGACTAAAGAAAGCTACATTTTAATACAATAGCTATTTTACCAATGCTAATTATAAAAATGCTCAAAATCACCATTTGCTTTTATTATAAGTTATCTCCATTAAGTTGTAGATTGTGACGTCTTAATATCACAAATTCTAAAAAAAAAACGTTAGAGATCTATTGTAAAAAAGTTACAAGTTACTTTTATAATAAAATATCTATTTTACTCATATTAATTACAAAATACCCAAAAAATCTTTCAGTAAAATCAACTTGGCACATGAAGTATTTGTGGACCTATAATATTTTTTATAATTTTTTTGTATTAAAGTATTATTATCAATTTAATAGGATAAAATATAACAAACACATAAACTAAAATTCCAATCAACTTACTGAAATTAAACAATTTATATACAACTTTTTCAAAACCTAAATACGAGGTAAATTCAAACATAATAGACCTAAAATAAAATCACGAATTAGACTAGAGAAGTATGATTTTTTTTTTGTGACTTTTCTTTTTTTTCTTTTGAGGAAAATATTAGTACAATTTCGTGATTTTATTTTAAATATGTTATATTTAAATTTACATCGTATTTAGATCTTAAAAAAATATATATGATATGTCTAATTTCAAGATATGTCTAATTTCAAAAAATTGATTGAAACTTTAGTTTATATATTTGTTACATTTTATCTTATTAAATTGATAATATCTTAATACTAAAAATTATAAAAAGTATTAGAAATTTACAAATACTTCATGTACCTAGTACCCTCTATTAATAGATTTTTTGAGTAATTAATATGAATAAAATAGATATTTTATTACAAAAATAACTTAAGTTAACCAATTCACTCAATGACTAACAATAGACTTTTATAATTTATGTTACTAAAATGTCATTATCTCCTAATTTAATAAAGATAAATTACAATAAACCCTAAAATTTTTAAATAAATAAAGCGAAGGTGGTTTGTTACCAGTTTATTCATTTGTAAGACGTAGAGTGGCGACTCTCATCCTGTTAGACACTTGAAAATCAAGAGATAAAAAAGGATGTATCAAAAGAACTTGACAACGAGTCAGCTGACGCAACCCCACAAATACTTCCTTCTAACTGCTAACCACTACAGCAAAACAAGCCCAATTCATGAGAAAAATGATCCCTCGAGTACCTCATAAAGCAAGGAGATCGAAAGGGAGAAAATACCGGTCATCGGCCCAGAAAAAATGATTCTAATAGCATCAAATATTTGTAAATACATCAGTTGTCTAAGTTCATGAAATTCAAGAATTTTGGAGATGCTATCTTTGCTAAACTACTTGTCCTTGTTCCCACTAAATTCAGGTGCACAATTGTATCTAGCATAGCACACCACCCTAACATTGCAAAATAACAAAATGCAGGCATCTTGCCCAAGTCACCATAAACTAGGTAAAGCCCCAGGAACAGTCCAAGTTGCCAAGATTGCCATTTAGAAAACTCAATCTGCTATTAATTCACGAGATGCACAAACTATTCGGATTGAGAAGGATCAATGCCAATCCCTTTCTTGGCTTCTGGAAATTTTGATACATCCACTAGGACTATGAATCACTGCTCTTAGTACTTGTTATAGGATCAGTATCTTTGCTTCGGAATTCTTCAATAATTACATTACAGTTGTTCATAGTACGCGCATCTAGTAGGCCATGGTTCCACAGCTTCATCATGAACAGTCTCCAACACCTGCAAAGAACATGAACAATGAAAGAGAACTTTAGTGCTTCAAAGCAAAATTTGTGTTTGTTCAAGCCAAGTGCCATCACTAGAGGTCCAGATGAAAATAGAACTTGCATATATATAGGTGTATATATATTTATACATATATATATGTATATATGTGTGTGTATATATAAAATTATATGATTTCTAGTCCTACAGAGAATGGAAACCAATGTGAGCCAACCTAATACTTCGTCCCCTCTAAAATGAACATCTCTATTATTTTTTATTTTTAAATATTTATGTTCCAAAATTATGTCATCCTTAAAGTAACTCCAACTTCCAATATAAAGAAAAGGATGTGAAACTCTTATTACAATGGTCCACTATGACATTTTACGGGTAAGCTAGGAAAACACTAATTAGTCAAAAATGCATGTTAAATATTTGTGCTGAATTAAATGTGGTCACACAATTTGTAGAACAGAGGTAGTATCTCATCTAAGATCACTTTAAATTGTGCAAAGGCCATAATTCAGGCTAAGCGAAGGTGCTCTCTTGACAGCATGTCAGATAGATTGGAAGAACTCATCCTATACATTTCTGATGCTAGTGAGGTTGGCATCATCTTGGGAGAAATTCAATTATTACTAGATAATTACACGAATAACCAAAATAATAGATTAACATTAAGTAGATACATACAATAGTATATGTGATGAATAGTGACAAGACAGAAAGCGATATATCCCTTCTGTTCATATATGATATATAGCAGGGACAGCAAATAACATATATGCATAGGATTGCCATGAACGGCCACATCTTTCTATTATGAGCGAAGATTATGTATACTAGAATCTGAAATTATATAAATAAAAGACAGTGAAACACTGTAAGCATGCTTGTAAAAGTTATTAGTGAACATAAAACCAGAGAAAAGAGAAGCTACCAAAGCAATGCAGGCTCCTGGACAAGATCTCGTGCATGCAGCTTTGAGAAAGCTTCACATGCCCATGGAATATGACCATCAGCAAGCACTCTACAGTTGCAAATGAAATACTTTCCACTTAATAATCAGAGTTAAAACAAAAACAAAAAATAAAAAAAGATATGAAGAATTGCAAAAGGGAAAATACCTTTGCTTTCGGACAAAAGAGTTCCAAAGATGCATCATTTGCTTTTCATCTTTGGTTACATCCACAAAGTCATCAAGCATCTACAAGAATAAAGTCATCGACAATGTGAGTTCACCTAAGAATTAACACCACAATCCATGCAAAACCACTAAATCTCAAGCTTTTTATCAAAGTACAATGTACACATATGAGCAGGAAAAAGGGGAAACAAAAAATTGAAACAGTTATTGATGTTTCTTCAAGGCAACTGAACTATGAAAAGAAATATTGAACAATCCACACTGATGCAACTTTATCCACTGTAGAATAACATAAGTGAAGATTAAATGATCATCACACATACCCGTCGATCTTCCAAGTCTGCCACATCATCATCAACCTCATCCTCACTATCTCGATCAGACAAGACTTGCTCTAATGCCATTGGCTGGGAAAAAATATATTTTCAGATATTCTGATGCATCATTATAGAAGTCCCCTGATTATTTTGTCAGCAAGATTTTTGTGTGTGTTGTGGTGGTGGGTGTTGGGGGGGGGGGGGGTGCACTTAACGTAGCATAACACACAGCATAGCAGATTTCAGAATCATATTAAAGCAATAGCAGGAAAGAAAATACTCACTTTGTTCCATGAAGTATGAGACCAATTGAATAGGCTTTTTGATTGAGGAAATATAGTAATATTTTGACTAACAAATATTACAAACTTTCTGCCAAAATTGACTTTATTAATTAAGGCATATACTATTAAAAGCCTGCCTTATTACTTGTATTACAGGAAGTAATAATTAATGAGGTTTAACCATACTACCTGGGCAATCATTTTGGGAAACTAAAAAAGGAACAATGGTCTATCTTTAAGGTGAGTAATTCGCACTTCAGAAGTACTAAAAGCAAAGAATTCACAATGTGTAACTTCATTTGCATGTATCATCAGCCTCGAATCATAGCAGTGTGGCAACTCTACTCATCAAAATTTCATTCAGAATAAGTAGTAAACCAAAAGTTACAAAATTGTCATTGGATTCATAAAAATATTTAGTTAAGGTAGATTTTTGAAATGCAAATTTGGACAAAATATTTCAGTCTATCAAACTTTCAAAAATTTGCAAGACAGATTTCACGTCAGGCATAGATGTTTAAGCTCTTTACTCAAATATGTTTTACATTTCCATATTTCAGAAAATTTTGCTCTTACTATACATGTATGGATGTACATTATGCCACTCATTAATTGCAACATGAATTACTGAACTGTTCCTTAAAAAAATATTTTTACTTGACCTGATTCTAATCATTCATCTAGGATTGTTTTTATTAAGCTAGATAACAAGCAGCGGGGATATAGAAGCTAAAATTAACATACAAAAGAAAGGCAATAAAACAATTTGAAAAGCAACTTCAAGTCCAACCAAGTAAATTACAAGAAGAGTGCAAGTTCCCCAGAGCTTAAATTGTTCTTTAACCCCATGCCATCCACCTTTAGTCAATAACCAGAAATAGTTAAAATGTAGGAAGGGCTATAATGGTTGTACAGCAGAAGCACCAACAGTCCTCGATTCAAACCTCTTCCCCTTCCAGGTTACAAGAAAGATAGTTGAAAGCCCAAACTTCTAAGTTATATTGAAGTAAGAGACTAAAAAGCTATCATTTCCTTGTAATGGGTAAAACCAAGATCTACCTTTCTTCTTGATATTGCATTTGACAGTTTTACCTCAACCAAAAACTTAAACCTGGGATTATTTCTATGCATAGTCTTAAAGTAAAACAAAATGCCACTGTTCCATGATAAACCAAGACAGTGAAATGAAATCAGGAAACGAAGAGACCCATATCCATTTTTTCATGATCAAGCAAAAAGAAGCACAGAGATAAAGAGAAGAAATACAGAGATGAAAAAACTATAGGGTATGAAGCAAAAGCCAAGCATGAAGATGCACAAGAATAGACCATCACCTGAGCTCTGTGCGAATGAAAAAACTGCCGTTTCTGCAAGAGTGCACGACTGGGAAACAAATAAAGACAGAGGTGTGTCAAAACAAAAGTTCAACTCAAAAGATATGACTTATTATCTTTTTATGTTATCTTTCTCCAGCTACCCAACCCCACACCTCCTTTCTTCTGATGAGACAGAGATATGACCTAAAAATCACAAGAATGATCTAGAGGCACAAAACAAAGAAACATAGCACCTGTCACTAGAAAACACAAGACTATGAAGCCTCTCCCCACATCCGAACCAACATTTTGAATTGTTATACCATCAGAAATCATTCATATCAAACAACCAATTCAATAGCATAAAAAGATTACAGTGGACTTCTGCAAGTAGATTAAACCAGCTTTCACTCAAATTTTGCAGAAGGATTCAAAATAAAAGATTTCAACAATCATATTTTGAAATATGTGGAGATGCTACTACTTGTGAACATGACTAACTGAATTCCTAATTGCAAGTCGCAGAACCCAGCTCACAAGCAACTTAATCACAGAAGTCACCAAGAACTCAGTGTTGAAACCTGATGAAAGCAAATCATACAACTTTGAAAACATATTTTCTAAAAGCCTTTCCCAAAACAATAATTTTTGGATTGGTCATAAGCAACTATATAGTTTGGGCAAAGCTACAGAACTACAACACTCCCGAGAGAAGGAGTTCCTTATGAGGCTTGGAGTCATTTAAGGCTCACTTTGAGTTGTCAAATAGTACCTAAAAACCTCAAACCTATTAGGATTAAAATAAAATTGCAAAACAAAACAAAATAGATGGGATCAAATTTAGATGAAAATCCATGCCATAGGATCAATGGTTTCCAATTGAAAAGATGCAAAGTTAATGTATATCACAAAATCAGCTCACCTATCAGGAAAAATGAGATACTACTGCATACAGCAGCTTGCGTTATTAGGAATGACTTGAACAATTTTCTTAATTCAAAACATTTTGCCTATCAATCTTACACAGATGGAATTACTGCAAATTATATAAAACAAACTGCTCAGTGATAATGAGTCAATCAGCATACTTTTTGGGATCAGAGCGTTCAACTGATAACTTCCTCGTCTTTGCAAATTGCAACATGCTGGAGGCTGCCATGCTGCTTCCAGGCAATGACTGCACAGATTCAGGGTCCGCATGTGAATGAGTGGTAGCAGAAGAGACCCCTATGGCATTAGGGCTGGATGCATCATGTTCTACAAATTCTGGATCACCAACTTAACAGTTACAAACACTTTATATACAAAACTGTGAAACAAAAACAAATACCTCCTTGTGCAGAGCATTTACTTTCTTAATGCAAAAAGGGATTTATTTGCTCCAGCCTCACAAAGATAGGGGGTCTGACCTTAATCAATCTATGGGATGTGCAGTGCACTGACCTAATGCAAGTGGTACAAAGTATAGGAACAACTTAAAGAGTATCATTTTGCAATTAGCATATTGTAGACAGACCTACAAGTATAATTTTGGCCATTGAAAGTGGGGGTAGTGTGCAAGAAAGGCTACTATTTTATCAACAGAACTCCCCCCTACCAGGGGAAAAAAGAAAACAACACAAACTAGGCATATCAGAGAACCACAAGGCACCAAAACCAACACTAAATGTTTTAGATTAGCTAATTACTAGTCAGGTGAACATTAACATGATCACACAAGCCATTAACAACTGCACAAATTAGCAGCCTGCTTTAATTTTGTGATTTATGATGTTTCATATTCCTGCACTCGTAAGAAGGCACTCTTCTCAACAATAGAAAGGAGACATGCACCCATTTGTATTTCATTCTTATAAAATTAAAAATGTATAACCCAAAAAGGAGACATGCACCCACAACATTATTTGTAATTCATTCTTATGCAACTATGTGTCAACATATAAGCAGAATTAAGAGTGTTACTTCATCTCAGAGACAAGTCTATCCCAAAATCTACATTTAGAAGTGCATTCCACAAAAATCATTCTGGTGAAGGCCTCTGCTTGAATAAGTCATAGCAGTCCACCCAAACCACTTACAGCAACCTCCAACCACATCAGAACTGGTTTGTTAGTTCCAAACAGCTATACTGGTCTCATCTTGCAACTACCATAGGTTAACTGAAAGTAATATCTTCAGAATTAAATCACTACTTGGACAAAAAGTATCTACCATTTCAGCTCCAGCTCAACTGAAAGAATTACATTTATTCACAAATTGATAGTTATCCAAAGGTTGTACTTCCACATGCTAATAGAAACATGTTTTAACACCACCTTGAATCTCTCACTCTCTGCATAGTATGAGCTTACAAGCCATGCCAAGACAGACTAAAGGCATTCGATTTTTGATAGATGAAATCACAAGGCAATATATTAGTAAACTACACGCTCATTTTTCCCCCCCTTCCGCTCTTTTGACATTATAGGACTAAATAAAGAGCTCAGCTACAAGAATTCATACCATCAATCCGGTCAGGCAGCTGATTTACTGGCTCATGTAAGTCAGTATCTAAGACAAGGGGATGTACATGCTGCGCATTTTGAACTAGGCTCTTTAATTTTCTCCGTTTCAGTGGCCTTGAACTGCACATGATATTTTATTGACTCTTATCATCATATTGTCGCAGACATAATATTACATGTTCAGCAGATAAAAACAGGATCATAGAGCAATATCATACCAAAGGAGGAACGTCTGCTGCTTAGGGTCTACACCATCTGCAATTATCTGAGCACAGCATAGAGCAAACAGCATCAGATACGTTTTCAGATGAGCATTCAAACCAGCACTCTATAAAACCAAAATCTTGGGCTTTCATTGTCTCAATGTATGAGGCATTTACAGGTATTCAAGTCAAAAGTTGAAAGCAAAAGGAGCATGCTTACTTTATGAAGTCTAATGTAAAATGTTCACTTTTCTCAGCATTCCATGTAATTGACAACATGTATCACACATTGTGTTTGTCCATTGGACTTGGCTTGCAGACTCAAATATGCTGAAGGAAGAAACCATAGTCTAAATCTGAACTGACACTTTCACAATCACTGAGGAGCGAGCATGCCAATTATTCAACACTATAAATGGGTATTCAAATTCCTTAGTCAGTAGACTTGGGTTTCATTCTTTTGTAGATATAAATTCATAACTGCTGTCGAAAGATTAAATTTTGAAAAATAGTTGCCTAGATCCAATAAAACTTGGATGAAAAGCACATCCCTTTTACTAAAATATCTTTATTTAACTTAAGTTGTATTCAACATGTATAGAGTTTACAAGGCTCTAAGGTACCATCTAACACTTGCAACAGTTCAGAGTCATATTCCGTGCCTCTCAAATGCAGGATAAGAGACATTTATTGACTGATCGTCAAGTTCTGTTTCCTACGGCAAAAGTAATCTGGAAGGCCAGTGTTCCCTTTAAAATCAAAGAATGGATTTTAACATAATCAACACCAATGATCTGTTGTAGGTGGGAAGGCCTGGTAAAGCTCACAGTTCAGACATGTTTTATGTGCAAGTCCAGCAATGAAACTAATAATCACATTTTCCTTCACTGTCACACAGCAGTGAAGCCTTGGGAGAATTTGTTCAGTTTGATGGATGAGAAGTGGGTGTGTCCTAATTCCATTCTAGAATTCATACAGAAAATTTTGTGGTTTTTGCAAGATTAAGTGGGGGATAATTCTGTGGCGGACTGCTTTGAGCTACTTTGTTATAAGAGTTACTTTTCTATCATCTGTTTGGGCACAGGGCTGCATTGGTGTAGTTTTTATTTTACTTTCTTAAGGATGACTCATCCTCTTTCATGTATTTCTTCTCTGCGTTAATGAAATTTCTTTAATCTGAAAAAAGAAATGAGGGATAAGAACTACTGTTAGTATATAGAGGTCAATGACACTTCTGAGTTTTTAAAATTCATTTCATCATCACCATGCAAAAGATAGGCATGGGCCAGATACCGGCTGTGAATGCCGCAAGAAACACATTCAACAAATATGCTGTCAAAAGCCAATATGCAGCTTTTCAAATTGGCAACTTTCAGCAGAAAAAAAATGCAGTGTTTGACATTCAGGTACTCAGTAAACAGTTTCCCATGATGTAATCATAATGAAGCTTATCCCTGAAGTAATTCCTAATATCTAACAAAATTTAATTATATGTAGACAAGTGCAGCTCCAAATTGATAAACTAAACAACTCTTTGACTTGAAAAAGTTTCTCACCTCAGATCTCCAGATATCTGTCCTCACCGAGACATTAACAGCTTGATATTCTTCATTAACCTAAAAAATAAAGGGGGTTGATTTTCTCTCATGATTCTGGTAAGCAGGCATGTAAAACTCAAAAGATCACTGAAGTTACCCAAAATTCAAAGTTGAACAAATCGTGAGATGATGATAAGTGAGATCTCAAGCCCTAAAAATTATAATGCTTATCAGGATCAATTCCAAAAAATAAAGAATCTCTCAGCATGATATTATAGAAAGAATAAATATGAAACTAAGTATCAAAGATTGCCATTTACCTTAAAGCTTGCACACTTCACCAAGCAGAAAGGACACGTGAAGTCTTCAGTAACTGCAATTCAGAATAAATGCAAGTTTATCAGCTAAACTGCAATAAAAGCAACATGCATTTGCACAGGACTGTAATATTGACTCTGTCATTCTCTTTTATCTTATTCCTCTTGCTATATAGTTCAGTATGATATTTGACCAATAATACAGTTAAAAGTTCAAGTTCGGATTTCTGGGATTCCTTACATTTGGACTCAATTAAAAGTTCTGAAGATTCAACAAACTTCAAATTTTATGATAGAAAAAATACATAAATCCAAACCAAAGCAAAATCTATAACATCCCGTTTGATAAAATCCATGCAATCTACCTTCATTTAAAACGAGTCAAAAAAGGAATTATATTACCTTCAGTTCGTTGCAACTTATTGTTATAGTATCTGTAGTTGAAAACAACATTTCCAGCTCTCAACCTAGAAATCAATCAGAATTAGCGACTGAAACAGGTTCAACCCAAAAGAGAAATGCAAATATTTTAAGCCACCCAAAGCAGATAAGATCTAGGTGCAAACCAATCCAAAGGGCCATGGCAGGTAAAAGAAGCAGAAGAGGTTAATGAGATATCCTAGAACTATAAAATAATCGTCTGGGTTTTTTTAAAAAAGGGAAAAGAAATTAAAAGGTGATATGTTAAACCAAAAAAAGTTTCAGATTTATCTTTTTCAATTAAAAGAAGAGCCACTCTGATCTTTTTCTACTTCGGTATTATGACAGTATACAAGCCAAACAACTCCAACTTGGATGGCCATAACAGGACATGAAAAATCAAAAGGTGAAATAAAAAGCTAGCTAAAGTAATCTCCTTGCATTTGGGTTGAGGTTGCATCTCCTGCGTGCTCTTTGATCTAAGGTGAGAAAAATCCAGTGGAAGTAAGCTAGCACTGAAAGGAACAGCAATTTCGGCTCAGATAATGAGGGAAAAAATTTCCGTAAAGTTGCCTAGAAAAGAGCACTATAGCCAACGTACTAGGGATTAGGGGTGAGCAAATGGACCAGGTAACACTGACCCCACCTGTTTAATAGGGTAAAGAGCACAATGTGGATAGGGTAAGGGTACAAATTCTCTACCTTGTAGAAGTTAGGATAGGCTATAAGCTAGAGGTGTTAGGATAGAGGTTAAGCACACTGACCCTGTAGTAAGGTCCAATAGGTAGGGTATAGTTAAAAAAAAAAAGGAAGAGAGTGTTCATATTACAAAAGTCAATGAACATGTTTTAAGCCAAAGGACATCCATTTGACCTTCCAAACCACTGACCAAATGAATTAACAAGCTGATGCCTATTTAATCTACAATTGATAGAAGACTATTCACGCAAGATGATGCATCATCCATGTTATACGTTTTAGTTATTTGGTTAGTTCCCTAATTTATTCATTTTTTGTGTGTCATGTAAGGGAGAAGGAATCACTCCACCAACAAGGATACAACTATTTTTTGATTTATTTCTTGCTCGTAGTTTGACAGGACACATAATTAGTGAAAAAAAAAAAAAAAATCATAGGGTAGAGGGGTTACAGGGTGGGGAGAATATAATTAATTAAAAAAATTTATAGCATAGATGGGTTACCCTATATTACCTTTCCCAGTTTTTTCATGATGGGGTTAAGGTAAGGTCTGGGTAGAGACTTTTATTCTGAACAAGCTAGGGTAGGGTATAAGTTTTGGCCTCTGCCCTACCCTACCCCTGCCCTGCCCATCTAGGGATTTCAGTTCACAGAAGAAATTTTGAAAAGCTCAGAAGCATCAAACTTGATTCTGATGGCTGAAATGGACTTGCAGCAGAAACCTAAGTAAACGGATTGCTCATTGGTGGAAAATAGGTATCCACAGTATTACAATTCATTTATTGTTAACTTTTGCCATTGACACTATACAGATTCATGTAAGATAATATATATATACATATACATATACATATACATACATATATATATATAATGTGTGTGTGTTGGCAGGTAAAAAACACTCTGTGAAAAGAAAAGATAGATTGTTCTCAAAAAACCCATGAAGGAAACAAGTTAAACTTTACCTTGCAATATGAGTCAATGAGGATGATGGGATGTCATTAAAAGAATATGAATCATAAACAGATCGCTCTTTTGCTCCAACTTCTTCTGCAGTAATGATGACTTGCAATTGCTGTGACGAAACCTTTTGTTAACAAGCAAAAAAATCATTAGTCCATGACAAATGAGAAATAGCCACAAGGCAGAAATTTCTAACATATTTAAGGAGTCCCAGACAAGTAAACTACCTGAGTTGAGTTATGAGCCATCTGAAATGAAACACATTTATCTTCATCGAAGCGGCTTTCCTGCAAGTGCAATTCGATTTGATCAGAAAAAGATGGAAGAAGAAATGGAAAAGATGAAGAGAACGCAAAACAATAATCCTCCTCAAGAGCTAACATAAACTAGGAAAAGGATTACATCCCTCCCTTTAGCCAGAGGAGGATGTTGTGTCCCGTCCTCCGGGGTATCACAAAACATAATTAACCAATTGAGTCTTAACTCTGTATGCAACAGCATAATGAGAAGAATAAAGTATCTAGAATCATGCACTAAAAACCATTCCATTAAACAATGAAAAGCAAAATTGAAGTTTTACTATAATTTCCAGAAATGGCTAGAGGAAGCATATTGGTCACGGGACACTTGCAGAAATTAAAATCTATCCACACATGGAAGGAAGAAAGAAATACAAGAAATTATTCAACCAAGCATCACGCATAAACAATTTATTCATTAAAACAGTTAAAATTCTTCATAAACTAGAACAAACAGTTAGGCATTCATGTGACAAGCATTCAGCAACTAAATTCCTTCCAACATCGCCTTTATACACTAGCGAGGCAAGGAAACATCAGGTTCCAGTAGGTCTTCAAAAAAAGTTTCTTCTTGAAACATTGATGTGTATAAACATTAACTACAAACATGAGTTTTTAATTCCAGCATACCTTCATGAAACTGGGGTGCATGTCAACAGTTAATAGTGTCTCAGCCCTTTCCCCTAAACTCAAGTTCGGAGATTTTTCCCATGATAGATGAAGTAATTCCATTGGAATCTTGCCTACTAAGCAGTGCCCTCCAGCATTTGCTATCAACAAAAAAGAATCCAATACAAAGAATGAAAATTGATAAGATGAATTGAATTCAATCAAATACACGAATAGCACAGTGGAGACATTCACATGTTAAGCCAGCTTAAATGATCGCTATAAAGAGGAATAACAAGAGGAAAAATGTTAACTTACAAGGAAAGGATGAAACATCCGTATGATCCCGGGTGCCCTCCACTGAAATAAAAATAAAGTGCTAGAAATGTCAAAAGGCAGACTTTCTGTATCCCAACAGATGAATGAAAGAAGAAACTCACGAGCATACCACAACTGATGAAACATATAGAGAGAGACCCAGATTTGATATCTGCTGATAGTTTATTGATCTCAGGGAGAATGAATTTTGCTTGAGTTCGGTTTATCCCTTCCTCTCCAGCACACGAGGTCAACACGCAGCACCGGTTGAAATGATAACAAGCAGACTGCTGTCTCCACAAGACATCAGAGAAAGAAAATTCAAGTATCTAATGCGAAAAGGTCAGAAGAACTCAATGAGATAGCGAAGAAAAACAACCTCACTGATTGGAAGACTAGAGCGTGGTCTTGCTAACATTATACACAAAGGAAACAGATTCTGGATTTGTGAACCATCATTTACAGTAGCTGGCAGAGAGATTGTCATTTGTATCCTATTGATTCAAAAAGGAGATAACCATATTAGTAGATCAATAGCAACCATGTCCAGAGTAAAGTCGTGCACCAGAAAGCAACTGCAAAACTCCCAGATAATAACCAGTTTATTTGCATTTTTTGCAGAGACCTTTAGCATATGCACCACATAAGTTGTACTAACTATATTAACAGTAATAGGTAGTTAGTTACAGATTTTAAAAGCAGCTAATACAAAAAAACACAGGGAATGCATTTCCTGAGAGAACATAAATTTGTAGCAAGAAAAAAAAAAGATACCCCAGTCAATAAAAACAAATCTTATTGCTTTGCGTCATTTCTTTTGTAGACCCATAAGATTCTATCAGAGTACAAACACATGAATAACAGTCTGCTTGTCACAACCCCTAATCTGCTTCTCCAATCAACAATACACCATGGAATAAAACCAACTGATCATCAACAAAAAACCAGATACATCAAGAGTACCTTCTACATCTCATAGTCCCTTGAGTTATTTGTTCTCTTAAAATTATCGATATTTTTTTTTTCACCCTCCAATGTCAAGATTAGGGTTGAAAAAAATCAATTTGCTTTATAGGTGATCTGATAGCGCCATCTCTATGAATTACAAGTATGATAGATTTTGGCACTAACAAATATATGTACTTTTCTTTATCTCAGCCCTCTTATGGTTTACTCTGATCAACTGAACAAACATCTTTCTCCATATGCAAGAGCTCTCTTGGCTTTCATGAATCCCCATTTTCCAATCTGAGCAATTTAGATCAATTTAAATAAACTCCATCCATTACCAAACACCACCATTTATCATTACCAAACCTCAAAAGAAACATAAAGCAAGGGACTAGTAATAAACACACACAAGAAAGGAAGAAGAAAAATGGCAAAATAAATAGTCTTGATCATATCAATAGACAATTTCTAAGCAAAGTGGACGAGCACAAGAAAGTTTATTCCGCCACCTAGCACATTTCAAGATATTTTAGAAGTCAATCATGAATTAACAAGTTCATAACCTTTCTAGTATATGACTTCATGTGCATATACAGACAGGTACATACAAATCAAGAAACAAAAGTATATCAAGACAAAATGGAGAGATAGAGTAACAATAAATCAGTATCATCACCTTCTTTTGTGCTTTGCTTGTATTTTGTACCGTAGACATCTTTGAAGAAATGATGGCTGCATAAGGACAAACCAACAGTTAGAATCTACCCAAAGTGGGGAGAATAAGTCGTTCTGAATTGAACAACTAATGCGCAAATACAAGAGCAACAATATATGTAGATATTGTTACATTCATACTGTTATTCTCTTCTTAACACTCCATGCAGGATTGGAAATTTAAGAGGCCCAAACTATTAGAAATTATTTCACTAGAAAACAGATTTAGAAATAAGTTCTCTGATTGATTACAAAGTTAAAGGGGACGGTTCGACTCACTGATTTGAGCACCTTCTGACATGCCCTGGGCCGGCGAGCCCCGGAACCCGACTATGAACCTAGCAGCACCCATGGTCAACTACTTAGCTGCCGTCCTCGCTCGGCCAAAATAGATATTCCAAATTAACAATGAGTACTTAGACCCATCCTTATATACCATTCAAACTTCTCATCCCAACCCATATGAGATTGGAGTGTCACACTTTCTCTTAAGCAAAATGAAAATCAAGCTTGGTATGTATGTAATATACATAGATTGTTGCATTTGCGTGTTAGAGAACAAGAAAATTTTTTATGGGACACCCTTGTCTTGTTAAGTATTAGGATCATTTGTCAAGCAATGACATTTGCAACAAACTCATCACTACTCCCTTGAAGAAAGAATTTTTTATATCACGCCACTGTATTAGGGATCATGCTCGCATCAAGGTCTCCAAGGAGTATATGATCCATTACAAAGTTGTTTACTCTTTTAGCATTTACATGTCATGTCTAATTTACGGACTTAGTCTTCTAATCAGGATTCATCCGACTACAAGGAATATTATACAACTTCCATGAAGATTATGTATTTTTGTCAAAGATGTATAACCTTGGGCATCTAAACATCGAACCAAATGTATTAGCTCAAAGACTGCTGAATGCAGCAACAAGATCAACATAGCCAAATGAAGAATATGAATTTTATGCAGAGCAATTGATTAAGATCAGAAACGCATTGTTACAAAAGCTATTCTAACTCCCAAAAGTGTTTGATGCTAATTTTTTCCAAAACCACTAAATTTCAGTAAGAACAATTATATTTTAAAATTTTCCATATCATTTATATTTGAAAGGCAAAATAAAGTGACAAAGAAAATACAAAGAAACAGGAAATTTTCTTCAATCAAGGACATTACATTTCTGACAGCACGGCGCTGAAGGATGTTGTATAGTTCTACGGGTTTGCAGTAAATAGAAAGGCTTTCTTCAGCTGCAGCTTCCTCTTCTGCAGACAAATGTACACGAGAATCTTGCCGGCACATCTGATCTGCACCTCTAGAACAACTGCAATTGCAAAGAGAATTCCTGTTCCACAAATTAGAATATCTTGATGATCTCTACATTGCTCTTGCAACCATTTTTCAAGTTCCACGTTATGTATTTGTGAATAATAAAAAATAAGCACAAACAGCACACAAAAGCAAAAAAACAAGGTTTTTTTCTCAAGAATAGAAACAATAACCTGAATCAGATCAGAAGGAACAATTACACCTAGTCAATACGAAAGTAATATGATATCAAATGCTTTTCTCATTGATTGGCAACATCATATATTTAATCATGCCATCAAAATTAAGGTCGGTAGATAGAAAGCTCCAGAAAGAAAGCTTACGTAGTTTCACGGGCCACCAAAGGTATGCCTGGCATCCTTGTTAAAAGAGATCTTTATATATGAGCATAGTTCCTCAGAACCTCAAACTAGTAAGTCAAAAAACTTTAAACCTGAGACCAAATGAACCAATTGGAAAAGGGCTATATTCAGCGAAGAAGAGTAAACAAATTAAAGATCAGACAAATGCTTCAATTGGTATCAATTTCAGGACAAACCCACAACATGTTGTCAATTTTATTTTATTTTTAAAGGGATGTAGATAAGTGAACCAAGGTAGCTGTATAGAGGCAGCTTTGAGCAGTTCACCTAACTGCCCATGTTCCTTATTGAAAACAATGCATGCCACAAATAGAAAAATCCACCAATCAAATCAGCTTTTAATAAGCAAAAGCTGTAAATGCAAGGCACAAAACAAATACCTCTAAGCCAGAAGCCACAACAAGAAATGAAACCGTAAATGTGTAAAAGGTTATGAAAAATGTTTTAAAAGGCACTTTTCATCTGTGTGAATTGTTTGTCCATAGAAATGGCATAAGAAAGCCGAATCTTTTATCATCTATGAAATAAAAAAAACCATTATTCTGTCTAATCAAATAAAAACACCAAATTTACCCCTAAAAGAAATGAAGAATTTTGGCATGCAAATCAGAAAAGGAAACAAAAAAGACACCATTCAAATGGGAAACCATTATCATGACAATCAATATAGTTGGTCTGTTTGACAGTCATTAAGAAGTGCACATTCATTAATAAAATTATAATGCCCAACTAGAAATTGCCATTTAATCAAGCACGGTATCTAACAAGCAAATTGACAGAACAACTTATACCATCCACATCATTCAAAACAAAAGTGATCAGCTTTTCCAATGGCAAACGTTTCACTACGCGTGCAAGCACATACATGTTTTGATTAATAACGCATATACATTCTTGGTGATATAATAGATACACAAATCAAGCCACACCCACACATAAACATTCCCTAACATAGCGAATACGTCAAAATTCACCCACACATGTACACTTGCGGCAAACATATGTATAAATTAGTCGATTTACAGATATACATTCCCCTCTTGCTGTACGAAAAGATATATAAATTCACTCACACACATCCGTCGCAACGATATCTATACAACGATGATGTCCGAAATTCTAAAAATGTATCACGAAGAATTAGAGATAGTAAAAATAAAATGTTTATGGAATTGGGCGGGGAGGGAGAAACCGATTACCTCAAATCGCCGCAAAAAACCCTAGATTATCCGATACTCCTGTGCCGCTACAAAACTGCAGCCGAGCCGAAAATGAGTAAAATGGTGTTGGAAGCTACACATTTATATACCCGAATATGAGGGTGGATGACCGGGTGACCGTCTTTGCAGTAGACGTAATGGTTAGATGGCGGCTGGCACCTGATGGAGTAAGAGTAAGTACTGTCCTGTCACCTGTCAGGAAATTGTTCGAAGATGGATAAAACAAACAAAGAGGGGAAGGAAAGGGTAATCCTAATTCCCAACGCAAAACAAATGAAACGGTGGGGATGGCAAAAGGGAGCGTCTTAATTCTTCTGTCTATGTTTTCTTTTTTACCGCAAGGATTATAGTAATTGACACCAATGGTCCTCAAAGTTTTATCGAATATTATTCGGAGTCTTAAACTTTTATTTTGCTTTATAATTGTCCATTAACTTTATAAATACTTAAAAGTAAATCCAATCCAACATTTAAAAGTGAATGAATTAAGTATTTATTTTATTAAGTATTTCTATAACAGTTAATAGTAAATACTTAATTAATTAAATACATTTCATAATAATTTTTTTATTATTTAATTGATTAAAACGTACTGAAATCTTATTATAAATTTTAAGTGAATTAAAAATTACTTAAATCTGAATATATTAAATAATAATTTAATTGTTAATATTTATTTATATTTAATCTAAATTATAATAAAATATTGTATAAAAATAAATTATAATTAATTCATATTTTAGATTTCAAATTCAATACTTAAATTTTCAGACTTTAGTCTTCACATTTCAATTTTATCAAACGAGCCCTTAAAATCATATTTTTATTTTTATTTTAAAAATGCAATATAATCCTAATCCAAATACACCCAAGTTTGTCACTTATTTTAAACATAAAATTGACTTTGCCTCAATATTTAAAAAATAATAATAACGCGTAATACAAACCTTGTGCAAGTATATTGTGATCATGACAATTTGATCTCTTATAATATAGAAAAAAAATATTAAATAGACCAAATTAAAATTCCACAAAAGGTTGATGAATGATACTGGAACAAATAAAGATTTGATGTGGAAAATAATTCAATGTAAAAAAATTATATATTAATGCAAATTAAACAAAGTTCTTTCTTTCTCGATTTTGTTGCCCAATTTTAAGAGGAGACGAGTATACATAATTACAAAAACAGTCAATCGTGCAGAATAATAAACTCTACACTAAACCAGCATCAAAATTCCAATTGTAATTTAATCTATTACCACTCAAAAATTGCTCCTTGGCTACCCCATTGATGTTGGGGTTGATATAATTGGAAATAAAATTGCTTTGCAGCACCTTATTTTTTCTCGAAATTGTTAACCATTTGCATTTTTTCCTCAAGAGAATGGATCTCTTAGACATCTAAGGATATATAACTGAGTCAAATGCTCAAACTATTTTATAGTATTCTAATATGTTGGAAAATATAATATATTTAAATTTATAGAGAATTGTGATATATTCAAATTGTTTGGACCAATAACTATAGAAAAATAAGATAGAATATTTTGTGAAGATTTAGAGGTATCTGACACATACTTCTTGAATATTGTGATACCCCAATCCCACATAAGATTGGAATAAGAAGTATGTATGGTATATAAAGATGGATCTAAGTACCCATTGTCAACTTATAAAAAATTGTGTTTTTTATCAATTTTAAATATAAAACGATCAGTTATCTAAAATGAGTTTAAATATTCTATTTACATCATGTCATTTTCTAAAACACTCTTTGATAAAAATACATTTATTAGACTTTAAGATCATCTTAAACGAATATTTAGAGAAAAGAGCATCTGATGCTAGATTCTTCCAAATTTTGAGATTAAACTTCTAAAGTTTCTTTGCCAATCACATTTGCAAGAAAATGAATTTCCCATATGCAGGACTTTGTCATTCCTAACTACTTCATAGATCTTGAAATTTTTTTGATCTTCTACAACGGGTTAAGATGCACTCGTATATATTAATCCACCACTTTACTTCATTTCCTGAAACAAAAATTCCAATTATCATAGCCGTAAGGTTAGTAATATTATCATTTTCTTCATTATGTTTCTTCTTTTCTAGTTCCAAAACTCAATAATCTTTGAATGAAATGACCAATCTTATGATAGTTATAACTTATTTTCGATTTAGATTGAAAACTCGTAGATTTGAGATTGTCTTTCTTCTTTACTTTGAGAAAATTCTTCTTCTTTGGTTCTTTCTCCTTTTCTTCCACAACATTAGCTTTCATGATTGGCTCCTTCAAATTACTTGTTTCCTTTTCAATGGTCTCCAGATCTCAAGTTTGTTGCTCAATTTCCAAATGTAGCATTAACGGTTTTTCAAAGTCAAGTCTTCTTACTTGTGTAAGAGTTTGCTATAATACTCTTTCCAAAAAGAAGAAGTTTTGACACAGTAGTTCCCACATGAAATTTCTCATTAATAAGTTGAAATTATTATATCTGTTCAGATTTTTCATTTACCAGTTTAAATTCCATGCAACTGAATATTAAAAACTTTGTACTACTTACTTCTTCTACCTAAATAGATGGCTTGCAAAGTATCCCACAATTCTTCTGAAGTCTTTTACGTTTTAGAATATTGATCATAGATTTGTCGGTCATGCCTTTAAAGAGAGGATTCCTACACATATATTTATCATCCTTCTATTAGGCAGTCTTCTTTTTAATTTGGTAGAACAAATACGTGAACCGTGCAAACACTCTGCCAAATAGATATACTTATAATCCCAAGATAACACACGAGTTGTTACTTTGCAAAACTATTCCAGATTGGTGCACGCTTTAGGCTTTTTTTTTTTTCTGAGTACAAAAGAAATACTCTAAGTAATGAATATGATACTTGCATGCTTGACAATTTCAAATTTTATTGTCTTTCCACAAAATTTTATCCTTTGGATTTCCCAAAAGAAATTTTCATATGGATAAAGACAATTTTATTTTTCCACTAAAAGTAATAATCTATCAGTTGAGTATTTTACTGATGATTTAAGAGATTTGAGGTGGAATAATCGATATGTTAAAAAAAAATAAAAGATTGACAATTTTGGTTAGAAGTCTCTAACATATAAGTCTACATAAAGGCACAATTTGACTTGTTTTCTTGAGACATGGAAAAAGCCATTAATTAAGGATTGATGCAAAAGTTGGTATTTTAATAATTGTCCCAATTTTAAAAGGGCTTGTATATCATTTTCAACTATTGTTGGCATCGTAAAAATATTTTAATGAGAAAAAGATAAAATTTCGATTATTGATTACCAAAAATGGCAATATTGATGAATAAATTAGGCATCATATGGGATGCAAGTTTGTTACTCCAAATGTAACTAGGCTTTTTTTTGAAAAAAAAAACTTTCTGGACGGAAAAGATTACTCTTTTTTTATTATTATTAATCAATTTGTTTGAATTGAATGAATGAAGAATTACTTATACGAAATTAAAATCCCCGAATTTACTTGATAAAAAGTTGCTACTAATATAATAATTTATTCAGAAAATAATGACAATATTTGTTGTATAATTTAGTATATTATTTTAGAATAACGTTTCTTTACAAATAGACCTATCGATTGGTCCCTCGTTTTAAGCATATTAGGTAAATTTACGGTGAGCCATTGAGCTATACATCAATTGCTGGCGTAGAATATTATCTAGTACCATAGCTGTGTCTAAATATTTGGGGGCCTTAGAATGAAGATTTTTTAATGACTTTATTTTTTTTATTTTTAAAATTTATTTCTAATTTTTTTAGATGTAAAATCACTTATTATTGTTTTATAATCTATATTTTCTAACACTCTTTCTTTTTTTTAATTTTTTTATTAATAAAGAAACTCATAACTACACGTTTAACATCAACTTTGTCGGTCCAACTCACTAGACTCTAACATTCTCTATTGATAAAATAATATAGTAAATTCATTTAATGTATTTTTTGAAGGAAGAAAGAATCCCTACTCTATTGAAGGATAACCATAGAAAGAGAAAAAAAAATATCGAAGGATAATGATAAAAAGATAAACAAAAATAATAGGATTAAGTTATATAGAATTAGAAAAGAATTTTAGAATTTAAAACTAAAAAATTACTTAAGAAAAATGATGAAAAGAACACTACAGAAAATTTGTTATTTTGCGATACTTTTGGCCGTTGCAAAAAATGGCGTCACTATTTGCGACGGTCAAGAAATAGCGACGGTTTTTGTTAGGGTAAGAAAAAATCATTGAATTTGCGACGGTTTTACGACGAATACTTTTGGTCAAAGTTCGACAAAATAGAAAATTTGCTACCGTTTTACAACGAAATGCATAAGTCCGTCACAAAATTCTAACAAATTGCAACGGTATTGCGAGGGTCTTTGTATATTAAAGAAAAAAACCCTCGCAAAATCGTCGCAAATTGCAAAGGTTTTACGAGGGATTTTGCGAAGATTTTGCAAATTGCGAGGGTTTTGCAAGAGATATTTTATTCCCAAAACTTAGTCCTCACAAAATTGCGAGGGTTTTGCGAATGACTTTTTCATCCAAAGCCGTGACCCTTGCAAAATCCTAGCAAATCGAGGGACTTTTGTTCCCAAAACTTGGCCCTTGTAAAACTCTCACAAATTACGAGGGTTTTGCGGGGGACTTTTCTACCCAAGCAAAGTGTAAGGGATTTTTTATTTCCAAAACTTAGCCCTTGCAAAACCGTCGCAATTTGCGATGATTTTGCAAGGATTTTTTTTTGCCCTCACAAAATCGTCGCAATTTGCGAGGGTTATCGTAGCCTTGCAAAATCATCGCAATTTGCAATGAAGTTTTCTAACTCTTGCTAAATTGTCGCAAATTGCGAGAATTTTGCGATGAATTTATTTAATTTTTTCATTATTATATTTATTTTAAATTATCAACTCCTCATAAATCAATCCTGAAACACTACACAAACAAATGCAAAAACTGTGTTCATAACCCAAAAAATAATGTAAAAAACTAAAATTAAGCACAAATAAATATAATTAAAATACTGAAATATAATATAATATAAATACATAGTAAGTATCTAAAAAAGTAAAATAGTTCACAAAAATAAATAACAGTGTATAAATAGTATAGAAATAAATATAACAAAGTTTATGTAACTAAAAAATGAGCAGTTGCAAAAAGGGGTGGATGAGGGGAACGAGAGCCCCTACGTGGGCCTAAGTGCTCATCAGTTGGATCAAATCAATCATCAGCATTGGGGTCTTCATCTTCAGTATTAGCAGATGTTATGCTCGCTTCTATCTCCTCTATAGATGGTATAGATTGTGCAGGAATGCTTACCTTGATAGCTTTCATCGCACGGTTATCGGGACGTGCATGTATGTTGGATACGAACCAGTGAAGTACTGTTATATTATATTTGAAATTTCTCATACACATTTGTCTGAACCGACGAACTTTTTTTTGGTACAATGACAACGTACAATATAATTATATTAATCTCAAAAAAAAATTGAAGTAATACTTAACATATTACAAAGTATGAATATGTTACTTACCCATTTCCCCATGGAACAATCTAAGGCCAGCAGTCCGAAACTTGCTACCATATACCCAAAACAGTGGAATTTATACAGTAGCACACATAGATATAGCCACCTTATGTTTATCTATCTCTTTTCCTCCGATCTGTGTAAGTTTAAACGAAAGATTCCTGCAAAATAGAAGAAGATGAGATTCCCGACAATTAGACAAAATTAGTATAAAAAATTATATGTGATGGAATTTAAAATAAAAGAAATTAAAAGATTTTGAAATGTGAAACAAATAATAATAAGGATTGAAATTCTGTAATAAATGAAATTTAAAATTTGACATGAGATAGTAATGATGTAATAGATTTCAGGAATCCTTTACCATTAACCATATAAATGGTAAATAAATTTAAATCAAGCCTAATCACTGGAATCATTCTCCGATACAGACTCGTCGTCATCTACTAAGGTATCGCTATTCGTATCCCATTCATCTTCATCTTCTTCGTCTTCATTGATAATCTTACAACAAATGGATTATAATGAAGAATTGATTGTCTTTACAATAAATGGATTATAATCTTATAATTGATGTAAATGGTTTTATACCCGGTAAACACTTTTCCTTGTCAAACCTTCAATAATCTTTTGACAAGGATTAGAAAGTGAAAGAATTATCCTTTTCTGGATTAGAAAGTGACAAGGATTAAAATCAAAACTTGACGGGACTTGGATCATTTGCCTTATCCATTTCTTAAGTTTTTTTTTATGTTTTAGCTAAAAAAAAATTTATTGAATTGTGAAAGAAGAAAAAGATTTGTTATTTATTTTTAAAATAGAATCCTATAGTCTTTCAAAATTTATCTAACTATAACATACATATATGGGATATATACTCATATTCAATTGAATAATACACTTCAAGATAAGGATAGTTATTTTATTCCACAGTAAATAGAGGCAGATTTTGAAAAAAATTTGACAGAGTCTCCCCTATAATTGGACATTTTCCAGGCATGAGGTTACCTCAAAATCTGACAATCAAAATACTATTACAAACAACAAAGATAGATCATTCATCTATAAAAAAAAGAACAAAAAGTAACTAGGGGGTAATCACCCATTACCCAGAAGGAGTAATTACCCATCACTTACGGGGTTCCAATTATTAAAAAGATATAAAAGAAACATGTGCTTACCACTTCCATTAAGCTAATAATATTGCCCCAAGGTCTACACTCCGTTAATTTTTTGCAAGAATCACCGAAAATGAAAGATAATAACATTTTCTTACTATGTTTTTCCATCCCATTAACAATGATAAGGTAGGTTGGTAAGGATAGATATGCTATACATGGAGGGGTCTGTGTAGATACTCTCTTATGCAAAGAGACATTATGAGAGGACAATATAAATTATATAAAGAATCTGTATGTCTTAAGAATAATTCTATCTCACTGTGTATATATATATCCGTATGTCCTAAGTCAAGTTCGCTCTTATTGTTATTATTATTATTATTTACAATATTGATTAGAAAGAATAAAAATAAATTTTTACATTTTCTTTTACGTGAAACCAAATTTTTTTTTCAAAATTGGATATAACCTTCCATTTTTTACCACTTTGATTTCAAATTGGATGCTACTTCAGGATATCACTGGAAATGATTTCCAAAATTTTTTCATACATTCATTAACAAAAGAGCTAAAAAGTCATTAATATAACAATCACATTATTCTACACTTAAGCTAATAATTCAAAAAGTCTACTGAAAAGGGGAAAAAAACATATAAAATCTCCATTAAGGATGAAGATGTAAGAAACCAGTATGTGCTAATTTCAGAAACAGAAGCAAAGATCTTACTTTTAAGATGCTAAGGAGGTTGTAGAATGTAGCAAGTGCAAGAACCAGTAGTCGGTGTCTTGAGCTCCCCAACTACGAATTCTCAAACTGTGAAGAGAACAGAGATGAGAAGGCAACGTTTGGCTTTCTGTTGGCCGCTAGGGTGGGGGGTTGTGGGGGGAGGGGTAGTAGGGGGTGGGGGCACTGGGGTTGGGGGGCCGCAGGGTGGGGACCACAGGGTAGGGGGTCGCGGGGTTGGGGCTGCAGGGGTGGGGATCAGGCTGGGGGGAGCGCGGGGGAATGGCGTGCGGGTGCGGGGGACGAGCTGGGAGGGAGCACGGACTTGGGGAGCACTGCAAGGGCTACGGGGAGGGTGCTGCGGGGAGCGCGGGTTGTAGGAGGGGGAAGGGGCTGTGGGGAGGGGGCGCGGTAGGAGGGGGTCGCTGGAGGTGGGCAATGGGGGGGTGGGGTTAGGGGTCACCGACGGGGGGCAATGGGTAGCGAGAAGAAGAAGAAAATGTGAGGAAGAAGAAGAAAAATGAGGAAGTGGAAATTTTCAAAGTGTAGAAAATTTTTAGTTTTTTTTTAAATCTCTAGCTATTTCATCGCAATTTGCGATGAAAAAACAAAACCCTTGCTAATTTCTCGCAAATTGACACGAAAAACATTACAAATCGATCTCTACATTACAATTTTTACTATTTTTTTTAGTGATCTCAACAATAACAATAATATTTAAATTATTTTTCTTTGTATATTTTACTTTATACACCACTTAATCAAAGTGATAGATCAAAAAATTAGACATATGTATATACATACCTACATATTATAATATATATATATATTAAACTAAATAGATACTTATATAGATTGTATACTACATAAACATATACATTTACTTATATATTACAGTAGGTATATAACATAACAGAATTAACTATATATTTACTTATGTAATACATTAGGTGTATAACATAACATAATTACATATACACATTTATAATAAAATGCGCAATTTGAGACACGTTATTAAAAATATTTCAATAAATTTGTCAAAATACACCACCACATAAACACATAAATAAAAATTTTAAAAATGAAGAAAAATATAGATTAAAATCCTATTTTGTCGCAAACCCCTCGCAAATTGTGAGGGAAGAAGAAAATTTGTCGCAATTAGTGACGGATTTGTGACAAATTAGGGTCACTAATTGCGACAAATTAGGGTATTCAAAATTCACTGTGCAAAAAATAAAAAAATCAGCGAAAAAGAATATTCAATTCATTTCGTGCAAAAATTTAAAATTTCAATCTGAAAATTTTACTTGGGAAAAGGCGGGTAATTTTTAAAATTTCGTCGCAAAAGCGTTGCAAATTTGAAAGGATTTTGCGGCGGTCTAGACTTTTCTTTTTTTTTTTAAATATGAAAAGTCTGTTGTAAAATCCTCCCAAATTGTGAGGGTTTTGCGATAGGCATTCAAAAAAATTTTTTTTCATAAAAAAACCAACCGATTTTGCAATGGATAGACTTCTATCTTTTTTTTAAATATGAAAAGTCCGTCGCAAATTGTGAGGGTTTTGCGATGGACATTCAAAAAAAAATTTATTTAAATATTTTTTTCATAAAACAACCAACTATCACAAAATACTCGCAATTTGCGAATTTAAAAATTTTTTTATTTAAATATTTTTTTCATAAAAACAATCAACTGTCGCAAAACCCTAGCAACAATAGTATTTAAATTATTTTTTTATATATTTTATTTTATACACCACTTAATCAAAGTGATAAATCAAAAAATTAGATATCTTTATATACATACCTACATGTTATAATATATATATTAAACTAAAGAGATACTTATATACATTGTATACTATATAAACATATATATTTACTTATATATTACAGTAGATATATAATATAACAGGATTAACTATATATATTTATTTCTGTAATACATTAGATGTATAACATAACATAATTATATATACATATTTATAATAAAATGCACAATTTGAGACATATTATTAAAAATATTTCAGTAAATTTGTCAAAATACACCACCACACAAACACATAAATAAAAATTAAAAAATTAAAAAAATATATAGATTAAAACCCTAATGTGTTGCAAAATCCTGACAAATTACGACGGTTTTTGCGAGGGAAGAAGCAAATTCGTTACAATTAGTGATGGATTTGCAACGAATTAGGGTATTTAAATTTTCACTATGCAAAAATTCAAAAAATCAGCAGAAAGGAATATTCAATTCATTCTGTGCAAAAATTAAAAATTTTAATCCGAAAATTTTACTTAGGAAAAGGTGGGTAATTTAAAATTTAAAATTTCGTCACAAAAGCGTCGCAAATTTGCGACGGTCTAGACTTTTCTCTTTTTTTTTTTTAAATATGAAAAGTCCGTTACAAAATCCTTACAAATTGCAACGGTTTTACAATGAACATTCAAAAAAAAAATTCATTTAAATATTTTTTCATAAAAACAACCAACCGTTGCAAACTCCTTACAATTTGCGAGGGTTTTGCAACGGATAGACTTCTTTTTTTTTTCTTTAAATATGAAAAGTCCATCGCAAAATCCTAACAAATTGTGAGGGTTTTGCGATGGATATTTTTAAAAAAATTATTTAAATATTTTTTTTCATAAAAATAATCAACCATCACAAAACTTTCGTAATTTGCGAGGGTTTTATTTATCGCAAAACCCTCGCAAATTAAATATGAAAAGTCCGTCGCAAAATCCTTGCAAATTGCGAGGGTTTTGCGACAGACATTCAAAAAAATTTCATTTAAACATTTTTTTCAAAAAAACAACTTTGCAAGGGTTTTGTGACGGTCTAAATTTTTCTCTTTTTTTTAAATACGAAAAGTCCGTCACAAAATCTTCGCAAATTGTGAGACTTTTGTGATGAACATTCAAAAAAAATTTCATTCAAATATTATTTCATAAAAACAACCAACCGTCGCAAAACTCTCACGATTTGCAAGGGTTTTGCGACGGATAGACTTCTCCTTTTTTTTAAATATGAAAAGTCTGTCGCAAAACATTAAAAAAAAATTCATTTAAATATTTTTTTCATAAAAACAACCATGCGAGGGTTTTGCGACGGTCTAGATTTTTCTCTTTTTTAAATATGAAAAGTCCGTCGCAAAATCCTCGCAAATTGCGAGGGTTTTGCGACAGATATTCAAAAAAAATTCATTTAAACATTCTTTTCATAAAAATAACCCACCATCGCAAAACTGTTGCAATTTGCGAGGGTTTTGCGATGGTCTAGACTTTTCTCTTTTTTTTAAATATGAAAAGTCCATCGCAAAACCCTTACAAATAGAGAGGGTTTTGCGATGAACATTCAAAAAAAATTTCATTTAAATATTTTTTTCATAAAAACAACCAATTGTCGCAAAACCCTCGCAATTTGCAAGGGTTTTGCGACAGATAGACTTCTCTTTTTTTATATATGAAAAGTCTGTCTCAAAATCCTCACAAATTGCGAGGGTTTTGCAATGGACATTAAAAAAAATTTATTTAAACATTTTTTTCATAAAAAAAACCAACCACCGCAAAACCTTTTCAATTTTCGAGGGTCTTATCAATCGCAAAACTGTGAGGGTTTTGCAATGATTTAGATTTTTCTCTTTTTTAAATATGAAAAGTCAATCGCAAATTGTAAGTGTTTTGCAACGAACATTCAAAAAATTTTCATTTAAACATTTTTTTTTCATAAAAATAACCGTTTGCGAGGGTTTTGCAACGGTCCACCGACTAGACTTTTTATTTTATATTTTTTAAATTATCAAAAATTCATCGCAAAATCCTTGCTAATTGTGAGGAATTTGTGTCATTTGTAACAATTTTCCTTTTTGTTTAAATATTTTATTCTAAAAAAAATTAACCATCGCAAAACCCTCAATAATTTGCGAGGGCATTTTAGCTATCGCAAAACCCTCACAAGTGGCGACAGTTTTGCTACAAATTGCAATGGCCATTTTGGCCGTCGCAAAATCGTCGCAAATTGCGAGAATTTTGCGACAATTTTGGTCAACTCCCGTTATCATCGCAAAACCGTCGCTAATTAGTGACGTTACTGTAGCCATCGCAAAAAATTCATCGCAAATTATGACTTTTCCTGTAGTGGAATACCTTTTAAAAGCTTTTTCATATCTTCCTCACTTATCAAGAATAAACAATTAAAAGAAAAAAATCTAACAAGATATCCTTACTATTTTTTTTTTTTAACTTTTTTATAAAGAAGACTAGACTTTTTTTGGTTTTTTTTTTAAATGCATAAGTGGGATTAAGTCAAAAGGAAAAAAAAAAACAAACAAATAGCAAAACGAAAGAAAAAACGAAAGAAAAAACAAACCCAATTTAATACAATACTTGGAGTCCTACTATGGGAGTTTAGACGATTGCCTTAGGATTCCTCGGCACTGTTTAGTAGCGTGCATCAATAATAGTATTGTCATGTAACACTAGACAATGCACTATAAGATCAACAGCCAGTTCAAAGCCTCTCTTCTGTTGCTATGATTGCACACTAGCTCCTGCTCTCATTGAAGCACTGAAAATAAAGAAAGGAAAGCAATATAATGTCTAATTATATATGTTCCCTAGCCTTACGTTGGCAAGAAACCTCATCCTTAAGGCCATATTCTCAATTTGGCTCGAACAACTAAGTGATAGCGTCTTCTTTCTGGCCACATAAGAAGTATAACCCACCATACATATACGTGGAGAGAGAGGTATAGAGAAGGAGAGTGGAGGCAGGAATGGCCTGAGATACGTTGAGCAAGTGTTCATTGGTGTGCGCACTCCAGAACAAGCAATGACAAATGTAGCATCAAATTATTTGGTGCGAAGATCAATGCCCCAGTCCTAGAGGATTGTAGGGGAAAACCAAATGAAGCATTCAGGAAGAGCCGAAGCACAGGCAACTTACCTTCATGCATGCATGTGTGCATTGCCTCGTTTAGGGGTTAGCCAGAGCCAATAAGGAGTGATTTGTTACCCTCACACAGGCACGCATACTCTCCAATGGCCTTTTGGTGTTATGCATTTTCCTCTATCTTTGGGGTGAAATTTTAAGCCCATAGTAGTTTCTTGTTTATGGAGGAATGGAATTTTGCTTCTCATTTCCTGTTATGCTAAATAATTTGATACTTATTTGTTTTAGGCAAATCATGGAACAAGAAGGAACATTTACACTTGGATTGGAAAGGTTTGGAAAAGAAGACTGGAAACTGGAAAGTAATTGCTTGAAACTTGGTCACTGCTCGGAGTTGCGCTATGACAGATCTGTCTTTTCAAGAAGAGATACCCATCAAGAATGCTTTGATAAACTGATGGAGCAATTGGTAAATCATGATTTCCACTTTTCTAAAGTATTACTTGGTCATTTTTGGAATTGGAATTAATTTACCAGCCAACTTTTGCTTCATATATGTGCTTTGTCTTCTGATCAAGCCATTCCTCCTTCCACCCAAAGTACTTAGGTTTTTGACTAAAATGGACTCCTTTTGGGGGCTCACCACAAAGCGGTTAGAATTTGAAGCTACCCTACCCTAGTGGAGGGGGGTTTCCGCGTTTTGTTAGACGCAATGTGTCAATACACCTAGCATCTACTAGATGTGAGGAACACTACAAGCTGCCGGGTTTTTGACTGAAATGGGTCAAAATCCATTTTCAACGCATTAATGGGGGCGAAATTGGGACAACTGGTGCAGAGGGGGTACCTCGCATTGGTACACTGGTACCTTGCGTTTTGCAAACGCGAGGTTTACTTACTGACACCAGCACATGGGCCGCTGAAAAGCAGTTGAAAAAGCTGGAGACCTCGGGCTTCACAAACGCGAGGTTTGTAGCTTTTTCAACCGCTGACTGTTTTTTCAGCCGTTTCTACCTTTCTCTCATTCCAAATTTCACAAGCCACATAGAGGGCCTCTTATCCGTGCCTATATATACATACAACATTCACGCCATCTGCATCATCTGAATCCATTCTCAACTCTGCTCTCTCATTCTGTCTATTCTCTGTTTTTTTTTTTTCCATTTCATTGTCTATTTTACAATCAATTTTGCTGGGGCTGTGAAGAGATAGTCATTGCACGAGAGGGAGCCAAGAAAAATTCAGTCGAAGAAAGTATTTGCGGGAGCACAAATACATTGACATATATTTTACAGGTATTTTTTCTTTAAATATTATAATAGAGATATTATCTGTTAAATTCTTGTGTGATTTATTTTTTTATAATAATGTGATATATGTTGAATTATATATTTATAATTAAATTGTGTAGTTGAATTAGTTATTTAATTTAATTGTTTGAAACGTGTATAAACTGTGTATTTTAATTATACTTTGTAAATATATTTAATGTATATTGTAACATTTACAGTGTATTAGACAAATAAGATAATCTTAAATTAAATATATATATATATATATATATAATTTTTATACTTTTAATAATTAGAATTCTATTAAAATAATAAATCAATTCCCTCAAATTGTAAAAAAAAAAATAAAAATATGTGGCTAATTTCTTAATTAGCCAATGTTAAGCTTGAAAATCTTTTGTTATTAGAAGTATGAATCACTAGTTATTTTATATAGAATTCCATAAGTAATGCATACATTTGAAAATTAATCTAATTTTTGAGTATAATTTAATATGTCTATCTGAATAGTAATTATTTACATATATTTTTAGCATGAAAATTTACATCTTATTTGAATAGTCTATTTAATATATTTTTTAAATACATTCGTATAGTATAAAAATTATTATTTACATATTTTTTTAATATGAAATTTTACATATTTTTTTTTAGCATGAAAATTTACATATCATTTGAATAGTCTATTTATTTTTTTTAAAATACATTCGTATAGCATGAAAATATTTACATATTTTGATTCATGAATTTTTACATATTTTTTTTATCATGAAAATTTACATATAATTTGAATAGTCTATTTAAATTTTTTTTAAATACATTCGTATAGTATGAAAATTATTATTTACATATATTTTTTTAGCATGAAAATTTACATATTTTTTTTAGCTTGAAAATTTATATATCATTTGAATAGCCTATTTAATATATTTTTTAAATACATTAGTATAGTATGAAAATAAATATTTACATTTTTTTAGAATGAAATTTGACATATTTTTTTTAGCTTGAAAATTTATATATCATTTGAATAGTCTATTTAATATTTTTTCTAAATCCATTCATATAGCATGAAAATAAATATTTACATTTTTTTTAGCATGAAATTTGACATATTTTTTTAGCTTGAAAATTTATATATCATTTGAATAGTCTAGTTAATATTTTTTTTTAAATCCATTCATATAGCATGAAAATAAATATTTACATTTTTTTTAGCATGAAATTTGACATATTTTTTTAGCACAAAAATTTACATATCAATTGAATAGTCTATTTAATATTTTTTTTAAATACATTCGTATAGCATCAAAATAAATATTTACATCTTTTTTAGAATGAAAATTTACATATTTTTTTTAGCACGAAAATTTACATATCATTTGAATAGTCTATTTAATATTTTTTTAAAATGCATTCCTATAGCATGAAAATTATTATTTACATATTTTTTTAGCTATTAACTTAATAAGGATCCTTCATATTTTCTTTAATTTTTCACTTATCACTGAGATTTGAAATTTTATATTTTTTACAAACAATTGATAATACAAAGTCTTGTTTAACTTCATTATTTAATTAATTTTCTCCAGTAATTATTTTTCTAGAATAAGAAAATCTTGAGTTTTAGGGATTTTGGGATTTTAAATAAAATATATGTTAACTCCTTGATTAATTAATCTTAATTATCTTAGTAAGTTTTATAATAGGTAATAATTAGTGTGGAATATATTAAATACTCATTTTTTGCATATATCAAATATTTTAGCTATTTGAGATAGATTTGTACTGATTATAATATATTGCTTCATATATTAATTCAAAGTTGTAACATACTCTATTTTTTTAATAGAAAAATCCTACATCATTTATTTAGACATAATGTCATTAGAAGAACCTGTAAGATTACGGTTATATTGGGATTGTGAAATTATGCACACCCCACACGGAGATTTTTTTAATGGTCCCTATCACAAGGCATTGATTGTTCGAAATCGAGTTAGTTTTGGAGGTTTAGTCAACAAAATATGTACTATTCGAGGATTTGACACATCTACTGTAAAGTTGCAAATCACAATGAGGGAAGATACTATTTTTAGTACAGTGACGAGATCTACAACCGCTGGTATAACAGATGACAATGATATGAAAAATTTGTGGTACTATGCATCTACCGTGAAGGGACAACTAATTGATCTGCATGTTCAACATGAGATCGTCCAGATTTCGAATGTAACAGCAACAACTCTTCCTGAGCATAATATGCCAACTCCTATCACTGAATCGTTCACAACATTACTTAATTCAACTGTTCCTGTCAGCATGCCTAACTTCGATTTAAATTTTCTAGCAACTATAGCCAATGATCCTCCGCAAATTGGAAATGAGACTTTCCAATCATTTTTCAGTATATCAATTTTGGATACCCCAGTCATTGGACCTAGCAATGAATACATCATATCGACTTCTACTGGGTTTGGTATGCATTAACTTCATGACCGGATTCAATCCATTTAAGTACAGACGAGCCATCAATTATTTTCAACAGTTGAAATTGGTATTCCATTGGATGTAACTCCAATTGTTATTGGGTAGCTCAAGAGCGTAATTGGGTAGGTACTCCGGAGGCGATTGTGGACGGGTTAGGACCTACGTCAGACATTGATAGGCCTACCGCAGATGATTCACCCGATGAGGACGAGGGGGATGACAATCCCGAAGAAGATATTTTCGGTCCTTCTGTATTGTAACAACCCACAAATAGATCATCTAAACCGGTTCGTTTGTACGATCCACCATATTCAATCTATCTTGACTGATTAGATACTTCACAAGAGATGGAAAATGAAGCTGATCGCATGGATCTAGGTCGGGGGATGGATTTATGGTCAGAACCCAATAATAACTTAAGGATTGGCATGTGGTTCAGGGATAAGAATGAGTTGCTATGGGCTGTTCGGTCACGGTCTATTAGGCTCAGTTGTGAGTTTACGGTGGTAGAAAGCAAGAGGTTATACTGGTTTATCGAGTGTAAAAATTCAACTTCATAGCATCCATGTTATTATCCGTGCAAAAAAAAAGAAAGGTTGTGACTTGTGGCAAATTGCTCGATGGCATGGAGAGCACATTTGTTTAGTACGGACAGTCGACGGGAACCATCAAAATATGAGTGCGAAATTCATGGCGAAACACATCATGTCAATGATTCATGATAATCTGGAGATAAAAGTCAGCGAAATAAATAATCATGTTCATAACACATTGCACTTCACCCCGTCATACAGGAAATGATGGAATGCACGCAGGCACACTATTAAGATGATCTATCGGGATTGGCCTTCTTTGTTCGCATAGCTACTACGATATATGCAAGCCTTACAAGATGCGAATCCTGGTATGGTCGTGGCATGGCACTTCTTGCCGATGGACAGCAATAGAGCCAAGACTTTTAGATATGTTTTCTGGGCGTTCGGACCCTATATTAATACATTTGTTCATATGAAACCGGTGGTCAGTGTTGACGGAATATTTTTTAGGGGTATATATAGGGGAAAACTTTTAACAGCTGTGGGTCAAGATGCTAATAACCATATATTGCCCCTAACATTTACAATCGTTGACGAAGAAACTAATGACAATTGGGGATGGTTTTGTCCTTACTAAGAGAACATGTGTTAAAACATAGAAAAGTTTGTTTATTATCTGACAGACACATTGGGATTGTAAATGCAGTTCATCGGCTACCCCTCTGGCAGGAGCCAATGGCAGTGCATAAATTTTGTCTTAGATATATTTGGAGTAACTTCAATAGCAAGTTCAGAATGCATGAGTTAAAGAAGTTGATGTACGCAGCTGGGGATCAAAGCAAAAAACTAAAACTTTTGAAGATTATGGAAGAAATTAAATTGTTAAGCCCGCAAGCGAATGCGTGGTTGGATTTGATTTTGAAAGAGTAATGGACACTTGCTTATGATGGTAGACATCGGTGTGGTAACATGACAACCAATTTGGCAGAATCTTTCAACAGTGTCGTTAAAGGGATACGTGTGCAATCCTGATTCACCACCTCGTTGGGTCTATGTCATCGCAGGGATATGTGATTGTGGAGTCTTCGTTCAAAAAAATAGTCAAATATTTCAACGACTATAGGCAAGAGGCGATATCACTTCCCTTTTAAGATATGGGGTAAATTTGTGAAGAATGAGACGAAAGAAAGAACACACCGTGTATTGGCTTTTAATCGAGATCGAGGCATGTTTAATATTATGCCACCACATCGTGAGCATGTGAAGGGAAATAATTCATATGAGGTTAATGTTAGGGCAAGGACGTGCAGCTGTTGCAAATGGAAAATATATGGAATACCTTGTTCACACGCGTTTGCAGCATGTCAACAATTGGGGTTGAATCTTAGGGATTTAGTGTCATCAGAAAACACGACATTATCATATAGAATGACTTATGCAGTACAGTTCAGGCCCATTCCCCACGAAAATTATTGGCGTAATCTTGACTTTAGCGTGGCACCATTTGCTGACGGAACGTATTCGAAATGAGATAAACGAACACAATCCTGATTCACCACCTCGTTGTGGTCTATGTCATCGCAATGGACACGATAGGAGAAATTGCACTCATAGTACTGTAGAATGAACTAATCATGGATTAATTCTGTATCATGTTAGCTAAATTCATTTAGATACAATGTTTATCTGTTATCTAAATTTTTAATAGTGTTTTCTCGTGATTCGAATTATTCATCTTTAATTTTGTGTATAATTTTATTTCTGCATTTAATTGGTATGTTAATTATATATCTTTAAATTATTTTTAACTTCTATATATCGGTTCTATTAATTAGAACAAAATGTATGAGTCTATTTCTCACGGAGTGCATCCAGGTTGTAACACCCCGCTACCTAGGCCCGCCAGGGCCAGGGATGTCACCCCGTCCAAAAGACAAGGGGTCTTTATAACTAAGACACACAAATATAATAGCGGAAATAAAATGATACTTTAATTTAAAATTTATTACAACCCAAAAGAAATAATAATAAATCTAAGAATACTCAAAACAAATCCATAATAAAAATTCATCCGCTCTCAGCTCTCCCAACATTACACAAAATAAATCCTCGTAAAATTCTTCCAAAGCAGCATAATATATAGCTACTCATGCCCACAAGCAGGATGGACCGAAATCTTGATAAAATGGTAGTTAGACGAAATCTCGATAAGTCCGTGTGTGCTTCGGGTGTTTAGTGAAAACAGTTCGTGGATGCAAAGTGTGAAACCTTTATAAGAGAAATACTGGCAAGCAATAACATTAGTCAAAAACAAGAGTGGCGTTTTGGCTTTTCCAACCATACATAAGTAATAAAATCAACTACTCGAAAGAAAGGGATATGGGTTACCACACGTTGGGCCCCATAACCGGTCAGAATGCCGACACTTTGTGTAGACTGACAAAAGTAGGTGATCGGCCTATTGGGCAAGATACTCCTTCTTCTCTATACCCAAATAATAACCGGGTGTCCATTCCGGCAAACCACAGTCACTTGACTGAAAACAAACTGCTAGCTCGGACCAAGCACGACTCACCGGATCGACATCTTATCCGGGAAGGACTCACCCCTCAGATGTGGCCACCTACTGAGAGACTTACCCTAACCCTTCAAAGATTAGTCCTAGTAGTCCACCCTTATTGAGTACTCAACGACGTTTTCCACTTGGGATAAAATGAACAAAACACTGTTCCACATGAAAATGGCAATTTATGGGTTTTCCAAAGTCTTTAACAAAATCAGTTTTAGAAAGAGTTTGAGTTTGAGTAAATCTGCTCATTGGCTTTTAAATAATTCAAATGTTTGAAATAAGAAAGGATTTAACCCTCAATTGCCTTTACATAAATGAGTGTCCATGCACTCTATACTTGGCTTGCCATAATAAACATTTTGCATCAAACAGGTTTTATGCAAGAGCTTACCTGATTCTTGTTCACAATAACAAGGTATCCAACGGCAGACCTAACCCCACATGGAAAAATACAAATCACAATCAATTTCAAGCCACAAACTACTTCCTTGATTTTAAATCGACTCAACTTACTACTACCATGATCCTAGTGTCTCAAACTTTAATGTTAAACAATAAGTAGATAAGTTTAAGAGTTGAGTCTAGCACAATTATTTAAAATAATTAATGGTTTGGGAAATAAATTTAATAAGTTGAAAGCTTAAATCTTGTTAGGGAAAATTTAGAGTTTATTTGATCAAGAGTTCTAGGTAGTGTTAAATAAAATATTGATTTATTAATAATTTAGTTGTTAGAAAATAATTGGTAGCTAAAATTAGTTGAAAATAAATTTAATGAGTCTCACTTAAACAATATTAAATAAATTCTTAAGGAGTTTTGATTAGAAGATAATAGTTAAATTTTTAGTAATATATATTCTACTAATTGTAATTATTTTCATAAAGGCTTTAATTGATCTCATTATATTAAGTAATATATACATACATATATATATATATATATATATTTTTTATTTTTCTAGCAAAAATCATTATTTGTTTGACTAAAATATCCTTTATATATATGACAATCCAAATCTACCATTCCTAGGGTTTTTTTTTTTCTCGAAAATACTAAGAGAAATTATTTTATTGAATATTTTATTCATGAAGTAAAAATTTGTTTGGGGACAACTAGATCATGATCAAATTCCTATGGCTAACCACAATCAATACATACACAATCCTTTAATTCATCAAATCATCCAAATCATGCATACAGGCATAGATCTCAATTTATCAACACATGATCTAACCCCTACTAGCATAAATATGATCATGGCTTCAATATTAATCCATCACGAATATAAACCCTATTCACCAAAGGTGACATAATCTCTAGCATACTTCATCACATATACTACTTATGACATGCATCAACCTCAAATCATCATATAATCATCCAAGACAATCCTTCCATGCATAAATCCCATCTCCTTCACAATCATACATATATTCATACTTCATTCTCAACAATATATATATATATATATATATATATATATATATATATATACACTCAAATCCTATCACCATCTACCTATTATCATTATCACCCTAGAGACATGCTTCTAGAGTTTAAAAGAAGGATTGATGGTACTTACTTGGTTGATGAACGCTTTGAAGGAGTTTAGAGTAGATCTCAACTACTAGGTGTCTAACTTTGTCCAAAGGAGATGGCGAGAGCATGATTATGGAGAAGAAGTCATCCGGCCAAGGGAGAGGAGTTTCGGCCGTGAGAGAGAGAGAGAGAGAGAGAGAAGAAGAAGAAGAAGAAGAGATCATTAGTATATTTATTCACATAGATTCTCACTAGAGATCATGTTTGGAAAAGATGAAGTTGATAGAGTAAATTTACCTTGAAGATGTTCTCGTCCTTCACAGAAATTTCTGCTTTTGATCCAAAGTAGCAAGATGATTTGAGGAGTTTGATGTTAATAATGGTGTTGATGGACTCACAGCAGTGAGTAGGTCAAATCTGGAAGTTTTTGAGAGGATTTGAGATGGTTTGGAGGGGTATTAAATGTAGGGAAGATGTAGGTGTTTTTGGTGTAGTGTGTGTGTTCTTGGAGATTGAGAGATTTCGAGAGGTGGTTCTTGTGCAGCTGTCGAATTTTTGTGAGGGATAGGGCTGGCCGAATTTCTGTAGGGTTTAAGGAGTTGTTTCTCTAATTTGGAAGAGAAAAGGAAGGGTTAGTTGTCACAATCCTTGGAGAATATTTTTAGGAAATGAATTTGGAAACTAAATATTCTAGGATATCTTAATAATTTGGAGAGCTTTGAAGGTCTCCTATGGCCGACTGGTTGAGCAGCTTTTCTAAGGAATTAAAGATGATTCAAGGTGGCTTATGGTGGCCGAAACTAAGGTGCACAATGATGAAGAAGATGTCTGGTCATTTGAGTAAGATATTATGGAAGGTTGCTAAACAAGGATGGCTGGAATTTTGGAAACTAATCAAGCTAAATTGTAGGGATTTGTTGGAGAGATTTTCAGACAGCCATTGCTGAATTTCGTGTAGAAGCTTGAGGGAAACAATGGAGCTCTGTTAATGGAGGTTTAAGGAAGGTTTTGACAGATTAAGGTTGGTATTTCGGCCAGAAGAAAAATAGGAAACAAAACTGGAAATTAGGACTGCCCAGCATTTCGCTGAACAGGAATTTTTCTGGGCAGATTTTCGGCTGCCACTTCCAGCCAATTTGCAGCGAGTTTTGAAGGGAATTTCAGGGGTATTCAAGGCTGGTTTCCAGCCTTCTTCATGAAGGAAAAACATGGCTAAGGTACTAAACAAGATCTAGAAGAAAACAGCTTGATTTTGGACTCTCAAAACTGTTTTTCGTACAAGAATTTTTTCCTGTTTTGCTCTAGCTTTGAGCAGTCCGAAATTGGTGAAGAATTTTCAGGTTTCAAACTGATCCTAAAGATAATTTTTTTGGCAACATTTGGGAGGGAATGTTAGCTAAAAATTTCGACATTTTGAAGGTACAACGAGCTGGAAAATTTCAACTCATGCCATGAAGGAAGATGAATTAGTCTAGAGTGAAATTTCAGCAAGCTTACTAGAGGGATTTTTCCCCTTGGAATTTCCCACCATTCTTCCACATTTTTCAGACCATGAGAAGCCTTTTACTAGGGCATTTTGATCCCACAAGATCACAGCATTTTACTGAAATTTCTGGAAAGAAAATGGATAGAACATCTTGATCAAACTAAGAAGTTGAAACCTAAGGAAAACCAAAGATCAAGGGAACAAGAATTCCCTTTAGGAAATTCGAGTAGGGCAAAAGAGTGGAATGAGAATACTCCTAGCATATCTCTCTTAGGACATCATCCCTACCTTACTCTAAGCTCCTAAGACCGAAATTTCCTCCACTAAGCAAAAATAAAATTTAATCTAGCTAAAACTTCTATGATGGAATTTGAACCCAAAACCTCAAGAATTAATTCCAAAGCTCTAACCACTACACCACAACAACTCTTCGTTGATATTTTCACTAGAAAATTATTTTCTATTCAATCCACAGGCTATCTCCCTATTTTTCACCTCGGGCAAAAATTACCATCTTGCCCCTCTCACACAATACTCACCAACAAGACTTCAAAACAATAAAACCCGAATCCAAAACACATAAAAATCATATGAAAATATATTTAACCATGAAATAAAATATGATATGCATCCCAACCCCCTTACTCTAAGGTTGGTTTTGACCGGGGTTTCACACAGGTCTTATTATACCGGACGTATTGAGATTGCAGTATAAGCATAGGTCATTACATATTTGAGCGGGACAATTATACAGTGACGTTATTACTGCAAAGAGAAATGATAGTATATTTTGGAAAACTCGACCATTCGATCACCGTATTGAGCAGCTCATGGACATTGTCGGTTTTGGCGGACTGCGCCGTTTATGTTATATGAGGATTAATCATCCACTGATTACAGTATTAGTGGAAAGATGGCGCCAGGAGACGCATACGTTTCATTTTACAGTTGGAGAGGCTGCTATCACCCTACAGGATATAGAGGTTCTCTTTGGATTACGTGTGGATGGTGATCCAATCTATAACAGTCGGTTCGTACATACACCTTTAGAGTTGATTGACATGTGCGGCGAGCTATTAGGATTTCGACCGACTCCGATAGAGTTTGATGGATATAGATTGAAGATCATTTCACTCGAAAGAGCCTTGAGTCAGCCACTACCTGCAGATGCGACGCCAGAAATGATAGGCTAGCATATACGTTGTCGTATTATGCAGCTCATTGGTGGCTTTCTGTTCTCGGATAAGTCTAGCAATAGAGTACATCTGCGCTTCTTAAAATACATTCGTGATTTAGAGGTATTCGACACCCTTAGTTGGGGAAGTGCAGTATTGGCTCATCTGTATCGTTGTTTATGCAATGTTACATCATGCAGAGCACATACTATTAGTGGCCTGTTATTGTTGGTTCAGGTATGAAACACATATTAGTATTTTCAAAATATAATAAAATATAGTATTTTACTAAGCGTTGGTTATTAATGTTGAAATAGTTGTGGGCTTGGGAGCGTATCCCTACTATCAGACCTTCTAAAGTTCGTCCAGTTGAGGATGTTGATCTACAGGCCCCGAAAGGATCAGCATGGGAGGGATCATTAGAGCTTTCCTGCACCCCAACACATGTGCTTCTTACTTATAGGGATCAGTTGGATATGATGCAATATGATCATATAAGTATTACTTTAACCACTTTGCTTTCAACACTAATTACAAGTTTGTTATTTATTATTAATACTGACAGTTTACGTTTATACAGTTTATCTGGCAGCCTTATGATGAGTACATGTTGGCTACCTTACCCCCGTATTGCACTCATGGACGACGGATCTGGGTGTCTATCACATCCCTAATTTGTTGGGAAATAATAGAAGTGCATCGCCCAGATAGAGTCATACGACAGTTTGGATTGGTGCAGATAATGCATGTTATAGTTGACATCGGTGACAATTTGCATGCCCGTGACATGCGAACTACTGGTGCAGGGTGGTCCGAGATTGATTCAATATATCACGCAAAGCGGGTTGATAGGCATTCAACAGTAATGGTTGGACAATTCAGTTACAATCAAAATATAGTTTCGTCTGACTATGCAGCATGGTATTGGACGTATACTAGGCGACTGATTGGTAATCCAACTATAACGCAACCTAATTAATCGGGCTACCAATTGAGCAGTGGGGCGATAGAGATATTGATATGTAATTTTTTTTTTTACATATTATGAAAAAATATAAAATTTACATTCAAATAATTTATTGACATTTCGAAATATATATATGCTGATTCGATATATCGGATATTGTACCTTGGTAATGAAGGATATTAAAATGCAGATACTGTGAGTAGACGAGTGTTTGCATCAATAACGGATCTCGCCACTCGTTCGTTAACTGCCATTGGTGATGTAAGTCGTTTGAACCACCCACCCTACGAGCCAGCCAGACGGATCTACACTACGGATCCAATATCTCCAATCCCATAAGAAGTCAATCGCGAAGTACCACTAGTACGGAGAGGGGGTAGATGGGCACGCAGACGTGCTGTACCTGATATTCCTGTACAGGATCACTACTCACCAGTATACAACAAAGAATACAATTATGAACATGGTGATCCTGTAACAGTTGAAGATAGACAAATTGATTTTATTACTCCGCAGCACCTAGTCTTTGATACTAGATACCTATCTTCAACTGATGAATTTGCTGCCGGCCCATCAACTGGACGGTCTCAGATACCGCACAAGCATTCTATAGATATTCCTTGCTCATCCCACCGTTATGAGGAGCAAGATGCAGTACAACCAGAAGAACCACCCGAAGAACAACAGCAAGAACTGCCTCGGTGACGAGTTCAACCTCCAAGAAACCGTCGAGGATTTCATCGTGGGATTAGTTTTCATCATTTTTCTTAAATTATTTCACGTGTAATAAAGTTTATTGTTTATTGTTTGTATTGCGTTTTGAAGTTCATGTCTTCCCAATCATGCATGATACCCTATTAATGTCATAAAGCCACAAAAGATTTAGAGACAATATTAAAAACTCAACTCAACCAATATTAAAATATATATACTAATAAATTCGCAAATACCAAATGCCTCAAGTAAGATAATTAAATGTGAACGAAATTATGAATTACATTTCATTAACAGTCATATTTACATTCAAACTTAAAGTCAAAATAGCATTAATAAAATATCGTTATCTAATTTTCTATATAATCTATATTTAAAAATTATAGAGAGAACAATAAGTTTGATTTAGTTAAATATTTAAAATGCCGTTAATTTAATATTTCAATTAAATACAATATCCTTAAAATTTATAGTTAAATTAAATATAAATTTATAAATATTATCTTTATTTAATATTTAAATATAAATATTTTTAATTTAAATTCAATATTTTTAGTTACAATATCGTTATTTAAATTAATTCAATAATTTATAGTTAAAATTAAATATTTAAAAAATCGTTAAATAGGCTAAAATATTAAATTTATATATAATTTTGTGTTATTTAAAAAATATTAATTTATTTTAATAAAAATTTGGAACTTCATAAAAAATAAGAAGAAAAAGTCACAAAATGATAAAATGCATAATAGAAGAAAAAAGAAATTTCAAAAAAAAAAAAAAGAGACCTCATGAAAAGCTAGTGCATCTGTGCTATATAATTTATATTTAAAAATTATATAAGTTTGATTTATTTTGGCCATTTAATAAAAATAATAATATAATTTTAAAGATAAATATAGTATAAATTTTTTAAATGATTTTTTCAAAACTGTAACATTTCACACAGTATTCGAATTCAGTTAAATTATAAATTATTTGAATTATGAAATTTAAGGGGATTATGAAATTTAGATAATTGAGATTTAAATTTAAATACTATTTAAATAGTTGACACTATAATTTTAGTGTATTTAGATTGTTGAGAATTTATATTTTTATAATTTTTTTCAACAATTAAATATTATAAATTAACTATTTAAATTTATTCAGTATTTAAATTAGCTAAATATTTAATGGTATTTAATAGAAATATTAAAATTAAAAATATCAAAATTAAAATATTTAAATTAAAACTATTTATTTAAATATTTAAATTAACTATAAATTAATTCAATTTTAAATTAAAAATAAAATTTTATTTCAAATTTTAATATAAATAAAATTAACTGTAAAAATAATCATTTTTCAACATCATTATAAATAAAATTAATTGTGATAAAACTACGTATATTAAATGTTATGGTCAAATTTAATTGTATATTATTTAAACTTATATATAATTTTGTGTTATTTAAAAAATATGAATTCCTTCTAATAAAAATTTAGAACTTCATAAAAAAAATGAGAACAAAAACTCATAAAATAAAAGAAATTAAAAAACAAAACAAAACGGGTACCTCGCGTTTGTGAAACGCGAGGTTCAAGTGTACCTCGCGTTTGCCCGTTCAAGTGTACCTCGCGTTTTGCAAACGCGAGGTACTATTTTTTGACCACTTACCAACGACTCATTCAGAGGGCTGTTAGAGGAAGAACCTTACATTTGTAAAATGCAAGGTACCAATGTATCTCGCGTTTTGCAAACGCGAGGTACCCCTTCTACACTAATAGTCCTAATTTCACCCCATTAATGGATTGAAAATGGGTTTTGACCCATTTCGATCAAAAACCCACATGCTGCATGGCAGAATTTTGGTCCAAAAAAATAGGGTCGTCCAGTCCCTTTCATATTTCTTCATGGCCTCCATCTTTGTCAAAGTTCCTTTATATATCAAATCACATTGATTATTTTCATTTTTTTTAACTTTACAATTTTTTGTGAAAAAAGAATTAATATTTTAAAATAACATAAAATACATTAAACTCCTATATAAATTTAAATAATTTATAATTAAAAATTATTAATTTTAATTTGATTTTAATAAATAATATGTATTTTAAATACATGTAATTTTTTAGTGGATTTGAAAATAATTTTTTATTTTAAGTTAAGTTTAATTTATAATATTTTATTACAATTAATTTTAAATATTAATTATTTGCAAAAAATATAAAAACTTAAAATCTCAATTATCTAAATTTATTAAATTTATAGTCTTAATTATATAAAATAATATTTAAATTTAAATCTCAGTTACTTAAATTTATAATCCCCTTATTTTTTAATTTGAGTAATTTATATTTTAACTGAATTTGAATAATATGTGAAAAAATAAAGAAAATATGAAAATATTAATTTATATTTTAGTGAATAATAGTTGATCGAATATTTCATAAATATTTTGCGTACTTTTTTGCTTTAAAAAATTATTTGAAAATAAATTTTTTAATGACATAATGTAAGAGGACATTTAAATTATATTAAATTATATTTCATTTCGATATTGAATAATAGTCCTATCAAACAGTATAAATAAATCATTATTTCATTTTAGTTTTTTCCTTCTAAACTTTGAATTGAAAAAAAAAAAATTCAATCCTCGCGATAGAAAGCAACTTTGGATGAAAAAGTTATTTCATTTCAACATACCAAATGTAATTATACATCAAAACAAAGAATGTAAACATGATCATTATATTATTACACTTTATAAAAAGTGTCATTAAAAATATGTCAGAAAAATTTCTTTTTCTTGTAGTGGTGGATGAATGTCACTTGGATTGTGTTCTCGAATTTAACTCAAAATTTCAAGATTAGAATCAGCTTAACATGTGAGGATTATAGTATCAAATAACATAAAAAATGATATAGTACTAAACATCTTGTTTAGGGTCTTTTCTAATTTTGCTTTCAAAAATTATTATTTTTTTTTGTAATTATACTCTTTTAAAAAACTTTTAATTTTATCTTTCATTTTAATTTCAATCACTATAAGAAAAATTAGTATATGGAACATTACTTTTTGTGGCATTCTTAAAACCATCACAAATACTCTCTTTTATGACAAGTCAACGCAAATAACTGAGACTGTGTTGCGGTCCTATGACTAAGGGTGACAATTTGGATAATTAATTAATGGATATCCTAATATATTTATAAATAAATAGAATATACATGATAAAAATTAAGTTAATGGATTTAAGTGGATATACATTTAATCTATTTATATCCATTTACACATAAAATTTACATAGCTTCCTCAATTTAAAAATGAGGTCCACTAATACCTAAATCTCACTATTAATTTCTTTAATTAATAAGGATTAAGATGATAAAATAAAATATTTATTTAATAATTTGAATGACATTTTTCACGACTACTTAGGCCTCACTACTAATACTTTTAATTAATAAAAGAAAAATAATAAAATAAAATATGTTCTTATTAAACAAAAATATATAAATAGATGAACATGCATAAATAAATATCCATTATTCATTTAAATCTATTTATTAACTAGATTTAAATAGATTAGACTTAAATGCATTATATTCTATTTAATTTTATATAAATTCAAATGGATATCGATTTTATCATTTCTCAAATTCTCTTACTTTAGTCACTTAGCTTATGTCGTGGGAGCAATTTTGTCACGTCCGCTTATTAGTTATTACCACCACAAAATACTCTATTATTGATGACACTTGTGGTGGTGGCAATTGGCAGTGCGGCGACATCGTTTTGCTGCAAAGGGAAAAGAGGTGAATGAGAGGAGAGAGAAGGAAAAAAAAAATATTATGCAAAGCACCATAACATTTGATTTTACTATATTATTTATGTTAATAATATTACTTATTATTAATATATCATATTTATATTAATAATATATTTACTCAACTAGTCATGTCATTTTTATAATTCATGTTGTGTTGATAGTCACAAATTTAAATGTCTTTCTATTATACGGTTATCTCAATTAAAATTAAATTAACACTGATTAATTGATATTGTTTTTGGATCAAATTGGACTGATCGAACTGTGAACCGTTCCCCAAACTAGTCCGATCCTCCATTTTGAATCGAAAATATAAAAAATCATCCTCTTTTGTACAAATTGGTTCGGACCCGTCAGTTTAACCGGTGAACTGACCGATCCAACCGAATTGAATAGTTTCTCTCTTTTTTTTTTCCTAAATAAGACAATATATTCATAGGAAAGAAATAAGTTATACAAATGGAATAAATAGTCTATAGTAATAGAAAAAATATTATATTTTTTTAATTTCACTATTTATGCATTTATGAACTTAAATTACACTATATTATTAATTAATTTTATTTTTAAAAATAATTATATTTTTATTTTTAAATTATAATATTATTGGTTCAATTACAGTTCAATTGCAATTCAATTACAGTTGACCATTGAACTGTGAATCAATAAATTTTTCGATTCGATATCTGGTTCAGTTTTAACAACAATGCCAGTTGAGACACATACATTACACTTAGAAATCTTTAGGAATCAAGTGGACCAAACTTTAGAGGAACTGTTTATCGCAAGTTGTAGCTCTTCCCACCAGGAAATTCTTGTGTGTACCTGGTGTATGTGTACTAATGCATTAGATATTTATATTATGTATAGATAAAATTATATATAATATTTATTATATAATTTTCAATACACATAATAATATAAGAAGTATACGATGGACGATGGACGTGCACAAAAATTTCCCCAGCCCAAAGCCCCAAACTCAAAATGACTATATTCGCTGACACAAAAACTTGTTGCTGGAAGCATGGCCGCCTCACAGGTTACTTGCATTTGTAGGTTCCAGTTACCACCCAAAAAGGTTGACGAATCTGGACCTAGTTATGCGGGTTCGGGGTGCAATTCGGCCATGGATATTGGAGTAGTTCAATTCAACAAAGCTCGTCACCAACACGGTTCAACTTCAAACGCTGTCGGATTATTATAGTAGATGTAGAAATGTATTCAAATCGTATCAAGTCGAACATTAAAATAATCGAGTCGAATTTTATTATTTTTACATAAGGTTCAAATTCGTATTTGAGTTCGATTCGAATGTCAAATATTGGTACGGGTTCGATTCATTTGAAATATTTTAAAATTTAAATTTGATTCGAAATTCAATTATAATAAATTTAAAAGTTTGAATTCGAGTTTAACCTTGAATTCGAATTTAAATAAATAATTTATAATATAATATATTATAAATAATATAATTATATATTAATTAATTAATTAATCGAACATGTTCGTCTTCGAACATAATACTTAAATATTTGAATTCGACTCGTTTAAAATTTGAACCTAAATATAAGATTTATATTTGAACTCAAATTCAATATTTCGAATTTAAACCAAGTCCCAAAAACAGGTTCAATAAAAACTCGATTGAACCCACAATTTCATGCAACAGGAGGGGTCAACATTAAACGCTACAGGTCACCATCGCATATACTATAGTTAACATTGTATAGATAATTATACTTATCCCAATTGAATTTGCTTATTACATTTAAAAAATGTTTTTATTTTAAATAATATGTCATATTAAAGATTTAATAAAATATTCATTATAGATCTTTTTTTAATTTTACCATTATTGTTATTGTCTTACTAAAATTAGACATTAATTGTTTTAATGTTATTTTAGTGAAAAAAGAATATTAGTTTAATCATCTTTAAAAAAAATCCATAGATTCTAGAATTTTTTTAATATATGTGTTTCTCTGACAAATAAATTCAACTAATATTCTTTAGAGTGATCATCTATTATTTTCTCTTTTTTCCTTCTAAGTTCTACTCCTGGAAAAAATATATACTATTTTTTAGGTTAGCTCTACCAAATTACCAATTAGTGCATTGGTATTTGCCACCTTAATATTTTTTTTGCTGCTGGTTGGTTTCATTCATAGGCTAATCTATAGGCCGGAGGTGGCAATTATTCCCAAGATCTTTTAAATTACCTTTATATTTAAAAATATTAAAATTTAAATAATACTTAAAAATTTTGATATTTCATCTTTCAAAATTTTTAATGTTATTATCTTATAATAATGCGTCTTATCATTTGGCCCCAAGCCAAGATCTCTCTCTGCCGCTGATTTCACTAGTTATCTAACAAAAATCTTTGGTATTTTTGCAATTGGTATTTGCCGCTTAATACTTTTTTGCTGGTTAGTTTCACTCATAAGAGTGTCTAAGGGATCGGGCGGTGATTGTCGAAATTTTTTAAAATTGAAAAAAAATTTAAATTTTTTTAAAAAATATTTGTAAATTTTACATTTTGCCCTTACATTTTTTTAAATTTTTTTTAATATCATCTTATAATTTGTGTTTTCTTATCACTTTCCCCAAATATCTATCTGGCTCCATCCCTCATTTCACTAGTTATCTACCAAAAATCTTTGCATACAAATACAACACCTGCGTATGACATCTGCTGTGCGAAAAGGTGATTTTTGAAACATCCGATTGACGGCTGTTTTCTTGATTTTGGTTGCTTATATACATGTGTAGGTGCCAGCTTCCAGCAGCACGGTCCTAATACGAAGCACTGGGTAAATGCTTTCTTACAAATTACAACCGCCACAACACAATCTTCTTGGCAACTCTATATATTAGTCGTGGTCTCTGCATGTGCTACTGTAATTTAATTTCTTTCTGCTCCTCTCTTTGATCTTCAAGTTCGAGCACTTGGTCTGTGGTTTTTGATCAGTTGAAATGGAAGGGAACGAGGATTCGAGCTCTTTTCCAATGGGCGAAACAGCCCAGGAAAAGGGTTTTGATTATGTTCCTGAGTGTTACACGATGCCTTCATGGAGCAGGCCTAGTTTAAATCCTGAAACTGCAGATAACGGGCTCGTCGTTGATATGGACGGGATTGATAATCCAGCTCGACGACCCAAGATCGTGAAAGACATATCAAAGGCTTGCCAAAGCAATGGCTTCTTTCAAGTAAGTTGGAGGATAGATAGATTGTTTCTCAAGTACATTTTTTAGTTCAAGATATCACTTTTTAGGAAAGAAACTGAAGAGAACTGGTAAACTTATATTGCAAAAGTTCACATATCTTGCCATATTCAAGACGAAAATGGGTAAACTTCATGCATAACTTAGCCATTTTTCCTTTTCAGTTTTATGCATAAAAGAAATGCGCAGAGAACCATGGTTTTTTTTTTTTTTTTTTTGAGAATCACAACCATATCCAATTTACTAGCTGCTAGATACATCTGACGTTGGCCCTGTCTCTATTTGCTCATGAAAAGATTGTCAACCATGGGATATCCCAGTCAATGCTGGATGAAGCCCTTTCAGCCGCCTTCAGATTTTTCGATTTACCAGCTGGGGAGAAGCTGAAATTCATGTCCAATGACGTGCACAAACCCGTCCGTTATGGAACAAGTATTAAAGATGGGGTGGATAAGTTCCAGTTTTGGAGGGTCTTTCTCAAACACTATGCACATCCCCTACAGGACTGGATTAAACTCTGGCCTCATACACATGACTACAGGTTTCTCTTAGAAATTTTAGATACCATCTTTGGCTATATCCTTTATCGCCTGATACTACTAAAGTATCTGACATTTTGTTTCTCGTTTCCTCTTTTTCTGGAGCTGGAGGTTGGATTTGGGTGAATCTTGAATATATTTAATTGAGGAATTTGTCTAGAGTTGCAAGTGGAACTGCTGAAATCATTCTTTGTTTTACTACATTTAATTTTGAAGTCGGGACTAATAATTGTTGGACATTGTCTTTGGTACTGAATATGCATATATATCTTGCAACTTCTAATGTACGTACACAGCAATTGACCAAATTGGAAGAGACATAATTTTGTTAGCTTGCGGCAGCTTCTACTGTCTTCATCTATTGCAATGGAGAACAATATGCATATGCATGCTTGTCCAAGGTGCCTTATATAGTAACATGAGTTTTTTTGTTGTTTTTTTTTTCTTTGCTTTCCCGAGATGGGTGTGTATGAATTGTTTATACCTATAGAGTACTTTTCTAACGAAATTTCGCGTTTCGGATTTCTGGAGTTTGATGGATGGTCCCCAATATTTTGACAGAGAAAAGATGGGAAAATATACTAAAGAAGCTCAAAAATTAGCAACAACAATTTTAGGGCTCATCACCGAAGGACTAGGACTTGGTCCACAGTACCTAAGTGAGAAAATGGAGAAAGGAATGCAGGTAGTTGTTGTCAACTCCTATCCACCATGCCCACAACCAGCACTTGCACTAGGACTGCCACCGCATTCCGACTACACTTGCTTAACCATCGTCCTCCAGAGTTCATCTGGGCTACAAATTTTGGATTCGCGAGAACAAACATGGAGGGTTGTCCCGGATATTCATGGTGCTCTACAGGTCAATGTCGGCGACCATCTTGAGGTGCTAAGCAATGGATTGTATAGAAGTGTAGTTCACAGGGTCACAGTTAACAGTGATACAACCAGAATCTCTATTGCTAGCCTGCATAGCATGGCCACGGATGAGAAGATGGAGCTCGCAGAAGAGCTTGTTGATGAACAACATACAAAAGCCTACAGGGAAAGCAGCTTTAGAGACTTTCTGAACTTTCTAGTCCATAATGACATTGCAGAAGGGAAGAACTTTATCGACACGCTTAGGATCAAAATGTAGGTTGACAATCGCTAACAGAGCAATATGTCATCAGGTAGGTATGTCTGCTAGTAAACTGTAAGAGCCCCGACTGGTTCTCTCCCCAAGAGCCCTTCGGGTCTATATGCTTTTTTATTTTTAATAGGAGTTGCCCTACTGAACAGCATATATGGTGTGTATTTTGCAGAATGAGTAAATCCAGCTGGGCCTTTGATAGAGCAGTAGGCTTAGTTTTTTAGTAATGGAAGAGCAATGATTTGGCTAAGATGCCAGAAACCAAATTTTGTTTAATCTCAACACTATATTAACGTGACTCAAATTCAAAGCATATAGTCTTAATGTAAATAAATATTTTACAAACTCTAATTTTAACCGAGCTAATATTCACTTAGTTATCTTAAACCCAATCAAGTAAAGCCTATTATTATGGAAACTTAACCATAGATCCTAATATCCGGACAACGCTGGATTTGGTCAAGCAAACCGATGCAGACTAGTTGATTCTTTATAATACTTAAGAAATTAACTTTCAGAAGCTCTGGCACTGAAAGCTAGAACAGTCAAAAACCTAAAATAGTGTAGCACTAGAAAACATAACATATTCTTCCAAATCCCAAGCCGCTTTCGTATATTAATTTCGGCTGTTTTTTTCACTATTGTCTACCTTTTCCGTTCTTGACTCCAATTTTCTCTTTCAGTTCCTCTCTTTGTTTGTGAAGTGAAAAAAGGAGATCATGTATAGATCAGCAAGCACCAATCGGGTCTCCGATGATCATTACAGTTCCTCTTCATCTGCCTCATCAAAGGTGTCGACGGCACTCAGAGCTTTGTCACTGGAAGCCAACGAATTGCCGGTGTATGAACCACTGTCGGAGGCAGCCAAGAAAGAAAAAAGTCGCGTTAAATTTGCAGAGAATGCTGTTCATCTCATTCCCTTAGTTCTACTTTTATGTGCTTTCATCCTTTGGTTTTTATGTAATCCAGGTAATCTTATTTGTTTAAACTTTCATCTTGGTAAAATTATCACAAAAACAAATCGTACATATTTACGTGTAAATTTTGGTTAAATTGAGTTTTTATATTTAAGTTCGTTGCAAATTTATAACTTATATATTTAAAACGATTATAGGCTTCCATATTTTTAGGGAAATGATTAAAATTTATAAATTTAAAAATTTAAAAATCGGAACAGCTATATTAGTTTATTTAAATAAAAAGAATTCATCTTTATTTTAAAACAACTATGTCGTAATTTTTTTAAATTTCAGAATAATTGTCATTTTAAAATCTAAAAATATGTTACTATTTTTTTACTTACATTCTTATTCTATGTATATTAATTAATTTTTCATTTTTTTTGAAAAAAAATCATATAATCTTTTTAGTTTAGAAGTCTTAAATTACAATTATTTCAAAATAAAATTAGTATATCAAGTAAAATACAAAAATCCAGTTTAATTAATACTCTTTGCATTAATCAACAAAGATAAAAAATCAAAAGTAATTGTTAATATAAACTCGATGGCCGACATGCGAGGCAAGGAGTTTCTCAAAGGGAAAAGGCCAAAAATAACCCATGTGAAAAAAAAAGAAGCTAAAAATAAAAAATAATTTCAAACTAATTGATTATTATTATTCTTGTGCAAAAACAGATATTGATGTACAAACAGTGGGCACCAAAGCTTCAGCTGCAAGTGTTGAAGGGTTAACAATTGAAGGAGACGTCGACAGTGATGGTACTCAGACGGGAAATTTGCCCCTTGAATTGGGAGACCTGGACTTGACGAAACGCGATGAGGATCACAGAACCTCATTTTCAGGGAACAAATTACCCTGAAGGCTTTTTTTTTGTTTCGTTTTATTTATTTATTTTTTTTTAGGGGATGGGAAGAAGTAGTTCTGAATGTTACACTGGGAAATTTTTTTTTTTAACTTTTTTTGTAATTTATTTTTTCTTAATTTTATTTGTGTTTGTTCTTTTGATCACTTTGATATGGGTCTAATTTGAATCATTTGTTTGTGCCTTTAATAATAGAGTTGACATTCAACTTTCAAAGCTAAGAAATGGAATTTACTTTATGTTTGGCTCAGAGGGAGAGAAGGAGAAGGAGAAGAGAATATTTATTTTTATTAAAAAATAAATATAATTTGTTTTCATTTTGTTTGATTAGAGTAGAAAGAAAAAAAAAAATAAATACTATTTTAATTTATGTGTTAATCAATCTAAATTTTGACGGATTATTTTCCTAACACTGGGGAAAACTATTTATTTCTTAGTTTACTATCTCTCCATCTCTCATTCTTCTTCTTAACTAAACAATATAAATTACATATTTACGTCTAAATTTACGTCCCTTTCTTTTTTTCATCTTTCTTTATACCCTAACTAAATATATAATTTGATGGTAAATTGTGTAAAAAAATATGCTATAAATAATTATATATTTTTTTAAAAAATTTTGGATGTGAAGAATAAAATTTAAAAAGTTTTTTACCAAAATTTTAAAATCTTCTTTTTTTTCAGGGACGCTGCCCATTACCCCTTTTTCGGTCGCTGCTTTGAACCAAGTTCTTTAAAAGAAAGGGCTCGTGGGGGGGGGGGGGGTGCGGGCTGGTGGTGACGGGGGAACATAGAAATGGAATTTTGTGTTGCCCATGTTGGGATTCCACGTTGCTCTATTGAAAGCAATTGGTGTGAGGGTTAAAAAGTCTGGAAAAAAAATGGTTTCCATGTTTTGAAAAGTGATAATGTCAAGCCAATATTTGAATGAGCTTATGAAGTGCTGATGGTTCAAAAGAACGCACCGTAAACCAGAGTGCACCTCACTTTATTCTTATTTGAGGTTCATGTTTCAATCAACTATATATGCCTGTATAAGTAGGTTTTTTTTTCTGGCTGGGTGGGGGGGGGGGGTTTCTACAATTTTACTTCTATTCTGAAATTTTAAAACAATTTATTTTATGTTATAAAATTTGGGTAGTGTTAGAATAAAATCTACACACTACACACTAATAAAACTCTAACTATTATTTGCACAAGAATTTCTCTCTTTCTTTTCTCTCACAATTTTCTCTAATCTTTCTTTCACAAAATAATGGTGTCTTACAAGCTTAGAGAATAGCTCTATTTATAGAGTTTTAATTAGTGGATTACATCATGGCATACATCATCTTCCACTAATCTTAATTAGTGGTGTCTCCGCTAAATGGTGGACATCCATAAAAATCTTCTTTAATTATTCACATAAATCCATAATTAGTGGAGCCTCCACTAATTAATGGAGTTTTCAATAATTTTAAGATATTCATAACACTCCCCATTGGATGTCCATCAATTACATAAAGAATATGTTTCGTTAAAACCTTACTAGATAAAAACCCAGTGGAAAAAAAAATATAGTGAAGGAAAAATAGTACACTATTCTATATGTCTGTTTATTCCTCCCCCTAATGAGATGATTCCTTTAAATCTTTAAACCGACGCATACCGATTTTATATCTCAACTTCTCAAATGTTGCAGTCGGTAAAGTTTTCGTGAAAATATTTGCGAGGTTGTCACATGACCGAATTTGTAGCACATCAATTTCACCTTTCTTCTGGAGTTCATGAGTAAAGAAGAATTTTGGTAAAATATGTTTTGTCTAATCTCCTTTAATATATCATTCTCGTAATTTAGTTATGCAAGTTGTATTGTCTTCATAAAGAGGAGTTGGAATATCTTTGATCGATGATAATCCACAACTTTCTCGAATATAATGAATCGTGGATCTTAGCCATACACATTCTTGACTTGCTTCATGAATGGCTATAATTTCAGCATGATTTGAAGAAGTAGCTGCTATAGATTGTTTCGTAAAACTCCATGATATAACAGTATTTCCACATGTAAATAGATAGCCCGTTTAAGAACGTGTTTTATGTGGATAAGATAAATAACCATCATCTGCATAATCAATCAATGCTGGTTTTATTTGAATAAAATAATTTGAGATCAATTGTACCTTGGAGATATTGAATGACTTGTTTAATTCCATTCCAATGTCATCGTATTGGTGAAGAACTAAATCTTGCTAATAAATTGACAGCAAAAGCAATATCAGGTCCTTTATTATTAGCAAGATACATCAATGCACCAATTGCACTGAGATATGGTACTTCAGGACCAAGGAGTTCTTCATCATTTTCTTGATGTCGGAAAAGATCTTTATCCACATTTAATGATCGGACGATCATTGGAATACTCAATGGATGTGCTTTGTCCATATAAAATCTTTTTAGCACTTTTGCTGTATATGTTGATTGATGAATAAATGTTCCGCTTTCCAAATGTTCAATTTGTAAACCAATGCAAAGTGTAATTTTACGACCATCATTGATGTCGAATAATCAATTGTTTCTTGGAGCTCTTCAAGAGTTCCAATAAAATTAAAATCATCAACATATATAGCTAATATCACAAATTTAAAATCAGATTTCTTAATAAAAACGCATGGACATACATGGTCATTTTAAATCTCACTTTCAATCAATATTCACTAAGATGATTGAACCATATGCGCCCAGATGGCTTCAGGCCATATAATAATTTCTGTAATTTGATGGAGTAATTTTCACGAGGATAATGTGTATATGCTTCTGGCATATGAAATCCTTTTGGGATTTTCATGTAAATATCATTTTCTAAATTTTCATACAAGTAAGCAGTGACAACATCTAATAGGCGCATATCTATCTTTTCATGTACTGCCAAACTGATAAGATATTGGAGTGTAATAGTATCAACAACATGAGAATAAGTTTCATCATAATCAATACCTGGTCTTTGTGAAAAACCTTGGGCTACTAACCGTACTTTATATCGTACGATTTCATTCTTTTCATTGCGCTTTCGTATAAATATCCATTTGTAGCCAACAGGTTTTACACCTTCTGGTGTTCGGACTGCAGGTCCGAAGACTTCATGTTGTGTCAGTGCATTTAACTCCGATTGAATCGCATCTTTCTATTGCAGCCAATCTTTTCTATGCCGACATTCATCAATTGATATTAGTTCAGGATCATCATTATCCTGTGTAACATCAAGAGATATATTGTATGCAAACATATGATCAATAATTGTTTCTATCCGATTCCAACTTCTACCGGAAGTGGTATAATTGATAGAAATTTTAGTGTTACTTTCATCTATGTCTGGTTCTTTGTCATCAGTTTTCTCTTGGTCTTTATCATTCTTTGCTTTAATATGATCATTTGGATCATTAATCCTCTCTTCTTTCGAGGATTTTTATCTTTAGAACCAAGAGGTCGGCCATGCTTCTAGCATACTTTTGTCTCAGCAGCTATATGTAAAACATTTTGTTCTGCTAGAACTTCAATTAAAATATGAGCATTTATAGTTGGTATATGCGATTTTGTTACTCTTCTAGAGTCAACAAAAGCGTCTGGCATTTGATTTGCAATGCTTTACAAATGAATTATTTTTTGAACTTCAAGTTCACACGCGCTTGTATGCGGATCAAGATAATTTAATGATGTTGTCCAATCACGATCTTTCTTGTACTGTTTCTCTCCCCCTAATTTAGGGAATAATGATTTCACATGAGAATAAGAGAAAATAAAAAGAAATATAAGAAAATGATAACAAGAGAATAATGATTATACAAGAGAATAAGAAAAGAAATATAAGAAAATGATGACAAGCAGGAAATGCTAAGAAAAATATCTCCCTTTTTTTTTATTTTACTCTTCCCGGTACTGATTGTTCCTCTTCCTCTCTTGTCTTTTCTTCTCCTCCGACCATCTACCTACCATCTACCTCTTCTTCTTCCTCATACAGATATATATATATATATATATATATATATATATGTATGTATGTATGTATCGATATATATTTCAGTCATCAGTTATTAGTAAACATAAAAAAAAATAAAAATCACAAAGTAGATATGGAAGCTCATAATTCATTTGAGACATGGTCAAATTTTGACTTGGTTTCTGCAGTAGATTTTGATGTATTTGCCTGTCCAAGCCAACCGCTTCCTCTTAATTCTAATACAGAAGATTTTGATATATTTTCATTTCCAAAACAGCCGGTTTCTCCTAATTTCAGGTGAGATACCTTTGAGGGCTTCCATTTTTTTTTGTGCTAGATAATGAAATTAAACTCTCTTTTGGTTTATTTATTTATTTATTTTATGTAAATCAGTGAACATACTGCTTTGGACCAATTTGATCCGCCCATGCAAGAGACTATTTTTTATGCTATTCCTCTTGGTGCTATTCCTTTGAATGAGGATATACTTGTGCATGATCATTTCTACTCTCTAATGGATTTTGAACAAAGCCAGAATATGATACCAGGTTATTATACATTTAAACATGGATTTTGAATGGTATTACCTTTACTGATATTATTTTCTTTTTTTAGGAGAAATAATGAGTGGTCTTGGAAACGAAGTCGGAGTAAGTACTCATGAAATGCATAATATCGAAGTTCAAGATATTATTTCAGATGAAACTCCTATAGAGAATAAGAGGATTAAGAGGTAGAGAGAGAAGAAGGGCAATAACTCCCAAACACTATCAAGAGAAACCATTTCGCAGTACTTTTACCTGCCAATCAAGAGCGCGGCTAAAGAATTGAATATTGGCATAACCCGTCTTAAGAAAAGATGTAGGGAGTTAGGAATTCATCGATGGCCTCACAGGAAGTTGACAAGTTTGAATACCCTAATCCAGAATGTTCAGGTTCTCTCTCACACACACTTATACTTTACAAGTATGAAATTATGAAAGATTTATAAGTAAATAACCGATGATATCACTTCGATTTACAGGAGATGCAAAATAAAGAAGAAGGATGACATATGGCTGAGAAGAAGTTGAAAGAAGCCATTGAGATACTGGAATGTAAAAAGCAGTTGGTGGAAGAAAATCCTGATATGCAGTTGGAGGACCAAACACAGAAATGGAGGCAAGCATGCTTCAAGGCCAAATATAATGAGAAACTTAAGTATAATAAACTTAAGGGGATCAGAAAATCCCAAGACTCATTTCACAGTAACTTTACGGCTAATTCTGCTGCTAGTCTAAATGTTGGCTCAAAAGGGAAAGAAAAGGAGGAGGATGCCGAAAAAGAGGAGTTGAAATCCATAATTGCTAATTGTTTGTCTTCCTCTAATGTAAATATTGAAAAAGAACAATTACAAACATTCATCTTAAATTTGTCAGCTCAATTACAAAAGAGCAACTATAAGCATGTATCCACAAGTTCATATGAACACTAGTGATATGAATAAAAGATGTGATGCTTATTATTAATGGAAATATATTTTTTCCTTATTATCTTTTTTGTTTCACTTTAAGTGGCCAGTATTTCTCTATGATAAGGGAAATATCGAGTGTGTCCATGACCATAACCACTGCCACTGCCACAACTACGATTATAACGATGGCTTCTATTAGAGCCAACAGCATTCATTTTTGGGAGTGCTGTTGAGCCAATTGGTCTGGCTTCATGATTTCTCAATAATAACTCATTATTTTTCTTTGCAATGAGGAGGGTAGTAATTAAATCTGTGTATACTCTTTTTCTCGATATTGTTGCTGCAGGACAATATTCGATGCATGAAAGGTGGAGAAGGTCTTCTCCAATATATCTTCATTAGTAACTTTTTCTCCGCATAATTTTAACTGAGATGTAATTTTATACATCGCGGAGCTATATTCATTCACGATTTTTAAAATCTTGCAACTTCAGGTGCAATCATTTATACCGTGTAGTTGGTAGTACGACCACCTTCAGGTGGTCAAATCTTTCTTTTTATCCACATGACATATGGATCTCTTTTTTTAGCATTTAGATGCATTTCTGTATGACATATAATTTTTTTTTTCAGAAATATCAATGGTTACAAATTCGAGTTTAGCCAGATTAATAAATGCGTACCTGTCTTCTGGCTTTAATAACGGCAGAGACTCGTGCTGATAAGTGTTATAAAATTTAGGTAGTGTTAGAATAAAATCTACACACTACACACTAATAAAACTCTAACTATTATTTGCACAAGAATTTCTCTCTTTCTTTTCTCTCACAATTTTCTCTAATCTTTCTTTCACAAAATAATGGTGTCTTACAAGCTTAGAGAATAGCTCTATTTATAGAGTTTTAATTAGTGGATTACATCATGGCATACATCATCTTCTACTAATCTTAATTAGTGGTGTCTCCACTAAATGGTGGACATCCATAAAAATCTTCTCTAATTATTCACATAAATCCATAATTAGTGGAGCCTCCACTAATTAATGGAGTTTCCAATAATTTTAAGATATTCATAACATTTTAAATATTTTAGTGGTTTTCGATTATTTGAATTTTTAGTACGGCAAAACAATCAATTAAACAATTGCATTGGCACAAATAGTATAAAAAAAAATTTAAACCACTGTTTTTTTTTTAAGAACTTGGGAGTAGAAAAAACATTTAACAACCTATAGTCAATATCGGGAGCGGAATTAAAAATATAGAATTGAGAAATAAATGATATGAAATAATATGTTAAATTATAATATTATAATTTTTGACAAAATTTTGATAAGAAAACATAAAATTCAAAAAAAACTTATTTAAAATTTTATTTTTCTGTAATAAAATCATTAGTTTTAAACATGTCCTATTTGGATTCGTCTTTGGCAGCATGCCATAGGGTACAAGATAATAGTCGGAAAAAAAAAAGGTTTCGGTAGTACATTTTTTTTTAACACTCCCTAGTACACTATTAAAAACGTAACATGCGTTTATTGATTTAATAGATATTTATTTAATTCTGTAATCAATAGATATATATTACGTTTATAATAATATACTATAAAGCGTTACAAAAAAGTATACTAGATAAACTCTAGTTCGCAAAAATCAAAACCATACAAATAACAGCTATAGAGACCATAATGGAAACTAAAATAGCGGTTAAAGCCACACAAATATTTTTCAAAAATACCCCTTAAACATGAATGTGGAGACATTTTTATCGTCAATGGGTAAGCTATATAGCACTAACAAATTGGAGTCCTCCAAAAAAATTCTTCAATACATATTTGTAACATAGAAGAAAAACCCTCCACTAAACAAAATAAAGCTACCCAATAATCATCGGAAAAAAACAAGAACTTCTAATTTGATTTGTGTCATTTTGTATAATAGTTTACTTGTTAAGTACTTAACTTGTAAATTAAATTATTAAAATTTAAATTTTATATTACTTGTATAATAACTTAGTGACTGATTATTTATGTCATATTTTAAGCAATTTAGTTTTATCAACTTAACATTGATAAAACATTATAATGAATTCAATTGAAATTCCTGGATAGTGTTTAGATGGCATATCTAATCGGATAGGAGTATAAAAGTGAAATATATTTTTTAAATTAAAAAAATAATAAATTTATACAGCAGTCTGTTTAGATTACAGGAAATAGAATGATAGGAGAGGAGATGTGAGAAAACATTTAAGTTTTAGTTGTTTGGATTAGTTTTTTATAAAAGAAATGAAAGGAATAAGAGGGGAATAAAATAATTAAATTTAGTATAAATATTTCAACTCCTTTCCATCTAAGAGTAGATGGAAATGGAAGGAAATAATACTTCATTTAATGATTTTTTAATAAATAGACTAAGATATATTTAATAAATGAAATATGTAATATTTAGTAGATAAAAATTTAAATAGTATTCATTCATTCTTTTATTTTTTTTCTTTTATCTTTTTCAAATGTTATATTTAATTTTTCGTTTATTTTTTTAATATTTAATTAAACACCATAAATAAATAGTAGTATCATTTCAATTACTTTCCTTTCTGTGTTACTTCTCTTTTCTCTTTTTCTTTCATTTTCTTTCTCCAAATACATCCTAAAAGAAAAAAATAAACAAAAAACCAAATGATAATTACTTATTGATTAGTGATTACTTCTCCACCGAAATTAAAATAAATCCACATAAAATGGGTAGTTGATATAAATTCAAGAACCAATGGGAACGCTTTTCGAAGTTCTCCTGATTGTGAACTGAACTAACTACAGACCTGTCGGTGCATATAAATATTCCACGTTGCGATCTAGTGTTTGATTCATTTTACCGAACCATTCCAGAAGTCCTCCGGTTTTGCACTCTTCAAACTCACTCCTCCGGCTACGATCCCCTTTGCCTGGTTTTCTGACCGCCGGAAAGAAGTGTTCCGTCTCCTTCGCTTTGGATCATTTCGGCTTCTAGCATTATCCACAAATCATGAATCCAGAATAGTAAGTATCGGGACTATCTCTCCCTATGTAGATCGCAGCTAATTTTCTTCTTTTAGTCTGAATATAATTTGAGTTTTATGCATGATTTGTTGTTCCTGTAGCCCTTGATTCGTTGCTTTCAGATCCTTGAATTGTTTTTAACATCTCGCAATATGTGATTTAATTAGGAATAGATTTGCCTATTCGTGTGTAAACTTTTGGAGTTCGAACTGAGACAGCTAGATTTTGTGGAATTACAAGCGTTTGTGGTTTCCTCCATTTTGAGGTCTGTGATTGTGTATGCAATCTTAGGACCTTAACGTCTAATATACCAAAAAACATAATGCTCCTGCAATCAAGTGATTTACTTGTGAGGACCTATGCCAATAGATTGGAAATGAGCTAATTGGTGCTCATTTTTGTTTCTTCTTTGTGTCTGTTACAGTCAGTAGCTGTTTTTGGCGATTGTTTTGGTGTCTGTAGTAGGATTTGCAGTTGCAATGCTTGTTGTGGATACTGCATTCAGTTTTCTTGCGCATTTTTTTGTTACTTGTAGAATGGGCTGAAAGTAAATTATCCGTTGAGTATTTTTTCCATCTCTATTCCCAAATCCCTCTAGCATTGCTTGGAATAAGTTTCATGTTCATGTTCAGTCTGAGATCTATTCAGAAGAAACTATTTGTCTTTGTACTAGAAAATAATTGGAGTTTTGTCATCATTGATGAAAACGGGTGATCATTTTGTATAGTGGGTTTCTTATTGCAGTGACTACTTGTTCAAACTTCTGTTAATTGGAGATTCAGGTGTTGGAAAGTCATGTCTTCTGCTCAGATTTGCGGTTAGCCTTTTTCTATTTCCCACATTTGTCGTTTTCTCCTTTTTCCTCTGTTTTGACAAAGCGATGAACTAAATGTAGCTTTGCCCCCTTATGTGGTATTTTATGTCTTAGATCTAGTTGAATGACGTGATGCTTCTTGAATGTTGATTCCATGTCTCACGTGACTAATAAAAATAATCTACAATTGAATAGGTAATTGTAAAATGCAGCAGACGGTGGATTCTTTTTTATTCTTATATATAAAGTGCCTGTACAACAATTCAAAATTTAAATTTCATGTCAACAGGTATATGCGACTATTTAACAGAATAATTGATTGAATTAGAGATTGTTGTGTTGTACAGAATGTCACTTACTTTGAAATATATGCAGTAGTCAAGCTTCTGTAGAACATGTCATATGGCATCATTTTCATGTGCGGATGTTGTGATAACACATAGGCTGACATGCTGAATCTAAACAAACTTGCAACGTGTACTGACATGCATTAAGATTTTACACGTCTTTTTCTTCCTCTTAAGAAAATATTACAAGATAGCTGCAATTGGTGACTCTCTCTTTCTTGCTTTCTCATTGAGTCATTATCACTTTCCAAATCCACTTCCTTTTTCTGAAACCTGTTGGATACTTCCTTTTCTGTTAGGATTCAAATCCCTGTTCCAACATCCGCTCTATTGAGTACCTTAGAGAGGGGCTTTTTTCCACCTTCCTTCCACCCCAAGATACACACCCCTGAACAGAAATCCTAGCACTGAGCTGATATCTCTCTCTCCACAGACACACCCACTCACACAAATCTAGCACGGGGCAAAGCTATCAAGGACAGATTTCATTCTCTTCTCTCTCTCTCTCTCTCTCTCTCTCTCTCAACAATATCAATATAAGCCTAAGACAATGCAATTTTTTGAGTTTATGGCAAACTATAAGAGACTAGTCCAGTGTTGGTGTATCCAATTTGTGCAAATTATGCTGAAAAGTTAGGTTTAGATCCATGTACTTCATCCTGGCATTTTTTTTCAGCAAGGCAGTCGATGGGTGGCCTCACAGTTTCTAGTACTGGAGTCTAAACTAAATGTTAACAATATTTTCACAAAATGGCTGTTCATTGTTGAAATTAAGCCTGAATTGCAAATGGAGATTTAGAATTTATTTTCAAAATTACCTTTTGAGGCTAATTGGTGTTAGGGGCTTCCTAATTAATTTTTCACTTTTGATTTTAAATATTTTCTTTCATTTCCACTGATTAATTTACTTTTTTTTTGTAAATGCAGGATGATTCTTATTTGGATAGTTACATCAGCACTATTGGTGTTGATTTTGTAAGGGCTCAGAATATATGCATTCAGAAAATTCATTTAACTTCTTGAGCAGAACTAATTGTTTTGATTTTGGCAGAAAATACGGACTGTGGAGCAAGATGGGAAGACAATTAAACTTCAGATTGTGAGTTACTGTTGTCTGTACAGTGGCATATAAATTACTGTCAGTGTTATAATGTATAAATGTTGTCTAAATGGTCTCAAGAGGTTATTCATCAATTCTGCTTGCTAGCATACATAGGCATTTACAATACGATGTAAACATTGCTCATATTTGTGTGTTTTATTCTTTCTTTTGATACACTACATTCATTTATTCATATTTGTCACAACCGCAAGGCAGTCCTATTGTAACCTGGGACTTCCCAATGCTGATGCATGGAAAGGCCCTGTTTATTTAAGATTCGTGCTCTATATGCCTCACACCTTTCCTATGCTTTTTCCAGGCAGGAAAGACAGGTGCTCAGGTTTCAGATTTAACTTTTGTTGTTTGAAATATTACTGAACTGTGTTTCTCACAATTACTGATGCTTTGAAGTTTTTTCTATGTGATTCAGATGATATAAACTGGATGATGCATAATAGTGGAACCTTCCTTTTGCAGTTCTTTATTTCTGTTACAATATGTATTAAGTTGGGAGGTTTCTCTCTTTTTCCTTTGTTTTGAGTACAGTGGGACACAGCTGGACAAGAACGCTTCAGAACCATTACTAGTAGCTACTATCGTGGGGCTCATGGCATTATAGTATGTCTTTTGAATTCTTTTCTTGGATTTAGTTTATTCACTTTGTTTTGCATTTATAATTTTTCCCTCCCATTTTTTTAATCCTTTATACTTTTTGAACTTATATTTTTGCAATTCTGGCAGATTGTATATGATATAACTGATCAAGAAAGCTTCAATAATGTCAAGCAATGGTTGAGTGAAATTGACCGCTATGCAAGTGAAAATGTAAACAAGCTTCTTGTTGGAAATAAGTGTGATCTGGATGATAACAGAGCTGTGTCATATGATACTGCCAAGGTACATGACTCTTACTTGTTTGCTGAAGCTCTTTACGGAATCCCATTAAATCACCTATATCCTTGCTGTCCTTGAAAGGCTTTTGCGGATGAAATTGGAATTCCATTCATGGAGGCCAGTGCAAAGAACTCCACTAACGTTGAGCAAGCTTTCATGGCAATGGCTGCTGAAATCAAGAATAGGTAATTTTAATTCTTAATTTCTGCATATTTTCATCTATATGTTATATTGGTTTCTGCACAATGCTGGATGTAACTTCCAACTGGTAGTGACAGTATCCTAAGTGCGTTCAAGCTCATGAAAGCCTTTCTCTCGTTTTTTTTTTTTAAATTTATATCTATTGCATCTGACCTTCGGTTGTCTTTTATGCTGTATACCCTGGTCCAATTTACCATGTTATATCTCGTCTTCTGTTTGGAGATCATTCTATAAGGAACATATGCTTCCACTCATAAATTGATTCGCTGCAATGCCCGACAATTTTGGTTTCTACATATTTAACCTTTAGTTTCGCATATGTACACTTTCTCACTTATTAATGCTTTCCTGTGCATTCTCCTGATGACGCCTTTCCTTTATTTATTGCTCCAGCAGAATGGCAAGCCAACCTGCAATGAACAATGCCAGACCACCATCGGTTCAAATAAGAGGGCAGCCTGTCAACCAGAAGTCTGGCTGCTGCTCCACTTAGCTATTCCTGATTCTATTAGAATCACATTCTTACGTGTCCCCTGCAAGTGGGAATGCTTCCAAGCAAGCTCTCTATCCACTCATTTTATAACTATTTTAAAGTTGCCAAAGTCCATTCTTTCAAATATATTTTTTAAATTGACCTGTACAAAATGATCTGGATTTGTTAACAAGTATTATTTGTTTGTTAGTATGCTATTATTTGTCTTGGATTTCGTACAAGAATAGCAATATTACAGTCTTTAGTATGCCAAAGATTCAAGAAGTCACACAGTACAAAGTTGTGGAAATTTCATGATAACCGGATCAACATTTGACAATGGTTTATTTGGGGGCTTTCTTTCTTTGACAAATTTGTAGCGCTTGTCTGGGGGCTTTTCTTGAGCTTAAGTCACAAAAGTGTTCTCATTGTTGTATTATGTACCATTTTTTCGTTGTCTTGATGGGTGGAGTCATCTATGCTTCGTCTTTTGAAAGTTCACTCAACATATTTTTTTCACCAGTCCTTGCACGAGGCAATAATACCGGTGCGCTGCAACCATCTAACCATACCATCAAATCTTAGCCCAATTCTAATGAATTGAAGGCTCATTTAGTCCCCGGCTAATGTAAACGTCTAATTATAGATTGTAAAGAATATTTGGCTCCAAGTTTAAAAGTTGCTGTCTCCCAGTTAGTGTAGGAGAAAATAAAGGGAAGGAAAATTCAATTTGTTGTGGACTATTTATAGAAGTGCCTAATTTATTGTACATTAGTTAAGGTTCCCCCTTCAGCCCAAGCTAAACAGATTGGGCTACTACAGTATTTTGAAACTCTCAATGGGCCGGGACTACTCATCGAGCCCATCATTGTTAGATGATGAAATTTCTCACCAGTTCTCACAACCTTCGCATTTCAAAATTTATTACTCGAGATAGATTTTCAAAAGATTCAAAATATTCCTCAAAATGTATGTATATATATATATATATACATTTATATATATATAAGGAATTGGGAGGGAGGACAACCTTTCTTCCTTGATGAGGCCTTCTATGGCCCAAGTCAAAAAGGAGAGTTGGAAGGCGCTTAACTGCCTACAACCACCCTACCAAACAGTCCTGATATGATTGATCTTCACATAAAGCTCTTAGAACAATTAGATCAATGGTTGGAGCTAACCCATGGTAAGAATATAAAATCTTGAAAATTCATCTTTTCTAGTAAAGTTAGGTAATCTAATCATGAGCATCAACTCGTATATATCAGATCAGTCATCAAAAACATCTCCCCACGTATTCAAATTCAATCCATTTCCCTCAGTTATGGCAAGATTATTTCCAGTTTTAGCTATTGCAATCCTAGGCCTTGCATTAACATGTTCGGCTACTCTCTACACCGTCGGCGACAGCTCCGGCTGGGATATCAGTACTGACCTTGATACATGGACAAAGGACAAGAAGTTTCTTGTTGGCGATGTTCTTTGTAAGAAAGTCGAAACAACAAATGATTCGACTAAAGATTGATCCTTTTACATACTGATGTTTTGATGTCGTTTGTTGCAGTGTTCCAGTACTCATCATACCACAGTGTGAACGAGGTAGCAAAAGACGATTACGAGGGGTGCAATACGACCAACGTACTACAATCAAGTAGTAATGGGAACACGTCGTTTGCTTTGACAAATCCTGGCGATAGGTACTTCGTCTGTGAGAATAGGTTGCACTGCCTTGGAGGGTTGAAGCTTCATGTTAACGTTGTGGGAAATCAAGCTGGAGCACCGGCTTCTGCACCGCAGGCGGCGGCCGGGGGCTCCCTTCCTCCGGCTTCTTCTAAGACCAACAATCTTTATCCAAGTTCGGCTGTTTCCAATCCGGATATTCGAATTGATATTCTTGTCTTAGCATTGCTGAGCTTTTCTGCTATGTTATTTGGTGTGATGTGAACTTAATTAGGAATTGGCTTCCCTCATGGGAAGAAGATGAAATTCCCCATAGATAGAAAAAGGGAGAGAATATCTGGATTCAAGAATTGTCGGATATAAAGAGTCAATCTTATCTTTCGATGCATATTTTTACTTGCTCGAGAAATGTAAATATGAATGGAGGAAATTCCTCGAGATAGACGGATTCAGGGCCGGGCTGACAATGGTTCCTCAAATATTTAAAAAATTAAGATTTTTTAAAATTATAAATTATGACATTTTCTCTAATTGATTTAAGGGACGGCAGTGACGTTGGCCCCTTAAAGTGTTAAAAAGTTACTTATTCCATTTGAAAAATTGAGATTTTTTTAAGTCAGTATACTTTTTTAAATATATATATATATATATATATATATATATATTATTTTTGACCCAACTTCTTTTTAACTTATAACATTATTCTTTTTTTTTTCTTTTTTACGACGTTTGCCTCCAAGTTGGATGTCATCCTTTTCTCCTACCCCGATTCATTTTAATGTAGTACCAGTTGATATTAGTTAATAAATTCATTTTACTTTAAATTTTTTTTTTTACCGTACGCTTGGTAAATACCGAGTAGATTAAAGAAAGAAAAGTGGCCAATTGAAATTTGAGGGGTTGTACACGGCTGATATTCACATTCCTACAAAAATGCTAGTAATTCATACAAGAAAAACACAATTAGAATAGTGCTAGAAGGAGTAATTAATTTAGCTTGAATCAAAATAAAAGTGAAAAGCAGTGAAAATATTTCCTTCGACAGCTCAAGTTCACCACAATACCACATAAAATAACAAAAACTTTGCTCCTGCGTCCTTCTGTTTTCCCTTTTACTTCAAAAGGTTTTAAATGAAGAATTTGCCAAAGCCCAGACTGCAAGAGGAAAATAAAGCAGAACTGTTAGAGAGAAAAGAGATGAGAGTAGAAAGCAGAGACGGAGATGGGATGCCACCTCTCAAAATTTTTTTTAAAATTATTTTATCCTAAGTAAAATTAATTTTTTTTATTTTTACTGTTTATTTTTAAAATAAATTTTCAAAAAATTTTAATATATCGTTTTATATAATGTTCTTCAATTTTAAAATTTCAATTATGTTCCTAATAAAAGAAAAAAAAGAGAAAAGATTGAATATTTATTACATTAAAATAGTTAATATGAAGAAATAAAAAAAATATTAGAAGGTATCATTAATTTATATTTTTATGTGAATATATGCATTTTAAGTAAGAATATTTTAGTGAGAGAATAATAATTAAAAATTATCTCCTTTCCCTCCGTTTATATATGCAAAATAATTTAAATATTTTTAAGTAACATAATCATTTCATTTTCCTGATTTTTTCTTTCCTTTCTCTCCATAAAATCTCATCTCTTTCATTTCCTTGCAAAATTTTCAATTCAAATATACTCCAAAGGTGGTGTTTAAAGACAATAAAGAGATAAAAACATTTTTTTTTTAAATAGTGATGCGGAAGACCGTCGTATGGTATAGCGGTCAGCCCAAGCCCAAAAAGAGGTCAAGGGCCTGCTCTATATGTACTTTTCTTTGGGGTTTAGTATGGACAGCAAAAAGATTTTTGACCGAAGGAGGAGAATAGATGGCGGAAGCTGGGGAAGATAATGCCGGAGAGTTCTACTTGAGGTACTATGTCGGCCACAAGGGTAAATTCGGCCACGAGTTCTTGGAGTTCGAGTTCAGGCCGGACGGCAAGCTCCGATACGCCAATAACTCCAACTACAAGAACGACACCATGATCCGCAAGGAGGTCTTCGTCACTCCTGCTGTCCTAAAAGAGTGTCGTCGGATTGTCGCCGACAGCGAGGTCTCTGTCCCGTGTTTTTCCTTTTGTATTTAAGTTTAAACGCTAATTTTTGCTCCCAGTTTCCCCCCATTTTTGGTTTTGCTCCGCTTTACTGGGGCCTTCTAGGTTTAGAATCAGAAGAACTTTTGGATTTGGGTGTTTATCGGGGAGTCCCATCTGTTGCCGGATGTTTTGCCTAAACCAGAAATTGTGGTTGTTTTGATTTCAGTAATTGATTGGTAACCCTGCATATTTTAGGGTTTCCTGTGTGTTGGTTTCTCTCATCCTCGTGCCCTAATAATAGTGTAAATATTGTAATTATAAGGGCAAAAAGACTAATAGAGGGTAGGCATAGATGAATTTCTCCAGCAACTTTACTGTGGCCTAAGAAATATTTTTGTTGAGCTACTGAGGAATGAAATCTCGCGTCAGTGTACTGGGTTTGTTATGAACTGAGGAAGGGAAGGGGTCCGTATTTTCGTTTGCAAAATTGTTTCATTGTGTGAAAAGGAGCAAGTTTGAATCTTGATTTGTTATTTGTTTGTGTTTTTAGATAATGAAGGAAGATGATAACAACTGGCCAGAACCAGACCGTGTTGGAAGGCAAGAGCTAGAGATTGTGATGGGTAATGAGCACATTTCTTTTACAACTTCAAAGATTGGGTCACTCATGGATGCAACTACGAGTAAAGACCCTGAAGGTCTTCGTATCTTTTATTATCTTGTTCAGGTAAGCAGACGCAATTTCAGCCGTTATATTTACTATGTTAATAATGCTCGCAAAAGTCTTCATCCAGTCGTGTCCTGTCAATTAACGTTCTTTCGAGGTATCTGGGTTGTTCTGCTTGGTTTTTTTTACCACTTCCTTGTGCATCTTTAAAGAATTCATTGACATTGGTTATTAGGTTGTGGTGAACCGTGTTGAGTGTAACGTTAGTTTGAAATGGTATGAGGTTTACTGAGCTAAGTTAAAGTGCTTAAAATTGAGTGAGCTTTTCTCTCTTTTATTCTCTTTCAGGTCTTTAGTTTATTTTTGAAGATGCGTGTTCTAATTGGAGAGGAGTCCATAATTTCCAATTTTAATATACATAACAGATCCATAACTAGCACATAATCTGGGAATAGTTAAATTGCCCTAGAGAGGCTTTTCTGGGGAAGGGACAAGAACTAGATTTGAGCCTATCATCCAGAGGAGTAAGGTGCACATTTTTAAGACATATGTGGCAATTAAATAGAATGCATTGTCAACCTATAGCAATTTGTATGATGAATGCACATGAGTAATTGGAGCGGGAGGACTCAATTATATTTTTCCTTGGTGGAGGTTGGTGACAACTGAAAGAGTTGAAAGAGAATTGGACTTACATTCCACAAAGCATTGAACTAGTTGGACACGTCTTTTTGATTCTACTGTTGTTTCTAGGTTTTCATAGTATTAAACAGTTTACATTGCCATATATGTTAAAGAATATATTTTGTGACAAGACTTTTTGGGTTCCTGGATTGGTTCTCTTGTTATAAATGCTTCTTCGATTATTTCCTTTTAAAAGCAGACAGATTGTCTTGTGTGTTTTTGGACCAAACACAAGACATTGATTTGTTTTCTTCTTTTTAGATTGTGGATAAGGAAACAAGTCCGTGATCTTATTAGATGTTTTAGACACAATTAGAATTGATGTACTTATTCGCCAACACAAGGAAATGCATGTTTATGGAGATAGATTACTGTAGTTATTTATTCTTGCTATCATGTAGGCCAAGACGAAAAGCCTCAAGCATGCTGAAGTTTATCTTCTTATACAATTTCCCATTTCATTTTTTATTTTTTCCCCATCTCCTCTTCATCTTTAGCTTTCACTTTGTCAGATTTTCTTACAAACCTTCAATTGGCAGGAGGGGGGCAGATTTAGTTCAGTAGTGGTAAAAGCTGTGACATAAACACAGAAGATTGGATAGGCAATCCCAATCACAACTTCAATTGAGTGGTTTTAAAATATAAGCTATAACCGTGTATATGTGCTTAATGCATGCTGCTTACTAGGGATTCTTTTGCGCTCATAATCTATTTGATTTTTAGGTGGTGACATGGATCATTTAGAGCCATGGGTTCTTTTTTTACAACAACTAAAATGTGAAATTGTTGATGGGGAATCTGATAAAACCATTCTTTTGCTTGACATGAAGGAGTCACTCTAGTTCTTTGGAGAAGTCAAAGGATTCTGTGAGGCTGTGACTAATTTTTGCCCTTATTTTTTCATTTTTTGATGACAAGTATTCTACTAACAGTCTTTTTGTTATTTCATGTGAAAATGGTGTTCCAGCTTGATATATGGGTGGACCTCTATCTCTTGTTTGATGTTTTGTTTTGCCTGTATTTCTCAATATCCACTTGTTAATTGTTGGATGAATACATTATCTGGAATCATTACGTGCAGTTGTAAGTTTTCAGACTGCCTGAGTTGAGTACTTGATTACAGTTGTTTAATATCTATTCAATGTGTAACTCCTAACCAGTGGTTGTCTTTCAGTAACTATAGAAATTCTCTGCCTGTATCATATTTCTCTGTTGTATGACCTATTTATAGTAGTAGAGAAACAATCAGTTATCCTAAAGTTAATTGTTGGATTATATATACCTTTTCATTGCTTGCATATTTGAATAGCATGTACAACTAGTTTTCTAGATGCCTTTTGTGAATCTGTTTCTCCAGTTCTAAGAATGCCTTTTCCTCTGGTATGTTTGCAGGACTTGAAATGCTTTGTCTTTTCTCTCATTTCCCTCCACTTCAAGATCAAACCCATTTAAGGTGGATCATGATGTTTTGGAAAAGAATGAAGACTGGATCTTGAAGTTTGTGCAGATTGCTTGGGTTTATCATTTCTTTCATCATAGTTGTTTGTTTGTTAAAAATACTAGTCACTGAGATTCTTTAGAGCTAATTTTGGGAGGAAGTTTACTTTATGTTTCCATCTCTATGTTATAGCTGCCAATATGTAGGAATCGCAGATCATTGTACCGTGGAGCTGACTGTGAGGCGGTCTAGCCTACCAGTTTAGCTCTTTAGAGCTATCTTTTTCAGTCATTTGCAGGTATTCTTAGAATATTTTCTGTATGCATTGTTAACATTTGTGGGAAAGAAAAACTATTTTCTGGTTTAGGAGGCCCGTCCTTAACCTATTTGTTTTGTCTTTGGTGAGAGCCATCATTTGCAGATTCCAAGGTTTTCAGGTGTTTTTTTCCCTACAAAACTAATTCCCAAAGGAACTATTGGATTTACCTTTAGTTGTACACGGATGTGTTTGGCGTTCTAATCCCTACATGTAGGGCAGTATAGTGTTTCTTGTTGTAGTCAGTGCCTGCCTGGTTCGTTTTACAAATTTAATGATGAGTCAAATTTGAGTCCCCCACGGCCGGTCCTTGCAAACTAGCTAAGAGAAATAGGGAAACAAAAAGTTATGTTCGTCAGCAGGCCACAAGATTTTCCTGGATTATGTAAAGGGAAAATTTTATACTATTTTTCCATCTCTGAGTCTTCCTAGATAAGCAATCTAAGGCAAAGAGAAGGAAGCCGGCGACTGCAAAGCAATTATTTTGGGTAGGTCCTGGCTAACTTAGGCTTGGTTTGGTTCGTTAATCAGAGGGGGAGAGGAAAGGGGAGTAAGAATGATATTTTATTTTCACTAGAAGAAGTTAATGTATTTATTTTTATTTTATTTGGTTGGAGTGAAAATATGAAGGGAATAAGAGGGAAGAATAGAAAGAATAATTAATTTAGTTTATTATTTTATCTCTCATTATTTATTTTATTAAAATTTTTAATGTTAAAAATATGGTTAATATTGTCATTATTACTTTCACTTTATCTTTTTTCTTTCCCAATCCCTCCAAATTGGGAGGAGAGGAAATGCGTGGAGGAAGGATGTATCCCCTCTTGATTTATTTTTCCTCTATATCTACGTCCAATCAAATGAGATAAATATCTTATTTATCTTCTCATTTACTTTCCAATCTTCATTTACTTCTACAAAACATTCTAACCAAACCAAGTTTTAGGAACGGGTCAACATCCCATGAATTTTGAATCTCTCTGGTCATCCCATGTTCCAGTTCCAGATCTTGCTGTGCTGACCTATACTTCTCTGGACTTCTCTGCTTTCCATAAAATGACTGGATAACTTGTGCACTAGAAGATACGTAGGTCGTCAAATGCAGCCACTTAAAACTACTATTTCCTTTTCGACTATTGGGGGAATAAGCCGGATAACTCCTCTCTTGAAGTGCCCTTTTCTTTAAGAAAGGGTTAGCAGCAATTTAGCTCTTAAAATATTATAATTGTATAGAATATAATCCATAAAACAATAGTGTGTTAATTTAGTCCCTCAAATTTTAATTATCATGCCAATTTGGCCCTTCTTTTTTTAAACAGTCAAAGTAGGACGTACTTACGCCTCTTTGCAAGTCGTTAAATATAGCAATGGTAAGTTGGTCGGGTCGGTTCGGATCGCAAGGTAAACCGTGCACTGTGCGTCGGCCCAGGCCAGTTCGGGCTAGGGGTAAAACCCCTGGCTCGCCACAGGCCGACCCGCTTGGGCTCACAGCCCGCACGGGTCGGCCCGCTGAGAGAGCCGTCAACGGCTCTCTCTGTGTTTTTTTTTCAATTCAGCCATTCAGTTTTTTTTTTTGCAATTTAGCCCCTAAAACGGTTGAATTATTTTTTTTTTATAATTTGGTCCCTAATGGTTATATTCTCTATTCTAATCCCCAAAATTCTATAAATACCTCCCAATTCAACCCAAAACTCATCAAATACTCTCTAGTTCTCTCTTATTTCCATTCATCCTTCTCTCATAATCCTCAAATTTATTCATTTTCTCTACAAAGAGTATTAGAATAGAATTTATTTTTGTGTTATACTTTTTCAATTCTTCAAGAAAATCTTCATATTTTGAAAAATTGTTGAGTAGCGGAATAGTGGATACAAGAAGTAAAAAGCTAAACAAAGTATTGTTATTCTTGAATCTTGGTCATCAACAAGTTAGTATTTCTTAATCTTACATTCTTTTATTTTAGCTTTATTAATTGTTTATTTGTTTTAGTTATTTGTTTAATTTTTAAATTAATTTTTTATTTATATTTTTCAATTCTCTTATTTCATTATTTGTTACTACTTTATTTTTTTGAACTTTTATTTGAATTTTGATTGCTTGTTTTTTTTAAAGAAATAATGGATCCAAATCAATATCATCATTTTTCTTCATCCCAATCATCTGTACATTTTGATTTTAATATACATCCAGCATTGAATTTAATAAATAATGAAATAGGTAATGAAGATGAAGGTCCAATATGCCTAGTGTTAGTGTTTCACAATCACAACCAACTCCAATAATTAATCCCAACAAATCTAATATAGGTGAGGATGATATTGAAACAATGGATATTACAACTAAAGCAAAAACATCTATAGTTTGAAATCTTTTTGAAAAAAATAATGATAGTGATAGGGCAACATGTAAAATTTGTAGAGCGGTATTGCACATAAGAAGGGAGGAGGGACGAGAACATTAGTTAGACATATGAAAATGTCACATAATGATTGGTTAGAAAATCTACTTAAACAATAACAAATACGTACTATAGGACGTCAAATGGTTGGTAATTTTCAATATGATCATAGAAAAAATAGAAATACATTTGCTAAAATGATTGTTCAAACTAAATTACCTTTTAATTTTGCAGAAAATCCACATTATGAATAATATATGCAAAATAATTGTCAACTAGAATGGAAAAGAATTCCTAGAACAACATTAAAAAATGATATAATAAAGATATATAAAGAAATGAAAGAGTATCTAATTGTTATGTTTGATTCTTGTAATTGGAAATTTGCTCTTACTTGTGATGGTTAAACTGCAATTACTAATGAATCTTATTTGTGCATTATATGTCATTGGATAGATCATGATTGGTTAGTACAAAAAAGAATTATTTGAATATCCTTATTTAGGTAGTAGTATAGCTAGAATAATTACTCAAACATGTCGTTAATATAGGATTTTAAATAAAATTATTTCTATTTCTTTAGATAATGCTTCAAATAATAATTCCGCCATAACAATTTTAAAAAATATTATGAATCCTATGTTAGATGACATTTTATTTCATACTATGTGTGCTTATCATATACGTAATTTATGTGTTAAAGAATGATATAAATATATTGATGATATTGTTAATATAATTAGAAATGTTGTTTTATTTATTAAAACCTCCCCAACTAGGCAACAAAATTTTAAGACGTTATACCGAGAATAAGGTGTATTTTTTAAAAAATTTAGATTAGATTGTAAAATTAGATGAAACTCAACTTTAGATATGTTTGAAAGTGTTATACCTTTTCAAAACCAACTTATTGAATTTTGTAATAGTAATAATTTTCAACCTCCACTAACTGAAATTCATTTTGAAAATTGCAATGCACTTTCAACATTTTTATTTACTTTCAAAGAAGCTATTGAATTTTTATCGAGATCCTATTATCCCACTACTCATCATATTCTTCCAACACTTGCTAAGGTAGCACATATTTTTGGTGAATATATGTATCATCCCCAATATGATTTTTTTTATGAGAAGTATGTTTGAAAAATATAAAAAATATTATGAAGATATTCCTATTTTATATTGTATTGCATTGTGTATGGATTATAGGGTAAAAACGTCTGGTTTTCATAGTATTATTGAATATTTATATGAAACATTATATTTTGATGAATCACAAGTACTTAAACAATGTATGATAAAAGACATAAAAGATAAAACAACTAAAGCTTTATCTGACATGTATAATTTGTATGAGTTTGAGTCTTCTTGTTCTAGTTCTCCTAGTTTAAGTAGACAAGCTTCATCATCTAGTAGTCACTTTCAACCTCCGCAAAAATCTACCTCTTCAATTTCATCAGTATTTAATCTATGAGGTATTATAAAATATCAAAAAATATCGACTACCACCTACAACGAGATGGCAATTTACGAGATGCAACCCTTGGTAGAAAAATGAAGATCAGCATTTTGATATTTGTCGTTGGTGGAAGGCTCATGTAAGTCAATACCCCATTTTATCTAAAATGGCACGTGATCTTTTGACACTACCTGTCTTTACAGTGCCATCGGAAAGCGTCTTCAGTGAGAGCGCTCGAATAATTGATGAAAGAAGATCTCGATTGACTTCTCAAACTTTGGAGATGTTAATGTGTTGTACTAGTTGGTTTGCAATCGAAGATAGAACGGCTAATTTGTAGATTATTGATGATGACTCAGATGATGAATGGGGCGAACCAAATAGTTAATTTAGTATTTTTGTAATTAGGAATTTAGGATAAGTAATATTATATGTTTAATTTTATTTTTAGGATATTTATTATATTTTTAAATTTTAATCATTGTAATATTTTTAAGAGGTTTAGGCATCAAGTCTCCCTCTTATGTAATCTTTATTTTATTAATTAATAAAACAGGTAGGGGTCCAAGTCAAACCCCCCACCACTTCAATGTGACTTTTTTATAATTTTAAAAAATTATGTTAAGTAGGAGAAAAAAAAAAGAATAAGCCACAGGCTGGCCCGCAGGCTTCACGGGCCAAGGGATCGGCCCGCCCCTCTCCGGGACTGGCCCGCCTGCCCACCCTCCAGGTGGACCGGTCCTCGGGCCCGGCCTGGCACGGCCCGAAACCTTGTAGACCGGTCCATTAGCCATTAATAGTTAAATATAACAGGTAATTTTGTTAAAACTTTTTCGTGGCTAAATAGTAAATATCACTCTAATAGAAAAAAAAAAAAAATGATCTATAGATGTGTGTAATTTGATTATGGTATTATTCTATGGCTTTTTTGCTCAAGCTATGCTCGCCCAGCAAGTTTTTTTGATTATTTTTTTTTTCTTGTTTAGGAACTTGAAAAAAAAACCCCCAAATTTGTGTACTTTGAGCATAAAAATTAACATATTTTTCTTTCTAAGAATTATTGACACATTGTAATATTTTTATAATTGAATTGACACATTTTTATTTTAGTGATGAAATTAATATTATAAGTTTTAGAATTAATTTATTATTAATTCTCAAAGAAATGTAAGTGTCAATGAAACATTAAAAATAATAAGAAAACAAAAATAAAAATAATTAAAAAAATTCACCTCACACGATTCACATTCACTTTGCCCTCTCGTTGTAATAGAAAATTTTTATATAAATTGAATTTATCGTGAATTGTCATTTTAAAATACTATACTTTTTTTAAAAATATATAATTCATGCTGCACATAGTACAATACTTTATAATGACCTGGTCCATATAAAAATCTTCCTCAATGTAAAAATATCTTTTTTTTTCAAAATTTAGTTAACTTAAAAAAAAAAAAATTGCATCTTTATCTTGCGGCATTCTTGTTCCTACACGTAATCCAAATAAAGTATAGCAAAGTAGTAAAGAACCAAAATGCTCCTCGTCAAGGCCTCCACCTGCAGCGCCCTCACCATCGCCACCAGAGCGTCTCCTCCTCTTCTGCTTGTTTCTCTTTCCAAGCCCTCCCTTTCTCTCTCCAAATCCAATTCCCCTATCTGTTTTCCCTGTACCACCACCAGCTGCAGACCCGCCTCTGTTTACTCTTCCCCAAAAATGAGTTGGCTCAACAAGCTGGGCTTCGGAACCCGCAACCCCACTGAAACGTCCATGGATTCCTCTATTGCTCAAGGCCCGGATGATGATATTCCAGCTCCTGGTCAAGAGTTCGCTCAATTTGGAGCAGGATGTTTTTGGGGTGTGGAATTGGCCTTTCAGAGAGTGCCCGGTGTCACCAAGACTGAAGTTGGGTACACCCAAGGCTATCTTCATAATCCCAGCTATGAGGACATATGCTCTGGGACTACCAATCATTCTGAAGTGGTGAGAGTGCAGTATGATCCTAAGGAGTGTAGCTATGACACTCTACTTGATGTTTTCTGGGCTCGCCATGACCCCACCACTCTCAACCGCCAGGTCGGCTTCTTGGAACTTTTGATGCTTAGTACTCGTGGCATTTAATTGGTTATTTGGTGTTTTTATGTTTATGTTTTGATACTACTGCATGATTGAGCTTGCGGAATTTGATTTCTGGGTGTATATGGTTCCTAGTTTGATTTTTCTGAATTTGGTTTAAAAAAAAAAAAATAACTACAATTCTTGATCTTGTGGGAAAAGTTCTGGCTTTTTTTTTTTAAAAGAGATATATGTGTTTTGGCCTTATCGAGCTTGTGGGGGTGGGGGGGTGGGGGTGGGGGTGGGGGGGGGGTTGGGAGGAGAACAGGTAGGGAAAAGAAATATAAATACCTGCCTTTTGCATGTTGTTCTTGTGCCTTCTCTTAGGTCTTTTAGGTGCGTTTCCAGGGCTAAGGCTTTGGAAATAAGGACTTGTTATAAGTGGCATCATCTGAAGAAACTCAAATTTCTGTGATTTAATCGCTTGTTTAGCTGGTCGATCCAGCAAATTTTACTATCTAGGTGCAACAATATACAGAATATAATGTCTCTTATGAACTATTTTTGCCTGACATTTAGCCTTCTTGGAGCATCTTGCATTGAGAAGTTTTGTCCTGGATGTAGGCCCACAGGTGGTTCAAGCTTTATGTAGATGTTTGTAAAAGGATGAAGCTCTTCTTAACTGAAGTGGTGCACCTTGAAAGTTAGTCACTGTGGAGGATTAATCTTTGAGTTGTGGATTGTGCATTTCCTTGATGTTTTTATTCACTTGATCTTATTTTTCGCTTTCCTTTAGTATTATGTATTTTTGATACAATACTCTTCTGTTATTCCATTGGACTAGAGTGCAAAAAGGGAAAGGGCGGCCCCACATGGCTAAGGTTGAGGCAGGAAGAGGATTGATGCAGGGAAAGGTGGATTCCTCCTTCAGGATCCAAAATTAATATTGGATAACTCAAGAAAATCAGATTTTAGAGGTGTATATGGAATTTTGCAGACCTTGTTGGGTACCCTCTTATAATTGTTATATTTTTGGGATGGCGGATGTCAAGATGTAGCATCTAATAATGAGCTTCTAGGAATGAGATCTAAGGATTTCTAATAGTAACTTTGAGTGCATATATAGATGTATTATTGTGGGAGGAGTCTTCTGGAATGACCCCTGTTAAGTTTCCAGAATGTCCAAGTACATTTTTGAAACATGAGATATACATAATCGGTATTGCATAGATCCTAGTTATATCAAACCAAATTCTGGCTTGTTATGCAGGACACCAACTAATCCTAGGGTACCTATGATTCCAGGGCCATGATTGATTCTGAAGTTATATAGTTTATTTGTAGATCGTCTCAAAGGATACTAACAAATATTTTTAGAGCATGTCACATTTTGAATTGTTCAAGGTTCTCAAGGAATTCTCCTTTGGAATTGATAAACATTTTTAAGTCAGTTCTCTTTGAGCTTTTTATGGCTTTTGTCTAGTGCTGATTGTCTAGTGCCATCAATTTTGGTGATTGTGACCTTTATTTGCTCCTCCTAGCAATAAAAGGAATATAGTGGGCATTCTAATTGTTTGCAAAGGCACTTTTTTGGATGTTAATGTTGTGGCTGAGGATACTTGTAAGAAAAATTTCTGCCTATTGTTGTGTGAGCAAAATGTGCCAAAAACTTGTCATGTTTGCACTCCCTAAAAAGGACAGAAGGCGGTGCAATATAAGGGCTATGCTGTGCTTCTGTTGATTGGAATTGGTTTCTTCAGATGCGATAATTGAGTGTGTTTGGCTTAATCTTTTTCCAGGGATAGCTTGTTAAGGGGCATGAATATCCTGGAGCTAATAAACAAGCGAGTCTTCTGTTTAATGTCTTTTGCAGGACATGGTTCTTTTTCATATGCAAAGCATGTACTCTGTGTTTGTGCAAAACCCAGCTGGAGTCTTTCAGGAATCTAGGTCGACATTTTGTGAATAGATGTTAGATATGCAATCCATATGGATGACAAAAAAGGCATAGCATGGACATTTTTTTTTTTTGAAAAGGGGGGTGGGGGGGTTGATGTTGTTGGAGGAGGGGTGGGAGAGCAAAAAAAAAAAAAAAAACAAAAAACACAGAAGTTCTGCAGGCATCATTATTTGGAAGGTAGAAAATATTCCTATACCTTGCGGCAAAGAGGTTGTGCCTTCTCTTTTTCTCATCGATTATTAGTTTAATACTTCATACTGCCTGTATTTTCATTTGGATTTGGATTTGGATTTGGGATAGTCTAAAGAGTAGATGTAATCCACATGTCACCTTGTCTTTGGGGGGATTATATCTTTAAAATCAGCATTTATGCTGAGCTTGTAGCCACCATACTTTTCTTATCCTCTCAACAGTTGTAATTTTTTATTATACTCTTTGCAGGGAAATGATGTTGGGACCCAATACAGATCTGGAATTTACTTCTACACACCTGAGCAAGAGAAGGCTGCACTTGAATCCGGGGACCGACAACAGAAGGCTTTGAACAGGAAGATTGTTACCGAAATTCTGCCTGCCAAGAAATTTTACAGGGCAGAGGAGTACCACCAGCAATACCTTGAAAAAGGAGGTCGTTTTGGTTTTAGACAATCTGCTGAAAAAGACTGCAATGATCCTATTCGTTGTTATGGCTGATGATAAAGTTGTCTCGAGGATGGCTGATGATAAAGTTGTCTCGAGGACAAACTTGAGTATATTGGGTATATATATTTATGACAAATAATAGGTTTGGGCTTGTATTTCCCGATTAAGTTTTGATTTGGCATTTGTATATCTTTGGTCTTGAATTACTGCCTAATGTCTGATGTAGCTTTATCGGCTATGGTTTGCTTCCTGCAATACTCTCTGTCAAAGTGTTATATTTTGCAGTTCCTAAGTTGGGGGACTTGTTTCTGCTATACGATTGAAATTAATGGAATTTATTTAATCGAATTCGTCAAGAATAAAATTTTACTCAAAAGATTATTTGGATACAAATAGAATGTGAAAGTGTATTTTGATTCATTATAATTTATAATTATAAATTGGGATTTGTTGGTTTTTTTCAATTGTTATGTATGTAGTCGCCATCTTCCTCTAAAAGAGATGGAAATTTTAAGAGGTGATTGGATTTGTAGCATGTATAATTAGGGATCATAATCTTATATTATAGTATAACTGTTAAAACAATTCATCATAATATTTTTACATTTTATTAAGATAATAGATGTATATAATTAAATATAGATCATTATAATCGAATTTTAAACTTTATAATAATAATAAGTACATAATTAATTTAGCGATATATGTATATTTATATATTTAAATGTTAAATAATATAAGTGTGTTAATAAATTAAGTTGAAATTTCTAACACCATCCTGATCAAGTCTCTATCAAATGCCCTTGGTTTACTTTCGCTGAATCAGTTACTATATATGTAAAATGCATTAGAGTATGTTCCAACTTCCAAGCATCCATGATTTTATATCTGCTAGAGTTTTTTTTAAATATGCGTTATTTATGTAATAGTGATAAATATTTTAAAAATAAAGATAGCATATTTTACAATTAATTTTTTTCTTAACATCATTAGGATATATATTTTGTTATCTAACTTTCTTATTACTGTAGTTTAATTACAAATGTAATAATGGCAAGAATTATAGGTACTCCTTAAAAAAAAGAAAAATTATTTGTAAGAACATTTTAAGAGTCTTTGGATGTAAGTGGATAAGAGTTGATTTGAGATGAATTTTGTAAAAAAATTATTAAAGATGTGTAATAAGTAGAATCTACAACAACAACAAATTAAGCCTTAATCCCAAGTAACTTGGGGCCGACTACATGAACCAACGTCAGCCAATGCGTGGTTATCCACATGAATCTTCTCCCGTCACTTTCTTCTATCGAATGTAATAAGTAGAGTCTAAAGAGAGAAAAAATGACGTGTTATGAGTAGGTAATAGTTTTCGAGAAACGAAAATATATAAAATAATAATATATTAGAATTAAGGTGAAATTTTAATTTGAAATTTTGATTTAAAAATATCAATTAGCAATTTAGTAACACGAATATAGTTGGATGTAGCATTTGAAATTGAGTGGTGAAAATTTTCGTTGCATACTACAAACTTCTTCTAAGGCATATTCTTATACAATAGGACTTCTTTAATGTATTTTACCTTTTTATTTTGTTTGTGCGTTACTATCTTAAACGAAACGTACCTTAAAAGTAAGCGTATGTGCACGGAGAATACTTTAAAAGTAAGCGTACCTTCTATAACAACATTGACCGTTAACGAATCCTCCTTGTTAAGTGCAAATACCTTTGACTTTTACTTCAGGCTTCTGATTTTTGCCTCCATTGATTCCAACTGCATTACTACGATTAGCCAGATACGGTGGTGGAATAGGGTGTCCTTGATTAAGTTGGGTTAATTTTGAACAATTCTCTCTCAAATATACAGAATCTCCACAATTAAGGTCTGTTTGACTTCTTGAACCAACAAATTTTTTTCATGCGTCTCTTTCTTCCCACAATAATAGCAAGTTACCATATTCGAAATAATACCTGTTAAGCAATTGGCGCATGTTTTCCCTTATTTTTCTAGTGGTGTTCAGTTGGCCTCTTAGTAAGGAAACATTTGGTTACGAGTAAAGTCGGGCTAACAAAATTATTCTTATCCTAAGTTTCCACCGGGACATTCTATGGAGGTTTCTTTATAGGGTGACATTCCTAATTTAAGTGTTCCTCCACAGGAATCTCATGATTGTGGACAATTACACGGCATTTTGGCAGCACCTTCTTTAAATACCATGATTTCATCAATGGTTATAAATTTATTACACTGTGTATGCACTGATGTATGACGAAGTAGTAATGTCATGTATCCTATGTTGTGCAACATAAAGTGAACATAGCAAGTAAAACATATTCGTAGAAACATTCGCACGTGTCACATGTTGAGCATGAGTAAAACAATTAAGAATACTTTCAATATAGCTTTTTCAAAATATAGACAATAAAATATGTGAAATCACACAATTCATAAAAGAAATAAACATCCCAAAACAAGGTATTATAGTTAGACTATTATCCCTATCATCATATCATAACCTTATCCATCTAATTGGAATTAGAATAGTCAAAATAAGGATGAAAGACTTTATCTAGTTCATCATCATGCCCAACGCTTTTGTGTCTAAGAGAGTTTGCATCATCAAACTTACCATGTCCTCCAACATATTTATTTCTCTGTCACCACAAGGTCCTTCAAAACAACCTCACCAAACTATCATTAATTTGAAACATTGATATAAAACTATCTCCTATATCCACTAACTCATTGTCACTCAACAAAAATGTTACGGTAAGTCAACATCTAAAAGAGACCAAATTTAGCTAAGTAAAACTGTATTTAAATTTCAAAAACCCACAAAAGTATATTTATATCCTTAATAAATATCATAGTTCTTAGAAATTTAAATCCATATATCCACATAAGAACAACCCAAACCTAGGCGCTTAATGTTGGTTAAGTGGAATTCACGACCACTAAACCATTGTAACATATTGAACATAATTGCCCACAAGTTCTTGGAATAATGGTTAGGGTGTTACAAACAAAGTTGTAACATCTACATTGAAAGACTACTACCCCATTATCTTGTGAAATATGGAGGGTAGGTTATAAGAGTTACAAGAGTTATAAGAGTTACAAGGAAGAAGATTAAAGGAGCCCCTAATAATGACCTATGATGGGAAGGATTACCTAGTTCTTCTATAAATAGGGCCTTGGTTCCTCTTTTCACTCACCTATTTTGTGTGTTATCCTATCACTATACACAAACATATAAGAGAGTAAGGAGAGAGAAGATCAAGTGCCTACCTTGATAATCACGTCTCAAGGAAATTCTGGTAAGTTGTTATATGTTATGGTATTTGTAAGGTGTGACCAATTATCCTTATTTTTCTAACATGTGATATTAGAGCTTGGTTTGAAGGCATACCTTATAATTCATTTAACTTGTCTTGTATTTTCTTATATAAGCAGTATATTTTTATCTTTTGTAAGGTGATTATCTCATAAACTAATATATTTTTGTAAATCATATGAAGTTTTATTATTGTGAGGTATAAGTTTCCCTTCTTTCAATATTTAATCTACTTCTTGATTCTGGAATGAAGTGCAGATTTTGTAGGTTTGATTTATGAGTATTTTAAAATCAACTCTTAGATCATGTTAAGCCATATTAAAGTTATGTTGGCATTTTAGAGCTTATATAACCAGTATTAAATATATATTGATTGAGTTATAATCATTAAAGTTATGTTAGTGTGGTTATGTAAGCATTAGGTGCATGGTTATAGAACTACAAACTATCCAAATGAAATTTATTTTTCTGTAATTAAATCAAGTAACGTTGTTATTTACCCAAAGATGTATAACATCTAGAGTTTGATTATAATGGACAAGTGAATAATTGCTACTTAGTTTAGAGGTAATCGCTAGCATATTAATTTTTTAACCTAAAGATGAAAAATTGATGATGCACTAGGATGACTCTTATCTCGCAACTCATAATTTTTCTTATGCAATCTTTCAACTATTACTCTAGCATCACTTTTAGGAGTGTTGTGCAATATTTCGGAGTTGAATGGGTCTAATTACTCAGATTGGAAGGACTAAATACTTATTACCTTAGGGTGCTTAGATTTAGATTTGTCCCTCAAGGTGGATGAACCAGCACAACTTACACCTGAAAGTTCTAAAGCTCAAAAGACAACCTATGAAGCGTGGGAGCGTTCCAACCGTATGAGTCTTATGATCGTCAAAAGTTCAATAGCAAGATATATATGAAAGTCCATTCTAGAATCATCCAAGGCTTGTGAGTTCGTGATGTGCATTGAAAAGTGATTTAAGGTTTCTGACAAAGCTTTGGCAGGTACACTTAGCATTGTCATGTGGGCCGGTCTGCACGGTTTCAGGTCCCGGCCCGTGGTTGAGGCCTGCGGGCCAGGTAGACTGGGCCTGGGTCTTTCTCTCTCATTCTTTATTTTTTTCCACTTAATTCGATTACAAATTTTAGTGTTCAATTATTTTGTAATTTTTTATTATTGCTTAGATAACACGATCATTTAAAATAATAAAAAAGCCACCTTGAAGTGGTAGAGGGTTTGATTTAGACCCCCACTAGTTTTATTAATTAATAAAATAAAGATTACATAAGAGAGAGATTTGATGCATAAACCTCTTAAAAATATTACAATGATCAAAATTTAAAAATAGAATAAATATTCAAAAAATAAAATTAAACAATTATATTATGTTACTTATCTTAAATTCCTAATTATTCGAACACCAAGCTAACTATTTGGCTCACCCCATTCGTCATCTTAGTCATCACCAATAATTCACGAATTGGCCGTCCTATCTTCGGCTGCAAACCAACTACTACAACACATTAATATTTCCAAAGTATGAGAAACCAATCGAGATCTTCTTTCACCAATTGTTCAAGCACTCTCACTAAAAACGCTTTTCGATGGCACTGTAGAGACAAGTGGTGTCAAAAGTTCACGTGAAATTTTAAATAAAATTAGGTATTGACTTACATAAGCCTTCCACCAATCACAAATGTCAAAATATTGATCTTCATTTTCTACCAAAAGCTGCATCTCGTAAATTACCATCTTATTGTATGTGATCGTTGATCTTTTTTGCTGCTTTATGATACCCCATGAATTAAATACTTATGAAATTGAAGATCTAGATCACCGTGGTAGTTGAAATTAACTGCTAGATGATGATGATGAGCCTTGCCTACTTAAAGTAGTAAAACTAGAATAAGAAGACTCAAATTCATACAAATTATACATGTCAGATAGAATTTTAACCGTTTTATCTTTTATATCTTTTATCATACATTGCCTAAGTATTTGAGATTAATCAAAATCTAATTTTTTGTATAGATATTCAATAATACTATGAAATCCAACCGTTTTTACTTAAGGATCCATACACAATATCATACAATATAAAATAAGAATATCTTCATAATATTTTTTATATTTTTCAAACATACTTCTTATAAAATAACCATATTGGGAATACTCCATATATTCACAAAAAATATGTGTTACTTTAGTAAGTGTTGGAACAATATGATGCGTAGTGAGATAAAAAGATCCCGATAAAAGTTCAGTTACTTCTTTAAAAGTAAATAAAAATGTTGAAAGCGCAATACACTTTTCAAAAATGAGTTTTAGTTAGTTGAAGTTGAAAATTATTACTATTAGAAAATTCAATAAGTTGATTTTGAAAAGGTATAACACTTTCAAACATATCTAACGTCGAGTTCTATCTAGTTTTATAATCTAATCTAAATTTTTTAAAAGATACACCTTGTTTTCGGCATAAAGTCTTAAAATTTTGTTACCTAATTGGAGAAATTTCAATAAATAAAAGAACATTTCTAATTATATTAATAATATCATCAATATATTTATATCCTTACTTAACACACAAATTAGGTATATAACAAGCACACCTTGAAGGACGAAAATGGCAAAAATGATGAAACCGAAAGCATGCTTACAGAATGAAAAAATTTACCTCTATATTTGAATGACCTTATTGGTACTGAAAAAGATGTCTATACCACGGTACTTGAAGCTATTGGATCACGTCATTGTAAACGTTGACTTCGTCTTATTCGCGCGAAGCTTTTGAGCTTCCGAAATGATGCCCTTTTCTCTGCCAGTGAAGGCTTACAGAATATTGGGTTTGCTTCCCTTCAGCCTCTATGAAGGCTTCTGAGAAAAATGGGTTCACTGTGAAAAATGAAATAAAAAAGCCTCAACCTTGATTTCCTCTTTATTTCTTTTCATACATTCACCGAGAAAGAGAGACCAACAACATGAAACAAAAAGCACCATACTTTCTATTATCTTCTCACATCAAATAATATGGGATCCATCCCGTATCATTTTTATTTTATTTTATTATTATTTATTATTATTATTTTTATTTTACCCTTGGTCTTATTCATTGAGTCAAATAAAATTTTTACTCTTGGGCTTGAACACCCATAAATAATAAGTCTCAATTATTTATTTTTTGAACTTCATTAAATAGCCCAATAAATAATTAATAAACCCAAATAAACTAATATAAAATATCAGGTCTTTTATTTAGTTTATACCTAGATTAATTTTTAAATTATTCAATCTGGGCCTTGAGTCCTGAATAATTAATTAACTAATTAAACTAGATAAGATATATACTATCTCTCGAACCTTTTATTTTATTCTAATCCAATAATAAATTAGATTACTTAAATAAAATAAAATAAAAAATCATAATTATCAAGACCAATTTCTTAACCTAAATCTATCAAGACTTAAGGGCTATTACGAGGACCCAAAGATCAAAATCATAATTATCAAGACCTATCGTTTTGGTTACTAAAATGATCAAAATATCCCTACTGTATAAATAGTTATATTTTATATTTTAAATATTTTCTAATATCATCATAAGAAAATATGGACCCCAAGGATAATGCTGCGTTAGTAAAGTCTTCAACCTACAGGTGTAATGACTAAAATACCTCTCTACGCATTGCTGTACATTTAGAGAGGAGAAGTGTACTAACATCTCTCTAATAGATATTTACTATCCTTAGACCTCTAGTCCAATGATCTACGACTTTTGGAATGTTTTCACTTTTTAAGGAAGTTACCTTAAAGTAAACATCCAAGTCATATTCCCAGGGCTTTGGATATTTAGATCATTTGAACAGTCACAATGGGCAATATAGTGCAGAAGCTATTTACAAGTTTGTCTTAACTAACTAGTCATATATACCCAACATACAAATATATCGACTTTACGAAAGAACCTCAACTACAGTATATCAAAATACATGCTTCCAACTTTGTCAGACCACCAACTCATACTCAAGTGGTAGAGTATTAGTCCACGCTGTAGTAATAGTCTGGATTTCTTCTAAATAGTACTTTTAGAAACCACTATTATAAGTCCTATTCTATGTATTCGAAATACGCTCATGCTATGAGGTGAGTGGACTACTTACTGGCTAAAGGTAAGCCATTCTACATTTAGAATTCATAACACAATAACTTATACATGATGATTCTTATCAATCAGTTAAGAATAAACATTTATATGTTAAGTAACTCGTGATCCATACATAATTGTGAAAGACCACCATTCACTTGAATCACTTACTTAAATACAATGAGTCCTTAACAAATGTAAATTGTGCACAAATAAAATATAAATTCACAAACAAATTTTGAGAATAAATTTTTTTATTAATAAATTCAATAATTACGTCAGAAAACTAGTCTAGAGGGCATATATTCCAACACACCTAATATGAAATAAAATACCATCTAACATATGATTCATAGTATTTTTCAAAATTGCTATGACAGAATAATTATTTGAAGTATTATCTAAAGAAATAGAAATAATTTTATTTAAAATCCTATATTCACGACATGTTTGAGTAATTATTCTAGCAATACTAGTACTTACATGAGAATGTTCAAATAATTTAAAACAAATAGTTCTTTTTTGTACTAACCAATTATGACCTATCCAATGACATGTAATGCACAAATAAGACTCATTAGTAATTGCAATCTAACCATCACAAGTAAAAGCAAATTTTCAATTACAAGAATCGAATATAGCAATTAGACACTCTTTCATTTCTTTATACATCTTTATTATATTATTTTTTTAATATTATTTTAGGAATCCTTTTCCATGCAGGTTGGTAATTATTTTGTATGTATTGTTCATAATGTGATTTTTTTTGCAAAATTAAAAGGTAATTTTGTTTGAACAATCATTTTAGCAAATCTACTTCTATTTTTTTTATGATCGTATTGAAGATTACCAATAATTTGACCTCTTATAGTATGAATTTGTTGTTATTTAAGTAGGTTTTCTAACCAATTATTATGTGACATTTTCATATGTCTAACTAACATTCCTATCATTCCTCTCTTCTTATGTGCATATATCACCCTACATATTTTACATGTTATCCTATCATTATCATTATATGTCACAAAATCAATTTAGAGTTGACTAGAAATTCTTGTCGTATTCAGTCTCAATGCCAACAATATATACAGACCAAGAGAAGAATCTCAAAATCAACCTAAGATCCATCCCTTAAAGACACCTTTCTATATTAGATTATACTACAGCTAATTACAAGACCTTAACAAAAATAGTATAAGGAAACATATAAGTTAAATATATACAACTGATATGCTAAATATATTCTGCTGATACGCGAATACCCCCTCTCCCCTAAGTTGGAGCATGTGGATTGCAGATGCCCAACTTGCGAAGAAATTGATCAAAATGCTGCTTCCCCAAGGATTTGGTAAAGATGTCAGCTAACTGAACATGAGTAGAAACATAACTAGGAGAGATGATACCTTTGACAAGTTCATCATGAAGAAAATGACAATCAACTTCAATGTGTTTGATACGTTCATGAAACACGGGGTTAGCACAAATGTGTAAAGCAGCCTGGCTATCACAATAGAGCTTCATGGGATGAGAATGAGCAACACCTAGACATAACAACAGGCCTTTTAACCATTTGAGCTCATAAACAGTAGTGGCCATAGATCGATATTCTGCCTCTGCGGACGAACGAGACACAGTATGTTGTTTCTTTGTCTTCCAAGAGATGGGAGAACTGCCAAGTAAAATGAATCAACCAATAAGGGATCTGTGAGTCAAAGGGCAACCTGCCCAATCAGAATCACACCGAGCATAAAGTTGCAAGTCACAATCAGCACGTAACAGAATGCCTTGTCCTGGATTTCCTTTCAAATAACGTACCACACGTAGTGCCGCATCCCAATGCTCTTGTACTGGTTGATGCATAAATTGTGCAAACTTATGAACACTGTAAGAAAGCTCAGGTCTGGTAACAGAGAGATAAATCAAATGCCCCACTAACCGATGATACCGCTCTGGAGCAGAAAGAGGTTTACCATTAGCCAAAAGAAGATTATGATTTTGATCTAATGGAAAGCCGACTGGTTTAGTACCCAACAAACCTACTTCAGAAATTATATCCAGAGCATATTTTCATTGACACAGAAAAATACACGTGTTATTTCGTGCCACCTCAATCCCCAAAAAATATTTTAAAACACCAAGATCCTTCATATGGAAACATTAACTCAAATAAGCCTTGAAGTTCTGAATTGCAGTACCATCATTACCTGAAATGATAAGATCATCCACATATACCAACACATGAAGTTTCAGGCTGTCATGATGTAAAGTAAATAGAGAATAATCGGAATATGATTGTTGAAAACCATACCGTTTCAAAGCACCAGCCAGCTTGGCAAACCAACAACGGGGAGCTTGTCTCAGTCCATACAACGATTTTCGGAGTCGACAAACTTTGCCACGAGCTTCGGACTAAAATCCAGGAGGTAACTTCATATAGACCTCATCCTCAAGGTCACCGTGTAAAAATGCATTGTAAACATCCATATGATGCAATTCCCAATTCCTAGCTGCTGCAACCGCAAGAAAAGTACGAACAGTCACCATTTTTGCGACTGGGGCAAAAGTTTCAGTATAGTCCAAGCCTTCAACTTGATTATTCCCCAAAATCACCAGGCGAGCTTTAAATCTCTCAATCGTCCCATCAGCATTATATTTGATTTTATAAATCCATTTACTTCTAATAGCTTTCTTCTCAAGAGGCAGTGATTCTAAGGTCCATGTGCCATTATTTTCCAGTGCTTGTATTTCATTCTGCATGGCATTCCGCCATCTTTCATCTCTCATAGCCTCAGCAAAAGTTTGAGGTTCAGTTCCTGCAGTAATAACTGCCAAAAATTTTCGATGTTGGGAAGAAAATTTATCACAGTTTATATAGTGAGCCAGAGGATATGGCAAACCTGAGGATTGCAGTTGGGAAGATGAACTATGAGAGGGGCTCAATTTATAAATAGTATTGGTGACAAAATCTCGCAAGCGGGTTGATGGCAATTTTGTCCAATGTCCACGACCCAATGACTCATCATCCAGAATAACATTGCTGCCCCCCCTCACGTCATTATTCTCAGAGTTACCAGTTTCTACAACTGCTCCAATTGCAACATCCCCATCCAATCTTGACTGTTCATTTTCTGAAAACTCACAACTTGGCTATACCCCATTCATATCTCCATCAGCATCCTCGCCACACCAATTTTCAAACTGATGAGACGTTTCATTGAATTTTGTCAAATAAGGAAACTCATTCTCACAAAACACTACATCTCGTGAGACTAAGAAAACTTCAAATTCTAAGTCATGCACTCTCCAGCCTTTCTTCCCTAAGGATAGCCAACAAAGACACATTTACAACTCCAAGTAGCAAATTTATCCCCTTTATGATCTTGATTATGCACATAACACAAACATCCAAACACACGCAAGTGTGCAAATAACGGCAGCTTACCATACAAAATTTCAAATGGTGTTTTTCCATTTAGAACAAGTGATGGTGTTCGATTAATAAAATATCTAGCAGCTAAAATGCATTCCCCCCAAAACTCTATAGGGAGATTAGCTTGAAAGCGTAATGCTCGAGCTACATTGAGAATATGCCTATGCTTTCGCTCTACCCGTCCATTCTGTTGTGGAGTTCCTGTACAGGATGTTTGATGCACAATACCATGTTCATGAAAATAATGAGTCATGCATGTGAATTCTGTACCATTATCACTGCGAACAATTCTCACTTGTTTGTGAAACTGACGCTCAACCAGAGCAAACAATTAACGTAATTTTACTAGCACCTCTTTCTTATCTATTAATAAAAAAATCCATGTTGCTCACGAATAATCATCAACAACAGTTAAGAAATATCTAGCTCCACAAAAAGAAGGGGTTCGATACGGTCCCCACAAATCACAATGAATCAATTGAAATGTTTCCAGAGTTTTATCACTGCTAACAGGAAAACTCTCTCTTGTTTGTTTTGCTTTCAAGCACACATCACAAGTTTTATTACTAGCACTACTATAATCAACTTGAGGTATCAGCTCTATGACCTTAGAGGAAGGATGTCCCAGCCGCTTGTGCCATACATCAGGTGAGTTGTTTCTGCCAGTCTTCATAGTTGCTGCAGTCACCTTTGCCTGAAGAAAATAGAGCCCCTCTCGTTGCTCACTCGTACCAATCACCATCCTCAAAGTGCGGTCCTGTATAATACAAAATTTATCAGTAAATTGAGCCACACAATTTGAATCATAGAGCAGTTGTGATACAGAAATCAAACTGCATAACAAGCTTGGCACATAAAGAACAATATTTAATTTAAGTCTGTTGTTAAGCACAACTGTTCCCTCCTTTGTAGCAGAAGTTTGCTTCCAATTTGGAAGTCCCACAGGACATTCCACCACATCTCGAACATCTTGCAAATATTCCAAGCAACCTGTCATGCGATAAGAAGCACCAGAGTCAACTATCCATTGTGTGGACAAATAATTACCAATTAATTTTTCATTTGATTCAATCTTTGCAGCATTCAGAAGTTTCCTCAATGATTCCCACTGATCACTACTGAGTCCAGCAACAACTATCTTATCCAAGTCTGAAACTCCAACATTGCCCACTGCTTCTGATGTTGCAGCCTGCACTGCATTTGCCTTCACTCCTTCATGTCCTTTGTTCCCAAAATTTAAAGAGAATTGCCCTCCTTTATTTCGTCCAGCTCCTCGTCCAGCCCCTTTAGGACGATCTCCCCACCATTCAGGATATTCGATCAGTTCAAAACAACTATCAGATTCATATCCTGAGCGATTGTAGTTGCTACATGTCACATTCTTGTCCTTTCCCTCACCTCAGCCTCGAGGTTTTGATCCAGCCTGTATTGCAAAACTCATAACTTCACCACATTCTTCTTTCCCTCGAGCAATGGTTCTAACATGTTCCTCTTGCACTAGGATTGAATAAACTCTATTCAAACTCGTCAAAAGATCTTGCGCCAGTATATTGGATCTTACTGTTCCATACAGATTTGCATCAAAACCCATAAGAAATTGTTGAACTTTTTCTTCTTCACGCAATTTTTCCCAAGCAGATTCGAGTTTGCACCTGCATAATCCACACTTGCACATTGGAATCTGTTCATAATTAGTTAATTCTTCCCACACTTTCTCTAGCTTCCCGTAATAGGAAACTATGCTTAGTCCCTTTTGTCTGCACTCTGCAAGCTCGGATTTCAGTTGTTGTATGTGTGGGCCATTGGCTACTGCAAAACGTTCTTGTATGTCTTCCCAGAGATCTTGCGCCACCTCCATATGTGAGATGGTTGAACGCAGCGAAGGCTCAACTGTATTCATAATCCATGAGACCAATAATGAATTATTAGTCCACCAATCTTCAATATCTGGTGATTCCTCATCAGGTCGCTTGATTTTTCCATCAATAAAGCCAAATTTCTTCCTCGCCCTCGGTGCAGTCCGAACAGAACGAGCCCATTCATCATAGTTTTCACCCTTCAGTTGAATCTGTGTTATTAAATTTCCAAGATTATCACTAGAGGTAATATCATATGGGGAAATAGTCTTTCTTTGAATCACTTCAGTATTTTTGTCTTTTCCAGCCATGGCTCTGATACCATGTCACAAAATCAATTTAGAGATGACTGAAAATTCTTGTCGTATTCAGTTTCAACGCCAACAATATATATAGACCAAGAGAAGAATCTCGAAATCAACCTAAGATCCATCCCTTAAAGACACCTTACTATATTAGATTATACTACAGCTAATTACAAGACCTTACCCAAAATAGTATAAGGCAACATTTAAGCTAAATATATACAACTGATTTGCTAAATATATTCTGCTGATACGCTAATATTATACTTTTCAAAAAGATTCCAAACCATAAATATTTTTGCTTTAGTTACAACTTCCAAAGTTTCACCATCATCCTAACTCATATTAGATTCATCAGAATTAATAGTTGGAGTTAGTTGCAATTGTGAAACACTAATGCTAGGCCTACTAGGGCCTGCATTTTCATTACGTATTTAATTATTTATTAAATTCAAGGCTGGATTTATATTGAAATCAAAATGTGCAGATGATTGTGATGAAGAAAAATAATGATATTGATTTGGATCCATTATTTCTGAACAAAAACAATCAATTAAAATTCAAATAAAAGTTAAAAAAATGAAATAAAATATTATAAAATAATAAAATAAGAGAATTGAAAAATATATATAATAAATTAATTTAAAAATTAAACAAATAATTAAAATAAATAAATAATTAATAAATCTAAAAAATAAGAATGTAAGAATAAGAAATACTAACTAGTTGATGGCCAAGAATAACAACACTTTGTGAATCTTTACTTTTTGTATCCACTATTCCGTCACTAAATAATCTTCCAAAATATAAAGACTTTGATTGAAGAATTAAAAAAATATATAAAAAAATAAATTCTATTCTAACACTTTTTGTAGAGGAAATGAAGGGATTTGAGGATTATGAGAGAAAGAAGAATGAAAATAAGAGAGTTTGAGAGAATTGGAGAGAGGTAGAGAGAGTTAGAGAGTGTTTGGTGAGTTTTGGGATGAATTAGGGAGTATTTATAGAGTTTTGAGATTAAGGAAAAGAATATAGCCGTTAGGGGTTTAAAAGTAAAAAAAAAAAAAAAATTGAATCGTTAGGGGCCAATTTGCAAAAAAAAAAAATCGTGGTGGGCCAGGGACCTGCCCTGGCGAAATCGGCTCGCGAGTCAGGACCGGTCCGACCTGACATGCCGGTCCGACTGGCCAAACTGGCCCACTTACCAATGCTAGGTACACTTATGACTACTTTGACTACTAAGAGATATGATGGGGTTAGTAGTGTGCGTGAACATATTCTAGAATGAATAATTTGGCTGAACAACTGAAAACTTTGGATATGACTATTTCCGAATCCTTTTTAGTGCAATTCGTTCTCAATTCTGTTCCTCATCAGTATGGTCCATTTAAGATCACTTATAATATTCAAAAAGGAAAGCGGTCTATGAATGACCTTATTTCAATGTGTGTGCAAGAAGAGGAGAGGCTAAAAAGGGAAGGCTTACCAATGGTTCATTTGGCCTCTCGAGTCATAAAAATGATAGACTTAATAAGACCAAGAAAAGAGGTTATAAGCCACCATATAAAGGTAAACAAGAAGCAACATCTAGATCCTGAGGTTAGATGCTATTTCTACAAGAAAAAAGGACATAAGTAGGGAGATTGCATGAAACGCAAAAACACATATGACTAATTAACTTCCTCTACAATTCGACCAACCCAAAAACACAAAGGAAAAAACAAAACTTCCTCTGCAATTCTTAACTTGTGGTTGTTCCCTCACCTTCACATTTTTACTTCCACTTACCACTTTTCACTTTTTAGAGTATTTTCTTCTTTCACTTTAAAATTCCACAATAGAGCACTGAGTATAAAAATGATAACTCGATAAGAAAAATAAAAACATAATTCTCGCCACCACTAATATATAATCTGCAATCGCCTCTGCTTCTTTTGGGGCACAAATAGATTCCTTGGTCTTGCATCCACTACCAGAAATTCCTTGTCTTCTTATCAATCAGTTCAGATGTACTAGGTAGAAGCATAAAGACTTGCATAGATGGGATAGCTTGAGTCACAAACTTTATCAATATTCCCCTATCCGTTTATGATGCTTACAATAATTTTAATCTTAAAAGAAATACAACTTAGATTACATCCTCATCCCTTCATTGAAACACGAAGTAAAAACCATATACCTAGATGGACAAACATCGAGCTATAAACATCTAACTAGGACTGTGTTGAAAAAAAAAAGCGCAGATCTTGAAAGAGAACAAAAGGATAGAAGTCTCTGCCTCCAAAGCATTCCTCAATACATCCTCCCAGTGCACTTACGAGATCCACAATGACAGACCTTCTTCTTGATGTTTCCACTAGCATCGCAAACACGATCAATCTTGTAATTGTAATTATACGTTAGCTCCTGCAAAGCAGGTATTTTCTTGGTAGCAAAGAGCATTATGTGAGGCAATTTCTCGTCATCATTATCGTAAAGAACATTCTGAGCATAAAGATTCGGTGAACAGCCATGGTTGATGAATCTCCCCACATTCCCATATTGAGCTGCATCTATGGTGAAGCCATCACAATCATCAAGGTCGAAAAGATACTCATCATTAATCCTTTTTTCAGCTTCCTTGTCAGGAAGAACCTCTCCGATGTATTCACATATGAAACTACCAGATGGAATATCTTCCTGTGATCTGACACCCCATCCTGTTGATTTGGTCTTGAAAACCTCCAACTGGAACCGAGGACCACCTTGGCTAACCCTGTTTTGGCAAGAAGGTGGGCATTTGCAAGATGGACCACATTCATGAACCAAACGCTTTGCTTTGATGATGGAGCCTTCCTCATTGAATGGGATTTCCCCTCCATTCTTGTAAGCACAATAACATGGTTTTGAATCCGAGCATCCATCAATGCAATCACAGCCACAGGGCTCAGAGATATGATACCAATCAGGATACTTCATCTCAGTTATGTAAGTGAAGGGCTGGGGTTTCTCATTGCTCATGGCATTTACAATACGGATGGGAGTTTTCTCCTTCCCTTGAGACAAATCAATTGCTGCCGCAGGATCACTCTGCTCCAAGTAGCCCGTTGATGTTCTTGACTCCTTGATTTGTTGATAACTTCCATCTGATTGGCCTGATATTCGGACCATTTCAAACATGAAGGCCAGTTTATCAGTCTGAGTCCTTTCTTGCCAATAGTTTGTCACGGTATAAAGACCTTCATAGATGTACATATATCTTCTATTCCTCAGACAAGTTTTACGAATGACTCGCACAGGTAAATTTGCATCCTTGCTATGCTTCAAAGCAAGATTAGCTCCTTCAAGTTTTTGATCTTCAGATTTCTCTGCAAGATTTTGGAGCCTTGGATTTCCACCTTGACCCGAGTACACAATAATATCACGAGACAGAACCTTGTTCTCATAACGACCAGAATCCACTACGCTATTTGCATACTTCTTTCCATTAACTGTGACATAACTGATGCCATAGATAAATTGGTGATGCAAGCCAACCATAACAAGTTGAGCCCTGAATTGGAACTCGTCACCAACTTCAACTCCAGGAACATGTCCAAAAATGGGTTGGACATTTACCCATTTCTGCTGATTTCTAAGAAGGATTGCCGCTTCAATATGCATCTGCTTAGTAACTCTTCTTCCTTTTGATTCTGCTTTATACTCCTGATAAAGCTTAGTATATAACTCTCCAAAAAGCTTTAGAGCTTTCTTCACTTCATTGAGAGCAACAACTGCCTTATCTGCATCATATTGGACAATGCATAGATTTTTCAGTTCCTTAGCATTGGACTCTTCATCATAGTTTTCAACCTTCGTATCTGTATCAGCAAATCCTTCCATGCTGTATTCTTCAGAAATCTTTCCCACCTCCTTAACCAATGATTCATCTCTCATGTCTTTCTTACTAATATTCTCGCGCTTAAACCTTGATTGCAGTTGATCCCACTCCGATGGAGTTATAATGCAGATCTCTGTATCATCCATTGCATCCTCTTTCCGATCAGAATCACATCTATAAGGCTCTTCAACATGCTTGCTTGGAGTGTTCTCAGTGACAGGACCAGGTTCATACTGATCCTTAACCACATTTTCATTACAAACACTGTTTAGTTGCTCTCCGATAATGAGAAAATCCTGATCATCATCCTCAATCGATTTGTCACTAGCTTCCGTGATCGCCTTACAGGGCTTCATTTCTGAATTTGGCCTCCCACTTTCCATTGCTATTTTGGAAAAGGAAACGCAATGCTCCCCGCAATTTGGCGGAAAGCTTCGAACGACAGTAACACCTTTTCGAATCTTTGGTGGTGGATATTTTCTAGCAAATTTAAGGGAATGAGCTGAGGCTTTCAAGTTTGCCAAAGCCGCAATTCCCGGGGGTAAAGCATCATCCCTTGCTTCTTTCTCTGATTGAGCTTTCCCCGGTGCCACTGCCGGCTCAAGCTTCTCCTCGTCCTTCCCCATGAAGATTTGCTTCACATTATCGACCTTACGGTCATCTGTGGCACTTGGATTCAAATACTCAAAATTTGCATCAGGAGCTGCAAAAACCCTCAACGGTTTGGCCGCAATAACAATTCCATCCCTTCCAAGGTTCGAACTTTTCTCGCCCACAGATAAATCTTGACTTCCTTGTTCCCTATTAGGGGAAAGCGGACCACAATTACTTGGGAAATTTCTTGTTACGCTTGCATAGGAACGCTTAAATGGCCGCGCAGTTTCCCTACTCTGATAATCACCGTCTTCAAACATTCGCTTCCCGGACATCTTCAGAAGAGGACTCGTCTCAGTCAATGAACTCATCCCGAGTGAATCGAACTTCTTTCAACCTAGGAAGTATTTGCTTGCCAGCGTAGGTAAAGACCCAAAATTTTACAAACCCGTCTGCCATTAACCATCAGAAGCCCAAAATGCAAACGGGAGCGGACAGGAATTAGGAAATAGAAAAAATCCTATTTTTCGAGTGCCAAAAAGAGAATAGAAAAAAAAAAAAAAAAAGTGCGAACAAGAACAGCCATCACCATTTTTATGAAATGAACATTAACAAAGGAATTAACATTCCAAACAAATTAAAAGAAATATGCATATATCAAACAAAGGTAACAAAATCAACCATAAATTTAACCATTATAATCACCATTAAAGACAAGGAGCACTCAAATACCAGTTAGACAATGTATACCAAGAAAAATTTAAGAAACAACCCGGTGTCGCAAGCCTCGTGAAGAAATTTGTAGTCACATTACCAGGGATTCAACTCGTAGAATTGCACGGACCACAGTTCGACATTGAGTTAGAGGCCGGAGTTTGTTGGTTAACAAACTCTAAAAGCTGATGCACCCTTTTTCTAATGCGCCTGGAAGAAGTGAAGGATAAATAAAATGGCGGTTTAATTTTCTGGATTTCGGTAACTGAGGATGCATACCATGCCACAGTTCACGGATGTGCTAGTTGTTCTTTGTTTTTTCATAACCACCGCGGGACAGAAACATAGAACGGAGAAACTCTTGCATGCACCGTAGATACATAGATTATATGTATTAAAGAATTGTATTATATAATTTTTACGGTATGAACTTTTTAATACATGTGATTTATGTAGATTGAGTCTATATTAAAATTTTTACATAGAATGAAAATTTGTTCTTGAGAAGAGTGGGGATGGGAGCAAACATTTCCGGTTAAAGAAGGCAAAAAATTTTTTAAATTTATTTTATAAATAGCATTAGTGTTCGAGTTTTGACCAACTATTATTAGATAGTATAAAGTATTTTTCAAGACTTATGATCATATAAATTCGAATTTAATCTTATTCAAAATAAGGATTTGCATCAAATCCCAAAGTCAAAATTACTTACTTTACCAAGTGAGTCATCTATAAGAAGAAATTTTTATATAGATTAAGTACTTTAAAGTATTGTACTTTTTAAAAAATGTACGACTTTAACTATACGTAATACAATATTTAAAGCATATGATCTCCAGCGAACTGAATCTTTACAAGAATTTCATCCAGCGATTGGTATGTTTTGCTTTCTAATAAGGGGTCATGCTACAGTCTGAGTAGCTGTTGTGCTTTCCTTTTACGTTTCAATCTAATTATATGACTATATACATATTCACTTTGTATCTCTCTCTTCCTTTCATATTTCACCCCAACAAAATCTAGATGCAACTATTCTCTATTTGCATATGGATTTGGAGTATCCCCATGGGGGAGAATAGTATCAAAATAATGTACTAAGATTTGGTATATAAATAATATGGTTTAATATACACTTACGACCTGTTTGGATTGAGAAAAAATGGAGGAGGAAAGAGGGTAGGACAAAAAAAAAAAAAAAAGAAGCAGACACAAATTGTTATTTATAGTGTTTAGTTAGATATAAAAAAAATAAAATATTAAATGTAATATTTAAGGGAGGAAAGAAAAAGAAAAAATATATTTTTTACACTAATTTAATGTAATAATATTAAATATTTTATTTATTAAAGAAATTTTAATCCACATTTCTCCTCTTTTTGTTTCTGTCTACTTTGAAAATTAAAATTTTTATATTGAACTTAATTTCCTCCATTCCCTCTCATTCTTTTATTTTTTTTAAAAAAAATTAATTCAAATATCTAAACTCAAACTCTCCAATTTTCTCTTCTCCCTCCTCCGTTCATATCCAATCTAATTTTTACTATAACTTGACACCAATTTTAATGACTCTCAAATTTGTTTGTGAACTCCTAGTGTTACGGATTGACTAATTTGATACAAACTAAATGCAGCTCTAACAAATTCAGTAACTAACAAAGAATAGTGATAGTTCGAACAAAAACACGCTAAGTAACAAGGAGAAAATGTTGGTGAGACCTCTTCATAAAAAATGCTCCCTTTGAGCTTTTTCATTACACACCAACATTTCTTACTCGTTACTTAGAGAGTTTTCGTTCTGAACGGAATTCATTCAGTTGTTATTTTCGTTTCATCGAAACAATACTATTCTACCAAATACTCTTTATTAGTCATTGAATATGTTAGAGCTGCACGATTAATTTGTGTCAAATTAGACGATTTATAACACTAAAACGTAACTAGGTGTAGATCAATTTATAAAAGAAAACTAAGGAAGGGATTTATGGCCCTAAGTGCACCTAAAGTAGTTTTACATGATGTAATAAAATTTAACTATTAAAACAAAAAAAAAATTATCTTGATGTATCGAATATTATTTTTTATTTACTCTCCAATGCTAGTATACTTAAATTCAATATAAAATATGATATTCATATTTAAAAATGGGGGGAGTATTTTGATACATCTTTCTCTACCAACTTCTCCTGAAATTAAATTTTGGAAGGTCCAAAATAGAAAATGAGAATTGAAAAGAGGAAAATATGAGCGATAATCAAATGCATGCATAGACATAGAAAACAAATATGGGACAAAGACAAACGAGAACAGTGGGAAAGGAAAGGATAAGAAACTTGATGTTTGCTCCCCAAATTTATTGTTTTTGCAACTACATTTTCCTTCTTAAATCAATTAATGTCACCCTTATAAATTTTGAGAGTTGCAATCACACCCTACCGCCAGTTTTACCCCACCTACGCGCCCCCCGCCCCCCGCCGCCCCACACATAGATATATATAGAGTAGAGGTATGGTTTGACGGGATTAAATTGTAATTTTCAAAACATTTTAAAAGGACAAATGAATAAAACACTCCATTCTTTTTCCCTTTCCTGGAAACTAAAAAATTAGGACGAGATTTCAATCGATTCTTTCCCTGCTACCATCGCCTCCATCGCCGTTGCCACTACCACCGCTAAAACCGCAACATCACCAGTAAAGCCATGCCAGGCTCTTCTGAGTAGAATCTATGGTAGGTTCTTTTCAAAAGCCACTAAAAATAAAGGAAAAAATTCAAATGCAATTAGCGTCTTTCCATGCCACCATTGACACCGCCACCACATCACCACCACCACCAAATCCATGGTAGATTTTAGTAAATAGAAGCTATGGCAGGCTCTTTTCAAAAGCCAAAAAAAATTTAAATTGCAATCGGCTTCTTCCCTCAGCCACCAATGCTACCGCTACCACATTACCTCCACCAAAGCCTGGCAAGCTCTTTTGAACAACACTATAGCATGATCTCTAGAAAAACACATGCAATCACCTTCGCTCCATTGTACGCCGCCTCCCTTCCTCCATACATCCCACTTACTGTCATTGCAATCCCTTTGCAATCCTTAAGTTCCTTTAAGGCTACTTTACGAGTTGAGGAGAGAAAAAAAAAAAAAAAGAAAAGAGAAAGTAAGATAATTTATATACTGATAATATTGTTTGGAACAATGTTTTTAAAATCGGATCGGTTATCGAATCGAAAAAATTATTAGTTCATGATTTAATGATTTAATGATCTAACTGTGATTAAATTGTAATTGAACCGTAATTAAATCGATAATAATTTAAAAATTAAAAATATAATTATTTACCTAATCCACTAATTTAAATCTCATGTGGGACCGATAGTATTATAATTATTCTTCAATCCCACAAATTTTGAATTTGTGCATAGACTTGTTTTAAGCACAGTACGCATAGGAGGCCCGCGGATGCAATTTCCGGGTGCCAAAGGTCCCAAAATTCTTTGAATGCAAAGTGCTCATATAGGTCCCGTCCCCACTCTGTTTGGCCACAATAGGCCTGGAAGCATCCCACAACTCCACAAATGAATTTCACCTTTTCGGCAGACTACTGACATAGGCCACAACTCACACTGTTCAGAACTCAGACAACCTCCATGGGAGAAAGAACAAAGGGGCCTCACTCTTCCTGCTCATGCACCAGGTAACACCCACTGCCTGCCATGACCATAATACCCCAAGATTCTTCTTTCCTTCTGCAAATACTTGTCATCAGTGGTAGGGGTCTTCTGCCCGAGTAAAAAAGTCCTTCGATTTCTGTGAATATACTTGTATTTGTGTCTGTGAATCTTTCTTTCTGGCGAAGAAGAAGGGGGTCCTGACAGCTTGTGCCTCATTCTGTAAAGACTACTTTGAGGATAGAGAAGAATGGCGGAGAAGGTGAGGCATGCGGCGCGTGGGGGAGGGGGGCTGCGAGAGCTGTGGCCTTGTGTTGGGGGTGAGGGTCACCTCCCCCTTCTTCTTCCGTTGGGCGAAGAAGAAGGGGGCCCTGACAGCTTGTGCCTCATTCTGTAAAGACTACTTTGAGGATAGAGAAGAATGGCGGAGAAGGTGAGGCATGCGGCGCGTGGGGGAGGGGGCTGCGAGAGCTGTGGCCTTGTGTTGGGGGTGAGGGTCACCTCGCCCTTTCCATTGGTTCAAGTGCCGAGGTAGTCCCTCTCTGAGTCAGAGAAACGAGTATTTTCCTTTTCATGTCGAGTTTTTTTCCTTTTCTTCCACTCTTGTTTTTCAGGAAAATGTCTTGAGTGATATATATTTTTTTAAAGATTAGACCGGCCGATTCAAATACGAACCGGTCGGTTCACGGTCTAACCGGTTGGACCTCCCGGTCTAATCCGGTTTGCACTATCTAGTGCGGTTTTTTAGCTGTCCGGTTTAAACACAAGAACTGGACCGTTCGAGGGATCGGTTCACGGTCCGACCGGCCGGTCCGGTCCGGTCCCAAAAAGCTTGGTTTGGAAGTTTAAAAAAGAAAAGAATTACTTCTTTTCTTCTTTGAAAGTTTGGGGAGAAAATAAAAGAAATTCTATCAATAAATTGATTTTTCAAAAATACTATCTTGTCCTTAGGTATTCACCGTCATCCTCTACAACGCTTCTCCGCCATTGTCATCACCACTGCTTTTTCCCAGAAATCCATCAAACCCGCATCATCTCTGCAACCGTTAGCACTATCACCAACACTACAAATCTCCTGTCTTCTCTCTCCTAATCTCAACTAGAAACTGAAGTGGTTAACTAGATTTACTGATTTCTTTCACAATTTTGCTCAAGCTTATAATTCTTTCACTAATCTTCTATAATCGAGCAAAAATTTCCATCAATTCCACCTAATTAGTAGCGGCAAGGCAGCAGTAGCAAAGAGAGAGCAATATTCTACCATTAGAGACGGAGAGAAAGAAGAAGAGGATGATAATATTATGGTAATCTCAAAACTTCCTTCTCTCTTCCATTCACCATCAGTCCCTTTCTATGCACTTGTGAGTTTAAAAGAGGGGAGAAAATAAGATAAGAGAAATTTTAAGTTAGGAGAGAAAAGAAAAGGAGGTGAGATGATTTAAATTTAATATTGGAAGATTGGAGAGGAAAGAGAAGAACTAGGAGTTTGAGGAAAAAAGAAGATAAAATTATTTTATAAGAGTATTTTATAAAAATATTATTTTCAACTTTTATTTATTTGTTAGCCCTTGGAGAGAAAAGATTTTGAGGATCACTCCAAATATTTTCTTTTCTTTCCTCCAAAATCTCTCAAACCGTGGAAGATTACTTTTCTTTCTTCCAAATCCTTTCTTTTCTTCTCACTTCTCTCCTCACAATCCCCTCTCTCTCTACATCACCACCTCGACTTCTACAATATGTACAAATTGTAGCCTTTGTCAACAGGTTTGGACTAGCCTTTAGCTCATTTAACCCGCAATTATTCAGGTTAAGCTAAGTGAGCTCGGACTGAGCTAAGTTTGGGCTTAATATTTGAGCCCAAATTAAGTTTGGGCCTAAGTAATTTTTAATAAAATAATTAACTTTTTCATGTAAAAAGAAAAAAGAAAATTTGGGCCAAGCCTGAACTCAGTCTGTGCTCACAATTTAATGTGAGTTGAGCTCAGGCTTGTTGTATGTGAGTTATGCATGAGCCGAGCTACTCATTCTTAGTTTGAACTGAGCTCGAACTTAATCTATATATATATATATAGCTTGATGTCTTTGAGAATTGTTTATGATGGCATGAAAGAAGATATCCCCCCACTCGGTTGTTCTTGCAGTTGAGGCCGAGTCGAACCTAACTAATTGAGACATTTTGGATTTATGTGATCTACTAGAAGCATGAAATCAGTTGATAGATCTGTTCGCATAGAGCGTTATCCCAAAATATTCAAGAAGAAGAAGATAATATAGGAATCGAGAGAAAGAGAAGAATGAAGAAATGATGATAAAGAAGGAAGAATTGTGTTCTCTTAATATAGGGCTAGAATAAACATAATTAAGTAAATGGAGATAGAAGACTAATGCAATTAAAAGATTAAAAGGACAGTGTGTTACATGAGAAAAGTATGAAAAGGAAGAGCTAAGTCTCATGTCCACAAAGCCAACTTAGGCAGTTTAAAATTGGGCTAAAGGAAATGGTTTTCTCCTATATAATGTTGCATTAGGAGAGGAATTTTAACTGACAAAAAATTTAAAAGATTTATATGATAGTCTCACCTCACACAAGGAATAAAAAGTGAAGTAGTTACAATTCAAAGTGTGAACCCTCATGAAACTACACTGAGTGCTTGAACAATTCTCCGGCCCCCTCTTTTCCCAAAAACTTCAAAAGAAAAGGTTAAAAGCCTTCAATGGTATGTGATTACATATTAGGCCACAAACTGCAAACTTGGATCATTGATTGGTGAATATGATTGTTTGTCAAACTCATCCAAAAGTACACAAACAAGGAAGAAATTCATATAATGCAAGTACAAGTTTTCCAATAATATGTTGTTAGGAAAGAAATACACAACAAAGAAACCAAGTTCAAGATATTTGATATAATGTTCATAATGAAAATAAACAATGAGCAAAAGAAGTATACCCAAGTTCTATGTTGTATTTTAGATTGTACCAATCCGACGACTTCACCAATAGCAAATGTTGTATAGCTTTGTTTCTCTTAGTTCACTATTGTTTAACCTGCCAATATGGAAATGCAACACAACTTATATGATATTTGCACTGACAACACATTGATATCAATTATTCCTTGAAGGGAAATTAGTATATTTGGTTCCTAAAATTTCTTTGTAATATTTTCGTCTTTAATAATTTTTTTTAACTGTTATAATCTCTAATGAAATTATAACTTGTCAAGTAGTACGTAACTCTTTTTTTCAGTGTAAAATCTGATCAAAAGAAGTCAATCTATTTGCACGTAATCAATTGATGTACCTATTTTTCTCTTAAAAGAAAAGTTATGTGCAATTAAGGTGACTTTTCTGGCCAGAGTTTATATCGGAAAAGAGAATTGAGAATCACTTGGTAATTTCATTAGGGACTATAACCATAGAAAAAAATTATTAAGGATGAAAACATTAAGTTTCAAACTTTAAGTAACAAATAGACTAAGTTCCTTCCCAAGAAATCGGCCAATTGACATAACAATTATTTGTATACATACATACATATATATATACATATATATACATACATACATATATATATAAATATGTGTGTGTATATATTTAAAAAAAAAGAGAAATTTGCTTGGTATCTTGAATAATCTAAAATGTCCAAGTCAAAGAATTAACAATGTGTGGCTTTATCAAGATTCTAAACCTTCGTCACATGATTCTACCCTTTGGCCAAGAAATTTGAAAGATTGCCTGAAAATTTTTACACTTACTATATCCTAATTCTCAAATGCAAAAATTCATATAAGATGGTATGGTTGTGGGAGCTAGCAAAGTTTATAGTTGTGGTGTGTAGCCATTAGTCGCGGTGGAAGGTAAATGACTATCCTATCCCAGACTTGAGAAATAAAAATGATGGAGAAGGAGCAAGAAAGAGAAAGGGGGATAAGTGAGAATAATAGTTGAAGCGTTTATAAGAGGTGTGAAAGTTAAAAGTATTTAATGAATTAAGAGTTTAATACATTCTATATAATTATTTATTTACAAAATTCGTATATGACTAAAAGTTTTGATTTCTCAATCTCATGAAAAACTCTTTTCGCTCCGCTTAGCCCTAACACCTCTAGGGAGTATTTTAATTATAGTGGTGGCACACGAGACTTGGCGGTGGTAGAAGATAGTTGCGGCACATGCGACTTGGCAGTGGTAGAAGATCATGTAGAAGTTACAAAATCATAGAAGACTTGAGAAGTGGCAGTGGTGGAGGGTGGTTGCAGAGACAACATGATCCTATACTATTATAATTGTAAAGGAGAGGAAGGGAGAAAAAGAGCATAAGAGAGAATATTTCCACTAAATTGCGGTTATTGAAGCTGGCAAAGGTTGTAGTTGTAGGACAATGACCCTAGTAGTGGTAATGAACAATGAGCTAAATAAGGATGGTTTGTGTACTTTAATGGCTTTAGTGCAATGATTATGGGTGGGTGTTTTGGGAGGGAAGAACATTGAAGAAATTAAGGCATATTGTCAATCTAATGGCAATTGATATGAGTTGGAAGATAGAGATTAAATAGCTGCGCCACATCGCTTGCGCTGAAAATTTTCTCGAAATAGAGGGAGGGAGAAGGAGGAGATCCTAGGCTCGAGAAGTAGGGGGATGGGAAGAGGATTACAGCAGCCATTTTGGTAGTGGAGGGCTAGCGAAATACTAGAGCAGTGAGTAGATGAGCAATAACAAGCTAGGTGGGGGAGAGAAATGGATGAGATAGGATCACCTAGTGGATGGTGCGAAGCATGTGTAATAAGATTTTTGTTATCTCATGATTCTCGTCCTAAGGAAAGAGGCAAGGTTGTGGAGAAAGAAAATTTTTTTGTTAAGAAATTGAACTTGGAATATCGAACCAATTGAGCTAGACATCTAGTTGATAGAAACTATAACAGGTTGTAACCCAACCATTTGAACCAATTGAACAAGAAATCTAGGAATAGTTGATAGAAATAATGGGTTATATCAAGTAATTCAATCCAGGATAATATTTATAAATTGAAGAATTTTTAAAGAATGGAAACAAGCTTCTGGTTCTGTAGGGAAGAATAAGAGTTAATGTAATAAAACCACATAAATATCTCAAAAGTATGTGTACTTTTTATTTACAAAAAGATCAAAGTTTATGCATATAAATGCAAAATCAAGCTAATTTTGGATGTTCTCAAACTGACACCAAAGGCACCTATGTCATAGGCAAAGAAATACATGTAAAATTTATAGCAAAGAGAAAAAACATAAATAAATCTTTAGTAGAAAGAAAAACTTACAGTGCATGATGCCCTAATCTTGAGAGTTGAAAAGTGAGGAACAAAATTGAACACATAAAGGCTATTTATAAAAAAATATAGAGAGTCCAACTCCTTTTCGAACCCCAAAACTAGCAGTTTCCAAAACAAACATTAAATTGAATTATAGTCCTATCCCACCAAGAGTTTCCGCCACTGTGGGATTCTATACGGATTTTTCTCTCTCTACCCAAAGTTGACCTCAAAATTTTCCAATCCAACCTACCATTACGTACACACAATCTTGAAATTTTTGTATCTCAATTTGCAAATTGGGAAATCTCAATTCTCACAGATTTATCATCCTATTCCTCAATTTTGTTTTGATTAGAAGTATGGTTCCGGACGGTAATCGATTACAACAACGTTGGTTATTTTGCTTTCCGTGGAGAATCACAAGCAGGGAGAAAGTTGAAATTTACGGTATTTAATTCATCCTTCAGATTTTTTTTTAATTTTTTTTTCTTTCCCTTGATGACTTTCCCCCTATTTATTGATCGAAATAACAGAGCTTGAGAAGTGTTAAATTTATTAGTTAATGGATATATTTTTATCTTCCTTAACTTCAAAAAAATCTATCTCAAAATAATTATTATACAAGAACATCATTTTTTATAATGATACGTTGTATTTTAAATAATAAAAAAAGAAAGAAACTTAAAAATATGTGTGAATTTTTTTATTATAATGATACGTTATATTTCAAATAACGAAAAAAAATACTTAAAAGTATGTTAAAAAAAATTAAAATTATAGAAAGAAAAAAAAAGAAAAAACTTTCTTGTCTCCTCCTTCCTCCTCATGACTTTTCTTTATCCAAATCCTATTTGAAAAAAGAAAAAAGTCCTATTTCTTCTTGGTCAAATTTCACTTAAAACGAATCTAACGTTGGAGTCTTGGAGATGCTAATTTAGTTTACAAGGTTACGATTAGGCCTCCGAGCTGAAACGGCGACGAGGGTTTAGGGCAAAAGTTGAGTTTTCTAGTCAGGGTTTAATGGAAAGTTCGAATATGAGGGGTGGTTCAATAGTATGGTCAGCATGTCTTGGACTATAACAAGATACAACATAGTGCTCTTTCCGTCAAACTTCTATAACACTCTTTACTAGACCTAACTCCACGATTGAACACCTTTCAATCTTTATTGCTACAGCAGCCCGATATTTCGTTTGACTTCAAAAACCTTCTCACCAAAAAGGTATTTGATTTGAAGAAGAATAATTCAACTTCTCCAAGAAAATAATGATTATCAAAGTTGTTTACTTGAATCACTGACACATACTTTAACAAAGAATAACAGAAAGATTTATCAATGGCAGGTGCATCAGAACCTCTTAGAATTTAATCATGAATTCCCTCACTCTATTTTTCTCCACTAATCTACGAAGAATCTTTCTTCAAAGTTCTTGCTTCTACCCTTTTTTTTTCTCTTCTTCTTTGGTCGGTATTGTATACTTCAACAGAGTAGTAGTTTCCTTGTCAAATAAACTCCAATCCCACTTTGATTCAGAATCTTTCACTTACAAAATTTTCATTAGATCTTCACTAAAATTCGTCCAAGATTCTCTAGAATCTGTTTCTACTCAAACTAAATTATTATATTATTAAAACCTTGTCAATATTGCAATTTCTAAAACAACTTCAATTCTGTAAAAAATTCCTATCGAAGATGCCTATCAGACGCTAACTTTGACAATGACAATGAAGCACTCTGTTTCCTTGTTAAATTAGGATATTTCCTAAAAAATACTCACCAAGATTTTCCTATCTTCATTCTCAATCCTAGAAATATTCTATAATTTCATAGCATGATCTTTAGATTCCAAATAAATACTATTAGATATTCTCCAAGATTTTCTAGAATTAGTTTCCTATCTTTTGGGATTTACTTTCTTAATCCAGCTCTAATCTAACTCTAATGTGTTTTGCTCAAACATCGCCAATAATACATCAAGAAATTTTTGTAACTATAGTCAATTGGAACTTTTGAGTTTAATAGGAGTTGCTCGAGGTTTACTCAAACTGGGTAAAAGCCAAAAAGAATATCTATGGTGCATGTCAAAGTGGTAAATAAATCAAGATGTCACATGTTAGACTTTAACAAGTTTCTACAACATCAGTTTTTGAACTCATCCATATGGATTTTTTTGGTCCCACTCGAGTAGAGAGTATCGGTGGTAAAAAGTATGTGTTAGTATGTGTTGATGATTTTTCAAGATTTACATGAGTACATTTTCTAAGACAGAAATCAGATATATTTGAGGCATTTCAGAGATTATTTCTTACCATGCAAACTTAAAAGGTATCAAGATAAAACAGATACAACGTGATCATAGAAAGGAATTTGACAATAGTTTGTTTAATAAACTCTGTGTCAAGAATGGAATTCAATAGGAATTTCTACACCGAAGACACATCAACAAAATGGTGTAATTGAAAGGAAGAATAGAATTATTCGAGAAATGGCAAGAGTCATGTTAAATACCAAAGAATGTCCACATAAATAGTGGGCAGAAGCAATAAATACTGCAAGATAGATTATCAATTGGACATATTTTAGGCCTTATACAATATATATATATATATATATATATATATATATATATATATATATATATAGCTTATAAGATTTGGAATGCTCGAAAGCCTCAACTGAGTTACTTTCATGTGTTTGTGAGTAAGTGTTACATTTTAAATGACAAGGAACAAAGAAAAGTGATGTAGGCATTTTTTCTTGAATACTTTAACAACAATAGAGCTTTTCAAGTATAGAACAAGATAACATAAGTTGTTATGGAATCAATAAATGTAGTGGTTGAAGATATTTATTCAAATAGTGAATATCAGAAGGAATTGCCAGCAGATGATGATAAGCTTATGCAAAACACTGATAAGATATTCTCAGCAGATGACCTTAATAGAGTATGACAGGATGATCTAGTTAAGAAGTAAGAGGGAGTTTAACAGAAAGCACTATAATCTAGAGTAAAGAAGAATCATCCAACAGATTTGATTATTGGAAGTATGTATGAATCAAGGAAGACTTAAGAAAGACCAAGAATCAAATATAAGGAAATGGTCAAATATGCTTGTTATATATCATCATTAGAGCCCAAAAATATCAAAGAATCCTTGACAGATGAGCATTGAATTATTGTCATGCAAGATGAATTACAATAGTTCGAGAGAAATGGTATTTGGAAACTTGTACGAAGAGCTAAGAATGTTAATGTTATTGAAACCAAGTGAGTATTCCAAAATAAAATGGATGAACATGGAAACATAACAAGGAATAAGTAAGGCATGTTGCACAGGGATACAAACAAGTAGAAGGAGTAGTCTTTGATGAGTCATTTGTACGTATGGCAAGGTTAGAATTAGTCAGACTATTGCTAGCAGTTGCATGTGCAAAGAACTTCACTCTTTAACACATGGGCGTGAAAAGTGCATTATTGAATGGGTTTCTACAAGAAGAAACCTATGTTGAACAACCTAGAGGCTTTGTAAATTCAGAATTTCCAAATCATGTGTGTATCGATTGAACAAAGCTCTCTATGGCTTAAAACAAGCACCTAAAGTATAGTATGAGAAGTTCACAAATTATTTGCTACACCATCTACAACACCACCTCTATGGCACAATCTTCTCGTTTTTAAAATATGCAACACTATCTGCTACTGCTAAGACTATGCCTTCACCACTTGCCGTGTACTCTTCTGTTTTGGATTCTCTCAAACATTTCTAAGCCTCTATTGATTCTTAGATGACTGTTTTACTTAAGGAGGTTCAACAAGTGGATGGGGATCAGATGACTCCTTATAATATTATCACTCGTCCCTTAGATCTGCCCCAGGAATGATATACTCTTTAGCTCCATTTGTTCAAAAAGGGGGAGACTATTTTGAGAATTAAATTCTGCTATTGTTTAACCATTTTTGGATTTTTTGATTACTGTTGTTTGAACATTACTGCTACAACTACAATGTTATGGTCTATAATAGTAATTTAGGCTGTTGTTTTCTTAGATTGTTATTTTGGATGATTAGCTAGCAAGTTATGTTATTGCTATTATATTCGCTAGCATGTTATGATATTGCTGCTTGCTCTTATAATTAGTACTTCGATTCTTTGCTATATTGGACTTTGGCTGAGAGACTGGAGGTGCATCAAATAGTGCCAAAGGGGGAGATTGTTGAGGTCTATGATGTTATTGTTGTGACACAAAATTGGATGATGTGTTGTATATTAGCACAATTGGATGTATCTCAAATCTTCTTAAGGAACAAAATCCGTTTTGAGATTTTGATGAATTATTTTCTCTGGATCTTGTGAATATCTGCAAGCAAGATAATCAATGATTTTTTAGAAAAAGAAAAAAGAAAAAAAGCAGTGGTATGATGAAAGTATGAAACCGTATAGAATGTGCTAGTAGTTCCTTAAGAGAAGACAAACTACAGATCTTTGTGATCTACAAAGACATGAGATTGAAGAAGAAAATATAGAGAGAGCGTAATACCCACTTTTCCATAGTGGCGCGGGCTTTATTCTTGTAGGATGTTGTCCCGTCCAGTTGTTTAAACAAGGAGTCTTTATAACGAACTTAACCAAACACACAACGGAATTTTTCCAAAATATCTTTATTTGATGTGAGAAGGCACATAGAGTATGGTCTTTAGTATAATTATTCAGATCATGATGATTCCGATTACAGCATAAATCTCTAGGAGTCCACTGCACTTCCGCTGTGCCACTTTGGTTCCTAAAACTTTTTAAGAGAAATAATACACGTGTGAGTGAAAATCACTTAGTAAATCCCATGTATGATAGTGCTTTATAGAGCAAATAAGTAAAAATGTTATCGACCTTCATTTCATAAGCCATTACAAGAAGCATTTCACTTGTCCACTAAAAATCGATATACAACTCACTATAGGAGTGTTTATTCAAAATTCAGTCAAATTTGAAAATTTGAGTTTTATTCAATTACTGCCCCATTTTAAGAAAATGAAGGCACTTATCCCAATAGAAGGTCGGCTCGCGTGTAAAGCTCATAAGGTTTTGCCTTCGACATTACAGTCTTATTGTACTAAGGTTACAGGCCTATAGTACTCAACTATGCATTGTCGAAGTAGTAAGTGCATATTAGCACAATATTGAGAATTGAGTTTTACTTGCCACCGCAAACTCAGGGGTCCCAATCTTAATGTCAATCACCATCGAGGTGGTAAGAGGTTGAACACGCCAGGTGTTCCCACCTAGCTCTGTGAACAACCCAAAATAATGTGCACACAAGGCACAGACAATTGCCAGGTGATATGGGCTAAAATTTTTAATAATTTCTTATTTATTTGAATATATTTTGTGATATATTTGACACAATAACTAGTCATATTCTTTAATATTTAATATTTTACCCTTGAAAAGATAATTTGATATTTTATTGCAGAAAGAAGGGAAAATGACGAAAAACCATCGTCGTTGCAGTGCATGGTCAGTGCTGGCTGTGTCCCACGGAGCCGGCGCTAGCCCTAGTCTGGAAGCAAGGGAGAAAGACTAAAAAATAGAGTAGCGTCGGGTCGACTAGAGCCGGCCGTGTTGATTGCCGTCCAACGCTGTCCAATAGTGGCAATTTTTCCTGTTGCACACAAATTTGGGAATTTCCTAAGAGTTTTGTTATTTTTCAACTTGTACTCGGCCTAGAACTAATAAGGAACGAATTTTGGTATCTTGGGAGCCTATTTAAGTAAAGAAAACATAAGAGAAACATATGAATCCAGGGACCAAAGCTGCCAATCAATCACAAAAAGAGGAGATTTATCAATCAAGGGGCATTATTCAAGAAGGTCTTGAAGGAGAAGAATGGGGGCTTGTCTATGAGTGTTGGAATATATGTCCTCTAGACTAGTTTATCTGATGTAATTATCGAATTTATTAATAAAAAAAATTTATTCTCAAAATTTGTTTGTGAATTGACATTTTATTTGTGCACGATTTTTGTTTGAAAAGGACCCATTGTATTTAAATAAGTGATTTATATGAATAGTAATCTTTCACAGTAAGGTATGGATCACGGGTTACTTAACACATAAATATTTGTTCTTAACTAATTGATGAGAATGAGAATCTCATCATGTATAGGTTATTGTGTTATAAATTTCAAATGGAGAATGTCTTACATTTAGCCAGTGAGTAATTCACTTACTTCATAACAAGAGTGTATTTTGAATACGTAGAATAGGATTTATAATAGTGATTTATAAAAGTACTATTTAGAAGAAACTTAGACTATTACTGCTACAACGTGGACTAATACTCTATCGCTTGAATATGAGTTAGTGGTCTGACGAAACTAGAAGTATATACTTTGATGTACTGTAGTTGAGGTTCTTTCGTAGAACCAATATATTTGTATGTTGGGTATATGTGACTAATTAGTTAAAACAGACTTGTACAAGATAGCTTTTGCGCTATATCGCCCATTGTGACTGTTCAAATGATCTAATTATCTAGGGCCTTGGAGAACATGACTTGGATGTTTATTTTAGAGTAGCTTCATTGGAAAGTGAAAACATGCTAGAAGTCATGAATAATTGAATTAGAGGTTTAAGGATGGTAGATGTCTATTAGAGAGGTATTAGTACATTTTTCCTCCCTAAATGCACGGCGATGCGTAGAAGGGTATTTTAGTCATTACACCTGTAGATCGAAGACTTTGCTAACGCAGCATTATCTTTGAAGTCAATATTTTCTTATGGTGATATTAGGAAATATTTAAAATGCAAAATATGGCTATTTATATAGTAAGGGTATTTTGGTCATTTTAATAGCCAAGGCAATGTATCTTTTGATCCCCGGAATGGCCCTTAAATCCTAACAGATTTGAATTAAGGAATTGGTCTTGATAATTATGAGTTTTATTTTATTTTATTAGCCTAATTTATTATTGGACTAGAATAAAATAAAAGGCCTGAGAGAAAATATATATTTTATCTAGTTTAATTGGTTAATTAATTATTCAGGGCCCAAGGCCCAGATTAAATAATTAGAAAATTAATCTAGATATAAATTAGATAAAAGGTCTGTTATTTTATATTGGTCTATTTGGACTTATTAATTATTTATTGAGTTATTTAATGAAGCTCAAAAATAAATAATTAAGATTTATTATTTATGGGTATTCAAGTCTAAGAATAAATAATTTTATCTAACCCAATGAATAAGACCAAGGGTAAAATAAAATTAAAAATTAATTAATTTAAAATAAATAAAAATAAGTGTGAAGGATAACAGAAAGTATGGTTGCTTTTTATTTTTCATGCTGTTGTTCTCTCTCTCTCTCAGTGAAAGACTGAAATGAAAAGGAAATCAGGTAAAGAAGACTACTACTTTTCATTTTGAAAGAAACCCATTTTTGGTCATAGAGACTAAGTCTGTGAAAGCATTCACAAAAGCCAAAAACATTGCAAACCCAACTTCTTTAAGCTTTCACCAACAATGGAAAGGTCACCATTTCAGAAGCTCAAAAGCTTCGCGTGAATGAGACGAAGTCGACATTTACAAAGACGTGATCCAATAGTTTCAAGTATCTTTGTACAGATATCTTCTACAATGTCGAAAAAGTCATTCAAACAAAGAGGTAAATTTTTTCGTTCTGTAAGCATGCTTTCGGTTTGATCATTTTTGCCATTTTCAACCTTCAATGAGTTCTTTCTTTTACCTTCATTTTCTTTTTCTGGAATAATGATGTAATTAATATTTTTTTTATTGTAATTTAACATTATTTTGGGATTCATGATTTTTGGATTAATTTAACTATTTGATCAATTTATTATCATTCTTTGTATTTGATTCCTTGTGATTATTAAAAAATTGATAAATTTAGATTTGCTTCTAATTGACTTGAGAAACGATGTTAGGAGTTGATTTGATTTAATTAATTTCATATTTGTTATCTCTTAACCGACTTAGGAAAAGAAATTAGGAACAAAGAACCAAGATAATCGAATGTTAGTTGATTTCACCTAGAGTATAGGATTATTGGCTAATTTCATATTTATTATCACCTAAAGTATAGGGATAATTTTTGAATGATGAATTTAATGCATTTTTCGGTTATGTTGGTTTGATTGAAAAATCTGCTAACTTAATCATGATATAGTGAGTCTATGATTTGGGAAACGATTGGATTCTATTATAATTCCTTCATGATACCAATATGATAATTAATTATGATACTTGCTAAGTAATTCATTACCATATCTTTAAGAATGTTTGTCTAAATTGTATATTCTTTCATCCTTGAGTTGTATATATTTTTCTTTATTTTCTTTTTTATTCTCTTATCACTTTATTAGTTTGGTTAAACAATAAATGAACGGTAACTAATAGTAGTTGTTCCTTGAGGATCGATACTCGTTAATTCCCTATACTATACTTGCGAAGAGTATATTTGCTCATATATGTAATTTAGGAATTAATATTTTAATTAAAACTTACTTAGAAATGGATTTAAATTTAAATGATTTTTCTACACCCAAAATTTACACATCAAATTTTAGCGCCGTTGCCGGGAAACAACATTATGAAAGTTTGGATTTCATTGATTTAACCATGTTTATGTGTATATATATCTATGTGTATATATGTTCTTTGTGTAAATTAGTGTCATATCTTGTTGTGTGTATAAATGTACTTTAATTAACTAACTTAGTTTATGTTGAACTTTGTACTTAATTATGTTTAAGTTCTATAATCTCATCATCTTATTTTTCTTGTATTCTTAGCCCTTAGTGTATGACCCGACAATTCCAAGGAGAACCAGTAGATTTTGATCTTGAGGTTGAAAGAACTTTGAAAAGGGTTCGGAGGGCACTTAGGCAAAATGATAAGCAAACTAGTTCAATAGGAAAGATGAAGGTTAACCAAAACAATAATAGTTACAATGGTGGAAATAATGGTAGGAGGATTATGAATGACTTTGTTAAGCCAGCGATTTCAAGAACAGATTCAAGCATTACTAGACCTAGGGTGGAGGCAAATAATTTTGAGATCAAACCTAACATTATCCAAATGATCTAGAATATGGTACAATCTAATGGGTTACCAAATAAAGACCTTAATGCCCACCTTACTAGTTTCTTAGAAATTTGTAATACCTTCAAGATGAATGGTGTTTTAAAAGATGTTATAAAGTTGAGGCTTTTTTCTTTTCCTTGAGGGATAGAGTCAAATCATGGTTAAAATCTTTATCAGTAGAATCCATCACCACATAGAATGAGCTAACTGAGAAATTTTTGGTAAAGTACTTTCCCCCAGCCAGAACAGCCAAACTTATGATAGATATTTTTGTCTTCCAACAGTTAGATTCTGCAAGCCTTTACGAGTGTTGGAAAAGGTAGAATAAGATGTTTAGAAAGTGTCCTCATCATGGGTTTGAGCCAGGAATGCAAATACAAATTTTCCATAGTAGATTGAACTTTGTCTCAAAACAATTAGTTGATGCATTTACTGGAGGGACAATCAATTCTAAGACCCCGGAAAAAGTATATGAGTTGGTGGAGAATATTGCAATGAATAACTACTCATAAGGTAATCCGAGAAATAGGACTCATGTTCAAGGTGTGCATAAGGTTGATGTTGTAGTTGCTTTGAAAGCTAAGGTTGAGGTACTTACGCAGAAAATGGAACAAATGGTGATAACCCCTTTTCCAGGCCAGGTAACAAATGTTATCTGTGATTTTTGTGGAGAAGGGCATCCCAATCATGAGTGCTAAATCATGGGTTCATCCCAAAATTCCTTACAACAAGTTGCGTTTATGAGTAATGGGTGACAAGGTAATAATCCATATAATGCCACATACAATTCGAGTTGGAAGAACCATCCTAATTTCTCTTGGACAAATCAAAACCAACCTAGGCCTTCTAATTTTGGTGGCAATCAAATGACTCAACCCTCCTTACTCTACAATACAAAACTATCAAAGCCATCATTGGAGGAGTTGATTAACAAAATGATGAGCTCGACTGAGGTAAGGTTCCAAGAAGTGGATGTTATGACAAGAAGTTTGGAGGCGTCGATACACAATCTTGAAAATCAAATTGGGTAGTTGGACAAGCTTCTTGGGGACCGTCAAACTAGATCTTTTCCTGAGAACACCGAAACAAATCCACGTGATCAAGACCGTGGAAAAAGATGAATTTTCACTACTTTGGTTTTCGTTTAATTAGGACATCTCTTTAATTTCTGTTTGCTTTTATTTATGCTTTCATATTTTTAATTCATGGGATAATTGCATTTTCTTCATGACTATGTGTTTTTCCTTATTGTCTCTTTTATTAATTCATAAAAAAATTATTTTTCCACACTAGACAGACCTGGGCCAGCATCAGCTGGTGTATGGCAGCCTCTCTAAATGGCCGATTTTGACCATTTGTTTTCAAAATTTTCCAACTTTCCTTAATTTTTCTCTCCACCTCATGCCGTTTCTTCGTCTCCAAATACAATCGGATCAATTTTTTCCTTCAAAAACACAAACTCAACATCAAATCTCCATGTTTTTGTTGAATCTACGGATTAAAATTTCAAAAATCTCAACTTTTTCTTCAAGAACCCACTTTCAAATCTCCTCTTTCAAGTGAAGATTTCTTCAAAAAGATTGTACATTTTTCTTACCCATGCATTGGAAAACATAAAAGTATGATTTTTCTTGCATTCTTACGGTTAAATTCTTGATATAAAATTTTCACGATATTTGAGTATATTTTTGGGCAAAAATTGCTTTATTTGGAGTTGGTGGTTAAATTTGATTGAATTGGTGGCTCCATTATGACTGGAATAACATGAGTTTGTGTGCTATCACATGTTCCATAGTTTGATCATATATTGGCTATTTTTTGGTTATTTACATTATATTAGTAATGAATTCATGCTAGACAGACAATGTTATTAGCCATAATGCATTCTTCATGGATTGTACTATGGACATGTTCTTCACATGCTATAATCAGGTTGTGTACAAGTGGACAATTATATGATGGTTTGAATTGTGGTGCTATATTTCTTTTTGTAGGATTTGAAAGGAGATTGGGATTGAGGAGGTTGTGGATTGAAAATTATGAATTGTTGAGGGTTGTGTGTTATATTGTATTGTGATAGATTGATTGTACCCGGATAAGGTTGTTGTTGTTGTTGGATTGTATGCACTCTTATACTAGATTTCTGATGTAAAATCGAATATTTTAATAAAAGAATTTATTTTCAAAAATTGTTTGTGAATTTATTTTTTGTTTGTGCACAATTTTCTTTTGGAACAGACTCATTGTGTTTAAATAAGTGATCCATGTGAATTGTGGTCTTTTACAGTAATGTATGGATCACGGGTTATTTAACACATAAACATTTGTTCTTAACCTATTGATGAGACTAGAAATCTCATCATGTTTATGTTATTATGTTATGAATTCCAAATGGGGAATGGCTTACCTTTAGCCAGTGAGTAGTCCACTCACTTCATGACATAAGCGTATTTCGAATACGTAGGACAGGACCTGTAGTAGTGGTTTCTAAAAGTACTATATGATAGAAACCTAGACTAATACCGCTACAGCGTGGACTAGTACTCTACGACTTGAGTATGAGTTGGTGGTCTGGCGAAGTTGGAAGCATATACTTTGATTTGCTATAGTTGAGGTTCTATCGTAGGGCCAATATACTTGCATGTTGGGTATGTGTGACTAGTTAGTTAAGATAAACTTGTACAAGATAGTTTATGCACTATATTGCCCCTTGTGGTTGTCCGAATGGTCTAAAATTTCCAGGGCCCTGGGAAACATGACTTGTATGTTTGCTTTAGGGTAGCTCCCTTGAAAAGCGGAAACACTCCAGGAAGTCGTGGACCATTGGACTAGAAGCCTAAGAATGGTAGATGTCATTTAGAGAGGTGTTTGTACACTTCTTCCTCTCTAAATGTACGGCGATGTGTAGAGGGGTATTTTAGTCATTTCACCTATAAGTCGGAGACTTTGCTAATGCAGCATTGTCCTTGGGGTTAATATTTCATAATATTTCCTTATGGTGATATTATGAAATATTTAAAATGCAAAATACAGCTATTTATATAGCATGGGTATTTTGGTCATTTTAGTAGCCAATGCGATGTATCTTTTTGGTCCTCGAAATAGCCCGTATGTCCTAACTAATTTTGGGTTGAGGAATTGGTCTCAGTTCAAGAGGATTTTATTTTATTTGATTTTATTCAGGATGTCTAATTTATTATTAGACTGGAATAAAATAAATAAATAAAATAAAATAGGAGTTGAGAGAAATTAATTATCTAGTTTAATTGATTAATTAATTATTCAGTGCCTAGGTCCAATATGAATAATTAGGAAATTAACCTGGGCTTAAACTAGGGAAAATAATTAATGTTTAATTATTTATTGGGTTATTTATATAAGCCCAAGAAATAAATAATTAAAGATTAATTATTATGGTTCATTTGGGATCATTAATTATTTATTGGGTTGTTTATATAAGCCTAAGAAATAAATAATTAATGTTTATTATTTGGGGCCTTTTAGGTCCAAGAGAAATAATAAATATTATTTCAGCCCAATAGCTTGGACCGTAGGGTTTTTTCCAGATACGGTTAAGAAGAGTTTAGGGTTAAGCCAAACTTATTCTCAAGAAAACATCCGGGTGTTTGAAATTTGATATCCCGAGGATATGTTTATCAGATAATAAGAGACCTAATTTTGGCTGACCAATAAACAAGTCTCTGGTAGAAGGAAAAACCCTAATCTCCCTAACACAACTAAGACTCACGTTTCTCTCTCTGAGACTCACGTCCCTCTCTCTCTTGCTCACACCTCCCTCTTCTCTGGTTTCTTCTTGTTTCTTTACTAATCAATAGTAAGAGAATTAAGGAGATTTGAGACCGTTCTTCTTCTCTGTTGTATTACCGATTAGAGGATAGGCAGAGGAATATTCTGAGAGCAGAAAGGTTTGGCGTTAATGCAAACAAGGCGAAGTAGGAGGCTAGCGGGTTTTCAACTGGAAGCTTCTTCAAGTGGGCAAGGCGGAGCGATTCCCGTTGTTCAATCCACTTCTACTCAACCTAGAAGGCTTAAGGAGCACAAATGTATGATCTTCATGCTTCCGTGCGGCCTTTAAGGCTTGCGTTTTTTTTCCCTCTGTTTTTACCGTCACTGCATGCTTCCTCTGTTTTCCCGTCCCTTCAATGTGGTATCAGAGACAGGTTTTTTGATCAATTTAGGGAGCATGGTAGTTAATAAAAATGGAGAAGATGATTATACCTGTAATCCTTCGCTATTTTGGTATGGGATAGCATCACTGTGAGTTTCACCGTTGAAGCATAGGACTTTTTGTAAAATTTTTGGCTTTAATGTTTTGATCGTGTAATCCCAATTTAAATGGGTATAGGCGGTTATGGTTTTGTTTTGGATGAGTTTTTGTAAGTAAAAATGTCCAAAGAAGCCAAAGAAATAAGCAAAAGTCGAAGAACAGAGGCTCTGCAGAAAGTTCGTGCGGAAAAAAAAATGAAGAAGAAAGGCACTATTCCTAAGCCGTTTGAGCCGAGCCGAGCTGCCGCCGAGCCACTGCCGAAACTGTGAGAGGAGCCAATTACTAATTGCAATTGCAAATTTGCAATTGGCGCGCGGGTCTTCAGTGGGAAACCGGGCGGAGGCACGGGTCGGCAGCAGAGGGCAAGCGGGCGCGGGTCGACTCCATGGGCTGCAGTGCTGGCGATCCGGTGCGGCGTGGTGCACCGCGGCCGCGGTGGACCGCAGGCCATGCTGGCGCGGATCTAGTGCATCGGGTGCACGTGGACCGCATCTATTTTTGCAATTTTTTTTTATTTTTTTCATTTTCGTTTTGGGTCCCATATCAGGCGAAATTAATATTTTTGCAATATTTTATATTTTTGGAATATATTTGCATGAAAAATATTAGTAAGGGATTTTAGGATTAAACAAGATCATTAATTAATGTGTTTAATTCTATTATTTTGGCACTTAGATTTAAAAAATAGAAAAGCATAAAAACGTTTACTGTTTTCCGGCATGCTATTTTTTTTATGTACCCATGTGCGCTTTTCCTCAAAGTCCAAAGTCTTTGGGAACACTTTTTTGACAAGAAAAATATTTTTCTTCAAAAATTAAATGGTTATTTTAATTTTTACAAAAATTAATCCTTGAATATTTTCTCAAAAGATTTAATCCTTGATATAGAAAATATATTGGATTTAGATATTTTTGTAAATTAAAATGGAGAGCCATTTTGTTTTGTTTTGGACTAGAAAAATGATTTTGTCAAATGAACTTGAGACCAAAGTTGCTAGAAAGTTTTAATTGAAAATTTTTTAAAATCATTAAGTTTTAACTTAAATAAAATTAGTCCATAGAGAAATCTCTCAAAGGATATAAGCCTTGGCATAGAGATTTTAATGGACTTAGATATTTTATTTTTGAATTAAGGAAAAAAACTTAATGGAAATTTCAAAAGGATATTTTTCAGAAAACTTTTATTTTAAAATATTAAGTGGAAGAGGGGTTCCAACGGCCCCACGGCTTCCATCACGGTCCTCATTAGAGATCGTGGGTCCCCTCGCGTCACCCTGGGAGTAAACCCGTATAGGATGGGGATACCACAAGGATCTAGATCTAATGGAAGAATATAATTAATAACCTGGAGCACGTATTATGATCGGCCAGCCCATGTTGGAGGTCATAGTGCGAGGTATGTCCATAGGAAATGAGAGGAAATGGCCATCCCACGATGGAGTTATCTTCTAGATCATTACCTAGAAGGAAAATTAATTTGTGGTGGTTAATACACTTAGCTTAGGAAACTGTTAATCTTCTCAAGAAGCTATGTCAGTTTTCCTAAAAGCCAAATTATTTTTAGTGCACAAATTTTATTTTGTTTTCACAAACTAAATTCTTTCTTTTATTTTTCGATTTTCAGAAATGGTGGGAGGTTCTTTTAGGCCATTATTCTCAGGGAGAATAAGTTAACGGGTCCAAACTATGTAGACTGAAAAAGGAACCTGGACGTAATACTCACAGCCGAAGAGTATAAGTATGTTCTTTACGAGACTTGCCCTGTTATCGGGGAAGGTTCCACCGCCGAAGAGCGAGAAACTGAGAAGGCGTGGAAGAAGGTTGACGAAATGGCACGTTGCTATATGTTAGCCTCCATGTCTAATGTGCTCCAGTCAAAACACGAGCACATGGCTTCTACATATGACATCAGTCAATCATTGGCTACTATGTTCGCAGATAAGAGCCGGCCCGCAAGGTAGGAGGCTCTTCGAACTATTATTAACACTAAGATGGTTGAGGGAGCATCAGTCCGAGAGCATATGCTCAAGATGATTGCTACTTTCGAGGAGGCAGAAATCTTAGGGGCTGTTATTGACCCCGAGAGCCAAGTGGACATGATTCTCGAATCTCTACCGGGCTCCTTCACTCAATTCAAGTTGAACTATAACATGAACAAATTGAATATGAGTTTAACTGAACTGATGAAGGAGCTCCAAATGGTGGAGAAGGTCATGAAGCCGCAGTCAAAGGCCATGATTGCTAAGGCTTCTTCCTCAAGAATTGGGCCTAAACCCAGAAAGTTCAAGAGAAAGAAGGGGAATGCAGCAGCCCAGCCCAAGGACAAACCAAAGGGCAAGTGCTTCAAATGTGGGAAGAAGGGACACTGGAAAAAGGAGTGTCCAGATCTTCAAGCCAAGAAAAACCCCACGGGTAATATTTTCTATCTAGAGTCCATATCAATGGTAGGATCAACTTCCACTTGGATTGTTGATTCTGGAGCCACTGATTATATCTGTAACTCCTTGTAGGGGTTTAGAAAGATAAGATGACTCAAGAAGGGCAAACATGGGCTTCGAGTGGGTAATGGAGCACAAGTCTGGGCCCTTGCAGTAGGAGAGTTGGATCTTATTTTTTATTGTAATAAAATAGTGGTTTTAAAAGATATTTTATATGTACCTGGTTTTCGTTAGAATTTGATTTCAGTTGCAAAACTTATTAATCAAGGATATTCTGTATCTTTCCATTCTGGTATTTCTATCAGTAGAGATGGAGAAATTTTATGTACTGGGCACATGTATGGAAATCTGTTCTTTTTAAACCCTATTAACAACCAATCAAATAACGCTCAGTCTGAACATTTAACTAAGAAGAGAAAGACCAATATCAATGATTCATACCTTTGGCATCTAAGGTTGGGTCATATTAACTCAACCAGGATTCAGAGGCTAATCTATGATGGGCCTTTGGGCTCATTGAGATTGGAAAGTTGGCCTCAGTGTGTATCCTGCCTGATGGGAAAGATGACCAAAAGGTCATTTACACCAAAGGCGGATAAAACTAAGGAGGTATTGAGTCTTGTTCACACTGATGTGTATGGTCCGTTGTCTACACCAGCTAGAGGAGGTTTTGAGTACTTCATCACTTTCACGGATGATTGTACGAGGTATGGTTACATTTACCTGATGAGACGCAAGTCTGACTCTTTTGACAAGTTCAAGGAGTTTAAGGCTGAAGTGGAGCGTCGGATAGGTAAATTAATCAAAACCTTACGATCGGATCGTGGTGGAGAGTACCTCCTAGGTGAATTCAAGGACTACATGGTACATCATGGGATAGTATCCCAGCTCTCTGCGTTAGGAACACCCCAACAGAACGGAGTAGTTGAGAGAATAAACAGGACATTGATGGAAATGGTCCGAAGCATAATGTCTCATGCTACTCTTCCAGTGTCCTTTTAGGGATATGCCCTGGAGACAGCGGCATATATTCTGAACTTGGTGCCTTCCAAGTCAGTACCTAGGACTCTCTATGAGATATGGACTGGGCGTAAGCCAAATCTGAATCATCTCAAGATTTGGGGTTGTCCAACTTATGTACTGGTCAAGGGAGACAAATTGGAACTAAAATCAGAATTATGCTATTTTGTTGGCTATCCAAAAGGGACAAAAGGAGGTTACTTTTATCATCATAAGGAGTAGAAGGTGCTAGTCAGTACCAATGCTAGATACTTAGAAGATGATCAAAGTACTTCCACTAAAGGTTCTACGAGGTTGGAATTTGAGTAGAAGTTATCTACGGAATCAACTTCTTCTGACCCGATTGTGGAACAAGAAGAGGCTCAGCCTCAAGAGCCTGAGCAAGTGGAGTCTTGTCGTAGTGTGAGAGTATCTCGGGTTCCGGATAGATGGACTGGAGAAGCCTTTGAGCTGGTCTCTAACCATCAGGAACAAGACCCCACTAGATACGAGGAGACTATTGCTGATGCCGATGCAAATCTTTGGCATGAAGCAACGAAAGCCGAGATTGAGTCTATATACCTCAATCAGGCTTGGGATCTTGTAGCTTCACTTGAAGGAATAAAACCCATTGGGTGCAAGTGGGTGTACAAGAGAAAGAGGGGAGCGGATGGGAAGGTGGAAACCTTCAAAGCTAGGCTTATGACGAAATGGTATACTCAGAAAGAAGGTATCGACTATGAGGAAACTTTTTCCCCGGTAGCCATGCTTAAATCCATCCGCATCCTCCTTGCCATCGCATGTCACTATGACTACGAGATATGGCAAATGGATGTCAAGACGGCATTCTTAAATGGCTATCTTAGCGAAGACATCTATATGTCCCAACCCGAAGGCTTCATTGCTGAAGGCCAGGAACATATGGTTTGCAAGCTTAAAAAGTCCATTTATGGACTTAAGCAGGCATCGAGAGCATGGAACATTCGTTTTGATGAGACTATAAAGTCTTATGATTTTATTCAAAACGAAGATGAACCGTGCGTGTACAGGAAACTTGAAGGCATTAATGTGATTTTTCTTGTCCTGTATGTGGATGACATTCTACTCATTGGAAATGATGTAGGGACATTGTCATCTACAAAGGTTTAGCTGTCTAGTCAATTCAGTACGAAGGATTTGGGAGAAGCCAGTTACATTCTCGGGATTAGGCTTCTTAGAAATAGGAAGCAAAGAATGTTAGAGTTATCCCGAGCAACATACATTGACAAGATGCTGGCCAAGTACAGTATGGACTCATGCAAGGGAGCTCTAATCCCTTGCAGACATGGGTTGTCATTTTCTTCGAAGGACTGTCCTAAGTCTCAAGAAGAAAAGGACAGAATGAGTAGGATTCTCTACGCTTCGGCTGTGGGAAGTCTCATGTACGCCATGCTGTGTATTAGGCCATATATCTGCTTTGCCGTGGGTTTAGTTAGCAGATATCAGTCAAACCCATGGGAGGTTCATTGGCAAGCTGTAAAGCATATTCTCAAGTACCTCAAGGGAACGAGAGATTATATGCTGGTTTACAGGGCTGATGATTTGGTTCCTACAGGATACACAGACTTAGACTTCCAGGCGGATAAGGATGAGAGAAAATCCACTAGTGGATATGTCTTCACCTTGTCTGGAGGAGCAATTTCATGGAGGAATATTAAGCAGTCTTGTATTGTTGACTCAACCATGGAAGCTGAGTATGTGGCAGCTTCGGAGGCATCTAAGGAAGTAGTTTGGCTCCGAAAGTTCCTTTCAGAACTTGGAGTCGTACCACATATGGACAGGCCGATTGTGATGTATTGCGACAACACTGGAGCAGTATCGCAATCTAAGGAACCTCGGAACCATAAGAAGGGGAAACACATCGAGAGAAAATACCACCTGATCCGGGATTTCATCCAGAGACGGAAAGTCGTGGTGGAACATATTACCTCAGAAAATAATCTACAGATCCATTCACCAAACCTTTGGCTGAGAGAGTCTTCAAGAGACACTTAGACGCTATAGGGGTGGGCACCTATGGACTTACCTAGTCTTAGAGTGCAAGTGGGAGATTGTTGGATTGTATGCCCTCTTAGACTAGGTTTTCTGATGTAAATCGAATATTTTAATAAAAGAATTTATTTTCAGAAATTATTTGTGAATTTACTTTTTGTTTGTGCACAATTTTCGTTTGTAACAGACCTATTGTGTTTAAATAAATGGTCCATGTGAATGGTGGTCTTTCACAGTAAGATATGGATCACGGGTTATTTAACACATAAACATTTATTCTTAACCTATTGATGAGACTGGAAATCTCATTATGTTTAGGTTATTATGTTATGAATTCCAAATGGGGAATGGCTTACCTTTAGCCAGTGAGTAGTCCACTCACGTCATGACATAAGCGTATTTCGAATACGTAGGACAGGACCTGTAGTAGTGGTTTCTAAAAGTACTATATGATAGAAACCTAGACTAATACCGCTACAGCGTGGACTAGTACTCTATGACTTGAGTATGAGTTGGTGGTCTAGTGAAGTTGGAAGCATATACTTTGATTTGCTATAGTTGAGGTTCTATCGTAAGGCCAATATACTTGCATGTTAGGTATGTGTGACTAGTTAGTTAAGATAGACTTGTACAAGATAGTTTCTGCACTATATCGCCCCTTGTGGCTGTCCGAATGGTCTAAAATTTCCAGGGCCCTGGGAAACATGACTTGGATGTTTGCTTTAAGGTAGCTCCCATGGAAAGCGGAAACACTCCAGGAAGTCGTGGACCATTGGACTAGAAGCCTAAGGATGGTAGATGTCATTTAGAGGGGTGTTAGTACACTTCTTCTTCTCTAAATGTACGGCGATGTGTAGAGGGGCATTTTAATCATTTCACCTGTAGGTCGGAGACTTTGCTAATGCAGCATTGTCCTTGGGGTCAATTTTTCCTTATGGTGACATTAGGAAATATTTAAAATGCAAAATACAGTTATTTATATAGCAAGGGTATTTTGGTCATTTTAGCAGCCAAGGTGTTGTGTCTTTTTGGTCCTCGAAATAGCCCGTAAGTCCTAATTAATTTTGGGTTGAGGAATTGGTCTCAGTTCAAGAGGATTTTATTTTATTTGATTTTATTCAGGATGTCTAATTTATTATTAGACTGGAATAAAATAAATAAATAAAATAAAATAGGAGTTGAGAGAAATTAATTATCTAGTTTAATTGGTTAATTAATTATTCAGTGCCTAGGTCCAATATGAATAATTAGGAAATTAACCTGGGCTTAAACTAGGGAAAATAATTAATGTTTAATTATTTATTGGGTTATTTATATAAGCCCAAGAAATAAATAATTAAAGATTAATTATTATGATTCATTTGGGCTCATTAATTATTTATTGGGTTGTTTATATAAGCCCAGGAAATAAATAATTAATATTTATTATTTTGGACCTTTTAGGTCCAAGAGAAATAATAAATATTATTTCGGTCCAATAGCTTGGACCGTAGGGTTTTTTCCAGATACGGTTAAGAAGAGTTTAGGGTTAAGCCAAACTTATTCTCAAGATAACATCTGGGTGTTTGAAATTTGATATCCCGGGGATATGTTTATCAGATAATGAGATACCTAGTTTTGGCTGACCAATAAACAAGTCTCTGGTAGAAGGAAAAACCCTAATCTCCCTAACACAACTAAGACTCACGTCTCTCTCTCTGAGACTCACGTCCTTCTCTCTCTTGCTCACGGCTCCCTCTTCTCTGGTTTCTTCTTGTTTTTTTGCTAATCAATAGCAAGAGAACCATGGAGATTTGAGACCGTTCTTCTCCTCTGTTGTGTTTACCGACTAGAGGATAGGTAGAGAAATATTCTGAGAGTTGAAAGGCTTGGCGTTAATGCAAACAAGGTGAAGTAGGAGGCTAGCGGGTTTTCAACCGGAAGCTTTTTCAAGTGGGCAAGGCGGAGTGATTCCCATCGTTCAATCCACTTCTACTCAACCTAGAAGGCTTAAGGAGTGCAAAGGTATGATCTTCACGCTTCCGTGCGGCCTTTAAGGCTTGCGTTTTTTTTTTCCACTGTTTTTACCGTCACTACATACTTCCTCTGTTTTCTCATCCCTTCAGTTGTATTGTTGTAGTGCCTATTATCATTCTTTCGTGATACCCATCTTCAAACACCCTCGTCATGCTTAAAAACAAAGGCTAATCTTCCAAAAGGGCTAGAGCCTCATATTCCTCTATCCTTACATCTATAGCCGGTAAGTAGTCCTCTCACTTTATACAACAAGCATATTTTGAATACGTAAAAATGGACATGTAGTAGTGGTTTCTAAAAGTACTACAATTGTAGAAATCCAGACCACTACTTCTCAATGTGGACTTGAATCCTACGGCTTGAGTATAAGTTGGTGATTTGGCTGAGCTAGAAGTATATACTTTGATACACTATTGTTGAGGTTCTATCATAAGACCAATATACTTATATATTGGGTATATGCGACTAGTTAGTTAAGATGGACTCGTACAAAATAGCTTCTACTCTATATCGTCATTTGTGCCTGTTCAAATTATATAATAATCCAGGGCACCGGAGAATATAACTTAGATGTTTGCTTGAGGGTAGCTCCCTAGTAGAGTGAAAATATTCTAAGAAGTCGTAGATCTTTAGACTAGAAGTTTAAAGATGGTAGATATCATTTAGAGAGGTGTTAGTATACTCTTCCTCTCTAAATGTATGACGTTACGTAGAGGGGTATATTTGTCATAACACATATAGGTTAGAGACTTTGCTACACGCAGTATTGTCCTTGGGGTCGATATTTTTTTATGGTGATATTATAAAATATTTAAAATATAAATATAGTTATTTATATAGTAAGGGTATTTTGGTCATTTTAGTAGTCAATGCGATGTGTCTTTTGATCTTCGGAATAGCCCATAAGTCTTGATGGATTTGGATAGAGAAATTGTTTTTGAGATAGAATGGATTTTATTTTATTCAAGTAGCCCAATTTATTTATTGGGTTAAAATAAAATAAAAATGTCCAAATAAAGAATTAATTAATTAGTTTAGTAGGTTAATTAATTGTTCAGGGCTTGAGTCTGGATTGAATAAATAGAATTAATCTGGCCCTAAACTACAATAGACTATAGTATCAGATTAGTTTATTTGGGTTGTATAATTAATTATTTATTAGATTTTTAATTGGTCCTAGTTTGAATAATTAATTTGGCCCAATAGCCTGGATCAGGGTCCAATAGGCTGTGCTCGAGCCTGTTTAGTTTAAGGCTAACTGGTTTGGCAATGGGTTGAGAAATGTAAGGTTGGTTCCATTTTTTGAACTCCCAGATGATAGCTTGATAAGATATCAGATGATAGAGTTTGAAGTAAATACAGATGCTTCAAGGCTATTGAGGATTTGGGTGATTGAAAGTTATTGTGTTTTTTCACTCAACTAAGAGTAGAGCTTTTTCTCACGTTATTTTTTCTCTCAATACTTTCTGTGTGTGTTGACATTTTCCAGTAGACATAGAAGCACACGCATACTTCTCTTGGTGCTGCTCTTTAGTAGATTGTCAAGAATATTAAGGGCCAATTCTTTCTCTCAATTGGCTTTCACCAAGTCTTCAGGCAATGGTTTTGTTCCGAAAGCCGAGAGTCCAGCATGAATGAGAAGAAGCCAACAGTTCATGGGACAACAACCTGAGGAGCGGATAGTAGAACAAGAAGCTTCAAGCAGTTTGCCTGAAGCAGTTCAAATTGTTCCATCAGTTCTACCATCGAAAACCAAGCTAAATCAACATAAACGTAGTGGTATAAACTTTTCTTAAAGCTTCTGCTATTATTTTTCTGCAATTTTTAGTGCTGTTGTATGCTTCTATGGCTGCGATTCACCTTCATATATTTATTCTCAATTAGTATCTTTGCCTTTGCCATAGTCCTATACGCCTTCCTAGTGAAAATATTTACAATTAGATCCTCATGCACGCTATCTTAGAATTCAGCTATCTTAAGCCCATTTGCATATCTGAAATCCTTGATATATCTTGTTGCCAGCTACTTTGCATTGGCAAGTTTGTGGTTGAGAGATCTAGAGCAATCATATTTTTTTTGCAATGTTCTTATCTGAAATATTGGTGTATCACTTACTCTATGCCATATACAATCCAACCACAATTTGGCCCTTTGCACTTTGCTCTCACACTTTTTTTTTTACTCCCTCCATCCCATAATATAAGTCGTTTGAAACTACTTTTGCTGTCTCAAATTATAAGTCATTAGGGACTTTTTAAGAAGGTTTTGAAGCTACTTTTACATTTTTATCCTTATTTATTATTCTATTTCCCTCTCTTTTTCTTTCCTCTCTTCTTTTGTTTCCAAGACATTTAAATATAGGTGTTTTAGAAAGAAAAAATATAAAGTCAAATTGTTTTTAAGAATCTTAATATGTGTGAAATTAAGTCAAATGACTTATATTATGGGACGGAGGGAGTATCATTTTTCTTGAAAGCTACTTCTCTACTAGGCTTTACACCATGGTTTATGATGGCAATCTTGAGGTCCTTTTTACTGTTAAATTGAAGGCATGGAAAGTGGGAAACACGGAGCACACAGTGGAAGTGAACATAAAAAAAAACTAGAAAAACAAGAACAGGAATTCCAAGGCAGGGCCGGCGCCGACTCTGGCTACCCTAGCTGGCACCGGTTACGCCCTGTCCTAATCCCAAGGTTTTAAAAATTTTATCTCTCCTTCTGGTTCTCAAAGGTGGCTGGACTGTTATTTGCGCAACTAGGGTAGGTGTGCTAGTGAAAGCCTCTGGTGCGATTCCTGCAAGCCTCCTACTCCGCCTTTGCATGTATGTGAACGCCTAACTCTCGGTCTTCTAGTATATGACCTGCCTAACTACCGTTTGGTGAATAACTAACAGACTAGGGAGTTTTTCTGGAGAGAGAAAGAGAGACGCCTGGCTTTTCCACAGAGAAGAAGCCGTCTCTCTTGTGTGTTAGATTTTCAATAACGTTGTTTCCAATCCTCCTGTTTAACCTAAATAAAAAATCCTAGATTAACTGGACTGGGCTATTGGACTCTTGGTTTAACCTATGGGTTTAATTAATTATTCTAGTTAAAACCAACTCAATGGCCCAACAAATAATTAATTTTTCAACCCAAATAAACCAGTTCAATTAAATAAGTATAAATCAGTTTAGTCCCAGATTAATTCCTAATTATTCAAACTGGGCCAAAACCCTAAATAATTAATTAACCCATTAAACTAATTTAATTAATTCTCTCTCTCCATGGATCTTTATTTTATTATAGCACAATAATTAAATCAAGCTACTTAAATAAAATAAATTCTATTTAATTTAATTTAATTCCTTAACCCGTATTTAATTAGGACTCACGGTCTATATTGGAGACCAAAAGACACACCGCTTTGGCTACTAAAATGACCAAAATACCCTTATTTTGCATTTTAAATATTTTCTAATATCACCATAAGGAAATATTAACCCCAAGGACAGTGCTACGTTAACAAAGTCTCCGACCTATAGGTGTAATGACTAAAATACCTCTCTATACATCGTCGTACATTTAGAGAGGAAAAAGTGTACTAACACCTCTCTAAATGACATCTACTATCCTTGGGCCTCTAGTCCAATGATCCACGACTTCCTGGATTGTTTCTACTTTCCAAGGGAGCTACTCTAAAACAAACATCCAAGTCATGTGTTCCCAGGGTCTTGGATATTTAGATCATTCAGACAACCACAAGGGGCGATATAGTATAGAAATTATCTTGTACAAGTCTATCTTAACTAACTAGTCACACATACCCAACATGCAAGTATATTGGCCCTACGATAGAACCTCAACTATAGCATATCAAAGTATATGCTTCCAACTTCGTCAAACCACCAACTCATACTTAAGTCGTAAAGTACTAGTCCACGCTGTAGCGGTAATAGTTTAGGTTTCTACCATATAACACTTTTAGAAACCACTACTACAGGTCATGTTCTACGTATTCGAAATACATTTATGTCATGAAGTGAGTGAACTACTCACTGGCTAAAGGTAAGTCATTTCCCATTTAGAATTCGCAACATAATAACCTAAATATGATGAGATTCTCATTCTCACCAATCGGTTAAGAACAAATATTTATGTGTTAAGTAACCCGTGATCCATACCTTACTGTGAAAGACCTCCATTCACATGGACCACTTACTTAAACACAATGGGTTTTTTTCAAACGTAATTGTGCACACATAAAATTGTAAATTCACAAAAAATTTCTGAGAATAAATTCTTTTATTAAAACATTTGATTTTCATCAGAAACTTAGTCTAAGATGGCATATTTCCCAACATAAATAACACGCCTACCTTAAACTAGGAGTTCTCACTATCATTTACCATGTTGAACTTTGGGCAATCCCTGATTTTCTTATTCTTCTTAAGTCTCTTCTTACCATTAACATCTTTAAAGAAACTTAAGTGTGATTTATTAAATTCATTATCAAAGCAATCATGGCTTGACTCATCAGGAAGTTCCTCGTTCATTTCATCATCAAATTGTACTTCCTTATTATTAAATGGTTAGCTGTACATCTTTGTTCTCCGTCGCCTCTTTACAACCCCTCGCATATTTTTCTTTGGTCTTTTAACACTTGTAGAACTTTCCAAGTTCTCCACATACTTAATAACTACATTCTCCGTTATCTTGCCCTCTACTGGCATATCAGTGTTTTGGTCAGTTTGATTATCAACAGTTTTGGCATCACTAGGTATAGTCATGCTCACCTGGTTGGCTGCCATTTGCACATATGAATCAAACTATTCAATAGTTTTATCCACAAAATCTTCAAACATCTCATCATCAATGAATAGGTAGTCAAAATCTTCAAAAAGCTCATCTTTTGAACTTTCATTATGCTGGTTCTCTTCACTATCATTTGTATTTAACTACCCATCTTTCAGATCAAATATAGTCCTCTTTAATTTTGCCTTCCCCTTAGTGGACATTGAGGCAGTAACATTGCACTGTAAGCCACTTTCTTGCTATTCATGCCCTCCACATTTTGACTGGACTTTTCTATGATTTGGCTGTTGGTGGTGGTTTCCTAAATAGCCTAACTTTCAACATCCATATTGTGCTTGTGAAGTGCATCTGTTGCTCCACCATCATCAATTCTTAGGCATGCATACCTCTTATATTAGGTCCATTCACCTTCTTAATATTTTCTATAGTTGAAAAATCAAAGGCAATTACATCAAATCTACCCAGCCTCTATCTCAATGTGATTGTCACTTATTTGCTGGAGGTTCTAAGATTCCATCACAACTTGTAAATCAAGTACTTCTGAATCCCCATCATCTACATTCCTTAACTGAATTTCCCTTTTTTTTTATGCTTGAAATTCAACAATGTCACTTGATATTGTATGTGACATATTAATGTATTAAGACTCACCCGAACATTGCCTTATGTTGTTAGATTTTAGTCCACGTTTAAATGAAACCAAATCATCCATGGTAAATCAATTCTCCCTCATCTACAATGAATTGAATTAAACTATATAAGTGGACAAAATGTGAAGGTATTATTAAGCCAGAATATCAATAGAAAAAAGAAACAAAAATAGTAAAAATAATATGTGGACACATTAATTATTGTTAAAACTATTAAAGTGTCATAGCTAAAATAGGGGTAGCCATTAGAGATGCTGAAAAAGTCGAGAGCCTTCTTCATAAACAAATAAGTATAAGATAGAACATATCTTCCACAATATTTCCCATTTTTTTGTTGTGGAACCTGACAATAAATTCACAACCTAATTAATATACCTTTTAAGCTTCAAATAAAGGAAAAGACTTCTCTATCCATTGGATGAAATGTAACTTGCCAATAGCATCAGAAAAGGGATTTTTTTTTTTTAAGTGTTTCTCTATCAACAGGCCTCCCATTTGCTTGGATATGTCTAATACAAAACTACATACAAGAGTAAAACACTTTAGTCCTTAGTTACACATCAATTTGTTCTAATTATAAAGATTCTAATATAAAAATTGGACTAATTCAGTTTTACAAAATTACAATACTTAAAGTATTGCTTTCTAAAGAGAAACCTAATGGAAAAAAAGAGTAACATACTTTATAATCTTTGGCTCATATCTTTGCTCTATTGATTGAAGAGAGTCTAACAACAACATTTATGGACTTTGATTCGTCATCGAAGTTGCATAATATCAACAAATTCCGATGAGACCTATGAGTTAAAAAAAAAACAATACCATTACAATATAAGAACAAAATGTTTGGTATAATGACTCTCAGATATTTTTAAAAAATTAAAAATATATTTAAAACCCAACTATATTAACATAGTACAATCAGGACAATGACATTTTTTCTAGAGACTTTCTTCCCTCTTCTTTATCCAATCCAACACTTTCTATTTATTGTTACATGTACAAATGTAAAACCACAATGAATTAATAAGGGCAAACTCACTTCTCTTCTCTTCAGCAAGCCCTCTCCACATTATTCTGCAAAATTCATATATCACATTACAAATGGTACAATGCAATCCAACATCTTCAAATTCAAAATTATCTGAAAATTATAAATTAATCTTACTCAATGAAGTATTAAATTGTCTCCGAACCTAGCATCTCTTGCAAAATGTCATCTCTGCTCGAGTTTTGCCTTGCCTTCTGACCTATGTTCACCATCTTTGCATCTTTATTGCCTCCTCTAGCTATCCTTGAAAGAAAGCAATCATTTCCAACTTCAGTAGCTTGAATGAGCTCACAATTTGTGTCAATTGAATTTGGATTTGTAGGATAACAACCCTCTATTTCTAGATCTTTCTTTCTTTTTCTAACTTTTTCCTCATTCTTTTTCTTCTATTTTCCCCATTTATACTACTGACTGAAATAGAACAAGAGGGATAGTGGATTTTTAATGATCGTTGGAAGACTCAGGGAGCAACGGCTTTCAAGGCTACTTTACGACAACCTAAATTTGCTCTTGTGGAAAGTAGATTTTTAACCCATATTACTGCTGCGGTGAAATCAACTCTCAAGTTCATTAATTGCCTGAAAACCCACAAATACCCTTATGAATTTGGGTCATATAATAGCCAATTACGTTGACTGACATTTACTGACGAAAAATTCAGCAAAATGACCAAGTGTGTCGGGAAAAAAAATGATAGGGGATCTAAAGAAGTTAAAAAATAAAGTTTAGAGACTAACCATGGCAAAAAAAAAAAAAAAAAAGTTTAGAGACTAAATGTAAAATTAAGCCTTATAGGAATTTTGAAATTTTGTTTCTTTTAATATTTTATTTTCAAATTATCTCCAACTTAATATTTCATAACCAACTTAATTTGGCTAGTTTAAGTGAAATACTAGCATTAAGAAGAAAGTTTTAATCAAGCGATATTTTCTTTTAAACATGATATTATGTGCATCAGTTTATAATTCCATTAAAAAACTAAGTGGGGGAGTTGTTGGAGATCATTTGTCAATGGAATGTATCAAGTTATATTTTCTATAATATTCATTTTCTACATTTTCTTTTTTTTTTTTTTTGCATCCTTTCATCAAAAACATCATCTACTTTGAATCAAAAAGTTTCTAAGTATTTGTAGAAAGTTATAGTTTGTGGAAACATGACAAATCATTAGTTAAAAGTTATGACTTATGAAAATATGATTAATTATCAGTAGACATGATTATTCATTAAGGGAAGTTATGACTTGTGAAAATTAGTGAAAAGTCATTGCCGTTGAAACTATAGTTTTCTTATAAATTGCATGTCTTTTCTCAATTATATTCATAGATTGTTATTGATTATTCTTGTGAAAATTTAGAATATTTGTTGTTTTATTTTTCGAAAATTTTTGTTGTATCTAAAGGTTGTTTGCCTTAATTCTTTGCAAATACTGGGTGTTGAATGATCAAAACGGAAATTATCAAAGAAAACGCAGTAGAAAATTTTCAGTTTCTGAGTTACATCTAGGAGAGAATACTTACTTTCCTTTATTGGTCGCGGATTGACCAACGTAGGGACGGGTTGCACCGGAACTTTTTTTTGCGTTGGAGGCGAAAAAGGAGGCGCCTGCTATTCAACTGGGATTCCCACCAATCTTCTACTCCTACACATTAACCGTTTTCTCTTTGTCTTCCGGAGTATGGCTCTACTTTATTCTTGGGTCAGTTTAGTGAAAGCTTCTTCTTTAGATAATCAAAATACTCTTTAAGAGAGAAAGAAGAGAAGGACAAAACAAGAGAAAGAGAAAGCCAGAAAAGACGGCACACCGGAGAAGGAAAAACTCAGAAAAACCACGTTTTGTTTTTCCCCTCTTCTCCACCTCTTATTTTCAGCCAGCCTTAGGGCTTCATTAAGCCCTAATGGCCGAAAACATTAAGCCTTAATGGGCTTGGTGCCGTTCTCCAAAACCAGTCTAAAACTGGTCCAATCCTCTTAATTAATTAATTTTTTCTGAGCCTCATTAAATACCCAAGACTAATTAATTAATTATAATTAGATTCTTTATATATGTTAACATATATCAACCCAATTAATTAATTTATTCCAATCCAATTCTCTTAATTAATTAATTATCTTTTTGAGGCCTTATCAAAACCCAAGATTAATTAATTAATTCTAATTGAACTCTTAGATTAAATTTTATTTATCTTCTAAATAATTATTCATTAAGCCCAAATTGTGTCTAAATAACACCAAAGCAACTTGATCTACTCCGGGGACCAAGAGACATATTATTCATGGCAACTAAAATAATCAAAATGCCTTTATTATTAAATAGTCATATTTTATCATTTTAAATATCTCCAATTATCACCATATAAAAATATTGACCCTACGAATAATATTGCTAAAGCAATATATCCGACCGACAGGTAAAATGACAGAAATATCCCTCTATGTAACAGAAGGATTTGAAAATAACAGAGGAGCATGCACGGGTGAACAAAAATGGAGACAGAAAAATAGAAACAGAGCATGGCAGCAGCATGGAGAAATTCAAACCATACCTCCTGATGCCTTAAACCTTGAAGATTGTGGTTGAATGAATTGAAGCACAAGAACAACTTCTTCCTACCCGTTTGAAGATGTCTCCAGTGCAAAAATCACCACCTTCCTTCTTCACCTCCAGTGCAATAAATGCCAGGCTTTTCAATTCTCAGAATATTTCACTACCTAATCTTAGTTGGTGAGCACTGAGTTTGGGTTGAGATGAATGCCACAGACACTCAGATTTTTCACCCTTTCACGGCTGGCTTCCTACTGGTTTCTTATGTTAAGAAAACAAAAACAAAAAGCCAGTGAGAGAAAAGACACAAGAGATAGAGAGCCAAGAGTCTGAGAAATTTTTATTATTACTTTTTATTTTATTTTTCCACATAGAAAGCCAAGAGTCATGAAATCAAAAATAATTATTTTGATAAAAATAATATTCCCGAGATTTAATATTTCAAACACTCGAATATTATTAACAAAATAAATTTTGGTTTCTCCCTAAACTCTTTTGAATTGTGTCCGAAAAAATCCTATGGTCCAGACCATTGGGCAAAAATAATATTTATTATTTTTCTTGGATCTGGAAAGCCCAAAGTAATAAACATTAATTATTTTCTTTGGGATTAAATAAATAACCCAATAAATAATTAATGTGCCCAAATAAACCAAAAAATAATTAAATTTTAATTATTTATTTATTGGGCTTAATTAAATGCATAACCCAATAAATAATTAAGTATTAATTATTTTCCTCTAATTTAAGTCTCGGTTAATTTTCTAATTATTCAAACTGGACATTGGCCCTGAATAATTAATTAACCAATTAAATTAGATAATAAAATTCTCTCAATTTATTTTATTCCAATCCAATAATAAATTAGACTTCCTGAATAAAATAAAACCCCCTCAACCGAGATCAATTTCTCAACCCAAAAATTAATTAGGACTTACGGGCTATTCTGAGGACCAAAAAGACACATCGCCTTGACTATTAAAATGACCAAAATACCCCTACTATATAAATAGCTGTATTTTGCATTTTAAATATTTTTTAATATCACCATAAGGAAATGTTGACCCCAAGGACAATGCTGCATTAGCAAAGTCTTCGACGTACAGGTGAAATGACTAAAATACCCCTCTACACATCGTTGTACATTTAGAGAGGAAGAAGTGTACTAATACCCCTCTAAATGACGTCTACCATCCTTATGCTTCTAGTCCAATGATCCACGATTTTCTAAAGCGTTTTTGCTTTCCAAGGGAGCTACCCTAAAGCAAACATCCAAGTCATATTTCCCAGGACCCTGAATATTTAGATCATTCGAATAACCACGAGGGGCGATGTAGTGTAGAAATTATCTTGTACAAGTCTGTCTTAACTAACTAGTTACACATATCCAACATGCAAGTATATTGGCCCTATGATAGAACCTCAACTATAGCATATTAAAGTACATGCTTCTAGCTTTGTTAGACCACCAACTCATCAAGTCGTAGAATACTAGTCCACACTGTAGCGGTAGTAGTATAGGTTTCTGCCATATAGTACTTTTAGAAACCACTACTACAGGTCATGTTCTACATATTCGAAATACACTTATGTCATGAAGTGAGTAGATTACTCGCTGGCTAAAGGTAAGCCATTCCCCATTTGGAATTCATAACATAATATACTAAACATGATGAGATTCTCATTCTCATCAATCGGTTAAGAACAAATGTTTATGTGTTAAGTAACCCATGATCCATACCTTACTGTGAAAGACCTCCATTCATATGGACCACTTACTTAAACACAATGGGTCTTTTCCAAACGAAATTGTACACAAACAAAAAGTAAATTCACAAACGATTTCTGAAATAAATTCTTTTTATTAACATATTCGATATTTATATCAGAAACCTAGTCTAAGAGGGCATACATTCCAACAATCTCCCACTTGCACTCTAAGACTAGGTAAGTTCATAGGTGTCCACCTCTATAGCATCTAAGTGTCTCTTGAAGACACTCTCAGCCAAAAGGCTTAGTGAATGGATCTGTTAGATTATTCTCGGAGGCAATCTGTATCACTACGACTTCCCGTCTCTAAAAAAATCTCAGATCAGGTGGTATTACCTCTCAATGTGCTTCCTCTTCTTGTGGTTCCAAGATTCCTTTGAGGTACTTAAGAATATGTTTTACAGCTTGCCAAATAACCTCCCTAGGGTTTGGCTGATATCTGCTTACTAAGCCTACGGCAAAGCAAATATCTGGCCTAGTACACAGCATGGCATTCATGAAACTTCCCACAGCCGAAGCGTAGGGAACCCTATTCATTCTGTCATTTTCTTCTTGAGACTTAGAACAGTCCCTTGAAGAAAATGACAACCCATGTCTGCAAGGGATTAGAATTCCCTTACATGAGTTCATGTTGTACTTGGCCAGCATCTTGTCAATGTATGCAATTTGGGATAATCCTAATATTCTTTGTTTCCTATTTCTAAGAAGTCTAATCCTGAGAATGTAGCTGGCTTCTCCCAAGTCCTTCATATTGAATTGACTAGACAGCCAAACCTTTGTAGATGACAATGACCCAACATCATTTCCAATGAGTAGAATGTCATCCACAAACAAGACAAGAAAAACCACATTAAACCCTTCAAGTTTCTTGTACAGTATGGTTCATCCTCGTTTTGAATAAAATCGTAAGACTTTACAATCTCGTCAAAACGAATGTTCCACGCTCTCGATACCTGCTTAAGTCCATAAATGGACTTCTTAAACTTACAAACCATATGTTCTTGACCTTCAGCAATAAAACCTTTCGGTTGGAACATATAGATATCTTTGCTAAGATGGCCATTTAAAAATACCGTCTTGACATCCATTTGTCATATTTCGTAGTCATAATGACATGCAATGGCAAAGAGGATCCGGATGGATTTAAGCATGGCTACCGGGGAAAAGGTTTCCTCATAATCGATCATTTCTTTATGAGTATACCCTTTTGCCACAAGCCTAGCTTTGAAGGTTTCCACCTTCCCATTCGCTCCCCTCTTTCTCTTGTACACCCACTTACACCCAATGGGTTTTATCCCTTCAGGTGAAGTTACAAGATCCCAAACCTGATTGAAGTACATAGATTCAATCTCGGTTTTTATTGCTTCATGCCATTGATTTGCATCGGCATCAGCAATTGCCTGGGTCTTGTTCCTGATGGTCATAGACCAGCTCAAATGCTTCTCTATACCATCTATCCGAAACCCTAGACACTTTTCTACTACGACGAGGCGCTATCTGTACAGGTTCTTGAGGCTGTACCTCTTCTTATTCTTTAATCGGGTCAGAAGAAGTTACTTTCGAAGATAATTTCTCCTCGAGTTCCAACCTAGTTGAACCTTTCGTGGAAGTATTTTGATCATCCTCTAAGTATCTAGCATTAGTACTAACCAATACTTTCTGCTCCTTAGGATGATAAAAGTAACCACCCTTTGTTCCTTTTGGATACCTAACAAAATAGCATAATTCTGATCTTGGCTCCAACTTGTCTCCCTTGATCAGTACATAAGTTGGATAACCCCATATCCTAAGATGATTCAGACTTGATTTACGCCCAATCCACATCTCATAGGGAGTCCTAGGTACTGACTTGGAAGGCACCAAGTTCAGAATGTATGTCGCTATTTCCAGGGTATATCCCCAAAAAGACACTGGAAGAGTAGCAAGAGACATCATGCTTCGAACCATTTCCATCAATGTCATGTTCCATCTCTCAGCTACTCTATTCTGCTGGGGTGTCCCCGACGCAGAGAGTTGGGATACTATTCCATGATGTACCATGTAGTCCTTGAATTCTCCTAGGAGGTATTCTCCACCACGATCCGATCGTAAGGTCTTGATTAATTTACCTGTCTGACGCTCCACTTTAGCCTTAAACTCCTTGAACTTATCAAAAGAGTCAGACTTGCGCCTCATTAGGTAAATATAACCAAACCTTGTACAATCATCCGTGAAAGTGATGAAGTACTCAAAACCTCTTTTAGTTGGCGTAGACAAGGTACCACACACATCAGTGTGAACAAGACTCAGTACCTCCTTGGCCCTATCTGCCTTTAGGACAAAAGACCTTTTGGTCATCTTTCCCTTCAGGCAGGATTCAAACTGAGGCCAATTTTTCAATCTCAATGAGCTAAAAGGCCCATCATGAATTAACCTCTGAATCCTGGTTGAGTTAATATGACCCAACCTTAGATGCCAAAGATATGAGTCATTGACATTGGTCTTTCTCTTCTTAGTTAAAGGTTCAGATTGAGCGTTATTTGATTGATTGTTAATAGGGTTTAAATAGAATAGATTTCTATACATGTGCCCAGTACATAAAATTTCTCCATCTCTACTGATAGAAATACCAGAATGGAAGATACAGAATATCATTGATTTATTAGTTTTGCAACTGAAATCAAATTCTGACGAAAACCAGGTACATATAAAATATCTATTAAAACTACTTTTTTATTACAATAAAAAATTAGATCCAGCTCTCCCACTGTAAGGGCCTAAACTTGTGCTCCATTTCCCACGCGTAATCTATGTTCGCCCTTCTTGAGTCTTCTTATCTTTTTAAACCCCTGCAAGGAGTTACAGATACGATCAATGGCTCCTGAATCAACAATCCAAGTGGAAGTTGATCCAACCGTTGATATAGACTCTAGATAAAAAATATTACCAGTGGGGTTTTTCTTGGTTTGAAGATTTGGACACTCTTTTTTCCAGTGTCCTTTCTTCCCACATCCGAAGCACGTGCCTTTTGGTTTGTCTTTGAACTGGGTCTTGGGCTGGGCTGCTGCGTATTCCTTCTTCCTTTTAAACTTTCTGGGCTTGGACCCAGTTCTTGAGGAAGAAGCTTTAGCAATCATGGCCTTTGATTGTAGGTTCATGACCTTCTCTGCCATCTAGAGTTCCTTCATCAACCCAGTCAAACTCATATTTAACTTGTTCATATTGTGATTTAATTTGAACTGAGTAAAGGAACCCGGTAGAGATTCGAGAACCATGTCCACTTGGCTCTCGGGGTCAATGATAGCTCCTAAGATTTCTGCCTCCTCAAAAGTAGCAATCATTTTGAGCATATGCTCTCTGACTGATACTCCCTCAGCCATCTTAGTGTTTATTATAGTTCGAATAGCCTCCTGCCTTGCAGGCCGGCTCTTGTCCGCGAATGTAGCGGCCAATGACTGACTAATGTCGTACACAGAAGTCATGTACTCATGTTTTGATTGGCGCATATTAGACATTGAAGCTAGCATATAGCAACGTGTTATTTCATCAACCTTCTTTCATGCCTTCTCAGCCTCTCGCTCCTCGTTGGTGGAACCTTCCCCGATAACAGGGCAGGTCTCGTAAAGGACATACTTATACTCCTCGGCTGTGAGTATTATATCCAGGTTCCTCTTCCAGTCTATATAGTTTGGTTCCGTTAACTTATTCTCAAGGAGAATAACAGCCAAAGGATTAAAAGAACCTCCCACCATTTCTGAAAAATCGAAAAATAAAAGAAAGGATTTAGTTTGTGAAAATAAATTTGTGCACTGAAATTAATTTGGCTCTTAAAAAACTGATATAACTTCTTTGGAAGATTAATAGTTCCCTAAACTAAGTGTAGTAATCACCACAAATTAATTTCCCTTCTAGGTAATGATCTAGAGGATAACTCCATCGTGGGATAGCCGTTTCCTCTCATTTTCTATGGACATTCCTCGCACTATAACCTCCAACATGGGTTGGCCGATTATAGAACGCATCCCGAGTTATTAATTACATCCTTCCATTAGATTTAGATCCTTGTGGTATCCTCATTTTATACGGTTTCACTCCCAGGGTGACGCGAGGGGACTCACGATCTCTAATGAGGATCGTAATAGAAGTCGTGGGGCCGTTGGAACCCCTCTCTCACTTAGTCTTTTAAAATAAAATTTTTTTGAAAAATATCCTTTGAAATTTCCATTATGTTTTCCTTAACTTAAAAATAAAATATCTAAATCCATTAAAATCTCTATGTCAAGGATTATATCATTTGAGAGATTTATCTATGGACTAATTTTATTTAAGTTAAAACTTAATGATTTCAAAAATTTTCCGATTAAAACTTTCCAAAGACTTTGGTCTCAAGTTTATTTAACAAAACATTTTTTCTTGTGCAAAATAAAATAAAATGGCTTTCTATTTTAACTTATAAAAATATCTAAATCCAATATATTTTTTATGTCAAGGATTAAATCCTTTGAGAAAATATCTAAGGATTAATTTTTGTTCAAATTAAAATAACTATTTAATTTTTTAAAGAAAAATATTTTCCTTGTATAAATATTCCCAAAGACTTTGGTTTTTAAAAAACCGCGCACATAGGTACACAAAAAATAGCATGTCAGAAAACAGTAAACGTTCATGTTTTTCTATTTTTTAAACATAAGTGCCCAAATAATAGAATTAAACACATTAATTAATTAATTAATGATCTTGTTTAATCCTAAAATTTCTTACTAATATTTTTCATGCAAATATATTCAAAGAATATAAACTATTACAAAAATATTAATTTCGTCTGGTATGAGACTCAAATTTAAAAAAAAAAATTGTAAAAATATAACTGGCAGTTCACGTGCACCCGATGCACCGGATCCACGCCCAGTTACACTGCGGTCCACCGGGCGCTAGGTGCACCAGCCGCACCAGATCACATACAGCCGCGACCCGTGGAGCCCGCCCACGACCCGCTGCCTCTTTGCTGCATCACCCGCGCGTTGATCCGATTGCCCGTGCGCGACCCAGTTGCCAATTGCAATTCAAACACAATTGCAACTTTGCAATCAGCTCCAATTTTCGCAGCATGCCGGCTCCAGTGGCTCCTAGCCGACACAGCTCATGACACAGCAACAGTGGCGGCTCAGCTCGGCTCGGCTCAGCAGCTTAGAAATAGTACTTCATCTTCTCCGTGACGTTTTTCTGCATTCTGTCTTTGTTTTTCCTTCTTTTTCATTTCCATTGGCTTCTTTGGGCATTTTTCATTACAAAAACTCATCCAAAATAAAACCACAACCGCCTATACCCATTTAAATTGGGTTTACACGATCAAAATCTCAAAACAAAAAATTACAGAATGCCTATGCTTCCACTGTGAAGCTTACAGAAATCACTATCCCATACCAAAACAGCGAAGGATCACATATTTAAGTACCAAACAATGTTCTTCTCCATATTTTATTAACTAACATGCTCCCTAAGCCAATCAAATCCAATGCTCTGATACCACTTGAAGGATTTGAAAATAACAGAGGAGCATGCACGAGTGAACAAAATGGAGACAGAAAAATAGAAACAGAGCATGGCAGCAGCATGGAGGGATTAAAACCATACCTCTTGGTGCCTTAAACCTTGAAGATTGTGGTTGAATGAATTGAAGCACAAGAACAACTTCTTTCTACCCATTTGAAGATGTCTCCAGTGCAAAAATCACCACCTTCCTTCTTCACCTCCAGTGCAATGAATGTTAGGCTTTTCAATTCTCAGAATATTCCACTGTCTAATCTTAGTTGGTGAGTACTGAATTTGAGTTGAGATGAATGCCACAGACTCTCAGATTTTTCACCCTTTCACGGTTGGCTTCCTACTAGTTTCTTATGTTAGGAAAACAAAAACCAAAAGCCAATAAGAGAAAAGGCACGAGAGACAGAGAGCCAAGAGTCTGAGAAATTATTATTATTTTTTATTTTATTTTTTCACACAGAAAGTCAAGAGTCATGAAACTAAAAATAATTATTTTGATAAAAATAATATTCCCGAGATTTAATATTTCAAACACTTGAATATTATTAACAAAATAAATTTTGGTTTCTCCTTAAACTCTTCTGAACTGTGTCCGAAAAAATCCTATAGTCCAGGCCATTGGGCCAAAATAATATTTATTATTTTTCTTGGACCCGAAAAGTCTAAAATAATAAACATTAATTATTTTTCTTGTGATTAAATAAATAACCCAATAAATAATTAATATGCCTAAATGAACAAAAAAATAATTAAACTTTAATTATTTATTTCTTGGGCTTAATTAAATGAATAACTCAATAAATAATTAAGTATTAATTATTTTCCTCTAGTTTAAGTCTCGGTTAATTTTCTAATTATTCAAACTGGACCTCGGCCTTGAATAATTAATTAACCAATTAAACTAGATAATAAAATTCTCTCAATTTAGTTTATTCCAGTCCAATAATAAATTAGACTTCCTGAATAAAATAAAACCCTCTCAACCGAAATCAATTTCTCAACCCAAAAATTAATTAGGACTTACGGGCTATTCCGAGGACCAAAAAGACACATCGCATTGGCTACTAAAATGACCAAAATACCCCTACTATATAAATAGCTGTACTTTGCATTTTAAATATTTCCTAATATCACCATAAGGAAATATTGACCCAAAAGATAATGCTGCATTAACAAAGTCTTCGACCTACAGGTGAAATGACTAAAATACCCTTATACACATCGTCGTACATTTAGAGAGGAAGAAGTGTATTAACACCTCTCTAAATGACATCTACCATCCTTAGGCTTCTAGTCCAATGATCCACGACTTCTTAAAGTATTTTCGCTTTTCAAGGGAGCTACCCTAAAGCAAACATCCAAGTCATGTTTCACAGGGCCCTGAATATTTAGATCATTCGGACAACCACAAGGGGCGATGTAGTGTAGAAACTATCTTGTACAAGTCTGTCTTAACTAACTAGTTACACATACCCAACATGCAAGTATATTAACCCTACGATAGAACCTCAACTATAACATATCAAAGTATATGCTTCTAGTTTCGTCAGACCACCAACTCATACTTAAGTCGTAGAGTACTAGTCCACGCTGTAGCGGTAGTAGTCTAGGTTTCTACCATATAGTACTTTTAGAAACCACTACTGCAAGTTATGTTCTACGTATTCGAAATACGCTTATGTCATGAAGTGAGTGGACTACTCACTGGCTATAGGTAAGCCATTCCCCATTTGGAATTCATAACATAATATCCTAAACATGATGAGATTCTCATTCTCATCAATCGGTTAAGAACAAATATTTATGTGTTAAGTAACCCGTGATCCATACCTTACTATGAAAGACCTCCATTCACATGGACCACTTACTTAAACACAATGGGTCTTTTCCAAATGAAATTGTGTACAAACAAAAAGTAAATTCACAAACGATTTCTGAAATAAATTCTTTTATTAACGTATTCGATATTTATATCAGAAACCTAGTCTAAGAGGGCATACAGTCCAACAGTAACACCCATCAATGAAATAGGATAAATGTACTAATACCCATCTCAAATATATCTACCATCCTTAGATCTCTAATCCAATAATCCATGACTCACTTGAATGTACTTCCTTATTATTGAAAGCTACCCAAAAATACACATTCTAGAGTCACGTTCCCAGGGCCCTGGATTATTAGATTATTCTAATCAATCACAATGGGGTAATTTAACCTCACTAAGTAAAGTATAGAAACTCTATTGTATGAGTCCGTCTTAACTAATTAGAGTAATACACACAACATACAAGAATATTGATCTCACAAAAGAAATCTCACCCAACATACATCAAAATATAAAACCCTCACTTCGCCAGACTACTAACGCATACTCAAGTATAAAGGTTTCTATCCACGCTGTAACAATAATAGTTTGGTCTATATAATTATAGTACTTTAAGAGAGACCACTACTACAGGTCCAATTCTACGTATTCGAAATACGCTTTTACCAATAATATGAGTAAACTACTCACTGATTTAAGGTAAACCATTCCTCATTAGAAATCATGGCATAATAGTCTTACCTTTGATGAAATGCCCAGTTCTATCAAATGACTAAGAACTCAATTTTATTTGTATGATAAATATACATGGTCTATACCTTACTGTGAAGAACAACCCAACACATAGACTATTACTTGTCATACTTGGACATTTAAATGTGCAATAAAATAAGAAACAAACTAAATTGAATGAATTAACATTTTATTGCAATATGTTTACATAGAATACATAGTCTTTGAGGGCATACTTTCCAATAAGTGTAATAGAGGCAAATAATACCTTAAGGAAAGTAATATACACGCCTCAAGAGTTCTTCTTTCTTTACGATATTTTCTTGAAACATCCATATTTTCCAACAATCTTTAGGTGTTATTTGAAGTTGAGAACAATGGAGGCTTCAAGAGATAATGCACTCTATAGGCTTAATATTTTTTAGCCAAAAAAAGATAATTATGAGGAATTCAAATTGGAACATCACAAAAGAGAAAGAAGATAAAGTGTTGGATACACTCTCGATTCAATTGTATGATGTCTACAAATTCATAAAGGCAACAAAAAAGATATAAGATGCATTTGAGTATAAATGCAATACTAAAAAATAAGATATGGATAATTTTTTCATTAAAAAGTATTTAAATTTTACTTTTAATGATAGTTCTTCTCTCTTTGATCAGATACACGATCTTCAAGTTTTAGTTTCCAAACTTAAGAATGTTAGTATAAAGATTTCTAAATCAGTACAAGTGGGGACAACTATAGCAAAATTACCCCTAATTGGAATGACTAGTAAAAGGAGTTTATAACTTTGGCATATGTATATAAAGAGGTAGAGTGGCTTAGGGATTTGTTATTCGATATCAAATTGTGGCAACAACCGATGCTTCCGATCTCTTTATATCATGATAGTTAAACCACTATGTCTAAAGCCTTAAACAAAGTGTAAAATGGTAAATCTAGGCATATAAGTCTAAGAGATGAGTATCTTAGACAAATATTACGAGATGATGTTATGACTATTGTAGAATCCACAACATTTTAGCTGATCCATTGACTAAGTTATTGCTAAAAGACTTAGTGAATTTGACATTATTTGAAATAAAGTTGAAACCATTTGTCTAAAATTACTAATAATGGAAACTCTACCTTTATTCTAGCACTACCACTAGAGAGGTTTAAAAGGTAGCAACTAGTATTATGTCACCCCACTAGTGTATAAATTAGAGGTTGAATATATATTGTGATATATTCTTAATGAAATATAATTACTTTATGAGTGCTTGGTAATAAGTTAGAAAGATTTTCCACCTATATGATCATATGAAATGGAGCCATTTCTAGCAAAAGTTGGGATTACTTTTATAAATGATCATGAATCTAGGATAGAGTATGTGGCTGGTAATAGTGCTAAAAGGTTATATGAATTGATCAATAATTTTAATGTTATGTGTGTAATATTTCTAGAGTAACTGAGAAATTATGGTTTAATGCTATATGCGACCTTAATTTGGTTAGTCTCAGTGAAATATTAGTACTAAGAGGAAAGTTTAAATCCAATGATACTTTCTTTTAAGTATGATATTATGAGTCAATTTGTAATTTCATTAACAAACTAAGTGGGGAACTATTGGAGATAGTTTGTATATGAAATATTAGAAGAGACAAAGCTTCATATAGTTTTTAAATGAAATATTAGAAGAGACAAAGCTTCATAATTCCTATAATGTTCATTTTTTAAATTTGTTTTTGCATCCTTTCATAAGATATATCGTTTACTTTGATTTGAAAGGTGCCTAAACATTAGTAAAAAACTGTGATCATTACAAAAGTTATGATCCTTCGTTTTGTCCTCTGGAACATGACTGATCACTAGTGAAAGTTATAATTGGTGAAAATATAATTTTCCTGTATACAGCTTGTTTCTTTTACATTGTCATATGATAGATTGTTATTGATTATTCTTGTGAGAAAGCAAAATATTTAGTATCTCATTTCTCAAACATTCTTATTGTATCCTAGAGCTAATTTGCCTTAATCTTAGCAAGTACTTCGTGTAGTAAGGGGAAATAATATCTTAAAGAAAGTGTTATACATGCCTCAAGAGTTATTCTTTTTTTTAAAACATTATCTTAAAACATTTATATTCTCCAACAGAGGCTAGCTAGGAAGTTGATGTTAGGAATTGATGAATGAACCATAGAAATGACTTCGATACTTAAGATAGGTTATGAGATGGAACTAAGGCCAAGGCTTTGGTAAGGTTCATGAACTTAAACAAACATGATGCATACATTGGCCTAAAGCTTAGATGCGGAACTTGAGACTAGTTCTTGGCTGATGGGCTTATCCTACAGAGAAGGATTGGTTCATGAGCTTGGCTCACAAAGAGGAAGTAGAGTCCAAGTGGGAGAAGAAGTTTTATCTAAAACTAAATCCAAGGTCTTATCTCGAAAAAATAGGAATAAAGTCCTATCTGATGGGTTAATCCAATGGTGGATATCTTTTAAAGATTTAGAGATAAGCCCCACATTGTAAAGTTTAAGGCGGAGTCAAATTGGTAGTTGCTTCAGGACCACTACAAGGAAACTCTATAAAATAGCCTAGCTATTTAGTTGTAAATCATACCATCTCATTCATTATTATTGTAGAGAGCTCTTGTAGAAAGTGAATATATGAGATAGTTAGGTTTTGGGAGTAAGTCTAGTACAGGCTAAGGGACTGCTTGTAAGCTATAAAGATTTGACATTTATCACTTGTAATCTTTATTCGTTTATTAATAGAAATTCAAAGTTAGGTTGAACTTGTAATTATTCTTGTGTTCTATTTTTCTTTACTTCTTTACTTGCACTCTATTTTGTACTCGTGTGATTGATAAGGTTGAGTAGTCTAAATTTACTATCGGTATAAGATTCTAAATTTAGATAACCGACCTAATTTTGTGACAGTTAGTGAGGAGGATATACTTAGACTGTAATTTTTTTAAAAAAATTATTGTACTATGAAAAAGAAAAATATGGAGTTAAAGATAGAGCATATGATATTTTGTAAGTAAATGACAGTTATCAAAAAATAAAAATAATTTAGATTAATTTTTAATTAAATTGCAAAATTCATTCTGAATTTATCGGGAAAAAAAAAGAATGCAAATTTTAGGCTTGGAACTACTGTTCTGTTGATTCCCGCTTTGATTTTTTATGCGATGATGTGCTTGCAATGTTCTACCTTACTTGTATCTTGATTTTGCTTGATTCTTTTTTAATAAAAAATTAAATCAGATTTAAATTTAATATATCTTCTCTTATTATAGAAATTTAATCGGTCGAGACTATACTTTCACTAAATCACCATAACTCTAACAACATACAAAAATAAAAGATTTAAATCTATCCGATATTCAACTTTATAACTAAGCTACTGCGGCCCGCAATATATCTAATTAATTGACAGGTGCTTGATCGTGTTGTTGAGTTTTGGTGTTCTCAACTTAAAAGCTTGATCAACATTTTGGTGAATATAACCATTTCACACTACTCAAGTTTAGATCCAGGAAAAAGACAATTCAAGGGGGAAAATGCAGAAAAAGACAACCAAAATAAAAATAAGCAATGTTTTTAGTTACTTTAAATAATCTATTTTAAACTTTTTCTTTTTAAGTTCAAAGTTATCTTAAGAGATTCTTGATTACTTTTTGGCCTTCTATTTTACTTCAAAAGACCTTTTTTTTTTTTTTTTTTTTTTGTAGAATCCAGCTTTGGAGGTATTTTTCAAATTTATTTTTTCTTTTTCCTAAAAAAAATCTGTTGCTTATTAGTGTTAACGGTCGAAAATAAAAATATTACATTATTTATAAAGCAGATTTTTTTGTTAAAAGTAATTCTTATTTTGTATCTTATAAAAAACACGAACTACCACTTCCATCTGAACATAAGTTTTTATATTTAGTATTTTAAAATATGTAAAAATAAATATTTATTTCTTAAAAAATTAAATTATCTTTTATTGAAACGAAACGTTTACTACTTATATTTCTGTGAGAGTCTACAAATCTTCAAAATCTTTGAATTGTTATAAAATTAGGGTAGTGTTAGAATAAAATCTACACACTACACACTAAGAAAATTCTAACTATTCTTTGCACAAGAATTTCTCTTCAAACTTCTCTCTTTCTTTCTCTCACAATTCTTTCTCTAATCTTTCTTTCACTAATCTTTCTTTCACAAAATGATGGTGTATTACAAGTTTAGAGAATAGCTCTATTTATAGAGCTCTAATTAGTGGAATACATCATGGCATACATCATCTTCAACTAATCTCAGTTAATGGTGTCTCCACTAAATGGTGGACATCCATAAAAATCTTCTAATAATTCACATAAATCCATAATTAGTGGAGCCTCCACTAATTAATGAAGATTCCAATAATTCATAACACTCCCCCTTGGATGTCCATCCATTACATAAAGAATATGTCTCGTTAAAACCTTACTAGATAAAAACCCAGTGGGAAAAAAAATCTAGTGAAGGAAAAAGAGTACACTATTCTATATGTCTGTTTATTACTCCCCCTGATGAGATGATTCCTTTAAATCTTTAAACCGACGCATACCGATTTTATATCTCAACTTCTCAAATGTTGCAGTCGGTGTCTTCGTGAAAATATCTGCGAGGTTGTCACATGACCGAATTTGTAGCACATCAATTTCACATTTCTTTTGGAGTTTATGAGTAAAGAAGAATTTTGGTGAAATATGTTTTGTCCGATCTCCTTTAATATATTATCATCGTAATTGAGCTATGCAAGCTGCATTGTCTTCATAAAGAGGAGTTGGAATATCTTTGATTAATGATAATCCACAACTTTCTCGGATATAATGAATCATGGATCTGAGCCATACACATTCTCGACTTGCTTCATGAATGGCTATAATTTCAGTATGATTTGAAGAAGTAGCTGCTATAGATTGTTTCGTAGAACGCCATGATATAGCAGTATTTCCACATGTAAATAGATAGCCCGTTTGAGAACGTGCTTTATGTAGATCAGATAAATAACCAGCATCTGCATAACCTATCAATGTTGGACTGGTTTTATTTGAATAAAATAATCCGAGATCAATTGTACCTTGGAGATATCGAATGACTTGTTTAATTCCATTCCAATGTCGTCGTGTTGGTGAAGAACTAAATCTTGCTAATAAATTGACAGCAAAAGCAATATCAGGTCGTGTATTATTAGCAAGATACATCAATGCACCAATTGCATTGAGATATGGTACTTCAGGACCAAGGAGTTCTTCATCATTTTCTTGAGGTCGGAAAGGATCTTTATCCACATTTAATGATCGGACGATCATTGGAATACTCAATGGATGTGCTTTGTCCATGTAAAATCTTTTTAGCACTTTTGTTGTATATGTTGATTGATGAATAAATGTTCCACTCTCCAGTTGTTCAATTTGTAAACCAAGGCAAAATTTGGTTTTACCAAAATCCTTGATTTCGAATTCTCTTTTTAAATAATCAAGTGTTTCTTGGAGCTCTTCAGGAGTTCCAATAAGATTAATATCATCAACATATATAGCTAATATCACAAATTTAGAACCAGATTTCTTAATAAAAACATATGGACATACCTGGTCATTTTTAAATCCCGCTTTCAATAAATATTCACTAAGACGTGTGAACCACATGCGCCCCAGATTGCTTCAGGCCATATAATGATTTCTGCAACTTGATGGAGTAATTTTCACGAGGATAATGTTTATATGCTTCAGGCATATGAAATCCTTCGGGGATTTTCATGTAAACATCATTTTCTAAATTTCCATACAAGTAAGCAGTGACAACATCTAATAGGTGCATATCTATCTTTTCATGTACTGCCAAACTGATAAGATATCGGAGTGTAATAGCATCAACAACAGGAAAATAAGTTTCATCATAATCAATACCTGGTCTTTGTGAAAAACCTTGGGCTACTAATCGTGCTTTATATCGAACGATTTCATTCTTTTCATTACGCTTTCGCACAAATATCCATTTGTAGCCAACAGGTTTTACACCTTCTGGTATTCGGACTGCAGGCCCGAAGACTTCACGTTTTGTTAGTGCATTTAACTCCGATTGAATCGCATCTTTCTATTACAACCAATCTTTTCTATGTCGACATTCATCAACTGATATTGGTTCAGGATCATCATTATCCTGTGTAACATCAAGAGATATATTGTATGCAAATATATTATCAATAACAGTTTCTATCCGATTCCAACTTCTACCGGAAGTGGTATAATTGATAGAAATTTCAGTGTTACTTTCATCAACTTTTGGTTCTTTGTCATCAGTTCTCTCTTGGTCTTTATCATTCTTTTCTTCAATATGATCTTCTGGATCAGTTAATCCTCTTTTCTTTCGAGGATTTTTATCTTTAGAACCAAGAGGTCGGCCATGCTTCTGGCATGCTTTTGGCTCAGCAGCTATATGTAAAATTTTTTGTTCTATTGAAACTTCAATTAGAATAAGAGCATTTATAGCTGGCATATGCGATTTTGTTACTCTTCTAGAGTCAACAAAAGTGTCTGACATTTGATTTGCAATGCTTTACAAATGAATTATCTTTTGAACTTCAAGTTCACACGCGCTTGTATGCGGATCAAGATAATTTAATGATGTTGTCCAATCACGATCTTTCTTGTACTGTTTCTGTTCTCCCCCTAATTTAGGGAATAATGATTTCACAAGAGAATGAGAAAAGAAATATAAGAAAATGATGACAAGCAGAAAATGCCAAGAAAAATATCTCTTTTTTTTTCACTCTTCCCGGTACCGACTTTTCCTCTTCCTCTCTTGTCTTTTCTTCTCCTCCGACCCTCTACCTACCATCTACCTCTTCTTCTTCCTCATACAGATATATATATATATATATATATATATGTATCGATATATATCTCAGTTATCAGTCATTAGTAAACATCAAAAACAAAAATCACAAAGCAGATATGGAGACTCGTAATTCATTTGAGACATGGTCAAATTTTGACTCGGTTTCTGCAGCAGATGTTGATGTATTTTTCTTTCCAAACCAACCGCTTCTGCCTAATTCGAACACAGAAAATTTTGATATGTTTTCCTTTTCAAACCAACCGCTTCTACCTAATTCGAACGCAGAAGATTTTGATATGTTTTCCTTTCCAAACCAACCGCTTCCTCCTAATTTCAGGTGAGATACCTTTGAGGGCTTCTATTTGTTTTTAGTATGCTTGATAATGAAATTAAACTCTCTTTTGGTTTGTTTTTGATGTAAATCAGTGGAAGTTTTGAACATACTGCTTTGGACCAAGTTGATCTGCCCCTACAAGAGACTGCTTTTGATACTGTTCCTCTTGATGTATTCCTTTGAATGAGGATATGCTTGTGCATGATCCTTTCTACTCTCTAATGGATTTTGAACAAAGCCAGAATATGTTTCCAGGTTATTATACATTTAAACATGGATTTTGAATGGTATTACCTTTACTGATATTATTTTCTTTTTCTAGGAGAAATAATGAGTGGTCTTGGCAACGAAGTCGGAGTAAGTACTCATGAAATGCATAATATCGAAGTTCAAGATATTATTGCAGACAAAATTCCTGGGAAGAAGATGATGATTAAGAAGCAGAGAGAGAAGAAGGGCAATAACTCCCAGACACTATCAAGAGAAACAATTTCGCAGTACTTTTACCTACCAATCAAGAGCGCAGCCAAAGAACTGAATATTGGCATAACCCGTCTCAAGAAAAGATGTAGGGAGTTAGGAATTCGTCGATGGCCTCACAGGAAATTGGTGAGCTTGGAGACCATAATCAAGAATGTTCAGGTTCTCTCTCATATATACTTATAATTTGCAAGTATGAAATTATGAAAGATTTATAAGTAAATAACCGATTATATCACTTCGATTTACAGGAGATGCAAAATAAAGAAGAAGGAGGACATATGGCTGAGAAGAAGTTGAAAGAAGCTATTGCGATACTGGAATGTGAAAAACAGTTGGTGGAAGAAAGTCCTAATACGTAGTTAGAGGACCAAACACAGAAATTGAGACAAGCATGCTTCAAGGCTAAATATAATAAGAAATTTAATTATAATAAACTTAAGGAGATCATAAAATCTCAAGACTCATTTCGCAGTAATTTTACGGCTAATTCTGCTGCTAGTCTCGATGCTGGCTCAAAGGGGAAAGAAAAGGAGGAGGATGTCGAAAAAGAGGAGCTGAAGTCCATAATTACTGATTGTTTGTCTTCCTCTAATGTAAATATTGAAAAAGAACAATTACAAACCTTCATCTTACATTTGTCAGCTCAATTACAAAAGCAACTATAAGCATGTATCCTCAAGTTCATATGAACACTAGTGATATGAATAAAAGATGTGATGCTTATTATTAATGGAAATATCTTTTTTCCCTTATTATCTTTTCTGCTCCACTTCAGGTGGCAGTATTTCTCTGTGATAAGGGAAATATCGAGTGTGTCCATGACCATAACTACGGCCACTGCCACAACTACGACTATAACGATGGCTTCTGCTGGAGCCAACAACATTCACTTCTGGGAGTGCTGTTGAGCCAGTTCATCTGGCTTCATGATTTCTCAATAATAACTCATGTTAAAGCTGTCAATTTTGGATACGCTTTTTTTCCGTAAAATTTTTAACTAAGATGTAGTTTTATACATCACGGAGTTCATGGTTTTACAATCTTGCAACTTCAGGTGCAACCATTCATACCGTGCAGTGGGTAGTACGACCATCTTCAGGTAGTCAAATCTTTCTTTTTATCCACATGACATATGGATCTCCTTTTTTTAGCATTTAGATGCATTTCTGTATGACATATAAATTTTTTTTCAGAAATATCAAGGGTTACAAATTCGAATTTAGCGAGATCAATAAATGCGTACCCTGTCTTCTGGCTTTAATAACGGCAGAGACTCGTGCTGATAACGTGTTATAAAATTAGGGTAGTGTTAGAATAAAATCTACACACTACACACTAAGAAAATTCTAACTATTCTTTGTACAAGAATTTCTCTTCAAACTTCTCTCTTTCTTTCTGTCACAATTCTTTCTCTAATCTTTCTTTCACTAATCTTTCTTTCACAAAATGATGATGTATTACAAGCTTAGAGAATAACTCTATTTATAGAGCTCTAATTAGTGGAATACATCATGGCATACATCATCTTCAACTAATCTCAGTTAATGGTGTCTCCACTAAATGGTGGAAATCCATAAAAATCTTCTAATAATTCACATAAATCAATAATTAGTGGAGCATCTACTAATTAATGGAGATTCCAATAATTTATAACATGAATCTTATTGTTATTTGTTTATTTAATTAGTACAGATAAGTAGTAATTCATTTGTAATTATTTTTTAAAAAAAATATGTTAAATTAAAATAAAATTTGAATATGTATTTTCACTCAATACGTGAAAACATAAATAAATTATCAAGGACGGCAAAATATTTATTCTTTACCAAACAGCCATGAGACACCCATGCCTTCGTAATGTGACTGTCACGTTCGGACACGTTCTTTTTTTCTTTTTTTTTTTTGGCGAAATACATTCGGACATGTTCATATGCTGCGCTCCTGGAAAAACAACCCAGACAAACCAGATGTCGGCAGGCAAGTGGTCCAACCAGTGGTTCAATGCCTCTCATTCGCATTGACTACATGTGGAGCATTTGTTGCAATTCACACAATTATAAGCACCGCTCTTCCTATCCTGAATCTTGAGGGTCGTAACTGTAGAGGGCGGCCACTCATTGCCAATCAGTGAGGTTGTTCCTACCGTTATTCCCATGTTCCTTAACAGTACCCGAAGATGCAGGGAGGGTTATTGAGAAACTTCACATGGATTTTCACCCTTTATTATTATTATTATTATTATTATTATTATTCAAATGGATATTCACATGAACAGGGGAGTAAGGATAGAATCAAAATATTAAATTTATAGGACAAAGTTAAAAGGAAAAAACCAAAAAGGTAAGGATAATATCATAAATTTTAAATTTTTTTTATAGTTTCGAGTGTAGTGTTTTTGCCTCTTAAAGAACAGACAAGTAAGGATGGAGACAGGGACACAAGTGTTATTTATCCTTTCAAATTTTAAAAAGAATTTATATTTATTTTAGTAAAATTAAAAATTTTAACTTTTTATTTTTTAAAAAATATTATAAATTATAATAGTATCCTTTAACATATTCTTTTCTATAATTACCCTCTAACTTTAAGTTTTTAATTTTGTCCCAAATCTTGTGACAAACAAATGGAATGCAAGATTAACATTTTATGACTAGGCAAAAGTTTGAAACGGAAGCTCGGGAAACAGGCCCAGAATACGCCGTGAAAGAATAAGGGAGGGATGGCGGAAATAAGTAAAAAGGCCGGACTGCATCCGGAGACAAATGTCTTAATTTCCCATAAAATACAGAGTAAACCAAGCTCCCATTTAATATGATAGCGAAATCTAACTCAATAATAAGAACTTCATTCATACTTGCTTCCATGACTTCCTTGTATTTAGGTCCCCTCGAATCCGTCCTTAAGTTGGAGTGAAACGTGAAAAAACCCATAAGTGCAACTGAATATTATCAACCTGCTGGACTATGACATATTGACATTTATAGTTGCCTCAAAACAGTCACATGTTATCTTCCCTCTTTTAGTTCTGCATTTTTACATTTTCTTGCATTTCTATATTGATAAATCTGCTAACCTCAGTTAAAGCTAGTAACAATTGATAACTACTCTTTCTTTCTATTTTCTGGGTGAAAGAAGTTTCAGTCAAAGTGAATAGCAGATACAAAAGAACAAATTTACATTATCCTTTGCGGAGAAGCTAGAAGTCTCCGGATAGGACCTTTCTAGAGACGAAATTAGAAACATAAAGTTGGAGAGTATACTATATAACAAAATATATTAAAAATTAATATTATAATTTTTTTATAAAAAAATTTGGAGGGCAAAAAATAATTTTTTCAGGAACTTTTTTGAAAAAATGAATCGTATCTAGATAAATATCAAGTTTTAAAAAATGTTTAGGGAGGTGCTGTCACGGGTTGTTTTCCGACAGACTGACTAATCATGATGCTTGTAATTTGGCTAAGCCAGAGTCAACGACGCTGGCTTTTTCTGAACTCATTCAGATACTTGCAAATGAGTTTGAGTGGTTTCGCAGCAGAACACAATGAAAACATTAGAAAATGGCATTGAACAATGTGAAAGCGACAAAAAACGGTACTTAAACGGAACTTAACCAACACCCGATAGTATAAAAGTAGCCATTTCATTAAATTAAAAGTGAGTATAAAGTATTTACAATAAGTATTGGTGGGGGAACACTAATGTTTATAACTGACTTCGTTTGCTTCTACCCTATCTCGTTTTTTTTCACTCCCTATAATAGGTGTGGTAAACTTTTCCCTAATTATAGCAGTGGATACCATTTTTTCGAAGAGATGGAAAAATTTTGCCAATTTTCTCTAGACCCAAGTACAAAGAATCTAATTATAAAAATTTACATGCATGGCATTCAAGGCTTTAAGAAAATTACAAAAATATAACAAAAGCCTAGCTACTTATTTACACAAAAAACAAAGGGGCCGACAGTGCTGGTCACTAGCTGGCTGTCGGCTCCTCACCAGCTAGTCACTAGACACAACACCGGTTGGTCACTGGGAACACGGTACGACTACGACGCTGGGCTTGGTTCGAGCGCGCGACACAGGCACGGCACGTTGGGTGACGCATGGCTTTGGCACCTTCGGTTCGTTTCGAGCAACTCGGCTGAGCGTCGTGCACGATAGGTTGGCTTGGTCTTGAGTCGTTCCGTGTTATCTTTCACTCTCCATTTTGGACTTTCAGTTAGGGACGCTTGAGTGTCCTTAAACTTGTCTAAAACATCCTTGGCAAGGTCACAAAAGTTTCTATGCATACTCGGCCTACTGTAGGAGGTGGCCAAGTACACTTAAGAACGTTCGATCCCTTCGATTTCCTAAACAAGTTTGAAGACATAGAACGTTCCGTTGGCACTTTGGGCAATGAAGTTGGGCGTGGGCAAGGTCTTGCCCATGCGAGTGGATCGTTACAGGTCGGTATGTGACATCCTCTTCCACTTGATTTGGCAACGTTCTCGGTGACACCTTCTCCTTGAAGCCCTTGGAGTTTCCTATACTACTGCGGTATTTCACCTAACATTGTTGGCCTTGCCACATTGGAAATGAGTGTCCCTTCGGGTGACTGGGTTTGGTAGCAAGGTCCACAACCCTGGACTTGCCTTTCTCCATTGAAGCTCAGTGCATGTTATTCCCACATTCTCCCTCCAACATGTACATTGTCGACAGCTTGTACCCTCTATTGGATTTTTTCTCAGAGTTCCTAGCAAGAATGACATACAAAATTTTTCCCATCATCACTAATGAATTCGTGTACGGAATCACAACAATGTTGAGGTCCTTCAAAAGTTCCATACTTAAGATGAGCCTAAAGTCATCCATCTTCACCACGGTGAATGTAGTCTTCCCTCAACCTGTCCCAACTTGACCTTTGCTGAACGAACGACTCCCATAATCAGCTTGGCTTCCGTGTTCACAGACTTAACTGAGCTTGTACCATTTTCTAATACCAGGCCTAACTGTCAGACTTCTCGACTCACCAAGTAAATATGAGATGCTCTCGTGTTCACCAATGCTCTCATAGGCTTACCGTTCACTTAGATATCTACCATCATCAGTCTCTCTGGTACTGTGCTTCTCTTCAGAACTGTTTGATGCTTTGCTGTAAAGATCCAAGCACTTTCTTGGCCTTTCTCTTTTTTTTTCCCCCTTAGGCACATCCTTCGCTGGGGTGTCGATTGGCAAGCAATTGCCCTAATGTAGCCATCCTTTTCATTGTTTTCAGTCCCACATGGTCCAATATCTCGAGTGTTAGCTCTCATAGCCTTCACCATCGTTGCTAGGGTACCAGGTTCAGAGAGTGCATTCAGTAACTATTTTGTAATATCCCACCTAAGACAATCCCGAATGAGGTGTGGTCTGTTGTACAAAAAGCACCCATATACTATTCACTATTGTTCACATCCTCTTTTCGGTTCCTATTTCGTCCCTCTCTCGTGGTAGATGACCCTTCTCCCTCACTTGAGCTTGGTCTAGGCTGAAAAGTTTGCTTGAAAAGTCTTTCACTCCCTCCATTTCCTCTTTAGGTTTGGTCGGATTCTCCCCTCCTAGGAATCTCCTTCCGTTCCCTTACAGGTCCGATTGGAAGTCTTCCAAACTCTCTGCAACTGCAATAGTCTATGCCAAGTCTTGTAGTTGCTGTCTATTCAATTTGTATCTGGCCCACCACTTCCCTCTATGAAACTGAATAGCTTGTCCATTTTCGACATGTTCTCGATCTGAAGGAGGCATGTGGTGAAGGAGTTTACATATTATCACACCATTCCCGTATGCCGCAGCTCCCTGAACTTCCATCTAGCGGCATACTCAGCATTCAATGGGAAGAACTACTTCTTCATAGTAGCCTTCATCTCTTCCCAAGTCTCAATGGTCAACCGTCTCACTTTCATCTCAACAACCTGCACTCTCCACCATAACGTAGTATTGTCTTCCAAGTATGTGGAGTGATGTCTACCTTCAGGCTCTTCTCGGCTATCCTAACCGCTTTGAAGTCTGGTTTGAGGTTGAAGAAAAAGTTCTTCGTCTCCTTGGTATCTCTTGCTCCCTTGAAACTTTTTGGCTCTCTAACCTTCAACTTTGGAGATCGTGCAGTTTTACTTGTCCCTCAATACTGACTTGTCCTATAGCCAATTTGAGCATCCGCAGATCCGTCCGAATCTCTTCCAGCATACCTCGCCCCTTCTCTATGGTACGGGCACTAGCTGCTACGGATGTACGTACCTTCTGTAGTGTAGTATTATACTGGTCATGCCTGACTTCATGAAACCTTATCATGGCAACCGTCTCCCTTAGTGTGATATCCGCTTCGTTGGCATGGCCACTAAAACGCATGACGTCCGACTCTATGAAGTCTACACATTTTACCAATGACCTAGTGTCCATCTCGATCTCTCTCAGGCAGATGGCACTGATTTTGTTCACGGCGGCATCCAACGCCTCCAGTTGATTCCTTATTGTACCTTTGCCTGACAATGGTCTAACCATCGCCATTGTAGGCTCATTGGGTTCAGTCTCAATCACAAGATCACTCAAACTTGCCTCGCTTACCATAGTCTGTATAACACAGTCACAATCCGAATCCACCCATATGGTCACTACCACGTCTCAACTAAGGTCCTTCCACATTGGCCAAGATAGCTAGGGTCCAGGCCTTCGATATCTTCCTCCCACTGTGCTAGTCTTTGGCTAGTTAATTCGTGGTGATTCAATTACTCACAGAGTGCTCCTCTAGCTCGTACACTGAAATTGTTCACCGTTTGTTCAAAAAGCGACTCCTCGAGTCTCAATAGCCAACAACCGGTCTGCCAAAACTAACTCCCAGTGGTTTGAGAAATATTTACAATGCACTATCACCAACTCCTGATGGTGGTGGTAGTACGTTCACTGATCTCTGATACCGATTCCCATTCATTGTAGTAGCACGGCTACAATCTCTGATACCAACTATCACGGGTCGTTTTCCGACAAACAGACTAACCGTGATGCCTGCAACTTGGCTAGGCCTGAGCCAACGTTATACCGACCTCTTCTAAAATTGTTCGGACATAAGAAAACGGAGGGGCCGACTGTTCTAGTCATCGGCTGGTTGCTTATCATGGGACTGGGCACTGGCTGGTCACTGGGCACACAACAAAGGCATGGCACGCAAGGCTAGCACACGGCTCTAGCACCTTCGGTTGGTCTCGAGCACTTCGGCTTGGTATCTAGCGTTGGCATCGGGCATGACGGACTGGCTTCGTCTTGGGTCATTCCGTGTCGTCTTTCACTTTTCGTTTTGGACCTTCAGCTAGGGATGCTTAGGTGTCTTTAAACTTATTTAGGACATCTGTGGTAAGGTTATAGGCATTCCTAGGCATACTCGGCCTAATCGTAGGAGGTGGCCAAGTACGCTTAGGAACGTTCGATCCTTTCGATTTCCTAGATAAGTCCGAAGACACACGAATGTTCCGTTGGCACTTTGGACACTAAAGTTGGGCATGGGTAAGGTCTTGCCCACATGAGTGGACCGTCACATGTCGGTCTGTAACAGTGCTCTAGTTCCGCCATTGGACTTTTCCCAGCAGCATATTGACAAGTATCAAGAAACCATGGTAGATGTTTTCCTGGCAGCTCCTATTGATTATATGTAAAATACATTTTATAATTTAAAAATGATAATATCTGGATAAAGTCACGAGTTCCCTTATAATTAATTAAAAATATTTTTTTTTTAAGTTACAAATTTTCAATTAAATTTATATTATTCATATTTATTGATATACTAAAAAAGGAATGAAAACAAAAATATTCAAATTTTTTATGGTTGAATGTTCTTTGCAACGTCCAAGCTTAATTATAAAACTTTTCATCATGAATTTATTCATATTTTTTTTAAAAAAAAAAATAATATATATGTGTGTGTTGCTGTACAAAATGGAAGCCGATAGAATTAGAGATCGACAACTCTTCTAGTGAACATAAATGATCCAATGAGGGGAATAATGTGGGAATCGGATCTTTTTTAAGGTGTGGGTTTCTTGGATTTATTATAGAAATGGTCCAAGAAGGTTAGTAAATTGCACACTGAGCTAAATAAACTCAAAAAGGGATGTGTATTGAAGTAAAGAAGATAAACTTTGCAGATAATTAGACGTTTAAACGAAAGGATATAGAATTGGAAATAACGAGAATCCTAAACTAAACAAAGCATTAAAGAAAACACGTAAATCTTGAAAGAAAATTTGAACTTTTGAGTGATGTTGCTGTCTCCCTCAGCTAAAACGCTCTTCCTGTTTTATACACGCTGTCTTAATAAAATTCACTGTCCGATCGTGAAGCAACATTCGGTTAGCGATTTAGGCCGCAGCAATTGTGGATCGTGATCAATTGTTTACGCCGAGACGTAGAAAAACACATCTAACGATTCAATGATTTTTTGGTTCTGATGTTGATTGGGGGTATCGGCTGCAAAGTAATTGATATCTTTATCGGCTCAAAGAAACCTTCTTATCGACATCAACTTTATATTACCGTTGCATCGATTTAACAAAAACTGACATAAACAATATGAAATAAAATCCAATTTTTAAGCGAGTTGAGCTTTGTCTGCCCATTTACAATGAACCAAAATTGATTATCGGTACAAGCACCTACAGCTTGTATTGGATCTATTATTGTTTAGTAGGAGTCTTTATTCTCCATCCTCAGTTTTCTACTTCTTTACTTTTGCTTACATAGCCAGTTATCCTCATCCATAAGCAATCAACAGGACAAGGAAGCCACCAAATGATACGGTGGTTAACCAAATTTATCCGATTATAACCAATTCTATGACAATCATTTTTGTTTTGTCCACACTTATACTATAAACGTTTATCTTAGACAATAATAAGGTCAGATACTCAAGAATTCAAAGGCAAGTCATAAGAAATATTATAATAGACAATAATATTATAAATTTTAAAGAATATAGAGACGAGTATTTGTACATAAATTTTTATAAAAATTTTTAATATTCTTAAAAAAAAATTAATATTGTCCCATTCCTATCTCCGTCTTTGATTATAGGTCTCTATTCTCTTGGCTGAATGAAAATTAACTTTTTGATACCTTAAGAGGATAGAGAATTGAATTAAATTCAACACTAAAAAATCACTTCTAATTAAATAAGTTATAACATTGTTACTATAAAATAAAATCAACTGCGTTATTATTATGAGTACGAACGTGTTAATTTATAGATTTAGAGCTATGTTCCAAGAAGAACCACCACAATTGCAAAATCAGAATATAATTAGTATAGTGTGAGTTGATATTAATCTTCATATATTAATATAATACAGGCAATTGTTGATGGCTGCTTTTGGAGGAAGCTTAATAATGGTTGACATTGAAAAAATGATGCTTCCTTTTGGCTGGATCAACAAGAGTGTAACTGCTAGGAGGACCTTTGCCTATTAGTTGTTACCTGCCAATATTAGATATAGGCATTATGTAAAAACCCCAAAATAGAAGTCAGAAATTTCAAGCAAATCAAAGCCAATTTGATGACCACACGAGCGCCAGTTATACTTTTGGAGAATTTGCACCATCATGAAATTGAAGTTTTTTTTTTTTTTTTAATTGTCTTGACCAACCACATAAATTAGTCTTTTGCAAATTTACAAATTTGTCACTTTTACGAGCTTTTATCAGTCTCGAATATATATTTTTTTTTCATTTTTATTTCATCTCTTTACGTGAGTGTGATTATCAATTATATAAACTAGGTTGGTGTCCGTGCATTGCACGGAATAATTTCAGTAATTTTCTCAATTTTCTTACATTAAAAAATAATTCAGATAAGAAAATAACTCTAATATTTAAAAAAATAAAAAATCTAGATAATTCTAATTTAAAAAAAAAATTCAATTCAAATAACCATGATATTTAAAAAAAAAAACTTCAAAATTTTGGAGGGATGAAGTGTATAAATATAGAATAATACTTTTGGAGTTTCCAAAAAGATGAAAAATGAGAAATTAAAAATAACAAAATTTTAAGAGATTAAAAAAAAAACTGGCATAATGATTAGTTCTATCTATTTGAATTGAATTCAAATAGCCCTAATATTAAAAAAAAACTTCAAATTTCTTCACCAGAAAAAAAAAAATTTCTTTTATATTCAATAATTCTAAATATCCACACAGAACCATACCACTTGTCTCATCAGGGAAGCTTTTGTAGATACTTTTATATATGTATGTATAAATTTTGTTATAATTCTTTATTTTACTAATAAAAAATAGAATATGCTATTGGCATATTTTAAACCAACCCCAGGAAGAAAGTGGATTTTAATGTAATGTATTCAGCATTAAATTGATCTGCCAGAGGAATAATTGAATTTGATTATGCAAATCAATTATTGGTTTGTTTACAATGCCCAAAAGCTGCCCTCTTATCAACAGAAAGTAGGGCATAAAAATCATTCCTATGGTTACTAGTCCCACAAATCTCTCCTTTAAATTAGGCAGCAACTCATGGGCATTTGGACATCTTTTCTTCTTTTATAAGATAAGTTGTCAAAACCTATCCTTTAACCACACTCTACTATCTAAATGGAGTGAAAATACAGACAAATGTATCATCACCTTTGCAATCCCACAAGTAAAAAGATCTCAAGGTTTTCCTCTATTACCTAATACCTAATGTACATTAATTTTATGTTTATCCTTCCAGAATCAAGTTGAACTATATAAATTACAAGTCTCGATCATTGAGCATTAACGTAATGATACCTATATATTATTAGCATGAAAAAAAAAAGCTTAAAATTAAGCTAGTTAGTATAGTTAAAGGTCAAGCCAACCAGATCATGAACACCCCAACCTCCGCGTGAATACATATTACATTCAACCACTAAGCATCTAAACACACACACACACACACACACACACACACATATATATATATATATATATATATAAATATATATATGTATATGTATATATATGCATATATAGAAAGCTACATATCAATTCTTTCACTTCATTTTCAATTTACAAACTGGAGTTGAAGTCGTTGTCGCAGTTATATGCCACTGCAAAGAAGATAACCAAAAATCTGACCGGCCATCCGATCAATCAGTTAGTACCAGAGTAGCAACAATGGCAGAACTTGAGAATCCTGTGGTGATGCCGAAGGTCATAACCTTTCTCTCGGGTCTTCTCCAAAGAGTGGCCGAGACTAATGATTTCAACGCAAGATTCCGGCCTCACAAAGTCTCAGTCTTTCATGGCCTAACCAGGCCTACCATTTCCATTCAGAACTATCTCGAGAGGATTTTCAAGTATGCAAATTGCAGCCCTTGTTGTTTCGTCGTGGCTTACATTTACCTCGATCGGTTTGCTCAGAAACAGCCATTGTTGCCAATCAGTTCTTTCAATGTGCATCGGTTGCTCATCACCAGCGTTCTGCTGTCTGCAAAGTTCATGGATGATATGTGAGTTTTCTTGATCCAATATTTGTCCATTTATAGCTTTCGTTTCTGCAAAATCTTGTTAGCTCCTCCTCTGAACTGTGAACTTTTGAATTTTCTTTTCTTTTCCTCATCGAATTAAATCACTGTCAACAGAAGGAAGCATGTGAAATCATTCTTGTTTCAGACAAATCCACCTAAGATGAGGTGTTCTTTGTCCATTTTGTTTGAATTATAATTTTTTGGTGATTTCTATAAATATAAATGAAATTTGAGTACTCAGATGTTGTCACGTTGAATATGCCAATTTTCTTTTTTAGTACTATTTCTTAATTCATCAAATATTCTCTACCTCTTAATTGTTTAGTACAGGGACGTGATCATCAATGCCAGCTAAGTGAGGCGATCTGAGTGTTGTCCTTTTGTTTTTTTTTTCCCCCTCCCTTTTGGTGAGGTTTAAATAATGAGTGAAACCTCCGTTTTTATTCCAAAATATGCCATATATACTTCAATAATCATTAAGGTTTAGTAAACACACATTTGTATGTTTTGTGAGATTGATAGTTTCGGCTAAAACCCTGCAATATGCAGTATGGATACTAACTAGTTGCATACCCTGGGGGTTGACCTCTGCTCACCCAAAATTTTACCTTGCAAAGATGAATTTAACGTTGTCTTATCTCAAAGGAGTTTCCGTGAGATATAAGAAAGGAAAAAGGATATAACTTATGTTTATATAATTAGAGCGTTATGACTGTATCAGTCCGACCGCTTTTAAATAATGCATTCTAAAAGCTACATTAAGCATTATTAGTAATCTAAATTAGGAATGATGTCTTGGTCATCTCATTTTCATTGAGGATTGATAATTCACAATACCCTTAATTTAGATTAGAATGTAAAGAAAATTTGAAAACCTTAATTACATATTGTTGGATTTTATAGTTTGAGATGGTGGAATCATTTTCCATGATTGTGTACTCTTCCACAAACTCATGATTTTATCTGTGTCTCTCTGAATATCAGTTTCTACAATAATGCTTTCTATGCCAAAGTTGGAGGGATCAGCACTCTGGAGATGAACCTCCTCGAAGTAGACTTCTTATTTGGAGTGGGGTTTGAGTTATACGTGACGCCCACTACATTTTACACTTACTTTTCCCAAATTCAAAGAGAGATGTTGTTGGGATCTCCTCCTCTCTACTTAGAGCCCTCTGCAGCAGCAAATCTCCATCGTTGCATCAATGAAGATGAATCTACTCATCAACATCAATTAGCCGTCTGATTTGTATGTTCCTTAGAGAAAACATCACAAACCATATATAGTTTCATCCTCGCGTTGATATGAGTGGAGAACTCTGAGGAGATTAGTAGCATAACTCATGTAATTTCTGACATCTTATGGGCACGGCGTTTTCCATTTTTATTTTCGAATGTATATAAATATAGATTGAAATCAAAACTTCGGTTTTGGAAATGAGAATATGTTTGAATTTTTAAAAAATAAAAATATATGTGACGTCAAGGATAGTATTGTTTTATAAATGAATAATATGTTTTTTTAAAAATGTTTTGAGAATGACAAATAATTTGGATGAAATCTGTTACCAAACCAACATATCCTTGGTTTTGAGAACCAATAATCCAAATGTGTCCTAAGTTTTGTCTTCGTCTGTTTTGCTTTCTCATATTAGAGGGAGGAAGGAGAACAATTTGAATGCTGGTCATCCGGCAGTCATCATTATTGGATTGTCAATAAATGTAAATATACAGCAGTTTTTTTTTTTATTTTAATTATACTCTTATTTTTTCAAAACTCTCAATTTTATTTTTTAGATATTACCTTTCTTTTTTCAATTATACCTTTATTTTACGAAATTATTAATTTTATTTTTTAAACATCATAATATTCTTGATATTACCCTTCAACATTTATAATAAAAGGGTGACATTCATCATATCTTTCACATTTGAATGGTACAATCAAAACTATTTTGAAGATAAACTTGATAATGTTTTTTAAAAAGAGTAGCACAACAACAACAATAATAATAATAATAATAATTGAATGGTAAAATCAAAATGGAAATTTTCATTAAGGAAAAAAAAAAAAAAAGAGACGTGATTGCAAAATTTACATCTTTTAGAGGACAAATTTTCAAAAACCCTTTAAATAGTAGTATTTGGTTTAACATAAGTCCATTTAATGTTGGCAATGTTCAGGAATTTAATGTTTGGCTTGAAGATCAGAATCAAATCTTGGTAGTGTATCAAAATCTAATATTCGAGCCGCTCAAATTTTATTTTAACTCACTGAATTACCGCGTCACGATAATGTCATCAAATATTCAATTCAAGATGTCTCAGTAAATGGACAAAAGCTTCCTGGGGAGGTGTCACAAGGTTGAATCCATTATCTAAGATCAAAATGCTTGTGTTGTTAGCAACTTGATCTTGGCCAAATCAAGCTACTTAACCTCATCACACACCTGTACAACAACAAAGTGCACCAAGTATAGAAGTAAAGAAGAAAGAACACAAAGCAATTACGGTCCCGCCCAACCTTGAACTTTTATTAATGAAGAATAAGGATTTCAAGAGATAATGCCAAATTTTTATAGTATAAGCACTCATACAGCCTACACTAGATTTGTTCCTAAAGCCTATCTAGTCTCTCGTGTGTTTTTTTTATACAAGAGCTCTCTACAACAATAAATGAGATGATGTAATTATAAAGGAATGTCTAGCCTATTTATAGAGCTTACTTGAAGTAGTCCTCAAGCCATCAAAAAACTGACTTCAAATTAAATTCAGCTACGTGGGGCTTATCACTAAATCTTCAAAATATCTCCACCATTAGATCAACCCACCTCATTCCTATTTCCCTCGAGATAAGGCTTTGGACTTAGTCTTGGATAAGACTTCATCTCCTACTTGGACTCTGTCTCCTCCTCAAGGCCAAGCCCGTGAAGTAAGCCCAGCAGCCACAAACCAATCTGCAGGTTCGTACCACAGTTCGGGCCTATGCGTGCATTATGTTTATCTGGTCTGGGCGTGAACCAAGCCCATCAGCCACAAACCAGTCCACAGGTCCATATCACAGCTCGGGCCTATGTGCGCATCATGTCTATCTGGCCCCTGCATTCATAGCCAAGTCTTCCCGTCTTATCTTGGTTCAATATTTTGTTATGTTTGAGAACCTTGCCTAAGCCTTAGACTGGGTCCTTGTTCAATAGTCTGTCTCGCATCCAAACCCTTCACAGTTCCATCATCTCGTCTTGGCACTAACTACAATAAAGCCTTCTTGTCTTTCAGGTCTGCTTGCCGGCTAGCATAGTTTAGCTTGTGAGTGGTCCAAGCACCATCTTGCATACCTCTAGGTCAAACTCAAGGGTCTGACATACCTCCCCCACTTGTAGAGGCTGACACCCTCGTTGACGTTGAAGGTTGTTGGGCCTTCCAATACTCAGCAATCTCCTTCTCAAATTGCCACAAGTTCATATCCCATTCCCAAGTGGCATCAACAACACTCTCACCATTCCAATAGACTAAGTACTCTATCCAACTGTTCTTTTTACTTTGTCCTTTGGTTAACTGAGTAAGCACCTTCTCCACCTACTTGTCATAGTGAGCTCAGATGACTGGTGGAAATCAGACCGTCTGGTCCCTATCCTCTGAGTGGAACTTCTTTAAGAAGCTCACATGGAAGGTAGGATGGATTTTTAGTCTATCCGGTAGCTTTAGCCTGTAAGCTACTCTTCCAACCTTCTTGACGATCTCAAAGGAACCATCGCACTTAGGAACCAGTACCCTATGTACATCATTGCTACTGATTTTCTTCCTAATTTGAGGAGTCAGTTTCAGCATCACCTGATCCCCTACTTGGAACTCTACGTCCCTCTTATTCTAGTCTGCATACTTCTTCATTCATTGTTGGGCCAATGTCAATCTGTCACGAGCCTCATCCACTAGCTCTTGCTTAGCTCGAGCAAACCTGTAAGCAGCAGGACATTTATCCTCACTTTGTTACAAAGGAACCTTATGGAGCATCACCAGTTGTTGACCCTTTACCAACTCAAACGGGGTCATGCTAGTTGATGAAGACTTGTTCAGATTATAGCTCAACTGTGCAACATCAAACAAATCCACCTAATTTTTCTGGCCAGCAGTGACATAGTGCCTCAAATAATACTCTAGCAAATCATCGATCCTCTCAGTTTGTCCATCAATTTGAGGATGGTTTGCCGTGAAGAACTTCAATTTAGACCCCAACATCCCAAATAAAGCCATCTAGAATCTCCCGTGAATCTCGTATTACGGTTACTGATGATATCCTTTGGAATCCCAAAGTACTTTACCACGTGCTTATAAAATAGTCTAGTAGCTTCCTTTCTGAACATTCCTTAGAAACAGGGGCAAAGACCGCATAATTTGATAAACGATCTACAACCACAAAGATTGAAGCCAAACATTTTACCTTAGGAAGTCCGGAGATGAAATCCATAAAAATCGACTACCACAGATGATCTAGGATTGACAAAGGTTGTAACAATTCAACTTCTATTCTTGCCTCTGACTTATCCAGTTAGCACACCAAACAAGACTTCATATGCCTTGATGTCTTACTTCATTTTAGGCCAGAAAAATCTTCTTGACAACAATATCCGCATCCGTTTCACGCCTAAGTAACCAGCCCACTATGGATAGACCTCAGGAGTTGTTGTTGACAATCCCCCATCGGGACATAGGCTCTACCTCCCTTGGCATAAAGTAAGCTGTCATCTATCCAGTAGTGCCTCACTAGACATTTCTGTACTTGGTCCAACAATTTAACATAGATTGAGTTTGCACAACACAATCTCCTAATACAATTTAGAAAATCGGATTCCATGGTAGTGAGGGCTACTACGGTCTCCCATACTTATTTCCGGCTCAAGAAATCCGCCATAGCATTCTTTCTTTCCAATTTGTGCATCTAGTTAAAATCGAATTCTGCTAGGAACTCTTGCCATCATGCCTGCTTGGGATTCAGTTTCTTCTGGGACTTGAAATAGGTGTTGGCCACATTGTCTGTCACTACCGTGAAATATGCCCCTAGCAAGTAATATCTCTGTGTCATCAAGTAATGCACTATTGCTATTATCTCCTTTTCATGAATCAAGTACCACTGCCAATGCTCATTGAGCTTCTGACTCTCAAATGTCACTGGTTGTTTATCTTACATCAAAACACCACCAATAGCTATGTCTGAGGTGTCAGTATATACGTTAAATGGGAGTTTGAAGTCTGGCAGCTTTAAGATTGGTTCTGAAGCAATGGCGTGCTTCAGGTTCTAGAATGTCTCCTCACACTTGATACTCCAATCCCACTTCCGATCCTTCTTTAACAAGTCCATTAGTGGGGCAGCCATCATGGAATATCTTTCCATAAACCATCTATAATAATTAGCTATACCTAGAAATGACTACAACTCTGGCACCTTTGTCGAGACTAACTAATTTAAAACAGCTTCCACCTTTTCGAGGTTCATCTTAATCTGAACTTGACTAATCACGTGCCCAAGAAAAGTGATTTCCATTCTCCCGAACTCACATTTCCTCTTCTTCACGTATAGCTCGTGTCCCCTAAGCTCCTGGAACACCTTCCTTAAATGTATCACATGGTCCTCTAAGATTTTGCTATATACAACGATATCGTCTAGGTACACCACCACAAACTCATCCAAGAAGTTGTAAAGAATATCATTAATCAAATTACAGAAACTGGCAGAGGCATTGATTAGACGAAATAGAATGGCCAAGAATTTATACGAGTTATACCTTGTTACCACTATAGTTTTGTCCTCATATCCCTTGACAGTCTGCAATTGCCAGTAGCCCAACCAAAGATCAATCTTCGTAAAGTACCTCATTGTCACCAATCGATCAAATGAGTTTGTAGTATTAGGAATCGGGTACTTGTTCTTCACTATCAATTTGTTCAATGCCCGTAATCTACATAAAACTGAATGAACCATCTGGCTTCTTCTGGAATAGTATTGGGGCACCATATGGGGATTTCGATGGAACCTTCCAACCTACCTCAAACAACTCCTCAAGCTACTTCCTTAACTTCTCAAGCTCCGTACATGACATGTGATAGGGGGCTTGTGTTGGAAGAACAGCACCCGAGACCAACTCTATCTTATAGTCTATTACACATCTAGGGGGCAATTGCTTGGGCAGCTCTTTAGGCATCATATCCGCAAAGTCATCAAACACATTTGCTACCTTATCCGAGACCTCCTAGTAAACATCCTCCTTTATCTCCACCAATGCAGTCAGGTAAGTTAACTCACCATGCCTCAGTTCGAACTTAATCTGTAGGGAGGACCATTTGGAGCTCCTATTTCCCCTTGTCCAAATAGGTACCTTGAACAAAGGAGAGGGCTGAGTCATCCATGATCATCACTCCCCCAACATATGGTATGACTGCTGGATTCACTGCCACTAGAAACTCATTCCCAAGGATAAGATCAAAGTCATCTAAAGAAACAGCCATAAGATTGCTATTGCACTGCTAAGTCCCAACTTGCAAGTTTACACTTAGTCAGCCCTTGTATTGGATTGGCTTCCGAGTTCACTACCTTCATTTGGCTCGAATGCTCCACAACATTGAGCCCTAACCATCTTGCCTCACGATTCACCACAAAATTGTGAGTTAATCCTAAGTCCATCATAGCCAGTATTTCATTCCTATTGACTTGGGCCTTCACATACATCAACCTACGAGATGGAGCCTTCTCCACAGACATGGCATTCAATAACTGCAATGGATTGACATGCGGTGTTGTCAATCCTTGGTCCTCCTAGACTTGGACCACACCGAGTTTTCTACAATTCTTGTTCTTCTTGGGGCAGTGTGCTATATAATAAGGACCTCCACACATATAGCAGCCGTCTTTCGAGGCCTCTCTGGATTTAGGACCACCGTCCTTATTCTTCTTGATGTCCTTACCTTGGAGAGCCTTCACTTTCCTCTTGGCATTATCCTTCTGTTTCTTAATATCAACTTTCTTACCTTGATTGGGACTAGCCATCACTTTGTAGTCCACCAGACGATTCGCAGCTGCCATAGCCTGTGTTAAGTTTTGGACTCCTTATCGTCTCAATTCTATCTAAGCCTAGGCTTGTAATCCCGTCATGATATTGAAGAGCTAGTCTTCTTTAGACATCCCCCTTACATCCAACATCAACAAACTGAACTCCTTTACATACTCTGCACCGAACTAGTGTGCTTGAGGCTCCTCAGGACATCTCTTTGAAGGAATTGACAGTAAACAGAGAGCATGCTTACGGAATAAAAATGGAGACAAGAAAATAAAAATAGAGCATGGCAGCAACATGGAGGGATTAAAACCATACCTCTTGATGCCCTAAACCTTGAAGATTGAAGTAGGATGGATTGAAGCACAAGAACAGCCTCCTTCTTCCCCGTGGGTTGAAGCTTCTGGTACCGGTAGTTCTTCTCCGGTGCAGTGAATGCCAGGCTTTTCAATTCTCAGAATATTCCACAGCCTAACCTCTAATCGGTGAACACATAATGGGTTAAGAAGAGGATCAATTTTTTTCACCATCTCTCGGTTGGTTTTCAAGGCTTGGTATCTTATATTATGCAAACAAAACCAAAAGCCAGTAAACAGAAAACCAAGAGACACAACCGTGAGAGAGAGATTTTATTTTTATTATTTTATTTTATTTTATTTTATTTTTCCACACAGAAAGTCAAGAGTTATGAAATAAAAAATAATTATTTTGATAAAAATAATATTCCTAGGATTTAATATTTCAAACACCTGAATATTATTAACAAAATAAATGTTGGCTTCTCCCTAAACTCTTCTGAACTCTGTCCGAAAAAATCCTATGGTCCAGGCTATTGGGCCAAAATAATATTTATTATTTTTCTTGAACCCAAAAAATCCAAAATAATAAATATTAATTATTTTTATTGAGATTAAATAAATAACCCAATAAATAATTAATGAGCCCAAATGAATCAAAAAATAATTAAACTTTAATTATTTATTTCTTGGAATTAAATAAATAAATAACCCAATAAATAGTTAAGTATTAATTATTTTTCTCTAGTTTAAGTCCTAGTTAATTTTCTAATTATTCAAACTGGACCTCGGTCCTGAATAATTAATTAACCAATTAAACTAGATAATAAATTTCTCTCAATTTATTTTATTCCAATCCAATAATAAATTGGACTTCTTGAATAAAATAAAACCCTCTATAACTAAGACCAGTTCTTCAACCCAATAATTAATTAGGACTTATGGGTTATTTCGAGGACCAAAAAGACACATCGCATTGGCTACTAAAATGACCAAAATACCCCTATTATATAAATAGTTGTATTTTACATTTTAAATATTTCTTAATATCACCATAAGAAAATATTGACCCCAAGAATAATGCTGCATTAACAAAGTATCCGACCTACAGGTGAAATGACTAAAATACCCCTCTACACATCGCCGTACATTTAGAGAGGAAGAAGTGTACTAACACCCCTCTAAATGACATCTACCATCCTTAGGCTTCTAGTCCAATGATCCACGATTTCCTAGAGTGTTTCTGTTTTCCAACGCTTTCCAAGGGAGCTACCCTAAAACAAACATCCAAATCATGTTTCCCAAGGCCTTTGATATTTAGATCATTTAGACAACTACAATGGGTGATATAGTGTAGAAACTATCTTGTACAAGTCTGTCTTAACTAACTAATCACGCATACCCAACATGCAAGTATATTTGCCCTACAATAGAACCTCAACTATAGCATATCAAAGTACATGCTTCCAACTTCGTCAGACCACCAACTCATACTCAAGTCGTAGAGTACTAGTCTACGCTGTAGCGGTAGTAGTCTTAGGTTTCTACCATATAGTACTTTTAAGAAACCACTACTACAGGTCATGTTTTACGTATTCGAAATACGCTTATGTCATGAAGTGAGTGGACTACTCACTGGCTAAAGGTAAGACATTCCTCATTTGGAATTCATAATATAATATCCTAAACATGATGAGATTCCCATTCTCATTAATCGGTTAAGAACAAATGTTTATGTGTTAAGTAACCCGTGATCCATACCTTACCGTGAAAGACCTCCATTCACATGGACTACTTACTTAAACACAATGGGTCTTTTCCAAATGAAATTGTGTACAAACAAAAAGTAAATTCACAAACGATTTCTGAAATAAATTCTTTTATTAACATATTCGATATTTATATCAGAAACCTAATCTAAGAGGGCATACATTCCAACACTCTTGCCAACCACAATGTGTTTGTTGGCAAGAACTATTGCTTCAACTTTACTTTGAGCATCTCCTAATCAACGATCTTGGGCAGGTTCTTATCTGTCAAGCGTGTTCTCCACCACAGCTTAGCATTTGCGACCAAGTACATAGAAGCAATGGTCACCTTCTCCTCGTCAGGTATATAAGCAGTTGTGAAGTACTGCTCCATGTCCCATAAGAAGTTCTTGAGCTCCTTGACACAAGGTTGTTCGCCAAATGCCTTCAGTTCTGGCACCTCCAGCTTGGGCTACCCCAGTGTCCTCTTACTAGCTCTATTGGCTAAGATGCACTTGATCAAGGTAAGATCAGCCTTGATGTTCTCAATCTCTAGGCTTGCACTATAACTAGCTCCATCACTTCTTGACTTCAACCGAACTATTCTATACTTCATATCTATAATCCGCTCAAAATAGATATTAATGGTATGGGTTACGTCCTACCCCCGAGCATCTGAACCATCTACCAAAACTAGACTCAGTGTGTCAGCTCACTGAGCCTGGGTTCGCCACTTTTCTAATTTTCGTACCCGAGTGTGGAGTTGATTCCCTCTCTGGACCAACAATGGAGAATCTTCTCCAATATCTTCAAAGCCCATTGCTTGAGATAAGGAAGCTAAGGTGGCTTCAACCTAAGCAAGTCAATCAACCAACTCCGCCATTGATTTTCTCTTCAACACGAACCAAGCTATGATACCACAATTGTCACAAAGTTGAGTTTGTTATCTAAACTCAAAATACTTGTATCGGTAACAACTTGATCCTAGCCAAATTAAGCTACTTAGCCTTATCACACACTTGTACAATAACAAAGTGCACCAAGTATAGAATAGAGAAGAAAGAACACAAAGTAATTAGGGCCTCGCCCAACCTTAAGCTTCTATTAATGACGAATAGGGATTATAAGAGGCAATGCCAAATCTTTATGGATACAATCACTCACACGGTTTGCACTAGACTTCCTCCTAAAACCTGTCTAGTCTCTCGTGTATTTTCTCTATACAAGAGCTCTCTAAAGTAATGAATGAGATGATGTGATTACAAAGGAATGCCTAGACTATTTATAAAGCTTCCTTAAAGTAGTCCTCAAGACATCAAGAAACTAACTCCAACTTGAACTCAACTACATGGGGCTTATATCTAAATCTTCAGAAGATCTCTACTGTCAGATCAACCCACCTCATCCCTATCCCCTCGGGATAAGGCCTTAGACTTAATTTTGGATAAGACTCTATCTCCCACTTAGACTCTGCCTCCTCCTTGAGGGCTAAGCCTATTAGTCATGAACTAATCTGCAGGTCTGCACTACTGCTCGGGCCTATGCACGCATCATTTCTATCTAGCCCGCGCATGCATAGCCAAGTTTGCATATCTTGTCTTGATTCAATATTTTGCTATGTCTGAGAACCTTGCTTAAGCCTTGGCCTTGGTTCTTTCTTAATAGCATGTCTTGCATCCAAGCCCTTCACAACTCCATCATCTCGTCTTGGCACCAGCTACAACAAAGTCTCCATGTCTTTCGGGTCCGCTTGTCAGCTGGCATGATCTGGCTTGTGAGTGGTTCAAGCATCATCTCGTATACCTTTGGGTCAAACTTAAGGGTTTGACAGGAGGGAAAAGGAATTCTCAAGTGAACTTGGCCATGGTCGTGGTTAGGGGTGGCAATGTTGAACACGACACACCAATACGACCCGAAAACAACATGATTATAGTGGGTTAGGGTTGGAGTTTTGTTGATTTGGGTCGAAACAGATAGACCTGTTTAACATTAAACGTGTTTGGGTCATAAACGGATTCAACCGTTTTAACCCGCGAAAGTGAACTTGGCCATGGTCGTGGCTAGGGGTGGCAATGTTGAATATGACACGTCAATACAACTAAAAAACGACACTATTATAATGGGTTAGGGTTGAAGTTTAGCTGGTTTGGGTCGACACAGATCGACTCGTTTAACATTAAACATGTTCGGGTCATAAACGGGTTCAACCCGTTTTAACCCGTGAACCCGTTTATTATTTTTTTATTATTATTTTAGCACAAAGTCCTCTCTATAAGTGACAACTTAGCTCTTCTTTGCAACAATTGACATTCCTAGACCAAGAATAAAAAAAAAGAAAAAGAAATGTCAAGACACATGTAAAGGCAACTACTTGTCAGATTGGCAAGTTTAGTACGTATTCGGGTTAGAGAATTTAGTAATTATTTATTTAATTTCCATGTCGTATCGTGTACTTGTCAGATTGGCAAGTTTAGTACGTATTCGGGTTAGAGAATTTAGTAATTATTTATTTAATTTTCATGTCGTATCGTGTCAACCTATTTATTTTTCGTATCGTGTTCATGTTACAAGATTAGATACGTTTATTAATCGTGTCATGTTCGGATTGGCGTGTCGTATATAATTATCTCAAGTTGACACGACCTACTAATTCGAACACGACACAATTGTCATCCCTAGTCGTGGCTCGCATTTGCCTGTAATAAGCCATGTATTTTGTTTTTTAATTTATTAATTCAATATATAACAAATCTAATATCCCTTCCCTTCCTCACATCTTGGTTTATAGCCATTGCCACGACCACTGTCTCCCAATTTCTATCTTTTAACCCAAACTTCCAAACTAAACTCCACTACCTTTCTCCTCCTTTGAACATATAAAGAAAATTCCATGCCTCATTTGGAAACCGCCCAACAAATTACATACACATCCTTTGCCATTATTCCGAAGAAAATCTCAAAGAGCTTTTGACCAAATTGGGTCAAAAGCTGAAACACGCACCGCGAGAGGGATGGATGAAGAGGATACCTAAGTGCGCAGGGTTCATCGCGATGGCTAATAGCGAGGTCAAACGTGACCTCACTATTGCCAACAGCGAAGTCTGGTGTTGCTGCAGACCATGACTCGGTGCTGTCCGGGCAAGGTTTTTATTTTTAAAAAACCCTTATGCCTCGCAAGCCCCACGCGTGTGTCACATATTACATTTGACTAGAGTTCGACGAGAGATTTCCAATGCCCTTCTGTCCAATAATTTAAACATTTTATATTATGCTTGTCAGTGATTTGCATTTCTTTTTAAAAAAACATTAGGAACCTTTAAAACATTGTACTACCGTTTTATTTGGTACAATTTATAATATATTTCTTTTGTTCATAAATAATTTACTTAATTTTTTAAATTTATTTAAAAATAACTATTTACTTTTTAAACATAGATTATATTTAATTATTTTTTTAATTTTACCCTTAATATAATTTTCTATTAATTAATTAGTATTACGGTTATTCATACTAAAGTTATTTTAACCAATAATAAAATCACATTATCCTATAAAAATAATCAAAAGTATAATTTAATGAGGTACCAGTCGCCAGACACCTTTTTCTTTAATTTTTTTATTTTTTTATTATTAACCGTTATTTTTTTGTTTTGGATTGGTATCCTTTTGTTTTAATTTTTTTAATTTTTTTATTCATTTAAGTAAATTTAAATTTTTGAATAAATTTATATTATTTTTTAAAATAAAAAATTGTATATAATTTTAAATAATTATCTATAAAATAAAATATAAAAATATTATTTATAATTCTCTTAAAAATAATTTTAAATCTAATTATTCATAAATGTATAATTTATATAGTATTTAATCACAATTAATTATCTGTGAAAAATAAAGAAAAATTTAATCTCAATAATAAATAAAAAATTATATAAATTAAAAAAAAATAAGTTATATTTTAATGAATAATAACGATGAAATATTTCGTGAATTACCAAGCGTTTTTTTTTAATTTCAAACATAAAAGTATGAATTATTGAGAAAAAAATTATATATCAAGTAGTCATATTACAATGAAATCATCTAATAAAAAGGTGTCAACTAATCCCACAATGAAATTCTCGACGGTTTCTCGGGAGCTGAACTCGTCTTGAAGGTTGTTCTTGAGATTGTGGTCCGATTTGGTCAAAAGCTCCAACGTTTCTAATTCATGATCAAAAGATAATCTTTTCATAAGATATCAAGCTTATTTAAAATTTCTTTCTTTCAACCTCTTCAATTTTAATATATAAGAAAGAAAAAATTCTTATATGAACATTAGACTCGTGAACCACGTATATTAAAGAATTATATCATATAATTTTTATTAAATAAAATATAATTTTTTAATATATATAATTCAGGTGAATTAAAATTTTCGATAAGAAAGACAAAACATGAATGCATCATTCAAATTTCTCACTTAATTAAAAAATACGTAATATATTGGCTATAATGAAAGGCCAACATAGAGGCAATTGAGTAGATTCAAAATGAGAAAGACAAATATGGGCCCATGCAGAAATTTTCGGTGGATGAAGAAGAGGCCGCGATATCGTTATTGAAATTAAAAAAAAAAAAAAGGTGTCTCGAGGTACAAGGATTTTTTAAAAATAAAAACTTTGCCCGGGCATGATTGGCAGGCAGCGAGACTTCGTTGTTGGCAACAGTGAGGTCGCGCTTAATCTCGCTATTACCCATCGTGATGAATCCTGTGCACCTAGATACCCTCTCTACCCATCCCCGTCGTGGTGCATGTTTCAACTTTTGACCCGATTTGGTCAAAAGCTCCTTCAAATTGGGTGAGATGATGAAGGGGCTGATTGACCAAGTTTTGTGACGTTTTGTGACTAATTCTAATATGTAAGTTTTCAATGATGTTTAGTTTTAGGTTGGATCATTGACCATACAATAATTAAGTTGATCAATTTCACCTTCTGCAAAATCTTCCATCCCATAGAAAATACGGTAGATTGATCTTGAATTGGGAAGGTAAGAGGGAGGGAAAAAGAAAAGATGGGGATTGGAAAGGGTATGGTAGGTTATGCAAAGGTATATTTTTGTTTTGATAATTTAATTAAATATTTAAAATTAATTAATTAAGTATTTAATAACATATAATATTAAATTTATAATTATTTAAATATATTGAATAATAAATTTTTGTTATCACTTAGTCAATTAAAATATATTAAAATCTTATAATAAATTTTAAGTAGAATGAAAATTAATATTAAAGTGTGAAAATTTTTAATATATTAAATATTTATTTTATTATTATAATAAAAATATAATATAAAAATAAATTAATTTTTAAATTCAAACTTCAAATGGTTTCAAAATACAATACAGACTTCAACTTCCTTGAGCCGAGACGTGAACTCTTTTTATTTGATATGAGCTTAGTTGAATATAATAAAAAGTTATTAAATATGTAAGATTTAAGTAGGGTTAAGGAGAGAGAATATGATGTAGTGTGAATATATGACAGCTATCTAGAAATGAAAATTATTTAAATTAAAATTTAATTTTGGATTAGATAGAGTTTGTACCCAAATATAGCAATGGATCATTTTCAAATTGGTCTTTCAAAAATGTAATTGTCTCAATTAATTACCTCAAATATTACTTTACTCAATTTAGTTCTTATAAATATGAAAAGATTGCTTTTCATATTTATAAGAACTAAATTGAGTAAAGTAATATGTGAGAGGCTTAATTAAGACAATTACATATTTTTTATGATCAATTTGAAAATTACCCTAATCCTATCAACTGGTTGGGCATTGGACCAGATTGAGATTAACTAATGGTATAAATAGATAAAAATTCAATAAATTAGATTGAGATGAGTTTTAATAAAAAAAATATTATTAAATATTTAAAATCTAATGAGACATAAAAAGAGAGAATATAATGTGTTATGAGTAGATGATAATTTTTTATAAATAAAAATATACAAAATAAAAATATATTTAAATTAAAATAAAATTTTAATTTGAGATAGGATTGTAAAACTTCAATCCACTTGAGGCCTAATAATTTCTTCACGGATGTTTCTTCTTCCATCTAAAATTATTGGGCCTTCGGATTATTGCCCATTCTCCATGCCTCTGGTTCAGACCCAGCAGGTAGGAATTAGGAAAGCACCTTAAATGCGCCACCTATGGTGCTATATTATAAGACCGAGTAAGCTGGTTCACATCATTCAGTTGCAGTTGCAGAGAGCAAGCAGAGAAAATGGAGCAGACTTTCATCATGATCAAACCTGATGGCGTTCAACGTGGATTGGTACATTAGTCACCCCTTTCCTCATCCCCTCTTTCTCCTATTTGTCTCTGTCCATGAGTATGCATTCTTAAATCCGGATTGTAGTGTTGCCATAACGCTTCGAAATGAGTTTGTTTCCTAAGAAACAGCCATGTCTTTTTTGTTCATTATATGACTCGTCCGATACTGTTCTTTCGTCATTTTGGTTATTACTAATAGGCGTACTTTCTCGGTTTGTTATTGTTTTCATCTTCGTGCGTCTACTGGGGTGGCTTAAATTTTAACCATTAGGTTGGTGAGATCATCGCTCGATTTGAGAAGAAGGGATTCTCTTTGAAAGGTAACAACTTTCGGCTTCTCGATACTTGTTCTTGCTGGGTTGCACAGATTATTGATCACTGTTATATATTTAGCTATTATTTGAGTAACATCTTGTGACGCCGTTATGCATATATTAGGGATGAAGTTGATATCCGTAGACAGATCTTTTGCGGGGCAGCATTATCAGGATTTGTCTGCCAAGCCTTTCTTCAATAAGTTGGTGGACTACATAATCTCTGGGCCTGTTGTTGCTATGGTATGGGAAGGTAAAAATGTGATTGCCACGGGTCGCAAGATCATCGGGATGACTAATCCTTCGGACTCTGCTCCTGGTACTATACGTGGTGATTTCGCAATTGAGATGGGCAGGTATTGTCAAAATTTTAGTACCGTAATCTCATTTATTTCTAATTATACTGAACGATTATAAAGCATTGATACATTTATTTCTCATTGGAGTGTCTGCTAATCATGTCATCCAAATGCAAGAGTTAGATGATGCCAATTCTGGATATTAGAAAGCATGGAGTAGCATGAGATAGATAGAAATTGATGTGTAGAAATTGAGCTGTTTATTGTTCAAAATTTTCTATCTCTTCTATTCCCCTCTGCCGCTAGATCTTATTTATTGATGAATATCATATCCTTCATATACTTGTCAAATCGAATATCGAAGTTTGGGGAATCAAAGCTATGACGAAGTATATTGATATAATACAGTATGGCATTTGTGTGCCTCATTTCAATGTACTATAATCCTTCCACCAATTTGAAATGTGAAGATGAAGCCATATAAATCGAATTTTGAGTTTTATAATCCACTACCATATGCTGTTATTAAGGGTTGCAATTATAACAATAAAATACATCCTGTCTAATGAATACTCCAGGAAATTATTTCATTGAATGGAGCTTGCAAAAGATTGACATGTAAAAGTAGGTGTTCCATTGAAGTTGCTCAAATTCTAATATGATCGCTTTCCCCTCAATCAGCTTTGCCAATTTATGTCATATTAATGCAGTTAATGAACATGTTGTAACCATGACAAGTGATTCAGTATATTAATTTTTGATCCAGGAATATCATTCATGGAAGTGATTCAGTTGAGAGTGCAATGAAAGAAATAGCACTGTGGTTTCCTGATGGCACTGTCAACTGGCAGAGCAGCCTTCATGGATGGATCTATGAATAAAGATTCAGAGTTATAAACTTCAAATAACAGGGTCCCAAGAAGGTGGGGTACTTCAAATCCCAATTAATTGACTCCAGTTCGAAGGATTGATGAGTTTTGCCTTCAATTAGGGTTATCTCCAATCTATTCATTTCTGAGTATAATTTTGTCATCTAATTAATAAACCTTACGCAGTATGCTTAGTCTTTAAGAAATTTTGATGATCGTTCATGTTTTAGCAATGTTAAACGGATGTTTCAACTTCACATCTTGCTGCTTGTGTAGTGTTTTACCAGTTTCAGGCCAAACTCCTCTATTTGGTGGATGTCAGTTTGTTTTAGCCTGCTGGCTATCTAGAATTTTAGGATTAGATGGTGGGGTTTTAGTTTCAAGTGCAGTTAAACAAGTAGAGTTCTTGACAAACTGAAAAGTCACATTGCAGGTAAAATGTTAATCCAAAAGACTAGCTTTCTGGAGACTAGACATGAGTACCCATTTGTCACCCCTTACCCAAGATATCTGAAATTTTATATTCTCAAACACCCAAAATACTTGAAGATAATGTCCAGAAAGTGGCCCATGTGGCTGGTTTGTTATTATCCTAAAGTGCCATTGTTATTGCTGCTATGCCATAGACAACCAAGCACAACCTATGCTTGTCATTCTTGTAATCATTGTACTCATTATATACTTAGCTTCTCAAATGTCAATGGGTTCTAATGATCTTCCAATATGGACATTCTGATGGGCCCCTTCCCCCTATGTATCTGATTTTCTGAACGAAGAGATTCCTTTGTGGACAACAATGTAAAGTGGCGGAGGAGCATTTTAGAATACCTGAAGTCGTGTGCCAAAACGAAAGAAAAATATCTGAAAGCTGTAACTCTCATTTACTGGGGTCAATCTTCCATCTTGAAATATCTTGAAATTTTTAGGACATTTCAGTTATGAAAACAGGGATGAGTCAATCTACCTGTTCTCAAAGTCTTTATGGGAGTAACTTTTTCTTCAGTAAGAGGCCTAAAGCTTCCCATCTTCGTGGAATCAGCTTAAGGTTGCTAGCTCTGATTTAGCACTTCCTTGTAAGCAGACATTGATTGACTCTGTATCCATTTATATTACTGTCTCATATCTCCAACTGAAACATTCAGCCATGATGGGACGGAGTGCAAAATCACTGCTCTAGATTTATATACAAATAAGGGTGCAGGCTTATCGAAGTTGTCTACATAAATTGGATGGAAAATGAGCAGGTCAGCATTGGTTATGCTGGTAAAAGGTTATCCAGACTGGATTAGCAAATTATTTACTAATGATGTATGTGCTGCACTAGTCTTTTCCTTTGACTACTTTTGGGTAGTAGTGCCATTGTTACTGAATACTTTGCCCTTTTAAGTCGGGATTTATAATTCCAAATGTCATTTCTACTACTCATGCATCCATTCACCATTCTCAGAATATATCGGTACTGGAGGCCCAGATTAACTGTTTTTAACGGAACTCTTTGATAAGAATGCTGACAAGAGGGAAGTACATGTTCCAAGTTCCAAAGGTATATGAAACACACGCACTGCAGTCCTGTAGGCATCAACGTTACATACACAAGGAAAGACGCTTACACATCACCCCAACTAGTGGGGGAAGTTCAGACTTGAGACAAAAAGGGACAACCTCTACATATTTGCACAAAGAAAAGCATTATCTTGCTAGAAACTAAACATAATTAGGCACATAGGCTGTATAGAGCGTTGCACTACGCTGAGCATACAGTACATACGTAGTTGAACAATATATAACACACTCTTTAAGAATATGCGCAGATGTGAACTTCTGCACAATTTCCTCACCCACGGTTGTTGTTTTGCCTAGAAATTGATGGTGATCGACCCTCATAACCTCCTGAACCACCACTTCCTCCTCCAGTACCACCCCCACGACCACCGGCACCACTTCCAGCTCCATATCCACCTCCACTAGCTCCGCCACTTCCAGAACCATAGCCAAATCCACTGCCTGACCCAGAGCCGGAACCAAAACCATAACCAAATCCCCTGCCAATCCCATTTGGGGAGCGGCCAGAACCAGAGCCAAAACCCCAGCCAGCTCCAGGGCTGGAACCCCATCCCCAGCTGTAATCCCAGTTTGAACCATGACCTGAACCGCTAGCCCCAGATGGGTTTCCACTCGAACCACCAGGACTACTGGCAATTTCTTGCGAATCGAAGTCCTCTCCACCTGTGTTTAACGGCAAAGAGGGGCCTAAGATCAAGATGAACATCACAATGATTGTAAATTGGAAGACGTTTGGAGTTGGCTGCATTTAGAGGATGGGAAAGCAAAATGAATGGTCTGGTGCAACTGTGGGAGAATAGCCAACTTTTCAGTTGTCATGCAATTTGGTTGTGGAGAAACATAGTGCATGGATACATGTATTTATTGGTAGAGACTTTCGGTGTTGACATAGGAGCACCCGTGACCAACTGCTCTAGTCACGACCCCGGTGCACTTGTCCGAAAGGAAGAGAATGAATGTGTCCAAAAGGTGAATTTCATGACATATGACTTGCACAACCGACGTGCCAAACACAGTAACGCCTGCTAAACTAGAGACTACCCATTTAGTTCAAATATCTTGAGTCCGAAATTACAAATTTGACCCACACCACGCCAGTTGGGCATCATTTTGGTTTATGAGTTGAATGTCTCGCCACATTCCCTAGATTAATATTTTTTTCACTGCATTTTTATTACCTAATCACTCTATCATTTTGTATCAATTTATTAGATTAAAGTGGGTATAAACAAATACATATTCATATAAGGATTATAAACGTATAAGGATCTGTCCATATTTGTATCACTAGCATTGTCTTTGACTTTTTGTAAAAAATGTGACGCTTATATTTCTTTTTTTTTTTTCTAATTAAAGATTCAACCCTATATTTCAGAAGAAATAAAAGAGAAAATGTTCCCCTCCTCACTTAGTACATGATTTGATTGGGAGACCAAAGTGGTTCCCCCATGATTACATAAAATAGCTGAGGGAATGAGGGATGGGGAAAATATCCAAAATAATTGTGATGTTTTGCCCATTTGACAATTTCATGCGCATATACATTTCCCGAATGGGGAACATAAACAAACTGTCAATTATCTCTTTCTTTAAGCATAGATTTCACCACATCTGTGGATCCTTTTCCAAGCCATTTCTCAACCGAATGAATATCATTAATCGCTCTTATGACATTTGAAGAATCGCCTTCCAAGATGACCTTTTGTATGTCAGTCGAATCAGCAATCGATGCAGCATTAAGAGCAACAAGAGCCTCAGCAGCAAAAGCATCCCCAGCATAATCTTTCCCTGTCCAAACCCAAAGGAGTTGTCTTGTATGGTCACGAAAAACGCACGCAGAAATCGCAATTCCATCCTGAAAAGCAGTATCAAAATTGACTTTGACATAAGGGGGAGGAGGAGGCTGCCAAGAGCGGGGAAGATTAAGAGTCTGCTTCTTCCAGTGTCGGGGAAGACTAGATTCCTAATAAACCTTTGCAGTCCTACTGATATGATTTGATAGCTCATCCCATTGTTGAGTAGATTCCCCTGCCTGCAATTGATTTCTGTATTTTCATACATTTTCCATCAACACCACAGCATAGTTGAGAAATTCTCGTTTCGTCTCATTTGAAAAGAAGTGCTAAAATGATATCTAAAACCCTTATTTTAAAAAAAAAAAAAAGAAAAAGGAGGGGAGGACCTTGCTCAGTTGCACCCCAAGCCAGCTCCGATGTTACCACACTTGTTCCATGGATAAGATCAACTGGGTTTCAGAGACATATTTCAAAAAGGTTAATCATTTCAAGTGGATTTTTTTTTTTTTAACAAGAGAAAAAAAAAAACTCTCCCGATCTGAAATTATATTTTTATTTTGATTTAAAAACAAAAAAAAATAGAAAAGTAAGTTATTACGTTACCTTTATTAATTAAAGAAATCAATATTAAAATATATAAGTTGATAAACTCGTGTCACTTGAATGAAAGATGTTAATTAGAGTAATTTATTGTGTTTTTTAACAATTTATAGACTAAAAAATATGTTTATTTTTGGATATTTTTAAAATCAACTAAACATTCCAATTCTGAAGGCGGGAATATAAATGAAATTAAAAGGGCAACATGGTCATTTGCACTTGAAAAAAAAACGCCGATTGCCCATTTAGTGATTCAAATTTTAATAATTTATTTTTATAAAAAGAGAAAGAGAGAGGGTTTTATCCACTTGCTACAAACAAATGAGGTGGTTACAACTTTTACCGGCCATGGCCACAATGCACACGTGGCAACGCAGGCCATTATAAACAAACAGCAACTCTAAATGATAAATACACCACATTGTAGCGCACCACCCATAAACATTTCTTAGTTGGATGTTGACATTTAGATATTTGGGGTTTTGTTGAATTCATAACCCCAGACGGAGATATTAGTATTGTAAGAGGGCATGAATTTAGAACTTTGAATTTTTTTTGAAATTATTTATTTTTAAAAAAATTTATTTTCAACGCACATACTTTATTTTATATAATTCTTCAATCATAAGTTTCTGATTCTCTTAATAAATTAAATTGAACAAAATATACTACTTCACGATAGTGTAAGTATATAAATTGTAACATGAAAAAAAAGTTTAAAAGTTTAAAATATCACTTGCACGGTAGAGATAAGGGTGTCCTCGTCTTAAATCAAGCTGAATCTTAAGACAATCGAGCTGAATTTTCTTATTTTTACACAGCGTAAGAATTCGATTTGAATTTCAAATATTGATTCAAGTTTGATTCGTTTGAAATACTTTAAAACTAGAATTCAATTCGAAATTCAATTATAATAAGCTCGAAAGGTCGAATTCGAGTTTAAGCTCGAACTCGAATTTAAATAAGTAATTTATAACATAATATTTTATAAATTATATATTAATTAATTAATTAATCAAATACGTTCGCGAGCCTTCAAACTTAATATTTAGATATTCAAATTTAATTCATTCAAAATTCGAACTTAATATTTTGAATTTGAACCAAACCCTTATCGAGTCGAATCCAAACATATTTGATAAAAGTTAAATTCTTTTATGTCCTAGTGGAGACTGATTTCTGAAACGCGTACAACCCAACCCAACCCAACACATGCTAACACACTTGTGCTATTGAACTGGCAACCCATATTCAAAAAGCAACGGTGAGATGCATTTCTATCCTTTGTAGTTCAACATTCTAACCCAAGACTCCGCTAGAAGGAATATCGATATATGCTGGGAGTGTAATTAGATAAAGATTTTTTTTAATTAGATTGTAATAAAAAATTATTAAAAATATAAAATTTAATAAAAAAGAATATAATGTATTGTGAATATATGATAATTTTTAAAAGATAATTTTTTTTAAAATAATAATTAAATTAAATTAAAGTAAAATTTTAAATTGAAATATATTAAGAAAAATCTCAATCAAATCACGTCAGGGTGATCGGATATTAATTCATATATTAATTACTTTTTAAAAATTTTGTGTGATCTTGAGATTATATAGTTTAAAGCTATATATAATTAACTTCAGTGTTTAGTTCACAAAAAAAGAAAGGAAAGGAAAAGAAATCTTTATTTTTATTAAAGGGAGTAGATATAATTTATTTTTATTTTGTTTGATTGTATATAGACAATAAATATTATCTTAATTTATGTCTCAATTTATTTAAATTTAAATTGGTTTTGACTTGGGTCTTTTGTAACTTCATTGAGTACTTTAAATTAACTAATTATTTGTTTATTTTATTAAATATTTAATAATAAATAATATCAAATACTTAATTAATTAAATATATTTAATAACAAAATTTTATTATTAATTAATTAATTAAAACGTATTGAAATTGTAAATTACTTAAATTTAAAATTTGAATATATTAAATAATTATCTAATTATTAATATTTTTTATATTTAATTTAAATTATAATAAAATAAAATATAAAAATAAATTATAATTAATTTAATATTTAATACTTAAATATTTACATTTTAATTTTTTCACAACCATAAAAAGAGAATAAATATACATAATGTTTAATTAACTTTTTTATTGGGATATTATTTTTCAAATTATTAAAATATAATCTCCAATTAACCTTAATAAATTTATCAAGTAATTCAGCGCTAAACAAATAGCTAGCTTAGTCTATTAGTAGGATTCATCCCAAAGAAGCAATATTGGTGCGCGGCAACACCATATAAGGGTCCAAATTACAATATTTAGATGGCTCCTTTACAACGGTAGCTTTGATGGTTCCTTTCCTTGCACCATTTGCATGCGCATTTTTTGGTTTTCCCTAACCTCTACAAAACCTTTAATTCTTCATCAAAATATACAAGAACCCATTTCCAATGGATAGGAATCGAGAAAATAATTGATTGCACTTGGTTGCTTCAGTAACTACATGTTGAATATTGAAAGTAGAACTCTTAGAAAGAATTAAAAATTAAAAATAAAAAAATACCATATTTACACAATTCGATCAATAAATAATTCAATGCAATCAGTAAGAGCATTACAACATTAGGCATCCTGAAAATTGTTCCCCCGTTTCCTTCTCACGCACCTTCAAAAAATTAGCTATACATTGTACTCTTTAGGCTTCATTTTTAAGGTTTAAGATCGTTTTTTCTATCTTAAAAAAAGAATATAAGAAACTCATATTAGAACATTATTAAAATAACCCGAGTGCAAGTAGTGTAAATCCTAAGTAAAGAAATGCTTTAGTTAAATCAGATATAATAATACAGCTTTGGGCAAAGATGGTTAATGTGTGTCACAATCTTATTTGAAAATTTGAGGGAGATGAGGAGTATGATGATTTACTTGCCTCCAGAGTAAAATGTCTGGTTTTGGCTTAGTAAATATTTAAATCTAAACCAAAAAAGAAAATCATTAACTACTGTAATTAACTAATAATAATAATAATAACTTACTTCTAATTAAATTTCTTTCTCAAACTTTTATATTAAACCAAACCGATTAAGGTTATTTAGAAAAAGAAAGGGAGTCTTCTCTCTTTTCTTCCCATAAAAAATCATCGTTCCCCTTTCCTCCCCAATCTGTTCTCTCGTGTGGCTTGAATTTTAAGAACTCCAGAGGAATATGACATTCTCCCATTGTTTCCTCCCACTCGCAAGCTAGCTCTTAACAGCACCCAACGTCAACACCGTTACAATTCAAAGCAAACTGTCTTCCCCATTTCATCACCACCCCCCCCCCAAAATAAGGGAAAAATGATAAGTTGAAATTAAGATCATCATCAGATAGTTGCATTCTCATCCACAACCAACTTGGTTGTGTCCAATGGTGTCCTAAGATTTTATCTTATCTTCATCTGATGATCAAACACACTTCGCTAAAGCTAATTCAGACTTGCAAGAATACAAACTTTCCCTAGAAAGTATGGACACCAGATGCTTAAGAAGCAAAGTAAATTACACACCAGCTGCTTCGAGAGAGGAATATGTTCCTGAGATAACAAAAAAAATTCTCCTTTAATAATCCAAGACCTCTATTTTCAATTTGGTAACACAAAAGATTCAGCAGCAAGATCTACGGTACATCACTTGAAATTGAAATTTCTCAGTCCAAGTGTTGGAATTTTAGATACTGCTTCATCCTCATCCTCTTCATCAAAAGAAGAAAACAGAAGAAAAAACAAGAATATAATGTGGGAGAAAGAGATTGCTCAGTGGTGGCAATGTTAAGTCATAGGTTCGATTCTGCCAGCAAATGTCCTCAACTTCATTTATCAGAAGAGGGAGCTTTTTTATCATCATCGCAACCTTCCTTCCCCACACAAATTTTTTCAAAGCCGGACTTTTTCAGAAAATCACAAATCAAAAACAAAAATCCAAACAAAAATCCAAGATAATAAAAATAAAGATCGCTCGGTTCAGCGGGGTTATCGACACGCGAGAAACCCTAAGAAAATAGAGAACCCGCATTCCGGTCTGTTGAGCTTGAAAAGTTTGAGTCGTCACGGCGATCACTGAAGCAGATTTTAAAAAATTTTACAAAATAAACAAAGTGATTAAGAAATGAGCCAGTGATAGAGATGAAAGAGTTGAAGCATCGGTACCAGTCGTTATAAGAGCGACTCTCCCACCAGCCTAAGGACGGGAATACGAAGAAGAATGGCACAGCGACTAGACGTAGTTCTGCTCTCACCATCTATTTATAGGGATTTAGCTAGGGTTTGCGATGGGTTTAGGGCTTTCTAATTTGCACGGGCCTCCCTTGAAGTTAACCGTGGTTCTAGTAAGGCTTCCCCCGGGTAAAGGCGTCGATTCCCACAGTAACAATTAGGACGCTTTTACTATTATATTAAAAAAAAACACTGACTCAAAATATTGAAGGGACAGGGCCCATGGGCCAAACAGACCAGCTCTGCCGCTGAATTGTTATTGTAAGCCCAAAAGGCTGGCGCCACTCAAAATCTGCCAATGTTTTCACACAGAAATAGAAAAAGTACCAATGTAATTCACCTTTCCAAAAAAATGAAAATAAAATCCAACCAATTGCCAGTGGCCACGTACAGAGCAGCTCAATTTCCCACCAAAATTTTATGTATGCGTAATAAAATGCCCCTCCACTTCTAACCGCACTGCTGGCTGAACTCTGATTCTTTCTTTTGTCTCCATCTCCATTTTATTCTTCTCTAGTGTTGCATCCTCTGTTGTAGAGAGAGAAAGGGGGAGAGTGTTTCTGTGCGCGTCTGAAACTTGGGGTTATCAGATAGAGGGAAGATGCTTTGTACGGGGAGGATACTGGCGGCATCAAATTCATGGACGCCGTTCTCGTATCACAGTTCACCGTTTATTGATTTTCGGAAACATCACAGAGGAAAGATGAAATTCGATGTCAGGTGGCGATGTTTGGCCTCTGAATCCGATGCTTCTTCGTTAGCTCCTTCAACTGATGCTGAATTGTCGTCGGATAAAAACGCCACAGGGTAAAATTGATGAAGTTTCTTTTGCCGCCTATTAAGATTACTTAATATGTGTTGAAGGTTTTTGTAATTGTGTTTCGCGGCGTGTTTGGATGCAGATTTTGTATAATTGAAGGACCGGAGACAGTTCAGGATTTTGTCAAAATGGAATTGCAGGAAATTCAGGATAATATTCGTAGTCGTAGGAATAAAATCTTTTTACACATGGAGGAGGTCAGTTAACGTTTCCAATTGGTTGTGCTACCTGTTCCATTGCTACCTGAAAAGAATAATCTCGATAATATTGTGATATGTAGGTTTTGGTGGGGATGAGGTTAGCTTTGTATGTTTCCCTTGGACTTGGAAATAATTACTTAAGTGCCATATATCGAGGAGTTTAAAGTTTTCAGATCTTATGGCTTTTAATAAGCATTTTGCTACTAACCAAGAGATATTGAATGCTTATTGTCACTGTGTGTTCAACGAGCTAGGGTGTCTTTTCCATGATAATGTAATGAACCAAACAATGGATAAATATTCGAACTTTCGTTCTTCTCCTTAAATATAAGTTATAATTTTGGAAATTGAGTTACCCTTGTGTTTAGCGGACCCAGTTCTCATTATTACGCTGATTTTGCAATTTTTGTATCTAACATCACTTGGAATGCAGATAATTCAAGTCTAGATTCTCAAGTATCTAAATTGCGTTGTTGTGCTTCTTCCCATGCTTATATAACTTTAAGAAATTGATTGATTTTTTAAAAATTTTAAAGTTACATTTCAATGGATATGTCGAATTTCTATTTTCAGTTTGTCACTCTTTTCTCTCATTTGATTGATATTTGCATCTTCAAAGTTTTGTAGGTTCGACGGCTTAGGATACAACAGCGAATCAAAAGCGCAGAGTTGGGAATCTTTAGTGAAGAACGAGAAAATGAGCTTCCTAATTTCCCATCATTCATACCATTTTTGCCTCCTCTGGTGAGCTATTTTGTGTTTGTTATAGTTATTGCAATTAGGATCAATAAATCATACACCATTTTGTTTCATGGACCAATGCAAAATATCATATCTTTTTCATCTACAACTTGCCCATTGATTAGAGCTATTTGTTTGCTTTCAAAGCTCCACATATGTGGTGACTAATATGCATTTCATGTACAGAACTCAGGTAATCTGAGAGTATACTATGCCACTTGTTTCTCTCTTATTGCTGGAATCATGATTTTTGGCGGACTCCTAGCACCAACTGTAAGTTCGCTTTGGCTTTCTATAAACTGGAAAAACGAAAACTTAAAAATATTTAAAAATAAGTTTTATGGCATATTTTCTAGATTTAACCACAATATTTCATAGCTTGTGCTCAAATCTTAAGCATCTCAGTTTTCATATATTCATTACCCACATATCGTAATGACAAGTTGACGAGGGCATATGGAATGTAACAAATGAATAAGTATTTTTGCTCTATATATTTCCAATTTCCTTAACCTGATTGATATTTACAGTTTAAAATAGTGACAATTAACTAGCTTTTTCTTTCTTTAAAGCCCACTCTAGCTCCATCCATTTGTTACTTATCCTGTTTTATCCTAGTTGGAGCTGAAGCTGGGATTAGGAGGTACATCATATGCTGATTTTATTCGTAGTATGCATCTACCTATGCAGTTGAGGTATGTATAATGCATAAATAGTGTTGCCTTTGTTACCTTAGATGGTGTATCTGGCTTCTTTTGTTGTTGCATTTTGTAGACTCTGCTGCCTTATCAGTTGAGGTGAAGCTGAAATATTGCAAAGCTATTGGCAGTATTTTGTTTCTGCCTTTTGGTTCACACATGCATCTCTGGTGTTTGCTGATTGCTCTGGAGATGCAGGATTATTGTTCGGATAAATTAGTACATATAGCTCTGGAAGAGAATGTAAACTCCATCAAACCTAGGAGCTTTTATTAGTTGGCTCGGTTGACCCCACAATTTTTTGCTAAATAATTCCTCCAAAAAGCTACTTAGTGAAGTTTTTCAAATCTTTTTACAAAGCTTACCCATCTGAGGAATTTTTTTGGTAATTTCTATACCCACTAAGAATGGATCTGCCTTCTTTTGAGTTGTCTCCATTTGTTTGCCCTTTTTTTTTCAATATAAATTGAACCAGTGTAGTAGTTTCCCTTTTTTTTGTTTAGGATAATCTTGGCTTCTTCTGAAGTACCATTTTTAACTACAGGTTGACTGAAATTTAATAGGTCACTAGGGTTCTTTAGCTGATGGGAATTGATTATCATTTAGAGAAGCATTTGTCAACTATATTTTCCATCCCTAGGTCCCTGGTCATTGCTTGATTGCTTTGTAAGAGCACCATAGGGTGGATTAGTTGTAGGATGAATGATATGTCAATAAAATGCAATGTACATATGTCTCAAATTGAAGTAATATTTCGTAGGGCTTTGGTAAATTCCATCTCCTATACACTTGTAAATTGCTTGTTTTAATAATGTCATCCAAGACTTTTAGATGCTTTGTGGGCAATCATATGTATTTTTGAGAAATGCAGTCAAGTTGATCCCATTGTGGCATCATTCTCGGGAGGAGCAGTTGGAGTAATTTCTGCCTTGATGGTTGTTGAAATAAACAATGTAAAACAGCAGGAGCACAAGAGATGCAAGTATTGTCTTGGCACAGGTATGCAATAATAAATTGTGGTTGCTTATGATTTCATGCTAAAAATGTATGGTAGTTTAAGTCTTCTAGATGTTAAAATCCCTGGCTTAGATATGCCAGAGTTCCTCCTGAATTTTCTGTGGCTGGTGACCTTGTTCTTTTAATGCACTTTGAGGTTTTTTTTTAATTTTTTTTTCTCTTTGCCTTCACTCTCTCCTCTGTTGGCTTAGAACCACATAACAACTGAAAGATTAACGAATATTAGATAGCCACAGTTCATGTCAATCATAGTTGCTTGTGTTGCTGCTATTGGAAAGATAATTTAATACTCCTGAAACTTGATATTGTTTGTACAACATGCTATGTATGAGTGTTTCTAAATGCTTTGGTGCTTCTGTTGTCATTTGAATGAATGCAGGATATCTTGCTTGTGCTCGCTGTTCAAGCACGGGAGCGCTCATTCTTATTGAACCAACTTCGGCAGTTAATGGAGGGGATCAGCCTCTGTCCCGACCTAAAGCAGAAAGATGTCCCAACTGTTCAGGATCGGGAAAGGTTAGATTTGAGTCCAAACAGTATTTTGCTTTCTTGCCTTTGCTTGGCCTTAGGTCAGATAGAATTGGCTGACTGCATTATGGAATTGATTTGATGATAACTAAAGCAAGAACTCCTTAACTCATTCAGATTAATATATTTTTTAACATATTATTTGAAGGGACTGTCAAATCCTTCATGCTTGAGTTTTCAAAATTGTGTAAATGTCAAATTCGGGGCAATATGCATCCAAAATATGTCGGAGTTAATGAACTTGAGAGCCACTTTAAACTATGTTGGTATCATTTTGAATCCCTTTAAGTTCAAGTACGTTTTTCTTTACGTCAAAGTTTGCAGATCTTGTGTGTGTTTGTGATAAACCCTATTTTAGGCTGACGGTGCTACTTTGAAACTATTCAAATTTCAGAGGGTAGAATTCATTTACGATTTATGCATTCTACTTTGCAGGTCATGTGCCCGACATGTCTTTGCACAGGAATGGCAATGGCAAGTGAACATGATCCCCGGATTGACCCTTTTGACTAATAATGCAATAGAAACATACGTGAAGCTATGCCCTTACTTGACTTTCCCAATCCTTTTACTGGTTATCTGTATATAGAAGTCCTTCCCTGAGGTTTGTTTTTACTCTTTTTAGGAACAAATGTCTTTTTCCTCCTGTCGCTTTGACTCACTAGAAGTTGTATTCCATATTTCCTTTCTGTATTTCATTTCCGCCATTCAAGGCATTACCATGAAAGAGGCGGAAAGCTGGATAACTTCGGTCCTGCTGACTTGCAAACCTGCATCCGCCCATCTTACTGCGGCAGAAACCTTTTGTACAAGTTAACGAGCAGTATTTTTATGTTGCAGTACACGAAAAATTGACCAAAATTGCCAATGTATTGATCTTGTTTACATGTTTCACCCAGCCTGAACGCCTCCGTAACTTCTAAATTAAGAACGAACAAAACATTTATACATATATACATTATTGGTTCAAAGGACAAAGAGCTTGTTACCTAGCAGTAAAAAAAAAATACAATTTCATGTCAGAATGAATGAGCACGAACTGTAGCTTATACAACAATTCCTCCTCCAATAGCTTATACACCCAGTGTCTTCAGCTTCTCTGAGGTTCATGGTCATTTACAGTGACTTGTATTGTTCAATTAAACGGGAAGCATGAAGACGGGATGTTGGGGTGACGGTGCATCCTAAATTTTGTAAATACGCAATCTGCCAACAAATATTATAAATACAGTGAGTCTCATTGCACGAATATAGTTAACTTCCACCTAAACGAAGCATATATACATCTTATGTTCCTCTCTCTCTATCTCCGTGTGTGTATATATATATATATATATATTGGTAGGGGATTTTGGAGGTCTTAATATCATAGACAAAAACATTCTAAGCTTAGCGGGTTATCAAGGATAAGAAGGGCAAAAGCATATTTTGCCCAAACAAGAATGGTATGAGAAGTTTAAAATAGTCTCCATGCTGCACCCATATCCTTTCGTGCTACCACTCACTCGATTGAGTTTCTATAGCTGAAGTGCTGTATGTTCTGAACCGGCAGAACAGGATTAAACAATTAACACACAAACCAAATTCAAAACTACGAGTTAGTAGTAAATATGTGCAATTCAAACTATATTTTGATATCTGCAATTTATGTCGCTTCATTAGAATTGCATGAAGAAAAATCACAAATGAACAAACTCTTAATTTACAGTGAAGACCAAAGACAAAATGACTTGTGCATGTAGACTAGCACGGACAAGAAAGAACAATGCTATCAAGAAACTTGTACTCACCTGTTTAGAAGTAGGTGCCGATGAACCCATTGCACTCTCAATTCGTTGCCTTTGAAAATGTTCCTAGAAGAGGGAAAAATGAAAAATTAGGAAATAAACAAAAAACCTCATGGGAAAGTTATTGCTACCCCTGTTTATCTCCAGTAAGTAGTGTCTCAATAAGTAATTACGTAGGCTTAATTCATTCCGACATGAAATGCTCTTAAGCCATAATTCTTTCAAGTGATGGTGATGAAAAAGGCTTTTAGCCTGGCAGGGGGTCTTAAGTTCTTAAAGAGAAGGATTTGGTATCTAATACTAACATAAACTGAAAGGCAATATCTCATAAAATAAAAATACCACAATTCAAGCTTGAATGCCCAATAAACAACAACAACAAACTAAGCCTTAATCCCAAGTAACTTGGGGTCGGCTACATGAACCAACGTCAGGCAACATGAATCCTCTCTCGCCACTTTCTTCTATCGAACGTCATACTTTCATCCAAATCTAACAAAGACATATCTCTCTTAATTACCTCTATCCATGTCGTTTTAGGCCTACTTCTACCTCTACCTCTGTCTAACCTATCCGGCCTCACTCTCTCCATCGCCCTAATAGGAGCATTCCTTGGTCTTCTCTAAACGTGTCCAAACCAATCGATTGAATGCGCAATATTTAGCCTAAAACATAGGACTAAATAGAAGGCTTCTAAAATATTTAGTTTCTTTATACGTTGTCATGAAGCTGAGGGATCAGTCTTAAGGAAAATGTCGGACTAGGCCATAGATACTGGACATACTTATTTTGCAATGAAATTGCAGTCATCATGTCAGCACATAAAAGAACAGTAACTTGACAGGAAAGGCAGTAAATTAAAAATCAACCTGTTTCTCCCTCACTAAATAAGCACGTTTCTCTGAAGGAATTTGCTCCCACTTCAGAACCTAATTGCAAAGAGAAACATAGTGTAATGCATAAAAGGTTTTCGTTTTCTTTTTGTTTTTGCTTAGGTAACTGCAATAAAAGGATGTACTGGATGTACTAACTTACAGATATGGCATAGTGAAAAGCTTCATCACTACGTATGCAGGATTTCAATGATCGCAAAACATCCTGGAAATTGATAAAATGTCTTCTTTCTAAGCATAGCAAATAACAATACAATGAAACACAATAAAGAAGAACCCAAAACATAAAGTCTAAACCAAGTCCCACCCAAGGTTAGGTGACTGGAAGATTCAGTGTTATCATTTCTACTAAAAGAGGCAAATATAAGCAATATGCACAACTTGAGATACAATCACAATTATGGAAAAAGTAGAGATACAATCAAATTCTTTCAGTTTTGGAAATAAATATAGAAGGATTTATTTTGTTGATGAAGCACAGATGTAAAAGTTTGCATTTGTGAATGAAAGCTCATACTAAACATTTATCTTGAACAACACAAAAAAAATAATCGAATTACGATGAAATGGCAGAAAATAATCATATGCTACGTAAAGACACACAACAAATAAGATAGAAGATGTAAATTGCAATCTGCATGACACTGTATATGGGACAATAAAATAATAGCAGGGGGGGAAAAATAACTGCTAAGAACCTTGTGGTTGTTCTTCTTTGCTTGCAGACGTTCTTCAATGACAAAGCCAACCTGCAATGATGCCAAATTGGTATGACATGAAAACTTGATTGACATTGAATGTAAACTTTTCATTAAATTCCCGTATGGAATAAAATCTGCCTTTTGCCCGTGGTTAACTAATTGCAAATAGAACCACAGCTATATAAAAACTTATGCAAATATTGTAAATAAATCATTAACTCACAAATGCACAGACCAAGCATTCCCTCTTGGATTCTTGAAGAAATTGCTTTCTTAAATAGTAATTAGGTCCAAATTAAGCGTGACTAGGATAGGAATCTCACTCTCCTCCCCAAAAACAGGGAGAAGAAATCTGATCTTATATATAGAGCTATTGGCTCTCTTTGGGATCCAAAAGGCAAATTACAAAATAAGTTAAAATGGCTATAATGATTATATCATTTTTGTCTCCAACTAGTCTACCACCAGGTGCCACACAAATCAACAAGGACAAGAAAAAGTAAAAAGTTAGTTTAGTGGACCGAAAATAGCTAGCAACTGCATGTACAGATTCCCAGAGTCCAGGCAAGTGAGTAACATTGTTCACATTTATATCCTCACCACGCTTAACCCAATAGTTACTATGTTGAAAAGGATAACAAAGAATGGTAATTAGAAAATTTCAACTATGAAATCATCTCTTTAAGGTATGACCAGAAAATTTACTGACCATTTCTTATTCACAATCTTGCACTACGTGAATGAGAAGACATAATTGCAAGTTGAATGAGATGAAATATTCAAAAAAAACATGCGGTAAAAGTAAGAATTAGTTCACTGCAATTACTGATAACATATACATGTTCATAGGTGGCTTAGAACTATAAAACAAAGCAAACAAATTTGACATGCACGACAGACACAAAGCATAAAGTTATCATGCTTGAAAGAATAGCTGCTAGACAGGAGTCAAGATAACTATAAGAAATCATTTACCAAGAGAGAGAGAGAGAGAGAGAGAGAGAGAGGAAATGATAGATGACAGTTCACCTTGTCAATTAACCTCTTTGGATCCTGAAATGCTGGCTTTTTGGCCCATTGATGGAACAAATGTGAAACAACTGCTCGGTCCTCCATACTGAATCTGCTATGTCATTATAGAAATGGACATAACAAACTGTCAGATTTATGGAATCATAGTCATGATTAAGCCAATTTAACAAATCACCAATCAAGTTCAGAAGAGAACCTTCTTATAAATTCATTAGAGTTACAAGCCTCGGTTAGTTCAGCTGACTCTTTGGATAATTCATAGTCAATATGACTAACCAAACTGTTCACTATATTGTTGGCTTCGGCTAATCCTGTTCTGGTTGTTAGACCAGCAGTAATATCAGGGTTTTCTTGAGGGAGTTGCTGCCGGTTTCCCTTTAAACCCTTCAAACTGAGATCATCCTGCAAAACACAGAAATAAATAAAACAATACAGTGATAAAAGCAGTAACAAGATATCACATTGAAATCCATAAATAATTGGAGAGAAAAGAAAATTTAAGAACAGTAATCCATTTTGACTAAAAGTATGAATGAGATCATGAATAATTGAATATAGGTAAATAGAGAACTATTCCTTTTTCTAAGATATAAGGTATAATCTATGAAACTATTCCAACAATATTTCCTCATAAAATACACCGTTGTTCCACCAATTTAAACCCCACCGGCTCCAACTAATAGTATTAGTTATTTACATGGCAGATGTATAGCAATTGTTAACCACCCTGGAAAGCACCCATGAACCCACATAATGCTTTTAATATTCAGATAATGCTGAGAGCTTAAATAATAAAGATCAGCTTCTAATAATAACTTGTATCTGTGATTAGATGCCAACCAACAGATTACCAAGATTTAAAAAATGAAAAGAAGAATAAATCTTAAAACAATGTGATATAGTTAATAACTTGGCAGTGGAATTTGTCTCTGAACTATTTTTACCAACCAATCAAAACAACATTTGTGAAAATAGAAGTGTTTCCCCCTTTAAGAAAGTAATACAGTCAAGAAACTAGCACTATAATGGCTATGTTTCTGTTTTTACACAGACTATGGCAGCATATTTCTGCCTGATAAAAAATAAGCACAAATAGCTAAAACAATTGCATTCTCATCCAGAAATCACAGGTTGATAATCGCTGAAACTGAAGAAGAAGACAACTAAAATTGGAATGTAGGAAGGCTCACATTGATCTCTTGAAGATGGTTCGGAATTTCTTTTAAAAATCGGGAAGGTTGAAGAACCTGAAAAGAAACCACATGAAAAATATAAGGATCTCATGCATCCAGGAATAACCAAGAACCTATAGATAGATCAAACCTGCCAATTCGAATCTGTAAGTAAATAGAGGATGAAAAGTTTTTTCCTAGCACGTGTCATTGCAACATACAACAAACGCCTTTCCTCCTACATTGTCAAATAAGAAAAATTATTTTACGAGATGAACCAAACAGAAATGAATAGGTAAATAACAATTCGCAATAATAAGCACGATTACCTCAACTGAGAAACTATTTTCCTTTAGAATGCCATTGGATTCATGCAATAGGGGAATCTCAGACTCATTAACCTACATCATCAACCCAAGTATTAGGTTCGCATAACACTAATTCCAATATTTTTTCCCATTGCTGAGATTTTTGCTGCATTTTGTTTCATGTTTCTATTTAGTGGACATGGTTATTGCAAAAAACTCATTAGCTCTTATATTTGCAACAGAAACAATGGTGATAAAGAAAGAAAGCCAATCCCACTTGAGATATCCAATATCCAAACTAACACACAGTGCAAATTATTACCTTCAAATAATCAATACTCTTACACTCCTTCCAACCCCACCTCCCAAACCAAAAGAAAAGGATAACTAAAGAGACAATATTCACATTATCTGATGTCATGTTGAATTTTATAAACAAGAAAAACACTTTTGGCATAAATGAAAATCAGAATTTCACATGAAGTAACACAAGCTTCGAACAAAACATGAAACTTTTAAGTGGGGAACAACACAAACAGGAAGAGAAAGTTCTATTTGAAATCTTTCCCTTCCTAATTTTTCTCTTAATTCTTTCACAAATGTGAAAAGGAGTTTCCAACCTAGGTGCATCATTACCATGACAAACAAAGTTTTTATCAATTGTTCTCTTGAGGTTTATGGTAGCCAAGTTTTTTGAACTCCACGACTGGCAGGAGAATATATAATTAGGTAATAAAATCTTTCATTGCACATAGATCAAAAAGAGAGAGAGAGAGAGAGAGAGAGAGAGAGAGAGAGAGATCTACTCCTACCCACAGATAATGGATAGGTCCTACGTGAGAAGTTACAATGAAAGCCAAAATAGCTGTACAATCATAATGTCAAGATTCACATTTTACCTTTACAATGAAAACGACATCCCATTCTAAGCCTTTAGACTGCATGAAAAGACAAAAATGAAGAGGAAAAGAAAACAAAATACGTCAGGAATATTCTCAGGAAAAAAGTTATATCAATGGTTTATTATTATAACACATGGGGAAGCAATGCCATCAAGTAAATATAAGAACCTGATGGATTGTAGTAAGGGTAACGGACTCTTCATTGTCATGTCTCCGAGAACGAAAATTCTCTCTCTCCCGTTCAGATATATGATCAATAAAAGCCCCAAGTATGATTGCACAGCCTTTCGTTTCTTCTGTATCATGACTTCTCTCTGTGTCAGAACCTTTTCCTTCTGCTGTACAGGGACTGCTCTCTTCTGCAGCAGTATGTTTGGTTGTTAAGAAATCAGAGACATCATCTAATAGGTATTGGAGAACCTGCACATGAAGTATCCAAAATTCTGGTAGGTTCATGCAATTCTTTTGCATATCCAATGTGGGACAGAAACATGCCAAATGTGAAATTTCAGTCAAATAACAAGTAACTCAATGTCGATAATACCAAATATATCATGCCCAAAACATCATGCGATGTTTAGAAAAGAAGAAAATGTGCGTTCTTACAGATCTGAGGTCATTGTCTTCATTGAGCAACTTTCCTCCATCAACATCAACAACTGCCCGCTGTTCGAGAAGGTATTTCTGCATAGCAAATATATGAACATTAGCCATACTGGCTCGTGAGCTCTTAGTGCACATATTAATAACAACCATACTTTTAATTGCATCATAAAGCAAAAACCAAATGGTACATGATTTTTTACTTTTAACCAAATAACACCCCGAACCACCCCCCCAGGGCAAAAATCCCAAACCAACAAAAAAAAAAAAAGATTCAAGAACAAGGCTTTCAAGGAAAATGAAAAGAATTGATACCAAAATAATACTTAGGAAAAAAATAATAATAAATAAATAATAACAACAATCAACAAGCAAAATACAAACTAAATGTAGATTGAAAGTTGTTCAAATAAAGCAAACCCAAGCATATTTGCTGTAACAAGTTAAGAAACAGGTTTCAAACATAGACCAAAAATGCTTTCTTGATTAGCCTGATAAATGTGCAGTATGTTGCAATTAATCTATGCCAAATACATTCCTCAAGTTCATTCACTTCCTGAATTACATAGTTGAGGAAAGGGACAAACCTGAGGAATCATATTTGCCACTGATGTGATGACCGCTGAAATTGACTGTTCCTGTTGGCATTAGAATAACAAGCTTGAAACTGACCTACAAGATTCTTCCAGAACTGAATTAAGTAAATTTAACAGATGGGTTCAACTTTCTCTCTAATGAATCTTCAAACTTTATTCATCTGAAAGAAGTTATTTCACAGTTTTGTTGAACAATTCAAACACTGCACCCATATAATTAAGTAACCAATTTCAATTCAGTATAAAATATCAAGCAAGAAATAATGAACAAACACTTCCACTAGCTAATAAGTGGAGTTACCCTGTGAACAAGTTTCCTTATCATGTCCAAGGTAAGCAACACCTTTCGCCCCTGCGTAAGTTGAGTCCTACAATTGATGATACAGCCAATGTAAGTATGAACAAAAGTCAACAAGATGTACTGAACCCATAAACGGGAATATACATATTCATGGGAGAAATAAATAAGTCAATAGCATACATATCTCTCTAAATTACTAAATCATGTGCAAATGGTTTTGTAGAGAAGACATGCTACAAGTAATACTGTCACAAATCAGAGAAGTCATCATTTTATCTAAAAATCCCCAGAATCAGATAATTTTGTTATTTTACTAGTGAGCGTCAATATTTTCCATTTTGAAGTAAAATAAACAGGGGCAGCAGCACAAATTATAATTGCAAGATATTTTAAACAGCTTCAAAGTTCAGATATTCAAGAATTATTTTCTATGATCAAGACTTGAAATACATAAGTACTAATAGCGGCCCTTACATTTGTAGAGGTAAGATTCAACATTATTGTAATATGCAGAAGAGTCTCAGAAAACTTCCACAAACTTCAGTTTTTATGGACAAAGGAACACAAAAAGCAATTTACATTCCATTCTGTTCTATTAATCTCTGACAAGACGAAGTCTAACTGCTTGAGTAAATATTAGAGCAGTGATATTCAGACTCCCCATTTAGCTTCTTCCTCTCCTCTTCCCCTGTTTAATAAACCAAAAGACTACAATACCTAGTATCAAAAGGTAAACTAGTCAATCAAAGTTTGTGGGGTCAAATGATCTTATTACTAGGGGTATTGTAGTCTTTTAATTTATTAGGAGAAGGGAAGCAGAAAAAGCTAAGAATATCACTTCCCCAACGCTAAGCCATATATTTGCCAAAAAGCCATGATCAGCTCACATACCAATAGGAAAGAAATGATATCACTAAGCCAATAAAATCATTAACTATTCTTGTAAGGAAAATTTTAACATGCCTCTTGAAGGTACCAGATATCTTTGCACCAAATATATCACTTGAAGCTGATATAAAGCTACATTTCCTCACAGTTGTGACTTTATCTATATGTTCAATCACCTGAAAGGAAAAAAAAGAGAAATAAGGGCACTAAACTTTAACATGAAGAAGACCAATTACCTATATCTGTATGAAATTGTACTGCACCAAAGTAATATAGGAACTGAAGAACCAAATGGATTTACCTTCTTCTTTTCCTCTTTCTCAAAAGGTAGTAATGCCTTGAAGACTCTACGAAATGAAGCATCATCACAAGCAGGAAATGCCGTTCTAAGCATAGAAATAATAGCTCTGACTACCTAGTTCAAAGAAAATACCTGATTAATAACCAATTCAGAACAGCAACTTAAAAGCCACAAATATTACAAATTGTGAAAGAACATGAACAAATATGAGGCCATTTTGGTTAAGAGATGTCAACAATATTCAAACTAAATCCAAGAACATTTCTCAACAAAATGGTTGTTGTCAAAACCTCAAGCTCATAGCATGCATATTAAGCTAAAAATGTGAGCAGTTTAAGTCTAAACTTAAAACCTTTCAGAGGTTACATTATGCAAGAAATCAAGTTCCAATGCAACAAAGAAAGAATGGTGCTTGATCATCTAATTATGTTAACAGAGTGAACCAAAAAACTAACTTCAGTGCCATATTTGCATTATTTTACTTGTATCTCTTATTTCATTCACTAACATGCAACATAGATACAGCATACTGACACAATCAACAAAGCAACTTATTTGAAAAATGGAAATGCAGAATCACTGGACAGAGATGTACACTAATAATTTGAATAGGATGATATTTATTGAAATCCATTTGCTAGCCAACAACAACAACAACAAACTAAGCCTTAGTCCCAAGAAATCCATTTGCTAGCCACATTCACTAAAATATTTTACTCATATCTCAGTGCCATATTTGCATTATTTTACTCGTATCTCTTATTTCATTCACTAACAAGCAAGACAGATACAGCAGACTGACACAATCAACTAAGCAACTTATTTGAAAAGTGAAAGTGAAGAATCACTGGACAGAGATGTACACTAAAAATTTGAATAGGATGATATTGATTGAAATCCATCTGCTAGCCACAGTATCATAAATTGCAACTAAACTAGAACACGAGCAAGATATTGCTATAGTGCAGGAGAGAGGCAACAATTGAACATGACTAAGAGCAGTTCATCCAAAAGGAACGATATTGCATGTAAGCTACATAAAAGAAATTCTAGCAACTGAACTAATTATGGAATGCTTAAGTTCCCTTGGAAAATGGACAAACATGAGTTCTGTATTATTTGCCAAAATGCAGATCTCCAAACTAACAAGCTTTGCAGTGAAGTAAAGAAACGATTTGACCAGAGCACAGAATTCTGTCTGGCCTAATAGCTATTCTACACCCAAAAGAAATTATTGTATACCCTTTGTTGAGCCAATTTATAAACCTAACACAGGCAAAAGAATAACCAGAATCTCATCTTGAAAAAGTTCTTTTACATAACATATGATTACAGATCCATAAAACAATTCTGCCTACATCAGTAGCTCATTTGATGTCCTGACCTCTATGCTCACTTTATGAAGTCTATCAGAGGTAAGAAAATGTTAGCCCTCCAAACGAAGGAAAAATGAAATAAGGAAAATGATCTAAAACTAAGCATAAAGTTGATGTAACAAACTGGGGCTTACAACCTTCACAAAATTTTGGCTAAGAAACAGCAGAAATCAAAGAATCAATTAATATTCTCACCCAGACACTGAAGTTCAAAACTTTCAGATGAAAATTGACAAAAAGGTATTATTATTCACAAGGAGCAAGAAATTACATCAATTGTTGCATGGGAAGACAATAAACATGGTTGTCAACAACCTTTTTTCTATAGAAAGCCACACCATGAATGTTGAATGGGATTTTCCTATTGCGGAAGGTTGTCTGGAAGATCTTCCCAGTGACCTGCCAACAGAGGGAAAAAAAAAAAGGAGTTAGGAAACTTGATTTGTTAAATTTACGCAAACTAACTTTGTGACAAGCATCTGCTACAACCTGCCTCCGGTAAAGGACAGCAATGTTCCCAAAGGAGCACTTTGCAGATGAACTTTCAGAAATAAGCTCTAAAATTTTATCGACCACAAATGCACACTGTGAATGCTCATTGCTGCATTCATTGATTGTTATCTGACAACGTAATTCAAACAAGAGTAGTTGGTCAACTAACGCTAAGCAAAAGGTTCAACTTGTTTACCAATTTTTACCTTTGACCCAGAAGAATTATCAGTGAGAACATCTTTGGACTGACATCTTTTCAAATTATTTCGAATAAGGGATGATGCAGCTTCAACTATACAACGTGTGGAGCGGTAGTTTTTATTAAGTCTGACCTGGATCAAAGAGTGCATACAGATTGACAAGAAATGCAGTTAGCACACATGCACATTTATGAGCAAGAGAAGATATGATGACAAGACTCAGGAACAGAGCAGAGATTGGCAAACCTCTTTGTGCATGGGGAAATCTTTTCGAAATGAATCAAATCCTGAAACATCAGCTCCATTAAAACCAAATATAGACTGCATGATGATGCACAGATAAGGTAAACTAAAACTGTCAGCAATAGCACAAAAAGTAGCTTTAAGAATAAATTGAGTATCATAAGTGAAAAAAAAACCTGATCTTCATCACCAACAATCGTTATTCGTTTATGGAATGCAAGAAGCAGCAAAAGACCATATTGCATTGCACTTGTGTCTTGAAACTCATCAATGACAATTGCTTTGTGTGACTCCTGGCAATCCTTGAATACTTGTGTAAAGAAAAATCAACTAGATGTAAGCAGAATGAATATGGTCAAGATAAATTAGTCCATCAAATCATGTTCAAATGACACAAACCTGGTGGAAACTCTTTAAGCAACTTTACCGAACAGCTGATTAAATCATGGTAATCCAAAGCATTGCATGATTTCAGTATGTCATTGTAGTTCTGAAGAATCTCAGCCTAATCCACATTTTATAGTGAGGCATAAATGAATAAGCTGGGAAAGCAAATTAAATTTGAATTTGAAACTAGCCTAAATTATAATTCTTAGCTTAAACTTACTCCCATTTGATCGCCCATTTTATCACAGTCTTCAGGAGTCCTTCCAGCAGCTTTAGCCTGAAATATTGTGCAAACACTATATTAAAGCTAAATAAAAGATGCACCAAATACCCAAATGGTTTAGGCTAGGAAGTACTCAAATTTTAGTGCATAAAGACTTAGTATTAGTATTACGGTATTTGGAACTTGTACGATCTTGGCATGTGGTATAAGAAGATGAAATTTTCCCTCGAGAGGGTGGTATCCAATCTTTACAACTCATACATAAAGTTACAATATTTTTGTCACTATCATTATAGTGTCTGTTCTTTTGCAACAAAATATTCCCATGCTGTTATTCGTGTACTTGTACTCTGTTGAAGAAAAATTTATATTTAACAAATGGAATCCTGTCCTGTTAAAGAACTATTAAGGATATAATTTCTTTCAATAATATCGAAGGATAGTCCAAAAATGAAATCCGTCACTTACTTGGGTAACAAATTTCAGCCACTTCTTTGACTTATCTTTGAAATATTGTGGGGAATTTATATCAGCCATATCTTCAACCTTCTCAGACTCATGATTTGAATTTGATCTTTTCTTCCCCGCCTCCAATAGGCGGACAGCCTCAATAATCGCTCTTCTTTGTTGCCCCTGCCCGTATATCAAGAAATCTGGAGTGCGACCCAACCTATTTCATGAGCTAACATTTCAATAACCAACAGATTCAAATTGAACACACTACGTGTAAATAATAGAAAGGTCACAGCCTAAGATAATGGTAAAAGATGAAGCTTTATAAATGCTGAAGTCAGCTTTAGGTCAATCTTTTTCTGAAACTAGTGGCACAAAAAACTGATAGTGGGCAAATTCCTATAATCGCAGTTGAATAAAATCTACTTCAGGACCAGCAGACTGAAAATGACTTACGCAAAAGAAGCCTACAGTTCATCCTTTTGAGGAAACAAAGATCATAAGAATTGACGATCTAAAAGCCAAGATCATAAAACTAGATGATCTAAAGTTTACAGGGTTTAGAGCAAAGTGAAACTACACATACTTCTCAGCATGTGATCGACAAAGTTGCAAAGAAAACGAGTGAAATGTGCTAATTGTGAGATCTTTGGCTGCTGCTTTCCCAGCAACAGATCCAATGCGCTCTCTCATTTCAGATGCAGCTGCTGTAGTGAATGTCATTGCCAATATGTGGGATGGACCAATGCCCTGGATGTGGTTAAGAATGGGTGGGGAAGATAATGGCAGAAAAGTTAGATAATTGATCGAGGAAATCACAAGCATCTTCAGAATAACAAAATAATTGCATTTTTCCATGGAATGTCCAATAGCTAAAGTAAAAAATCAATTGGTCAAGATTGGTACCTTGTTCAGCAGCATCAGAACACGTCCAACCATAGTAGATGTCTGGCAGTTAAAAGGTAAAAAGATATAACAAAGAAGATAAACCAATTTTAAATGCAGAACTAGTGGAAACTACAGACCTTTCCACTCCCTGGTCCAGCAACAATCATTAATGGAGTTGAGATGTCACTACAAGCTGCTTCCCGCTGCCTGTCATTCAAAGACTTCATGTATTTTGCATACTCTCCAGGCATGCTATTTGCAGGTGTGGAATCAGAATTCCCTGAAGATTCTGCTCTGCATTGTTGATTTCCCCTTGAATTTAGCACATTTTCATTAATCTCATTTGGAACAAGAAGACTAGCACTGCTGTTATTCCCCTCACTGCTCGTTTCAACACACAGGTTTTTTACCAGAGTACTGTCTGATACATCTCTTTCAGGTTCTGCAGCAGGCTTCTCACATAGAGCATCAATTTCCTCCAGAAGAGATTCATTGAAATCATCATCCAAGACATTAGATGCTCCTAAAGTCTCACCAAAGCCAGAGCAGTGAGATTGCTTAACTGGAGTAACAAATAAATTAATGTCAAACCCACCTTTGCTAGCACCAAAACCCTCATCAGAACTACCAGACAGATTGCTGCAATGCAAACCATTATGCTTGCGTTCTTGTACCGGAGTTTCATATGAACTCAACAGCTTCCCACTCTTGGTCATTCCATTAGTGCTATCATCAATTTCACTAGGAGTCAGAATCTTTGGGAATGAATAATTGGTAGAATCACGAGCTATGAAACTCAGACACTTGATGGGCAGAGGGGATGGCGTGTTCATAGGAATCTCACTAAGTGGAAATCTTCTAGTGCCATCAACCACAGCTGGAGATTTAATTCCCCGGGCATCACCCTCTCTAAAACAAATCAATAAAGAAAATCACCAAAAACAGGAACACGACATTTTTTTCCCTTAAACTACATTTAATGTAAAATAAAACATAACAGCAGAAACGCATTAAACCAAATGTCATTCAAGTCCGTAATCCATCGTCCTATAAGTAGTGATGGTAATTTATTTCATGCTAAAGAAATACTAACGGGTAAAATTGAATAAATGAAAATCGAAGCTTAAAGAACTTACTTGCTATGGAATTGGGTAGAAGCATTGCAAGAATGCCACGGTCTCTTACGTGCTAGAAGCGCCTTCGCAGCTCTGAAATTTTGGGAAATTCGAGTCCTCTGTGCCTCCGATAATCCACAGTCGCCGGTCACTTGATTCTCCTTGCCGTTCATCTTCTAAAACCAATCTTCCATATAAATATCTGAACGAATGGATACAGATTATATGTACGTACGTATATTCAGAGAGAATCTGTTTGTGGGGAAATAGCCCTAGCCCTAAGCCGAACTGCAGCGGAGCTGTTCAAATTCATTGGTTTCCCTCCAATGGAGCAGAGTGGGGAGTCACTCACTGGACCTGGAGGTGTATATATAGTCCGGTGACGCGCTGTCGCCGTTGCTCATCAAAACGTCTCATCTCACTTGCAACGCTCGTCAATTTAAAACGACTAGGACTGTTCAAACGGTTATCGGTTCGGTTTTCGGTTTTTTAAATCGGTTTAAATCGGTTTTTAAGTTTTTTGGTGTCTAACCGAACCGAACCGGACACAGCATAAAACCGGGACAACCGAACCGAACACATTTCGGTTCGGTTCGGTTCGGTCCGGTCTATAACCGAAATTAAAATCCTGACCCATTAAACAAAGCCCAACAGACATCACTAAAATCCAATTCCAAAATAAAGTCCAAAATAATAAAATTAGCCCAATAAACATTATCCAATCCAACCAACAATGAGTCCAATACCATTACATTTACATTACATAGCCATAAAGAAAAATATGACAACATAACAATGGTTTATTGATTCACATCACTGACATTAGTAGCCACTAGCCAGGCCCCTCCAATTTTCCTCAATAGCCATCTTGTCCAAATCTCCGATAGAGCTGGAATAGATAATGAAAAAAAATCAGTTATCAAAATTAAGGAGGCAACAGCAACATACATCATAAATTTGAGTTTAAATTGGTTGTTTCTAAGATTCTAGGAATGATATTGCTGCTCTACAGGTGTTAAATACTCACCTATGCATAAAAACAGCCCATCAAAGCTGCAAGAAACACAGCCAACATTCCCCCACATTCCCCCCAACAGCATTCAGAAATCCAGCCAACATTCCCCTCAGGCCTCAACAGTCAACACTCAACAGCACCACTGCCTAGTGCCTACCCATTTTTCTTTCCCTTGATTCCTCTCCCTGTCTGAATACTGAATGTGTATGTTTCTGTGTGTGTGTGTTTTTTTTTTCTTATATCAGCCTCTCTTTGAAAACCCTACACAACATATAGCTTTATAGTGGAAGAAAGAGAGAGTTGCGGTGGTACTACGCCCACTATCGGGTGCTATAAAATGTGTTTTACACGGAGACACACATACCAATAGACAAAGAGAGATTGACTAACTCTAATTGTGCTTATGATTCAGATGTTGATGCTAAATTAGCTCTGCAAAATGGCATTTTAAGACAACTAAAAACATGTTGCAATAATTAAGAGCAAAAAAAACCAAAAACGAACCCTAAAAAGCTTGGTGTACGTAGCCATACGATAACTCACACAACCTGAAAGTTACAGCAATACTACTACAACTATCAACTTCTAGCAACATTTAACATTTAACATCCACCAAATAAGTCCAGTAAACCCCCTGAATCTTCCTATTCTCCTTCCTATTGCAAGAGTAATCCATCATAAATCCATCCTTCATCACTAAATGTCTTTACATGTAGCTATACTCCCACAATCAACCAAGCAAATACACTACAAAATACAAATAGACTGCAAAAATACTCAATGACTGCAAATTTCTCAATGACTCCAAATATCCAAACATCCAAACATACTAAAAGAAGACTGCAAATATGACCAAACATCTAAACATCCACATATTTCTCACTGACTCCACAAACATCCAAACATCATCCAATATCTTCATCCAAACATTTAGAAATAAGACTATTCATCCAAACACCATCCATTATCTTCATCCAAACATCATCCAAACATCTAGAAATGAGGACTTCAAGAGGATTTGAAATTCTAGGACTTCAAGAGTTATGATATGAAAATCTAATTCTAGGACTTTCGCTTTTCATTAAAAGAAGGATAAAAAAATTAATGAAAAATATATGTATTTTAAAAATATATTTTGACATAGGTCAAATGTTAGCAAAAACCAGACCAAAAGAGTTAAATGAGTTTCTGAAAACGGGACAAATTATTGAGGACAGGCCAAAAGAGTAAAAAGAGTTTTTGAAAATGGTTCATATAAGTCAAATGGGAAAAAAAAACACCTTAGATTAATAAAAATATCTCAAGGATTTAACATTCAAAAAGAATTGATAAAGCTCGAAGACAAGATGCAGCTATTTGAAAGTTTAAAACAAAAACTAAAAGTTTAAAAAGTTTAAAAATTACCCACATTTTTTAGGAACAACACTAAGACGCCTAACTTGGACTTCCCAAAGCATATCATGTCATATGGTAATCATGGTTTTCTTCCTTTCTCCAAACCATATGCATATGTATACGGTCCAATACCGTCCAATTAACAATCAGTAATCTAAGCCAAAAATGTAATTGTTGTGCATTTGCAACAAAATTAATACCGCCCAATTATGAGTCTTAGCCAATCGCCTGGCCAGCGCATGTATGCAGTATGCAACATCAGCCCGAGGCCAAACAGCTGATGTGGCAAGCAAAATTTCTGCAAGAAGCACCCAAAACAAATTGATCGATCACTAAATCCCAGAACAAAAATATTAAAATTGGCCCAAAAATTAAAACACCAAGTGATATTTCTCTTTCCCCAAACGCAGGAACTCAAGATTTTCCTCCCAAAACCAGTACCCCAGAGGAAATTTCACATATTTCCCGCAAAAAGGTAAAAACCCGTAAGACATTGCAAGGCTTTTATGTTTGATGTGGGCTTTCAACATTGATCCCCACAAACAACAGTCACATGCAAGAAATGGAAAACAACAACTACCATCAACACCTACACAAAATATGATGAAACCCCCCATCCAAGAACTACCATCAACCAATGACCCCACAAACATAGAAGACTACAAATATAAGTGATCAAACATCCAAACATGATCCAAACATGACCAAACATCCAAACATATTTCTCAATGACTCCAAACATCCAAACATCCACATATTTCTCAATGACCCCACAAACATCCACATATTTCTCAATGACTCCAAAGTCCAAACATCCAAACATCCACATATTTCTCAATGACCCCACAAACATCCACATATTTCTCAATGACTCCAAACATCTAAACATCCACATATTTCTCAATAACTCCACAAACATCAAAACATCATCCAAACATTTAGAAATGAGACCATTCAAATTGCATCATATAAGTGTCAAAGGAAAAGTAAATCATTGAGAAGTAAGACAAATAATTATGTTATCCATTTCTCGCCTTGGACAAGTGGACATCAATTTATTTTCTTTACTTGGTTCCTCCCATTCAAAGCGAAGTCCCCCTGAAAAATGCTCAAGTGTGAATTGAAGTTCTCAAGAGACAAATTTAACTAAAAATATGATACTTAGGCATGAATTTAAAGAAAAATAGCTTACTTGAATTCTCAATCGCTTCAATTCTCTTCAAAGATCAAGAATGGTTGATTCATGACCACATTTTGCAAATTCTACAAAAAGGAAATTAAATGAAAAGTTAGAAAACAAATTAAGACATAAATAAATATCTACAAGTATTAAAAAGCTAAAATAGAACATGAAATAGATTACCATGATCCATTTTTTCAAGAATGTCAATGTCTTCTTCAATATTAACTGGTTTTGCTTCATTACGCAACCAATCTTTGGCACACATAAGACATTGCACCATTCTTGGAGTCAAAGAACTTCTAAACGTGTCAAGAACACGACCTCCCATGCTAAAAGCTGACTCGGAAGCAACCGTAGAAACTGGAGCAGCCAATATGTCACGAGCCATTTGAGCAACAATAGGAAATCTTGGAGCATTAAGCTTCCACCACTTTAGAATATCAAAATCATCTTCATCCTTTTCCCTTTCTTCACTAAGAAACTTATCCAATTCACTTTTTGTATCAACTCCCCCACCCTCATTAAGAAACATATCATACTCACGCCTAGTGTCCACTTCTAAATTTCGCCTTTTTAATGATGGCTTCAATGAATATTGTGAATGCTTGACTTGAAATTGAACTAGAAGATGCACTTGATGATGACAAGTGGCAAGCAATGATCAACTTGAGAAACATTCATCGTCTTATATTCCTCAAAAGCTCGTGAATACCTTCTTTCACCTTATCCCCAAGAGTAATATTATCTGGATACATCTTTTGAATCACCCACCCAACATAATGCAATTTAAATCGAGGATCAAGAATAACTGCATAAAACATGATGAAATTCATTTTCTCATGATTCCCCCAATACTTATTGTATTTATTTCTCATTCTTTTTGCCATTTGACTCAACTCTGCATCATCACTACATTCCCAGGTATTCAACAATTTAACCACATCACTAAGTTCATGAAGCACTTGATTTGAAGTCACATATAATGAACCGAGAAATCCGCAATGTAAGTTCATAGAAGTGACCTAAAAACTTTACAAAACGAGAAATATTATCCCAATCTTCCTCACTAGGTAGCCCACCATGATCAACCAGTAGATCAAATTTAAAATGTGGATCTAAATCTTCAAATCTTTCAAAGGCTTTTGCAAGACTCAAAGCTGTATCTAACATCAAATAAGTCGAGTTCCATCTAGTGGGAACATCCAAACATAATAACCTCTTGCTTTCTATCTTTTCCATTTCAACACACTCCTTAAACTTTTTCAACCTACTCGGAGATTGCCTTATATATCTAATAGCTGCTCGAACACGAGTAATGGAAGGACAAATCTCTTTTAAACCATCGAAACAACAAGATTTATTATGTGTGCTATACACCTCACATGAAGATACTTTCCCCCAAGCAAATTAGTACTCCAATTAGAAAATCTTTTCTTCAAATAACTAACGACAACATCATTAGAACTCGCATTATCAACGGTAATTGCAAACACATTTTCAATCCCCCAGTCAAGTAAGCATTTTTCCACCCCTTTTCCAATCGCCTCACCTTTATGATCTGTCTATTGGACAAAAATTTAGAATCCTTTTATGCAATACCCAATCATCATCTATAAAATGAGCGAGTGAGACACATATAATTAATTTGTCTGTTCGGAAGTCCATGAATCGGTGGTAAGACAAATTCTCTTAGATGAATGTCTCAAAAAACCCTTCAATTTTGTCTTTTCTTCCAAATAGATATCATAACAATCCCTTGTAATGGTAGTTCTAGATGGAATTTGGAAAGATGGGCAAGCAACGGACATGAAATGCCTAAATCCTTCTTTTTCAACAAATGAAAATGGTTGCTCATCCACAATAATCATATATGCACATGCCTTTCTAGTATCAGTTTGATTAAACCTCCAAGTAACAAGCTGAACCGACCTTACCACCATGTGCAAGTGAGTGTGGTTGTTGTTTTAGTTGGGTTGCATGAGCTTCATTATTGTATGGATTTTTCAAACAGCTTTTCATGTGATTTTTCAATGAAGTAGTACCATTTATGCTAGGATCAGTTTGCATAAGAAAGAGCTGCAATAATTGCACCTTGCTTTTTTTCTCCATCTTCGAGTTGTATATTTAGTAAAATGTGACCACACAATTGATCGTGGTGCTATTTCCCTTTTCTTCTTAGAACTCCGTTGGTTGCTTGAAGTATTAGACCCTTCATGACTTGCTGGATTATCTTGTGAATTACTCCTATGGATACTATCTGCTTGATCTGACATTCTACAACTAAAAATGTAAATAAACTTAGAAGCTGTAAGTAAAAAATGTAAATGATAATCACTAGGCAAATTTTTCAAAGGATCAAGTTCACAAGACAACAAGAGATGGGATGCTAAAATAAATAATGATTAACCAATCCTAACTCAAATAATTCAAGGGGATTTGAAATTCTAGGACTTCATCCCACCAATCTCAAGAGTTATGATATGAAAACCTAATACAAATGAAAGATGCAAGCTAAGAATTCGCATAATTAGCCAGGCTGAAGAACATTTTAATTTAACCCAGCACTTAATGGTTTAGGCATAATGCAACTCAGCTCCGCAAAATATTTCTCTTGAGTTGATATCAAGTCATAAAAAAAGGACATGTCAAATCTTAAAGCTGCCTAGAAAAGGAGATAAGAACAGTTTATAAACTCAAGATATCAACTTAATTAGAAGGTACGTAACACTTGTTTTAAACTTGTAGAAATTGACTTAAAACCAAGAAAATGAGTAGCACTAAATACTAATATATAATAAGAAGAATAGAATGTTTAAGAAGTTTGTTAGAGAAAAAAGACTTGTTTAGTATCAATATATTTATCCTTGTGTTTGATTAGGCTTAATCAATTAAGTAGCATAGTAATATCTATAGAGAATTATATACTAATTTAACGACTTGTGAGAATGATGATAAGGTTAATACAAAAATCTACATCCCAACTAACTATAATGTGTTAAATTTACCCAAATAAGCATAATAACATCCAGATTTTCCCTAAAAAAGAAGCTGGATTAATCAGCATGGTTTTTTCCAACTAGGTGCTAATTAGTTGAGGTAATTAATGAAAATATGAGAATAACAAGAAAGTGGATTCTCTCGATGAACGAGACCAAATCATTTGTGAAAAGACTAAAACAAATACGTTTCTGTTGGTGGGCCATTTAGATATGGGATGTGAATCTCAGAGTTATGCAGTGATCACTTTCATAGAAGAAATGAAATGATGCTGTCCCTTGTTCCTTTTATATGCTAAGAAGAAACCACTATAGATGAGAAATTCATGCTTGGAGATCTAATTTCTGCAAACAAAAGAAATAAAAGATGTTGATTTGGAAGAAAATCTTCTTCACTCTACATCAAATTCTTAATATCATTTTTCTTTGGGGATTTAGCCCTTCATAGCAATCAATAGCTACCAACAAAAGTGATTGATCATACCTAAAGCTACTAATGAAACCACATTGTGGAAATACTGAAATCACATTGCAAGGTGACAGTAAACCCTTAAAATTTCACTGAAATATCCTTATCTTTTGTTTCTTTGTAGCTAGTTCATACTTCATACTCTGCTATTAACATAATTCTATCCAAAAAACTATCTCAAATTATAAAAATCCTAACCTTCATGTCTGTCCACTTCATCCAAACACAACCAAATAAAACCAGCCAAAGTGTATTTTTTGTGGGAAAAAAAAAAGGTAAACTGGTTTCCTCACTACTCAGAATCTTCACAGAGTAAGTAAACTCGCAAGCAAACAGAAATTCACACATGCCTCCCACAAGGGCCACAACCACAATTACACGTTACATTTATATACATATAGCAAGAATAGATAGAAGAGCAGTTACAGAGCTTACCTGATGATCAATCAAAGAATAGAAACATCAGAGTCACCGTTGTGGCCGTGGCGTTGATTGAAGTAATCACCAACATATTAAAGTAAAAGGGGGAAAAAAATCAAGATCCATTGATAACAACAGCTAAGAGTAGAACTTGAACAAACCATAGAATTTGCAAAAATGGTAAACAATCATTGAGAATCCACAAAATAAAATAAAAACAGAGCAAAAATCTTGTGGTGCTGCAAACTGTTGAAGAGCAGAGACGAGAAGAGTGGCTTACCCCACTGATTCACTGAACACCGATCGCGGCGGCAGCGGCACCGCGGCGAGTCCTTACACCGAAAGAAAGGGATGGAGTGGAGGACCAGGAGGTGAAAGGGATATCAAGGAGAGTGAAATGGAGTCGATGGAGGTTAGATTGGACAGTGAAATGGAGTCAATGGAGGTCGTTGGACAGTGAAAGAGGGAAGCAAAGCTCCGAAAGGGAAGGCAGTCGGGAGGAGAGGAGGAGGAGTTGGCGCTTGGCGGGTGGCGCACTGGCGGCACAGACGCACGTCGCGCAGAGACAAAATCGGGACGGCTCGGGAGAGGGAGTGAAATGAAAGAGAGGTGTTTTAGCTTTTAGGGTTTCCATTTCAGATTTCAAATTAAAACAATTTTTTTTTTTTAAAATTCATATTTCGGTTTTTCGGTTCGGTTGAATTAAAATTCAACCGAACCGAAAACCGAACCGAAATAAAAACCCCTCCTCTGCAACCGAACCGAACCGAACCGTTTTCCTCAAAAACCGAACCGAAATCATATATTAGGTTCGGTTCGGTTCGGAAAAACGGTTTGGACCGTATTTTGAACAGCCCTAAAAACGACGAAGAAAAACGGTGTCGCATGGGAACGAATGATGTCCTGACCCTGACCAATCAACAAGAGGAAATAATCTCTACTTCTTGTCTTGAGGTGCTGCCCAAGAAAAGGAAAGAAACAAAAATATAAAATATAAAAAAATAAAAACATTAACTTTTGTGTGGCTTAATTGCACTGTCAATTTCATTAACCAGAAAGGGCAGCGTAGAATGGACGCCTTGATAGCTTCGTACGGTGACAGTTCCTCCGGCGGCTCCGACTCTGATGCTCCGCCACCACCACCACCGGCATCGGTTTCCAATGCTCAGCCCGCCCAAATCCCCTTGCCTCCACCCCCTCTTGCTCTCCTCGACCCACCAAATTCCCTCGGTAACTTCTATTCTTATGCAGCTTCTGCAGATACATATGCGAGTTTAGTCATTGCATCTCTGGTCACGACGTGTTTACTGATTTTATTATGAAGGTACGCTTGATTACTCGCAAAGTGGGAATCCAAGTCGAGTTCGAAGCTTCCCTCATGTTGAAGGAAATTATGCTTTGCACGTTTACTTACCCGGTAACTTTTGTCCAGTATTTTGCTTATGTTGTTGATCTTTTGCTACGCCTGCAAAGTGGAGAAATTAATTCTATTTTATATTTGAATTGAGTAATAGGAGAACTAGTTCTTGAACTTCATTTTGTTTATTGGTTGTAATCTTGTAGTTTTAGGTACCATTTGCTCTTGCCCTTCTGGGATGAATTTTGATCAGTGAGAAAGAGGATGTTTCAATCCTGCTATACTTGTTGTAGAGTCCACTCTTACTGCAGTTTTTTTGGAGTGCTTGCTACCTTAGTTTGCAATCCTGAGTGTTATTTTCCTGATGATTCTTGCATATAGGAAGTGGGAATAAACTAAACACATGTTTGTTCAGTTCTCAAATGTCTGATTTTTGACAACAAATCATTTTAATTTGACTGTAGTTTTTATACCATCTTCACCAAGGAAGGAGCTGGTACAGTTTTTGAAAAAGATTACAGCTCTTGTGCCCGGTCTTCATGTTGTTGATATTGACGTACCCCTAAATAACCTCCTTAAAAATGATCACAAAGTTGAACAAGTTGCTTTAGGAAAGGAATTTCATATAAGTCTGGGAAGAACTGTTCCTATTCGGGTGCATCAGAGAGACACAATAGTGACAATGCTTCGCCAGAAGCTTCAGTCTCAAAGGAGGTAACTGCTGTAACTTGCATAACAGTTACTTGTGTACTATTCTTTCAAATTTGTTTTAATGAACATTCATCTTTATCATGAGTTCCTCTATTTAAACTGGAACTAGGTATTGGATTGATTTTAACACATGGGAGGTATTTGTCAATGATGATCATTCACGCACGTTTCTTTCCATGGAAGTTAAAACAGGAGGCTTGCCTGAGGTAAGATAGTAAAATTTTTTGCCATCTTTTTCATCTTTGATTATGTATCTGGAAAAAGTAGAAAAAAATTTTAGCTTTTGGTCATATTTTACAATTTTTTTTAAATTTAATTAGAATGAACAAAGTGGAATTCACATTATGAAGAAAGGTTCGAGTGCACTTGGATTCAATATTGCCAAGTTGTGTTTTTGATGGGCTTGTGGCTAATATATGATATTTTACCAGTTTCTCATTCTGCCATAATGTGAAGTAAGCAATAAGAACATTTACGATTACCCTTGGGAAGCAGTCCCGTTTTATGGGAGGCATATAATTTGTTTATTGAATTCTTGTTTTAATGACAAAATAGGAAAACCTGCTAATTTTTGTTTCTCCCTTGTAGATAACTAAGCAAATTCAAGCTGTTAATGAGGTTTACAAGCTTCACAACCTTCCCGAATTTTACAAGGTTTGACTTATTCAAGATATATACTTTGCTGTTCTTGTTTATATTTTTTTTCTTTCTTTTAGAGAGGGGCTCACCTTTTACTTTTATAAGAAGGTTTATAGTAGATTAGCAAGTTATGTACAGTACATAAGTTAACATTCACTTTTCATAAAATTGAGTAGTGTTAGCACTTACTTTTTAAAATTGACTTGGCATTCACTATCCACATATTTTATTTTTATTGATTAAAGTGTAATTTATGTATTGTATAGAAGACTAGTCTATCACTATCAGGGACGAAATATTGAAGAGGTTGAAATTTAATATATCATTTTTAGTAGAGATTTAAAAAAAAAAGAGTTGAATATACAATAATTTATAATTTATAATGTAATATTATTACTATTAATTAGAGTTTTAAAAAAATCCTCGCTTAGCCAAGCCTTGTGTCCGTCCCCTGTTCACGGTAAACCTTCTTTACTTTTTTAGCTTCTTTTCTGCTAAAATGAAATAAATTTTCATTCTTGTATAAATGCTGTCCACAGGATCCACGCCCCCATATATCAATAGCCTGGTCACTGGGTGACGTCTGTGAATTAATGAAGAGTGTGGTCGATGAAGAAATGAAGAAATACATTGCCCCTGGAGGTCCATCACGGAAATGTATTTTTACCTGTAAATTTGGTGGTGTTTTGTGTAAAATAGGTAAAAAAACTTATGAGATCTGCAAAGCCCAGGAAGAATAATGAATGCGGCGACATGATACCCTGATTTCTGCACCACCTCCAATTCTGTCGCTATTTTTTTTTTTTTTTGGGGGCATTAAAAGAGAATGGGCTACAAAATTGTATTCGAGCATTTCTACTCTGGATCGCCTATATATTATACTTTTTGTAATATTTTCTGTGTCTCTTTTTCCCTGTTTATTTTAATTAAAATTTTTATTTTAATTTATTTATCTCATTAATAAATTAATTAAAATTATATTAATTGTTATTTTTTATAAATATTTTTTTTATTACAATGAGTATTGTATACTTATAATGAAAAATAGAAATAAATTAAATATATTTACAATATAAAAAATTTAAAATTTGATTACTCTTTAATAAAAAGAAATATTTTTTGTAGATAAAATAAAAAATATTGATTAATTAATTAAAAAATTTTATTTTTCTTAAAACTTGTGAATCTGTTAAAATGGATAGATAAAAGAGAACGGAATGGGTATCTTTTAATATATCACTAAAAAAGTGACAGGTGTTATTTATTAAATATTTATTTAATTTTATAAATTAAAAGAAATATTCATTAAATATTGAATAATGATACAAAAGTATATTAGAAAATCTGAAACGAACATTTCCCTTGGAGTCCAGTAAAAGTGTAGCACTTTGTAAACTATGTCAGGTCTCAAGCGTTCAACCTTGTAGTAGTTGATTTGACTTGTTTTCAAGAGTTGAGCATTCTGGCAGAATTCATCTTATTTGAATTTTCCAAACTTACCTTTCCGAAGTTGCTTCCTTCTGTATGGGCTTTGTATAATTCAGCCAATTAAATGGGAACTCTCCAAGTTATTAATGTTGAAGCGGTTTGTCGTTGCTGCATATCAAGCCCATAGTGGCGAAGGTCATCTCATCAAGCAAGCGAAATTCCAAGAAGAAATAACGGAAAAAAGGAAAAGGCAACAAAAATGTAGAAGGGCATATCATTCCAAAAGGTGAAATATCTGCTGCATGAGAATTGTTGGGGAAGTTGTATATCTCTTACATGTTACTGCTGCAACGTTTTATCACCCACAATGGAGTAAAGGAACTGAGCAATTCACAAAATCAAGACCCCTAAAAATGTGCACATAAGGAAGCAAAATGGTCTCCTTGACCTTATTGCAGTACAGCTCTTCTCGAAGTGAATTACATGCAATCAATTTCCCAGTTCAGTTATCTAATATCTGACGTAAAGCTGTGCATGAAGAAAACAAAATAATTGTTTGACATGGATACTTAGAGAGAAGCCACAACGACTGTTTATTTACAACATCAAATCAGATTCCTTTGGCAGACATTACAATTTCAATTGTAAGGGATGTTGTGAACAAGAATTGGTATTCAATTAGTATCCATTATATCTAATGGAAGAGGAAGGACAAAACAATAACATTGACCCCCCCCCCTCCGGGCATACCGCATACATAGCTAGAGCAGAAGTCCTGCCCTTTAACTAAGAGATCAAATAAATCGATTGGAAAAAAAAATTAAGGATTTCCTAGAAAATGGATATGGACGAGCAAATAAAAAATTATGCTCAAAGTCCAGGTATGGATTCCAGATTGTATTTCTCTGAAGCTGATGCTTCGGCCTCTTGGTTGTCAGGCAGTTTTGGCTTATTCATGGCATCAAGGGTTTGCAAATAGGTATAAGAAGCATTTCGATTTGATGAAGTCCCTGGATTACTAATTCTGCTGGCAAGGAAACGACGGATTAGCCCTCTAAGCAATGGAGCCATGGTGTGCGGTTCATGTTCGAGATAATACATTATTCCACCCATACAAGCACAGAAGAGGGCTACCTGTAAAATCATTCATACCATCAATCAGTAATATGCATAAAAGAGTTTTGTCCGAAGTCTAAAACGTTTCTCCACTACTCTGAGCAAAATTTTACTGATTCATCTGACACTTTCCGAGATTATCCTTGGTAAACCGAAGCACCAACCAATAGAGTACTGATATATCTAGTTAATTGTGACCAAGTTAAATCTAACATATATAGTCAATATTTACCAGACAAGGCAGATCAGATGTGCACCAACCATGGAATAAACATACAAAACATATACAGACATATTACTGCAGACCAAAGACAATACCTCTGCATTCTTGACATCTGGAAGAAAATGACGGTTCACTAAAATATACCACAGGGAATCTCCAGCTCGCGGAAGAACATACAAGGCAAGTTCTCCTCGTCTAGCTTTCTTCTCTATTAGAACAGAAAGCCCAGATACTGCCCCAGCAACCCAATACACAAGTTTGTGGTCCTTCAATGCCACTTTTCTGTGCAAACATATTACCGCCTTCAAAGACACAGAATCAATAAATATAGCCACCCAAAATTTTAGATGTATCCAAAGACGCATGAGGTAAGTCAACTACCTGAAAGATTCCCACAAAAGCAGACAAGAAGGATGTAGAACGAACAGCTCCAGTAAGAGCATGCCAGCAGGTACTGATTGGAGCAGCCATAAACTAGAAGACATAAGAAAACGAACAAAAATTTTACAACAGTATCACCTGTGAAGAACCAAAGCAGCAAAATGTACAGCTTCCTATCACCACAGTCCAAACAAGCCCTATTATCTCTTCAAATTTTGCAATAGCCAACAGACTAAATGTCCAAGATTAACTTTGTTCCTGCAATACAGTGCTGATCTTAATATTGTTGGCAGAGTTCATTTGCATTTTTATGTGATAGGAATGGAAGTCCAAAGTATCTGCCCTAGAAAGAAAAATAATTAAAATTTTTATTGACTACCAAATTTACAGCAGAATATTTCGTGTTAAGTGGTGGTACATCTACAAGCACAAAAATGGTTATTCTGTAGTTTCTACGTCAGAGACTCCAAGCTATTTGAAAGAGATAAAGGGGTAAAAGCAAGCAGGACTCTGTATCTGTCTTTGGAAGAAGCCAACTAGCTGAAAGTTGTATAAGTATGACAAGGCTTTTCATGCATACACTGAATAATTGCGCTCCTACTCAACTTCCAACAAATGAGAAAAACAATGCCAGTGAAGATTTAAATTGGTGACAAATTATGTACCTTTTGTAGGCGTAAAATGACAAATGGCACAAATGTCAAAGAGAAGTACAGAGGGAATGTTTTCCGGAAAGTATCCGTTAATGCATTGGCATTGTGAGCTGCACAGGAGCTTGTATGTGGATGAATTATAGAGCAGGGTATAATTGAAGGATATTCCACCAGTTGCACAACGCTGGAACCTTTTCTCCTGGATAAATAAGAAGATAATGAGGCAACATCAACTGGAGAACCTCTACAGCAATCCCTAACAGCCTTGTAGACAGGTGCAGCGACTGGCCCAGTTTTCTGGATAAAATCTTGATATGACTTTGGCAAGCTCTCAGGACGCATAACAAAAGCATACATAACCTGGAAGGCAGATATCAATTAATGGGCAAGGTCAGGAGCAGATGATTTCATTAATATAGCTAACTAATATCTGTGCATGCAAAACAAGTGATTCAAGCTCTTCAAAGAATGAATTATTCCCTTCACATTTTTAATTTGACGCATATAGTTTCTTTGTGCTTCCTTCACCGAAGGAGGAGGGGGAGGAAGAGGGGGAAGGGGGAAGGGGCGTTCATAATGAATTGATTGAGCCAGAAAACTAAGAAACACTAAGACTGGTAAAGGAAAAAAAAATGTTAGATAAAGTATTACAACTCTGTAAATCACCTGTGCACAAGCTAAAGCAAAAAGCAAAGAATCTCCATGTCCCCAATGACTCCCCCACAGGTGAAATTTGTTCTTGGATTTTGCAGAGTTATAAGCACACTGTTCAAATGAATAATCAATTACACAGGAAGAAGGAAGGAGAACAAGAATAAAAGTAGCACATCTCATAATATCTCATAAAGCATCTAGTGATAACTGTGCAGTTACTTCAACAAGCGAAGCATTAGTTTCCTTTTCTTTTTTTCTTTTTTTTTTTTTTTTTTGTGTGTTGGGGGTGGGTGGGCGGTGGGGTTGTTTAACATTGATCTGTAATACCTGGGCAAGTCTAGCCAGAAGATACAACGCAAGGGTGCGCCTTCGACTAGGGTCATCTAATGCTAAAATAGACAAACCTGCGGCTGAACCTGCTAAAATTCTGCTCCATCATCCCCTTTAACAAAGTTAAATATATGGAATAGCATATATCTTGCATCAAAAACTCTTTTCAAACACTCACTTTCCATTGGAAAAACTTTTGATGAAAAATATAGACACCAAAACACACACACACACACACACACACAAAGAAAAATTTACAGGAACTTATCATAAGCAGGTAGAACTTACGCATTGATTGGTGTCTCTTTCTTCCTCAACTTCCTTAACAAACACCTAAGAGCATGATAGGAACCAGTAAATCCACCGAATAGTAAACCAACTCGGCATGCTTCTTCCCTTACGATCAGATCTTTCTCAGAGACAAGTTGCTGCAATTAGAATTCAATAGCTTGTTACGTAATCAGAAGGAGAATATAGAAAATGAATAGTTTCCCCCACCCCTTCCTAATTAAATGTGTCCATGCACAATGGTGGTATGCACATAAGCCAGAAAATTATGTGCTACAGTGCTATAAAATTGCCCCAAATTTGTAAATCCCCATCAGTTTCATATAGAAGGATGTTATTTTTCTAGCATGATTCACAATTCATCTGACACCTAACCAAAGAACAAGAAAAGAAAAAAAAGGGAAGGGTCGAAAGAATAATAAAGAATGACTTTTACTGGTAGAAAATACCAGGGTAGTCTTGATCTACTGTACCACTTTATCTGCAAAGCATTAAACCCCCTCTCTTCCAATTTGATAAATGACATCCTTTGTTAGCAAAACTCTACACTTAAATCAAGCGATCACCACTTAAGAGTTAAACATTGCTATCTATTATCCTTAATTCCTTATTGCATGGTCCAAATTATAAGCATATCATCAGATCAGATATTGCAAACTGAAATGAGCTCACATTCCAACTCGTTTAAAAGAACTCATTATAAAAAAGAAGAAGAAAAAAAACTTATAATTATCACAAGCTAGGCCTAATTTGGATTGGAATTCTTAATCTCATCTCAAACTAAAATTTCACTTTAATTCAAATATATTATTATTTTATATATTTTTCGTTTAACAATACCAATCATCTACTTCCAACACATCATATTTTCTCTCTTTCAACCCACTAACCTTACATCTTTTATAATTTTTTACAAAACTCATCTCGAACCAATTCTTATAAACTTATAATAATGCAAAAGAAAACGGGTATCACCTGACATTGAAAGTTCAAAATAAGCATCTAATTGGCAAAATTCGAATGAACTAGACTTTCTCAACAACTTACGTAGGCAATGGCTCAGTAAACAATATTTTCAAAGTCCACATTTTCTTTCCAACAAGCAGTGATCAATATGGAAATAAAAAGAAAATTGGAGTGTACATGGTTTTAATAACCTTCACATAAACCAATTTATATAACCATGTAGTTTGAAGAACGAGAGCCCGAACCTTCAGATCAAGGAGGGAGGAATAAGACTGACGGCGAGCGAGCTTGAAGGCACGGAGGAGGATTCCTATGCCAACACGGACACCGTAAGAGAGAAGAAAGCTCTGACAGAGGTTGCCAATAGCGTTAGCGACGCACGACTCATCGGCGTGGTCGCAGGGCGGATAGAGGCCACTTGACCTGCGCTGACGCCTCTGAAGCTCCTCTATGGCTTCTCTTAAGCGCTCCTCAGCACCACGGAGACGGCGCTCTGCGGCGGCCCCACCACCGTCGAAGGCGTCAGGTGATTGCTGTGGAGGCGAAGAAGGCGAGGAGAGAGAAGGCATTTTGGGATTGGAGAAAGAGAAACAAATGAGGGTTTCTGCATCTGACACAAGTTTGTGTGTTGCAAGAGAGAAAACTTCTTGGGGAAACACCAGAAAAGGAAAGTTAAAATGTAATAAATGTGAATTTCAGTTTCAGGAAAAAGTGGAAGGGTGAAAATGAGATGTAAAAGGCAAACAAAAATTATATATATATATATATATATATATATATATATATATATATATATATATATATAAATAAAAGATGAAACATTTCATTATCATTAGGACACGTGGAAGTTTCATAAGGTGACACATGATTAAATAATTTTTTTTTTAAAATCAAAATTATATTTAAATTTATTTAAAATCTTAATTAATTAAATTAATTAATAAAATATATATGTATTTAATATTAATACATTAAAATGTGTAATTTTTTGAATATTATCTAAATATGTAATTATTTGAATACTATCTAAATTAATACAATAAAATGTGTGATTCTTTGAATATTATAAATATATATATATATATATATATCTATTTAATATTAATACATTGAAATGTGTGATTTTTTGAATATTATCTAAATTTATTTAAAAATCTTAACTAATTAAATTACTTAATAATATATATTTAATATTAATAAATTAAATCTAATAATATAATAACTCGTGCAACGCACGGGATATCAACTTAATATTTAAAACATCTAAAAATATAAGTGGCATGTGCTAATATGCGCCATTGTAAGCGTAACGGAACGGAATGGGCTCCTTCGTCCTTGTCTAGTGGAGTTGGCACCTAGGTAGAATGAGCACGGGATTTGACCAAATAGGATCCAAATTTATTTTGGACACTAAAATCAGGGTCGAAAAAGGGGAGCAGTGCAAAGGGGTATGTCGCGTTTGTCCGACGCGAGATACGAGCACAGACGCGAGAAACATGCCTAACACCAAAGTAGGGCCTTTCTCGCGTCTCACAAATGCGAGACGTTCGCTACAATACACAACGCCTCACATCTCATAGACGCGAGGTTCGATTGGTTTTTTTTTTTTTTTCATCTATTAAGCATTTATTATTTTTGTGATTTTTTCCTTTTATTTTTTATAAATTTTTAAATTTTTATTAAAAGGAGTTAAATATTTTTAAATAATACAAAATATATCATATATAAATTCAAATAATACACAATTAAATTTATTAATTTAAATTTGATCATAACATGTACTATACGGATTTTTACTACAATTAATTTTATTTATATTGGATTTTAAAATAAAATTTTAATTTTAGAGCTAATTGTATTAATATTAGATTTTAAAATAATTTTTTAATTTTAATTTAATTTAATTTATAATATTTAATTATTTGAAAAAAATTATAAAATTTTAAATTCTCAACTATATAAATGTACTAAAATTATAATGTCAACTATTTAAATAATATTAAATTTAAATCTCAATTATCTAAATTTCATAATCCCCTTACAGTTTAGAATCTAAATGATTTATAATTTAACTAAATTCAAATAATATGTGAAATATTAAAATTCTAAAAAATCATTTAAAAAATTTATATTATATTTGTCTTTAAAGTTATTATTAATTTTGTCTTAAAAATGGCCAAACTAAATTGAACTTATTGTTTTCTCTTTAATTTTTAAAAGTAATATTTTATAACAAATTGGATAACGATATTTTATTATTTCTATTTTGACGTAAAATTTGAATGTAATTATGACTATTAATGAAATATAATGAAATCCTCGACATAGAACTTTAAAACGCGATACAAACAATAAATTTTATTACACATGAAATAATCTAAAAAAAAAAGATAAAAGTTAGTCTCATAATGAAATTCTCAACGGTTACTTGGAGGTTGAACTCGTCTATGAGATTGTTCTTTATATTGTTCTTCAGATGGTTCTTCTGGTTGTACTGCATCTTGCTCCTCATAACAGGGTATGATGGATCGGGAATATCTATAGAATGTCTGTGCCGTATTTGAGACCGTCCAGTGGATGAACCGACAACAAAGTCATCAGCTGAAGATAAGAATCTAGTATTGAAGATTAAGTGCTGCGGAGTAATAAAATCAGTTTGTCTATCTTTAACTACTGCAAGATCACCTTGTTCATAATTGTGTTGTCCGCTGTGTACTGGTGAATAGTGATCTTGCTCAGGAATATCAGTTGCGGCATGTTTGCGTGCTCGTCTATCTCTCTCTGCGCTGGGGGTACTCTGTGATGGACTTTTTGCGGGATCGGAGATATCGGTTCAAGAGTGTAGCTTCGTCTAGCTAACTTGTAGGGTGGGTGGTTCAAATGACTTGCCTCACCAGCGAGAGTCAACGAACGCATGGCAAGATTCGTTATTGATGCAAACACTTTTCTACTTACAGCATCCGCATTTTGATATCTTTCATTGCCAATGTACAATATCCGGTGCATCAAATCAGCCTTTATATATTTCGAAATGTCAATAAATTATTTGAGTATAAATTCTATATTTTATAGTACTATGTAAAAAAAAATACATACCAATATTTTTGTTACCCAACTGCTCGATTGGTAGCCCGAAGGATTATGTTACGTTATAGTCAGATTACCAATCAGCCGCCTAGTGTGAGTATAATCTATGCTGCATAGTCAGGCGAAACTATATTCTGACCATAACTGAATTGTCCAATCAAAACTGTTGAATGCCTATTAACCTAGTTCGCGAGATATATTGAATCACTCTCGGGCTACCCTGCACCGATAGTTTTCATGTCATGGGCATGCAAATTGTCACCGATGTCAACTGTAACAGGTATTATTTGCACCAATCCAAACTGCCGCATGACTCTATCTAAGCGATGTACTTCTATTGTTTCTCAACAAATTAGGGATATGATAGACGCCCAAATGTGTCGTCCATAAGTGCAATACGGGGGTAAGGTACCCAATATGTACTCATTATAAGGCTGTCAGATATATTGTATAAAGGTAAATTGTCAGTATCAATAATAATTAACGAACTTAAAATTAGTCATTCTTGCAAATTCACTGAAGTAATAATTACATGATCACATTGCATCATATTTAACTGATCCCTATAAGTAAGAAACACATGTGTCGGGGTGCGAGAAAACTCTAAGAGTCCCTCTCATGCTGATCCTCACAGGGTCTGTAGATCAATATCTTCAACTAGATGGACTCTAGTCGGTCTGACAATAAGGATACGCTCCCAAACCCATAACTATTTAACATTAATAACCAATACTTTAAAAAAAATATATTATATTTATTATTATTTTAAAAAAACTAACAAGATATTTTAAAAATTGTGCATTTCATATCTAAATCAACAATAATGGGCTACTGATAGTATGCGCTCTGTAAGATATAGCGTTGCACAGACAATGGTACAAATGAGCAAATGTTGCACTTTTCCAACTAAGCGTGTTCGATACCTCTAAATCACGAATGCATTTTAAGAAGTGCAAATGTACTCTGTTGCCGGATTTATCCGAGAACAGAAAGCTACCAATGAACTGCATAATATGACACTGTGTATGTTGGCCTATCATTTTCAGTGTCGCATGTGCAAGTAGTGGTCGATTCAATATTCTCTAAATGATCTTCAATCTATATCCATCAAGTTCTATCAGAGTTAGTCGAAATCTTAATAGCTCATCGCACATGTCAAGTAGCTCCATAGACGTATGTACGAATCAACTGTTACAGATAGGATCACCGTCTACATGTAAACCGAAAAGAACTTATATGTGCTGTAGGGTGATAGTTACCTCTCCAACTATAAAGTGCAAGTATGCATCTCCTGACGCCATCTTTTCACTAATACTATAATCAGTGGATGGTCGATCTTCATGTAACATAAACGACGCAGTCTACCAAAACCGGCAATATCCACGAGTGTCTCAACACAGTGATCGAACGGTCAAGCTTCCCAAAACATGTTGTCATTCTGTCTTGCAGTAATAACGTCACTGTATAACTGTCCTGCCCAAATATGTGACGACCTATGTTTGTGCTACAATCTCAATACGTTCGGAATAATAGGACCTGGATCCACTCCATGAGAAGTAGGCTCATACATTCTATCATAATTAATAGAACCGATATTATAGAAATTAAAATATAGAAAATTTAGGTATACAACCAACATCAAATTAAATACAAAATTAAACACAAAATTAAAGATAAATAATTTGAATTACATATGCACTATTAAAATTTAGGCAATAGATGGGAATTGTATCTAAACAAATTTAGCTAACATGATACAAGATTAATCCATGATTAGTTCATTCTACAGTACTGTGAGTGTAATTTCTCCTATTGTGTCCACTGCGATGGCATAAGCCACAATGATGAGGTGAATCAGGATTACGTTTGTCCATCTCATTCTGAATATGCGACGTCTGCAATTTGCCCCTCTGACGTTTTTTGAAACGGTGAGCAAATAGTGCCAAACTAAAGCCAGGAATACGCCAATAATCCTCATGTGAGATTGGCCTAAACTGTGCTGTATAAGTCATTCTATAGGATAGTGTCATATTTTCTAATGACACTAAATCTCCAGGATTCAACCCCAGTTACTGACATGCTGCAAAAGTGTACAAACAAGGTAATCTATATATTTTTTATTTGCAACAGTTGCACTTTCTGGCCCCAATATTAACCTCATATGAATTATTTTCTTTCCATGCTCATGATGCAGTGATATAATATTAAAAATATCTCGATCTTGATTAAAAGTCAGTACACGATGTGTTCTTCCTTTCATCTCATTTTTCACAATTTTGCCCCATATCCTAAAAGAAAAGTGATATCACCCATGATTAGCCTCCTAATTATGGTCGTTTAAATATTTGACTGTTTTCTTGAACGAAGACTCCACAATTACCTTGATAGGTAGGGCACGTATACCTTTGACGACATTGTTGAAAGATTCCATTAGATTAGTTGTCATGTTATCACACCGATGTCCACCGTCATAAGCAAACGCCCATTACTCTTTTGGAATCAAATCTAACCATGCCTTTTTGCTTGGGGGTTTAGCAAATTAATTTCTTCCATAATCTTAAAAAATTTTCACTTTTTGCTTTGATCTTTAACTGCATACATCAACTTCTTTAACTCATGCGTTCTAAACTTTATATTGAAGTTACTCCGAATATGTTTAAGACAAAATCTATGTACTTGAGGGAGACGAAAACAAAGAGCATGCACTGGTATCGTAAAAAATTAAACAGAGAAAAATAAAACCAAGTCTTAAAGGCTATACGGAAGTGTGAAGATCATACATTTGCGCTCCTTAACCCTTCTAGGTTGAGTAAGAGCGGATTGAACGACTGGAATCGCCTCGCTTTACCCACTTGAAGAAGCTTCCGGTTAAACACCCGCTAGCCTTCTACTCCGCCTTGTTTGCATGAACGCCTAGCTTTCCAGCTCTCGGGATATTCCTCAGCCTAACTTCTAGTCGATGAACACAACAGAGAAGAAGAATGGTCTCAAATCTCCTTGGTTCACTTGCTATTGGTTAGCAAAGCTCCAAGGAGAAACCAAGAAGAGGGAGGCGTGAGAGAGGGAGCTTACGTGAGGCTCCCCAGAGAGACGTGAGTTTTCTGTTGGGTAGGGAAAACTAGGGTTTTTCTTTTTCCAAATAGTTGTTTATTAGTTAGCCAAAATTAGGTCTTTCATTATCTGATAAACATATTCTTGGGATTTCAAAACACCCGGATGTTATCATGAGAATCAATTTGGCCTAACCCTAAACTCCTCTTAACCGTATCTGGAAAAACCCTAAGGTCCAAGCTATTGGGTCAGAAAAATATTTATTATTTTCCTTGAACCCAAAAGGCCCAAAATAATAAACATTAATTATTTATTTCCTTGGCTTACATAAATAACCCAATAAATAATTAATGAGCCCAAATGAACCAAAATAATTAATATTTAATTATTTATTTATTGGGCCTATATAAATAACCCAATAAATAATCAAATATTAATTATTTCCCCTAATTTAAGCCCAGGTTAATTTCCTAATTATTCATACTAGACCTAGGCCCTGAATAATTAATTAACCAAATAAACTAGATAATTAATTTTCTCTCAACTCCTATTTTATTTATTTATTTTATTCCAGTCCAATAATAAATTAGACTTCTTGAATAAAATAAAATAAAATCCTCTTCAATTGAGACCAATTCCTCAACCCAAAAGTAGTTAGGACTTACGGGCTATTTCGAGGATCAAAAAGACACATCGTCTTGGCTGCTAAAATGATCAAAATACCCCTACTATTTAAATAGCTGTATTTTGCATTTTAAATATTTCCTAATATCACCATAAGGAAATATTGACCCCAAGGACAATGCTGCATTAGCAAAGTCTCTGACCTATAGGTGAAATGACTAAAATACCCCTCTACACATCGCCGTACATTTAGAGAGGAAGAAGTGTACTAACACCCCTCTAAATGACATCTACCATCCTTAAGCTTCTAGTCCAATGATCCACGACTGCCTGGAGTGTTTCCACTTTCTAAGGGAGTTACCCTAAAGCAAACATCCAAATCATGTTTCCCGGGGCCTTGGATATTTTAGACCATTCGGACAACCACAAGGGGCGATATAGTGCAGAAATTATCTTGTACAAGTCCGTCTTAACTAACTAGTCGCATATACCCAACATGCAAGTATATTGGCCCTACGATAGAACCTCAACTATAGCAAATCAAAGTATATGCTTCTAGCTTCGCCAGACCACCAACTCATACTCAAGTCGTAGAGTACTAGTCCACGCTGTAGCGGTAGTAGTCTAGGTTTCTATCATATAGTACTTTTAGAAACCACTACTACAGGTCCTGTCCTACGTATTCGAAATACGCTTATATTATGAAGTGAGTGGACTACTCACTTCATAATATAAGCGTATTTTGAATACGTAGGACATGACCTGTAGTAGTGGCTACTCACTGGCTAAAGGTAAGTCATTCCCCATTTAGAATTCATAACATAATAACCTAAACATGATGAGATTCCCAATCTCATCAATAGGTTAAGAACAAATGTTTATGTGTTAAATAACCCGTGATCCATACCTTACTGTAAAAGACCACCATTCACATGGATCACTTATTTAAACACAATGGGTCTATTCCAAACAAAAATCGTGCACAAACAAAAAGTAAATTCACTAGCAATTTCTGAAAATAAATTCTTTTATTAAAATATTCGATTTTACATCAAAAACCTAGTCTAAGAGGGCATACAATCCAACAGTACTGCCATTGGCTCTTACCAGAGGAGTAGTCGATGAACTGCATTCACAATCTCAATGTGTCTATTAGATATTAAACAAATTTTTTTATTCTTTAACATATATTCTTTTAGTAAGGTCAAAAATCATTCCCAACTATCATTAGTTTCTTCGTCGATGACTGCAAATATAAGAGTAATATATGATTGTTGGTATCTTGACCCACTACTGTTAAAAGTTTTCCCCTGTATATAACCCCTCAGAAATGTCCCATCAAAGTTGACCACTAATTTCATGTGAACGAATGTATCAATATAGGGTCCGAACGCCTAGAAACATATCCAAAAGTCTTGGCTCTCTTGTTGTCCATAGGCAAAAAGTGTCACCCACGATAGTATCAGGATTCGTATCTTGTAAGGCTTGCATATATCGCGGTAGCTGTGTGAATGAAGAAGGCTAATCCCCGTGATCATCTCAATAGCATGCCTGCGTGCATTCCATCCTTTCCTGTACGACGGAGTAAAGTGCAATATGTTATGAATATGACTATTTATTCCGCTGACTTTAATCTCTGAATTATCGTGAATCATTGACAAGATATGTTTCACTATAAATTTCGCACTCATGTTTCGATGGTTCCCGTACACTGTCCGAACTAAACAAATGTGCTCTTCATGCGATCGAGTAATTTTTCACAAGCCACAACCTTTCTTGTTTCGTGCACGGATCCACCAATAACATGGATGTTGTAGAGTTAAATTTTTACACTCGACAACCCAGTATGAACTCTTAATTTCTACTACGGTAAACTCATGGCCTAGACTAATAGACCACGACCGAACAACCCATAGCAACTCATTCTTATCCCTAAACCACATGTCAACTCTTAAGTTATTATTGGATTTTGACCATAAATCCATCCCTTTACTCGGCACTAATCCACCAGCTTCGTTTTCCATCTCTTACGAAGTATATAACCAGTCAAGACAGATTGAATACGGTGGATCATACAGGTGGATAGGTTCAAATGACCTATTAGCATGTTGTTGCAATACAGAATGATCGGAAATATCTTTTTCGGCATCGCCATCCCCCGTCCTTATCGGGTGAATCATTCACGGTAGGTCCATCAATATCCAACGTAAGTCCTAACCCGTCCACAGTTGCCTCCGGAGCACTTACCTAGTTAAGCTCCCGAGCTACCCAATCATCAACGGGGTTACATCTAATGGAATACCAATTTCAACTGTTGAAATAATGGCAGGCTCGGCGGGACTTGAAGGGGTTGAACGTGGTCGTGAGGTTAAGTCATAACAAACCCAGTAGAAGCTGATAAGTATTAATTGATATGTCCAACGATTGGGGTATCCAACATTGATGTATTGAAAAGGGATTGGAAAGTCTCATTTTGGATATGTGGAGGATTGCTGGCTACAGGTGTTGGAAAATTTAAATCGAAGTTAGTTATATTGACAGGAACAATTGAGTCAATCAATGCAATGAATGATTTAGTGATAGGAGTTAGAATGTTATACTCAGGAAGATCTGTAGCTGTTGCATTAGGAATTTGGACGATCTTATGATGAACATGCAGATCAATTGGATGTTCCTTCACAGTAGATGCATAGAAAAATAAATTTTCCATATCATCGTCATCTGTTATAACAGCGGTTATAGACATCATCATAGTACTAATAACAGTATCCTCCTTCATTGTGATTTGTAACTTCAAAGTTGACGCATTCAATTCTCGAATAGCACATATTTTTTTTGACTAAACCTCCAAAACTAACTCAATTTCTAATAATTAATGCCTTGCGATAAAGGCCATTAAAAAAATTGTTGTGTTCGGTGAGCATAATTTTACAATCCCAATATAACTGTAGTCTTATAGGTTTTTCTAATGACATTATGTTTAGATAAATTATTTAGAATTTTGCTATTCAAAAAAATAGAGCATGTCACAACCTTGAATTAATATATGAACTAATATCAAATTAATCAATACAAATATATGTCTGAAAAAATAAAATATTTTATATATGTCAAAATGAGTATTTAATATATCCCAAACTAATTTAAACAATTCTTATAATTTCCTAAACAAATACTGCACTAAAATTTCAAATACTACACAAATACTACATCCAACTTTAAATGCTACACGAATATTACATCCAATTTTTGCTACATTTTAAACAAATTGGTCACAATCCCAATATAACCGTAATCTTATAGGTTATTCTAATGATTTTATGTCCTAATAAATTATGCATGATTTTTCTATTCAAAAAATAGAGCATGTCACAATTTTGAATTAATATATGGACTAATATCAAATTAATCAACACAAATATATATCCAAAAAATAAAATATTTTATATATGTCAAAACGAGTATTTAATATATCCCAAACTAATTATTAAATATTACGTTATTTAATACATGAGCTGTATAACTTATTTAGCTATTTTAAAACTAACTAAGATAATTAAGATTAATTTTTCAGACCTGTTAACATATATATAATATTGTTTATGTTTATATTAAAAAAATTAGTTAGACAATTCATATGTACATAAAAAAATTAAGTATGCTCTTTTTTTTTTTTTAATGTAATAAACCTAGAGAGAATTGTAAAAAAAAAAAATTATCATGTTGAACTAATAATTTAATTGTAAATAAATTAAAAATATAGTATTTTATTACAAAGGTTCTAAATAAATTTGTATTACTTTTTTAAATTTAAAAGTCCAAATAATTTTAATAATTGAATATAATTTTTTTGTCTAAATAGTTTGCTCACCGTGCTTACCGGCTAGACAATTCTTATAATTTTCTAAATAAATAATGCACTAAAATTTCAAATACTACATCTAATTTCAAATACTACAGAAATACTACATCCAATTTTTGTTACATTTTAAACAAATTGGTCAAGGCAATTTGTTAACATTTTCATTTAATCCGAATCGCTATTTAAAAAGATTTCAAATTTAATTTGAATTTATTAAAAAAAAAATTGAGGATAGATATTTTTTTTTCTCAATCAATATAAATTTTTTGTTTCTTACAATATTTATTATTGTAATATTCATATTTCTAATTTAATTTTTATTTTAAAAAAATATCGGATAGTTTTTTTTTTTAATTTTCATGCTATACATTTTAGATATTTACAGTTTATTAACATTTGCATTTGATTCTAATCGCTATAAAAAGATTTAAAATCTAAATGTTTGAGATAAGATTTTTTTTTTTTTTAATGTTCATTCAATACAAATTCGTTTTACATATTTACAACATTCAGTCACAATGTACGATAACAATGTTCAGTCACAATGTACAGTAAATATATTTATCAAGCATAATTAAAATATACAGTCTATACACATTTTAAATAACTAAATCAAGAATTAAACCATGCAAGAATTTAACATATAATGTTTCTATTTTATTATATCAAGAAAAAAAAAACCCCCGTAAAATAGGCGTTTTAGCTACGATTCGTAGTTGCGACCCGTACAACTTTTTTCAGCTACGATTTGTCTTGGCTATGCCTTGCGATGGCTGATTTTTCTCCTCACAGTAGAACAAAATTTTCACAAGTTAGAGAATGGAAAAGGGAGCAAAGGGAGAAAATGAGAAGAGGGCGAAGAAGCGGCGAATGAATAGGCGGTGAAGAAGCAATGTATAGAGGAAGCATTCCTATTTTCCTCGTGAAAAATTGGACCACTGTCCGTGAAAAATGCTGAAGACCACAGGCTTTCAGAGATTCCCTCTGAAAAAAGATGAAAAAGCAGCACTCGACGCGAGGTTACTTTTGGACCGAATAATGTTATTTTTTTGACCACATAAAACTGGTCTGTGTCAAAATGTGTTACTCGTGTCTGCGAGACGCGAGGTGTCTGTGTACCTTGCGTTTGTAAACGCGAGGTAACCCCTTTGCACCGCTTCCCCTTTTTTGGCCCCGATTATGACCCATTTCGGTCAAATCCCCGAGTGGCAAGAGTGGCCTAGAGCCTTTGGACGGCTATTTTGTACATTTGTTAAAGAACAACCTCTGATGCCCAAAACCATTGGTCTATTTTCTACATCTTTGGCCAACTTTTAACTTTCAATTTTGGTGAAACCTTATTATTATTATTATTATTATTATTATTATTATTATTATTATTGAATTTAAAAGACATACAGAATGATAGGTGAAATTTTTTATTTTTTAAAAAATCGAGAGATGATAACCTAAACCATTGAATAATTAATTTAAGAGATCACGGAGCAAATTATTAAATACATGATTTTATACAAAATAAAATTATAATATAATATAATAAATAGTATATAACGCTTGAATTAGTAACTATTTTATTTTATATTTAAATAAATAAATATATATATGAATTAGTAAGTATTTTATGTTAAAAATATGAAAAGAAAATATAATGGATACATTAATTATATGAGTCCATATTTGTTCAAAGTCTTCATTTATAGCACTTGACATCTCACTCTATACTCCTTAATTTTTTAGATAATTTGACTGGGGTGTTCTTGAATTGTATTTCTTTTGAAAGAATTTTGTTTAAATTAAAAAATAAATTATAGAGAAAATATATGAGCCAAAGAAAAAATATAATATTTTCTAAGTAGATGAGAGTTCTTTAAGTTATAAAATATTTTATTTTCAAAATATTTTGATTCTTAAAATATCTTATTTTTATTCACCAGTTTAATATGAATTTATTTATTTTTTATACTTAATAAATACACTAAAGTCGAGCGAATAAGTAAATCTTCTAAGATCATAAAAATGCATTGGCTTCTGGGGGTGTTAATGATTAAAACCTTAGGCTAATAATTAGAGAGGGAGATAGGGGAAATTTTTTAAAAGTTTTGTATTTATCTTAATAAAATTAATTTTTAATTTTAAAAAAATTAAAATTATAACATTATTATCTAATATATATTTTTATATAATTTATCTCTCCATCGTAAAATCTTATTCTAATTTCTGCTAATAGTGAAGGAGAGATAATTTAGAGAGGGAGATAGGGAAATTTTTTAAAAGTTTTGTATTTATCTTAATAAAATTAATTTTTAATTTATCTTTTAATTTTTAAAAAAATTAAAATTATAACATTATTATCTAATATATATTTTTATATAATTTATCTCTTCATCGTAAAATCTGATTCTAATTTCTGCTAATAATGAAGGAAAGATAATTTCTAAAGAAAAAAACAAGAGGTGAAAAAAAAAACTATAAAAAGCTTCCCTTTCATTTTACCTTTCAAATCTATTATCCCGGGAGCCATCGCCAAGAAAGGAGGGGAAAAAATAAATAAATAAATAAAGCCTTTGGTGAAAAACATTCATGACATTGACATACAATTTTGTGTACTGAAATTCTTAATTATTCTTACAGCAAAATTATGAATGAAAACAAATGATTGGCTTAGATGTTGTTGCGGCTTTGTTTTGAAGTAGAAGTGGAAGAATCTTGTTCCTGCCATGATGCCTTGCCTGCCATTGCCTATAGTAGAATGTAGCCTCGTCGGCCAGCTTTCGGAGGTTTCCGAAATCTTACCTCCGTCTGGAGTGGACAATGCCAATCACTGTTACGAAGACCGCAGCTTTGCATACGATATTGCCCGTTTGACCAACCAAATCGAGCCAAGTTAAAGCGTCAACAAAATATGCCATAAAAAATCCCACCATTGCAGCCTGACCTGAAAAATTCACAGTAGGACACACTCACATTCTGTTTTTTGATTAACACACGAACAGGATGCAGCTGAGATCATATGTTTATGTGCCAATGTGTGTGGTGTTGTGTTTGGAGGTCTGCTTATTGACCATTGAGCAGCTCAGCCTCTGGGAGATGGGAATGTGTAATCCAAGCCCACCATGGAACAATTGAGCTTCTGAAGAGCACCGGTTCTTGGTTTCTTGCTGCTTCTGGCTATAGTTCGAGAAATTTTCTCCTCCTTGCCTCTGCACGCGATGGGAAAACAGGGATAGGTATAATGCAAGATTTCTACCATAACATGTTTGGGCTGAGATAAAGATAAAATGGCAGTGGAAGTCTATTCACCTGCAACAATCACTGCATTCCAGTCCATCTTACCCCGCTTAACGTACATATTCAGATCCCACGTTCCATTTTTCCATCGCTGGTCAAAAAATTTTGGAACAGAATGATCAGTGTCTGCGGCGTGCTGTATTTCTTCCTTGGCTTGATTTGATTTTTGATTCAGAAGAAGAAGATTCTGCTCTTTTCCAGTTAAGTTAAGATGATGATCATGATGGCCCTCGGGGTTGGAAGGTATTACATGAGAGTCCTTTGTTCCTAAAGAGCTTGCCTGACTGGCGGGGGATGACCGTGATTGTTTCTTACGGACACCATGATGGGGGCTGTGAGCTCTGGATATTGAGGCAGAAATGCAGATAGAAGCCATGGATATTAATTCTATGGTCTCTTTGTTGTTCCTGGTAGCTGATAAGAATTTTGAGAGGGCAAAAGAAGCAAACTGCATGGACATACTCTTCAATAAATAAACTTATCCTTCTTTTCCTACTTTCTTCAGGAAAGACATGGGCAACCTAATTGGCCCATTCTTTGCATCTGCTTCTCTTCACGAGTTCCATATTATTGAAGGTACAGGACAAAGAAGGGCCAAATCAGACAAATCCCAAATATTTTTTCACATTGAAATTACTTAATTTGATATCACCAGCAGAGAATTTCAGAATAGGAAAATATATGGCACAAAAACATTGAACAAGTACCTAAACAACTGAATCAAAGCAGAATGACAAAACACAATACTTTCTCAATAAAATGAGTATCAAAGAGAGTATACACTTGCAGACTCGATGGGAGACAGGGCTAGCTATCCTAAACAACTGACTCAAAGCAGAATGACAAAACACAATACTTTACCTATGAGAGTATACACTTACAGAATCAATGGGCGACAAAGCTAGCTATCCTAAACAACTGCCTCAAAGCATCAATGGGCGACAAAGCTAGCTATCCTAAACAACTGCCTCAAAGCAGAATGACAAAACACAATACTTTACCAATGAGAGTATACTCTTACAGAATCAATGGGAGACAAATCTAGCTATCAATGCTTTTCATCTTTAACTTTCACAATAAAATATCTCTAGATGGTTTACTTATCAATCATTGAGAATAAGGCAGCTTAATGCAGCTCAATCATGATTGCAATTGCCTCAACTAGCTGTATTGTTAAACTCAGTCAAAAGCAGTAAAAAAGAGCATTTCTATGCTTCCCAACCCCTCAATATTGTTGAACGTGCAACGCGGTTCACCCCGAGTGTAAATGCACCCATCCGAAGATTGCAGTTGTGTGTCTGGCACATGCTCCTGATGTTATGAAAGGCTTTTGTCATGTATCTCTTGAGCTCCCTGTTAACCTTATCTTCATCCCACATAAAACCTTGTATATTCTGCAAAGAAAATTAGTTGTAACAGAGGTCATATCACTCTGAATTTAGAATTCCAACTTAGATTATAAACTTACAGTTTCTGTTGCATCTGAAAAGAAAGAATTGACACAATTTTTACCTGAACCCACTCAAAATAACTGACAGTGACCCCTCCAGCATTAGCATAAATGTCGGGAAGTATTATCACCCCTTTCTTGGACAAAATCTGCAAACAGAAACATGTTTGTTATGCACTGTACTTGTTGAAAGAGTCTCAAAAGCCTGAGAACAGTGTATACCTCATCAGCTTCTGGATCAACAGGATGATTGGCTGCTTCTATAATGAATTTGGCCTGGACATTGTCTGCGTTTTCTCTTCAGTTGTGAAACAAGAGACAAAATTAAGAATTTCTTCCATATTTTAGCGAAAAGAAGTATCATCAAATGGTTTTAGACAGAGACAGCATAAATCAGCAAAGAACATGTATGAATTTTTAAGCTCCTGAAGCTCTTCACATCTATTGGGCATAGAAACTTAAAAGGAAAACCAGTGCAAGTTTATGTACAAGCAATTGAGAAACTACAGGTCAGTGAGTGCTAAATTTTTTTGTAGATTTAACTAAGTAAAGGTCATCCCTATTTCAAAAGCTAATTGAGAGGTCATCCACTAGGAAAAGAAAAGAAGGTTAGATAAGGATATTGGGGAGTGCTGAGAGAATCTTTATTTTCATGAGCATTGAAGGCATACCTGTTTAGAACTCCACCTAAAGCACAAGGGATTAGAACGTCGCATTCATGCACCAGCAGTTCATTTGGGTCCATGGCATCGCCACCACTAAAGTTGGTCAAACTTCCTGTCTTCTCTTTATGATCAACCAGTTTAGTTATATCAATCCCGCTAAGATTCCTGACTGCTCCAGTTATGTCACTCACTGCTACAATTTTACCACCTCTCTCATGAATGAGCTTTGCAGCCCAGGATCCAACATTTCCAAACCCCTAAATAATGTCCCTTCAAATTACTAACAGAGCTAAAAATGGAAAAGGCGGTCAAATGTATCGAGGAAATAGATTAGGGATCAATTAGAAATAATACTTGAATGGCGAATGTCATATCTTTAATTGATTTCCCATATTCAGAAAGTAATGCTTCTGTGGCAAAAACAACACCACGCCCAGTTGCAGCTTCCCTACCAAGAGATCCTCCAAGATCCTGCATAACAGACATTAATGAGGTAGTTCTAAGAGTAAATAAAAACTTTTACCTACTTTGGATATACTAAATGCATTTTCATTCTCTGAATGTTCTTCCCAAATATGATCAAACTTACCACTGGCTTTCCAGTAACAATTGCAGGTGAATAACCATGAAACTTTGAGTACTCGTCCAAAATCCATGCCATAGTCTGCTCCAAAATATCTTAAATTGTTATTTGTTTAAGCAAAATGATTTTGAGCTCCAAAAGAGAAGAATATTTAAGTGCTGCAAAATAATAAGAGATCAAATTGATGGGGATTTCTAAACCTGGGCATTGGTACCCATGTCCGGTGCAGGAACATCAGTATTAATTCCAATAAGATCATGAATCTTCTGTGTGAAGACACGCGTAAGGCGCTCCAATTCGCTCACACTCAACTCTTTTGGCGTGCAGCCAATCCCGCCTTTAGCTCCACCATATGGAATGTCCGCCACCGCAGTTTTCCAAGTCATTAATTGAGCAAGAGCATTTACTTCATCAGGGTCAACCTTGTACAAGCAGTTCAACTAATAGCTAAGAGAAAACATTCATGGGGACAGTTCAACTAATAGCTAAGAAAAAACATTCATGGGGAACATCTGAACATTTTCTAGCCTGTCTGTGGCTCTATGAGTATGTCCAATATAAGACATACAAAGAAATAACATATTCTGAAACTTAATTTGGAAAAAATTGAAAAAAAAAAAAGAAAAAAAAAAGGAAGAAAGGAAGTTTTCTTTTCTATACAGAAATTCAAAAACTTGAAGCAGGGTTTTTATGCATGCAGGTAAATCTCCCAGCAACAAAAGTTGATATCATGGATCCCAAATATAGGACATCCAGAGTAACCAAGCATTCCAAAACTGGATTTTTTCCACACAAAAGCTCAAAAAATTGAAACAGGATCCATAAGCATGCAGGTCATAGTCTCCAGCAGCAAAACATGATAATGTAACTTTTGAAAGATTTCCAAGTATCAAAGAAAGATATTTTGAAGAAAAAGGAAGATATAGCAATAATTAGTATGTATTCAATGAATTTGAGCCAAATAGTATGCACGTCGCTGGATCATTATGGAATCACTGCAAATTGCTTACGTCCATGCATTACTAGTTGATGAATCCTTTGGCAAATCACAAAATGGCATGAACTTCTAGATGAAACCTATCTTGGTAAGCTAAAAACACCTAATATTCACAAAAACACATGCAGGAACACTTTAAATTCCTCATAATGTTAGTGCATGCATAAATGCACAAGATAACTGAATACAACATGTGCTCAAGCAGCTCTGTCATTAACACTGCATCAGAGTTAAGGCTGTTGCACAAAGGGAATGCGAACTCCTGATAAGTGGGGTTTGAGAAGAGCCACGTGCATGTAGCCATATGTTTGTGCACCAGGATTGAACTAATCCGTAGGATTGTGATACTTGACCATGCAGGCAAGGAATCATCTATCTAGCACTGATGAACTAGAAGAGTAGTTGCAAATGGAGGGATTTCATTAGGCTGGTTGTTCAAAACCAGCAAGGAAAAAGAGCTGAAGTATCAAGATTTCTCAAAAACAGTTTATTCCCACTGACATTTTTCCTATCTATAATCTTCACTTTTGGGGACAAGAGTTGGATCAAGTTATTAGAATTTAAGAAAATGTAAGGAAGCTTATGACAAAAGAGCACTTGTTATGTACAGACCATGATTCAACAGGGCTTAGATACCGTACAATTTTACTTCATCCTAAAAAGAATCCCCAGAACAGAAAGGCAATAAAGGAATCCAACACAGGAAAAAACAAATCATTAAACAAACACTGGACCCTATAAATTACAGGAGAAACAATTTTAAAAGCAAATCACCTCAGGATGGTATCTAATCCCTCCTTTCATGGGTCCACGAGCATTATCATGTTGCACTCTGAATCCAACATATGAAACCAGAGTTCCATCATCCTTCGGAATCGTGCACTCCACCTGATCACAACCAAACACCAATAGAAAACCATCACATCAAGAAATCAACTTAAAAACGCAGCCCATTCATACACCAATTAAATAGAATCATCAAGAAACTCCCCAACAAGCACCCAAAACAAAAAAAAAAAAAAACAAAAAAATCCAAGCTTCAAGAATTACATTTTTCTTGTCTAAAAAAATAAAATCTCAGAAAACTTCTGTACCAAATGATCACAACACGTAGAGGCAACTAAATCTTTTCTCGTACCTTGATTTCTCTGAATGGAATCAAAAGACTCTTCTCAAGCTTTGAATCCAGGCCAAGAATGCGAGCCGCTTGGCGGAAGTTGCGGTTGGTGGCAGCAAGTGCATTCATAGCTACTTGATAAATCACTAAAAGAAAATTCGATGAAACAGAAAAAGCCCAGAAGCCAAATTAACCAAGACAAGAAAATGGAACCGTTGATGCGGTAATTGAACTAAGAGAAGCGTCAATATATATAATGTTTCTTGGGTTTTATACAGAAAAGACAACGCCACTGATGTGGATATGTAAAAGTTCAGAAGAAGAAAAAAAAAATGGGTGCGAATTGACTAGGAAGTCAATATGTACGACGATCAGAGAGGGAGAGAGAGAGAGAACGCGGAAGCGGAATTGGGCCAAATTTGCCAAGAAAGGACTACGTATACATAAAAATGTACCCATACAGTGTTTGGTGTATCGGTACAAGAAGCTTCAACAATAACCTTGCAGGCAAAAAATAACAAAAAATTGTTGATTTTCAATTACCATATTCTGATATTCATAATAATTGCCTTTCAATATTTTTGCATAAATGTTATTTTTTTTAAAAAATAGTAAAATTAATTATTATAATAATTTAATAAAATAAATAAGACAGAGGTATACTAAAGGATGCGGAAGTTTCAAGCTATGGCTTTGTGTAGTAAAGTTATAATGATTCTATACAACTGAACTGCTCATTTCGTAGTGTGAGAAGAAATACATTTTTCTTTTTTTAAGCTTACAAAAATTACTTTAAAGTATAGAAAAAAGAAAAAAAAAAAACGCCTTAAACAATCAACTTGAAGATATAGAAATCAAAGCATTTAGACAATTACCGATGGCGAAGTATTTATAAAATTAAGATTAGTATTTTCGTTTTGAAATATTAGCATTTAAGATTTTTTTTTACAATATTAAAAATTATTAAAACCCTTTAATTATAATGTAAAGATGTTATATTATTTATTTTTTAAAAATAGTATAATTATAGTTGATAATTTTGTAGTATTATTCGAATTTAATTAAAAATTTAAAAATGTATTAATTATTGGTGAATGAATATGTATCTTCATAGTGGCTATAACTGTTTACAAAAGTTGTGGTAAAAACTATTCATAAATAGTTGTAACTCTATATTAAGTGTATAATAAGAGGTATAATTTTAAATAAGAGATATGAACTCCAGTAATAAAAGAATAAAAGAGGAAGAAACTTTTTAGACTTTCAAAAATCATCTCGTCTTTTATAAATGTTTAAATAATCTCTTATAAATAAACTATTGTTTGTATATAAATATCGACAAATATTTTGATTTCATTAATTTAAGACATCGTCAAACATTGAGTTTTATTACATTATTAAAAATATTTCGATCAACATTATTGCATACTAATCTATTGAAGCCATCTTGATTCCACTCTTAAAGTTTCAACAATTTATTGAAGCATTATAATAAATAAATTAAAGATACAAAATTTAAAACTATAAATTGATAAAAATTTTAAGATAAAAATTATTCTAAATCAAATAGAATAGTTAATCACATTGAGCAATATTTCTATTTTATGTGTACTCTACAAAATATTACGTATAGAAATAGATCCATACAATCTTATCCCACTTCAATTGGAAAACCTCCAATAAAAATGATCCAAACGCATGTATCATAGTTTTCTCATTTTGGGACACTAACTAGCAAAGTAAAAGTCGTCAATAGGACAAAAAAAAAAAAAAAAGACAAAGACCAATGTAAACAATTTGGAAAATTAGAAATGAATGCTTTCGTAACACTTGAATTTTATCCATAAGTTGATAATTTAATAATAAGAATTTTAAAAAAAAAAAGAATTTTATTGATTACGGAGTACGTAGTTGACTTTTGAGCTCCGTCGGCGAGGTGAAAAAGTTCGTGGGCAAAAATAGGGTACGACCAGGAAACATTTTTCTGGGAGAAGTGTAACAGTGACGTAAGATCCGTTGCCAAGAAGGAACGAAAAGATTTGACAGAACAGAGAGTTGCCTGCCAACTAGGACGCTGCGCTGCGACAACGTTTGTGATGACGTAGATCCTATTATGAGTGCCTCAGAATTTCAACGAATTACAGTCTGGCCCCATATGTTTATGTTTTTATCTGTCTGACCTACTATTTTTTGTTACATTTCCAAACAACCATGAGATTTTGTGTGAAGATAAATAGGAATATAATTAAAGTTGTAAGTGGGAAGGCATTTTTTCCATCTCAAATCAAAATTTAAATTTAAAATAATATTAGTTTAATTTTTTTATTTTTTAAAATATGTCATATACTCACAATATATTATATTCTTTCACGTTAATTTTATTTTGAGCTCTACTTAACTCCACACTATTAATAGTTTTTTTATTACATTTAACTGGATTTGGATGATAAAGTAATAAGAAAATAAAAAGTAGAGAATAAATATTATAAATTTAAATTTTTTTAAGAGAATGAAAGTTAAAATATATATTAAATTTTTTTTAATAATTAAAAAAAAAACAGCCCTTCAAGCTTTCAAAAGGGCAAACGTGTTGCGCTCTCTCTCTCTTTCTCTCTCTCATTCATTTTTAATTTCTTTGGGTTAGTAAATGTGAAAGAATGACGAATTAGACCCCTAGCATTTACTCATTCAAGATACATTTTAACATGATTAGTATGAAATGGTAATAGGCTTACCTTTGAATGTTGAGACCCCAAATCCTTATTCATTTCTTGACATTTTTTTAAAACAAATTGTTCAATATATTAAAATAAATTTAAATTTTATTATTAATTATTAAAAATATTTTTAACTAATTAAATTATCACTATATTATTATTTTTTTAACATTTTAAATATACATATCCATTATTCAATGTGTTACGTAATGGCTTTGGATGCATGTAGCCATGCTCCTACCACCGTGGAGTTTTGGAGTTTGAATTAGAGAATTCCAATAAAATATTCTTTATTCTTTACAACGTGTGAGATTTTGGTGTTGGTTTGCCCGAAATGCCAACGTCGTTTTCCAGTTTGAATCCAAATCAAAAGTCACGCGGAAAACGTAGGTAGAGAGATTATTTGGTTTGATCTCCTATTATTATTATTATTATTTTAATAGTCTATATTTTTTTTATTCGGTAATAAAAATTCCTATTTACTATTATTTCTGTCATTATGTATCGGTCACAATTAACTACTTTACACGATTTAAGAAAAATTAATTACTATCTTAAATTCATATAACTTTATTTATGCATTTCAAAAGTATCTTTGAATTTAATAATTTTCACAACTAGTTTCTTATTTTATTTACTCAACTCTCTCTCTCTAAAGTTATTATATTTTTATTTTTCAAAACTATTTAATACAAGGGTATAATAGTAAAATGAATATTAATAATACTTAAATTTTTTTAATGGGACAGATAAAAAGATACATAAAAAATTTTCGATTGTGATGAATAAATAAAGATAGAGGGAGTAATTGAAGGTATGCAAAGAACTTATATCTCAAAAGAGATTTAAACCCATAATGTTAGTATGAAAATTTCAACACCAATCATCTTATCTATTCAAAATAGTTCTAGTAATTAGAGAATGTAAAAATAAATTAAATTGAAAATTTTTATAATTTATAGCCTAATTAAAAATATTTAATTAATTGAGCTAATGTTTTATTACGATTATAATTAACAAACTTCAATAATATGGTATTATGTTATTCTCCTCGCACATCAGAAATCTTTTACCTAGTATTTTTGTTATGGATCATTGTTGTTGTGCAAGTCCAAAGGGGATTTTTGAATAAAAAAAAAGTCCAAAGGGGATTAGATTGCCAGCCAACCAGGCAGGGCGACTTGCGTGAGAGTGCACGTTCTTATCTTGTGGAACAATGGCTTTTGTCCTTGCAACACGTGGAGACCCAAAAAAAGTGGACAATGTGATTTACAACTCAATTAAGAATATTTCCACTCAGGCCACAGAAATCGTTGAATTGGGATTTTGTTTAAAGAAATTTGGAAATCAGCACGGAAGGAGCTGATTAGGATCCAGATATGGTAAACAGGGAGTAATGCATATGGTGGTTGATGTGGAGAATTTCATCATCTTAGGAAGTCTTAAATTTCTTTTTTTTTTTAATAAAAAAATAAATATTTTATTTTATCACTTTTCTTTTATTAATTAAATATATTAGTAGTGAAATCTATGTAGAAATAAAATACAGCACTTAAATCAAATAACTAAACATTTATTTCAACATTTTATCCTATATTAATTAAAGAAATTAGTAATAAATTCCAATGTATTAGCAAACTTATCCTTCAAATTGTGAAAGTTGAAAAAAATTTCTATGTTTAAATGGCTATAAATAGATTCTATAGAAAACCATTTAAATCCATTCAACTTGTTGGAGTAAATAGGTATCTAAATAATTTTAATCATTCATATCTATTTATTCATAAATAGGTTTAAATATTCATAGAGTATTATCCAAATTGCTACCCCTAGGCCCGATACAACTTTGCACTGGAAATCAAGAAAAGACTGCTATTATTGCAATAAAAACACATACAGGCAACAAGCCACACTAATGCGGCCAGCATGTAATGCAGACCCATCAGGATGACATAAACCTGGGAAGCAAGTACGCTCTAAGCGGCCATGTGGTAGAGCTGGACAACATTGAACTAAGACTCAAAATTCTAAAATTTTCAGATGCATGCCTGAGTTTCCATTGAGCCTATTAACAACTAAAGCGAGGGCTATCATCGCAAACATATGACAAACACTTTCACAACAATTCCCGGACATCAACTGGTATATCATCAGGGGTAAAGAGGACTACAACTTTCTCTTTCGAAGGGGGGGGGAAGGCAAGCTAATGTTCCAAGGTAGTCAATCCAGGAAAAAAGTCATGAATAATATAAGGTTTAATAAACAAATACATCATAATTGGTTGCAAAACACACTGTTGGAAGAAGTATGTGCACTACTCTCTTTGTACGGTATTTATTCGTAGGAAAACTACAACCCTTGTCTCAAAGAGAGCATGATATATTCACAAACGAGAATTCACATTTGCCAACATTTTATGCATGTAGCCAATAATTGGTGTCTGCATTTTAATAGTTGCAGTGTTGGAGTGTCTATCTTTGTGTCATTCACATGATCCACGACTGTGCCTTCTATAAGGCATACTTGTCCATCTTGCTGCCTCATAGTACAATGAAGACTCCAGGGCGAAAAAGAAAAAGAAAACAAAAAGAAAGAAAAAAACCTGAAATCCAAATTTAGATGAAAATAATTAACTAACAACCTAAAGATGTCACAGATGTTCAAAATTCAGAAGATAAAGGACTCAAGGAATAGAAGCACATACATCCAAGCTTGTGTTACAAGTCTGTACTTCTAATGTATGCAAATCCCAATCAGAACTATCAGGAGACATGGAGGAAAAAAAATGAGTGTGGTTATTTTCCCCTCATTTTATACGTAGGTCAAATATCTTTTCCCTCAAGAGAAATCTAAGCGAGTTTTTCATCTAAAGAACAGAACATATCACAAGGATATGATTACAATTACTAACAGATATTTGGAAGTAGCACATACTCCAACTAATCTCACAAGCTCAAGACTCTAAACTGAAGAGTTGATCACAGGCTTCAATCACCCATCTTTCCTGTAAACCAGTATACATAAGTGCACTTCAATGCCTTGAATAAATTAAGAACCAGAATTTTTTTTAAAAAAAATGGAACCAAAAAAAAAAAAGAAAAGAAAAAAAAAAGGGAACAATCTTAGAGAAAAATAAATTTATGAGATTGTAGTCAGCATGGAAGAAGCTGTAAATATAGGAAAAACATACTTTCTCTTACGTCGGTCAACCCCACTGTTCCTTGGATCATTCTTTGGAAGAGCAGATCCGGAGGGGATACCATACTGCATTGGAGATAGAGCTGATCCACCAGGAGAAGGGGCCGAAGCAGGTCCAGGAGACGGAGCAGCTAGAGTCGTAGGATGTCCAGGTGGAGGTAAACCAGTAGTGGAAGATGGGGGTACAGCACTAGGTTCAGGGAGGGGCCTAGGTAAAATATGCTTTAAACGGTTGTTTCTGTAGCTCTTCCAAAGATAAAACTGCTGCCTATGAGCCAATTCCTACAAATATCCAGAATACACATAAAAACAGGATCCATATCATTCAGCAAATGAACCACAGGATAACATCGGTATATTTCAAAAGAAATCATAATCTTTAATCTGTAGCCCTTTCGTATCCTCTTGATTTTCTTGAGTAGGTATTTACTGTTTGCACCACTTAGTTGAAAAAAAGCAAACCTGAATAAGAATAATTGTGCTAACTAGCATAACTGGAGGGGTCCCCTGCAACCCCTCTTTCTAATTTTACATTTTGACTTTTGATTTCAGTTTGCAGACCTCAAAACCAAACTAACACCCTATATGTTCTTCAATTTTGAATGCAATGAATCAATAAAAATAAGATCAAGGATATCAGTAGATGATCAGCAGAAAGAATTCTGGAGATAAGTGAGCAGCAGATTGAGATAAGATCAATAGTACATAGGTTATGGAATTCACTTTTTCCTTTTTTTTTTTTTGGGTAGCAAAAGAATCTATGTCATAGACTAGGTTCTGAATGAAGGGGTTGAAGTATATAGACTACATGAATCTACTTATGATTGAATCAAGGCACTCAAAAACGACCCTGTCAACAAAGTCCAACTCTTCTTGCAATTTCCTTCTTGTATTAGAGATGCAGATCCTTGTATATGCCATTTCTGCGGCCCATGGGAACTGCTGAGAATTATTCATGTATTCTGCGTATTATTTCATGTCTAATTAAGTTTGACAAAGTAAGACTTACCTTTTCTTTTGTTTAAAAATAAATAAATAAAATGAGAGATAGAGAGCGGAGAAATTTGACTATTACTACCATGAAAAAAGATGTTCTTCACTCCTAATGAACCATGGGATTGTCATGGTGCTTCAATTGCCAAGGGCTACACTTAAACAAAAAAACCTTCTTCATCCTCATGTGATCATTACCAACATTGATTTGTTGAAACTCATAATTGTTTTTTCTTTTTTTTTAAAAGGCCTGAGGACTGCATGTTTGATGCCAAGTTTTCACCCCTCAGTCAAATACACAATGAGCCAAAGCTGCCCCCCCCAAGAGCCAAAGCTAGAACATTCATTGCAGGATTTGAAGTTTGACCCCCTCCAAAAAAAAAGAAAAAAAAAAAACGGAAACAAGAAAACATTAACATGTCTACCTTGTAAGCAACATGATTTGAAGGAAAACTTCATTATGGCTTCATTCGATGAGGATGGAGTGGAGAAGGAAAAGATTCTAAATAGATAATTGAGAAATCATTCAATGATAAAGAGTCAAAATAGCGTCATCAAGAAGTAATGTTTCATCTACACTATGTGCTTTGCATTCTTATCTTTGTCTACCTGCAAGCAGTGTTGGAGTGAGCCAGTCATGTGGAGGTATTACAGTGAACCGTGCTGAAACTTTTTATGGTCAGTGTACCACTTATCTTGGTCCTTGTACTACTAAGGAGAAGCATAACTTGTTTATTTTGTCACTTGGCATCATTTCCTTTTGTTCACTTTATTGGATTGTGAAAAAAATAGAAATTGGGGTTAAAAATATAAACAAAGCCTTCCTCTGATCACAAACCATGGTCCAAATTAGAAGGAAAAGAGGCAAAAGACATCGAAGTCCAACCTTGTTGGCTGGATGTGCCAGTGCATTCCGGAAATTAGCATTCTGAAGAAGGTCAAGAAAATAGAGGCAGTGCGGATACCTGAAAAATAACCCCACACACAGAGCTTAGAATGTAGATATATCCATCCAAATCTCAGAAAAAGAAAGTTACAGAATGATGTGAAGCCAATCCCCATGAAAGGAAGATACAAATTCTTAGGCAAGAATCTGAATTTGGGAGATAGTATATGTACATTATAAATTTCGTGTACTCTGGTCGTTGCCAATACTGAAGGTACTTTAAGTACCCAATAAAAGCTTCATCCTCAAAATATCGGTTCTGAGCCAAATCTACAGACAAAAAAAAAAAAAAAAATCGACACCACAAATTATACTGCCTCTATATTCCACCATAAAGTGATAATTTCCAGTTAATAGATTATATGCACAAGAATCCACTTCAAAAGCAAACCCTCCAACATTTTTCCTTTCAGTACAAATTTCTTTTTGTACGTGAGAAACAGAATTATCAATTGCAAAGAATGAATTTCACTGAGTTATGAATAAGCTTGTGTACAAATACAAGTGAGGAAAGAAAAGATACAGTGGATGTAGGTGGGATTAGCAAGGCATTGAACAAATTCCAGCTCCAGCAAAAAGCGTTGGCGCCCATCATCTGGATCTTTATACACATTCTTCGGCCTGAGATGGGACCAATCTTATTCTCACAACTCAGAGAAACTGCTAAAATTAACCAATTTAGAGGGAGAAAAAAAGAACTTTGATTACGGAAAAAAAAATGCAGGAAAACGAGAGTGAAAAGAAACAATATTGGGAATTCTTTAGGAACCCAAAGCGGTTTTTTTTTGGTTGAGTGAAAGAGCTTACGAGGAAAGGGGGTTGTCGGATTCGTCAATTTCTTGATTCGGAGCCATGGGGTTTTAGTCAGCCAAACCCCTAATTTATCATTAGCTGAAACAGAGTGGGCTACTCAGTTCCTCTGATTCTTTGCCTTCCAAAGCAGATGAAGCTTTGGCTAAATTGCACTTTAGCCTCTAATATAGCAGTATTTTTGCCCTTAATCTCTTACACAATACATTTATAGCAATTCGAAACTTTTTATTTTCAATTTTCCCAAAGTGAATGATTGAAAAAAAAAAAGACAAAATGTTGGTCCCTCTATAATCTATAGTTCAAAGTAGTAATTAGGGCTAATTTAGGAGTTAAAAAATAGAGGGAAAAGAGGAGAGTTGCAGAGAAATCTTTTCTCTTCTTTTGTGTTGGAAGATTTTTAGGGAAAGAAAGGGAGAGAAGTGCGGTGATGGAGAATCACTCCAACTCCCATAATCCTTTCTCTCTAGGGCTAGTTTGGGAAGAGGGAAGGAGAGAAAAAAATTTGGATGAGAAGGAAGCAATCTCCCATTGCTAGGAGATTTTAAAGGGAAGAAAAGAAGGGTTTTGAAGTGATCTTCTATGTGCAGAATTTGGAGAGAAAGAGACGGATGATGGAGAATAATAAAAGAAAAATTTTGAAATTCCATTAATGTCCCATTTCTATATTTTACTTTTAATAATACACAACTATTTTTAGAATATTAACCTTATATTATACTTTCTTTTCTTTTTTTTCTTAAATTCTTAAACAGCATTAAATATAAAGTATTTTATTTTTATTTTTCTTCTTTTGTCTCGTAATTTAAAATTTTTTTCTTTTCTTTTCTCTCCCAAACTCGCACCTTTTTCCTCTCCCAAACTCACACCTATGAGAGGAGAGAAGTTGGGAAAGAAAAGAAGAGATTTGGAGTGAACATGGATCATTCCAAAGATCACTCCAAATCTCAAAATCCTTACGAAAGGTGAAGGGTAGAGGAGAATCGAGTTGAAAAATTAGCATAATATTCTTCTTGTTATGAATTATTGGAATCTCCATTAATTAGTGGAGGCTCCACTAATTATGGATTTATGTGAATTATTAGAAGATTTTTATGGATGTCCACCATTTAGTAGAGACACCATTAATTGAGATTAGTTGAAGATGATGTATGCCATGATGTATTTCACTAATTAGAGCTCTATAAATAGAGCTATTCTCTAAGCTTGTAATACATCATCATTTTGTGAAAGAAAGATTAGTGAAAGAAAGATTGGAGAAAGAATTATGAGAGAAAGAAAGAGAGAAGTTTGAAGAGAAATTCTTGTGCAAAGAATAGTTAGAATTTTCTTAGTATGTAGTGTGTAGATTTTATTCTAACACTACCCTAATTTTATAACACGTTATCAGCACGAGTCTTTACCGGTACAAAAGCCAGAAGACTAAGCACGAGTTTCTCGCCGTTACCAAAGCCGAAGACAGTACGCATTTATTGATCTCTATGGCTAACATCGCAAAACTCGAATTTGTAGCCCTTGATATTTCTGGAACAAATTATATGTCATGGGTTCTCGATGCAGAAATGCATCTAAATGCTGAAGGCCTTAGTGAAACTATTCAAGCAAATAATAGTGCATTTGCACAACACAAGGCTAAAGCTTTGATTTTTATTCGTCGTCATCTCGATGAAAATTTGAAAATGGAATATCTTACCGAAAAAAATCCATATGGCCTGTGGGTAAATTTAAAAGAAAGATTTGACCACCTGAAGATGGTCGTACTACCTATCGCACGGTATGAATGGTTGCACTCGAGGTTGCAAGATTTTAAAACCGTGAATGAATATAGCTCCGCAATGTATAAAATTACATCTCAATTAAAATTATGCGGAGAAAAAGTGATCGATGAAGATATGTTGGAGAAGACATTCTCCACCTTTCATGCCTCGAATATTGTCCTACAAAGAACAATATCGAGAAAAGGGGTATACAAAATTTACGGATTTAATTATCGCCCTCCTCATTGCAGAGAAAAATAATGAGTTATTATTGAGAAATCATGAAGCTGCACCAATCGGCTCTACAAAGACTCCTGCAGTGAATGTCGTTGGCTCCAGCAGAGCCATCGTTATAGTCGTGGTCGTGGCCGTGGCCGTGGCCGTGGTCGTGGTTATGGTCGTAGACACGCTCGATATTTCCCTTATCACAATTATAATCAAATCGTGAGAAATACTGCACACCAAGTGGAACAGAAAAGATCAAAAGGGAAAAGAAAAAGAAATTGAAGAAAAGCATGAGGATATATGTTATAGATGTGGCATGAAAGGTCATTGGTCACGAAACCGTCGTACGGCTAAGCATTTAGTTGAATTGTATCAAGCTTCATTGAAAAATAAAAATGTGGAAGCAAATTTTTCTCAACATCCAATAAATAATGTTGAGGATGACGATAGTGATCCCGAAGATCTTAATATCAATATTACCCATATGGATGTATCGGATTTTTTGAACACCCGGACGGTAGGATAGACCATTTAATTGGTAATGGCAAGTGTCCAAAATAACTAAAGCCTCACCCGGATATTTTTGTATTTTCATTTTCATTCTATTCTAATAATATTTACGTTTACATATATATATTTGTGTTCGGATGGTCGTTGTTAATGATGATATATGCATTATTGATAGTGGAACTACACACACCATACTAAAAAATGAGAAATATTTTTCCGATCTCAAAATGGGAGAAATAAATATTTATACGATAAACGGTAGTGCAAATGTAATTGAGGGCTCCGGAAGAGCTAGTATATTGTTGCCTAAAGGAACAACAATTATTATTGATAAGGCACTATTTTCCTCAAAATCCGTAAGAAATTTATTGAGTTTTAAAGATATCCGCAGTAAATGGGTATCATGTTGAAACAAATGAGGAAAATGGGATTGAGCATCTTTTTATTACTCAAATGCATTTGGGTAAGAAATCGGTATTAGAAAAACTCGTCGTCTTTTTCTACCGGTCTATATTTTGTAAAAATACGTACAATTGAAATTCATCATCTAGTAAACCGTAAGTTTACTCGATCCTATTACTTTTAGCATTTGGCATGACCGGTTGGGTCATCCGGGATCTACCATGATGAGAAGAATCATTGAGAATACACATGGTCATCCTTTAAAAAATAAAAGGATATTAACATCGTAAAAATTCGCATGTACCGTATGTTCCCTAGGAAAATTAATTGTTAAACCATCACCGAAGAAAGTAGGAGCCGAAAGTCCTACATTTCTCGAACGGATTCACGGAGATATTTGTGGACCTATTGATCCACCATGTGGACCGTTCAAATATTTTATGGTCTTAATTGATGCATCATCTCGATGGTCACATGTATGTTTATTATCTACTCGCAACCTCGGCGTTTGCGAGATTACTTGCTCAAATAATTAAATTACGAGCACAATTTCCGGACCATCACATTAAAAATATCCGTTTGGATAATGTCGGTGAATTTTCATCACATGCTTTTGATGCATATTGCATGTCAATTGGGATTAATGTTGAACATCCCGTAGCTCATGTTCACACACGTAATGGTCTTGTCGAATCTTTGATTAAACGATTACAATTAATTGCTAGACCATTATTAATGAAAACAAATCTCCCAACATCTCGCTCGGGGACATGCTATTCTACATGCCGCAACACTTGTACGTATAAGACCAACTAGTTATCATAAATTCTCTCCTTTGCAATTGGCTTTTGGGTCGAACCAAATATTGCTCATTTAAGAATTTTTGGGTGTGTCAGTATATATTCCAATTGCACCAAACCAACGTACAAAGATGGGTCCTCAAAGAAGAAAGGGGATATACGTTGGATATGATTCTCCCTCTATTATCGTGTATGTTGAACCCCCGACAGAGATGTATTCACAAAGCAAGATTTGCCGATTGTCATTTTGATGAATCATTATTCCCTAAATTAGGGGAGAACCCAAACAAGATAAAAAGGATCTTGATTGGACAACATCATTAAATTATCTTGATCCGCGCACAAGCGCATGTGAACTTGAAGTTCAAAAGATAATTCATTTGCAAAGCATTGCAAATCAAATGCCGTACGCTTTTGTTGACTCCAAAAGAGTTACAAAATCGCATATTCCAACCTATAAATGCTCCTATTCGAATTGAAGTTCCAAGCAGAACAAAATATTATACCTATAGTCGCTGAGTCAAAAACACGCCGTAAGCGTGGCCGACCTCTTGGTTCTAAAGATAAAAATCCTCGAAAGAAAAGAGGATTAAATGATCCAGAAGATCATATTGAAGAAAAGAATGATAAAGACCAAGAGAGAACTCGATGACAAAGAACCGTAAGTTGATGAAAGTAACACCGAAATTTCTATCAATTATACCACTTCCGGTAGAAGTTGGAATCGGATAGAAACCGTTATTGATAATATATTTGCATACAATATATCTCTTGATGTTACACAGATAATGATGATCCCGAACCAATATCGCTTGATGAATGCTCGGCATAGAAAAGATTGGTCGCAATGGAAAGATGCGATTCAATCGGAGTTAAATGCACTCGGCAAAACGTGAAGTCTTCGGACTCGCAGTCCGAACACCGTAAGGTATAAAACCCGTTGGCTACAAATGGATATTTGTGCGAAAGCGCAATGAAAAGAGTGAAATCGTTCGATATAAAGCGCGATTAGTAGCCCAAGGTTTTTCACAAAGACCAGGTATTGATTATGATGAAACTTATTCTCCCGTTGTTGATGCTATTACACTCCGATATCTTATCAGCTTGGCAAGACATGAAAAGATAGATATGCGCCTATTAGATGTTGTCACCGCTACTTGTATGGAAATTTAGAAAATGATGTTTACATGAAAATCCCCGAAGGATTTCATATGCCTAAAGCATATAAACATTATCCTCGTGAAAATTACTCCATCAAGTTGCATAAATCATTATATGGCCTTAAGCAATTTGGGCGCATGTGGTTCACACGTCTTAGTGAATATTTATTGAAAGCGGGATTTAAAAATGACCAGGTATGTCTATGCGTTTTTATTAAGAAATCTGGTTCTAAATTTGTGATATTAGCTATATATGTTGATGATATTAATCTTATTGGAACTCCTGAAGAGCTCCAAGAAACAATTGATTATTTAAAAAGAGAATTCGAAATCAAGGATTTTGGTAAAACCAAATTTTGCCTTGGTTTACAAATTGAACATTTGGAGAGTGGAACATTTATTCATCAATCAACATATACAGCAAAAGTGCTAAAAAGATTTTACATGGACAAAGCACATCCATTGAGTATTCCAATGATCGTCCGATCATTAAATGTGGATAAAGATCCTTTCCGACCTCAAGAAAATGATGAAGAACTCCTTGGTCCTCGAAGTACCATATCTCAAAGGCAATTGGTGCATTGATGTATCTTGCTAATAATACACGACCCGATATTGCTTTTGTCGTCAATTTATTAGCAAGATTTAGTTCTTCACCAACACGACGACATTGGAATGGAATTAAACAAGTCCTTCGATATCTCCAAGGTACAATTGATCTCGGATTATTTTATTCAAATAAAACCAATCCAACATTGATAGGTTATGCAGATGTCGGTTATTTATCTGATCCACATAAAGCACGTTCTCAAACGGGTTATCTATTTACATGTGGAAATACTGCTATATCATGGCGTTCTACGAAACAATCTATAGCAACTACTTCTTCAAATCATGCTCGAAATTATAGCCATTCATGAAGCAAGTCGAGAATGTGTATGGCTAAGATCCATGATTCATTATATCCGAGAAAGTTGTGGATTATCATCAATCAAAGGTATTCCAACTCCTCTTTATGAAGACAATGCAGCTTGCATAGCTCAATTACGAGGCGGATATATTAAAGGAGATCGGACAAAACATATTTCACCAAAATTCTTCTTTACTCATGAACTCCGTAAGAAAGGTGAAATTGATGTGCTACAAATTCGGTCATGTGATAACCTCGCAGATATTTTCACGAAGACTTTACCGATCGCAACATTTGAAAAGTTGAGATATAAAATCGGTATGCGTCGGTTTAAAGATTTAAAGGAATCATCTCATCGTGGGGAGTAATAAATGGACATATAGAATAGTGTACTCTTTTTCCTTCACTAGATTTTTTTTCCCACTTGGGTTTTTATCTAGTAAGGTTTTAACGAGGCATATTCTTTATGTAATTGATGGACATCCAAGGGGGAGTGTTATGAATTATTGGAATCTCCATTAATTAGTGGAGGCTCCACTAATTATGGATTTATGTGAATTATTAGAAGATTTTTATGGATGTCCACCATTTAGTGGAGACACCATTAATTGAGATTAGTTGAAGATGATGTATGCCATGATGTATTTCACTAATTAGAGCTCTATAAATAGAGCTATTCTCTAAGCTTGTAATACACCATCATTTTGTGAAAGAAAGATTAGTGAAAGAAATATTGGAGAAAGAATTATGAGAGAAAGAAAGAGAGAAGTTTGAAGAGAAATTCTTGTGCAAAGAATAGTTAGAATTTTCTTAGTGTGTAGTGTGTAGATTTTATTCTAACACTACCCTAATTTTATAACACTTCTCTTCTTTATTTTTTTTCTCTGTCCTGATGCTAGGTTATCATTGTCAACAGCTGTCCCTTCATTATTACTACCTTGTCGCTACTAACCAGGCAGGATTGACAGAAAAAATTTAGTCGATCATAGGAGATTTGTAAAGGAAATTACAAGATTAAACAAATTTTGTGAAAACAACAGGATTAATTGCAACATGAAAATACTTAAAAAACCCTAGTTTTTTCTTTTGAAACTTAAATGAACGAGAAAGAAGAAAGAATATTTGTGGTGTTTTGGGAAGAAGCAACGGTGGCAGAGATGATGAGGGTTAGATGGAGTTTTGGGAAGAAGTAACGGTGATGACGGTGGTGAAAAAATTGGACATATTGTAGGATTAGAATTGTCTCAACATACAATAATTACAAATAATCGTTAAAATATTGATGAAATTGGTCAATGTTCATAATGTTTTAGATTGAGTTAGATTAAAAATTCTTTAAATGACTTGAATGATGAGATGGGGAAAAAAAATTGATAGTTTTTAAGATAAAATATTACCCCTTTGCTGCTTTTGTTTCTTCCCCGGTTTCGCATCAAATACCTCATAATTCCTCGCTTGCATGAAATAGCACTTCTGTACCATATAATTCTATCTTTGTAACTTTTGAGATGATCCATGCACAAAACTTCAAATCAAATTTATTTTGCCTTCGTCTCTAAAATACATCCCCAAGATAGAAAAAGAAATACATGCACTGCACTCTTCTCCGAAGAATGCATGACATCAGACGGAAAATGATACTGCAAAACTAGTAAAAAAACCCTTTCTCAAAACTTAAAAACAACTGCCAACGAAAGCTAAGAATTTCCAGCGACACATGCTTCCTCTTTTTTATTGTTAAAAGGAAAAAATGAAAAAACCAAAAAACCTCAACAATATTCAACAATACCCATGCTCTACGTTCAAGCTGTATGCTCGCTACAAACACAGGCTACGAGGTCTAATGATCATAAAATGTGCTTCTTGATATAGAGATACACACTGAGAATATAAAGTAAAGAAATCGATTCATTGCTATGTTATTATGGTTAGAGATCAAGTATATAACTTACAGTTTCTAACTAAACTAGCATTCTTGCGAGTAGAAGTATCGAAAAGGCTACCTATTGGAGACTTTCATGAAGGGACATTAATTTTGAAAACCTTCTCTTACTTCATCCCCAAGCGAAACAATCACTGTCCTTTACATTATCCTTTATATGCATGGGGATGTGCCACCCTTACACTGAAGGTCAAAATCCTTAAGCACAGCAATATATTAGTAAATGGGAAAGGGATTATATGCCGACTATCCATTTCAATATCATAATTAAGCACTGCGAAGCATCCTTCTAAAAATGGGTCAAGAAAATGCTTTCCTATTTTCTCCTTCCAAGTTCATCCTGAAGTTAAAGATTCACTCTATGAAGGTCAAAGACTCTAGGCACAAAATCTATGCTCGAGCGTCACAACACATACTTCTGATGGCTAACCAGTTGCAGGCTTGCAGCCATCAAGTATGAAGTATCCCCTATGCCACTTAATTCGACTATGGACGACAGAAATAACATTTCACAGAACATCTTGAATTCCCCCTTAAATGTCTAATGAAAACATAGACAATGTAATCCCCACCAATGCAAATGCCATTAGTTTCTAAACCACAAAAACCTACATTTAGCCAAAAGGGGAAAAAATAATTCAAAAAAGAAAAACTATAAAATGGCAAACCTCGGTGCATAAGCACTCAGGGGAGGGAACCGCATAAAAAAGGAAAAACCATAAACACCAAAAATTATGGTAAAACTGGAAGTCATTTGAAACTGGCTTAAAACGACTCCATTATCTACTACGACAGGCACCTAGTGCTTTCTATACTGTTGCCCATACCAAAATCCATAAGCCCTATAAAAATCTAAGCAATTCGAGCATGCATATAATTGTACAAGTTCCTGAAAGGACCAATATCACAAACATATAATTATGATCACAGCAAGCGAACAAAAGATGCTGCTTCTATCATCCAAGGCCCAGAGCATATGCATGGTCACTAATAAGCAAAGCCTATCAATATGGATTGTAGCGCGTGGGAGGCCTGTGCCTTGGAAACCTCCTGCACAGAAGGAAAAGTTCATGAGAATATAGGACATTTATGCATTTAAACATATCAACAGAAATATCTTTTGCCATTGAATCAAAGCTGACAAAAGCAAATCGAACACTACAGATTTGCAAATGGAAATATGGTTCTGTCATCATGTATATGACTTCTACAACTATATGCAGAGCACCAAAAAGAAGCTGCATACATATACAGTATTGTGTCGAGAACAACATATCAACATTCAATTCAAAGTCATGAAATCTAATTACGTGCTCCTGTTCATGTTCCGAGACAAGAACAAGGGTGTACTCTTTAAGAAATTCTGGCGCCCAAAGTTTTATGAAAGTTAGTTCTGCAGTAGCTTGAACACACAGCAAGAATCACACAGAAAAGTAGCTTTAAGCCTCTGAAATGACCCCAACAGCATTCTATCCAATAACTCACTCAATTGCATTTATCATTCCGATATAAGTATCAGGATACTTGGAAGACGATACGCTTTGAGGATACAAGGCCATGAGATTTTTACAAAGTCTTCCCAGTTAAAGGTGTGTACTTTGTTTTTATTCTTTGTACTTTCTGTTGCCCTAAAAGGCTTATCATTGCTGCCTAATGAAAACTACCTTCGACTAAATTCCACTTTCTGCACATCCATGCATCTCATTCAGGCCTGGTAGGAAGCTTATGTGATTCAATTCCTAGAAAGGAAATTTCTGGAGAGGGTCAATTACTTTTTTCTTTTTTTTTCTTGGTGATCAAGGCTCTGTTACAGTTTAGATCCTTAAAATTGAAGGTTGACAAAGGGGGAAGAAAACTGAGGAAAAAAACAAAAACGTTCCCTCTCCCGTTTTTTTTCTCTGTGTGTGTGTTTGTAGATCTCTGGGGCCTGTTTTTACAACATAGGTCTCTCAACTAAATAAGATGGATGAAGAACAAACCAATTGTAGACAAATTTTACAGAAGAATAATCTGTTGGAAAGAAAATTATTTTACACTTTAGGTTATGAGCATATTAGGAAAGACACAAACAGCAATACTGTTACTGGTAGTGAGGTCTTTACTTGTAAAATCATACAATATGTTATTTTCAAGATCTTCATTCATTCAAGTTGAATAGCATAGACTAGAGGACTGTTCTTCAAGGAAAAGGAAGACTTTGGATGCCGGAGCAAAATATTAAGCAAATGAGAGGATAGTAAATGGCAACTATTTTATCTGCATGCTATCATTCTACAGGCATTTGCGCAAATAACTTTCAATTGCACTGCAATGAGAGTCTCAGAAGTTAAAAAAAACATATACAGCACTGGGAAGGTCATGTCAGAAAGAGACAATTAATCCTGTAGTGTTCGCCCCAACAAGGTCTCCAGTCACAGCCTCGGCTCTCGGAGACAAGAATGGAAAGCACGATGCTTTACGTTATAGATGGTCTAAATATAGTAAAACTAAGGGGTTTTCCCAGGGAATGCTAAAAATACTATAGCCAGCATTCATACTTACCCATAGCCATATAAAGGAAAGAATGATGGGCCTGACATGAAGGGCCTTCTGGAAAAACGCCTTCCCCGGTGCTGCGTCATCCCAGGAAGGTTAGTCCGCTTAGGTGATACCTGCAGAAAATCCAATCATTATTGTTGAAAGTGGCACCGCTACCAGTGTGATAAGAGCCTTTAAGTAGTGTTATGTTCAAAACCTTTAGCGGGCGACCATGCAACTCAGTTTCATTAAGAACCAAAGCATTTTGAACAGCTTCAGTTTCAACAAACTCCACATAAGCAAATCCTTTTGGATTCCCAAATGCATCACTCATGATTGTCACCCTGTTCACTGTACCACAGGACTGGAAGTGCTCCTGCACTTCCTCAGGTGTGCAGTCATAGTCCACCTAAATAAGAATTAAAAAACACACCACATCAAGCATGATACCCTAAGTTACAACTGTCAAATGGTCTTTCGAGTAATATTTATACAAAATTATCTAAATCTTAGATTGACACATGGAGTGCATAAATAAAGTAATGTACACATTTAAGAAGTTAAAATTTAACTAGACAATCTTGCATATATTGCCTGCATCATTATTAAAACCAGTAAATTTTTTAACACTGAAAGATTCACATAACAAGAAAAGGCAAAAAACAACGACGAGAATAACTTATGTCGCTAAGGGGCTCTGAGCCTCACATTTCCAACAAATATTGAACGGGAGTCAACTTCCTCCTTTTCAGCCAGAGCAGCAGCAGCAGTGGCAGCAGCCACATCTTCATTTTCTGAAAAATGATTAATATCCAGTTGTTCATAAATCACCAGTTTAGCGGCTATTGAAGCAGATTGTAGAAATGGAAAGAATGTAAAAGAGCACAAACATGACATGATCTATTTTGTACATGAGTGAATGATTGATACCTAGAAATGTGCAAACAATTCAAACACTTCACATCTGAATGCAAGCATCAATATACATGCTGTGCTGCAGGATGGGTAAGCAATTGGTGTTCTGAAGTACCTTAAATTACATGCTATCCAACGAAAGATTTATTCAAAAGCAAAAGATGAGCTGTTGTTATCTACAGTTTCTAACATTGACCGATTCAAGAGACTCTTTCATTATCCATAATGAAGAAATTTACTTTCATCTCAGGATCAGATGACAAGAACTACTGCGCAAAACTCTCATTGAATGGAGCCCTCAAGGTCAGCTGCCGTTGTCTGCTTATTGTCACTGAGGGTTCTGAGAAACGGTTAGTAGAAGGAAACCAACTAAGATACAGATACTTACATCCATCAATATCAATTTACTTGACATCATAGCAAACGTTTGAGGATAAGAGCTCTAAAGAGTCACTCTCTCCTCCTTTGTCCGTAGATTAATGACCATAAAGGCATAGCATAAAAAGATCTAGAAGTTTCACAGAGCACCTACATCTTTCATAGAAAACAGAAAGATGGATGATTCGCCAATGAACATAGAACAAAAGGGATTCAGTAGGGCTTGGCCTGGGATACCATCTCTTTCGCAGATTTCTCATGCTAATAGATTTGAAAGTTTCACTCTCAACTGATATTTCCAACAGTGGATCAGGAGCCAAAAACGATAAATCATATGCAGATAAAAAGCATCAATTAAAAATCTTTCTCCACATCACTTTCTACTAAATCTTCCCCCAAAAAAAAGATCACATCAAGTTTCTTGGTTTTAAAAACGGAACAACAGAATCTTAACGGTTTTCAACGACTCATTTGTCATTATAACAAATCTTAACGGATTCAAAGCACTCCATCAGTAGGGTTTTTTAATCTTCATTTTCCCCTTTTAGCTCCTAGCAAAATTTTCAAATGTGTGTCAGAAAATTAAAGTATAACTAAACATCAACATTCAGAAATTCTTCACTCCATCAGCATCAGGTGGTTAAATTATGCATAAGATAACATAAGACCGAATTTTTCATGCAGAGGTATCAATGTCCACAGATGACAGATATACACATATGTAGTTTATGTGCCTGGCTTTGTATGTTTATGATCAAATTGCATTTTCACCTTGGTCATCTTCCCCAATTTCAAATTTTGCTCGGAGCTTTGATGCCTCTTCTTCAATCTCCTTCAGCCTCTTCCTCGCGTTCTCCAACTCCTGTCATCACAAACACACCAAAAAGAAAAAAGAGAAGGGGTTAAGCATATAGAGACAAAAAGAAAAAAAAATGCATATACAGAAACTCGCATATACAGTAACACTCTGCGCGTGTGTTCAATTCACATGTATTCAACTCACATACATGTCTACACAGACCAGATAAAGGAACCAAAGCCCCCAACCCAAAAAGAAAAAAAGAAAAGAAAACCTCTTTCTTTTCCGCTTCAGACTTAACAGACAAGTGAGGATCAGCTTCTGCTCCATTTGAAATTTGAACTCCAGACACTTGTTGCTCTTTGTCCTGCTTGAAGTGATGGGCCTCCATTGCTGTTCTCTGTGATTGAGTTTTTGCTCAGAACAATGTATATCGAAATGAGAACTGCATGTCCGCTATTGGGATTGGTGTAGTGTATTTATATCCCGCAATGCAACTACAGGCTCCGCGGCGGACTTGAAAAAAATTTGTGTGAAAGATTCCCTTTAGGTCATGGTCCAGAAGTAACCGACGGAAAAGCAGAATACAATGGACGTCAGGGATGGATTTTCAGGGTTTGTTACAAAAACTCCACAGAGATTACTGCAATACAAGAAGAGTCGGTTTTGGGGATGGCTGATCGATGAAGAGAAGACAAGCATCCCAACTGTCGTTATTTACCTTTCATCTGTTTCTCATTCAATGTGTTTGAATGGTGGTTTTTCAATTTTGGTTGGGGGTTAGCTAGACCGGGTTTTACCCGCTCTCCCGTCCTTCACCAGTCCGGAGTTTACCCGGTCTCCCCCCTCTCCCTTCCGTCTATGCACATTCACGCCCCACTCTATCATTTGAAATCGGTGGGAATGTAAGGAAAAAACCTTTCTTCTAAATACTACCTTTACCTTGGTAGTAGTACGGACAAGCATGCCGCGGATATTCTTTGGATGCGCATTAGATAAAACTCGTATTATAATTTTAGGTCAGATTTTATATATTACGATTTTTACATTCATTGTTCGACTAACTCGATTACCTTTATAAGACATTATAAGATAATATTAAATTAGATCCATATATGAGATTCGAATTCATGATATTATAATTTTCATACTTAATGACAGACTGACTCAACTATCTCTTGTGAGACAATGCCTTTATTATCTTTTTTTATTGTTCTCCTAATCGACAATTCAATCCTTATTATTTTATTTAAATTACTTACTGTATTTATTCTTATTTAAAAAGAAAATTAGATAATTATAGTTGTATTTATTCTTATTTAGAAAAAAATAAATTTGACGATTTATTTTTAATAAATCGTTAGATAAAGTAACATCGAATTATATTGACTTTTTTTTTTTTTTCATTCTTTCCCTCTTTGGTTTTTTATGCGCAACCACAACCCTATTGCCATAATGGTTGTGCGCATCCATGTTTGGAAAGAAAACTAAGCGATTGATTATGTTTATATTTATTTAAAAGGAATATCAAATTTGACGATTTATATGTAATAGTCTTATAGGTATCAATTAGACGGAATTATACCTACTTTTCCATTCCTTCACTCCCTCTTTGCTCTTTCACGCCCAACCCTCTCATTTTAATTAGAAGGAATGTCATTGATTAAACTTTTTTCTAAATACTACTATAATATTATTCATAAAACATTCTTTTAAATATTACTATTACCTTATTCAAATTGGTTATAACTATTATTATTATTATACTTATTTGTGTTTTAAAAAAACTAAATTTAACTATTTATCTTTAATAGAATCTAAAATTTATTACTAGATAAGAAATGCTAACCAATCCACTTACCACATCGATTTCCGGCTACATGATCTAAGTTAGAGCAATTGGGAAATATGAACTGATTTAGACCTATTGTCTAATATGAAATACTTCTAACAACTTAAATGCACTCTAATCCCATTTCTACCTCATCTCGCAACGCTCATGACTATTTCGACTAAATGCATTCTAATGACAATTTCGACTTACCAAAATAATAAGTCATGGAGTTGAAAACCTACCACCCTAGAGAGATCGTCGTAATTCTCTCTTCTCTTCTCTTCTGTTGTTTTCCATCGATTACTGTAGAAACGCGTGATAAGATCCTCAAAGTCATACAATTCAACATGTAACGTACGTTTAAAGGAGATCTAACCGTGCAACCCACAAAAGTAAGTCAAACTTTAAACCTTATCCCAACTAAGAAGAACTAGACAAAGAAGACAAGCGTGTGCGCGTGCATGTGCAGGCACGGAGCTAAAATACAAAAGAAAGCATGCATTTTCCCTTGGGTCTGTTCGTTTGTTTGTGTTTTTGTTTGGATTTGGGGTGGTTCATGCAAGACCTGAAAGCCTGCTTGTATGTGATGTAAGAGAGCATATGAGAGAATCCCACAGAAGAAGCCAGCACAAAGGGAAGACAAATTTAAATTAAAAATAACTAAAGCTTGGAATTACTGCAAGAAAGAAATTTGTCTCCAAAGAAGAGCCACCAGAAAATGCAATTAAAAGCACGGGTTACAAAGGAGCAGGAGGTTCCCTGTGAGAGGTGTAAACAGTAATCTACACGGTAACAATACTGCAGCAGCATTTGACGTTTCATAGAAACTCAGGGCCTTTGATGATCCATTGCATGGATTCCAAGTTATACTGACTTAGTTCTTCTCCCAATCCTTTAACTTCTTACTTCCTTTAGGTTTTGCTATTGGTGCATTGAGCCCAGCCATTTTGGCATTGTACTTGGCACGGAGTGGATCATTGAAAGTCCAGCTGCATAAGCACAAGTAAAAATTAGCAATGATAAAACATGAGAGAGAAGCAATCAATGCAAAATCCAGCTACAAGGAACATATAATACAATGAAAACATGCCAAACTAAATTGTGCCTTAGCTAAAGGAAAAATGCAAATGCAGTGGAACAACATAGTTCATGAGCAAATGTTGGAAGAGGAAAACAATATAACCAATTAGTACTGCCAAAAGATGTCATGGAATATTTAATCAATGGCTTACTTGAATAAGAAATCCTTACTACTCAATGGCTGCAAAACTTCTTCCAAGGTGCTTAGAATCAGTATAAAAGCAATAAGCATGTCAAGAATTTCAGTCTAGTTTGACAAGTTTAAGATCTGCCTATCACCTTCGAAAGGATGCAAATTAGGTGAATTACTGTGCATTTAGAGGCAGTAAACTGCTTGTATGATGCTATCATCAAACTTAAAGAAAAACAAAAACAATAGTACATGAAAATAGCAATCCAGAAATCAAAACACTCTACTCAACACCCCAATCAGCTAATACTAGCCACATATTAGTATCTTGTTTCCACTTTGAAAATTCAGGAAATTAAAAATAAAGTCCCAAATTCGCCAAAATTCCAGAGACTAAATATGTAGCATATCACCAAATCAGCACAATAATTTAGAGAACTAAATAGGCATAACACATTCTCTTCGAATATTTAATTGGAAAAACTTGTCCATTTGGAAACATGATACTTTGTTATAAGGAATTATGCATCGGGAGATATTACCGTATCATCAATAATACATTTCTAGCAGATGCCAGTGAAAAGCTGTTATGGGTGCACAAAGATACAAGTTCCCAATACACAGCAGAATTTTTGAGTGATGCTACTATAAGATAGTTGACAAATTCTTTTCTTGATATAATTTCTGGAACCTTTAGCTTAACTTTAACACAACTGAATTTCCAGATTGTATTAGAAACCAAGCAAGCAGGCAAAAGGAATACAACATTCACAATGGTTGAGAAAATAGACGTTAGAACTTGCAAAATCTGAAAAAGTTTAAATCATGTAGTTGAAGTAAGGAACGACCAAACTATGAGCTTAGTGGATTAAAACTTCACCCATTTTGGAGGTCACTTACTCTTAACCTTCTTTCTTGCTTCTAATTTGCTATCACAATACACAAATATCTGATGGGCAGTGGCATAAGTACCACCATACATGCTTATTAATGCATTTCATATGGTAATTGTTTTGTCTTGTCAACAGTTCTCTCAAGATCATATTCTATTTGTCAGCAGTTATGGGAGGTAGAATAAGAACTTACGGATTATTCCAATCAGTTGTGTCCTCATTGACGAGATGGGTCCATTTAGTCCTTCCACTACGCCCAAAGTGCTTGACCTGCATGACTTTGGGTAGTATAGTCTTATCCATCTTATCCTCTCCGGTCGGAGCAGAGAAATCCCGAGTGTAGATGCCATCTGATTTTGCAGTTCCAGCATGGTCATCTGGATTTGATTGGAAGAAAGCACCCTTGTGGTAGTATTTCTGCATAAACCTCCACTTCTGCTTGTTAGGCACAGAAGTCTTAGGATTTTTCCTCTCCCATTCCCTCCTCTCTTCTTCTGTCATGTTCCTTATCTTCTCAATCTCTTCCTTCTCCTTCAATATTGCCTCCCTGTCCTCCCGATCCCTCTTGATCCTTGCAATTTCTCTCACCTTCCAAGCCTCATACTCCTCTGCCTCATTCATTTCATCATCAGTATCTACATCAGCAATATTAGCCTCCAGTTCCATATTCTTCTGAATCTCTTCATCCTCACGAATCTTCTCAACCACTAACTGTTTTGTTTCAACTTTCCTCTCCTCCAACCTCCTTTTCATCAATTCCTCAAGTGCCCTTTCTTCCTGTTCCTGTCTCTCACGATCAGCTATCGTATCTCTCTCAGACTTTGGAACAAAAACTGGCTTCACCATAGCAATACCCTTTATTTCCTCATCAGAATCAGTCTCATACTCGGACTCCTCCTCCTCCTCTTCTTCTTCTTCTACTTCCTCCTCTTCTTCCTCTGGAAGAAATGCAGCTTCTTCCTGTTGCTTCTGCAGCAACTTCTCCCTGATCCTCCTTCTCCTCTCCTCCAATGCGTCCTCATCTTCTTCCTCTATGTCCATCCCTTCTTGCCTCCGGTTCTCCTCCTCAATTGTCGACACAATCTCAGCTTGACGAATACGCCTATGATCAGCTCTAATTTCCTCACGATTATCAATTCTACTCTCAGCCAATCGACGCAGCCTAGGATCATCTTTTCTTGCAACATCTGAGTCTTCCCGACGAGGAAAGGCTTTATCAAGGGCAGCCGCCCGTGCCATCCTAATATCCCCCTCTTCGTCATTGTCGTCAGCCCACTCAGGTGCTTTTCCTGGCCAGTATCTTTTAACTTTGGTTTGCCCAATTTTACCTCTAAGTTTATCCCTAATTGCAATCACAGTGTCGCTAACCCCAGCTGTTACAGACATGGTTGCAAATTAAACCACCTCTTCTATTCCTAAAGAGAAATCTATTAAACACCCTTCAAAGTCTAGGTTTCCCTCCGGACCTTCAGATGCCTTAGTTTTCAATTGACCTAAAATAAACAAAAGCATAATTTTTGTACTTAAATGGACTGAAAAATGCACGTGAAACGGAAATTTACCGAGAATAGAACGTTGAAATAAGAGAAGAAAAGAACATCGAAATATCTCTAATACGAAATAAACTGAAAGTTTATCTCTTGCTGAAAATAAAAAAAATTGGGTACGGCAGGGTTACAAAATGGAGGAAATGAACCCTCAATTCACATAGATGGTGAGTAATTGCTATTGTGATAATCGCAAGGATTATAACTTCTTACCTTCTGCAATCGACAGAGGAGGGAAAACAGTGCGGATTCCCTTTGCCTGCGGAAGCTTCAAACTTGGGTTTTTTTCGATCCTGTGAACTCCCTCTCGACTCGATTCGATTCGATGCGTTTGTGCGAGACAGAGAATATTTCAATTGGCAGCGCAGAGTGATCCTCCTGATTTGGCTGTTATCCAAGACCACCACGCGACGGTGGAGGAAGGGGGTAATGCGGTTGCTGTCGGTATAATTCTAACACCGTGGCCACCATACGACCGGGGAGGGAGGCGAAATTGCCGGTTGTGAATTGTGAACTAGGTATTATTCTAACACCATCACAGTGAAATTAAAAATGCTTTACTTACCCAGCTTATAATTCCGTGTAAATTCTTGGTTATAAAGGAAAATTAACATTTTATCAAATCATTATAGGTATTTAAAAAATCACTATATAATACTAACATTTTCTATTTTTCTTCTAAAAATCATTACAAATTTCTATTTTCTTCTAAAATTTTAAAAATATTATATAATACTAATGTTTTTTTTTTATATTTAGCAAAAAAAAAAATAATAATAATAACAATGTCAGTGGCTAAATGGGCCAAACTTTACAATTATTTTGGTTATATAGCCCATCCCTCCTTCCTTATGCCATTTTATGTGATCGTGGGGAACCTCTTCGATCCTCCAATCGGGTTCTGTATTGTGTGAGGAGGCGATTGCTCCTCTTCTATTTCTTCTGAAATACAAAGCTATTTATTAGTGGACACCTTATGTTACATGTGAAGATTTTGTCTGATTATTAATTATATTTTAAAATATTAATAATATTCATAAGCATAAAAATTTTGTCTAATATTAATTTTTTTAAAAGTTAATAATAATGTCGTAAAATTAATAAAAATAATTTATGCAATATATTTTCTTTAAAAAAAATAAATACACCATATGTCTAGTGTTTCAATCTCATTTGATACCAATTACTACTTCAAATTTCAAATACAATTATTTTAATCTCATTTAATATTAATGGTAACTTCAAAACTTAAATACAGTTATTATAATCATGAAAATGAAATATTACAAAACAATTATATTATTTACAAATTGAAAATTTATATATATTATAAATATATTAATATTTTGGTAAGAATCATAAGTTCATGATCATTGGACATGCGAATTCCAATTTGAGCCAATCTTTCAATTTCTTCATATCAACTGGAATGAGAATATTCTTCTTCAACATTAATCTTTTAATTCCCACAATAACTTCTTTATTTCGAACTATAGCCTTCACATCATGAACCGTCATAAACTCGAACTCCCTAGCTTCAGGCCAAGCGCTGGTTTCTTCATCTTCTCTAACTTTTTTAGTATATTTAACAATTGTCTTGACTAAATAGTGCATATTGTTCACTTGATGAATTAGAAAGAAACTTCTATCTATTTCTTTTAGTTTGAAGTATAAAGAAACATTTTCAGATGTACTAATTTGAAGTATTCAGCAACATCACATTGTGTAATATAATTTAAATATTTCAACTTTCAATTTTCTTGTCTAAGCCTAGTTATAAATATTATGCTTTTATGAGATTCTATTACCATGCCTAAGAAGGTATAACAAATAATCCAAGTTTGATTAAAAAACCAAAAGTATTAGATTTACAACATATAATATAAATGTCATTAATAAATCAAATATTCTAAACCAACATTAATGCATGCAATAAAGATCAATTTTTTTACCCTAGATGGAAAAAAAAGAACCTATGTAGGGATACGACTTTTATAAAATATTAGGACAATATTGATCAAACACATTAATAGAATGTCTAGCATTGGATATTCATCTCAACTTAAAATATGTTCAAATAGAAGAATTATTTTGACTACAACAACTACTTCAAAAATTCACAAAGTGCCGTAGTTTTTAAAAATCTTGTTCCAATAACCACAGGCTTGCAAAATGCAAACTACAAGAGCTGTAGAGTTCGACTATTAAAACATGCTAAAAATATAACATGGTAGTTTTGTTCAAACATTATGAAACTATTTAATTCAACAATATGAGGATTGTTTACTTTAGGCAAGATAACTTTCTTCTTCAAATAGTAGCAATACAGTCGCAAGAATTTCATACAGACCTTATATGCACTTCCTGATGCCTGACCAGCTTTAATGAGAACACCTTGAGAAACACCAACTGTAGTGCCAAACATGATAGCTGTTGGAGTAGAAAGGCCAAGGTATGACCATGATAGAAATGCTAAGCTGAAGGGCAAGCTGAAAGCTATCCATTGAGGAAATGATCCAATTTTTGGGTATCCATTGAACTTTCTAGCTAAAAACTAGGCAAGCCAAGTAGAAAAAGAAAGGAGTATAACTTGCAAGTTTCAAACACTAATAACTGTTAATTGAGGTTAAGATAAGATAATCTATGATGCATCTACCATTTATATTTTGAACATTTGGCAAACGGTCAACAATTGAGAAATCAATATGTACTTACAAATTTAGAAAACTATGTCCTAGAAAGATTTCAGGTCTAGTTAGATTAGGAGTTGATCTTTGATCTATCAGTAATGTATTTCTCTATCCCTAAAATAGGTGTCTTAAGTTTAAATCAAAGCATTTCTAACTTTGTTGTAATCCAACATCTTAAGGATTTCTTTCCACTCAATGTGATGATGCTAAGCATTCTCTCTGATCCTTTCTATTATTTTACCTATATTTTGGTTAAGTTATAATTATAATTTAGCTTGCCTTTGGAAATCCCATCAGATACCCATACTCAATTTATTGATTAGACGAGTTTATGCAATTTAAACACAATTTTCAGCCTAATTTTCTATCCAAAGCTTAGTAGAATCTAGTGTAGTCTCAAATTATAGTAGATATTGTACATAAATATTATGGTCCAAAAAAAATATAATAACAAATGAAAATGAGATTTGATAACAAACAAACTAGTAGGCATTGCTCATCATTTTACAAGAGCAATTTTCCGAAGTATTATCTTATTCAAACATATTACACAAACCCCATAATGAAACCAAAGATTAGACAAATTTGTGCAATTTAACCTCAGATTTCAACCTAGTTTTTTAATCCAAAGCTTAGTAGAATTTATTATGTCTTCAAATAATAATAGACAATGAACAAACATCACTGTCCCAAGAATATAAAAAAAAAAATAAAATGGAGATTTGAAAACAAATAAACAAGTAGGCATGCTTGCGAGCTTTCACAAGAAAAGTTTCCTGAAACATTATCTTATTCAATTATATTGCACAAACCCCATAATCAAACTAAGAATTCGACTAAATTATTCAATTTAACCATTAATTTCAACCTAATTTTCTATCTAAAGTTTAGTAGAATCTACTGTAGCTTCGAATCATAATAGACATCGTGCACCAAATAATATAGTCTCGCATATCAAATAACAAATGAAAAGTAGATTTGATAACAGATAGTCCATAAAGCATGCTCACAACCTTTTACAAGTGTGTGTGTGTGTGTGCATGTGTGCTCTAAAATAGTAGATAATTCATTTTCAAACAAGTAGGTGTACAACTTCCTCATCGATCGACCAATAGATAGTGAAAATTATGTTCAACAAGTGACGACTAGGCCCCAACTAGGAGGAGAATCAGAAGGAGATGGGTAGGGGGGTAGCTGTTTCTTTGCACAAGAAAAAAAAAGTCTTAAAAATTTTCCTTTATCCATTAGGAAATAGAATTTTTGAGGAAAAATCCTCAGAAGATCTAGCTTTCTTTCCACAAACACAAATAAACACATAACCTTGCCCACCCCACCTGTCAAAAAAAAAAAAAAAAAAGAAAAAAGAAAAAAGAAAAAAGAAAAAAAGCAAATAAATTATGTGTTCTATGCCTCCCCCAACTTCAAATTTCTAAGAGAAAATCAGCTGTATGTAATATATTATTTATAATAGTTTCATCAGAATTACACAAACCTCAAGTCATGGGGTTAAGTTTATATCACCACAGACAATGCATTCTCACAAAATATGAAGTTATATGGAGATTATCACAAAATTTGACCATAACTATAGCTTCTAATTGAGTTATATTATGATTCGTTCTCATCAATTAGTTACACGAGATTCTTTTTTGTTTTTTCGCAAATGATTTTTTGTCATAGTAGCTAATCATCCAACAAGGATTGCAAAGATTGATGATGCAAACAAATTGGAGATCAAATAAAACTCTTCTTCCATTAAAAAAAAACCCCATAAAAGAAATAATTCTTTTCCTTAAATGCATATGAAATTTTCAAATAACTAAACTATATTGCATTTCTGGCCTATTGGAATCTGAGGCCTCCACACTCTAATTCTTACAATCCCATATACAACTTGTTCTACTAGTTACTTACTCTTAGCCATAACAAAACAGTAAGGCTCCTACTGCCTAACATTAATAAAAGTCTTCACACCAATAAATGAAACCTAATCATAAAAGCAGTAATTAGAATTTTGTCAAACAAGCCTATCTACTTTACATGTACAATTTTAAACTTAGACTGAAGCCAAAAATATAAAAAATAATCCAAAACAATAAAAAAATAGCATTCACAAATTGTCAAAATCTATTTAAAAGAAAGACACACCTCATCAAAGCCATAAAAAAAAAATTTAAAATAGCAACTATTAATCCTGTCTTAAGTTAGTAGCCACCATATAAAATAAGATAAATCAATTACAGTTTTAGAACATACATACATATATAAAGTCGTTATGTGATTGGAAAAGAAATACTAAATCTTTCTCGTTTATCACAACAAAAAGACTCTATTTTGATTATTAAAGAAAACCCCAAAAAACTCTATTTTGTCTAATTTTAATAGTAAAAAAAACTTCATAAATCATCAAAATTTATTAAAAAGAAAGACACACCTCTTTAAAGCTATAATATAAAATAAATTAGAAAAAACCCTACTACAACTATTAATCACATCTTCAGTTAACAACCACTATATAAAATCAGGTAAATCAATTACAGTATGAGAACATGCATACACATAAAAAGAAGTCATATGATTGGAAAAGAAATACTAAATCTCTCTCATTTATAACAAGAAAAAGACTCTAATGCTCTAAAAACAATAAATACAAAAGGTTTATTGTTGTTATTTAAATCATTGAAAGAGTTTAAAATACTAATTGAAAAGGCTATAGTTATCCTCGCCTCTCCTCCCCTTGTTTACGTACAGTTTGCTAGTATTGATTGTATCCTTCTACCTTCCTTTTTTTCCCCATTCTGTTGCAAATGCTTCTCCAATCCTTGCAAATGATTTTTGCAAAGCTATTCTACTAAACCATGGCAATCATCATATATAAGCCACTAGAACCTTATTCTCTGGTGCAAGATGATAATCCACGGAGAAGTTTTGGATACGATAGAAAGATGCCCTAGGAACTAATAATATCCTAGCCATGTTCTTGACCCAATGCAAAGACCACCACCATGGAAGTAAACCAAATTAGAAGCTAACTAACAGATTCAAGGACCTCAAGAAAAAAAATATCCTAGTTGTTATTGGCTTTGTGTAATTCTCACATTCTTGGATTTGTAACCATTACGTTTTAGTTGATATGGTGGCTATTTGGGGATTTAATCATTTTCCAAAATCATTAGAGAAGACTTGAATAAAGTCTGGCATTTCAGCAATGGTAGACATATTTTGTGAAAGAACAATTATGGTGAACTGTTTCATGTGCTTTGTAATTAGAGTTATAAAAGAATTGAGTGTTTACAAACAAAAAAATTGTTCTACTTTGTTTCTATTCGAATAAGACTTGTTCGATTAATAAACAAATAAACTTAATTTGTTCACGAACATATTATATATTTCTAAAAATTAATTATATTATATTTATTTATGTTGTGTAATATTATAATAAATATTATATTATAATATTAAAATTAATTCTTTTATTATATTTATTTATTTAATATTATACTAATTTAATGAAATTTTGAATTATTACTTTTATAAAATTTAAAATAAAAATATAAAATAAATGAATTCGAACAATTCAAACTCGAATATTAATAAATTTTTTTGAACTCGAACTCGAACGAAATCAAACAATAACTAAACAAATTCGAATACGAACTTAAACTCGATTAATAAATAAAAAATGAACTAGAATACTATTCAATTTTGATTGAATTAAAAAATGTGATGCTCGATTTATTTAAATTTAAATAGAACTTTGTTTGTAATTGATACATTTTTTGCATTAGTTGTGACTTGATCGATGTATTTCCATGAATATTTTGATGGGATATAAACTGCAAATAGTCAGGTATAAAAATGATTTCCTTGAGACTTGATTTCCATCTTCTTTGTTGCCCTCTCTTGTGCTCAAACATTCCCTTTGCAATGTAGGAAAACCATATATGTGGGAGACAAGGTGGAGATAGTGGGTTTTGAATTAAGAGTGCGCCCCATTAATAGAAAATATGGGATAGAAAATCTTTTGCACTTAGAAAGTCAATTGTATGGATATGGGTAGTTCTAAAATTATAGGTGAAAAATAAGACCATGCTTTGAAAATTATTTTCTGGAAAAAAAAAAAACTGATTTGGCTTTTCTTATGTAGTTATGAGAAAGATTTCTAATTTCTTGTACAAATTTAATTTATTATTAAAAGTTTAATATCATTAATTGAATTAAAATTTGAAATAATTGTGTAAGAACTATGAATATTTAACAAACCGTTACATATGTTAAATGATGCATATATCAAATGATGTGATTATGAATATATGTACGTGTATATGTATATATAAAAGAATGCTTCAAAAATAATTAAAAATAAATCTTGACATGATAAAATGTTTGAAATTTTATATGATTAATATGTATCTGTAAATTTTATTAAATAATAAAAATTTTAGTTAAAGAACGGACAAAATCTCCATATATAAAAAAGGGTTTAAAGATTTTGAGAAATAGTGGATTGCCCACCATTCCAACAACCATCTCCACAATACGATTGTAGGCCATCTCTATATTTGCTACTTTGAGTATCACTACTTAGATTATGTCAAGTACATTTGATTTGGGGTTTATTTACAAATATGAGTGGCTTAGAGAATTAAAAGAACATTAATTTTTCATATTGCACAATTTTTTTATCTTTGGAAAAACTTATGAATCAAGTCAGGGATCAATATATCAAAATTTTTCAGTTTAGTGAATATCGTGTTAACAATTTATAGAAATTCTGGCACCCTACCCTCCCTTCAACATAAATATCTTTTCTTCTTCTTTTTTTTTTAATATTTGCCTTAAAGGTATGATCAAGTAAGATTACAAAAGTGTACGTCATGCTTCAAATTTATGAACATAATACCCTATCCTACCTTCAACATAAATCTTTCCTCTCTCTCTCTCTCTCCTAAAGGAATGATCACATAAGATCAACAAAGTATAAGTCACAACTTTAGATTCATGAACTTAATACTAATACGATTCATTGCATCATCCCTTGTCAATTAAGTTACTCACTTTTTAGCTTAAATATAGTACCATTAAATATAGTTACTTTCTTCTTCTTCTTCTACTTCTTCCACTATTACGCAGGGTCTGATATCCCAAACGCACGGCCTAACCAAGTACCCTCGGTTAGTTAGCCTTAGTTTCGTTTTAGTCCTTAGTTTTGTTAAGCAACACACAAAAAGTAAAGGGACACAGCGTTTACAGGCAATTTGCCCAATCTTACTTTACTATTAACAAGAACGTTACAAGGAACGTGAATACACTAGCCAAGACCAGAGTCTTGTACTTACTCCCCGTCTCTAGGTATTAAAATGAATAAACTCACATGCCTATCGTTTCCCAAAACTCTCAACAACCTTAGGCAACATGCCCAGAAGGTTTACAAATAGGTAACCAAAGTAACCGCCCACTAGGGACTAAGCCAATCGTCTTGCAAGGTTCCCATTGAAGTCTGGGCCACTAAACGAAACTGTCATAACCGTTGTGCTAACTGCCCATGACATTCCCCCAGTCACAGAAGTCGTCTAGGTTCATCTTAGTCAACTGGACACCAACCCATGTTCCATCCGTGCGGTCTTAGCACTAGTCTTCATGCCCGACTTGGTTCTAAAGGATAAAAATGGTAAAAATCATCAAACCGAAGGCATGCTTACTGTTGACGTCAACTCTGCCGAGCCAATGCAACGGTTACTTCAAACCGATGCCGATTTGATAAATGGGGACGAGCCGATAAAGTCAACCTTTCGAACAGCCGATAGCCATGGTCAACATCAGCACCACGGGGCTGATAAGAAGGAAAAACAGATTCTTGATCTTTCGGTGCAAGGATTCTGCACGATTGTTGGGGGCACTCTTTGGCCGAAAGTAACTCCACATTCTGTTAGTGGCTCGTTCGCAGCAAGTATAAAATGAGGAGTATCGCCCGGAATCAAACACAAGAAATCAACTCATCAATCAGCAAAATTCAATTTCATTTTCTTTTTTCTTATCATCATTTCCAACTTTCTAGTCTAGAATTTTAATTCTTTACATTTTTCTTACTGCTTTGTTCTAACTTCTCTTTACTAGCATTGTTTACAGTTTTGTTTTTTTTTTCTTACAGTTTCTGTTCGTATTTTCTCTATCAGCACTTGTTCTGTACTTCTCGTTAAGTCGATTAATACAAATATCATTCTATTCTCCGAGAAAAGTCCTTTAGTGTAGCGTTCTCACCTGACCTTCTTGAGCCGTTTCTGTAGTAAGCTTAAGGAACCCGATCCCTAATTCAAAAAAATCTGATACCATTTTCTGTTGCACCATATTGGATCATTTGTGTTTGTCGGAGACGAAGCTGATTCCTGTTTGCATCGGCTCCCTATTTTGACAGCAACACAGATTGGCACGCCCAGTGGGACTAGAGGTTAGTAGTCGCATGCTATTGTGGTCAGGGCGAACAATGGCCAATAATTCACAGCAGCCACAGGCACTGGAGACATCCGAGCGACCCCCAGTCCGTACTCTCCGGGGAATCTTTGACCCCTCGGTTACAACTACCAGTGGTACTCAGGGTACTCCTGTAGAGCTAGGGCATCGGTCCTCGTTCCCACTACTAGTGTCTCAGTCAACGTCCACCTCGCTAACTGCCATTCGACATACTATAGAGTAGTGTACTGGTGAGTTCTTACAGGGGCTTATTCCACAATTTGCTACTATTTTCCGACCTCTGCTTCAGAATGAGCTTCAACAATTTATGCAGAGGCAAAATATGCAAACTTTCACTCAGCCATCGAGGTACCCTGTACCAGGTACGGGCATAGCACCTGCATATACCGTACTATCGGCTGATGTTGCACCTTCTTATGGCTTGGTACATCTCTTGCGAAGAGAAACATCCTTCCCGGTTACTGGGGGGCTTCAAGCTCCAGGAATGGTGGCTCAAAACACGTTCCCAGCAGAAGTGTTTCCAGGCAGGAGCTTGGGCCCAACAGCAGGGTTACCAGCGACTTATGAAGTGGCTCCCACCTATGTTAGGGGGAACATGCCACCTTTCAGGGGGCAACCACATTATTCTGCTCCATACCCTCCTCTATACCCGTCAGTAATAGCGGCTAACCCAGGGTAAGCGATTGGAAGCACTGAGCCCTCCACAGGGCAGGGTCCCCGACCTGTCATGTAAAGCCCCTCACCTCAGTTTCAACAGCCGTCTTAACCGGTGGATATGGTAACAGAAACATTACGACGGCAGACACGAGATTAGCTCTTATACCAAAAGCCTTACCCTGAGTGGGTGGATTCCATGGCAGTGCTCCCTCAAGGTTACAAGCTGCCAGAGTTTTCAACATTTTTCGGCGAAGACAATAAGTCCACCATAGAGCATATCGGAAGATTTACAGCAGAATGTGGTGAATTGGGAAATAATGTCTGACATAAGTTACAAATGTTCTCATTATCATTGATAGGGGCAGCATTCACATGGTATGCCAATTTAGTACCTAACTCCGTGTACTCATGGGCTGACATGGAAAGAATGTTTCACCAACGTTTCTTTAAACCGGTACCGGAGGTCTCCATTGCAGACCTTTTGGCCATAAAGCAAAAGGGATCAGAAGATGTGGCGGATTTTATTGAGCGTTTTCGACAAACTAAGTCCAAATGTACAACCCAGTTGCCTGAAACAGAATGTGCACGAATTGCTATTAGTAGGATGCATCCGCAGCTCAAAGAACGACTCATTCTCCAAGACTTCTCGAATTTATCCCGGCTGTTGTCCCATGCTGTCAGGATAGAAGGAATGATCAAGGAGAAAGAGAAGTGACATTCCGTCAAGTTCTCTCAAGGCCAGACAATGATATCCATCATAGAGGATATTGCTGTGGAAGACGAAGAGCAGGTTGTAGATGTGATGGCGGCAGAATTGGTAAAAGGCGCATCTTATATGTGTCCTCACTTGAAACCAGGCAAGGGAAAGGAGGAAGCGGCCACATCAGGAACCACTTATTTTTTTGACGTTTCAAAAACTGAACAAATCTTCGATCAACTGGTGGCAGATAAGCAGATTTGTTTGGCTTATGGGCACAAGATTCCCAATCCAGAAGAATTGAAAGGAAAAAGGTACTGTAAGTGGCATAACTCTTTCTCTCATAGCACTAATGGTTGCATTGTCTTCAGGAACATTATTCAAAAGGCTATCCAGGATGGAAGACTGAAGTTTGCAAACAAAAAGGAAGAGACTTTGGTAGACACAGATCCCTTTCTATTAGCCGATGCACACATGCTACAAATAGTGTGTGGGAAACAGGAAGAACATACAGGGAACAACAAACATGGGGAAACAGGGGAAGCGTTCCAAAGACTGGATAGTAAACCGTCAGTTTTTACCCGTTTATCTCCTCCTTCTTTTGCAGCACATTTCCATGGCAAGGAAGGGAAGCTAACAGTGCAGGTACCCCAAAAGGAAACATTTTTGCCTGGCCTTTATTCCCGACCAACAAAGACCCAAAAGAGGAGAGAGCAACGAAAGCGGGCACAAAAAAGGCAGCTGGTGGATGCTTGGGTTGAGGAACAACTAGGCCCAGAAAATGGCCAAAATATGCTCAGCATCTTACCATCAAGCTTTCGAGCTACTTTTCGTTAGAAGTCCACAGAAGAGGATTTTCATACTGAAGAAAGAGCAGCAGTGGAGTTGGTAGATGTTCAGATTCCCCCCAAAGGGATATTTTTTCCCATTCCAACAGCCTAAAATGCTAACTATCTCAGGCCCTTATACATCAAAGCACATATCGATGGCAAACCGCTTACTTGGGTTTTTATTGATGGTGGAGCTGTGTTAAATGTAATGCCTTTCTCTACCTTGAAACGGCTAGGAAAAGATAGGTTGGATTTGTCCTCTACCGATGTACAAATGGTTAATTTCACTGGAGAAGCAGCTGCGGCAGAAGGCGTGATCACTTGTGAAGTCACAGTCGGGTCCAAAACTAGTAAGACGGTTATTTTTATAATTGAGGCAAAGCCCATTTATTCCGTTTTATTGGGCAGGGATTGGATTCATGCAAACCATTGCGTACCGTCTACTTTACACCAGATGATGTTGATCTGGGATGGAGAGCAGGTGGAGCAAATCCCAGCCGATCCTAATTCGTTTTCAGCCGAAATCCACATGAACGAGGTGTTGTTTTATCATCCGACATTTGACCCAAGCCAATACGCCAAGCTGACGATTGCCTATAACTTGATCACTACTGAGGAGCCAGGCGGCTTACGACCAGAAGATCCAGAAGTTCGACGAGCTCCTGGCCTCGTTGCTCAAGATCCGTTAATAGAAGTAGATATATGAGAAGCGGGGGAGAACAGAACAGTCAAGGTGAGTTTGCACTTAACTATTGAGCAAAGGGATAAGATAACATGTCTAATTCGTAGGTACAAAGACTGCTTTGCATGGGACTATCATGAGATGCCAGGATTGGACCGAAGCATTGTGGAACATCGCTTACCTGTGAAAGAAGGCTTTAAACCCCATAAACAACCAGCGAGACGTTTTAACCCTGCATTGCTACCCAGGATCAAGGAGGAGGTGGAAAGGTAATTACGGTGCGGATTCATCCGTACGTGCCGATATACAGAGTGGATATCTAACATCGTGTCGGTCATTAAGAAGAACGGTCAGCTGCATGTTTGCATAGATTTCAGAAATGTGAACTTGGCCACTCCGAAGGATGAATATGTCATGCCGATGGCCGACATGTTAGTAGATTCTGCTGCGGGTAACCAGTTTCTAAGTTTTATGGATGGTTATTTAGGGTATAACCATATATTCATAGATGAAGAGGATACACACAAAACGGCGTTTCGCTGCCCAGGGTCTATCGGCTTGTTTGAATGGGTGGTCATGCCATTCAGTTTGAAGAACGCCGGGGCCACTTTTCAACGGGCCATGAACCTCATCTTCCATGACCTTATCGGTAGCACCATGGAGGTCTACATAGACGACTTGGTCGTGAAATCCCCCATGTTCCTACAACATTTGGTTGACTTGGAGCAAGCCTTCCTCCGGATGCATCGGCACCATTTGAAGATCAATCTGGCTAAGTGTGTTTTTGGAGTTACGGTCGAGAATTTCCTTGGGTTTTTAGTACACCAGAGGGGGATCGAGATCGATCAAAATAAGGCTCGGGATATTCTACAAGCGAGGCCATCTCAGACGAAGAAAGAGCTACAAAGTTTCCTGGGGAAGATAAATTTTTTACGGCGATTTTTGACAAATGCTGCAAGAAAACAAAAGGTATTTGCTCCATTGTTACGATTAAAGTCTTCTCAGGAATTTATCTGGCAGCCGGAGCATCAGGTAGCGTTGGATCAAATAAAGGTGGCTTTATCACATCCACCGGTGTTAGCACCTCCACATAACCGGTCACCCATGAAGTTATATATCTTAGCTGCAGAAGAGTCCATCGGCAGTTTACTGGCTCAGGATGACCCGCAAGGAATAGAAAGAGCAGTATACTATCTTAGCCGTAATCTATCGGATGCAGAGACCAGGCAAATTACATGCTTTTTCTCTAACGTATGTGCCACTGAGGGCAGTAAAAGGACAAGCTATTGTAGACTTTTTAGCTGAGCATCCTTCACTGGAGATACTGCCAACAGATGAGAACAAACCATAGAGGTACGTTTCTTTGAAACCATGGGTTTTACAATTTGATGGCTCGAGTACCCAATGGAAGGCTGGTATTAGTCTGGTTCTTGAGTCTCTGAATGGACAGCAAGGCAAGGTTCACTTTGAGTTAAAGAAGGGGACAACTAATAACCAGGCAGAGTATGACGCCCTTTTGTTAGGATTACGGATTCTGAAAGCGATGGAGGCTCGAGTAGTTAGAGTTGTAGGAGATTCTCAAGTGGTTATTCGATAAGTAGTAGGAGATTATAAATGCACTAATCTATTGCTGTTGGGTAAATTGCAGGAGGTAAAAGGAGCAGCAATTCCAGGAGGTCGTTCTAGCCCATGTCCCCAGGACAGAAAATCGAAGTGCTAATGATCTAGCTCAGCTAGCTTCGGGTTTCAGGAAAGCAATGATGTGCCAACAAATAGCGGAGACAGAGCATCAAGAAGATTGGCGACAAGAGATCATTGACTATTTAAGAAACCCGACTGGGCAAGCATCTCGAGAGGTGAAACGAAAGGCCTTCAGTTTTACAGTAATAGGCAATGATTTGTTCCGACGGAGTCACTTTGGAATTCTGCTAAAGTGTCTTTCCAAGGAAGAAGCCTTACGGGCAATGGCGGAGGTACACGAAGGCTTATGTGGAGCATATCAAGCAGGCCCAAAACTAAAATGGACACTTCAACGTCATGGTTTCTTTTGGCCGTCAATGACTACAGACTGTAATGCTTATGTGATCGGCTGTAAGGCTTGCCAAAAGCATGGCCCTTTAGTGCACACGCCTTCCACGGAATTACACCCGATCATTAAACCATAGCTTTTCCGTGGATGGGCCCTGGACATCATCGAAAAAATCTATCCACCTTTAGCAAAAAGGCATTCATTCATATTAGTGGTAACAGATTACTTCACCAAGTGGGTGGAGGCTCAACCACTGACCAACGTGACACAAACAGCAATCGTCAACTTTCTTCGACAAAACATTCTATTCCGTTTTGGAATCCCAGAAACAATAACAACGGATCAAGAAACGGTGTTTATGGGGAACTAGGTACGTAATTTTCTAACACAGTTTAGAGTTAAGCTACTTCACTCTTCTCCTTATTATGCACAGGCCAACGGACAAGTAGAGGCAACAAACAAAACCCTAATCGGCATGATCTGTAAGGCAGTAGAAGATAATCCAAGAAAATGGCATGAGACGTTGCAAGAAGTCTTATGGGCCCATCAAAATGCTGCTAAAACCGCAACTGGCTTTACTCCGTTTAGATTAACTTATGGCCAGGACACTATGTTGCCTGTTGAGATATCATTGCAGTCAGCACGAACAGCCTACCAGCATGGTCTAATGGCTGAAGATTACTAGACAGCTTTGGCTCTGAGTCTAGACCAAGTTGAGATGGACCGGTGGATTGCACTGGAGAATATAAAGCAACACAAGGAAAAGGTGGCAAGGGCTTATAATCAGAAAGTCTGTGAAAGAAGCTTTTAGGAAGGGGATATGGTATGGAAGACTATTCTCCCCATTGCACCAAAAGATCCGGAGTACGGCAAATGGTCCGTGTCCTGGGAAGGTCCATTCCTAGTAACACAAGTCTTTGATGGAGGAGCTTACCACCTAGTGACACCCGATGGAAAGGAAGCTGGTAAGGCAATTAACGGTAAATTCTTGAAACGCTACTATCCAGCGTTCTGGGAAGGGACTAGTGAATAAAAAAAAAAAAAAGAAAGAAAGAAAGCATCTTCTTGAGCAGAAAATTTGGTTTTCATATATTGAGCTGATCACAAAAGACCGACCAGATAGTCATAGATGTCAGTACAAAAATCAGTTATCGTCAGAAGGGACGTTTGGCAGAGGCATTGGTCGATAAGGAACAATCGCTAGCCGATTGGGGTCTTCCGATTCGGCAGGTGCTGGGCTGGCTGTAGCTGTTTCCATTGGCTGCGGATCCGGAACGGGGAGCTTTGTTCCAATCACCTCAGCCTCAGTATCGATACCTTCCTCAGGGGGTAGGGCCATCTCGTCAGCATTGGTCTTCTGAGTCCCTGGTTCGGCCGGCGAAAGAACAGCCTCTTCAGTTTGGGTACCGGAAGGACCGGCTTCGTCAGTAGCCAAAGGGTGTAGAGCCTTGTTCAGCTCGGCTATGAAGCAGTCCCACCCGGACTTCATCTCATCCAGCAGGGCAGTTGAGTTCGATAGTTCAGCGTTAAGCAGTTCCTCTTCCGCCTCCAGCATTAGCCGTTCGTCATGATGCTTAAGAAGGGAATCTTCGATGGCTTTGACCATTTCCTGGAATCCTTTTTCTGATGCAAGTCGCTGCTCCAGGGCTCTTTTTTTAGAGGCAAGTTCTTTCTGGATTTCTGACAGTTAATGTTCGAGCCGCTCAATTCTTCCAATCCCCTCAAGCAATGTCGGCTCGCAGTTGTGAAAGATGATCCAAGGATTCCCGGCGATCCCTCTAGGCAAATGTTGCATTCTCTCGATGCAATTTTAAAAGCTCTAATTGGTCATGAGCTTCATTTTGGCGGCGTTGCATGTCAAAGAAGAAGCGACCTGTGAAGCGCATCTGCCCCAGGCACCCAGTTGCCAAGTCCCGAAGCGTGGGGGGCATGTCTGGATCGGTTGATTGCACAATTCGTAGAAGAGCGTGACTCACGTTTTCAAGGGTGGATCTCTTAGCAGGCAAGGGAGCCCCTAGGAGGCCGTTAAGAAAGTCCAGCGCCGAGGCCAGCGTCAGTATTGGCAGGGGAATATTAGCTTCTCCAATTTCTTGGCTGGGAGGGGTGGCTTTGTTTCAGCGACATCGGCCACTGATTGCTTGTCAGGCTTTGGCGGAACAGGAGGTGGACTTTTTGGAGTTGGCAGCTCAGCCGATGGAAGATCTGTCACTAATAGGGGAGTCGACGCGCTAGCCGTTGGAATTGGAGCCGTAGCCTCCACCATGGGGGTATCTGCCGTCGGAGGGATAGCTTTTTCAGTTGCCTTTTCGGCTAAAGAGCGGAATGGAATGTCTTCCTCCGAGCCAGAAGAAGTGTCGATGATTACAGGACGACCTACCTTTTGTTTGCGCCTCTGCAGAAAAGGGTTGTGCTAATAGTTAGGCAAACAATTTCTAAACATTAGGGAAGCCAAAAGGGAGGAAAAGAGGAATCGACAAATATAAACCTTGGAAACGGGAGGAGTCAGTGTGTCATGTCTCCTTTTGGATCGACGGAGCAGGGGCGGAACCTCGATCTCTTCTTCCTCCTCCTTCGGGACAACAGGAGCAGCAGCAGTGGTTTTCTGCGCTAAGGGAGTGTGTAAGGTCGACATTCTTACAGGACTGACAGGGTGTTTTACCTGTTTTCCTTTCTTAGTCGATGAAGGTGGTTCTGGCAGAGAGGTGGCCGGTCCAGGAATTCGTAGAAGCCAGACGCCTATGGGGGCAGAAAACAGGGCCCCACTCAGTAGCCTCTACCATAAATCAAAACTTGGAGAAGTTTCCAGCACCACCTGGAAGGGTTTAAACTCAAAGGACCTCAGAATGGCCTGAGTACGTTCGGCTAAAGTGTGTACGTCTTCAGCCGATAACACCGGTCTTACAGAGAAAGAGGAAACATGCCCTGGATCTGTGGGAATGTCCTGTATCAGCCCGAATTGGTGGGAGAAGTAATGAGGATTGTACCGCTCACAGAAAGTCTTAGCGCTCCGAGCTCCAAGCTTGGCCCCCAGAAGAATTTCCCGATGGTACAGAATTCGGGCCCATAGAGTTTCTTGTGTGGCCTCGGGGCTTTTCGACAGGCTTTTCAACCAAAGGGGGCCCTCTTGGCGAGTAGCATATGGGAAGAAAATGGTGCCATGGAAAGTCTCGACATCGGTAGAGGAACGAGACGATGGTTTCGGTAGAAGCAGAATTTATGGGGACCCAGAGGAGCCGATAGCCGGTCACCTGTTCAGAAGAGTCTACTTGGGTGCCTGCAAGTCGGCTAACGCCATAGTTGGGTAAGTATTGATACAACCAGAGTTGGACAATCCAGAGTGGGCCCCCTAGGATGGTCGGATCCTCCCCGACGGCAAGGGCAGCCATCAGTGATTGATGGTATGGTAGACCAAAGTAAGGACCAGAGAGGCAAGGTCACAGTGCCTCTTGCTCCTTAGGAGAGCCGATACATAGTATCGGTACTCGTTGCTAATGCCGGTGGAATAGGAACAAATGACATACTTACATAGCCAAAGCCATAGGAAGGCCGCCTATTCTTAGTTTGAAGGATTGTCCTCCACCCTTCGTTGAGCGCTGATGAAGTTGCCGTACGAAGAGGAGGCCTTGTCCAGACGCGCCTCAACGGCTGGCAAATTTTCTTCGTCATGAAGCCTCGGAATCTCGTCGCCATCACATCGGAAGCCGAGGATGGTGCAAATATCAAGAATGGTAGGAGAGAACATCCCATGCGGGAAGATGAAGCCATTGATCGCCGAAGACCAAAAGGGGAGGACGGTAGTGAACAAGTTGCGGTCGAAATCCATCTCAAAGTCGGTCATCATGATGGCGTCTGAAATTCCCCATTGCGCCCAGATAGCCCCGAATCGGGCGTGGTAGCAGTCTCGCCATTCTCTGTAATTCTTGAGTTTGCGGGGCCAATGGCGGAAAGAAGAGGGAAGATTGGCGGTTGTGAAAGTGTCCCGTTGCAAAGGGAAAGTGAAATCAGCCGGCAAAACAAACTGCAGGTGTTCAGCGGTCACATCTGCGGGGAAGAGGAGTGGGCCCAGAGTAAATAGTTTGGCGTCGGCTTGGACCAGGCACAGAGTGTTTTGATTGGTGGGAGTTGCTATCGCAATGTTATCTTTTTACCAAAAAAGAGATTTACAGTTCACAGGAAAGTTTGGCAGAAAGATAAGAGATCGATGAGTTACTAAAGCAATAGAATTCTGAAGAAGGTGGAAGTAGTAGGAAGTAAGGAGTTCCGATTGGGGGCCACTGCTATTTATAAGGAAATTTGAAATTGGGCCGTTCGCGGGTAATAAGGTCGAGGCGTCGCAGATCTTCCATAACGTTCAGAATGTTTCGATTCTGTCAGAAAACGAACGTCTGCCATTAATAGTTGTACGATTCCCATTGTTTCGATGAATTGCATCCGCTGAAACAACAGGACTCGGGGGCATGTGTTAACGTCAACTCTGCCGAGCCGACGCAATGGTTACTTCAAGCCGATGTCGATTTGATAAATGGGGACAAGTCGATAAAGTCAACCTTTCGAACAGCGGATAGCCATGAGCAACATCGGCACCATGGGACCGATAAGAAGGAAAAACAGATTCCCGATCTTTCGGTGCAAGGATTTTGCATGATCGTTGGGGGCACTCTTTGGCCGAAAGTAACTCCACGTTCTGTTAGTGGCTTGTTCGCAGCAAGTATAAAACGAGGAGCATCGCCCGGAATCAAACACAAGAAATCAACTCATCAATCAGCAGAATTAAATTTCATTTTCTTTTTCCTCATCATCATTTCCAGCTTTCTAGTCTAGAATTTTAATTCTTTACAACTTTCTTACTGCTTTGTTCTAGCTTCTTTTTACTTGCATTGTTTACAGCTTTGTTTTTTTTTCTTACAGTTTCTGTTCGTATTTTCTGTATCAGCACTTGTTTTGTACTTTCCGTTAAGCCGATTAATACAAATATCATTCTATTCTTTGAGAAAAGTCCTTCCGTATAGCGTTCTCAGCTGACCTTCTTGAGCCCTTTCTGTAGTAAGCTCAAGGAACTCGATCCCTGATTCAAAAAGATCTGATACCATTTTCTATTGCACCATATTGGATCATTTGTGTTTGTCGGAGATGAAGCCGATTCCCGTTTGCATTAGCTCCCTATTTTGACAGCAACACTTATAGAACGAAAAAATTTATCTCTGTGTTTGAATGACCTTATTGAAACTGAAGAAAATGTCTATACAAGGATGCTTGAAGCTATTGGACCACATCTTTGTAAACGTTAACTTCGTCTCATTCACGTGAAGCTTTTGAGCTTTTGAAATGGTGCCCTTTCCTCTGCCGGTGAAAGCTTACAGAATTAGATTTGCTATAGTTTTCTCAGTGAATGCTTCTTGCTTTGCCTCTATGAAAGCTCACGACTTAGTGTTGGAAATATGCCCTCTTAGACTAGTTTTCTGATGGAAAATATCGAATATGTTAATAAAAGAATTTATTTGTCGAAAATCGTTTGTGAATTTATTTTCTTTATTTCTATACATTTTCGTTTGGAACAGACCCATTATTTTTAAATAAGTTATCCATGTGAATTGAGGTCTTTCACAGTAAGGTATGGGTCATGGGTTATTTAAACACATAAACAGTTGTTCTTAACTGATTGATGAGAATGGGAACCTCGTCATGTTTAGGTTATTATGTTATGAATTCCAAGTGGGGAATGGCTTACCTTTAGCCAGTGAGTAGTCCACTCACTTCATGACATAAGTGTATTTCGAATACGTAGAACATGACTTATAGTAGTGGTTTTTTAAAAGTACTATATGGTAGAAACCTAGTCTACTACCGCTATAGCGTGGACTAGTACTCTATGACTTGAGTATGGGTTGGTGGTCTGGCGAAGCTGGAAGCATATGCTTTGATATACTATAGTTGGGGTTCTATCGGAGGGCCAATATACTTGTATGTTGGGTATGTGTAACTAGTTAGTTAAGACAGATTTGTACAAGATAGTTTTTACATTATATCGCCCCTTGTGGTTGTCCGGATGATCTAAATATCCAAGACCTTGAGAAACATGACTTGGTTGTTTGCTTTAGGGTCTCTCCCTTGTAAAGCGGAAACACTCCAAGAACTCGTGGATCATTGGACTAGAGGCCTAAGGATGGTAGATGTCTTTAGAGAGGTGTTAGTACACTTCTTCCTCTTTAAATGTACGACGATCTGTAGAGAGGTATTTTAGTCATTTCACTTGTAGGTCGAAGATTCTGCTAATGCAGCATTGTCCTTGGGGTCAATATTTCCTTATGGTGATATTAGGAAATATTTAAAATACAAAATACATCTATTTATATAGTATGGGTATTTTGGTCATTTTAGTAGCCAAGGCGATGTGCCTTTTTGGTCCTCGGAATAGCCCGTAAGTCCTAATTAATTTTTGGGTTGAGAAAATGATCTCAGTTGAGAGAGTTTTATTTTATTCGAGAAGTCTAATTTATTATTGGATTGGAATAAAATAAATGGAGAAGAAATTTATTATCTGATTTAATTGATTAATTAATTATTCAGGACCTGGGTCCAGTTTGAATAATTAGAAAATTAACCAGGACTTAAACTAGAGGAAATAATAATTATTACTTAATTATTTATTGGGTTATTTATTTGATTAAATCCCAAGAAATAAATAATTAATAATTAATTATTTTTTGGTTCATTTGGGTTAATTAATTATTTTTTGGGTTATTTATTTAATCCCAAGAAAAATAATTAATGTTTATTATTTTGGACTTTTCGGGTCCAAGAAAAATAATAAATATTATTTTGGCCCAATAACCTGGACCATAGGATTTTTTCGGACACAGTTTAGAAGAGTTTAGGGTGAAGCCAAAATTTATTTTGTATATAATATTCGGGTATAAAATCCTGGGAATATTATTTTTATCAAAATAATTATTTTTGGTTCATGACTCTTAACTTTCTGTGTGGAAAAATAAAATAAAAAGAAAAAGAAAATAAAATATTTTCCGGTGACTCTTTGCTCTCTCTCTCGTACTATCTCTTCTCTTCACTAGCTTTTGGTTTTGAAACCAAAGGAAGCTAACCGAGAGGACATTTGTATCTCTTGATTTTCTGGCTTCTGGGTTTGGTTCATGGAGCCACTGCTATAAATACCAACCAGAAGGCAGTGAAGGGGAAGCAAGTTTTCTGTGAGAAGTTTTTTCTTTTACCCATATTCTTTGCTCACCAAAAGTAATTAAGGCTGGGTTATATTCTGAGAATTGAAAAGCCTGGCATTCATCACACAGAGGAGAAGAAAGAACCGGAACCGGAAGAAAAGATGCAGTGCACTGGTGATCATGGACGAGGGAAGAAGAAGTTGTTTTTTCAGGTTCAAAGCTTTCTTCAACATTCTTCAAGTTTGTAAGGTTCCAAGAGGTATGTTTTCATCCCACCATGCTGCTCCAATGCTCTATTATTCATGTTTTTGTTCTTCCATTTTCATACCCGTATGCATGCTCTGTGAATGTTAATCCTTCACTTAGCTCACTGTACTCACTAGTCTTGATTGCAAACAAAAAGCCCCATGCTTTTTGTTATCTCTCATACAAAATAATACGGAATCCATCCCGTGTTGGTTTATTTATTTAATTAATTAATTTAATATTTATTTTCTAATTTTATTTTACTCTTGGTCTTATTCATTGGGTCAGATAAAATTATTTACTCTTGGGTTTGAACACTCATAAATAATAAATCTCAATTATTTATTTTTTGAGTTTCATTAAATAACCTAATAAATAATTAACAAACCCAAATAGACTAATATAAAATATCAGACATTTTATCTAGTTTTTATCTAGATTAATTTAATCTGGGCCTTTAGCCCTAAATAATTAATTAACTAATTAAATTATATAAAACATATACTCTCTCTTGGGCCTTTTATTTTATTCTAATCCAATAATAAATTAAACTACTAAAATAAAATAAAACCCATAATTATTAAAACCAATTCCTTAACTCAAATCTGTCAGGACTTAAGGACTATTTCGGGGGCCAAAAGATACATCGCCTTGGCTATTAAAATGACTAAAATACCCTTGTTATATAAATAGCTATATTTTATATTTTAAATATTTCTTAATATTACCAAAATAAAATATTGACTCCAAGGATAATGCTGCATTAGCAAAGTCTTTGACTTACAGGTGCAATGACTAAAATATCCATCTACGCATCGCTGTGCATTTAGAGAGGAGGAGTGTACTAATACCTCTCTAATAGATATCTACTATCCTTAGACCTCTAGTCCAATGTTCCACGACTCTTGGAATATTTTCACTTTTCAAGGGAGCTACCCTAAAGTAAACATTCAAGTTATATTCCCCAGGGCTCTAGATATTTAGATAATTTGAACAGTCACAAGGAGCGATATAGTACAGAAGCTATCTTGAACAAGTTTGTCTTAACTAACTAATCCCATATACCCAACATACAAGTATATCGGTTTTACGAAAGAACCTCAACTACAGCATATCAAAGTATATACTTCCAGCTTCATCAGACACTAACGCATACTCAAGCGGTAAAGTATTAGTCCCGCTGTAGCAGTAATAGTCTGGGTTTCTTCTAAATAGTACTTTTAGAAACCACTATTACAAGTTCTGTTCTACGTATTTGAAATACGCTCATGCTATGAAGTAAGTGGACTACTCATTGGTTAAAGATAAGCCATTCATCATTTGGAATTCATAACACAATAACTTAAACATGATGAAATTTCCATTCTCATCAATCGGTTAAGAACAAACATTTATGTGTTAAGTAACCCGTGATCTATATTTTACTGTGAACGACCACCATTCACATGGATCACTTACTTAAGCACAATGGATTATTTCCAAATGAAAATCATGCACAAATAAAATGTAAATTTACAAATAAATTTACATCAGATAAAATTAGTTTAGAAGGCATATATTCCAACAGGTTCGGCCTCTCAATCTAGGCACCAACCTTTGTGCCCAATTCCATCTCATGCAACACTTAGCCTCGGCTCGGTCCACTAGCCTTCAGCCCCAGCTCATCGGTCCCATCTCAAGGGTCTCGATTCTACTTGGCTAGCTTGATCCCAACTTGTTGCTAGCCCAACACAACGCTCCCAGCACACGCCATGCCTCGGGGAGTCACGGGCTCCCCAGGTGCCAAGGGGCTGACGGTCGCCGGTCGGCGCATTTTTGTTCCCCCCTTATAGACTTCCCTTCGCGTGAGAGCTTGACGCCCTCGTCAAGGGAGGATTCCGTGCATTCCAATATTCTTGAATTTTGTCCTCAAATTTCCATAAGTGTTCAACCCTTTCCCATTTAGTGTTCAAGACATCACATTCTCAGTGAACCAAGTAATTCGTCCTTTGATTTGGGGTTTTAGGGGCTTAGGTCTTATAAGCCAAAACCTTGACAACCTTATTCTTATACTGTTTTCTTATAGTAGGAGGAGCTCGTTTCACTAACTATCGGTCTGCCTCCAGCTCATCTTTATAGAACGGCTTAAGAAAACTCACATGGAATGTTGGGTGTATCCTTAATTGATTTGGGAGCTTAAGCCAATAGGCTACTCGTCCTACTTTTTTTAGTACTTCAAAGAGACCATTATATTTGGGAATCAAATCGCGATGCACTTCCTCACTGTTAATCTTCTTCCAAATTTGTGAGGTCAGTTTTAACATCACAAAGTCCCCAACTTAGAACTCCACATCTCGTCTATGGGTGTCAGCATGTTTTTTCATCAAAGCCTGGGCTATCGCTAAGCTATCCTTAGCTTCCTCAATCATCTCTTGCTTGGCCCAAGCAAGTTGGTATGCAGCAGGACATCGGTTAATACTATGTTCTATAGTGAGCTCATGAGGCATCATAAGCTGCTGACCCTTAGCTAACTCGAAAGGACTCTTTCCTGTAGCAGAAGATTGATGAAGATTGTAACAGAACTGAGCCATGTCCAACAAATTGACCCAATTCTTCTGACTAGCCGTCATATAGTGCCTCAAGTACTCTTCTAACAAGCTATTGATCCTTTCCGTTTGGCCATCGATTTGTGGGTGAGCAGCAGTAGAGAACTTGAGTTCAGAAACAAGCATGTTAAGTGATGAAGTTCAGAATCGTCCAGTGAACTTAGGGTCATAATCACTGACAATATCTTTTGGAATTCCAAAATACTTCACCACATTCTTTAGAAATAATTCAGCAACTACGTCAGTTGAACATGGTTTTGGGGCAGGGACGAAGACACCATACTTCGAAAACCTGTCAACCACAACAAAAATACTTGTCATTCCATTAACCTTGGAAAAACCCGTTATGAAATCTATAGGCACAGACTGCCACGGTCTGTCTGGAGTTGGTAATGGCTGTAATAGGCTAGCTTCATTCTTTCATTCAACCTTGTCTTGTTGAAAAATCAGACAAGATCGCACATAGGCCTCAATGTCTTCCTCCATCTTTGGCTAGATAAACTTTTGGGACAATAAGGTACGGGTCTGTTCTATGCCTGGATGGCCTGCCCACTGGCCATTATGGGTTTTCTCAGTAATTGCCGTCTTAGCCTATCATCACTGGGGACATAAACTCTGCGATTCTTAGCAACTAGTAGTCCATCCTCGACCCAATATCTAAGAACCAGACCATCGGTCACTTGTTTCAGCAGTCGTTGGTAACCAACATCGTCTTTGGCATAAGTCTTAATCGTCTCAACGAAGTCAGACAGCAACATACTTAAGGCAGCAACATACTTAGTTACCGTATTGCGACTCAGGGCATCTGCCACAACATTGTCACGTCCTGGTTGATACACCCCCTCAAAATCTAACTCTGTCAAAAACTCTTGCCAACGTGCCTGTTTCGGGGTTAACTTCTTCTGGGAATTGAAGTAAGTATTGGTAATATTGTCGGTCACAACGGTAAACTTAGATCCTAACAGATAGTGTTTCTACGTTTGGAGATAATGGATGACCGCCGTCATGTCCTTCTCATAGGTGTTGTACCTATTTCAGCATCCTTCAGCTTTCGACTTTCAAAAGCAACCGGGTGTTTGTCCTGTACCAACATACCAGCAATAGCACAGTCAAAAGTATCTGTATGCAATTCAAATGGTAAGGAAAAATCAGGCAACTAAAGGACCAGTTCTAAGGAAACAACTTCCTTCAACATCTGGAATGCACCATCCTGATCCATACTCCATTCTTACGATTGGTCATTTATCAGCAAGTCGGTCAAAAGGGCAATGATCTTAGACTAATCTTTGATAATCCGACGGTAGTAGTTGGCTAAACTAAGGAACGATCGCAACTCAGCTGCCTTTGTTGGAGCCTACCAATCTATAATAGCAGCTACCTCCCGTTTATCTATCAACACCTTCCTTTGACTGATCACATGACCAAAGAAAATAATTTCCTGCACACAAAATTCACACTTCTCTTTCTTTACATACAACTTATGCTCTCTCAGCCTAGAGAATATAAGTTTCAAATGACTAACATGGTCTTCTAAAGTCTCACTGTTGATTACAACATTATCTAGATAAACAACGATAAACTTATCTAGAAAATCATACAATACATCATTCATCAAATTACAGAATGTAGCTGGGCCATTAGTTAAGCCAAATAGCATAACCAGAAATTTGAATGAACCATATAGTATGACCATCATCGTTTTGGCCTCGTCTCCCTCAATTATCAAGACTTGCCAATATCCAAAACGAAGATCAATCTTTGTGTAGTACGTGGCATGAACAAGCCCATCAAACAATTCAAACATGTTAGGGATAGGATATTTATTTTTGATAGTTATCTTGTTCAGGGTACGATAGTTTACATAGAACCGAAGAGAACTATCAGGCTTCTTTTGGAACAAGGTAGGAGCACCATACGGGGCTTTTGATGGCTTCATTAACCCACCTTCTAGCAACTCATCTAATTATTTACAAAGTTCAGCCAACTCTGCTGGGGACATTCTGTAAGGAACCTGGGCTAGTGGATGGGAACCAGGCACTAGTTCAATCCAGTGGTCCGTGGGATGTCTAGGTGGGAGCTCTTTAGGCAACTCTGCTAGCATGATGTTCTTGAATTCCTCTAAGACATCAGCAATCTAATCAGGGATATCGTGGGTCTGATCTGACTTCACTTCCACCAAAGTAGCCAGATATGTTTTATCTCATTTTCTCAAACTAGCCTTTACTTGCAAGGCCGACAAAGCTCCTTTCTCTGCAAAGGGCGGGGTCTGGTCATATACAGTACTAACGAAGCCTGGACTCTGGCCTTCGCTAATGGTAAATCTACCCAAGTAGGGAGAAATAGACACTTTATTTTTCAGTATAAATTCAACACCAAGTATTAAATCAAAATTATCAAGAGGGACGACCATCAGATTACAATTACCTCTCCAACGGCCAACAGAAAGAGTTACCTTTGCTGCTCCACGTACAGGCATGGCACCTGAATTCACAGCTTTTATCCTACTGGGACTCCGTTTCAAACTGAGCTTTAATCAGTTAATCTCCCGTTTAGCCACAAAATTGTGGGTTGCGCCAGTATCCAACATGGCTAAGGCTAGAACTCTATTCACCCACACGTGCACATACATCAGCCCATAGCGTTCTGAGGGCTTATCCTCTTCGATAGTGATGGTGTTCAACAACTATATAGGATTCACCCTCGGGGCTTCATCCTTCCTGCCATCACTCTTCTCCTCTAAAACGAATGCACTAAGCTTTTCTCTCTTGGGACAGTTCTTCATAACATAAGGTCCCCTACAGATGAAACATCCACCTCCTTTAGACTTACCTGCAAAAGACGGTCTTTGTCATAGGCAGTCTCACTAGTTGATGTTTTGACCACCTTCTCTTTCTTCTTGCCAAAGGATTTGCCATCCTTCGGCCTCTTATCCTTCTCTTTCCGTCCCGATTTTCATTGTTCATTAGGGCATAGGGCAGTTTTATAATCCACAAGTCAATCAGCCGCCGTGATGGCTTGTAGCAAGGTCTGGACACCCTGCCTTCGAAGTTCAGATCTGTCCAAGGCTGTAACCCGATCAAGAAGTTAAACAGCTTGTCTTTCTCTGACATCTTACGAATATCCAACAGTAATGAGCTAAACTCTTTAACATACTCATGAACAGTGCTAGAGTGCTTTAGTTTTCTGAGTGTTCCACGGGCCACCCAAAAAGTGTCCGCGGGAAGAAATTGGTCCTTCATCTCCCACTTGAAGGTATCTCACGTTTCAATAGAGGGAAGAGACTCCTCCAAGACTCTAGTTCGCTACCAAAGCTTTGCATCACCCGATAAAAACATACTGGCAAAGAAGACTTGTTCTCCAACAGGAATGTGGGCTGTACGAAAGTACTGTTCAACATCCCATAAAAAGTTCTCCAGCTCTTTTACACTACGAGCACCAGAAAATGACTTAGGTTCAGGAACTTTAACACGGGACTTACCTCGGTCTACAGATTTGTCAGATTGAGCCAAAACCCTTTTCAGTAGCCTGAGTTCCTCTTGCACAACGTTGAATCAAGCCACGACACGTCTTAAGGCTGCAACCTCTCTTTTAGCAACACCCACCTCAGAAACGGCTGTTAACCAAGACACTAATGTATCCTCCAGGGATTTCACACAGGACTCAATACCCTCCAACCGACTAGCAACGGTTGCAACTTGCTCAAGTCGGTCAGCTAACAACAGGAATGACATCACATGTTCGTGGCCTCTCAAGGCCTTGAAAATAGCTGCAAAGTGTTCCTCCAACGTAGCCATTTGATCAGTCATCTTATCACTGGCGGCAGCCGCCATTGGTCATGCACTAGCAACATAACAAGCCGAACCTGGCTCTGATACCAACTATTATGCAGGGTCTGATATCCCACACGCACGGCCTAACTAAGCACCCTCGATTAGTCAACCTTGGTTTCATTTTAGTCTTTAGTTTTGTTAAGCAACACACAGAAAGTAACGGGACACAGTGTTTATGGGAAATTTGCCCAACTTTACTTTACTATTAACAAGAATGTTATAAGGAACGTGAATACACATGTCAAGACTAGGGCCTTGTACCTATTCTCCATTTCTGGCTATTACAATAAGTAAACCCACACACTCATCATTTTCCAAAACTCTCAACAACCTTAGGCAACATGCCCAGAAGGTTTACAAATAGGCAATCGAAGTAACTGCCCACTAGGGCTGAGCCAATCGTCTTGCAAGCTTCCCATTGAAGTCTGGGCCACTAAATGGAATTGCTATAACCATCGTGCCAACTGTCCATGACGTTTCCCTAGTCACATAAGTCGTCTAGGTTCATCTTAGCCAACTGGGCACCAGCCCATGTTCCATCTGTGCAGTCTTAGCACCAGCCTTCGTGCATGACTCAGTTTGGCCTCTCAGTCTAGGCACCAGCCTTCATGCCCAACTCCGTCTCGTGCAACACTTGGCCTCGGTTCGGTCTTCTAGCTTTCGGTCCCAACTCATCGGTCCCATCCTTAAGGTCTTTGTTCCGTCTTAGTTTCACTTGGCTAGCTTGATCCTAACTCGTTGCTAGCCCAGCACGGTGCTTTTAGCACATGCCATGCCTTGGGGAGTCATGGGCACCCCGGGCGCCAAGGGGCTGACGGTTGCCCGTCGGCACATTTTTGTTCCCCCCTTATAGACTCCCCCTTACCTAAGAGCTTAATGCCCTCGTCAAGGGAGGATTTTGTGCATTCCAATATTCCTAAATTTTGTCATGTGTTCAACCCTTTCCCATGTAGTGTTCAAGATATCACCTTCCCACTGAACCAAGTAATCCGTCCTTTGATTTGGGGTTTTGGGGGCTTAGGTCTTATGAGTCAAAACCTTGACAATCTTGTTCTTATACTATTTTCTAATAGTAGGAGGAGTTCGTTTCACCAACTATTGGTCTACCTCTAGCTCATCCTTATGGAACGGCTTAAGAAAACTCATATGGAATGTTAGGTGTATCCTTAACCGATCTGGGAGCTTAAGCCGGTAGGTCACTCGTCCTACCTTTTTCAGTACTTTAAAAGAACCATGATATCTGGGAATCAAACTAAAGACACTTCCTTACTATTAATCTTTGTCCAAATTTATGGGGGGAAAGGGTTGAACTGGTGTCGCATCCCCGTCCACCAGCCCAGGCTCTTTACAGAATGTCCCTAGCAGAGTTGGTTGAACTTCATAAATAGTTGGATAAGTTGCTGGAAGGTGGGTTAATAAATCTATCAAAGACCCCATATGGTGCTCCTGCCTTGTTCCAGAAAAAGCCTGATGGTTCTCTTCGGTTTTGTGTAGACTATCGCGCCCTGAACAAGATAATTATAAAAAATAAATATCCTATCCCTAACATGTTTGACTTGTTTGATAGGGTTGTTCATGCCAGGTACTACACAAAGATTGATCTTCGTTCTGGATATTAGCAAGTCCGGATAGCTGAGGGAGACAAGACCAAAACAAAGATGGTTACACGATATGGTTCATTTGAATTTCTGATTATGCCGTTTGGCTTAACTAATGGCCCAGCTACATTCTGTAATTTGATGAATGATGTACTGTATGATTTTCTAGATAAGTTTGTCATTGTTTATCTAGATGATGTTGTAATCTATAGTGAGACTCTAGAAGACCATGTTGGTCATTTGAAACTTGTATTCTCTAGGTTGAGAAAGTATAAGTTGTATGAAAAGAAAGAGAAGTATGAATTCTGTACGCAGGAAATTACTTTCCTTGGTCACGTGATCAGTTAAGGGAAGGTGCTAATGGATAAACGGAATGTAGTTGCTATTATGGATTGGTAGGCTTCAACAAAGGCAGCTGAGTTGCGGTCGTTTCTTGGTTTAGCGAACTACTACCGTCGATTTATCAAAGACTATTCCAAGATTGTTGCCCCTTTGACCGACTTGCTGAAAAGGACCTACCGTGGGAATGGGGTATGGACGAGGATGGCGCATTCCAGATGCTAAAGGAAGCCGTTTCCTCAGAATCGGTCCTTAGGTTACCTGATTTTTTCTTACCATTTGAATTGCATATAGATACTTCTGACCGTGCTATTATTGGTGTGTTGGTATAGGATAAACACCTGGTTGCTTTTAAAAATCGAAAGTTAAAGAATGCTAAATAGAGGCATAGTACCCATGAGAAGGAGATGACGGCGGCTATCCATTGTCTCCAAACATAGAAACACTATCTGTTGGGATCTAAGTTTATTGTTGTGATCGACAATGTTACCAATACTTACTTCAAGTCCCATAAGAAGTTTACCCCAAAACAAGCACGTTGGCAAGAGTTTTTGGCAGAGTTCGATTTTGAGTGGGAGCATCAACCAACGCGTGACAATGTTGTAGCAGATAACATGAGTCGCAAGATAGTGATTGAGTATGTTGCTGCCTTGAGTGTGTTGCTGTCTGACTTCATTAACACGATTAAGACCCATGCCAAAGATGATGTTGGTTACCAATGACCGTTGAAATAAGTGACCGATGATCTAGTTCATAGATATTAGGTCGAGAGTACACTACTTGTCGTTAAGAATTGCAGAGTTTATGTCCCTAGCGGTGATGGACTAAGACGACAATTGCTGATGGAAACCCATGATGCCCAGTAGGCTAGCCATCCAGGTATAGAACAGACCCGTACCTTATTCTCCCAAAAGTTTATCTAGCCAAAGATGGAGGAAGACATTGAGGCCTATTTGCGATCTTATTTAATTTGTCAACAAGACAAGGTTGAACGACGGAAGGAAGCTGGCCTGTTGCAGCCGTTACCAATTCCAGATAGGTCGTGGCAGTTGGTGTCTATGGATTTCATAACGGGTTTTCCTAACGTTGATGGAATGACAAGTGTTTTTGTTATCACTTCCACCAAAGTAGCCAGATATGTTTCATCTCATTTTCTCAAACCAACATTCACCTGTAAGACTGACAAAGCTCCTTTCTCTGTAAAGGGCGGGGTATGGTCATATGCAGCACTAACAAAGCCTGGACTCCAGCCTTCGCTAATGGTAAATCCACCCAAGTATGGAGAAATGGACACTTTATTTTCCAACATAAATTTAATACCAAATATTAAATCAAAATTATCAAGAGGGATGACCATCAGATTACAATTACCTCTCCAAGGGTTAACAGAAAAGGTTACCTTTGTTGTTCCACGTACAGGCATGGCACCCGAATTCACATCTTTCATCCTACTGGGACTCCATTTCAAATTCACAATCTCCTGTTCAACCACGAATTTGTGGGTTGCACCGGTATCCAACATGGCTAAGGTTGGAACCCCATTCACCCACACATGCACATACATCAGTTCATAGCGTTTTGGGGGCTTATATTCCTCAACAGTTATGGTGTTCAGCAATTGTATAGGATTCACTTGAGGGGTTTCATCCTTCCGGCCATCACTCTCCTCCTCCAGAACAAGTGTACTAAGCTTTTCCTTCTTGGGAAAGTTCTTCATGACATGAGGACCCCCACAGATGAAACATCCACCTCCTTTGGACTTACCTGTAGAGGGACGGTCTTTGTCATAGACAATCTCACTGGTTGATATTTTTACCACCTTCTCATTCTTCTTGCCAAAGGATTTGCCTTCCTTCAGCCTCTTATCCTTCTCTTTCTATCCTGATTTCTATCGTTCAGCAGGGCATAGGGCTATTTTGTAGTCCACAAGCCGATCAACCGCCGTGATGGCTTGCAGTAAGGTCTGGACACCCTGCCTGCGAAGCTTAGCCTGTGTCTAAGGCTGTAACTCAGTCAAGAAGTTAAACAGCTTGTCCTCCTCTGACAATTCACAAATATCTAACAGTAATGAGCTGAACTCTTTAACATACTCACGATTGGTGCCAAAATGCTTCAATTTTTTGAGTGCTTTATGGGCCACCCAAGAAGTGTTTGTGGGAAGAAAGTGGTCCTTCATCTCCCATTTGAAGGAATCCCATGTTTTAATAGAGGGAAGAGACTCCTCCAAGACTCTGGTTCACCACTAGAGCTTTGCATTACCCGATAGATACATACTAGCAAAGAAGACCTGTTCCTCAACGTTCTATGTGAGTTTTCTTAAGCCGTTCCACAAGGATGAGCTAGAGGCAGATTGACAGTTGGTGAAATGAGCTCCTCCTACTATTAGAAAATAATATGAGAACAAGGTTGCCAAGCTTTTAGCTCATAAGACCCAAGCCCTCAGAACCCCAAATTAGAGGACGAATTACTTGGTTCAGTGGAAATGTGATGTTTTGAACACTACATGGGAAAGGGCTGAACACTTATGGCAATTTGAGGACAAGATTCGGGAATATTAGAATGTACTGAATCCTCTATTGATGAGGGCGTCAAGCTCTTAGGAGGGGGAAAGTCTATAAAAGGGGAACAAAAATGAGCCGACGTGCGACCGTCGGCCTTTTAGTGCATGTGACTCCTCGAGGCATGGCGTGTGCTGGGAGCGCCGTGCTGGGCTAGTAAGGAGCTGGGATTAAGCTAGCCAAGTGGAACTGAGATAGAACCGAGACCCTTGAGACGGGACCGACGAGTTGGGGCCGAAGGCTGGTAGACTGAGCCGAGGCCAAGTGTTGCACGAGACGGAGTGGGGGCATAAAGGCTGGTGCCTAGACTGAAAGGCCAAATTGAGCAGGCACGCGGGCTTGTGCTAAGACTGCACAGACGGAACATGGGCTGGTGCCCGGTTGGCTAAGATGAACCTAGACGACTTCTGTGACTGTGGGAACGTTATGGGCAGTTGGCACGATAGTTATGGTGGTTCCGTTTAGTGGCCCAGACTTTAGTAGGAAGCTTGCGAGACGATTGGCTCAGTCCCTAGTGGGCGGTTACTTCAGTTGCCTATTTGTAAATCTTCTGGGCATGTTGCCAAAGGTTGTTAGGAGTTTTGGCAAACGATGGGTATGTTAATAGCTAAAGATAAGGGAGTAGGTATAAGGCTCTGGTCTTGGCTTGTATATTCACATTCCTTGTAATGTTCTTATTATTAGTAAAGTAAGGTTGGGCAAATTGCCCATAAACACTGTGTCCCTTTACTTTCTGTGTGTTGCTTAACAAAACTAAGGACAAAAATGAAACTAAGGCTGACTAACCGAGGGTGCTTGGTTAGGTCGTGCGTGTGGGATATTGGACCATGCGTAATAGTTGGTAATTTAAGAGAATTGTTTAGAATTTTCATGCCAACGGGAATTATGGACCTCTTGTGCTTTAAAGTTATATCTATTCATATACTTGCAAGCAATAATCAAAATTAATGGGTAAAATCTAATTCCTAATACTTCTAAAAAAACCTAATTACTAATAAATAGCTCTTAAATTTCAATTTTTTAAAGTAAGTCATTTTTTAAAAAAAAGTTAAGCTAAGGATATTCTTATGCATATTAATCCAAAATTAATCAATTTTGCAAGTGTGTTTTCGAAGGATCGAACTTGTTTGTTTTGGAACAGAGACTGCGTTACTATTTCTACCAATCTTTATTGATTTTAAAAAAATAAAATGCTAAACACCAACTATTTTTTATGTTACAAAATAAATTCTCCAAAAATCTAAAATTTAAATATTATGTTTGAATTAAATAAAATTTCTTGAGTTAGAACTTTTGTATCCATTGATGTATATCATCTCCTTTTACAATCCTTAAAACATATATATATATATATATATATATATATATAAATAGCTGCAAAAGTACCATGTAGTGACACGTGGCATTATTACCTCTTGACACATGGCACTATAAAATCTAATTGAAGATCGTTGTTTTTTTTTTTACTTGACAGCGTAATGAAATAGAATTTGAAGGGTTCTTGAATGCATACGATTTCCAAGCCTTCCGCCTTCTCTTTCTCTTTCGTTGTCTCTGTTCACTTCACCTAGGGGTTTCCCCTTTTACACACACCGCTTCCATGAGGAAATTAGCGGGTCTCTAAATTCCCTTCGACATCTCCCCTGTTCTTCTTTGTAGGTCCATCGTTGGCTCTTCAGAAACTACCTTGTCCGACTCAGGCAGGGCGTCAGTTTGGCCGGAAGTTCTCTTATTGCTTAGTGGATCGGTCGGCCTTTTCTAGACCGTCCTCAATAGTGTTTGGCCAGTCAACAGTCTCGAGAAATTCTATTTACCCCTCTGTTAACCAACCCAAAGTTTGACACCTTTTACTACGTGGGTTTGATAGGAATCAGCGTTGGGGGAATACGGCTCAACCTCGGCTGCTGCTGCTTTGTCGTCAACGACGTCCTCCCAGTTCACGTATTCCAATAGAACATATTTTCTGATGTCGTTTCACCTCCAATAACCATAGCCCTACGTCAAGCAAGCCGCCTCTATTCTGCTAGTGCAACTATCCGCTCCACGCAACCAAGGAATCCATAATCTTATAGGTATGCTCTCCATTATTTCTGATTACGTTATGTGAGCAATATTTTGTATTTCTCCAAGTTTAACAGTAGTCAAATTGGGCCAATTATAGAAGTTAAAAGTGGGTTAGGTTACCTACCAGATACAGATGGCGGGATAATTATGAGTTCTATTTGCATATAGAATTTTGAATGGGTTAGGTGATTTTTAATAGTACATGTCGCCGGAAAAAAACCATGATAATTTTGTATGTAACTGTATATTGAGATGGATCTGAGTACGGGGGTTGTGGTTGAAATCTGCAGGGAGGAATGGCTATGGCTTCTAAATGGATCTTGAAAGAGCTCAAGGATCTTCAAAAGGATCCTCCTACTTTTTGCAGTGCTGGTAAATTACCTTTTCATTTTGGGTTGTTAAAGTAGTATATATCTTCTTCTCCATTTGTTTTGAATTTTGATTCAATATGTTAATTCTGTGGTATCACTATCAAGCAATGTTGTTGAGTTTTGAGGATATGTTTTAAGTTTTGATTCAATTTGTTATTCTGTGGTATCACTATCAAGTAATGTCGTTGAGTTTTGAGGATATATTTCTCTGTTTCTTACATAGGTGTTATTGACTGCTTGTGCCTAACTTGGATGTATTTTGCATTTATCATCTTCATTTCTTATTATTAGTAAGATCATTATCGATTGATCATTGTGAAGTGCTAAGGGTGCAGTACGAAGTTTAGTTCCCCTTTTGCTGTGGACAATTACCCGTTGGGCTAAATAATAGCATGAAACTAAGAGTTGGGCATTAAATTTAGTTGTTGTGGATCAGTTTTGCTTCCAAAGAAATTCTTTCCCTCAGGGAAGGTATATTTTGTTCAGTTGAACTTTAGTAGCATGATAAATCATAGAGAGATCAATTTGATACAACTTTTCTCTTCTTTTAGTAATCTTCATATACTTTGAGATTTCATCAAGCATGTACATGTGGATGAAAAATATATTGGGGAGAGGAAAATCGATAGTTTCCATGAACTAGACAATGGGCCCCTCAAACTTGACCATTTATATGCAGCCATTACGTTTTTATTAAAATTCTTTAGGCCACTGGTCATATACCTTACTCCTGTCCGATTTTCATAGGCATGAGTCATAGCAACTACCTGTAATTCATTCATTTGAAAAACAATTATCTCCATTGCTTGAACACCTCTCTTTTAAATGTATTTATTTTGAAGAAAAAGAAGTCATTCAAATTTGAAGGAAGAAAATAATTTTTGATTCACTCTGTGTGTCCGAGTGTATGTAGGACAAAGGATACAACAAGAAAGAAAATACGAAAATATTTCCAGAAATACTATACTACATGCTTTGAATTACGTTATGGCCTAACTCCATTAAGCATTGTGATAGGTAGTATATGTGATTCTCCCTTCATACCACTGAAGTTGGGATAGAAAAAGTCTAACACCATCAAGATCTTGTGCTTTTCCTTTTTATCCATAATGTGTGATTTATTCAGACCTCGGATGAAGGACAAAGCATTTAGGTTTAAGACATAAAAAATTCCATAGAACTATTTGAGGATTGAAGGAAATGAATAGCATGAAGCTAAAGGCTACAAACATGGCAAAACATAATGGTTGATTTTTGTTAACTATACATATCTTAGTATCTTATGAAGGCAGAGCTATCAGACTGCTATCAGGCTGAAGTTATTTTTGTTTTGATCAACAAGAGTGAAGACTGAAGGATTTCAAATATTTTAAATAATGAGGTATTGGAGACTTTTGTTCAATCATGGGAAGTTGTTTTTGTTCCATCATTTTGGCTAAAAATTAAATTTTGTTTTAATTTGTTTTGCATCAAATTGAAGTCATTGAATAGTGTTGATGTTTTCTATTATTATCATTGCTTGAAATGTTTGAAATGACTGAACAAATGGAGATATTTTCAATTTGGTGGTTTGTCACTTTAGTATTCTCCACTTTACCTAATAATTCTTTTCATTATATTTGAGGCCCATTTCTTCCTACATTACAATTTTCAGCTTCAAAGTACAATTTCTTCCTGTGGTCGTTCGACACAAAGGAGATCTCTCAAATTGCCATACTGAATAAAAAAAATATCTTTTTTGAGGTAAAAATTGGAGGGGATATTGACCACAGATTTTTTTATTACTTTTGAAGTTAAATCATGTTCTTTTTCTTTTATCGGTGTATAAGTTGGTTATCGTAATTGCTTTTCAGATTCTTGAGATTGCATTTTAGAAGGAAATTGTTGGTTTCGTGACTATGGAGTAATATGATAAAAAGGTATTCAACTAATTTGTTGATCCCTATCTAATAAATTATTGGTTTTTAGACCTTCTGATGAGGCAAATTATGTTTTTCATGCTATAGAGACTTAATATTATGAGCAAAATTGAGGAGGAAGAAAAGGAGAAGATGATCTTGACAATGGGAATGAAGATGAAGAATTCGAAACAGGTAAACATAATTCTATAAATCAGTGGTTGTTAGTCCAAATGAAAAAGGATCATGATTTAGTAGCTCTTGATTGCACTTATTCCTGGAAAATTTTCACGTGACGGCTGAAATCTTGAGTTAAAATTAAAATCTTAGATTATGTTTCAATAGGAACTGTAGGAAATTGTGCATTTTGTTATGATGATCTAACTAAAAAATGTGTTCATACTTCCTAGTCTGGGCCTGCTCAGCTGTTGAAGGAAGTGATAGTTTTTTGTGTCTGATCCCTTACAAGGGCCTCCAAATTATCTTCTTTCTTTGAGGAAAAGAATATGCTGGATTGATGAAAAGTGGTTTTGAGAGGATGTTTTAATTTGTTTTAAAAAATAGTGAAAATATCCATAGCACCTCATGAATATGCTTTAAAATAATATCTAAGGCAGCCTTAACACATTGCTAGAAGTACTGGCATGCACCTGATGGAGATTAAATCAATAGTGCTTAAGAGTTAAAGTATATTCAATAGAAAAAAGCAAGAATCCCAAGGTTTATCAATTTGTATCGTATCAGTGCATTAATGGGGAGGATGTTAGTTATGACCTCAAGCTAATCTCATATAGATACATGGATATGTTTATTGAATTTGGGGATAAAATAATTGGGTTTATTGCTTATAGAAGGGTTTAATACAAATATATAGAGAGAAGCAGGGATGAAGGTCCCTTCAATAAAGAATAAGAGCAAGCAATGATCACAGGTTAAAGATAAGATACAAAATGCCATCAATGTCATCCGAAGAGCACTTTTTCTTTATTCGTAAACTCTATTGTCTATTACTTAAGAGTTTGAATTTCAATCCTTAAGTATGATTCTTCTTTCTTTGAATTTTAATTTTTTTTCTCTTTTCTCAATCATGTTCTTTTGTCATTGTTTATTGTGTTTGTACTGAGTTGGGATTTTGAAATTCTGAGCTTAGAGTGAATATGAGATGGAAATGCACTTTTTGATTGCTCATTTTTGTTTTCCTTTTTCAGGTTTAGTTTGCTTCTGAGTAGAAAATTGTTTTGTATTTAAGTAATTATCTAATTCTCTGGGTATGCGCGTTATATTTTTGGGAAAATGATTGATGAAACTTTGTGTAGATTACTCTAATAATGAATATATGCATGCTTTCTTTAAGAAGTTAGAATTAGATTCCTTCTTTTCTGCACAATGTCAAATCTGATTCTTGCACTTGCTAATTTGCCAAGAGAACTGAATTTCATACAACACATAAGCCATTTGGGTTGGAAATGGTAAGACATCTATAAGGTGATTTTACATTTGATTATGAAAAGTGTTCTATTGGTCACTGTGAAAAATTAGATTACAAATTATTGATTGCCTTTAATAAGAGAGGAAAACCAATCATCATAGAACTCCTAAACAGTCAATTTTCTCTGGAGCAAGAAGCAGTTGAGAAAATTGCAGCTAAAGAACTTGAATTTAAAGGACTGCTTTCAGTTTTACAATGCATGTTTAGATAAAATTGACTGCTTAGGTTCATTATGGGTAAAAATAAGTTGGCGATCAAGAATTGTGCAAAGCATTTGAGTTTTAAGGAGGCTTGCTTGAATCATGATATGATGATGGAGTTTTTAAAAGGCCTTACAAACGTGGTAGGCCAACAGCTAGAGAAGATTGAGAATGGTATTTATGGTGCTAGAGCTAGTTCTCTTCAGAAAATTAAGTGCAAAGTCAACTTAAGGCAATGATGATGCAGAGTTTGATTTAGAGTATTCAGGAGGAGTTTGAATAGAAACTATGGGATCGAAGTTGTCAGCTATGCTGTAGCCAAACTGTTACTTTCATCACTTCAGCAAATATTGCTAAAAGCACTTCAGATAACACTGCAAGTACGTTAGCCTAAAAAAGGACCATAGAGGCAAAGCCAGAACCAACAGCTGTGCCATTAACAAGAGCAAGTCCCTCTTTTCGCTACAGCTTAAAGAACCCACCATTGATTCCAACCATGTTAAATGCTTCTTCAGCATTTACAATTTCTCCATGAGGTCCAACAACCTTGGAATTAGGCCTGCCTGTTGGTAATCCAACAATATAGGATAAGGGGACAAGATTAGTAGATGCAGTGATTGTACCACGGAGAGGCAAGCATGGAGTGATGTTGTGCTTTAGGAATTTTGTGATGGCTTCTAGGATTTCAAATCTGATCCTAGAGTATCCTTGAAGCAGGATGCTGATTCTTACGAGCATTGCTGCCCTGGTTGCTACTATTGGAGTCATTTAATGTCAGAAATTTGTCAAAGCAGTAAACTGAATTCGTTATGATAGTAAGTTAATAAACTCTGACCTTTTTCAATCATTGACATTAAAGTCAAGTCTTAAATTTCATATAGAGTAAATGTTTGGGGCTGATTAGATTCCATGATTTTGGTTTTCTTTTGCAGAAGTTGGCCCTAAGAAGATATGGAATAGCTTATTAATCCTAGGGACTTAACTTCTCAGGCTTCTTTCTAAACCCATGTTGAGTGTGTGAATAGACCCTTTTATCCATGCTATCATGGCTGATTTCAATGAAAAAGTTGGTTTGGACACTCTTTTTGTGCATTTGTATTGTTCTACTTTAGATGGTCTTAATGTTGGTTGCTTTCATTTATGAGGTTGTTAAACATCATAATAGTTGTAGAGGAGGCATACTGTGACCCTTGATCCTAGTGCTTTTTGTTAATGTTCTAACTTTGAATAGATAAGCTAATAAGTTTTATTGATTTGCTGTAGGGTTTTAATGCATGTCACGTGCCTCCAGATCAAAGTTTCTAGTTGCTTGATCAATGCAAAAGCTCTCCTTTAGGAGCCAATGCTATGGGAATCAACAACACGGGCATCATGCAGCATCGTGATTATCATCCATTTGATTTGTATCAGGATTTTGAGCATCAATATTTCATTGGATTTGATGGTATAGGTATTTGTGGGGAAGATGCCTTGCCTCAGATTCCCAAATTTGCACAAAATTTTTGCCCTCCACCTACTGCCTTCTTGGGGCCAAAATATGCACTCTGGGAGTGCCCTAGACCTGCTCAAAGGTTGGAATGGTGCCAAACATTACAGGACTACTACAGTGGTTATCATGCCACAATTGCACCAGCTGAGAGCTACCCTTTCTTAAGGCCTAGTTTGCGAGTTGAAAAATGGAGAGAAGAGAAGAATTTGGAGAGAAATCCCTTCTCTTCTCTTGTTTGAGAGGTATTTTTAGGGAAGAAAGGGAGAGAATTTGAGTGATCTAGGTTCACTCCAACACCCAAATTCGTTTCTCTCCAAATTGGAGAGAAATAGAAAGAAGATAAATAACTTTTAAGTTCTTTTTTTAGCTGACAAATTTAACCTTTACAAAAGACCTTCTAATTTTTTTTTTACCTTTCATATCCTCAATTTCATTTATAAACTTCTAAATAGTATTTTAGTAAATAATAGGTAATCATTTATATTCTCTCCAAACTCTCATAAAAAAAAAAACTCTTTTCTTCAACTCTCAACTAACTTTAAACATATATCACATCACCTTCTTTTCTCTCATAATTTAAATTTCTCTTCTTTTCTTTTCTCTTCACAAACTAGCTAGCCCTAAGTGTTTCAAAACAAAAACTCTCCTAAATCTATCTTTACTCTCCCAGAATTCATCAATGGATTTCTAAGTTCGACGCTCCAAAAAAGCTTCAAAATCCGCAGCTTTTACAAATTTGAACTCTCTTCCCCAGCTATTGTCGCCGGAATGGAGCAGAAGAGGCTCACTGACATCTCCTTACTATTTGGATTCCCCAACGGTGGAGGCGCCTCCTCACGCCCTTTTCCCTTGCCTCGTCAACCTAATTATACTTGCAACAAAGTCCAGGTACGCCATTTTCTACGAATGAATTTGTAGGTTTAGGCGTTCTCGATTTATGCATGTATAGGTGGGGCTAGCTGCATATGAAAAACCCTAATTAGTCCAGCTTTAGGGTCGATGGCGATAGGATTAAGAGTAAATTGTGGTGGTTTTTTTTTTTAAAATTTTTTTTTGGATTTTTTTTAATATAGGGCAACTCAGGTTGTTTCAGAATTGGGGTTCTGGAATACACCTTTCTATATACTACACTGAGATTGAATCAGTAAGCCAGACGCCCACATGCTTTTGATTGCCCTCTTTGATTGAATTGGATAAAATTTTTAACGAAATTAAAAAGGGTCATTTTCACTGCTCCAACCCAATCCCGTGACTAAGCACCTTTTTTAAAGTGAAGATGAAGTAAAATTATGTAATTGAAAACGAAGATGGCCTATATACATATGTAGATATAATTTTTTTTAATATTTATGTCCTTTGTATACACTTGTTCTTAGGCTTTATTTGCATTTGCAACAGCATTTTAAACGCTATATTTTGTGACTGTAGCTTAAGAATATATGTGAAATCATAACAAAAAAAAAAAATAAAATCCAGTTCGATGGAATGCTTTTGGGGAGGTTTGAAATGTGAGCAAAATTAAACTTTTTGCAGTTTGCATGTAAAATATAATAATAAAATTGAAAAAAAATGATAAATAGAACAATCTTTTATTTAAACGGCATTTAATAGATGTAGATTTGCTTCTTATCTTACATAATTAGTCCTAACACCAAAAGATAAGGGGAAAAAAAAGGAAAGATTTACGAAAATATATCACCCACCACCAGGATGGTGATATAGCATGAACAGCAGCCGCTTGGTCCTTTCAGGCAGGCAAGCAGAAGTCTTTGATGAAGACCTTGAGGAAGAGAGGGCCGCCCAGCATTCCAATAGCCATCTCCACAAATCGATTGTAAACCATGTCTGTAGATTTGTTCTTTTAACAATAGTAACTTGAATTATGAGAAGTACATTTGATTCGGGGGTATATATACGTACAAATAGGAGTGGCTTAGGGAATTAAAAGTGTAGTCATTTTTTAAATTGCATATCTGTTTTATTTTTGGAAAAAACTTATGCATCGGACTAGGAATCAAAATATTAAGTTTTTCGAGTTCAGTGAATATGGCATTAATAATTTATAGAAATCTTAGCATTCTTTCCTCCTTCAACGTAAATATCTTTTTTTTTTTTTTTTGTTAATCTTTTTGTCCTTAAAGGCATGATCAAGTGAGATCACCAAAGTTTGCATCACGCTTCAAGTTCATGAACATAATTCGCAACTGTATTATTGCAAAACCGCAGCCGATGTTTTTTCCTTTCTCATTTTTGTATAATCTTTGTAGGCAAATATTTTTTTTGAAGATATTTAAAAAAGAATAGGAATATGAATCAAACTCTAACATACTGATTAAGTTACTAAAGTTTTTGCATAAATAAGGTTGTTAACCTATTACGAGTCTACATCCATTTCTTCTTCTTCTCAAAAAGCACATTAAAATTAAATAACAACTGCTAAATTTCATACACAGTGATTTTTTTAACGTTGCTATAAAGATCAGTAAATCATTAGTAATTTAAGAGAATGGTCAAGAATTTTCATGCCAATGGGAAATATGGACCTTTTATGCACAGTTAAGACTTATTGTGTGCTTGCAGTAATCAAAATAATGGGTAAAATCTACTTACTAATACTTCTATAAAAAAAATCTAATTATTAATAAATATCTCTTAAATTTTGATTTTTCTTAAAATAAGTCCCTGTTTTTCAAAGTTTAACTAAAGGTATTCTTACGGACATTAGTCTAAAATTAATCATTTTATAAGTGCGCTTTCCACGATTTTGACTTTCTTTTCGGAACACACAGGCTACTACTACCTCTATCAACCTTTATTGGTAAAGAAAATGTTAAATACCGATTAATTTTGATTTTACGAAATAAATTCTCAAAAAATCTAAAGTTTAAATATTAGGTTTGAATTAAATAATTTTCTCAAGTTTGATTCTCTCCATAAATAGTATACCCCCTCTTACAATTCTTAAAACAACTAATATAGCCTAACATTCTTGTCAACGATTCGATTAATAATTTACAACTTGGTCATACAAATAAAATTTTGAATTTAAAAATATTTATTACACTAATTAAGTTTAATATCTTTTAAATTACAAATTAAATTATTTAACCCAAGCAAAAGCTTCAAAAGTTGAAGAAGACCCTTTTTAGATAAAATCGCTAGTTAGTGATTTTGCACCACATGTAAAAATTTTACCTGCTGTATTGATTAAAATTTCTATAAAAATATTAATAAAATTACATATTTGATAAAGAATAAAATTCTATATTACATTTTATGTTTCTTATCACATACATAAAATTTTTTTGAATAGTGAGTACGAAAAGTGAAGAGTGATAATTATAACATATTATCTAAATTTACCTCTTCACCAAGTAAAATGTGTATAAATTTGATTGTGTAGCGAATCATGTTTCTTCCTGGAGAATGAATATCCTTAATTACAAACTTTAAAAGTTTGAATTATGAGAATGTAAAAAGTATTATAAATATTCAAAAAAAGAAATGAATAGAAAACTCGACTTTTAAAAAGTTACTTGAGGGAATTTAAATAAAGTACAAATGTTTTAAAAAAAAGGAAAATGCTCTTCATTGCAACAAAAAATAAGTAAAAAATAATCTGTCCTCTTAAAGTTTGAGCGACGCATCAAGAAAGATTCATGCCTAAACTCAAGTTTCCTTATGTTATGTCCTAATGCCTTGACTGGCTCATTTTTTACTAGTAATCAACTAAGGTTTTTAAGAATTGCCCACAATTCATCATGCTCTCCATCTTCCTCGTATGATCAACTTGGGTTTCACCTGATCTTTGGTACACAGTTCTAATAGTAGGATTGCATACTATTTCTATATCCTTAAGCATCTCTTTGTAGTCGTCTTTCTTAGCATTCGAGTTGTCAGCCGACTCTTAAGGTCACTAGAAAATAAATGAACTAATACTCAATATTTTTTTTTTATACATAAGCTGTCATCATCACACGTACAAACTAATATTTTTAATGATTATCGAGAGTTTTACATAAATCTAACTCGTTAAGACTTATAAAAAAGTACAATTTCTATCTAGTCACATCTTTTAATAATATATTTTAGCAACATATTAGCTGAATAAAGTTTTCAACACTCTATATACATTGTAGATTTATTCATGAAAAGATATAAGATTTTAAGCTATAGAAGAACACCTATGTATAAGAAGAATTAAAATCCATAATTGCTGGTGAAATTGGGAAACGCCAAGGGAAAAAAGAAGCAGGAAATGCTAGAAAATAATTAAGAATCAAAACAAAAATTTGAAAGGAATTTTAGTGGAAAGTTGAGGGAATTAAACAGAAACTTACCAAAAGCATATATGAAAACTAAGATACTCTCTATTCAGAATGGACAAAATAGATAAAATTCAATGTAAGCTAACATTAATTACCCAAAATTTTCAAATGTTTTCTAATAAAATTTTATCAAACATCCCCTAGGCATCCAGAGAAATTTCCATCATTTTTTGTGATAAATTTCGTCCCAAGGTTAGATAAATCTCCTGTTTAAAAAGTGCAATATTGGGAAAATGCATTTCCATCTCAATGAGAGTTTGCTCATAATCTAAAAAGTCAACATAAGAAAAATATAAAAGCAGTTAGAAGATATCTGGCCTCATTCTTAAATTCTCGATCAAATTGTAGTAGTACAAGTCCTTGATGTTTACAAAGAATCCTTGGGCTGCCACAGGTGCATGTAACTGGAGCAATAAATTTTAGAAGATGTCCAAATAAATGAGCAGCAAATTGGAAAAGGAAGAACGAAAAATCAATCCAAAGCAATTGTCTAAAATAAAATTTTTCTTTTTTGTTTCTTTTCCCCTTAAATAATAAATTCTCTGAACCATTACTGAAAAATACTTTTACATGGTGCTTGTTCCAGATGAACCAATAGAGGTTGAAACATCAGACTAAAAGGGTAGGAATCTGACAAAATTCTTAGTACCAGGAGTAGTAATACCATAATCCTTAATTTTTGTACCAAGCTCTTCAACAAAAAGATCATCCAACACAACTATAACTTGCTTGAATTTAACTACCTTCTTTGCATTCAGATTTGAGTCTTTCTCAAGCTTCTCTTTACTAAAATCCATGAGACGTGATTAGAATAATAATAATTGCTAGTCTTTTCATCTTTCACCAAAAAACTAATAAATTTATCAACATTACTGGAGGCCTTTAGCACTACCTCAGGTGATATACAAGGCCAATCAGCTTCCAGCATATTATTTTCAAGAAAAAAATGTTGAATGATAAAAAAACTAAAAATATTTCAGCCAAACTTACCTAAACCGAAAATCATATAAAAATATTAGCTTTCCACTTAGTATCCGAGTAGAGTCCTAACCTATACATAAACTTGTTTGGTTTTAATAGTTATAATTCAAACATAATAATTCAAAAGCACATGTGCAGACATGCATTGTTAGCAAAAACTTAGAATGAGGTATTGGATTTCGATCATGTAAACTAATTTACACATTGTAGAAAAATAAAATAAAATCTACTCAATAGGATCACTCGTATGTTATTAAACGGGTTAGGACAGGGAAGAAAAAATTGTTACTTAAAAAATGCTACTTTTAAAATTTTTCTTTGCGTGCTGAACTCTTCCATAGTATTTGTCCAAACATGTACCACTAAATTCTAAGAGTAGGAATTTCTCTAATGTTAATCCACGTGAGGATGTATTCAAGAACTATCAAAATTTTTTGTTAGAAAAATAATATGGCGGCTGGGGATTTAATTTGGACCAAAGAAGGAATAAAAGAAAACTGTGTGATTTGTTTCTTTAGTGCTGCGGAAATTTTCAGAGAGCAAAAACCTTCGGAGAACAAACTTTCTCTTAGTCATTATAGGAAAATCTTCCACAGCCCTTTCCAAAACCACATACATAGCTTTCGTGACTTCTGTTTCCAAAAACCAATTAGAAACTCATTCACAAACCTTTCTTCTTTTCTAGAACATATTTGGAAACAAAATATAGCTTTTCCAAATTATGGGCTCAAGGTTATTTAATTGCAATTAGGCCCATTGAATTACAACAAATTTATAATTCAACCACAAGCCTTTTAAATATTTATAATTTCAACAAACTAATTATAAAAATTTATAATTAATCTCTAATTATTATTTCTTCTCACAAATTAACCCCATAATATTATCAAATAATATCTTGAATACCAATTCTTCTTTTGTGTGTGATCTTTTAGGTTTTCTAGTCAATTGATAGCTAATATGAATTAATTCTAATCACTATAGAATTAATAATCTTTAATAATTATAATTAATTTATTAATTCTCCAATTAATAAATTTATATCTAACAGATCATGAGCGGCATCTAGCAATATATTATGACCATCTAAAAGTTCAGAAAGTCAAGTGGTTTGACATGAACCTTTGAATAGCAAAATATCAGTGCAATAAACTTCTTTCATCATACTATATCTCAATCGGTTTTAAAGTATGGAATTAGTGCTAACTCCTACTAGAATATAATAAATTCTAATTCGAATTTATTAGTACTTGTTCAAGAATTTATCACTCAATATGTGTATCAATTGGAACTATTTTTAATATATAGTCGCCTTAGCCAAGACCTTTTTGAGTAATGATTCTATATAGGTGGCCGTGAGATATACAACCATACTATTAGGAGTGATGAATCCTTTATTGACCCTCTTAACTATTTTTGTTTACTTTATATTGTATCCAATATCCATTCCATAGGCGGTCTTTTAGGGACTCCAAAGATTGGAATCAAAGTACAATGCTTAATAAACAAAGTACCTTGGAGATCTCAAATATAAGGATACTTGCACATTTGCTATAATGAGATTCTATCATTGGCACTAAATAGTTATCCATGTGATTATGCCATAGTCAGGTCATCCAATGAATTTATTCACTTAACAAGCATCTACATGTTAACTTTGAGTATCACAATACTCATAGATGTGAGAACTACCGCTTGATAAAATAAAAAAGTATAACATGTGCTAGTCTTTGTGTATTAATGATGTCATATCTCATTAATAGTTTGACTAGGGATAATTTAAGTATAAGTACTATATAGTGTAGGAATCTCACATTGTGATCTCAATCATAATTTCCTTAACACTATACTATGTGCTTGAACTTTATCTAACAGTTATATATATATATATATATATATATATAGCGAGAAAAATCTACCGTGAGAGGTGCTCCGCATTCCTACTCCTGAGAGAGGTGCTCTGCAATTGGTAATCAATTACAAACCCCTCAATAAAGCACTAAGGTGGATAAGGTATCCTATCCCTAACAAGAAAGATTTACTCAACAGGCTACATGCTGCAGTCATAGTTTCAAAATTTGATTTGAAATCTGGATATTGGCAAATTCAAATAGATCCTAGAGATCGGTACAAAATTGCATTTACAGTTCCATTTGGCCAATATGAATGGAACGTAATGACTTTTGGATTGAAAAATGCTCCTTCTGAATTTCAATAAGATTTTCAACCCTTACTCTCAATTTATCATTGTCTACATTGACGATGTTTTAGTTTTCTCAAATAGTTTGGAACAACATTTCAAACACCTTAATGTTTTACTTTTCACCATTAGACATAATGGTTTAGTACTTTCAAAAACAAAATATAGCCTTTTTCAAACTAATATTCGATTTCTCGGGCATAATATCCAATAGGGAACCATCACTCCCATTTCCAGATCAATCCAGTTTGCTGATAAATTTCCTGACCAAATTCTTGACAGGACTCAACTTCAAAGATTCCTTGGTTACTTAAATTATGTTTTTGAATTTATTCTAGGAATAAAAAATCTGATCAAGACTTTGCATGATAGGCTTAAACAACCTCCTCCTCCATGGACTAATGTTCATACTTTAATTGTCCGACAAGTCAAGAATCAGGTAAAAAATCTTCCATGTCTATCCTTGCCGGATCCATAAGCCCCAAAAATTGTTGAAATAGACGCCTCTAACATTGGTTATGGTGGCATTCTGAAGCAACAAAAAAATGGCAAAGAGCATATTGTTGCGTTTGCATCCAAGCATTGGAATAGTTCTCAGTAGAACTATCCCACCATCAAAAAAGAAATTTTAGCAATTGTTTTATGCATCCAAAAATTTCAAATTGATTTGCTAAACCAAAATTTTTTATTACGCATTGATTGCAAAGCTGCAAAATATGTTTTGCAAAAAGATGTTAAAAACCTTGTACCTAAATAAATATTTGCCAGATGGCAAGCTATTTTATCTATATTTGATTTTGATATAGAATATATCAAAGGATCTTCAAATTCAATTCCTGATTTCTTAACTTGAAAATTCCTGCAGGGTCGATGGCTCTATGGCTCCCAAACCAAAAAATAAGAATTTGAAGCTTAAAGAGCTTCCCGCCATTCCTACTCCTGATAGACAGGATCCAAAGAAAGAACTATCCACTGGCAAAACCCAGTTCACAAGCCCAAAAGACTATGCAATGCCCATAGCCCAAACAGTTGTACCACAACCTGTAAAAATTCAGGAACCAATCTCCTTGGAAAACCTAACTTCTAAAAGTTGGGCCAACATTGTGGAATCTGAGAATTCACAAGAAGCCCAAGTCCAATCTGCATGGACGGTGGCCGAAATTCATGAGTGGTGCAAAAAAATGGGATTCCCACTTCCCACAGCAAGCCAACAGAAGGGCTTTCCATCAACTGATCCAAGTTAGCTTACCCAAGCTGATTCCAAATAGGTAATTCAGGTAAAACCTTCTGAACTCAAAATTGTGGAGGTATCTAATCCCACAAAAATTGAAAAAATACTTTCCAAAAACACAAACACAAGCACGATGCAGTCAGCATCCTCAAAAGTTCTTTCTTCTGAACCGCAACCTGTTTCTTTCAGGCTCTCTTCCTCCCCTAAGCCTGCATACTCCAAAACTTCAGGAGTCTATAAACTCCTTCAAATGGAACCTGAGTTCTGGAATTCCAATCCACAATTAGCAGCTTGACAACTCTTTGACCCAGATGTTAATTTTGTCCAGAAATCACCCAAATTTACCCAAAAGTATTACAAGTTTATACTAGTAGATATTGAGAGTGCATTATTCCACCCTCACAAAGACAAAAAGACCGAATCCTTCATTACAAATACTTCAGTCCAATTTCATTCAATTCATACTCCTTCAGTATGGAAAGCCTCACTAAACACCTTCAAACGCTTTTCCCAACCTTTTGACCCTATGGATTACAACTATTGGGACTACCAAGTAGCCTGGGTGAATGCCTTCACCTTTCAAAACAAATAGCAAAGCCATTCATGGTTTTTCTATTTTAACAAAAAGAAATCTGCACAAATTGTGTTTCCCCATTGGTTTGTTAATCAGTGGTGGTCAGTTTATGGACCAATCGAGGAAATTCTCCTCAAATAGTCAAAGAAAGATTTGATTATTTCCAGTCTAGATATTCAGATCCTTAACCAGCAGTTCCATTCTGCTCTAGTTTTTCAATATCTTCAAACTTGCCTGGATATACTCCCAGAAGTTTGCATATCACAAAGAGGCAAACCAGCATGGCCTGCCGTATCTTGCCCCCTGAGGACATTGCAAATGGTGGAAAGATTGGGATGCAAAAAATACTTATATCCCTTTCATTGAAAAATGGTTTAAATCAAACCCAAAGTACCTGTCTATGGCTGACAGTCAGCAAACGGAGTTCCTCCAACAGAAATCTATTGCAGCTGCCACTCTTCAGGCCTCCAAATCCAAAGAAGATTTTGTAGCAACCATACAGATGATGCTACAACAGTTATAGGGACAACCTTCTGCCTCAGCACCTACAGAAGCTCAAGAGGTGGAATCAGAAAAAGAAGAAGAAGATGAAGATTATTATTGTGAATAATAATCAAAGAATGACTTCACTCATAACGATATTGGTGATGTCTGACTAATATCAGAATGATGACACTAGTGACGTAAGCAGTGACCTTAGCAAAAACACTGTAGCAACTTCATTAAAGTCACTGCACACTTTAGCGGCTTTATTAAAGTTACTGTAGAATTATTTTTTTGGCTAGAAATAGCCGTCCTTACTTCATTGTAAGACGCACTTGCACACCCCGGCACTTGTATCTTACATCTTGCACCCTTTGTATCCCAAAGGCCTGCAAGACCCTTTTTGGTTAGAATTCAATTCTAATCTTCAATATTGTAATTTTATTTTAGCAATAATATTATTTTATTTCAGTCTCATCTGCATATGGTCGGCTAAGCGGCCTCATTTACTTTCAGTACTTCATCTATTTTATTTATGTTCTAATATAGTTTAAGCATTCCGTATGCATCCTTACTTTCATTACTTCTCGTTTTCCCCTTTTATTTCTGGACAAAGCTTCCCGTCCCCTTGGCTTTCCATCAACTGATCCAAGTCAGCTTACCCAAGCTGATTTGTTTGCAAAAGGGTACTCAATTTTGTTGAATGGAGCATAAGGTTCAAACCAAAAAAGAAATCAATTTGTTTTTGAACTAGATTTAAAAACTCATAATATTTATCTTGGATTTGTTGTCTCTCAGATCCTTGATAATGTTCGAAGAACCAGTTTCTTTTTAGGATGTTTACAGGGGAGTAAAATTCTTTTCTCAATTGCTCTTTGTCTATGACAAAATCAGTTTGTAAAACATTAAGATCTCCAATCATAGCAGAATGGGTAAGAGATATAGGATTATCATCAGATCCAAGTTGTGTAACATACCTGACTTGGGGAATTCTCAGATCTTGGTCTATATCCTGTAGATGTGTTGCTACTGAGGATGTAGAGTGTCTTGGTTGATGAAATTTAGATGATGATCCTAGCCTAAATGCTGTGCTTGAAGGAGGATACGAGATCTGTTGGCTAAGAGACCTTTGGAAGGCGATCTCAACGTTTCCAGAAGGAGATTAGTGTATTTCGGAGACAGTTGTGTTTTCTAGTTTCTCAGAAGGGGTGATTCCAGTTAATAACCATTTTGAAGGAAGACTTACCTCTTCCTACGAAATAGGCTTTGGAATTGAAATATGAGATCTGGACAGATCTGTTTGGAATAGGATTGTTTCTCCTTTGTTTAATACTTTCATACACTACTAGAAATTGGTGTATCAGCCACAGAATTCATGCGTGGTTGATTACCCACACAACACCCACGGATTAGCCACGGATTAAATTTTGTGGCTGATTCGTGGCTGATATGTGGGAGAATTCAATTAAGGTTGTCAAGGAAAAATTCGTGGCTGATCCGTATCTGATCACCTACGGATCAGCCACGGAAATATTTAAAAATTTTATGAAAATTATTTGTGGATGATCCGTGGCTGATTTGCTACGAATCAGCCACGGGGGGGTTTTTTTTTTTTTTAAATGTCATTATATAATCAAATATTTTCGTGGCCGATACATTGCTGATCTACCACGGAAATTTTTTGTGGTTGATTCGCACCTGATTTGATACTAATCAACAACGGAATATTTTTTAAAAATTCAAAATTTTTTGTAAAAAATCCGTGGCTGATTTGTAGCAAATCTGCTGCGAATCAGCCACGACATATTTTTGAAATTTTTTTAAATTATGGCGTGGCTGATCCGTGGCTATATAGCCACAAAATAGCCACAGAAAATTCCCTTGCAAATGTACAAATTATAGGGCATATCTCAATTCCATTTCTGGCAACAAATTATCCTCAATTCCATCGGCCTTTCCTTCTTCTATTTGCCAGACCCATTTCCCTTGCTTTGATCCCGCACCTCGTTGCCGTCGCCGTCACTCTTGTCCTCACTGTCGCCGTTGCGCGCTGGTCCTTGCCTTTCGCCGTCGCCGTCGCGCGCTGGTTCTCGCCATTCGCCGCCGCAGAGGTGCCTTCCCAAGGGAGTCTGCTCCCACTGTTTGCCGTCGCAGAGGTAACTCATAGAGAAGTCTGCTCTTTACTTCTTCAACTCAATGGCTCGAAATTTTCAAATTTTCTATTATTGTGAGTGAGCAATGTGTGTAATGTGTGTTCGACGGATATAATTTGGATGCACTTCACTGAATTTTTTTCTTCATTTTTCAATTGATTTATTTTCTTTCAATTACAGAAGTCTGGTTACTTCTTCTTGTCTTCTTTTGTCCTTGTTTCCCAAACGGCACTTAGTGCATTGTTCACGGGCTACTCTTGTCTTCTTTTTCATCTTGTAATTGTTGCTTGCTGTGTCTTTTTTTGTTCTTTCATCTTGTCACACACCACTGTATATTATCCTCTTATAACTTTGTTCTTTTGGAATGCATTTGTTTTTGTATTTTGTCTTCTTTCATTTTGTTCACTAATGTTTCGTCCTTCTATGCTCATAGAATATACACAACACTTAATTTACTTCGTCCTTCATGCTCACATGTGTGTGTTTACTATTCAAAAGACTTGAATGAATTTCACTACAATTGAGAATATATCACCTAATAAAAAATATTTATAAATAATTAAATTAAGAATCTTACCATTTATTAGATAATAATATACTATAAACTATAAAGAATATTTTCTCACTAATTAAATTATTACTTTGTTATTTTTTTTAACAATATATGCTACAAACTATAGATGATTTATATTAAAAAATATTAATTTAAAATAATCTTATCTTTTTAATTTTTCAAATAATAACACATTAATTTAATAATTAACTTGTGATTTATAAACCAATAACTAAAATTAATATAACTTTCAAAACCAACCTCTTCTATTTGAAAAGTATAAATTTTACTGACTCATAAATCAACTACTATTCGCACTAAATCAATAAGAAAAAGGTCAAAGATTCATCAGAGAATTTAAATATAGGTAAATTAATATCTTATCCTTATTAATGAAAAATATTAATAATGTAGCAAAATTTATATTTTTTTATTATGTATTTTAAAAAGTGAATATTTATTTTTAAAAATTCAGATTCAAAAATAAAAATATTAAAATTTAAATGAAAAGAGTAATAAAATCAGTACCTATTTGAAAAAGACTCGAATATCTTTATAAATAAATTTTTTTATGGAACTAAATAATATTAATTAATTAAACACAAATATATTTAAGCAAGCTTTATTTACTAACAACACAGTAGATCAACCTCACTTTGCTACAGTCGTGTATAGTACCCCAAATCCACCTTGGAGAACATCAAGCCAAAATATGATTCCCTTTTTGCCCCTCAATGCATTGCCGATTTTATTATAGTTACAAGTTAAAAGAATTTGTCATTTAGTAGGGGGAAAAAATTAAAAAAGGACTTCATCAACCTGAGTCAAAGCCGGCTTGAGAAAGCAGATGGCCGTCCCATAGTGCAATAAATACTTAATAAATTAATTATAAAAATATATATTGTACACAAATTCATTAAAAAATTGGTTGTAAATCAAAGTAAGTTAAAATGTTTTATGTGATATGGTATCCATTTATGTAAAAGGGGTAAAACCTATTTTAGTATGTTTATTAGCGTGTTTGATATGTGTGTTTATGCATGAATATTTTGGAAATTAGTTACAATATTTCTAAGTATCTTAAAATTATTGTCATGTTTGAAAACTAGTTTAAAGTTTCCTGTTAAAATAGGTGGCATATAGTTAGTTAAAATGAATAGAGATAGAAGTTGGATGTATAATCGACTCCTCTCGAGTCGTTGAGGTATAACAGAAGAGTTTACACAAGGACTCGACGAGTTCATCCGGGTTGTACGTGCGCAACCACAATTCATTCGCAGTGCAACGACAGGGTGTCCATGTTCTAGGTGCAAGCTTCTGAAATTCCAAAGTCGTGAAACTTGTCATGTTCACCTTCTAAACAAAGGTTTTATGCCGAATTATTTTGTTTGGACATCCCATGGAGAAGAGTATCAAATCCATGAAGAAGAACTGCCTCATGTAGTATCGGACCATCACGAAACCACAAATAGGTATCGAGAAATGGTACATGATGCTGCGGGTCATTCCTTCAATGATAATTGGGCCGCGGGTCCATCTAATATCGAGGAGGAAGCACCGAATCCCAATGCACAACAATTCTATGATCTATTGCACGAGGCAGACGAGCCACTATTTCAAGGTTGTGTACGACATTCAAAGTTGTCAGTTGTGTCACGAATGTTGCATTTGAATTCAGAGCAGAATATGCCAGATATTCATTTCGACCATTGGGCCAGTCTTATTAATGAAATTCTACCAGATGATGGGAACAAAGTGCCGAATGATTTCTACAAGACTAAGAAGTTTGTGAAAGCTCTTGGGTTGCCAGTTGAGAAGATTCATGTATGTGTCAATGGATGTATGCTCTTTTGGAAAGATGATGAGGAGTTAATGAACTGCAAATTCTGTAATCATCCCCGATACAAGTTAAAAATTTTGGAAAAATCCAAACCTATTCCATATCAAAAAATGCATTACCTACCCATTACTCTGAGGCTGCAGAGGCTTTATGCGTCAAAAGAAATAGCCGAGCATATGACATGGCATAAAGACCATACGCAACAGGGCGATGAAATGAATCACCCATCAGATGGCGAAGCGTGGAAGGATTTCGACATAAAACATCCAGACTTCGCACATGAGCCACGCAATGTAAGATTGGCATTATGTGCAGATGGCTTTGCACTTTTGGTATGTCTGGCAAGTCATATTCTTGCTGGCCTATCATTATCACCCCTAATAATTTGCCACCTTGGATGTGCATGAAGACACCTTACATGTTTCTAGCAGCGGTAATTCAGGGACCAAGAGATCCTAGGAAGATGATTGATGTGTATCTCCAACCACTTATTGAGGAGCTGAAATCACTTTGGCGTGTGGGTATTCAGACGTATGATATTTCTAGAAAGCGTAATTTCGATATGCGGGCTGCGCTTATGTGGACAATAGGAGACTTTCCTGCATATGGGATGTTATCTGGGTGGACAACTTCTGGGCACATGGTGTGCCCAATTTGTATGGAAAAGAGTAAGGCATTTCAACTTCGGCATGGAAGAAAACATGTTTCTTTGATGTTTACCGCCAATTTCTCCCACGGGATCACCCGTATAGAAGAAACAAGACCAATTTTTTGAAAAATCATGTCGAAAACGATCCTCCACCACCCAGGCTCACGGGTGAAGAAATTTGGCAACGAGTTCAGAATATTCCTAAGGTTACTGATACTGGTGGTGAAGACATTCCCGAAGGGTATCTCAGCAGTCACAATTGGACAAAACAAAGCATATTTTGGGAACTCCCTTATTGGTCTTCATTGCTTGTTCGACACAACTTAGATGTCATGCACATAGTTAAAAATTGTTTTGATAATATTTTCAACACAGTAATGGATGTAAAAGGTAAAACAAAAGATACCCTAAATGCTCGTTATGACATCAAAGAACTGTGCCAAAGAAAAGAACTGGCATTAGATCTCGGAGAGAGCATTAGATCAAAGGCAACTTATTGTCTTTCCAAACAAGAACAACGCATTTTGTTTGAGTGGATAAAGGATCTAAAATTTCCTGATGGCTATGCATCGAACCTATCTAGATGTGTTGATATCTGGGAGTCTAAGTTGATAAACACGAAGAGTCATGATTGCCATGTTTTCCTGTTGCGTTTGTTGCCTACTGCTTTCAGACAAATGCTACCAGAGTCGATTTGGAATGCTTTAACTGAGTTTAGCATATTTTTTAATGAGTTATGTGCAACTAAGTTGACTGTGGGTAAGATGAGAGAGTTGGAGGAAAATATTTCTGTTATATTATGTAAGTTGGAGAGAATATTTCCACCCGCATTCTTCAACTCAATGGAGCATCTTCCAGTTCATTTACCATATGAAGCTCGTGTGTGCGGTCCAGTTCAATACCGTTGGATGTTTCCTTTTGAAAGGTAGTTCATAAAGTACTGCTGTCTAAACAGTTCATTTTCCAATTTTATCTCTTCGTATTATGTCAATGCTTAAATTGTTTTTACCATATGTAGATACCTCTATCATTTGAAAAAGAAGATTAGAAATAAGACAAGAGTTGAAGCGTCTATAGTCAATGCTTACTTGGTCAAAGAGGCTTCTAACTTTACAACATACTATTTTGAGCCGCATGTGGTAACAAGAAGTAGGCGTCCAAGTCGACACGATGATGGCGGTGACGTCAGCCATTCTGCAAATAATTTATCTATTTTCAGTTTGCCGGGGCGGTCAGCAGGTAGATCTTATATGCGGTGGCTTACTGATGAGGAATACAAAGCTGCCCATCTTTATGTGTTGCTGAACTGTTCGGAGGTGGAACCGTTTATCAGGTTTATTAAAAGCTGAGTTTACAGATGATTTCTTTTCTAACTCTTCAGTGCGATAATAATATATACTAAGTTATTTTTATGCTATCACTTCAGTATATTTATTGGTCAATTGCAAACCCATCATCCACAACTCGGACATCGTGACATTAACAAGGAGATTGAGACCCACTTTGCTAGCTGGTTCCGTAGCCATGTATGTAATGTCATGTTTGTGCAAATTATAGCATCTCTACTCTTTACAGTACTAATATTAAATTATTTGACTAAGTTTTGGGTACTGAGAATAATATTGACAATCAGCTTTTAAAGGACCTCTCAAGAGGCCCTTTAATGGTAGTTGAACCATATTCTATTTACTATATTAATGGATATTGTTTTCACACCATGAGCTATGGAGAAGGAAAATCAACAATGAATTATGGGGTGTGCATTCGAGGCACGACTTATTCTCAATCAACAACTGAAGGAGACTATTATGGATTAATACAAGAAATACTTCGTGTACAATATCCTGGCTTGCCAGAGAAGAATACTGTATTGTTTAAGTGTGAATGGTTTGATCCACGATCTCGTGACAGTATGAAAGTTCATCCAAGGTACAATTTGGTGGAAATAAATCATAGAAAAAGGTGGCCAAAATACGAACCATTTGTGCTAGCCCATCAAGCAATTTAGGTATACTATGCTCCATATCCGAGTACAAGACGTGATATGCGTGACTGGTGGGCTGTTTTTCACGTTAAAGCAAGAGAGATTTTTGATGTTCCACAAGTTGAACACGCTTATCAAAATGACCATTCTATTGGCACACCATTACAAATTCAAGATGATCAACTTGATCCTCTACGTGATTGGGATGCTACAGGAGAAGAGGATGTCATTAGGAGTGATGGTAATGATGAAACTACCGATGAAGAGATTGAATATGAGTCTGAAAATGAGGAAGATGATGCCGATGAATCGATCGAAATTGAGGACGAGTAAAATATTCTTTTTACATCTTCATATCTTTTACTTTTGTTACATATATTATTGTATATTATTTTTTAATTTGCAAGCTAACTAATCATTTGCTTTGTAGATATGCCTCGGAGTAGTTCATATTTTCGTTCTGAGCACCCCGCCCCATCTACCTCCAATGTTCCAGCGTCACAGATTCCACAGAATCCTTTATTAGATGGGAGCATTGCTGCTGGTGATAATACTACTACTTCTGTTGTCCCTTGCTCTATTCCTTCTTCATCGCAGTGACCCATGATACACATTCTTCCGGGGAGTGATAATGTATAAGTATATCATATATGTTTACAAAGAATATAAAGTTTTACCCACAATTCAAACTATATTTTCAATACTTTTTGTTGAATAACTTTAAGTTTTGATCAATGTCTTTGTGTTAGGTTTGGACCCATAGAGATTCAATATAAAATTCATAACTGCATCTCAGACTGCATCAAGCTGAAATTTGATGCCCTGGACAAAATGTGGTTGCATGTGGATTTTGATACGAAGAATACTTGGTTTCAAGAATTCGAGGCAAGTGTTTAATAATTAAATGTTATGTGATCTTCTTGCACTTTTATAAAGTTTTGAGTTGAAGTATCTTATATTATTTCTTTTTATTGTAGAAACGATATAGATGGAGGGAAGATGATAGTGGCTTGGAACTCCAAGGCGGGGAGGTATTCCGAGGGATTATTGCTTCAGCCAAAAAGGCATGGTTGAAAGATAGAGTAAAACTTACATAGATGCCTGAGGATGTGTTTGATGCTATGGTAGCATATTGGCAGATGCCAGAGACACTAGCACGATCAGAGCAAAATTCTCGTAATCGTCGCAACCAGGGAGAGAATGCCTCATGCATGCATACGGGTGGACCCATTCCACATCTCGCACATGCATATCGCATTGTAAGTATCGAATAAATTTTAGGTATATGAATACTTAGTAAGTTAAATCATAAAGAAATTAATACCATACAAATTTATTACAGGCAGCAAAGAATGGTGGTGTTCTACCAAATTCTCTTGAGCTTCACAGAGAGTTACATCAACACGAGGTTGAAGGGAGGACGGAATTCATCACACCATATCATCGAGATCTTCATGTAAGTTATTATTATAGTATATTTGACTTAATATTTTTCATTGAATTCTTATTGATTCCTTCTAAAATCTTTACTCAATTTTTAGGAACGAGTTACTAGGATGGTTGAGGAGGTAGAAACACAAGTCTCCTCTACAGCCTCGACATCTGTTGAACCTGGAACTGCTACTGAGTCTCCATTGGTTGATTATGATAACATTATGCTTACAGCAGCTGGGGATGTAAGGAAAGGACGTGTCCCCGGTCTTGGTTCAGCATGTCAGCCTATCCTGAGTTCAAGGTCTGGAAGTAGCACATCTGCGAGGACTAGCTATGTTGATCATAGAGTCCTTCATGAGCTGCACGAGGATTATGGTCGCAAAGTGCAAGAGATGCAAGCAAATCACGTTGAGGAGATGGCGCGTCAGGAGCAACTCATACTTGCGACTCGTCGTCAAATGGATGAGATAATGGCCATGATGCGGGTGCACTTAGAATCGTGCTCATATAGAGGAGCCACAGACAATGAGAGGACTCATGATGATGCGTGATTGTAGCTTTGAAAAGCTAATCTATATAATAGATTAGTTTTTATCGATTGTCACAACTTACTTATTACTATTCTGTGGTGGAGACAATTTTGTGATGCCTTATTTGCTTGTGGGAGTTGGATATTATTAGACTTTGTTTTATTTGTTAATCTATTCTATTTTGTACTTTGTGACTTGGGTGTTTGTTGATATGCTGGGTGTTTGATTACAGGAGTTTGATTGTTGATATGATGGGTGTATGGTTATAGGAGTTTGATTGTTGATATATTGGGTGGTGTATGTTTATAGGATTTTGGTAAGGTCTTGATATGTGTATTTCCTGAAAACAGGTTGAAAAATCAGACAGGGAACAACCACGAAAATTCCGTGGCTAATTTTTTTGGCAATTCTGCCACATTAACAGCCACTGATTACCAAATCAACCACGGAATATTCCGTGGCTGATTAGATCAACCACAAAGATAATTTCAGCCACAAAAATTCCGTGGCTGAATTATTTCTCAATTAAAAAAATTTTCATTATATGAAATTAAATCAGCCACGAAATTATATACTCAGCTACGAACATTTCTGTGGCCAATTACCCTCGAAAACTATTTTCGTGGCTGATCACTTTTTAAATTAAATAAATTATTATTACTATTTATTAAATCAGCCACGGAATTTCCGTGGCTAATCACTCACGGAATGGTATTCCGTGGCCGATTTCTATTTTTTTGAATTAAATAATTTTTAATTATTTTGAATTAATCAGCAACGGAATTTATTTATCAGCCACGAAATATTTCGTGACTAATCACCCACGAAAATATTTTTTGTGGTTGATAAATCAGCCACGCCGACTTTAGCCACGGAAACTTTTCCGTGGGTGAGTTCAATCAGCCACGGATTTCATCCAATCAGCCACGACAAATTCCGTGTCTGATAGGTCAGTTTCTAGTAGTGATAGCTCCAGTATTGAAAGTAAAATTCATAACCTTGTACTGAATTATGTATAGAATTGCTACTGGAAGAGATCCAGTTTTTATTTTAAAATTTGCCGTCTGAACATTTAGGGTTAGGGAGTCTAAAAGATTCCTATCCTGTAAAGAGACAGTGAAATTTGGGAAACAATCAAAATAGACTGGTCCATTACAGAGGCTAGTTTCTACCATACCTAAGAGGGAATCATTGAAATTTAGGAATCTAGTGTCCTTAAGACATAGAAGGAGAGAAGTATCAAGACCTTCTCTGGACAAATGTTTTGCTGCAATCTGGACAAGGCCAAAATGGAGATATTTGTATTTTTGTCTGAATTTCTCCAGAGCACTTGGGGTAAGGAGTCTGATTTCTTGGGTATCAGGATCTATTTGGACTATTTCTTTAACAGTTTTGATGACATAGTCACCGCTAAGGGACCATCTGGGATTTTTGTAGATTTCTTTGTCTGAAAACATAGGGATTTTCTAGTTGTCGATTGAGTGTTGTAAATCAAAGAAGTAGACTTCTTCTTTGATCTTTGAGGATACAACAAGAGCAATGAGATAAGAGGATGATGAAGAGGAGGATAAAGATAGGGATCTAAAGAATCAGGAGAAAGACATGATGCATGGATGTAGAAGATATGCAGAAAACAATAAATTATAATAAGTATTCAATTAATGTGTAAATACTTCCCTTAACTTGGTAATCATCACCATCAGATTCCATAAGATGGAATACACTCAAGTTATCAGTCATCTTGTGCAATAACTAGTTTGGATCTATGGTTTATGCTATTCTTAGGAATATGGTTTATTTGTTAGATAAAATCTAGATCTGTTAAGTCTGGGTTCAGATCTATACTGAATCTGGCCATTGAGAATTGAATTCTCGTCTCAACATGATACTGAAAACCACCAGCGGCCTTAACTCTATGGCCATAAGGTTCAGTCTATCTTGCTAAGTAGATCTGGAGACCAGATCTCTTTCCAAGTTCAGTCAGATCTTTGCACAGAGTTCTCATATCTATTCAATATTTAACAAATAAAACATAGATCTATGAAGATCAGAAACATATATTCTTCATACGTGGGCTTCTATCGGCAAGTCGACGTCGGTCCTAGTCTGATTCCTCATTAGAAATCGTCAGTTTTGACGCCCAATATACTCAGAATACATAGATCTAAACAGAATACAGTATAAGATACTGATAACAAAAGTCATCTACCTTACTTCCTCATTAGGCTCTGATACCAAGGGGACGGGAAGCTTTGCCCAGAAATAAAAGGGGAAAACAGGAAGTAAATTAAAGAAAGTAAGAATACATACGAAATGCTTAAACTAAATTAGAACATAAATAAAATAGATGAAGTACTGAAAGTAAATGAGGCGGCTTAGCCGACCATAAGCAGATAAGAATGAAATGAAATAAAATAATATTACTGCTAAAATAAAATTACAATATTGAATATTAGAATTGAATTCTAACAAAAAAGGGTCTTGCAGGTCTTTGGGATACAAAGGGTGCAAGATGTAAGATACAAGTGCTGGGGTGTGCAAGTGCGTCTTACAATGAAGTAAGGATGGCTATTTCTAGCCAAAAAAATAATTCTACAGTAACTTTAATAAAGCCGCTACAGTGTACAGTGACTTTAATGAAGTTGCTACAGTATTTTTGCTGAGGTCACTGCTTACATCACTAGTGTCATCATTCTGATGTTAGTCAGACATCACCAATATCGTTATGAGTGAAGTCATTCTTTGATTATTATTCACAATAATAATCTTCATCTTCTTCTTCTTTTTCTGATTCCACCTCTTGAGCTTGTAGGTGCTTCAAGTGTTGAGGCAGAAGATTGTCCCTGTAACTGTTGTAGCATCATCTGTATGGCTGCTACAAAATCTTCTTTGGATTTGGAGGCTGCAAGAGTGGCAGCTGCAATAGATTTCTGTTGGAGGAACTCCGTTTGCTGACTGTCGGCCATAGACAAGTACTTTGGGTTTAATTTAAACCATTTTTCAATGGAAGGGATGTAAGTATTTTTTGCATCCCAATCTTTCCACCATTTGCAATATCTTTGGAGGGCAAGATATGATAGGCCATGCTGGTTTGCCTCTTTGTGATATGCAAACTTCTGGGAGTATATCCAGGTAAGTTTGAAGATACTGAAAAATTGGAGTAGAAGGAGAACTGCTGGTTGAGGATTTGAATATTTAGACTGGAAATAATCAAATCTTTCTTTAACTGGTTGAGGGAGAATTTCCTCGGTTGGTCTCTGTTTTTTTTGAATGGTGATGGAATTCACCTAGGCTGAGTCATCTACCTTAAGTTTCGATACCCAATATACTCAGAACAGTTCACAAGCCCAAAAGACTAACAACTATTGGGACTACCAAGCAGTCTGGGTGAATGCCTTACCAAAATTTTTACAATGCTAACAACATTTATGAATGAAACATAGATGGCCAGTCAAAATATAACATCATGGCTAAATTTCAACAAATGACCATGGTTGTCATTGCCTATAGAACAACCCATGGTAGTTCAGATCAATTATCTGCTCATGTCTTGATAGTAGGCTTCACAGGACAACTCAAAGGATGGTGGGATGAACATCTCATAGATACTGATAAATATGATATTCTTCATGCTGTCAAAACAGATGTTGATGGCCATCCCATCCTTCAAAATGGTGAACCCATCCTAGATGCAGTGTCTACTTTGATTTTCACACTAGTCAAAACCTTCATTGGTAATCTAGGTATTTTTTGAGAAAAATCTACCGAGATTCTCAATAACCTCAAATGCAAAACTCTGTTTGACTTTAGGTGATATAAAGATACCTTCCTTACCCGAATTTATGCCAGACCAGATGGAAATAGCCAGTATTGGAAAGAAAAATTCCTAGATGGCCTTCCTAAATCTCTTCGTGACCTTGTTCGTGAGGAATTACAAACCTAGTATAATGGTAATGTACCTTATGATAGGATTACCTTTAGTCAGTTGACCAGCCAAATCCAATAAGTTGCCCTCAAGATTTGCCGGCAAGACAAAATGTTGAGACAATTAGCCAAGGATAGAGCCCAAAGAAGCAGAGACTTAGGCTCCTTTTGTGAACAGTTTGGATTGCCTTCATGCAGTTCTAAACCCTATAAAAGACATAGGTACAAACAATTGCAATCTAAGCCCACTTAGCATAAAAGTAAGCCCAAATTCAAAAAGTCCAAATATCCAGCTCTTCCTTCTTCTCAACCCAAGCCTCATAAAACTAAAAAGGCTTATTCCCCCAAAGGCAAGTCCAAACCTGTTACTTGTTTCAAATGTGGTAAGCCAGGCCATATATCCAGGTATTGCAGAGTCTCCAAGAGAATCCATGAACTTTCATTGGACCAAGAACTGCTTAGCAAAATCCAAAACCTTCTCATTTCCGAGTCTGAATCGGAGCTTGCTAATGATGAATATGACCAGCAATTTAACCAAATCCAAGAAGATGATATTCTTTCCTCCTCATCTTCCTTAGAATTTAACAAAGATTAGCCCTCAATCAATGTCCTATCTAAAGAACAGGACCTACTCTTAGAAATTATAGGCAATCTTCCTGATGATACTACTAGAAAGAGTATCTGGATAAGTTCAAACAAACCCTTCATCAGCCATAATCTTCAAGATCCAATCCTTTCGATAATCATCCTAGGATTGTCAACACTTACAATATTTCAGATATTCTCAATAGGTTTCCTGCTAAACCTCAAAAATCTGTTACAATCCAAGACTTGCAATCTGAAATTGCCATTCTCAAACAAGAAATCCGAGAAATCAAAACTTCTCAAGAAATCGACAGGTTAGTTCTCCAACAACTCTATTCAAAAGATGAAATACCAATTGAACCAGAAGCCTCAAATTCTCAAGAACCAAATCAATTTCTGAATTATATTTCCAAAATATCCATTCAAAGATGGCACATCAGAATTACTCTAGTAATCAACAATTCCTTCATCCTTGAAGTCCCAGCTCTTCTTGATATAGGAGCTGATCTCAATTGTATCCAAGAAGGACTTATTCCTACCAAATTCTTTGAGAAGACCAAAGAAAGTTTTCGATCTACCAATGGTAAGAAATTGGGTATAAGTTTCAAACTTTCTGATGTTGAGGTAAAACATTCTTCTTTATTTGTTATTACCTCATTTCTTTTGGTTAAAGATATCACTATCCCTGTTATCTTAGGAATTCCTTTCATCTAACATATCATCCCTTTCATGGTCCTCAAAGAAGGTATTCAAGTTACTTACTTGAATAAAAAAATCCTCATTTCTTTTGATAGGCCTCATATTGAAAAAGAACTCCAATTTTTGAAAAATAAACAAACTCAGATAATTTTCTGAAAGAAGATTTAGCCTTCAAAAGACTCTAGCAGCATTTGTAGGATCGACTTACCAAATAAAAAATCTAAGCTATAGCAACCAATATTCAGCAACATCTTTGTTATGATTTTCCTAATGCCTTCTGGCATAGGAAACAACATATAGTCCTACTTCCTTATGAGCTTGACTTTGATGAAAAATCTATCCCTACAAAGGCTAGACCAATCCAGATGAATCATGAGCTAACTACTTTCTGTTAAAAGAAAATCCAAGATCTCTTGCAAAAGAAGATCATCACTCCTAGTACATCTCCGTGGAGTTGTGCTGCATTTTATGTCTACAAAAATGCTGAGATTGAGAGAGGTGCTCCGCGATTGGTAATCAATTACAAACTCCTCAATACAACACTAAGGTGGATAAGGTATCTTATCCCTAACAAGAAAGATTTACTCAACAGGCTGCATGCTGCAGTCATATTTTCAAAATTTAATTTGAAATCTGGATATTGACAAATTCAAATAGATCCTAGAGATCGGTACAAAATTGCATTTACAGTTCCATTTGGCCAATATGAATGGAACGTAATGCCTTTTGGATTGAAAAATGCTCCTTCTAAATTTCAATGAGATTTTCAACCCTTACTCTCAATTTATCATTGTCTACATTGATGATGTTTTAGTTTTCTCAAATAGTTTGGAACAACATTTCAAACACCTTAATGTTTTACTTTTCACCATTAGACATAATGGTTTAGTACTTTCAAAAACAAAATATAGCCTTTTTCAAACTAATGTTCGATTTCTTAGGCATAATATCCAATAGGGAACCATCACTCCTATTTCCAGATCAATTCAGTTTGCTGATAAATTTCCTGACCAAATTCTTGATAGGATTCAACTTTAAAGATTCCTTGGTTGCTTAAATTATATTTCTGAATTTATTCCAAGAATAAAAAATCTAATCAAGCTTTTGCATGATAGGCTTAAACAACCTCCTCCTCCATGGACTAATATTCATACTTCAATTGTCTGACAAGTCAAGAATTAGGTAAAAAATCTTCCATGGCTATCCTTGCCGGATCCCCAAGCCCCAAAAATTGTTGAAACAGACGCCTCTAACATTGGTTATGGTGGCATTCTAAAGCAACTGAAAAATGGCAAAGAGAATATTGTTGCATTTGCATCCAAGCATTGGAATAGTTCTCAGCAGAACTATCCCACCATTAAAAAAGAAATTTTAGCAATTGTTTTATGCATAAAAAAATTTCAAGCTGATTTGCTAAACTAAAAATTTTTATTACGCATTGATTGCAAAGCTGCAAAATATGTTTTGCAAAAAGATGTTAAAAACCTTGCATCTAAACAAATATTTGCTAGATGGTAAGCTATTTTATCTATATTTGATTTTGATATAGAATATATCAAAGGATCAAGGAGTGTCGGGAATAATAGATTTTTTGATTTCTGCTATCCTTCTTTGTAATTCTGTGAGCATTGGTGGAACAGAAGTCTTTTTAAGTTCTTCACAAAATTGGACAGGAATTTCATAAGGTTTAAAGAGAGGAATAGTTGGAGAGGTGCTAGAAGTTGATGTCACAGAAGTTGTTGGACTGGAGATACTTGGTTTTAAAATTAAATATTCACCAATAGTTTGCAAATATTTATTGGTATAATTGTTTTGTTCAAAAAGACTCTGAATATCTTTTACCTTGACTGGCTCTTCAAAATCAGTTTCCAATCTTCTTTTGAAAGGGGCAACCGTAATAGTTTCCATGCCAAAAGGAAATCTAAAATTCTGACCTGGAGGTAACTCTAATGAAACATATATCCCTTGGGATGTTTGCCAAAGTTTTGAGACATTCACAGAGTTTGCAAAAGGGTACTCAATTTTGTTGAATGAAGCATAAGCTTCAAACCATAAAAAGAAATCAATTTGTTTTTGAACTAGATTTAGAAACTCGTAATATTTATCTTGGATCTGTTGTCTCTCAGATCCTTGATAATGTTCAAAGAACCAGTTTCTTTTTAGGATGTTTACAGGGGAGTAAAATTCTTTTCTCAATTACTCTTTGTCTATGACAAAATCAGTTTGTAAAATATTAAGATCTCTAATTATACCAGAATGGGTTGGAGATGTAGGATTATCATCAGATCCAAGTTGTGTAACATACCTGGATTGAGGAATTCTCAAATCTTGGTCTATATCCTGTAGATATGTTGTTACTGAGGATGTAGAGTGTCTTGGTTGTTGAAATCTAGATGATGATCCTAGCCTAGATGCTGTGCTTGAAAGAGGATACGAGATCCGTTGGCTAAGAGACCTTTGGAAGGTGATCTCAACATTTCCAGAAGGAGATTGGTGTATTTCAGAGACAGTTGTGTTTTCTAGTTTCTCAGAAGGGGTGACTCCAGTTAATAACCAATTTGAAGGAAGACTTACCTCTTCCTACGAAATAGGCTTTGGAATTGAAATATGAGATCTGGACAGATCTGTTTGAAATATGATTATTTCTCCTTTGTTTGATACTTTCATAGCACCAGTATTGAAAGCAAAATTCATAACCTTGTACTGAATTCTGTATAGAATTGCGACTGGAAGAGATCCAGTTTTTATTTTAAAATTTGCCGTCTGAACATTTAGGGTTAGGGAGTCTAAAAGATTCCTATCATACAGAGAGACAGTGAAATTTGAGAAACAATCAAAATAGACTGGTCCATTACAGAGGCTGGTTTCTACCATACCTAAGAGGGAATTATTGAAATTTAGGAATCTAGTGTCCCTAAGATATAGAAGGAGAGAAGTATCAAGACCTTCTCTGGACAAAGGTTTTGCTGCAATTTGGACAAGGCCAAAATGGAGATATTTGTATTTTTGTCTGAATTTCTCCAAAGCACTTAGGGTAAGGAGTCTGATTTCTTGGGTATCAGGATCTATTTGGACTGTTTCTTCAACAGTTTTGATGACATAGTCACTGCTAAGTGACCATCTGGGATTTTTGTAGATTTCTTTGTTTGAAAACTTGGGAATTTTTCAATTGTCAATTGATTGTTGTAAATCAAAGAAGTGGACTTCTTCTTTGATCTTTGAGGATACAACAGGAGCAATGGGATAAGAGGATGATGAAGAGGAGGATGAAGATGGGGATCTGAAGAGTTGGGAGAAAGACATGATGTAAGAATGTAGAAGATATGCAGAAAACAATAACTTATAACAAGTATTCAATTAATGTGTCAATACGTCCCTTAACTTGGTAATCATCACCATTAGATTCCATAAGATGAAATACACTCAAGTTATCAGTCATCTTGTGCAATAACCAGTTTGGATCTATGGTTTAGGCTATTCTTAGAAATATGGTTTATTTGTTAGATAAAGTCTAGATCTGTTAAGTTTGGGTTCAGATCTATACTGAATCTGGCCATTGAGAATTGAATTCTCGTCTCAACATGATACTAGAACCACCAGCGACCTTAACTCCATGGCCATAAGGTTCAGTCTATCTTGCCGAGTTGATCTGGAGACCAAATCTCTTTCCAAGTTCAGTCAGATCTTTGCACAGAGTTCTCAGATCTATTCAATATTTAACAAATAAAACATAGATCTATGAAGATTAGAAACATTTATTCTTCATACGTGGGCTTCTATCGGCAAGCCGACGTCGGTCCTAGTGCAATTCCTCATTAGAAATCGTCAGTTTCGACACCCAATATACTCAGAATACATAGATCTAAATAGAATACAGTATAAGATACTGTTAACAAGAGTCATCTACTTTACTTCCTTATCAGGCTCTGATACTAAGGGGACGGGTCCGAAACATATCCTTGCCGACATAAATCCCATATGGTCACTTAGATTCCACAATAAATCCCAGATGAATAAAAGATACTTGCCGACATATATATACATATATATGCGAAATGATTAATTAAATTAAAAGATAAAGAATACATTTTATTAATAAATATGTCATGTACTATATACAAGTCATTGCCTCTAGGACATAATACTTACATAAGGCTCACTCAATAATTACTTGGCATATAACCCTAGGAAAGACACTCACATTAAGAGGAGCTGTTTGTACGTCAACACTGAAGGTGAAATACAGCAAACATACATACGGAAGAGATAAAACACAACAACGGAAACAAAACTTATACGTTTGAGTTTTCTCAAAAATGTTTGTTTTGGTAGCGTAGGATTTGATTGAATAGGAACTGGTTCACTTTGGGATACCTCTGAATCGAAGCCTACAAGTCGTCTACTTCGTCTGTCTTGCATGAATGCTTGGCTTCTAGCTTTTCAAAATTTACCCTTGCTTATCTAAGCCAGTAAAAGCTTTTGGACTAATAGGAAATCGATCCTTCTATTTTTCTCAACCAACTACTACTGAGTAGCATCAAGAAAATTTTGGTTTTCGTTCTTCTGTCAATGAAGACGGTTACCAGAGCAAGAGAGAGACTTCTAACCCACGCACCCTACAAATTCTGAACAGCTTAGAAGATCAACTCAAACTCCATCGAGATGTCTATATTTTTTCTTATCTCTGGGAGTTCAAATTTTTATCACCTTCCGCGTCTATTCAGCCCTAGTAAAGCTGGGCTTGGGTTTGGCTTCTAATCCATGGTCCAAGCTATTTGGGCCAAATAACTCAATTAATTATTTAATCTAGGATTTAAATATAAACCTATAAATAATTAATTGATTAGCCCAAAAGAACCATAAAGACTATCAAGCATTTTTCCTAATTCAGACCAGGCCAATTCTTAATTATTCAATTTGGGTTCAAACCCTGAATAATTAGAAATAAGCTATTTAATAATTCTCTTTCTGGGCCTTTTATTTTATTCTAACCTAATAAATAAACTAGGCTATTTAAATAAAATAAAACCCATCTCAACCAAGACTATTTCCTTAGTCCAAAACTATTAGGACTTATGAGTTATTCCCGAAGGCTAAAAGACATATCGCCTTGGTTACTAAAATGACCAAAATACCCCTACTATAAACACAGTTGTATTTTACATTTTAAATATTTCTTAATATCACCATAAGGAAATATTGACCTCAAAAATAATGTTGTGTTAGCAAAGTCTCCGATCTACGGGTGTTGTAACAAATATACCTTTCTACGTAATACCGTACATTCAGAGAGGAATAGTGTACTAACATTTCTCTAAATAATATCTACCATCCTTAGACCTCTAATCCAATTATCCACGACTTCCTAGAATGTTTCTATTTTCCAAGAGAGCTATCCTAAAGCAAACATCCAAGGCATGTTCCCCAGGGCCCTGAATTATTAGATTATTCGAATAGTCACAAGAGGTAATATAGCATAGAAGCTACCTTGTACAAGCCCGTCTTAACTAACTAGTCATATATACCAACATATAAGTATATTGGTCCTACGATAGAATTAAAACTATAGTATATCAAAGTATAAACTTCCAGCTTCGCCAGACCACCAACCTATACTTAAGCCGTAGGGTATAAGTCTACACCGTAGCAGTAGTAGTTTGGGTTTTTACCATATAGTACTTTTAGAAACCGCGACTACAGGTCTAATTTTACGTATTCGAAATACGCTTATGTTATGAAGTGAGAGGACGACTCAATGGTTAAAGGTAAGTCATTCCCTACTTGGGATTCATACATAATAACTTTATCATGATGAGATTCCCATTCTCATCAGCCAGTTAAGAACAACAGTTTATGTGTTAAGTAACTCATGATCTATACCTTACTGTGAAAAACCTCCATACACATGAATCACTTACTTAAATATAATGGGGTTTTTCCAACGAAATTGTGCATAAATTAAAATGCGAAAACACAAATAATTTATGAAAATAAAATTTTTATTAATTTAATTAAAATTACATCAGAAATATAGTCTTAGTAGGTATATATTCCAACAAACACCTTATGCACTATTATCCTGTAAATAATTGTCACGACAAATTCAAGTACATACTAGCAATAAATATGACATTTCAAAATAATTTCCAAGATATATGTGGCAACTACACTCGTTACTTTATTTTGTCACGTAATTAACAAGGAAATAAACAATTGGCAACCAGTGGCTTAGGTTCATCCAATATTATTCCAAGTATGGGTAAGTAAATTGATATAATATAACGCTATAGATTATGTTTTACAATTTAATAATAATGGTTTCACTAACACCATCAATATCAATTGTAATTTGTTAATAATAGTTTCATCTAGCACATAAATATCAATTCTACTTTTAATTGGCAATTATTTGAAGTTTTTGCGGTTTGCCCAAACGGAGGTATCCCTTTCTCATAATGAAGTAAATGCCAAGCTGGGGTGAATGTGAACTTCATGTATTTGCACATTAAGCTAAGTAATTGAATGGAACCAATGAAAGGACCAATATTTGTATTTTATTTATTTCTTATTTGTCATAAATATGACAAAACTAATCCTTCAAAAGAAGAACTAATACTATATTTGACAAATTCCTTGAAAATCAAGCACTAGGTATATTCACAAAAAACTCTAGCCAAAAGGAGAATTTTTTCATTCATATTTATTTTTATCCTTAATCCAACCTGTTGTTTACATCCATTCATATTTATTTTTATCCTTAATCCAATTTGATGTTTACACCAACAAGTTTATCTTCAATAGTCTCATGATGTATAAATTAAATAATTTTCTTTCTATTGTTCCATTGCCATTCTAAATTGGGGTTAAGGAGGCAACAAAATGCAAAAACTCTAAAAGAAATATTTCACTTCCATTGACTCCACTAACCACTGAAAGTGTTACTTCTTTGGCTCCTTCTTCTTATGCCTGCCTTGTTTAGCAATCAGTCCAATTGCTATTATGATCATAACAGCAGAACCACCAAATGCATAATGAAACTGAAACTGAAATAGCAAAACGACCATATGGATTCTCAATGTAGGCGGATATGAAGGGAAGAAAAAAGTGTATGAAATGACTAAATTATTCATGACGATCAAATGAATTTCAACCGTATAATGTTTTCTTGATAAAATCTGACCTGCCTATCATTAGTGTTTAGAAACTTTATTAAATCTTGGCCATTAGATTGACAAAGTTAAAATGGGAAGAAAAAAAAAAACCTATCAAAATAATGTATAAAGATAATAACATCAACCAGACTACTTTGTCAATCAAGTTAAATCCAATTTAAACTCTAAGATACATCAATAGGCTAGGCACATCTTTTACATAGGATGGTACTTTCAATGAACTTTTTCTTTCTATATATTTATTAGGAAAGTTTTAGTGTATTTTTCACTTTTGAGCTATATATCACTACAAGAAAAACATCAAATTAGCGACGGATTTTTGTGACGGTCTCTAGGCCGTTGCTAATTTGTGACGGAACAGCAACGGAAGTAAAAATTTTAAAAATAAATTTATTTTTTAAAATTTCCATCACTAATCCGTCGGTAATTGCAACGGATTAGCGATGGGAATCTAGCCCTCGCAAATCTGTCGCAAATTTGCGACGGATTTGCAATGGCCATCCAAAATTTAAAAATAAATTATTTTTTTTAAAATTTAAAAAAATCCCTGGCAAATCCATCGTAAATTTGAGAGGGGTTGGCGACGGTCATCTAAAATTAAAAAATAAATTTATTTTTTAAAATTAAAAAAAAGTCATTGCAAATCCGTTACAGTTTACAACGGATTTGCGACGGCCATCTAAAATTAAAAAATAAATTTATCTTTTTAAAATTAAAAAAAAAAAGCCGTTGCAAATCCAATTCAAATTTGCGATGGATTTGCAACGGCCATCTAAAATTAAAAAAATAAGTCCTCGCAAATCCGTCGCAATTTGCGAGGGATTTGCGACGGCTATTAAAAATTAAAAAATAAATTTATTTTTAAATCTTGAAAAATTAGCCATCGCAAATCCGTGGCTAATTAGCAATGGATTTGCGATGAAAAATTCTGTCGTCGCAGATTCATCGCAAAACCCTTGCAAATCTGTTGTTAATTCACAAAAAAATTTACTATATAATTAATATATAGCACAATATATCACAAGAGAACTTCAATAGCTTAGTGGTGGAACGCGTGTTCCCCTACAGCAAGAACGTGGATTTGAGCCCCAAGTTCGACATTATCTCATAATATTCTTGGTGGGCTGGGTTGCAGAACGGGTTCTCAGCGGGCTGGGTCGGGCTGATGAACGGGCGGGCCGAGTAGCTAATTAATTATTTTTTTAATAAAAATTTTTGGCCGTCACAAAATTAATTAATTTTTTTGCTACCACAAATTATATTAATTAATTTTTTAAAAATAATTTTTTGTTGCAAAATCGTCGCTAAATTATTTTAATTTTTGTAAATAAAAAAATTTTTGACCATCGCAAATCTGTTGTTAAATTAATTAATTTTTTCAAAATTAAAAAATTGTTGCCGTCGCAAATCCGTTGCTAAATTAAGTAATTTTTTTAAAATAAAAGTTTTTGGCCGTCGCAAATCCATTGTTAAATTAATTAATTTTTTATAAATAAAAATTTTTTCGCCGTCGCAAATTCGTTGCTAAATTAATTAATTATTTTAAAAAATAATTTTTTTGTGCTGTCGCAAATCCGTCGCTATATTGATTATAAACTTAATTGTAATGTTATCAATTAAATGACCGTCGCTATTTGCGATGGATTTTCTTTCCATTGCAAATTGTGACGTCCTTTTTAGCGACGGACTAATCCGTCGCTAAACATGATTAGCGACGGATTTGTCTGTCGCTAATTTGATTTTTTCTTGTAGTATAAATGAAAAGAGTCTAATTTCAATAGTTAATATCATTATTCAGTTACCATGTGCAAGTCTATAATACCTCATAATCCACCTAGTTGATACTCAATAGTCCAAATTCACACACAAATGATTATATATTTCATCTCATTGATATAGGGGAATTATATATTGAGCCAAAAGTAATGAATCGAATAGAAAGAAAAAGAGACAGAAGAGAAATGAGTAATGTACCTAAAAAAAATCCCATCCTCTCTGTTATAATTAGATTCAAAAGAATTAAAAAAAAAAAAGAAGTGTGGCCACCAGGCACCTCTCCAACCTCTTTTCTCAGTAAAATGCTTACAGCTACAATTGCCTTCAAATATGCCATAGTCAACACCAATTGTGAAAGCCACCTTGGGATAAAATTGAGTGCAATCAAACTTGAATTTTGTTTTGAAGGTATCACTTCAGACGAAATTCCTATAGAGAAGAAGATAATTAGGAGGCATAGAGAGGAGAAGGGAAGTAGCTCCAAGACATTATCAAGAGCAACCATTTCAAAGTATTTTACATGCCACTCACTCCGGCGGCCAAAGAGCTAAATGTTGGCCTAACCCTTCTCAAGAAAATATGTAGGGAGTTGGAAATTCGTCGATGGCCTCACAGGAAGTTGATGAGCTTACAAACCCTAATCAAGAATGTTCAAAAGATGCCTTTGGATTTGCAGGAGATGCAAAATGAAGAAGGAGGACATATGGCTGATAAGAAGTTGAGAGAAATCATTGAGATATTGGAACATGAGAAGAAGTTGATGGAAGAAATCCCTGATATACAGTTGAATGACCAAACAAAGAGATTGAGACAAGTATGCTTTAAGGCCAATTATAAGAAGGAATGAAATCTCAACATTAACCACTGATATGTTTCAATATTAATTTTTACCTGCAAGTAACTCAAGAAGATTTCCAGACAAGCTTCTAATTCATCCGCAAAAAAGCTTAAATATATTCTTAGTCAGCTAATAGCCGCTCAGAATTGACTCATTTTCTCATAAGTAAATATCTTCAGTAAAGGAATTGGAACATGTAAACAACAACTTATATAAACCTTCTCAGCAGATAAACTTCATGACAATTGCAATGAATCTCTCAAGTTTGATCCATTAATAACTTAAAATTAGGTTAGGTTATACACCAATGTCTTTAATTGACTATGGATTTTTATATTTATTTTTTTGGTGGGGACATGATTTTGATGAGGTTAAAGAACTTACACCATGGAAGAAGATAGCTTCCTTACCAATTAGATTGCCACCAAAGTTCTTAGCTAGGTCCTTAATGCATATATGAGTGTCTTCCATATCAGAAAGACATCCAATATCAGACCATTCTCCTGACCTAAGGGCAGGAACGAAGCTATTCAAGGATGTTTGTTTTCTGTCTGCAACAGCTGTATCTTCAGAAATTCTTTCTAACTGACATGAGAGGGGGAAAAAGCAAAATTAACTATCAGAAAGTGCAGAACAATGAAGACAAAATGCAGAGCGGTCATAAGCATGAATACAGATCATAGTGAAGCTAACTCGTAGTTAGGAACCTGATAGCTTTCATCCTTGGGTCTGAAGATTGAAGCAAGTTCATCCCACTTCCTCTGTGCCCCATAATCATAAACTTTTTGGGCATTTTAGAGGACATCCTTTGATCCTCATGACCACCCGCTACCTCAATGCTTCCTAGATAGGAATGTAAAGAGAACTATGAGCGTCGGGAAATCAAAAGGGAAAGACCCCAACACAGAAAGAACGTCAAAAGCCATATCTGATCACCTTTGGCGAAGTAGCTTGGACAAATGGACAACATAGCATTCTCTTGGACGTGGTCGAGATGATTTGGAACGTCTAAAACATGAACAGCCTTGAGAACCATTTTCTCTGCAAAGAATTACCTGGAATTCAAGACTTAAGCTTTTCTTGGGATGAGAATGACCATCCTTTTCTTGATTGATACTTTGCTGTGCAAGCTCAAGCAGCTGGAAGCAAAGTTGGAAAACGGAAGACAAACAGCTTTTTTTAGCTACTGCTTTTTAGATTTTGCAAGCTCTGAGCCTTCATCAACGCGGTAAGATTTCTGGTCCAGGATTGGTGATCAATTAGTGACATTTTGCTGAAAATGAAGGACAGCTACCCGCAACTTACTGAGCAATCAAGTGCTTTTTTTACCATTGGGCTGAAGAAATAGGCTGGTGGGGCATCCACAATGTTGAAAAAAACAAGCAAAAAGTTGAGCTCCATGGCCAGGGCTTCTGTTAACTTTAACCATTTTGGCCATCATCTTTTTTTTCCCTTTGTTGCTTGAACGAATTGAATTAAGGCTGCGTTTTTTTGGGTAAAGTAACTCTATTTTAAAATTCGAAGGAAATTCAAATAATTTGAAAGTTCATAATTTTTTTAAAAAAAATTAAAAAATATGCGTAAAAAATAATACAAAAATATAAATATTTATAATTTAATATTCAAATTAGATTTCAAAATTAAATTCTTAAATATTCAAATTAGATTTTATTAAAATTTAAATATAATTATAAGTTTCAAATTTGAAGCCAGCTTATACAATTTGATAAAGGCTAAGTTATATTCCTATGAGAGGTTAAAATCTATTAATTTTATTACCTATATTGTTCTCTATATTTTTCATTAATTTTTTACATTAATATCTCAACTTCAAAATTTTCACAATAGGATATTTGAACTTTTAAAACTAATTTATATTAGCACATATGTTTGTCAATTTTAAACTAATACGAGAACAAAAATTGGATAACACTCTCACACATGTATTGAGTTGGTTAGCATTGGATTGATTTTTAATCATTCTCAAATATCACATACATTTTAAGATTCCACATATTTTAAAAGGACTATATCACATATTTCAATAATTATTATTTCAATACAATTAAATGTAATAATTAACTCTAGCTAGCTATGTAGATATATATGTACACACATATGTATGTTTCTAATTAAAAAATTATTTATATTATATAACCTATTAATCTAATACTCACAAATTGATAAGGATATATTATATTGTATACAAACAATATATATATATTAACTAATAATTAAAATTAATTCAAACTCTTCAATACAAATATATGAAAACTTAATATGCTTAGCCGTCGTAATGGGTTACACTCTTAATTACTAATGTGACGAATAAAATTATATAAAGTTTACTTTTACAATAAAAATTATAGATAGAATATTTATATATATAATTAAGAGATAGTATACTCCACCTAGGTATATAGATATATATGTACACATGCATATGTATGTTTGTAATTGAAAAATTATTTATGTTATATAACATATTAATCTAATATTCACTAATTAATAAGGATATATTATATTGTATATAAACCATATATATATATATATATATATATATATCTTAGAATAACTCATAATTAAAATGAAATTCAATCTCTTTAATACAAATATATGAAAACTTAAGATGCAAACAAAAATTTATTTGAAAAATTAATGATCTAACCATTACCTGTATTTATAAAGTTAAAACAAGTTTACTAACCAAATTTGCAGTTCATTCGTTTTATTTTATCACATTTGTGTAGTAATATCTATAAAATAGAAATATATCTTAGTATGTACAAATATAAATATATCAAATTAACGATCCAATCGTTAAATTTATTGTATTAATTACCAAAAGTATTATGACTAAATTTGAAAATAATCAGATAAAATTTAAAATAATTTTGAGGAGTTTTGTTATAATTAGACTAAAAATGACAGTTTTAGTAACCGTCGCATTAGGACATCTATTACAACGGTTCATATAAACCGTCATATTTGGCCTACTCTATTGTGACGGTTTACATAAACCATCGTATTTGTCCTAATTTATTGCGACAGTTCATGTAAACCATCGTATTAGGCCTACTTTATTGCGACGGTTCTTGTAAACCGTCGTATTTGACCTGTACTATTTCGATGGTTCTTGTAAATCGTCATATTTGTCATAATCTATTGTGGTAGTTCATGTAAACCGTTATATTTGACCTAATCTATTGCCACGATTAATCTATGTTGTCGTATTTTGTGAACAAATACGACGATTTTACTTCAACCGTCGTATAAATCCTCACTAATATGACGGTTACCAAACCATCATATTAGTTAGCGTATTACGACGATTTTACTACTATCGTATTTGTCCCGTTTTTTTGTAGTGATTGATAGTATATCATCTCCTCTTACAATCCTTAAAAAACAAATACTAATAGTAATAGCCAAGCATTCTTGATAGGGATTAGATTAATAATTTGCTACTTTGGTCATAAAAATAAATAAATATTTTTATTATATTAATTAGGTTTAATATCTTTTAAATTTTGATTTAAATTATTTAACCCAACCAAAAGCTTCAAAAGTTGAGAAAGGACCCCTTTAGATAAAATTATTATTCATTGGCATAGTTTTCTTTTGCTAAAAACTTTAAAGAGAGTCCTATATTAAATTTTTTTTGGAAAAAGGCAGATAAGAAACGAACCAGTAAAGGAATATATAAAAAAGCGTCAAAAAATTCCAAAAATTTTCCTCTCTCTCTCTGTCTCTCTCTTATGTGTTTCAAAATAAAAACCCTCCTAAATCTCTCTTTACTCTCCCAGAATTCATCAATGGATTTCTAAGTTTGACGCTCCAATAAAAAGCTTCAAAATGTGCTGCTTTTACAAATTTGAACTCTCTCTCCCCGCTGTTGTTGCCGGAATGGAGCAGAAGAGATTCACTAACAGCTCCTCACTATTTGAATTCCCCAGCGGTGGAAGCGCCTCCTCACGCCCTTCTCTCCTGCCTCGTCAATCCAATTATACTTGCAACAAAGTCCAGGTACGCCATTTTCTACGAATGAATTTGTAGGCGTAGGAGTTTCGATTTATGCGTATATAGGTGGGGCTAGTTGCATATGAAAAAACCCTACGGTCGATGGTGGTAGGATTAAGAGTAAATCGTGGTGTTTTTTTTTTTTTTTTTGAATTCTTTTGGATTTTTTTTTTTTAATATGGGGCAACAGGTTGTTTCTGAATTGGGGTTCTGGAATACACTTTTCTATATACTACAGTGAGATTGAATAAGCCAAACGCCAAATGCTTTTGGTTGTCCTCTTTGATTGAATTGGATAAATTTTTTAACTGACTTAATTAAAAGGGTCATTTTCACTACTGTAAACCCAGTCTCATGATAAAGTACCTTTTTTTAAAGTGAAGATGAAGTGAAATTATGTAATTAAAAACAAAGATTATATAGATATATAGATATAATTTCTATTTAATATTTATGTCCTTTGTCTATACTTGTTCTTAGGCTTTATTTGCATTTGCAACACCTTTTTAAACGCTATATTTTTTAGTGTAGCTTAATAATATATGTGAAATCATACCAAAAAATCCAGATCGATGGAATGCTTTTTCTGCTTTGGGGAGGGGGGTGGGGGGTTTGAAATATGAATAAATTCAACTTTTTGCTGTTTGCATGTAAAATATAATAATAAAATTGAAAAAAAAAAGATAAATAGAACAATAAAATTGAAAAAAAAAATTTATATTGCATTTAATAGAAGTAGATTTGCATTTTATTTTATATAAATCGTCCTAACAACAAAAGATTAAAAAAAAAAGAAAAAAAATACCGACAATTGTCACTCCACCACCCGGACGGTGATATAGCATGAACAGCAGCTGTTTGGTCATTTTAGGCCGGCAAGCAGAAGTTTTGATGAAGACCTTGAGGAAGAGAGGGCCGTCCAACATTCCAATAGCCATCTCTACAAAGCGATTGTAAACTATCTCTCTAGATTTGATCCTTTTGAGTATCGTTACTTGAATTATGAGAAGCACGTTCGATTCGAGGATATATATACAAATACAAATGGCTTAAGGAATTAAAAGAGTATTAATTTTTTAAATTGCGTATCTGTTTTATTTTTGGAAAAACTTATGCATCAGATTAGGAATCAAAGTATTAAGTTTTTTGAGTTCAGCGAATATGGCATTAATAATTCATAGAAATCTTAGCATTCTATCCTCCCTACAAAATAAATATTTTTTCTTTTTTTTGCCTTAAAGGCATGATCAAATAAGATCATCAACGTTTACGTCACGCTTCAAATTGATGAACATAATGCGTAGCGGTTTCATTTGCTAATCGCTTCTGATGTTTTTTCCTTTCTCATTTCTGTATAATCTTTGTAAGCAATTAAGTTTTGTTTAAGAATATTTAAAAAAGAATAAGATTATGAATACTCTAACATATATACCGATTAAGTTACAAACGTTTTTGCATAAATATAGCTATTAACCTTTTATGAGTTTACATCCATCCGCTTGGGTTTGCTATTATTAATAAATAGCTCTTAGATTTTGACATTTCTTTAGTAAGTTCTTTTTTTTAAGTTTAACTAAAGATATTCTTATGCACATTAGTCTAAAATTAATCTTTTTATAAGTGTGCTTTTCATGAATCTAATTTGTTCTTTTCGGAACAGAGGCTGCCACTACCCCTATCAGACTTTATTGGTTAAATAAATAAATAAATACAGATTAATTTTGATTTTACAAAATAAATTCTCAGAAAATCTAAAGTTTAAATATTATGTTTGAATTACATAATTTTTCTCAAAGTTTAGAACTTTTATTCCATTAATAGTATATCTCCTCTTACAAACAAATAATAATAATGGTAGTAGTAGCCTAACATTCTTGTCAGGGATTAGATTAATAATTTACAACTGGGTCATATGAAAAAATTATTTGAATTTAAAAATATTTATTACATTAATTAAATTTAATATCTTTTAAATTACAAATTAAATTATTTAATCCAACCAAAAGCTTCAAAAGTTGAAGAAGACCCCTTTTAGATAAAATCACTAGTTAGTGACTTTGAACTACGTGCAAAAATTTTGCCTATTGTATTAATTAAAATTTTCATAAAAATGTTGGGAAGATTACATATTTGATGAATAATAAAATTTTGATATTACATTTTACATATATTGTTTCTCATAACATTATACAACAATTTTTTGAATAGTGAAAATGAGAAGCGGAGGGTGATAATTATAACATATTATCTAAAATTACCTCTTCACCAAGTAAAATGTGTATAAATTTGATTGTGTGATAAATCATGTTTCTTCCAAGAGAATCAATATCCTTAATTACAAACTTTAGAAGTATGAATTATAAGAATTATTTATTATAAGTATTCAAAAAAAGAAATGAAAGGAAAAATTTTCTTTTAAGAAGTTACTTGGGAGAATTTAAATAAAGTACAAATGTTAAAAAAGAAAAATGCTCTTCAATTGACCTGCAAATTGCCCCTCAATCATCTACACCCCCTCTTGTCCGGTGTCTCCCATAGTGGGGAACCAGTGCTAGCCTGATATTGCTAAGCCTTCTGCCCCTACCAATCCCTTAACGGGGGACAATATTTTGTCTCCCCCCAAACCATTGGAGACCACTCAACCTTCTCGAACCTGGGCCAATATTGTGAAAGGGAATCGTGAGCAGCAGAATGGAATGAGACTCAGGCATACCCCTTGCTTGGGTAATCTCATTGACTTAGATGAAATGGACTTCGTGGAAGCTACGGACGGGCTACTGCCTTGTTGGGATGTTTGCCGGTAGGTTCCCGGGCATGAAGGCAGTAATGGACCTCACAAAACAATGGGGAGTTCAATGCAAGGTGCATTCTTATGCTACTGGATGGTTAATCTTTAGCTTCAAAACTGATGATGATAGACAACAGGTTCTCCGTAGGGGGCCTTATGCAATATTTGGACGCTCTCTGATGCTAAAAACAATGCCATATAACTTTGATTTCTCCCTAGCTGAAGTGAGCATCATGCCAATATGGATCACGTTTCCTGCCTCACCTCTCGGTTGCTGGAACATGAGTGCTTTAAGTAAAATTGCATCGGCTGTGGGTATACTGATCATGATAGATATGCTTACTGCAACTTTTGATCGACTGTCCTATGCTAGAGTTCTTGTCGAAGTGGATGTGTCCAAGCCACTAGTGAAGACGGTGCCAATCAGAATGCCTTCAGGTAAGATCAAACACCAGGCAGCGCAATTTAAGTTTGAACCTTCATACTGCTCTTGCTGCTGTAAATTTAGCCATGTTACTGAGGCATGTATGGGGGAAAACATGAAAAGGAAGGAACAGAAGGTGGCTAACAGGAATGATGGGAATAGCAAGTGGCAAAAGGGTAGGACAAAGTCTCGAACAAGGCCGCTGTCAGCCCCGGTGAGACAGAACAAAAACATGAGATCAACATCCTCGGGTGGGTCTGGTGCGATAGGTGTTGTAAGTAATGACAAGGGGAAACAACCGGCCCTTAATTTGGAGCAGAATAATTTGAGCAGTGTGCACAACAAAATGCCGTTGCCGTGTGTAATGAACAATGTAAGGATAATTCTAGCAACAAGGATATCCAAGCACATAGTGGAAATGCTGCAGTTGACGCACCCTCCTTATCTAATGGACTGAGAGACCACCTTACTCATACAAGAGGCTGATCAAGAGTTAGGCGTAGGGGACACCCTTAGTGGCAGAAAAAAGTAAATGCACAAGCTGGAATTAGACAATCAGTCTCCCCTTCCCGGTTAGGAGGCTGTGATGAGGAGGTTCCACAGGCCATGGGGAATACTGGTAAAGTGACCACTCAGGCAACAAAATTTATTTGTTCGGTATGGAAAAAATATGTCCAGCGGAGTGTTGACTTGATTAGTGCCCAAAGGGCACTAGTTAGTTCACAATGAGAGTTGTTTGCTGGAATATTCGAGGGTTTAACAAGACCCTCAAACAATACGGGGTTCGGAATTTTATTTCTAATCATCGTGTGAACGTTATTGGATTATTGGAAACAAAGTTGAATGTTGTTGGGGTGGACAATATTTTACACCATAAATTCTCTAATTGGTCGGCTATTCATAACTTGGATGAATCTGAAGGAGGCGGAGTTGTTATCCTATGGAATGATGCTAGGGTGGATGTCCATTTACTTCATTGCACGCCTCAAGCGATTACTGTGAATATCAGGTGTAAGATTTCCCATGATACCTATTCCTCCACCTTTATCTATGCTTACAATTCGCTTATGGCTAGAAGAAGTTTATAGGAGGATATTCAGTCCTTATCTTCATCAATATCGGATCCATGGATTCTTATGGGTGATTTCAATACCTATTTACATATCGATGACAAACTTGGTGGTTCAGTGCCTTCCTCTTATAAAATTAGGGACTTTGTCATTGTGTGCGGACATTGGCCTGGAGGACCTTCCCTATGTCGGATCAATGTATACTTGGACAAATTCTAGGGTGTGGTCCAAACTCGATAAGGTTATAGGTAATAATGCATGGTTTCAATGCCCTACACAGGCATCACTTAAGTTTTTCCCTATTGGGTGCATTTCTGATCATAGTCCTACTATCTGGTCTGTGGTAGACAATAATATGGGAAATGTATGTCCATTTAGGTTCCTTAATATTTGGGCTAAACATGATTCGTTCCATAATATTATTAAAGAGGTTTAGGATCGGGCGCTCTTGGGATTCCACCAGTTCACTCTTTGTCGTCGCTTGAAGATGCTTAAGAGTTACTTGTGGAGACTAAACAAACAGGAATTCTCTCACCTCTCTGAACGGGTCGAACAAGCGAACCAGGCTGTACTCAATGCTCAATAGCTATTACTTGCCAACCCTGCGGATCAGAATCTTATTACACAATTTAAGGACTGTAAACGGTCAGCATGGCGTTTGGCGGAGGCAGAAATGAAGCTCTACAAGCAACTTGCTAAAGAAAGGTATGTAGCTCTCTCTGACAAGAATACTCGTTACTTTTTCAATATTGTCAAACGTAATAAAAAGAGGAACTTCATCTCTTCTATCACGATGGAGGATGGTAGACTGACCAATAGCCCAAAGGCTCTCGCAGATGAATTTGTCAAATATTACCAGAAGCTTCTGGGGACTAAGGTTGATTGTCGGGGAATCAATGTGGACTTTGTTAGGGCTGGTCCTTTGGTGCCTCATGATATGATGGTGGACTTAGTTAGGGACGTGACTATCCAGGATATTAGATTAGCTCTGTGGGATATTGGTGATTCCAAAGCTCCTGGGCCTAATGGTTACTCAGCATTATTTTTCAAGAAGGCGTGGAGTACGGTTGGACAGAGTCTGTGTGATGCAGTTATGGAAATTTTCATTTCGGGCAAAATTCTTAAGCAGATTAATCATTCTATTATTACTCTGGTTCCAAAAAATGATCATGCTGATAGGGTGGGTGACTATCGACCAATATCTTACTGTAATGTGGTCTATAAGATCATCTCTAAAATTGTGGCTGATAGACTAAAATTGGTGGTCCCTCATTTGGTGGACAGGGCACATTCTACATTCATCTAAGACAGACTCATGACTGATAATATCTTGCTAGTTCAAGAACTGATGCATATGTATAGTCGCACAAGAGTTTCTCCGCGATGTACAATGAAGATGGACCTTAGGAAGGCCTATGACTTAATCAGTTGGGATTTCTTATTGGACTTACTTACTGAGCTTGGGTTCCCTCATCTATTTGTGAATTGGATTGAGCAATGTGTGACCACTACCTCGTTCTCTGTTGCTATCAATGGGAATGTGCATGGCTACTTCACTGGAGCTAAGGGTCTGCGCCAAGAAGATCCTCTTTCTCCACTGCTGTTTGTCATTTGTTTAGAATATCTCTCAAAGGTTGTCAAAGTGCATACACTTGGGACTTCATTCAATTACCACCCTAAGTGTAAGGGCCCAAAGGTTACTTACTTTGCCTTTGCGGATGACCTCATGTTGTTTGCTAGGGGTGATTGCTTTTCTATCCGTATTCTCCTTGACTACCTAGAAGAATTTAAGAGATGTTCAGGTCTTGAAATCAATAAGGATAAATCCAATATTTATCTAGCGGGGATTGATCCGAACAATCAAGAAAATATTATGGCAGATACGGGCATTCCTATCGGGGAACTTCCATTTCGCTACCTTGGACTACTTATCATGAATGGTAAAATTTGACTAACTTTCTACAAACCATTGCTTGATCGTATTGGTTCATACATTGAGAGATGGTCTACTCGTTCACTCTCCTATGCTAGGCGCCTAGTGCTGATTCAATCTGTGCTCCAAGAGGTCGAATGTTTTTAGCTGTCAATTCTTCGTACGCCATCTGCTGTTATTTGTTAGTTGGATAGGATGACTAGGGACTTCTTGTGGGACTCTAAAAATCCTCCGATTGCCTGGAACAATATTTGCCTTCTAAAGACTGAGGGTGGTCTTGGTTTAAGGAATTTAAAATTTTGGAATGGTGATCTTATGTCTAGAATCATTTGGGACATACAGGCGGAGAAGCAATCTTTGTGGGTCAAATGGGTGGACCACTACTATTTGAAAGGTAGATCTATATGGGAAATCGAAGATCATAAGGAACACTCCCCTTTGTTTCGTAAATTGTTGGCAATAAGAGACATAATCGTGGAGTGTGAAGGTGATTCTCACTGTGCAGCTGATCTTCTTCATTCTTGGGGTAATTGTAATACTTCTTTCAAATCTCTTGTTTATGACTATCTGAGATCAACTACACAGTCGTGTATTGGGCCAATACTATATGGAAGCTGGTTTAACGCCTAAACACTTATTCATTCTATGGATGTGTGCAAAGGGTAGGCTTAAGACCAAAGATGCACTTGTGTTTAGACTTGATGACTTGACACGTCCTTTGTGTAATTCTCAGTCGGAAACGATGAATCATTTGTTCTTCAAATGCTCGGTTTCAGCTACTATTTGGACAGAAGTGAAAACATGGTTGAGTCTTCCACATTCCTTGAATTCAGCAAAAGCTTGTCTCAAGTGGTATAAGCATGCCAACCGGGGTACCTCATGGTTTTCTAAGGCAAAGTCTACTGCTTTGGCGGCCACTTTTTACTACATCTGGACTGCCCGTAACAGGCAATTTTTGAGGGGGTGGCCTGCCATCCGGGGGATATAGTGAAGAAGATTAAAACACATATGTACACTGTAATTTTAACGTTGTACCCTAATGTTCAGACTAGTTTTAAGGCATGTATTGAGAACCTCTAGTTTGTAGTCTCCTCGACTATAAACTAGTCATCCATGTAAATACTTATTGATCAATATTAAACCATTTACATTTGCATCAAAAAATTAGTGAAAAAGAATATGTCCCCCTTAATATTTGAGTGAACCATCAAGAAAAATTGAACTAACTTAAGTTTCCTAATTTTATGTCATGATACCTTGATTGGATTGTCTTTTGCTAGTAATCAACTAAGATTATTAAGAATTACCTACAATTCATCACGCTCTCCATCTTCTTCATATGATCCACTTGTGGCTTTACTTGATCTTTGGTACACAGTTCTGATATTGATAGGATTGCATACTCTTTCTATCTCCTTAAGCATCTTTTTGTATGTCCTCTTTCTTAGCATTCCGGTTGTCATCCAACCCTCAAGGTCACTAGAAAGTAAATGAAACAATGCTTAACAATTATTTTTTTAGATAAGCTATCTTTATCACACATACGAACTAATATTCTGAATGAATATCGAGAGTTTTACATAATTATCGAACTCGTTAAGACATATATAGAAGTACAATTTCCATCTATTCACCTCTTTTAACAACTATATTTTAGCAATATAGCTCCTGAATAAAGTTTTTAGCACTCTGTAGATTGTAGATTTATTCATGGAAGAATATATGATTCTAAGCTACAATAGAACACTAGTGTGAAAGAAGAATAAAAATTCATAATTGGTAGTGAAATTGGAAAATGCAAAGGAAAAATGAAGCAGGAAATATTAGAAAAAAATTAATAATCAAAATAGAAACGTGAAGGGAATTTTAGTGGAAAGTTGAGGGAAATAAAACAAAAACTTACCAAAAGCCTATATAAAAATTGAGATATTCTATATCCATAGTGGATAAAATAGCTAAAATTCAAGGTAAGCAAACATTAATTTTCCAAAGTCTTCAAATGGTTTCTAACAAAATTTTATCAAACACCCCTAGGTATCCAAAGAAATTTTCATCATTTTTCATAATAAATTTCGTTAAAAGGTTAGATAAATCTCCTTCTCAAGAAGTGTACGTTTGGGAAAATGCATTTCCATCTCAGTAAGAGGTTGTGATCATAATCTAAAAGTCAACATAAGGCTAATGGAAGAAAAATGTAAAAGAAGTTAGAAGATATTTGACCTTATTCTCAAATGCTTGATCAATTTGTCCAGCTGCAAAAGGGAGCTTGCTTCCATTGTAGTAGTACAAGTTCTTGAAGTTTACAAAGATGCCTTGGGTTATCTGAGGTGAACGTAATTGGAGCAATAAAATTTTAGAAGAAGCTCAAATGAATGAGTAGCAAACTGGAAAAAGAAGAACGAAACATCAATCCAAATAAATTGTCTAAAATAAAATTTTTCTTTTTTATTTCTTTTCCCTTCAAACAATAAATTCTCTGAACCATTGCTGAAAAATGCTTTTACAAAGTGCTTGTTCTAGATGATCCAATAGAGGTAGAAACATCAGACTGAAAAGGTAGGGATCAGACAGAGAATTCGTAGTACCAGGAGCAGTAATACTATAATCCTCGATTTTTGCACCAAGCTCTTCAACAGAAAGATCATTCAACACAAACATAACTTGCTTGAATTTAACTGCCTTCTTTGCACTTAGATTTGAGCTTTTCTCAAGCTTCTCTTTACTAAAATCCTTGAGAAGGTGATTAGCATAATAATAATCTCTAGTCTTTTCATCTTTCACAAAAAGGTCAATAAATTTATCAATATTACCAGAGGCCTTCAGCACTACCTCAGGTGCTACACAAGGGCAATCAACTTCCAGCATATTCTTTTCAAGAAAAAATGTTGAATCATAAAAAAAATAATAAAAATACATTAGCCAAACGTACCTAAATTGAAAATCATATAAAAATACTAGCTTTCCACTTGGTATTTGAGTAGAGTTCTAACCTATACCTAAACTTGTTTGATCTTAGTACTTATAATTCAAACATAATAATTCAAAAGCACATGTGCCCACTTGCACTGTTAGAAAAAAAAATAGAATAAGGCTCACTCAATAATTACTCTGAATATAACCTTGGGAGGGACACTAACCTTAAGAGGAGCTGTCTATATGTCAATTCATTCTTCATTGTTGTCCTACAGATAAATGTCACGATAAATTTAAGTACTTACTAGCAATAAATATGACATTTCAAAATAATTTTTATGACATTCAATCTCGAACGTTAATTGAGTTTTTTTAACTCGAACAAAATTAAACAATATCAAATAACAATCAAATGAATTTGAATACAAACTCAAACTTAATTAATAAATAAAAAATGAACATAAACACTATTTGATTCTAATCGAATTTGAAAATGTGATACTCGATTTGTTCATATTCAAATACAATTTTATTTTTTGCATTAGTTGTGACTTGATCGATCTACAAATGCAATTTTCATGAATAGTTTGATGGGATATAAATTGTAAATAGTCTAGTATAAAAATGATTTCATTGAGACTTGGATTTCCATCTTCTTTGTTGCCCTCTCTTGTGCTCAAACATTCCCCTTCCTATGTAGGAAAACAAAATATGTCGGACACAAGGTGGAGACAATGGGTTTTGAATTAAGAGTGGTCCCATTAACAGAAAACATGGGATAGAAAATCTTTTGCATATAGAAAGTCTTTAGTTGAAGCTAAAATTGTATGGATACGGTAGTTCTGAAATTATAGGTGAAAAATAATACCATACTTTGAAAATTACTTTCTGAAAAAAAAAAAAAATCTGATTTGGCTTTTCTTATAAAGTCATCAGAAAGATTTATAATTTCTTGTACAATTTTAGTTTATTCTTAAAATTTTAGTATCATTAATTGAATTACAATTTGAAGTAAGTTTGCGTAAGAATTACGAATATCTAACAAACCATTACACATGTTAAATGATGCATATATTAAATGATGTGATTATGAATATATGTGTGTGTTTGTATGTACATATAAAAGAATGCTTCAAATTGTTATAAAATTTGAGTAGTGTTAGAATAAAATCTACACACTATACACTAAGAAAACTCTAACTATTTTTTGCACAAGAATTTCTTCAAACTTCTCCCTTTCTTTTTCTCACAATTTTCTCACAGTTCTTTCACAAAATGATGGTATATTTCAAGTTTAGAGAATAGCTCTATTTATAGAGCTCTTAATTAGTAGAATACATCATATTCCACTAATCTTAATTAGTGGTGTCTCTACTAGATGATGAACATCCATAAAAATTCATAATTAGTGGAGCTTCCACTAATATATTCACAACACTCCCCCTTGGATGTCCATCCATTACATAAAGAATATACCTCGTTAAAATCTTACTAGATAAAAACCCAGTGGGAAAAAAAATCTAGTGAAGGAAAAAGAATACACTATTCTATATGTCTGTTTATTACTCTCCCTGATGAGATGATTCCTTTAAATCTTTGAACCGACGCATACCAATTTTATATCTCAACTTCTCAAATGTTGCAGTCGGTAAAGTCTTCGTGAACATATCTGCGAGATTGTCACATGATCAAATTTGTAGCACATCAATTTCACATTTCTTTTGGAGTTCATGAGTAAAGAAGAATTTTGGTGAAATATGTTTTGTCCAATCTCTTTTAATATATTCTCCTCGTATTTGAGCTATGCAAGCTGTATTGTCTTCATAAAGAGGAGTTGGAATATCTCTAATAGATGATAATCCACAACTTTCTCGAATATCATGAATCATTGATCGTAACCATACACATTCTTTACTTGCTTCATGAATGGCTATACTTTCAGCATGATTTGAAGAAGTAGCTGTTTAGAGATATCGAAGAACTTGTTTAATTCCATTCTAATGTCGTCGTGTTGGTGAAAAACTAAATGTTGCTAATAAATTAAGAGCAAAGGCAATATCAGGTCGTGTATTGTTAGCTAGATACATCAATGCATCAATTGCACTGAGATATGGTACTTCAGGACCAAGACGTTCTTCATCCTCTTCTTGAGATTGGAAAAGATCTTTATTCACATCTAATGACCGGGCGATCATTGGAATACTCAATGGATGTGCTTTGTCCATGAAAATCCTTTTTAAAACTTTTGCTGTATATGTTGATTGATAAAACTTGCCAAATGTTCAATTTGTAAGCCAAGGCAAAATGTAATTTTACCAACATCCTTGATGTCAAATAATTAATTATTTTTTGGAGTTCTTCAGGAGTTTTAATAAAATTAATATCATCAACATATATCACAAATTTAGAACCAGACTTTTTAATAAAAACACTTGGACATACTTGGTCATTTTTAAATCCCGCTTTCAATAAATATTCACTAAGACAATTGAACTACATGCGCCCAGATTGCTTCAGGCCATATAATGATTTTTGCAACTTGATGGAGTAATTTTCACGAGGATAATGTTTATATACTTTGGGCATGCGAAATCCTTTAGGGATTTTCATGTAAACATCATTTTCTAAATTTCCATACAAGTAAGTAGTGACAACATCTAATAGGCACATATCTATCTTTTCATGTGCTGCCAAATTGATAAGATATCGGAGTGTAATAGCATCAACAATATGAGAATAAGTTTCATCATAATCCATACTTGGTCTTTGTGAAAATCTTGAGCTACTAACCGTATTTTATATCATACGATTTCATTATTTTTATTGCGCTTTCGCACAAATATTCATTTGTAGCCAACAAGTTTTACACATTTCGGTGTTCAGACTGCAGGTTTGAAGACTTCACGTTGTGTCAGTGCATTTAACTCCGATTGAATCGCATCTTTCCATTGTAGTCAATCTTTTCTATGCTGACATTCATCAACTAATATTGGTTCAGGATCATCATTATCTTGTATAACATCAAGAGATATATTATATGCAAACATATTGTCAATCATTGTTTCTATCCAATTCCAGCTTCTACCGGAAGTGGTATAATTGATAGAAATTTCAGTGTTACTTTCATCAACTTTTGGTTCTTTTTCATCAGTTCTCTCTTGGTCTTTATTATTCTTTTCTAATATGATCATCTGAATCCTTTCATCCTCTCTTCTTTCGAGGATTTTTATTTTTAGAACCAAGAGGTCGGCCATACTTCTGGCATGATTTTGGCTCAGCAGCTATAGGTATAATCTTTTGTTCTGTTGGAACTTCAATTCGAATAGGAGCATTTATAGTTGGAATATGCGCTTTTGTTACTCTTCTAGAGTTAACAAAAGCGTCTGGTATTTGATTTGCAATACTTTACAAATGAATTATCTTTTGAACTTTAAGTTCACATGCGCTTGTACGCGAATCAAGATAATTTAATGATGTTGTCCAATCAAGATCTTTCTTATACTGTTTCTGTTCTCCCCCTAATTTAGGGAATAATGATTTCACAAGAGAATAAGGGAAAAGAAAAAGAAATGTAAGAACATGATGACAAGTAGGAAATGCTAAGAAATCTATTATAAAAATCTCTTTTTTTTTCACTCTTCCCAGTACCATCTTTTCCCATTCCTCCTTGTCTTTTCTTCTCTTCGGTCCCTCCACCTATCATCTACCTCTTCTTCTTCCTCGTACAGATATATATATATATATATATATATATTGATATATATCTCAGTCATCAGTCATTATAAAATATAAAAAAAAATAAAAAACCTCAAAACAGATATGGAGACTCGTAATTCATTTGAGACATGGTTAAATTTTGACTTGGTTTCTAACGCAGAAGATTTTGATGTATTTTTTTTTCCAAGCCAACTGCTTCCGCCTAATGTCAGGTCTAACGCAAAAGATTTTAATGTATTTTCCTTTCCAAGCCAACCGCTTCCGCCTAATTTCAGATGAGATACCTTTGAGGGCTTTCTTTTTTTTTTTTTTAGTTTTCTTAATAATGAAATAATGAAATTAAATTCTCTTTTGGTTTGTTGTGATGTAAATAAGTGGTAATTCTGGACATGTTGCTTTGGATTTTCAATTTGATCTACCCATTCAAGAGACTACTTTTGATGTTGTTCCTCTGAATGAGGATATGCTTGTGCATGATCCTTTCTACTCCCTAATGGATTTTGAACAAAGCCAGAATATGGTTCCAGGTTATACATTCAAACATGGATTTTGCATGGTATTACCTTTACTAATATTGTTTTTCCTTTTCTAGGAGAAATAATGAGTGGTCTTGGCAATGAATTCGGAGTGAGGACCCATGAAATACATGATATCGAAGTTCAAGATATTAGTGCGGACGAAATTCTTATGGAGAAGAAGAGGATTATGAGGCAGAGAGAGGAGAAGGGCAATAGCTCCAAGACACTATCAAAATAAATCATTTCGCAATACTTTTACCTGCCAATCAAGAGCGCGGCCAAAGAACTAAATATTGGCTTAACCCCTCTCAAGAACAGATGTAGGGAGTTGGGAATTCGTCGATGGCCTCACAGAAAGTTGATGAGCTTGGTGACCCTAATCAAGAATGTCCAGGTTCTCTCACACACACACTTGTAATTTGCAAGTATGAAATTATGAAAGATTTATAAGTAAATAATGACTAGAATGAATGTTTCTCCACCGATGATATCACTTCGATTTACAGGAGCGAGATAAAGATGAAAGAGGACATATGGCTGAGAAGAAGTTCAGAGAAGCCATTGAGATATTAGAATGTGAAAAGAAGTTGGTGGAAGAAAGTTCTGATACGCTGTTGAAGGGCCAAACACAGAAATTGAGACAAGCATGTTTCAAAGCCAAATATAATAAGAAACTTAATGGGATGAGAAAATCCCAAGACTCATTGCGCAGTAACTTCACGACTAATTCTGCTGCTAGTCTAGATGCTAGCCCAAGAGAGAAGGAAGATGAGGAGGATGCCGAAGAAGAGGAACTGAAATCTATAATTGCTACCTGTTTGTCTTCCTCTAATGCAAACATGGAAAAAGAACAAATTCATCCTCAATTTGTCAGCTCAATTGAAAAAGAGCAACTACAAGCATGCATCCTCAAGTTCACGTGAACACCAGTGAGATGAATGAAGAAAATGCAAGTGAACACAAGACTTATGATTAAGAGGAGATAGATTTTTTTTTCTGAACTGTTAGCAGTAATATAGTATATATTAACATTCGAATATAATATCTCAAAGATGTGATACTTATTATTAATAGAAATATCCTTTTCCCTTATTATCTTTTCTGTTCTACTTCAGGTGACTAGTATTTCTCTATGCTAAGAGAAATATCGAGTGTGTCCATGACCATAACCACGGCCACTACCACAACTACGACTATAACGATGGCTTCTGTTGGAGCCAACAGCATTCACTTCTAGGAATGTTGTTGAGCCAGTTGGTCTGGCTTTAGGTGACTAGTATTTCTCTATGCTAAGGGAAATATCGAGTGTGTCCATGACCATAACCACGGCTACTACCACAACTACGACTATAACGATGGCTTCTGTTGGAGCCAACAGCATTCACTTCTAGGAATGTTGTTGAGCCAGTTGGTCTGGCTTCAATAATAACTCATTATTGCAGTAAGTAAATTTGTGTATACCCTTTTTCTCGATATTGTTGCTGCATGACAATATTCGAAGCATGAAAGGTGGAGAATGTCTTCTCCAATGTATTTTTTTTTTTGCATAATTTTAACTGAGATGTAATTTTATACATCGCGGAGCTATATTCATTTACGGTTTTAAAATCTTGCAACTTCAGATGCAATCATTTATACCGTGCACTTGGTAGTACGACCATCTTTAGGTGGTCAAATCCTTTTTTTTCAACATTTAGATGTATTTCTGTATCGAGAACCCATGACATATAATTTTTTCCAAAAATATCAAGGGCTACAAGTAAGGTTAGCCATAGGGATCAATAAATGCGTATCTGTCTTGTAACTTTGATAACGGCAGAGACTCGTGCTGATAACGTGTTATAAAATTTGGGTAGTGTTAGAATAAAATCTACACACTACACACTAAGAAAACTCTAACTATTTTTTGCACAATAATTTCTTCAAACTTCTCCCTTTCTTTTTCTCACAATTCTTTCACAAAATGATGGTATATTTCAAGCTTAGAGAATAGCTCTATTTATAGAGCTCTTAATTAGTGGAATACATCATCTTCCACTAATCTTAATTAGTGGTGTCTCCATTAAATGGTGGACATCCATAAAAATCTATAATTAGTGGAGTTTCCACTAATTCCCTAATAGTTTACATAAATCCATAATTAGTGGAGCTTCCACTAATATATTTATAACACAAATATGATTAAAAAAAAATAAATCTTGACGTGATAAAATGTTTGAAATTTTATATAATTAATATTTATCTATATATTTTATTAAATAATAAAAAATTTTAAATTATAATTAAAGAACGGGTAAAATCTCCATACGTAAAAAAGGGTTTAAAGATTTTGAGAAAGAGAAGGCCGCCCACCATTATTCCAACAGCCATCTCCACAATGCGATTGTAGGTCATCTCTATATTTGCCCGTTTGAGTATCACTACTTGGATTATGACAAGTACATTTGATTTTGAGTTTATTAAAAGAGTATTAATTTTTCAGATTGCACAACCTTTTTATCTTTGAAAAAACTTATTAATCAAGTCAGGGATCAATATATCAAGTTTTTCAAGTTCAATGAATATAGCATTAACAATTTAAAAAAATTTTGGCACCCTATCCTCCTTTCAACTTAAAATATATTTTATTATTCTTCTTTTTTTTTTCTTTTGGTTGGATCTTCAAGGCATGATCAAGTAACATTACCAAAGTGTACGTTATGCTTCAAATTTATGAACATTATACCCCCTATTCTACCTTCAACATAAATCTCTCTTTTATCCCCCCCCCCCCCCAAAAAAAAGAAAAAAAGGAATGATCGCATAACATCAACACAGTACAAGTCCCGCTTTAGAGTCATGAATCTAATATAAAGGCATTGCATTACCCCTTCTATATCCTTTTTCATTTCCTTAAACCTTTGGAGGCAATGAAGGCTTTTTTTTTTTTTTTTTTGTGGACTGAGATAGATAAAAGATGACTGGAATATGAATCAAACTCTAACTTGTCGATTAAGCTACTCACTTTTAGCATAAATATGGCTACCATTATTATAATTATAAATCCCTCATCTTGGATTTGCTATTATCGTAAAGGGAAAATGATTTTTTTTTAATCATCATCATCATCATCTTAAAAGGCACCTTAAAATCATATAACAACTGCTAAACTACATACACATAGTAGATTATGTAATGTTGTCTCTTTATGGATCAGTAAGCCATTAGTAATTTAAGAGAATTGGATAGAATTTTCATGCCAACGGGAATTATGGACCTCTTATGCTTTAAAGATAGCTATTCGTATGCTTGCAATAATCAAAATTAATGGGTAAAATCTAATTCCTAATACTTCTAAAAAATATATAATTACTAATAAATAGCTCTTAAATTTCAATTTTTTAAAGTAAGTTCTTTTTTTGAAGTTTAGCTAAGGATGTTCTTATGCACATTAATCCAAAATTAATCACTTTTACAAGTGTGCTTTCGAAGGACCGAACTTATTCATTTCGGAACAGAGACTGTTACTATTTCCAGCAATCTTTATTGGTTAAAAAAAAATAGAAAATGTTAAACGTCAACTACTTTTTATTTTTACAAAATAAATTCTCTAAAAATCTAAAATTTAAATATTATGTTTGAATTAAATAAATTTTTTTGAGTATAGAACTTTTATATCCATTGATGTATATCTTCTCGTTTTACAATCCATAAAACAAATATATACATACATACATATATATATATATATATATATATATATATCACAATGTAAAAAGATTTTTATTGATCAAAAAGAATTTATATGAATGTTTACTAGTTTATAGTCAAGGTGACTATTAACTAACAGAGGTGAATACCGTTCTCCAAACTAGTCAGAACATTAGGGTACAATATAAAAATAACAGTATACACATGTGTTTTTATCTTTTTCGAAATATCCAACGGTTGGCACACGGTACCCTCAAATAATGCCTTGTTACGTGCAGTCCAAATGTAATAGAATGTGGCAGCCATAGCAGTAGCCTTAGCATTTGCAATCCAGGATATGCCACGGTTTGCATGCTTGTACCACCTAAGACAAGAGTGCGTTGTAGTCATTGCTTGTGGCAAGCCCAGCCACAGTCTAATTTCCGTCCAGATGGATGCAAACACTGGGCACTTGAAAAATAAATGGTTAGTCATCTCCATATGTGCTTTACACAAAGGACAAGATAAATCATCCAATCGGAACACAAGAGCATCCTTAGTCTTCAAACGCCCCCTAGCACACAACCAGACCATGAATGAGTGCTTGGGGGGTAAGTCCCTGCTTCCAAATAGTTTTTGCCCAAAAAACCTTCGAGGAAGGTAACTGAAGGCAGTCATAAGCCAAAGAAGTGAAGGAGGAGCTAGATGTAGCCCATCTATGTAGAAGTACAGACATAGAGAGGGGACCATTTTCTCGCTCAAGTATCAGGTCCCGAATTGCTAGGACTTTACGAAATAGTGGAGAATGCTCTCTATGGTGTTTAATCTCCCAAACAGATTTGCCCTTTATGTAGTAGTGATCTAACCACTGGACCCACAAGGATTGTTTCCCAGATTGTATGTCCCAGATGAGTCTTGTTAAAAGCGCCATGTTCCAAGTTTGAAGATGATGCAAACCAAGTTCACCGGCAGTCTTGGGTAGGCAGATATCCTTCCAAGCAACCAATGACATTTTGGAGTCCCATAGGAAATCACGAGCCATCCTATCCAACTCAGAAATCATTGCAACTGGAGTGGGGAGAATGGACAACCAGAAACATTCAACTCCTTGAAGGACAGTTCGGATAAGTAGTAGGCGGCCAACATAAGAAAGTGAACGCACATGCCAATGCCTAATGTAAGAGCCAATTCTATCCAGCAAAGGTCTGTAGAGAGACAGACGGATTTTTCCATGCATGATAGGTAGGCTAAGGTAACAAAAAGGAAATTCCCCAATGGGTATACCTGTATCAGCCAGAAGACCCTCTTGGTTCGTGTTACAAATACCAGCCATATAGATATTGGACTTTTCCTTGTTGATTGGAAGACCCGAGCACCTATTGAATTCATCTAGGCAGTCCAGGAGGATTCGAACAGAGGGGCGATCACCCCTAGCAAATAGCATAAGATCATCTGCAAATGAAATGTGGGTAATCCTCAAGCCCTCACACTTGGGATGATAGTGGAACAAAGTCCCAAGTGTATGTACTTTGACAGTTCGAGTGAAATATTCCAAGTATATAACAAATAGGAGTGGAGAGATAGGATCCCCTTGTCAAAGACCTTTTTCACCTTTAAAGAACCCGTGCAATGTCCCATTAATAGCAACAGAGAAGGAGGTAGTGGTCACACACTGCTGAATCCAATCCACAAATAGCTGTGGGAATCCCAGTTCAGCAAGTAAATCCAGCAAGAAAGCCCAGTTCACTGAGTCATATGCCTTCCTAAGGTCCACCTTGACCGTACAACGAGGTGAAACTCTTTTCCTCCCATACGTACGTAGAAGCTCTTAAACAAGTAGGATGTTGTCAGCCATGAGTCTGTCCTTTATGAACGCTGTCTGCGAGATGTCCACAATATGAGGTAAAACAATTTTTAGCCTGTCTGCCAAAATTTTTGAAATAATCTTGTACACAACGTTACAACAAGAAATTGGTCTATAGTTCCCCACTCTTTCCACATGTGCAAACTTAGGAAAAAGAGTGATAACAGAATGATTGAGCTGCTTGAGGATTCTTCTTGACAAGAAGAATTCTTTAACCGCACCACAAAGGCTCCTTGCAACCGTGCCCCAAGCCCACTTAAAAAATAACGCAGGGTACCCATCTGGTCCCGGTGCTTTGCAATCCCCGATGTCCCACAGAGCCAGTTTATATATATATATATATATATATATATATATATATATATATATAAGTAGTTGTAGAAGGATGTGAGTGAGACATCTAGCGTTGTCCTTCGTTGTCACGTGGCACTTTAAATCTACATGAATTTATCTATTCTTTTTCCAATTAAATTAAATGTTATTCACCTGAAATTGAATGTTTAAAGTTCTAATCTCTTCAAATTTTACTCCGTATTAATTCGCTCAAGGTTTAAGGTTGCTACATCCCAACAGACAAAGGTTCATTATTCTTTGCAATATATTCAAATGCATTGTATGTAACAAGTTTATCTTCAATCAAAGTCCCTAATCTCTTCAAATTTCTCTCCATATTAAATAGTTCCCTGTGAGCGGAACGACCAACTTGAACATCCCCATTTCATGGAGGTCCCTCTTTCCTTCCTTGATGGTGGTCTTTATTTCAGAGGTACAAAATTCTCTGTAGTTTTTACCTACTGTAAGTTAATTTTATAATATCTCATAGTTTTTTCATAATTCAATTTCTGATACTAGATGTGATCAATTGCTTGAATTTCCTCTATGGGAAAGGCATTGCTTCCCTTTATTCCTGGTCTTCCAAGTGGTGAGTTGAATTTCTTGCTATGAAACACATCAAATACCATGTTTGTATATTGAAATTGTTGAACACTATCCATAAAGTCAATTATGATTGCGTTTCATTTATTTAGGAGTTACAAGAATAGATATGTATGGCAAAATTTGTCGAACAACGATTTCATATTTCCAGCGCATGGAAAGGAATATATTCTCAAAGGATCAAAGCTTTTGGAAGGTGCTTCTCCATACAAATTATTAAGAAATGATGAGATCATGCTTTTAGTGAATGCATGCTCCAATAGGGGAAGCTTTTCTTTTGCTTAAAATGTTGATCATATTGTAGTTTTAGGGAACTATCCAAGAAAAAAGGTTTAGATTATTTAAACATAATTGTAGCTTATTGCTTTGTCATAAGAATGAGATATCCCCCCAACTAATCTACTAAATCCAATGTCAGATTAAAATTCCCTTGTTCTTTTTATCACATTTTTTTGGATTTCTAGTAAGATCCCGAGTGTAATATCTCAGCTTAGTTTAAATTATTGCTATAGAAGAAGGATAAGGAAATGTTCCATATAGGACACTGTAGCTTTATGTATATTTCAGACAATTTGGATAGAAAAGAAAAGAAATCTTTTGGAGTTGAAGAAGAAGAAGCCCAGTAAGAGGAAGCATAAAAAGGCCATTATCACCAACTAGCACGGAAATAAGTGATGGAGGAAAAGAGGATTCTTTTGGTGATGATATGGAGCAGGAGATATATTGAAGAAGAAAAAATATAAGAAGTCACGAAAGTATTATGACTCGAGTTCACCAAAGAACTCAAACTCTAATATGCAACACAATGAAAACGGGTCTTTTTATTACTTCCGTAGCAAACAACATAACTTAAATTATAGAAAAATGAAAAATGAAGCTTGCAGTTTAGATCTAATTCACATGAGTTTTTTTTTTTTTTTTAAGAAATGTAAAATTTATCTAATTTTGTTGAATTCATTGAATTCAAATAAAGGTTAGTTGAATCCACCAAATGTAGTAATATTTAATTCAAACAAATGCTATCTTTTTGTTTTAAAAAGAAAATGTGAAAGATTACATGGATTTATTGAATTTAGATGAAGGTTATTTAAATTCATTAACTTTATTAATTTTTATGAAGAAGATGTGAAAGTTATTTGAATTTATTGAACTTAAATAAAAATTATCTAAATTTATTAAATTATTAAAATGCACGAATTAAACAACCTGTGCAACGTACGGGGAATCAAACTAATACTAATAATAATAACAAAAAATGTTAAAATGCCAACTTTTTTATTTTACAATATAAATTCTTTAAAAATCTAAAATTATATATATATATATATATATATATATATATATATAAGCCGAAGATTAAGCATACCATTACGACACGTGGAATCATCATAAGGTGACACGTGACTAAATGATTTTTTTTAAATAAAATAAAAATTATATATAAATTCATAATTAATTAAATTAATTAATAAAATATATATGTATTTAATATTAATATATTAAAATGTGTGATTCTTTGAATATTATCTAAATTAATACATTGAAATGTGTGATTCTTTGAATATTATATAAATATATATATATATATATATTAATATTAATACATTGAAATGTATGATTCTTTGAATGCTATTTAAATTTATTTTAAAATCTTAATTAATTAAATTATTAATTAAGTTAATTAATAATATATATTTAATATTAATATATTAAACCTTAATAACATAACAACCCATGCAACGCACGGGACATCAACTTAGTTTAAATATTATATTTAAATTAAATAAATTTTGAGTTTAGAACTTTTGTCTCCATTCATAGTACATCACCTCCTCTTACAATCCTTAAAACAAATACTAACAGTAATAGCCTAGCATTCTTGATAGGGATTAGATTAATAATTTGCTACTTTGGTCATATAAATAAATGATATTTTTTATTATATCAATTAGATTTAATATCTTTTTTAACCCAACCAAAAACTTCAAAAAGTTGAAAAAGACCCCTTTCAGATAAAATCATTATTCATTGGCATAATTTTCTTTAGTTAAAAAAATTAAAAGAAAAAATCTATAAAAAGTTGATGATGTTTTTACATACAATATAGCACTTGAAGTGTTAAAAGATAATAAGGATCCTGAACCAACATCAGTTGAAGAATGTCGTCATAGAAATGATTGGTCAAAATGAAAAGATGCGATTCAATCGAAGTTAAACTCACTTGCAAAGCGTGAGGTTTTTGGACCTATAATCCGAACACCAGAAGGTGTAAAACCCATTGGTTATGAATGGGTATTTGTACGAAAGCGAAATGAAAATAATGAAGTCGTAAGATATAAAGCACGACTTGTGGCACAAGGTTTTTCGCAGAAACCGGATATCGATTACGATGAAACATGTTCACCTATGGTGGATGTAATTACACTCCGATACCTTGTGAGTTTAGTAGTACGTGAAAAGATTGACATGCGTCTAATGGATGTTGTGACTGCTTATTTATATGGGAACCTTGATAATGATATTTATATGAAAATCCCAGAAGGATTTAATATGCCTGAAGCATATAATTCTAACCCTCGTGGAAATTATTCCATTCGATTACAAAAGTCATTATATGGCTTAAAGCAGTTTGGACACATATGGTATAATCGTCTTAGTGAATATTTATTGAAATTAAGATATAAAAATGATCCACTATATCCATGTATTTTTATTAAGAAATCTGGATCTGGTTTTGTAATACTTGTAATATATGTTGATGATATTAACCTTATTGGAACTTCAGAAGAACTCCAAAAGGCAAGAAATAGCCTGAAGCAAGAATTTGAAGTCAAGGATTTTGGCAGAACCAAGTTTTGTCTTGGTTTACAAATTGAGCATCTGGAAGATGGTATTTTTATTCATCAATCAACATACACAACAAAAGTTCTTAAAAGGTTTTACATGGACAAAGCACATCCATTAAGTTCTCCAATGGTCGTGAGGTCGTTAAATATAAATAAAGATCCTTTTCGACGTCGAGAAGATAATGAAGAATTACTTGGTCCTAAAGTATCATATCTCAGTACAATTGGTGCATTGATGTACCTTGCTAATAATACTAGACCTGATATAGCATTTTCTGTGAATTTATTAGCAAGATTCAGTTCTTCCCCAACACGTCGACATTGGAATGGGATTAAACATGTCCTAAGATATCTCCAAGGGACAATGGATCTTGGATTATTTTATTCAAATAGAACCAGTCCAATATTGATTGGATATGCTGATACTGGTTATCTATCCGATTCACATAAAGTACGTTCTCAAACTGGTTATTTATTTACATGTGGTGGTACTGCTATATCATGGCGCTCTACAAAATAATCTATAGCAGCTACTTCTTCTAATCATGCTGAAATTATAGCTATTCACGAGGCAAGCCGAGAATGTGTGTGGTTGAAATCAATGATCTATTATATCCGAGAAAATTGTGGATTACCTTCTGAAAAGGAAATTCCAATACCTCTTTATGAAGATAATGCAACTTGTATAGCTCAATTAAGAGGTGGATATATTAAAGGAGATAGGACAAAACATATTTCACCAAAATTTTTCTTTACTCACGAACTCCAGAACAGAGGTGAAATTGATATGCAACAGATTCAATCATGTGATAATCTGGCAAATTTACTCATTAAGGCCTTGCCGACTGCTTCATTTGAAAAATTAGTACATAAAATTGGAATGCGTCGGTTAAAAGACATAATGCATCTTGAAGATGTTATTAAGAGGGGGAGTATGTATACTGTACTCTTTTCCCTAACTAAGATTTTTTCCTACTGGATTTTTTCTTAGTTAGGTTTTTAATGAGGCAATATTCCCTCTAGAACGGAAAGTGTACTCTTTTCCTTCACTAGGTTTTTATCTCATAGGGTTTTTCCTATGAAGGTTTTTAACGAGGCATTTTTCAAAATGGTTGAAAATGAACATCCAAGGGGGAGTGTTATGAATGACTATTCATATTCTTAACAATAGTAAGTGGTTGTTCATTTTCTTGAAGATAATGTGACTATTCGTATACTATGACCGTTCGTTTTTTAAAGTTATTAAATTTATTTCTTAATCTTTTAGATTCTATATTGAAACCTCTATAAATATGGGTCATATGTAAACAAATAAAAATTGTATTGATTCTCTCTCTTCTCTCATCTTCTAATATCTTTACTTTTATATTTACTGATTCTATTTTGAATCAAATTCACAACCTTTCAGATAAAATCATTATTCATTGGCATAATTTTCTTTTGTTAAAAAAATTAAAAGAAAAAACCTATATTATTTTATTAGAAAAGGACAGATAAGAAACGAACCAGTAAAAAAAAAAAAAAAACCTCCAAAAATTCCAAAAAAAATTGCTTTCTGCCTTTCTTTAAGTGTTTCAAAACAAAAACCCTAGATCTCGCTTCACTCACCCAGAATTCATAAATGGATTTTTAAGTTTGACGCTCCGAAAAAGCTTCAAAATCCGTGGCTTTTACAGATTTGAACTCTCTCCCCCACTGTTGTTGCCGGAATGGAGCAGAAGAGATTCGCTAAGCGCTCCTCCCTATTTGGGTTCCCCAACGGTTGAGGCGCCTCCTCACGCCCTTCTCCCCTGCCTCGTCAACCTAATTATACTTGCAACAAAGTCCAGGTACGCTATGTTCTACGAATGAATTTGTAGGTTTAGGAGTTCTCGATTTATGCGTTATAGGTGGGGCTAGCTGCATATGAAAACCCTAGTTAGTCCAGTTTTACTGTCGATGCCGATAGGATTAAGAGTAAATCGTGGTGTTTTTTTTTTTTTTTCCAGTTCTTTTGGATTTTTTTTTTTTAATATGGGGCAACTCAGGCTTTTTTAGAATTGGGGTTCTGGAATACGGAATACACCTTTCCATATACTACAGGGAGATTGAATTAGTAAGCCAAACGCCACATGCTTTTGATTGCCCTCTTTGATTGAATTGGATAAAATTTTTAACGAAATTAAAAAGGGTCATTTTCACTGCTCTAAACCCAGTCCCATGACAAAGCACCTTTTTTAAAGTGGAGATGAAGTAAAATTATGTAATTGAAAACGAAGATGGTATATATAGATATATATTTTTTTAATATTTATGTCCTTTGTCTATACTTGTTCTTAGGCTTTATTTGCATTTGCAACACCTTTTTAAACGCTATATTTTATGACTGTAGCTTAAGAATATATGTGATATCATAACACCCCCCCCCCCCCCCCCCAAAAAAATCCAGATCGATGGAATGCTTTTGGGGAGGTTTGAAATATAAACAAAATTCAACTTTTTGCAGTTTGCATATAAAATATAATAATAAAATTAAAAAATAAAAGATAAATAGAACAATCTTTGATTTTTACAACATTTAATAGAAGTGGATTTGCATCATATCTTACATAAATATTCCAAACACCAAAAGATTAAAAAAAAAAAAACGTTATAGAAATGTATCACCCACCACCAGGATAGTGATATAGCATGAACAGCATCCGCTTGGTCCTTTCAGGCAGGCAAGCAAAAATCTTTGATGAAGACCTTGAGGAAGAGAGGACCGCCCAGCATTCCAATAGCCATCTCCACAAAGCGATTGTAAACCATCTCTCTAGATTTGTTCTTTTGAATATATATAGCTACTTGAATTATGAGAAATACATTCGATTTGGGGGTATATATACAAGTACGAGTGGCTTAGGGAATTAAAAGAACATTAATTTTTTAAATTGCATATATGTTTTTTTTTTTTGGAAAAACTTATGCATCGGGTTAGAAATCAAGTATTGAGTTTTTCGAGTTCAGTGAATATGGCGTTAATAATTTATAGAAATCTTAGCATTCTATCCTCCTTCAACGTAAATATATATATATATTTTTTTTGTTAATCTTTTTTGTCCTTAAAGGCATGATCAAGTGAGATCACCAACGTTTGCAGCACTCTTCAAGTTCATGAACATAATACGCAACTGTATTATTGCATAACCACATCGGATGTTTTTTCCTTTCTCATTTTTGTATAATCTTTGTAGGAAAATTATTTTTTAAAGATATTTAAAAAATAATAAGAGTATGAATCAAACTCTAACATACTAATTAAGTTACTAAAGTTTTACCATAAATATGGCTATTAACCCATTACGAGTCTACATCCCTTTCTTCTTCTCAAAAAGCACATTAAAATTATATAACAACTGCTAAATTTCATACACAGTGATTTTTTTAACGTTGCTATAAAGATCAGTAATTTAAGAGAATTGTCAGGAATTTTCAAGCCAATGGGAAATATGGACCTTTTATGCAAAGTTAGGACTTATTGTGTGCTTGCAGTAATCAAAATAATGGGTAAAATCTACTTACTAATACTTCTAAAAAAAAACCTAATTATTAATAAATAGCTCTTAAATTTTGATTTTTCTTTAAATAAGTCCCTGTTTTTCAAAGTTTAACAAAAGGTAAAAGGATGCACATTAGTCTAAAATTAATCGTTTTATAAGTGCGCTTTCCACGAATCTGACTTGGTCTTTTCGGAACAAAGACTACTACCACCTCTGTCAACCTTTATTGGTAAAAAAAAAAATGTTAAACACCGATTAATTTTGATTTTACAAAATAAATTTTCAAAAAATCTAAAGCTTAAATATTATGTTTGAATTAAATAATTTTTCTCAAGTTTAGATTATCTCCATTAATAGTATACCTCCTCTTACAATTCTTAAAACAAATAATCTAGCCTAACATTCTTGTCAACGATTAGATTAATAATTTACAACTTGGTCATATAAATAAAATTTTGAATTTAAAAATATTTATTACACTAATTAAATTTAATATCTTTTAAATTACAAATTAAATTATTTAACCCAAGCAAAAGCTTCAAATTTTGAAGAAGACCCCTTTTAGAGAAATCGCTAGTTAGCGATTTCACAGTAGTGTAAACATTTTACTTGCTGTATTAATTAAAATTTTTATAAAAATATTGATAAAATTATATATTTGATAAAGAATAAAATTATATATTACATTTTATCTATATTATTTCTCATCACATATACAAAATTTTTTTGAATAATGAGTACGAAAAGTGAAGAGTGATAATTATAACATATTATCTAAATTTATCTCTTCACCAAGTAAAATGTGTATAAATTTGATTGTGTAGTGAATCATGTTTCTTCCTAGAGAATGAACATCTTTAATTATAAACTTTAAAAGTTTGAATTATGAGAACTGTAAGAATTATTACAAATATTCAAAAAAGAAATGAAAACAAAATCCGACTTTTAAGAAGTTACTTGGAAAATTTTAAATAAAGTACAAATATTTTTTTAAAAAAAGGGAAAATGCTCTTCATTGCAACAAAAAATAAGCGAAAAATAATGCGTCCTCTTAAAGTTTGAGTGACGCATCAAGAAAAATTGCACTACACTCAAGTTTCCTTATACTATGTCCTAATGCCTTGATTGCCTCATTTTTTACTAGTAATCAACCAAGGTTTTTAAGAATTTACCTATTATTCATCATGCTCTCCATCTTCTTCATATGATCTACTTGGGGTTTCACCTAATCTTTGGTACGCAGTTCTAATGATAGGATTGCATATTGTTTCTATATCCTTAAGCATCTCTTTGTAGTCCTTTTTCTTAGCATTCCAGTTTCAGCCAACCCTCAAGGTCACTAGAAAGTAAACGAACTAATGCTCAATAATTTTTTATTTGACATGAGCTATCATCATCACAAGTATAAACTAATATTTTTAATGAATATCGAGAGTTTTACATAAATCTAACTCGTTAAGACTTATATAAAAGTACAATTTCTATCCAGTCACCTCTTTTAACAACCATATTTTAGTAATGTAGTAGCTGAATAAAGTTTTCAACACTCTATAGATTGTAGATTTATTCATGAAAGGATATAATATTTTAAGCTATAGAAGAACACCTATGTAAAAGAAGAATTAAAATCCATAATTGGTGGTGAAATTGGGAAACGCAAAGGGAAAAAAGAAGCAGGAAATGCTAGAAAATAATTAAGAATCAAAATAAAAACTTGAAGGGAATTTTAGTAGAAAGTTGAGGGAATTAAACAAAAACTTACCAAAAGCCTATATGAAAACTAAGATACTCTATATTCATAATGGACAAAATAGCTAAAATTCAATGTAAGCCAACATTAATTACACAAAATTTTCAAATGTTTTCTAATAAAATTTTATCAAACATCCCCTAGGCATCCAAAGAAACTTCCAACATTTTTTGTAATAAATTTCACCAAAAGGTTAGATAAATCTCTTGCTCAAGAAGTGCAATTTTGGCAAAATACATTTCCATCTCAGTGAGAGTTTGCTCATTTGCTCATTATCTAAAAAGTCAACGTAAGACTAACGTAAGAAAAATGTAAAAGAAGTTAGAAGATATCTAGCCTCATTCTTAAATGCTTGATCAATTTGTGCAGTTGCAAAAGGCAGCATGCTTCAATTTAGTAGTACAAGTCCTTGATGTTTACAAAGATGCCTTGGGCTGTCACAGGTGCATGTAACTAGAGTAATAAAATTTTAGAAGTCCAAATAAATGCGTAGCAAAGTGGAAAAGGAGGAACGAAAAATCAATCTAAAGAAATTGTCTAAAATAAAATTTCTCTCTTTTGTTTCTTCTCCCTTCAAACAATAAATTCTCTGAACCATTATTGAAAAATACTTTTACACAATGCTTGTTCCAGATGAACCAATAGAGGTTGAAACATTAGACTAAAAGGGTAGGGATCAGACAAAGAATTAATGCTTGTTCCAGATGAACCAATAGAGGTTGAAACATTAGACTAAAAGGGTAGGGATCAGACAAAGAATTCTTAGTACCAGGAGCAGTAATACCATAATCCTTGATTTTTGCACCAAGCTCTTCAACAAAAAGATCATCCAACACAACTGTAACTTGCATGAGTTTAACTACCTTCTTTGCACTTAGATTTGAGTCTTTCTCAAGCTTCTCTTTACTAAAATCCTTGAGAAGGTGATTAGCATAATAATAATTGTTAGTCTTTTCATCTTTCACCAAAAAGCTAATAAATTTATCAACATTACTAGAGGCCTTCAGTACAACCTCAGGTGATACACAAGGGGAATCAACTTCCAGCACATTCTTTTCAAGAAAAAAAGGTTCAATTATAAAAAAGCTAAAAATATGTAAGCCAAACGTACCTAAACCAAAAATCATATAAAAATACTGACTTTCCACTTAGCATCCGAGTAGAGTTCTAACCTATACCTAAACTTGTTTGGTCTTAATAGTTATAATTTCAAACATAATAATTCAAAAGCACATGTGGTAGACTTGCACTGTTAGCAAAAACTTAGAATGGGGTGTTGGATTTTGATCATACAAACTAATTTATACGTACCAAAAAAATAAAATGAAATCCACGTAACAAGATCATTAAACGGGTTAGGAAAGGGAAGAAAAATTTGTTACCTGAAAAATGCAACTTTTAAAATTTTTCTTCATGCGCGAAACTCTTCCATAGTATTTTTTTTTTTATGCAAATGTAAATAGTATAATATTAATCAATAAGAATTTACATGGTTGACTAGTTTACAGTCGAGTAGACTACAAACTAGAGGATCTCATTACATGCCTCGATACTAGTCTAAACATCAGGGTACATCGCAAAAATTATAGTGTACACATGTGTTTTAATCTTCTTCACAATATCCCCCGGATGGCAGGCTACACCCTCAAAAATTGCCTTGTTACGGGCAATCCAAATGTAGTAAAATGTAGCCGCAAGAGCAGTAGACCTGGCCTTAGAGAACCAAGAGGTACCCCGGTTGCCATACTTATACCACCTGAGACAAGCTTTTGCTGAATTCAGAAAATGTGGGAGACATAACCAAATTTTCACATCTATCCAAATGGTAGCGGACACCAAGTATTTGAAGAACAAATGATTCATCGTTTCTGGTTGAGACTTACACAAAGGACATGTCAAGTCATCAAGTCTGAAGCCAAGAGCATCTTTGGTCTTAAGCCTACCATTCGCACATAACTAAAGAATGAATGAGTGTTTGGGCGTTAAACCCTGCTTCCATATAGTATTGGCCCAATACGCAGAGCGTGTAGTAGATCTCAGATAGTCGCAAGAGAAGTGAAAGAAATATTACAGTTGGCCCAAGAATGGATTAGATCAGCTGCATAGTGTGACAGACCTTCACGCTCAACAATTATGTCTCTTATTGCTAGCAATTTACGAAACAAGGGAGAATGTTCCTTATGATCCTCAATTTCCCAAATAGAACCGCCTTTCAAGTAGTAGTGATCCATCCATTTGACCCACAACTCTTCCATAGTATTTGTCCAAACACATACCACTAAATTCTAAGAGTAGGAATTTCTCTAATATTGATCCACACGAAATCACTAAAATTTTTTGCTAAAAAAATAATATGGCGGCTAGGGATTTAATTTGGATAGATAAAGGAATAAAATAAAACTGTGTGATTTGTTTTTTTAGTGCGGAAATCTTCGGAGAAAAAAATTCTCTCTTAATCTTTACAAGAAAATCTTCCACCGCCCTTTTCAAAACCACATACACAGCTTTCGTGACTTCTATTTCCTAAAACCAATTAGGAACTAATTCACAAACCTTTCTCCTTTTCCAGAACCTTTCTGGAAACAAAATATAGATTTTCCAAATTATAGGCTTAAGATTATTTAATTACAATTAGGCCTCTTAAATTATAACAAGTTTATAATTTAACTACAAGCCTTTTAAATAATTACAATTTTACCCAACTAATTATAACAATTTATAATTAACCCATAATTATTATTTTTCTCACAAATTAACCCCATAATATTTTAAATAATTAGAACTAACTTATTAATTTTAATTAGAATTAATTTTTAATTTTTTAATTAATAAATTCATATCTAACAGATCATAAGTGGTATCTAACAATACATCCCGACCACCCAAAAGTCCAGAAAGTCAAGTGGCTTAATATGAACCTTTCAATAGCAAAACATCAGTGCAATAAACTCTTTTCATCATACTATATTTCATTCGGTTTTAGAGTATGGAATTAGTGCCAAGTCCTACTAGAATATAATTAATTCTAATCCAAATGTATTAGTACTTGTTCCAGAATTTATTACTCAACATGTATATCAATTGGAACTATTTTTAATACATGGTCGCTTTAGCTAAGGACTTCTCAAGTAATGATTCTATACAAGTGGCTGTGAGATATACGCATCTACTATTAGGAGTGATGAATCCTTTATTAACCCTCTCAACTATTTTTGTTTACTTTACATTGTACCCAATATCCTTTCTATATGTGGTCTTGTAGGGACTCCAGATATTAGAATTAAAGTACAATACTTAGTAAACAAAGTACCTTAGAAATCTCAAATCTAAGGATACTTACACATTTGATATAATGAGATTCTATCACTGGTATTAAATAATTATCCATGTAATTATCTCTTAGTCAGGATATCCAATGAACAAGTTCACTTAACAAATATCCACGTGTTAACTTTAAGTATCACAATACTGACGAATATGAGAACTACCGCTTGATCAAATTAAAAAGTATAACATATGCTAGTCTTTGCGCATTAATGATGTCATGTCTTACTAATACTGTGACTATAGATAATTTAAGTACAAGTACTACATAGTATAGTGTGAATCTTATATTATGATTTCTATCATAATTTTCTTAACACTATACTATGCGCTTAGGACTTTATCTAATAGTTTTATACATATACACGCGGAATGATTAATTAAAGTGAAAGATAAAGAATGCCTTTTATTAATAAATGTGTCATATACTACATACTAGTGACTGCCTCTAGGGCATAATACTTGTAAACTCTCACTTGCACTAGAGTTAATCATTCATGCATCGAATACCGAATGATTCAACATATCTATCATGTTTCTTCTGGTGCAGTGCCTTAGTGAGCTGATCTACTATGTTCTCATTTGTGGAAACTCTATCTATTTTTACATCCTTTCTATCTATGATCTTCCAGATCAGGTGATAGCATTTTAGTACGTGTTTGGATCGATGGTGACCTTGGTTCCTTTGCTTGTGTAATGGCCCTATTACTATCATAATACAAAAGTATTGGATTAATAATGTTAGGGACCATTCCTAGTTCCCCCACGAACTTTTTGATTCAAATTGCTTCCTTAGTTGCTTCAAAAGTGGCTATGTAATCAATTTCAGTTGTCGAGTCAGCAATAATATCTTGTTTGGAACTTTTCTAACTTACTACCCCTCTACCTAACGTGAATATGTAGCCTGATTGTGATTTGAGGTCATCCTTATCGGATTGAAAAATGGCATCAGTATACTCTTTTATTTTCAAATAACCTTCTCTATATACTAAGAATAAGTCATTAGTCCTTCGCAAGTACTTAGGGATATTCTTTACAGCCACCTAATGACCTTCTCCAAGGTCAAATTGATATCTGCTCGTAAAGCTAAGAGCACAGGATATATTAGGCCTAGTATATATCACATCATACGTGATAGATCCAATTACTGAAACATATAGAATTCTACTCATATGATCCCTTTCAACTTATGTTTTGGGAAAAATTAACTTAGAAAGGCTTACTCCATGAGATATAGTAAGAATTCCTTTTTGAATTGATCCATGTTGAACCTCTTCAGCACTTTGTTTATATATATTGACTGTGAAAGACCGAGTAACCTTTTTGATTTATCTCTATAGATCCTTATTCCCAAAATATAGGTTACTTCTCTAAGGTCTTTCGTGGAGAACTTCTTGGACAACCAATTCTTCACAAATTGAAGAACTGGGACAGCATTTCTTATTAACAAAATGTCATGTACATAAAGTAATAGGAAAATTATTACACTCTTACTAACCTTTTTGTATACACAAGGTTCTTCCATTTTTTGAATAAAATCAAATTCTTTAATTGTTTCGTCAAAACGGATGTTCTAACTCCTAAAAACTTGTTTAAGTCCATAAATAGACTTTTGTAACTTGCATACTTTTGTGCTATCTTTAGATGTGAAACCCTTAGAGTGTGTCATGTACACTTCTTTAGTTAGGTTTCCATTTAGGAAAACTCTTTTCACATCCATTTGCCAGACCTCATAATCATAATAGGCAGCAAATGCTAAGACCATCTTTGTAGCTTTCAATATGGCAATTGGCGAGACAACTTCGTCATAGAAAATACCATATTGTTGACGATAACCTTTAGTAACCAGTCATGCTTATAGGTAACTACGTTACCATCCATGTCAATTTTCATTTTGAAAACTCATTTGCATCCAATAGGCTTGATTCCTTCTAGTGGATCAACCAATATCCATACTTAGTTGTCATACATGAAATTCATTTATGACTTTATGGCCTCAAACTATTTGCAGATTCTGAACTATTCAGAATATCCTTAAAAGTAGTAGACTCATCTTTATCTATAAACTTACGTCATTAGAGTCACTTATAATATATCCATATCTCTCGGGTGCCATACGTATCCTACTCGACCTATGATGTTCTTGTGTACATAAAGGTTTATCTATTCTCTCAATATATGTGGGTTTAGACGGTTGATCCATATTTATTTATTTTTCTTGAACTTCATTAAATTCAATTTTACTCCCATTGTCCCCTTTAAGCATGTGCTCCTTATCTAAAAAGACAACATGCTTCGAAGCAAACACTTTATTTTTGGAAGAGAGATAGAAGTAATATCCGAATAATTCTTTTGCATATCCAACCAATAAATATTTGTTAAACTTATTTTCAAATTTGTTTGAATCTGGCCTTTTAACAAAGGTAGAGCAACTCCATATTCTTATGTGAGATAATTTTGGTTTCTTTCTAAAGAATAAATAAAATAAGATAGTATCAACTATTTTTTTTATGGAACTCTATTTAATATATAAACAGCAATTTCTAGTGCATGTCCCCAAAATAATTTGGTAAGTCTGCAAAAATCATCATAGTCCGTACCATATCTAGAAGAGTTTGATTCCTTCTCTCAGATACACCATTATGTTGAGGTGTATATAGTGGAGTCCATTGAGATAATATCCTATTATCTCTTAGATAACTTTGAAACTCCTTACTTAAGTATTCACCTCATCGATTATATCTTAGAGTTTTAATATTTTTACCAAGTTGTTTCTCTATTTCATCCTTGAAGTCCTTGAACTTGTCAAATGCTTCTAATTTGTATTTCATTAAATACAAATACCCATATCATGAATAATCATCAATAAAGTTAATGAAATATTAATAACCTCCTCTTGCTTTTATTGACATTGGGACACATACATCAGTATGTATGAGTTCTAATAACTCTTTAGCCCTTTTTCATTTTTCAGAACATGGTGTTTTAGTCATTTTTTCAAGTAAACAAGACTCACATATATTATATGATTCGTAGTCAAATGACCCTAAGTCACCAAACTTGTGTAACTTAGAAACACGATTATTATTTATGTGGCCTAAATGACAATGCCATAACTACGATGAGATTGAGTTATCTTTTTTATATTTCTTGTTATTTATATTGAGAATAAGATCATTCATGTTTAGAACATACAAACCATTTTTCAAAGTTGTAGTACCATATTGGACATCATTTAATGAAAAAGAATAACTTTTATTTTTTGAAAATTAAATGAAAACCATTCATGTCCAAACAAGCAATTGAGATAATATTCTTAAATAAAACGGTACAGTCTGTAAGTTCTAGAATTAATCCAGAAGGCAAGTGTAGATGGTAAGTTTCCATAGTAAATGTAGCAACCTTTACTCTATATGTAGCACGTAAGTCCATATTACCCTTTTCAAGCCCTATACTGTCTTTTAGTCCCTATAAATTATTATACAAATGAGATTCGCATTCGATATCTAATACTCATATCTCATTTTTAAAGATAATATTAGTTTCAATCATAAACATACTAGACGTGGAAGTAGAAATACCTACAACCTTCTCCTTCTCCTTCCTCTTTTTGACGGTTTCGAGATAAGCCTTGCAGTTGCTCCTCCAATGGTACACCTTGCCACAATGATAACATAGGCCTTTGGCAGTCACCTCCTTTTTTTTTACATCATCTTTAGGCTTAATGAGTACCTTCTTCTTCTTCTTGGAAACTTTCTTCTTAGAAGAGAAAGAATCTAACAGCATAACTGCATTAGCTTCCTTCTTCAAAGAAGTTTTTGTAGTCTTAAGAAGGTTATGATCAACTCAGATAGTGTAGTCTCAATCTTATTCATTTGGTAGTTAATCACAAATTGCGAAAAATTACTTTGCAAAAATTGTTGAATTAAGTCAATACTTAATTCATGATCCATCACAAAATCAAGAGATTCAAGCTTTTCAATCAAACCCAACATTTTCTACCCATGAGTGTCCACAGAAGCATCTTCAACCATATTAGATTGGAATAGCTATTTAGAGATCTCGTATCTCTCTATTCTAGATTTTTGATCAAATAACTCCCTAAGATAGAAGATAATAGAGTAAGAATCCATATGCTCATGATGCTTTTGCAACTCATAGTTCATTGACGCCAACATGATACAAGATATTGTGTCACTATCCTCTTTGTGCTTCTTATGAACAACATTCTCATCAAGATGAGTATCTTGGGTTGATGGTGGTGGAATAGAAGCATCTATCACGTAGAGCAACATTTCTAACTTGAGAACGACTTTCAAATTTCTATACCAGTCCAGAAAATTTGACTCGGTAAGCTTATTAGTTTCTAAGATACTACATAAATTCAAGTTGGTTGACATAATGCAAATGATCTAGATATAAAAATAGAGAAATTAGCAAAATATATATACACATGACATGTAAATAATTAGGTCTTTAATTAATTGCATAATTATTTCACTATTTTACTCAAATCAATAGTCCTCACTATTGATTCGAGAAAGCCTGTTAGAAGCTTTCCTAGTAGATCGGTATCTAAATTCCTTAAAAACGACCTTAGGTTAGCCCAACAAACCATTCTTAAGTTTAATGGTAGGTATCCAATACCAATTATATCGAATGTAATTACAAGATCATTGGGTGATTAACATCTTTTAATCTTAAAACCTTTAAGTTAACTTAATCTTACTTCTAAATTTTCTTTATGCTTGAGTTAGCCCAACCGAAATAAAGAAATTAGTTAAACTTAACCTATTAATTAGGAATTTAAATTCCATGGTTTGAACATACACGTTGTCAAGTGGGTTTAGGTTAGCCCAACAACTTAGTCTCGAAAAGAGCTCATGGTCTTACTATATTAATGGAAGGCATTAGATTTAATATTAATTAACGGATTTGTTATATTAGTGGTCTCATACATTTGGCAGGCATAAATATCAACACTTTGGCACAATTGTAATAGATTCAATACATGGCTTAGTTATGAATTTTTCTAGATTAATTTCCTTGAGCGATGTAGGAAATTAATTTTGGTCAAATTGATGTGTTTATGCATGTTTTGAGAAGAGGGTCTTACCATCGTTTCTTGCTTCATATTGTTCACCATCTCCATAAGTTTGAAAAATAATTTCTAATCCTATGTAATTTAATTACATAATTTTTTTCTAATAAAAAAACATCGAGTTATATTTGAAGGGAGTTAAATGAGAAGAGAAATTATATAAGAATAATAGAAAAGGCAGGACACGCAGGCCTATTTATTCAAAACAAAGCAATAAAAATGTATGACACAATATTAATTAATTAAAATTAATTGGTCTAAATCCATAACCAAGCCAATAAGCCAAAATTATGCTTAAAATAAATTAAGCAAAAATATACATTAAATAAAAAATTTCTAAAATCATTATTTTGAAAAATAAAATAAATGTACATGAAATATAAATTTTCAAAATCATTATTTTGAAAAAGTAAAATAATTAGTTCCAAAATCAAAATCTTGGAAGGTTATTGGGTCTATTTTGAAATAGAAAAATTTCTTGTGGGTAAAAAAGAAAAAATAGGTTTTCTTTATATATATATATATATATATATATATATATATATATAAAAGTTCCCTCAGGCTGCCTAGGAACCTCCCTGGGCAGCCTAGGACTTTCCTAGGCCACCTGGGAGGTCCCTAGACGGCCTAGGAAATTGGGGTAGCCTAGGCCGCCTAGGTTGCTCCCTGGACAGCCTAGGAAAGCTTTCCTAAGCCACCTGACCATTGGGTGAGCTTTAATAATTTTTTTTTTTTTGTTCCTTTCATTTTTTTTTTTTTGGTTCTTCCAATATAATTTTAGAAACAATTTTCTTATTGGATTTGATTTTTGAAAAACATGTTAATATCTATTAATAATTTGGCATGATCATAATCACATAAATTATAACGAATTTTCTGAAATCAAAATATTTGTGAAAATAATTTTCATGGACCTAAACATAATTTTGAAACAATTTCAAATTTTAGAATATTTATGAAAAAATTTCAAAATGTCAAATTTATTTTTGAAATAATTTCAAAAATAATAATAAACCCGTAAAATATATACGAGATGGCTCTGATACTACAATTGAATTTCGATCATGCAAACCAATTTACACGTAGTAGAAAAAATGAAACAAAATCCACGCAATAAGGTCATTCATATATAATTAAACGAGTTAGGAGAGGGAAGAAAAATTTTTTACTTGAAAAATGTAGCTTTTAAAAATTTTCTTTGCTCGCGGAACTCTACCATAGTATTTGTCCAAACACGTACCACTAAATTCCAAGAGTAGAAATTTTTCTAATATTGATCCAAACAAGGCTGTATTCATAAACCATTAAAATTTTCTACTAAAAAATAATATAACGGCTAGGGATTTAATTTGGACCAAAGAAGGAACAAAAGAAAAATTGTGTGATTTATTTCTTTAGTGTGGCAGAAATTTTCAAAGAGCAAAAACCTTCGGAGAACAAATTCTCTCTTAGTCTTTATAGGAAAATCTTCCACCGCCCTTTCCAAAACCACATACACAGCTTTCGTGACTTTTATTTCCTAAAACCAATTAGGAACTAATTCACAAACCTTTCTTCTTTTCTAGAACCTTTCTGGAAACAAAATATAACATTTCCAAATTATAGGCTCAAGATTATTTAATTGCAATTAGGTCTCTTAACTTATAACAAGTTTATAATTCAATCACAAGCCTTTTAAATAATTATAATTTCACCCAACTAATTATAATAATTTATAATTAACCCATAATTATTATTTTTCTCACAAATTAATTCCATAATATTATCAAATAATATCTTGAGTACTATTTCCTCTATTGTGTGTGACCTATTAAGTTTTCTAGTCAATTAGTAGTTAATATGAATTAATTTTAATTGCTATAGAATTAATGATGTGTACGAATTTGGGTATAAAAAATCATATAAAAATAAGCGCATTCCCAATCAAATTTAAATTAAAACTTTAACCCCAAATTACACATATGAGCACGCGTACTCATCATTAAGCATAGTATAGGATTTAAAACGAGTATCGATCCTCAAGGAACAAGTATGCATTAATCACTTTTCTTTTATTGTTTACCCGACTCAATAAAGTGAAAAAGAATAAAAAGGAAAATAAAATAAATAAAAGAATATATTCATGTCAAGAATGGAGAATTATGTAACTCAAACCATTATTTTGACAATCATGACCTTAGAGTACCCAATCATTATCATAACTATTCATTCTATTGGCATCATGAAGGATTAAGATAGATTCACTTCTTTTCCAATTGATGAAATCACTATCTTTTAGACAAATTAGCATCACATATCATATCTCAACTAAATCATCCAAAAGATGTATTAAACACAATCCTCAATTAAATCCCCATATCCTGGCAAATTTAAAACATGAAATTAACCAATGAATCCATATCTTGATAGACATCAATTAACTTTTAATTACCCAGTTCTTAGCAATTAACCCCATTTCCAAGCAAGTTAATAGATAACAAATATGAAATTAATAAATTAAGACCACCATCAACCCTTTTTCCAAGCAAGTTAATAAAAAGAAACAACAAACTAATCTCGTAATCAGCATAAGTAATTAAATATCAAGAATAACAATCAATTAATCAAAAGATCAAAGTAACTCTAAAAATCATGAATACCGAAAACAATGTCAAATTACAATAAAACAATTAATACATCATTGTTCAAGAAAAGAAAACAAAGTTAAAAGAAAGCACTCATAGACAAGCCTCCTTCTTCTTCCTTCATAGACTCTCTTGTACAATCCTTCTTGATTTGATGAATTCCTCCTTGAACTTGAGTAATTTTGTGTTTTGCTCCTTGAATTCATACATTTGACTTGTGTTTTTCTTCTATTTATAGGCTTTAAAAGTGCCTAAATTCATCCCTCTGGGGTTTTTGGCTGAATAGAAGTAAGAAAATATCATAACTCTGAAAATTGTCAAAAATGCGCACAAAAATCGAGACACCGCCTCTATACCAGTGCACAGCCGACGCCTGTTGTATTCTGTCTCTCTATCTGTTTGTTGATTTTTCTCAATTTTCGTGCCAAATTCTTCCAGTTCGCAACCGGTGCTGCCTCTGGGCTTCCAATCGGCACCGGCTGTGTTCTATTCAGCCCCTGTTTCGCCGATTTTTTATCGCTTCGAAGTGCGTGCCAATAGCACGTGGCCAACACCGCCCCTAGTCTGTTTAGTGACAATTTTGCTTTATTTTATCCATAAAATCTGAAATAATGCACAAAATACCTTTCTAAAAGTAAAATCTCAAATATGAAGGAATATGACCCGTTATTGCACAAAATGTATCACAAAATGGCCTCAAATAACTAGAAAATATATTACTAATTTAGGCCCTATCAATTAATAATCCTTAATAATTAGAATTAACTTATTAATTATAATTATATTTAATTTATTAATTCTCCGATTAATAACAATCATATCTAGTAATACATCATGATCACCCAAAAGTTCAGAAAGTCAAGTGGCTTGACATGAATCTTTTAATTGCAAAATATCAATGCAATAAACTCCTTTTATTATCTTATTCAATTTTAGAGTATGGAATTTGTGCCAACTCCTATTAGAATATCATTAATTCTAGCCCGAATTTATTATTACTTATTTCAGAATTCATTACTCAATATGTGTATCAGTTAGAACTATTTCTAATACATAGTCGCCTTAGTCACATATTTCTCGAGTGATGATTCCATACAAGTGGCCGTGAGATATACGCCTCTACTATTAGGAGTAATGAATCTTTTATTGACTCTCTCAATTATTTTCATTTACTTTATGTTGTATCCAATATCCTTTTCATAGGCGGTCTTGTAGGAACTCCAAAGATTGAAATCAAAGTACAATACTGAGTAAATAAAGTGCCTTGGAGATATCAAGTCTAAGGATACTTGTACATTTGCTATAATAAGATTCTATCACTGGCACTAAATAATTATCCATGTGATTATCTTATAGTCAGATTATCCAATGAACAAGTTCACTTAACAAATATTCATGTGTTAACTTTGAGTATCACAATACTCACGGATGTGAGAACTACCACTTGATCAAATTAAGACGCATAATACGTGCTAGTCTTTGCGCATTGATGATGTCCTATCTCACATTATGATATCTATCATAATTTTCTTAATACTACACTATGTATTACGAACTTTATCTAATAGTTTTATATACATATACGTGGAATGATTAATTAAAGTGAAAGATAAAGAATATATTTTATTAATAAATGTGTCATATACTATATACAAGCGATTGCCTCTAGGGCACAACACTAACTTGAGGCTCACTCAATAATTACTTGGCATATAACCCTACAAGGACATTGGCATTAAGAGAAGTTGTCTGTATGTCAACACCTTATGCACTGTTATCCTGCAGATAATTGTCACGGCAACTACAAGAACCTACTAGTAATAAATATGACATTTTAAAATAATTTCCATGATAGATATATAGCAACTACACTTGTTACCTTATTTTGTCATGTAATTAACAAGGAAATAGATAATTGGCAACCAGTGGCTTAGGTTCATCCAATATTATTCCAAGTATGGGTAAGTAAAGTGATATAATATATATCTAAAAATTATGTTTTACACTTTATTAATAATGGTTTCACCAACACCATCAATAGCAATTGTAATTTGTTAATAATAGTTTCATCTAGCACATAAATGTCAATTTTACTTTTAATTGGCAATTGTTTGAAGTTTTTGCGGTTCGCCTAAACGGAGGTATCCCTTTCTCATAATAAAGTAAATGCCAACCTAGGGTAAATGTGTTACTTCATTTATCTACACATTAAGCTAATAATTGAATGGAACCAAGGAAAGGACTAACATTTGTATTTTCTTTATTTTTTATTTGTCATAAATATCACAAAACTACTTCTTCAAAAGAAGAACTAATACCATGGTTAACAAATTCCTTGAAAATCAAGCACTAGGTATATTCACAAAAGCCTCAAGCCAAAAGGAGAATTTTTTTCGTTCTTTTTTTTTTTTTTTTTTTGTCTTAATCCAACCTGTTGTTTACATCCATTCATATTTATTTTATCCTTAATCCAATTTGATGTTTACATCAACAAGTTTATCTTCAATAGTTGTATGATGTATAAATTTTCTAATTTTCTTTCTATTGCTCTATTGCCATTCTAAATTGGGGTTAAGGAGGCAACAAAATGCAGAAACTGTAAAAGAAAGATTTCACTCATATTGACTCCACTAACCACTAAAAGTGTAACTTCTTTGGCTCCTTCTTCATATTGACGATCAAATGAATTTCAACTGTATAATGTTTTCTTGATGAAATCTGACATGCCTATCATTAATGTTTAGAAACTTTATTAAATCTTGGCCATTAGATTGACAAAGTTGAGATGGGAAAAAAAATAAAACCTATCAAAATAATGTATAAAGATAATAACATCAACCAGACTACTTTGTCAATCAAGTTAAATTCAATTTAAACTCTAAGATACATCAATAGGCTAGGCACATCTTTTACATAGAATGGTACTTTCAATGAACTTTTTCTTTCTATATATTTATTAGGAAAGTTTTAGTGTATTTTTCAAGGCAAGCTATGATGCAATAAGATCCATGTGCATTGGCATTTGTGTGCAAATATATAGTGGAATTAACTATAAGGAAAAACAACATAGATTTGGGGGGGGGGGGGACTTGGTGACATGTTAATTGATGGTTATCCAAGAAGCCACTAGGAGGTTTCAAAATTAGGAAATTTTTCATCACTGCTTGACACTCAAAAAAGAAAATATGGGAAGAAACTCCAAATTAAATTCAAATTTACACATATGAACTACAAGCATCCTTCACTTTTGAGCTATATATATGAAAAGAAAGTCCAATTTCAATAGTTAATATTATTTTTTAGTTACCATGTGCAAGTCTATAATACATCACAATCCACCTAATTGATACTCAATAATCCAAATTCACACACAATTGTTTATATATTTCACTTATTGATATAGGGGGATTATATATTGAGACAAAAGCAATGAATCAAATAGAAAGAAAAAGAGTCAAAGGAGAAATGAGTAATGTACCTAAAAAATCCCAATCTCTTTTTTTATAATTCGATTCAAAAGAACAAAAAAAAATATAAAAAGTGTGGCCATCAGGCATCCCTCCAACCTCTTTTCTCAGTAAAATGCTTACTACAATAGCCTTCAAATATGCCATAGTCAACACCAATTGCGAAAGCCACTTCGGGATAAAAATGAGTGTAATTAAACTGCAATCTTGCTCTGATGATCATAGGCTATTCCACCCAAAATTGCACCACTCCAGCCCCTAATATAAACAAAACAACTAAAAGAACTACAAAAAACATGCAAACATAGACAACTGCAAGAAAACCTACAAAGGAAAGTAGGTTTAATTATAGAAATCATTTTGGAAGTAGCATTCATGTCCCATTTATTGATTGCATGATCATTAATAGCTTGACACTTACAACAGAAATCTTTTAATAATCTTAGTAAAATATTATACGATAATAACATGTAGTTCAAATTAGTGACATATCAAAACAGCAAAATAAGGACATAGATCATAATCACTCACCTTAAGATAAACTACAAAGAATTTGTGACTGAACCTTCTAAAATGTGATCACGGACATTCTACAAGGAAAGCTCAGTAACTAAAGGTGACCTTAACTTCTCCAAATGCTTCTTATGCCTATGAAGAATTCCAAATATTGCTCATGCACTAAATCTTTTTGAATCCATTTTAGTTCAACTAGGACTGTCTATTGCTACTAATACTAAAATATTACCAAGAAACAATTAAATTCACATATAACTAAAGTACCTCATCCAATCAGAATACTTAGCATTATCAATTTCTTTACCACACCGCACGATAGTAAAATGAGCACTGTTTCCTTAAATTCCAAACATAGAAGGACCATAACTATCATGCTCTATGCTCGCAGACCCAAAAACGCGACTATGGTTTGACATTACTCATGGTTAACTATTTGGCTGCCATATTCACTAGGCTAAAATAGATATTCCAATTTGATAATAGGTATTTAAATCCATCTTTATATATCTTCACACTTAGGGATGGCGATCGTGTTGTGTCCAGGTTGGCGGGTCGTGTCAAACTGAGATAATTACACACGATACGTTAATTCAAACACGACACGATTAGACACAAAAATTAAATAGATAATTACTAAACCCGTCAATCCGAATACCTATTAAACCTGCCAACCCGAATACTTACTAAACCCACCAACCCGAATATTTACTAAATCTATCCACCCATTACACTAAAAATTTTAAAAAAATAAATCAAATCATATAAAATTAAAATAACAAATAAAACAGTGCATAAAATTTTAAATAACCAATAAAATAATAAATCATCTAATTAAATATCTAGAGGTGTCAATAAATTTATAAGACTTAATCTTAAAATTTTAAACATCCAATTTACTTAATACATTGAAAATTTAATAAACTTCAAACATTGAAAATTTAACAAACTTAAAAAAACAATTAACAATGTTCTTCTCAGTAGGTGTCTCCTTATTGATATTCAAATCTATGACATTTTGAACAACTTCATCCACATTTAACTTTTCAGCAAGTGCTTCTGCAATAAATTTAAACAAACAAGGATTATAAAATTTATCTAAAAATATAAATTGAAATAAAAACATAGTCTAAATTTTTTTTTTACCTCCATAAATCCAATCGGAATCAATCATTTTCCATTAAAAATAAGAATAGCATCAGAATCAATAATTTTCCATATAAAGAAGGTTTAGGGAATGAAACTTGACTAATTCTAGTTCATCTTGAATAGCATTTTACAAGTTATCAGTAATTTTGGTTCATAAACATGTCGTGAATATGAACATATAAAAATATGAAAGCATAGACTTTTTATTACATAGAATGGATATGAATCTGGTAGTTTGCCTTTTCAATGAGTAATCTGAATGGAGAATAAAGTAGAATTTTAAACACTTACTCAAAGCTTGGAAGTTCCCTAAATTCTAAACTAAATCCATTAGAAAACATACAAACCAACAAAAGTTAGTTGGACCTAGAATACATGAAGATACCAAACTATACTACATCCACCAAATGCAACAAAAATCTTACCCCCTCCCCCTTCTTTCCAACCCTCTTTCTGAATTTAAAATTAATCAAAAACCAAAAGAACAAAGAATTCTTAGTTGTATCCTCCCTGTGAACTTGGATGCATCGCTGTCTATCAAGATAGTAAACATATTTGAGCTCATTGTCATCCAGAACATCCTTTGCACATGTTCTAACTGCAAGAACATATAGCGTAGCATCTCTTTCAGTGTAAGTCACTATTTTCTGTAGAATTATGACCCCATTTATGAATGAATTCATCATTACAAAATTATCAATAAACATTTGAGCTTAGGATAAAGTCAGAAATCAAGCTACTTTAGCAAACATCATCAAATTTGTGAGAAATGACCAATTGAGGATCAAAATCTGAAGTGACAGCCATAGATAGGAAGCTCAAGGATATCAAATGAAAAAGAAAAGTCATAGTTAAGTAATCACGAAGAGATATTAATAAGTATGGTAATCAAAGAATGCCTTAAAATGAAAATACTTGAACCCTAACAACAATTGGGGATTTAGGAAAACCACCAACTTTTTCTAACTTTGAATTGATCAAGTTCAAGCATCGCTTAAAATTTTTGCTGCCCCTACAATCACCAATTCTTACTGTGACACTCTATAGACTTTCTCAGTAGCCAACTATAATAAAGAAAGCAAAAATACTTGTTTTTAACTACCTTAGAGACAGTTTATCACTTTCTGACAAAGACAACAAGAATTGACGCTTAGGTTACAAGCTATTACAGACTCCTGTTTTTCATAAAAATATTTTTTAAAAAAAGCCTTTGATCATTTAAGAAATAATTAAAGTAATAAACTTATCAAGACAGAACAATTTTCATGAAGACCCATGTTTCAAGAAGACCTATACCTATCTAAAACCCATTAAATCTGATATGACAAAATAGAAAGTAAATTTTAAAAGTTGATTGCAATCATTTCCAACTAATCACCTTATAAATCCAAATCAAAAGAGGCCCTACAATCACATTTCCCTATATTTTGTAATACAAGCTAACGATGTTTTAAAACCAATGATTCCTATAATGTTTCTCATCAGCTTCAATGTTTTAAATCTTTTTACTTGCTTGTCTATTCATATAACCCAAGGATAAACAAAATCGAATCCCAGAACAACTGATGCAATCCCCGAAGACTATATTTTCATTTGCAGCAAAAAAGATGAGTTAGAATTTGTTTGCACAAACATGAAATAATCTACAACTTTGCCCAGATGTTGAAGAACTCCCCATCTGTAATCCTCGAAAGTCAAGATAGTATAGTTCCCTTGGTGTTGTATTGATTTGATAATACTTCAAAATTATTCATTCACTCATCAAATATGGCTACAAAAAATGTATCTCGCGTTTTCACCTATTCCTTTCCCTAAATGACCTCAATTTAAGTTACAAGAAGAGGAGAATATCAAGAAGATGATACAAATATTGAGAAAATTTTGTCCAAAGATGAAGCACAAAAAATATATTGGCCTTGTATGGCTTTCTGTTTTTAGGCCATCTATAGGAGAGTGACCAAATCTATCAAAACATGAAAAAGAACAGCAATATTGCAAAGATTTACTGAGGGGTCAAAATCTTCAAAATTACAAGGAATATAGCTCTACGGGATCTCCCAAATAATAGCAGTTGTTGCTGTTAAAGCAGGGAAATTCTCAACAACTCGACATTTTTCGCAGGTGGGAAAGGGAGGCAAATAATAAAGGCAGCATATATTCTCAAGTAGCAGATATAAGCATCAATTAACAATAGAAACAGGATAACAAACGTACCAATGGGGATGATTCAGATGAAAGTATTTTTGGCTCGCTTTTCTCAATGAACAGCAACCCACATCACAGATGCAGGTCCTTCGTCCTTAGCCGGAATTTAGGCTTGCTACCGACAGCTTGGCAGCAAGGAATGGAGAAAAGATTTGAGAGAGAAAGAGAGAGGTGGTCGCTTGCTAGGGTTTCTAGGAGAAAGGGTTGTGCAAAAAAAAATTAGAGGGGTCACCAGTCACACGGGTTGGAGGGGTTTGTGCAAAAATAAAAAATAATAATAAAATAATTAATTAAACAGGTTTGCCGGTTGAAATACATTAGACCTGTTTATGGCCCCAAACACATTTAATGTTAAATGGGTTGACCTATTTCGATCCGAACTCGCGAAGTTTCAACCCTAACCCGCTATAACCGTGTCGTTTTCGTATCGAGTTAGCGTGTCTTGTTCAACATTGCCATCCTTATTCACACTTCTCATCCCAATCCCAAGTAGGATTAGGGTATTACATCCATCCCTCGTTTTGACCCAAGCATTCTCACTAGGCCCGTACTTAGTGGCCAAACCTAGGACTAACTAAGTGGTATGAAATTCTAGAAGTAACTCCTATTGTACACGGTGTAGTACTTAAGTCCCATATCAGGGGTTGGTTATGTTGGAATGTATGTCATCTAGACTAGGTTTCTGATGTAATTATCGAATTTATTTATAAAATAATTTATTCTCAAAATTTGTTTGTGAATTTACATTTTATTTGTGCATGATTTACATTTGGAAAATACCCATTGTATTTAAGTAAGTAATCCATGTGAATGGTGGTTTTTCATAGTAAGGTATGGTTCACGAGTTACTTAACACATAAACGTTTGTTCTTAACCGATTGATGAGAATGGGAATTTCATCATATTTAAGTTTTTGTGTTATGAATTTCAAATGGGAAATAGCTTATTTTTAACCAATGACTAGTCCACTCACTTCATAGCATAAACGTATTTCGAATACGTAGAACCCGACCTGTAATAGTGAATTTTAAAAGTACTATTTAGAAGAAACCCAAACTACAACGGCTACAGCGTGGACTAATACTCTACCGCTTGAGTATAAGTTGGTGGTCTGACGAAGCTGGAAGCATGTACTTTGATATACTATAGTTGAGGTTCTATCGTAGAACTAATATACTTGTATGATTAGGTATATGTAACTAGTTAGTTAAGACAGATTTATACAAGATAGCTTCTGCGTTATATTGCCCCTTGTGACTATTCGAATGATCTAAATAACCAGGGCCCTGAGGAACATGACTTGGATATTTGCTTTAGGGTAACTCCCTTGAAAAGCAAAAACATTCCAAGAGTCGTAGATCATTAGATTAGAAGTCTAAGGATGGTAGATGTCTTTTAGAGAAGTGTTAGTACACTCTTCCTCTCTAAATGTACGATGATACGTAGAGGAGTATTTTAGTCATGACACTTGTAAGTCGGAAACTTTACTAACGTAGCATTGTCCTTGGAGTCAATATTTTCTTATGGTGATATTAGAAAATATTTAAAATACAAAATACAGCTATTTCTATAGCAATGGTATTTTAGCTATTTTAATAGTCAAGGCAATATGTCTTTTGGTCCTTAGAATAGCCCGTAAGTCCTGATGGTTTTAGGTTGAGAGATTGGACTTGTATAAAATAGATTTTATTTTATTTAAATAGCCCGGTTTATTTATTGAGTTAGAATAAAATAAAATGTCCAAAAATAGAGAATTATATATTGGCTCATTTGGGTTATTTGATTAATTAAATTATTAAGCTTGTATTAGTTCAGAAAAAATTAAATTGAATTAAAGGTTTAACCCAATGAATTGGGCTAAGGCTTGAGGTTTATATTTGTCCATTTAGGTTATTTAATTAATTTAATTATTACGCTTATATTAGTCCAGGAATAATTAAATTAAATTAAAAGTTTAACCCAATGAACTGAGCCATAGGCCTGGTTGATGGCTTAACATGATATGGGCCTTAGGGCTTCCCTAAATCTACCGCCTCTGTTTGATTTTGAATGTCCGGATAATAGCCTATCATCAAGGAGTTTGGATTCAAGACAACATGAGGAGTTTTTTCACGGAACGTCTTTTTTGTCCCTCTAGCTTTTCTTCCTCTCTCTGGAGTTTGTGTTCTCTGTGCTATTCAATAGCAAGAACAGAGACATGAAACTTTCTGATTAATGCTTGATAGCATTCAATAGGAAAAAAAAAGATCATCCGCTTCATCCTTAGCCTTCACCAAGCTTTTAGGCACGGGTTATATTCTAAAAGACCTGAAGCATTGCGTTGAGGCCTGGTTGATGGCTTAACATGATATGGGCCTTAGGGATTCCCTGAATCTACTGCATCTGTTTGATTTTGAATATCCAGATAATAGCCTATCATCAAGGAGTTTGGATTCAAGACAACAGGAGGAGTTTTTTTCATGAAATGTCTTTTTTTTCCCTCTAGCTTTTCTTCCTCTCTCTGGAGTTTATGTTCTCTATGTTATTCAGTAGCAAGAACAGAGACATGAACCTTTCTGATTAATGCTTGATAGCATTCAGTAGGAAAAAAAAGATCATCCTCTTCATCCTTAGCCTTCACTAAGCTTTTAGGCATGGGTTATATTCTAAAAGACCCGAAGCATTGCGTTGATGCCTAGAAGAAGCCGACACACTGTGGGACAACCACCTGAAGAAAGGATCACAGAACCAGAAGCAGTTCACACCGAGTCACAGGCACCTCCTAGACTAGCGAAAAAGCATAGAGCTAAGGGAAAAAAATAGCTCTTCCACTGCTCTGTTTTTCCAACATGCTTCTATGAGTTTTCGTTGTTGCCGTATTCACCTTCAGGTTACTTATTCTGATATCAAATGCCATATCTCATACCCATGAACCTGGAAATACAACTATGCTATCCTAATCCCACATGAGCCCAAGGATCTATTGTCAACTTGGGATATCTAATTTGTTCAATTAGGATGGCAACTAAGTAGTTAATCGTGGGTACTGCCGAACTTATAGTTGCATTCCCGAACCTGCAAGCATGGGACGTGATATTTAGCATCAGAGAAGGTAACATGTCTTCGGTAAGGGAATTAAATGCTATATTGTGCGCCTTTAGACTCCTATGTTACCGGTTGGTCCTGAATGTAGTCTGTAAGTTTATGCCCAATAAGGGCGCTTGAGCATAAAGAGGGGTGAATGTGATACCCCGATCCTACACGAGATTCTAATGATAAGTTTAAATGATATATAAGGATAGCTAGGTCTAAATACCTATTATCAACTTAGGATATATATTTTAACTCAGTAAGGACGGCGATTAAGTAGTTGATCGTAGGTACTACCAGGCTTATAGTCGCACTCTTGAGTCCACTTGCACGGGGTGTAACATTTGGTATTAGAGAGGGTTACTAGCTCTCAATTTAGGAATTAAGTGCTACATCGTATGTAGTGAGAGCCACCTCTAGAATCCTATACCACCTAATTGGTCTTTAGTTTGACCTTTAAGTATAGGCTCAGCGAGGACGTTTGGGCCAAAAGAATGGGTGAATGTGATACTCCAATCTCACATAAGTTAGGGAAAAAAGTCTAAATAATATATAAGGATGGTTCCAAGTATTCATTAGCTATTGTCAACTTGGGTTATTCATTTTGGCATAATAAGGACAACGACCAAGTAGTTGACTGTGAAAGTTGCCAGATCTATAGTCGCACTTCTAGACCTATGAGCACGGGGTTGACAATAACCGCCAAAATGTAAATAAACACTCAAAATATCAACTATTCTTTCTATTCTAAGTACTCAGAAAAACAACACTCATACTCACATTGCTATTTTGCAAAATTTTGAATTTTTAATGCACAAAAATACAACAAATTAAAAATTGCAAAAAACTAATAATACAAGGTAAACAAAAAGAGTGGGTTTCTTCTTTTCTTAACTTTTTTACGTTTCTTGCATTTATTAATCAACAAATCAAGTACATCCTATGAAACAAAATAGAAATTATTTTCAATTATAACAAGATAAAAGCCAAATTTTCAAGTAGAATTAAAATGTCAAACCTTTAAAAACACCTTCAGTCCATGATAATCCACTAAACACCAAACTATCATCAGTACTGAAGATATCTCAAAATTTGCTTAGGCAATCTCCTTTTGTACCTAAAACTCATTTCCTATAGTTTTCCAATATCTAGATTCAGTTATATGTTTCATTCTTTCACCCTTTTCATACTTCCTCTCCTGAGCAATAGAAATACCACTCAAGATCCTCACTTTTCAAGTAAGATTTATCTACAGAAAGGAAGAAAAATACTTATATTTTACACAAAAAATGAGCAAATAAAAAAATTTGCTTTAAAAAAACACATAGTCGATGCTGACGTATTCATGCTATCAAGGAGATTCATCACATAACCCCACATATGCATATATATATATATATATATATATATATATATATATATATATATTATCCAATTAAAGCCAATAATTGGGAGAAAATAAAAAGAAATCAATTTATTTAACCAGTGATCAGGAAAAAAATTTGACCAAAATGCTGACTAATATGAAAAAAAAAATAAATAGAGACAAGATATTAAGTACCTAGGAGATCCCATGGAGACAATTCGTACATGTGTTGAGTTCCAAAAAGCCTTCTTTCCCAATATTTTATGTTTCAAATGGTACATAATCAACTCAATATCAGTTGGAGGAAGGACTTCCTTGCCATCTAATAATATGATAACTGAATGTTCCCAATTTCTAATAAGTTACTAATGTTAACAACAATCTTTTTAGTAACTTTTCTTAATGCAATAATGAAATATAATATTCCTGTAGAAAGGAGGGAAAATAAGGAAGAATGGGAGAATTTTCTAAAAGAAAGAAAAGAGAAAAGAAAAAGGGTAGAACTAGAGCTGTAGAACAAATGCGATCAATGAACTAGCCAACCATGGAAGAATTACTGCCAGTAACGATCAAATCATCAACATAGACCAAAACAAGTAAGAGGCAACCAGACTGATGGCGAATAAATAAAGATGCACCACAACGACTATTGAAAAAACCTTCTTGTAACAAGAACTGATGCAGTCTATGATACCATGCATGAGGTGCCTGCTTTAGACCATAGAGAGCACGGTTAAGCTTGCATTAAGAGGATCGGAAAACCCTGGTGGCTGAGCCATATAGACTTCCTCAGTAAGAAATCCATTGAGAAAGGCATTGCAAACATCTAATTGTTTAAGAGGCCATTGGCGAGAAACAGCAAGAGATAGAATAACCCGGATTGAAGAAGGTTTCACCACGGGACTGAAAGTCTCAGTGTAATCAATCCCCTCTTGTTGACTATAATCTTGGGCAACTAAGCGAGCCTTATATTTCTCTATAGAGCCATCGGCTTTCCGTTTGACCTTATAGACCCATTTACACCCTGCAATGTCATTGAGGAAGTAGCTGGAACAAGAGACCATGTGCAGTTCCTTAATAAAGCTGCATACTCATCCTCCATTGCAACACGCCAATGAGGAAACTTAATTGCGTGTTTATAGCATGTAGGTTCAGAAAAAGAGGGATTCGTAAGTTCAGTTGCCAAAGCTTCAGGTAAGGGATAAGGAATCATACAATAAACCAATTCATTGATACTTTTGTATTTCTTTGGAGGAGGAGAATCTGTGTTACTGGAGGAAGAGCCATCAGTGGTGGAAGAGCTAAGAGGAGTGGATACAGAAGAGTCTTGTTGTGAACTATCTGTGGTTTGAACAGGAGACGGGTTGAGCTGGATTATCCTCTGGAACTGAAGAAGATTCTGTGGAAGTAGACTGACCATTGTCCGAGTCAGATTGAGCACATGGAGTGGATGATCGTAAGCTGGAGATAGTGGGTGGTGAAGCATCCGCATGATAAGGAAATGAGTTTTCATCAAACAAGACATGTCGGGTGATGAACGTTTTCCCAGTAGTAAGCTCCATACACTTATATCCCTTATAAGACAGATCATATCCTAAGAAAACACATTTAACAGACTTGGGAGAGAGTTTATGCCTATTATAAGGGACTAAATATGGAAAACAAGTGCATCCAAAGGTTTAGAAAACAATAATCAGGGCGCTGTCCAGTGAGTCGTTCCAACGGTGTAGTGTACTCAAGAGATTTTATGGGCAATCGGTTTCTTAGAAAAACAGCCATAGAGAAAGCCTTTACCCAAAACTTTGACGGTATGCTAGCCTGAAAAAAAAGACACAGCCCCATACTGATAATATGACGATGTCTCCGTTCGACTACTCCGTTTTGCTGAGGAGTGTAAGGACCAGAGATCCGGTGTATTATACCCTGGTCTTTCAAGAAGTTAAGAAACAGGTGATTGGTAAATTCTCCCCCCCCCCCCCCAATCAGTCTGGATGCATTTGATACAACGAGATAACCCCCCCAATCAGTCTGGATGCATTTGATACAACGAGATAAAAAGTTTTCAACGTGTTTCTTAAAGACAAGAAAAACAGAGAATGTATCAGATTTCTTAGCTAAAGGGTACAACCAAGTAAGTATGTCTGGTATGATCATCCAGAATTGACAAATAATATCGATATCCAGAGTCAGACAAAATAGGTGCAGGACCCCATACATCAAGATGCAATAAGTCGAGTGAATGTTTCGCAGTATATTGGCTGGTGTCAAATGGTAATTGACAAGACTTGCCTAAGGGACAAACATAACATGCATGATCATCGGAAACAGAACCTTTAATAGGCAAGCCATACTTATTAGATAAAATCCTTAAAACTCTATTGGAAGGATGACCAAGACGAGCATGCCAAGTTCTGGAATTTGTTCTTTCACCATAAAATGAAGAAATTTCTGGAGAAGAAACCTGGCTGCGGAGATGATATAGGCCACCGTTACTACTGCCATGAGGAAGAGGATGACGCGTCTGTGTATCCTTAATAGCACAACCATCATATGCCAATTCAAAGAAACAGTTATTGTCAAGCGCAAAACGTTGAATAAAAAGGACATTTTTGCGAAGTTGAGGCACACAAAGAACACCATTTAGATGAAGACCTGAGCCAACATGAGTAATGGGAAGTTGAGATCCATTTCCAACTGTAATAGTGTCAGAACCATAATAAGGAGATGCTTGAGACAAGGATGACACAGATGGAGTCATGTGGTGAGTAGCCCCAGAATCAAGACACCATGAAGCATTGTCGGGTCCAGAGGTTGAAGAACTAGGAATGAACTCAGCAGTATAGGCCTTATTCTGACGGTCATAACAGACTCGTGCGGTATGTCCAGGCTTGTTACAGATTTGACACAGAACAATTGTGTTTACAGAAGCCGGAATATCAGGGAATTGGATGCCTGAATAAGGAGATGCTGGTGTCGGTGTTGGAAGCAGTGGTGGACGATGATCTGAAGAGTGGGGCAGAACAGAAGCTGTATGGTGTTGGTGATAGCTATAATGTCTACCACGACCTCTGCCTCTACCACGACCGCGAGCCCTGTAAGCCGAGGAAGAGCGGGCTGTAGGAAACGCAGCAGTGCTGGAAGTCCGGTCGGCAGTCATGGCTGAACCACTGGAGATGGAGAGAGTGGACATTTTCTTGAGCAGATGTTCTTCCTGTTTGTCCAGATCATAAAACTCATCAAATGTGAGAGTAGGACGGAGATGCAGAGAAGTTGCAAACTCCTTATACTCATGGCCCAGACCATCAATGACATACTCAATGAGATCAGTTTCAGGAACAGAAGACCCGGCTGTGGCAAGAGAGTCTGGGATGGATTTAGCATGGAGAAGGTAATCAGTGATGGGCTTCTCAGTATCCCGTTTGAGGGTGCGCAATTGATCCCGAAGAGTTCGGATATGCATCTTAGAGAGGGGAGACAGACGACAGTCGAGCAATGTCCAGGCTTCATATGCAGTAGAACAAGGTAGAAGAAGGGTTTGTACAGAGGGAGAGACAGTTGCCTTGATCCAACTGAGGACAAGTTTGTCTGCCTTCATCCATAGAGCAGACGCAGAAGAAGTGTCTTCTGCTACAGCTTGGTTCGAACAGAATAAGGCTTTGAGGTCATGTATATCAAGAACATTCTCAAATTGAGACCGCCAACACAGATAAGAATTTCGGTCCATAGGTACCGGGAACAAGTGAGAGATGTTGAACGAGGTTGGTAAAGAAGAAAGAGAAAAACTTGGAATAGCCATGGAGGAAGGCTCTGATACCATGTGAGAACTTATGCAGAATAAGACAAGGAGTTTAGATGCAGAAATCAAGGCTACCTACTGTGTGCCTCTGAGTTCATATATATAATCACTGTACAGCAGTTGTCGTGTTTAGATAGCTTCGTATCTAGCTATCAGATGACCTATACACAATGAGTGGATTACAACAGAGTATTAGGAGAGAGTTAGGAGATCATAGGACTCATGTATCTGGACTCATCTATATATGATATATGTATCTGGACTCATCTATCTATCATCTATCTATGATATTATCTATCAATTACAACCTGTTCTGGGCTTAATTAGCATTAATTATTTGTAAAAATAGTCTCAAATTTATTTATTTATTTTGTCTTAGAACTTTTCTTTCCTCCTTTTAACTCTCATTTTCGAACCCCCACCCCCCTCCCAAAAAAAAAAAAAAAAGGAAAAAAGAGGGGGAAAAAAAGGAACACTTTACAATGCTTGCTCGATGCATTTGTTTGAGACTTCTGGTCATTACTAAATTCGGCAGATTCGGTGGCTTGCTTGTTCAAGCCTAAAGTTGATCGATGTTACTCTGGATCTTTTCTTCCATAAATCCATGTTTGTTCGGCCCACCGAGAACATCTTTCAGATTTCCTGAAAATGGACATTTTCCAAAGCTTCACAGATCAGTGCTGTGAGTCCAGAGTTCTCCCGTGGCTGCAACTCATTTCAGCAACTCTGGTGGCCTTTTGGGGATGGTACTGCATAACCTGCACTCTTCTAAGTTCCAAGAAAAAACTTCCTCCCGGTAGATTAGGTTTTCCTCTCATAGGAGAATCCATAAGCTTTGTGAAAGCACAGAAACGAGACAAGATCTTCGAATGGATTCAGAAGCATGAAAGACAGTAAGGTCCGGTTTTCAAAACCTCACTTATGGGCGCCAAGACTGTGATCATCACTGGTTTAGCTGGTAATCGTTTTATACTTGGTGGAAGTGATAACGGACTCGTCGGAAGCTTGCCGGCAGCCTAGATTCGGATAATCGGAAGATACAGCATTTTTGAGATTTCTGGACCTGTTCATATGCTTGTTAGAGGAGGTATCATGAGCTTTCTCACCGCGGAAAGCATTCAAAGATATGTTTCTCAAATGAACTCATTGGTCTGTCGACAACTCTTCAAGGTATTACTCATTATTCCAATCATAATGCAACAAACGATTATAAGCCAATTCCATTTGGGATAAGAACAACTTTTCGTGGTATAATTCATTAATTCAGATATGAAATCATATCCAAGAAAGAAACGCGCAGTATCTTTTAGATAAAATAATTCGAATACTAAATTTTAATATATATATATATATAGATTAAAATACGTATAATTATCTAACACTATGAATATAATTGCCTTATTGATATTTCTTTCTTTCGACTCTATGTTCCTATTTCATCAATCTAAGGGTTTGTGTCCTTTTTCCTCCTAGTTTAGTAACAAGAGTTTCTTTTTTTTGGAAATAAAATGCAGGAGCTAAATGGTAAGGATTTAGTATATGTGGTTCCATTGATGAAGAAGGTTACTTTCAAGGTGAGTTGCACTCTGTTTTTTGGACTACCAGAAGGCCAAGAAATAGATGAGCTGTTGGAAAATTACACTATCGCTGTCAAAGGAGCATGATCGCTTCCTTTTAATATTCCAGGAACAAGTTTTGCAAGAGGACTACAAGCTAGGGCAAGAATGTGGAAATATTTTTCACATCTGATTGAAAAAAGAAAGAAGGAATTGGATGCCAAGAAAATTGGTTCCCAAACTGATATTATTTCAAAGTTTCGCTCGCTAAAAGAGGACATGGGACAAAACGTATCAGAAGAACAAGTTTTTGACAATCTCATATCCATGATGATTGCTAATCACGACACAACTGCATCACTCGCAACTTTATTGATCGGACAGCTTGCTAAGGATACCGATACTTTCAACAAGGTACTTTAAGTTAATTTTAATTCTTCTTCCGTGTCAATTAAATTAACTTATTTATTATTTTAAATTATTTCAAAAATTTTGATACTTTTTTTTAAAAATTTTTTAATATATTATATATTATAAAATAATCAATATATCTCATATATATTATTTTTATATATTTAAATTTAATATAAAGTATTGTAAAACTCACATATCTTATACTTTTATTATATTATATTATATTTATTATTATTATATTTTAATTTTTATTTTTACATAAAATATCGCGTCAAATCAACCACTGTCAATTTAGTTAAATCGAATGGAGTAATAAAATAACTATAAAAACTTTGTAGAATTGGCGTAATTAGAATGTCAATTGGAATTTGACAGAGCAAAATGAAGTTGCCAAGATTAAGGATGAATATGGTGGACAAATTAGATGGAGTGAAATACTAATGATGAAATATACATGGAGGGTGGCCCAAGAAGTTATCAGAATGATCCCTCCGGTCCTTGGCAATTTCAGACGTCCCAATAGGCATACAACCTTTGGTGGCTATGACATTCCTAAGGGATGGCAGGTATGAAATGCAACTTTTTTTTACATTTTGAAGAATTTTCCTTTCAAGGAATAGAAGATGCGTTAATTATCCCTAAAAAGAATAGTTTTGATGAGGTAATTTTTAATAATATAGGTTGAAATTCTATCTTAAATCAAATTATTTGAGTTTCTTTTACATTATTTATCAGAAATAAATTATCCATGTTACGAGTATAAATATTATGAGAAAAATAATTTAAAATTTTTTGTGTCTAAAATTACGGCTTATGTCCTTTAACAATTCTCTTTGTATGGGTATACGTTATTGGTTAAATACAGATTAGAGGGTTAAAAAAAAAAAAACTCTGTTGACCATCTGTATTCAACTGGATTGGACTACTCCAGGCACACGGGAAATTCTTATATGGACCTGGTCCACGGCCCCACCTGTGGACCGGGTCCCCCAATTTGAGACACCTGTCCCACTGCATTTTTTTATTCCAAAATTATTTCTTTTCTGTTTTTTTTTTCAATCCACGTTCAGCACAGCCATGGTTAACCATGGTTCAATTTCCCTGTTCCCAAATTTTTGAAAGTCCGCCAATTTCCGCACAGAACCTAATCTGATGCACCAAAACATCAGATTTGGACTCCCTCGTAAGGCTTTGCTACTCTCTCTCTTGTCAAAGCCGATCATCCTCCTCCCCTCTGCCTTCCACTCCACCTTCTCCTCCGTCGAACAACGCCTTCCACTCTACTCCCTCGTGAAGCTTTGCCACTCTCTCTCTCTCTCTCTGTCAAAGCCGATCATCCTCCTCCCCTCTGCCACACACACTGTCTTTCTGTCGTAGCACTTCCCCCCCCACCTCTGTTTCTTTCCGTTGTAGTGCTTCAGGTTGCTTGATCCGTGATTGTGAGGGATTTTGTGAGTGAGAGTGTGCAAGCATTTTCTTGAACCCAGAAACCAACCTCCCTCGTCTCTCTCTGTAGCAGCGGCATCGCAGTTCCAGAAGTGATAACGGGTATGCCACTTAATTCTCTCATTTTACTTGCGTGTATCTTCTTGTGGTCAGTAATTTAAGGCCACAAAATATTGAATTTTGGGCAGGCATGATTTGCTAGATATCTCCCCCACTCTGACGGAGGCTACTGGTGCCATTGTTGATATAAAGTTGTTGGCTTTCTTTTCCCATACTCCTCAGCCCATCCTTTTGTGCTATTCTTGTACATTGTGTTTATTTGGCACTGCTTGTTGTTTTGTTCTTATTATGAAAATGCAAGCCAGTTGACCGCATACAAATTAGATAGATTACTACCATATAGTTTTAGCACATCCAGAACATTGTTCTGGCAGTGATTTTTGTGCTTATCAAGAGTGCTATTTCTGGAAAAATAAGCTAGTCTCTTTAATTTCTACTTTGTATAGTGGTATTTGTGGTATGCATGCTCCTAAGTTGGGACTTATTTTGCCATAGGAATTATTTGTAAACCTTAAATTTGTAGTACTGGAGGTGGGATTTCAGTCCACTACCTTATATGCAACTTCAAGAGTAAAAACCTTTCAGACAATTTAGTTTTATGATTGAGTTTTCTCTTATTTATGTATTTGACTGTTATTTTATTATGGATCTCTAGGAAATTCAAGCCTTTCAGACAGAAGTAGGGAAGACATATAGCATGAAGGTAAAGGAATGAAGCTTACATTATGCAAATGGGAATCAGTGGCTCATGTGATTTACATTTGAAGTTGAGTTCAGCATTCTTATGAGTTGGTATTTAGAATATTGTTTAATGAAAACTACTCACAGAATTTCAGAAATTATCAGAAACTATTTAAAGGCTATATTGTTGTGTTAAAGAGGAAAAGAATGAAACTAAATTGTGTTCCTAAGAATGCATAATTGAGTTTTTTTTCTTATTTATTTAGAACATCCAGTAGCCATTCAAAAATGGCATGTGGTATAATTCAATGAACAGAGAAACCTTTAACATGACATCAACTAGACTTATTTCAATCTTGTAAGTGATTCACACTTAACAATTTAGCAAAAGAAACTGTTGTATAGATAAAATCCTCTGATTTTGCTAGAATTATTTGATGGATTTGCATCATTTGTTAGAATTACTAGAATTATTTGATTTGATTATGTTGTGATGGATTTGCATCCGTAGATCTCTGATTTTGCTTGTATAAAAAGAAGCCATCTTGAGCATTTAGTCGAGGAATCTCTGAATATATTTGTTTTCTGAAACTTATAACATGTAATGATCTTCCCTTGTTTTGATTTTTGAAACAGAACATGCTTCCAAAAAAGTTCTATGTCGTTTTTGAAGGGAGACGACATGGTATATTTGAAGATTGGGTAGATTGCCATAAAGCCAACAATGGCTATAAAGGAAATCTTTTCAAGTCTTTTGTATCATTTGAAGAAGATGAACATGCACAGTTGTCCTATAAAAAGGCACACAAAGAAGCTCCTAGCAGGACGGCAAACCAAAGTGATTCCAATTGGGCATCTTCTTCACACTTTGATCCACCCCTGCCCCCCCAACCCCCTTCTAGATGGTTGAAAAAGAGATGATATATTCAACTTCGGTCACATATGTAAAAAGTTGAATATCAGTCAGGATGTATCATTTATTGTACTATATTTGTATGGAGACAACTCTTGTTAATATATGAATCAGTCTTGTTTGAAATTTTGCAAGATTCCTTATGTATTGGGCAGTAAAGATTGTTATTAGTTTCTATGATCAATTGATAATTTATGAATGGTATTTTTTTTTTTTTTTGCAATGGTTGGCCAGTAGAGATTGATATGGTGTTGTGCAGTTTATTTGGTTGAGATGTGTTGTGTAGTTTATTTGGTTGAAACGGTGTTGTGCAGTTTATTTGGTTGAGATGTGTTGTGAAGTTTTATTTAGTTGAAATGGTGTTCATGTGTTTGTGGTAGGTATTCATATGGTTATGTAGGATGTTCATGTGTTTATGTGGCTGTGTTAGTGTGGTTGTAAAATGTGCTATATGCTTTACTGGTGTTCATGTGGTTATGTAGGATGTTATGTGTTTGTGTGGCTGTGTTCATGTGTTTTTGTGGTTGTGTTAGTGTGGTTATGAAAGATGCTATATGGTTGACTGGTGTTCATGTGGTTATGTAGGATGTTCATGTGTTTGTGTGGGTGCGTTAGTATGGTTGTGAAAGGTGCTTATGGTTGACTGGGGTTCATGTGGTTATGTAGGATGTTCATGTATTTGTGTGGCTGTGTTCATGTGTTTGTGTGGCTGTGTTAATGTGGTTGTGCGAGGTTGGCTATATGGTAGGCAGGTGTTTGTGTGGCTATATGGGGTGTTATATAGGATGTTTATGTATTTGTGGCATGTGTTTATGTGTTTGTGTGGCTGTATTTATGTGGTTATGAAAGGTTGACTATATGGTTGGCAGGTGTTCATGTAGTTATATAGGATGTTCATGTATTTGTGGCAGTTGTTCATGTGTTTGTGTGGCTGTGTTCATGTGATTGTGAAACCTGATACTCATATAGTTATATAGGATGTTCATGTATTTGTGGCAGGTGTTCATGTATTTGTGTGGCTGTGTTCATGTGATTGTGAAACTTGATACTCAATACAGAGGGCTACGTCTATGTTCATGTGATTGATTTCAGTGTTCATTAAGAGACTAGTTTTGCTTCCTGTTGGAATCTAATTAGTGGGACAAGTCTCCAATACTAAATTTCCTTCTTCTGTTGAAGTGCTGCATTTCAGATGCTCAAAAAGATCAAGTTATGCAAGTCTAAGTGGTACAACATTAGTAGTAAATCTCTATGAAATCCCAGAAACCAATCTTGAATTGCTTGTCACTAGGCAAAAACTAAAACAATGGTTCTTGAAAAATAGTCAAAATAAAATGTCAACCACATGCTTCCCACAATAAATTTACAGCAAGCTTTTTTTCCAAGCCTTGAATTGCAGAAAAAAATTTACTGGCTCAAGTACTTACAGCAAGCCCCACAATAAATTTACAAAAAAAGACCTCCAAATCACTGATACACAAAAGCAAGACTTGAATTGCAGAAAATGTCGCCTTCAAGTTTGGTTTGACTCAATTCATGTGCACTGCAGTTTTTATTTGATGAATTCAGGCACGACAAGTTTTCAGCATCTTTCTTTGTTTGTATGTGCACTGCAATACTACCCCTAAAGAACAGAGTTCTAAGAAATCACAGTCTACATCAAGTTTTCAGCATAAAGCTATCAAGATATAAGACATCATGGTGGTCTTCTGTATATGCCTCAAGTTCGATTCATCATCTGTTTCATCTCAGTTAAGTGAACAGCCCTGCCTTTGGAATACCACTAGTTAAGTCAACAGCTCTATCAGTTAAGTGATGACATTTGTCAACTGTAACACTAAAGTCAATACAGCCACACACTTCACCATAAAATGCTTGGATTACAAATTTTGAGCTTCTCAAATATAAGCTGACTAAAGAAATTGAATGTACATATCTCAGAGTTAACAAAAATGCCTGGTATCTTTCATTGCACCTACACATTTTTTTCATTACAGAAATATTTGAATATGCTATTTTGGCCTTCAAAACTACCCTAACACATGCATGCTGAGAAATTCAAAGGAAAGTACAATATGTGAGTGATGACACTTGTCAAACGTGAATGGCCTTTAAGCCACCCACAAAACACCTGGTATATGGTTACTATTCACATATTTGAACTCCTATATCTGTTTTATCAGCAAAGCATTCCCTATTTTCCATATTTGAACTCCACCAAAGGTGCATGGAAAAAATGAATAAATTATTATATTGAAACACAAAAATGGTGATAACTCACCAAGGCAGAAACCCGCATATCCACACCAACCCTTTCCAATGCTTTTGTCAACTCCCCAACAACATCCTCTCCAACCTATATATCACATGCCAGGCAACAAGAAACACAACAGAGCATTAGAATACAAAGCAGAAAAACTGAGACAACAAAATCTACTTAAGTACCTTTTCCTTACAAAAGGTAAAGAATCTGCAAAATCATTTCATTTTTAACTAACTCCCCAAAAATGGTGATAAATATGTAACCATTACTGAAGAAAGAAAATGATAACCACTAGCCAAGTCACACAAAGATCACAGGGATAAGTATTACCAAAAAGACGGCTTCCCCCTTTTTAGTACAAAAATGCCAACTAAGTAGACTTTTTTAGTACAAAGCTGTTGAACACAAGACAAAGCTAGGGTGAATATGCAAGCAGCATATTCACAATATGCTGCAATTTCAAAACCTTAAAACCTAGTCAAATAGTCCCACATACAATACCAAGTCAAATACATAATACATTCCAGCCAACTTATTCTAGCTAGCCAAGTCAAATACACAACCATGTTTAGTAAAAAAATGCAGGCAAACTATAACCAAACTCCAATGCAAGCAAGATCCATGCCAAACTCCAATACAACACCAATTTCCTTATTAGTAGACCATTCTAGCCAAGTCAAATACACAACAACACAAGATACAAATTTAAAATTCTACAGCACATAAGCACATTCCCAGTTGGTCAGCAGCAGTGCGACACTAGGCAGCATCGTTTTGGGCCACATCTAAAATGTCTTCGTTTGTATCATCCTATTAAGATAAAATAATAAACGAAGACATTTTAGATGTGGCCTAAAACGATGCTGCCTAGTGTCACATTCCTCCAAATTGAATTTTTGTAAATCATGGTTTATCCTTCATAAATTATTGACTTCTGTAGTATGTCTTTTCTTGAAGGTTATTGCTTCTTACCCATCATTTACATCCATGTTACAAGCCTGTAATACACTTCATAGTAGTGGAATGGTAAGCATTAAGTTGCTACATTTATTGGTTTTTAAGTGTTTTCTTGAAAAGTATATATTTACATTTTGAGCAATGGCCTTTTACATCTTGAAAAGTATATATTTGCTGGCATCGCTTCTCAAAATGGCCTTTTAGCCTTTCACCCCTTTCTTTACCCTTCGCTCATATTCGATTGGGATCTTGGACAACAATATCACACTCATTTCCATCTTCACAAGCTGATGTCTCATTGTTCAATGCTCTATTATCCCTAATTCCAGATTGTGAATCCTTCAATGTATGCGTTTTCCAGTATTCATCAAGCTTTTGATTCGCGCTTTCTAGTGCTTGCCATAAAATAAGCCTACTTGTCTCGTGAGATCCATATTTATTAACAACATTGTAAGCAACTTCATAGCTCAATTTGTGAAAACAATGTCCGAATCCGTACCTTGCATGCTAAAAATCTTATTTTGATCCACATCACTTACACGCTTTCTAGCATTTTTACTCCACCTTTTCAGCAAATATGAATCAGGGATTTTGGCAATATTCTTTGCCTTCAAAGCTGCCAATGAGTGTGTATAAAGGATACCCATGCTTTCAAATTTCTTGCAGCTACATTGGACATATCCATCTTTTGTGTTGAGAAGTACTCTGCTTGTTTGATGGCCCCATTTGGTCTCCACGGTCACTTTTAACCTATACAGTGATTCTTCAACAACTTCTTCTTCTTCATTGGATGAAACACATATGCCCATGAATTCCTTCTCAAAAAATTTGTACAGTTAGTGAGTATTAAATTGGGCAGCTTGTTGTAACATTGAACTAGATCGTATTACAAGTGGTGGCTTCCCTTGTGCACAAGTAAAATCAGCCTTTACTTCATTTTGGCGCCATTCTCCAAGTTTTCGCTCAAATTCAAGAACAAATTTTGTCAATGAACATGTCCTACTCCCAATGCCATTTAATACACTATTAGTGCTCTCACTTCTTGAGGTTGTTTTGAACCCCACACTAAATGTTTCATTGGAAAAACCAGTGCACCACCTATCTCGAATGTTATACAATCTCTCGAACCACTTATGGCCATGTAAATTATAGTCTGCAATCATCTTGGCCCATGTTTGCTCGAACTCCTCTTTTGTCTCACACCCTATCAAACATTTGTGGAACACAATTTGGAAACCAGGGTCATTATTTAGGCCACCCAAGTACGATGGAGCATTTTTGCAAATATGTCACAAACACAACCTATGCTGGCTATCTACAAACACTTTTTTTGCAGCTTTCATAATTGCATGGTCTTGGTCAGTCATAAATGTAACAGGTTGCTTGTTGTCCATCGACTCTAAAAACGATCTAAATGCCCACTCAAATGAATCTGAAGTCTCATCAGATAAAAATGCACATGCAAACATTATAGTTTGCCAGTGATGATTCACTCCAATGAAAGGTGCACATATCAAGATGTACTTATTAGTCCTATAGGTAGCATCAAAAACAACAACATCACCAAAATACTCAAAATCAATTTGAGATCTACCATCTCTCCAAAAAAAATTGTGAATTCTTCCGTCATCATCCAAATCCACATCCCAATAAAACATTTTCTCCTTATTAGCTTTTTGCTTGAAGTGGTTTACAAGACTTTGAGCATCTCCTTTTTCAATAACTGAATTTCTTTGATTGTTGAGTTCATTATATGCATCCTTCTTTAAAAAACCAATGCTTCCAATACCACCGCTCTCTTTTGACAAGCAAGAGAACGCTTGAGAAGTCTTGATTCCACAGCTTACTAGGGACTCCAATGTGTCTCCATGTGCTTCTGTTACACGCCTAGCTGATCTTAGCAAATGTAGTTCATATGTCTTAGCCATCTCGTGATTATGGTCCTTTTGTAGTTTACTTACTTTCCATTTTCCATTAGAATCAACCTCAAATTAGACCATTACCTTACAAGCTGTTCTAGTCTCCAGTCTTTCATGAGAAGACCCACTCTCATTTTCAAGCTTTTTACTTCCTTTCTTTGAACAAAAAAATACTTTAGATCTAATATTCTTTGTCCCCTGCACATAGTATTGCTTTCCCTTCCTGACACTAAATCCACATGTATGCACATATTCACAGTACAACTCATAAGTTGCCTCTTGGGAATCCACAACAGTGTTCATCAGTTTTTTTTTCCAATTCTCCGATAATAGCATCACGACCATCCTCTTGCCTTTCTGATTCATTCCTTGGCGCATTCAATACTTGAACTTCTACTGTGTCATCTTCAATATAATTTTGTTGTACAAACTGAACCTCGTCGTTTGAGCTATCGTCAACATATATGCTATCACTGTAGCTACTCATCCCTTTTATCAAATATTGACAGAAACTAACAATAAATTCACAACTATTAAACAAACTTTGTGGAAATTGAATTCAGCCAATAATAGAAATTATTTTCTTAAAGAATTAATAATTTGTTGTACATTGTATTCTACTGCACTTAAAACAGTAACAAGTATGAAAAATAAGACATTTTGGAACTTCAACAAGAAAGCCAGCACGACCTTTGCAGTTAAAACTTGGCCAAATGTAAATAAGAATTGATAACAAAAGCCTCCATAATCAAGACAATGTAAAAGAAGCCAGTTAACAGGTATAGAGAGTTTCACTTATGTATAATTCAAAACTACAGAGATGCATTCTTAAATATTGCAAGCAATAGCAGAGGTGAAAGAAATCTAACCTCAACGCAGTCGAAACCTCTTTGCTCTATGTCAAGAAACACTCTTGTGACGACAATGAAGATGTCTTGGTCCGAGAGCGCAAAATATGTTATGCCACAGTCCGAGGGATGACAGATAAATAGACACAGGGAGACAGAGTGCTGGGGTTCACATAAGATTTGGTCCTTTGGCGATGGCTAGAAATGAAGTTTGGAATCGACTACCAGTGACAGATCTAATCGACATTGGGGCCAAAGTGAGTACAAGCTGTTCGGAAGGGCGGACGACGATTGAGGGACAGACATTGACCACATCTTTCACTGCATTACAGTCCAGAATATGGTTAACCATGGCTGTGCTGAACGTGGATTGAAAAAAAAATAGAAAAGAAATAATTTTGGAATAAAAAAATGCAGTGGGACAAGTGTCTCAAATTGGGGGACCCAGTCCACAGGTGGGGCCATAGACCGGGTCCATATAAGAATTTCCCCAGGCACACACATATGGATGGGAACATATTTAAGGATCCAGAAAGGTTTGATCCAGCCCGCTTTGAGAATCCTTCTCCATTTGCCCCGTATGCCTAAATTCCATTTGGAGCAGGGCCGCGGATGTGCCCAGGGGCCGAGTTTGCTCGGGCTGAAGTGTTGCTACTAATCCACTATATGGTAACAAACAATGCATGGGCGGAAATGGAGCCCAATGAGATCATAGCACGAGAAGGCATGCTGCACCCTGTAATGGGCCATCCCATTAAGCTCCAGCCAAGAAATTCATCATGCAACAACAAAACATGTACCGGCAGCGCAGTGCCCTTTAATTACCGAATGCGAAAAGGATGTTGCGTCCTTTGTATCCAGTTGATCATTTGTTGGATCCAATTCACCATATACTACTGTTTCAAATATTATATTATGTACATCGAAAGTTATACATTTCAAATATTATATTATGTGTATCGAAAGTTATATATTTTAAAAAAAATACAATTCTTTAAAACAATGATCCACAATAAATCGAATCTACCCAAGTATTTTCCTACAATAAAAGCCTCTTTTATGAATGATGGACCTTTTTTCTTTTACTTCTCTCCTCTTTTGATGCTTCAATATGAATGAAATCTTAGAAATTAGGGTTTAAGACCTCCCTATTGATCTCAACTCCATTTCTTTTCTCACAAATCAACACTACAAGAAATAGTGAAATTTGTAAACGTCAAATCAATCAATGATAAAAGTGGTCACGAAATAAGTGATCGTTAAGATTTTAGCGACCGATTAAAAGTAAATTGTTGAATTTTCGTAGGTAAGTCGTCGTTAATTAAAAATAAAAATAATTATAATTGAAAAAAAATGTGCGATCAAATCGGTCACTAATTAAATAGAACAGCCAAGAACAAAACAGAAAAAAAAAATTGCAAATACTCACACCATCCATTCAAATGGGAAGAAAAGTTCTAGTACCAATTACCAAAGAAAAACAAGGGAAAAAAAGACATAAAAAACTGGTGAAAAAGGTATATTTTTGTGATGACTTCGTCCACTTCTTGTTACAACATGCGTATATTACAGTGGATGTGTGGATATACTAGAAATGATAGAATCAGAAATGAAACTATTAGGAAATGGAAAAAGTTAGAAGTGACATCTATTGAGGAGAAAATGAGAGAAATCCGCTTGCATTGGTTTAGACATGTACAAAGAAGATCAAGAGATGCGTCTGTTAGGAGGATTGAAGGAGGAATGCAGGATAAGTTAGACAGAAATAGAGACATGCCTAAAACGACAAGAATAGAGATAATTAGGAGAGATATGTCTTTGTTAGATTTAGATGAAAATATGACGATCGATAGAAGAAGGTGGGGGAGAGAGTATTCATGTGGATGACCACCCGTAGCTTGGTATTATTTCATGTAACCGACCTCAAATTTCTTAAAATTAATACTTTTGTTTGTTGTTGTTGTTCACCCACTTATTGTACTCTTCACTAACCTGCTCAGCCCCTTTTAATAATTCTTTCCATTTTGCTTTTTCGATAAGAATGTAAACACTGAATATGGACAATGTGGTAATCCTAATGTTATGCTATGATAATTCAATCAGCTAAAAACCTGGAATTGTATTATTTATCTTGTTGCGACTTTTTTTAGCAACTGACTTTTTCATCTCCAATATGTGAACACGAATAATATCGCAAAAAAACCAGACGTTTTCAGCTTGGCTGTGGCCCTAAGGAAAAGGGACATTGTCCTAAAGCGAAATGGCTAAGCTAAATCCTCTAGTTGCTCTGGCAGGTGTTCCTGTAGTTCTGAGCGCAGTCTTTCTTCAACTGACTGCAGCACAGGGAGAGGCAGCGGCCTCAGAAGCCATGACAGACTTCATTCTGCCACCGGAGCCTTTGCAGGATTTTATGCTTATGCGGATGAATGTCTAACGAAGCTGACGGACAAATGGGGGAAGGAGTTTTATTACAGTATTTTTGCAGATGATAGTGTGACAGAGAGCTGTTGTAATATGCTTCTGGCCATAGGAAAACCATGCCATGATGGCAAAATTCTTCTGGCTATTCTCACTCTACCTGAATAGACTAAAACAGATAGATTCCAGATTATGAGCAAGAGTTCAGCGATATGGACAGAGTGTTTCTGGCCCAAGTTTGGAGTCGTCATCCCCATCCCCATCTCCATCTCCTTCTGATTCTTACTCATGATAAAAGTTTTGTTGTTGTAGATTTTAACTAGCTAGTTGTTTAACATTTCACCAGAGAAGAGAGCTGAAAGGTGCATGTAAGAACATCAAAGCACTGAAAATAAACAAAATGTGCATGTAGATGTGGAAATTGTGGTGTTCTTGCCATTAGTTCTGATCTCTGCTTTTAGATTAACTAACCCAAGATCAATAGCCATGACGATCTAAATTTCCTTTTCTATTGTATAATGGCTTTACTTTGCTTTTCTTTCTTTTTTACTTACCATATCATACTCTTCCATACCATCAATTATGTTTTAGTTCTAAAATTTCCCTTCTCAGAAAAGTGACGTTCAAGGAGTTTGTGAGTCCATTTATAATCATCATCCAACAATAGAAAGAAAATTGAATCCAGTGATGAGGAAGGATTCTTCTCCACATTGAATCTATTAGAATCACTGAAGTTCTGCCTTTGGAGTCTTGAGATGTGTGCAAAACAAATATTGAATATGCATCGCTTATGAAAAAAAAAACCAAAACTTCGAAGCAATGCGAGGGCAGGGGTCATATTCATTCTTTACACCGTTTGCCTCTTCTTTGAGGATAACAATCTTCAACCCCAACATTGAAAAAGGTTAAAAAATTTTACGCCCCCAAAAAATGTTTCTTTTAGAGTTTAGTAGGAGGAAGCAGCCACTTGGAAGCCCGGATGAATGCAAGACGGAGGAAAGGCTGAGCATCTGCTTGAGTTAGCTTCTTAGTGAACCCAACCCGGCTATCCATTTTTGCTCCTGGTCCTGTGCTTCTGAATTCGCCAAAGAAAACCATCCTGCAATTTCATCCCCCATCGTTAACAAAACATGTACTACAAGAAAAACTATCAGCACTAAATGATGTAGCCTGAATATAATTATTGTAGCAGTTATAAGTACTTCTCGCGCTCTGGCCTGAAGTCGTTGAACCATCCTTCAGGATTAACCGCATCACTCATGTCAGTGTAGGAGAACACCACCTTTGCATAAGGCATCCATGCCCTGCCCAACCAAGCAATTCCGTCTGTGCCCGTGATTTTGCAGTGCAAAAAAGAGAAGCCAGTGTCTTCTTCTTTAGTATGCCTTGCTTGTGCAGTGATCATGGCCATGTTATCACCAGGGATAACACTGAGCTCTGTGTTCTGTACCATGACCAATACATCAGTTTAATCGTAACTAGTTTACTTTAAAAAAATAATAAAAAATCAATAGGTGAGACAAAGGAACATTGATTGATCTTAGCCTACCAGATAAATGGATTTCCCATTGCCAAAAATGAAATCTACGGTGCCCTCAATGTAGCAATCCTTAAAAAAATGTCGCCCTTTATCATCACAAAGGGTGTCTTGAAACCCATAGAATTTGCAGTTGTAAAATGAGGCCTTATCTCCGCCTATTCTCATCGCTACAGCTTGACTGTCTGGTCTTACGCCGTCTGGCCTTGGTGCTGAGTTCTATTAATGCCATGCCGAGTTAGAAATCACAAACATTTATCAAAACAATTCTAAAGTATACAAACAATTTCCAAGAAATCAAGAAAGGCATTTCATTCACAAGATACCAACCGCAAAAATGATATTAACGGCACTGAAGTAATCAGATTCAACAATCACTGTGGCACTGTCCACGGTTCCATACTCAGCTGCTGTGCCATTGAACGTCAGAGTTGGAACATTTTCTGGGTCTCCATAAAATGTTATGAATGGCTTCGTTCTGTCAATCTGGATCTTCTCAGTATATTTTCCGGACCCAACTGATATAACAACGCGATTCGTGTTCCCAACTGGAATGCTATCAATGGCATCAGTGACAGTCTTGAATTCACCACTTCCGTCACTTCTAACCTTAATGACTCTGTCATTGGCCTCTGCCTTGTTCAGTGCGGGGTCTAAGGTGTTCTTCCGCTTTGTGTAGGGCTTAACATTGCCCTCAAACCAACTATCTATTTGGGACTTATCTGAAGGTATGGGTACTTTATCATCAGAAAAAACTAATGGAACGAAAGTCAGGATGATTGCTACAGTGATCATCTTGAAGACAATGCTCCCCATTTTCTTGGATACTTTACTCTCTTGGATAGTTTACTCACTAAACCACTGGGAATTTATAGAGTAAATGGTTTACTGTAGACGAGAAATAGAGTGAGCATGCGCCTGAGAGAACTCGTCATACAGTATATACGGTGGTTACAGTTTGTTGCTATATTTTTGCTTACTATAATCTTTGGTTGATAGCATACTTGTGGAAGTGCGCACGGCAGGGATTTTGCATGGCTGTTGGTAAATCTACTGTGCTAACTCAAAGGATCAAGAAAGCACCCAAGTAAAGAAATGTTCAAGGGCAGTACATGCTTTTGTTATGGTACATGAAATGGGCGCTTGTCATCATACAGATGTGTACAGATATATCTTGAATCGAGCTAAGTTCTTTGTCAACTCCAAATATAGAGCTCTAACCTAAGATTTAATATAACTTTCTTTATTAAGCAAGAGATTTTATAGATATAATTTGTGTTTTTCACTGGTAACGTATGCAAGAAAAAGAATCACTCTAAATAGAAATCGAAGTATCTAACATTACATCTTTTAACTCCAATAATCCATAGTTACTATAGATTTTGGGAGGTTATGGCACATTCAATGGGAAACAATTTCACAGTTTCCTGCAAATTAATGGCCATTGGTCGATGATAAATTTCTCTACCCGAGCTTCGATCATTCCTTCCATGAATTCCGACAAGCATCATGCTTAGACCATTGGAACGATGATACACTAGTTTCATTAGCAGATAAGTTCTTATACCTCTTCCAGTCATGAACAACAGCCGTCAGATCAGCTAATTTGGCTCTGATGCTGCGGCAGCAATTAGCATGAACAGTTTTGACAACCCTAACGTTTGTGCTGTCCTGACAGAATCCACTAAAGTAAACCGTGTTCAAGAACTCGACCTTTAGGCCTAAGTTCCTAAAGGTACCTTCACGTATCAGCATCTGAAGGACGTCCTGCTCTTTCATGCCACTGGAGTTGTCTTTCCTTGCGTACCATGCATCCAATAATTGAATTGTTCTGTTGTTTGATTTGATCATATAGAAGCCAGTGTTTATAGGATTTGCTTCAGACCATGCATTGCCATTGAAGTTGTCGGTACTGATGTGGATGTCTGTGCTTCCGTTTAGGCACAAATTTGTCAGTGGATTTCTTAACCACAACATATCAATATCCTGTCCAAGAAAAGTTCAGTAATGAGTCATGGAGTTTGGAACCCCATTTAGGGAGTGTGGCTGTATGATAGTGTGGAAATAAATTTGGATAAATAACTATCTAGATTCGATGTATCAATAATGTATATATTAACTTAAATAATTCTAGATATAAATATCTTATATGCGATATAATAATGTGTACATTAACGTGAATAAATTTAAAAATGAATTATATATAAAATGTAATATTTTTTATATTGCCAAATGGTCTTGATATTTGCTTGTGGGCATAACAATATCTTAATTCTTAGGTAATCTGTCAATTAATTTCCTTAATATTTCTAATATTTCCAATGATAAATTAATCTGTTTGATAAAAAAAAAAATTTTGCTTTATTATAAGTACTGTTATTTTGGCTCGATTTTATCCGATTTTCATAAAATCAAACCAAAAATCAAAATTTGAAACTGAAACTGAAGGAAAAAAACAAATAAACACACCTAATTACTAAGAAAATTTAATTAGGCGAGCAGCGGACTTCCCAACATTTGAGTTAAATCTGCGATTGACTTTCCGATTTATTTGAACAAAATCGAACTTTTCTTCCTACCATCACTACAGGAAAAATCTTCATTTGTAACGGCTACAGTACCATCGCTAATTAATGACGATTTTAAGCTGATAAAATCGCGAGTTAATCAAAATCGTTGCAAAATCCTCACAATTTGCGATGGTTTTACAACAGCCAAAATGGCCATCACAATTCGTAGCAAAACCATTGCCACGACGGCTAGAATGCCCTCGCAAATTATTGAGAATTTTGCGATGTATAATTTTTTTTAAGAATAAAATATTTAAACCAAAAAAATTGTTACAATCGTCGCAAAATCTTCGCAATTAGCGACAGTTTTGCGACAGACTTTTTATAATTTAAAAAATAAAAAAAAAGAAAATTCTAATTGGCGGACCGTTGTAAACCCCTCACAAATTTGCGAGGGTTTTGTGAGGGTTCATGGCTATCCGTTGCAAAATCCTCACAAATTGCAAGGGATTTTTTTTTTTTCCCCAAACTTGATCCTCGTAAAACCCTCGAGGGATTTTTTGTTCCCAAAACTTGGCCTTCACAAAACTCTCGCAATTTGCAAGGGAATTTTTGTTTCCAAAATTTAGCCCTCGCAAAATCGTCGCAAATTGTGAGGGTTTTGCGATGGATCTATTGTCCAAAACTTGGCCCTCACAAAACCTTCCCAAATTGCGAGGGTTTTGCGAGGGATTTTTGGCTCCCAAAACTTGGCTCTCGCAAAACCCTCGCAAATTGCGAAGGTTTTGCGACGATTGATTATTTTTAATGATAAAATGTGTGAAAGAAAATTTTTTGGAATGTCCGTCACAAAATCCTCGCAATTTGCGAGAAGTTTACGATGGAATTTTTCATATTTAAAAATAAAAAAAGAAAAGTCTTTTTGGTTGAACTTGTGAGCACTACAAGAAAGGCAGGAATTAGCAAGGGAAATTAGCGAGGGATTTACGAGGGATTAGCGAGGGAAAAATGAGTTAGGCACACAGATTGGCTTTCCGTCGCTAATCCCTAACTGATTAGCGATGGATCAGCGTTAATAATAATCTCTTTCAAATTAGCGAGGGATCATAAAATCCCATTCTAATCCGTCGCAAATTTAATAGGGATTTGCAACGGATTTTTTATTTTTACTTAATATTCATTGAAAAATTTTAGTTTCGGATTTGCGACTAAACCCAAGCTAATCCCATGCTAATTTACGATGGAATAGCGACCGAATTCTTAAAATTTTTGAATTATAATAAAATTATAATCCCTAGCTAATAGCTCACAGTCTTGCGAGGGATTAGAATGGGAATTTTCCGTCGTAATTCATTGGTTGATTTGCGATGGATTGGAGTTTTATTGGCAAGGGATAATAATTATCCCTCGCTAATTCGTCGCTGAACGAATCCGTCACAAATCCCCTGCTAATTTCCAAGGGATTTGCAAGGGATTCCTCATTTTGTGGATTCTCAATTTTTTTCCTCACAATACTTTTGTGTGTGGTAAATTTTTTTATGTAATATCCTTACAAATCCTAAATTCTTTATTATTTGTTGAATTATAAACAATGTATTTGCATTCAATATATGTGTAATTACCATAGACAAGTTACGAAGTATAGATTATAATTAAATGATATGCATACATTATACCTCTGTACAAATTCATCATGTGTAGTATATAGTATATATATAATACATTGATCACTTTATATATGTGTGTGTGTGTGTGTGTGTGCGTGCGTGTGTGTGTATTTGATGCATCATATGGTCGATGTATAATTATGCAAATATGAACACACATTTAATTACTATGAGAATTTACGTATACAATCGAAGTTCTATATATTACGTTTTATTACATTTGATTTGGGTAATAAATACAATTTTGGGATATGAAAACACGTCAATACTAATTAAACCTCTCATATTAGTAAGCGTAACAGGATTGATGTTAATTAAACCTAAACAAACACCATGATGATTATTTAAAATTGTTCACTGGCGAAACATTTCATGCTCTTAATCAGTAGCTAAGTAGGAAGTAGCTAAGTGTTGATAGAAATAAATATATTTTCTCAGTAGAGTATTGAAAAAAGTGAGGAAAATGTCATATCTGTCGCTAGTCACTAATTCGTCTCCAAATAGCGACGGATTATAACAGTGAGGGATTTGAGAGGGATTAGCGAGGGATTCAAAACTTGTAACTCAAAACCACGCGAAAATTTTGAGCGGAATCTGAAATTCAAAAAATTCCTCGCTAATCCCTTTCTAATACAACGCAATTAGCGAGGGATCAAAGAGGCACTAAAAACATTCGTTGAGGTCGACCCTCGCTAATCCATCACTGAATAATGTTAGTGTTGTATCCTAGAGGCAATCACTTGTACATTGTATATGACACATTTTATTTTAATAAAATGCATTATTTATCTTACAGTTTCTTTTGTTTACTTTTAAGTAATATAACTGTTCGATAAAGTCCCTAGTACAACACTGTATTAAGGAAATCATGATAGAGATTATGATATGAGATTCCTACTACATTGTATAGTGTTAGTACTTAAATAATCCCTAGTCATAGTATTAATGAGACAGGACATTATTAATGCATTAAGACTAGCATGTGTTAGACTTCCTGATTTGATCAGGCGGTGGCTCTCATATTCGTGAGTATTGAGATATTCAAAGTTAACACATGAATGCTTGTTAATGGAATAAGTTCATTGGATGACCTAGCTTTGAGATAATTACATGGATAACTATTTAATACCAATGATATAATCTCAATATAGCAAACGTGCAAGTATCCTTAGACTTGAGATCTCCAAGATACTTTGTTTGCTGAGCAATGTACTTTGATTCCAATCTATGGAACTCGATCGAGGGTCACCTATGAAATGGATATTAGGTACATTGTGAGGTAAACAAAAGTAGTTGAGAGGGTCAATAAAGGATTCACCACTCCTACTAGTAGGGGCAAATATCTCACAGCCACTTGTAGGAATTACTAATCGAGAAGTCCTTGGCCAAGGTGATTGTATATTGAAAACAGTTTCAATAGATACACATTTAGAGTAGTGGGTTCCTAGTACAAGTACTATTGTATTTGGGTCAGAATTAATTCTGAAGGGAGTTGGCACTAATTTCATACTCCAAACCGAATGAAATATTGTATGGTGAAAGGAGTTAATTGCACTGTAGTTTGTTATTGAAGGGTTCATGTCAAGCCACTTGACTGCTTGGACTCTTGGGTGGTCATTATGTGTTGCTAGATACCACTCATGATTTGAGAATATGGATCTATTAATTGATGAATTAATAAACCAATCCTGATTAAAATTAATAGGATTAATTCTAATTAATTATAGATTATTAATCTCAAAGACGTTTGGATTAATTCATATTCTCTACCAATTGACTGAGAAACCTAAGAAGTCACACACAATAGAGGATTATATATTCAAAATGTTATTTGATAACATAGTGGGGTTAATTGAGAGAAAGAGAAGTTGTTATGGACAAATTATAATTAGTTATAATTTATGATCCAAATTATAATTATGAGAACTTGATGTTTCTAATTACAATTAGGAAATTCTAATAGGATTAGAATTCTCAGTTTTGGTAGGTGATTTTCGTGTAACATATAGATGTAACACACGAAATCCTAGAAAAGTGTAAGACACGAAAAACTCCATCCCTAGCAACCTTCTCTTCTTCTTCTTCTTCTTCTTCTTCTTCTTCTTCTTCTTCTTCTTCTTCTTCTTCTTCTTCTTCTTCTTCTTCTTCTTCTTCTTCTTCTTCTTCTTCTTCTTCTTCTTCTTCTTCTTCTTCTTCTTCTTCTTCTTCTTCTTCTTCTTCTTCTTCTTCTTCTTCTTCTTCTTCTTCTTCTTCTTCTTCTTCTTCTTCTTCTTCTTCTTCTTCTTCTTCTTCTTCTTCTTCTTCTTCTTCTTCTTCTTCTTCTTCTTCTTCTTCTTCTTCTTCTTCTTCTTCTTCTTCTTCTTCTTCTTCTTCTTCTTCTTCTTCTTCTTCTTCTTCTTCTTCTTCTTCTTCTTCTTCTTCTTCTCTCTCTCTCTCTCTCTCTCTCTCTCTCTCTCTCTCTCTCTCTCTCTCTCTCTCATTTTGCTGAAAACGTGAAGAAACCTAGCCGCCTTATTTTTCTGCTAGCACAGAAATATTTTGGTGCTTGAGTGTATCCTCTGCGTGGATTACTGTTAGAGATAATCACACACTGTGATTATAGTGGTTAGATGTTCAACTCTTGTGGAGTTTGATTAAGAGGATTATTGGATCACGCCTCGACTTGAAGAAGAAAATTTTGTTTTTTGGACGATCAAACAAAGGTAAAAAGCTATTACATTTACTCTCATTATATCTTGTTTTCCACACATAGGCGGGTCCGGGATGGTATCTCATTTTATTCTTCCGCTGCGCCGTATAAGATACGAGCCTGAGATACCCAACAAATAATTTCCTCACCAATCACACGCTATTTTGTGAGGGATTATATTTATTTTATTTTTTAGTTTCCGTCGCAAATCCCTTGCTAATAGAGAGGTATTAGCGACGGAAATTTCCCTCATAAATCCCAACAACTATAACATCCCTGTTCTGTCTTCCGTTTCGTTGTGTTCTTTTCCCTTTTCTCCAGCTAATCCCTCTCAAATCCCTTCCAATCCCTTCCATCCACTGAACCACCGGCGACCTTCATCTGAACACAGTAGCAAGGGATTTGCCACAGTAGCTCGACCTCCACAATACCTCTGAACACAGTACCTTCATCCTTTCCATCTGCCGCAGTAGTTCGACCTCCACAATCACCTGCCAAAGCTGACTGCCGACAATTTACCTTACTGGGGACTTCAAGTGTGATTTACCTTACTACCAACGTAATAGGTAAAAGAAATTGGTTTTACCTTTTTACTGTTTTGGGTTTGTCTTTTCATCCTTTTGGGTATTGGGACCTTCTGTGATTTTGTTGGATGTACATAATCGTAGGCATTTTTGGGTTGATCGTTATTCAATATTTGTGATGAATTGGGTTGAAGATAAAGAAAAAATTGCTATGGGGTCTTGAGTTCTTCCAAGGTGGTCAAAGAACATGGCGTTTTAATTCGTTTAAGGGCTTTGCATTATACTGTTTATTTCTCTTGGGATCCTGAATCTTTTAATTAGATTGAGAATGAGAAAGAGAATAGAAGAACTACATTATACTATTTGTTTGTTTTATGTTTGAAGATATCATATGATTCATTCATGTTAGTTGTTAATAAGAGTTGTTCATGAGATTAAGATAGGGAGAGAATAGAAGAAGATGAGAGAAAGAGAAAGAAACTAGAAGAGAGAAGGAAAAAAAAAACAGTAGAAGAAGAGAGAAAAAGAAAGAAAGGAAAAAGGAAGGGAGAAAAAAAAAAGGAAAATCTAGAAAAGGAATAGAGCAAAAAAAAAAAACTGAGAAAATGGGAGAAAATAGAGGAAGAAGAATGAATTTGCAAGCTTGATTTTACTCCATTAAGTATGTAAGAATTCTCTGCTTAGAGTTTATTTATACATAATGGAAATTTATTATGATGTTAATTTTGTGCTTGAATACATAAAACCTTGAAAGAAAGTTGAATTGGAATTTGTTGTTGTTGTTGTTAGAATGATGATCGGTTGCTAAAGAGAGGTATCTGTGATGTTCTGTAGCTTGCATGAAGTACGTTAAAGTAGTTAAATGTTGGAAATTAGCTAAAGAAAAATGGTAGGAAGTTGGTAGGAAGAAATACTATAAAACCATTTCTTGTGAAGATAAACAAAATAAATAGTTGTTTAGCAACTTGTGAATATTATTTGAATTGAGAGAGTTATGAATTGAAATAATTAATGCTAAGTATGTCTTGGGATGATAAGAAAGGTTTGAAATAAACTTTATCAGTTTTTGGTGGCTAAGGATCACATGGTGTTAAGACGATCAAAAGCTGCCATTTGGAAGGGTAAAAATTCTGGTTTCTTACTTTTGAGAAAATGATACAATTTGGATGGTTGGAAAGTGTTGTGAGAAAAAGCTAATTGAAATATCATAGTTAAGATGTTAAACAATGATTACGAAGGTTTTGATTGTATGAATTATGTAGAAGAGTTGGGAAATTTGTTCCTCTTTAGGAGGGCTTTACTTGCAAACAAGGTGTTTTAATGGGATTTTATTATCCATTTGCTACCAGAAATTTTTCATTGTGAACTTGATAATTGCTTGGAAACAATTGATGTTTTATTGAATTCATACTAATGTGTCTATGGGTAACTTGAACTCCTTATGATAAATTTCCTTGATTTGAGTGTTAAATATCTAAAAACTTGTTTCTTTAGGGTTGAGATAGCTGCAAATTGTTAGGACACTTTATGAATGCCATGAATTTCTCCTTGAACTCAACTTGAGATTGGAAAGCAAGTTGGTGTTGTTGGATTGTATGCTCTCTTAGACTAGGTTTCTGATGTAAAATCGAATTATTTAATAAAAGAATTTAGTTTCAGAAATTGTTTGTGAATTTACTTTTTGTTTGTGCACGATTTTCGTTTGGAACAGACCCATTGTGTCTAAATAAGTGATCCATGTGAATGGTGGTCTTTCACAGTAAGGTATGGATCATGGGTTATTTAACACATAAACATTTATTCTTAACCTATTGATGAGACTGGGAACCTCATCATGTTTAGGTTATTATGTTATGAATTCCAAATGGGGAATGGCTTACCTTTAGCCAGTGGGTAGTCCACTCACTTCATGACATAAGCGTATTTCGAATACGTAGAACAGACCTCGTAGTAGTGGTTTCTCAAAGTACTATATGGTAGAAACCTAGACTACTACCGCTACAAGCGTGGACTAGTACTCTACGACTTGAGTATGAGTTGGTGGTCTAGCGAAGCTGGAAGCATATACTTTGATTTGCTGTAGTTGAGATTCTATCATAGGGCCAATATACTTGCATGTTGGGTATGTGTGACTAGTTAGTTAAGACAGACTTATACAAGATAGTTTATGCACTATATCGCCCCTTGTGGTTGTCCGAATGGTCTAAATTATCCAGGGCCCTGGGAAACATAACTTGGATGTTTGCTTTAGGGTAGTTCCCTTGGAAAGCGAAAACACTCCAGGAAGTCGTGGATCATTGGACTAGAAGCCTAAGGATGGTAGATGTCATTTAGAGGGGTGTTAGTACACTTCTTCCTCTCTAAATGTACGGCGATGTGTAGAGGGGTATTTTATTCATTTCACCTGTAGGTCGGAGACTTTGCTAACGCAACATTGTCTTTGGGGTCAATATTTCCTTATGGTGATATTAGGAAATATTTAAAATGCAAAATACAGCTATTTATATAGCAGGGGTATTTTGGTCATTTTAGCAACCAAGGCGATGTGTCTTTTTGGTCCTCGGGATAGCCCGTAAGTCCTAACTGTTTTTGGGTTGAGAAATTGGTCTCAGTTGAAGAGGATTTTATTTTATTTTGTTTTATTTTATTTTATTCAGGAAGTCTAATTTATTATTGGACTGGAATAAAAAAAATAAATAAATAAATAAAATAGGAGTTGAGAGAAATTAATTATCTAGTTTATTTGATTAATTAATTATTCAGGGCCTATGTCCAGTATAAATAAATAAGAAATTAACCTGGGCTTAAACTAGGGAAAATAATTAATGTTTAATTATTTATTGGGTTATTTATATAGGCCCAAGAAATAAATAATTAAAGATTAATTATTATGGTTTATTTTGGCTCATTAATTATTTATTGGGTTACTTATGTAAGCCCAGAAAATAAATAATTAATATTTATTATTTTGGGCCTTTTGGGTCCAAGAAGAATAATAAATATTTATCTGGCCCAATAGCTTGGACCTTAGGGTTTTTTACAGATACGGGTTAAGAGGAGTTTAAGGTTAGGCCAAACTGTTTCTCAGGATAACATCCGGGTATTTTGAAATCCCGGGGAGATGTTTATCAGAGATTGAGAGACCTAGTTTAGGCTAAAAAGATAAACAACTCTTTGAAAAAGAAAAAACCCTAATTTTTCCTTTCCCAAGCCACACCTCACGTGGGTCTCTCTCTCTCAAAGTCTCTCTCCTTCTTCTTTGTTTCTCCTTGGACTTTGCTAACCAATAGCAGGTAAACCAAGGAGAATTGAGACCCTTCCTCTTCACCATAGTGTTCACCGACTAGAGGTTAGGCTGAGGAATATCCCGAGAGCTGGAGAGTTAAGCGTTAATGCAAAGAAGACGAAGTCGAAGGCTAGCGGGTGTTCAACCGGAAGCTCCTTCAAGTGTGCAAAGCGAGGCGATTCCAGCCGTTCAATCTGTTCCTACGCAACCTAGGAGGGTTAAGGAACGCAAAGGTATGATCTTCACGCTTCCGCATGGCCTTTATGGCTCGCGTTTAATTTTTCTCTCTGTTTTTTTTTTTCGTCCATGGCTCCCTGTTTCTGCATTTTCCATCAAAGTGGTATCAGAGCCATTGGTTTTGATCAATATAGGGAGCATGGTAGTTAATAAAATGGAGAAGATGATTATACCTGTGATCATTCGCTGTTTTGGTATGGGATAGGCTTGATGTAAGCTTCACAGTGGAAGCATAGGATCTCTGTAAATTTTTTTGGCTTTGGTGTTTTAATCGTGTAAACCCAATTTTAATGGGTATAGGCGGTTGTGTTTTTGTTTTGGATGTTTTTTGTAAGTAAAAATGTCCAAAGAAGCCAAAGAAATAAGAAAGAAATCGAAAAAAGGAAGGTTCTGCAATTTCGCACGCGGACAGTGGAAAAACGAAGAAGATGACACTGTTCATAAGCCGCCGCGTGGAGCCAAGCCGCCGAGCCGAGCCGCTTCTGTTCTGTGAGTGGAGCCGCGAAGCCGAGCCAATTGGGAGGTGATTTGAGCCGAATTTAATTGCAAATTTTGCAATTGAATTCGTTTGGCTTTCGGGTTCGCGCGCGGGTCAGAGGAGAACCGGGCGCGGGTCGCGGGTGCGGGCGAAGTCCACGGGTCGTGGCTGGCGTGCGATCTGGTGCGGCTGCGGTGGACCGCAGGCCACGCGAGCGTGGATCTGGTGCGGCGCGGTGCAATGGACCGCCAGAGTTTTTTCTGCAATTTTTTTTTATTTTTTTCCTTTTTCGTTTTGGTTCCCATACCAGGCGAAGTTAATATTTTTGCAATATTTATATTCTTGGAATATATTTGCATGAAAAATATTAGTAAGGGATTTTAGGATTAAACAAGATAATTAATTAATTAATTAATGTGTTTAATTCTATTATTTGGGCACTTAGGTTTAAAAAAAATAGAAAAGCATGAAAACGTTTATTGTTTTCTAGTATGCTATTTTTTTTTATGTACCTATGTGTGCTTTTCTCAAAGACCAAAGTCTTTGGGAACTTTTTGTTTCGGCAAGAAAAAATATTTTTCTTTAAAAACTAAATGGTTATTTTAATTGGTACAAAAATTAATCCTTAAATATTTTCTCAAATGATTTAATCCTTGACATTGAAAATATATTAGATTTAGATATTTTTGTAAATTAAAATGGAGAGCCATTTTGTTTTGTTTTGGACTAGAAAAATGATTTTGTCAAAGAAACTTGAGACCAAAGTCTTTAGAAAGTTTTAATTGGAAAATTTTTGAAATCATTAAGTTTTAACTTATATAAAATTAGTCCATGGAGGAAATCTCTCAAAGGATATAAGCCTTGACATAGAGATTTTATTGGACTTAGATATTTTATTTTTGAGTTAAGAAAAACTTAATGGAAATTTCAAAAGGATATTTTCCAGAAAACCTTTATTTTAAAAGACTAAGTGGGAGAGGGGTTCCAACGGCCCCACGGCTTCCATCAAGGTCCTCATTAGAGATCGTGAATCCCCTCGCGTCACCCTGGGAGTGAACCCGTATAGGATGGGGATACCACATGGATCTAGATCTAATGGAAGGATGTAATTAATAACCCGGTGCACGTACTATGATCGGCCAGCCCACGTTGGAGGTTATAGTGCAAGGTATGTCCATAGGAAATGAGAGGAAATGGCCATCCCACGATGGAGTTATTCTCTAGACCATTACCTAGAAGGGAAATTAATTTGTGGTGGTTAATACACTTAGCTTAGGAAACCGTTAATCTTCCCAAGAAGCTATGTCGCTTTTCCTAAGAGCCAAATTATTTTCAGTGCACAAATTTCATTTTGTTTTCACAAACTAATTTCTTTCTTTTATTTTCGATTTTCGTAAATGGTGGGAGGTTCTTTTAGTCCATTGGCCGTTATTCTCAGTGGAGAATAAGTTAACGGGTCCAAACTATGTGGACTCGGAAAAGGAACCTGGACATAATACTCACAAACTGAGGAGTATAAGTATGTCCTTTACGAAACCCGCCCCGTTATCTGGGAAGGTTCCACCGCCGAAGAGCGAGAGGTCGAAAAGGCATGGAAGAAAGCCGACGAAATGGCACATTGCTATATGTTAGCTTCCATGTCTAATGTGCTCCAATCAAAACACGAGCACATGGCTTCCGCATATGACATAAGTCAATCGTTGGCAACTATGTTCGCGGACAAGAGCCGGCCCGCAAGGCAGGAGGCTCTTCGAACAATTGTAAACACTAAGATGGCTGAGGGAGCATCAGTCCGAGAGCATATGCTCAAGATGATTGCTGCTTTCGAGGAGGCAGAAATCTTAGGGGCTGTCATTGACCCCGAGAGCCAAGTGGACATGGTTCTCAAATCTCTACCGGACTCTTTCACTCAGTTCAAGTTAAACTATAACATGAACAAGTTGAACATGAGTTTGATCGAACCGATGAAGGAGCTCCGTATGGTGGAGAAGGTCATGAAGCCGCAGCCTAAGGCCATGATTGCTAAGGCCTCTTCTTCAAGAACTGGGCCTAAGCCCAGAAAGTTCAAGAAGAAGAAGGGGAATGCAGCAGCCCAGCCCAAGAACCAGCCCAAGGACAAACCAAATGGCAAGTGCTTCAAGTGTGGCAAGAAGGGACACTGGAAAAAAGAGTGTCCAGATCTTCAGGCCAAGAAAAACCCCACAGGTAATGTTTACTATCTAGAGTCCATATCAATGGTAGGATCAACTTCCACTTGGATTGTTGATTCAGGAGCCACCGATCATATCCGTAACTCCTTGCGTGGGTTTAGGAAGATAAGAAGACTCAAGAAGGGCGAACATGGGCTTCGAGTGGGTAATGGAGCACAAGTCCGGGCCCTTGCAGTGGGAGAGTTGGATCTTATTTTTTATTGTAATAAGATAGTGGTTTTAAAAGACATTTTATATGTACTCGGTTTTCGTCGAATTTGATTTCAGCTTGCAAAACTTATTAATCAAGGATATTCTCGTATCTTTCCATTCTCGGTATTTCTATCGATAGAGATGGAGAAATTTTATGTACTCGGGCACATGTATGGAAATTTGTTCTTTTTAAACCCTATTAACAACCAATCAAATAACGCTCTGTCTCGAACCTTTAACTAAGAAGAGAAAGACCAATATCAATGATTCATACCTTTGGCACCCGAGGTTGGGTCATATTAACTCAACCAGGATTCAAAGGCTAATCCATGATGGGCCTTTGGGCTCATTGAGATTGGAAAGTTGGCCTCGATGTAGAATCCCGCTCGATGGGAAAAATGACCAAAAGGTCTTTTACACCAAAGGCGGATAGAGCCAAGGAGGTGTTGAGTCTTGTTCACACCGATGTGTGCGGTCCATTGTCTACACCAGACTAGGGGAGGTTTTGAGTACTTCATCACGTTCACGGATGATTGTACGAGGTATGGTTACATTTACCCGATGAGACGCAAGTCCGACTCTTTTGACAAGTTCAAAGAGTTTAAGGTCAAGTGGAGCGTCTGGACAGGTAAATTAATCAAAACCTTACGATCGGATCGTGGTGGAGAGTACCTCCTAGGTGAATTCAAGGACTACATGGTACATCATGGGATAGTATCCCAGCTCTCTCGCGCCGGAACCCCCAGCAGAACGGAGTAGCCGAGAGAAGGAACAGGACGTTGATGGAAATGGTCCGAAGCATGATGTCTCATGCTACTCTTCCGATGTCCTTCTGGGGATATGCCCCGGAAACAAGCAGCATATATTCTCGAACTTGGTGCCTTCCAAGTCAGCACCTAGGACTCCCTATGAGATGTGGACCGGGCGTAAGCCAAGTCCGAATCATCTCAGGATTTGGGGGTGTCCAGCTTATGTACCGATCAAGGGAGACAAGTTGGAACCAAGATCGAATTATGCTATTTTGTTGGGTATCCAAAAGGGACAAAAGGAGGCTACTTTTATCATCCTAAGGAGCAGAAGGTACTAGTCAGCACCAATGCTAGATACTTGGAAGATGATCAAAGTACTTCCACTAAAGGTTCAACGAGGTTGGAACCGCAGGAGAAGTTATCTATGGAATCAACTTCTACCGACCCGATTTTGGAACAAGAAGAGGCACGACCTCAAGAGCTCGTACAAATGGAGCCTCGTCGTAGTGGGAGAGTGTCTAGGGTTCCTGATAGATGGACCGGAGAAGCCTTTGAGCTGGTTTCCGACCATCGAGAACAAGACCCCGCTAGATACGAGGAGGCTATTGCCGATGCCGATGCAAATCCGTGGCATGAAGCAATGAAAGCCGAGATTGAGTCTATGTACCTCAATCAGGTTTGGGATCTTGTAGCTTCACCCGAAGGGATAAAACCCATTGGGTGCAAGTGGGTATACAAGAGGAAGAGAGGAGCGGATGGGAAGGTGGAAACCTTCAAAGCTAGGCTTGTGGCGAAATGGTATACTCGTAAAGAGGGTATCGACTATGAGGAAACCTTTTCCCCGTAGCCATGCTTAAATCCATTCGCATCCTCCTTGCCATCGCCTCGTCACTATGACTACGAGATATGGCAAATGGATGTCAAGACGGCATTCTTGAATGGCCATCTTAGCGAAGACATCTATATGTCCCAACCGGAAGGCTTCATTGTCGAAGGCCAGGAACACATGGTTTGCAAGCTTAAGAAGTCCATTTATGGACTTAAGCAGCATCAAGAGCATGGAACATTCGTTTTGATGAGACTCGTAAAGTCTTATGGTTTTATTCAAAATGAAGATGAACCATGCGTGTACAGGAAACTTGAAGGCATCAATGTGGTTTTTCTTGTCCCGTATGTGGATGACATTCTACTCATTGGAAATGATGTAGGGACATTGTCATCTACAAAGGTTTGGTTGTCTAGTCAATTCAAGTATGAAGGACTTGGGAGAAGCCGACTACATTCTCGGGATTAGGCTTCTTAGAAATAGGAAGCGAGAGAATGTTAGGATTATCCCAAGCGACATACATTGACAAGATGTCGGCCAAGTACAAGCATGGACTCATGCAAGGGAGCTCTAATCCCTTGCGTACATGGGTTGTCATTTTCTTCGAAGGACCTGTCCTAAGTCTCAAGAAGAAAATGACAGTAATGAGTAGGATTCCCTATGCTTCGACTGTGGGAAGTCTCATGTACGCCATGCTATGTACTAGACAAGATATCCGCTTTGCCGTGGGCTTAGTTAGCAGATATCGCTCAAACCCGTGGGAGGTTCATTGGCAAGTCGTAAAGCATATTCTCAAGTACCTCAAGGGAACGAGAGATTATATGTCGGTTTACTGTGGTCGATGATTTGGTTCCTATAGGATACACAGTACTCGTACTTCAGTGCGGATAAGGATGAGAGAAACTCCACTAGTGGATATGTCTTCACCTTATCTCGGAGGAGCAATTTCATGGAGGAGTATCAAGCAATCATGTATTGCCGACTCAACCATGGAAGCCGAGTATGTGGCAGCCTTCGGAAGTGTCCAAGGAAGCGATCCGGCTCCGGAAGTTTCTTTCGTAACTTGGAGTCGTACCACATATGGACAGAGCCGGTTGTGATGTATTGCGACAACACCGGAGCAAAGTGTCGCAATCTAAGGAGCCTCGGAACCACAAGAAGGGGAAACACATCGAGAGGAAGTACCACCCGATCCGGGATTTCATCCAGAGACGGGAAGTCGTGGTGGAGCATATTACCTCGTAAAACAATCTAGCAGACTCCATTCACCAAGCCTTTGGCCGAGAGAGTCTTCAAGAGACACTTAGACGCCATAGGGATGGGCACCTATGGACTTACCTAGTCTTAGAGTGCAAGTGGGAGATTGTTGGATTGTATGCCCTCTTAGACTAGGTTTCTGATGTAAAATCGAATTATTTAATAAAAGAATTTAGTTTCAGAAATTGTTTGTGAATTTACTTTTTGTTTGTGCACGATTTTCATTTGGAATGGACTCCATTGTGTCTAAATAAGTGATCCATGTGAATGGTGGTCTTTCACAGTAAGGTATGGATCACGGGTTATTTAATACATAAACATTTGTTCTTAACCTATTGATGAGACTGGGAACCTCATCATGTTTAGGTTATTATGTTATGAATTCCAAATGGGGAATGGCTTACCTTTAGCCGATGGGTAGTCCACTCACTTCATGACATAAGCGTATTTCGAATACGTAGAACAGACCTCGTAGTAGTGGTTTCTCAAAGTACTATATGGTAGAAACCTAGACTACTACCGCTACAGACGTGGACTAGTACTCTACGACTTGAGTATGAGTTGGTGGTCTAGCGAAGCTGGAAGCATATACTTTGATTTGCTGTAGTTGAGATTCTATCATAGGGCCAATATACTTGCATGTTGGGTATGTGTGACTAGTTAGTTAAGACAGACTTATACAAGATAGTTTATGCACTATATCGCCCCTTGTGGTTGTCCGAATGGTCTAAATTATCCAGGGCCCTGGGAAACATAACTTGGATGTTTGCTTTAGGGTAGCTCCCTTGGAAAGCGGAAACACTCCAGGAAGTCGTGGATCATTGGACTAGAAGCCTAAGGATGGTAGATGTCATTTAGAGGGGTGTTAGTACACTTCTTCCTCTCTAAATGTACGGCGATGTGTAGAGGGGTATTTTAGTCATTTCACCTGTAGGTCGGAGATTTTGCTAACGCAGCATTGTCCTTGGGGTCAATATTTCCTTATGGTGATATTAGGAAATATTTAAAATGCAAAATACAGCTATTTATATAGCAGGGGTACTTTGGTCATTTTAGCAGCCAAGGCAATGTGTCTTTTTGGTCCTCGGGATAGCCTGTAAGTCCTAACTGTTTTTGGGTTGAGGAATTGGTCTCAATTGAAGAGAATTTTATTTTATTTTGTTTTATTTTATTTTATTCATGAAGTCTAATTTATTATTGGATTGGAATAAAATAAATAAATAAATAAATAAAATAGGAGTTGAGAGAAATTAATTATCTAGTTTATTTGGTTAACTAATTATTCAGGGCCTAGGTCCAGTATGAATAATTAAGAAATTAACCTGGGCTTAAATTAGGGGAAATAATTAATGTTTAATTATTTATTGGGTTATTTATATAGGCCCAAGAAATAAATAATTAAAAATTAATTATTATGGTTTATTTGGGCTCATTAATTATTTATTGGGTTACTTATGTAAGCCCAGAAAATAAATAATTAATATTTATTATTTTGGGCCTTTTGGGTCCAAGAAGAATAATAAATATTTATCTGGCCCAATAGCTTGGACCTTAGGGTTTTTTCCAGATACGGTTAAGAGGAGTTTAAGGTTAGGCCAAACTGTTTCTCAGGATAACATCCGGGTATTTTGAAATCCCGGGGAGATGTTTATCAGAGATTGAGAGACCTAGTTTAGGCTAAAAAGATAAACAACTCTTTGAAAAAGAAAAAAACCCTAATTTTTCCTTTCCCAAGCCACACCTCACGTGGGTCTCTCTCTCTCAAGGTCTCTCTCCTTCTTCTTTGTTTCTCCTTGGACTTTGCTAACCAATAGCAGATAAACCAAGGAGAATTGAGACCCTTCCTCTTCACCATAGTGTTCACCGACTAGAGGTTAGGCTGAGGAATATCCCGAGAGTTGGAGAGTTAAGCGTTAATGCAAACAAGACAAAGTCGAAGGCTAGCGGGTGTTCAACCGGAAGCTCCTTCAAGTGTGCAAAGCGAGGCGATTCCAGCCGTTCAATCTGTTCCTACGCAACCTAGGAGGGTTAAGGAACGCAAAGGTATGATCTTCACGCTTCCACATGGCCTTTATGGCTCGCGTTTAATTTTTCTCTCTATTTTTTTTTTCGTCCATGGCTCCCTGTTTCTGCATTTTCCATCAGGTGCATCTTAGCTCATATCAATTTATCTCCTCGAACTTTTGAATTTCCTGTTATATATTTTCCATATTTGAGTTGATTGATCAACAAATTGAATTTTTAATGTTGTGATAGAATCCTAACTGTTGAAAATCCTCATTTGAACTACTTACCTACCAAGTGTTTGATGAAATGCTTAAGTGCCTTTTACAAAGTCTTGTAAGGGTACTTAACTTACATTTATATGTGTACATTTGATTATTTTGTTTTGTGCGCATTTACCTAATGATTTTATAGTAGTTCTATGATTGAGTTAATTGAGATCCTAACTATACCTAAAGCTTGCTTTTTTTTTAATTTCCTTTACTTCTTTTGGACTTAACCATACTTTACCTAAAACTATAATAGCCTTAACCATATTTGAACTAATATGGGAGTTTTTCTAAAGTCTTCTTGATTGAATAAATGTTGAGTTATTTTCATTGTTGAAGGGAAAGGATATGATCTCTACCATGTTCATATTCTTGAGTTTTTATTAGGAGTAATGTATTTATTTCATGAAGGAATAAATGAGTAGGCATAAGAGTGAAATTTGGAGAAATGCATTCATAAGTTGTGATACAGCTGGGAAATAGATAAAAATGATGGAATTTAGGAAAAATGAAACATCATTTGTAACTGAGACTTGATGGATTATTTACTTACAACTTTAATTTTCTAAGTGTAAAAGTATGACTTTGTCTCTAATCCTTTATTTTAGCCTTCTTTGGCCTTTTTGAACTCAAAAGTTCACTGATGGATAATACCTTTTAATCTCATTCTATTTACTTAATTGATTAAGATTTCCTTCCATCTGATGCCGAGACTATGTTACACTTATAATTTGTTCTACAATAACCTTATGTTATTGTTACGCACAAGTTAGACATACAGTTCTTCATTGATTTGACTGGACAGACGAGCTCTTCTTAGGTAAGAAAACCTTCCAATTGCATCTTTAGAATCCCGTGAGTGATGAGTGATCATTCCCCGTGAGTGATGGGTGATCATTCCTTATGGGTAATGGGTGATTACTATCATAGTTAGTGTTGTTGATTAATTGTTTTGAGATTATTTGTGTTTTGTATGTTTTTTACAATGAATGTTGGGTGAATTGAAGTAGCTTTACGTCTAGAAAACGTTTAAGTTATAAGGGAAATTTTGTCAAGTTTTTTTAAAAACTGAGGTGGCTTCTTACCTAGTGTATTTTCATATGTTCTTTTCTTGTTTTAGCACATGACCAACACTTAATCCACATAATCCTTCATTTTAATATCTCAGTTTTGAAGATTTTCTAGAATTGCTAAGTCATCTTTTATTAGTTTCCAAGATATTCTAGAGATGTTTAGTCATCTCTAGAATTTCCAAGTCATGAAAGGTTTAGTTTCTTAGAAGTTCTAGAGTTGCCAAGTCATGAAGGTATGAGATTCTAAGGCTTTTTAGAAGAACCAAGTCATCCAGGAAACAATATAAAAGGAAGAGAAAAGGAAACTGGAAGAAAGAAGGGGGAAAAATAGAAGAAGAAGAGAGTAAGAGAAAGGAAGGGGGAAAAAAAAGAGGAAAACCAGGAAAAGGAATAGAGCAAAAAAAATCGAGAAAATTGGAGAAAAGAGAGGAAGAAGAATGAATTAGCAAGCTTGATTTTACTCCATTAAGTATGTAAGAATTCTGTGCTTAGAGTTTATTTATGCATAATGGAAATTTATTATGAGGTTAATTTTGTGCTTGAATACATGAATCCTTGAAAAAAAGTTGAATTGGAATTTGTTGTTGTTGTTGTTAGAATGATGATCGGTTGCTTAAGAGAGGTATCTATGATGTTTTGTAGCTTGCATGAAGTACGTTAAAGTAGTTAAATGTTGGGAATTAGCTAAAGAAAAATAGTAGGAAGTTGGTAGGAAGAAATACTATAAAACCATTTCTTGTGAAAATAAACAAAATAAATAGTTGTTTAGTAACTTGTGAATATTCTTTGAATTGAGAGAGTTATGGATTGAAATAATTAATGCTAAGTATGTCTTGGGATGATAAGAAAGGTTTGAAGTAAATTTTATGAGTTTTTGGTGGCTAAGGATCACATGAACACATTTCTATCAAAAGATGTCATTTGGAAGGATAAAAATTCTGGTTTCTTACTTTTGGGAAAATGATACAGTTTGGAAGGTTGGGAAGTGTTGTGAGAAAAAGCTAATTGAAACATCATAGTTAAGATGTTAAACAATGATTACGAAGGTTTAGATGGTATGAATTATGTAAAAGAGATAGGAAATATGGCTAGTACAAATTGTAAATATAATCAGGGGATTCTGCCAAAGACATAAAAAGGACCATTCTAATTGTACAACAAAATAGCATAGAGAATTGGTGGATTAGGGGAATTGAAAAGTGATGAAAGCTTCTAGGAGTGGACTTGGAATTTTACAATTGGTTTTTTTGCTGATGATTTGTTCTTCTTTATGGGGGCTTTACTTGCGTTATTGATTAATTGTTTTGGGGTTATTTATATTTTGTGTGTTTTTTACAATGAATATTGGGTGAATTGAGGTGGCTTTGTTCCTAAAAAACGTTCAAGTTATAAGGGAAAATCTGTCAAATTTTTTTAAAAATTGAGGTGGCTTAATGCCATGAAATGTTTATTATTTCTTACCTAGTGTATTTCCATATGTTCTTTTCTTGTTTTAGCTTCCTTGTGTATAATACTTTATTGTCTTGATTAATTGTTATGAGATTATTTGTGTTTTGTGTGTTTTTTATAATGAATGTTGGGTGAATTGAGGTGGTTTTATGCCTGGAAAACGTTCAAGTTATAAGGGAAACTCTGTCAAAGTTTTTTTAAAAGATTTAGAATACACAACTCGATAGTTGATAGTATTTTTTCAGTTTCATTATTCAATCTTTCTTCCATAATTCATAACGAATATATTAGGATCCCCGACCTCTACAATCACCAAGGTTCTTCATTCAAATTATACAAGTGTTAATAAACTACATGATTATGGCCTAAATGTAGATGAATGATCGTAGTTTGATGTACAGAAGACACATACAGAGGATTAAAGGAATTACATCTGAGTTTGAACAATGGGTCAAGCGATTCATTACGTATTGTTTATCAACTAGTACAGCCTCAGTTATAAGGTGTCCATATGAAAATTGTAAAAACAAAGCACACCTTTCTCCTGATGAAGTGGAGCTGCACCTATACAGATTTGGCTTTGTTGCTAATTACCAAAGATGGACTAGTCATGGTGAGGGTATTAATCCATTACCATGTGAATTTACCGCCACTTGTACGACTGCAGTCGAGTCAGGCTCTAATAATCGATTTCGAGATATGGGGATTGATGCAGTGGGATATCAATTTTCAATTGAACCTTTATCATCCGAGAATGTTGAGGAACCACCTAACCCGAACGCGCAGAAATTTTATGACATATTGAGAGCTTTAGAAACTCATATATAGGATGGATGCAAGAATCACAGTACGTTATCAGTTGTTTCTCGATTTTTGAATATTAAATCCAAAATCAACATATCGGAGAAATACTTTAATCAGGTGATGCAATTGATGAATGAGGTATTACCAAGTAATAATAAGCTTCCGGATGACTTCTATTAAACAAAGAAGTTGGTATCCGATCTAGGGCTACCTGTTCAGAAGATAGATGTCTACCCAAATAATTGCATGCTCTATTAGAAGGACGACAGTGATAGGAGAGACTACAAATTCTGTGGACATGGCAGATATATGGCAAAGAAGAAAGTTGCAAATGACAAACAATAGAAAGTCATCCATTTCAAAAAGATGTATTACTTCCCATTAACACTCAGATTGCAGAGACTGTTTACATCCTCTACAACAGTGGAGCACATGAGATGGCATGCGGAGAGTCGACCGGAAAAGGATGTTATGAGCCATCCACGTGATGGTGAAACTTGGAAACACTTCGACTGTAGTCATCCTAAATTTGCAGTTGAAGTTTGTAATGTGTTCTTGGGTTATGCACAGATAGATTTTCACCATTTGAAATGTAGGGGAAACAATACTCTTGTTGGTCTGTTATTGTTACTCCATATAATTTGCCTCCTTCGTTGTGCATGAGGGATCCATTTATGTTTTTGACAATCATTGTCCCGAGACTTGCCGAAGCATAAAATTGATGTCTATCTACAACCTTTGGTAGATGAATTAAGGATGATGTGGTTTAGTGGAGTCTTAACATATGATATTTCAAAAAAACAGAACTTCTGTCTGCGAACAGTACTTCTTTGGATAATAAACGACTTCTCGGCATATGGGATGCTAAGTGGTTGGAGCATAACTGGCAGATTAGCATGTCCGTATTGCATGGAGTAAACAAAATCATTTCACTTGCAAAATGGAAGTAAACAATCTTGGTTTCACTGCCACTGGCGCTTCTTGCCTTTAGATCATCCATACAGAAGAGACATTAGGTCTTTTAGAAGGGATAAAGGTCGTGAGACTGCACACCCTGTACAACGCGCTTCTGGAGATGGTATATGGGATAGAATGTGCCATTTACAAAAAATAACCGAGACAGCTGTGGAACTTGGTAGGAATGATGGCAAAAGCATTTACTATAATTGGGCCAAAAGGAGTATCTTTTGAGATTTGCCATATTGGAGAACACATTTAATTCGTCATAACATAGATGTGATGCACAATGAAAAAAATGTGTTCAATAATGTTTTTAACACAGTCATGAATGTAAAGAGAAAAACAAAGGACAATGTAAAGGCACGACGTGATCTAGAGGTATATTGTGATAGACCTAAATTATATGTAACTGGATGGGGTGACGGGAGGGCATTAATGCTAAAGGCTAAATACTCTATTACACCCGAACAAAAGAGACTTCTACTTGAGTGGGTTAGAGATTTGCGACTTTCGGATGGATATGCTTCGAATTTAAGTAGGTGTGTTAATTTGAATGAGCTCAAAATATCAGTATGAAAAGCCATGGCTACCATGTGTTTATGGAAATGTTGCTTCCAACTGCATTTAAAGAATTACTCCCGGGGTCAATTTGGAACATTTTAATTGAAGTCAATCCCTTTTATCGCGACTTATGTTCTCCTAAACTTTTCACAACTCATATGAAGTAATTGGAAGATAATATTGCATTACTCATCTGTAAATTGGAGAAGATCTTCCCACCCGACTTTTTTGACGTAATAGAGCACCTTATGGTCCACTTGCCATACGAGGCCAGGGTTGGTAGCCCTGTTCAATATAGATGGATGTATCCATTCAAGAGGTAAAATATTGTATATTATTATATTTAAATATACATCCACTATGTGAATCAGTTCTGACCATAAAAAATGCATTAGATTCTTATATCGTTTGAAGACCAAAGTTAAAAATAAGGCATGAATGGAGGAATTAATTTGCAATGCTTATTTAATTGAAGAGGCATCTACATTTTTCTCTTATTATTTTGAGCCATAAATGTAGACTCGACGTACAACTATAGCTCGAAATAATGAAGGTGTTCTCGATACAAACTCAAGTGATAGTGTGTTGTCTATATGCACTGTTCCAGGGAGGGTTTTGACAAATATTCAGAATAGATATCTTACTACGGATGAATTTAAAGCTGCTACAAATTACATATACCTAAACTATGAAGAGGTTCAACCATACATTACGTAAGTATACTTATTGCACATTTCTGGATTTTTTACGACAATACTTAGAATAAGTATCCTTATGTGTTCGTTTTGATCGTTTTAGGAAATTCAAAAACGACTTGTTGTTGCATGTGCCGAGTATAACAGACCCTGAAGTTGATAAGAGAATAGAGTCGAAGTTTGCTAGATGGTTCAGGACTTATGTAAGTTGAGCAAATCTAAAATAGGATTTTAAAATAAATTACATTGATAATGAAGGTGCATTAACAATTTATTTTTTCTAGGTTCATGATCCACAAATCAAGTTATTGATCAACATTTAAAAAGCGTGGCTTGGGGACGTTCGAGACAAGTGAAATACTTCCATAGCTATTTCATAAATAGTTTTAGGTTCCATACACATGATCGGTCATTTGGAAAAAAACAATTAACAGCGGAGTTTGTGTTAAAGGCAACAGAGATAGTGGCAACGATTATTATAGAGTGTTGAAGGAGATTGTCAAATTTCAGTTCCCTGAAACTTCTTGTTTAAAAGTTAACATATTCAAGTGTGATTGGTTTAATCCAACACTAAATCGGGGAGTTAAAATTCATCCCCACTACAAACTTATTGGTATCAACTGCAAGAGGAATTACCCAAAATATGATCCATTTGTATTAGCTCAACAAGTAACTCAAGTGTATTTCATATCCTACCCGAGGAGCAAAAGACCAAAATCTGATTAGGTAGCTATTTGTAAATCGAAAGCTCGACATGTCATTGATGCACCTGTTGTCGAGACACCATATTAGGAGGAAGTAGATCACACGCTAGCAATCAATCTGTGTTCTGAGGATGACAACTTTGGAAGGTTAGCAGATGAGTCCAGTATTGGAGATACATTTGATGTTATTGATTCGGGCTTAATGATAGCTGAAGCACAACCAAACAATGAAAACAATGACGATGAAGAAGAATGGAAGACAGGATCCTTTACAGACGACGATGTGGAAGGCTACTCATCCGATGATGACGGAAGTCCATAGATATGATCAAGTTTAACTAATGTATAGAAATAATTATTAGTTCTGCTATCATTACATTACAACTGTTTTACTTTGCTTTATACTTTTAATTTTTTTTTTTCTGCTCCCAAAATATAACCATTTTTATGTTTTTAAATAATTCCAGCCACATATAGCTTCCAATGCCTCACCCGGTGATCAGTCAGCAACTCGTGAGTCGCTGAGGGCAAATGAGATACCGTCTCCAAGTATCGTGCCACGTATACCTGCTCCACAACCGTTACCCCAAATGAGGACGGATCAGAGCAGGTCCCTAGCCCAATCTCAGGTTCTTTGGGATCCACAGTTGGTGCTCCCCGTACTGAGAATACACGACTGATGATTGAGCCAGTTGGTGACTCATAAATCGACTGCATACTTGCTTATTATACGCTTATCTTACCTTGCAAAATTATAACTTTGTCTTATATTGCATATCTATTTTATTGGAATAGGTTCACACATTCGGTTCGATATGTGAGGGAGATAGTTGAGATTTTTAGACGACACTACACTGGAGCCTATGCTACCTTCTCACAGGTTCCGATTGATGTTCGGAACATGTGATTCAATCTTTGGAGTGTGAGTTCGATATGTAACTTATAATTTAACTTCTTATTATAATAATAAACAATTTGTAGTATTTTTAATATGTTTTCTTACTTATAATTACTTGTAACGGCTACTTTGATTTTGCAGTCTTTCTTCTGTTGGCACCCTAAGCATGCCGCACAGATCCGGGCTAATTGGGAGAAAAAGTGTAAGGTTAGACTTTCAGACATATTGTCGAAAGCTCGGAAGAAGTATGGGGGCAGTTGCCCCAAGTGGACTTTTTCCAGACCATTGGACTGCTTTATTGGAGTATTGGGGGTTCAATAGATGGCAACGTATCTCTTCCATTGCTAAGCGGAACAGATCCACTGGTGAGGCATCACACATAAGAGGATCTATTTCTTTTACTGAGTATAAAGAGTGGATGGTAAGTATAAAATTTTTTACTGTTCGATATATCTACTATTTTATACTTAGTCCATCATAAAAATTAACATCTAGTTGTTTTTTGTTACAATAATAGTTGAGACAATTAGGTCCTGACTTCAGCTACATTACCTCTTCAGACGCATCCACATGTTTCAGGACGGGCTGAGAAAAGGCCAATATGTCAGTGATCGATCACGTTATACGCTAGTAAGAATACACAATCTTATACATTTTTAAGTTTAATATTATTTATATTTTGATCGCTAATTTTAAATATTTTATGCGAGTTTCCTTACCCTAAATTCGACAGGATACTGTCACTGTTATTATTGAGCGTCATACACAGTTGGGTTCTCAAACGGATTCTACGAGTACAATCGCACCAAGTAAGGTGCTCGACGAGAAGACACTATTCGTCGAGGTAAATGATAGAGCGTGTAAGAAAAGGCGAGTATACGAATTGGGTTTCGAGTCTTCGAGGGTGAGACGGAGGTTACGAAGCCATCTACATCTGACTCATCAACTTCTTTTACCTCATTAGATGTAAGCCAGTTACAGAGAGAGTTACACATGGAGAGGAAAAAGTGGGAAAGGGTTGAGCATCAGGTACAGGTACATCGGAGTCACAGCTAGAGCTTGATTGAGTACCTGACGCTTATGTCTCAGAATTTGAATCTACCTCCGTCACGCCAATACCAGCTGTTTAGGAAGACAATGCTGAGGATGAGGAGGACTTCGTCGTCAGTCCTCCAGATTCACATCCTAATCATTAGCCAGGCCCTTCTGATCCACCCCTATCCCTTCCGTCGGCTCTAGCATCCACACCGATTCTTGCTTCATAGTCAGGACATTTAGATAATATTTTTATGTATTATTCATATTTGTCATTATTATACTTATTAATTATATTATTTGATGGATTTTTTTTATTTAATTGAATATTGACATTACTTTGACAGATGAATTTTCTTCGAATACAGGACATTTTTTAAAATATTTTAAAAATACTTTAAAATTATACAATATTAGCAAGGGATTAGAGAGAAAAAATAACTTCCGTCACTAATCCCTAGCTAAAAGCGACAGATTCGAGGCGGATTAGAGGTGGATATTCTGTCTACTTAATTTTCTGTCGCTAATCCCCCACTGTTAGCGAGGGATTAGCGATAGATATATTTAAACCATTAATTTAAAAAGGAAATTTCATAACTAAACCCACACAAATTAGCGAGGGATTAAAGACAAAATAATTCTCTAGTTACAAATATTTTACTTTTATTAATTATTAAGATATTTTGTCGCTAATCTCTTTCTATTTAGAAAGGGATTTGCGATGGATTTAAAAAATCCGTCGTAGATCTGTTTCAAAATTCACTGCTGAAGGTTGTTGACTACTGACTAATTCCCTCACAAATCCGTCACTACTTGCAACGAAAATTTTAATCAGTCACAAAAATTTGCCTTTGCGAGGAAGAAATTAGCGGGGGATAATTCCTTCGCTAATTTTGTTTAGCAACAAAATTGTCCCTCGCTAATTCTCTATTTTCTTGTAGTGGAGGGTTTTGCAATGAATAGCAACTAACCCTCGCAAAATCCCCGCAAATTTACAAGGGTTTTGTGACAGATAACTACTAGCCCTCGCAAAACCTTCGCAAATTTGCGAGGGTTTTGCAACGGTTGATTATTTTTAATGACAAAATGTGTAAAAGAAAATATTTTTGAAATGGCCGTCACAAAATCTTCGCAATTTGTAAGGAAAGTCTAGTTAGTTAACCATCGCAAAACTCTCGCAAATTTGTGAGGGTTTTGCAACGGATAGCTCAATAACTGTTGCAAAACCTCGCAAATTGCAAGAATTTTGCGACGATTGGTTGTTATTAATGAAAAAAATGTTTAAATGAAAATTTTTTTTGAATATCCATCGCAAAATCCTCGTAAATTTGCGATGAAATTTTAAATTTTAAATTACCCGAGTAGCCCTTTGCTCAATCTTACCAAATCTTATTATTACCATCTCTTTCTTATTATAGGTCCCATGTATACGTTCAGTTTTGACCCCAAAAAAAATCATTTTCTTTCATCTTTTCTCACTCTTCCCAATAACATCTTTTCCCCTTCCTCCTTGTCTCTTTCTCTCCTCAGTCCTCCCTCCCCTCTTCCCTCCCTCCATATGTCATCTACCTCTTCATTTTCCTCTTCCTCTTCCTCTTCCTCCTTGTCTCTCTCTCTTCTCAGTCCTCACTCCTCTTGTTTTCTTCGACGGTGCACGAACTCCAAAAACACAGTAATCTAAGATGGATATATACATAAATCAATATACATTTGTGCATGAGTTGTCTAGTTTAGTTGATGCGACGACCCACAAAACTCCAGTGCACCAATCATTCAATGCATTCACATTAAAGCTAAACTATCTTTATTCATAGCGTCTCTTCTTCCTCGCACAAATATATATATTTCTCTAATTTTTCTTCCTCTTTATTTGAACCCTTCATGCAAAATTTGCTCTCTCAATCATCAGTCATTAATGAATTTCAAAAAACCACAAAGCGACTGGGATTTCTTTTTCGGTTCTCGATCTTTCTCAGAGATGGAGAGTCGTAATTTGTTTGAGAGGTGGTCAAATTTTGAATTGGTTTCCAAAGAAGAACATTTTGATGTGTTTTTATTTCCAAGCCAACTACTTCTTCTTAATTTCAGGTGAGATACTTTTGAGGACTTTTTTTTTTACTTTTCACCTGTCTTCTGCATTTGGAAATGTTCTTAATAATGAAACTGAACCTCCTTTGGTTTGTTGTGATGTGAATCAGTGGAAGTTCTGGACATACTGCTTTGGATTTCCAATTTGATCTGTCCACTCAAGAGATTGCTTTTGATGTTGTTCCTCTAATGAAGGATATGATTGTGCATGATTCTTTCTATTCCCTAACAGATTTTGAACAAAATCAGAACATGGTTCAAGGTTATCATACATTAAAACATGAATTTTGAATGGCATTACCTTTATTGAGATTATTTTTCTTTTTTCAGAAAAAATATGGAGTGGTCTTGGCAACGAATTCACAGTGGGGAATAGTGAAATGCATTTTGAATTTAATATCGAGGCGAACTAACTGCTATCACTGTGTGACGACTGTCAAGGTATCACTTTAGACGAAATTTCTGTGGAGAATAAGATAATCAAGAGGCAGAGAAAAGAGAAGAGCAGTAGCTCCAAAATATTATCAACCATTTTGAAGTACTTTTACATGCCAATCACTCGGGCGACCAAAGAACTGAATGTTAGTCTAACCCTTCTCAAGAAAAGAAGTAGGGAGTTGGGAATTTGTTGATGGCCTCACAGGAAGTTGAGGAGTTTGGAGACCCTAATCAAGAATGTTCAGGTTCTCTCTCAAACACTTATGCATAAATGAAAAACTTACATCAAAGATCTGCAAGTATGAAATATTCATAAGTTGAAATCACTCTGATTTGCAAGAGATGCGAAATGAAGAAGGAGAACATATGGCTGAGAAGAAGTTGAGAAAAGCCATTGAGATATTGGAACGTGAGAAGAAGTTGATGGAAGAAATCCCTGATACGCAGTTGGAGGACCAAACAAAGAGATTGAGACAAGCATGCTTCAAGGCCAACTATAAGAAGAGAAAACTCTTAGGGATGATGAAATCTCAATACTCAATAGAAAGAGATGAAGAAGGAAAGGAGAAAATAATACCTCTCTGCATATCTCAGTGTATGAAACTTAGAAGAAAAAGGAATACAGATTTGGTCATTGTCAAAAGCACGAATACACTCCTTAAAAGCCAAAAGACTCTTGTTAAGAAAAAGTAACCAATCACACAATACATGTTTTTTACTCATTTCCATCATGAAATCTTCCCCACAACCTTTCCACTTTTTAACTCATTTACATCATTATTCCAATTTTTTAGATGAATTTTGGACTGTACGAACTTGGAGATGTTAGAAAAATTTTGGTTGAAGAATCATCGAAAAACTCCTGGCATTTTGAAACTTATGAATTTTTTAAAATTGTTACTCCAATGTGGTCGTGATTCTGGCGAGATTTTTGGAAAACTCAATTAACCCAGTTTTTCAAATAAGTTTTGGAAGGGGATTACATGGTAATTCACCTAACATATAGGAGTATCATTCTGAAAATTTTTATCAAGAAATAAAATAATTTTTTTAGAAAATTAAATCAACCTTTGAGACCCTTGATTTGCTTTAAAAACAGAATTTTAGCCTAAGGGTTTAAACCATGAATTTTGCTTTGAAATTTTCTTTAACTAGCTTAAAATGAATTTAAATGAAATTTATGGAATATTTTGATTCATTAGGAAAATATCTCTTATGGTTTTTATGCTTAAATAATTATTCTATTTTTGTATTTTGGAAAACCCTAATAATTTTTAAGTACAAAGTCTTAAAGATAATTACTTATCTATTTTGCTAGTTAATTATCTATTTACTCGTTAGTCTATTTATTTATTTATTTAACTATTTATCTAGTTATTTATTTATTTAATTATTATTATGACACAATGATAGTGGGTTTGGTATGACACAGTAATTACTTTTCTATCTTTTGCTTTATCTTTTTCTTTTATTTGCCGCTTTTCTTTCTTTTATGTGATATTAACTTTTCTATCCTCTTTCTTAAATAATCAAGTGGAGATTGAAGTGCGCATAGTAGCTGTTAATGCTAAAGATGAAGATCTCAATGCAGACGATGGATTGGATTCAGCTAATGAGCACCCAGGCCCACATGGGGGCTCTGGTTCCACTACAAGAAAATAACAATTTAGCGATGGTCAAATCCGTCGCTAATTGAGTTTAGCGATGGATTAGCGACGGATTCTTACCCTCGCTAAGACTGGCGTCGCAAATAGCGACGGACCAAAAATCCGTCGCTAATAGCGACAGATTAGCGACGGATATTAAGTAATGATATTTATAATTAAATTTGCAATTAAGGTCGTCGCTAATCCGTCACTAAATTTAGTGACGGCCAACGAATTTTATTTTAAAAAAATTAATTAGTCAAGACCCGGCATAATCGGTTCGGCCCGACCCGACCCGACCCGCAGATAATTTTTTGAGATTATGTCGGACACGGGGCTCGAACCCGCGTCCTTGTTGTGGGGGAGCACGTGCTCCACCACTAGGCTATTGATATTTTTGTGATTTTTTGTTCTTTATATTAATTATATAGTATTTTTTTTATAAATTAGCGACGGATTAGTGAGGGATTTGCAACGGATTAGCGAGGGATTCTGAAGTCGTAGCTAATCCCTTACTAATTAGCGAGGGACAATAAGCTGTAGCTAATCCCTTGCTAATTAGCGAGAGATTAGCTACAGCATTGATTAGTATTAGTGTTAATTACGATACAGTAGCTAATCCCTCGCTAATTAGCGAGGGATTAGCTACGGCATTTTCAATTAATTTAGTGTATAGCGAGGGATTAGCTACGGCATTTTCAATTAATTTAGTGTAAGTTCTAATTACGTATGTCATAGCTAATCCCTTGCTAATTAGCGAGGGACAAGAAGCCGTAGCTAATCCCTTGCTAATTAGCGATGGATTAGCTACGGCATTTGAACAATTAATTAGTATTAGTGTTAATTTCATTTACCGTAGCTAATCCCTCCCTAATTAGTGAGGGACTAGCTAATCCCTCGCTAATTGGCGAGGGACAAGAAGCCGTAGCTAATCCCTTGCTAATTAGCGAGGGATTAACTACGACATTTGAACAATTAATTAGTATTAGTGTTAATTTCATTTACCGTAGCTAATCCCTCGCTAATTGGCAAGGGACTAGCTAATCCCTCGCTAATTGGCGAGGGAGCGAGGGATTAGCTACGGCTTCTGACAAATTTTTAAAAAATAAATTTAAATTAAAAAATTTTGTTTGCCGTCGCTATTCCGTCGTAAATTAGCGACGGTAACAAAGTCGTCGCTAAAGTGCATTTTTCTTGTAGTGTTCCCCTCCTCCACTCCATTTTGTAGTTGCTCTTTCTTTAGCTACATAGACTTTGTTGTATTTATTTTTATACTCTTTATATACTACTACTTTTTTCTGTGAACTATTTTACTTTTTTAAATATTTACTATGTATTTATATTATATTGTGTTTCAGTATTTTAATTATTTATATTTGTGCTTAGTTTCAGTTTTTACATTATTTTTGGGGTTATGAATACAGCTTTGGCATTTGTTTGTGTAGTGTTTCATAATTGATTTACATGAAATTGATAATTTAAAATAAATACAATAATAGAAAAATAAAAAAATCATCGCAAAATCCTCACAATTTGCGATGATTTAGTGAGGGTTCGAAAACTTCATCGCAAATTGCGACAATTTTGCGAGGGCTATAATCCTTGTAATACATTCCTCGCAAAACTTTCTCAAATTGTGACGAATTTACGAGGGCAAAAAGAAAAATTACTTGTAAAATCGTCGCAAATTGTAACGATTTTGTGAGGGCCACGACTAGGGGGTGTAAAATTCCTCCTAATACCGTCGCAAGGGTCACATTTTGGGAACACAAAAATTCCTCGCAACAAATTTTTGGGAACAAAAGATCCTTTGCAAAACTTTTGCAATTTGCGACGATTTTGCGAGGGCCAAGTTTTGAAAACAAAAAATCCCTCGCAAAACCCTCGCGCCAAGTTTTGGGAACAAAAAATTCTTTACAAGGGTTTTGCGAGGGATTTTTTGAAATTTGGCCCTTACAAAATCATCACAAATTGCGACGGTTTTACGAAGGATCTTTTATTCCCAAAACTTGGCCCTCACAAAACCCTCGTAAATTGCGAGGGTTTTGCGAGAGCTAAATTTTGGAAATAAAAGATCCATCGCAAATTGCGATAATTTTGCGAGGGCCAAATTTGGAAACAAAAAAAAATCACGCGCAATTTGTGAGAGTTTTGCAAAGGCCAAGTTTTGGGAACAAAAAATCTCTTACAAAACCCTCGCAAATTGCGAGGGTCAAATTTTTCTTGCCCTCACAAAAACCATCGCAAATAGCAACGGTTTGTCTTGGCTATCGCAAATAGCGACGCCATTTTTTGCGACGGCTACCGTCGCAGACCCAATTTGCGACAGTTTTTTGCCATCGCAAAATGCCAAATTTTCTGTAGTGCATCCCTACCACTATAATATTGGATACTAAAACTGCCAGAATTTCACATAATATAACTTTTCAATATTCTCCCTCCATTTAAAACATATGTCATTTTCAGAGATATTTGTTGTGAAATAAAAATAAATTTATTGTTCTTCTTCAAAATATACACATATTATTTATTACTATTTTATTAAAATATAATATTAATTATTTTTTTAATTTTAAAACAACTTTACAATTTTCAATAGGAATAATGCAATTTTTTTTTAATAAAAATTTCACAAATGTTAGAACTTTTTAATTAATTTATATGATATATATAACAGTGATAAATATTTTGAAAAAATAATAACAAAATGACTAATTTATAATTATTTTGGAATTACTGTGTCTAGAAATGGGACACGCACAACACTTTCAAGACAATGATTTGTGCCCAATTACATGTATAATCGGTAGGTATCTACCATTGCCATGGTAACCTGAGCATTTCTAGTACTAGTTTACTTTGGCATATTTCATTTGTTCTTGGTGAAAAAAGGGCATATATCCCACACCTGTCTTACTACAGAAATTAGAGGCATATGCATTTTTTTCCATTTTCATAATTAATGAAATCCCTCCCTCATATCACACACATCTAAATTATATTTGTGAACTTGCTAAAATTTTGGTTTTGGAATCTTGCCACTTAAGGAAGCTTCAAATAGAAAATTAATCTCAGAAGCACATGCAAAAGTTTTTAACTTATAAACCTGTGACAAAATTCACTTCCTATAATTAATACCTACACCATTTTTGTTTGAAGAATTAATACCTACAAACTCAGGAACGGGATTAAAAACTTGCGCTGGGGTGAATTATAAATGAAAATATATTACAAAATAATATTATAATTTTTTAAAAAATTTTGGAGGCAACAAAAGATAAATTTTTAAGAATTTTTTTAAAAAAATTAAATTTATTATTTTATTTAAAAATCAAAATTTTAAAAAATTTGGAGGCGGGCACAACTGATCCCCAAGTTGCTAGTTCCGTCTACGTACAAGCTAGTTCCTAGAATTAAACGGAAACGTACCGTAAATATGAAGTTATAACCTCTTTTCAAGACATCACCTAGGAATTGGGTTCTTCTCCACATCATCTTGATAAAATCATCAGACATGTAGAGCTTCTCATCAACAAAATCCATACCAGTAGTTTCGAGCTTGTAGCAACGACGCCGAAGAAACTTGCACCTCTCATAAGAAGTATTATCAACCGCAACTATCAACAGATGCTCGACTAGTTGGCTCGTCTCATCCCCGATCCAAAAGCCATCCAAGAACAGATCTAGCATTGGCTTATCTCCCTCTACATAGGCCTTGTTTACGATGGCGACTATCAGAGTCTTGTTTTCTGTGGAAGATCCAGCCAACGCCACTTCAAGATCATCCCTGTAAATGGTCGTCATTTCATGCTGCAAATTTTAGAAGCAAAAAGGATTAGACCATGCACGGTTAAAGGCTAATAAACTACTTTGCTAAACATAGAAATGCTTACTAGTCTTGGGGGCTGATGTTGGGGCCTTGTCAAAGGAGGGAAGAATTTGCCGTTGTTAGTTGTGTACGTGACGAAAACATATAGAAGACCGATGAACAAAAGTGCGTAGACGGTGGAACGAACGACGGAAGGGATCTCCGGAAGATCCATTTTGCCGATCTGCTGGAAGAAGCAAACGCGACTGTGCTTTATATAATTGGAGGACGTTGCTTCGTGTTTTTGGATCATGCAACTTGTAGGTCAAACCATGCAATCATAAAAGCTGCACGTGGAGAGAAGGCATCGAAGGTAGAGTCTTTGAAATCTGACCACCCCTTAGTTGGTTGCTTTGTTACACTCCCAAGTAGGATTCAACTAATTAAGCACTGGTTTTTTTACAAAATGAGTTCAATTTTAAACTCACTACCGAAAATGGTTGAATTATCTTACCTCGCATTTGCGCTTTCCAGGGTAAAATTTTTTGTTTTCTGAAAACATAAACATAACGTAAGTGCATTAGCAAATAATTATTGCCTTCCCTTCCTCTCCTTTCCCATTCCCTCCTGTCCCCTTCGTCCTCTTTCCTTTCCTCTGCCAATCCCCATCACTCCTCCCATTCTTGCTTCTTTAATCCCCTACATAGAGAAACCGCCTCCCCCTCTCTAGTTTTATTTATTTCTAGGCTTTTCTTCTTCTTCTTTGTTGTTCTATTCCTGTTTTTTCCTGTTTCTTAGTTTTGTTTCCCAACATTGTTCCACTTCTACCCATGGTCTTTATAGTTTCTATTTTTTCTCTTGTTACCCAAGCATTTAGCAGTTTTAAAATAGTAAAGTCATTACAGTAGCAACTATAGCAAGTTTCGTGACATAAAGATGACAAGAAGAGGAAGAGGGGCTTCTGGAAGAACCGCATCATGGTTCCGTCGGGAAAAGGAGAAAGTTAATGGAAGCTACTATGCTGGTGGTGGTGTGATTTTAATATTGATGCCTTTGTGGTCAGTTGCTGATGATGGAATTGCTTGTGGCTAGTGTCTAGCGTCTAGTGGGGCATATTGTGGGTGGTGGGGCGCTAATACTGATGATATTTGGTGTCTAAAGGATTCACTGAGGATGCTTTGGTGTACCTGTGTGCCGGTTGTGGTGAAATGAGACTTGCTCGTCAGGTACTTGATGAAATGGGCGAAAGAGGTGTGATAACTTGGAACTCAATGTTTTCAGGGTACGCTAAGAGCAGGTTTTGGAAAGAGGTTGTTGAGTTGTTTACTGAGATGTTAAAAGTGGGAGATGCATTGGATGAGATTACATCGATTAGTGTTTTGACTGCATGTGGAAAGTTGAAGAATTTGGAGGCATTTGTGGAGAATTTGGAGTTAGGGCAATGGACCTATGATTATGTGGAGAATTTGGACTTAGGACAATGGATCTATGATTATGTGGAGTGATTCAAAATTGAGTTTAGTTTAATAGAGCTAGGATTGTTAGAATTTTGGGTTTAATTTATTTGCATATGCATATTATTTAACATTTTGACATATAGATATACATATATCACTTAATTAATTTTAATTTAAGACTCAATTATAATGATTTATATTTAATTATATAGGTTCATCATCTTAATAAAGAATATGGTTATTTATAATGTGTAGAAATTCGATGGTATAAATACAAAAAACTATGATGGGTTATTTTAACAGTTATACCATAATATAAATATATTATATTATTGTCTCTAATTGTACGTATTGAAAACTCTAACTACCTCTTGGAGTTTCCATCTCTTTTGGAAGAAGAATGCTACGTACATAATAGTCAAAAGAATCAATGGGTCCGAATTTATGACAACGAATTATTATGGATTAAAGTACGCTTCTACAACCTATTTGTATTCAAATAATCTTTCGAGTAAAATTTTGTTCTTGGAGGGAATTCAATTAAGTGGATTCCATTAATTTCCATCAATTGTTAGAATTTTGGAATTAATTTATGTGCACAAGCATATTATTTAGTATTTGAACATATATACGTACATATATTACTTAATTAATTATGTAATTATTATTGTTATAAAATTGAATACTTAATTATAGTGATCAATATTTAATTATATGAATATGTCACCTTAATAAATTGTAAAGTATTTATAATATGTAGAAACTGAAAGGTATAATTGTAAAAATTATGATAGATTATTTTAACAATTACACCATAATATAAATATATTAGAATTATGGTTCTTCATTACACTTACTGAAAACTCCAGTCACCTATTAGAGTTTCCACTTTAGTAGGCAAAAAGTGTGCAACACCTACAGTGAGGGGGTTTTTACCAAAATGGTAGCCTTTTAAAAAGGAACTCCGGATAGGGGTAGGAAATTTGCGTAATCCCCCTAGAAGAGGGACCTCGTGTCTGCCAGACACGAGGAGGGCACCTCGCGTCTATCAGACGCGAGGTCTACTCCTCAAAATTTCACTCTCAAATTCCTCACACATTAAATGCAAAAATTCGCACGATAAATTTTAATCTTTTTAATTTATTTTTGCCGATTAAAAATTATTGCCATTTTTTTACGATAAATATAAATTAAGCTTCAATTTTTGTATTAATTGAACATCTGTGATATTGTTCAAGGAAATCTAACCATTTTGGTTAAAAAAAGGAAGTCTAACCATCTGTGATATTGTTCAATGTATTTAAAAGTACAGTATTCCACTGATCCTTAAGAATATCACAGATGGTTAGATTTCCTTTTTTATTATTATTATTATAATAAGAAAGCAAGGGGGTTGTGATCCACTGATCCTTAAGAATGTAATTTGTCTGTTTTCTCTTTGTTCAAATTTTCTATGCTTCCTTTCAAGGGGTATTTCCAGATAACAAAGGCTATAATTTAACGTCATAGTTGATTGTTCTTTTGGCTGAATAAACTTTTGGTAGAGATCTTTTTGTTGAAACAAACAATTGATTTATCACAAAGCTGTTCCTTCCAAATTGGAGAAATTATTAAGTGCACCTAGTACACATGCATCAGATACTTTAGATAGTTGCACTATATACATATAAAATTATACACAGTATATACTATATAATTTTCATTGCACATTATATAATTACTTAAAACATCCGGTACACGTGCATTGTGTGCACCTAAGAATTTTCCTCCAAACTGACAATTGCTATAAATGTGTTTTCTAGTGGTTTAGTGCAGCTTTATCACAGTCCTTGTGCAACGAATCACACCGTGACGACCTAAGGATGGGACGATAGGTGACTAAGTATGGGAACATGCACCATCATGCGTAAACGAGGCGCTGAGGAGGTTATCCAACACAAAAATAGGAGTTAGGTCAAGATGTGCACAAGAGACGAACCAACGTGCCGAAAGAACGGAAGAACACCTGAAGGAACGGACGGAGACCAAAGGGCAAGAATGAACTAAGACGGGACAGTCGTGAAGGTTTCAAAAGGTTCCAGAATAAAGGGACAAGAATGAACCGAAATGGGTATGGTCGCCCGAGGCCGACGCTAGAAGGTCTGGCGCCAGAACGAGACAATCAGGAGCTAGGCGCACAGTTAAGTTTGGAACGAGCCAGACGAGTGTCCAGCACAAGCACGACTCACGCACGGCACAAGACTTGCACGCAAGACAGGAGCTCAACACTAGCCCAACACGAATGAGCGCTGGCAAAACGCGTGCATGGCACGAGGCTGGCACGCAACGACACGCGATGGACACACGACGTGAGTGCCAACATGAGATAGGCTGGGATGCGGCATGGGTGCTGTTCGGGCACACAGGGCTAGAACAGTCCAAGACGGCCCAGAAGGGATTGGAACATTCCAGAATAGCCCAGAGGGGATCGACGGTCATCGGTCAGCCGGTTATAAACAATCAGTTAGTGGAACGTTCTAGAGCCAACCGGAGGGTACCAAGGCAGGACCCGACAGGGCCCACGGTCAAACGTTGTAGGATATTCTAGAGCATTCCGGGAGTCTCTAGGCTTGTGTGGTGAAAAGTTTAGAATTGTACATATGAGAATAGAGTAGTCTAGAATTCTCTAAAATCTTGTAGCTAAGTAAGTTGTATAGCAAGTGGCCAACTTGTAATGGCAAGATGCAAGAAGGTTCTAGACCCCTAAGGCTTGCCTATAAATAGGCCAAGTCCCTCTCATTTAGAAGCAAGTTCAAGTAGTTTCATCTAAATTTGAGTGAAAGTTAAAGTTCTCCCAAAAGTTCTCTTACTTTCTAAAGCCTTCCAACTCGTAGCCACTAAACCACCACACTTTCAACGTTCTTTTCTTATCTTGTGTTCTCTTTCGGATTGGGACATCGCTTCTACTATTTGAGGGTAAAGTTGATCTAGCGAATCCTCTTTGTTAGTCATTCAACTCGTTAGAACTGCACAAGTTATTGGTGGGAAAATAGTTGGCCCATGACACTTGGATACTGCTATTTGTTTTTTAGCAGTTTTGCCATCTTCACTTGCACATTGTTTGGAAACCAAGCTTGGAATAGGCCAGGCTGGTGCAATACAACCAGGCACTAGCAAGGCAATACAACTTGGAACAGGCCAGTTTTGCCATTTTATTTTAATGACTTTGTCACACAACTTGAGAGAAATGTAAAATAAGACACATTTTGAGCCATTATCTTAATTGTATGTCACAGCCTCCGGAAATATCAGGCAACTTCACTGCTTACATCGGCATTTTCCCACCGTATATTCTCGGTGGGTTTCAACTCATCACAAGGGTAACGAAATAGCCAAAACAAGTTGGCAACCACATCATAGAACCATCCAACAGGGTAAGGTTAGGCAACGACAATAACTTGTTTATTAGTGAAATAAAATAACGTACAAAGAAGGGCCAAAGTCTAATCAGAGGGATTTCGAGTTGCTTGTTTAGTTACAGCTTTTTAATATGGAACTGGATTGAAATCCTCTACATTATCGTGGCCACTACTACACTATCTCATGCAGCCGTTGAATATGTCATCATTGGTTGACTGGGATTCATAATACAAAGGTAGGATTAGCAAGTCGGTCGGTTTGGCCAATCGGTTCGCGCTGAGCCAACTGAACGGATCACACTATAGCGAGTCAGTCCGAAGGCCGATCCTAAGGTGCTGGCCCGCCTTGAAGAGCACTCTTTTTTTTTTTTTTTTGGTTCTTCAATGGTTAAGATTTTTTTTTTTTATTTTTAGACTCCCAACGGTCATATTCTCCCTCAAACCCTCCAAAACTCTATAAATACTCCTCAATTTACCCAAACCTCACCAAACGCTTTTTAACTCTCTCCAATTTTCTCCAACTCTCTTATTTTCATTCTTCTTTCTCTCATAATTCTCAAATCTATTCATTTTCTCTACAAAAAGTATTAGAATAGAATTTATTTTTCAAATTTTCAAACAAAGTCTTCAAATTTTGAAAGATCATGGAGTAGCGAAATAGTGGATAATTCAAATATTGAAGAAGACAAGAAATAAAATTTCACAAAGTGTTATTGTTCTTCACCATCAACTAGTTAGTATTTTTTAATTTTACATTCTTATTTTTTAGTTTTATTAATTACTTATTTGTTTTAGTTATTTTTTTAACTTTTAAGTTAATTTACAAGTTATTTATATTTTTTAATTCTCTTATTTTATTATTCATTAATACTTTATTTTATTTATTTGAATTTTAATTGATTGTTTTGGTTTAAAAATAATGGATTCAAATCAATATCATTACTTTTATCTAGTTAAATGAAAACAAAAAAAAAAAGGTAAGAGGATAGGCCCGGCCTGCCTGGCCCGTGGGCCTCAAGGGCTTAGGGGCTGGGTCGTGCTGGGCCTAGGGTTTCTGGCACTGGCCCGACCTGACCAACATTAGTAACGGGCTGGTCCTCGAGCACAGTCCAAAACTGTACAGACCAATCCACATGCCTATGCTATATAGGGGTGTGAGGGTCATTAATTTTATTTTAATTTAAAATAATAATAATTTAAATAATTTTTATTTCTTAAAAATTATTGTATACTCATAATATATTATATTCTCTTTTTTTAACTTCTTTTTGAATTTCACTTGACTTTACATATTTAATAATTTTTTATTATATTCAAAAATTTTATTTTAATTTAGGGTGAATTTGGTTCGCGAAGGAAAGGGGAAGGAGAAATGCGAGGGGAGGGGAACATTTTACTTCTATCAGGGGAAGTAAATATAATTATTTTCATCCTATTTGGTTGGAGTGGAAGGGAAGTAAATATAATTTACTTCCTATTGTTTGATTGTAAGGTATATAGGGAGGAAATAATTATTGAATTACTATCATACCCTTAAAATTAAAAAATTGTAAAGTAGGGTAAAATTATAATAAAATAAATACCCTAGGACAAGAAGATCTTTTAACCCTCATTTACTTTCCAAATCCTCCAAAATGGAGAGGAAGAAAAATCTGAGGTGGAAGGGATCCAATTCCCTTCCACATATACTTCCCCCCCCCCAATCACTCCAACCAAACTAAGTAAATCACACATTTACTTTCTATTTTACTTCCACTCCTCTTTTCCTTCCCACTTTCACTCCAACCAAACTTACCCTTAATTATTGTCCACTTACACCTGTAATTAGTCGTGTGTCCGGGTAGCAACCTCATTCAATAATGAACTTCAATTGTGGCTCTGGCTGACACTGGATTTCACTTAGCCTCTCGAGCTGCAGAACAGAAATAGCAAGACTATTACAAATTTTTCGTGTACGTGAATTTATTTAGCACATTTTTTATTTATATATAATTTTTTAAAAAACATTTATACGTATATTTGTGATTCCGGCAAATGAAATTATAGGCAGTTCCATATCCAACTTGAACTTTGATTCAAGTCCATTCCTCCAATAACTCCATTTGATTTTATTTAAAAAAAATAAACTATTCTGATAATTCTTTAATTATTGTAAAATTCAATTTTTATCTTTTAATTAAAAAATATATATAAGATAGTTTCTCGAACTTTTTAATCATCCGAATCTTACCTTCATGGTAATGATCAACTAATAATTTCATTAATTTTTAAGATATTTTGACGATTTTATATTTTAATATTAAAATATTATTTTTTATTTTTATTTATTTCTTTTTGTTTCTTTTCTTCTTCCTCTCTTCTAATTTTTCATTTCTTCTTTCCTTCGTTGTCATGCAATTCCACAGATCCCCAAGCACCAACCGGTCCTTCAATCCGCTATCCACTACAAGGTAGAGCATGGGGTCTGATGGCTGGAAACTGTTGGGACCCTCTTTCCAAATGTAGCCGTCACTCCACTGTGGTTATATTGCCGCCAACTAGATATTTGGCCTCTGTCACCATCAAATTGGGATGATTTTTGGCTAGCGTCAGGGCAATGTAGAAACCACTGATTCCGGTCAACAATGTACCTAATTACTATTTGTAAAATCTAAACGATTAAAAATTTTAAAAAATTATTTTTTTAATTAAATAATAAAAATTAAATTTTATAATAATTAGAGAATTATTAGAATCGTTTACTTTAAAAATAATTAAACTGTTATAAAATTAGGGTAGTGTTAGAATAAAATCTACACACTACACACTAAGAAAATTCTAACTATTCTTTGCACAAGAATTTCTCTTCAAACTTCTCTCTTTCTTTCTCTCACAATTCTTTCTCTAATCTTTCTTTCACTAATCTTTCTTTCACAAAATGATGGTGTATTACAAGTTTAGAGAATAGCTCTATTTATAGAGCTCTAATTAGTGAAATACATCATGGCATACATCATCTTCAATTAATGGTGTCTCCACTAAATGGTGGACATCCATAAAAATCTTCTAATAATTCACATAAATCCATAATTAGTGGAGCCTCCACTAATTAATGGAGATTCCAATAATTCATAACACTCCCCCTTGGATGTCCATCCATACATAAAGAATATGCCTCGTTAAAACCTTACTAGATAAAAACCCAGGTGGGAAAAAAATCTAGTGAAGGAAAAAGAGTACACTATTCTATATGTATGTTTATTACTCCCCCGATGAGATGATTCCTTTAAATCTTTAAACCGACGCATACCGATTTTATATCTCAACTTTTCAAATGTTGCGATCGGTAAAGTCTTCGTGAAAATATCTGCGAGGTTATCACATGACCGAATTTGTAGCACATCAATTTCACCTTTCTTCTGGAGTTCATGAGTAAAGAAGAATTTTGGTGAAATATGTTTTGTCCGATCTCCTTTAATATATCCTCCTCGTAATTGAGCTATGCAAGCTGCATTGTCTTCATAAAGAGGAGTTGGAATACCTTTGATTGATGATAATCCACAACTTTCTCGGATATAATGAATCATGGATCTTAGCCATACACATTCTCGACTTGCTTCATGAATGGCTATAATTTCAAGCATGATTTGAAGAAGTAGTTGCTATAGATTGTTTCGTAGAACGCCATGATATAGCGAGTATTTCCACATGTAAATAGATAGCCCGTTTGAGAACGTGCTTTATGTGGATCAGATAAATAACCAGCATCTGCATAACCTATCAATGTTGGACTGGTTTTATTTGAATAAAATAATCCGAGATCAATTGTACCTTGGAGATATCGAATGACTTGTTTAATTCCATTCCAATGTCGTCATGTTGGTGAAGAACTAAATCTTGCTAATAAATTGACAACGAAAGCAATATCGAGTCGTGTGTTATTAGCAAGATACATCAATGCACCAATTGTCTTGAGATATGGTACTTGAGGACCAAGGAGTTCTTCATCATTTTCTTGAGGTCGGAAAGGATCTTTATCCACATTTAATGATCGGACGATCATTGGAATACTCAATGGATGTGCTTTGTCCATGTAAAATCTTTTTAGCACTTTTCTTGTATATGTTGATTGATGAATAAATGTTCCACTCTCCAAATGTTCAATTTGTAAACCAAGGCAAAATTTGGTTTTACCAAAATCCTTGATTTCGAATTCTCTTTTTAAATAATCAATTGTTTCTTGGAGCTCTTCGGAGTTCCAATAAGATTAATATCATCAACATATATAGCTAATATCACAAATTTAGAACCAGATTTCTTAATAAAAACGCATGGACATACCTGGTCATTTTTAAATCCCGCTTTCAATAAATATTCACTAAGGCGTGTGAACCACATGCGCCTAGATTGCTTCGGGCCATATAATGATTTACGCAACTTGATGGAGTAATTTTCACGAGGATAATGTTTATATGCTTCGGGCATATGAAATCCTTCGGGGATTTTCATGTAAACATCATTTTCTAAATTTCCATACAAGTAAGCGAGTGACAACATCTAATAGGCGCATATCTATCTTTTCATGTCTTGCCAAACTGATAAGATATCGGAGTGTAATAGCATCAACAACAGGAGAATAAGTTTCATCATAATCAATACCTGGTCTTTGTGAAAAACCTTGGGCTACTAATCGCGCTTTATATCGAACGATTTCACTCTTTTCATTGCGCTTTCGCACAAATATCCATTTGTAGCCAACGGGTTTTATACCTTACGGTGTTCGGACTGCAGGTCCGAAGACTTCACGTTTTGCCGATGCATTTAACTCCGATTGAATCGCATCTTTCCATTGCGGCCAATCTTTTCTATGCACGACATTCATCAAGCGATATTGGTTCGGGATCATCATTATCTGTGTAACATCAAGAGATATATTGTATGCAAATATATTATCAATAACGGTTTCTATCCGATTCCAACTTCTACCGGAAGTGGTATAATTGATAGAAATTTCGGTGTTACTTTCATCAACTTACGGTTCTTTGTCATCGGTTCTCTCTTGGTCTTTATCATTCTTTTCTTCAATATGATCTTCGGATCATTTAATCCTCTTTTCTTTCGAGGATTTTTATCTTTAGAACCAAGAGGTCGGCCACGCTTACGGCGTGTTTTTGACTCAGCGACTATAGGTATAATATTTTGTTCTGCTTGGAACTTCAATTCGAATAGGAGCATTTATAGGTTGGAATATGCGATTTTGTAACTCTTCTGGAGTCAACAAAAGCGTCGGCATTTGATTTGCAATGCTTTGCAAATGAATTATCTTTTGAACTTCAAGTTCACATGCGCTTGTGCGCGGATCAAGATAATTTAATGATGTTGTCCAAGCAAGATCCTTTTTATCTTGTTTTGGTTCTCCCCTAATTTAGGGAATAATGATTCATCAAAATGACAATCGACAAATCTTCTTTGTGAATACATCTCTGTCGGGGGTTCAACATACACGATAATAGAGGGAGAATCATATCCAACGTATATCCCTTTCTTCTTTGAGGACCCATCTTTGTACGTTGGTTTGGTGCAATTGGAATATATACTGACACACCCAAAAATTCTTAAATGAGCAATATTTGGTTACGACCCAAAAGCCAATTGCAAAGGAGAGAATTTATGATAACTAAGCTGGTCTTATACGTACAAGTGTTGCGGCATGTAGAATAGCATGTCCCTAGGCGGATGTTGGGAGATTTGTTTTCATTAATAATGGTCTAGCAATTAATTGTAATCGTTTAATTAAAGATTCAGACAAGACCATTACGTGTGTGAACATGAGCTACGAGGATGTTCAACATTAATCCCAATTGACATGCAATATGCATCAAAAGCATGTGATGAAAATTCACCGACATTATCCAAACGGATATTTTTAATGTGATGGTCCGGAAATTGTGCTCGTAATTTAATTATTTGAGCAAGTAATCTCGCAAACGCCAGGTTGCGAGTAGATAATAAACATACATGTGACCATCGAGATGATGCATCAATTAAGACCATAAAATATTTGAACGGTCCACATGGTGGATCAATAGGTCCACAAATATCTCAGTGAATCCGTTCGAGAAATGTAGGACTTTCGAGCTCCTACTTTTACTGGTGATGGTTTAACAATTAATTTTCCTAGGGAACATGCAGTACATGCGAATTTTTCTGATGTTAATATCCTTTTATTTTTTAAAGGATGACCATGTGTATTCTCAATGATTCTTCTCATCATGGTAGATCCCGGATGACCCAACCGGTCATGCCAAATGCTAAAAGTAATAGGATCAGTAAACTTCGGTTTACTAGATGATGAATTTCAATTGTACGAATTTTTACAAAATATAGACCAGTAGAAAAAGACGGCAGTTTTTCTAATACCGATTTCTTACCCAAATGCATTTGAGTAATAAAAAGATGCTCAATCCCATTTTCCTCATTTGTTTCAACATGATACCCATTTCTGCGGATATCTTTAAAACTCAATAAATTTCTTACGGATTTTGAGGAAAATAGTGCCTTATCAATAATAATTGTTGTTCCTTTAGGCAACAATATACTAGCTCTTCAGGAGCCCTCAATTACATTTGCACTACCGTTTATCGTATAAATATTTATTTCTCCCATTTTGAGATCAGAAAAATATTTCTCATTTTTTAGTATGGTGTGTGTAGTTCCACTATCAATAATGCATATATCATCATTAACAACGACCATCCGAACACAAATATATATATGTAAACGTAAATATTATTAGAATAGAATGAAAATGAAAATACAAAAATATCGGGGTGAGGCTTTAGTTCTTTTGGACACTCTGCCATCACCAATTAAATGGTCTATCCTACCGTCCGGGTGTTCAAAAAAATCCGATACATCCATATGGGTAATATTGATATTAAGATCTTCGGGATCACTATCGTCATCCTCAACATTATTTATTGGATGTTGAGAAAAATTTGCTTCCACATTTTTATTTTTCAATGAAGCTTGATACAATTCAACTAAATGCTTAGCCGTACTGACGGTTTCGTGACCAATGACCTTTCATGCCACATCTATAACATATATCCTCATGCTTTTCTTCAATTTCTTTTTCTTTTCCCTTTTGATCTTTTCTGTTCCACTTCGGTGGCTGAGTATTTCTCACGATTTGATTATAATTGTGATAAGGGAAATATCGAGCGTGACTACGACCATAACCACGACCACGGCCACGGCCACGGCCACGACCACGACTATAACGATGGCTTCGCTAGAGCCAACAACATTCACTTCAGGAGTCTCTGTAGAGCCGATTGGTCCGGCTTCATGATTTCTCAATAATAACTCATTATTTTTCTCTCGCAATGAGGAGGGCGATAATTAAATCATGTAAATTTTGTATACCCCTTTTCTCGATATTGTTGTCTGCAGGACAATATTCGAGGCATGAAAGGTGGAGAATGTCTTCTCCAACATATCTTCATCGATCACTTTTTCTCCGCATAATTTTAATTGAGATGTAATTTTATACATTGCGGAGCTATATTCATTCACGGTTTTAAAATCTTGCAACCTCGGGTGCAACCATTCATACCGTGCGAGTAGGTAGTACGACCATCTTCGGGTGGTCAAATCTTTCTTTTAAATTTACCCATAGGCCATATGGATCTTTTTCGGTAAGATATTCCATTTTCAAATTTTCATCGAGATGACGACGAATAAAAATCAAAGCTTTAGCCTTGTGTTGTGCGAGATGCACTATTATTTGCTTGAATAGTTTCACTAAGGCCTTCGACATTTAGATGCATTTCGCATCGAGAACCCATGACATATAATTTGTTCCGGAAATATCAAGGGCTACAAATTCGAGTTTTGCGATGTTAGCCATAGAGATCAATAAATGCGTACCTGTCTTACGGCTTTGGTAGCAGCGAAACTCGTGCTTAGTCTTCCGGCTTTTGTACCGGTAGAGACTCGTGCTGATAACGTGTTATAAAATTAGGGTATTGTTAGAATAAAATCTACACACTACACACTAAGAAAATTCTAACTATTCTTTGCACAAGAATTTCTCTTCAAACTTCTCTCTTTCTTTCTCTCACAATTCTTTCTCTAATCTTTCTTTCACTAATCTTTCTTTCACAAAATGATGGTGTATTACAAGCTTAGAGAATAGCTCTATTTATAGAGCTCTAATTAGTGAAATACATCATGGCATACATCATCTTCAATTAATGGTGTCTCCACTAAATGGTGGACATCCATAAAAATCTTCTAATAATTCACATAAATCCATAATTAGTGGAGCCTCCACTAATTAATGGAGATTCCAATAATTCATAACATAAACTAAGTTAAAACTGAATTTTTAAATCATAAATCGACCATGTCGTGCTGAGGAGAGCAGATTTGCAATGAAGCTTGGGCCAACTAGCTATTGACTAACGGGTTGGACTATTGACCATCATGTAGTGGATTGACAATGGTTTCGCTTACTAATTTTCTTGTGGCTGCATCATCAATCTTTGCTCTATGGGCAGCACTGCACCTGACAATTGAAACCAATGGAAAGGATACATATCCAAATAAACAAACAATCAAACAATAGTTTGTGCAATTTTGTCAATGATTTTTTTTTTTTTTTCACATCTTGGAGTGATAGGGCAAAGATGCTTCTAGAATATAGCTTTTAGTTTTCTCATGAAAATAATTAAAAATAAATTTATCACGTGATTTTTTTTTTATTATTACGAATCGAATAGATATAAAGTTTATATCTTTGAATGATAATATCAACTCTAAAATCAAATGAATTGTGGATATATCTTATAAGAATCACAAGTGAAAAATGTTGCTTCAACATTAAGAGAGATAGATAAATGGGCGAAGGAGGGCTCCAAGATGCATATCTAAAAGCTTGGAATCAATGGCAAGGACAAATCATTTCAAAAGCAAGACACATTTTTGCTATACTTTGATCGTTTTTCAAAAGGCAAAAGCATTGCCAATGTAATGTAACCTAACATGAATAATTGCCACATTATAAAGGCTATAAAAGCCATATCATTGGGAAGAATATTCGTGTAGTTATAAAGTCTAAAAGAAAACTGGATATTTTTAAACTAAAGAAAATTTAGGAAGACTTTTTGTCCTCTGCCCCTCCTTTCCATATTCCAAGGAACCATTCCAAGCACCATGAAATAAGTGTATGAATTTTTATTCTAATTTGCTTGCACTCCTTGCTTTCTTGTTTCCTAGTCCTTCCCTCAATAGGGTGGAACAAATTTTAAACAAGAGAAAAAAATTAATTTCATTTATTAATATGAAAATTTTTAATAAAAAGTCATTCAAACCCGTCTAAAGTAACAACTTCTCGTTGCATTAAGGCTCACTCTCAATACAAAATTTTTTAATGATGTATTAAAAATAATATTATCTTTCAATACGATATGTCCAATTTTAATGTGATTCAAACACCGTCAATCTTCTCAAATAAACAACTAACTCCAACTTCAATGCTAAAATTGTAATTATAATGCTCAACATGTTGATTATTGAGTGTAAATAAGTTTGTTATGCAATCGACTCTAATATAGATACACTTATTGATTCAGTTTTAAATTTTTTTTGAAAAAGTAAGTTTGATATGCAATCTTTTATAAAACAACTAACAACATAAAAGATTATAATAACTACTAAATTCAACCTGATGGCAAAATAGTATATTAATTAAAAAATATTTTTTATCGTACGATATCTCATGAATCGATTATATTTTGTTTTTTTATTTAAAAAATAAAAGAAAATTAATGTATTAAACTGTGATCGTAACTAGCCAATATGTCTCACTTGTTTAAGAACTAATAGTATAAGTAAATTCAAGCTTGTTATCTAAGAACTATAAAATTGAAAATCATATATGAGAGTAGTATAATGGAATTACAAAATACATGGAATTGGGCATTGGAATATTTTGCCAAAAGTAAGGTGAATATGTAATGTGCCAACCAGGCTGCAGCCCTCGTGCAGTTGGAAAATAGTCCACTACTGCCATGCAAAGTCAAGCTGAAGCCTTCACTTCCTAGAAGATGATCCATTGCCCCACAATTCCAAGCACAAATCCATTTCCATTTTACACAAGCAAAACACGAGGACCCCTTCAGTTGGTAAAGGCAGCTACTCATATTGTAACTCATTTCAATGATTTCCAATATATATATTCAACTAAACCGTTGGATTAAGTAAAATAATTTATCGTTGACTTATAATTAATATTTTATTCGTTTTATATTATTTTACCTTTTGTTCATTTGTATACAAATTAAGAATGTTAAAATTAATAAATATTTTTTAATTATATTCTAAATTTTCTCTTAATAAATATAAAGATAAGTAATTATTTACGAGATTTTTTATTTTTTTATTAAATATAATTTAACTAAATTTAAGAGTAATAGTGAAAAATATTAATTATTGATGTATAAAAATATGTAAAGAGCAAAATATTATGAAATAAAATACAAAAATTACAATGTCAAATAATATGAGATAGATAGAGTATTATTTTAATTGGTCAACCGAAAAATAAATGATCCAAGATTCTTTTAAAAATTAATTAATTAATTAAAAATATTTTTATTAAGCGGTAAAGTTCAAATTCAATTCATATATCCTATCTATTCTCACTATTATAAATTTTGAAATTTTAAAAGAATAATATTGATTAATTTGATTAAATAAAATACTTAATTTGTTTTAAAATATTTCTCACTTTTAAAAATTTTATTGATTTTATAAAATTGAGAAAATATATTTATTATTTATTATTTTATTAAATTAAAATATTAATCAATTTTTATAATATATCTTTTTAATGTTTAATTTATTATCCATTTAAGTGATAAATATTACTATTAAAAAATCAACGGCGTTGTACGACAGGAGGATGTTGGTGGTGCCGTCCTCTTGCTTCTATTCGTTGAATTACTACAGCGAAGGTAAATTCTCCTTCCCCTTTGCCCAGTTCTTTCCAACTCCTTCCTCAGTTGACCCCGTCAGATCGTCACCTACCTGCCCTGGACCTGTCCAATCCAACGAAACCTCGGAGCAACTCCATTCCTCTCCTCCTAAGCATATTTACATTCACGAATCGTTGTCTTTCTTGCAGTTCTAGCGCATTCCCAGTTTCGCTGTCTGGAAAAATGTTGATGCTTGTCAACTGTACCAACTGCAACACCCCATTACAGCTTCCGCCGGGAGCCAGGTCCATAAGATGCGCCATCTGCCGTGCCGTCACTCTTATTGCCGATCCTAGAATACTCCCGCCTTCGCCGCCACCACAACCGGCTCCATATGCTAACTACAACAACTACTACCCGCCACCACCCTCGCCTTACAACCACGCGCCGGCGGGTCAACTCCCTGCTGTCCACGGTCGCAAGAGAGCTGTGATTTGTGGGATTTCCTACAAGCGCTCCCGAAATGAACTGAAAGGTTGCATCAATGACGCTAAATGCATGAAATTCTTGTTGGTCAACCGCTTCAAGTTTCCGGAAGACTCAATTCTCATGCTAACTGGTAAACCTTTCTCTTTTTTGCGAGTTTTGGCTTGCTTTGATCCGTTTGCCATCATTTACTTGCATGTATCTCTACTTGATACCTGTGCAAAAGATTTCTTCCTTTTCTTTTTGGGCACATTCGTCCTTGTCGGTCTTGGATTTTACTGCCAAAAGTTCTTCATTTACTGTTTGATTTTGAACTATTGGGGTTTGATTATCTTGTAGAGAGTCACCAAAGCAGAAATCTTTTATACAGCGACAGGCCATGTCTCCTTCTAGATTGATGAGCAAAATTGGTAATTGTTTGGTTTAGATGTTTCTGTTTTCTTTATTTGGATTTTGTATCTGGGTATAATAGACAATAACAGAATGTATATCTTAGATTGATGAAAGATTCGGTGTGAAGCTTGCTATCCAAATTCTTTTGTGAATCTTCAGAGGATCAGCTGTATCCAATTTGAGATGTTTTCTGCTGCAAATTCTTTACTATTTCATGCATGTATTACTGGTGTTAATTCAGTGATTGCAGTCATTCTGATTCTGTGTTTCCCACTACCCCTTGATTCAAAGTGTGGGAGAAACAATTACTGTATGGAGAACTTTTGGTTTTTGTGATTGACAGTTCAAGTATTGTTGGTTAAATGCTTGAACTATTAGCCTTTAATCTGGCTTCTTTTTAGAATAATGTCTTTCTATGGCTTACCATGCTTTATCTGGTCTATGTTTTCCAACAGTGGTTTTGTTTTTATTTCCCGTTGCTGCTACACATGACAAGGTCTTGCCCATCCTTACCACTATCAGATTAAAAAAAGTGCAGTATTGAATATTCTTTCTTTTTACCATTTTTTTTTCCCCCTGTACTTCTGTTGTAGTAAATCTACCCTAGTCCAGTCCTCTACATGACTTTCCACTTAGATGAGGCTGCCAAGTTTGATAATCATTTACTGCCAAGTTTCATGAATCACCAGATTATATATCTATGGAAAGCTTTGAATCTGGAAAATTAACTCAAAATATTGATTTTGCTGTTTGCTTACAAGGGAAGTATTTTAAGTCCTATGGAAGCTGAATCACTCTTGCCTGAATTTGATTGAATAAGTGTTCTTTTCCACCCCACATCAGTGAGATGACAGCTAAGAATAGACAGCTATTGTTGCAAAAAGGATTCAGAAGAAACTCTAATTTCAAACTTATGATCATGGGAATTGATTCCATGTTGGGTTTTTATTGAGTAGTATAAGGAAATTCATAGGTGGTGAATCTTCCATCACAAATTTTGCCTAACTGTCAACATGTCAGGAATCAAATTAGGCCATTATAAGGAATTCTAGTGTAGAAATGATGAGCACCAATAGAAATCCTTTTTGAGGATCCTGCATTATCAATATTCTGAACAAACATCACGTGAGATGAGCTGAGGGAATAGCGGTGCATTGTTTTTATCTTTTTCTCCAAAAAACAGCATGTCAACTTTTGATGGAGCTAGCTGCGAGGAAATAATTTGAAACCCATTCGTTCAGCTCTGACGCCCACCATCTCTTTATTCAGGATGCATATTTGTCGGAGGTATCATTTGATACTTTCACATCATCATACCCTGTTATTTTTGCTTCAGAAGTGATATGTTAATTTTGAAAATTTCCAGAAGAGTGCTGTTTGTGCTTGGATAATCAATTAGTTTCTGTTTATACATTCATTTGTATCTTCATGATGCTCAAGGTTAAATTAATTTCTAACCTCAACCCTCCAATGGAAGTATTCTTACAGAAGAAGAGAAAGATCCATACAGGATTCCCACAAAACACAACATCAGAATGGCTATGTATTGGCTTGTGCAAGGTTGTCAGCCAGGTGATTCCCTGGTATTTCATTTTTCGGGGCATGGTTCACAACAGAGGAACTACAATGGTGATGAGATTGATGGATATGATGAGACACTTTGTCCTCTGGATTTTGAAACTCAAGGAATGATAGTTGACGATGAAATTAATGCAACAATTGTTAGGCCTCTTCCTCGCGGAGCTAAGCTTCATGCAATTATAGATGCCTGTCACAGTGGCACTGTTCTAGATTTACCATTCCTTTGCAGGATGGACAGGTTTGTTACCTTTAATTTGAGGATATATTCTCATTATTTTTCTAGTAAATTTTCAGATTTGGCCAGTCTTGTGACATTTTCTCGCAAATATTTTACAAAAAATACTATCCTTGTTAAAATCATTTACTCTATAAACGCAGAACTGGGAGATATACTTGGGAGGACCATCGCCCCCGATCGGGTACATGGAAAGGAACAAGTGGGGGAGAATGTATATCCTTCAGCGGTTGTGATGATGATCAAACCTCTGCTGATACATCTGCAAGTTCTAAAAAAAATCCCTGATCTATTTCATCTGCTTGCTTTCAGGATTTATGCATCCATAAGAATACTCCACAAATTGATATACTAACATGAAAATATTAAATATGGACAGGCTCTTTCTCGGGTCACTTCAACAGGCGCTATGACTTATTCTTTCATCCAAGCAATTGAACGTGGACAAGGAACCACATACGGAAGCATTCTAAATGCAATGAGATCAACCATCCAAAGTGCTGACACTGATATAGGTGGTGGTATTGTGACATCTTTACTGACAATGCTTTTAACAGGAGGCAGTAGTCTTGGTCTTGGAATGAGACAGGTATACTTCTTAATAGCAAACAAGTAACTAGGATTCAACTTTCCTAATAGAGCTAGTAACTCAGTTATGTCACTTTTGCTGCAGGTACCTCAATTAACAGCTAATGAACAATTTGATGTATATACAAAGCCATTTTCACTGTAAACAAGTAAGATACCAATTCAGCCCTGTCATCTTCATCGACTTGAAACTACAGATGGTGATGGAATTGTGGAATTGTAGAAGGTTGTTTGAGCCATTAGTTATTTTGTGTATCAGTTCTTTGGGCATGATTGGATTTGAAGTTCATTGTTTGGATAACAATTGTACAGAGAAATACTTCCCCATGTGTAATAGTGTAAGGTTGTTCATCTGTCTTGTTGAAATGATTTAGCATAAATAAAAGGTTTGCTAATACCTCAAGTGTCTTGAATTGCCCAGCAGGACTAAATTAGGAAATGAAAATAGAAGAGGAAACGCTGTCAAACATAAATTAAGGCAGATCTATAATTAAGCAAACTGAAAATATTGTGCTCAAGTTTATGTATTTTTAACATGGGAAACAGAGGATTCTTTGAATTCTTATTTTTTTGGTTCTAGATGCTCTAATTTTCCAGTACCTCAGTCCATGCCTTCGATTGTGTTACTTTTCAACAGCAGGCATTGCCTCCTATATCTTGCAGCATCTTTAGAAGCCATGTCCTCGAACATCTGAGATCAATGACCATTCACATCAAGAAAGTCATAATAGGTGCTGCTGACATCAAAACTCGGAAATTTTACTCGAGAAAAATGAAAGATAATCAGTGGCTATACCTTCCTCTCATCCCGTGGGAGTTTCCTCCACATCTTTCCCAGTTTCTTGGTTGTTTCCTGGAATGATGAGTGCTTGACCATAGCCCAAGTAGTCATCACAAAGAAACCGTAGGAATTGCCTGGCCTAACAGGAAAGCTTCGTCTCTTAAGCACTGTTTCTAACACATCCCTTGTGCCTCTTTTCTTTTGCTTCGATTTCCTCGCACTTGTTGAACTTTTGTGGTCCGGTAATTCAATGTGATTCCGAGGACCATAACTAATCGGGGACAAGCCGCCGCTTCTCAACCTCGTTACAATGGCTTCTCTATTATTTGCATCAGACTCTGCCTTCTCCGGAATCAAATCAATTGTATGGAACGGTGCATCTATGTTGACCTCCCAATCTTCATCTTCAAGAGTTGCCACTGGAGTCACAAAAGATGAAACACTAGAACTGAGAGAAGCTAGTGTTTGGGAAGCAGAAGCATTTATTTCAGGAAAATGAAAGTGATGATCATGAGAATTCTGTTTATGGTGGATGTTGAATTGAAGAGAAAATTTCGAGTTTCTGGCGTCTCCTTGAACGGTTTCGCCCCTCAAGAAGCCGGACATATGTAGGGGCACAGAAGGAGGCGGCGAAAGGGTTGGGGGTGATGATCTTGGTGGGATATCTCTAAGATGGTCGTCGTCCATTGAAGCCGAAGACTGAAGGAAGATGCATACTGGGATTGAAAGAGAATCGTTAACTTTAAGTAGGCTGCCGTGAACGAAATGACCCGATTATGAGAGGTGTGTTTTGTACCTTATATCTGTTCGCGTAAAGTTGCAACTTAGTAGTTACTGCATTTTTTCAGATCAATTTAGCGTCATGCAATATTTATTACACACAAATTTTAATAGGAAAATGCATTTTGGCACTATAACATTAATGGAATATTTCCATTATAGTATTAGTTTTTTGGATTTATGTAATTTATCTCTATTAAGTTGAGGGTAGTGATATTTTAGTAACACAAATTGTAATAAAGGTATTAGAGATCCATCTACTATTAGCCACTAACAGTATTGATTAACAATGATTACTTTTATAATAAAATATTTATTTTATTCGTACTAATTATAAGATAATTAAAATAACTTTTTAGTGAAGGGAAGTTGGTATATAAAGTGTTTGTGAACCTATAATATTTTCTTATAACTTTGATATTAAAATGTCATTATCCTAACTTAGTAAGATAAAATGCAACAGACACATAAACTAAAATTTCAATCAATATTCTAAAATTAGACATATTATATACAAACTTTAACTAATCTTAAATAGGATACAAATTCGAGTATAACATGCCCAAAATAAAAATCATGAAATTGTACCAACATTTTGCTTTTAAAAAAAAACAAAGCCATAAAAAATTATTATCTTTCTAGGAAAAATATTGGTACAATTTCGCGGGGGATTTGACCAAATTGGGTCAAATTTAGAAAAACACACCGCGAGAGGGACGGGTTCAGAGGGCAGCCATGTTCAGGGGGTTCCTCGCTGTTGCGAACAGCGAGGTCAACTATGACATCGCTGTTGACAACCGCGAGGATCCTTATGTTGCCCGTCACTCTTGTTTTGAATTTTTTTTTTTAATTTTAACCATTCCTCGCGATTGCCAGTCGCGAGGCAGTCACAAGCCTCGCGGTTGGCAGTCACGTCGCGAGGCTTTTACTCCCTGCTATTTTTTTTAATTTGTTTTTTTTATCCTTTTAAATAAATTTATAAGTCTTTTTAAAATAAAAAATTCTATATAATTTTTAAAAATTATCTATAAAATAAAATATAAAAATATTACTTATAATTTTCTTGTAATAATTTTAAATTTAATTATTCTTAAATGTATAATGTATAGTATTTAATTATAATTATTATTTGTTTATAAAAAAAATTAATCTCAATAATGAATAAAAAATTATATAAATTAAAAAATAATAATTTATATTTTAATGAATAATAACGATGAAATATTTTGCGAATTACCAAGCGTTTTTTAATTTCAAACAAAAAATTATGAATTTCAAAATAGAATGCAAAATTTTATAACGATAAAATATTGAGGAAAAAAATTATATATCAAGTAGTCATATTACAATGAAATTATCTAAAAAATAAATGCCAGCTAGTCCCACAATGAAATCATCGACGGTTTCTCGGGGGCTGAACTCGTCTTGGAGGTTGTTCTTGAGGTTGTTGTTCAGATGGTCCCTCATCGTGTTCTTTTGTAGCGTATGAGGGACCTGCATCCTCTTCAAACTACATATGCTGTCGAGGAAGCCACGCATTTGATAGATCAACATCATACTCGCCAACAGAAGAATGGCGCCTAGTATCGAATACTAGGTGCTGTGGGGTAATAAAATCATCAATTGCTGCAGGATCATCTGCAACATAATCACCTTCATTTGCCCTCACAGGTGAGTAGTGATCCTGTTGCGGAACTTCGCCCGCTGCAGCACGCCGACGTACTCGCTTATTGCCCTTGTTGCGGAATCTGTGGTATTAGGTCAGAAGAATACGATCGTCTAGATGGCTCATACGGCATGCGATTCAGACGATCCACTTCGCCACCAGCAGTCAATGTACGCCGGACAATATCTGATATTCTTCCGTAACCTTGTTGAGAGTACGATGTATCATCTGTTTGGGACGCTTCATTACTTATTTGCAAGATTCTGTGTAATGCGTCGGCCTGCATATGCATTTTTAGAAATGTCATTAAAAATATATATAAATTATAATTTATATACACAGACATGCACTAGAAAAAAATTTACTTACATATACTTCAACTGTTGAACTAGTAGATTGGTAACCCATAGGATTCGGTTGTTGTATTGTTAGATTGCCAATCAATCGTCGTGTGCGAGTCCAATACCAAGCAACATAATCAGGTGCAACAACCGCTTGTCCAAAAGTGAACTGCCCTGTCATAACGTATGCATGCCGATTTATCCAGTTAGCACGGTGTAGCACATCAACCTCATCCCATCCAGCACCAGTAGTACGTAGGTCACGCCGGTGCAAATTCGATTCCGTGTCAACAGCATCAGGAATTAATTGCAGCATTCCAAATTGTCACCTAACTCTATCAGGTCGATGCAGCTCTATCGTCTCCCAATATAATAGTGATGTGACAGATGCCCAGATCTGTCGTCCATGCGTGCAATATGGAGGGAGAGATGCCAACGTATGCTCATTGTATGGTTGCCAAATAAACTGCACAAATTAACTCGAATTTAGTATTAAAAAAATAATGACAATTTATAAAACTTATATGACTGTACATTCAAAAATATAATACTTACATGATTGTTTCGCATTCGATCCAACTGATCTCTGTACGTAATCAAGACATGAGTTGGCGTGCGAGAAAGTTTTAATGGACCCTGCCATACTGCTCCTCTGGGCGCATGTTGTGCAACATTCTCTATTGGACGTACTCTATCAGGTCTGATTGTAGGAATGCGCTCACATGCCCATATCTATTACAAAAGTAATAATAATTTTATAACAAGAAGATCATAATTATTTTTATAATAAAATACTAATAAGTTTAAAATTAGATCTCGTAATTAATTTTATTACGTACCTGAAGTAATAGTAAGGGACCACTGATTTGATGCGCCGTATATGAAGTAGCATTGTACATACAACGATATAAATGTGCCAGTGCCGCACTTCCCCAACTAAGAGTACCCGACAATTCTAATTCACAGATATATCTTAGGAAGCGCAAATGCACACGACTTCTGGATTTGTCTGGGAAAATGAATCCGCCAAAAAGTTGCATGATGCGACACTGTGTGTGCTGGGCAACTATATCTGCAGTTGCGTCTGGTGGGAGTGGTTGAGTCAAGGCTCGCTCGATTGCGCATAATCTCAACCGAGATCCGTCTAGCTCCGTGCCAACGGGTCGAAAACCGAGTAGCGCATCGTACAAGGCATACAACTCCTCTTGTGAGCAATTGAACCCACGACCAATGATCGGATCACCGTCAATGCGTAAACCGAATAGAACCTCCACATCTTGGAGTGTAATAGTCGCCTCACCAACCGGTAGATGGAAGGTGTGTGTCTCTTGGCGCCATCTCTCCACCAATGTCGTAATAAGCGGATGATCAATTTTTATATACGGAAGACGGATGATTCCACCAAATCCAGCTACATCAATAAGTTGTACTACACAGGGATCGAATGGTCTAGCATCCCAAAATGCATTGTCATGACGCCTTGCATACAGTACTTGTTCTTCTAATTGTCCTGCCCAAATATAAGTAGATCGATGTCTACGCTGCTGTGTCAGCACATCCGGAATAATAGGCCCAGGGTTAACTCCCTCAGTCGTAGGTTCGGTCATATTATCCTGAAACAGCGACATGTTTAGAGGAGTAATAAATTTATCTCCCAATAAAAGAAAGTACAGTATCAGATAAAATCATACAGTAAGCAAAGGAAATATAGACCCAGGATAGAAACTGTATGTACCAATTACTTTAAAACAATGTTAAGATACAATAATTTCTAATAATACACCAATAATTAAAGTTGATACACAAATAATTATACATGATACAATAATTTCTAATCATATAATCTACTCTAGAAAACCACCACATCATGAACCATAAAGTGTACTGTTAGGAAAATTTCTCCTATTATACCTAGTACGATGACAGTTTCTACACCGAGGAGGCAAGTCAGGGTTACGCTCATCCATCTCATTTCTGATGCGCGACGTCCTCATACGACCGCGATGACGGTTCTTGAATCGATGAACATTTGGAGCCAACGTAAAAGGAGGATTGCGCTAGTAATCCTCGTGTGGAATGGGCCTAAACTGTCCTGAATAAGTCATCTGGTAACATGTTGTGGTGTTTAAGGGTGATACGAGATCCCCAACATTCAACCCTATTTGCTAACAAGCTGCAAATGCGTGCGAACAAGGTATTTCGTATATTTGCCATTTGCAGCAGCTGCAGATCCTTGAACCAAGGTCAATCTGGTATGAATTATTCCCCTTTCCATACTCACAAAATGGTGATAAAACACTAAAGATGCCCCGACCTTGATCATAAGCTTGCACACGGTGACTTCTCCACTTCAGCTCATTCTTCACAAATTTGGACCATATCCGAGAAGGAAAGTGATATCTACCATGATTAGCTTCCTCTCTGTGGTCACTGAAGTATTTAACTGTTTTTTTGAAAGAAGATTCGACAATCACCTTGATGGGCAGAGCACGTATGGCTTTAACAACATTGTTAAATGATTTCGCAAGATTAGTTGTCATATTACCAAACCGATGCCCACCGTCATAAGCAAGCGTCCACTACTCCTTCAAGATCAAATCTAGCCAAGCCTTCGCTTGCGAGTTTAGCAAACTTATTTCTTCCATAATCTTCACAAATTTACGCTCTTTGCTTTGAGTCCCTGCTGCATACATCAACTTCTTCAACTGATGATTCTTGAACTTTGCGTTGAAGTTGCTCCGAATATGTCTCAGAAAAAATCTGTGCACTGCCATTGGCTCCTGCCAGCTGGGTAGTCGATCAACAACATTCTTTATCCCGATGTGCCTGTCTGATATTAAACAAACTCTTCGATCTTTTACCACATGCTCTCTGAGTAGGGACAAAAATCAACTCCAACTGTCATTCGTTTCTTCATCGACGACTGCAAATGCAAGGGGCAGTATATGATTATTGGCATCTTGACCCACTGTTGTTAACAATTTTCCCTTATATATGCCCCTAAGAAATGTCTCGTCAACGCTGACTACCGGTTTCATGTGAAGAAACGCATTAATACATGGTTTGAATGTCCAAAAAACATATCCAAATGTCCTGGCCCCACTCGATCCGGTGGGTAAGAAGTACCACGCCACGACGGAACCAGGATTCGCATCCTGCAACGCTAGCATATACCGTATATCATCTCAATAGCAAACCTCCGAGCGTTCCACCCTTTTCTGTAAGACGGAGCAAAATGCAGTGTATTTTGAATATGACTGTTTATCTCGCTGACTTTAATCTCTAGATTATCATGAATCATCGTCATAATATGCTTCGCCATGAATTTTGCACTCATATTGCGATGGTTCCCGCCCACAGTTTGCACCAGACAAATGTGATCTCCATTCTAGCGAGATATCTGCCATAAGCCATGACTCTTCTTCTTTCTTGCACGGATTCTCCAAGGACAAGGATGCTGCTGAGTTGAGTTTTTTCACTCGGCAATCTATAGTGCACTCTTGCTTTCCACTATCTTAAACTCACGTCCAATCCTAATTGACCATGATCGAACAACCCAAAGTAACTCATCTTTATCCCTAAACCACATGCCAACTCTCAAATCATTATTCAATTCTGACCAAAAATCCATCATACTGCTGCTTGTTCCAAATCCATCAACTTCGTTGTCTATTTCCTAGGCAGTATCCAACCTATCAAGGTACACTGTGTATGGTGGATTATATAAACGCTCATATTCAGTGGATCTTCCAGGCTCTTGCTGCATTACGAAGTGATCAGGAATATGTTCTTCAATATTGTCATCTCCATCGGGGTTCTCATCCTCATCGGGAGTATCTTCTGCAGTAGGCCCATCAATATCAGAGGTAGGTCCTAAACCATCTACCGCCGCTTCCGGTGCACCAACCCAATTGCCCTCTCGAGCAACCCATTCATCAACTGGAGTTACATCTAAGGGTACACCGATTTTCGCAAATGAAAATAGCTGTGTCGTAGCACTTGGTTGGAAATGTTGATTATTGAGGTCAACAGGAGCAGGTAAATTTAAATCAAAATTAGGCATGTTCTCATGAGCAGCTGAATTCAATAATTTAGTGAAAGTTCCAGTGGCATTTGCTTGGCTGTTTTGCTCTTGACTTTCTGTTCCTGCTACATTCGGTATCTGGATGATCTCATGACTAATATGCAGATCAATTGGTTGTCCCTGCACGATAGATGAATAGTACCACAAACTTTCCATATCGTCATCATCATTTATAAAAGTTGTTATAGACCTGATTGTCGTACCAATAGTAATATTTTCCCTCATTATGATTCGTAACTGAACAGTAGCCGTATCAAATCCTCGAATCGCACATATTTTATTGACTAAACCGAGGAAAGTAACTCGATTTTTCACAACTAATGCTTTCCGACAGGGACTATTAAAAAAATTGTCGTGTTCTGTACTTATAATATCGCAATCCCAATACAACCGTAATCTAACAGGTTGTTCTAATGACATTGTACCTATATAAAATTAGAAGTATTTTGTCTATTAAAAATTTAAAAAAATATTTAAAAAGCTATCATAATATATCACTCATCATTATAAAGAAATATATGCCAAGCATAATTAATAATCTAATTTTACTAAAATTAATTAATTAAAATATCTATTCTAAAATATCAGGCATTAATTAACTAAAAACATTAATAAAAATTACAAGTATTAATTAAAATACCAAGTATTTATAAAAATTAATTAAATATTTTAAAATTAATTTAATTACTAAAATATTTAAAATATGTAAATATTTAAAATATAACAATATTTTAATTATCTATCAATTTATAAAATATTTAAAATAATATAATATTTTAAAAATATGTAAAGTCTAAAAAATATTTAAGTATAATTAATTATCTAAATTTACTAAAAATAATTAATTAATTAAAATATCAAGTATAATTAAAATGTCAAGTATTATTTAATTAAAATATTAACTAAAATAATTTAAAATAATTAATTAAAAACATCCAATATTGATTAAATTAATTAAGTATTTTATAATTAATTAAATTAACAAAATATCTAAAATATGTAAATATTTAAAATATAACAATATTTTAATTATCTATCGATTTATAAAATATTTAAAATAATATAATATTTTAAAAATATGTAAAGTCTAAAAATATTTAAGTATAATTAATTATCTAAATTTACTAAAAATAATTAACTAAATAAAACATAATGTAAAAATAATTAACTAATTAACTAATGTAAAGAATAATTAATTAAAATATTACCAAACCAAAATAATTTAAAATAATTAATTAAAAATATCCCGTATTAATTAAATTAATTACGTAACTTATAAAATATTAAATTATTGAAAAATATTTAAAATATGTAAATATTCAAAATATAATAACATTTTAATTATCTATCAATTTGTAAAATACTTAAAATAACATAATATGTTAAAAATGTGTAAAGTCTAAAAAATATTTAATTATAATTAATTATCTAAACTTACTAAAATAAATAACTAATTAAAAATGTCAAGTATTACTTCATTAAAATGTAAAGTATAATTAATTAAAATATTAACCAATATAAATTAAAATAATTAATTAAAAATATTCCGTATTAATTAAATTAAAATATGTAAAGTGTAATTAAATAATTAGTTTGCATAATAAACTAATTATGTAAAGAAATGCTAGCACAAAAATCAAAGATATAGAACACCAAAAATCTATCCACAACAACAACTATCACTAAAATTTCATTTACTATTTATGACATATTATGCTATTTCACATAATTAATCATAAGATAAGAGAATACAAATCAAAACAACATCTAATACAATTTTATTATTCCACATAAATACAAGAAATAAATTTATAAATTATTTAATATACTCTTAAATACATACGGTCTATAATTTAACAATAAATTATAATATTATATTCAATTAAATTACAAATAAATATTGAATTGAAATAATTTATTATTTAAAAAAAAACCTGATATTTGCAGAGAACACTGTCAGTGAATATGCGATTAATAATTCCGATAGTAGCTCTCTTTAACTAGAACTGATTCTGCAATAGTACTTTACTCAAAAAATATGCTTCCTTTCGCAATAATAAAATAAATTTTTTGCCAAAGAAGAGGAAAATTTCGGACAATTGCAAATGCTCGAATGGTTTGCAAATGAAGCGGTAACAATATGTATATATAGGTAGTGCAAATCTCTGTTCTGCCCCGTGAACCCTCCGCTCCCGATCAAAGAATCTCTGTTAAAAACAGAGATTCCCTTGCAGCTTTTTGGACAACGCGATTGACAGTCGCGCGGCGTGGCACATCGCGACTGTCAGTCGCGTAGTCTTCCATGCTTTTTGACCGGGCTGTGTCACATGGTGGAGCGAGCAGCTTGCCGGGCAGGATGTGTAAACTCGCTCTTTTCAATCGCGAAGTAGCGGTTCACTTCATGATTTTCAAACGCGATGAACCCTGTCAACATAGATGCCCTCCTCACTCGTCCTCCTCGCGATGCGTGTTTCCAAATTTGACCCAATTTGGTCAAAATGCCCAATTTCGCGATTTGATTTTGGGTCTATTATACTTACATTTGCATCACATTTAGGTTTTGACAAATATATAAATGATATATCTAATTTCAAGAAATTGATTGAAACACTAGTTTATGTGTTTGTTACCTTTTATCCTATTAAATTAGGATAATGACACTTTGACACCAAAAGTTATAAAATAATTAAAATAATAATAATAATAATAATAATAATAATAATAATAATAATAATAATAATAATAATAATAATAATGTAGATCCACAAATATTTCATGTGCTAATTTTCCTCTACTAAAAAGTTATTTTGATCATATTATAATTAATATAAACAAAATAGACGTTTTATTATAAAAGTAACTTAAGTGTATTTATTAAAATTCTTATTATTAAAGTATTATTATTTTCCAACTTAATATGGATAAATTGTATAAAATTTTTTAATTAAACCTATTTACATTATTATTGAGATAGAATATAAGAATAGAAATTTTATTCATTCTTGGGGAAGTTTTTTTTTTTTTTTTGAAAAAATTAATATATTTTGGTCCTCTAATTTTTTTTAAATATAATATTTTTATGTTTTATAATTTTATCTACCAAATTCAAAATTTTAATTTCGTCAATAAGGGGATAATAACTGCACAATAAATATTAAATTTTTTGCCACTCAATTTCATAATTAACAAGCTTTACCAGTTGAACAATTGTTCTGCTTCTCATCGTATTAGATTTTGAAAGTTTAAATAATATGAGTCAATTTAAAAAAAAAAAAAACAAAAGAAAAGGCATGAATTTTTATCTTAAATGAATGGTGGGGACCATAGGGGGAAAGGAATGTAGTTAGGGATGGCCTCACGGTGGGTTGGGGATTCCTCGATTTAAGCGAAAATGTCGGGGTAGGCTTCATTTTTTAGTCTGTTAATTAGGAGTTTGTCGGAGATAGGAATTACATGATCCCTTCTTACGATCTGGCTCATCCAACCTGTCCTACATAAATTTTACATTATATGTATTTTATATATTATATTATATAAATTATATATGTATATATATGTATATTATATATATTATATATAAATTATAAGTAGATTATAAGTATATATGATTATAAATTATAATTTTTAATTTTTATTAATTTAATGATATGATTAATAAGTGAACTATTAGAAATCACTATAGAAGTTTTTGAAATGATTAAAAAAAACTATTAGAAATTACTATAAAAGTTTTTGAAATGATTAAAAAATTTTGAATAAAAATATATTAGAGGTCAAAAATATTTTCTAAAAAAAAATCTTTAAAAAAAATTTGGGGGCACAAGTGGGCTCCCTCTTCCTTATTGGACTGGGATCAAGGATTATTTTCTCTCCTACAAGTCGACGATGAGGATCCCTTCCTTTTTCTATAGTGGGAATAGAGAAGCGGAAGGTATGCCGAGCAGCCGAGGTGGAGCAAGAATTTTTAATTTTTGACCCGACTCGACTCGTTACCATCCCCTAATGTAGTAGGGCCGAGGGCGTTAGAAGCCGGGAACTCAAAAAGCAGGGAGGGCCTCTGCCAAACCAAGACGGGCCTCACCACCAAAAAAAAAAAAGGGGTAAAAGTGGATTTCCCAACAAGCCCATGAATTAGTGGCGACAAGTGACGAACGATTACTAACCAGTTGGCGCCTGAACCGGACGGTCCACATAAGAAACTAAGAACCGGCTCAGCTTCCTAATTCTCTGTATAAATCAGATAAGGAATCAGCCCCTCATTTCTGTTTCTCCTCTTCCACCTCCGCCTGCAACTCTGCAAGAGTAACCAGACGAACTCCTCTCGTCCCTCTCATGGCTACAACAACAAGACATCTATGCTTTAGTCCTTCTTTTGGCCTTTCTCGTCCCACCGTACATTCAACTCGAAGGGCTGCCTTTTTTAGTCCAGCTCATAGCCATAGAAGTACTTCGCTTAGAACATTTGCAACGGGTACTGATTTGCTGGGTGATTTTGGGGCCAGAGACCCATTTCCAGCCGAGATAGAAAGTGGGTTTGCGGAGAAGGTTTTGGGAAATGTTGATACTGAGCACAAAATTCTGATCCCAAATGCTTCTGTTCTCTCTCTTGCCCAACAAGATTGTACACCTATCTCTCATCTTCAGCAACCCATGTCTGAGGACGAGGCAAAGAAGTTGTTAGTTAAGGTCAATTTTATTTCTTTTCTGTTCTTTGAGTTATGAAATTGGAAAATTTTGCTGCCCTCCTCCGCTCTTCCCCTTTCTATTTTGGCCAGTTAAGATGGTTGTTGCTCGGTTAGGTTAGTGTTGCGTAATACTCTCATGTTATCTTTTTAGAGTAAGTGGCTGCAGTCTGGGATTTCTTATTCTTTTTGTGTTGGATCTACTAACGTGCATCGGCCTCTCTTTATAGTTTGTGAAATTCAAAGATTCATGGACATCTAACTCATGTAGGTTGTTGGGTGGAGATTGATCAACGAAGAAGGGATACTTAAGCTGAGGTGCCTGTGGAAATTGAGAGATTTCCAATGTGGGGTAGAACTTATCAATAGGATATACAATGCTGTAGAAGCTACAGGACACTTCCCTAATCTTCATCTCGAACAGCCCAACCAAATCACAGCTGAATTATGGACTGCGTCTATTGGTAAGCAAACGATATCAAAAAGATGCTTGCTCTTCTTGTTCTCTTAGTTCATATATTGCTTCAAATGATAATCATTACTAACGTGAAGAAATTTTTATGTGATGTTTAAACTGCAGGAGGTTTGAGCCTAAATGATTTCATTGTTGCTGCTAAAATAGACGAGGTTAAATCATCAGACCTCATCCCCAGAAAGAGGGCATGGGCATAGGAGATAACTCAAAAGAAGTTCCTCATCTTACTTCATTCACAAGAGAAATTTCTTTCTTGCGATGTATACAATGTTGAAAATTTTTCCAATTGCCTATAACATTTTTTTTTTTTGGGTGCTAAAATGTTGTTTCTAAAGCCCTCACGGGAGAGAAACTTGGATACTCTGGATTTTGATCTCGTGACAAACGGGGCAGGCTATAGTATATTTGTCGCATCTGCTGCATATACAGATATGGCGACACGGCAACAGCATCACCGTCGCCACCCGCTTCCCGCAAGCTCTGCAAGCTAGCATTATGGGCTCCATTCGTTCCGGGTCCGCGCGCGATGAATGGCTGTCTTGTGGCCGCTGTCCGCTGGAGCCGCCCTCTCCATCTGGCTTTCCCCCGCGAATTATAGCCTCTTGCAGTTGCGCTCTTAAGGTCGCCACCTTGTACTCCAATTGCTTGATCCTCGATTTGGTACTCTGTAACCCCGCCTTTAAACGATCCTCCTTATGTTGCAAAGCTGCGATCCTAGTCGTCGCAGTGTTAAGTTGCAACTGCGTCATTTTCAGTTTCTTTGTCGCTCTGTCCTCCGCTGCGGATAGGAGCATCTCAAAGGTACTTCTCTGCAGGTCCGTTAACGTGCGGCTCAAATGCTCCGCCTGAATGCATATGCCATAAACTTTGAACGTCCACAAACAAGTTGCAAGAAAATGAAAAATGAGGAAATTAAGCAAAATTTGAATCTGAAAGTATGGTTACCTGTAACTTGATCATTTGATCAATGTGTTCATTCTGTTCTCTAACATATGGCGGAAGAAAATCTGGATAATCACCTTCATTTAATAAGGATGTGTAGGATTTGAAGGGAAATGGGCCTGGAATGCTCATAATACTAGTTTCCTCGTGTGAGTTTGGCAGCCGCCTATTCAAGTCTAAGCAGAGCGCGGTTGAGGGTAGAGGAGAACCCTGTTGTTGTGGGAGCGGGGATAGGTTGGCTGTGAGAGGCGTAAATGGAAATGGAGTTTCTTCAACCTCCTTCCCCTTCCTCTTGCGTGACTGGTTTGGGTCTGCAGCAACAAGAAGCAACTAAGTTAAAAGAAATCCACGTTTTTGCATTTTTGTGAGGAATTTAGAGAGGAAGTACAGAGATTGAGAAAGGAAAGGAGACCTTCGTTGTTGGCCATCAAAGTATTCCCAGAGTAGGTTTTTTCCCGGAGCTGGCAGTTTCTGCAAAAGGTAACATCACCACCCAAACATGAGAATCAAATTAAATGGTACTAAAAACTTGAAGAACCAAAATCCGCAAAGGCATGCATAAGTACCTGTTGAATGACACAGGTAGGAGAGGCAAGGTCCAGGGAAATGACTATGAAGAACAGAGCATCCATGGAGTATTTGATTATATAGAGGAAGAAGACAGTGAAGCAGTGGCAGATTTTAGGAGAGAACACATCCGATGATACGAAGAGACACGAGCATTCATCTACAAACAAATGGGTACAATGAGCTTTCAGACACCTCCCGAATTCCATGAAATTTTGGAACATCCGGAGCAGATTCTAGAGTCGCACATTGGTTCAATTACGGATGCAAACGAGAAATTTATTCATATACAAAATTTGAATCCTCTCCAGGCTCCATTTCTCTCTCCCTCTCTCGTCCTTCTCAATTTCTTTATCAATATTTTCCCCAGTTTTTGTAGCAGTTAATAGCCCATGTACGCATGGAGGATGAACCACCAAACTGGATTTGGAGAACGAATTATAAGAGAGATTTGGGGGTGAGGGGAAGGACTATATTATAATTTTTAAAAAATATTTGGGGCAATACCCTCAAAAGATATAAATTTAGGGCAACAAAGCAAAAAAATTATAAAGAATTTTTGAAATATTTCCATTTGATTTGATTGTTAAAGAAGGTGATATGAGAAAGTAATCACAATTCTCATTTTTTAAATTTAGCTTTTGATTCACTATTTATGATTTGGAAAAGGAATTTGATTTTTTCGATTTGAAAAGATAAATGCATAATATTGAGAAAGTGAATCTTTCCTGACATGTAGTATTATGATTCCTTTCTTAAAAATTCTAATAATAAAAGATAAAAAATTAAAATCTAAAGATAAATAAAAAAATTATTCTAATTTAAATCATTTATTTTATTTTTCACGTTTTTCCTTACTAATTTTTTTCTTTCATATCTCTTCTAACATAGTAGTGTATTAAAAATTTCTATATTCCTAATTATAATAAATATTTTTCAAAAAAATTAAAAGACCAAATATTTTAAAATAATTGTAAAGTTTTATTTAAAAATTATTTTATAATTAAATTAATTACATGAGAAGAAATTTTATTAAATTTTCTATAGATACTTTAATTTAACAATAATCATTTTTTTTTATCAAATATTAGAATTTGAATTCAACTTCAAGAATAATTACAAATTGAATAAAATAAAATAAAATGTATATTTAAATATGCGAAAAATATTATTTATAAGATTTTTATTTATTATAACAATTTAAAAGAATAGTATATAATTAAATTGTGCAACAATATTATAGATATTTAAAAATAATTTTAAATTTTTTTATACATATAATATTTTTTTTATAAAGTATTAAAAATATTTTATATTATTTTCCTTTAATTTTTTCAATCTTTTAAAGAGACGAATGTAATCTACCCGAAATCATATTTCGCGGATTCACTTTTCTAATATTTAGATTTTGTAACATTACTTTCCACTATATCAATCAAACGATGAGATATTTAAGAATAGTGACATGGCTTATTATTATTATTATTATTATTATTATTATTATTATTATTATTATTATTATTATTATTATTATTATTATTATTGGGACAAATTTGGCATGGAATATGAATGCTAAGAAGATCACTCAAGTTCCGATATCCTCAAGTCCAAAAGCAACTTATACTGTACCTAACCGCCTCCACCGCCTTTTTTCTTTCTTTTTGTGTAAAGCTGAATCTTTCTTTTGTTTGTTTATTATTCTCTCCATCCTTATTTATCTGTCACAATTAATTACTTTACACAATTTAAGAAAAATTAGTTAGTATCTTAAATTCATACAACTTTGTTTATACATTCTAAAAATACCCTTAGATTTAGTATTCTCCACAATTATTTTCTTATTTTGTTTGCTCAACTCTCTCTCTCTAAAGTTATTACACTCTTATTTTCTAAAGGTATTTAATACAAGGGATATCAGTAAAATTAATATTAATAGCACATAAATTTTTTCAATGTGACAGATAAAAAGAGATATTAAAACTTTTTATTTCTGACAAATAAATAGCGACGAATGGAGTATGTTAAATCACCTCCAATTGATTGTTACCATTTCTTTTTGAGCAAAATTATATCAGGTTCAGTTTATAAAATTTTTTCATTGTCATGTAAATTCGGCTGGAGGAGTCATCTTAGGAAAATGTTCACATAGACTGTGTATTAAAAATTTACATTTTATGTATTACATTTAGAGACTATACAATATTATGTTTGGTTGCTGTTAAGAGAGTAAAGAAACGAAAAGATAATGTAAAACTAAAAATAAATGAATAATTTATTTTGTTCAGTTAAGAGGAAAATTAGGATGAGCTATACATGAGTATGAGAACACATTCAAAGATGGGCAAAAACTTCTCAATCTTTATGGAGGCAAGCAGAAACCAATATATACAAGTTCTCTTAGAATTTTAAATTTGTTTCCTTAAGTTAAAACTAAATTACGGCTAATTATATGAACCTACCAAAATAATATATGGTAATTTAAGATATTATACATTTTACAAATACATTAACACCTTAGAGCATGAGGATTGTAAGTGCCCAACTTGCGAAGGAAAAAATCAAACCGTTGCTTCTCTAATGATTTGGTGAAAATGTCAGCGATCTGAACAAGTACTCAAGTAGGCTTTCAAATTGCGAATTGCAGCACTGTCATTGCCCAAAATAATCAAATCATCAACATAGACTAACACATTAAGCTGCAAACTATCACGTTGCAAAATAAAAAGTGAATAGTTTGAATAGGATTGAGAAAAACCATAACGCTGCAAAGCGCCAGCCAATTTGGCAAACCAACATCTGGGAGCTTGCTTTAAACCATGCAGCGATTTGCAAAGGCAACAAACTGTGGCAGAGGACTCAGATCGAAAACCTGAAGGCAATTTTATGTAGACTTCTTCCTCAAGATCACCATGTAAAAATGCATTATGGACGTCCATTTGATGTAGTTCCCAGTTTTTAGCAGTTGTAATGGCAAGAAAAGTGAGAATAGTCACCAATTTGGCTATAGGAGCAAAAGTTACATTGTAATCCAACCCTTCAACTTGATTGTTCACCTGTGCTTTAAATCTCTCAATTGAACCACTAGGATGGTACTTAATTTTATACACCCACTTGCAGCCGATAGCCTGTTTCCATGAGGAAGTGTTCCACAGTCCAAGTGCCATTTTTTCCAATGCCTATATTTCCTGGTGCATTACATTCCATCGCTTATCTTTTATTAGCTCAGCAAAGGTGTGAGGTTCAGTGTCCGCAGTAATAGCTGCCAAAAATTCCCGATGTCGAATAGAAAAATTATTACAATTCACATAATGTGCCATAGGATATGGCATACCTGAGGAGTGTGATTGAGTAGATGAACTTATAGAGGGGCTCTACATACAAATTGTATTTGTCAAAAAATCTCGTAAACGAGTAGATGGCACTTTATGTTGAAGACCACGATCCAAAGATTCATCATTCCCAATAGCTGTTGCACCCCTCGACTTTATTACTCTCACACCCTCCAATTTGTGTGACTGCTTCAACATCGATATCATCACATCTTGTACGATCGTCCTAAGACACATGATGATGGCGCACAACACATCACCATTCTCATCCCCACCACTCCAATCCTCCATATTGCTAGTTCGATCATTGGTGTTGGTCAAGTAAAGGAACTCATGCTCACAAAACACTACATCCCGTGAAACTAAGAAAACACCCAACTCGAGATCATACACTCTCCAACCCTTTTTTCCATAAGGATAACCCACAAAAATGCATTTGTGACTCCGGCTAAAAAACTTGTCTCCTTTATGATCCTGATTATGCACATAACAAAATCATTCGAATATGCACAAATGTCTGAGCAAGGGTGGTTTGCCATGTAAAATTTCATATGGGGTTTTACCATCCAAGACAAATGAGGGTGTTCGATTAATCAAATATCCGACCGTCAAAATACATTCCCTCAAGAAGTCGATAGGAAGATGAGCTTGAAAGCGCAAAGCCCGAGCTACATTAAGAATATGACTATGCTTGCATTCTACCCGCCCATTTTTTTGCGAAGTTCCCGTACAAGAGGTTTCATGCATTATGCCATGTTCATGGAAATAGTTTTTCATACACATAAAACTCTATACCATTATCACAATGAACGACTTTCACTTGTTTGTTAAATTGACTCTCTACCATAGCAAAATAATTACACAAATTCATCGACACCTCCTTTTTACAAAGTAATAAATAAATCCATGTTGCTCGTGAAAAATCATTAGCAATAGTAAAAAAATATCTTGCACCACAAGACGATGGAGTCCGATATGGACCCCATAGATCACAGTGAATCAACTGAAATATCTCTAAAGACTTATCACCACTAATAGGAAAACTATCTCTAGTTTATTTGGCTCTAAGACAAACTTCACAAGCTTTATTCCAGAAATTACTATTCCTACCAGAACTAGCATTAGGAATCAACTCTACAACCTTAGATGATGGATGCCCCAACCGCTTGTTCCACATATCAAAAGAACTCTCGCCACTCATTATCACAACTACTGCAGTCACCACCGTACGAAAGAAATAGAGCCCCTCTCGTTATTCATCCTCACCAATCAGCATCCTCAAAGTGCGGTCCTATATAGCACAAAATTTATTAGTGAATCGTGCCACACAATTTGATTCATCAAGTAGCTATGACAATGAAATCAAATTGCATATTAAACTTGGCACATAAAGAACACGATTCAATGTCAAGTTACTGTTGAACATCATTGTTCCTTCTTTTATGGTAGTAGTTTGCTTCCCATTTGGAAGCCCCACGAGACATTCTACAATATCTCGAACATCACTTAAACATTCCAGATAACCTGTCATGTGATGAGAAGTGCCCAAGTCAATTATCCATTATGTGGAAGAACACTTACTAGTTAGTTTTTCATTCGTTCCCATCTTTGCAACACTTAAAAAAGTCCTCAATATTTCCCATTGCTCATTACTAAGTCTAGTAATAGTAGTTTTGTCAAAATCAGAGACAACAACATTACCCACTACTCCGGTCATTGAGGTTTGAACTACATTTGCCTTAACTCCTTCACGTCCTTTGCTTCCAGAATTAATAAATTGTTGTCCTCCCTTGTTTCATCCATTTCCTTTACCCGTTCCTCAAGGGCGATCTCCCTACCATTCACGATACCCGATCAGTTCAAAGCAGCTACTAGATTAATGCCCTTTATAGTTGCAATTGTTGTATGTTGTATCCTTGTCCCTTCCTTCACCAAGCCCTCGAGATTTTAATCCAGCTTGTACAGTAAAGCTCATCACTTCACTATGTTCCTGCTTCCCACCACTAATGGTTCTCACACGGTCTTCTTGCACCAAGATTGAATAAACCTTATTCAAACTCAACAGAGGTTCTTGGGCAAGTATATTGGATCTCACCGTTCCATAAAGTATTTCATCGAGACCCATGAGGAATTGATTAACTTTTTCCTCCTCACGCTTCTTTTCCAAAACAGATTCAAGTTTGCACTTGCACAAGCCGCACTTGCTCATTGGTATTTGTTCTAAATTAGCCAATTCTTCCCACAACTTCAATTTTCCATAGTAGGCCACAATACTCGAGCCTTTTTGTTTGCACTCGACAAGATCAGCTTTTAGTTGTTGTATGCGTCGTCCATTGGCTACAGAAAACCATTCTTGTATGTCTTCCCAAAGATCCTGTGCCACCTCCATATGCAAAATAGTTGAGTGCAATGAAGGTTCAATTGTATTCATAATCCATGAGACTAACAAAGAATTATTATCCACCAATCCTCCTCATCAGGTCAATGGATTGTTTTGTCTACAAAGCCAAATTTCTTTCTTGTTCTCAATGCAGTTCGAAAAGAATGAGCCCATTCGTCATAGTTTTCACCCTTTAATTGAATATGTGTTATCAAGCTTCCAAGATTATTACTCGACGTAATATCATACGGCGAAATTGTCTTCCTTTGTATCACTCCATTGCTTTTCTTTCCTCCAGCCATGGCTCTGATGCCATATCAAAATAGATTTAAAGATGGGCAAAGACTTCTCTATCTTTATGGAGGCAAGCAGAAACAAAAATAAACATGTTCTCTTGGAAGCTAGAAATCTGTCCCAGAGATTTGTTTCCTTAAGCTAACACTAAATTATGACTAATTAAAAGAACCTACCAAAATAGTATATTGTAATTTAAGATACTATACATTTTACAGATACGCAAATAATGAGGAGGGAAATTTTTACTTTTTATCACAAAATTTTAACGCATTTAAGATGAAATATATTAAGAAGGAAATTGAATAAAATAATATATAAATTTACTCTCATTTTGTTTTAGTATAACAAGATAAAAGTTTTAATTTCTCTAGTGCAAATAACAGTTTTCTTTTCCCTTACTTCTCACTTGCAAAGTAAATATAGTGAAAGTTATTTTTTAATTTAAATTATCAAAATAATTATTACTCCTTTCGTCCCAGTCAAATTGATCTGTTTATTATTTTAGGATGTTTTTAAAAAATTGACACTTTCTTTAAAAGAAAGTTTTAATATATTATATATTATAAAATAATTAATGTATTCATCATATATTATTTATATATATTTATATTTAATATAAAATTGTGAGACCTATTTATTTTTTATTTTTATTATATTATATTAATATTATATTATAATTTTTATTAACTTTTACTTTTATTATATCGAGTCAAATTTTGTCAATTTAATTGGAACGGGAAACTGTTATATTAGTGTATTTTTATAAATTTTCTTGCATTATTAATATTAGAGGAAATTCCCCTCGTTTGATGACAAAGATTGAGTATTTTGTCAAAATATTGTATTTAAAGAGATGATAAAAATATTTTATTAAAGTTGTACTTGGAGAAGGATTTAATTGAGATGAATTTGTTGTAATTTAATAAAAGATTATTAAATATGATATTCAATTATTAATAAGAAAAAGATAATATGATGTGTTATGAATATATAATAATTTTTAAAAAATAAAAATTAATTTAAATTAATATTATTTTAAATTAAAATTTTAGTTTGAATTGAAAAGATTTAAATACTGTGCCACATGTCACCTTCACACCATATATATATATATAAGTAGCTGCGGAAACTCTGTATTATGACACCTGGCAACAACTCAAGCTATTAAACTAAAGTTGTGAATGTGACATGTGGTACAGTATTTCTCAGACTCATATGTTGTCACAAGTTATTTGCATCCCAAAAGTTAGACCATTCGATTTACTCCCCGAGTTATTAAATAGTCATCTTAAATATTTATTTATCTGTATACATTGCACAAGATATATTCCATTTATTTGCAGAGGTTTATTAAATTTGTATAAACTCTTCGATTTGCTCTCTAATTATTATATACATTACACAATATACGTTTTATTCATTTCAATTCTCAACTTTTGAATTTTCTATCATTGTTAAATAGTTCCCTCCAATATGCAGGGATATGCATTGCAGAAGACACATCTCAGGGTTGATGCCTGTTCCCCTAATGGGGATGGTTGCCAAGTGAACCAAGAATACGGCGAATCCAATCGGAAGAGGAGCCAGAATCGAGACATGGGAATCTCTAGCATTTCTCTTGGCGTCGGTTGCAGAGAGGATGGTGTAGATAAGAATGAAACTGTCGATAATCTCAGCACGAAGGCTGTCACCCTTTGTATAACCATAGTTTACAACATTGGCACCTCTGTCTTTAACCTCAAATAGTGATGGCTGAAATCCCTTCACCACACCAGCACCGCAGATCGTGCCAAGGCATTGCATCACAATATACAAAAGTGCCCTAGTAAGGGACAATTTCCTAGCAAGGAAGAGTTCAAATGTGACTGTAGGATTTATGTGATGCAATGGTAATGAACAATGTACAAAAGTGCTCTGGTAAGGATGAGATATACAATTAGCCCCTGAACAAGCAACTGGGCATTTCTTGGTTTTATTTTTGCTATGTATATATAGTTCTGCATTTCTGCAACCAAGTCAGTTATTAGGCAACAACTTCAATGAACTTATTTGTTGCCAGTATCCTAGCACCAGCAGAAAGCCTGATTTGTTCAACTATCAAATGTCTCAAATGTGTAGAATTCAAAAGAAACAACTCAATAGCCTCTGGTTCAATTCAACTGCAGAACATTATATCAAGAACCTGCAACTGCTTGCAACTCCCAGACACCGAACCCGTTGCTGCACTAGTCAACCTATGACAACCTCTCAACTTCAACTCAATCAAATTATTACATGATACCAGCATTGATGTGAACTTTTTGTTAGGGGTGGCAATCGTGTCGTATTTGGGTTAGCGAATCATGTCAACTTAGGATAATAACACATGACAAGCAACCCAAACACAACACGATTAATAAACGTGTCATGTCGTGTCAACCATTTTATTTTCGTATCGTGTTTGTGTTATAAAACGGGTTGACACGAATAGACACAAAAATTACTAAATCCACCAATTCGAATACCTACTAAACCCGCCAATCTGTCCATCCATTACACAAAATTTTTAAAAAAATCAAATCATACCATATAAAATTAAAAAAATTAATAAGACAGTCCATAAAGTCTTAAATAACCAATAAACAACAAACCATCCAATTAAATATCTATAGATCTCAATAAATTTATAAAATTTAATTTTAAAAATCTAAATAAATGTAGCTTTGCAATAAAATGAGATTGTTCAAGAAATTATTTTCTCTAACTAAAAGTCGTTGTAATAATATTATTATCACAGATACTAAATAATAATTAATTAAGAATAATTCACTTACCATATATTAAGCAAATAGTTATATTAACATCATTTATTTTCTTTAAGAGGTCTCATATAATTAAACAAAATAGACACACAAACAATTCAATTAATTTATACAATAAATTTTAATTCAATTAATTCATGTAAAAATTTTGATTATTTAATTTTTTATAGTGAAATTTGTAGGGTATTACAAAAAATATTAAACATAAGTATTAAAAAAAAAATTAAGCTGGTTGAAATGGGTTGAACTCGTTTATAACCCGAACACATTTAAAGTTAAACGGGTCAACCTGTTTCAACCCGAACCCGCGAAACTCCAACTCTAACCCGCTATAACCGTGTCATTTTCGTATCGTGTTCAATATTGCCACCCCATACTCTTTGTCATGCAATGTTTCATTATGAGGTAAGTCCAATTCTCGAAACATCTTCAAACTCTGTCCTAAGGTGGCCAACAACCCGAGTTCTCTTTTTCAATTACATCACAGTTTATCAGAGCCAATTCCATAAGCCCATCATTCATAGCTCCCCTGAGAGTCTTTAGCCCTTCACCAGTAACAAGACAGCAACTTTGCAATCTTACACTTGATAAACACCTGAAATTCTCAGCAATGGCTATCAAATGATCGTTATCAAGATCAAGGAGTAGCCTTAAATCAAGTTTTTGCAACTGACACTTGCTATGAGCAATGAATTGAAGCAAGCCTTCCTTACTACCACCGTCATAAATCAATAATGAATTTAAAGAAACAGAATTTTCTGCAAATTTCATCAAAACTCCATCAATTATTGTCCTGCAAGTCCTCAACTCCACTTCTTGAAGACCCTTGAGTTGTTTAATAAAAGCTAAAAAAGAAGCATTGTCTCCCACACCCTCGCAGCTCTTTAGTTTCAATGCCTTGAGATTGTTACAGTTCTTCCATAGCCAATTAAGGCCGTAGTCACCTCCCCGACATCCTGATAAGTAGAGACTCTTTAAATTCAATTCGGCCTGAAGATTTTCAGCCAACTGATTATCGGCAAGGAAATTGAATTCAAGGGCTTGGAATTCTATTGAATTTCCTGAGATAAAGATTGAAAGGTCTTTCAGAAAGCGGAGCCGCGCAAGCCAGTTCAGAGCGAGGGGTCTAGAAAGGGTGATAGAGAGAGAAGAGAGCCGAGGGCAAGAAGTGGTCAAAGCAAAAGAGGGAGAAGAAAGAAATAGGATCGGTCAAGAAGTGCAGATGGTGGAGATTGGGGCATGACAAGGCGATAGAGTTGAGGAGGGGAAGAAGGAGAGGAGAGAGAAGGCACTTTGGGATTGGAGAAAGAGAAACAAATGAGGGTTTCTGCTATTAAAGTCCAATCTAGAGCTAATTGAGGCTCTAAGGCCTGCTGTTTTACGGGCTTCGTGTCAAAGTCCAGATAAAGTTTGGTTGGGCTCAATCCAACCCGAAAATATTAATATACTCATAATTTCTTTCTTATTAGATAAATAAACTGAACATTCGTAAATAAAAGCTTGTTTAAATTTGTGTCTCTTTGAATAAGATTCTTTTGGTTAATATTCGATTTGAGTTTGAATAAAATATTATATTTAATTAATAAATAAACAAATTTAAATATATTTATAAATATATTATATATTTTAAAAATATATTATATTAATTATCTTATATTTATTTATATTTTATGATATTTATATTTATATTTATTTTATATTGATAAGGAATGTTTGAAGATACTTTTATGGAGTTTTTTAAATTGCTTTAAGAGAGATTTTTGGTATTTTATAATTATTAATTAATTTTAATTTTTTATAATTTTGTTTTATGTAGTTATGTTGTATTGAAAATATTTGGACTTTTTTTTTTTGTTTTTGTCATTATAATGTATTGAAATTGAAAATTCTTGGATTTGATTTTTCAAGAAAATTTTGAATTATAATTTTTATAATTTTTATAATTTTTTAGAATAAAAATATAAAAATAAACAAATTTAAACATTAATCGAGTTTTTTAAACTCAAACATAAATGAAATCGAATATTATCAAATAATAAACAACGAATTCGAATATGAACTCAAGTTCAATCAATAAATGAACGAAATACATCTCTATCCTTAAGGAAAGAGATAAATACAACCCAAACAAGAAAAAAGAAAAACAAACAAATTCATAATGAAAGGTATTAAAAATTGGTCTATTCTGCTCGCTCTTAATAAATTGGATTGAAAAGTTTGTTTTAGTTAAATTGTTTTCCTTTTCAATTAAAGATTTAAGAAAACGAGTGTTTTTATGCGTCAAGAAAATAAGTTAATAAACATATCATAATTCAAAATATTATTTTGTTAAGTATAGATTATGAGTTTGATTTATATTTTTATTTAATAATATCTTAAATTAAAATAATTTACAATTTTTTTTATACGAGTTAGAGTTAGATAGTGATTTAACTTTTGATAAACATGAAAATATTTTTTGTCTATATAATCATATTAAATAAACAAAAATATATAAAAAAAATGAAGTGGGATCCATTTCATAATACTAGCAGAAGGTGTAACACTACAATCAACAAAACTTGATTACGCAATTCTAATAATTAATGAAATTGATTAAGGTATTTTCTTTCAATAAGAAAAATATTCTTATTTTTATGTCACTCTCAATTTTCTAAAAAAAAGATTTTTTACAATAAAATTTATCATTTGATATGAAATATTATAGTGATACCATTTGCAAAAGAACACAAGATGTGATTAGTTAGTAACATTAGACAAAAAAAATGCTAAATACATTATTTGCAATTAAATGAGTTAATTACTTTTTAAAAAATTAATGATAAAATCGATGAAAAATAGAGAAAACTAAAATGAAAGAAAACAAATATATAGTAAATTATTGTTTTAATTAATTTAGAATACTAATAATTAAATGATAATATGTTAAGACTTTGATTGGTCAATAATTTTTTCAAATCCATTCCAATTTAAAATTTCGCTTTAATTTAAAAAATTATTATATTATGTATTTTTATTTCTCGAAACCTATCATATACTCACAACATATCATATTCTCTCATTAACCTCACTTTAAATCTTACTTAACTCCACACATAATAATTTTATTATATTTAAATAAATTAATCTCAATCTAATTACATCATCAATTTGAATCATATTCTCTTTTTATAATTATATTAAAAAAAAATAGTCATGAGAACATTCAATCCAATTGGTAGGGGTGTTCATTCAGTTTCGGTTTTGAAATTCGATTTTTAATATTTTTTTAAAAATCGAACCAAACCGAAATTTAAAGAAAACTAATAGAACCGAACTGAAACAAATTTAAATCGAATTTGAATGACTCATTTAATAGATTCATTAACCTAATATAAATATAAGTATAAACAAGTAAAGTTTAATATAAATTACACTTCAAAACTAATATAAAATGTAATACTTTCTCCGTCCCTAATTATCTGTCACAAATGAAAAGTTTTGGTATTTTATTTTATCTCTCATATTGAAAAAATTTAGGTGTCATTAATGTTAATTTTATTGCTATACCCTTATATTAAATAATTTTGGAAAATTAGAGTATAATAACTTTAGAGGCTGGCTATTGCTTTGGAATCTACTATCAGTACCCTCATTCTATGCTCTTCTATAAGTCTTTGTAATTCTTATCTTTTCCACAAAATTCAAGAATAATCCTTTGTCATATTGCAATAAATTAGATTTCTAATTACCTGTTGAAGCAAACCTTATCCTCTTAAATAACATTTGAAAGATACTATGGCAGGTGGTAACTCAGTCGGGGTTAAAAACAAAAATTACTTTTTACTACGCAATATCATTCAACTACTTTATCTTTTTGACGAACTCTAAAAAAAAATCTTGGTGTTATTTGATTCCATTGTGCTTAATTAATACTAATTAACCAAAGTTTCACACATATAAATGATTAACTATTATTAATAATCATTTACCACTGATTAAATCATTCTTTATTTTATTTTTTTCCCCGCACGCGCACGTCTTGGTGAAAAGATTGGTTATTTTAGATAGAGATGGAGGTGAATTTTTATTTATTTATTTATATATTGTAAGCTTTAGTGGCAGTTGAGAAAAAAGTGAAAAGAGCAAGAAATCCTTTTGATCTCATGATTTCTTTTCTTTTTTTGTGTTTGTATATAGTGTTGTGGTATTATTTTTCTGAATGATATTAATTGTTGAGTATTGGAATTATTAAATTTAAAAGAGTTTTTTTTCTTGATTATTTTTTTTAAAAGAAAATATAAAAATTATCTTCGTTCACTGAATTCAAATAAATTAATGAATGTAATTTTTTTTAAATGAAATGTCAAGAGTTTTTAGATGCACTGAATCCAAACCTTTATCTAAATAATTAATTCATAAATGCTGCATTACCTTCATTTCAATTTAGCTGAATTCTTTGAATCCAAGTAATCTTGACATTTCCTTAAAAAAAAAACACATTTATTTAAATTGAATTCAGATAATCAATGAATCTAAAATACTTTTTGACATTTCTTTAAAAATATACATATATTCATCTGATTTATTTGAATTCATTGAACTAATCATTATACTAACCTTTTTGAACCTCCTAAAACTATGTTTTTTTTTTAATTTCTCATTTTTTATCTTCTTAGGAACTCCAAAAGTATTATTTTATATTTATATATTTCATCATTCAAAAAATTTAAAGATTTTTTTTAAATATCATTGTTATTTGAATTTGAATTATTTTTTTTAAAATTAGAGTTATTTAAATTTTTTACTTTTTTAAATATTAAAATTATTTTTTATTTAAATTATTTTAAATATAAAAAAATTAAAAAAATTATTAAAACTACCGCGTGCGACGCATTAATATCTTAAAAAGGACGAAAAGGATTCTCCCACATGTTATGGAGTAGTACATTAGATCACCGGATGTACTACTAAAAATGCTGTCGTACTGTACCCCACGGTAGCAAATGTACCAACTCCATTGATACAGCAGAGCACACAGCCACACTTCTGAAAACGGACCAGTATAAAATGCTAACCAGGAGTGGAAATGTCGTGTGGTAATTCACTGAATTGCACGCACTCACAATACCTGTCTCTCCAACCCATTTCAGAACCATTGTAAAGATATAGAGCTATGGTCTTTGCAGCTTCTATTGTTAGCCCGCCAGCTTCTGCATTTCTTACCTCCCCAGGTCGCCATTTTCAGTCCTCCTTTATCCTTGTGTAACTTTTTGTTTGTTTTTGTGTAAATGAGTGGGAACATATTAGTTATCCGTTAAATGAGAATGTTTTGGTGGTTTTAACATGTTTAGGTGGATTTCTCGGCTCTACTCGGGGCTTGCACTGGAGAAAGATTGAGGTGGGCTGTTGCATTTCCTCCTAAAACTGCTACATTTCTTTCCCCCCCCCCCCCAATATCGTCAAGCGTTTCAAATTTGAATGGAGAACGGTAGCTTGACTGTTAGCAGAACGTAGTCCTTGTGTTTGTTTTAATGTGTCTGAGGTTAAATACAAACAATTGTCTATGGTGTATTTTTCAGCATACAATTTCCCCTTTCTCGTCCTCGGTTTCTTCATTTTTTTTCGTGTATTGATACTTGAAAGAAAGTTTTTAAAATGTAACTGAATACAGTTGCCTATGCAATTAAGTAGTCACTGGATCGATTATTAAATGTAGGCTAACTTGCTGAGTTCTTGAACTATCTGCATTGAGGTGGATTATAAAGAGTAGCTTTTGGGCTCGCACAACTGGGGCTTCTCATTACAGCATTTTAATTGTTATGTTCTACTGATATATGCCATTTTTTTTTATAGATTAGTTTTTATTGCTGAATTATGCTTTCTGAGGCTCTTAATAATCCTGCCAAAAGAAATATCATGTGTATGAGTAAGATTTAAGTCATCCAGCACGATGTCACATGTTAATTCCAGCAACATTGTCTATGGATTTCTGGAAGTTTTTTCATTTAAAAGTATATCTACATTCACTTTTTATTAATTTCAAGAAGCCTGTGTCTGTATGGTGGCTTTGTGCATCTGAGGATTTAGTAGTGCAGTACTTTGCTTGGTTAAAGGTCAATTACATGGTTGACATGGTTAGAGCTTTCTGAAAGCACACTCTTGACTTGCTGACAGAATGCTCTAACTTATACATATGAGCATATAACTGATTAAAGCAGGTTAAATTAACTCATAGCTTCCACTTTATACAAGAAGTGCACAAATGCTGTTAGTACACGAACTATCTCTGTTGCAACAATTTTCTTTTTGAATAAAATATCATATTTTTACAGCTGTTAAGGTGTTAGTCCCTGTATTGCAGAGACAATGTGCAAGGAAAGCTGATCCTCCTGTAATAACTGCCAAATTTGAGCTGAAACCTCCACCATACCCCCTGGTAATATTGAGATTTTGCAGATGGTGCCTCTGATTCTGTCCAGAGTTTGATATAAATTTCCTGAGCTTTTGCTTAACGTTAGTTTGAGTTACAACTTCATTTTAGGTAGCTCAATCGTATCTGATGAAAAAGCAAAATTGGTGGGAGCAACGTCATCAAAGCTAATGTTTCTGCTGTCCACCTTTAACACTTGGAAAACAGTTGATTGCTCTTGACTAGGATTCTTCATGAAGTTATCATGTCATTGTTTGTTGCCTTTTGGCAGATTAATTAAACCAAACTTAACTGATTGCTTGTGGGTTTCTCTAAGAGGAGCTTTCACCAAAATATATCCTAACTTCCCTAATAGTAGTTTTCCAATGTTATTCTAGAAGTGCAATAATTTTTATTCATTTTTTTTAACAACTACCTTCCACACTCAAGTAGTTTGCATAATACATTTGTAAAACTGAAATAGCAAACTGTATTGCCTATTTATCAGATGTGGATTCTCTCTCTCTCTCTCACATACACACACACACTCACACTCACATAGACCATCAAAAGGAGATTATTTTGCTCATTGATGTGATCTTTGCTTTTCCTTCATTTGATACATGAGGTAGGATGCATTGGAGCCCCATATGAGTCGTGAAACTCTGGAATACCACTGGGGGAAGCATCATAGGACTTATGTGGAAAACCTGAACAAGCAAATAGTTGGCACAGAGCTCGATGGAATGACGCTAGAAGACATAGTACTGGCTACATATAACAATGGTGATTTTCTTCCACCATTCAATAATGCAGCACAGGTGCAGAATATGCTACATGATGCTTTCACCTTAAATTCATATATTGTAGCTCACTTTTCCTTTTGGTTACTTGGTTGGGAGGTGGGGAGCTTGGTTTCGGGGTTGTAATAGTTGTGTAGCAGATTTTAGCTTTGAGTTTTCTTGCTTAAGAATACTCTCTGTGACCCAAGTCATCCAAGCCTTTAAATTGCTAGTTTAACAAATTTGAACCTCATATCTGCTTTTCGATTCTGATGTTACAAATTTTCAGATTTTCTATTTCCAGTTTTGTATTTTCTCTCAATGACACGCTTCAAAACCTACGTGCCGAAGTCTTTTGTCAAAAATTTAGTTCCAATTTATTGACATTGGATGTTATGTATGACACATTTAGGCCTGGAATCATGATTTCTTCTGGGAGTCCATGAAACCAGGAGGGGGAGGAGAGCCATCGGGAGGGCTTCTAGAACTAATAAACAGAGACTTCGGTTCTTTTGAAGGATTTCTCAAAGAAATCAGGACCGCCGCAGCAGCACAATTTGGTTCTGGTTGGGCTTGGCTTGTGTGTAAGTAGACTATGCAACTACGAATGGAATAAAAGATGAATCCGACTACAATAAAATAAATAAAGAAATGACATGAGAGCTTTTCTTTTTTGTCTCACAGATAAAGCAAATAGACTCAATGTAGGAAATGCAGTGAATCCTCTTCCAAAAGAGGAGGATAAAAAGCTTGTTGTGGTGAAGAGCCCCAATGCTGTAAACCCCCTTGTTTGGGATTACTCTGTGAGTGTATTGTTCCTGAGTTTGTCTTTGTTGTCTCTTCTTTTTAAAGTTTCCATTTGCTTCTCACATGTACAGATGTCTATTAGTTCAGCATAATCACGTGGTCTTGTACGATTTCTTCTGTACTTTATGCTGCTAATTAGCTGACAACTTCCTATGTTCTCAATTTAATTGCAGCCACTCCTGACAATAGATGTTTGGGAGGTAACTAAACATACTGTTTCTCGATCACATTTTACTTTGAATATTTTTCTTTGCGAGATTTCAGTAACAATGCATTAAACTAATATGCAAAATTGTTTTCTTCTTACAGCATGCTTATTACCTCGACTTCCAGGTAAAGGGCCATTAGATGAAATGAGTGATCTTTTTCTTCTTGATGAGGGCAAAGGCTGTGGCTTTATCTCGATGGTAAAACAATGTATAAAGAATATTCTAATATCAGCGGTACCATGTTTTATGATACAGAATAGAAGGCCTGATTACATATCAAACTTTATGGATAAACTTGTATCATGGGAAGCAGTCAGTTCCAGGCTTGAAGCAGCCAAAGCACGAGCTATTGAGAGGGAAAGAGAGGAGGAAAGGAGGAAGGCAGAGGAGGAACTGGATCAAACAGCTAGGAGGGAAGAGGTAGAGATGTATGTTGAAAGTGATAGCAATGACTCGGAGGCAGAATAATTCTGCTATTACTGATATTGTGGTAGTTCTCGAGTTTTGTACCTAGGAAGCAAATTTGAATGTTTTGTTGAAGCGCCAAGTGGCAGAGAAAAAGGATGGTGAACGCTTCTGTAATATTTTGCCATGTTTTGAATGCAAATGAACAAGGTTTCAGAGCTTAACTAGAGTTAGTCTTTGAATGCATCTTACCAAGAATTTGGCATCAAGATTATTCTTAACTTTCATAGATGATTACAGGCACGGTGATAAGCTCATTCTCATAGAGCATGCAGTAGAACATGGACGATGAACAAAATCCGACTAAGAATCGTATTGGATGATTCCTTAAATTTAGTACATAGGCTGTGGCCTAACCACAAGTTCAAAGAGAAGACAAGAAGTTATTCAGTTTGGTTCTAATATTTATTCAACTTCGAGCAATGCAACCAATCACCATGATGGTTGTACAGATCAAACAAACTTAAAAGCCTTTTCACAGGTATATAGATGTCAATCGAGCAGAGATCAAAAAGAGGGCGGGCATACTCTTCGGGTAACAAATTGCTGCTGTCCAAGCTTTAACCTGTAAGAGCACCATTAATGGCGCTGTGAACGTCAACCCCAATTTGAGCTTCAGCTTTCTCCACATCTGTTGATGCTGAGCTTAGCTTCTGTGTGAACTCTGCAAGGGCCTTTTGGACTAAGCTTTGGTCAAAGTGGTCGACTGGCACCGCCTCAACAGCAACTATATCCGCATAGGAATTTGCATGAATAAATGCAAATCCACCACTTACAAAATATTTTTTCACTTCGTTACCTTCATGAACTGAAAATACACCAGGCTTCAGCTCTGCAATTGTGGCTACATGTCCAGGCAAAACACCCATCTGTCCAGTAGTTGCAGGGACTATTACCATGTCAACCTGAAAAGATCGAAAACCAACCACAATGAGTGTATATTCTTCAACATTCCGGCCTGTAGTCATATTAAAGAGTAAATACCCCAATAAAACTTGAAAAACAAAATTAAGACCTTCCAAAATTTGGTTAGTATAATCTCCAAGTCACCATGTGAAGGACAATTCAAGTGCTCACTCATTGTGCATCAGATGGTCAGGTACTAAGTAATGAATCAAAATTCCGTCATCACCCCTTAAAAATTTAATGAACTAAATGTCTCTCTCATGGTTTCTTTGTTTACGTGAACCCTTTTAGGAAACCATATTAATGAAAGAGCAAAATAAAAACAGTATCCATGAAATGAGGTACCTAAGAGGAGATAAAGGAAACACAGGCAACAAAGTATTTCGAACCATATGATTCAACAAAAGTTGCTGTCCACCAAGAATATAAGAGTAACCAAAACTGAAGACAGCAATGCCATTAAGCCCAAAATGCTGCTGACTTCTTGATGCTGTCACTCAAACAATATGGATCTCCATTCAACAAATGGAGTTGCACAGAACCCTCTCAAATTTGGAATAATGCTTCATCCCCAAAACTTTGATCACTTCACTATCTTCTTCCCTCCCTCTGCTATCACTTCACCCAAAACGGAGTTAAACAAAACCCTCCCAAGTTTGGAGTGACACTTCATCCCCAACAATTTGCTCCGTCACTATCTTCTGCCCTCTCTCTTCTACCACTTGAACCCAAGACCAGAAATCAAAGACAAAGTCCATTGCACTTATTTATCCTAGTGATGATAGTGGCTTCAAAAAGTTTCTTGGCGGGCGGGGAAGGGGGGGAGGAATCATCATTATCCTAGTGTCTTTCTTGACAAAAACCTCTTTAACCACATGTTCACAGAGAGAGAGAGAGAGAGAGAAGAAAAAGCTTAATCTGACAAAAAAATTTCTAAGACCGACTACAAACTTGAAGACATCCTTTGAAGAGAAAGTACTAGGACAAACAGTATTATTCTCAACCATCTTGGGGATTGAAAGCCCTTTTTAGACAGACTGAGAACAACCCACTAAATTCATCTTCACAAGCCCCTCCAGGCAATCAGTCTAAGTAAATGACGCTACTTCCACTGTTAGCCAAATAGATAATAAGGGAGACTGGTTGGTTAACAGGTCACCAGATTCAGGGTGGTTGAACTTTATTACTATTGCTAACAAAGGTACAAGTTAAAGTAAGAAATATAAAGGTCAGGAAAAATGCACCTAAGGCAAATGAATTTTGGGTGTGAAACATTAGAAGTTTTATCACTCACCCCAAGTAGATCACAATGTTAATCTTTGGGCCCATAATTTTCTTATAAAGTTCAAAATCATACTTACATGTTTTTGAAAAATTGTTATAGACCCAATCTAAGTACAGTCATATCATTTTACCAGGAGTTTTTTTCTTCTGCAGGGGCTGGGGGATACTAGAGATATAGAGGGGCAAATTTTATGATTTTATTCATATTATGCTTCATGTGATGGAGAAGCAAAGTTGGAAAAATGACTAACGGAACCAGTATAGTGATTGACTGCCAAGTTCAAGGGTGGTTCAATGTGATTTGACCAATTTCTACAGAGGAGAAACTTTGGCTGCAGTTAATTTCTGTTCAATTGATGAAGTCAAAATGTGGGAAAAACAAGTGCAACAAAAAAAGGAGCCACACTTTTGAAGCTGGGACTTGACAATTCCAATAGATTCCACAAACCCAAAAAACATCACACAAAAAAAACAGAGAAATGGCATCTTCAGATGCCTCCCTCTATGCATCTTTTGACCATCTCAAAGCGATAAAAAAAGGCAACAGATCAAAATGGAAACAGTATAACTACTAGGACAGGACCCTTCTTCCCAGAATTAGTGCTGTTTCTCATCTTATATCCTCTAATCACTAGGAGTCTAGATAAAATCCTTTGCACTGTAGGCCTTGCCTAGAGAAGCTTGAACCTTCCAGGAATTCTCCTACTAAGGAAAATATGGAAAATTAACGTTTCAACAAACTTGCAAGTAGCTCCCATCCTTTGCACAAAGCTCCCCAGTTCATCAATATCCCTTTGCACAAGGCATTCCTTGAATATAAGTCTCTTGACAAGCAGCCTACTCCGGCATCAGGTATGATTACTCCAAATTAATTATGCAAAAAAATTTTACACAAAAGGAAAAATTATATCCTCTTCCTAAATTCATACTGCTTTCAAATTTTTCTCCAACATAACCTCAACCAAAAAGTCAAAATTTTTACGAGGTTCCAAATAATGCCATCCTGAAACTGATAAAAATAATTGATTTCAGCTTCTGAGGAAGAACACCATAAGTAGCTACAATTCTTCAGTTGTATATTCTACCAAGTCTAATTTAATTGCAATTTCAAACACCAAAATATGTTCAAACAAGAATTTATAACTTCTAATATGCAGTTTGATAAAATGTACTACATCTGTTTCACAATATAAGTCGTTTTAGATTTAAAAAGTTTTTTTACAATATAAGTCGTTTTACAAAGTTCTATAAAAATTTATTACTTTTTTTCAACTCTATCCCTCCCTGCAATTTCTCTTCCATTTCACTAATTATGACACAACTTTCCTCAATTACCAAAATAGATAAAAACTTAATTAAATTATCTATAATTTATGGATCCTTAATTCTTGTGCATACGTCTAAACCTCCTTATATTGTAAAACGGAGGTAGTAACATTTTCTTAATTAACGTAACCCTCCAATCCCAAGCATCTAAGATCGAATAATTGGAAATAAGAGTTCGACATAAACTATTCCATATCAATTGAAAGAAAAAGTAAAAACCAACGAGTGTCTTCTCAAAAAGAACGAACAAGCAATCAAACATTGAATCTGAAATCCAAAATTAATTTGACAAAAGAAAGACTGACAACTCAATAATCAAGAAACTTTAGGACTAGTCGTAAATGATAAAATATTAATGTATAACCATATCGTTTAGCTGCATATCTACCTAGTAATCTAATGCGGCTTCTTGTTTCCTACCGAAAACCAAAAAGAGTATCTGTATGTATACCTCTTTGGCAGAGAACACAGACGAATAAGGAAGGACGAAGTTGATCGTGAGCTTTGAGGGAATAGTGGAGGGCGTTGGCGGCCTTGGGACCATGAATGCCGCCGGAGTTTTTGGAGGCTCTAGGTTAGGAATCATCGATCTCCACTTCTCCACAAACTTTGAGTCAACAGGAGTCTCAGCCGGCACATCGGTGGAGAATGGGCGGCGCCACCTCATCGCGGTGGCACTGACTCGTGATACTAACCGGGGGGCGTGTCGCAACATTTTTCCGGATTTTCGGGTCGGGCGTCGAGCAGAGGCTGAAGAAGGTGAAAATGAGCTCCGAATTGGCTTGTCAGTCAGGCGTGATGTTTACAGAGTGGAAACTTTTGGATTGCGCGTGTTTTGGGCCTTATATTGGGCTAAAGCAGTTCGACAGAAGATTCTTTTTTCCAGACTCTGTGGACTGGGCTTAATCTTTGGACACATATTTGGAAGAGTAGCTTTGTGATGGTTAAGAATAAATTATAAATATTTCAAAAATTTACATTCCATTTAATGAAAATGGGTCATTAATTAAAATATAACTTTTTAAAATATTTATAATTACTTTTAACTATCGTAAAATTGCTCTGAATTTGGAGAAACTCAATAATCATAACTTATTTAATTAAAAATTTATATAAAATGATAAAAGTCAAAGTGACAACTTGTGATGTAGTAGTAATAAATCAATTCCTAAAAGTAATTTTAAATGATTTTTTAATAAAAAAATTAACTTAATATTTGCAAATAATAAAATTTTAAGTATTACATTTATGCAATTTGTATTGTACACAACTGCAAACTTTTAATCTTAGAATTTGCATATTTTGAATTGAATCAATTGAATCTTAGAGAGAAAGTACAAGAGGAAGAGGGAGGGTAGTCTTCCCATTTGACCTCTGAAAAACTAGGAAAACATTGTAGAATAATCTTGGTTCGTTTGGTTAGTGGCAAGGTCATTTGCGTCACAAAGTGAGCTAAAAAATAAAAGATTAGTCCCAATTAGTTCCCCCCCCCCACCAAAAAAAAGTCCAATCTATATTTTAAGATGTTCAAAAATTAATGTTTAATTTTCTAAAATAAATATTTTTTTAATAAATTTGTATAATTACCCTCCTCAACTAGTTCTTTACTCCCTCCGTTCCAATTAATTATCGGTCTAATTTTTAGTTTAATCTTTGTTCTAAATTATTTGTCTTTTTAGAAAATTAAGATTTTATATTCTAAATTTGTCCATATTTAATAGTATTTTATTTCTCAAATATATTAAAAAATACTCCCCCATTCATTTTTATCTCTCAATTTTAACCGATTCACAAATTTTAAGAAAAATAAGATTTTTCGGTTAATTAATTAATATTTCTTATTTTACTCTCAAAGAATCTCTCTCTTTATTAAGGATTAATCAAATTTTAAAGTTTTATATGTGGTAAGAATATTTAATTTACTTCCGCGTTTCACTACAAATGCACATTACTTGTTGTATTATAGAGAGATATTTGTGAAAAAATAACAATTAATATTGTCTTGATTTGCTAACGTGATAGATAAATTGGGACAAAAATCTTAATTAAAATGGACAGATAAAAGGGGGCGGATGGAGTAGTCAAAAACTCATTTTATAATTTTGTTATTCATACTCATCTTGTTAATTTTCAAGAAACATCAATAGCAACTTAAAGAGAAAATTTAATACTCAGTAATATGTTGACTCATTTTCTAACAAGAATTAAATACTTAGAAGAGGAAAGTAATTTGAAGTTATATCAAAATTTTGGAGTTTGTGTACTTCTTAATATAAAGAGAAATATTTATCATTGAATTTTAAGGGTAAAAATAGAAGATAATATTTAATTAACTAAAAGAATTACTTTTTTTAATCCATGTGTAATCGGGTAAAGTGAATAGATAATTTGAAACGGATAAAGTAATTAATAAAAATAATATAAAAACTTACCTATAATTAATTACTTTTCTTAAAAAATTTGTGACAAATCAAGATACTACATTCAAATTCGAACGAAATAAATACAATATTGTAACATCCAAAATTCTTCCAGTACTTCAGTCTAACGTGCCTTCAGTTGATACTATTACCTTAATTAAGATGGGTCCAAAATCTTTTCACATTATGGACATGGTTTGTGTTGCTAAAATATTGATCTTTTAAGTTGAGTTGCTTTCCTCAACTCTTATCTTAAGTTGAGTTGCTGCTTAGATTTTTGAGGGGGGAAAAATATAAAAGGCGGAGAAGCATTTTAAACATTTCTAAAGCAACAGATTCATATGATTTACTCACCAAAATAGTATAGTCTTTCTTGATACTATTATTTATAAGATTAAGAATATATTTATTTATTATTTGTATTTTTCTATTAAATCATAACTGTTGATTAACTAATTTTCAAAAAAAATTTACAATTTTTAATAAGGATATATAGTTTATTATTTTTTTAAAAAATATATAACTCTTATAATTTTTTTTAATATGTATAAATTTTATAAGAGTGATAACTATTTACAAACAAAAGAAGTAAGTATTATATTTGTCTCCACCTCTTCAAGTTAAGAGGGTTGTGATGTAGTACACTATTTTAAGGTATTATGAAAGTACTCTATAACAGAATTTCTTGATTTGATGGTTTTCGTTCATGAATAAAAAGTTTGCATGCAATGGGACAATGTTCGTTACTAGTATTTCTTCTTCCCTTTGAACATATGATCAGTTGGAAAACAGATGGAGCACTGCCCAACTTAGCAATTGTCATCTATAATATCACACCAATAAAGATGACTTAAGTAACTGGCTGGCTGGCAACCCATGTAACTATCCTAGCTATAAATAGGCTGCAATTCTTGAAGCCATGCATGCACCATCTCATACACAGTCTTGATCTGTTCTAAATTTCGAAAGTGTTGGTTCACCATTTCTTATTTTGAAGATGAAGAAGATCTCCGGTGTTGTGCTCTGCGCAATCATGGTTGTTATGCTTCTCGGCCCCCTTCGCCATGCCACGGCAGATACATGCAATCCTGCAGCATTGATTCCTTGTATGGGACCAATTCTGAACCCGCCGGAGCCCCCGAGCAAAGATTGCTGTGCCGCGGTGACCCAACAGTATCCTTGCCTTTGTACCTATATGAATGATCCCAGATTCGGTGAGTACATGAAAAGTCCGGGTTGTAAAATTATTATCAGCGACTGCGGTTTGCAATGGCCATCTTGCAGTGCTTGAACATTACAGAAGTGGAACAGCAAGACCAAATTACATTAGTCTTGCTTGTGTACGGCTCAGAAGAGCATGGACAAATAAATGTTTCCAAACCTACAATTTAAAGGCCCTTTGAAATAGTATTCAGTCTATGAAGCTTTTTTTTTTTTTTTAGGTGAATCTTCCAAGAAGGAAAATTTTCTACATCTCATGGTCAATACCTTACCCCATATTTTAATCTTAGCAGTAAATAAATGTGAGCTAGCGTGCCCCTTCATTAACTTCTTGTAGGACTTCTTCAGGTTTTCAATTTTGTCCAACGTTAATTCATCCTAGAAGGTTAAAAAAAAAAGGGTGAAAAAACTGCCTCTGGGAAGTTTAAACTCTCAATCTGAAGTTGGAAAGAACTGCTCGAGCAAAACACTATTAAACGCACAAACAAATATTAAAATTTCCCATGCACTTTAGAATGAAACCAATATTTGGGTTCATAAGTTGATCATGGTTTCTACTTCTATGGAGAATGGTAATAGAGATGACAAATTGGGGGTATTGATCAGAATGGCACCATTTGGGGCGATTCCTCTTCAACTAGCCCGCATCGAGAAAGTTGTCTTAAAATAGTCTAAACGCATTTAGTGTATGCGTCCTCATGACGTTAGACCCTCCAACAGTTGCATCATGAGAACCGTAGGACGCATTCAGTAAATGAATTTTATGGAAGACGCATTTACTAAATGCATCCTGCAAAAAGGACGTATTTAACAAATGTGTCCTCGAGGAATTCTGTGCAAAAAAAAAAAAAAATACTTGCTTAAATCAATGGCAGAAAGGTGTTAAGCTTCATTTTCACAAAGTGTTTCTTCTTCCTAAGAATAGAGTTACCAATCCCTTCGGTTGATAAATCGAAAGATATTTCATTTAGCTTTTGTGGTTAAACATGAAAATGGCTGAAATGGAACGAAGTTATTGTAAAATAATTTGTTTACCAGCAATAACTAAATTTTGTATAATAGAAGTACATCTAATGATACAATTTATTGTTCAGGTTTTAAGTGAGCGTTGTTACAATTTCATCTGTTATGTCCCGCTTGATGAGAATTTCTACATCGTGGAGGAGACTCTTCATTTCGGTAGTCCATCTCGTCTCAAAAACCCGCGGTACACCTCCGCCCGGGTCTATTACCTTTTAGTACTAGTGTGTATCCCTCTAGCAAAAAGTTAGCATTACGTTAGCAATTTTCATTGCTGACAGGGTAGAAGTCATGACTGTATGCCGCAATGTACTTTTCCATAGAGTAAATAGGCAAAACAAAATCAGGTGGTTGCCAACCATGGAGTAGATAGACTGCAAATACATTCCATTTCGTGCATGTACAGTCACGCGAAGACATTTTTACAGTATAATTATTGTTACTTTTCCCGCCAGCTCTTGCGGGTGTCCTTACACTAAAAATTCCAGCCCTTTCATTGTATTGCACAACCCTGTAAGTTTTAGCCTTTTGTGAAGATACCTGGAATGCTTGCCATATTAGGGGAGGAAATGGTTTGTTACAATGAGTAACCTCGGACCGATGTAGATTAAAATATCTGACAATCGTTGTAAATGTTGTATCAACTAATGCTTTAATTGGTAATGCCTGTGTTTTTTTAAGAACACTATTCAACGATTCAGACAAATTCATTGTCATACAACCATATCGATTTCTGCCATCGTGTGAAAGTGACCACTGCTTAGGTCCAATTTGCATCAACCAGTTGTATGCTTCTTGATTGTGTTCTCTTATTTCATTCATTACAGATTCAAACTTAGATTTCCTCCTCTCTGTTTTGGCTTTGTACATCAATTGCTTCAACTCACTATTCTTGAATTGAATATTAAAATTAGCACGAATGTAGTGTAGACAGTATCTGTGGACTCCTGGCAGCTCAATCCATCCAGGTTGAGTCCTCATAGCAAACAAGATGCTAGCATGTCTATCGGACACAACACAAATATGCCTTTCGTCAACCACATATCTCTGGAGCAGTCTAAAAAACCATCCCCAACTCTGTAGTAATTCAAAATCGACGACTACAAAAGCTAAGGGACACATGGTTATTAGCATCCCAAGTGCTTGCGATCAATAGAACGCCCCTATAAGCCCCTCTTAAATGGGTGCCATCAATTGAAATAACTGGACGACAATGCCTGAATCCTTCGAACGATGGTTTGAAAGCCTAAAATACGAACTTGAATATGTTGGTTCCTCTGGAATTGATATCGTGGTTTTTCCATTGCACTATTATGCCCAGATTTGAATGCTATAATGCTAACATGTAGCTGGGTAGTAATCTGAAGGTTAAGGACCATATACCATATAGAAACTCAACAGTCGCTTTCCTGGCATACAAGCCCTTCCGATACGAACAACTAGATTGGAATTTGTCATGAACAACTTGAACTATGGTGCTGACACGTGTCTCATGGTCATTTATGATAAGATGTAATACGTGCTGCGCAATAAATTTATGGAACAAATTTATGCTGCTATTGTTTATTACTCTTTGGAGATACGTGTGCTTGCCATTCTAAACTGATATTTCCTATTGTCCAGTGCTAATTTTTTTAATGATTCGAGTATACCAAGCACATGGATTTTGATCAGTGTTATTCTTGCAAGAGGTAATCCAAACTACGCTCTTACTCTTGATAATTGTAAACTCACATCATTTCCTTACATGCCCACAAACTCATTGCATAAATTACCTATGCTTTATCTTGGAAATGCTTTTTGTGTCTTAGCTCCCAATTCTCTTCCGACCATTCATCAACATGCAGGTCATCTCCTGAGTAGAAATAGTCACCTTTAGGTGCACCTCTGCCGATATCTTGGAAACTGCCATAGGAATGCATATTCATACCGTGGACCGGAATGTATTAAACTCGCCCTGGTGAAGCCCATCCACTCATGTGGTGGGGGTCTATATCATCACTGTCACTGCCGCTATAGCTGTCGTCATCACTGTCATATGCTACTTTGACGTTAAACCTATGATCTTCGTCAGAGTTGGGGGGTCCGTCGATATTGGAAGTTGGTCCAATGAGTCCATTATGGTAGTTCCACTAATTATTGGTACCTTTGATGGAGATGCGGTAGTCTCGTTAGGAGGGATTAACACAGGGCTGGCAATCACTTCTAGTGTTAGATGATGACTAAATTGATTTAGATTAGTAGTGGGGTAAATTTGTTGTTGTGGCCATTGATTTTGAAATGCAATTCTTCGAATCTCATCTTGTTGGAGTAGCAAATCTGTGTAGGACCTCACATTTGGTGGAGGTCGTGCAGGGCTTGAGGTTGATGTTGTGGCAACTTGTTTGAATGTGTGCTGCTTTTGTGCAAGAGAAATTACTGGCACGCTATGTTGTACATTTATTATGAGGTTAGCCTTGACATAAATATGCATACCACCTTCCTTGAAAATAGACGGCAAAGTTCAAATGTTGTCCATATTATCATCATCCTGTATTAAAAGTAAACCCCATGAACCGTTGCGCCATATACCTACAAATGCATTCACGAAATGCGTCCTATATAACGACAAATTTCTACGACAATAAGTTCCCGCACATTTTGCCTATAACTGGCTCCCCGTCAACCCTAAGTTCCCATAACACTGCGACATCACGTAATGTCACGGTGGCCTCTCCTATCTGCAAGTGAAACGTATGTGTCTCTTGCTGCCATCTTTCTACCAAAGCAATAACTAAGGCATGGTCAACTTGAAGGTGTCCAGTCCGACAAACTCTTCCAAAACCTGCCAAATCTATGTAGTCCATAACTTGATGAGGGAATGGACACAAATCCCAAAACAGTGAATCGCAACGACTAAATACTAACGGCACCTCACAGGTTTGAGCGTCCCATGTCCATATCAAAGTAGATCGGTGCTCTGCTTGACGCGACAATAAATCCTCTATGATTGGTCCCGGAACAGTGTCCGCACACACTCGTTCCATCCTAAAAGAAAATCAGTGCTACAGAAACAAGCCTAGGTTATCTTTGGATATACCTTTGCAACTTTTTAAAACAAATGCACGTAAAATAAAACACTACTAGGGATTCTAAACTTTTAAAACAAAGGAAAAAATAAACAACATTAACATCCATATATTGTGAATTTTTGAAAATAAGGGCAGTTTCATAAATTTAAAGTGTTGATATTTAAAATTTAAATATTTAAGTATTGAAATTTAAAAAAATTTAAAATTCAAAGATTAAAATCCCATTTAATAAATTAAAATTGGAAGAGCAAAGTCTTAATATTTAAATATTTTGGAATTCTTAAATTTGAAATATGAAAGATTAAATCCCAAAATTTGAATATTGAATTAATCAGGCTGAACTTCCAGGCTTACCATAGCTGACCAGGAGTGGGGAGGAGGGGAAAAAAATTGTTTTTTGAAAAACCAGGTATTACTTCCATTTCCTTGAGCTTTTTTTTTTCCAATTTTTTTCATGAACCGATCATACAATAGGCAAAAACTCAAATGAATAATAAACACATTGCACTTTGGGTAGACAATGAAAAGACGAATAAAAAGAGAAAACTAGGTTAATATATTGTATAGTGTTCAACTACAAAAAGGATGAGAATAACTCAACTTTTCCTTTATATTATCATTTTTTTAAAACTATTTTCATAATACTAAAATGTGTTATAAAATTAGGGTAGTGTTAGAATAAAATCTACACACTACACACTAAGAAAATTCTAACTATTCTTTGCACAATAATTTCTCTTCAAACTTCTCTCTTTCTTTCTCTCACAATTCTTTCTCTAATCTTTCTTTCACTAATCTTTCTTTCACAAAATGATGGTGTATTACAAGCTTAGAGAATAGCTCTATTTATAGAGCTCTAATTAGTGGATTACATCATGGCATACATCATCTTCCACTAATCTCAATTAGTGGTGTCTTCACTAAATGGTGGACATCCATAAAAATCTTCTATAATAATTCACATAAATCCATAATTAGTGGAGCCTCCACTAATTAATAAAGATTCCAATAATTCATAATACTCCCCATTGGATGTCCATCCATTACATAAAGAATATGCCTCGTTAAAATCTTACTAGATAAAAACCCAGTGGGAAAAAAAAATCTAGTGAAGGAAAAAGAGTACACTATTCTATATGTCTGTTTATTACTCCCCCTGATGAGATGATTCCTTTAAATCTTTAAATCGACGCATACCGATTTTATATCTCAACTTCTCATATGTTGCAGTCGGTGAAGTCTTCGTGAAAATATCTGCGAGGTTATCGCATGACCGAATTTGTAGCACATCAATTTCACATTTCTTTTAGAGTTCATGAGTAAAGAAGAATTTTGGTGAAATATGTTTTGTCCGATCTCCTTTAATATATCCTCCTCGTAATTGAGCTATGCAAGCTGCATTGTCTTCATAAAGAGGAGTTGGAATATCTTTGATTGATGATAATCCACAACTTTCTCGGATATAATGAATCATTGATCTTAGCCATACACATTCTCGACTTGCTTCATGAATGGCTATAATTTCAAAGATGATTTGAAGAAGTAGTCGCTATAGATTGTTTTGTAAACGCCATGATATAGCAAGATTTCCACATGTAAATAGATAACCCGTTTGAGAACGTGCTTTATGTGGATCGGATAAATAACCAACATCCGCATAACCTATCAATGTTGGACTGGTTTTATTTGAATAAAATAATCCGAGATCAATTGTACCTTGGAGATATCGAATGACTTGTTTAATTCCATTCCAATGTCGTCGTGTTGGTGAAGAACTAAATCTTGCTAATAAATTGACAGACAAAAGCAATATCGGGTCGTGTATTATTAGTAAGATACATCAATGCACCAATTGCACTCGAGATATGGTACTTCAGGACCAAGGAGTTCTTCATCATTTTCTTGAGGTCGGAAAGGATCTTTATCCACATTTAATGATCGGACGATCATTGGAATACTCAATGGATGTGCTTTGTCCATGTAAAATCTTTTTAGCACTTTTGTCTGTATATGTTGATTGATGAATAAATGTTCCACTCTCCAAATGTTTAATTTGTAAACCAAGGCAAAATTTGGTTTTACCAAAATCCTTGATTTCGAATTCTCTTTTTAAATAATCAATTGTTTCTTGGAGCTCTTCGGAGTTCCAATAAGATTAATATCATTAACATATATAGCTAATATCACAAATTTAGAACCAGATTTCTTAATAAAAACACATGGACATACCTGGTCATTTTTAAATCCCGCTTTCAATAAATATTCACTAAGACGTGTGAACCACATGCTCCAAATTGCTTCAGGCCATATAATGATTTCGCAACTTGATGGAGTAATTTTCACGAGGATAATGTTTATATGCTTCGTGCATATGAAATCCTTCGGGGATTTTCATGTAAACATCATTTTCTAAATTTCCATACAAGTAAGCAAGTGACAACATCTAATAGGCGCATATCTATCTTTTCATGTATCTGCCAAACTGATAATATATCGGAGTGTAATAGCATCAACAACAGGAGAATAAGTTTCATCATAATCAATACCTGGTCTTTGTGAAAAACCTTGGGCTACTAATCGCGCTTTATATCGAACGATTTCACTCTTTTCATTGCGCTTTCGCACAAATATCCATTTGTAGCCAATAGGTTTTACACCTTCCGGTGTTCGGACTCGCAGTCCGAAGACTTCACGTTTTGTCGGTGCATTTAACTCCGATTGAATCGCATCTTTCCATTGTAGCCAATCTTTTCTATGCCGACATTCATCAATCGATATTGGTTCAGGATCATCATTATCCGTGTAACATCAAGAGATATATTGTATGCAAATATATTATCAATAACGAGTTCTATCCGATTCCAACTTCTACCGAAAGTGGTATAATTGATAGAAATTTCAGTGTTACTTTCATCAACTTCTGGTTCTTTGTCATCGATTCGCTCTTGGTCTTTATCATTCTTTTCTTCAATATGATCTTCTGGATCATTTAATCCTCTTTTCTTTCGAGGATTTTTATCTTTAGAACCAAGAGGTCGGCCACGCTTTCGGCGTGTTTTTGACTCAAGCGACTATAGGTATAATATTTTGTTCTACTGGAATTTCAATTCGAATAGGAGCATTTATAGTCGGAATATGCGATTTTGTAACTCTTCTCGAGTCAACAAAAGCGTCCGGCATTTGATTTGCAATGCTTTGCAAATGAATTATCTTTTGAACTTCAAGTTCACATGCGCTTGTGCGCGGATCAAGATAATTTAATGATGTTGTCCAAGCAAGATCCTTTTTATGTCTGTTTTGGTTCTCCCCTAATTTAGGGAATAATGATTCATCAAAATGACAATCAAGCAAATCTTGTCGTGAATACATCTCTCGTCGTGGGTTCAACATACCCGATAATAGAGGGAGAATCATATCCAACGTATATCCCCTTTCTTCTTTGAGGACCCATCTTTGTACGTTGGTTTGGTGCAATTGGAATATATACAAGACACCCAAAAATTCTTAAATGAGCAATATTTGGTTCGACCCAAAACCAATTGCAAAGGAGAGAATTTATGATAACTAGCTGGTCTTATACGTACAAGTGTTGCAGCATGTAGAATAGCATGTCCCCAGTGCAGATGTTGGGAGATTTGTTTTCATTAATAATGGTCTAGCAATTAATTGTAATCGTTTAATCAAAGATTCAAGAAGACCATTTTGTGTGTGAACATGAGCTACAGGATGTTCAACATTAATCCCAATTGACATGCAATATGCATCAAAAGCATGTGATGAAAATTCACCAACGATTATCCAAACGGATATTTTTAATGTGATGGTCGGGAAATTGTGCTCGTAATTTAATTATTTGAGCAAGTAATCTCGCAAACGCCAGGTTGCGAGTAGATAATAAACATACATGTGACCATCGAGATGATGCATCAATTAAGACCATAAAATATTTGAACGGTCCACATGGTGGATCAATAGGTCCACAAATATCTCCGTGAATCTGTTCGAGAAATGTAGGACTTTCAGCTCCTACTTTTACTCGGTGATGGTTTAACAATTAATTTTCCTAGAGAACATGCAAGTACATGCGAATTTTCTGATATTAATATCCTTTTATTTTTTAAAGGATGACCATGTGTATTCTCAATGATTCTTCTCATCATGGTAGATCCCGGATGACCTAACCGGTCATGCCAAATGCTAAAAGTAATAGGATCAATAAACTTCTGATTTACTAGATGATGAATTTCAATTGTACGTATTTTTACAAAATATAGGCTAGTAGAAAAAGACGGCAGTTTTTCTAATACCGATTTCTTACCCAAATGCATTTGAGTAATAAAAAGATGCTCAATCCCATTTTCCTCATTTGTTTCAACATGATACCCATTTCTGCGGATATCTTTAAAACTCAATAAATTTCTTTTGGATTTTGAGGAAAATAGTGCCTTATCAATAATAATTGTTGTTCCTTTAGGCAACAATATACTAGCTCTTCCGGAGCTCTCAATTACATTTGCACTACCGTTTATCGTATAAATATTTATTTCTCCCATTTTGAGATCAGAAAAATATTTCTCATTTTTTAGTATGGTGTGTGTAGTTCCACTATCAATAATGCATACATCATCATTAACAACGACCTATCCGAACACAAATATATATATGCAAACGTAAATATTATTAGAATAGAATGAAAATGAAAATACAAAAATATCGGGGTGAGGCTTTAGTTCTTCCGGACACTCGCCATCACCAATTAAATGGTCTATCCTACCGTCTGGGTATTCAAAAAAATTCGATACATCCATATGGGTAATATTGATATTAAGATCTTCAGGATCAATATCATCATCCTCAGCATTATTTATTGGATGTTGAGAAAAATTTGCTTCCACATTTTTATTTTTCAATGAAGCTTGATACAATTCAACTAAATGCTTAGCCGTACTGACGCTTTCGTGACCAATGACCTTTCATGCCACATCTATAACATATATCCTCATGCTTTTCTTCAATTTCTTTTTCTTTTCCCTTATGATCTTTTCTGTTCCACTTCGGTGGCCGTATTTCTCACAGTTTGATTATGATTGTGATAAGGGAAATATCGAGCGTGTCTACGACCATAACCACGACCACGGCCACGGCCATGGCCACGACCACGACTATAACGATGGCTTCTGCTAGAGACAACAGCATTCACTTCTAGGAGTGCTGTTGAGCCAGTTGGTCTGACTTCATGATTTCTCAATAATAACTCATTATTCTTTTCTGCAATGAGGAGGGCAGTAATTAAATCTGTAAATTTTGTATACCCCTTTTCTCGATATTGTTGCTGCAGGACAATATTTGAGGCATGAAAGGTGGAGAATGTCTTTTCCAACATATCTTCATCAGTCACTTTTTCTCCGCATAATTTTAATTGAGATGTAATTTTATACATTGCGGAGCTATATTCATTCATGGTTTTAAAATCTTGCAACCTCAGGTGCAACTATTCATACCGTGCAGTGGGTAGTACGACCATCTTCAGGTGGTCAAATCTTTCTTTTAAATTTACCCACAGGACATATGGATCTTTTTCGATAAGATATTCCATTTTCAAATTTTCATCGAGATGACGACGAATAAAAATCAAAGCTTTAGCCTTGTGTTGTGCAGATGCACTATTATTTGCTTGAATAGTTTCACTAAGGCCTTCAGCATTTAGATGCATTTCTGCATCGAGAACCCATGACATATAATTTTTTCTAGAAATATCAAGGGCTACAAATTCGAGTTTAGCGAGATTAGCCATAGAGATCAATAAATGCGTACTGTCTTCTCGGTTTTGTTAACGGCGTAAACTCGTGCTTAGTCTTCTGGCTTTTGTACCTGGTAGAGACTCGTGCTGATAACGTGTTATAAAATTAGGGTAGTGTTAGAATAAAATCTACACACTACACACTAAGAAAATTCTAACTATTCTTTGCACAAGAATTTCTCTTCAAACTTCTCTCTTTCTTTCTCTCACAATTCTTTCTCTAATCTTTCTTTCACTAATCTTTCTTTCACAAAATGATGGTGTATTACAAGCTTAGAGAATAACTCTATTTATAGAGCTCTAATTAGTGGATTACATCATGGCATACATCATCTTCCACTAATCTCAATTAGTGGTGTCTCCACTAAATGGTGGACATCCATAAAAATCTTCTATAATAATTCACATAAATCCATAATTAGTGGAGCCTCCACTAATTAATAAAGATTCCAATAATTCATAATTGTTTTTTAAACTGTAATTTTCATACAAAATGGAGGGGTATAAATGTCTGCACACGACAATACCAAAAAATGGCAGAGGCTATGACTTTCCTGTCTTCTCAATCTTTACCATTTTCAATTGCAAACCTAAAAATTTCATTTGAAATTGGTTTCTATTTGTTATACTTTTGACAGTTTAAAAACAAAATTTAAGATGTCCGTTGCACAACAATTTCAATTTCGCAAATTACACCTGATTAAGTTAACAAAAAAAAAAAAATCCTAATCCATCAATCTTACCCTCCATTCTACATCAAAATCCTTAATCATTATTCTAAACCTCTGTAATTCTACCGCTATTAATCAACTCATATTGACTAGATCGCTATGAAATTGAAGAATTTGTATTTTTTACTAGACTAAGAATCTAATTCAATAAATTAATTAATATACGAGGATTCAAATCTTTTTTTAAATATATAATAAGGCTACCTATTCTTTTGTCTTTGTCTTGTCCCAACTTTTGCATCAATTTTTACTTGGCCGTATCAGTTAGATTTGGGAAGTGAAATGAAATGAAAGCGGATAAGAAAAAAGAGCTCGACCTAGGCACGAATCAATTCTCCTTCAACGTAGAAACACAAAATGCACAACTCAATACTTCTCAATATGAAAACATCATCAATTCTCATAAAAAAAAAAAAAAAAAGAACGAAATGCTTCATATCTTAACCCAAAAAAATTCACGTAAAAAATGGTTCATATCAAACAAAGCTCAACCCAAGATATATTTGCCAATTTAAAGAAAAAAAACCTAACGTTTGAGAAAATACCAGAGCTTCTCAAATGCCGCCTCAGATGCATAAAAAAAAAACCCAGATAACTCTTAAAAACCCCCCAATCTCAAATCCGCCTATGCCTTCCAAAAAAAAAAAAAAAAAACTCAAAAATCACTCAAATACCCAAGGATATCCTAGACTAATGGATGGACAATAGAAAGGGAAAACGAAATCTGAAGATAACTTGCAAAATTTGGGCAGTGGATCGGATGACTACCTCTGCTGGCGGCAGTTTGCAGCAGTGATTTGCAAAGAAAAATAGTAGCGCAGAGGGAATATAGCGGAAGCAACTTGAATGAAAAAGGAAATGGATTGGACGAGTGGCTCTGCTACAGATAGTTTCCTGTGCAGATTTGCAGAGAAAAATCATAGAGCAGAGGGAAGATGGCAGAAGCAGCGAAATGAAAAAGGAAGGAACGGAAGTTAGGTCGCATTCTAATTAGTATGCATTTACAGAATCCGTCCTTATTTAGTTAATACTCATTTATTAAATGAGTCAAGGCCATTTTAAGGCATCTTTCACTGCGCAGGCTAGTTGAAAACGAGTGGCCCCGAATGGGGCCATTCTTATCAAAAACCCCAATATTCTTACCTACATGGTTTCGGGAAGGATCCAGACTACGGGAAATATAAAACCCATCGCTAAGAAGATTCTTGCTGCCTTCAAATTCGCAATGCCTCCATGCCTATCTATGTAATGCCTATCTATGTAATGCACATAATCAAATAGCAACGTGCAAAACAATCCTTGTAACGCCGTAAATCAAACCCTGTTTGGGAATTGGAATATGCAAGTTTAATTTGGTTTTACCATACCATACTTTCACTGTTCATGCACTTTTCTTTTTATTTCTGGGCTTTAGACTAAGTCGAAAGCCTTATTCGAGACTTTGGTCTGTTCCTAAAATAGTGCCATATATATTTTCCCTTTATTTCTGGCTCCAAAAAGCTAAAAACGATGGTGACAACCGAGTCCAAAGTCACCCTTATCCAACAGCTTCTACGTTTTCCTCAACGTTAACATTCAGGAATTGAGTCTTATTTCTTACCAGTAATATCTGTCCTATTAGTATAGTTTATGATGCATCATATATATAGAAAACTCCTAACTCTTACATGCATCCATCTTATCTTTCTGCTCCAAAGAAAGACGGAAGGCACTTTTCATCCTAAAGACTTTTGGTTACTGAAGAAATTAGAGACAAAACTCACAGAGAAAAGAAGAAGAAAGAATGTAAAGAACAAATAAAGAATCTGGAAAAATGCTTATTTCATTCATCCTCAATTGATATGTACACGAGTCATTTATACAGAACAGAACAAAAGATGGACTTCAAAAAAACATCAAATGTGCTGGATAAATACAATGGATTCTAACTATATGCCAACTGGACAAACTAACTATCGAGTTGGACAAAATAACAAACTAACTACCCAGGATTCTAATGCCGCTTTTGCTGGTCTTCATTCTGCTTATTTTTCTTAACATCCCCCCTAAAGCCAGATGAAGACAAAACACCAAGATGAGATAAAAGTAGGTGAAAAGAAGCAGGAGGGAGAGACTTAATAAAAATGTCAGCTAACTAAGTTGAAGAAGCAATAGGAAGAGGTTTGATACATCCGGCTTGGATTGATCACAAAGAAAGTGACAATCAATCTTAATATATTTAGTGCGCTCATGAAAAACTAGGTTTTCGACTAAAGAAAGAGCACTTCTGTTGTCACAAAAAAGAGGAATGGGTAAGGGGCAAAAAAAGTGAAGTTCTTTAAACAGTTGGAGAAACCATTATAATTCATAAGTAGCTTGAGCTAAAGCACGGTATTCGGCCTCAACAGAACTTTGAGAAACAATTGTCTACTTCTTAGATTTCCAGGAAATGAGAGTTTCACCAAGGTAACCACAAAAGGCAATAACAGACCTCCTGGTATCAAGGCATCCTGCCCAGTCAGAATTAGCAAAAAGTTGTAGCTAAAATGTATTATTAGTAGGGAAAAACAAACCAGAAGAAATGGAACCCTTAAGATAGCGAAGAAGTCTGTAAACACCCTGCATGTGTAACACAGTAGGAGCCCCCAAAAACTGACTAAGTCGTTGAACAGCAAAGAAAATGTCAGGTCTTGTGTGAGTGAGATATAATAGTCTACCAATGAGACTGCGATAGATAGAAGAGTCAGGGAAAGGTTCCAAATCACGAGAATAATATTTTTGCTTACAATCCAAAGGTGTTTGTACTGGCTTACAATTAAGATAGCCATGAGTAGTTAATAAATTAAGAATATACTTATGCTATGATAAGGAAATACTATCAGAACTTCTGTGTACCTCAAGGCCCAAAAAATAATAAGGCTCACCTAAATCTTTGATCTGAAATTCAGTATGAAGCTTGGATTTGATAGCATTGACAGCCTCCAATTGATTACTCATGACAAGGACATCATCCATATACACTAGAAGAACAATGAATAGGCTAGATTGATGTTTGAAAAATAAACTATAATCACTTTTGGATTGAACAAAACCAAGAGAAAGCAGATAAGTAGTGAGTGTAGCATTCCACTGTCTGCTGGCTTGTTTAAGTCTACATAAAGACTTATCTAATTTGCAAACCAAATTAGGATCGGATGAAGAAAAACCAGGAGGCAAAACCATATACACTTCCTCAAACAAATCTCTATGCAAAAAGGCATTATTAAGATCAAGCTGATGTAGATGCCACTTATGAATAGCAAAAAGAGCAAGCACGCATCTAATAGTAGTGATCTTAACAACATGAGCAAATATGTCTAAGAGATTAATGCCTTCTTGTTTATTATAGCCTTTGGCAACTAGTTGGGCTTTATAGAGATCTACAGAACCATCAGCCTTATATTTAACTCTATACACCCATTTGCAACCAATAGCCGTTTCGCCTGGGGGCAAAGGAAACAAATGCCAAGTATGGTTGGCTTCTAAAGCTGAAATCTCAGATTGCATAGCCTTACACCACTCTTTTGATTGCACAGCTTCAAAATAGTGTTTAGGTTCAACATGAATAGAAGAATTACACAAGAAAACTGAGAACAAGCAATGGAATGAAGGGTATGAGGACTAGTGTGTGTATTAACATGGGAACAGACATAATCAGAAAGATATGTAGGTGGTGTAGATGTATGAATAGACTTGCACAATGGTGGAGGTAATGAAGAAAAAACAGGTGGAGATGTGGTAGACAAATCAATAACAGTGGAATTAGGTAGGGAAGAGGAAAAAAGAACTGGTAATACAGGTGCAGATGATGAATGGGTAGATTTAGAAGGAGGATTAATAAAAGGAAAATGTGATTCTAGAAAAGACACATTTCTGGATATGAATATTTCTTTGGAAAAGAAATCAAGTAAAATATATCATTTGATGGTGTGAGAATTACCTAGAAGAACACAAGGCCTACTTCTAGAGTCAAACTTTTGTCTATGAGGAATCAAAGTACAAGCATAGAGTAAACAACCAAACTCTCTAAGAGAATTGTAATCAGGAGGTTTTTGATATAAACATTCAAAAAGAGTTTTTCCTTTCATAATAGATGTAGTAAGATTAATCAAATAGGCTGTATGTTGCACACAATATCCCCAATAAACTAAAGGCACTTGCGACTGAAATCTAAGAGCTCTTGCCACATTAAGAATGTGTTGATGCTTTCTTTCAGCTATCCCATTTTGTTCAGGGGTATAAGGACAAGAGGTCTGATGTATTATTCCCTTAGATTGATAGAAATCTTTGAGTTGAAATTCATGACCATTAGCTAATCCTAAAATTTTAACTCTTTTATCAAATTGTGTGTTAACATAAGTAGCAAAGTTTGGAAGCAAAAGACCCACCTTAGACTTTTGTTTCATCAAAAACACCCAAGTAAACCTATTGTAATCATCTACTATGGTAAGGAAGTATTTATGACCAGAAATGGTAACAGTATTAAAAGGGCCCCAAATGTCAACATGAATCAAATCAAAAATAGAATTTGATACACCAATATGTAAAGGAAATAATAGCCTATACTGTTTTGCAAGTGGACATATGGAACAAAATACATCAGAAGATGGTAAAATAATATGAGTATTTGTTTTACATATCTCTGAAAGACTTTTAGAAAAGAGATGCCCTAGCCTAAAATGCCAAAGTAAAGACGGATCATTGAGACTGTCATTGTAAAGAACACAAGCTGCCGATGAAAGAACAGTTGATTGAGAAAAATCAAGGTAATATAGTCCCGGAGATTCTCTAACTGATCCAATCATCTGTCCATGAAAAGGATCCTGAAGAAAGCAAGAATTTTGTTTGAATATGACAAAATAATTGAGTTGCTGAACAAGCTTGCGCAATGATATCAAATTGCAGGAGAACATAGGAACAAAAAGAACATTGTAAAGAGTGATAAAATGTGTCAATTTAACTGTGATATGTGTGTGACTTTAACCATACTTCCTGTGGGAAACTTAACAGAAATGGATTCTACAGGATAAGAAGTAGTGAAAAATTCTATATCACAACATATATGATCTGTAGCACTTGAATCTAAAATCCAATTGGAATAAGAAATACCTGTGCATTGAGCTGATTGAGAAGGAGTAGAGAAATCAGTTGTTAATGTGGTAGACTGATTAAGTGATGGAATGGAAGTAATGGTAGTGTTTTTAGGTGTAATATGATGGGACTGAATCAGATTTAACAAGTACTAATACTGTTCTTATGTAACATAATTTGAAGCCACTGAATCAGTAGAGTGATTTTGAATGCTTGCAACTTGATTACCAGCAGTAGTAGATCTAACTTGAACATTCTCTTTAGTTTGAATCCCCATAGTGTTTATGTTAATCACAACATTTGCTTGATGCATAATTCCACTCAAATTTCTGTTGGTTTTGGCCTTATATCCAAGAGGAAACCCATGTTTCTTGTAACATCTATCTATAGTATGTCTTTGCATTCCACAAAAAATACAATGCAGCACTCGTTTAGTTATGTATTAAACTTTTTAAAGGTCTAATTCACAGGATTGCTAGAAACAACCATGTTCCTTCCACTGATATTCCTATTGAACATTCTTGACTGTATATTCATGTTTCTGTCATTCAGATTTCCATTAAACATCCCAATAGCTTGATCAACCATAGCATTGTTAGCAACAAATACTTGGGGATTATCAGAATGTGTGGAATTGTAATTAACTGATCTCTCATATGTGGAAATCATGGAAAAAGTTTGGTTTATGGTGGGAAAAAGGCTGAGTTAAAAGTACCTGTGATTTAATTCCATTAAACTTTTCTTTAAGGCCTTTTATAAACTAAATGACAAAGTCTACATCATTAGTAACTTTGATTGCTGGAAGTGAAAGACAGTTGCATCTTAGCTCGCAGTTGCAGGTAGGAAGAGGCCTTAAATTCAACAACTCCTCCCAATCCTCAGATTTGTATGGTATTCATTCACTATGGATGTGCCTTATTTCAGATTGTAGATATCTTCCTGTAAATCAGAAATTCTAAAGAAATCCCCTTGAGAAAACCATTCACAAAGGTCTGTCCAAACCTCATAAGTTGTATTCATCCAAATCACACTTTGAGCAATTGAAGGTGATACAGCATTCAGGATCCATGACAGAACCATATTATTGCACATTTCCCATGCTGCATATGTCTAATCTCCCTGATCAGGTGCTTTGATCAATCCATTGACAAAGCTGAGCTTGTTCTTCGAAATTAAGGCCATTCTCATGGCTCTACACTACTGATGGTAGTTTTTCTCATTTAAAATAGGTTGAACCAAGACCAATGATGGACTTTCACTTGGATGAAGATAAAATGGAATGGAGGGTGATATTTCTGGATTTGCCATGGAATCAACAACAAATCGGATGAATTGAGCACAATTGATCAACAAACAAGGTGGAACAATCAAATCAGGTGAATTGAGCACAATTGAGCATTCTCTCAAACACTTGGCGATTGATTTGATTTACTCATTGTCTCAAACGCAATTGTAAGTCTCTGATACCATGAAGAAATTAGCACTACAAGAAAGTCAACAAATTGCGACGGATTTTTGCGACGGACAAAATCCGTCGCAAATTTGCTACGGCTCACTGGCGAAAAAAGTGTTAAGGGATGTAGTTGATCGGCCCTCGCAAATCTGTTGCAAAATTAGAGACAGATTTGCGATGAAAATTATTTGAGACGGATTTGCGACGGATTTAGAGATTCCGTCGCAAATCCCTCACAACAATTGCGAGGGATTTGCGGCGGAAATTATTATTTTTTAAATTGAAGAAAAAAATTAAAAATATTGCTCTAGCTAATCCATTGCAAAATTAGAGACGGATTTGCGACGAAAATTATTTGAGACGGATTTAAAGAGGCCGTCACAAATCCCTCACAAAAATTGCGAGGGATTTGCGAAGAAATTCATTTTTTTTTAAAAAAAATGAAGCAAAAAAAAAAAATCTCTAGCTAATCCGTCGCAAAATTAGAGACAGATTTGCGACGGGATTTTTTTTTTAAAATTGAAGCAGAAAATTAAAAGACTTGCTCTAGCTAATCTGTCGCAAACTTAGAGACAAATTTGTGACAGAAAATATTTGAGACGGATTTGTGACGGATTTAAAGAGTCCATCAGTTGCGAGGGATTTGCGACGGAATTCAATTTTTTAAAAAAAATTGAAGCAAATAATAAAAAGACTTGCTCTAGTTAATCCGTCACAAAATTAGAGACGGATTTGCGACGAAAAATATTTGAGACGGATTTAGTGATTCCGTCGCAAATCCCTTGCAAAAATTGTAACGGATTTGCGACGGAAATTATTTTTAAAAAAAAATTGAAGCAAAAAAATTTAAAAAGTTGCTCTAGCTAATCTGTCACAAATTTAGAGACGAATTTAATGATTTTGTCACAAATCTCTAGCAACAGTTGCGACGGATTGGTGTTTTCTTTAAAGTTGCGACGGATTGGTGTTTTCTATAAAACGAAATTTAAAAAAAAATTATCACTGTAAATAATTTTAATCTAAAACATTTAAAGTTACTTATTAAGGCTTTTTTTTGGGTATAATTTTGTTTACTATATACACATGAGTGTTCTTATCATAGAATATGTCCATAATTTTCTTACTAATATTGCTTATTGTATAAAATATTCGTACATGTTCTTTATAGATAATTTTCTTAGAGGTAAAATATATATGGTTACTATGATAAGAACAACTTATGTGTTTTATAAGTTGAGTAATAAGGAGTTCTATTAATTACTAAGAAAATTTTATTAATATATATATATATATTTATATATATATATATATGAATATATATATGAATATGTGTGTGTGTATATATATATATATACGTAAATAAAATATTTTGATTAAAATGGTCAAATATTTTTTGTACATTATATTTTTTTATCTCTAACTTAATTATTCTTGAAAAAGAATTGATACGAATTTAAAATAGAATGTAATATTTTTGTATAGAAATATATGTGTGTATTAAAATTTTTTTAAAGATATGATATATATATTTTCTTTTTTTTTATAATAATATCAATACAATTAACTATATTACCATGACATTAATTAATAAGAAAATTTCATTAATTATGTGTGTGTGTGTGCACATTTATATTTATATATGTATATGAATGCGTGTATCTATACATATAAATACATATTTGTGTGTGCGTGTATATAAATATATAATATGAATATATATGTGTGTGTGTGTGTGTGTGTACATTTGTTCATGTATATTTGTGATTATGATTGTATTTATTTTTAGGATTCGTGGACTCCTAAACGCGGAAAACATTCACGAATCCCTCCCAATGACCCAAGTAAACGATTAAGAAGATCTAAGCTTTAAAAATTACCTCTGGTTGCTGTAATCGAAATCCTTCGATTCTGGTTGCGCTGTTGTACGTTCAACCCGAACAATCACCAGACGCTGCAGTATGCGAACGTCCTCTATCGGATACACACCACGAACTCACTCGATACCCGGGGAGTGCTAGCGCCTAGGGTTTGAGAGGTTTTTTTTTCTTTCTGGTAGAGAATGACACGAATGTTCTCAACCGAAAAATTGGACTATTGAAAAGACGGCTAGGGTTTTCTTAAAAACCCCCGAACCTCTTAGAGTCCAACCCTAATAATATCTTATCATATTCTAATTTAAATTCAAATTAAATTAAAACTGATATGATAAGATTCTGCCATTATCTCGGTAATTTAACTAATTAATTTACCGAGTCGGATTCTTATAATCTGGATATCATCCAGATTCATCGAACCTGGTCACCAGAAAAATAACCTAACAAGTTCGCTTATTGTGTGACCCTATAGGTTCATTTAACACTAGCAGTGTGCCTAAATCATATTTAAATAGCCCACAAGTTATAAGCGGTTTCTAGCAAAACATTATAACTATCCAGGTTAAATGAAGATTGGTGATCTCTTTGAACCAAACCATAATTTTATATTTAGTCCTTTTGTCACACGATATCCAGATTAAGCATAAGGCACGGAGCATGTCATCCTTATTAAGCTTAATCAATTATTTCTTGATTTCATAGTAGACTGTTCAAACAAATGATATCAATATCTTAGATTGATATATTTGAGCACAACCATGCATTTTTAAAAGTCTAACTTATCAGGGGCCCATGGATATCTCTCCCATAATTGAGAGGGACAAATTCCTTCACAATCAATCATATTCCTCTCCTTGATTTATTCTATATCCAACAGTAGTCTAATTTATTATCTGGTTAAAGACAACTTTAGACAATGTCAAAATATAGAATTTATCAAGTAGGAAACTGTGATGAATTTAGGTCGAAGGACTTTCAATATTATTATGGCTAGAAAGTACTTATGACATATTCCATGAAGTATTCTCACAGTGGGTCATGTCCAATACAATGTTCTCTAACATTTATTTATGTCTTGACTCGATATCACAAATATCCATGGCTAGTAAAACATAACCATCAAGTCACAAACATACTAATCTTAATTTATTATTATTCCAATAATAATAATCGATCAGGGACAGTTTTAGAATGGTCATTGTATTCATTGTAGGGTTTTACTATCAAGTCACGTACTTGATGACCAACAAAACAAAACTCACTATTCATGGAAAGGAAAGCCTCATATTATTATATAAAACATAATGACAATTGTATAAGTACAAATTGGCTTTAGGGCATATCCCCAACAATCTCCCACTTGCACTAAGACCAATTTGGCATAAGCCGTAATCCCATTGATCTGGTATGACTATCATGTTTAGACGATGGGAGAGGCTTTGTCAGTGGATCTGCAACATTGTTATCAGTTGGCACCTTGCATACATTGACATCTCCTCTATCAATAATTTCTCGAATGAGATGAAAACGTCTAAGTATATGTTTGGATCGCTGATGTGATCTTGGTTCCTTAGCTTATGCAATGGCTCCATTGTTGTCACAATAGAGATCCACTGGGTTCACAATACTAGGAACTACATCTAGTTCTGTAATGAACTTTTTAATCCAAACTGCTTCTTTAGCTGCAGCTGAGGCAGCTACATACTCAGCTTCTGTAGTAGAATCGGCCACGGTGTCTTGCTTTGAACTTTTCCAACTTACAGCACCTCCATTCAAACAAAATAGAAAACCCGATTACGATCTATAATCATCTATGTCGGATCGAAAACTAGCATCGGTGTAACCATTTACAACTAGCTCGCCTTCTTATCCTCCATAAACTAAGAACATATCTTTAGTTCTTCTTAAGTACTTTAGTATGTTCTTGACAGCAGTCCAGTGTGCCTCTCCAAGATTTGACTGGAACCTGCTTGTCATGCTCAATGCATATGATACATCGGGTCGAGTACATAACATGGCATACATGATAGACCTTATAGCGGAAGCGTATGGTATCTTGTTCATGCGCTCTTCTTCATCCTTCGTAGAAGGACTTTGAGTTTTCTTGAGCTTAATGTCATGTGACATTGGCAAGAATCCTCTCTTAGAGTCTTGCATACTTGAACCTTTTCGATACCTTATCAACGTATGCACTTTGACTTAGTCCAATTAGCTTTCTAGATCTATCTCTATAGATCTTTATACCTAGAATATAGGCGAGCTTCACCTAAGTCTTTCATTGAGAAACAATTTCCCAACCATGTCTTTACACTTTGTAGAGTTGGGATGTCGTTTCCAATGAGTAAGATATCATCAACATAAAGTACCAAAAAGACTATTGCATTCCCACTTGTTTTCTTATAGACACAAGGCTCATCTTCATTTTTGATAAAGTTAAATTCTTTAATTGCTTCATCAAAACGAAGATTCCAGCTTCGAGATGCTTGCTTCAATCCATAAATGAATCTTTGAAGCTTGCACACTTTATTAGAACTCAAAGGATCATCAAAACCCTCGAGGTTGTGTCATGTACACATCTTCGAGTAAGTTTCCATTAAGAAACGCGGTTTTGACATCCATTTGCCAAATTTCATAGTCATAATATGCTTGCTATGGCAAGAAGAATTCGATAGATTTAAGCATTACAACTGGTGAAAAGGTTTCATTATAGTCTATACCATGAGTTTGTCTATAACCTTTTGCTACCATTCGTGCTTTGTAAGTATGCACATTTCCCTCCATGTCTGTTTTCTTTTTGAAAACCCACTTACACCCAATGGTTTTTGAACCTTTAGGTGGGTTAACCAAAGTCCAAACTTGGTTATCATACATGGATTGCATCTCAGACTTCATAGCCTCTAACCATTTTCTAGAGTCAGAACTCTTAATGGCTTCTTGATAGGAAGTGGGCTCATCATTAACCATAAGCTCCACATTGTGATCGTCAGTGATGAGAAATCCATATCTCTCAGGTTGTTGACGAATTCTATCAGATCTTCGAGGTCCTTGTTCTATAGATGTAGGCTCATCTTGGACTTGTGAGCCATCTAATCGAGATTCATTATTTGGTTCAGGCACTAATTATGGCTCTTGAATCTCATCTTGATGAGGTTCATGCACTAATTGTGGTCCTTGAATCTCATCAAGATGTATTTTACTCCCACTGATTCTTTTGGAAATAAATTCCTTTTCAAGAAAGAATCCATTTCGAGCAACAATTACTCTATTTTCTTTTGGGAGATAAAATTGATATCCTTTAGTTTCTTTAGGATACCCCACAAATATACATTTATCTAATTTAGGTGCAAGTTTATCAGATAATAAACGCTTTACATAAACTTCACAACCCCAAATCTTCAGAAATAACAAACTAGGTTGTCTCCCAATCCATATCTCATATGGCGTTTTCTGAACCGATTTAGATGGAACTCGATTTAGTATGAATGCAGCAGTCTCCAGGGCATAACCCCAAAAGGAGATTAAAAGATCAGTTTGACTCATCATTGATCGAACCATATCTAATAAAGTCCGATTCCTCCATTCAGATACACCATTCCATTGAGGTGTTCCTGGTGGAGTTAATTGGGAAATAATTCTACAATTTTTAAGATGCTCGTCAAACTCGTGACTTAAGTATTCACCACCTCGATCCGATCGAAGTGTTTTGATACTTTTGCCAAGTTGATTTTGTACTTCATTTTGAAATTCTTTGAATTTCTGGAACGATTCGATTTGTGTTTCATCGGATACGAGTAGCCATATCTCATTGAAATCATCTGTAAATGTAATGAAGTCATTGAAATCCTCCTCTAGCGAGTGAATTCATTGGTCCACATACATCAGTATGTATTAAGCCCAATAAATCAGTTGCCCTTTCATTTTGTCTCTTGAAAGGCGCTTTAATCATTTTGCCTAATAAACAAGAATCACATGTTTTGTAAGATTCTAAATCAAACGATTTTAGAAGCCCATCATTATGAAGCTTTGTTATGTGTTTCTCATTTATATGGCCCAAACGACAATGCCAGAAGTAAGTCTGATTTAAATCATTGGATTTCAATCTCTTAGTATTTATATTATAGATAGACATGTCTGAAGATCCACGAAGATTTAGAATATAAAGCCCATTCGATAATGAAGCATCTCCATAAAAAATGTCGTTTTTATTAATGGAGCAAATGTTATTCCTAATAACAAATTCAAAACCTTCTAAATCCAAACAAGAAACTGAAATAATATTCCTACTCATAGCAGGAATATAAAAACAATTGTTCAGTTCTAAAACAAGCCCATTGGGCAAAATTAATTCAAAAGTTCCTACAGCTACTGCAGCAACTTTTGCTCCATTCGCAACTCGTAGGTCCACCTCACCTTTTGCCAAGGCTCTACTCCTTTTTAGACCCTGCACATTTACACAAATGTGAGATCCACAACCGGTATCCAATACCCATGAATCAGAAGTAGATAAATTAATTTCAATAACATAAATACCTGAAGCGGCAGTCTCACTGTCCTTCTTTTTCTTTGCTTCCAAATAGAGCTTGCAATTTCTTAACCAATGTCCTTGTTCTCCACAATGGTGGCAAGCTCCCTCCTTTGGTGTCTTAGCCTTAGGTTTGGGCTTGAACTTGGACTTTGCCTTGTCCTTACCCTTACTAGCCATGACCTTGCCCTTTTGGTTGTTCTTTTTGCCTTTCCCTTTTTGAACCATTAGAACACTAGGAGTATTCTTCTTAATGTTCAGTTCAGCTTGTTTTAGCATCCCATGCAATTCAGTAATGGATTTCTCCATATTATGCATGTTAAAATTCATGACAAACTGGTCATACTCAGCAGGTAAAGAGCCCAAGATCAAATCCATGGCCATGTCATGATTAACAGGAGCACCAAGCTTATCAAGATGATCTAGATAACCCTTCATTTTAAGGACATGAGCACTTACCGAGGTGCCAGAAACCATCTTACATGCATTTAACGCCTTGTGAGTTTCAAATCTCTCTTGTCGTGCTTGCTCTTGGAACATTTCCTTGAGATGCACAATCATGTCATATGCCTCTGCTTCTTCAAACTGTTTTTGAAGTTCAGAGTTCATGGTTGCTAGCATGAGGCAAGTAACATCGTTGGAGTCATCTTTGTGCTTACTATAAGCATCTTTTTTAGCTTTTGAGGCGTTATTTGCTGGAGCAGGGGGAATAGGATTTTCAAGAACATAGAGCCTTTTTTCTTGCTTAAGAACAATTCTTAAGTTTCGTGCCCAATTAAGAAAGTTAGTCCCACTAAGCTTGTCTTTCTCAAGCACAGATCGCAATGAATTATTCCAACTGTTTGTTGCCATTATCTACATACAAAAATATGCAAAGTAATTAATTTTGAGACTCTAACGAAAAACTCCCATTAAAAGTATTTAAACTTTTTGAAACTTCAACATTTTGATGTTTCGTAATGGGGAAAAATATTTTGTTTTAATCATAAGTAAGTTTTGGCTTTAATCTTATAATTAAATAAAACTCTAATTTTAAATGAGATAGACATCAAATGTCCCGGCTAAAAATATCTCATAAAATGCCCTAGGCCCAAAACCATTTTGATAGCCCAGTTAAGTCAAACCATATCAAACATATGGAAAACTATTTTCCATCTTATCTCACTCAGATAATCAAAAGCATCCTACTTTGGTAGGAATGACCATATGATGATCCAAGTAATAACAAGTGTTTGATTTTGGAAGGCATTTAACACTTAATTTTTTTTTCCTTAAAAAAAAAAAAATTTGATTGGATTGTAGTAAGCAGGAAATAAACATATCAAATATGCATGCAAGACATAAATAAAAGTGACATAGCATGGCCCATAACCTATGTTGATCATCACGAGCAAAGTGAAGATCAAGGTAGTCAATCTAGGTATATGAACTCCTTAAGCATTCTCTAATGCCTTGAGCATACTCCTCCTTGGTTGTAAATGTCGGCTGCCGTCTTCTTTTACATTGGATAGTAAAATTAAAATAATTTCTATTCTAGGAAAGCAGTACAATTTTACAACAATGGATAACGACACGCAGGCCGTATTTAAAAATTACAACTTAAAACAACCATAATGCAACCAGCCAATCACATTGGGATGAAACGGGCCATGCTATGCACTATTCAAAATAATCCACAACTACAATAAAAAATATTGACGAATAACACACAACGAACAGTTAGTTGGATTTCTAAGGGGCAACGCCCCTGCGGGGTCCAAGGGGTAGCGCCCCTGGCGGAGGTCCCGCTGGCCGGTCAGCGGGCGGGGGTCAAGGGGGCAGCGCCCCCGGAAGGAAAAACGATTTTCCTTCTCTCATTGAATGAGATTTTGCCTTCCGATTTTCGAATATTAATCAAATTAACGTTCGGACCCCTTAGTAACCATCGTCGTGAAAATTCATATTACAGACAATATGCGTTCTTTTAATCATATTTATACAGATAACATATTATCATGGCCGATTAATAAAAGCAATTCGCAAATATAGATCGACGGATAGCATGCTTACGATACCATATCATATTAAAACAGACCAATTTACAGACAATCTGCAACTAATCTGGTCTGATCAGGCGACTAAAACGCACACATTAAACCTAATTCAGGCAGTCTGCATGCTAAGTATTCTAAAATTATAATCATGTGAACATGCTGATACATACCAGCTAAATTCATATATACATATTATACATGTATTCAACAATACGATTAATACAGATGAATCAACCTAATCGTTTAGCAAGTTGCTATGATACCACTGTTAGGATTCGTGGACTCCTAAACGCGGAAAACATCCATGAATCCCTCCCAAGGACCCAAGTAAACGATTAAGAAGATCTAAGCTTTAGGAATTACCTCTGGTTGCTGTAATCGAAATTCTTCGATTCTGGTTGCGCTGTTGTACGTTCAACCTGAACAATCACCAGACGCTGCAGTATGCGAACGTCCTCTATCTGATACACATCGCGAACTCACTCGATACCCGGGGAGTGTTAGCGCCTAGGGTTTGAGAGGTTTTTTTTTCTTTCTGGTAGAGAATGGCACGAATGTTCTCAACCGAAAAATTGGACTATTGAAAAGACGGCTAGGGTTTTCTTAAAAACCCCCGAACCTCTTAGAGTCCAACCCTAATAATATCTTATTATATTCTAATTTAAATTCAAATTAAATTAAAACTGATATGATAAGATTCTGCCATTATCTTGGTAATTTAATTAATTAATTTACCGAGTCATATTCTTATAATCTGGATATCATCCAGATTCATCGAACCTGGTCACCAAAAAAATAACCTAACAAGTTCGCTTATTGTGTGACCCTATAGGTTCATTTAACACTGGCAGTGTGCCTAAATCATATTTAAATAGCCCACAAGTTATAAGCGGTTTCTAGCAAAATATTATAACTATCCAGGTTAAATGAAGACCGGTGATCTCTTTGAACCAAACCATAATTTTATATTTAGTCCTTTTGTCACACGATATCCAGATTAAGCATAAGGCACGGAGCATGTCATCCTTATTAAGCTTAATCAATTATTTCTTGATTTCATAGTAGACTGTTCAAACAAATGATATCAATATCTTAGATTGATATATTTGAGCACAACCATGCATTTTTAAAAGTCTAACTTATCAAGGGGCCCATGGATATCTCTCCCATAACTGAGAGGGACAAATTCCTTCACAATCAATCATATTCCTCTCCTTGATTTATTCTATATCCAACAGTAGTCTAATTTATTATCTGGTTAAAGACAACTTTAGACAATGTCAAAATATAGAATTTATCAAGTAGGAAACTGTGATGAATTTAGGTCGAAGGACTTTCAATATTATTATGGCTAGAAAGTACTTATGACATATTCCATGAAGTACTCTCACAGTGGGTCATGTCCAATACAATGTTCTCTAACATTTATTTATGTCTTGACTCGATATCACAAATATCCATGGCCAGTAAAACATAGCCATCAAGTCACAAACATACTAATCTTAATTTATTATTATTCCAATAATAATAATCGATCAGGGACAGTTTTAGAATAGTCATTGTATTCATTGTAGGGTTTTACTATCAAGTCACGTACTTGATGACCAACAAAACAAAACTCACTATTCATGGAAAGGAAAGCCTCATATTATTATATAAAACATAATGACAATTGTATAAGTACAAATTGACTCTAGGGCATATCCCCAACATATGTGTGTGTGGGTTATATTGTGTATGAATTTATGCATATATATATATTTTTATATATACATATATATGTAAAAATCATTTAATAAAAAAGATAGTATAATTGATAGTATATAAAATTTTAAAATTATATAAATATACAAAATATTTTTTTTATTTTGAATAATATAGTTTTATATTGAATATAAATATACAAATTTTTGTTGTATGTTTCGTGGCTAATCTATGATTATTTGTCACGAAATCACAAAATTACTACTAATCCCTGACAAATTCGTGACATTTTTTAAATTTTTTTCCAATATTTTAGGGATAATCTACAAAAAAAAAAAAAAAAAAATTCAAACAATTTTCTTCTTCCTTCCCTCCTCCTTCTCTCCCCTACCCGCCTCCCCCTACCCAGATCTAGCTCACCACGCGACCACCCTCCCCTGCAGCCTCCTCCCTTCCTGTCGCCACCCCCACCCCCCACCAGCACTACCCCCCACCACCCCCGCCTGCCCATACTACCCCGCGCGACCCCCACCCGCTGACCCCTGCCCACGCAACCCCCCCCGGTGGCTCTCCCCTCTCCACCCCGGCCCCCTTCTCCCCCCCCACCCCGCCTTCTCGCTAACCACCCCCGACCCCCTTCTCCATTCCCCCCTCCACCCCGCCTTCTGCTGACAACCCCCCTTCTCCTATATTATTTTCAATTTCTGGCCACAACACTTAAAACCTTCTTCTTCAAACTCCAAATTCGGAGCATTCTCCACGAATTAGAGAATCAAGAAATTCAACCAAAGAAGACTAAGGTTGAATCCTCATAGCATATCAGAGGCCTTAGTCATCATTCATCATCAGTCTCTAAAATAAGTAAATATCATTCTTTTTTTAAACTCTTACATCGTCTTTAATTTTTAGAATGCTAGTAGCAAGTGATATTTTGTGATGGAGAATGGAAGAATATATTACATTGATTTGTTTTCACACAATGATGGGATAAAAATTGTAATGTGGAGATATATTTGGTATAATAAGTAGTTCAACGTGATATAGGGCATGTTTATGTGCATAGTAGTGAATTTTTTATGTGGTATGTGATGTATATTACAAGTAGTGAATTTTGTTGATTGTTAACTACTATGCTCACTATTAATAGTATTTATTACTATGATAATTATTAGTTCTTATTACTTGTTGACTAATAAAACTGTTATTCCATAATATTAATACTTTTATTCATATGTTTATCTAATATTATTATTGACTGTTTATTGGAATTGCTATTTATTAAATATTATGGGGGCAAAAAATTATTTTGAATATTACATTAGCATTACTACTAATATTTTTTATAAAATTATTTTTCAATATAAAATTATTTGATAATAATTACTATTTAACGTTTAGTAGTATACTACATGTCAATAATTAGTACTTACTATTTGTTAATGGTAAGTTGGCTACCAACGGATACGAACTACATCTTTTTTTCTCTTTTTTTAACTTATATGAGTGGATCCTCGTGAGTGATGGGTGATCATTCCTCATGGATAATAGGTGATTACCCTTACATTAGTTCTATTGAATAATTGTTTTGACAGTTAATAATTTTTTTTTAATGTTGTTGATTTTGTGGTGGCTTGGTGCCTAGAAACATTCAGTATATAGGAGAAACTCTGCCAAAATTCCTAATGAATTTTGTACTAGTGGTTGTGTTTATGGTTGTTGGTTTAACATTAATTTTGATTGTTAGTTGGTGGCTGAGTTGGTTGATACTTCATGGTTTAAATCTAGTTGCTTATTGAGGTATTGTCAGAGAGGTTAATAATTTTAATTCTGTTCTAAGTATATTAGGTGCTATATAAACATGATTGGGAAACCGATTGGTGTTTTGTGACGATAATTCACCATCACAAGCCCACGTATAATGCACGATAAAGAAGTATATATAAATTACTAAAAAGGTATTTCATGAAACATATAGTTGGCTATTCAGGTATTTATAATTGTTGTTTAAAGTATAATGAAGATGATTACTCTTAAGCTTTCCTAAACCTTTTACGCAAACATGCATAAACTCACAGTTAAACCTCTTTGTTGCATAATATGTTGAATATACAGATGGAAGATCGAGGTTGGATGTATAGAAGGCGGTTGCCCGATAAAGGGTTTATTACTAAATTTGATCAGGGGGTGCAGGGATTTATTGCGTTCGCTTTATCGAATTCCAAGTCTGATAAAATCAGATGTCCTTGCACAAAATGCAATAACATGAAATTTGACTCTCCGGATCAAGTTGAGATCCATATATACAGATATGGGATTGTTAGCAACTACCATCGGTGGATTTGTCACGGTGAATCTTACTATGTAAATCAAAGCATGTGTTAAGGGGGTGAAAAGGACTCAGTAGTGAGTGATTATTATGGAGTTCTTAAAGAGATTGTTGAAGTTGAGTTTCCTGGGTAATCCATCACAAAAAGTTGTGCTTTTTAAATGTGATTGGTTTGATCAAACAATAAATCGCGGTGTGAGAATACATAAGGAGTATAAGATTGTTGATATTAATTGTAAGAGGAGCTATCTAAAATATGATCCGTTTGTGTTAGCTCAACAGGCATCTCAAGTGTACTATGCCTTATATCCAGGATGCAAAAGACCAAGATCCGATTGGTTAGCTGTGTGTAAAGTAAGAGCTCGACATGTGATTGATGCACCTGTGATTGATAAAGCTTAGCAAGAAGAGGTGGATATTCACAATGTAATGAGCATTTCCTTAGTTGTTGATCTTGGTCCCTTAGCTTATGAATCGAGCACAAGTGATTTGTTGGATGTTCAAGAAGAAGGATTACTTAGGATACAAATGAACTCGAAGATGAAGATGAAGACGAAGGTAACTAGAATATAGATAGCACGACAGAGATGGAAGAAGAAGAATATATATCAGAGGATGACTCAAGTGATTAAAGTACATTTATTATACGTTTGTGATGTAAAGTTTAAATCACTTATGATGGTTGCTTATATTGTTGATCAATAAACTATGTTAAAATTTCATGTTTTACTAATTTATTGGATGATCAATTATTATACCATTTTTTGTTCTTTTTATTATTTTAAATATAGTTAAGTACGAGTCAATACTAACTATTTTCTTTTCCACAACTGTTCTTTGCCTTTCCATAGATATGCTTCTTCTTCTTCTTCTTCTTCTTCTTCCTTTTTTTTTTTAAATACAGTTAAGTGTTAGGGGAGACTCTAACTATTTTCTTTCCACAGGTGTTCTTTGCCTTTCCACAGGTATACTTTTTTTTTTAAAAAAAAAATACAGTTAAGCATGAGTCAATGCTAACTATTTTCAACTCAACATGTGTTCTTTGCTTTTCCAAAGGTATATGTTTTTGTCTAATATATGAACTGGATCCCCGTGAGTGATGGGTGATCACTCCTCCTGGGTAATGGGTGATTACCCTTAAGTAAATTGTTGTTGTTGACATTGACTTTTTATTATAGATGTCTTCTTTGTTAGGCTATAAAATCTGTATAAAAGCTGTATAAAAGAACACACATTTCATTATCTGATGGCTTTGATCCATTGACAAAGGAAGAATCATGCACTCGCCCTTCAAAATACTTGGAAAAGGTTAGAGACTTATGTGCAAGAATGAAGCCATTTTGAAAGAAAATAAAAATAACAAACCTTTTCTTTCTCAAGTTGTATAAATGACCAAGTTTCTACATATTCCAATTTATCTATTGGCAGTTAATTTTTTGTTATGGAGAATGTGTTCTTTGATACAAGTTTTGTGTGTTTAATGTGTTGATGATACTTGGAATATGTTTGAATGTGGCATTAATGCCTGGAAAATGACCAATTTATAGGGGAGACTCTGTCAAATTTTTTTATAAATTTGCATTTATAACTTATTATACATATATATTACAAATATGTTTGAAATTTAAATAATTTTATTTCAAAATTAGGATGTCTGGCCATGGACAGTCTTTTAGAGGTGTTGGAACTGACCAACATACCCATCCTCTTGACACCTCATCACCATCACACGCACGGCGCCTCTCCGTACCATGAACGATTTTTGGTTCACCTTCGCAATCAAGAGGTGCTTCTTCAGCAGACGCTCCTACTTCTGCATCACACCATATAGGATCACAGGCCATAGACGACCGACCTATGATTATTCCTTGAGGAGATGGGTATGTAATTTATAATTATTGATTGATTTCCAATTCAGTATATCTTCTTTATAATCATATTACTTTCTTTTCTGGTTATATAAAATAGGTTTGCTGGTTCAGATAAATGTGTGAGAGAGATTCAAGGCATATTCAAGAGACAATTCAATAGTTCAACAAGGGTCGTGTCTACGGATTAGGATTAGAGGCTACTCACATTAAGGAGCAGATGCATGCGTCTCATTTATTAGGATCATCTCCATCCACTCCTGTTGATGTTGACCAGATAGTTGAGACTAGGGTTTAGCAGAGGATTCAGGAGGTTGAGGATCGATGGAGGCATCGAGAGAGGAGTCGTGAGGATAAGTACAAGTGTCGTGATGAGAGAATTAAGAAGAATTTTGAACATAAAGTTGCGGGAATCACTTCTTGGACGGCAGTTATGTCCGAGAAGATGGGGGTTGCTGTGCCACAGTTGTCTTCGGTATTTGAGGACGAGGACATAGATAAGGATGAAGACGAACACTAGGACGAAGATGATGATTTATTTGTTTCCCCACCTGATCTTCACCCCGGTCCTAGTACTGGGTTTGATGGTCCTCCCGCTCCTCCTTCAACTAGTGCTCCTAATCCTTTAGCTACAAGATTGTTTTTTGAACATTATTTATCTATTGTGATACTTATGTGTATACACATGTTTGGATTATTGTAGTTTTACTTTATGATTTGGCATGCAATTTATTATTGGTTTCAAAATTTTATTTGTTTTATTAGATTTTTTCACGTTAAAAACATTACAGATTTGATATTTATGAGAAAAATTACTTAAATATTTGTCACAGGTTTTCTAAAATTAATTTTGACAAATTCGGTCTTAACTTGAAGCGGATTTGCGACAAATTTTTTTAATTTTTTTTAAAATTGTAATTATTCCGTTGCAAATCCGTAGCAACTTGCTATGGAATTTCGACGGATTTTTTTAATTTTTTTAAATTGTAAGTATTCCGTCGCAAATCGATAGCAAGTTGCTACGGATTTGCGACAAATTTTTTAATTTTTTAAATTGTAATTATTTCATCGCTTGCGACGGCATCTTCCACATTTATTTTAATTTCGAAAAAATCCGTTGCAAATCCCTCTTAAGTTGCAACGGATATTTTTTCGATTATTTTAAATATGTAATTACGCCGTCGCAAATCCGTAGCTCTTTGCTAGGGATATGCGACGGAATTATTTTCCATTGTATATTATCCGTTGCAAATCCGTAGCAATCTGCTACGGATTTGCGACGGATGTTTTTCCATTTTATTTTTATTCATAAAAATATTCCGTTGCAAATCCGGCGCAACTTGCTACGGTTTTGCGATGGATTTTTTCCGCATTTTATTTTATTTTTCAATTATTCCATCACAAATCCGTAGCAAGTTGCTACGGATTTGCAACGGATTTTAAAATCCATCGCAATTCCGTAGCAAAATGTAATTTGGTTGATTAGAGATTTGGCCGTCGCAAATGTGTCATTATTTGCGACGGATTTTGTTTTCCATCGTTGTTTGCGACACTCTTATTTGCGACGGCCGAATCTGTCGCAACACTTGATTTGGCCGTCGCAAATAGCATTTTTTTTTTTTTTGTAGTGTAAAGACACAACTCACAGAGAAAAGAAGAAGAAAGAATGTAAAGAACAAATGAAGAATCTGGAAAATGCTTGTTTAATTCATTATCAATTGATATGTACATGAGCCATATATATACATAACAGAACAAAAGATGGACTTCAAAAAAATATCAAATGTGCTGGATAAATACAATGGGTTCTAACTATATGCCAACTAGACAAACTAACTATCGAGCTGGACAAACTAACAAACTAACTACTCAGGATTCCAATGCTATTTTTGCTGGTCTTCATTCTACTTATTTATCTTAATAGTTACTTCGAAATAATCTTTAACCACATCATCTATTCGCACAACTCAAGCTTCCGATCTTGTCAATCAATAGATTTACCTTCTTAATGAAACCTACACTAATGTTGTTGGCATTATTCTCCCTAAGGGTAACTTTTTGACATCTTTCCTTTCTCTTTTAGATCAAGAAGAATGTGAAAAGTATCTTCTGGGAAATCACCTATTTTCAAGATAGTCTTATTCCTAAATAAAAATTACTGAATCCAAGATACTGAAAGCAGTATAAATGAAGGGTGTAGCTAACCTAAGGTACTCACCACTCACTAGTCAGCCTTATCTAATTCTCCAATTCAAATTTAAATATCTTACCACCTTACCCTTAATAAGTGGTGAAGTTAGAAGTGGGATTTACAATCTATTTGATAACTGATGGGAATCCGCCTAAGCATCATGCCAAAGCTAAAGAAGGGGGATGGAGATTCAAATCAAATTCTATGGTACCAAGAAAAATGCCAAATTATGAAGGTTTTCAATAGAGGATCCAAGCAACACAAGCCACCAAGTCCATGGTTATGAAGATTATCAAGAAGTAGGTGCCAAAAAGAAAACTGGAAGACCTTCAAGAAGACAAATCAAGAATTAAGAAAGTTGTCAAGCGATGGAAGATTAAAGAAGGGCAAAAAAGATTAAAGCTTGAACAACAATTTGTGTGGAGGATCAAAGTAGCACAAGAGGAAGGTTGAAGGCAAGAGAAAATGAACCGGCTGTGGAGAACTAGTACGCACCCGACACCAGGCCTAACAAGCCTACTTGGCTCCGGGCCTTCTCGGCCCGTTTGGCCAATCTTGGAAGCACCAACCAGGTGCCAGGCCCATCCATTAGACCTAGCGCCAAGTCCGTTCAGGCACAACCTTGTTTTGATGAATTTTTCCTATTTTATTTTATATTTGTTTCCAATTTAATTTTCACGACTTTTATTATATAATAGAGATATTTTGGACATTTTAAATACTTGAATGGCTGAGATTTCATCTCACATTTGTTAGATTTAGTTGCCTATATATATATGACATTATAACATTCAATGTAACAACTTTGAATATTGATAGAAATCAAAAAGTCTCCTTTGAGAGCTTTTGAGAGGTGATTCCTATTGGGTAAATCTCATGAACATCAAGACCATTCTTAGGGTCTAGTCCTTCCCTATGTATTAAGTTTATAAACTCTTTTAGGATAGATCAATTAGCTTGCTAATTTGGGTCTTAAGTTATAGATAACCTAAGGCTCTTGTTGGAGGTAAAGTTGGTTGCCTAAATCATCTTCTTCAAAGTGTTCTTGGTTTCTTTTTGAATCAAGGGTCTTTGGTTGTGATTTGGATGACTTGATTCTCATTTCTAATGTTCTAAGTTCTCTATTTTGACTTAAGGTCCTAGTATTTGAATTGAGCGTATCATTTCTTCACAAAATTCTCTATTTTGAGTTCTTAGTTGGGTCTTTCATTTTGCCCCAAAATTAGCCACAAAATTCAATAGAAAATCAACCTCAAGGTCATATCAAATAGTTTAGTATCAAAGTGAGGAAAGCTTTGATTCTTATCTGTTGGATTGATCAATCATTAGATATAATTATTGACTTCAATAATTGCGATTAGACTAAGAGTGCAGTTACGTTATTTTAGTGGAGTGGAACATAATTAATAAATTATTTTTATTGACAAAATAATTTATTGGAGTTTAGTCTAACTGTATCTGGTTAGGTCCCTTCAGTGACTCCTAATTATAGGACAATAATAGATTATAATTTATTAATAAAAATTATAGGAAACCAAAAATCGTATTTGAGATAGAATAGGATAAGTGAAAATAGTTGTACCAAACTAAACTTTTTTTATTATATCAAGATTCGTATTTTGAGGTAGAGTCAACTATACATATTGGTTTATGACTCTATTTTCGATATACGTAAAAAATAACGTTCTTGTTTTCTCAATTTTTGTGTGAATCCACCATCAACAAAGAGAGAAAGAAAAATACGATTAGCAATTTTTTAGTTCGGGAGATTACACTGAAGAAGGCTTGGGGGTCTGGAATATTACCAGAAGGCTAAATGCTTCAAGAATCATATTGGTGAAGACGATATCTACGAAGGTATAATTTGTTTTCACATAGTCTCAGGATTTAATCTAGTTAACACATAAGTATATCGATCCAATAACTAACAATTGATATCAGAGCCTGATTTTGATATGTTTATGTATTAAGATAAATATTTTATGCATAATTTAGTTGAGTGGTGCATGAATAATGCATTTATATTCATGGTGAATAATTTGATTAATTCTGTTCAAAATAATTTTATAGCCATAATTTTTGACTTGATGAATATGTATAAGTATTATCGAGTTTTGTAACAAAATAGGTGGATTACGTCTCCATGTTTCCCTTTTGAGTTATTGATTATTATTATTATTTTATGTTGTTATTTAAAAAAAATTGTAAATATTATCGGAGCAAAGCTGGCGCACAGAAGTTTTTTTTTTTTTTTTTTGCAATTCCTGGAGCTCGGCACTATTTTTGGACGCTGGATGGTGGATTTTGCTGGACACTGGAGGTTGCTAGCTAGCCCAGACTGCCGGCCATTGGACCAACCTAGCTCAGATTGCTGGCCATTGGGTTGGCACTACCAACTTGGCCAGGCTAGGCTGGAGCTGGCAGTCCAGCGAACTAGGCTGCTTTGGGCACTGCCTAGGCCCAAAGGTGGGCCATTCCTTTTAATTAAAAAAAGGGGGGGGGGGGGCTGGGAGGAAATGGCCATGAGGTGATTTAAACCTGGGTTGCCAAAATATTAGGCCAAAGACTTAACCACTACTCTACTATAGATCATGTGACTTAAATTTTCTACACTAAATTAATATTGCAGAAGTTTGAATGTTGGCTATTTTGTTAGCTAATTAGATTTTCAATTGTAATTTTGTAATTTTATTTTTGAGTCTAGGTTGGTCATAAAATTATTTTTATTTTTATTTTATAATTTTTACTATTTAATATTGATTTAATTATGTATAATTCATGTTAACATGCCATATAGTTTGTATTAATATCACTCTATGTACTATATTGTTATGCATAAATTTTATTAAAAAAAAAGTGTAAATTTGTTAATTTTAATTAACCTTAGACCTCCCCTATTTGACCATTAGTAAAATTAATGTTTGTTTCGTATCATTTTAAATGGTCTCCCTATAGGAATATTACGTTATATTGATTACTAGATTGGGCATCAAAATTAATTTTAATTATTTTTTAAGTTTAATTCATTCATAATTACCTTATAGGTAATGTGATTGGATTGGAAACTTTGTTAAAAAAAATATGAATATAGGGGTTACAATTAAATCAAAGACATTTTATGGACTTCCTATAGAATATCCAAATAATGTCTATGATGGTCAAAAATATTTTATCAACACTAAAACTAATATTGCATTTAGATGCAAGATATATTAATTTTAGTGGGATGATCCAGGTCGAACTATAAGTTATATATATTGTTATCTTCTATTGAGGTATATATTACTTTGGGGTTTTAGGTTATGGATCTTAACCTAACTATAAGTTACATTATTATCTCCTATAGAGGTGTATGTTACTATAAAGTTTTAGGTTATCGTATTTTGATAATAGTTTTTATTACTACTTAAAATATTATCATATTGATAATGCATCATACTGTAATATTTTGATCATGCATCATGATATGATGAATGACTTATATATTTTATTTTAATTTATTTCAAAAAATGACTTACAACACTTTATCTCAAATTTTAACAAAAAACCAACTGGTTTGAGAAAATTTTATTGATTGGAAACAGAACCTCATAATCGTACTCACTGCTGAGAATCTCAAATATGTGCCAACTAAACTGTGTCATCCTAAACCTACTGAACAGTTCACACGCGAATAAAAGAAGGTTTATGATAAGTGGTTAAGTTCTGATGAGATGACTCGCTGCTACATTTTGGGATCTATCTCAAATGTGTTGTAGCAAAAACATGAGAACATGACAACAGCTACAGAAATCATGAAAAGCCTCCAGCAAATGTATGAGCACAAAGGACGTCAAACCTGTCAAGCAACAATGAGACGTATAATGAATATGCGCATGAAACCTGGAACACCCGTGAGAGATCATATGTTAGAATTGACCGCTCAGTTCAACGTGGTAGAGGTCTTAGGGGTTGAAATTAAGCCTGAGACTCAGGTTGATATGACTCTAGAAACTTTTCTAGAGATGTTCTCGCAGTTCAAAATTAATTATAACATGAACAAGATGGAGATGTTTCTTACAGAGTTGATGAAGGAGTTTGAGAGCGCCGAGATTATTCTAAAAGTGGGAAGTGGCAACACTCTTGTTCTAACTCATACTGGATCTTCCTTTTCCAAGCCTAAGGGAAAAAGAGGAAATAAGAGGAAGCAAAATAAGAAAAAAGGGCCTAAGCAACAGGTTAAGAAAGCAAAAGTGGATGAAAAGCGCAAAGGCAAATGTTTCCACTGCAAGCAAAAAGGACATTGGAAGACACAATGCCCAGATTACTTAGCTAAATGCAAATAAGGTACTGGTGAGTTATCCTATATTGGATAGTAGATTCTTGAGTCACTAACCATGTTTGCAATTCATTGTAGAGGTTCCAAGTAACCAAACATCTTAATAAAGGAGAGCATACTCTAAGAGTTGGCACAAGATCAGTGATATCTGCAAGAGATGTTGGAGATGTTTATCTTTAGTTTAATAATAAACATTTGGTTTTGATAGATTGTTATTATGTTCCCGATATTTATCAAAATTTGATTTCGGTTTCTTTATTGTTCAAACAAAAATATTATGTTAAATTTTATAAATTATCAGTAAAGATATTTTTGAATAACTCTTTGATATGTCGTAGATATTTAAATAATAATCTGTATGTTTTGAAACCTACTAACAGTTCATTATATCATACTGAAACTAACAAATGCATTAAGTTATCTCCCACTAATGAGACTCTCTTTATGGCATCTTAGATTTCGTCATATTAATCTAAATAAGATTCAAAGACTTGTAAAAGAAGGTCCTTTAAATGACTTAAAGGTGGAACCTTTTCAAGTTTGTGAATCTTGTTTGGAAGGTAAAATGACCAAAAGATCATTTCCTTCCAAAGGAAATAGAGTAAATGAAGTCTTAGAACTAGTGTACTCTAACATATGTGGATAAATTAGTATCCAAACTAGAGGTGGGTATAAGTATTTTATTACTTTTACGGATGATTACTCAAGATATGGATATGTTTACCTAATGACTCATAAGTTTGATGCCTTAGAAAAATTCAAAGAATTTAAGGCTAAAACTGAGAAGTAGTTAGGAAAGAACATTAACACACTTCGATCAGATCGAGGTGAAGAATATCTATTCCATGACTTTAGATCTTATTTGTCAGAAAATGAGATTTTATCCCAACTAAGTGCACCTGGCACTCCTCAATAACATGGAGTGGCAGAAAGGAGAAACAAGATCTTGTTAGATATTGTCAGAATAATGCTAAACTTCTCTACACTCAGTACATCCTTTTGGGGATATCCTATACAAATTGTGACATATATATTGAATATAGTTCCACCAAAGTCTATCCCTAAGACTCCATTGGAATTGTAGAATGAGTAGAAGCCTAATTTGACATATATCCGTATTTAGGATTGTCCTGCATACGTACTAAAGGGAAAGATGGATAAAATGGTATCCCGATCAAATTTATGTCTGTTTGTTGGGTATCCAAAAAGAACAATGGGTTACTGCTTTTATAGTCCTCAAAATAAAAAAATATTTGTAAGCACAAATGCAATTTTCTTAGAGGACAAGTACATAGAAGAACGTAGATCCAAGATTATGGTTATTTTGGAAAAAACTAAGGGAGATAATCCCAAGCAAATGGTTACAAAAATCCATACTCAAGATTCACGTAGTGGATTCGTATCTATGCCACTTAACATGCCAGATTCCAGTGGGAGAGAAATAGATGTTACGCCTTCTATACCCACTGGCTCTTCGGTACATAGAGTGGAAGAACCTCCTACCCTTGTTTAAAATCCAGTCGTTGAGGAATCAACAGATCTGGCTCTAGTAAATGAGGAGGAGGAAAGTCTAATCATCCAAGAACCTCCACAGCTTAGACGTAGTGGGAGGGTCATTCGACGTCCCTCTAGATACTTACTCTATGGAGAAGCTTTTCAAGCAATCTCTTTTGAGGAAAAAGAGGATGCCACTGCGTATAAAGAAGCTATAGAGGATATAGACGCAGACCACTGGAAGAGTGCAATGGATTCAGAAATGAAATCTATGTACACTAACTCTATCTGGGAATTTGTGGACCTACCTAATGGGGTAAAACTTATTCGGTGCAAATGGGTCTACAAAAGAAAGAGAGGAGTAGATGGGAAAGTGAAAACTTTCAAAGTTAGATTGGTTGCTAAGGGTTATACCCAACGAGAAGGTATTGACTATGAGGAAACATTTTTACCTGTGACCATGCTAAAGTCTATAAGAATCTTCTTATCCATTACAACTCACTTCGGCTATGAAGTATAGTAAATGGACGTTAAGATAGCTTTCCTTAATGGAAATCTTGATGAATGTATTTACATAGTACAACCAGATGGTTTTCTCTAAGAAGGTCAAGAACATAAAGTCTGCAAGTTGAATAGGTCCATTTATGGGCTTAAACAAGCGTCTAGATATTGGAATATCAGGTTTGATCAAGCCATTAAATCTTCTAATTTTAATCAACATCCTAATGAACCTTGTATCTATAAGAGAATTATAGACGGTAAAGTGATTTTTCTCATATTGTATGTTGATGACATCCTTCTCATTGGAAATGATGTAAGGACATTAACATTGGTAAAAAATTGGTTGGGTAAACAATTTAATATGAAGGACTTGTGAGAAGTAAGATATGTTCTGGGCATTCAGATCATTCGGGATAGAAAGAATATACAGATAACTTTATCCTAAGCTTCATATATTGACAAAATACTGATGAGATTTTCAACGCAAAATTTTAAGAAAGGTTAATTGCCTTTCAGACATGGAATTCAGTTATCTTAGAAGCATAGTCCTAAAACTCATAATGAAGTTGAGTACATGAAACAAGTTCCTTATGCATCAGCTGTAAGAAGTCTCATGTATGTTATGTTTTGTACTCATCTAGACATTTGTCATGATGTTGGGATGGTCAGTAGATATCAGTCAAACCCAAGACCAGAACACTGGATAGTAGTGAAACATATATTCAAGTATCTTCATAGAACTCGAGGATATATGCTAGCTTACTCAGCTCCAGAATTGGTACCTATAGGTTACACTGATTATGATTTTCAAACTGATAGAGATCATCGCAAGTCCACCTCAAGCTCTGTTTTCACCTTAAGTGGTGGTGCAGTTGTGTGGAAAAGTATCAGACAATCATATATTATTGACTCTACAATGGAAGTTGAATATATGGCAGCTTGTGAAGCAGCTAAAGAGGTAGTATGGTTGAAGAAGTTCTTGATAGAACTTCAGGTGGTTCCTTCTGCATCTCAAGCCATTAGTTTGTATTGTGACAATAGTGGTACAGTGGCAAATGTTAAAAAACCATGCAACCATCAGCGTGGTAAACACAAATATCGCCTACTTAGGGAGATTGTTCAACGTGAAGATGTAGAAGTATGCAAGATTTCTTCTGCTGAAAATCTTATTGATCCTTTTACTAAAAATTTACCTATAACTGTTTTTTGAAGTCATATAGAAAGTATGGGTATTTCTGACATGTCTCATTTACTCTAGGACAAGTGGGAGAATTTTGTTAGATCTATCCATTGAGTAAATACGATATTTATATTTTAAAATTAAATAAAGTATATTTTTATATATTTATATATATGTATGAGCCTGTTTAGTTCATGAATTATTTAGATATTATAAATCAAGTGTTTATTTGTTAAACACAAAAAGACTTGATTTATAATTTAATTTGAAATAAATTATTTGTGATCTAAAATAAATTTGGGTAATTTATTTTGGTGAGATTGTCTTAATTTTATTGAAGCCTGTTTGTGACTTTGGTAATAAAATTAAGAATATATTTTGATATATTGGATGTGCCATCAATATTTATTTGTGGAATAGACCTTACAAATAAAATATTAAAAGATTGTCGTACATAATACCTTAATCCTGAGCAAATAATTATTTATATTTACTAACTTAAAGTTCCTTAAGTTATCAAAGAGTGAGATTAATTCAATAATCAATATCTCAGTATCTTGAGAATTAAAGTGAAATAAATATGAAATAATTATTATGCAATATGGAATCTGTTACCTTTAATAAGTAAGATCATTTCCTCATGAGTTCTTTTAAGGGACAGTTAAATTTGAGCTCAGTAATTCGATAGTATCTATTGAATTCAATTTGTAAGTGTAGCGTGGTCACATGGTATTGTCAAATTGAAGATGAGAATTGAGGATTTGAATAATGGGCACTGTGGTCATACTGCCTTAAAGTATTATATTGATCGATGAGAGTAATTTGTTGGATCGATCAATCATTGGATATAATTATTGACTTTAATAATTGCGAGTCATTCTTTTAGTAGAGTGGAACATAATTAATAAATTATTTTTGTTAACAAAATAATTTATTGGAGCTTAGTCTAACTGTATCCGGTCAGGTCCTTTCAGTGGCTCCTAATTATGGGATAATAATAAATTATAATTTATTAATAAAAATTGTAAAAAATAAAAAATCGTATTTGAGATGGAATATGATAAGTGAAAATAGTTGTATCCAACTATACTTTTCTTATTTTATCAGAATTCGTATTTTGAGATAGAGTCAACTGTACATATTAGTTTATGACTCTATTTTTGATATACGTGAGAAACAACGTTCTTATTTTCTCAATTTTTGTGTGAGTCCACAATCAATAAAGAGAGAAAGAGAAATATGATTAGCAATTTTCTGATCCGAAAAATTACACTAAAGAAGGCTTGGGGGTTTGGAGTATTACCAAAAGGCCAAAGGCTTTAAGAATTGTATTGATAGAGACGATATCTACAAAAGGTATGATTTGTTTTCACTTATTCTCAGATTTAATCTGGTTGACATATAAACATATCGATCCTATAACTACCATCTTATCAAGGCTTGGTTCTTCAAGACAAAGGCTTAAAAATTTCAAGAAAAATAGAGCAAACTCGTCACTAAGGAAGGTGCTTCAAAAAGGTCTTCAAAACCTTGATTTTTCTTGATTTTGGTATTGAGAAATTGATCTTGTATGTTAGGTTGATGTTTAAGTAGTTATTTGAAGCTTTAAATTGCATAAATCTTGTGATTTTTGGGTTTATTTACTACAAATTTATTGAGCTTAAAAAGAATCCCATAACTCTTTTTCATGCTAAATTTGTGAATTATAAAACTCATTTTTTTTTTTTTTTTACTTTTACTTGTTGAGAAATTATTCCTTGATATTAGTATAATCATTGGGGATTTTTTTTTTTTTTTGTGATTATTGAGTTTTTGGGTTGCTATAAGTGTAAAAATTTCGAAACCTCTTGAGTTACGAGGTTGCACCTTAAGTGTCTGATATTTTGTTTGAGTAAACTTTTCACTTGAGATTGTGACTAAAAACTTTTATCAACACTTCTATAATTGGTTAACTATTATTTTCAAGTATCTTAGGGACATTGCTTGTCCAATTAAGCTCATTATATTAGTTGAATTTTTACTCTTGTTCTTGAGTGATATGTTCATTGAACTTCTAGTGCTTCATTGAAATTCTTGTTAGGTCTTATCCATTCACCCATTCCTTAGTCATTGAAGTTGTTGAGCTCTCTAAAATTCATTGACTTTTTATATAAACTCATTGCGGCTCATTGTTGTTAATGAACAAACTTCCATTTAAGTCTAGTTGGTTATCTTTAGAGGGTTAGTAAACTTGTCAAATTTAGATTAGCTCCTAAGCAATTGGGGAGATTTTGTGAAAAGAATTCATTAAGGAAATTGAGTGCTTGAAAAAGATAAGAGTGTGAGTTTATCCTTGTTAAAAGCTAAAAGAGAGTTAAACGCGAGGGTTGAGCGTTAATTCTTGAGTAGATACACGTGAAGGAGTGATTGCGAGGAATTACTTTCTACTTTTTTCCAAATTTTCTAAGTAAGAACCATTGGAATAAGTACAAGGGTGAGAAATAAGTACAAACCTCCACTCTCATTATATGAGCAACCAATGAAGGGATGTGGAGAACATTTTATAGGAGGTTACCAAAAAATTACAACAAAGGGAAGAGGTAAGAAAAGTTTGGGGTTAGAAAAGAAATTGAGGGGTGTAAGAAATGGGACCTATCCAAAAAAGTCCACATATATCAATCCCATTTTTCAACATTCACCAAACCAGAAAAATAAGCTACCAAAACAATCATTGTGAATAACCCAAAAGCCTAAAAAAGAAGAGGGTAATGAGGGAAGGCTTGAGGTTGGGAAGGTTTTGCCATTCATTGGTGTTACTAGAAAGATTGAGGGTGCGAATGATATTGAGAATGAAGAGAATTCCTAAAGGTACAATATCTTTTACACAAGGTGTCTAGTTGAAGAAAAGTCTTGTAGTATGATCATTGATTGAGGAGGTTGCACCAATGTGATAAGTGCTACTTTAGTGGAGGACTTGGGATTAGAAACCATAAGACATCCTAAACTATAAAAACTCCATTGGTTGAGTGATTATGGTGAAGTTAAAGTAAACAAACAAGTTGAGGTTGAGTTTGTTATGGGAGCCTATAAAGATATTGAGCTATGTGATGTGTTCTCAATGCAAGTGGGATATATTTTATTAGGAAGGCCATGGATGTTTGATAGAGATATGACGCATAAGAGGAGGGAGAATAAATATACATTAGAGAAGGATGGAAAAAAGATCGCACTACTTCCATTACCCCCTACTAAGGTGCTTATAGATCAAAATATCATGAGGGAAGAAGATAACAAAAAAAGAGAGTTGAAAAAAAGGCAAAAACAAGAGAGGAAAGAAGAAGAACTTGAAGAGAGCACAAAAAAGAAAGGTGATGGAGACAAAGTAAATGAGACCTTCTTTTGCATGAAGAGTGAAAACAATGAGAGAGAGGTTACAAAGAAGAAAAGTGAAGATGGGGGAAAAATGAGTTTTATGTGGAAGAGTATAAACTTGTATTTTTATCTTCACAAAAAGATTCTTATTTGAGATGTTACATAGGTATTAATTCGATGATGAATCGTCTTCAAGAAGGGTGAAATAATAGGAATCCACCCAAGCATCATGCCAAAGCTAAAGACGAGAGATGGAAATTCAAACCAAATTCTATGGTACAAAAAAAAAGGCCAAATTATGAAGGTTATCAATGGAGGATCCAGGCAATACAAGCCACCAAGGCCATGGTTATGAAGATTGTTAAGAAGTAAGTGCCAAAAAGAAGATTGGAAGACCTTCAAGAAGACAAATCAAGAATCAAGAAAGTTTTCAAGCGATAGAAGATCAAAGAAAGGCCAAAAAGATCAAGGTTTGAACAACAATTTGTGTGGAGGATCAAAGTAGCACAAGAGGAAGGTTGAAGGCAAGAGAAAATGAGTCGATTGTGGAGAACTAGTACGCACCCGGCGCCAAGTCCAACAAGCCTACCTGGCACAGGGCCTTCTCGGCCCGTTTGGCCAATCTTGGCACACCAACCAACCGCCAGGCCCATCCATTAAACCTGGCTCCAAGTCCATTCGGGCACAACCCTATTTTAATGAATTTTTTCTATTTTATTTTATGTTTGTTTCCAATTTAATTCCCACAACTTTTATTATGTAATAGGGATATTTTGGACCTTTTAAATACTTGAATGGCTGAGATTTCATCTCACATTTGTTAGGTTTAGTTGCCTATATATATGGCATTATAATATTCAATGTAACAACTTTGAATATTGATAGAAATCAAAAAGTCTTATTTGAGAGCTTTTGAGAGGTGATTCCTTTTGGGTAAATCCCATGAACATCAAGACCATTCTTTGGGCCTAATCCTTCCCTATGCATTGTGTCTATAAACTCTTTTAGAATAGATCACTTAGCTTGATATTAGGTTATAGATAATCTAAAGTTTTTGTTGGAGGTGAAGTTGGTTGCCTAAATCATCTTCTTCAAAGTGTTTTTGGTTTCTTTTTGAATCAAGGGTCTTTGGTTGTAATTTGGATGACTTGATTCTCATTTCTAGTGTTTTAAGTTCTCTATTTTGGTTTAGGGTCCTAATAATTGAATTGAGTGTATCATTTCTTCACAAAATTCTCTGTTTTGAGTTCTTAGTTGGGTCTTTCATTTTGTCCCAAAATTAGCCACGAAATTCAATAGAAAATCAACCCCAAGGTACTATCAATAACTCAATTAAGTATTTAAAATTAATTAATTAAGTATTTATTTCATTATATAAGGGTATTTGACAATAGATAATATATTAAGTACTTAATTAATTAAGTGAATTTGATAATATATTTTTATTATCACTTAATTGATTAAGACGTACTAAAATTATATTATAAATTTTAAATGAAATGAAAATTACTTAAAGTTTGAAGTTAATATGTTAAATACTTATATAATTATTAATATTATTTTATACTTAATCTAAATTGTAATAAAATATAGTATAAAAATAAATTATAATTAATTCAGATTTCAATATTCAAATTTCAATTTTATCAAACAAGCCCTTAAGTTAGTGGCTAATTAGATAAGGTTGGTGATATTGCCAGAACAATTATCCTTTTACCAAAGCAAATTTTACTCAAATGATGCATTTAACTTTCTTTGATTAATTTAATATCTTTCCTCCTTAGTTCTATCTCACTCATTTTTCTTTTCTCCTCCCTCTTCTTTATTTCCTACTCTCACATAATCTTTCTATCTCTCTCCTCTCTTCCCTCATTTCTCATTTCTCTTCTCTCTTTCTTCTCTCTCGTTGCTCTCTCCTCTCTTCTCTCTCCTCACGACTCCTTCTTTTCTCTCACCCTCACAGTTCACAAACATGAGACAAGCCAAAGTCATCAATCATCAGCCAGATTGCTAAGTTAATGAGCACCCAAGGATATAAAATAAGCATATTAGTTGATCACGTGCAATGGAGATAATTTCTTTTGGTCATAATTTCATTAGGGATCATAATGATAAAAAAAATTATTAAAGATAAAAATATTATAAGCCCCAAATTTTAAGTAGACTAATTTCCCTTTGTTGTTTCTTTTCTTCCTTTTACATTGTGTTTGCGCACAATTAATACACTAGTAGTTCATATGAAAATAAATACATATACGTGATGTATATTATTTTTAGAAAATTTTCAAAATCTCCACTAACTATAATTATTCTCTTGTTTGCTAAGGTTCAAAATAATTCATTGCATGTGACAAACAGATTAAGAAAAAATATTTTGTCACTAACGTTGCTCCATCTTTAAATTTTGCCTGATCTTTCTTTGCAATAATGTCTATTTAGTGCTCTCTAAAGCCAAAGTTATGGTTGGTTAATTTTTAGAAAGTGAAAGGTAACAAATTTGACATTTAAGGTTAAGGGTTTATCTTAATTCTTAATTTATGAGCCAAAGTTTATGGTTAATTAATTTTAAAAATGTAAAAGCTAACAAATTTGACATTTAATGTTAATAGTTGTACTTTATACCGTAAAAAATTTTACGGTACGATTCCTCAATGCATATGGTCCATAGATTATGGTCCATGAATTTCTTGTTAGGTTAATGGTTCATCTTAATTCTTGATTTACTCTCATCAGTATTACTTGCGCAATTGACTAAATATCTTCCACTTGATCTACGCCCTTCCCTATCTCCTGATGTGTCAAGAAAAACTATGCCGGGTAATCTTTCATGCATATCTAGTAGGTTGGAAAACTAGATGGAGAACTCCCTCCAGGGCATGATATATCGGAAATTAAATGGCACCTTATCTTCACTAAAAAATGATGCATTCTAAACATTCAAGTAATCACTACAATAAAAATCTCTTCTAGCTACACTTTTTTATGTCATTAATTAAAAGCGTCCTTATAATAATGACATTCTCGACATTTAGAATAAAATGTCGCCAAATATAAAATATAGCGTCATTTTTAATTAAAGTGTCGGCATTTTATATATTTTCCCGATGATAATGGAAATGTGTCGTAATATTAAAAAAAAAAATTCTCTTCTGGCTGCACTTTTTTTACATCATTAATTAAAAGTGTCCTTATAATAATAACATTCCCGACGTTTAGAATAAAATGCCACCAAATAAAAAATATAGCGTCATTTTTTAATTAAAGTGTCGGTATTTTATATATTTTTTCCGACATTAATAAAAATGCGTCGTAATTTTAAAAAAAAAATCTTATGGCTACACTTTTTTTACGTTATTAATTAAAAATATCCCTATAATAATGACATTCCCGTCGTTTAGAATAAAATACCAAAAAATTAAAAATATAACGTCAATTTTTAATTAACATGTCGGCAGTTTCCCGACGTTAATGAAAAGGTATTGTAATATTAAAACAAAAGTCTCTTCTGGCTACATTTTTTTTTACGTCATTAATTAAAAGCATCCCTATAATAATGATATTCCCGACATTTAGAATAAAATATTGCCAAATTAAAAATATCGTGTCATTTTTAAAGAGTAGAAGAGTAAAATATAGAAGAGTAGAAGAGTTTCACAGTTGCCATAGAGGAAAACTCACATCCCATCTCACTCCTCAATTCAACACCGTCGAACCATCACTACTCCCACTATAAGAAAATTGTGAATCTGCCACGGATTTTTGCCACGAAATAATCAGCGATGGATTTTGCCATGAAACAACAAAATACAAGCAACTTGCGAGGGAAAAACTACCCTAGCAAAATCCGTGGTAATTTGCCAAGGAATTACGATGGAAATAGTAGCAAACGACGATGCAAACATATTCCGTCGCAAATCAGTAGCAAAAAAAAGCGCAAAAAAATTATACCAAATATTAGCCACTGATTTGCGATGGAAACATTTCCGTGGCAAAATTATGTTAAACATTAGCCACGAATTTGCCACGGAATCACAAAACAGTGATAAAAAGAAAAGGCTAAATGTTTGTTGTGTTTTTTGTGGCAAATCCGTGGCTATTTGCCACGGATTTGCCACGAAATCACAAAATTGTCACTAATTCATGGCAGATTGCCATGGATTTGTCACGGCATTTTTTTATTCTAATTTATTAATTATATTAGTTTGTATTAATTTTTGTTCTATACATTTTAAATAACAACAACGGAATATTTTGTAAGTATCTTGATTTATTTATTTTCTAATGCGTTCATTCTTGAAATAGAATTGAAAATAAGATGTTATATTTTTTAGTATTGAAATATACATTTGTATTAAAATTATAAATTTTAAAGAAACAATATAATTTTATTTTATTTTGACTGTAAATCCCAATGAAAATTATTGTAAAAAACTATATAATAGTTGAGAGTATACAAAAGAGTATATGAATATGAATATGTATATATATATATATATGTGCATAAATATATATTCATATGTATATATATTATATGTATATATACACACACACATATATATATATGTATAAATTATTTAATAAAAAAATAATATAATTGATAATATATAAAATTTTAAAATTATATAACTATAAAAAATATTTTTTAATTAAATAATATAATTTTATATTAAATATAAATATACAAATTTTTGTTGTGTGTTCCGTGATCTAATTCGTGGCTATTTGCCACAGATTTACTACGGAATCACAAAATTACTACTAATCCCTGGTAAATCCGTGGTAGATTACCACGAATTTGCCACAGCATTTTTTCTTTTTTTTTTCTAATTTTTTTGAGATAATATTTAAAAAAAAAATCTTTTTTTTTTCCAAACACTTAAAAAATTTTTTGTAAGAATTCCCAATTTCTTCTTCTTTCCACTCCCTCCTCGTACTCTCTTGCTACCCCCCCTCCCCCCGCCTCCTGCCTTCCCCTCCCCCCAACGCCCCCTGTCCCGACTTCCCTTCCCCCACCGCCAGCCACCCTCGTGAGTCCCCCGACTCCCCCCTCCTGCCTTTGCCCCCTCGTCATGATCTCCTTGCCCGACGTCCCCCTGTCCAGACTTCTCTTCCCCCGCCGCCAGCCACCCCCGCGCCCGCCACCCTCGTGAATCCCCGACTCCCCCTCCCGCCTCTGCCCCCTCCTTCCGATCTCCTCCCCCACGACCCCTTCTCCTTGTCCCCCACCCCGCGACCCCCTCCCACCTCATCCTCTTCCCGCCGCACCCCCTCCCACCTCCCCCTTCCCCCTTCACTTGTTGATAATGATCGGATTGTGATTGCGGCTTTTGAGGTCTGTAGTGGATGGAGAGATGCCATTTCTTGGGGCCTTAACCGTCTCAATCTTTCTTGGTATAATTTTCTTTAACTTCAATTTCGGAAAGAAATTTGTATTGTTCTTTTTTCTTTTTCTAATGTGTCTTTTTATTCTTCTGAATTGGACTAGTATAGTATTTCTGTGGTTTTTGATGTTGGTGTTTGACATTTATGACGGTGAACTTATTTTTGTTAAGGCTGAAATTCGTGATGGTCCAAAAAAAGGGGATTGTGGAGGAAAGGGCAATAGAATAGAAAAGAGAGAGAGAAGCCCAGAAATTTGATGCTTAAAAGCTGAAACAAAGACCGAATTCTAAATCAGTGAAGGAAAGTGAGATAACACATAACTTTCATATTAGTACATGGTGCATTCGTTCAGTTCTAGTTCTGTTTCTACATAAATTGCAAAATCCCATCACCTCTTTTCCCCTTTGCATAACCTTTTTTAAGCATCGGTTGGATCCTGTTTATAATCTTCCTTGTTTCAATCATTGCATTTTGATTGCTCAGAGGAGTATCAGCGTAAACATAATTCTCCAATATTGACCAAGCAGGGCCAACCAATAGTTGAAAACATCCCTTTTCCTCCCTCGCTACTTCTGTTGCAAATGACTTTGACATAGCTTTTTGTGTAGTCATTTAGGGAAAAGCAACAGCACTTATTTAAAAAATAAAGATCCCAACACATGATCTGCTAAGTTTTTCTTTTTTCCATTTTTACTGCTATTTCTGTAGGTAAGGTTGGGCATTCGAAGACTAACACGTAATTCTGTGGAATTTGTGAATGGGAAAACAGAAAAATTCGATGCAATCATCTTTGCAACAGGTTACAAAAGCAATTTGCCGGCTTGGCTAAAGGTACTACTTTCATGTCCCTTTTCCCTTTTCCTTTGTTTCTTGATTCCTAAGGATGTTATGCTCTATGTATACGCATACAAGTTCAAAGAACGAAAAACCAGAAAAGTTAGAGATGCGGGCTAAATTTTCTTTTTTGTGAAAAATGATCCGTCCATTCCAGGAAAAGGAGATGTTCTTAGAGAAAGATGGGCTACCAAAATGACCATTTCCAAATGGTTGGAAAGGTGAATGTGGGCTATATGCAGTGGGGTTCACCAAACGTGGCTTGCTCGGTGCATCAATGGATGCAAAGAGAATCGGAGAGGACATTAAATGGTGTTTGGAAGCACAACCCAAACACTTCTCCTTCATTACTACTGCTCGTTCTTCTTCATTTCAATCATAGTTTTATTTTTGTGGCATAGGAGTTAGAAAGAGAGCTTTGATTGACTGAGTTTTTAGCTGCTGATTGGAGAATTTATAGAGATAACCTTTTGCACAAAGCTAATGGTACATAGGAAGAAGTTGCTTGCTCCCCCACTCAAGGGAAAGAGCGAGAAAAAAAAAACATAGAAAAGTACATCAAAAACCCCTTTTATCCATCAGCACCAAAAACCAGAAAATACACATTTCTTAATTGGACATGGATCACATGCTTTGCAATGCTTATCTTGTTATTTTGCGCAGATGTCAACTCTGGGATGTTTGCAATGATTTTTAGTTGATCCCAAATTATTTTGACATTTGGGATGCATTTTTTTTTTTCATTCTCCATTTAGGAATTTTAGTTCTTGACTCCTCAAGAACAAAGTATACTTATAAGACTTGAGAGTTTTTGGGGTAAATCTTTTAAATGTTTACCATTGTCTTCTTTATTTGATGTGCAGGGCTATTAGACTTTCCATCAACTTGCAGAAATATGAAGACTTATTATTATTTTTTTTTATCAATGAAATTGAACATTTATATTTAGTTTGATTTATATTGTAGTTAGACGTTTGGTAAAATACTTTTGAGTATGAGTATTTAAATTTTGTTTTAATTTATACGATTTATTTCAATAAATATTATTCATTTTGTTTCAAAACTATAATTACTTTACAGCTTTCTATTGTACAATGTAAAACATTTCTTATGAGATTTTAAATTGGAAAAAAAAATTCAACTAATAAAATATAATAATTGTCAACTTTGAGATGTTTAAACTAAAGTGAGGCCACAATTGAGACATTATGATTGATTGCGTGGCAAAAAAAAGTGACAAAATTATATTTATGTGTCGTTAATTTTTGGGACATTTATAGAATAAAGTATCGCTAATTTCGAGATGCTATAAACATAAAACATAGTTAGAAAAGTAGAGAGAATTAGAATTTTGTGTCAGTAATTTTGGGACACTTTTAAAAAATGTCGTTATGTTAACGACATTAGAGAATTTAAGCGTAGTAAATTTAGAGATGCTTATAGGCAAAGCATCAGTAAATTTAGAGACGCTTATAGACAAAACATCGGTAAATTTAGAGACATTTATAGGAAAAGCATCGGTAAATTTAGAGACGCTTATAGGAGAAGCGTCGGTAAATTTAGAGACGCTTATGAGAAAAGCGTCGGTAACTTAATTTACCGACGCAAACTCTTGCGTCGTAAAATTCTTTAGCGATACCACTTTTAGCAACGCATGTAGGGACATTTATAAAAGTGTCGGTAAACAATCTCACGATACAAATTAACGTTCCAAAATAAATTAATTAGCATCCCTAACACTACAGGAAAAATCGCGATTTGCGACAAATTTTTTGCGACGGCTTCAATACCGTCGCTAATAGCGACCAATTTGCGACGATTTTCAAACAAGTAGCGAGTTGACCAAAACCGTCGCAATTTGCGACGGTTTTGCGACGGCCAAAATACCCGTCGCAATTCGTAGCAAAATCATCGCTATTTGCGATGGTTTTGCGACGGTATTTATGCCCTCGCAAATTGCGAGGGTTTTGCGACGGCGAGTTATTTTAAAAAAAATATTTTTAAATAAATTTTCGTACGTCCGTCGCAAAACCCTCGCAATTTGCGAGGATTTTGCGACGGCCAATAAACCCTCGCAAATTTCGAGGGTTTTGCGACGGCAAGTTATTTTTTAAAATAATATTTTTTAAAAAATTTTTTGAACGTCCATCGCAAAACCCTCGCAAATTGCGAGGGTTTTGCGACGGCAAATAACACTCGCAATTTGCGAGGGTTTTACGACGACAAATTATTTTTTAAAAAATATTTTTAAAATTTTTGAACGTCCATCGCAAAGTCCTCGCAATTTGCGAGGGTTTTACGACGGTAGTTAGCCCTCGCAATTTGCGAGGGTTTTGCGACGGTAATTTATTTTTTTAAAAATATTTTTTTAAAAAAAATTGAACGTCCATCGCAAAACCCTCGCAATTTGCGAGGGTTTTGCGACGGATATTTAATTTTAAAAAATATTTTTAAAAAAAATTTGAACGTCCATCGCAAAACCCTCGCAATTTGCGACGGCTAATAAACCCTCTCAATTTGCGAGGGTTTTTCGACGTGCAATTTATTTTTTAAAAAAATATTTTTAAAAAATTTTTTGAACTTCCATCGCAAAACCCTCGCAAATTGCGAGGGTTTTGCGACGGTAAATAACCCTCGCAATTTGCGATGGTTTTGCGACGACAAATTATTTTTTAAAAAAATATTTTTAAAATTTTTGAACGTCCATCGCAAAGTCCTCGCAATTTGCGAGGGTTTTGCGACGGTAGTTAGTCCTCGCAATTTGCGAGGGTTTTGCGACGGTAATTTATTTTTAAAAAAAATTGAACGTCCATCGCAAAACCCTCGCAAATTGCGAGGATTTTGCGACGGCAATAACCCTCGCAATTTGCGAGAGCTTTGCGACGATCGATTATTTTTTAAAAAAATATTTTAAAAATTTTTGAACATCCGTCGCAAAGTTCTCGCAATTTGCGAGGGTTTTGAGACGAATTTTCGGCTCTCGCAATTTGCGAGGGTTTTGCGACGGTCAATATTTTTAATTAAAAAATAAATAAATGGCAAAATGTATAGAAAATCTCAAAACCCCAATTCGTCGCAAATTCGTCGCTAATACGTCACTAATTGCGACGAATTTGCGAGGGTTTTACAACAAAATAGGGTTTTAATATTTTTTTTTAAATTTCTTTATGTGTTTATGTGATGGTGTATTTTGACAAATTTACTGAAATATTTTTAATAACATGTCTCAATTAGTGCATTTTATTATAATTTTGTATATGTAATTATGTCATGTTATACACCTAATGTATTGCATAAGTAAATGTATATAGTTAATTATGTTATGTTATATACTTATTCTAATATATAAGTATATGTATATAATGTATATAAGTATCTGTTTAGTTTAATATATATATATATATATATATATATATATATATATATACTATAACATGTAGGTATATATATACATATGTCTAATTTTTTAATCTATCACTTTGATTAAGTAGTGTATAAAGAAAAATAATTCAAATACTGTTATTATTGTTGATATCACTAAAAAAATTATGAAATTTATAATGTAGAGATCAATTTGTAATGTTCTTCGTCTCCTACATGTTAATATATATTATACTAATTTAGCTATGTATATACATATGTCCAATTTTTTAATATATCTATTTTGTTAAGTAGTGTATAAAATAAAATATGTAAAGAAAAACAATTCAAATACTTGTTATTATTGTTGAGATTACTAAAAAAAATATTGAAAATTATAATGTAGAGATCGATTTGTAATGTTATTCACCTCGAACATATTAATATATATTATACTATATAGTTATATATATACATATATCTAATTTTTTTATCTATTTATTTGATTAAGTGGTGTATAAATTAAAATATATAAAGAAAAATAATTTACATAATAATATTATTATTAGAATCACTAAAAAATAATAAAAATTATAATGTATAGATCGATTTATAATATTATTCGTATTAATTTATGAGAAATTAGCGAGGGTTTTATTTTTTCGTCACAAATTGCGACGAAATAGCTAGAAATTTAAAAAAAAATTAAAAATTTCCAAAATTTTTCACTCCCTCTTTTTTTTTTTTTTTCCCTCCTTCTTCCCCCTTCCTTCTTCCTCCTCAACTCCCCTCCCTCACCTCCCTCAAGGCCCCCCCATCCGGCGCCCCCTCCCGCTCCCCCCTCCCTCGTCCCGCGCCGCCCCCCATCCCGCGCCCCCTCCCGCTCCCCCTCCCTCATCCCGCGCGCCCCCCCTCAACTCCCTCCTCCCCCACACCCCCGCAGCCCCCTCCCCGCGCCCCCTCCCTCAACTCCCCCACACCCCCGCGCCCCCTCCCTCAACTCCCCCCATCCCGCGGCGCCCCCCCCCCTCAACTCCCCCACTGCTCTTCCTACCCCCTTGACCCGCCCCCTCGATCGGCGCACTGCCATTCTGTGCTACTTCTGTGTCTTTGTTCTTGAAGCCGATTCGTTTGGGTAAGTAGTTAGAATTTATCTCTTGAGCTACTTCATTATCTTATAAACTTTGGGCAGATTTGCATTTCCCCTGAAGCTTTGAAATTTGGGCGATTATTTGTGAATGAGCGAGTTTGAATTGATGTATAAAAGTTGTATTGATGTTGGGGTTGAGTTTGAGGAGATTGTGAGTGACATGATGGTGGTTTGATGTGAGATTATTGATTTAAATTTGGAATTGTGAGCTTGGAATTGCTAAATTGTTAGTTGGAATTGTTGTCCTTTTTAAACATTCAATGTGTTTTGATCTATACTTATAGTGCACTCTTTTTTACCACTGTTATAAAAAAATTACTACTTTGATCAAATTATATGGGAACTATGTTTTAGCTATATAAACCCTTATAAATTAATTTGATTGGTTATGATGCCATAATAGGAAGGTTGATTTACGATTAGTTTAGTAATCTTATTACTTGATTATAATAATATATTAGTGTCTCTAGTGGAAGATTTAACTCTAGTAGAATGCTTTGAAGGCTCTTTTATGTGAGAAATCCGTTTCCTTAGATTATGAAGATGTAGGAGGTGCGTGTTGTTCATATAAATTGCCTTTTTGTTGAATTCAAATGTTGGATTCCCAGTGAGTAATGGGTGATTACTCCTCCTGGGTAATGGGTGATTACCCCTAGTTATCCTTTTATTTATTTATTTATTTTTTGTATAAATGAATGATCTGTCTTTGTTGTTTGCAATTGCATTTTGATTGTATAATTTTGAGGTGGCCTTGTGCCTGGAAAATGTCCAATTACGGGGAGACTACTGTCAAAATTTTTTCAAAATCTGCCGCTACTTAATGTGGAATAGAATAACTACCCTTATCTTGGAGTGTATTATTCGATTGAGCATGAGTATATATCCCATAATAGCATTATTATTAAAAATAATATTGCTAATAAGAATAAGAATAGGAGTAATGAAATGAGTAATAATAATAATAATTTCATATATAGGTCGATGTTAATAATAGCGGGAATAATATACGTTATAGAGAGAGTTTAAACAAATATAAACATTGGAATGAAAATAAATAAAATGTTATTATTTAACCATTGGAATGTGTAAAATAAGAATATAATTAGCTTTAATAGTATTTAATCTTAATCAAATTCCTCAATTAAGATTAAATACTTGGTTAAAACGTATATATTGAAGGTGTAAGCTGTATCCAACGATAGCAATTGTAAATTCTATGTTTTGGACCTCTTTTTGTTAGATAATAGAAAGGAAAATGTAATTATACTTCTCTTCCTTTTGTTTAAGGGGTGATTTTAATTATTGAGTTGATTGTTCTTTTCTCTCATTTAGACGTCATGGAGGATCGTAGTTGGATGTATAGAAGGCACGCTTGGGTGTAAAAGGGATCACTATTGAATTTGAGGAAGGGGTTAAGGCTTTTTGACATTTGCCTTATCAAATGCAATGTCAAGCGTAATTAGATGCCCGTGTGCAAAATGTAAGAATAAAAAGTACCTGGATCCGGCACAAGTTAAGCTCCACTGTGGAAGTCCGGATTTGTGCCTAGGTATTACCGGTGGACATGTCATGGTGAGCCATTCGAGTGTCCCTCAAGTGTGTCTACCTCAATCCCAGAATCGATTCACATCAAGAAAATGCTGTCTCGCGAAATGGTCTTAGACGTAGCGGGACCCGACTTTCCCCACGAAGCTCCATCGGCGAGTTCATTTTGAAGAGCCACCTAATGTGGAGGCACAAAGGTTTTACGATATGTTAAAGGCGGCGAGAGACTCCTATATGGGATGGATGCACACAACATTCGCGAGCTTTCACGGCTTCAAGGTTATTAAACATTAAGTCCGAAAATAACCTCTCGCGTAAAGCCTTTAACGATGTTGTGCAATTGATGAAAGAGGTTGTGCCTAGCGATAATACGATTCTCGATGATTTCTATCGGATGAAAAAATTAGTGGGTGGGTTGGGTTTGCCGGTACAAAAAATAGATGTATGCAATAATGGATGCATGCTTTCTTGGAAAGATGACATGAATCGTAGAGAGTGTAAATTTTGTGGCCATCCTCGATATGCACGAGAAAAAGGTTGGGAAGAACACAAGTAGAAGGGAAATTTCATTCAAGAAGATGTATTACTTCCCGATAACACCGAGGCTACAAAGATTGTACACTTCCAAAACAACGGTGAACACATGAGATGGCATGGAGAGAGCGAGATCGGAGAAAGGCACAATGAGTCACCCTCGTGATACTGAAGCATGGCAACACTTTGATCGAATATATCCCGAGTTTGCAAAAGAAGTACGGAATGTCAAACTTGGTTTATGTACGAGATGGATTCTCACCATTTGGGATGTCGGGTAAGCAATATTCATCCTGGCCGGTCATTCTCACACCGTATAATCTCCCCCGTGGATGTGTATGAAGGATCCGAGTCATGTTTTTAACAATCATTATCCCGGGCCCCAAGAATCCAAAGCACCAGGTGGATGTTTATTTACAACCCTTGATAGACGAATTAACCAAATTGTGGTTTGAAGGTGTCACCACTTATGACATATCGAAGAAACAAAACTTCCAACTACGGGCGGCACTTTTGTGGACTATTAATGATTTTCCTGCATATGGTATGTTGAGTGGGTGGAGCACTGTCTGGGAGGCGGCTTGTCCATATTGTATGGGCAATACAAAGTCTTTTCATCTACAAAATGGTGGGAAACAATCATGGTTTGACTGTCACCGTCGTTTCTTACCATCGGATCATCCTTACGGGAGGGATGCGAGATCTTTTAGGAATGATAGAGGTTACGAGACATCACGACTGTGCAATACCCTACTTGGTGAAGAAATGCGGGATAGTTTGTCTAATTATGAAAAAATTACAGAAACATGCAAAGAAATTGGAAGGAGTAATGGCAGGGGAATATCTCATAATTGGGCAAAAAGGAGTATTTTTGGGATTTGCCGTATTGGCGTACTAATTTGGTCCGACATAATATTGATGTAATGCACAATGAGAAGAATGTATTTGACAATGTCATGAATACGGTTCTTGAGGTAAAGGGTAAATCAAAAGACAATTTAAAGGCTAGACGTGACTTAGAAATTTATTGCCATAGGCCAGAGCTACATGCCTTGAATGTGGGAGGAGGAAAAGTGGCTATACCTAAAGTCTGTTTACTCGTTGACATCGGAACAAAAGAAACTTTTGCTAGAATGGTTGAGGGGATTGCAACTCCCAGGATGGATACGCTTCAAACATTGGAAGATGTGCTTGATTTGAATGAGTTGAAGTTATCCGGTATGAAATCACATGAGCTGTCACGTATTCATGGAGAGACTACTTCCAATTGCATTGAAGGAATTTCTTCCTTCTAATGTATGGGGTGTTTTGACGGAGTTGAGTCTTTTTATCGTGATCTATGCTCTCCTAAGTTGAATGTAGCTCATATGGCCAAATTGGAGTCCGACATTCCTTTATTGTTATGTAAGTTGGAGAAGATATTTCCACCTGCATTCTTTGATGTAATGGAACACCTATTAATTCATTTGCCTTACGAAGCAAGAGTTTGTGGCCTGTTCAATATAGGTGGATGTACCGTTTGAACGGTAATCGAATCATTCAATCTAATTCTTTTCATAGCGAGGTTCGATATAAGCGTGTGTGACTGAATTCGTATTTTTTTAAATGACAGGTATTTGCATCAATTGAAAATCAAGGTGAAAAATAAGGCTAGAGTTGAAGGGTCAATCTGCAATGCTTATCTAGTTGAGGAAGCATCCACTTTCTTCTCTTATTATTTTGAGCCACATGTACAAACAAAACGTACAATTCCGGTGCGTAATGAAGAAGGAGAACGATTAGAGAGGGTGCAAGAACCTGGGCTGTCAATCTGCAATGTTCAAGGACGGGTGATAGGACGAATTCGAACTCGGTTCCTTACTTACGAAGAATTCGTTGCGAGCAAGAATTTATATGTTGCTTAATTGTGGTGAAGTGCAGCCATACATTGAGTACGAGCTACTACTTCATACATTTTATACGATAAACGATACCTCATAATGATTTTGACTCATTCCATCTAATTCTAATGCATTACAGGGCATTCACGGCACACTTACGAAGTCTGGCTCCGACTATATCAGAGATAGAAATCAATAGAAGTATCGACCTTGAATTTGCGGAATGGTTTATTGGATATGTAAGTCTCATAAGATAATAACTTGCATTTGGAACTCCATTGGGGATTCAATGGAGTTTCATAATGCTATAACTTTCATAATTACGAGGTTAACTTGTCTAATGTTTTTTAGGTACAAGATTCAGAAAATATGGTTACAAATGAATGCTTGAGGAACTTTGCTTGGGGTCCGTCAAGACTAGTGAAATCATATAGTGGGTACATAATTAATGGTTACCGATTTCACACTCATGATTATGCGGAGGGAAAGAAAACGGTTAATAGTGGTGTTTGCGTGAAAGGGATTGGAAATGACGCATCGGGACCTGATTACTATGGAGTGTTAAATGAGATTATTGAAGTGCAATTTCCTGATAATCCACAGCAAAACATTGTTCTTTTTAAATGTCACTGGTTTGATCAAACATTGAATCGTGGTACGAGGGTACATCCGCAGTATAATCTTGTAGAAATTAACCACAAAAGGAGCTATGCTAACTATGATCCATTTGTTCTAGCTCAACAAGCTATCCAAGTGTATTATGCATTATATCCAGGGAGTAAGAGGCCAATATCCGATTGGTTGGCGGTTTGCAAAACCAAAGCTCGACATATAATAGATGCACCCGTGGTTGATAGAGCTTATCGGGAAGAAGTAGATGCTACGACGAAGTCGAGCATATCGTTATTTGTTGATTTTGGTATTCGACGCATGAGAATGATATGAGTGAAATGTTGGATGTTCATGATGAGGCTATAACAGACAAGGGATAGTTCTCCTATAAATGAAGAGGAAGAAGATGAATGGGAAACGAGTAGCGATACCTCGGTAGATGATGATGAGTACAGTATCGGAGAATGATTCTAGTGAATAGGCTCGATTTCAATTCATTTACAAATAATATAGTTAATGGTGAGGGAATCCTGAAATCTATTGCATCATTACTATCCCATGTCAAATTTTAACTTACAATTTATTTGTTACTTGAATCTACATGCCTTGAATCTTTTAATTTTTATTATTTTAAATTCCATCACATACAATTTTGTTTCACAATTTTGTCTAATTGTCGGGAATCTCATCTCCTTCTTTTTTTTGCAGGGAATCTTTCGTTTAGACTTGTACAGCCGGAGGATTTTTGTTATTCCTTATTATATTCTTTTGTGGTGTAAACAACAAGGTAGTTTATATATTGTATTGTTCTTTGTATTGATGAGACAATTCACAAGGACATAGGCATTTATAATTTTTAGCTTGATTTTAACTATATCTAACATTTTAATTGGAATCCCGTGAGTGATGGGTGATCATTCCCCGTGAGTGATGGGTGATCATTCCTCTTGGGTAATGGGTGATTACCCCTAGTTATCTTTTGAATTTTTCTATATTTAAAAGATCTGTCTTTGTTGTTTGTAACAGCGTTTTGGTTGTCAAATCTTGAGGTGGCCTTGTGCCTGGGAAATGTCCAATTATAGGGGAGACTCTGTCAATTTTTTTTAAAATTCAATTTACAAGTACAATGTTTATTTTGACATATCCATCATCAACAAAGCATTATTATTGTATTACTTTAAACTAGCGAATAGATATAACGTTTCAATGTTATTATTCTTTTATCATTTTTATTCACGGTTATTTACATCCTTCTTTTGGAGTGGGCTTCGTCTTTATTGGTTACTTATTTTTCTTTTTTCATCTCCTTTAGCAATGTCTTCTAATGAAGGATCATTGAGGGAGGGGAGTCAGGAGGGTCAGGAGCCTTATACTCCATCCCCTACTCAGCTACAAAGGCTTTCGGTGCCTCATTCATTACATGGCTCTATTGGAGATGAGGGAGTACCATCCCCGGCTTTTCAATCATCCGTCTGCTCGACTTCGCATTCGTTGGGTTGCAAGTTACGGACTCCCGACCTTGGATTGTTCCACGGGGAAACGGGTAAGTAACATATTCATACTTTGTAAGATGTTGATTATTAGTTCAATTATTATTATTATTTTTGAGATTAACATAACTATATTGTACATTGTCATTGCACCAAAAATAGGTTCGCCGGCTCGGACAAATGTGTCCGAGAAATTTCAAATATAATACAACAGTACTTCACTGGTTCGTATCCGACATACACGCACGTCCCGATAACCGTGCGAGACTTATGGTTTCAAGAATTTGGGGTAAGCAATTTTTGAGTATTTTTTATCGTTTAAGTACTATGTTATATGTTAATCAGAAATCTTAATCATGATCATGCAGAAATATTTTCGGTGGAGGGAAGAGTATGCTTCGCTAATTCGATCAACTTGGGAAAAGAAGTGTCGGACGCGATTTTCGGACATAATGTCTAGGCTGAGGAAGAGGGATGATTGGGTATGTCCTCATTGGATAGAGGCACAGTATTGGAATGACATTTGCGAGTACTGGAGATCAGAGAAGTATCGAAGCTCTCATCCACCAACAAAAAGAATCGTGGGAGTAGCCGCACCCATACCTGGAGGGTCTATTTCGTTCACAGAACACGAGGACCGTTTGGTAATTCACCTACATGCCTTAATTAATTATTAATCTAAATTGTTTTATTACAAATTTATGTAAGATTGTAATGATTACATTATGTTAACATAAATGTAGCGGGCCAAGGAGGGGAGTTCTTTTAGCTACACAGACATGTTTGAGACATTACATGTCTTTCAGAGCGGGCCACAAAAGGGTCAGTTTGTCAGTGAGCGATCTCGCCAGACATTGGTACTATATAGATTAAATATGTTGAAATTCTTTATACTGTGTGGAATTTGTATTTTATTTTGATAATTACTATTGACAATTCTTTTTTTTTTTTAGGATGAGGTGCGAAATCTCATACAGAGCACTCCTCAGTCCGAGTCTAGTGACTCTGTAAACTCTGTTGTTCCTCTTGATGAAAAAGCCATGTTTGTAAAGGCACAAGGCAGGTTCAAAAGGGGACGAGTTTTTGGGTTAGGCTCAGAGGCGACACATGTTCGAACTAGACTGTCTCAAAGTGGACTGCATGCATCTTCTCCTACACAAGTTGATATTGGACATCTAGTAGAGCAAAGGGTTCAACAGGCTGAGCGGAGATTCAATCGACAAATAGACTTGTACCGGGACTTCATGAGGCAACAACAGTCTACATTTGGTGGTTGGATGGCAGCTATGTCGGATAAAATGGGTATTCCTGCACCATCTATGCCATCCATAGAGGAGATAGAAGCGCGCATTGCGGCTGCTAATGCTGAAGATGAAGATCAAAATGTTGACAATGGATTTGATCCAACTGATGAGCACCCGGGCCCACGTAGGGGCTCTCGTTCCCCTCCTCCACCCCCTTCTGCAGCTACTCCTTCATTGCTTACATAGACTTGTTATATTTATTTTTATACTCTTTATACACTATTACTTATTTTTGTGAATTATTTTACTTTTTTAGATACTTATTATGTATTTTATATTATATTTTAATATTTAATTATATTTATTTGGGTTTATTTTTAATTTTTTATAGTATTTTTTTGGATTATGAACATAGTGTTGATATTTATTTGTATAATATTTCAGGGTTGATTTATAGGGTAATAATTTAAAATAAATATAATAATAAAAAAAAATTATTGCACAACCCTCGCAATTTGCGAGGGTATTGCGACGGTTTTGCGAGGGTCACGACTTGGGGTTAATTCTCCCCTCGCAAAACCGTCGCAATTTGCGAGGGTTTTGCGAGGGCACAAGGTTGGCCCTCGCAAAACCCTCGCAAATTGCGACGGTTTTGCGAGGGGACAAACCGTAGCCCTCGCAAATTTGCGACGGTTTTGCGAGGGTCACTGTTTTTCGTCGCAAAATCGTCGCAAAAATTGTTCCTCTGGTGAAGTTTGACCAAAAAATATTCGTCGCAAAATCCTCGCAAAACCGTCGTAAATAGCAACGAATTTTTTTTGCCCTCGCAAAATCGTCGCAATTTGCGACGGTTTCCCACGGCCGTCACAAATTGCGGCGTCGTTTTTTGCGACGGCTAAAACCGTCACAAAACCGTCGCAAAAACGGTCAGCGACGGTTTTGCGACGGTTTTTGGCCGTCGCAAATGGCAATTTTTCCTGTTGTGTAAATGCTCAGATTATTGTAATGAATGGGCCAACAACCACGATTGCTCTATAAATAGTGCATCAATTTTTTTCGTTGAATCCACCCAACAATCTTGAATCCTTCGGTTTTCACTATCTATTAATTCCTAATCACTTCAGTAACCGCGTAGCATAAAAGATGAAGATCTTTGGTGGTGTTGGCGGTGAAGCAGTAGTCTGCTTGATGATGGTGCTTCTTGGCCAGGTTCGGGCTAAAATTCTAACATGAACTCAGTACATGTGGATCACAACTACATTAAATAATTATAATTTATGCAACAAAAATTGTACAATATAATTTTCTATTGACTATACAAGAAATTTTTAGATTTGGTAGGCTGAGGCTGTGTTTAAAACAATGCCTAATATTGATGGTGACATTTCAAAGCTGACCCTTCCAGGCTTTGACACAATGAGAAACCCCAAGCCACCCTCTAGAGAATGCTGCGGAGCAGCTAGAGCTGTATTCGAATACGAACAAACCGAGCATTACATTTTCGAGCTCGAGTTCGAATATAATCGAACGCTGTTCGAGTTCATTTGTTTATTATTCAAGCTCGAGTTCGTGTTCGAGTTCGTTCGATTATTGTTTGATAATGTTCGAGTTCGTTTAAGTTCGAGTTCGAAAAACTCGATTAACGTTCGAGTTCGAATGGTTCGAGTTCGTTTATTTTATATTTTTTATTTTAAAATTTATAAAAATAATAATTCAAATTTTAATTAAAAATAATTGAATATTATAATATTAAATAAATATATAATAATATTATTAATATTAATATTATAATTATAATTATAATATAAGATTTATTCTTAATAAATCTTAATATTATAAAATATAAATAAAATAATTAATAAAATATAATTAATTTAAATATATATATAATATGTTCGCGAACGTTTAAATATGTTCGTGAACATGTACGAGTTCGTTCGTTTATTATTTGAGCTCGAGTTCGTGTTCGAGTTCGTTCGTTTATTAAACAAACGAGCCTTATTCGAACACGAACGAGTTCGAACGAGCTTTTGTTCGCGAACGTTCGATTCGTTTACAATTCTAGGAGCAGCCAAAAGCCAATATCATTGCTTTTACCGTTATGGTGAAAATCTTTTATATGTCCATCTTATCTCGAAATTTCATCTAATATTTCGTTGAAATAATGTCTATTAAGTGCTCTAAAGCCAAAGTTTATGATTGATTAATATTTAGAAAGTGAAAGCTAATATCTAGTAAGTTGATGGTATATCCACATAATTCATCCTAATCCTTAATTTACTACCATTGATTCTAATATAACTTATTACTAACCCTTTTACGCATACATGGGGTTGAGGGAAATTGAATTTTTTATTTTAAAAATGGGCGTGCTTTTATATATATATATATATATAATGCGCGAGATAAATAGATTAGAAGTTGATCATCTTTTCTTCATTATGCCCCAAGATCCTCTCTCCCACTTTCAAAGATTCGCAAGTGTTCTTTTTATTATCTTTATAAAAAAAAATCAAATAAAAGTTTATTATTTATTTATTTTTTCCAAATAAACTTTATTATTTAGATTATAAAATTTTATTTTTTTTTGGAGAAGAAAAAATAAATAGAGAAGATAAAGAAAGACACTTGACAAATACTTAAGTTTGGAAAAGATGATAGAGGAGGGATTCAGGGGAGAGGATTCGCTTCTTTATGGAGCATAGTAATAGAATAGAGATGGCAAATTCAAGCCCAAAATTCAAAAGATAACCCTAATGGCGCTGACAGGAACTTGAAGTGGTAGAGACATCATCCAAGATTTTCATGCACGCGATAACCTGCAGTAATGGCATTGGCGTTTAGCTCCCCAGGAAAAACTTTTCATCTTTCTTTTCTCTTTTAGGTGAAGAAAATCGAGAAAGCTATCTCGTCCCTTTCCCAAACTTTACAGTGGGAAATCATATCCTTCAAGACGACCTTATCTCCAGATACAGATCCACTTCATGAAAGTAGCCAATCCATGTATAAGTACCGACAACGGTAGTATAAATTGAGGTGTGGTAAAGCACTCACCACTCACTACTCAGTACTCATACATTGCTTAACTTCCTTTCTCTCGTCTCCAATTTCTGCATAAGTTGGTGTACTTTGAGCTTGAAGATGAAGACAGGGGCTATTCTTGCATTCTACTTGGCAGTGGTGGTTGTGCTTCTCGGTCAACTTCAGCAGAGCGAGGCGCAAAGCTGTGACATAAATAAGTTGGCACCATGCGCAGATGCATTCTTGAAAGGGAAGCCACCATCTGGAGCATGCTGCGCTGCTTTGAAGGGACAATATTCATGCCTATGTGGTTTCGGGAAGGATCCAGACTACGGCAAATATAAACCCATCTCTGAGAAGATTCTTGCTGCCTGCAAATTGGCAACGCCTCCATGTCTATCAGTGTAAAATGCACATAATCAAATAGCAACGTACAAAACAATCCTTGTAACGCCATAAATCAAACCCTGTTTGGGAATTGGAATATGCAAGCTTAATTTTGGTTTTTACCATTATGACACCATACTTTCACTGTTTATGCCCTTTTCTTTTTATTTCTGGGCTTAGACCAAGTCGAAAGCCTTATCGAGAGTTGGTTTGTTCCTAAAATACTGCCATACATTTTCCCTTTATTTCTGACTGCAAATAACTAAAAACGATGGCGACAATCGAGTCCAAAGTCACCCTTATCCAACAGCTTCCACGTTTTCCTCATCGTTTAGTAACATTCAGGAATTGAATCTTATTTCTTACCAGTAATATCTGTCGTATTAGTATAGTTTATGATGCACCATATACATAGAAAGCTCGTTAACTTTTAAATCCATCTTCTCTTTCTGCAGTTGTTTTTTTTACGTGCCTCCTGCTCCAGAGAAAGGCTCTTTTTTGTCCTAAAGACTTTTGGTTACTTCGAAATAATCCTTAACCACATTGTCTGTTCGCACGACTCGAGCTCCCTGTCCTGTCAGCCAACAGATTTACCTTCCTGGTGAAACCTACAGTAATGGCATTGACATGATTAATATCCCTAAGGTTAACTTTTCAACGTCTTTCTTTTCTCTTTTAGCTCAAGAAGAACGCAAAAGTATCTCTTCTATTTTCAAAACTTTTACAGGGGAGTCATTCCTTTTTGAGACAATCTTATTCCTAAATAATAATTCCTAAATTCAAATCTTCAGGTATAACTCAATTAGTCGTGACCCACTTAAAAGTGTTGACCATTCTAAAAAATAGTTGGATAATATTTGAACATTTCTGTTATAAAATTAAAAAAAAAAAACAGTTACCAAATCTAAGATACCGAGAGCGGTATAAACAAAAGGGTGGTAGCAAACCTAAAACACTCACCACTCACTAGTCAGTTTTCATGTACAATTTTTATTTTATAAAATATAATTTTTCAATACATATAATTCACATGGAGTGAGTCCATGCTAAAATTTTCGTAAAGTAGAAAAGACATCACCGATCTTTTCAATGTTATGCATTGGATTCTAATTGATTAATTACTATATCTCGTCACTCACTCCTATTCAAATTTAAATATTTTGTCACATTGTCCCTAATAAGTAGGGATGGCAATGGGGTCGGGTCGGGCCGGGCCAGGAACTAAAAATCCCACCCCGTCCTAGCATATGCCCCCATTTCCCCATTCCCGACCCGTCCTCACCACGGGAAAAGGTGGGGATCCCCGCCCCCGGCCCGTTGGGGATAAAACAATCATTGGTCCTGACCCAATGGGAAAGCGGGAAAGCAGAGGCCCGTTTGGACCTGAAAATATTTATGAAGATTTTTTTTAAAAAAAAATTTGCCTCCAATATATTTTTATTCAAAATTTTTTAATTATATAGAAAACTTTAGTGGTGGTTTCCAATAATTCACATATTTATTATATTACTAAATTAGTAAGAGTAAAATTGATAATTTATAATTTATAATTTTTTTCTTTTTCTTTTTTTCCTCTTCTTTTCTATTTTATTTTATATACATATATAATTTACCTTTATATACATATATTAATCATATATAATATATATAATCTACATATAATATATATATAAGTATATATATATAATATGTAAAGCGGACCGGACCGGGTTGAGGGCGGGGATCATGCAATCTTCGTCCTCGACCCGCCCCAGGTTGGCGGGTCGAGGAATGAAGCCCACTCCCGATCCATCCTCGGTTTAAGTGGGAAAATTGCCAACTCTACTAATAAGTCGTGAAATTAGTAGTGGGACTTAGGTTAGTGGAGAATAGGTAAGGGGTCGAGCAATTCTTGTATGGTAATTGGGCTTGGTTCATGGCTAGATTTCAATTTGAGGAAAATTCAATGGCCTTGAATTTTTTGACTTTTTGGGTACATATTGGCCCCTTTTAATTTATGTGAAAAATTATTTATTTCACACAATATTCCTTTTGTAACGCTTGTGCATAGCTTCATGAACTTTATACATAACTAGTTTGGTTGCCCGTGTGTTGCACGGTTTTATTTGTTGGGGTCATTATTTTTTATGATAATTTATTATTTTTATTAACTTTGTATACGGTTTAATTTTCCTAGTTTTTCCTACCTTAATTTCTTGCATAGCACTTAACTACCTAACATTGAAGAGTTAATAAAAGTAGAATGCAAAGCTATAGCTTACCTCTCCATAGATTGAAATATACTTCACTCTAGCTCCTTCAAGAATCCTAATAGATAAAAGCTTTTTTAACATTTGTAGGGTAGTTGTCTGGAAAGAAAAGACACATACACTAAGCAAAGCCATGAAATCTCCTGAAATAATTAAAATGTAAAGTAGGTATTAAAACTTAAAAGAAAGAAAAGAAGGCATTTGGGCCAATCCATTGTCCACTCATAAATATAAACCAAGGCCATTATGCATTTACACTAAGTAAAGCCAGCCTAACCAGAGAGTCAGATACACTACCAAGCAAGTAGCATTCGAATGGCAAAGGAAATCAATGAGAACAAAATTGGCTATGAATAATATGATCCATTCAAAGAAATCAAAAACTCTGATCTTCAACATGTGTGCTTGATTGGGAATTGTTCAGATATGCAATTAAAAGGTTGGAAAATCATGTAAAACATGTCATTTACATGAATTAAACTTGAATAGCTAATAAAAACTGCTGCAACTGCTGCTACTGATACTACACATTTTTCATTGTTTGGCTAAGATGAAATGAATTTAACCATGGCATGGGCATGTAGGGCTGGGAGATTGGACTGGCAAAAGCTTTGCCATGCCTCCTGCTTCTCTTCTTCTTTCTCTGTAAGTGCTTCATATAGCGAACTCACAATACCTCGAGCTGCCTCTCTTGCATCAGGGAGCCTATCATTCAACAACTCTGCAGCCATTTGAACCAATGAAACCAACCCAAACTCTTTCATTCCCTCGAACTCCTACAACGTAAATCAGTAGAACATACCACATTTCACCATGTAAGTTGAATATGTTTATGCTGTTAGTTAGTGGACATTGCATAACAGCAAGTGTAAAGATAAATACCATCAGGGAGACACAGCGAGAGATTGAAACAGCAGCTTTGGCTCTAATCCTTAGATTTGAATGGCTAACATAAGCCTGAAGCTTATGAAGCAAAGGAAGAGGTGTAATGGCCTCCACCATTGCCTTAACTATTCTATCAGCTTCTTCACATACAAACTTCTTATCGTGTGAAGCTTTTAGCAGAAGCTGCAAAAGCTGTAAACCCACCAAAAGGACAATTCAAATTCTTCACCAGGGTAGCTTTAGAGCAATGAATTTACTGTAAAATTAATAGATCCTTGAACATTGCTAATTCAATTCAACCTATAATTTACACGTGCAAATGGAAGAGAGGAGGAAGAAGGAAAATATAGGGTCATACCAGCTGATCAAAAGCTTCAGTTGCAACAGATTCAAGCAACTTATCTCCAAAGGCTTTGAAGACATCAGATGAAGCCATGATGGAGGTTTTGCAAAGAGCACTTCTTGGGTTCTTTATTGCCTTCACTATCACCAGCATAACTTTATCCCTGCATCAGTGTATAAATTAGCACTCTCCATTTCTCGATGCGTAAGTGAAATTCAGCAAATTTTCAGATACTCTCTTACAAAATAACTATACAATGACGCTAGTGACAGGTGGATCTTACTCCTTTTTTTTTTTGCCCTGATGAATCATCCAATTCTCTAGAAGCTCTTAAGCAATTGCTTTCAAGATTTAATTAAAAGCTATGCCTAAACCATTAAAAAATAAAGCAAATAAATTCTACTTGGCATCCTCTTTCCGGCCCTTCTTAGAAATGGTAATGGGGCAGTTTATATTTCGAAACTGATGGATACCAGAACTGGAAAGTCTTGACTCTGTGGAATAAACAGAAAGATTCTCATACATAGTGGAGACTGATGAGGAGTCACAACTGGCTATTTTTCAGAGGAAAAAAATGACTTGAAAGATGCATTTACCCATGCATAAACCTGTATACACATTACTGCTAATGAGGCATTGAAAGTGAGTTGCTTTTGTTCTTTGGTAATGGAAGTTGTAAATTAGCTGAAATCAAAGAGATTACAAGCAGATGGAGAATAAGAAAAATATTTGAATAATAAGAAATCCACTTGATTTTGATCCGCCAGCTCTAATCAGTAATCAAGAATCCTACCTCCTCTACAACTATGCAAAAGGCCAAAACTTCAGTTACCTTTGATCATGGCAAAAACTCCTAAATCTTGAAGAATTTATTGCCTGATGGTGTTGAGGAATTCAGCATCAGAAACTATAGAAAGTTCAATTTGACTGATATCTTCATCGTCCATTGGAGCAGGAAGATTAAGATCTATCAAAGTCTCTCTAAATCTTGAAAATGGTTTAGCAGGGTCGCGAGACAAACTACCATACATGTTTGGATTCATATCACTAATACAATCATCCACAGAAGCATATGTCACATATACTTTAGAAACTACATCGTCACTGGAACTTAATATCAGTTGAAGCTTCTACTGCTGAACTTCCAGCACAAGTTGTCAATTCATTGTCCATGTAAGTCTCCTTGGCCCTGCTTTCAGCATGATTTTCATATTCTATAGCATTTAGAGTTTCCTTCTCCTTGCTGTACGCATGAAGCTCCAACAAAGTATCATTCATACCATCATTTGATGGAGTTTTAACATTGGGATCTAACTCCATATGTTCTGCAACTTTCGTCACTGGATTCACAGTACATAGCTCAAGTCCAGGAACTTACTTCCTCAGCTTGAGCCTTCGCACATGAATCCCTATCAGTACTATCTATCATTAACTCCAAAACCAACACGACCACATCTCCTTCACATTCCCCATCCTAATACCCTTTCTAGTTGTTCCAACCTTACGCAAACAAATAACACTATACCAGACGCCCACATCCAAATTTAGAACCAAGGATAATAGCACCTTTATCTGCAATTGACTTGACTTCGGCAACCTCTGCAAAATTTTCATTTCACAATAAAAAATTAGAATTTCATAACTCCAAAATAGGACACACTAATACACTCCTTGCATGAATGAATGGATAAAAAGTTAAGTGAAACTTCAACGCTAAGGTTAAATCTTAATAGCTAAGTAACGGTTTCTTCAATAAGAAATCCAATTCGAAAATGAATTAAGCATCAATATAGCATTAAACTTACCTCCCAAATTCAAGTATTCATTGGCTTCTCAATCTTCCTCCACCTGCTTCTCAATCTCCTCCTTTTCCGGAGCAACCACTGACCTCCTCCTGATGGACCCCTCCCCGTGCTTCATTCACTTGTGATGGCTCTCATTTTGGCGACTATCTTTGCCGGAATACTCTTCTCCTCCGTCGCCGAGATCCGTGACACTCGTTGATTTTGGCGTCGCACCAAGACCACGCCTTTTCAGTGGCTCCTCTGCTTCCTCCTTGGAATGCGTCCTTCTGGTCGGGTGTTCTTCTGGTCTTATGTCTACTACCATTCGAGATTTCTCCACACCCTCCAGATCTTTTTCACCATTCTTAGGTGTCGAAGGCTCTTATTTTTCCAGCTCTTCAACAACTCCATATTAATTTTCATGTCATTCTTGTGGCTCGAATTCTCTCAGTCTTTTCAAGAAATGAAATCTAATGCTTGGGTGATGAATTCGAAGCAACGAAACCAAGAAGTTTCGGCAATGAATCCGGACCAACGAAACTAAGGCTCTTTACCCAGACAGTGAGGAAAACCTATACATCAGAGCCCAAGCATTAAATTGCATCTTGAATCACAGAAAACCCAGAAATAAAAAAGACACGAATTGATTTCGTAACTATTGGGGTGCGGATCGATTTGAATACTTCAGCGATGAATTCGAAGCAACAAAACAAAGAAGGTTCGGCGATGAATCCCAACCAATGCAAGGAATTCGAAGCAACAAAACCAAGAATCTTCAGCAGTGAATCCCAACAAATGAAATGGAGGAACCCAAACTGCTATAAATATCAGACTTCAATCTCATAAAAAATCTCCTCTAATGATAATAAGAATCAAACAAAACCTATAAAGTAAACCTAAAATTCTAAAATCAAGATTAATACCTAGTTAATAAACCTAAGAAAAAACCTAAAGCCATACTTAAAATACTTTACAAATACTTCTCTGACAAAGCAACCAATAAGTCAACAAAAAATTTAACTATTCACCTAATTATATTGAATTGTCAAATCCACAGCAGTTTACCCCACAACTTTACATATTATAAATTTTGTAACCTTTGTTGATAAATTGTAGAGTAATTTGGAACTACCAAACAGTAATCATATATCTTAGTTGTGGAAATTTAAAGGGAAAAGTAGGTATAGAAAGGAAAGACTTCAACTGTATTGGGAGTTTGCTGTACTAGTTTCTTTGCTTTAGTGCGGTTTCTTAGTTTAAAGAAAAAAAATCACAATTGTTGTGAAATTTTTAAAAGAAATATGTTTATTTTTATATTTTAAAATAAAAATATGGAGATCATCGTATGTTGTAGAACGAAGCTCGATTGATATCATAATAGTATATTATTTTATCCCTTATAATTAGTTTGAATTGATGTCATAATATTGTATCATTTAGTATTAAACTAGATTGACAGGGGCGGAACTACATGTAGTGTTGGGGGCCTTGAATTTAAAAAAATTATATATATATATATATATATATATATATATATATAAAGTTTATTGAATGTGAGACTTTATTAAAGTTGAAATGATACAATTAAAAATATAATTTGATTATTTTCATCATGTGATATGAATTCTTGATTTTAAAAAGTTATTTATTATATTTGAATTGTGTTAATGGATAGTCAATATAAAGAAATTTAAAATTTATATATATCGTGAAGTAATTCTTATACTTATTTTTTTAATTTTTACAGTTACCACGAAATAAATTTTTTTAATTATGAATATGGTAAAAATCAAACTTTAAAATAAAATAAAAGATGATTTTTTATCAGATTATTTGATAGTATATATTAAAAAAAATTGCAAAAAAAATTTGATGAGGGAGACATCAATTAGACCCCTCAATGATTCAGTTTTGAATCCCCCTATAGATTGATATCATAATAGTCACTACTCTAATTAGTATTGTAATTTGTATATGTAAAATTCATCAATGAGAGATGACATGTCACGAGATTGCCCATATTCTTTCTGCCCCAATTTAATTTCTTTACCGTTTCTCTCGTCTCCAATTGTTTCAGAAGTTTGAATTCTAAACCGATGTTACTCGGTTATGTGATTATTTTTATTAACATTAATATTATTTTCTATTTATTTCGAGTTATAAAAATTACAATATAGAAATAAATTTTATGAAACAAAACCTTACAATTAAACATAATTTTATTAACCATATTCATTTTTTTTCCTCTTGTGGATTGAGTTGCTTTTGAGATGAGTGGACGATTGTTGGTAAAAATTGATGAATATTTTTTTCACCTAAAAATTTTTACGATTCAGTAATTAATATCCCACACTTAAAAGAATTGTAAACATAAAGCATGATTTTTAATTTATAAATATAAACATAATTTTTAAAGAAGTATTTAGGTGATTTTTAAAATAATCACGAATTCAAAACGCACAAAATAATCCCAACAAGTAGATTAGGTATACTTAAATAGATGAGTTTATTTAAATATAATAAAAATTATAAAATATGTGGAGATAAGATGGGGTTAATGTCGAATAAAAAGAAAATATTATATGTTGTAAGTATATTATTATTCTCAAAAAATAAAAATTATTTAAATTATAATTATTTTAAATTAAATTAAAGATTTGAATTGGAACTTCCCAATCCAATTACACCCACATATGGTTGTGAAGTGGGAAAGGGTGGAAATTACATTAAATGATAGATATATTATAGGATAATTTATACATTTTGAAAAAATTTTGAGGAAGCAAAAAGTAATATTTTAAAAAAAAATTGGGAATGGAAGCCATCTCACCCTCCCAGGTTCCGTCATTTGTACTTCCTCCGTCCTATAATATAAATTGTTTGACTTAATTTCACACATATTAAGATTTCTAAAAACAAAGTAACTTTATATTTTTTTCTTCCTAAAACACCATATTTAAATGTCTTGAAAATAAGAAAAGAGATGAGAGAGAAAAAGAAGAAAAAAGAACAATAAATAAAGATAAAAATATAAAAATAGTTTTAAAACTTTCTTGAAAAGTCCCTAACGACTTTTAATTTAGAACAATAAAAGCAGTCTCTAACGACTTATATTATGATATGGAGGGAGTAATAAATATTGATAACAAAACAATGTAAGGTCAAGAATTATAAACATAAAAAGACAATTTCTAAAGTGATTCTAAGTCGTATAGACAACTTCTAAACCAATATTTCCGCACCACTAATTATTAAAATATTAAGGCAAATTCTTCACAAGGCAATTTCTTTTAATGAATGAATTTAGAATTGCAGTATAAATAGAGGTGGTAGCACTCAACACTCATTAGTCAATATTCAACCATTGCTTAATTTCCTTTCTCTCATCTCTTCATAGGTTGTTATTACTTTGAACTTGAAGATGAAGATAGAAGATGGCTAGGGTTGCACTCTGTTTGGCAACGGTGGTTATTCTCCTCAGTCAGCCTCCGCAGAGCGAGGCGCAGAACTGTGATGCGCCTAAGTTGGCTCCATGCAAAGTAGCATTCGCTAACGGGAAGGCACCAACTGGAGCATGCTGCCTTGCTCTCCGGGCAGAATATTTTCCTTGCCTCTGTGGTTTCTTGGAGCGATCCAGTCTTCCCCATTTACAATGCTCCCACCCTTAAGAGGATTTTTGGCTCTGCCATTTGCCAATCCTGCCCAGTATCAAGTAATAAATCCCTTAAGTTGGTCGAAATAGTTAGTGTTAAGATTTTTATATTTTGGCTTCAAATCTTTCCTGCACATGAGTACTCCTCTGCTCCTTTATTAGTTTAAAAAAAAAAGAGTAGAAACATGTAATATTTTTCTATAAATCGAAGCCTGTTTGGGAATTGATATAAGCAAGTCTAATTTAGTGTTACCATACTTTTATTGTTTCTTTTCCTCCTTTTACTTTGCATGTGTGCACAATTAAAACACTAGTTCATATGAAAATAAATGCATACATGTGATGTATACTATTTTTAGAAAGTTTTCAAAATTGCCACTGGCTATAATTCTTCTCTTGTTTGCTGAGGTTCAAAATAATTCATTCCATGTGAAAAACAGATTAAGAAAAAATATTTTGTCACTAAGGTTGCTTCATCTTTAAATTTTGCCTGATCTTTCTTTGCAATAATGTCTATTTAGTGCTCTAAAGCCAAAGTTTATGGTTGATTAACTGATAGAAAGTGAAAGGTAACAAATTTGACATTTAAGGTGTTAGGTCCATCTTAATTCTTAATTTATGAGCCAAAGTTTATAGTTATTTAATTTTTAGAATGTGAAAGCTAACAAATTTGACATTTAAGGTTAATGGTTCATCTTAATTCTTAATTTACTCTCATCAGTGTTACTGCTTAAAAGTATCATTCATTTGATCTACATCCCTATCTCCTGATGTATCAAGAAAAACTATGTAATATTATGGATATACATACCACATACCATGTACTATGTGGTATATACATACCAGATATTACATACTATGGATATACATATTACATAAATATATGCCTATATATACATAAATATATATGTTTGTATATATACGTGTATATATGTACATACATATATATATATATATAAGTATATATATACTTATACATGCATGTATATATTTGTATATATACATATCTATATATATACATACATATATACAAATATATGTATGTATATATATACTTGATGGAATGAAAAATAGAGGAACATGCATGGCTACCAGAAACGAGAACACAGCACAACGGAAGTTTAAAAAAATATCTCTACATGTCCTCTTTTGGTCTGGTTGAGAAGACGAGGCGCCAACCACGGGAGAAGCTACTTGCCTTGACGACGATTTCGGTGAGAAACCAACAATTCGTTGACTTCTTCTTAGCATGTATGCAAAGTTTTTTGCTTCTCAGAATATTCCTTCGTTTATCTATGTTGGTGAAACAACCTAGGCGATGATGGTCCGTCTTGATCCTTCGCTATTAATTAACAAAGACAAGAAGATGGAAAGGAAGGAAAAAGAATAAAAACATGAGAGGCAGAGAGAGAACAGAGGCTCTGGCTTTTTCTTTTCCTTTCTGTCGTATGTCTCCTTTTTTTGCTTTATACAATGACTCCTATTCACATCCCAGATAACCTAACCCCAGTGTTTTGATATTTCAAACATCTAAAAGTTATCAACAGAATAGATTTAGGTTAACCTCAACTCTTCTATACCGTGAATAATAAACAACCCTTTAGTCTAGGATATTGGGCTAAAATGATTTATTATTTTTTCTTGGACCTAATGAGCCAAAAAATAAAACCATTAATTATTTATTTTTTTAGTCTATTAAAATAACTCAATAAATAATTAATGAGCCCAAATGAACTAAAATAATTATTAAACCTTTTATTAACTAGTTTAAGCCCAAGTTAATTTTTCTAATTATTCAATTTGGGCTTTGGCCCTGAATAATTAATTAACCAATCAAACAAGTTAATAAATTCAATTTCTCTCATTCCTTTTATTTTATTTCAGTCCAAAAATAAATTAAACTTCATGAATAAAATAAAATTCTTTTTCTATTATGACCATTTCCTTGACTTAAAATAATTAGGACTTACGAGCTATTTTGAGGACCAAAAAGACACATCGCCCTGACTACTAAAATGACCAAAATATCCCTAATATATAAATAGTTGTATTTTACATTTTAAATATTTCATAATATCATCATAAGAAAATATTGACCCCAAGGACAATGCTGCGTTAGCTATGTCTTCGACCTGTAGGTAAAATGACTAAAATACCTCTCTACACATCGCCATTCATTTAGAGAGGAAAGAGTGTACTAACACCTCTCTAAACGACATCTACCATCTTTAGGCTTCTAGTCCAATGATCCACGACTTCTTGGTGAAGGTTTAAAATGGTAAAAACCATCAAAACGAAAGCATGTTAACAAAACGAAAAATTTATCTCTGTGATTGAATGGCTCTCTTTGCACTGATGTAGATGTCTGTACAATGATACTTGAGGCTATTGGATTACGTCCTTGCAAACATCTACTACGTCTCATTCATGCGAAGCCTTTGATCTTTCGAAATGGTGCCCGTATCACAACTAGTGAAAGTTTAAAGATTGAGTTTTGACAAGCCTTTAGCCTCTGTGAATGTATTCACTGAGTTTACGTCTACAACGTCTCATTCACGTGAAGCCTTTGATCTTTCAAAATGGTGCCTATATCATAGCCAGTGAAAGCTTAGAGATTGAGTTTTGACAAGCCTTTGGCCTCTGTGAATGTATTTACTGAGTTTACGTTTTCTTCACTAAAGTTGGGTTTCTATTTCTCTGTGAATAATGAACTACCGAGGTGCAAAACCAAAAGCCTACCACTTTAATTCATTTTCCATTCATTTGAATCAATCCCCGAGAGAGAATCCATTCGCGTGCAAATAGAAAGCATCCATACTTTCTGTTATTCTTCACGCGAAACAACACAAGTTCCATCCCGTGTTGTATTTTTTATTTAATTTAATTATTAATTAATTATTTTAATTTATTTTACCCTTGATCTTATTCATTGGGCCAGATAAAATTATTTATTCTTGGGCTTGAACACCCATAAATAATAAGTTTCAATTATTTATTTTTTAAACTTTATTAAACAGCCCAATAAATAATTAACAAGTCCAAATAGACCAATATAAAATTTCATACATTTTATCTAGTTTATATCCAAATTAAAATTATTCAACTTGGGTCTTAGGCCCTGAATAATTAATTAACCAATTAAATTAGATAAAATAAATACTTTCTCTCGGACCTTTTATTTTATTCTAATCCAATAATAAATTAGATTAATAAAATAAAACCCATAATTATCAAGACCAATTCCTTAATCCAAATCTTTCATGACTTAAGGGCCATTCCGAGGACCAAAAGACACATCGTCTTGGCTACTAAAATGATCAAAATACCCATACTATATAAATAGTTATATTTTGCATTTTAAATATTTTCTAATCTCACCATAAAAAAATATTGACCCTAAGGACAATGCTGCGTTAGCAAAGTCTTCGACCTACAGGTGTAATAACTAAAATACCTTTCTACGCATCACCGTACAATTAGAGAGAAAGAGTGTACTAACACCTCTCTAATAGACATCTACCATCCTTAGATTTCTAGTTCAATGATCCATGACTCCTGGAATGTTACTACTTTCCCAAGGAGTTACCCTAAAATAAACATCCAAGTCATGTTCCACAGGGTCTTAGATAATTAGATCATTTGAACAGTCACAAGAGGCGATATAGAGTAGAAACTATCTTGTATAAGTCTGTCTTAACTAATTAGTCACATATATCCAACATACAAATATATTGATTCTACAAAAGAACCTCAACTCCAGTATATCAAAGTATATGCTTCTAGCTTCGTCAGACTACCAACTCATACTTAAGCGGTAGAGTATTTGTCCACGCTATAGCAGTAATAGTTTGTGTTTCTTTTAAATAATACTTTTAAAAACCACTATTACAGCTCATGTTCTACGTATTCGAAATACGCTCATACTATGAAGTGAGTAAACTGCTCACTGGTTATAGGAAAGCCATTCCCCATTTGGAATTCATAACACAATAACCTATACATGATGAGATTCTCATTCTTATCAATCGGTTAAGAACAAACATTTATGTGTTAAGTAACCTGCAATCCATAAACCACCATTCACATGGATCACTTACTTAAATACAATGAGTCCTTTTTACTCAAAAATTGTGCACAAATAAAATGTAAATTCACAAATAAATTTTGAGAATAAATTCTTTTATTAATAATTTTAATAATTACATAAGATAAACTAATCTAGATGGCATATATTCCAACAATCTCCCAATTACACTCTAAGATTAGGAAAGTCCATAGGTGCCCACCCATATGGCGTCAAAGTGTCTCTTGAAGGCTCTTTCAGCTAAAAGCTTGGTGAAAGAATTTGTTAGGCTGTTCTCCGAGGCTATCTGTTCCACTACAATTTTCCATCTCTGAATGAAATTCCGGATCAGGTGGTACTTTCTTTGGATGTGCTTTCCCTTCTTATGGTTCCTGGGTTCTTTTGATGGCGAGACTACTCCAGAGTTGTTGAATACACCACAATCAGTCTGTCCATGTGTGGCACAACTCCAAGTTCTGAAAGGAACTTTTGGAGCCAGACTACTTCTTTGGATGCTTCTAAAGCTGTCACATACTCAGCTTCCATGGTTGAGTCGGCAATACAAGATTGCTTGATACTCCACCATGAAATAGCTCCTCCAGACAAGGTGAAGACATATCCACTAGTGGATTTTCTCTCATCCTTATCTGCCTGAAAATTTGAGTCAGTGTATCCTGTAAGAACCAAGTCGTCAACCCTATAAACCAGCACATATTAAAGTTGGGGCGGAACTACATGTAGTGTTGGGGGCCTTGAATTTAAAAAAATATATATATATATATATATATATATATATATATATATATATAAAGTTTATTGAATGTGAGACTTTATTAAAGTTGAAATGATACAATTAAAAATATAATTTGATTATTTTCATCATGTGATATGAATTCTTGATTTTAAAAAGTTATTTATTATATTTGAATTGTGTTAATGGATAGTCAATATAAAGAAATTTAAAATTTATATATATCGTGAAGTAATTCTTATACTTATTTTTTTAATTTTTACAGTTACCACGAAATAAATTTTTTTAATTATGAATATGGTAAAAATCAAACTTTAAAATAAAATAAAAGATGATTTTTTATCAGATTATTTGATAGTATATATTTAAAAAAAATTGCAAAAAAAAATTGATGAGGGAGACATCAATTAGACCCCTCAATGATTCAGTTTTGAATCCCCCTATAGATTGATATCATAATAGTCACTACTCTAATTAGTATTGTAATTTGTATATGTAAAATTCATCAATGAGAGATGACATGTCACGAGATTGCCCATATTCTTTCTGCCCCAATTTAATTTCTTTACCGTTTCTCTCGTCTCCAATTGTTTCAGAAGTTTGAATTCTAAACCGATGTTACTCGGTTATGTGATTATTTTTATTAACATTAATATTATTTTCTATTTATTTCGAGTTATAAAAATTACAATATAGAAATAAATTTTATGAAACAAAACCTTACAATTAAACATAATTTTATTAACCATATTCATTTTTTTTTTCCTCTTGTGGATTGAGTTGCTTTTGAGATGAGTGGACGATTGTTGGTAAAAATTGATGAATATTTTTTTCACCTAAAAATTTTTACGATTCAGTAATTAATATCCCACACTTAAAAGAATTGTAAACATAAAGCATGATTTTTAATTTATAAATATAAACATAATTTTTAAAGAAGTATTTAGGTGATTTTTAAAATAATCACGAATTCAAAACGCACAAAATAATCCCAACAAGTAGATTAGGTATACTTAAATAGATGAGTTTATTTAAATATAATAAAAATTATAAAATATGTGGAGATAAGATGGGGTTAATGTCGAATAAAAAGAAAATATTATATGTTGTAAGTATATTATTATTCTCAAAAAATAAAAATTATTTAAATTATAATTATTTTAAATTAAATTAAAGATTTGAATTGGAACTTCCCAATCCAATTACACCCACATATGGTTGTGAAGTGGGAAAGGGTGGAAATTACATTAAATGATAGATATATTATAGGATAATTTATACATTTTGAAAAAATTTTGAGGAAGCAAAAAGTAATATTTTTAAAAAAAATTGGGAATGGAAGCCATCTCACCCTCCCAGGTTCCGTCATTTGTACTTCCTCCGTCATATAATATAAATTGTTTGACTTAATTTCACACATATTAAGATTTCTAAAAACAAAGTAACTTTATATTTTTTCTTCCTAAAACACCATATTTAAATGTCTTGAAAATAAGAAAAGAGAGGAGAGAGAAAAAGAAGAAAAAAGAACAATAAATAAAGATAAAAATATAAAAATAGTTTTAAAACTTTCTTGAAAAGTCCCTAACGACTTTTAATTTAGAACAATAAAAGCAGTCTCTAACGACTTATATTATGAGATTGAGAGAGTAATAAATATTGATAACAAAACAATGTAAGGTCAAGAATTATAAACATAAAAAGACAATTTCTAAAGTGATTCTAAGTCGTATAGACAACTTCTAAACCAATATTTCCGCACCACTAATTATTAAAATATTAAGGCAAATTCTTCACAAGGCAATTTCTTTTAATGAATGAATTTAGAATTGCAGTATAAATAGAGGTGGTAGCACTCAACACTCATTAGTCAATATTCAACCATTGCTTAATTTCCTTTCTCTCATCTCTTCATAGGTTGTTATTACTTTGAACTTGAAGATGAAGATAGAAGATGGCTAGGGTTGCACTCTGTTTGGCAACGGTGGTTATTCTCCTCAGTCAGCCTCCGCAGAGCGAGGCGCAGAACTGTGATGCGCCTAAGTTGGCTCCATGCAAAGTAGCATTCGCTAACGGGAAGGCACCAACTGGAGCATGCTGCCTTGCTCTCCGGGCAGAATATTTTCCTTGCCTCTGTGGTTTCTTGGAGCGATCCAGTCTTCCCCATTTACAATGCTCCCACCCTTAAGAGGATTTTTGGCTCTGCCATTTGCCAATCCTGCCCAGTATCAAGTAATAAATCCCTTAAGTTGGTCGAAATAGTTAGTGTTAAGATTTTTATATTTTGGCTTCAAATCTTTCCTGCACATGAGTACTCCTCTGCTCCTTTATTAGTTTAAAAAAAAAGAGTAGAAACATGTAATATTTTTCTATAAATCGAAGCCTGTTTGGGAATTGATATAAGCAAGTCTAATTTAGTGTTACCATACTTTTATTGTTTCTTTTCCTCCTTTTACTTTGCATGTGTGCACAATTAAAACACTAGTTCATATGAAAATAAATGCATACATGTGATGTATACTATTTTTAGAAAGTTTTCAAAATTGCCACTGGCTATAATTCTTCTCTTGTTTGCTGAGGTTCAAAATAATTCATTCCATGTGAAAAACAGATTAAGAAAAAGTCACTAAGGTTGCTTCATCTTTAAATTTTGCCTGATCTTTCTTTGCAATAATGTCTATTTAGTGCTCTAAAGCCAAAGTTTATGGTTGATTAACTGATAGAAAGTGAAAGGTAACAAATTTGACATTTAAGGTGTTAGGTCCATCTTAATTCTTAATTTATGAGCCAAAGTTTATAGTTATTTAATTTTTAGAATGTGAAAGCTAACAAATTTGACATTTAAGGTTAATGGTTCATCTTAATTCTTAATTTACTCTCATCAGTGTTACTGCTTAAAAGTATCATTCATTTGATCTACATCCCTATCTCCTGATGTATCAAGAAAAACTATGTAATATTATGGATATACATACCACATACCATGTACTATGTGGTATATACATACCAGATATTACATACTATGGATATACATATTACATAAATATATGCCTATATATACATAAATATATATGTTTGTATATATACGTGTATATATGTACATACATATATATATATATAAGTATATATATACTTATACATGCATGTATATATTTGTATATATACATATCTATATATATACATACATATATACAAATATATGTATGTATATATATACTTGATGGAATGAAAAATAGAGGAACATGCATGGCTACCAGAAACGAGAACACAGCACAACGGAAGTTTAAAAAAATATCTCTACATGTCCTCTTTTGGTCTGGTTGAGAAGACGAGGCGCCAACCACGGGAGAAGCTACTTGCCTTGACGACGATTTCGGTGAGAAACCAACAATTCGTTGACTTCTTCTTAGCATGTATGCAAAGTTTTTTGCTTCTCAGAATATTCCTTCGTTTATCTATGTTGGTGAAACAACCTAGGCGATGATGGTCCGTCTTGATCCTTCGCTATTAATTAACAAAGACAAGAAGATGGAAAGGAAGGAAAAAGAATAAAAACATGAGAGGCAGAGAGAGAACAGAGGCTCTGGCTTTTTCTTTTCCTTTCTGTCGTATGTCTCCTTTTTTTGCTTTATACAATGACTCCTATTCACATCCCAGATAACCTAACCCCAGTGTTTTGATATTTCAAACATCTAAAAGTTATCAACGAGAATAGATTTAGGTTAACCTCAACTCTTCTATACCGTGAATAATAAACAACCCTTTAGTCTAGGATATTGGGCTAAAATGATTTATTATTTTTTCTTGGACCTAATGAGCCAAAAAATAAAACCATTAATTATTTATTTTTTTAGTCTATTAAAATAACTCAATAAATAATTAATGAGCCCAAATGAACTAAAATAATTATTAAACCTTTTATTAACTAGTTTAAGCCCAAGTTAATTTTTCTAATTATTCAATTTGGGCTTTGGCCACTGAATAATTAATTAACCAATCAAACAAGTTAATAAATTCAATTTCTCTCATTCCTTTTATTTTATTTCAGTCCAAAAATAAATTAAACTTCATGAATAAAATAAAATTCTTTTTCTATTATGACCATTTCCTTGACTTAAAATAATTAGGACTTACGAGCTATTTTGAGGACCAAAAAGACACATCGCCCTGACTACTAAAATGACCAAAATATCCCTAATATATAAATAGTTGTATTTTACATTTTAAATATTTCATAATATCATCATAAGAAAATATTGACCCCAAGGACAATGCTGCGTTAGCTATGTCTTCGACCTGTAGGTAAAATGACTAAAATACCTCTCTACACATCGTCATTCATTTAGAGAGGAAAGAGTGTACTAACACCTCTCTAAACGACATCTACCATCTTTAGGCTTCTAGTCCAATGATCCACGACTTCTTGGTGAAGGTTTAAAATGGTAAAAACCATCAAAACGAAAGCATGTTAACAAAACGAAAAATTTATCTCTCGTGATTGAATGGCTCTCTTTGCATCGATGTAGATGTCACGTACAATGATACTTGAGGCTATTGGATTACGTCCTTGCAAACATCTACTACGTCTCATTCATGCGAAGCCTTTGATCTTTCGAAATGGTGCCCGTATCACAACTAGTGAAAGCTTAAAGATTGAGTTTTGACAAGCCTTTAGCCTCTGTGAATGTATTCACTGAGTTTACGTCTATAACGTCTCATTCATGCGAAGCCTTTGATCTTTCAAAATGGTGCCTATATCATAGCCAGTGAAAGCTTAGAGATTGAGTTTTGACAAGCCTTTGGCCTCTGTGAATGTATTTACTGAGTTTACGTTTTCTTCACTAAAGTTGGGTTTCTATTTCTCTGTGAATAATGAACTACCGAGGTGCAAAACCAAAAGCCTACCACTTTAATTCATTTTCCATTCATTTGAATCAATCCCCGAGAGAGAATCCATTCGCGTGCAAATAGAAAGCATCCATACTTTCTGTTATTCTTCACGCGAAACAACACAAGTTCCATCCCGTGTTGTATTTTTTATTTAATTTAATTATTAATTAATTATTTTAATTTTATTTTACCCTTGATCTTATTCATTGGGCCAGATAAAATTATTTATTCTTGGGCTTGAACACCCATAAATAATAAGTTTCAATTATTTATTTTTTAAACTTTATTAAACAGCCCAATAAATAATTAACAAGTCCAAATAGACCAATATAAAATTTCATACATTTTATCTAGTTTATATCCAAATTAAAATTATTCAACTTGGGTCTTAGGCCCTGAATAATTAATTAACCAATTAAATTAGATAAAATAAATACTTTCTCTCGGACCTTTTATTTTATTCTAATCCAATAATAAATTAGATTAATAAAATAAAACCCATAATTATCAAGACCAATTCCTTAATCCAAATCTTTCATGACTTAAGGGCCATTCCGAGGACCAAAAGACACATCGTCTTGGCTACTAAAATGATCAAAATACCCATACTATATAAATAGTTATATTTTGCATTTTAAATATTTTCTAATCTCACCATAAAAAAAATATTGACCCTAAGGATAATGCTGCGTTAGCAAAGTCTTCGACCTACAGGTGTAATAACTAAAATACCTTTCTACGCATCACCGTACAATTAGAGAGAAAGAGTGTACTAACACCTCTCTAATAGACATCTACCATCCTTAGATTTCTAGTTCAATGATCCATGACTCCTGGAATGTTACCACTTTCCCAGGGAGTTACCCTAAAATAAACATCCAAGTCATGTTCCTCAGGGTCTTGGATAATTAGATCATTTGAACAGTCACAAGAGGCGATATAGAGTAGAAACTATCTTGTATAAGTCTGTCTTAACTAATTAGTCACATATATCCAACATACAAATATATTGGTTCTACAAAAGAACCTCAACTCCAGTATATCAAAGTATATGCTTCTAGCTTCGTCAGACTACCAACTCATACTTAAGCGGTAGAGTATTTGTCCACGCTATAGCAGTAATAGTTTGTGTTTCTTTTAAATAATACTTTTAAAAACCACTATTACAGCTCATGTTCTACGTATTCGAAATACGCTCATACTATGAAGTGAGTAAACTGCTCACTGGTTATAGGAAAGCCATTCCCCATTTGGAATTCATAACACAATAACCTATACATGATGAGATTCTCATTCTTATCAATCGGTTAAGAACAAACATTTATGTGTTAAGTAACCTGCAATCCATAAACCACCATTCACATGGATCACTTACTTAAATACAATGAGTCCTTTTTACTCAAAAATTGTGCACAAATAAAATGTAAATTCACAAATAAATTTTGAGAATAAATTCTTTTATTAATAATTTTAATAATTACATAAGATAAACTAATCTAGATGGCATATATTCCAACAATCTCCCAATTACACTCTAAGATTAGGAAAGTCCATAGGTGCCCACCCATATGGCGTCCAAGTGTCTCTTGAAGGCTCTTTCAGCTAAAAGCTTGGTGAAAGAATTTGTCAGGCTGTTCTCCGAGGCTATCTGTTCCACTACAATTTTCCATCTCTGAATGAAATTCTGGATCAGGTGGTACTTTCTTTGGATGTGCTTTCCCTTCTTATGGTTCCTGGGTTCTTTTGATGGCGAGACTACTCCAGAGTTGTTGAATACACCACAATCAGTCTGTCCATGTGTGGCACAACTCCAAGTTCTGAAAGGAACTTTTGGAGCCAGACTACTTCTTTGGATGCTTCTAAAGCTGTCACATACTCAGCTTCCATGGTTGAGTCGGCAATACAAGATTGCTTGATACTCCACCATGAAATAGCTCCTCCAGACAAGGTGAAGACATATCCACTAGTGGATTTTCTCTCATCCTTATCTGCCTGAAAATTTGAGTCAGTGTATCCTGTAAGAACCAAGTCGTCAACCCTATAAACCAGCACATAATCTTTCATACTATTGAAGTATTTAAGAATATGCTTTACAGCTTGCCGATGAACTTCCCTTGAGTTTGACTATGTTGACGTCAACTTTGCCGAGCCGACGCAATGGTTACTTCGAGCCGATACCGATTTGATAAATGGGGATGAGCCGATAAAGTCAACATTTCGAACAGCCGATAGCCATGGTCAACATCGGCATCGCGAGGCCGATAAGAAGGAAAAACATATTCTCGATCTTTCGGTGCAAGAATTCTACACGATCGTTGGGGGTACTCTTTAGGCTGAAAGTAACTCCACGTTCTGTTAGTGGCTCGTTCGCAGCAAGTATAAAATGAGGAGCATCGCCCAGGATCAAGGACAAGAAATCAACTCATCAATCAGCAGAATTCAATTTCATTTTCTTTTTCCTCATCATCATTTCCAGCTTTCTAGTCTAGAATTTTAATTCTTTACAGCTTTCTTACTGCTTTGTTCTAGCTTCTCTTTACTAGCATTGTTTACAGTTTTTTCTTATAATGTCTGTTCGTATTTTCAATATCAGCACTTGTTCTATACTGCCCGTTAAGCCGATTAATGTAAATATCATTCTATTCTCCGAGAAAAGACCTTCCGTTTAGCGTTCTCAACTGACCTTCTTGAGCCCTTTCTATAGTAAGCTCAAGGAACCCGGTCCCTGATTCAAAAAGATCTGATACCATTTTCTGTTGCACCATATCGGATCATTTGTATTTGTCAGAGACGAAGCCGATTCTCATTTGCATCAGCTCCCTATTTTAACAGCAACACAGATTGGCACGCCCAATGGGACCAAATGTTAGTAGTCGCATGCTATTGCGATCAGGGTGAACAATGGCCAATAATTCACAGCAGCCACAGGCACCAGAGACATCCGAGCGACCCCCAATCCGTACTCTCCGGGGAGTCTTTGACCCCTCGGTTACAAATACCAGTGGTACTCAGGGTACTCTTGTAGAGCTAGGGCATCGGTCCTCGCCCCCACTACCAGTGTCTCAGTCGACGTCCACCTCGCTAACTGCCATTAGACACACTATGGAGCAGTGTACCGGTGAGCTCTTACAAGGGCTTATTCCACAATTTGCTACTATTTTCGGACCTCTACTTCAGAATGAGCTTCAACAATTTGCGCAGAGGTAAAATATGCAAACTTTCACTCAGCCATCGAGGTACCCTGTACTAGGGACTGGCATGGCACCTGCATATACTGTGTCGTCGGCTGATGTTGCACCTTTTTATGGCTCAGTACATCTCTTGCGAAGAGAAACGTCCTTCCCGGCTACTGGGAGGCATCAAGCTCCAAGAATGGTGACTTAAAACACGTTCCCAGCAGAAGTGTTTCCAGGCAGTAGCTCGGGCCTAACAGCAGGGTTACCAGCGACTTATGAAGTGGCTCCCACCTATGTTAGGGGGAACATGCCACCTTTCAGGGGGCAACCACATTACTCTGCTCCATACCCTCCTCTATATCCGTCAGTCATAGCGACTAACCCAGGGCAAGGGATCGGAGGCACCGAGCCCTCCACAAGGCAGGGTCCCTGACCTGTCATGCAAAGCCCCTCACCTCAATTTCAACAGCCGTCTCAGCCGGTGGATATGGTAACGGAAACATTACGACGGTAGACACGGGATTGGCTCGTATACCAAAAGCCTTACCCTGAGTGGGTGGATTTCATGGCAGTGCTCCCTCGAGGTTACAAGCTACCAAAGTTTTCAACATTTTCCGATGAAGACAATAATCCACCATAGAGCATATCGGAAGATTTACAGCACAATGTGGTGAATTGGAAAACAATGACTGGCATAAGTTACAATTGTTCTCATTATCATTGACAGAGGCAGCATTCACATGGTATGCCAATCTAGTACCTAACTCCGTGTACTTATGGGCTGACATGGAAAGAATGTTTCACCAACGTTTCTTTAAACCAGTACCGGAGGTCTCCATTGCAGACCTTTTAGCCATAAAACAAAAGGGATCAGAAGATGTGGTGAATTTTATTGAGCATTTCTGGCAAACTAAGTCCAAATGTACAACCCAATTGCCTGAAATAGAATGTGCACAAATTGCTATTAGTAGGATGCATCTGCAGCTCAAAGAACGACTCATTCTCCAAGACTTCTCGGATTTATCCCGACTGTTGTCCCACGCTGTCAGAATAGAAGAAATGATCAAGGAGAAAGAGAAGCGACGTTCCGTCAAGTTCTCTCAGGGCTAGACAATGATATCCGTCATAGAGGATACTGTTGTGGAAGACGAAGAGCAGGCTGTAGAGGTGATGGCGGCAGAATTGGTAAAAGGCGCATCATATACGTGTCCTCACTTGAAACCAGGCAAGGGAAAGGAGGAAGTGGCCACATCAGGAACCACTTATTCTTTTGACGTTTCAAAAGCTAAACAAATCTTCAATCAACTGGTGGCAGATAAGCAGATTCGTTTGGCTTATGGACACAAGATTCCCAATCCGGAAGAATTGAAAAGAAAAATGTACTGTAAGTGGCATAACCCTTTCTCTCATAGCACTAATGGTTGCATTGTCTTCAGGAACATCATTCAGAAGGCTATCCAGGACGGAAGACTGAAGTTTGCAGACAAAAAGGAAGAGACTTTGGTAGACACAGATCCCTTTCCGTTAGCCGATGCACACATACTGCAAATAGTGTGTGGGAAACAGGAAGAACATACAGGGAACAACAAGCATGGGGAAACAGGGGAAGTGTTCCAAAGACTGGATGGTAAACCGTCAGTTTTTACCCATTTATCTCCTCCCTCTTTTGCAGCACATTTCCATGGTCAAGAAGGGAAGCTAACAGTGCAGTTACCCCAAAAAGAAACATTTTTGCCTAGCCTCTATTCCCGACCAACAAAGACCCAAAAGAGGAGAGAGCAGCAGAAGCAAGCGCAAAAAAGGCAGCTGGTGGATGCTTGGGTTGAGGAACAACTAAGCCCAAAAAATGGCCAAAATATGCTCAGCATCTTGCCATCAAGCTTCTGAGCTACTTCTCGTCAGAAATCCATGGAAGAGGATTTTCATACTGAAGAAAGAGCCGCAGTGGAGCTAGTAGATGTTCAGATTCCCCCAGAGGGGATGCTTTTTCCCATTCCAACAGCCCAAAATGCTAACCATCTCAGGCCCTTGTACATCAAAACACATGTCGATGGCAAACCGCTTACTCGGGTTTTTGTTGATGGTGGAGCTGTGTTAAATATAATGCCTTTCTCTACCTTGAAACGACTAGGAAAGGATAGGTTAGATTTGTCCCCTACCGATGTACAGATGGTTAACTTCACTGGAGAAGCAGCTGCGGCAGAAGGCGTGATCACTTATGAAGTCACAGTCGGGTCCAAAACTAGTAAGACGGTCTTTTTTATAATTGAGGCAAAGCCCACTTATTCCGTTTTATTGGGCAGGGATTGGATTCATGCAAACCGTTGCGTACCGTCTACTTTACACCAGATGATGTTGATCTGGGATAGAGAGCAGGTGGAGCAAATCCCAGCCGATCCTAGTCCATTTTTAGCTGAAATCCACATGAACGAGGCGTTGTTTTATCATCCAACATTTGACCCAAGCCAATACGCCGAGCTGACGATGGCCCATAACTTGATCACTACTGAGGAACCAGGCGGCTTACGACCGGAAGATCCAGAAGTCTGACGAGCTATTGGCCTCGTTGCTCAGGACCCGTTAATAAAAGTAGATATAGGAGAAGCGGGGGAAAACAGAACAGCCAAGGTAAGTTTACACTTAACTATTGAGCAAAGGGATAAGATGACTTGTCTAATCCGCAAGTACAAAGACTGCTTTGCATGGGACTATCATGAGATGCCAGGATTGGACCGAAGCATTATGGAACATCGATTACTTGTGAAAGAAGGCTTTAAACCCCATAAACAACTAGCGAGACGTTTTAACCCTGCATTGCTACTTAGGATTAAGGAGGAGGTGGAAAGGTTACTTCGGTGCGGATTCATCCGTACATGCCGATATGCAGAATAGATATCTAACATCGTGCCGGTCATTAAGAAGAACGGTCAGCTGCGTGTTTGCATAGATTTCAGAAATGTGAACTTGGCCACTCCGAAGGATGAGTATGTCATGCCGATGGCCAACATGTTAGTAGATTCTACTGCGGGTAACCAGTTTCTAAGTTTTATAGATGGTTATTCAGGGTATAACCAGATATTCATAGTCGAAGAGGATACACACAAAACGGCGTTCCGCTGCCCAGGGTCTATCGGCTTGTTTGAATGGGTGGTCATGCCATTCGGTTTGAAGAACGCCGGGGTCACTTTTCAACGAGTCATGAACCTCTTCTTCCATGACCTTATCGGCAGCACCATGGAAGTCTACATAGACGACTTATTTGTGAAATCCCCCATGTTCCTACAATATTTGGTTGACTTGGAGCAAGCCTTCCTCCGGATGCGTCGGCACCATTTGAAGATCAATCCGGCTAAGTGTGCTTTTGGAGTTACAGTCGGGAATTTCCTTGGGTTTTTAGTGCACCAGAGGGGGATCGAGATCGATCAGAATAAGGTCCGGGATATTCTACAAGTAAGGCTGCCTCGGATGAAGAAAGAGCTACAAAGTTTCCTGGGGAAGATAAATTTTTTACGGCGATTTTTTACAAACGCTGCAGGAAAACAAAAGGTATTTGCTCCGTTGTTACGATTAAAGTCGTCTCAGGAATTTATCTGGCAGCTTGAGCATCAGGTAGCGTTGGATCAAATAAAGGTGACTTTATTACATCCACCGGTGTTAGCACCTCCACATAACCGGTCGCCCATGAAGTTATATATCTCAGCTGTAGAAGAGTCCATCGGCAGTTTAGTGGCTCAGGATGACCCGCAAGGAATAGAAATAGCAGTATACTATCTTAGCCGTAATCTATCGGATGCAGAGACCAGGTATACCCCTATTGAAAAGTTATGCTTATCTCTTCACTATGCATGCATAAAGCTAGAGCATTAATTGTTATTTAGGGAGGTACATATCCTATGTAAGGTAGATTTAATCAAACTTTTGTTGGACCGCCCTTTACTAAATGGGCGACTGATGAAATGGGCAGTCAAATTACATGCTTTTTCTCTAACGTATGTGCCAGCGAGGGCGATAAAAGGACAAGCTGTTGCAGACTTTTTAGCTGAGCATCCTTCACTGGAGATATCGCCAACAGATGGGAACAAGCCACAGAGGTACGTTTCTTTGAAACCATGGGTTTTACAATTTGCTGGCTCGAGTACCCAACGGAAGGCTGGTATTGGTCTAGTTCTTGAGTCTCCGAATGGACAGCAGGGCAAGGTTCACTTTGAGTTAAAGAAGGGGACAACTAATAACCAGGCAAAGTATGACGCCCTTTTGTTAGGATTACGGATTCTGAAAGCGCTGGAGGCTTGAGTAGTCGAGAATTGTAGGAGATTCTCAAGTGGTTATCCGACAAGTAGTAGGAGATTATAAATGCACTAACCCATTCGTTGTTGGGTAAGTTGCGGGAGGTAAAAGGACTACTGCGAGCGGTTCCGGGAGGTCGTTCTAGCCCATGTCCCTAGGACAGAAAACCGAAGTGCTAACGATCTAGCTCGGCTAGCTCGGGTTTCGGGAAAGCAATGATGTGCCAACGAGATAGCGGAGACAGAGCATCAAGAAGATTGGCGACAGGAGATCGTTGACTATTTAAGAAACCCGATCGGGCAAGCATCTCGAGAGGTGAAACGAAAGGCCCTCGGCTTTACGGTAATAGGCAATGATTTGTTCAGACGGAGTCACTACGGAATTACGTTAAAGTGTCTTTCCAAGGAAGAAGCCTTACGGGCAATGGCGGAGGTACATGAAGGCTTATGTGGAGCACATCAAGCAGGCCCAAAACTAAAATGGACACTTCAACGTCATGGTTTCTTTTGGCCGTCAATGACTACAGATTGTAATGCTTATGCGATTGGCTGTAAGGCTTGCCAAAAGCATGGCCCTTTAGTGCACACGCCTTCCACGGAATTACACCCGATTATTAAACCATAGCCTTTCCGTGGATGGGCCCTGGACATCATTGAAAAAATCTATCCACCTTCAGCAAAAAGGCATTCATTCATATTAGTGGCAACAGATTACTTCACCAAGTGGGTGGAGGCTCAACCACTGACCAACGTGACACAAACAGCAGTCGTCAACTTTCTCCGACAAAGCATTCTATTCCGTTTTGGAATCCCAGAAACAATAACAACGGATCAAGGAATGGTGTTTACGGGAGACCAAGTACGTAATTTCCTAACACAGTTTAGAATTAAGTTGCTTCACTCTTCTCCTTATTATGCACAGGCCAACGGACAAGTAGAGGCAACAAACAAAACCCTAATCGGCATGATCCGTAAGGCAGTAGAAGACAATCTAAGAAAATGTCATGAGACATTGCAAGAAGTCTTGTGGGCCCATCAGAATGCTGCTAAAACTGCAACTGCCTTTACTCCGTTTAGACTAACTTATGGGCAGGACGTTGTGTTGCCTGTTGAGATATCATTGCAATCAGCGTGGACAACCTACCAGCATGGTCTAACGGTTGAAGATTACCAGACAGCTTTGGCTCTGAGTCTAGACCAAGTTGAGATGGACCGGTGGATTACCCTGGAGAATATAAAGCAACACAAGGAGAAGGTGGCAAGGGCTTATAATCGAAAAGTTTGTGAAAGAAGCTTTCAGGAAGGAGATATGGTATGGAAGACTATTCTCCCCATTGCACCAAAAGATCCGAAGTATGGCAAATAGTCCGCGTCCTGGGAAGGTTCATTCCTAGTAACACAAGTCTTTGATGGAGAAGCTTACCGCCTAACGACACCCGATGGAAAGGAAGCTGGTAAGGCAATTAACGGTAAGTTCTTGAAATGCTACTATCCAGCGTTCTAGGAAGGGACTAGCGAATTAAAAAAAAAAAAAGAGCATTTTCTTGAGTAGAAAATTTGGTTTTCATATATTGAGCTGATCACAAAAGATCGACCAGATAGTCATAGATGTCAGTACAAAAGAAATCAGCTATCATCAGAAGGGACGTTGGGCAAAAGTATTGGCCGATAAGGAACAATCGCTAGCCGATTAAGGTCTTCCGATTCGGCGAGCACTGGGCTGGCTGTGGCAGTTTCCATTGGCTGCAGATCCGGAATGGGGAGCTTTGTTCCAGTCACCTCAGCCTCAGTATCGATACCTTCCTCGGGGGGTAGGGCCATCTCGTCAACATCTGTCTTCTGAGTCCCTGGTTCGGTCGGCAAAAGGACAGCTTTTTCAGTTTGAGTACTGGAAGGACCGGCTTCGTCAGTAGCCGAAGGGTGTAGAGCCTTGTTCAGCTCGGCTATGAAGCGGTCCTACACGGACTTCATCTCATCCAGCAGGGCGGTTGAGTTCGATAGTTCAGCGTTAAGCAGTTCCTTTTCTGCCTCCAACATTAGCCGTTTGTCATGATGCTTAAGAAGGGAATCTTCAATGGTTTTGACCGTTTCCTGGAATCCTTTTTCTAATGCAAGTCACTGCTCTAGGGCTCTTTTTTCAGAGCAAGTTCTTTTTGGATTTTTGACAGTTGATGTTCGAGCCGCTCAATTTTCCCAATCCCCTCAGCAATGTTGGCTCGTAGATGCGAAAGATGATCCAAGGATTCCTGGCGATCCCTCTCGGCAAATGCTGCATTCTCTCAATGCAATTTTAAAAGCTCTAACTGGTCATGAGCTTCATTTCGGCGGCGCTGCGTGTCAAAGAAGAAGCGACCGGTGAAGCGCATCTGCCCCAGGCACCCAATTGCCAAGTCCCGAAGCGTGGGGGCATGTCTGGATCGGTTGATTGCGCAATTCGCAGAAGAGCGCGACTCACGCTTTCAAGGGTGGATCTCTCAGCAGGCAAGGGAGCCCCTAGGAGGCCATCAAGGAAGTCCAGCGCCGAGGCCAGCGTCAGCATTGGCAGGGGAATATTAGCCTCTCCAGTTTCTTGGCTGGGAAGGGGTGGCGTTATTTCAGTGACATCGGCCATTGATTACTTTTCAGGCCTTGGCGGAACAGGAGGTGGACTTTTTGGAGTCGGTAGCTCGGCCGATGGAAGGTCTGTCACTAATGGGGGAGCCGATGCGCTAGCCGTTGGAAGAGGAGTCGTAGCCTCCACCATGGGGGTATCTGCCATCGGAGGGACAGCTCTTTCAGCTGCCTTTTTGGCTAAAGAGCAGAGCAGAATGTCTTCTTCCGAGCCAGAAGAAGTGTCGATGATTACAGGATGACCTATCCTTTGTTTGCGCCTCTGTAGAAAAGAATTGTGCTAATAGTTAGGCAAACAATTTCTGAACATTAGGGAAGCCAAAAGGGAGGAAAAAAAGAATCGACAAATATAAACCTTGGAAACGGGAGGAGTCAGTGTATCATGTCTCCTTTTGGATCGACGGAGCAGGGTCAGAACTTCGATCTCTTCTTCCTCCTCCTCCGGGACAACAGGAGAGTAGCAGTGATTTTCTGCACCAAGGGAGTGTGTAAGGTTGACATTATTACAGGACTTACAGGGTGTTTTACCTGTTTTCCTTTCTTAGTAGATGAAGGTGGTTCAGGTAGAGAGGTGGCCGGCCCCGGAATTCGTAGAAGCCAGACGCCTATGGGGGCAAAAAATAGGGCCCCACTTAGTAGCCTCCACCATAAATCAAAACTTGGAGAAGTTTCCAGCACCACCTAGAAGGGTTTAAACTCAAAGGACCTTAGAATGGCCTGAGTGCGTTCGGCTAAAGTGTGTACGTCTTTAGCCGATAACACCGGTTTTACAGAGAAAGAGGAAACATGCCCTGGATCTGCGGGAATGTCCTGTATCAGCCCGAATTGGCGGGAGAAGCAATGAGGGTTGTACCGCTCACAGGAGGTCTTAGCGCTCTGAGCTCCAGGCTTGGCCCCCAAAAGAATTTCCCGAGGGCACAGAATTCAGGTCCATAGAGTTTCTTGTGTGGCCTCGGGGCTTTCCGACAGGCTTTTCAACCAAAGGGGGCCCTTTTGGCGAGCAGCATATGGGAAGAAAATGGAGCCATGGAAGTCTCGACATCGGTAGAGGTACGAGACGATGGTTTCGGCAGAAGCAGAATTTATGGGGACCCGAAGGAGCCGATAGTCGGTCGCCTATTTAGAAGAGTCTGCTTGGGTGCCTGCAAGTCGGCTAACGCCAAAGTTGGGCAAGTATTGATACAGCCAGAGTTGGACAATCCAGAGCGGGCCCCCTAGGTTGGTCGGATTCTCCCCGGCGGCAAGGGCAGCCATCAGTTGATTGATGGTACGGTAGACCAAGGCGAGGACCAGAGAGGCAAGGTCACAGCGCCTCTTGCTCCTTAGGAGAGCTGATACATAGTATCGGTACTCGTTGCAAATGCCGGCGGAATGGGAACAAATTACATACTTACACAACCAAAGCCATAGGAAGGCCGCCTATTCTTGGTTTGAAGGAGTGTCCTCCACCCCTCGTTGAGCGCTGATGAAGTTGTCGTACAAAGAGGAGGCCTTGTCCAGACGCGTCTCAATGGCTGGCAAATTTTCTTCGTCATGAAGCCTCGGAATCTCGGCGCCATCACATCGGAAGCCGAGAATGGTGCAAATGTCAAGAATGGTAGGAGAAAACATCCCGTGTGGGAAGATGAAGCCGTTGATCGCCGAAGACCAAAAGGGAAGGACAACGACGAACAAGTTGCGGTCGAAAGCCATCTCAAAGTCGGTCATCATGATGGCGTCCGAAATTCCCCATTGCGCCAAGATAGCCCCGAATCGGGCGTGGCAGCGGTCTCGTCATTCTCTGTAATTCTTAAGTTTGTGGGGCCAATGGCAGAAAGAAGAGGGAAGATTAGCGGTTGTGAAAGTATCCCGTTGCATAAGGAAAGTGAAATCAGCTCGGCAAAACAAACCGCAGGTGTTCAGCGGTAATGTCTGCGGGCAAGAGGTGTGGGCCCAAGGCAAACAGTTTGGCATCGGCTTGGACCAGGCACAGAATGTTTTGATCGGTAGGGGTTGCCATCGCAATGTTATCTTTTTACCAAAAAGAAATTTACAGTTCACAGGAAATTTTGGCAGAAAGATAAGAGATTGATGAGTTACTAAAGCAGTAGAATTCTGAAGAAGGTGGAAGTAGTAGGAAGTAAGGAGTTCCGATTGGGGACCACTGCTATTTATAAGGAAATTTGAAATTGGGCCATTCGCGGGTTATAAGGCCGAGGCGTCGCAAATCTTCCATAACATTCAGGATGTTTCAATTCTGTCAGAAAATGAACGGCTTCCATTAATAGTTGTACGATTCCCATCGTTTCGATGACTCGCGTCCGCTGAAACAACGGGACTCGGGAGGGCATGTGTTGACGTCAACTTTGTCGAGCCGACGCAACGGTTACTTCGAGCCGATGCCGATTTGATAAATGGGAACGAGCCGATAAAGTCAACCTTTCGAACAGCCGATAGACATGGTCAACATCGGCACCGCGGGGCCGATAAAAAGGAAAAACAGATTCCCGATCTTTCGGTGCAAGAATTCTGCACGATCGTTGGGGGCACTCTTTGGCCGAAAGTAACTCCACGTTCTATTAGTGGCTCGTTCGCAGCAAGTATAAAATGAGGAGCATCACCCAGAATCAAGGACAAGAAATCAACTCATCAATCAGCAGAATTCAATTTCATTTTCTTTTTCCTCATCATCATTTCCAGCTTTCTAGTCTAGAATTTTAATTCTTTACAGCTTTCTTATTGCTTTGTTCTAGCTTCTCTTTACTAGCATTGTTTACAGTTTTTTCTTACAATTTCTGTTCGTATTTTCAATATCAGCACTTGTTTTGTACTTCCCGTTAAGCCGATTAATGCAAATATCATTCTATTCTCTGAGAAAAGTCCTTCCGTTTAGTGTTCTTAGCTAACCTTCTTGAACCCTTTCTATAGTAAGCTCAAGGAACCCGGTCCCTGATTCAAAAAGATCTGATACCATTTTCTATTGCACCATATCGGATCATTTGTGTTTGTCGGAGATGAAGCCGATTCCCGTTTGCATCGGCTCCTTATTTTGATAGCAACAGACTGATATCTGCTAACTAAGCCTACAGTAAAGCAGATATCTAGCCTAGTGCACAGCATGGCGTTAATGAGACTTCCCACAGCTAAAGTGTAGGGAATCTTACTCATCTTGTCTTTTTCTTCTTGAGACTTAGGACAGTCCTTAGAACAAAAAGACAACCCATGTCTGTAAGGGATTAAAGTCCCTTTGCATGAGTCCATGCTAAACTTAGCCAACATCTTGTCAATATATGTCATTTAGGATAATCCTAACATTCTCTACTTCCTATTTCTAAGAAGTTTAATCTTGAGAATATAAGTGGCTTCTCCCAAGTCCTTCATACTAAATTGACTAAATAGCCAAACTTTAGTAGATAACAATATCCCTACATCATTCCCAATAAGAAGAATGTCATCCACATATAGGATAAGAAAAATTACATTTATGCCTTCCAATTTCCTGTACACACATGGTTCATCCTCATTGTGAATGAATCTATAAGACTTTACAGTCTTATAAAAACGAATGTTTCATATTCTTGATGCCTACTTAAGTTCATAAATGAACTTCTTAAACTTACAAATCATATATTCCTGGCTTTTAACAATAAAACCTTCTGGTTGGGACATCTAGATGTCTTCGTTAAGATGGCCAATAAGAAATACTGTCTTGACATCCATTTGTCATATCTCATAGTTGTAATGACATGCAATGGCAAAGAGGATATAGATAAACTTAAATATGGCTACCGAGAATAAGGTTTCATTATAATCATTCACTCTTTCTAAGTATACCCTTTCGCCACAAGCTTAGCTTTGAAGGTTTCCACATTCCCATCCGCTCCTTTCTTCCTCTTGTATAGCCACTTACACCCAATGGGTTTTATCCCTTTAAGTGAAGCTACAAGATCTCAAACCTGATTGAAGTACATAAACTCAATCTCAACTTTCATTGCTTCATGCCATAGATCTGCATCGGTATCAGCAATAGCCTCCTCGTATCTAGTGGGATCTTATTCCTAATGGTCAGAGACCAACTCGAAAGCCTCTCTTGTCTATATTTCTGGAACTCTAGATATCCTCCCACTACAACGATGCTCCGTTTGTCCAGGTTCTTGAGACTGTGCCTCTTCTTATTCCATAATCGGGTCTGAAGAAGTTGATTTCGAGGATAACTTCTCTTCGAGTTCCAACCTTGTTGAACCTTTAGTGGAAGTACTTTAATCATCCTCCAAGTGTCTAACATTAGTACTTACCAGTACTTTCTATTTCTTGGGATGATAAAAGTAACCTCATTTTCTTCATTTTGGATACCCAACAAAGTAGCATAATTTTGATCTTAGTTCTAGCTTGTCTCCCTTAATCAGTTCATAAGTTGGACAGCCCTATATCCTGAGATGTTTTAGACTTGACTTATGCCCAGTCCACATCTCATAGGGTGTCCTAGGTACTAACTTGGAAGGCACCAAGTTCAGAATGTATGCTGCTGTTTCCAAGGCATATCCCCAAAAAGTGGCCGGAATAGTATCATGAGACATTATACTCCAGACCATTTCCATCAATGTCATGTTCCTTCTCTCAGCTATTCTATTCTATTGGGGTGTACCCGGTGCAAAAAGTTGGGATACTATCCCATGATGTATCATGTAATCCTTGAACTCACTGAGGAGGTACTCTCCACCATGATTCGATCGTAAGGTTTTGATCAGTTTACCTGTCCGATGCTCCACTTCAGCCTTAAACTCTTTGAACTTGTCAAAAGAGTCAGACTTGCGCCTCATCAGGTAGACATAACCAAACCTTGTACAATCATCCGTAAAAGTGAAAAAGTACTCAAAACCCCATCTAGTTTGAGTAGACAAAGGACCACACACATCAGTATGAATAAAGCCTAATATATCCTTAGCTCTATCAGCCTTTTGGATAAACGACCTTTTGGTCATTTTTCCCATAAGACAGGATTCACACTGAGGCCAACTTTCCAATCTTAATGCTCCCAAGGGCCCATCATAGATTAACCTCTAAATCCTGGTTGAGTTAATATGGCCCAACCTTAGATACCAAAAATATGAGTCATTGACATTGGTCTTTCTCTTCTTACTTAAAAGTTCAGATTAAGCGTTATTTATTTTATTGTTTGTAGGATTTAAAAAGAATAAGTTTTCATACATGTGCTATGTACATAATACTTCTCCATTTCTACTGATAGTAATACAAGAATGAAAAGAAATAAAATATCCATGATTTATTAACTTTTGCAAATGAAATCAAATTCTGTCTAAAACTAGGTACATATAAAATATCCTTTAATACAACTACTTTATTATAATAAAAAATAAAATCCAGCTCTCCCACTGCAAGGGTCTATACTCGTGCTCCATTTTCTACTCGTAGTTCATGCTCACCCTTCTGAAGTCTTCTTATCTTCCTAAATCCCTACAGGGAATTACAGATATGATCACTGGCATCAGAATTAACAATTCAAGTGGAAGTTGATCCAACCGTTGAAATAGACTCTATATAGAGAACAATACATATAGGGTTTTTCTTGGCCTGAAGTTCTAAACACTCCTTTTTTTAGTGTCCCATATACCTACACTTGAAGCATTTACCTTTGGGCTAATTCTTGGGCTGGGCCGGTGCATTTCCCTTCTTCTTCTTGAATTTCCTGAGCTTGGGCCCAATTCTAGAAGAAAAAATTCTTGCAATCATAGCCTTGGACTGTGGCTTCATAACCTTCTCCGCCACCTGGAGCTCTTTCATTAATTCAGTTAAACTCATGTTTAACTTGTTCATATTGTAGTTCAACTTGAACTGCGTAAAAGAACCGGACAGAGATTCGAGAACTATGTCCACTTGGCTCTCGGTGTCAATAACAGCCCTTAAGACTTCCACTTCCTTGAAAGTAGCAATTATTTTGAGCATATGTTCCCTAGCTAATGCTCCCTCAGCCATCTTAGTGTTTATAATCATCCTAAGAGCTTCCTGTCTTACGGGTCGGCTCTTATCGGCGAGTATCGTGGCTAATGATTGGCTAATTGTTGGATTGTATGCCCTCTTAGACTAGGTTTCTGATGTAAAATTGAATATTTTAATAAAAGAATTTATTTTTAGAAATTGTTTGTGAATTTACTTTTTGTTTGTGCACGATTTTCATTTAGAACAGACCCATTGTGTTTAAATAAGTGATCCATGTGAATGGTGGTCTTTCACAGTAAGGTATGGATCACGGGTTATTTAACACATAAATATTTGTTCTTAACCTATTGATGAGACTGGGAACCTCATCATATTTAGGTTATTATGTTATGAATTCCAAATGGGGAATGGCTTACCTTTAGCCAGTGAGTAGTCCACTCACTTCATGACATAAGCGTATTTCGAATACGTAGGACATGACCTGTAGTAGTGGTTTCTAAAAGTACTATATGATAGAAACATAGACTACTACAGCTACAGCGTGGACTAGTACTCTACGACTTGAGTGTGAGTTGGTGGTCTGGCAAAGCTGGAAGCATATACTTTGATTTGCTATAGTTGAGGTTCTATCGTAGGACCAATATATTTGCATGTTGGGTATGTGTGACTAGCTAGTTAAGACAGACTTATACAAGATAGTTTCTGCACTATATCGCCCCTTGTGGGTTGTCCGAATGGTCTAAAATGTCCAGGGCCCTGGTAAACATGACTTGGATGTTTGCTTTACGGTAGCTCCCTTAGAAAGCGGAAACATTCCAGGAAGTCGTGGATCATTGGACTAGAAGCCTAAGGATGGTATATGTCTTTTAAAGGGGTGTTAGTACACTTCTTCCTCTCTAAATGTACGGCGATGTGTAGAGGGGTATTTTAGTCATTTCACCCGTAGGTCGGAGACTTTACGAATGCAGCATTGTCCTTTGGGTCAATATTTTCTTATGGTGATATTAGGAAATATTTAAAATGCAAAATACAGCTATTTATATAGCAGGGGTATTTTGGTCATTTTAGCAGCCAAGGCGATGTGTCTTTTTGGTCCTCGGGATAGCCCGTAAGTCCTAACTACTTTTGGGTTGAGGAATTAGTCTCGTATGAAGAGGATTTTATTTTATTTTATTTTATTCAGAAAGTATAATTTATTATTGAATTGGAATAAAATAAATAAATAAATTAAAATAGGAGTTGAGAGAAAATAATTATCTAGTTTAATTGGTTAATTAATTATTCAGGACTTAGGTCCAGTATGAATAATTAAGAAATTAACCTGGGCTTAAACTAGGAGAACTAATTAATATTTAATTATTTATTGGGTTATTTATATAGGCACAAGAAATAAATAATTAAAGATTAATTATTATGGTTCATTTGGGCTTCTTAATTATTTATTGGGTTGTTTATATAAGCCCAGGAAATAAATAATTAGTTTTTATTATTTTGGGCCTTTTGGGTCCAAGGAAATAATAAATATTTTTCTGGCCCAATAGCTTAGACCTTAGGGTTTTTTCCAGATATGGTTAAGAGGAGTTTAGGGTTAGGCCAAACAAATTCTCAGGATAACATCCGGGTGTTTGAAATATGATATCCCGTGGATATGTTTATCAGATAATGAGAGACCCAGTTTTGGCTAACTAATAAACTACTCTCTGGTAGAAAAAACACCCTAATCTTAAAAACACAATAAAGAGACTCACGTGAAGCTCTCTCACTGAACGTCTCTCTCTCTACTCTTGCTCACGTATCTTTCCTCTTGTTTTCTCCTTGTTCTTTGCTAATCAATAGCGAGTGAACCAAGGAGAATTGAGACCGTTCCTCTTTACCATAGTGTTCACCGACTAGAGGTTAGGTTGGGGAATATCTCGAGAGCTGGAAAGCTAAGCGTTCATGCAAACAAGGCGGAGTAGAAGGCTAGCGGGTGTTCAACCGGAAGCTTCTTCAAGTGGACAAAGCGAGGCGATTCCAATCGTTCAATCCGCTCTTACTCAACCTAGAAGGGTTAAGGAGCACAAATGTATGATCTTCACGCTTTCGCATGGCCTTTAAGGCTTAGTTTTATTTTTCTTCGAAATTTTTTTTTAACGTACAGAGCATGTTCCCTCTGTTTCTCGTTCCCACAATGTCATATGTAGTGGTATGTACTCATGTTTTGACTAGAGTACATTAGACATGGAGGCCAACATGTAACATTGAACCATTTCGTTGGCCTTCTTCCATGCTTTCCAGCCTCACGCTCGTCAGCAGCAGAACCCTCCTCGATAACAAGGTAGGTTTCAAAGAAGGCATACTTATATTCCTCAATAGTGAGTATTATATCCAAATTTCTTTTCCAGTCTACATAATTCAAACCCGTTAGCTTATTCTCATGGAAAATAACGGCCAAAAGACTTAAAGAACCTCTACCAACCATTTCTGAAAAAATCGAAAATAAAAGAAAATTCAGTTTGTAAAAAATAAAATAATTTGTGACTTTATTCTCATATTAAATCCGATAATAGTTAACCTTATCACTATTATCTTTAATATGATTGATTTGGCTCTTAGAAAAACTGGCATAGTTTCTTGAGAAGATTAACAGTTTTCAAAGCTAAGTGTATTAACCACCACAAATTAGTTTCCCTTCTAGGTAATGATCTAGAAGATAACTCCATCGCGAGATGACCGCTTCTTTTCATTCCTATGGATATTCCTTGCACTATAACCTCCAACGTGGATTGGCCGATCATAGCACGTGTCCTGAATTATTAATTACATCCATTCATTAGTTCTAGATCCTTGTGGTACCACAATCCTATACGGGTTCACTCCTAAGGTGACACGGGGGGATCCACGATCTCTAATGAGGATCGTGATGGAAGTCGTGTGGTCGTTGGAACCCCTCTCCCACTTAGTATTTTAAAATAAGGGCTTTTCTTAGAAAATATATTTTTAAAATTTTAATTAATTTTTCTTTTAACTCAAAATAAAATATCTAAACTTATAAAAATTTCTATGTCAAGATTTATACTCTTTGAAAAAAAATTTCATAGATTAATTTTATTTAAGTTAATAAACTTAATAATTTCAAATATTTTCAATAAAACTTTCGAGAGATTTTGATCTCAAGATTAATTTTAGGGTGGCAATATTAAACACAACACGAAAACAATACGGTTATAGCGGGTTAGGGTTGGGGTTTTGCGGGTTCGGGTCGAAACAGGTCGACTCGTTTAACTTTAAACGTGTTCAGGTCATAAACAGGTTTAACTCGTTTCAACCCGCAAACCCGTTTAATTTTTTTTAATACTTATATTTAATACTTTTTGTAATACCTTACAAATTTCACTATAAAAAATTAGATAATTTAACTTTTTACATGAATTAATTGAATTAAATTTTATTATATGAATTAATTGAATTGTGTCTATTTTGTTTAATTATATGAGACCTCTTAAGGAAAATAAATGATGTTAATGTGGTTATTTGCTTGATATATGATAAATGAATCATTCTTAATTAATTATTATTTAGTGTCTATAATAATATTATTACAATTACTTTTAGTTAGAGAAAATAATTTCTTGAACAATCTAATTCTATTACAAAACTACATTTGTTTAGATTTTTAAGATTAAATCTTATGAATTTATTGAGATCTCTAGATATTTAGCAAGATGGTTTATTGTTTTATTGGTTATTTATGACTTTATGAAGCTGTTTTAATAGTTTTTTTAATTTTATATAGTTTGATTTGATTTTTTAAAATTTTTTGTGTAATGGTGCATAGATTGGCGGGTTTAGTAAGTATTTGGATTGACGGGTTTAGTAATTATCTATTTAATTTTTGTGTTATGTCATGTCAACCCGTTTTATAACACGAATCCGATACAAAAATAAACAGATTGACACGATATGACACGTTTATTAATCGAGTCGTGTTCGGATTGGTCTATCGAGTATAATTATCTCAAGTTGATATGACTCACCAATCCGACACGACACGATTGTCACCCCTAATTAATTTGACAAAAACAAATTTCCTTGTTAAAATTCAATCAAAATAGTTTTCTATTTTAATTTACAAAAATATCTAAATCTAAAATATTTTATATGTCAAGGATAAAATTCTTTGAGAAAATATCTAAGAATTAATTTTTATTCGAATTAAAATTAATCATTTGATTTTTAAAAAATATTTTTCTTTGTCAAAAATTCTCGAAGACTTTGGTCTTTGAGAAAACGCGCACATAAGGTATAAAAAGAAATAAGTATGTTAGAAAACTGTAAATATTTTCATGCTTTTCTATTCGTTTAACCTAAGTGTCCAAAAAATAAAATTAAACACATTAATTAATTAATAGTCTTGTTTAATTCTAAAATTTCCTTTACTATTATTTTTCATGCAAAATATTCAAAAATTTTTATTATTGCAATAAAAATAATTTCGCTTAGTATGAGACCAAAAAAAATTATTCGGGTCGAGTCCAGTGCACCCGCCACACTAGATCACGGCCCATAAAAAAATCTATTGGTCAGATCCAGGTGGGTGGACCTAGCCCACCCCGCCCCAACTGCGTGGTCAAAATTGCCGATCGCGCAACGGAATTGCAATTCCTCGCTGATACCTTCAACGAGGAAAGATTCCTTGCAGGGGAGGAGCTGCATGCGGCTTGGAGCCGCGGCTCAGCTGCTCCTCCCACATCCAATAGCGGCTCGGCTCCAGTGGCTTGGCTAGAACAGTGCCTTCTTCTATAGAATGCATCTCTGCGTACTGGTTTCAATTTTTCCTTCTATTTTCAATCAAAACTCATCTAAACAACCATCTATACCCTTAAAAACACTGGACTTACACGATATTTATAAAAACAATCCAAAAATATATTGTTCCTATACTTCTATTTACGAAGCTTACAGTGAAACTATTTATACCAGTAAACACGAAGGACCAAAAATTTCAACCAAAATAAATATTTTCTTAATTTAGTTAAGTATAGCATGCTTCCTACATTTGCCAAACTGTGACTCTAATATCAATTGAAGGCTTAAAATAACAAAAATCATCAAAACGAAAGCATACTAGGAAAATGAAAAATTTACCTTTGTGATTGAATAACTCACTTCGCACTGGTGTAGATATCTGTACAAGGATACTTGAGGCTATTAGATCACGTTCTTGCAAACGTCTACTGCGTCTCATTCACGCGAAGCCTTTGATCTTCCGAAATGGTACCCGTAACACAACCGGTGAAAACTTAAAAATTGGATTTTAACAAGCCTTTGGCCTCTGTGAATATATTCACTGAGTTTACGTTTTCTTCATCAAAGTTGGGTTTCTGTTTCTTTGTGAATAATGAACTACTAAAGTGCAAAACCAAAAGGCTACCACTTCAATTCATTTTCCATTCATTTGAATCAATCCCCGAGAGAGAATCCATTCGCATGCAAACAGAAAGCATTCATACTTTCTGTTATTCTTCACGCGAAATAACACGAGTTCCATCCCGTGTTGTATTTTTATTTAATTTAATTTAATTTAATTAAAATAATAATTAATTAATTTTAATTTTTAAATTTTATTTTACCCTTGGTCTTATTCATTAAGTTAGATAAAATTATTTATTCTTGGGCTTGAACACCTATAAATAATAAATCTCAATTATTTATTTTTTGAATTTTACTAAACAGTCCAATAAATAATGAATAAGTCCAAATAGACTAATATAAAATTTCATACATTTTATCTAGGTTATATCCAGATTAATTATCTAATTATTCAATATGGGCCTTGGGTTCTGAATAATTAATTAACTAATTAAACTAGATAAAATAAATATTTTCTCTCAGACCTTTTATTTTATTCTAATCCAATAATAAATTAGACTAATAAAATAAAACCCATAATTATCAAGACCAATTTCTTAACTCAAATCTTTCATGACTTAAAGGCCATTCCGGGGATCAAAAGACACATCGCCTTGGCTACTAAAATGACCAAAATATCCATTCTATATAAATAGTTATATTTTGCATTTTAAATATTTTCTAATATCATCATAAGGAAATATTGACTCCAAAGACATGTTGCGTTAGCAAAGTCTTCAACTTACAAGTGTAATGACTAAAATACCCCTCTATGTATCGTCGTGCAATTAGAGAGGAAGAGTGTACTAACACCTTTCTAATAGACATCTACCATCCTTAAACCTTTAGTCCAATGATCCACGATTCCTGGAATGTTTCCAATTTCCAAGGGAATTACCCTAAAGTAAACATCCAAGCCATATTCCCCAAGACCTTAGATAATTAGATCATTTAAACAGTCACAAGGGGCGATATAGAGTAGAAGTTATCTTGTACAAGTCTGTTTTAACTAATTAGTCACATATTCCCATTTTTCTCTCATTTTCTCTCTCTCTCTCTCTCTCTCTCTCTCTCTCTCTCTCTCTCTCCTACCATTCTCCTCCTCTCTCCCATTCTCTCCTCCTTTTCTCACCCTCTCGATCTCTCTTTCTCCTTTTTTCGCATTCTTCCTCTTTCTCTTTTTCTTTTCCTCCTTTTATCTCTCTTCCCTTTTGTTTTAGTTCTCTTTCTCTTCATATGTCTCTCTTTTTCTATCTCTCTATCTCTTACACACACTCTCTCTCCCCATTTTTCTCTCTCGTTTTCTTTCTCTCTCCCTTTCTCTATGTGTGTGTGTCTCTCTCTCTCTCTCTCTTCTACCATTCTCCTCCTCTCTCCCATTCTCTTACCCATTTTCTCCTCATTTTCTCACCCTCTCGATCTCTCTTTTTCCCATTTTCTCATTCTTCCTCTTTTTCTTTTCCTCCTTTTATCTCTCTTCCCCTTTGTTTTAGTACTTTTTCTCTCCATATATCTCTCTTTTCTTTTTTTCTCTCTCTCTCCCTCTCTTACACACACACACACATCTCTCTCTCTCTCTCTTTCTCCTCCTTTTTTCTCACTCATTTTCTCTCTCTCTCTCTCTCTCCCTTATATATATACATGTCTACATTTATTTATATCACCCTTTTGCTCTCTATATATGTAAAAGTATATGAATTAAAATGCACATAATAGTATTTCTAATAAAAAAACACGCACACATACACAATAGTGACAACATTTGTCGTCGCTAAATTCACATAAATAGTGACAAGAAAATTGTTGTCACTATATGTGCACATTTTAGTGACAAAGTTTCTTTGTAGTGACAACAAGTTTGGAGTTGTCACTGAAGCGATTTTCCGCTTTCAAATGAGCTTGGCGGGAAAGCCTTTAGTGACAAAAATCAGTGACAACATTTCTCTTGTCACTAAAAATTATCATTTAGTGACAACTTTTTTTGTTGTCACTAAAAGTTTGATCTTTACTAACAACTTAAAATGTTGTCGCTAATTCTACTATTTAGTGACAATAATTTTGTTGTCACTAATATTTCTTGTCACTAAAGCCATCACACCAATTTTGTTCTCCCATAGTGATGCGTTGCCCGCCATCACACCAAATCCACACACTCTCTCTCTCTACCACTCACCCCTTTCTCCCTCGGGGTCTCTTCTTCCTACACCTCTTACGCCTCTACCCTCCCCCCATCACAGGCCACACTCTCTGGTACCACTCTTTACCACCCACCCCTCCTCCCTCCGGGTCTCTCCCTCCTACCCTCTTGTGCCTCTACCTCCCACTCCTGCTCCGCCATCACACTCTGAAGCAATAGCTCCTCTTAGATTTGAACTTGTCAGCGACCCTTCTGCTTCTGATTTCATCTTTGATTGCTTAAAGGTGGTAGGTTGCTTACTAAATTTGGGGTCAACGAAGAGAGGTATAGAGAATTTCCCCATTTCTATTCATTCATTCCCCCCACCCCAACAAAAAAGCCTCCCTTCATTTTCTCAAAAACCCGAAATTTCTCAGAGGTATTCTCTTTCTATATTTTTTTTGTTCATAAAACCAAAAAATGTTCATAATATCTATATTTTTTTTGTATACATTTTTTATAAATGATTTTGTATTCAGATATGTTGATTTCAATATATGATCATTTTGCATTTTTCTTCAATCTGCTATTTTTTTGGATCTTGATTACTCTTTCACTCGAGGAATTATTTTTATTTTTTAATCATTTTACCTGGTATAACTTTTCTATTTTTCTTTATTATATTGTTGTTTTTGGCAAGGAATGAGGGGATTGGGATTTCAGGCTATTAAATGATAATAGACCTTATAATAACTATGCTTCTCATCTGATTTTTTTCCTCTTTAGGACTTGTTGTTCCAGATGTCCCTCTGGAGGAGACTGAGATCTTGAGAAAGGAAGTTGTTAAGAATAAGCTTGAATTGGTAGGTTTTAAATTGGATTTCTTTTTAACTTTGTTTTCAAATTTTAGAATACCTTGATGTTATGGATAATGGTTGAGCTAATTAAATGTCTACTAGTGATGAATCATTTAGAAAAACTTGTTTTCTTGCCATGAGGGTTAAACATTTATATTTTTGTTAGCTATTCTTGAATGTTGAGTCCATAACTTGGGTTTTCTGAATGATCCGTAATTTGAGAGTGAATGTTATCATACTTTCCATTTTTCCAAGTGAATTTCTTGTATGACTGATTACTTTTCTAGTTTATTTTCTCTAGTTTTTATTTAAGGCGTTGCTGACAACTCGAACGACCCCAACTACTCGCATGAAAGCAATTGTTGAGTCTGTAGAAGGATTTGTATACCTTGTAAGATCTCTAATGCATCTTTGGAATTTTGTTTACTTTTCACATCATCTAACAAGGACTTGTCTCCTTTTGCTCAATCTTTTATATGATATTTGACTGCTTAGTTAAGGTTTGGTTGGTTTTAGATATTAATATTGGTGATTTTGGAAGAATGGAGGGGACAGGGTCATGAGGATAATACTAGAGTTCTACATTTATTAAAAATATATACAAAAAAATATAGATATTATGAACATTTTATGGTTTTTGAGAATGCCTCTGAGAAAGATATTATAAACATTTTCTAGTTTTATGAACAAAAAAAAATATAGAAAGAGAATATCTCTGAGAAATTTCTGGTTTTTGAAAAAACATAGGGAGGCTTTTTGGGGGGCAATGAATGAATAGAAATGGAAAAATTCTCTATACCACCCTTCATTGCCTCTAAATTTAATAAGCAACTTACCAACCTTAAGTAACCCAAGACAAAATCAAAAGCAGAAGGGCTGCCAACGAGTTCATATCTAAGCGGAGCTACTGTTTCAGAGTGTGATGGCAGAGCAGGGGTGGAAGATAGAAGCGCAAGAGGGGTGGAAGGGAGAGACCCAGAGGAAGGAGGGGGTGGGTGGTAGAGCACATTACCAAAGAGTGTGATTTATGATGGCGGGGAAGGTAGAGGCACGAGACGGATAAGAGGGAAAGACCCCGAGAGAGGAAGGGGTGAGTGGTAGAAAGCGGTAGAGAGAGAGTGTGTGTGTGTGTGTGGATTTGGTGTGATGGTGGGCAACTCAAAATTTCACAAACCATGATTAACCATGGTTGATCTAAAAATGGAAAAAAGAAGAAAATTGATCAAAATTGAATTTTGAAATATTTTATTCTGAATGGATAGGTGTCGCGTGCTGAGGGTGTCTGGGCCTACCCGGTGCACAGGTGGAGCCGTGCACTGGGTGCACCTAAGAATTTCCCATCAAGAAAAACTATGCTGGGTAATCTTCCATGCATATCTAGTAAGTTGGAAAACTAGATGGAGAACTCCCTCCAAGGCATGATATGTCAAAAATTAAATGGCACCTTTTTTTTACTAAAAATTGATTCATTCTAAACATTTAAGTAATGGGCCAACAACCACGATTGCTCTATAAATAGTGCAGCAATTTTTATGTTGAATCCACCTAACAATCTTGGATCATTCATTTTTTCACTATCTATTCCTAATCTCTTCAGTAACTACGTAGCGTAGTATAAAAGATGAAGATCTTTAGTGGGGTTGGTAGTGGCGCAGTAGTCTGCTTGATGACGGTGGTAGTGCTTCTTGGCCAGGTTTAGGTTGAAATTTTAACATGGATCCAATCTATGTAGACTGCATGTATTAAAAAATTTTATTCGATGCAATAAAAGTTGTACGATATAACTTTTCAATGCATGTGATTTAAGGATATACTGGTCCATATAAGAATTTTCTAAAGTCCCAAGAGACTGAGGCCGTGGTTAAAACAATGCCTAGTATTGATTGTGACATTTCAAAGCTGACCCTTCCATGCTTTGACACAATGAGAAACCTCAAGCCACCCTCCAGAGAATGCTGTGCTGCAGCCAAAAGCCAATATCATTGCCTTTGCTGTCATGGTGAAAATCTTTTATATGTCCATCTTATGTACAATGGCGGGATGCAAATTGTTCTCGGCCAGTGCGGTTTGAAATCTCTTATATGCCTTGATTGAACTCTACTGCTCTAATGCTGTTAACTTGCTAAAGGTAAATAATTAAGCAACTATAGATTATCATACTCATGCTTGGGTTTTGTAGAAAATTATGGAGAACATAACTACTAAACAATCTTAAGAGACAAATGTAATAATAATTCATGCTAAATTTGTCCTTGATGTAGCTATATAGAATAGTGCAAAATAACGATTAGAAAGCAAATATATCGTTTCATCAATTGAACAACTTGAGATTGATTAAATTGATGCCAAGGCCAAGTAAACTAGCATCTTAATTAGGACTAAACCAACCAACCCAAAAGCCAAAAGTTTGAGACTCTCGTAAGAATCCAAAATTCGAGGCTTTTAACTTCATAGTTTATTGGAAAAGGTGAAATCTTGGGCCAATACGATCTTAGCAGGCTCATGATTGTTTTCTTCTCTGTAATCTATGGAACTTATTCGATTAGGTGCTAATTTTCTTGGAGAGGATATGGTGTATCTAACTATAGGTAAATTGAGGCACAGATATATGGCTAATGGCACTAAAAAATGAAGCCCCAATCTAATATGGGTTTTTGACCAAATCGGGTAAAAAACCTATCGATCCACCATGAACGGGATGGGATTATGAGGTACCCCTATCGACAGGGTACATCACAATTGGCAAGTGCGAGGTCAGACGAGATCTCGCACTTGCCAATAGTGAAATACACTATGTTGCCCGTGTCTACCAATCCTGAATAAGGTTGACGACATTAATGCGAAGCGCAGCTGAAAAAGAGTGTGACCACGTGACCTGCAGTCGCGAGGTCTGTCGACCAAGTACGACAGGTCTGAGACCCATCTCACTGCAACTTCACGTGGCCCATTTCAGAGATTCAAAAGAATCTCTTATTTCTTGTTTGACGGGATTCAAAAGAATCTCTGAAAAGTAACCTTGTCGAAGATTCTTTTGAATCTCAAATAAAAAAATCACAGGCCAAGAACCCAGCTATTCAAATGAAATGAAGACGCCTATAAATATTGAATTTGTATTGCAGTTCGCATTTCTTCTTTCTCTGCTAAATTTCTCTTCTTTACAATTGTTATTCTTCTATTCTTTGCATTTCTTCTTTCTCTACTATTCTCCTCTTTTGTTTTTTCACATTTTATTTGGTGTAAAAATTTATTTTGTTTATTGCTGAAGAACAGGGAAGAGCACTTTTTTAGAGCAAAGAATTGCTGCAGAAACTGTTCCAGACAAAGGGAGTTACTGCTGAAATTACTATTTTCATATATTGACTGCCAGAGTTCTTCATATATAAAAAGTTTTTTTTAAACAACAAAATAGAAAATGTACTTGAATTCTGTATTTATTTAAAATTTAATTGAATACAATATTAAAATTTATTGTTGAATTGTGGACAATATGTATTTGAGATTATGTTGAATAATTTATAAATATATATTATATTATATTATAAATAGCTTGAATTTATGTAGAATTAAATTTTTTATTAGATCATTATTTTGATTTGTATTGTGTTGTCTTGTGATTAATTATTATTTTGGCCTGTGATGAATAGATATGTACGAATAATTAATTGCCTCAGTATTGCATGCATGGACAGCAAATCTGAACGTCTGTTACATCACTATTGTGTTGGGAGATAATAGAGTTGCATCGCCCTGATAGAGTCATATGACAATTTGAAATGACGCAACCAATTCCAGCTATTGTTGACACGGGGGTCGAATTTGCACCAACGTGACCTGCGGACTACTGATGCTGGGTGGGATGAAGTTGATTCATTGCACCGTGCTAACTGGATAAATCGCAACGCATATAATGCTGTTGGATAGCCCACTTTAGGGCAAGCTGTGGTTTCAACTGATTATGTTGCGTGATATTGGGCTCGCACGCGACGATTGATTGACAATCCTATAATACAACAACCGAACCCTAAGGGTTACCAATCTAATAGTTTAGCGCTTGAAATATATGTAAGTAAATTTTTTTTCGTACATGTGAATATATATAAAATTGAGATTTATATGTATTTTTTATTAGCATTCCTAAGAAATACATATGCAGGCTGACACACTACACCGGATCTTGTTCATAGGCAATGAACCATCTCAATATGTTGATGCCTTGTTCGTCCAATAGGCTATCGGAAGAATGTCCGATATTGCTAGACGTACGTTAACTGTTGATGGTGAAGCAAATCGTCTAAATCGCATTCCGTATGAGCTATCCAGACGATCGTATGCTTCTAATCCGATACCGTCGATTCTGCAAAAAGTCCCTTAACAAGCACCAATTAGGTGGGGTGGTAGACGGCCACGTCAACGTACTGCAACTGATGAAGTGTCTCAATAGCATCACTACTCACCTATGCATAGAGGTAAAGATGATTATTTGTTAGCTACTCCTACACGGATTGATAATGTTTATGCGCCACGTGCAGCAGATGAAGATGATTATTTGTCAGGTACAACGGTTGAAGATAATCCTGATGGTTTTTTAACTCCGTAGCACCTAATTTTCAATCCTAAATACGCAGCTTTTGTTGAGGAGTTTGTTGCTGGTCTATCTACTAGACGCTCTCGGAGCCAGCATGGACAGCCTGAAGAAGATGTAGGCCCGTTATACGTTATAGAAGAACAAGATCAAGGACCAACTGAAGCATAACCTCAACAACAACCTCTAAGACGGATTTAACCTCCGAGGAACCATCGAGAATTTCATTGTGGGGCTAGTTTTCATTCTTGGTTGTGATGATTTTAAGTGTACATAATTGAGATTTAAAATTTATTATAACTAAATATTAAATAAAATCTAAATTGAAATTTATATTTTATTTTTAAGTTATTTTTTTAAATTAAAAAATGTAAAATAATGATGAAATATTCAATTATTATTTAATAAAATATTTAAAAATATTAATTAAATCAATATTAAATTTATTCTTAATATTAGTGAAATCCATATTTACTGAAATATTTTATATTAATTAAATGTATATTTTTTATTATTGATTAAAATTTTAAGAACTTAAATCTTTTTACATAAAAGTTAACAAAAAAATTACATATAAATTAAATAATTAGTTTAATAATTATTTTCAAGATATTTCATAACTTAAATAATGTTCGATTTTTTTTTTATATAGTGTGTAGCTCCACGCCGCATGGGAAAAAGAAATAATTCCATTTCTTATTTGTAGTTGCAATTGCAACCAAGTAACAAATTAATTTAATATATTTATAATATTAATTTATCAAAATTTAATATTTGAGATTAAAATATAATTTATATTAAATTCTTTTGAATAATTTATATAATTAAAAATTATGAATTTAATATAAATTATTCAAATTAAAATATACAGAGATTATAAATTTATATACATATTATTTTTACTAAATTTCAAAATTAAATTAATAATTTCTAATTATATAAAATTTATATAATTGTATTATGAATGTATTATGTGTTATTTTAAAATATTATTTTTTAAATTAAAATTTTATAAATTTAAAAATATGATAAGTATTTTTAAAAATATATATATTAAAATTTTTTAAAAAAGCAGTGCGCGATGGCGCGCCTGGCAAGACTTCGTGCCTGGTAGGCACGTGGTGTGAACAACAAACACGGCAAAGGGCAGCGGGCAGGACCTAAGGCTTCTAACCATTGGCTGGCGCGAGGTCTCATGTGACCTCGCGCTTGCTGATCGCAGGGTACCCCTTCGATAGGGGTACCTCACCATCCCATCCTGTTCACGGTGGTCGATGGTTTTTTTTACCTGATTTGGTCAAAACCTTTTCCAATATCTGATATTCTAATTCTTACTACCCTGCATTGTTAAAAGCACCTGCACAACTGGAAGAATTAAAGTTAGAGCCGCCACATCTTTCCTCTATACGTAATATTTGTATAGGGTTAATTCCATCCACCTCAAGTCAGGAATGGGACAATTAAGTGTCTGATATTTGAAGTTAGACAATATTCTCATTTAACGGATTTTCTTGTTAATTAACGGAAAATTGAAGGAAAAATTTTGTAAGTTCATGTAGTAACATTAATTTTTTTTATCATTGACACATTTATTTATCAAAATCCCTAAACATCGTTAGAGTCTCACTTTCTTACTGACTAACACACTCTCTCTTTTCTCCCACTGCCTTTTTCGTCTCTTTTTTCTTTGTCTTTCATTTCTTCCTTATCTCAATCTATACAATCATTCTTTAAGTAGTTACTTAACTGTCTAAATTTAAATATTAGACAATTCCCACCCCTCTAACTTCAGAAGGGCAGATGGAATTAACTCTATTTGTATATGTTATATATGATGTAAGACTCTCTACTGTTACATACCGTGTATAGCTTTATAGTCATTAGTAGGGATGTTTAATAGAGAGGTCATAACCATGAAATTATAACAAAATTAACCGTTTCTAATTACAAAAATATTTGCAACCCGATATAATTAATATTAAATATATTTTGTAATTTTTTTGAAAAATAAAGATAATTAGCAAATAAACTATTTTCTAAAAATACTCCAACACGATACAAATCTCACAATCAAAGTTGGAAGAAAGCATGTCAAATTTCACACCAAGCTATGTAAATGGGTCCAAATCCTCTAATACATTATCTACAATATTATCTAGTATACTTTTAAAAATAGACACGTGTCTATATTAATTTAGCAGTAGATAAGAATAGATCGAGTACATACTAAAAACACATAATAATCAATAATGACATTAGATAAGAATGAGTTAAGTATATATTAAAGCCGTAGATATGTAATCGCACTTTTTATAATGTATTAGAGAGTGTTGTAGTGAGTGTATTAGAGGATTCGAAGCTCATTTAAGTATACTGTTATTATTCATTCAGTTAATTGGTTACTTCACATTGCTATATATATATTACCTCCGATTCACAATAAGTGTCGTTTTGGTTGAATAATTTTGTTGCATAATAAGTGACTTTTTACAAAAAGTTAATATTATTTTTCTTATTTACTCTCTAATACAATTACTCAATACAATAAATTTCATAGTTTTCTATACCTTTTGCTATTACTTACAAAAAAAGAGTCAAACCCTTGAACAAGTATTGAGATGTATAGAAATAAGTGACTTTGTATTCAAATTAATAATTAAGGGTATACTAGTCATTTCAATTAGTTTCTTAATATATACGAAAATTTTTAAAACGATATTTATTGTGAATCGGAAGTAGTAGATTGCAGAAAAAACATGCAATGTGAAGTAACCAACTATTTTTAAAAAATATTTATGGATTAAAAAGTTAATTTCAAGGACTAATTTTGTTGTTTGGAAAAAGTTTAAGAGTTAAAAAATATTAACATAGTATTTGAAAGACTAATTTGGTATACTAGCAAAAGTTTATATACTAACAAATCTTTAAACTATTTTAAAAAAGATTTAGGAGTCTAGGAGCGTTCTTGCCAAACATTACCCGTGCCTCTAGATCCGTGTAGATAAAAGATACTGACATCTAATGGATCTAAGAAACTGACAAATGTATGAGGGCCGACCATTGCAGCGTAAATAGAGGTGGTAGCAAACCTGATGCACCCGGCGCTCGCAGACTCACTACAACAGGACTCATCCCTTGCTCAATTTCTCTCACTCAATATATCTCCCGTCTACAATTTCTTGATAAGTTCGGGTCTCGGTCATCTTGCTGTTTATAATCTCTTGAGTACCTGCATATCATAAAAGATGAAGATCTTTGGTGGTGGTGGTGCAGTAATCTGGTTGCTGACGGTGGTGGTGCTTCTCAGTCAGCTTCAGGAGGCCAATGCCGTGATTAGCGCCAGGCCTATTATTGGTTGTGACATTTCAAAGCTGACTCTTCCTTGCTCTGATGCAATCAAAATCCACAAGTCACCTGCCCGAGAGTGCTGTGCTGCGGCCAAAGGGGAGTATCATTGCCTTTGTCGTTATAGTGAAAATTATTCGTACGTCCATCTGATTCACAGTCCCGAGATGAGAATGATTCTGAGCCAGTGCGGTTTAAAACCGCTTATATGCCTTACTTGAGTACCACAGCTCTAGTGCTGCTGTTAACTTGTTTTGTTTTCTTGGTCTGGAAATCTATAAAATTAATCGAACTTTGAATGCTAAAAAGCATTGGTTGTTAGGAAGGACAAAACTAGTAAAGAATTTTAGGAACAGCGTGTATAATCCATGCCAAATCTGCCTTTGATGTGGATAGAATAATGCAAAGGAACGATTAAGAAGCAAAGAGCTTGTTTCATCCATTGAACAACTTAGAAGTAATGCCAAAGCCAAATACTGTACTATATTCGTGCATCCTCGGGATTAAATCAACCAAAACGATGGCCAAGAGAATGTGGAGTTTTTGTTCTGTATTTTGCTATGTTTTGCTGTGCAACTGGTATAGGTCCTATGAAATCCTCCAACATCACAAGGTGGCCTCGCCCAAAATAATAAAAGAAAAGGAAAAAGCTCTATCAAGAATTCTGAGACTCCCATGAATCCAGAATTCCTGGTTTTTAACAACGTCATTGAGTGAAAAATGTGATATCTTAGGCCAACAATATCTTTACAGACTCTTGATTCCCCTCTTGTGTCAAAATCAAATCATTGACTAACAATTAGGCGCTGTTCGGTTTGAGGATTTTGGGGTAGGGAATGGGAATAAATTAGAATTATACATATTGTTTGTATTTGGTTAAAGTTTAGGGTTTTGGAATGAAATGTTCAATAGCAGGGAATTATGATTTCTAACCAAAAGCATGTTCAAATTGTGAATGTGCTCAGTACGTAAGTCTCTTTTTAGTACTTCCAAAAATGAATCCTAATTTTTAAACTGCAAATTAGATACGTACTAAACTATTACCTCAATTACACAAAAAATTCTAATATACACCAATGGTTCATGGACCAAGTGTATTAGTGATTTGTATCGCGTGCAATACAAATTGTACAATATAATTCACTAATATATTTGGTCTATCAATCCGTGATCTATGTAAGAATCACTCTAATTACACACGTAAAATGCTAAAGTTTGTCATATTTTTTTTTTAAGACACTCTAAGCCCAAAAGTCAAAAAAGTATATTCTTTCCTGAAAACAGAAGAGCTCGAACTGAATGGTGGAGCATCATATTTACAAGATTTACATCCCTGGTGAATTTTGGAGTAACGCATGCAATTGGTTTTATTCTCGAACAATGCTTATATGGACTATGAATCGATAGATTAAGTACATTAGTGAGTTATATTGTATAATTTATATATATTACACATGGTTTAAATCACTAATACACTTTATCTATATTAAAATTTTTCTTTATTCGGTAGATTTCATGGATCTTTCCTTCTCTCTTTCAACTCAATAACAACTGTGGGTGACATCCTGTCTCTTTTCTAAATTTAAGAATGGAAAATCACCGTAATCCATCTCTATGCTTGCCGACATGCAGGTGCGGGTCGACACATTATAATAGACGTGGCAGTAACATCTGAAAAGCTCACTGCTCATCCATTGCTTCCTTTCTCTCTATTTCTCAATCAATCTCAAACATCGCCATATATGTGGTGGTACTTTAAAGACGATGAAGATGGCTTGCACTTCTCTGTGTTTGGCAATAGTGATTGTGCTTCTCGGTCAACTTCGGGAGAGTGAGGCGCTGGACTGTAATAACGCAGAAGATTTGGCAATTGCAAGCGCAGATGCAGCAAAGGGAAGCCACCAACTGCAAAATACTGCGCTGCTTTGAAGGAATAACGCTCTTGCCTCTGTTATTACTTGCGCATGCTACCTTCTGGAGAATTCATACCAGATGCCAGAAGGATTATAGGCGCCTGTGGTACTATGCATGGTTCGAATTGTCTATTCTTGTAATATGACCAAATAGAAACATGCAGAATGGTCTTTTGTAATGGCCACAAAACAAAGCCTCTTCGGAATTGAAAGATATATGTACTTTCATTTGCTGTTACCAAGCTTTAAACACTGTCTTTTTCTTTTCTATTGATATGGAGTAATAAAAAGATGAATTCTAACCCAGTTAAGAGTGAGAGTTGTTCCTTTTGAATAACTTCAGACATTGTGCAGTAATGTTTAGGCGTTATAGTTTCATTCCAGTATAAATGGGAGGAATAAGGGGGGAAAACATGATTTCAATTATCTTGAAAATTTCCACAAATTTAGAGAAAAATTTTGCTGTACTCGTTTTAGAAAACAAAATCAAAACCATCTAAAAAACAATCAGTTTCTTTCAAGATCTCTTAGACTTCACCGCAAAGCGTCTCAAAGGGTCTGCTTTTCCCAGCAAGGTCAAAAGGTGAATGCTTCGAGCTGTATTAATGGGATTTCATTTGGATTTTCTCCGTAATGACATCTTTGTCTCTTTTCCAGCACTGCCGTTGTAGTAAATACGTGCGCAGTTGGCAGACGAACGAAACCTTGTCGTCGCCAGTTTCGTGTTAATTAATCTATGACCATTTGATATGCACCTGCAACGTGTAGAGTAAATAGAGATTTTCACATTTAAAGGCATCTGGATGCCTGAGAATTTCAGACTTCTGGTAAACGCCTTCAAAGCATTGAAAGTGATTGTTATTTCGACTGTAATACTACTTGTGATAACCAAAGCAACTAAACGATTTGAGAGAACTTGATCAAGGGTAAGCGAAAAATAAATTTATAAATTTAGATATTACATCTTGACTAAAAATCTTTTTATTTTGATTTTGATACTATTTGTTAATTGATGTGACTCAATAATTAGAGAGAATTTGATCAAGGCCAAATAAAAGACAAGGATGAACTAATTCACATGGCATTAGTTGAATTTGGCGTTTTCTCAATCTTGAGTTGCTCAATTGGTGAAACAATCACCTTGCCTTTTAGTTGTTCTCTGCGTTATTCGATCTTCAAGAAGGGCAGCTTTAGAACGGGTTCAATACGAATTGAAACGAGCTTTTTTCCATTTTTCTCTTCAGATTCTTAAATAAAACGCACACCACACGAACTGCATAGAATTCTTTTCCTTTAGTTAACAGCATTTGGCCTTTAGAAAACTTTATGTGGGGTATTCTTCAGATAGGTGCTGAAAGCCTCGATCAGTTACATACCGGCCATTGCAGACTGCACTGTCTCATTACAAGTTCCATCCAGGGACTGTAAATAATTTGGCCTAATATAAAGTTTCCTCTGTAAGGACAAATGCAATGATATTGGTCATTGAACACAGTGCAGCATTCTCCCGCAGGTGTCTGTGCGTTTCTGAATGCGTCAATGCATGGACTCAACTTCAAAATATCACAATCAGCAGGCATTGAGTCAGCCATGGCCTTGGCCTCCTGAAGCTGGCCGAGAAGCACCACCACCATCATCAGGCAGACTGCTGGACCACCATGGCCACCAACGATCTTCCTGATTATCCTTTTTTGTGATGCAAATTATAAAGCATAATTAAAGAGAGTGAGCAAAATGAAGAATGCAGTATGTTATTGGGGTGGATTCAATGTAAGAATTGCTAAGCCATTTATAGAGCAATCGAGACAACTGACCAATGACTTGGATGTTTAGGATTCATCAATTCTTGGTAAGGATTAGGTTAACTGGCTAACCATGAAATGGTAAAACAATAAGGAGAGATATCCCATAGTGTAAAACCAGGTCCAAGATGGACTATGGGATATCCAAATTTGAAAACTCTAAATGTCAAATTCGTTAGCTTTCACTTTCAGCAAAGAGCTTCTCTACAAATTACTCTAGCATACATTTTGAAGTTAGGGTAATGAATATTATTACAAAGAAAGATTATGCAAATTAAATCGATGGGAAAGTTTTTCTTAGTCTTGGAATGAATAATTATATTTGAAACTCAAACTAGAGAGGAATGATTAAAACCCATAGATTGAAACCCAAACTGAATCCATGAACCAAACACCCTCCATCCTGGAGTAGGCCATTGATCAAAATGGACTAGTTTGGTTTTAAAAAGTACGCCTAAAATGGCCTCAACGTCTTACAGGAATTTGTCCTACAAAAAATAGGACGCATTTACATAGGACTCATTATAGGAATGCATTCTATAAAGACACATTTATATAATGCGTCGCTGTATAGGACGCAAGACATTAATGCGTCCTTATAATGTCCCTTGTTTTTCTTAGTAAAGCATTTCACAATTCGAAAATTGTGTATTGTATAATTTAAAATGAATTACTCAAAATCAAAATACAATTGATCAGCCCATTGAATAAGTTTAAGTGTTTGTATAATCAAATGTTATTAGTAAAGGTTTATGTAACTGTGATTTGGTTTGAAATGAAAGAAATCAAAAGTAGTCAATGTGAAAAGAAAAAGCAAATTCGGGAAATAAAATAAATCTTTTGAAGTATAAATACATGTAATTGCATAGTTTATTGTTCAGGATCAAAACGAGCATTGTTACAATTTCATCTATTATATCCTGCTTGATGGCAATTTCCACATCTTGGGGGGAGCCTTTATTTCGGTAATCTATCTCACCTCAAAAATGTGTGGTACGCCTCCAGCCAGGTCGATTACCTTTAAGCACTGGTGTGTAGCCCTCTAACAAGAAGTCAACAGTATGTCAGGTATTGTCGTTGCCGACAGCATAGAAGTTATGCTTGTAAGTTGAAATGTACTTCTCCATGGAATACATAGGCAAAACAAAATCTGTTAGTTGCCAGCCATGTTGTCGATAAACTGCAAATACATGTGTGCATAAAAATCCAAATAAATTTCACTTCGTGTAGCTACAGTCCCGTGATGACATAACTCTTGCGGGTGTCCTTATACCGAAAATTCCACTGCGTTCATTTTACTACATAACCCTGTAAGATCTAGCCTTCTGCAAAGCTGCCTGGAATGCATTCCATATCAATGGAGGAAATGGTTTGCTACAGTAGTTGGCCTCAGATTGATGCAGGTTAAAGTATTCGACCGTCTTTATGAATGTTGCATCAACCAGTGCTTTGATTGGTAATGCTCGTGTTTTTTTTAGAATATAATCTAACGATTCGGATAAATTAGTTGTCATACATCCATATCGATATCCCCCATCATGTGAAAGTGTCCACTTTTTTGGACCAATCTACATCAACCAGTTGTATGATTTCTAATTGTATTCTCTTATTTCATCCATTACAGATTAGAATTTGGATTTCTTTCTCTCCATGTCGGCTTTGTACATCAGTCGCTTCAACTTCGTATTCTTGAAATGTCGATTGAAATTAGCACAAACGTGATGTAGACAGAACTTGTGAACTCCCATAGGCTCATTCCATCTAGGCTCTCTCCTCATTGTAGACAAGATACCTGCGTGCCTATCGAACACAGCACAAACATGTCTTTCGTGCACCACTCAACTTCAGACTAGTCGTAGAAACCATCCCCAACTCTCTATAGATTCAATATTGACGACCACAAAGGCTAGAGAGAACAGATGGTTATTTGCATATCAAGTACTGGCAATCAAAAACACACCCTTATATACCCCCCTTAAATGAGCCCCGTCAATTGAGATCACGGGGCGACAGTGCCTAAATCTCTCAATTGATGGTTTGAAGGCCTAAAAAATAAATCGAAATATGTTAGTGTCTCCAGCACTGGTGTCGTGGTGTTTCCAGTGCACTATTGTACCGGGATTTGAATCTTGCAATGTCAACATATAGTTAGGCAGTACACTGAAAGTGTCAGACTATCTGCCATATAGCAATTCAACAGCGGCTTTTCGGGCATACCACCCCTTCCGATAAGAACATCCAATCTAGAACTGCTCGTGAACAACCCCTAATATAGTGCTAACACGTGTCTCAGGCTCGTTTCTGATGAGATATAGTATGTATTGTGTAATAAACTTATGGGACAAGTTCCACTACAAGAAAACAACAATTTAGTGACAATCAAATCAAATCCATCGCTAATTGAGTTTAGCGATGGATTTTGACCCTCGCTAAAACTAGCGTCGCAAATAGCGACAGAACAAAAATTCGTCACTAACAGTGACGGCTATTAAGTAATGATATTTATAATTAAATTTGCAATTAAGGCCGTCACTAATCCGTTAGCGACGGATTAGCGACGGCCAATGAATTTTATTTTTAAAAAATTAATTAGTCAAGACCCGGTCTAACCGGTTCGGCTCGGCCCGCCCCGCCAGATAATTTTTTGAGATTATGTCGGACACGGGGCTCGAACTCGCGTCCTTGTTGTGGGGGAGCACGTGCTCCACCACTAGACTATTGATATTCTTGTGATTTTTTGTTCTTTATATTAATTATATAGTATTTTTTTGCAAATTAGCAATGGATTTGCAAAGGATTTGCGATGGATTAGCGAAAATATTTTAATAATTATTTAATATTAATGAATAATCATAAATGTCGTAGCTAATCCCTCGCAAATTAGTGAGGGATTAGCGACCGTAGCTAATCCCTAGCTAATTAGCGAGGGATTAGCTACGGCATGTGAGCAATTAATTTAGTGTTAGTTTTAATTATGTATGCCCTAGCTAATTCCTTGCTAATTAGCGAGGGACAATAAGCCGTAGCTAATTCCTTGCTAATTAGTGAGGGATTAGCTACGACATTTAAACAATTAATTAGTATTAGTGTTAGTTACGTATGTCGTAGCTAATCACTCGCTAATTAGTGAGAAATTAGCTACAACATTCGAATAATTAATTAGTATTAGTGTTAATTACGTACGTAGTAGCTAATCCTTCGCTAATTAGCGAGGGACGATAAGCCGTAGCAAATCCTTTGCTAATTAGCGAGGGATTAGTTACGGCTTCTGACAAATTTTTAAAAAATAAATTTAAATTAAAAATTTTTGCTTGCCATCACTATTCCGTCGCAAATTAGCAACGGTAACAAAGTCGTCGCTAATTTCTGTCGCTAAAGTGCATTTTTCTTGTAGTGTTCCTATTATTGTTGTTTATAACTCTCTGCAGACATGCGTACTTGCCATTCCAAACTGATATTTCTCATCGTGCACTGCCAGCTTTCTTACTGATTCTTATATACTATGCACATGGATTTTGCTCGGTGTTGTTCCTACAAGAGGCAGTCCAAATTGCACTCTTACTCTTGATTACAGTGAACTCGCATCATTTCCTCGCGTTCCATAATCTTACGGCATAAATGACTTGTTTTTATCTTGGAAACGCATTTTATAGCATAACTCCCAATTTTCTTTAGACCATTCATTAACTCGCAAATCATTTCCGGCATAAAAAAAATCATCATCAGGTGCGCCTGTACCTATGTCCTGAAAACTGTTATAAGAATGCATATGGGTGTCATGAAGCGGCCTATTTTGTGTTGGTGCTGGTGAGGCCAGAAAGGTGATATGATGTATGTTTGTATCATTATGGTCACTATTACTCCTGATGTTGTCATCGCAATCAGCTGCGAATGTAGAGTTAAACCCGAATTCTCCATCCGATCCGGAGGGACCAACGTTGTTAGAGGTTGGGCCAAGTGAGTCCATGATTGCTACACCATTAATTATTGGAAGCTCCGATGTTTCAGTTTCATGGACATCAGTGCGAAAATTTTAGTTAAAAATCTCAGCTAGCATTGGCATATGCACATATTGATTTGGATCAGTGTAGAATAGTTTTGTTGAAGAATCCACTAATCTAGCAAATCTGTTTGTACTAACAGGTCCTATTGGAGTAGCATAGCTGTGTACGGTCCAACATTCGACAGATTGAACCCCGCAACTGATGTTAATGCTGTGGCAATAGCAGCCCAGCTTCCTGTTCCTGTGCACGAAGAATCGATGATGCACCAACTTGTATTGGTTGTTTAGGAAATGTCTTCACATAAATATGTACACTGCCTTCCTTGAAAATATGATGCAAATTCCAAATGACTTGCATATCAGCTTCATCCTATAAGCAAAGTAACTCCCATTGCACTATTGAATCATAAACCTAGGGATACATCATGAATATCTCAAGTGTTGACGTCGTGCTATCGGTTCTCATATATGAATAGATTTTTTTGATCAATTGCTCAAATAATATTTTTCGTTGTATGTTTAACCTCTTACGAAACGGGCCATCAAAATGAATAAATTATCCTATTTCATAGGAAATTGTGCAATCCCAGAAGAAATCGAGAGTCAACGGTGATTCAAAAGCCATGACACACTCTAAGTGCAAATAAGAGTTGACATAGAGAGAAATAAGATGAAGATATCCCGTAAAATATGAGCTATCAGTCCGTAGTACTTATAGAAGACAAAAGACGTATTAAATAAATATGTCCTTTGTATAGGACACAATAGGCTATTGCGTCTTTTGAAAAGCTGCAAGTTTCTGAAAAAATTAAAAATTGCGAAAAAGCCTGAAAGTTGCTAAAAAGCCAAAAATCTCGAAAAGTATGTTAAGGACACAATAAAGACTTGCGTCTTGCTGATAAAAAACGCATTATAAGAATGTGTTCTTGTTAGCGGACGCAATAACCTACTGCGTTCTCAGAAAAGCTAGTTGTACGACCTCCTGAAAGTTTCTGAAAAAATAAAAAACTGTGAAAAAACCTGAAAGTTGATGAGTTTTAATGACGTAATAAAGAATTGCGTCCTCTAACATTATCCGTCAAATCTCATCTTAAAAGCTAGAAATCGCATTATCAAATGTGTCATCCTCTTTATCCATCAAATCTCATGGGACGATTATTGTACGGCAACCTAAAAGATTCTGAAAAGCCAAAACCTCCAGAAAAACGCATTACGCAAATGCGTCATAACATGAGGACGCAATACCTAATTGCGTACTCTATCTGACTTTATCCATCAAATAGTATTTCGATACTTGTATCAAATTATTTTGTATGCCATAGAGAAAGGTGATCGAGCCTGAGATATTACCAATAAATAAATGTCTCAAATGTAGAGAAAATTGTCATAGGACATATTTGGGAAATGCGTCATACGTAGAATGCATTAATAAAATGCGTTATGTGTCTTATTTGCCAAAGATAATCGTGAGCAATAAGGAATCTCTCCAGTAACTAAAAACTATTAAAACTGAATAAAGCATATTTTGAACAAGAACTGTCAAATATTTTTTAGTTCAGCTTAAAAAGTTTTTAGCTATCGGAGAGATTCCTTATTACTCACGACTACCTTTGGCAATAATATTTTATAGTTATTAGTCACGAAATCAAATAAATGACAGATATGTCCTGCAGCGTCTAACAATCGAAAATAAAGATATACATAAAAATACAAAAAGTCAGTACTGACAACAACAAAATCCATCTAGGTCCCACAACGTCTAGGCCTAATAGTTTGCCTAGGGCAACCAGTCTTTACCACCGACTCCCTGAGTAGCTTAGGATGATAATCGCGTTGTCGCCACCGAGATCAAGCTAAATCAAAATCTACTTTACGCTACGACCCTGGTGACAAGTCCTCGGTAGTATCCTGTGTCACTCCTCCCGTCTCTGTGTAGCCAAATCTTGCTCGTGGTCTGCAGTATCCTCAGAGACTAGAGATGGACAACTGGCATTGAACATCAAGTGATCTAGCATCTATGCATCTGTCATGCCTTGTCCTAATGGTCCGGTCTCGAACTCCCATCGAGAAGTGGACGGTGCATCCTGAGTCTCCGTGCACGGTTGTGACGGGATAGTAATAGCACCGGCATATCTCCCTCCAACTGAACTGGCTCCTGATCTGTCACTACGCTGCAAGCGTCACGTCGCTGTCTTCCGCATCGATCGACCTTTGACCAATGCTCGAGGCCCTCTACGTGCTGGCTGCTTGGAGCAAGCTGGTCTGTCAGGATCCGGAACAGGACAAACACCTACTCTGGTAGAGTCAATCCCAACCATAATCAATGTCCGAGCACCCACATCTTTGATCCGCAGAAAGGCATCACGCAATCTCATGCTGGCATCCATTAAAATCCTCCTGAGCAACAAGTGTAGCAAAGTTACAATTCGATAATGATTCGTTATTAAAGTTATTTAAATAAATAAATAAATCAAACGAAGTGTAAAAGTAACATAACGCATCATAAGGGTAGCGGTTGAACCAGTATCCTGATAACCCTCCACCTCGACGCCAGGTGGTATCAGATTTTCAATACGCCACCGAGTCATGGACCGATACCAGTGCATATAACCTCGCTCCATACTGATGCCTGGTACGCTGTCGATGACAGACTGACGTCGTGCAGTCCACATCTCTATATATGTTGCGTGATAAATAGACCAGTTTGTCGTATGGTTCCCTCTTGTCCCAATCGTATGCAACTCCAAATGGTAACCACAGTGTGAATTAGGAATTGAGATTCTCTTAAGAGTTAGACCTTGGCTACTCTTGTTCGTGCTCTAGACGATTTAGAAATAGCAGTTTCTGGTTTCTTAACATTGAAAATGAAACAGAGCTCCTCTTAGGAGCTGCAAAGTCCAATGCCTTCCACCTAAATACAGAATTGACCGAGTCATTGAGCTAATGAGAGCAATCAAAACATATTTTGTCACCAAAAAAAAATCAAAATAAATCAGCGGGATTTTGCAGACTAACCATAGCTCCTCAACCACAACAACACAATTAGCTAGATTTCTTCAAGTTCGATAGCTTTTGTAGACTTTCTAAAGCTTAAGTGCAGCAGCATCAAGCTCACTAAAGGGTCGAGGAAAGAAGAATACAATAGGTTCAAGAGGAAACGAAAGTGAAGGAATTGTTAAACAGGTAGTTTCCTCATCAGTTCTTTTAATATTGTCATTTGATTCTGGTTTTTTAAAATCTTGTACCAGGCTTTTGAATGAAAGTAAAGTTTCCAGCATCAACCTTATAGGCTCGCAATTTTTCAAGTTTATGGGATTTTTTCTACTCAACTTGCTAGAGTACTCTTTGGACTTGGGTGTGGTTTCTGAATCTATCTCCCTCAAGCTCTCTGCCCTAAGGGTCATGTTCTATAGGAAAAGTAATCGGTACCAAATTTAAATATCTATGCTTCAAAATTTTCTCCCAAGCAGAATACAATAATAATAATGATAAACCCATACCATACTTCAAGCCCCAACCTGCACAATTTGTAAAGAAATATCAGTTCGATTGTTGCACGCTCTCAATTTCATTTCCAAAATCATGACTGGTCTCATATATAAATAGAGGAGTGAAGCCAGAAATAACCAATATATACCCACAAGAACAAGCACAACCATCAACCCAGAATGAACCCACCTCGAACTATGGCCAGGTCCATGAAAGAATCAACTATAACTCAATGAAGGTTCACAAAATCTCAAAACCTTCTAAACGAAAATCTCACCTCGAAATGAAAAGCCAAAGCTTTGAAGATTCTTTGGCTCTGCTCCCTCAAATTTCTTACTCTTGTCATAAAAATCTAAATTTTGAGCAACTTTTCAAGATATTTGTGATAATGACCACTACTTCCATCTCCTTATATATGCAAAGAGGGAAAGAGAGAAAAGATAGGAGTCAGTGGAACCTTCGAAGATGGAAAACATATGGACCGGAAACTGAAGTCTTTAAATTCTCAAAACTAGTTAACTGAGAAGGTTCTTTACAAATTCTTCATGAGAAATGGGATTGCGAAAAAAGGTCCAATTTCAAATAATTTACTAATGCCAACAACCTTTTCAGTAATCTCTTACAATAAAACATAATATTCCCACAAGATGGAGGAGAAATAAGGAAGAAAGTGAGAATTTTCTAGAAGAAGAGATGAGAATGGAGTAGAACAGAAGGGCAGAAGAGGGTATGTACGTGCATTGGAATAAGAACAGACTATCACGCTCAAAAACACCAGGAGATGTACAAATATAAAAATGAAATAAAAAGTTAATAAATAACAATATAAAATTACCAAACCGTCTATGACAACCAAATAAATCAAGACCTTACAAGAGGGTGATATTATGTTATTAATAAAATCTTATCCATTTATTATAAATTTTTTAAATCTCAATTAAATTTGGACAGTTGAATTAAAAAGATTGAGAAGAGAGAAAAAATAAAGAATTACTTTTAAAATAAATTAGGACTCACTATCTTCTCTTCAAATTTAGTATATATATTTAGATTCACATTTAGATTATATAATTTTTCACTTTTCATATATTTATTATCTAAAGATATTAGAAATATTCAATCCTCTCATTTCTTTAAATCCTAGAATTAGAACAACTTTCCATCAAAATATATTAAAAAGACTTGAGGGGCATAACAAAGGACCAAACACATTAGGGGTTGGAAGAGGGGGGGAGGGGGGGGGGAGTTTAAAAGGTATTATGTTATGATATTTTAAAATATTTTAAAATATTTATTTAAATATTTTATTAGCAGAATTATGTAGTTTTGAATATACGTTAATCCAACAGTTCAGATTGAGTCTGTCATATTTAAGTATGGAATTAGGGTTCTTGAGTCATCATTGTTATTTTTATTGTCATTATTGTGTTCTGAAGCCTGGTGGCTTGTGTGTCCTCTGAATTCATGCATTCTTTATCACCTTCTTATTTCAATTCGTCAAAATTCTCTGTATTTTCTTAATTATCAATAAAATCATTTCTTTTAATTCTTTATATTATTTAGAATCATAATAATTTGGTATCAAAGCAATTCATGTTCCTGTAGGTTAAATTATGCTTGTAACCAGAAGTCAAGAAAATGAGGAAGGAGCAACAAGGATGGCGACTGAATTGGTGGAATTGCAAGAGTATGTTGGAGCCCAAGCTAAGCAAATTAGTTCTATCAAACTGGTGTCAAGGAATAGGGACATCATCTCATCTCGATTAGTAAGTCGGTTGAAAATTTAGAGTCTCAAGTAGAGAGTGATATTAAATTAACTACTTCATGACTTACTACAAATTTGAATGTCCTTATTGTTAGCATAAATGAACTGACTAAGAATGTAGAGATAAAAAAAGAGCAAATAGATTGAAGGTAGTTCCACTAAAAGAGTAGGGGTTTCTTTAAATCAACCTTTGAATAATGACTCTGGCAGGTTTGAGAATAGAAGAGATAATAGGTATGGGGTTAAATTACCGAAATTGGATTTTCCTCTATTTGAAGGGGTTGGCCCTAAGGAATGGGTAAGCAAGTGTAGGAGATATTTTGAATTATATAATATTCTTAAAGTAAAAAAAAATTAAATATTACTGATTTGTATCTAAAATGGAAGGATTTTATTCGGTTTAATGGGTATATGCAAACTCATGAGGGAAGTAGTTGGGAACAAATGGCTAAGGCTATTTGTAAGAGGTTTGGAGAAAGTATAGATGTTGAATTATGGCTCATTTGATAAAATTGAAATCTAAATATTTAAGTATTGAATTCTGAAAATTAAAGTCTGAAGACTGAATCTAAAATTTGAAATCTGAATTAATTATAATTCATTTTTACACTATATTTTATTACAATTTAGATTTAATATAAGAAATATTAATAATTAAATGAGTATTTAATATATTTAAATTTCAGACCATTTAATATATTTAAATTTCAGACTTAAATAACTTTCAATTCACTTAAAATTTATAACAAGATTTTAGTATGTTTTAATTAATTAAGTGATAACAAAAATTTATTATCAAACGCACTTAATATTAGTCATTATTAATCATACTTAATAAATAAGCATTTAATTAATTCAGTTTTAAATATTGAATTAGATTATCAAACAGGCCATTAGTGGAAGAATTTAATAAAAATGAACAAAGTAGAAAAGTGGAGAAGTATTTAGACAAGTTTGAAGAGTTTAGAGCAATTATAATGTATAATACGCCTTAAGCAATTGAAGAGTATTATATCTCTGTCTTCATTAGTGGATTAAAGGAGGAATTCAGACATATGGTGAAAATGTTTAAATCATATACCCTTAAATAGAGCTGTCAAATGGACTAAGTCCATGGGTCAGGCCCGACCCACAAGTAATATAAGATGGGATGGATTGCAAATTTTTAGGCCCATATTTCTTCTGGGCAGATTTTGCTTGGCCCACAAAGCCCATGGGTTGGGTGGGGCTGGACCGAGCATGGCCCACGGGCCACCTCTTTTTTTTTTTTTTAAATCTCCAAATTTGAAAATTACAAAAGTTTCAAAAGTCAAAACCACATACTAATTACAGATGATGATAGTAATATATAACAACTTTTTAAATTTCTTTAACTAGTTAATAATTAGTAAGTATAATAATAATTAGGCAAATTGGCAGTTTTCATCTTTAAACTTTTTTTTTACATAATTGGTCATTATTCTTTATTTTTAACTTTTTAGATCCTCTATAAATTTTCGTACAAATTATTTGGTTCTTCCGATCCAATTCCAGCAAGTCAACTAGTCAATTCCGACATTGACTATTTAAAATATGATAAATTTGTCATTTTACTACACACTCACCTAAAAAAATAAGATAAATTGGTGACTTTAGTCCCTGAACTTTTTTATTTTGGCATCATTAGTCCCTATTCTTTTTCTTTTTTTTAACTTTATAGAACATCTATCTGTTTTCTTTTGATACACTAGGTCCTTCCAGTCACTTTTAAAGTTAAACTACTAAAATATTAAGATATTTAATTATTTAAATGCATTTAAAAATTGATTTTTGTTGTCACTTTATTGATTAAAACATACTGAAATTATGTTATAAATTTTAAGTAAATTGAAAATTACTTAATTTTGAAGTTTGAATAAGTTAAATACTCATCTAATTATTAATATTCTTTTATATTTAATCTAAATTATAATAAAATATAATGTAGAAATGAATTATAATTAATTCAAACTTCATATTCAAATATCAAATTTCAGAATTCAATCTTCAAATTTCAATTTTTAAAATTCATTACTCAATATTCAATTTTCAATTTTCAAATTTTAATTTTATCAAATGAACCCTAATTCAGAATCTATTTGTAGTGAAGTTTGAATATCAAACTTTAAATACTTAAATATTGATTTTTTAAAAAATAATATAAATATTTTTATTAATTATAATTTATTTTTACATTATATTTTGTTATAATATCAATTAAATAAAATAATAATAATAATTAGATAGCATATAATATATTTAGATTTCAAACATAAATAATTTTTCTTTCACTTAAAATTTACAATACAGTTAGTACATGTTAATCAATTAAGTAATAATAAGAATTTATTATCAAATACATTAAGTAAAATGAAAGTTATTAAAGTTTGAATTATATCTAATTATTGTTATTATTTTATATTTAATCTAAAATTTTTAAAATATAGTGTAAAAATGAATTATAATTAGTTTGCTTTTCAAATTCTATCTTTTAATTTCAAATTCAAAATTTACCTTAATAGTATGCTTAGATTAAATTTATAATATAATTTTATAAATAAAACGTATAATTATGATTTTAAATTTTATAAAAAAATTTATGGAGTTAAAAAGAAACATTGTGATATACTTAATCACTTAAAATTAATTAATTAATTACTCATTTTATTAAGTGTGTTTGATAAAAAAAAATAATATTAAGTATTTAATTAATTAAAGTGGGTTTGATAATAGATTTTTATTATCACTTAATTGGTCGGAAAGACCTAATATGTCAAAAGAAAAAAGAATTATGACCTATAAACTTAAAAAAAAAAAAATACAGACCAATGATGCCGAAATAAAAAAATTCAGGGACTAAACTCACCAATTTATCTTTTTTTTTAGGTGGATGTACAGTAAAATGATAAATTTGCCCTTCCTTAAATAATCAACGTCTGAGTTGACTAGTTAACTTGCTAGAATTGGGTCTGAAGTACCAAATAATTTGCATGAAAATTTATGAAGGACTTAAAAATTTAATAATAAAGAATAAGGACCAATCATGCAAAAATAAAAATGTTTAGGGAAAAAACCCACCAATTTGCCTACTAATTATATTATTCTTTCTTATTGTAATTTGTGATTATTAAATGAATAATCCGACCTTGAAACAGTAATGTCAAATATATCATCGTCAACAGTAGATTCAAATAAAATTATTAGAGAAATCTTAAAAGATTAAAGAATGTGCATCTTTTAGTATGAGTAATACTTTTAGCCTTTCATGGCCTTTTTATGAAATTGTGAAACAAATATTGATTTTTAACTTTGATATTTTTAAATTTGAACTTTTAAATTAGATTACTATATTTATATATTTGAGAGTTATGAATTTTAATATGTGATTTGTGATGTTTAATTCTCGAACTTGTTAAAATTGTAAATTTATGTAAAATTATGTGTGTAAAGTATAATGGATAAAATATGTTTAACTTATTATTTGATATTTATATTTTATTTTAAGTTAGAATTTGATTCATTATATTTGTACTAGAGTTAGAATTAAAGACTAAAAAATATAACTATGGCATGAAATTTTTTTTTAAAAAATATTATTTATATATAATTGGCCCATGGGCTAAGAAGGGTTGGGTTGAGTTTAGAATTTTACAACCTATCAAAAAAATAGACTAGTCCGTCCCAACCCATATTTCTGTCAGCCCACATGGGTTGGGCCGGGTTGGCCAATTTTGATAGCTCTATCCTTGAAGAAGCTTGCGAGCAAGCATTGCATTTGCAAAATTTCTTATCAATTAACAATCAAAATATGAGAGTGTTATGTCATCTACTAAACCCTTAATGGTCCAAAATTCCAAATTCAACAATAATACACCAACTAATCTAGTTTTCAAGAAAATCACTCTATCAGAGTTGCTGGCAAGGTGGGAGAAAGGGTTGTGCTTCAAATATGGAGATAAATACTCACATGCATATGTGTGTCTTAAAGTTTTATTGTGGTTGAAGACTTGCACAAAGATAGAAGCTTGTTCAAAGGTGAAGGTTGATCTACTGATAGCTTTGAGGACAAGACTAGTTTGAAGAAGGAAAAAATGTTATGATACTTTAAAATATTAATAAATATTTATTTAAATATTTTATTAGTAGAATTACATAGTTTTAAGTATCTGTTAATCTAACGATTTAGATTAGGTCGGTCAAGTAAGGAATTAGAATTCTTGAACCAGTCATTATCATTATGGTTATTGTATTGTGAAGCCTGATGATTTGGATATTCTTCAAATTCTTGCATTCTTTGTCATCCTATTTCAATACGTTAAAACTTGTATTTTTTTAATTATCAATAAAGTTATTTCTTTTAATTCTTTATAGTATTTCGAATCAAAACATATTATCAAGATTAGTGGCTATAGCATCCAAGAACGCACATTAATTACTCTAAACCCTTGCCCGTTCCCCTTCCCTTGATTTTAATCCGAAATTATTCATCCCGAGTGACTCATCTGTGGATTTTGTTTCTGAACCAAACAAGCCTCCACTGCATAGCTCCCACTGGGCAAGAAAATATGTAGAACGAGGGGAAGAAGAAAACTGAAACCGAGGGGTGCCTCTTACAAGAAAGCAACGCCATTTGATGATGACCTCTATTCTCAATTTACTTAACCAAAACCTCCGCAAATGCAAAATATCACACCCCATTTTCCGACCGTCGCTAGACTTGCTCCTCATCTTCAAACACTATTCCTCTAAATCAAAAGATGCCGCCGCCGGCGAAAAAACTAGCACTTCTCTCAAGGACGGTGATGGGCACTTTCAAGATGCCGAATCCAAATCATCAGCTTCGTCATCTAAGCAGACAAAGACTAAGAGAGCCCGAACCATGGCCCGACTGATCAACACTAGTCCTTGGTCTGCGCAGCTTGAAACCTCGCTCTCCACACTTGCCCCGCCATCCCTTTCCCAAACCACCGTTCTCCACACTCTTCGTCTTGTTAAAACCCCTTCCAAAGCTATGCACTTCTTCCACTGGGCGCGTCAAGCGGGCTTCACCCACACCCCTCAGTCCTACCTCCTTATGCTTCAACTCCTATGCACTGGCAGGAACTTCAATACGGCTCGAAACTTCCTCCTGTCTATCCCAAAAAAGTCTAGTGGTGCTGTGAAGCTCGATGACAAACACTTCAACTACTTGATTCGTGCCTTTGGTGAAGCCGGGCTCTTCAAAGAATCCTTGAAGGTATTTCAAACCATGAAATCAATTGGTGTTTCACCCTCTGTTGTTACGTTTAATAGTTTATTCTTGATTTTGCTCAAAAGGGGACGAAATGGAATGGTGTTTGAGTTGTATGATGAAATGCTTAGAACCTATGGCGTGAAGCCTGACTTGTATACTTTTAATATTTTGATAAGAGGGTTCTGTATGAATTCAATGGTTGATGAGGGATTTCGATTTTTTAAGGAAATGGAGAGCTTTAAGTGTGAGCCGGATGTAATTACGTATAACACAATTGTCGATGGCCTTTGTAGAGCTGGTAAGGTGAAAATCGCACATAATGTGATGAAGGGTATGCTGAAAAAGGGCTCAGGTTTAATTCCTAATGTTGTTACTTACACCACCTTGATAAGAGGCTATTGTGCGAAGCAAGAGATTGATGTGGCTTTGGGTGTTTTTAAGGAGATGATTGTTCGAGGGCTAAAACCAAATGAGATTACTTACAACACTCTCATAGGAGGACTTTGTGAAGCTCGGAGGTTTGAAAACATAAAAGAGATTTTGAGGGAATTTTCTGGAGGAAATGGGGAATTTGTTCCCGATACCTGTACTTTCAACACTTTGATAAATCCACACTGCAATGCAGGAAATTTGACAGAGGGGATGAAAATTTTCGAGAAGATGTTGGAGTTAAAGGTTCAGCCGGATTCAGCAACATATAGTATGTTGATTCGAAGCTTATGTGAGATAGGGGATTTTGAGAAAGCAGAGCAATTGTTCCAAGTGTTGTCTGAGAAGGAGATCCTTTTGACAAATGATGGATGTACACCTCTTGTTGCATCATATAACCCTATTTTCAAGTATTTATGTGAAAATGGGAAAACAGAAAAGGCTGACAGAGTGTTCCGGCAGCTAATGAGAAGAGGAACACAGGATGTTCCTGCTTTCAAAACTTTAATCATGGGGCATTGCAGGGAAGGTACACCGGAGGCTGGGCATAAACTTTTGGTTTTCATGTTGAGGAGAGATTTTGTGCCTGATGTTGAGACGTATGAATCCCTAATTGAGGGTCTGTTACAGAGGGGTGAAGCTAATCTTGCGCATGACACTTTAGAGAAGATGCTGAAGAGCTCCCATTTTCCAAAAACTTCTGCTTTCCATCGTATTCTTGTCGAACTTGTCAATAAGGATTGTGCTCATGAATCTTTTAGCTTGGTGATGTTGATGTTAGAGAAAAAGATCCGGCAAAACATCATTATCTCCACAGATACTGTAAGGCTACTCTTCAAAAATGGGTTACAGAACAAAGCATTTGAGACTGTTACATGCTTGTACAAAAATGGGTATATGGTAAATATGGAAGAATTGATTATTTTCCTTTGTGGGAAGAAAAAACTATTAGAGGCTCGTGAACTGCTCTTGTTTGGCGCAAAGAATGGTCAGAAAGTTGATCTTGATGTATGCAGCACAGTTTTAGTCAGTCTCTGCAAAAAGGGTCAGGTTTCTGAAGCATTTGACCTTTACTATGAATTGTTAGAGCATGGCATCCAACAACCTTTGCACTGCCTCGAAGACTTAAGAATTGCACTGGAAGCTAAAGGTAGATTAAAAGAAGCTGAATTTGTTTCCAAGAGGATGATGAGACAATTACCAACAGATGCCTCTTATTCAAGTTGAAGTTCCAGGCAGAGATCTCTATACTTGCAATATTCATCAGCCCGTTTATGTCTGATGATGCTGCATGTCACTCATATTTTGTCTGAGGACACGGTAAAATAATTGGGATTTAACTGCAATACAGTCAAAATAAACGGAAAGCTTCAACCCAAAATGTTCCACAGATACTCAAAGACTACCCATTCAATGTGTTGTTTATGGAGCATGGTGGTTGTTCACCTCCTACCTATTAAATGGTCTAATGCAGTATCGGTGCCTAGTTCATATGAATACCATACCCTGATCCCAACAATGGTTGAGCTCGTCCAGACTCTTGCAAAAGGCCTATGTTTCTTTGCTGGTAGGAGATTTTATTACTGGAAAACATGTGGATTTTAGTCTTACCACTTTCCCCTCCACTGTGAGAAGGGAAAAGAATTCTACTCTTGTATACTGGCATCACATGCTGAAGGTTTAATTGTTCAACTCTATATCATTGGGTTCTTGGTAGTGTTTCTTTGGTTTGACTTGAACAGATCTGCTGGTTGAAATGCACAGAAAGTATCCCCAATGGCTTTATTCATTTTAGTTGAATATGTTGAAGTGGTCTTCTATTCCTACCCCAGTGCCTCAAGCTCATTATTCTACCACTGAAGGAGCTTTTGAGAGTTCTCTTAGCCTTGGACAATATAAATTTTCAACCAGGTATGGGGCATGTTTACAGTTCAAGGTCTTGTGTGATAGGGAGACATTTGTGTGGTGGATTTCAAACTACTGGCCTGATGCTATCCTGTATCTTGAAAGGAATCTTTCAGAATTTACCCTGTGGATCAGTTTGTGGCTTCACCTTATCCATGTAACACCCAGCCCTGAAATAGTCTTGTTCAGATGGTTCATTTGCATTCGTTGGTTGGATCAAGATGTAACTTTAAGGCAAATCTGTAATGTAACATTGGACAGTAAGTGCTTATTGAGGTGAAAAGAGATCACCTGGTTTGTCATCAGAGACTTGATAGAGCTGCTTTGGACTTTTCGGTGCCTGATGAATGTTTTCCATTTCATCAAATTGTTGAGAGGGGTTCATTCTTCCAAATAAATAGCGAGCCATTTATGTATTAAGACCCACATGGGAGTTGGTAACTGTAACATGCTTCTGTTCAACAGCGTTGGTGGCATAAGCGTAAGAGATCTTTTGGTGCCATGGCGTGAACGATTTTCTGGGCAGTTTGTGGGTATTTTATTTTTTATACTTTGTGTAAATTCTTATTCTTTTGGAAATGTCTTTTGGAAATGTCAAATTGAAGGGGCTTTAATTTGAACTCTTAGTGGTGCAATTGTTACTCCAAAATGTTCAATATGCAAACTTCTAGCCCAAAAGTCGGAATTGGCTAATTTGGCTGTTTACATATTTCCCCTGTATTCTTCTCGATTTCCTTTGGACCATCAAGATCTAGAGAAAGAAACCTATAAGCCATGAAAGATTGAAAACTGTATGGAAACCTTTTAAGGTTCAAATTTTCAAATTTGCTTTTCATGTAGAAAAGAAACAGGCATCAAGAGAGAAGCCCTTTTTATTTCTCTTCTACCAGGAGAAAATTTGGCATTTTCTGTATTCCAACCAAGCAAGATTGTGTACACAGGTACTCAGCTAGCTGGAGGAGTGTTTTTTACATCTTTGCACTATGGGGGAGAGGTTGGATAATCGTAACAAGTATCCAAAATAATCGGTTAAAGTTCAGAAACAATGAGAGATCAAATGATGACTGTTCAGCATTTCCTTCCTATAAATGGTCTGTGTGCAAAATTGAGAGCAAGAGAGCTTGAGGATGCAAGTCTTTCAACCCTTAAGATCAGCGTATTGGGGATTCCTTCAGAGATAACAGGCTATCCAAACTCCCAGCTCTGGATTTCTCGAACTTGGGTGGCCCAAAAATTTCCCAGAAACGAATAGTCTCATCTGCTCCAGCTGATACCACAGTTAATCCATCAGGGCTCTGCAGTAAATCAGTGAAGGGCATCAATATTTTATGAGCATATAATTACAAAATCCAAAAGAGTTCCACTATTAAACCTCTTGCCCTATTTAGAGGAATGATCTGTACCTGTGAGAGATGAAGAACTCTGGATGCATGCTGCATTGACGTTCCTATTTTTGACATGGAAGGATACTTCCACAAGCATAGTTGGTTTTTCAAAGTAGTACCATAAAAGCCATGGCCATGGCCACTTAATATCTCTTTATGATGCCTGTTCCATTGTAATCCACTTATCTGCATCAGTAGGCACCAAGTTATTAAGGAAGACATTACTCTTGAGCTCAGGTTGAGGTGATCTAGCAGAAGAGTATAATGCATTATTATCTATCCAAAGATTGCAGAATTAACCTGACAAGTGCACTTGGATCGATTTCTTGGAAAGAAAAATGAAATCTTATTAATTTAACCAATGTACTTGGCATTGAGGAGTATAGTTTTAAACCCACCTGCGCTTGGGTGGTGATGCTGTTAATGCAAGTTCCCTTCTGCATGTTCCATAGCTTTATGCAGCCATCTTGTGTGCCTCCTCCAGAAGCTAGCACATCATAGTTATATGGGCACCAAGCCAGGGCCTTGACTGCCGCACAATGTTCCTTCAAGCAATACATGTAACTAGACGATCTCATCTTGGATGCATGCCATATGTAAATACGGTTATCATTTCCCCCACTTGCTAGAATGTTGCCTGTGGGTGACCATTTCAAACCACAGACTTCGGCAGTGTGTATTTTTGTATAACATGTCAAACTATTCCTTGCTCTCACTGCCAAAGACAAGGAGAACACGAAGGTTAAAAATGCTGCATTGCTGAGATTATTCAATTCTCTTGCAAAAAGTATATAGCTGAAAAACTAATATCGAAATGGTACCATCATGATTAACAATGGCTTTGTCATAGCTTCCAGAAGTTAAAATTGGACCATTCCATGTAACAGATCCCACCCTTTTCTGATGACCTCGAAGGATTCTAATCTGGGCAAGACAAATAAAATGAGAACAATTAACACAGGTAATAATTATTCAGTACCTCTAAAATGCTGAAAGAGGCCATACAGCTTTTGAAGCCTCAGGATCCCAGAGCTGTATGTCCGAGCACATATGTCCGACTGCTAATATCTTGGAGTCCTCAGACCAGGCCAGACCAGTAGGATGATCATTTTCGCCTTCCAGATGGTCCAATTTACAGATGGCGCGATTAGAAATATTCAGTGTGTACAAGTCTGAGCCCAAAGCAACGGCCAGAAGATTGGAACTTCCCCAATCCATTAGGTTGAGATAGTAATCATTCTTCAAATTGGGTGCATCCAAAATACTCGATTCCTTCTGCATTTAGAAAATGCACAATCTTTCTTTTCAACCTTCTAAGCAGCATTCATTTTAACAAGGAATCATTTTTGTGGAATTGGGATTTGAAGTTGCCTAAAGGAAAGCGCAACAATGTAAAACCAACATATTGAGATATATTTCCTGAACTGTATACGGAAACATAACCAGTACAATTCTAGAATAATTTGAGACTTCAAGATGTGCTGTTCATGTTATCAGTTTCTTACAGCAAAGTGAGATTGTGCAGCCAAAAAGAAAAACCCCAGAAATCAAGAATGTACTTTTACCAAAATCTTAGTCTAACTGTATAATAAACAAGATTCACCTTCGAACATAACCATATCGATTAGCAAAACTATGCATTGAAGTGAATTAAGCAGAGCCATAACCATTAGAGTTTGACCTTTGGGAAGATCCGCTGCTGCAAAGGCTTGTTGTCGAACTCCTCATCATTGCGCCGCATTTCATCGATCAGACGGTCTGACTTCCTACAGGTTTTTGGACTCCCCCTAAAAACCAACATTCGAAATGGTCTTCCTTCTATGTCCAAGGTTAGAGTTTCCTTCAACTTCTTACGGTAGTTCTCCTGTTGAAAAACCCGGTAATCTTGTAATTATCCCAAAACTCAGACTCGCCATAAAGCAGAAACCAAAAGAATCCAACAATCCTCTAAAAATCAGTTTCCTTATCTCTGCTGGAACCATGCAGCAATCAAAAGTATTCACAATCGATACCTCTACCAAAAGAAATTGTTAACGTTCTTCAAGTGCAGCAAAGAAAAAACAAGAACCCGGAACATCAATCTTGTATGCGGACTTTATACATAATTCCTGATTCGGACAGGACAAATCATGAAGAAGCAGAAATTGCACAACGCCCCCATAAATATAAAGAAAAATGGAAACCATGATCAATCACCGATGAAAATAAAGAAGTACTAACACTGAATTTGGGCTTGTCCTGCTCTGTAGGCTTGCTTGTCAACAAACTGCGGGCTTGATCAATATCCATTAGGCTCCTATTTGGTATAAATCTGTCTCCCTTCAAGATGAAGACTCCATAATTCTTTAATTTACTCCACGAAACATACAAAAACAGAAAGAGATCTTGGAAGAAACTTCACGAATTCCAATTGAAATGAACCAAGAAAAGGGTCTGTCATACCGGAAAATCATATTCCACTGGACTGTTGTGAAGACGAATGGGAGAGTACCAATCAGACTGGAGTCTCCAGACTGAGTTTTCTTCCATTTTTGGACAGTACAGTATTGAAGAAATCCAGCACGGATAGGGTAATTGTTTATGTTGCGCTAAAATTTCAAAGACGACGATGAACTTGACAGACAAAGGCCCCAACCGCTGGTTCGCGCCAAAGGTTTGTTTAAAGGTTCGTTTCTTGAGGATGCGTCCGTTCGTTTTGCCCGTTAAAAATTGCAATTGATTTCCCACTTCAAGCCATTTCGGACCTTCCCAAATTGGACACTAAGGCCTAATCAGAATGACAGAAGTAGGTTTCCAAAGAGTTTAGCAAAAATAGTTAAATAAAGAGAAAAATAAGAGGGTTAAATTATAATGAGATCAACACATTATATTTTCAACATTTTTTTTATTTTATATGAAATTTTCGTTAAATAGGACTGTTTTCATTTGAAATTCCGACAGTGGAATTGTCGGTGTCGAAATTTCAAAAATGAATGTGACCAGATAAAATGAGGTCGTATTCGACCCCATTTTTTACCGATGAAAATTTTTTTAAAAAAATGCGATGCAACCTAAGGTCACATTTAAGGTTCCTCAATTTTTGGAATTTAAGGCTCTGAACAACACCCCCTCTTCCTCATAGTTGTCACCTTTACGAGTCATGAGAAACCAAAGTGATGGAGAGCACTTATAAAGCATGTATTATGGACTAGGAAATGAACCTAATGATAGCAGCAGCTCATGTCCAAGTAGATGGGCCAATTTTCACTAGAGCATCTTGTATAAGCCAGTTTTCACTAGAGCATCTTGTATAAGGAGGCCTACTGAAGCCGTCAATGAGACAAAGGAAACAATATATGCAATAAAAAGTCACAGTTGAGACAAAGGAAACAATATATGCAATAAAAAGTCACAGTTTTAATCTGCAAAACTGCGTAATCGTCAAGGATGTTTGCGATGAAGCTGGTTGCGCAAAGGAGAGAATTTTGATGAAGAACGACTGTACAAAAGAGGCTTTGAAAGGAATGAATGCAACCTTAGGTCGCATCGTATTTTTTTTTTATTTTCACTGTTGAAATTCCAAATAAAAATAACCATATTTAATGAAAATTTCATATTTCATAACTATATTATTTGATAAAATTAAATTTTCATCTTGTTAAATTATCTTCTCAAAGTTTAAATTACTTTTCAAAAAAATAAAATACTTTTTTATTGATATACAAATAATACAAAATTATATGCGAAACTTACAAAATTACGTACAAAAAGCTCAAAAGAACTGTGAGAAGCAAACAATATTTATATGGAATGTTAGGAGGCAAAGTGAACTCCGGAAGGGATAGCAGTCAAATTACCTTGGTACATGGGAAAATGATCCTTGGCAGCAATTTTTGCTGTCTCTTCCTCTATTTACTTGTATTCTTTTAGCATCAAAATTACAGTCCCTCTTTTGAACTAAGTGTTATTTCTCAGAACACAAGATCATACTATAAAGTTGGGTTGGGAGTTTCATCACATTTATTAACACCTTTACTTCGATAATTGCAGAATGAAATAACTAATCTTCAATTTAGCACAAAATTTAACGGAGAAGGCTCACATGATTCATAATCCAGTGCATAATACAAACAAGTCTGCCTTAATCAAACTCCTGCTCTTAAAAAGAAACTAAAATGCCGCTGACCGCTGACTGATTTACCACTGAAAATTAGTGATCTGCCACAGAAAACAAAAAAGTGCGCAAATGTGCTAAGGGTTCGGACTTTGCATTCCACCACCTCCAACAAAGGTGCAGGATCAAAAGGATGAATACGACCGTGGTTCTGATAGTCAGGTCATGCCCATGAAGGTCTACTCTCATTTGCAATATCATCCTTGATCCACTTCTGAATCCGTTTAACAACAAAAAAATACTGCAGAGAAACACAGAGTCAAGAGTGGTACCATCATAACTTGAATGAAACAAAGATAAAGATGCTCAGCAGCTTACTTGGAATGCTAAAATCAAAGGGATGAATATCTTCCCCCGGTCATTGGGGTTTGGCCCTTCTATCAGCTTTTTGTCAACCAAAATGCTCTTGCCTCCACTTATGACAGCATTAGTGATAACTTCCACTAAATTTGGAATCCATGCAATCCCATTAGGGAGAATCTGTAGAGTACAACATTTCAACACACTCAATTATAGATATGTAAAAGGGAGATTTTCGGTTGCCAATATATAAAATGGAACAAATAACTAACCTTCTCATCAAGTTCATTTTTATTACATCTTCCACTGTTCTCAACTAAAACAACAGGAATCGCAGAATCCTGAAATACAGCCAAACAGGAGTGAGATACACCAGAAAGCCTCATTGATAATGGACATTTTAAGATCACACAATATCAGATATGAATTACACAGAGACATATAACAAAGTTTCATATCAACAAAGAAAGCAAGGTCATTCATTTTGGATCTTCAAAGTTGCACCTCTATTTGCTTCTGCTAGTAATTTGTCCAAGTTCAGAGTCTCACGAAGTTAAACTTCTGCTACATATCTATTCATTTCTTTCTTGTTATGATAATGAAATGAGGTCAATAATTTTGATTTAACTAAAATCAACTGCTGAATTTTCAAAATATAGATCAAAGGCACTGGAGAATACTGATAAGAACCTCAATGTCTAAATTTCACTTGTACGTGAGATATTAGTCACAAAGTCTCTCACTTTTACCTAAGATTCATACAAAAAGGAAAATCAAAATTGAGCTCTCAGTTTTATTGAACAAAACCCTGGACCTGAACAAAAAATTGGGTCGACCATTGCATATTTCATTACACTGGTGAAGTGTGAGCATACAATATATCCCCAGTAAACAACCAAAAACTAAACATTTGATATTTTGCTAAAATTGCAATGCTACCAAAAGAAGGGAGAGGGGTCAGGTATATAAAATGAAGGCATTATTTATATCCGGCCAAAACAAATTGTGCACATTGACATACATCAGGAGATTAATTTAAACATTATTAGAGCTCAATAAGTATCAATACTCACTAAAGAGGTTACTACTCAAGTTTTTCATCAGCTTGCACACATTCATTTTCAAGGTCTCAAACACGGTATACAATATCCAGCCATTTAACAACTTTGTATTGCATATCAGTGCTTTTGGAGAAAAAGTAACTTTGATGCACCTTAGGCAACAAACATGTATTGCCCCAGTTCTTGCCAAGAATGTTCCCCCCCCCCTTCCCTCTTTTTTCCTCCAGGGTATACCATTCGAGGTCTTCTGGTAGAAAAACAATCCACTAGAAACCAATTCCTCTTTTCCCTATACCGATTCCTTCTCCAGATAAATTGACACCATGCAATGACAGTATAGACAGATATGGAAGAAACAAACCTGAGCATCTTGTTTCCTAATCTTGGCCCCAAGACGGACAACTCTCAGAAGAGCTTCCGACCTTTTGGAGAAAAACTCTTCGTAACTCAATCCATCTGGGGGAGAGAGTTGAGCATGTGTTAGGACAACCAGTCCTCTATGCCATATTGATTTGCCAAAACTATCAGTTATAGCTTTCACAACTTGTCTATCCAAGTTATCAACTCGATATGCATCCAAGCGGTCCACATAGAGCAACACATCAATTGTCTTGTTCAAAAGGAAACTGTTCAGAAAGTAGTATCCAAAGTTATTTCCAAGTAGTCTACTTCTAGTCTAATAGGAATAACATCAGGCGTTCTTTTGCTTTGCCCAGGGGAAGGATAGGATCAGGTTTAATTCAGAAAAACATAATGTTGATTTTGAACTGCATACAACAGAATTCTAATTCAAAGAACAAATTTCATGCTAGCCAATACAACCAAACACAAATTGAACAAGATTTTTTTAGCATGTGAAGTAACACCAACGTTTTAATAATCTGAAGGGCTTGGTCATTGACATATCCTCCTTCAACAAGACCTGGGGTGTCAATGAGATTCAAGGTGAATCCAGCTCTTGTTCGTGAAACCATCATTGGTCTTGGGGTTTCTGACTGAAAAAGAAATAAGAAACAAATTACTACTACAAACCAACCAGGCCAAGAAGTCTCTCCAGTCAGATTTTCCAGCTCTTAACAACAATATTATATACCTGGAAAGCACTGACAGGAACCACCCTTTCCCCTATAATTGAGTTCACAATGGAAGATTTTCCAACCCCGCCTTTCCCCATAACAAGGATGGTCAATGTGCTCACATCCTACAACAAAACTGTCGGTCATCAATAAAGCAGCAAACCAGTAGTTATGTGTGCCTTTTGTTTTGCATGCATTCCAAATTTCTGGATTTTTTTTTAAACCCCTACCCCCCCCCCCCCCCCCAAAGGCACCGTTAATCTTTTCAGCTCCATTACCATACTAAAGTGGGTTCTGAGAGCCAGCACCGACCATAAGTTGAAAGGAATAGCAGGGAGAAAGAGAACTGAACCTGTTGCTTTAATTTCCCCAACAAATCATGCAATTTGGTCTGAGTAGCAGCAGGAAACTGCTGCAGTCCAGTCCACTCTCTACCTAATTGAGCAGCCATTGATAGCTGCAACACCATTCCAATTAAAACTGAAATTAGCTTGAAGGCCCAAAAGACAAAATCTTTGCCCAATAATCCCAAAACCATGCACATTCACAATCAGTGGAAATTAATCAAAATTCCAACGCTTAAACCTATCCTGGACCCTTATATGCAAGAAGACAGAGAAAATCCCCATAATATTAGTCTATTCCGAAGCTTTCTATCCAGAAAGATTATATTGACAAAAACAAGAAGCTCGAAAAATCACATAGTACAACAATAAAGACCAAATCCCAAGAAACCAAAAAGCCATTACTAGTACACCAATTCCTATAGCAAACGAAAATGAAGAGCAAAACCCAGAAGCACAAGAAAATATAGGAGCTTTAGAACCCACCAATCTGGCCTCTCTGGGCTCGTATAATCCGGAAGAGATAGAGAAGTGAGAAGAGAAGGGTTTTAGGCTTCGAAGAGAAAGGCAGAACCCTCCACTCCTACCCCGTTTTTTTTTTTTTTTTTTTTGACTTGGGGAAGTTTGAGATGACCTTACCTTTAACCTTATCGCCTTCGATGATCTTTGAAAGGGTCTGCACTTCTCTCGCCTCCTGATACCCTCCAAAGAAGCTGTCACTTAAATAATTTATATTTCTTTTATTTCAAAATATTTATTTACAAAATTTTTTATTTTATTTTACAATACTTATTCGTATATATTTTTTTAAAACTCTTGCTATTTTTTTTTATTTTTTAAAATTTTTATTAACTAATAACTATCATATTTTTAATATAGATAAAATAAAAATTTTATTATTATTTTTAATATTTTTAATTTGTATTCAAAAAATTTTATAAATAAATATTTTAAAACAAATAAAATATATGATATAGATTGTGAAATTGGTCAACATAAGGCCTTGTACCCTCTTCTCTCTTTTTTTTTTTTTTTTTAATAAACACGTTTGCCATCGGTCTTTACCAATTGTATATGTAAGACTGTGAAATGCATCTATAGAAAAAATATATATGAATCAAATTTAATAGTATTTATTAAGAAAATTTTTTATTTTTATCCAAAATATAATACAAATTTTACATACTCGTTTAAATTTTTATTTTAAAGTTCATCAAAACTAGATTTTAAATTTTTAACTTTATTATATCTATTAAAATTTTTGTAAAATATTAACCAATATTAATTACTAAAAATTAATTTTTTAACAAGAATTTCTAAATCTCTTACTAAATTAAAATTTAAATATATTATTATTTTAAAATATTTTTTATTTTTTAAAAATTATTATTTACTCACGATATATCATATTCTTTTCCTTTAGATCTTAAACCTAAAAATTTAATAATTTTTTATAAAATTCATTTGAAATAAAGTTTTATCTATCTACACTCTTAGTATAGTATTTGTTTTTATCAGTTTAATATATAATAGTAAGTCATTAATTTTGAATAACATTTATTTCTTTTTTTTTAAGAAATGAGTCTAGCGAAATAAAATACGATTAGAACATTAAGTCAAAATTCGAATCTCATCATAAATATCAAAGTTGTGCCTGTATTATTCCTTGCATAATTGAACCATGGCATCGGCTATACAACCCCTCCAAATCTACTCCAAACATGGTCTAAGCCATTGCTATGATTGTAAGAACAATACAAGAAACGTAAATTTGTATATCATTTATATTAAAATATTATATTATATAATTTTTATTATATTAAATATAATATTTTAATATATATAATTTAAATGAATGAGATCCATATTAAAATTTTTACTAACATAAGTCCCATGCTGCAGTAGAAAATCATGAGAAATTGTTTGGCTCGTCTCGGACAGCTTCTTCCGGTTGGAGAACTTTCGATTAGTACCGCAAAGTAGTAGTGGTTCCTGAGCCCGCTTCCTAGTTTTCCTTGCAATGGAGAAGCTTAAAGCACTCATGCCAGACGCCCTCAAGCAGCAAATTGGAGAGAGCACTCCCACGAACCTACTTTCTGTTGCCTCTTCTCTTCTCGACTTCTTTCAAAATTTGCCCCTTTTTCACCTGGTAATTCCTTCCCTCGCCCTATTCACTCACATACACATTGTAAATGTTTATTTATGCTGTTATTTGTATTATTGAATTCTTGTTTTTTTGTTTGGGATTATCGAGAATGTTTGTTTCGAGTTTGAGTCTCCCTTGGTCTGCTGATTGGGTTTTCATTTGCACGGCAGAATATACGAAGCGCATGTAGATTGCTAGAAGTTCTATACTTGAATTGCTTTTGTTGATTTGTAGATTGTTGGAGACTTGACGGACCCAAAGAGGGCCTTGTGTAGCAAGAACAAGGAGGCTGCTTTGGAAGCTAAGTGCAAGGGCAATAAGTGCTTTTCCAATGGAGAATATTCTGATGCTGTGCGATTTTACTCGCAGGTTCGTGTGCATTTTACTGGCGACTTGCTATGTTGTGTTAGGGACTACCGGGGTTAGTTCAGTGCTCGAGATATTGCTCGGCCCCTGTTTATGGGTTTATATTTTGACCGAACATCCACAAGAGAGCTATCAACTAAACATTTCTTTTGGGGGGTTTGGGGTGAAAGGGGCAGGGGGAAGAGAAGAAGGGTGTAGAGGAGGCCAGGAAGATCTAAAGTAGCACGTTTTGATGATTTGGACTTTGGTTACGATTGACATGAGAAGAAGCAGCAAGATGATGCTTTTAATTTTGGTTTTTGCATCTATTAACAAAGTCGTAAGATTTTTCTTTTTTTTTGTGTGTGGAACAGGCATTGCGCAGTGCTCCAATGCATATGGATGACATGGCAAAGGATACAGTTGCAACACTATATGTTAATCGTGCATCTGCACTGTATGTGAGTACTAAATTTGTATCATGTAATGGTTATATATGTAAAAGTGTTAATCATTGTGCTTATTATCTGCTTTGTAAGACATGATTGGATCATCTCTCTTCCACTCCAAAATACAATGTATAGAGCTGAAGTGAGGTAAACTTACATCTCAGTTCATGCTTTTTCCAGGGCCTTTTCTCAGGCAAAACCAGTTGTGATCCCTTAGAATATATGTGTTTGTGTAGGGCAAGAAGAACTGAAGTATTTGGTGTAGTTAGTAGTATGCATTTAACAGAACTTTCTTATTTGTAAACAGAAAATGGGTCTTCTGATGGAATGTGTGCGAGATACTACCCGTGCTCTGTTGATTTCTCCAGAATATGCAAAGGTTAAATTTGCTTTAGTCAGTTTCTATTTTTATTCTTTTTGGTGGTGGTAAGTGAGATTGTTATTATTTTCTCCATAATTTGCTGTTCCCATTCTCCACGAATATGTTATTGCAGGCCTGGTTCAGAAGAGGTAAAGCACATGCTTCTTTAGGAAAATATGCAGATTCAATACGAGACTTGAATATCTCCTTAAACCTGGAAAAGTCTTCGGGTGGAAAGAGACAAATACAAACGGAGATAGAGACAATCTTAGATCAATCTAAGCAAATGAGTGGCTCACAGCAGGAATCTAATGAAAGTTATTTGGATATCTGCGGTACTTCTTTTGTCGCTAGAAGATACTACATCTTGTTAGTATTATATGTTTCAAAAGTCATTGTTTTTTCTTCATAGAAGCTTGTATCATTATGCGATCACAACCACTATCTTTTTATTATGCAATGGCTCTCTTATAAATGAATATGCAATGGTTTAAGCCATTAACTACAGGAAATGGCCAACATCTACTTGCACTAGGTAAATTCATTGAAATCAAATTTTTAGGATTCTACTGCTTAGGACAATTTGAGCCCTGGTAGCAGTAATGACCATTATAGCCCCATACCACCTGGTTACTCCCTGGAGGTTCTAACTCTAGAGTATGTCTTCTTAAGCCTTGTCTAAAAATGGTATTTTTGTTGAGTACTTGGGAAATTTCAAGTTTTAACCTTTTTTTCCTATTTTAAATTTCACAAACCTTTACCTATTTAAAGGTTAGATTGGTTGAACTTTTGTGAAGTTGATCTTAAGAGCTTCAACTTTTTGTGCATACCTATTTGTCTTTTGGCTATTTTGGAATAAATGTTACCATATGTGCATGTTATTTTTCAATTTGTCCTAATATTAAGACTCACCCGCGTCCGACTATTTTGCCTAATAGTGAAATTTTGGTTTCTTTTTATGTCTGTAACAGATTGCTTTTCTTCCTTTATTTTCTTATAGTGTAGGTCTTATGTGACAGATGAGCTGTGTGAAACAAAACTCCAGTGCATCTTTTCAAAATCTAAAGGAAGGGGTATGGTTTCTCAGACTGACATTCTTGAAGGCTCTTTGATTCACAAAGAAGACCCTTTTGCTGCGGTATGCGTTGATTTTCTAGCAATGACAAGTTGACAAATTGACCATGTGCTTCACTTGAATAGGTTATTTTTTGTGTCTTAGAGGAAAGGAACCTTATTTAGGACTTCTCAATATGATGATTACAGTCCATACCAGCAAGTCAATTTCCAAGTTAATAATGTTTTTAATAGTTTTTGGTGCATGACTTTCTTGCTTTCCATTGTTATACGTAGATAATATTGAAGCATTGTCGGGAAACCCATTGCCATTTTTGCTTTGGTGAATTGCCCATAGATGCAGTACCTTGCTCATCATGTTCGATACCATTGTACTGCTCCGAGCAGTGTCAAGTACGAGCAGGAGGACGAAAGGTGTTGAATGCCCCGAGGAATATTGCTTTTCATGCAAACTTGTCAGATGATCTTTTGAAGTACATTTCTGATGTTATTTCAGTTAGCACTTCCGGTTCCTCCTCAGAGGACTATAGTGAACATAGTCACGAATGTAATGGTGCCCATTGGCCTTTGGTATTGCCATCTGAAATTGTTTTGGCTGGCAGAGTCCTTGTGAAGCATATTGAGCAACAAAGACATTCTGGTTTGATCTCTGACCTCCGAGGAATTTGGGTAGGTGCCCAATTCTTTATCCTTAGATTTCTGTTTCATAGTCTTTGTTGAAGGGTTCTTACTTGACAGTTGGTGACATTTTTTTCTTAGGATCTTTGCAACAACTATCCTCAACTTCCTCCAGAACGTAAAGTGGAGTCCCATATATATTCAGTCATTTTGCTGTATTGTCTTCAATATTCTTATGGCTCTGTTCTTCCAATGAGTGGGAAAACAATTTCGCAGGTAGTATCTTTCTTTCTCAATTCATTTGGCAATTTTTCATGGATTATTTTGTCAAACATATAAAAAAACGTAACTTATGGTCAGCCATCAAAACAGATGTAAAGCAGACATACTATGTGCTGAGCAAAGTATAACTTCTGTTTGTTCAATAAGACAATATGCACAGCTGCCATGTCCATCTGCATTTTGGATTTTGGTTTTAAGAGAGTTAAAAGACATGTGAATAATACTAATATGGGAAGAGAGGTTCACATGTCGACAGTTGATCTAAAGACTGACCAGGTATAAATCTTAAAAACATTTTACCCAAAGGAGGAGAAACTTAATATATATATATATATATATATATATATATATAGCAAATGGATGGATGAAGTTGGCTTTTTTTTTTTTTTTCTTTGTTGAATATGTGATTTCTTAACAGTCAACAGACTCACAGAACTTGGCAGGGTACCCCTTCTGGAAGCCAGTGAAGTTGCTCTTTTGCCCACTTCTGAACATTTTAACATTTCAGTATTTCTTGTGACATAATGACCCTAGCTGAGGGTGAGCTTTGGCATGCTGGTGAGGTTATTCCACTGTGATTGGAAGGTTGTGAGATCAATAAAGGGAACTGGGTGAAGGCTTCACCTGCCTTGTCTGTGTACTGGGTTCCCCTTAATACTAGGACCTGTCTGGCAGCCCAACTGAATTTCTGAATTTTTCTTATGATGGTCCATCATAAAGTATAAATGATGTATCCTTTAATCGTGACATAAAACTTAGGGGCAAATTTGCAATCTTCCTCGATTTTGTTGATTTCTGAGTTCTGAGGAAAGCGAGAAACTATCAATCATTCATTCGATAACCTATTGTATTCACCATTCTCCTGCCCTTACTAGATTCTAATTTGCTTTTGCAATGCTTATTTGACAGATTAAATGTAGCATATAAGCTGAATTTTTAGTTTTTCTAATTTATTAGGTGTTTTTATCAATTCTTTGCTAAAATTAGTTGAAGTAGCTCACAAACTAAATTATGCCTTGATCAATAATCTGGATGAAATTATTAATGATGAAAACATTGTATTCAGGTTTTGATACTGCATGTTCTGTAAGTTCAGTTACTGCTTGCTGCTTACTCATTTACTCTTGAAAATGCAGGTTGTCATACTCTTATCTCAAATCAGCATCAATTCCATGGCAATTGTCCGCATGAAATCTTTTGATGTGATTGGGTCTTTGGATCAGTATCCAGAAGTTTCTCGCTGTGCGGATGCTTCAACAACTGCCATAGAACAGGTTATGGTACTCTTTTTATAATTTATTCTGCTTTGTAGATGAGCTCATTATGAATTATGATCAATTAAAACCTTGACAAAGCATGTGGATAATACCTCAAGAATGATTCAAAGTATGCTTATGCAATATGCATGGACTTTGGTATTCTTACATTTTCTATTAGGTGGAATTGTGTTAAAGCTTCACATCTTGTTTCTGACTGACATGTTTTCTCTTTTGTCAATTTTCTATAGGTCAAAGTGGGTCAAGCTGTATATTCAGCTGGCAGTTTGTTTAACCATTCTTGCCAGCCAAACATCCACGCATATTTTCTCTCACGCATGCTCTACATAAGGGCCACAGAATTTGTGGCAGCTGGAACCCATCTTGAACTGTCTTATGGCCCACAGGTTCACATATTAAGTTGTACTCTCTCTTTCCTTTTTTGTTCGATCTGATGTGACTGTTCTGATACTGCTACTTCAATACTTAATATCTGATCTAATTGTAGTGAAGTTGTAAATCATGCTAGCTAATCCTGATTAGCTTTGCAGAAATAGAACTGTGTTTCCTTCTATTTTTTGTCATCATTCTTCTGAAATTCTGTTACAGTTAGGTCTTTTTATGGCAGTGGGTTCGGCTTTTTTTGATTAATCAATCTCTCTTTCATGATATGTTTACCAGGTAGGACAGCTGGACTGTAAAGATCGCCAAGAACTTTTGGAAGATCAATACTCCTTTAGATGTGAGTGCAGGAGTTGCTCGCAGCTAAATCTATCTGACCTTGTTCTTAATGCTTATCGGTGTGTGAAACCCAATTGCTTTGGGGTAGTCCTCGATGGCAATGTAGTTGAATACGAGAAAAAGAAACTTCACTCCTCCAGTGGTGCTCCCACAATGTATAGTTCCAATTTTATTCAGGTGTTCTCCATGTTCTTTGCCAAAAGTTGGTTTATCATGCAATTACTATGTTTCCATAAAGGAGAATAAAAACAGAATCTGACATACCGGAAAATAAAGTTAAATGCTACTGCAGGCTGTCTAAATTACCACTTAGATAAGCTTGTTGTTTTCTCTATATTTTCTCTATATCTGTATGCATGTAATTCATGGAGTAACAATAAGAACAAAAGATATAAGTTTGACCGGTTCAATCTGGAATCGTTGACAGTTGTAATTCAGTACATCCTCATCAATACCTTCCAAGTGCTAGTTATTACTATTGCGTTAAATAGAATGATTAGGATGGCAACAATAAGTAGCAATCATTGACAATCCTTATTATTGCTCACGTTCTTTTGCCTGACATGTTGCAGGCTGGAAAGCTAAAGAGTATTAACATAACTAAGTTTGCTGTGCTTGAAAATTTTCATCAATGTAAACCCGGGTATTGTTTGAACTGTGATTCACACCATGATTTGGAAGCTTCATGCGCCACCATCAATGTAGCACAGTTGGGTTTTCAAAGGTATGTTGACTGATTTTTCACAGATTTGACCTTTCTGTTGATGCAATAAAACTGGTTTTGCATTAATGTCATTGAATTGCTATCCTAAGTCATGCTCAGACCTCCCAAATTGAGCAAAGTTAATCCAATATCTACAAAGGACATAGGTACTAAATTTGTGTGCATTTCTATCAAAAATTACATGCCTGCCTGCTGTATTAACATTGTTCTTTGGCATTCTACTTTTGCATACGCTTAGTCGTTACAATTTTTGCAGCATACTTTAAATAGTTTTCTATTGACACCTATTCACTGGATAGGTTGCAGGAAGCTGTTGCTTCCAATAGTATCTCCATGGATCTGCTTTCGGATGGTTTGACGTTTATTGACATCTTGAGAAAAATATATCACCCTTACAACAAGAGTATAGCAGAGGTCAGTCACAGATTCCTTTCAGTTCCCATGTCCCTAAACCTCAACTTCCTTCTCACATCGGTTCACAAGCTAGCGAACAGGCTTTTGTCTATTATTCTAGTTGTATTCACGTACAACAAAACACCATTCAAACCACCAGCTGAATTGTTAGTTTTGAGGATCATAGCTTAATGAATTATGGTTGAGCAAGGTTATCTCGATTAAAGGTAAGCTGATGTATATTTCAGGTAGAAGACAGTCTTGCACATGCATTTTGTTTGGCCGGTGACCTGCGAGAAGCACTGAACCATTGTCAAAAATCCATTGAGGTAAGGTTTTAGTTAAGCATGTATGTGACCAGCAGTGAGTACGAGTGCTGGGGTTATGCATTTGTTGATTGAAGATGCATAGTGGTCTTATAGCCTTCCATATATATTCATGGTAATAGTAGTTAACGCACTTTGGGATGGTAGTGGGAGTCCCTTTTCTCATACCAAGACATCCACAACCATCAAACAATTATTTCTTTTCCTGCCACTGTCTAAAATTCCCACTGCTGACTTTGCTAATTGAACTGTTTATGGAGGGAGTGGCAGTAATGAGTGTCTGCAAACGCATTGGAGAATAATCAAATGCAGAAACTTAATATAAAGGACTATTTTGTGTAAAATGTATTTCATATATAAACTGAACATTTGGGTCAAACCAAATGAACTCCTTTTTTCCCTTGCGAAATAGTGTGGTAGAATCTGAGATACATCTTATACCGTTAAAGGACCTCATTATTTTCCCATATGTGCAGTTACTAGAGATGTTGTATGATCCTGGCCACATTGCTATCGGAAATGAATTGCTAAAACTTGCATCCATTCAACTCTCTTTGGGTGATCGTACTGCTGCAGACAGCCTTAATCGAGTGGACGCAATTTTTTCACGGTACTATGGATCTCATGTGAATCTCATATTTCCACATCTTCAGCTCCTGAGGAACGAAGCTTGCAGGCTCCACTAAATGAATTGCTTCCATTATATCAAAGCTCTAAATAAGCACTTAGCTCTTTCATTTCACATGATTGCTTATTTTGTCAACAGTAGTTGATAATTACTTCCTGTCCAAACTTCGTTTCCTATTTGCTATGCAAAATTTTCTTGTTTCTTTGGAAACTTGGCCGTGGTCTGATTTTGGTTACTTCAGCTTATTGCTACTCCATCTGGATTGGACGCATTCCTAAAACTTATATGGTGAACCCGACGGGATCAAAAAGCAAAAATAATGCACTGATGATTCAGCGGATTCAAAGGTGGAAAGACCCCATTGCATTAGTTGCCATACTCGGACATTAGATACAAGGAATATGAACTCGTGATATTTGACATTTTTGTAGTTGAAGGATCTGCCATTGGACTTCCCTTTTCAAATGCACAAAAGGGAGCCTCTATTCAATTTGGAAATAGAAAGACAATTCACAATGCCGAATGGGGATACTGGTGTACGGGGATGGTTAGACCAAAACCCATGTTATGCGACAGCCGCCTTTTGTTTGCCTGATTCAAGAAAGGTGATGATGAAACTAGGGGTAGGACATTTTGAAGAAAAACCAAGCAAAATGGAAACAGAAGTCTGCACACGGTTAAGCATCTCACACGTCATTCTGGCTCCCCCCAAAACAACCACAAACTCCCGACTGGAATCTTGCTTTCCCACCGGAAAGTTCAAGAGAATTCCCCAGTGTTTGTGCTAAATAAAATGTAGCCAGTTACATAAATGACACATTAAATGTAGATGCATAAGGAAAAAATTCTTGCAATATATTTCCAAGTAGGTCAATATCAGTTATGAACAAAAAGTTCAGCCAAATCGGCAAATTCCACTCGTTTGTGGTTTCTGATCCTAAAAAGGAGAGGCAGCAGCACCTAATTGAACCATAAAATACAACAAATCCAATTTTACACAAGGAAAACCCTATCACCTATAACTGTGTCCAGCCATCAACCATTGGTAGACATTACAAACTTTCTGATTCAGAATTGAAGCCTAGGCTTGTCATCGGAACTTAATCTCATTCTGTTTGCCACCCTTGAATGCTGAAAGAGAGAAGAATGACCTAGTTGCTGAAAGACAAAATACCAGAGCAAACTTGGGTTTTAAAAATAATTTCAGAAATAAAAGGTTAAAAACATGGAGCGAATTCTAAAAATAACCTTTTGTTGTAGCTACTGATGCCGAAATTTGACCCTCGTGCATTTTCTCAGATATGCTTTGAGCTGTGGATTTACTTATATTTGCTTGAGCTGCAGAAGAAAGAAACTCGTGACTCAGACCAGGATGATATGCCAAACGCTAAAAGAACAAAGAAGTACCATTCTCGATGCAGGGACAGCTTTGTGCGACACTAGAAGAAAATGTCTATAAACAATGCTGTGCTCATAAGAAAAACAATCAATTGATTAACATACCAAAGAGTCCATTAGCTGCTAAATTTTTTTCATGTGACGAAGTCTTTTGATGTCCTTGATTTTTTGCATGAAGGGTTGCCTTCTTCAGTAGATTGTCAGTGCTTCTTTTACTGATAGATTTTGATTCCTCAGTATCATCCTCCCCTTCAGAAAAGACAGATGGACTGGACCAACCAGTTGAATTTGTATCTGTCTTACTCTTCCGAGCAAATTTCAGAAGCCTCTTCAATCCTTTGGGTGCATCTTTCTGATAGACAATGGCAGGAGGATTCTCAGCATTTCCCCATTCAATAACATCAGGTTCACTACTCTCCTCCAGCAGCATCTGTGAAAGAGAATGGCGGACACGTGGACTTGGCATCCCCCCTGGTGCAACATTGGGTGAAGACTCAATTTGGGAAATCCCGTCATTGCATGGAACTGCTTGATCCTCATGCTCTTCTATTTCCACCCAAGCCGTGGGAGGAATGGTTGACTCCTCAGCAACCTCAGTATCCAATTTGCAATCTGGGATATTCTGGAAACCAGCATCTTCTTCCAAAGCAACCTGATTAGGAGTTTCTACATCTTCGCATCTCTGCGGACTCTTTTCCTGATTTTCTGACTCCATGCTCATATGAGCTTTGGTTTGTTCAAGAACCACGTCTGGCTGTGGAATGACCTGATCAGAACAGCTTGAAACTCTTTCATTTTCTTCTGCTTGCATCAGATCACCAGATTGCCTCAAGGATTCCTCGGGCAGAGAAGAAACTTTGGTCCTTGAGAGTGGACTAACACCAGAGCCAATTCCAGAGCCCTTACGCAGAAAAGGCTTTGATTCAAGAGGGACAACACTGCTCTTCTTGGTGGCCTTACCATACTTGCTAGGCTTCCCTGGTGGAGTAGGATCCCCAGAATTAGTCTGAACTTTTGTTTTTGTTGGCTTCACAGTTTTTCTCAATGGTTGCTGCTTCTTTTCATTCACTTCTCTAACAGCCTTGCTTGGATCCTTTTGGTTTGCTCTCAGAGACTTTAGCTGAGGTTGTGTTCTCTCCACTTTTGGGCTAGATTTAGGTGCTGATGGTGCTGGCTGTGATTTTCTACGGGAAGGTGTAATACCAGCAGAAGCTGTGCCAGGTGGAGTTTTAGCTGGTGATAAGCCTGTAGATCTTGTCGATGGTGTTGATGGCCATGACTGACGAGTGGCTGGCAAAGGAGAAGCTTTTGATGAAACCTTCCTAACAACAGAAGAAGGTTTTTCTACATCCTTGGTATTTGCAGGCTGGGACAAAGTCTTTTGCGATTTATTGGTCTTCACATTACGTTTTTTACCACCATCACTAGCATTTGATGAGACCATTTCAGCTTTTCTTTTGTCAAGAATTTGTTGCATTGCTTGAAATTGTTTTTCCTTCTCAGTCCTGTTCCCAGTAGTTTCCCTTCGCAGTTTCTCGTTCCGCTTTTCCTTATAGTGATCGTAAAAACCGCCTCGCTGTTCTGTGGGCAAGTTTTGGCTTTTACTGTTTTCAGGAGCCCCCTTTCGATATTTAACAGGCTTAGTTTCTATCATCTTCATTAGCAACTGGTTTAGTTCAGCTTCTTTTTGTCGACTCCATTCAGCAGAGGCAGTTAATTTTTCATTAGTTCCTGCTGTTTCATTTGGAGCAGCATTCTCTTGAATGCATACCAGACTAGGTGTACTTTGTTCCACTGAATCTGCTTTAACATCAACACTAACAGCCTCAACAGGATGACCTTGGCTAGAAAGACCAGATTCTGGTTTAGATTCCAGAGAACCATTTGTAATTTCACTGCTTTCCAGACTATTTGGAGCAACAGGATTATCAGATACAGGACCTTCATGGCATTCGTTAGAGTTTTCAACTGTCCCTGCACTCCATCTTCTAAGCACAGACTTATTTGCACCAATTGTGGCATTAAACAATGACCTTGTCTTTTGAATATCCATAGTTTGATCTCTCTGTTTGCTTTCAAAAAGATTGATCGCATCTTGTACACTCATTCTCCTAACATTAGTCTCAGGTCTCTTTGAGGGTTGCTCGGATGCTTCCTCATCACTACCATGTTCAGCTGCATCTCTATGAGAGACTAACCTTTCTCTAGGAAAATAATTGAGGCTCTTAATTGTCAAGGGAGTGGATCTTCGAGAACCGGATCGTCCAATTTGAATCCTCCGCATTGGAGATGCAGATCTTCTGGGGGATGCAGATCTTATTAGAGTACGGCTTCTTTCCACAGATGGTTGCTCTTCCTCACTTGAATAAGACGATTCTCCACTTTCTGATGAGCTCTGTCTCTCAATCTCTGCAACTTTTGCAGGGGACACCCCATATTTTACTGGAATTTCAGAATGTGATTGTATGGAGGTATGCGTATTCTCTTCCTTTTTTCTGATTCTACCGTTTCCTGTTGCATTTTCAAAAGAGGCCTGCTTATTTTGTGGAAAATTAACTGTACATTTCTCCAAGCTAGGTTCCACAAGCTTGCTCAAAGAACTCCTATAATAACATAAAATTTAAAAAAAAAAAAAAAACAAAGTCAAAATCCATATAAGGATACTGCTGTACACGAATTCATAAATGTTCGGTAAAAAAGGTAAAATTCAAAATGATTTACGAATTTTCCATGAATGAGCAATATAAAAGCATTATGGCTATGTTGTATAAATCTAAACTACCTTAAGTCTATCGCTCCAAAATGAGAAGAAAACTTTTCAAGGTCATTAATCTCCTTAGCAGAGCACGTGGTGATAGCAGCTTGGCCAAAAGCTGCAGCCAACTCCCCTCTCAATGCTGTAAGCCTCAAGTCCATTGCTCGCAGCAATTCATTTCTGTAATTAATGGTCACGCACATCAATGGAGATGCTACTGACTAAAAAAAATTCAATTAACAGTGAAGGAGTTGCAGTACATACTTGGAATCCTCTGATGACGCAGAATTAATTCCAGCCTGCAGAGATACCATTAATCCCATTACCATATAATAGCTATGCTCACTTTTCTCAAGGAAAAAATAAGTAGAGAATGAGAAAGTACTTTCAGGGTTGATGCATCACCATTGGAGCTGTGATCTGCAGAAATGACAGAAGCATTGTTAGGTAGCGTACGGTAGAAAAAAGAATAAAACTGGGGGTAGGAGAAGATTAGAAGATGTGTGATATCTTGCAGACCTAAATGAAAATGCATGAAGAAGCTGGCACTACAGCCTACACAGACTATAACACAAATGTTCTCAAGACCCCTGAACCAAGGAATTTCACCCTGATAACTGAAAAGACCATCATAACTACTGACTTATTTCAGATCTAATTGGTTTGCTTTTTCAAAGGCGAAGGTGCCAGAGGACAAATTCTTTATTTTGCATGAGCTGAGGCTTGAACACAGAGGAATGAGCCGTCAACAGAAGTTTGCAACTGTACAAGAAGCTTGATAATTTAATTAAAAAAAGATCACACGTCATAAAGAGAAATCCAAGTTGAAGAAAATAGTAGAGCCTTAGTAAAATAGGCGAGGGAGGCATAAAAACATAAGATGACATTCAGAAATGACAGGACACTATGCTAAGTCACATCCTAAGCATGCGACCTTAATGTAAAAGATAAAATTAATAACTTAGCTGATATCATTGACATATTTTCCTGACCGTTAATCTATAGCAGAGCACTAAGGCCTTGTTGCACTATGAGATGAATCTATAGCAGAGCACTAAGGCCTCGTTGCACTATGAGACGCACATTTAGTAATCATGTGAGCCTTGTGCAGCTGCATGTGAATTATATTTATCATGTTATCTCATTGAAACAAAGTCTTTGAAAGGTTAAAAAGGATAAAATACAACCAATTTGCATGCATGCCTCAAACTAGGAAATACAGGTGGATTGCTCAGGCCTCTAGATTGGCCTCAAACATGATAGACCTGAAGGACAGTTCCTCTCCCTCAAGCCTCTAGACAGTTCTCTGACCGCTAACAGAAAGCAAGTCCCTGATTTGCTCCATAACCATAAGACATTGTGGGGAGAAGAATTTGTAGATTACTCATGGAAATTAACCATAATAACATGGACACTACAGCCCATGATGCTATGCCATGTGAGAACACAAAATTTGTTCAGTTTTAGTGTAATATAATGAAAAAGGAGTTGAATATATGATAAAAAGCAATGCCTAGAACATTGAACATGGAATTCTGAGTCATGGCATACAGGCAACAGTTAGGACTGTTAAACATGCATACAACCATTACAACTAACCTTCATCTTCACCATCAGCTTGCTTCTGATGTTCCTGAGAAATGACCAGATGTTATTCATCCAGCAAAAGCAGAAGAGATTGACTTAGGGGTTAAGAGAGTAATACCTTAACATGCAGCGAAAGGTGAAATCTCCGGGCCTCCTCTAGCTGAGCTATCTCACTCCTCACAGCAGTGGTAGCATTCAGTGTGTCTGATGAGCCAATAATGTGCAAAAATCTAACAAATATGTAAATTGTGTTAAATTAAAATACATGGGCAACATTTTATCTTCCTGTAACATGGAGAACTGTAAAACAACACTTGCTACTATGCACCTTACTAATGTAGATTTTGTGAACCATCTGGAACCATTAAGATCTTCAGGTGCCACAAGCTTATACTTAGCATCACGTCCTTTCGAGTGCAATGATCTGATTTTTGCAGAATGCAGCAACAGTGGCTCAAGAGGTCCAGATGCCACTGATTCTATGTTGTTGTCAAGGCATATAAACACATCATACCTATAATAGATCAAAAAGAGTAAATGACAGAGTACAGCATGTTCCAACATTATCAGAACATTTTTTTAAAGGCATTTCTCCATTATATAACTTGCAGCCAAAAAAAAATTTAATCATTTTCTTCTCTTGTGATGGGCTTCAGAAACTGTTCAGAATACAATAGTATCCAATTCTAAATGTATCAATATCAGTAGATTGGGAATAGAGTACGGAATCCAGTTCAGATGGTAGCATAACTTCCAATTCTTCTCCAGAATTCTTCTATTAAGTACTTAGAGATTAGTTGCTGTATGATAGATACTCTGCTCTCGAAAAACATAAGAGTAAAAAGCCATTTGACTTGATCCCGGATATTAACACATTGACAATTATTAGCTTACACAAAAAGTTTGACGTCTTTGAACACACACCTGCTCTGACCAGGAGAAATCTGAAATTCAATGTAATCCACTGGAACATTGGCTTCAATCTCTCCTTCCATTTCTGCCAGTTTAAATCAAAAGCACAAAAACCTGACACGAGGATTATAAAGAAAGGCCGATTGATAATGGTCTGAAATTCAAAGATTTCCACCCTCTCCGCAGTCCCCACAACTTCAGCTAAAAGATGCATAAGTACAAACCTGGAAATGCAGCAATTCCCTGAGCATTCAGCCCTTCACACTGCAACTCCGCTGCAATGATCCAATAGACAATGCCAATCACAAAGACAATTCCAACACCACTCCGAATTCTCTCAAACTCGCATGCAGAGTCAATCCAAACAAAATTGCAAACCAGAAGGAGCTTAGACACAATTGCATCAGAGCGTAAATGCATGGATTAAGGAACATTCTAAACTGATTTCCCACCCCCAAACAAAATTAATCCAAGATAAAAGCTTCCAAAACCCTTTTTCATGTAAACCACTAGCAGGACAAAACACAATCAATAAAGTAATGATCTTTTTTCAGTCTAACAAAATAAATCTAAATGGTCAGTGGATAAAATTTTTCAAAAAACGAGCTGAAAGACCGACTATTAGTTCACACGTATCCATCAATCAAGATCAGATCTAGCCCCAGAAAAATCCCAACTTTCCAAGAACCCACAATCTATCTCGCTCAGCAACCGACAGAGAAGTCAGCCTTGAGAAAATCTGTGTTAGAAACCAATGGTACATCCACACCATGGAACAATGCATGAAAAATAACTGCAAGAAATGTATGAAATCGAAAGAAAGAATGAAGCTTGACTTACTGGAGCTGAAGCCCAGTAGTAGTAAAAGCTCAGATAAAAGTGTGAGGTGATTTCTGTTGGCGCAAGAGATCTCAAAATTGAAATGGCTGGGTAGCTCAATCGTTAAAAAAAATGCAATATCAAAAGTGTACTTCTACTAAATAAAAAAAAACAACAGAGAGAGTGTGCTTTTTCTTTTGTTTTTGTTGTGGGGAAGAGTGTGAGTGGGGAAGAGCAAGGCAGAGACACACACCTTTGAGTGTGTGAGAAAGAAAGTTGAAAGAAAAGCACAGTGAAGTGCAGAGAGAGAGAGAGAGGGGGTGAGTGAGATAGATGATAACGTGTGTCAAGACTTCCAACAAAAGACAGAGGACCAAATATCATTATTATATATATTAGTATGACTATAATGTTTGCACCGAACTCTTAGGGAGGCGCGTGACGTCATTTTTGGCTTTTTTTTCTTTTTTTTTTTTGAAATGTTGATTTATAATTGTTAATGATAATGAGAGTTTAAAACTTTAAAACCCATATAAATAAATTATAGTAATTGGATTTTTTTTTAAAAAAAATTTAAAGAGGTAATTATTTTGTTATTTCTAGTTTTGATACATTAGAAAGGATAATATATCTTGAACAATAAAATTTCTCCTTTGACAAAAAGAATTTTATAAATTAAATTACTATTCTTCCATTTGAATTTTTTGAATATTTATATTTAATTAAAAATAATGCATTAAATTTTGAATAGAAATAAATAATTTGACTAAAAAAATTCTTTTTTAGTCAATTGATAACTAATATGAATTAATTTTATCACTTATAAAATTAATAATTCTTAATAATTAGAAATAACTTATTAATTCTAATTATGATTAATTTATTAATTTTTAATTAATAAATTCATATTTAGCATATCAAAAGCGACATCTAGCATGTACTCTCCATTTTCGGAATGGATTTTCACTTTTCTAAAATAAATATATACTTTTTTTTGCATTTTAAAGTATTTAAAATTTAATTTTTGAAGTGTAAAATCATATATACTTCAAGAGTATATTTTCACCACCAAGATCACTTGGAAGAAAATTAATGCATGTAGATGGTAATTATATAGTTTTCTATTTTATTTTCTTTTAAAATAAATAAGATCGTGTAAAAAAAAGATTCTTAAACAATATTCGTAGACAGATTGAATTCATATAACTCTTTATTAATAATATCGTGTGAAGATTAATTAAAATTTCTAACCATTCTCCTGTTTGTTAAAATTTTCATTACCATATTCACATCTTCCATTTGATATAGTTTTAACTACAAAGATAAAAATTTGACAACTACAAATTTAGTTTTTAAATACAAATAAAATATCAAAATCAAGTAACCAATGTAAATAAAAAAATTATAAAACCAACTAAAAGATTAGAAAAATAAACTTATAGACAGATTGAATCTATTATCAATAGGAAATTAAAAAAAAGAACACATAAATAACCATTGAAGATTCTAATTATCTTTAAAGAAACTTTTGAACTTTTTAAACGATGAAATTTATAGTTATTTAATACTAAAAAATATTTCTTTAAATAATAATTTGAATTTTGACTAATTATTCTAAATTAACTTCAAGTTACATCAAAAGAGACGAGAAAACATCCGAAGTATAATTTAATTAGTCGTAACCCTCTCAATAGACTTATATCGTGAATTAATAATTAAATATTTAAATTTTTTTCTCGATAATCCTTTCAGTTAAAATCAAGTCAAAATTGACCATTAAGATATATACTTTATTCATTTAAAAAAAATACCTCTTAAATTTACCTGATTTATCTTTAAAACAATAGAAGGAAAGAAAGAAAAACTAGGTTTATCAAGTGAAGAATGAATAAAGCTTCAACATGCCGTGAAGCTGTAAAGGCATTAACTCTGGAAGGATGAGTCACATTCATCAACACATACAACAAAGAAAGTGACACAACCAAGGAATAATTATGTCTAACACCACCAAACGACGCCGCTACATCAAACAAAATAAAGGGGAAACAAACAGAGCCTAATGATATATGAAAGCCAAAGCAATGGTGGACTCGATATTTTATTTTATTTTATTTTCTTTATTCTTTTGTAGCTGAAATGTTGCATCGCCAGTAAATTAAAGTAATGCAAAGTCGTGGGTGTTGTACACGAGTTTATCTTTAATACGATTAGTCAATGAAAGCAACGGGACGGAAAGGAGAGAAACGTGATTAAGCAATCATTTGTCGAGTTGTTTGGCCAATTTATTAAAGGTTTGAATTGAAAAACATGGAACTGATAAGGACATAGTAATTATTGGAGTAGTAAAATACTTTTATCGACTTTCTACTAGTGTTGGTGATTTTTCTATACGTATAATTATTAAAATAATAAATATAACGAATATAATAATAATTTTAATTTAAGGAGAAATCTTTTATTTATTTTTTTCCACTTCAATTGAATAATATACAAAGGTAAATACAATTTATTTTCGCTAATAGAAGTGAAGTCAACATTTCCTCTCCCCCTTCTGTGTGTGAACCAAACAAAATATTGATTTGTTTAAAAGTTTAAATTTCATTAACTCCGACAAATATTAGATGCAATATTAATTTTTTTTTAAAGTACATTTTGTGGGATTGTGTTTTTTAAATTATAAGTGAAATTAAAGGTGAAACAGAAATTTAGGATTGGGGGAGCAAATTACATGAAAGAACATATTATAGAACACTGTTTATAATTTAAAAAAAATTGAGGAGAAAAGTAAATTTTTAAAAAATTTAAGATTTTCATTAAAAGATACACTATTGAAACATTTTTTTTTTTTTTTTGCGAGGGATTTTGGGATGGGTTACTCCCTATATCTGTCACTAGGTGAGATACTATTTGATCTAATAGGTCAAGTTACTAACTTTACTTTGAGTACCTAACTTTAGTCCTAACAAACTAATTATCCTATTACGACAAAATCTACAAAGGTCAATTTTTTTAGATGGGTTGGTGGACATAGTTCTGAGTTTACTGATAATATTATAATTATATTTATAAAAAAAATCAATGCCTGAACTTATAACGATCACACTGTCATGCTATATAAGTTGAAACCAAAATATGACATACCACTAATACAGACACTGTTAGCATTGTAAGAGGAATCGAAGTGATTAAGACAAGACGGCATGTTTCGTGTATCATTTCAAAGAAAGTTTAAGTAAAGTCGATAGTTTGTTGAAGCGTATGTGGTCGGTTTAGGATTCAGCGATGCAATGAATGTGCTTTCAAACAAAAACCAACGCCACAGAGGCATTGTGTTTTATGTTTATAAATTTCTCATGTCTAAAAATAAAAAATAAAAGCCAAATTGTCGGTACATAAAACATACGCTATGTGCGGTAATAGCACAGGTATAGGAGTATCTTGGCTTAGAAGGCGATGGTGTTAGAGGAGCGCAAAAGCAAAAGGCTGTTGCCAAATATTGAAGCAAGCATGTCATTGACGGCCTTTTATGATTCTGGGTACATCATCATGCAACTCCCGAGATCACCAACCCAGGAATTTGAATATCAAGTTCAAGTATATCAACGGACATGCCTTTTTTGCACTTGATTCAATCGACCATGAGAGAAAGACAAGACGAGAATTACAGGAATCAGAACTAAGTACATTATTCAATACGGCTCCGAGTACCTATATACTTCGTTCCAAAGCATCACTCTGGCTAATCAAACAATAATCTTTCAGACCAAATACCAGAAAACAGCTGCTGCTAGAAACTTGAAACGCCAACTATGTGATCATTCAACCCCTCTAACGAACAAACTTTTACATCTATAACAGAGGACTGTCAAAGCACACAAGGAAATTGTCTAACACCAAGCGGAATATCTCCACTTAGGGGGCAGAAGAAAGCTAGACAACCCGATACACTACAGGGAATGAAAATTACACCACTTGCAAAGGAAGATTGCAGAATGAATTTCACAATCCCTAAGAAATATTCATAGAAACATGGGTGTAAAACGAGCCAAATTTTCTCCTATAATTTTGAACGAGTTGAGAAGTAAATAGGGTTAGAGTTAGACCACACATGGACCAGACCATGCCTATTTCCAGTATATATCTCATTGCGCTCTTCATCATAGAAAAGTGCAGTAATGTCTTCCAGGGCTTCTGCAACAGTGCTCCTCATACTCGCAGCTTTGGCTCGTTTCCTTGAGTTGCAAGCTTTCCCACCGCAATCAGCATCACAGGTGCAGTCGTCCAACGGAACGCCCTTGCTTGCTTTTATTTTGGCAAGACATTTCCCTGTCAGTATATTGCTGATATTGATTGAACCAGCTGTAAACCACAATTTGTAAGAGAACGCAATTATTACACTAGAAAAATATCTACTCCTAACATACGAATTTAACTCTGATTTCTTCCACTAGATACTTTACCATTTCCTTCTGATAATGGATCATCAGAGTCGGCTTTGCAATAGGAGATAATTAAGTCCTGGTCACTCGTGATGTAAATGTTATTTGTATTGCAGTCAGGATGCCATAGAAGGTGATCCTCAAACGAAGTCACAAGCTCACCCCTGAAGTTCCAAACAGCCACTGTTCGATTTCTGAATGTCAAGAATAGCTGGTTCTCGTACAGAAATATAAATGCCGACGGGGTCATAAATTCAGTTCTGCTAACTTCTGTCAACTCAGAGTTACGGACCTACAAATAAGAGTTGTGATATATCAGTTGTACATACACATACAGGCATTGTAAAATAATGTCATTACTCACATCAAGAATCTGGAGATTCTCATTTTCCTGCTTGACAAGAAGCTTCTCATTGAACTGTTCAATGAAATCCACCTTTTTGTTCCGATGAAGGAGATGGTTGAAAGATTTGAGAACAGTTCCATCCTCGATTGACAAAATCTTAAGAGGAACATGACCACTAGCTTTGTTAAATATCAGCAACATACTTCCCGGGCTGTTATCCAGAAGATAAGAGATTAGTTATAGGGTAGCAATGTGAATTGTCGATGGTACGCCAATACAAATGAAATAGAACATCTGATCACAGTAACAAATAAGCCAAAGAACTACACTTCAAGCAAACCTCTTCCTACCACCCAAGCCGAGGGGATTTCTTAGCCGTCCACATTACCCAGCAAAACAAGAATTAGAAAAATTACCTGATCTTGATCTCTTGCACATTTTTATCAGATATGGAGTACAACATGGTGTAGTTCTTCAAGTCAAACACCTTGTATATGCTGATAAAGGCCATTAGAAACAATGTCAGTAAATATAAAAGTAAGCAGACAGTACATGTATATGGGCGAAGCATTCAAAAGTTTACCTATCTTGTGCAGAATAAGTGAGAACCTTGCCGTTTACATCATCAAACTCCACAAAGCCAGGCCACTTCAGTGACTCTGATTCAAAGAGAGGGAAACCTGCATCTGGCTTTCCTCTTCTTATATATCTGATACCATATAGGCCCAGATATCAACAACAGAAACAAAGCAGGAACAAGGCAAAAAAAAAAAAAAAGCTACTTGCAAAGGAGAATCAGAATTTCATACTCAATCCTTGTGGTTCTGCATTTCAATGAGCTGAAATTATCAGAAGCATAAACTGAAACAGTGATAAGTGAATCATTGTTTTTATTGTAAAACAAGCTTCTTATGACTTCATCAGGACTGACATTCAGAAAGCATATCCTCTCATTAGTCTCTGCAAGCAAGTAAATTGTATAAGTTCCTAAGTGGGAAAATTATTTTACTGCAAAAGACATGTTTTTACCTCTACTGAATGCTGCACAGACACCAGATTGTGCAAGAGCAAAGACGATATCACGTGCAGCTACTATTTCAATGATTTTTGATCGCTTTCGGAGAAATGGCAGCACCATGCTAACTTGCCCCTTTGGATCATGAGTATCATATTCCTCCTGAAGCAAATCCATATCCAGTGACCCACAAGTAAGATATTTACTTCTAGATATATAGTAGACAAAAGAGTGCTAAATAATATACCAACAATAGCACATTTACCAGAGATATGTTTCAACTTTACAAACTGGATATAATACAGCTAATGCACAGAATTTCAAGTAACTACATATCTTTTATTTCATGTTTGGCTGAATTAATCTTGACTTGATTTTGCATGGACAAGTGTCTAATCATAAAGGAAGCAATAAAAGAATAATAGTTCAATAATTGTGAAGAAAACTCGAACTTTAATGCCTTCCCGACTACAACATGGACAAGGAATAACATAGTGATGCACCTAATAGTTCACAAATACAGAAAAAGTACCAATGGTCAATGCACCAAGCAACAGAAGATATCAAGTTTCCATATGCTAGGCACAAACTATGTGCCTCAATTAAAAGAACTGAATAATTAACAAAAATCTTATAAGGAGGATACCCAGATAAAGAAATGGACAGCATATCATCAGAAAAAATCATACTGATAATGCAACACATTTAATAACATCTCTCAATTAAGTCGTTATCGTAGTGCACAAATGCACATAAATTCACACTGTGCGTGCTTACTTCAACTAATGGGATCAGAACAAAGGTTTCTCCACGTTCCTTGAAGAAATGCCAAACGAGTGTCGACACCCCTAAGTTATCATTTCCGTCAAAATCTCTGAGGCATAAATCAATTAAACCAACTATCCAAAACCCTCACTTTAAGCCATAGGTCAATTGAAAACAACTAACCAAAAAACCCTAACTTTATCAATCCATTAAATTCACTGTCTCATAACTCAATGTAGAAACAACTAGCCAGAAACCCTAACATTATCAACCCATCAAATTCGCAATCTCATCACTCAATTTAGAAACAACTAGTCAAAACCCTAACTTCATCATGACGTCACATAATCAAAATCAACCATTATTGAACTTTTCCCGGAAAGCAATTAAACCGCGCCCTCGTATAGAGATGCAACAGCAGAAACCTAAACTTAAAATAGAAATTCAAAAAATAAAAAGTCAGACCTGCAATCGGATGTTACGAAACCGCTCCTGGGCGTCACTCATACTAACAGCCCGTCGCGCTTGGATGAAATCTCCCTCCTTCGCTTTTTCTTTTGCTTTTTTTTTTTGGTAGGGTTTATTTGTCTTCTATTATAGAGGTATCACTTCAGTCTTCCTTGCTACACCCAATTTATCTTTACTATCAACTTGTGTTGACATCAACTCACAGGATTGCTTTAGAGATGACATTGTAGCTTCGGCTAAGGATGCATGGATGCCATTTTCACATGACTTACAGACATGTAGATGGATGCTATTATATAATTTTATCTATATATGATATAATATATTAATATTAACATGCTTTACAGACATATGTAAATTGGTTTACACGAAAATATTTCTGTAAAATATCTTTATTGAGGAAGTAATGCATGAAAAAATTAACGTATCTTAATTTAATCTCGAAAATATTAAAGTAAAAGTAATAAATAAGTAAATGTAGATGAATATCATATCGAGTATTCTATTCCCAGTTAATGAGATATGTATTACATGGAAAGCAATCTTATAAACATGGCTGTATAAATTGCATCTCTCATTTTCATGAAAATATGAATATAAATATTAATCTATAACCCAAATTACATTGGAAGCATTTCTTCAAAACAACATACTAAATTGCCATAGACTTTTTCTTTCCTTTCTGGAGTTGTACACCCGTTGAGATAGATTATCATGCTCTTGCAGACATGGCCTATAGAGATTTTAGTACCCCAGCATCCCCCATGCTATTATTTCGTTGTCAAGGGAAGCCTCTCTCTTTGGGTCTCTCTTTGAGATAGCTTAAGCCATGTTACTATTATTATCATATGAGGTCCCATAGCGGAGAATGACTTGTTCAGGAATTGATTTAGACTGAGCGTGACATGAAAATTTTAAAGAAAAAAATCTCAGCTATAACTTTTTAAAGAAAAAAATAGTGTTAGCATTGAATACCGATAACCTCGTATGTGTGCATTAGTCAGTGCATACAATGCTTCGTCTTCCTCCCTCTTTCTCGGATTTTTGACCCATTTTACAGTAACAATATTATTTTTCCTTAAATTTTTAGTGTATTTTCATTTAAACTACCATTTTTAACGCCTTGAAAAAAGTTTTCATTTTTTAAAATATGAGAGAGAAAAAGAGTGGAAATATTTCCATCGCATATCAAGAAAGTTTCTATTTTTGCTTGCACTGCTTGTGTGTTTTAAATAATATTTATATAATATTAAATAAAAATATATTATTTATCAAATTAATAGATACGTATTATATTTTTAATAAAATATTAAAAAATATATTAAAAAATTCGTAATCTAAAAAAAAAGTGACTAAATCGGGGAATAATTCCATCTAATACCAAAAACGACGCCGCTATATCAAAACAAAATAAAGGGGAAGCATACAGAGCGTGATGATACATGAAAGCCAAAGGCATGGTAGACTCGATATTTTGTTTTATTCTCTTCATTCATTTGTTGGTGAAATATTGCATGCCAGTAAAAGAAAGTAATGCAAGGTCGTGAGTAGCGCATACGAGTTTATCTTCAATACGAGAACTCAATGAAAGCAACGGGACGTAAAGGATAGAAACGTGATTAAGCAATCATTTGTCGAGTTGTTTGGCCAAATTTATTAAAGGTTTGAATTGACAAACACGGAACTGATAAGGACATAATTATTGACGTAATAAAATAAGGAAAACTTTTAAAATGCATATATTACGTATAATAAAAATTATATATAATTTTATTTATATATAATATAATTATTTAATATATATATATAAGATGCATTTAAAAATTTTCTTAATACGACTTTCTATTAATGTTGGTGATTTTCTATACACATAGATTACGTTTATATTTGGTTGGGTTAAAAATAAAAGTAGTTGGAGAGAAAAAATAAATATAAAAATAAATGAAAAAAATCTTATATTTTGTGAAGGGTAAATATAGAAGAGAGATAAATTGGAGAAAGGACTCTCTCTCCGTATCAATCAATCTTCTCCAATAATTTTAGAACAGTTGGAAAGTTAATGGGGTTAAAAGTTTTATATTTTTTAATTATAAAATATAATAAGTGTAATGAATATGATAATAATTTTAATTTAATGAGAAATTTTTTTTTTTTTTTGAAAAATTAGTTTATTTAGTCTTAAAATTTGATGTTTGTAATGTTTTTGCCATTAATATTCTTTTTTACAACTATAGTCCCTAATAAATTTTTTTATCCTTATGTTGTCTAGTTTTTAGTTTTTATGGGCCATAAAGATTGATTTCTTAGACAGAAAAATAAAACATTAAGAATTATAATGGTAGAAAAAAATCATTAAGAATCATAACGATAAAAATATATATATATATATTAAAGATAAAAATATTATAAATATCAACTTTATGAATCAAATAAATTAATTTTTTTTATTTTTTTCCACTTTAGTTGGATAATACAAAGATAAATACAATTTATTTTCCCTAATAGCAGCATTTCCCCTCCCCCTTCTGTGTGTGAACCAAACAAAATATTGATATGTTTAATAGTTTAGATAAATATTAGATGCAGTATTAATTTTTTTTACATTTGTGGGATTGTGTTTTTTAAATTATAAGTGAAATTAAGGATGAAATGGAAATTTAGAATTGTAGGAGCAAATTACATTACATAACATATTATAGAATAATGTTTATAATTTTTTTCAGAAAAAAATTTCACTCGAAAGGTAAAATTTAAAAAATAAAATAAAAATCGCATTAAAAAATAAATAAACGAAACAAATTTTTTTTTATGGCAGGGTCCCTAAATCTGTCTCTGAGTGAGATACCATTTGATCTAATGGGTTAAGTTACAAACTTATTATCCCTAATAGGATAAAATATGTGGAGGTTAATTTTTTTAGATGGGTTGGTGGACATATATTATAATTATATTTATTAAAAAAAAAATCAAAGAATGAACTTATAACGATGACATTGTCATGGCATGGCACATTAGTTGAAGCCAAAATATGACATTCCACTATTAGCATTGTAAGAGGAATCGAAGTGATTAAAGACAAGACGACATGTTTTCGTGTATCATTATCATTTCAAAGAAAGTAAAAGTAATGTTGAAGCATAGGTGGTCGGTCTAGGATTCAACCATGCAATGAATGTGCTTTCAAACCAAAACCAATGATATGTTTTTAAATTTCTCATGTTTAAAAATAAAAAATAAAAATTAAATTATTATTACAAACCGAACTAAATTTATACTTAAAATAAATATATATTTATATATTCTAAATATTATGATAATAAGATAAAGAAATTATATTTATTGAGAGTGGTTAATATTTAATTTAAGAATAAATTTAGTTCGACATAATAAATAGTAAAATTTTAGCTGTATCTTGGCTTGGAAGGCAATGGTGTTAACATAGGACTCAGAGGAGGGCAAAGCCAAAGGTTGTTGCCGAATCTTGAAGCAAACATTTCATTGATGGCCTTTTATGATTCTGAGTACATCATCATGCAACTCGCGAGATCACCACTCCAGGAATTTGAATATCAAGTTCAAGAATATCAACTTGCATGCCTTTCTTGCACCTGATTCATTCGACCAAGAGACAGAAAGACAAGACGAGAATTACAGGAGTACAATATTCAATACAAGTCCAAGTACCCATACTACGTTCCAAAGCGTCACTCTGGCTAATCAAACAATAATCTTTCGGAACAAATACCACAAAACAGCTGCAGCTAGAAACTTGAAAAGCCAACTATGGGATCATTCAACATCTCTAGATTACAAACTTTTACATCTATAATAGAGGACTGTCAAAGCACACAAGGAAATTGTCTAACACCAAGCAGAAAATCCCCCCTTTAGGCGGACGGAAGAAAGCTAGACAACCTGATAAACTACAGGAAACGAAAATTACACCACTGGCAAAAGAAGGTTGCAGAATGAATTTCATCATCTCTAGGAACTATTCATAGAAACATGAGTGCAAAACGAGCCGCTGCCACAAACTAGTTAGACCACACATGGACCAGACCAAGCCTATTTCCAGTATATATCTCATTGCGCTCTTCATCATAGAAAAGTGCAGTAATGTCTTCCAGGGCTTCTGCAACAGTGCTCCTCATACTCGCAGCTTTGGCTCGTTTCCTTGAGTTGCAAGCTTTCCCACCGCAATCAGCATCACAGGTGCAGTCGTCCAAGGGAACGCCCTTGCTTGCTTTTATTTTGGCAAGACATTTCCCTGTCAGTATATTGCTGATATTGATTGAACCAGCTGTAAACCACAATTTGTAATTTGTAAGAGAATGCAATTATTACACTAAAAAATATCTACTCCTAACATACAAATTTAACTCTGATTTCTTCCACTAGATACTTTACCATTTCCTTCTGATAATGGATCATCAGAGTCGGCTTTGCAATAGGAGATAATTAGGTCCTGGTCACTTGTGATGTAAATGTTATTTGTATTGCAGTCAGGATGCCATAGAAGGTGATCCTCAAACGAAGTCACAAGCTCACCCCTGAAGTTCCAAACAGCCACTGTTCGATTTCTGAATGTCAAGAATAGCTGGTTCTCGTACAGAAATATAAATGCCGACGGGGTCATAAATTCAGTTCTGCTAACTTCTGTCAACTCAGAGTTACGGACCTACAAATAAGAGTTGTGATATATCAGTTGTACATACACATACAGGCATTGTAAAATAATGTCATTACTCACATCAAGAATCTGGAGATTCTCATTTTCCTGCTTGACAAGAAGCTTCTCATTGAACTGTTCAATGAAATCCACCTTTTTGTTCCGATGAAGGAGATGGTTGAAAGATTTGAGAACAGTTCCATCCTCGATTGACAAAATCTTAAGAGGAACATGACCACTAGCTTTGTTAAATATCAGCAACATAATTCCCGGGCTGTTATCCAGAAGATAAGAGATTAGTTATAGGGTAGCAATGTGAATTGTCGATGGTACGCCAATACAAATGAAATAGAACATCTGATCACAGTAACAAATAAGCCAAAGAACTACACTTTAAGCAAACCTCTTCCTACCACCCAAGCCGAGGGGATTTCTTAGCCGTCCACATTACCCAGCAAAACAAGAATTAGAAAAATTACCTGATCTTGATCTCTTGCACATTTTTATCAGATATGGAGTACAACATGGTGTAGTTCTTCAAGTCAAACACCTTGTATATGCTGATAAAGGCCATTAGAAACAATGTCAGTAAATATAAAAGTAAGCAGACAGTACATGTATATGGGCGAAGCATTCAAAAGTTTACCTATCTTGTGCAGAATAAGTGAGAACCTTGCCGTTTACATCATCAAACTCCACAAAGCCAGGCCACTTCAGTGACTCTGATTCAAAGAGAGGGAAACCTGCATCTGGCTTTCCTCTTCTTATATATCTGATACCATATAGGCCCAGATATCAACAACAGAAACAAAGCAGGAACAAGAAAAAAAAAAAAAAAGCTACTTGCAAAGGAGAATCAGAATTTCATACTCAATCCTTGTGGTTCTGCATTTCAATGAGCTGAAATTATCAGAAGCATAAACTGAAACAGTGATAAGTGAATCATTGTTTTTATTGTAAAACAAGCTTCTTATGACTTCATCAGGACTGACATTCAGAAAGCATATCCTCTCATTAGTCTCTGCAAGCAAGTAAATTGTATAAGTTCCTAAGTGGGAAAATTATTTTACTGCAAAAGACATGTTTTTACCTCTACTGAATGCTGCACAGACACCAGATTGTGCAAGAGCAAAGACGATATCACGTGCAGCTACTATTTCAATGATTTTTGATCGCTTTCGGAGAAATGGCAGCACCATGCTAACTTGCCCCTTTGGGTCATGAGTATCATATTCCTCCTGAAGCAAATCCATATCCAGTGACCCACAAGTAAGATATTTACTTCTAGATATATAGTAGACAAAAGAGTGCTAAATAATATACCAACAATAGCACATTTACCAGAGATATGTTTCAACTTTACAAACTGGATATAATACAGCTAATGCACAGAATTTCAAGTAACTACATATCTTTTATTTCACGTTTGGCTGAATTAATCTTGACTTGATTTTGCATGGACAAGTGTCTAATCATAAAGGAAGAAATAAAAGAATAATAGTTCAATAATTGTGAAGAAAACTCGAACTTTAATGCCTTCCCAACTACAACACAGATGAGGAACGTAGTCATGCACCCAATAGTTCGCAAATACAGAAAAAGTACCAATGGTCAATGCACCAAGCAACAGAAGACAACAAGTTTCCATATGCTAGGCACAAACTATGCACCTCAATTAAAAGAACTGAATAATTAACAAAAATCTGATATGGAGGATACGCAGATAAAGAAATGGACAGCATATCATGAGAAAAGGTCATGCAGATAATGGAACACATTTAGTAACATCTCTCGAATTTGTCGTTATCGTAGCGCACAAATGCACATAAATTCACATTGTCCACGCGTACTTCAACTAATGGGATCAGAACAAAGGTTTCTCCACATTCCTAGCAGAAATGTCGAGCAAGTGTCGACAACCCTAAGTTATCATTTCTGTCAAAATCTCTAACACATAAATCAATTAAACCAACTACCCAAAACCCTAACCTTAACCCATAGGTCAATTGAAAACAACTAGCCAAAAAACCCTAACTTTATCAATCGATCAAATTCACTGACTCAGAACACAATTTAGAAACAACTAGCCAAAAACCCTAACTTTATCAACCCATCAAATTCACAATCTCATCACTCAATTTAGAAACAACTAGTCAAAAACCCTAGCTTCATCATTCCATCAAAATCACCAAATCACCACTTAATCAAAATCAACCATTATTGAACCGTTCCCGGAAAGCAATTAAACCACGCCCTCGTATTATACACATACAACAGCAGAAACCTAATCTTAAGATAGAAATTCAAAAAAATAAAAAGTCAGACCTGCAATCGGATGTTACGAAACCGCTCCTGGGCGTCACTCATACTGAAAGCCCGGTCACGCTTGGAAGAAATCTCCCGCCTTTGGAGTTTCTTGACACTATTAACAAAACCATCCATACCACCACGAGGCCGCTTCTTCGCCACCACACGCCGCCCAGAGCAAGGACGCGGACTTGCCGTTATTCGTCTGCCGTCCATTCCAAAAACCCTAAAACTTATTGTACAACAATTATTGTTTGTACAAGAAAAAAATAATCCAACCCAGAATTATCTACAGAAATCCCATATGCACACACACATATATCCCAAGTATATGTATGTGTGTATCTTTCAGCTCCAATTATCACCACACAAACTTCCGGCTAATGAACATATTTTCGCACGAGGGTTTCCAGCTCTTCAATTTATCCGATGGTAGAAAACTCCTAAAAACTGTTAAAATCTCAGGACCCAAATCGAAAAAATTAGGGTTCGACGAGAATTGAGAGAGAATTCGAACCCCTCTATAAGTAACTATACGAATAGCTCTCTCACTGTACGAACATGGCCAACTTTTTCCTAAGAGAGGAAGAATTTGCCCAAAACAAGACGGGAAAAGGGCTGTCGGAGGAAGAGTATGGGAAAATGGCTGTGAATTTATATAAGCGGCACCGTCCGACTGAGAGATCCGGATTCAAAATATTTGACAGTGTTTCGCTGTAGGATTTTTCTTTTTCTTTTTTTTCCCCTTTTTTCTTTAAATTATTTTTTCTAAAATGTTTTAAATTTTTATTAACTTTTATTATTTACTCTACTCCGTTTCTTTTCTACACTTTATTTTTGAATAACTAATATAAATGTTTCATAATTTTTTTATATATTTAAAAGCGCAAAATTGTTGTTACAATCAATTTTCTCAAAATAAGGCTTATTTTCTCAAATCAAGGAAATAAAATGAAAATTTATTTACCTTTCAAAATACATTGAAAATTAGCCAAGTCAAACAAATTTGGACTTCTAAAAGAGGTGAAACTGGGTAAAAATTTTAATATGTGACCTTTTTGCTTTTTCTTTTTCCTTTTTTAAGACAAAAAATATAAATAATGCAGACATGTGGATTTATTGCTTCCCCTAGTTTCCAAAAAATTACCTAAATATGGAAAAAAAATCAAAATTTAAAGAAAAAAGGGTTGTGATATTCCTTTTCTTTTTTTCCCTCTTCATTTGACATTTCACTAGGTCTGTTCATGGATTAGATTGGTTCGATTTTATCTATTTTTTAACCCAACCCAAATATTTCAGTTTGAAAATTTTAAATCCAAATCAAACTATTTAAAATTTCAAACCGTCAATTTGGATTGGTTTAGTTTGGTTCAGTCGATTTGTACATAATTTAATATGTAAATAAATTACTCCCTAATATTTGATAAAATATTACATGTAAAAATATTAATTAAATATTACAAAAAGTAATCCTTTCTCAATAATACAAACTAATCAAAGTTAAGTTCATAATTTCATACAATATCAAAATATTACTCATTATCAATAACACAAACTAAATAAAGTTAAATGCATAGAATGCTTTACTAATAAACTAAATAAATAGCACATAATAGTTTCATATCCCTTTCCAACTTTCACTAGATGTTAAACTTCACAGTTTTCAATACACATACAAAATATATTATAAAAAATAATCACAAATATATTATGAATAAGTATGAAAACCTAAGTACATCCCATGAAATCATCCACAAATCTACAACAGTCAGAAAATACCTATGAGTCTATGACCATAAATTGAAGAAGTTTTGAAAGGATCTCAAGTAGTCAAAAAAATACTAGTACCACTTCCATCTCCAAGCAATAGTGACCAAAGACCGATGATCTTCCCCAAATCTAGAGGAATAGTGGTGTAAGCGGTGATGGAGAGTGGCACTGTCGAGTGTCAAAACTCAAGAGAAAGAAATAAAGAGGAGGGGAGTGGAGATAATCGAGAGAAATTAGAAACAAAGAAAGAGCGGCAGAATAGACACTAATATAGGGTTTATCTTTTATAATTTTGTTTTAAAATTAAAATAAATTTAATTAATATATGTGGGTTCGGGTTGGATTATATTCGGTTATATAATTTTAAAAAACCAAACCAAATTATCGGTTTATAATTTTCTTAACTCAACCCAAACCAAACCAACACAAAAAATCAAAATTCAATTTGGATTAGGTTAGTTCGGTCGATTTGGTTTGATTTTTAATTTTATTGAACAGCTCTAAATCATTTCACCTCATCAATTGGAGTTTTTGTTAGTTTCAGGACCCTCTTATTGAGTCTTTTTATGAATTCAATGGTATCTTTTTTTATTCTTATTAAATACTGATATATATTGTAAAATATGTTTGAGAGTTTTACTACAGAGGCAATACATTTATTATGACAGATAATTGAATATTATAGGAAAAGAAAAAAGGATTGCCATATGATATTTATTAACCTGGAGAAAGTTTATGATAAGGTGCCTAGAAAAGTAATTTGGTGCGTACTGGTCAATTATAAAGGAGTATCGTAAAATTATATTACCCTTATTAAAGATATGTATGATAGAAAAGTAGTTTGGTGCCTAGAAAAGAAAGAATGAATTATTTACATATAGTATTTATTAACCTAGAGAAAGCATATGATAAGGTATTTAGAAAAATAGTTTGATGAGTGCTGGCCAATTAGAAAGGTGCATCGTAGAAATATATTACCTTCATTAAAGATATGTATAATGAAACACGTATAAGTATAAAGAATTATGTCAGAGTGACTCAGAGTTTCGTATTACTATCAAGGTACATCAAGAATCAACGCTTAGTTCTTTTCTTTATACGATTGTTATGAATGAGTTGACTTATGCTATACAAGAGGCTATACCATGATGTATGTTGTTTGCTGATAATATTATGCTGATTGGTGAGACTAGAGCCAATATAAGTGTTAAATTGGAGTTGTGGCTCAGAATCATTAGGAATAAAATGAAGTATATAGAATGCAAGCTCGATACTAGTAGAAACATAGTTCAGAGTATAACTTTTGATGGTAGAGATATACCAATAAATGACTATTTTCAATATCTATGATTTATTATTCAGAAAGACGAAGAGTTTAATAACAAAGTTGCATATCGAGTTAAGGCGGGTTGGTGGAAATGGAGAAGTGCGACTAAAATTCTATGTAATCATAATATGCATTTGAGTTTAAAGAGAAAGTTCTATAGAACAACCCATAAGACTTGTTTTGCTATATGATATAGAATGTAGGACAATTAAAAGGTATTATATTTACAAAATGAAGGTAGTTGATGTGTGTATTTACGATTTACGGTAGATGCGCAGATATATTAGAAATGATAGAGTAAGAAACAAGACCATTTGAGAAAAAGTAGAAGTGGCATTTATTAAAGACAAGATGAGAGAAAAATATTTGCATTGGTTTAGACATATATAGACAAGACCGAGGGATGTTCTTATTAGGAGAATTTAAGGATAGAAACAAGATAGGTTAAACAAAGGTAAAGACAGACCTAAAACAATATAAATGAAGGTGATTAGAATAGATATATCTTTGTAATATTTGGATGAAAGTATGGTGATTGATAGAAAGAAGTGGAGGGAAATGATTCATATAAATGATCACACGTAGTCATGTATTAGTTCACATAATCAACCCCAAATTTCTTGGAACTAAGGCTTAGTTTTGTCATTGTTGTATTGAAACACATTGTAATATAATAAATTTCATTTAGGTTAAATCATACAAACTTGTTTATTTATTTTTATATGTTTAATAACACGAATTTAATATAAAACTCTAATTTTACTCATCTAATTAAAGAAATGACAAACTATTCCGTTAACTCTCCAATTATTACGAAATCTAACTTTTTTCCTCCAACTAAAAGAAGCAGCATAAAATGCTTTTTCGAACTTTTTAATTGTCCAAATCTTACCCTTCCGTTAATTGGCCAACAGTCAACTAATAATTCTGTTAAATTTTTATGATATTTTGGTAATTTTTCACATTTTATATTAAAATATATTATGGATAAATTTGAAGGTTGAAAATGGCAAAAATCATCAAATCAAAAGTATACTTACAAAACGAAAAATTTACCTCTATATTTGAATGACCCTTTTCGTACTGAAGAAGATGTTTGTATAAGGATGTTTGAAACTATTGGATCACGTCATTGTAAACGTCGACTTCGTCTCATTCACGTGAAACTTTTGAACTTCCGAAATGGTACTCTTCCACTGCCGGTGAAAGCTTGAAGAGTTGGGTTTGCTAAGCCTGTGAGAGCTTATTCCTTTCTGGGTTTATTTCACAGACCTTTTGCCTTCTCAATTTACTAATTGGTCTTCATGCATTTGCATTCATTTCATGCAAATCATGTCCTGAGAGTGACCAAGAGGGTCAAACAAAAAGCCCATGTTTTTTGTTATCCCTCACGCAAAACAATACGGGATCAATCCCATGTTATTTTTTTAATTAATTAATTATTTAATAATTAATTAATTTTATTTATTATTATTATTTTAATTTTATTTTACCCTTGATCTTATTTATTGGGCCAGATAAAATTATTTACTCTTGGGTTTGAACATTCATAAATAATAAGACTCAATTATTTATTTTCTGAGTTTTATTAAACAGCTTAATAAATAATTAACAAATCCAAATAGACCAATATAAAACTTCATGCCTATTATCTAATTTATATCTAGATTAATTTTCTAATTAATCAATATGGGCCTTGGGCCCTGAATAATTAATTAACTAATTAAACTATATAAAATATATACTCTCTCTCGGGTCTTTTATTTTATTCTGATCCAATAATAAATTAGATTACTTAAATAAAATAAAATAAAAATCATAATTATCAATACCAATTCCTTAACCCAAATCTATCAGGACTTAAGGGTCATTTTGGGGACCAAAAGACACATCGTCTTGGCTATTAAAATGACCAAAATAACCCAACTATATATAAATAGCTATATTTTGTATTTTAAATATTTCCTAATATCACCATAAGGAAATATTGGCCCCAAGGATAATGCTGCATTAGTAAAGTCTTCGACCTACAGATGTAATGACTAAAATACCCGTCTACGCATTGCTGTGCATTTAGAGAGGATGAGTGTACTAACACCTCTCTAATAGACATCTACCATCCTTAGACTTCTAGTCCAATGATCCACGACTTTTGGAATGTTTTCATTTTCTAACAGAACTACCCTAAAGTAAACATCCAAGTCATGTTTCTCAGGGTCTTGGATAATTAGATCATTTGAACAGTCACAAGATGCGATATAGTGCAGAAGCTATCTTGTACAAATCCGTCTTAACTAAGTACTCACATATACCCAACATACAAGTATATCGGCTCTACGAAAGAACCTCAACTATAATATATCAAAGTATATGTTTCTAACTTCGTCAGACCACCAACTCATATTCAAACAGTAGAGTATTAGTCCACGCTGTAACAGTAATAGTCTGAGTTTCTTCTAAATAGTACTTTTAGAAACCACTATTACAGGTTATGTTCCACGTATTCGAAATACGTTCATGCTATGAAGTGAGTGGACTACTCATTGGCTAAAGGTAAACCATTCCCCATTTGGAATTCATAACACAATAACCTATACATGATGAGATTCTCATTCTCATCAATCGGTTAAGAACAAACATTTATGTATTAAGTAACCCGTAATCCATACCTTATTGTGAAAGACCACCATTCATATAAATACTTACTTAAACACAATGGATCCCGTGATCCATACCTTACTGTGTTTGTTCTCATTGTTCTCACTTAAACATAATGAGAATAATGTTTGTTCTCATCAATTGGTTAAGAACAAACATTTATGTGTTAAGTAACATGTGATCCATACCTTACTGTGAAAGATCACAATTCACATGGATCACTTATTTAAATACAATGGGCCCTTTCCAAACGAAAATTGAGTACAAATAAATTTTGAGAATAAATTCTTTTATTAATAAATTCGATAATTACATCAGATAAAATTAGTGTAGAGAGCATATATTCCAACAATCTCCCACTTACACTCTAAGACTAAGAAAACACATAGGTGCCCCTCCTATGGCGTCTAAATGTCTCTTGAAAACTCTCTCAGCCAAAGGTTTAATGAAGGGATCGGCTAGGTTGTTCTCCAAGGCTATCTGTTCCACCATGATTTTCCGTCTCTGAATAAAATCTCAGATCATGTGGTACTTTCTCTGAATGTACTTTCCCTTCTATAGTTCCTGGGTTCTTTGGATTGGAAGATTGCTTCAGAATTATCGCAATACACCACAAATGGGTCTATCCATGTGTGGCACAACTCTAAGTTCTAAAAGGAACTTTTGGAGCTAGACTGCTTCCTTGGATACCTCCAAGGCTGCCACATACTCAGCTTCCATGGTTGAGTCAGCAATACAAGATTGTTTCATACTCCTCCATGAAACAGCTCCTCCAGACAAGGTGAAGACAAATCCACTAATGAATTTTCTCTCATCTTTATCTGTCTAGAAATCTGAGTCTATGTATCCAGTAGGAGCTAAGTCGTCAGCCATATAAACCAACATATAATCTTTCGTACTATTGAGGTACTTGAGAATATACTTTACAGCTTGCCAATGAACCTCCCCAGAGTTTGACTAATATCTGTTAACTAACTCTACGGCAAAGCAGATATCTGGCATAGTGCACAACATGGTGTACATGAGACTTCTCACAGCCGAAGCGTAGGGAATCCTACACATTTTGTCTTTTTCCTCTCGAGACTTAGGACAGTCCTTAGAATAAAAAAATAACCCATGTCTGCAAGGGATTAGAGCTCCATTGCATGAGTCTATGCTAAACTTGACCAACATCTTATCAATGTATGTCATTTAGGATAGTCTTAACATTCTCTACTTCCTATTTCTAAGAAGTTTAATCCCGATAATGTGACTGGCTTCTGCCAAGTCTTTTATATTAAATTGATTAGACAACCAAACCTTAGTAAATGACAATATCCCTACATCATTCCCAATGAATAGAATGTCATCCACATATAGGATAAGAAAAATCACATTTATGCCTTTCAATTTCCTGTACCCGCATGGTTCATCCTCGTTTTTTAATGAAACTGTAAGATTTTACGGTCTAGTCAAGATGAATGTTTCATATTCTAGATGTCTGCTTGAGTCAATAAATGGACTTCTTAAGCTTGCAAATCATATGCTCCTGGCCTTTAGCAATAAAACCTTTCGACATATAGATGTCTTCGTTAAGATGGTCATTAAGAAATGCTGTCTTGACATCCATTTGTCATATCTTATAGTCGAAATGACATGCAATGGTAAGAAGGATACAGATAGACTTAAGCATGGCTACCGGAGAGAAGGTTTCATCATAATCAATTCTCTCTTTTTAAGTATACCCTTTCGTCACAAGCCTAACTTTGAAGGTTTCCACTTTTCTATCCGCTCCCCTCTTCCTCTTGTATATCCACTTACTTAAAATGGGTTTTATCCCTTCAAGTAAAGCTATAGAATCCCAAACTTGATTGAAGTACATAGACTCAATTTCGACTTTTATTGCTTCATGCCATAAATCTGTATCGACATCAGCAATAGCCTCTTTGTATCTAGTGAAATCTTATTCTTGATAGTCAGAAACCAGCTTGAAAGCCTCTCATGTCCATCTTTCTGGAACTCTAGATACCTTTCCACTATGACGAAGCTCTGTTTTGTACAGGTTCTTGAGGTTGTGCCTATTCTTGTTCCATAACCGGCTCTAAAGAAATTGATTCCGAAGATAACTTCTCCTCGAATTCCAACCTTGTTGAACCTTTAGTGAAAGTACTTTGATCATCCTCTAAATATTTAGCATTAGTACTTACCAGTACTTTCTACTTATTTGAATGATAAAAAGTAACCTCCTTTTGTCCCTTTAGGATACCCAACAAAGTAGCATAATTATAATGTTGATTCTAGCTTTGCCTTCCTTGATCAGTATACAAGTTGGACAGCTCCATATCTTGAGATAATTTAGACTTGGCTTATGCCTAATCCAAATCTCAAAGGGTGTCTTAGATATCGATTTGGAAGGCACCAAGTTCAGAATGTATGCCACTATTTTCAAGGCATATCCCCAAAAAAAGACCGAAAAAGTAGCATGAGACATCATGCTTCGGACCATTTCCATTAATGTCCTATTTCTTCTCCCAGCTACTCCATTCTACTAGGGTGTATCCGGCGTAGAAAGTTGGGATACTATCCTATGATATACCATGTAATCATTGAACTCACTGAGGAAGTACTCTCCACCATAATTTAATCATAAGGTTTTGATCAGTTTACCTATCTGACGTTCCACTTCAGCCTTAAACTCTTTAAACTTGTCAAAAGAGTCAAACTTGCGCCTCATTAGGTAGACATAACCAAACCTTATACAATCATCCATGAAAGTGATAAAGTACTCAAAACTCTCACTAACTTGTGTAGACAAAGGACCACACACATCAACATGAATAAGGCACGATATCTCCTTGGCTTTATCAGCCTTTTGGGTGAACGACCTTTTGGTCATTTTTCCCATAACGCAGGATTCACACTGAGGCCCAACTTTTCAATCTTAAGTAGCCCAAGGGCCCATCATAGATTAACCTCTAAATCCTAGTTAAATTAATATGACCCAACCTTAGATGCCAAAGATATGAGTCATTGACATTGGTCTTTCTTTTTTACTTAAAGGTTCAAATTAAACATTATTTACTTGATTATTTGTAGGATTTAAAAAGAATAAATTTTCATACATGTGCTCTGTACATAATTCTTCACCATTTCTACTTATAGTAATATCAGAATAGAAAGAAACAAAATATCAATGATTTATTAACTTGTAACTGAAATCAAATTCTATCTAAAACCGAGTACATATAAAATATCCTTTAATATAACTATTTTATTATAATAAAAAATAAGATCCAACTCTTCCACTGCAAGGACCCATACTCGTGCTCTATTTCTTACTCGTAGTCCATACTCGCTCTTCTAAAGTCTTATTATCTTCTTAAACCCCTACAAGGAGTTACAGATATGATCAGTAGCACCAGAATCAACAATCCAAGTAGAAGTTGACCTAACCATTGAAATTGACTCTAAATAGAGAACAATACCTGTAGGTTTTTTTTTTTTTTTTCCCCGAAATTCTAGATACTCCTTTTTCTAGTATCCCTTTTACCCGCACTTGAAGCATTTGCTTTTGGACTTGTTGGGCTAGTTCCTGGGCTGGGCCGGTGCGTTTCCCTTCTTCTTCTTGAACTTCTTGGGCTTGGGTCTAGTTTTAGAAGAAAAAATCTTAACAACCATAATCTTGGACTGTAGTTTCATGACCTTCTCTATTATCTGGAGCTCTTTCATTAACTCAGTTAAACTCATGTTTAATTTGTTCATGTTATAATTTAACTTGAACTGAGTAAATTAAAGAGCCCGGAAGAGATTCAAGAATTATATCCACTTGGCTCTCGAGGTTAATTACAACCCCTAAAACTTCTGCTTCCTCGAAAGCAGTAATCATCTTGAGTATATGCTCTCTGACTGATATTCCGTCAGCCATCTTAGTGTTAATGGTCGTCCTAAGAGCCTTCTGCCTTGCGGGCTAGCTCTTATCTGCGAATATCGTGGTTAGTGATTGGCTAATATCGTACGCATTGACCATGTGCTCGTGCTTATAGTAGAACACATTAGACATGGAGGCCAACATGTAGTATCGAGTCATCTCGTTGGCTTTCTTCCATACTTTCGCAGCCTCTTGCTCCTCAACGGTGGAACCCTCCCCTATAACATGGCAGGTATCAAAGAGGACATACCTATACTCCTCAGCAATAAGTATTATGTCCAAGTTCCTTTTTTAATCCACATAATTTGAACCCGTTAGCTTATTCTCATGAAGAATAATGGCCAAAGAACTAAAAGAACCTCTACCAACCATTTCTGAAAAATCAAAAAATAAAATAAAACTCAATTTGTGAAAAACAAAATAATTTGTGACTTTATCCTCATATTAAATCCGATAATAGTTAACCCTATCACTGCTATCTTTAATATGATTAATTTGTCTCTTAAAAAAACTAACATAGCTTATTAGGAAGATTAACAGTTTTCTAAATTAAGTATATTAACCACCATAAATTAATTTCCCTTCTATATAATGATCTAGAAAATAACTCCATCGTGAGATGACCGTTTCTTCTCATTTTCTATGGATATTACTCGCACTATAACCTCCAACGTGAGCTAGCCGATCATAGCACGTGTCCTAAGTTATTAATTACATCCATCCATTAGTTTTAGATCTTTATAGTATCACCATCCTATACGGGTTCACTTATAGGGTGACGCAAGGGGACCCACGATCTCTAATGAGGATCGTGATGGAAGTCGTGGGGCCGTTGGAACCCCTCGCCCACTTAGTATTTTAAAATAAGAGTTTTTCTTAGAAAATATCTTTTAAAAATTTCAATTAAATTTTCTTTTTACTCAAAAATAAAATATCTAAATCCATAAAATTTTCTATGTCAAGATTTATACTATTTGAAAAATTTTTTTCATGGATTAATTTTATTTAAGTTAATAAACTTAATAATTTCAAAAATTTTCAATAAAACTTTCAAGATATTTTGATCTCAAGTTTAATTTGATTTTCTTGTTAAAATTTAATCAAAATGGTTTTCTATTTTAATTTACAAAAATATCTAAATTCAAAATATTTTTTATGTCAAGGATAAAATCTTTTAAGAAAATAATCAAGAATTCATTTTTGTTCGAATTAAAATTAACCGTTTGATTTGAGAAAAATATTTTTCTTTGTCAAAAATTCCTAAAGACTTTGGTCTTTGAGAAAACGCGTATATAGGGTACAAAAAGAAATAAACATGCTAGAAAAACTGTAAACGCTTTCATGCTTTTCTATTCTTTTAACCTAAGTGTCCAAATAATAGAATTAAACACATTAATTAATTAATGGTCTTGTTTAATCCTAAATTTCCTTTACTATTATTTTTCATGCTAGATATTCAAAAAATACTAACTATGACAATAAAAATAATTTCGTCTGATATGTGACCAAAAAATTTATTTATTTATTTCAAGTCCAAGCACACTGGATCATGGCCTATGGAAAAACCCATGGGCCGCAATCCGGACAGGTGCCCGCTACCCGGCCTGCCTCCATCTCCCTGTGCGGTCAAAATTGTTGACCGCGCATTGCAAATTTGCAATTGTGCTTCCTCGCAGAAGCTAAGGTTCCACGAGGAAGGCTTCATCGCATGCCTGCGCGAGCTTCTGCGAGGAAGCCGACCTCGCCAGGAGAAGTGGCTTGCAGCTTGGAGCCGCGGCTCAACGAATCCTCTCACAGACCAAGACTGGCGGCTCGAAAATAGCTCAGCTCGGTCGGCTTGGCTACTACAGTAATCATCTTCTTCAGTGTTTCTTATGCGTTTCAAACGCTACTGGGTTTTGTTTTTTCCACTGTTTTCAATCAAAACTCATCCAAACAACTGCCTATACCCCTTAAAAATATTAAACTTACACGATATCTATAAAAGTAATCAAAATACAGTATTTTTATACTTCCACTCGCTAAGCTTACAGTAAACTACCTATATCAGAAAACACGAAGGATCATAAAAAACATCCAAAACAAATATTTTTTTGTTTTAGTTAAGCCAAGCATGCTTCATACATTTGCCAAACTATGGCTCTAATACCAATTGAAGGTCTAAAATGACAAAAATCATTAAACCGAAAGCATACTTACAAAACGAAAAATTTACCTCTTTGTTTGAATGACCCTTTTCGTACTGAAGAAGATGTCTGTACAAGGATACTTAAAACTATTGGATCGCGTCCTTGTAAACGTCGATGTCATCCCATCCACGCGAAACTTTTGAACTTCCGAAATAGAGCCTTTTCCACTGCCGGTGAAAGCTTGAAGAGTTGGGTTTGCTAAGCCTGTGAGAGCTTCTTTCTTTCTAGGTTTATTTCACAGACCTTTTGCCTTCTCAATTCACTAATTGGTCTTCATGCCTTTGCATTCATTTCCTGCAAATCATGTCCCGAGAGAGACCATGAAAGTCAAACAAAAAGCCCATGCCTTTTGTTATTCCTCACGCAAAACAACAGGAGGTTCATCCCGTGTTGTTTATTTATTTATTTATTTTATTAATTAATTAATTTTATTAATTATTTTTTTAATTTTATTTTACCATTGGTTTTATTTATTGGGTCAGATAAAATTATTTACTTTTGAGTTCGAACACCCATAAATAATAAGACTCAATTATTTATTTTTTAGACTTTATTAAACAACCCCCTACATAATTAACAAGCCCAAATAGACCAATATAAAATTTCATACATTTTATCTAGTTTTATATCTAGATTAATTTTTTAATTATTCAATCTAGGCCTTGGGCCCTAAATAATTAATTAATCAATTAAACTAGATAAATATATACTCTCTTTCGGGTCTTTTATTTTATTATGATTCAATAATAAATTAGACTAATTAAATAAAATAAAATAAAATCCACAATTAGTAAGAACAATTCCTTAATTCAAATCTTTCATGACTTAAGAGCCCTTTTGGGGATCAAAAGACACATCGCCTTAGCTACTAAAATAACCAAAATACACATACTATATAAATAACTATATTTTGCATTTTAAATATTTTCTAATATTACCATAAGAAAATATTGATCCAAAGATAATGCTGTGTTAGCAAAGTTTTCGACCTACGGGTGTAATGACTAAAATACCCCTCTACGCATCGCCGTGCATTTAGAGCGAAAGAGTGTACTAACATCTCTCTAATAAACATTTATCATCCTTAGATCTCTAGTCCAATGATTAACAACTCTTGGAATGATTTCACTTTTCAAGGGAGCTACCCTAAAATAAATATCCAAGTCATGTTTTCCAGGACCCTAATTAATTAGATCATTTGAACAGTCACAAAGGGTGATATAGCACATAGGTTATCTTGTACAAGTCTATTTTAACTAACTAATCATATATACCCAACATACAAGTATATCGACTTTACGAAAGAACCTCAACTACAGTATATCAAAGTATATGCTTCTAATTTTATCAGACCACCAACTCATATTCAAGCGGTAGAGTATTAGTCCACGTTGTAGTAGTAATAGTTTGGATTTATTTTAAATAGTACTTTTAAAAACCACTATTACCGGTCTTATTCTACGTATTCGAAATACGTTCATGTTATAAAGTGAGTGAACTAGCTAAAGATAAGCCATTCCCATTTGGAATTCATAACATAATAACCTAAACATGATGAGATTCTCATTCTCATCAATCGATTAAGAACAAACATTCATGTGTTAAGTAACCCGTAATCCATACCTTACTGTGAAAGACCACCATTCACATGGATCACTTACTTAAATACAATGGGTCCTTTCCAAACAAAAATCGTGCACAAATAAAATGTAAATTCACAAACAAAATTTGAGAATAAATTATTTTATTAATAAATTCGATAATTACATCAGATAAACTAGTTTAGAGGGCAGATATTCCAACAACTATCATTCACATGGATCACTTACTTAAACACAATGGGCCATTTTCAAACGAAAATCGTGCACAAATAAAATATAAATTCACAAACAAATTTTGAGAATAAATTCTTTTATTAATAAATTCGATAATTATATCAAATAAAATTAATTTAGAATGCATATATTCCAACAATATCTTAACATAAAATGTAAAAATTACCAAAATACCATTAACAATTAACGTAATTATTAATTGACCATTGTCAACTGAAGGAAGAGTAAGATTTGAACGATTAAAAAGTTCGAATAAGTATTTTACGATTTTTTAAATTGAAGGACAAAAATTAAATTTCACAATAGTTGAAAGGTTATTAGAATAGTTTGTTCATTAAAAATAATGTACGAATAACTGTACATCTTTAGCATATTCTTGTTTGACTCTATTATAACTCTTCTTCTTCTTCTTTTAACTAAAACTACAAATATAATGAAATTTCCTTTACCATCAATGATACTTTTTTATCTACGATTAAATATCTATATTTTTATTTTACAATATCAAAAAATAAATATCTTATTTTTCAACATATACAAATTCAACTAACACATGAGTTTTACCACTGCTTTCTTTAATTACTAAATATATATTGATAATATATAACTATATATTTTTAAATATTTATATTAAATTAATAATAAAATATTCAATTTTAAATAAAATACGTGTTGTACTTACTGCTTTTGCCAGTTTGATCTCTTATTCTCCTTGTATATGTAAGTCCTTCTGGACAAATACAATATTATCTCCCTCACTAAGGGTGTAAACAAATTGAGTTTTTATCGAATATGTTTGGACTCAACTCAATAAAGGTTCGGTTCGAATTCGAAATATCGTGTTCGAGCTTGAATATAAATCTTATATTTAGGTTCAAATTTTAAACGAGTCGAATTCGAATATCTAAGTGTTAGGCTCGCAAACATGTTCGATTAATTAATTAATTAATATATAATTTATAATATAATATATTATAAATTATTTATTTTAATTTGAATTCGAGCATCCGAGCTTATCATAATCGGATTTCAAATCAAACTCGAGTCTTAATGCATTTCAAACGAATCGAACTCGAGCTTGAGTTCGAACCATGTGTAAAAATAATAAAATTCGACTCGATTATCTTAAAGTTTAGTTTGATTCAATTCGAATACACCTGGACCCTTGCTGCAGCTACTAACATGTATCTATAGTATTGGGAAGAGGTACAATAATATTTATACTTATTTAATGTTAATTAATATTTACTTAATTAAATTTGGATTTTTATATTTTTATTATAATTTAAGTTAAAATAAAATATTTAAATACAAACAAATTGAGTAGATGAGTAATATATCATACTTGAAATATATTCACTCTCGTGTCTATAATATTCTTTCTTGAAATATTAACATATTAATTAGTTTCGTATCATTATAAATGAAAACGGGTGCTTGGTACATTTATACATGCAAATATGCTATAATCATTAAAACTCACGATTTCTCTTATTTATAGTCTGTAAAACCCTACTTTTACTTGTGTATTCAGCTAGTTAATTTTGATTTATTCACACTGCATTCTTCTTTGACTTATTTATTTTGCATGTTATTGTGTTTTTGTGAATGTTTTGCCATACTCATATCCCCGTAAGTGATAGGAACATCTTCTTTTTTCATAAAAAACAATTTAGTAATAAAAATTTATTTTACTTATATATTTTGATAATTATTTTTAGTATCTATGTGCGCTAAGAATTGTAGTTAAATGCGAGTAAATTAAGTATCATATTTTTGATCTTCTACTTGAATTAGAATCAAGTATCATACTCGAGTCAAGATCGAGTAATCTTTGAGTTTGTTTCATTAACAATTGAATTTGAATTTATATCCAAGTTTCTTGATTATTGTTTAGAAAAGTTCAATATCAATTTGAGTTCAAATAGTTCGAACCTAAATTCATTTATTTCATTTTTTTATTCTTAAATTTTAATAATTCAAAATTTTCTAAAAGACAAAAAAAAAAACCAAAAGAATAGCCTTAATAAAGTATATACATGTTATAAGATTACTAATACATTTTATATTAATAATTGAATAAACTCAAATTAGTTAAGTCAAATTTTGTGTTAAAACTCAATTACTAATCGAACAAATTGTAATTGAACTCAAACAGAGTTTTTTGTTTTGCAAATATTTGGTTCGAATAATAACTCTAATCATAATAAAAAAGTAGATATATTTATCATAGTTACTAATATTCATGAATAAGCGAATAGTTCATGAATATGAGATTTGATAAATAAAAAATATATCTTTTATTTTAGGATCAGAGATTTTTTTTACTATAAATCATGATCTTTATTAATATGATACTTCCTCCATCCTTTTTTATTTGTTTATTTTAATCGATTTACAATTTTTTTAAAAAATAAAGTTTTTTAGTTAATTAATTAACATTTTTTATTTTACCTTCAAAGAATCTTTCTCTTTATTAAAGAGTAATTAAATTCCAAAACTTTATATATTATAAATATATTTAATTTACTTCAATTTCTCACTACAAGTATAGAAGTACTCACTATATTAAAGATGTGTATTTGTAAAAAAATATCAATTAATATAGTCTTGATTTTTTAATGAAACAGATAAATTGTGACAAAAAATTTAATTAAAATGGACAAATAAACGTGGATGAAGAGAATAGTTACTAATATGTATGAATAAGCGAATGGAAATTATTGCATAGACCGTAAACTCGTTAATAGTATATATTGAGAAATTGTACCGTATAATTTTTATTATATAAAATATAATATTTCAATAAATATGGTACACATGAATCGGGTATATATTAAAACTTTCGTAAACAAATAGTTCATGAATATGAGATTTGATGAATAAATAATATATCTTTTTTTTTCAGGATCAGATATTATTTACTATAAATCATGATCGTTATAAAAAGGTATATTGATTCACAATTTGCATAAGCAAAAAGACGTGACACCTTTCATAGTGTCATATTCTATCATTTATGTATTCACCAAAGTAGACGCGTGACTGGCTATGGTCCAACGTATTTGTCATTAATCTATTAGGCACAGTATTTTTATTTTTATTTTTAACATTACCCGCTTTGCTATTATCTTCTAGATAATCCCTTTGTCATTTATTTCATTTTAGTATATTTAAGAGATTATTTATTTAAATTTAAATTAAAAAATACTTTTTTGAAGAAAATACTCACTCTTCCTTAACAAAATTAACGTATTTACTATTTTAGACTGTATTAATAAATTTGACACTTTTTAAAAAAATATATATATTTACTATATAATTTATTATAAAATAATTAATATATTTCATATATATTATTTTTATATTTTTAGATTTGAGTGAGACTTATATATTTATTACTTATATTATATTATAAATTTTATTTTTATATAAAATTTCATATAAAATCAATTATTATTAATTTTAATAAGATAGAGGGAGTAAATATTTTTTTATATTTTAAAATGTAAAAAATAGATAAATTTAGAAACTCTTTAAGCTGAAAAGTACTGTTAGTGGGCTGATTGGGCTGAAAAGGCTTCTGACTTCTCAATTTTAGTTTTGTTGGACGGGCCTCATTGGGCCTGTGCTGGGTTACTCAGAGGATCCATAAAATTCAAAAAAAAAAAAAAAAATTCTCTACAAAAGTTTTTCTTTCGGCCACCTCATTGTCGTTGGATCACAGCCGTGTGGAGTTGTAGCTTCTACTAACCATTTACTAGCAGGCATGCACGGATATCGATATTTTATACTATATACTATATCCTATTTTATGTATATATATTGATGAATAAAGAAAGAAAAAGAAAATATTTTTGAGTAAAAAATAAAGAAATAAATTTTAAAGGAGACAAAATTATATATATCTAACAAACCATATAATTTTTAAGAAATTAATTTTTTGATAGAATGAATACAAATCATATCTAATTTAGTAAGAGATTAGCAAACATGATTTTACATTCTGAATGGGTTACATACTGGAGAATCACCAATCCTTTAGTTGATTATGACATTAATTTTATAATAGAAATAATAGATTATTAGTATGTGAAATTATATATTCAATTATGACATATTTTATAATCGATTATGAATGTAAAATAATTTTTAAAAATTTTAAATACCGATTATGCATTTGTTACCGTAGTATTAGATGGTTAAAATGTGAAACAATCGATTATAAATATAAAAATAAATTTAAAAACTTATTATGCACTTAATACTATCAAATTCAAGAACCTATACCTGAGACAAGCAACTAAGCAAATGGGACAAATTGAAATATTAATTCAAGAACATGGTTGCATTTATAAAACGAATCTAACAAAAAAGAAAAATCCAAAAATACCTTGGGCTTCAATAAAACAAACAAGAAATCAAAATTGAGATAAGAGGCTTCTTGATTCAGTTCTTGCTGCTCTCATGAATCTTCTTTGATGATTTTTTCCCCCTAATTTTTTTTGTGTCTATTTAGTTAGTAGCCTAAACAAAAGTGAGATAGAAGCAGTATGACACCTGTAATAGAGCTTGTCTTCTACAATCTGAAGTTTAATGGCTAGATGAGGTATTAAATAGGGGACAAAATTTAAGAGTCGATGGGTGGATTCCAAATTTTGCATTTTGGGATAAATATCGGAAGGAATTTCAAGGGGACTTTTGAAGGGTTTCTAATTAATGAAATCTCTTGAAGATATATATGAATTCTTATCCAAATTCAATTAATTGAATTAATTAATTTATTCAATGAATTCAAACAAATTCGAATAACCTTCAAATTTTTGTTTTAAGAAACTTTTCATTTAAATTTAATACTGTCAAGTCTCAATGGATAAACACAGCCAAAATAATGAACTCTTCTATCTAATAATGTAACATTTGTTATCTGCTGAAAGTATTAATCATGGAATTGCACAAAGTCATTGTTCTAGACTCTATTATGGTATTGTATACAACTAGAGTCATGGACTCTCAACGTTGAACGAAACCATCAAATCAATGTGAAATACTTCGTTATCTTCTAAAATAAATAGTCATAGGATTACACAAAGCCATAGGTCTGGGCTCTATAAAGAATTGTACAATACCATAGTTATGGACTTTGTAAAGGAATTGCACAAAGTTAGAGTTCTAGACTATATAAAGAAATTGCACAATGCCATAGTTATAGAATCTGTCAACGAATCGTGTAGTGCATAGAAAATTTAGAAGGATAAAGCATGCTTATAAAAGTACGTTACGTAACCAATCATGAAATTCTACATAATCAATCATTGAATGCATTGGACATGTGTCAATAATAGATATTGAAATAGGTGTATATATACAGATTTAGTTGGAACGGAAATAGGGAAAATGGATAATGAAATATGAATAAAAATATATGATTTATTTCATTCAATTAAGAGGAAATATATATATATATATATATATATATATATATACATATAATAGTAGCTGTAGAAGGCTCTTAGAACGACATCTGGCAACTTACTATGTTGACACATGGTTGTTTTGAATTGAAATGATTTTTTTAAAGATAAAAATGGCAATATTTTGTCTCTTAATCCAATAATCTGTTAATTCATTGAGGATTTTGATTGATCAACTACTTATCACACTAGTCCTACAAAACGTTGGTGTCCTTTCAATGTTCCCCTACTACTACTTTTTTTCTTTCGTTTGGTATGTAGAACATCGATTTTCTTTCAAGTAAACAGATGGCGGCTACTTCACTGCAAGTCAACAGGAAGGCTTTCGCCCTTCAACAAAAGCTCCTATCTCAATCCCTCTCTAAAATACACCAAGATGGGTCACAGACTGTTGGTTGAGTCCCTCCCGACGTGCTGTTTCTATTCTATGTCATCGCAGGTGCCCCTACTTCCTGATGTGAAAACTTAGATCAATCAACATCTTTTCAATTTCATGGATAAAATCCTCCAATCTTCCAATTACTAACCGATTGATATCTTTCTCTCTCTCATTTTGTTTTTTTGCATGTCTGCTGAATTCTGTGTTGTCCAATATGCAAATTTTTTTATAATAATTGATATTTTTTCAGGGGCTTTTTTCAGGTGCTTTTTGAGATAATTCATTGAGTTAATTTATCTTTGCTTTTTTCCATGCAAATTTGTATATGATAGTTAATTGTTGGGCTGTTGAAATTGGGGTAAAGGTAAAGTCATTCAAGTAAATTTTGGAGTTTTTTTATCAGTAAAGCAAGAAGACCATTTGCTTTTCTTTTTATCTGATGAGCCCTGGGCTCTTGGGTGTATATATTCTTGATCATAAATATTATTTTGGTTTTTGGAAGGTGGCGTTAGTTCATTGCCAATAAATTTTGGAGTTTCTTCAAAACAAAATTTTTGATAATTTAAATTCTAAGATGGATCCAAATGATCTAAGGGTGTCATCTTCATCCTCTTCCTATTCAGCAACAGTGGTGGGTATTCATGCTCACTCAGTTCCTGTCCTTGATGGCCATGGTAAAGGTATAGCTCTATTTCCTTTTAGATGATTTATTTATTGGTTTGGACTATTTTGGCTGATTCAAATAGAATATTTGGCATAAATGCCAGTGTGTGAGTTTGAATTTAAACCTATGAAGCAACATTAACCATTGGATTTATGGGCGTTTGTGTCTAAACCTATGTCTATGCATATGAAGTGCTTACCTCTATTGTTGATTTGAAAAATATTGAAAAGCAGTTTCTATGATCCAAAGAATAACCAAGTGTTGTATTTACTTAATAATAATATGGTCACTGGATTTGATACCCTATTTGCAAACTCTAGGGTTCACTTTATGGGCAAAGTGCATATGGCTCTGTGGCTTGAGGCTGTAATTAAATTTCTGAAGAAAACTAGAACTTAATTTTACATTTTTGCAAGTCTGCTGAACTCTATGTTGTCTGGTATGCAAATTTTTTAATAATAATTGATTTTTTTGGGGCATTTTGACTTAATTCATTGCCAATAATTTTGAATTCCTTTTTCAAAGAGACCAAAAATTTATCTTTACTTTTTCGTATGTAGATTTCTATATGATAGTTAATCATTGGGCAGTTGAAATTTGGATATATTCATCCGAGTAAAATTTGGAGTTTCTTGATTAGTAAAGCAAGAAACCCATTTGTTTTTCTTCTTATCGACGAGCCATGTGCTCTTAGGTGTATATATTCTTGATCATAAATATTATTTTGGATTTTTTTTTTTTTGGGAAGGTAGCGTTAGTTCATTGCCAAAAAATTTTTGGAGTTTCTTGAAAGCAAAATTTTTGATAATTTAAATTATAAGATGAATTGAAATGACGACATCCTCTTCCTCTTCGGTAGCAGCAGTGAGTGTTTATACTCACCCAATTCCTGTCTTTCATGAACTTTTTCACTTATGGCTAATATTTTGAAAATAATGTTTTTGCTGTTCTACTTGGTAGAAAAAGGAAAACCTTATTTCCTCTTTTCTCCCTTACTTTGATTGACAATGCAGGATAGTGAACCAGATATTATTGATGGTGTGGGTGCTGAAACAGGACATGTTATACGAACAACTATAGGTGGTCGAAGTGGTCAACTAAAACAGGTTGGCAAAAATCTAAGTTGTGATATCAGACAATAGTTTCTATGCAATTTCTAATATTACTTAGCTAGTGGTAAATATCTGACTTCTGCACTATCTGATGTTAATGAACTTTAACAGGTTGTCAGCTACATTGCAGAACATGTCATTGGAACTGGTTCTTTTGGTGTTGTTTTTCAAGTAGGTACTTATGCATTGATAGTACATGTAGTTTTAATACCCCTGTACCTTCTATACCATTGATGTTCTGGTTCTGTTGTGAATGCTTCTTGCAGGCAAAGTGTAGAGAAATTGGAGAGATTGTTGCAATCAAGAAAGTTCTTCAGGACAAGCATTACAAGAACAGGGAGTTGCAAATTATGCAAATGTTGGACCATCCTAATGTTGTTTCCATTAAGCATTCTTTCTTTTCGACAACAGACAAAGAGGAGCTTTACCTGAATCTTGTCCTTGAGTTTGTGCCTGAAACTGTGAATCGTATTGCTAAACAGTATAACAGAATGAACCAACGGATACTATTGATATATGTCAAACCTTATACATATCAGGTATATAGCCATTTGCAGCTGAGTTTTGCAAATTTTCCAGCCTTAGCAATATGTTGGCCTCCATTATAGTTTATAGGCAAGCTGACTTTGGTCTTAGCATGTTACTTCTATATGTGCTTCAAATTCTTCTCATTCTGTGGATGTGTGAAAACAATTAATACCACAATGTCCTCATGATGTAATCCTCAATTAGAGTCTATGAAGCATCATCTTGTTGTCTTATTACGTTTCATTTTGTTTGTTTAAAACCTCTGAAGTTTATTATTCATTAAAACTGACTTTCTCTTCCAGCCAGTTGTTTTCCATGAGTCATGAATACTTAGATTGGGCCTTCTATGTTCAGTTTTAACTATGGCGCCTTCCTACTGGCCAGTTCTTTCTTAAGTATGCGAAGAATTTGTAATTTATTTTCCCTACAATTCTTTATTCATCTTTAACCATGCTTAGTATGAAGTATCTTTGCTCTGGGTTCATATGTAATGCTAATGCAATACACAATCTATTGTTTACCCTTTCAGCTGCCACTTCTTTTTTAGCAATTTGAATTAGCAAGTTTTTATCTGAAACGGAAATGTAATTGCTTTTTAGAAATACAAAGCACGCCTAAAAGATAGAAATTGGTGGTGAATTCAAACAATGAAATTAACTAGGAAAGATAGGATTTTTATTTATAATATCTTTTTAAGATGAATATTGATGGTTTGAAAATTTGGCTTAAATTGGATCTGGCAGGCACTAATCTTAGAATTAAGGAGATGACTATGGGTGGCGGCTTTGGTTTTAACTAGAGGACTATTGGCAGAAGAGACATTCTCTACTGTGAAGCAATGCAGTATATAATCGGTATTTCCCTATTATATATATATATATATATTAGTCCAACTCTACGGTGAGTATTTTTTGGAGAATTTGTATTTGAACTCTTCTAGACTTTCTATGATCCAATCTTTTTTTTTTTTTGCCTTTCAAAACTTAATCTGAAATAGTTATCATTTTGATTAGTATGTGTGATGTTGGAAGCAATTGTGATTTATATCGTCATTTTGAAGTAGCATATCAAAATTTCAAAACCTACTAAAAATATCTACCTTTCATGGTGTTGTCTTCACCCCTTGCTACCTCTAGTGTTGAATCGCATTGTTCAATCTATAATCACCGCCAGTATGGACGTCGTCATATCCTTTTATATGTATATATTTTTTTATACAATATTATGCATGGGTAAGTCTTGGATCTGATTTTACCCAATTCTTCTGATAACTTCAAATAATGTTCAATTCTATGTGGCGTCATTGAGATCTTGCAGTGGAAACGTATAAGTTTCAATCTTTTGGTAATAATTTTCAGATCTCGCCTTTATCTTAGTTTAAGAAGCTAGTATCCTACTTCGAGTTTCCTATTTTGATTTGATACATTCAATTAGCTAAAATGTCAATTTGAGGTGCTTTTGATCCTATAGATACGGATTAGAAGTGGAGGACCCACACAGGAGTTTGCCATTTCTTCCAATAGGATTACAATAGAGTGTAAAATAATGAACAAAAATGTCAGATGTTAGAGTTGGTAAAAGACAAAAATGTGAATTGCTGAGGTTATTTTTGAGTCTTCGCAATCTTGTAATGAGAAAGGGGATGTTATAAGCTTGGGTGAAGAAAACAATGAAAGCTCTGCAAATTTCAAAGTCATTGGTTAGATGTTTTCAGACTTATATTTGATTAATTTGCTTTGTAATTTAGTCTATATGTTCAAATAGGTTGAATCGTCTGAACAAATGCATAGGGGTTCTAGCGGATGGGAGGTGTTTGTTTAGAGCAATAGCACATGTGGCATGCTTGAGGAGAGAGGAAGAGGTTCCTGATAAGAATCGTCAAAGGGAACTTGATGATGAATTAAATGCTCAGGTGTGTTTCCAGCTTCTTTGGGATTATATTTTCTCCATTTTTGCAATTTGTTTACCATTTGATTAATTTTCGATGCTTTTGCATGTTGTTGAAGAGCTGTTAAAGAGGTAAAACTAAGTAAAATAGTGAGCTTTGTTTGCATGTTTGTTGTAATTTTATGCACGTACGGTGCATTTCTGTGATGTAGATGACACTCGTCTTGGTTCTATAATTTTATTGAAGAGGATTTTGATGCCTATGTACAAAGAATTCAAAAGCCATATGTTTGGATTTGTTGATGGCTTCTCATGTACTTAAGTAAATGCTTTTCACTGTATTCTATCTTTTCATTTATCTTTGGTCATTTCCATTTTCTTTACTACGGTAGTAATGAGGTATGCTATTTTGTTTTGATAGTTTGGTCTTACTTTGTTGATGGTTTAGTATTTTCTTAGTTTTTAGTAACTGATAAGTCCGTTTTGAAAGATTGAACACCAAAATGTTAACCTACAAGTATGAAAAGCTTAGCAAATGTTCTTTCCAATTATGTTCTAAAAGGAGACTATAGGAGTTCTTTTTATGTTTTACTTTTGTACGAGTATTTTGCTTTTTTCTAAATGATAGTAATTTCTGCAACCATTCCCCTTACTTTAAATTTAAATGCATATAGAGTGATGCCATATCAGCTAAAGCATGCTTTGGCTAGAATAATTGCAGACTCCCATATCATGGTAATATGGTTATTCTTTAAGCCAACATTGATCTAGATTCTCCATTTCATATTAACAATAGAAAGTTTTAAAAAGTCAAAACCCTTGATGATTTTTCCAGTTACATTTTTCTTTCTGTGATTACAGGACACCGATTTCTATCTTTATGATTGATTGAAGTGCTGATAATTTAACAAATATAGCAAACTATGACAAAGAGTATAGGAACGATGAAGAAAGTCCAATAAATGTTCTCTTTCATGGATATGGTCATGCCGTATTGGACGTTCTTTTTGAAGATTTTTAGAAAGTAGAAGCATAGATGCTCAGCATACCAAATGCAATAAGGACTCCTCGAGATGATATATTCAAAAAGAACAAAATATTTTTTACAAGCACAGTGAGCATTCTTTCTCATCTTTGGGAAGATTAATTAATTTGTAGAATGGACTTTATTCAAGAACAATAATATCCATTCTCCTCATAGAAAATTGAAAAGGGAAAAGTGGACAAAGCGGATAAAGCTGAAAAATAATGCTTAATGAAAATGGTGGACTAATATATTAATCTATGATGAAAAATTATTGCTCAATTATATCCATTCTATCAAAGTGCTTTTGCTTCTCAGTGTCCATTATCTATTTGTCCAATTTAAATACATACAAATTTGCAATATCATTTTTAGAACAATTACATGCTAACGTAAGCATTATGATATCTATATTGTAGGGCAATAGTTAAAGCATTTTCCAAAAAAAATGCAAAACATGACCATAGTTGAAGAAAATGGATTTTGAATCTTAAAACAAAGAGAGACATCAATATTTTTATTTTTATTTTTTAATTTAATATTAACGCAAGTTGTATCCTTTTTATTCCTAAACAATAATTTAATACAATCTATATCTCTATGCGTCTATATCCCCGTGTAACGTACGGATATGAACTTAGTTATAAGAAAAGCAAAACTGCTTCCTTTTCCATCAAATTTCCAATTTTGTTTAAAATATGATGGATTGAAAATAAATTAAATAAAATAGCATGTAAATTTAGTTTATTTTTATTCTAACTAAATAAGATAAAATAAATTATATTTTATTTATTTAGTAGAAATAAAATATTTACAAAATAAATATAGTGTAAGGTTACACTTTTCTTAAATCCTTTTTCTTTTTTTCTTTTAGGATGGGGAATATTAATGTTGGTCTTTTAAGAGAAATATTAAGATTGCTATAAAATCGTTTTAAGACTTACTTCACGCAGTCCTATTTTATATGGTAATGATAGCTGTGGTATGCTAATTTTTTATTCATAATTTTGTTTTTGACCCAAACTTCCAATGTTTATCCTACCAAACAAATGCCCCCTCAAAAATAATCACAGTGAGAAGTTGGAAGACCGTAAAATATTCACGTCACCCAATTCCATCGGTCCATTTAAGTATTATATATATTTACAAGGACGGAACCAGCTATTTAGGATTGGGATCAAGTTGTATAAAAGATAATTTTATAAAAATAATACTATGATTTGTAAAAAATAATTGGAGGGACGAAATAAATTTTAAAAATTTCAAAGTAAATTATGATGTTTGAAAAACTTTTAGGGGCGGATGCCATCCCCGCCCCCAGCTAAATACGTCTCTTCACTTGAATTGAGTCGAGTTGAATTAACTATAAGATAATAAGTACACTTTGTTATTTTATGACAAGATTTAAATTCGAATTCGAATTCAATTTAAGCATTAAATGAAGGGTTGAGGTTGATTTGATAAAAATATTTTAAAATTAATTAACTAACAAGTTTAATTTTTCAAAATTAATTTTGAATTTAAATTATTTAAAACTAGTAAAGATATATAAAATAAATATCTTAATATAATATTTTTATTATATAATATATTTAAAATAATGCTAATTAATTAGTATAAAGATATATAATCAAATATGTTCATAAATTTTCTAACTGACTACTTAAATATTTAAATTTGATTCAATTACAAATTTAAATATAATAATACTCAAATTTCAATTCAATACTAGGTTGATATCTCGTGTGTTGCACGAGTTATTATATTATTAATATTTAATGTATTAATATTAAATATATATTATTAATTAATTTAATTAGTTAAAATTTTAAAATAAATTTAGATAGTATTCAAAGAATTACATATTTCAATATATTAATATGAAATACATATATATATATATATATATATATATATATATGTGTATAGTATTCAAAGAATCACACATTTCAATGTATTAATTTAGATAGTACTCAAAGAATCACACATTTTAATATATTAATATTAAATACATATATATTTTATTAATTAATTTAATTAATTAAGATTTTAAATGAATTTAAATATAATTTTTATTTTTAAAAAATCATTTAGTCACGTGTCGCCTTATGATGCTTCTACGTGTCGTAATGGTATGTTTTATATTTGGCTTTTATATATATATATATATATATATATATATATATATATATTTATATATAATTTACAAAATTTTTAAATTAAATATTTAAAAATTTAAACTCAATCCAGTTAAAAATGTAATAATACTCGAATTCAAGTTATGAATTCAAAAATATCAAATTCAATTGGAGCCAAACAACTTGACAGAAGTTAAGATCGTATATACTCGGTTTCGAGAGGAGTAGTTGAATTGGTCGGATAAAAAGTATTATAACTAAAAAGTCACAAATTTAAATTTCATAAAATATTTTTTGGCCTTCTCAATTAGGCCAATCAATCAAAACTTGTTTAGTTTAGTTTATATTCTCGTGTTTCTTTACCAATCAGGAAATCATAAGACGAGTTTCACTCAATATACATCTAAAAGAATAGCAATTATGGCCTTTTCCCCGATCTACACAAGACCGTATACACTCTATTTTAAAATGGATCCCAAATGATACATAAAATTACATCTTATATTAACTTTTAAAAAAAAAAATCAATCCACAAGACAAAAATCTGAAACTGATGTTTGGATTCATTCTTCCAATGCTTGGCACGTGAGGTTAGAGAACTCGTAGTTGAAAACAGCTTTATAGGATAGGAAGGACAATTGGGTCACGGACATACAACAGCGCCGCGTATGATGTATCCGATTCCTGCCTCTCTAATGTGCAAGTGCAACACAAACACGTGACAAACTGCCATAAGCTCCCACGGAAACCATAATCTTTGGGTCTCCTGTACGGACTTGTATAAGATGTCTGTGATCTATCCATCACGGAGTTGGCCCATTAAACGTGATGTTTCATAGTCCTGGGCCCATAGTCAAGGTCCATTGTACCTTTCCATAATTTTATTCTTGCGGATGATTCTTTGCACTCAGATTATGGTCCAGACTTTTTGGGTCACTTAGATAATGATACACAAGAGTTTTTTTTTTTTTTTTAATTCTCCTTGAATGTTAAATATAATTATTTTTATATTGACTTTAAATACACCTTTTTGAGGGGAGTTAAAAAGGTAAATTTGAAATTTTTTCATATAATTGAATATTTGACTTGATATATAAGAAGGTTTTTTTTTTTTCTTGGGTGGGATGATGGGTGTGGGTTGAAGCATAGTATCATAACATGAGAGATGGTCCTGGCGTTTATCACGTGAGGGAATCTGACAATTTTGAGCAGCCATACTTTGCCTCCATTCAAATATAATTAATAAATATATATATATATATATATATATATATGTATATGTATATGAGAGAGAGAGAGAGAGAGAGAGAGAGAGAGAGAGAGACGTACACTAAAACAAAGGAAAAGAGAGGGAAATTAATATACAGTTAATAAGTATTAAATTTAAGATCTTTAGTTAAATAAAAAGTACCCTTATTTATAATGAAAAAGTTTAATAAATGAGAAAAAGTATGAGCACTAATATGGTATCCGGAGATGGACTGACTAAATTTTTAAAAATTTTTATTTTTGTCTTAACAAAATTAAAAATTTTATTTAAAATATACTTTTGACTTTCTAATTTTTTTTTTGAAAAATATAATATTATCATCTAATATATATTTTCATATAATTTATCCCTTCAATCTCACATTTCTAATTCCTTACTAATAACATCTAAGTAGTTGATGGAAGTTTTATACTAATTGCCTAATCTTTTACTTTTTGTTAAACTTTTAGGAAGCAAAAACAAAAATTGTACTTTCAAAAAAAAAAAATCAAAATCAGAGGAGTAAATTATTACGAACTATATCCAAGGGATAATATTATGATTTTTTTTTTTTATGAAGGCAAAATGAAATATTTTTATTGTTCTTATTTTTTTTTTCTTGGAAAATTCCATTTTTAGTAAGAGGAATAATGCAATTTCTAAAATGTATGTAGTTCCACTTTAGGAATTTCCAATAACTAGTTATCTTTCTTTTTAATTTTGCAAATGCAGAAATGTAAACTTCTGTTATGCTAGCTGAAAAGACCCCAAAAGCTCTGTCCCACACGAATATCTATATCTCTCTCTCTCTCTCTCTCTCTCTCTCTCTATATATATATATATATATATATATAGTGGTTTTTTTTTTTTAAAAGAATGTTGTTGACCAATATTCAAAGGGCTAGGATATATGATCAATAGTTCAACTTAAAAGGGAAATTTTAATAAGAATATGTTTTAACATTCAAAGGAAATTCAACCAAGAAATGAAATTTATGTAGTTACTATGTTAGGAGATTGAGTTATCAATAAAAAATATAATTTATTTGTGTTTTTTAATATATTAAATTATCTTGTTATTGTATAATTTAAAATTTTTATATTACATTTATAAAAGATTATTCAAATGTATACTTATCATTTTTTAAAATAATTCTACAAAATATATATAACTTTCTAATAGACTGTTAATCTATTATCACTTATGTGAATTTGACTGTGAAAATTGAATTCGGAAAAGATCATACTATTAAAATAATCATACATAATGATTAAAAATAATATTATTTAAAAGCCTACGTGATATTATAATAATTGCATATATATATATATATATATATATATATATATATTCGTGAATAATGTGCGAAAATTGTACAGTACATGATCCATTCTATTTAGGTTATACTTTGATTGTCTTTGAGGGATGCTTCAAGCATGAATCATTTCTTTTTTTTTTTGGGCGGAAGGGTTCAAATATGAAAATAATTTTCATTTACTCGCAAAACATAATATTCTCTTTCTTTAATTCCATATTAGTTCAAATTTTTTCAATTTTAATATATATATTTTTAAAAGAGTTAAAATTCAAGTATATCCCATGTTAAAAGCGCAGCAATTCTTTAGAAAATTAGGAGAAAGACAAAGAAGCATGCATCTAGAACAGAGAATGTATAGTATTATTGATTCCATAGTCATAATCATCAAATGCCTTTCAACCTAATATTTTACCACTTGCTTCCCTTTCTTCACCGTCTTTCTCCTTTTTTTTTCTCGTTTTAATCATCCACTAAATATCAGCACTAATACGACTGTGTTGACTATATTGAATTATATTCTATCTTGTCTTATTAGGTGAAAATGACATTATCTGATGGTTAGATTTTTTTTTTAAAAAAATTGTAATGATTAAATTGAATCATGTTCCAACAAATCCCTTATCTCATTAAGTGAAAAGAATATTAATATGATAGTTAAGATTCTTTTTACATCGCTATAAATAAAAAAAGTATTTTTATATAGTAATAGTAATAAAATAGATATGTCAGATTATTTTGTTCAATCATTTTACAGTTAAATTTAATGTACAAAATGCACATATAGAATAAAAATATTCGAAACTTGAAAATTTTTCGATCAGTATTCAATTACTGTATACTTGTTAAATCCGTTAGTTATAATTTTGTTTCATAGCAAGCCTTCATGTAAAAGTGGGCTGTCTTAGCTCATATGCTTATATAAACAAGTTCAGAAGGATAGTAGGATGTGTGACAAAGCCAAAAATGAAGGCCCTTTTCTTCTTTCTTCTTCTTCTTCTTCTTCCTCTACCTGTTTCTCTGCATAAACTTTCGTCATTAACCGTTCTCCTTGTGCTGCTTCTTTTCTCTACCTTGCACTTCACCAACGTTCTATGGCTAGAGCCCCAAAGACTCAGAAAGAAACTTCAAAGACAAGGAATCAAAGGGCCTCCTCCTTCCTTTCTATATGGAAATGTTCAAGAGATGCAGAAGATTCAGGCAGTCACCATGAAAGCAGCAAACCTTGGTGAATTTGTAGCCCATGACTACACCTCCACTCTCTTCCCCTACTTTGAACAATGGAGAAGACAATACGGTAAGACCCCAAATCCTATCCTTTCCTTTTCAAAGTTTCAATACCATACATAAATATATAAATATAAATTTTATACACACACACACATATATATATATTCACTTTTTCAGTTCTTGAATTTGATTTTCATGACAAACACAAGGGGAGATACAAGTTCACCAGCATATATAAGCCACAGAAACAAGAAACAGAAAGGCATATATCTGCATTTAGTTTCATTTTTTTGACCATTTTTTCTCATGGATGCTGAGAGGAAGGAAGGAAGGGTGTGTATATCTGAGATGCCATAATGTCCATATATGAGTACACCTACAGGTTGTCCTAAGGTTAAAGTTAGCTTGATTCATAATGAAATCATTTATGGCCTGTACTAGTTTCGTGACGCTTCTATCCATTTAATCATTTGTTGATCCTTGCACGGGATGGGATGCAAATTTTGATGTCCCATTTTTCCTCTTCTCACTATATAATTCTAAGTCTTGAAAAAGGGTCCAAGGGAAAAAGTAGAAAGTGTGATACTAAGTTGGCTCTTACTCTTAATAGCCTAAAAAAAAAAAAAACGTGATAAGCTAGCCGAAGGTATTTTTATATGAAAATAATTTATAGTCCGAAACTCCTTTTCAAAAGCTAGGCGTTGTGTCCACTTCATCTCCAGAGAGAAAAAATATACTTTTTAAAAAAAAAAATTAAACATCTTAGTTTGACTTAGTATAAATGCTTTAAAAAATATTTGACTACATAAGTAATTATTATATTATTTAATGACTCGTAAATTTATATTTTTTATAAAAAATATATATTTATTTTAAAAAGTAAATATTCAATCCCATCTTAGTTTTGTTTTCTGAAAAAAAAAGTTGCTTCACGAGTTTTCTTAGTAGAATCATTTAGACACTAACATCCAAACAAGTGAGACCTCAGTTTCTGTTAGTCCTTTTGGGGGGGATTGGATTCTCAACTCTTTTTTGGCCTTCTGTTTTTGCTTTTTGTCAATATTTTGCTTTCAGAATATAGCAAAAAATACCCAAGTGAGGGTCAGGGAGTCTGACCAGTCCAACTAGTTTGGGGCCTCCATGGCTTCTCTCAATTATTAAAATCTTCTCCAATGGCACTACACTAATTTCCCATGAGGGCAATGAAAGCAGGATGACTTGATCTATCACTATTGGCCTAAGGAGTAATGACCTGCTATTTTGGTATTATAATACCCACAATTTTTTATATTTTTTTATACATTATAAAGCATACGAAGAGAATGAATAATTTTATCATTATATTTCAATAAACTAATATCTTACTATATATTTGGACGGATAAAAAGAGGAAGAAAAATAGAAAAGAATGTAAATTTGGAGGTAAATAAATTATTTATATTATTTTATTAGAGAGAAAATATTAAAAAAAATAAATTAAGAAGAGCTCTCATCCTTCAGGTAAAAAAAATAACTTATTTTAATTTAAATGAATTGATACGTAAATAATCAAGATAGTACTTATTATTTATTTCTTTCTTAATCTAGCCAAATAGAATGAAAATAAATTCCTCCTAATAAAAGTAAAAGTTCCCTCTCTCCCTCCTACTTTGTAGACTAAACATTGGGTTAGAGTAAATCGCATATCAAGATTTAAGGCGAGAAGCACATATATGGAAGATAGTTGAAAGTTTTTCAGAAATCTTAGAAGGCTAAATATGATTTTTGCAGTCCTCAAAATCATATTTCCAAGTGCTTCTGAGTAATGCTTTGTAAATCTTGATCCTTTTGAAGGATCCAGAGAGAAAGTTTTCAAAGAACAGTGACAAAGATCTCAATCAAAATCATAAGATTTTTTGTTCCAATTTGACTCGTTCACCATGTTAAAGAAATACAAAAATGAAAAGCTGTAATTAACTGAAATGATTATAATACTGATTGGCAATGAGACGAAAGCAGAAGTCTTTGCCATTTTTGGTCCTTGAAATGGAAACAGGGTTTCCCTGCAAAGCTCAAAGCAATTATTGGATGGGACACTCTTGAAGGAACGCGTAAGCTTGACTGCACTCTCTTGTCATTTGTCAAAGCTACCTGATTTCCTTTCAAGGGACGATGGGATTCAGAGGGAACACAAGGACAAAATTCATGTGCTTCCTGCCTTTGATTTCTTGATCTCCCACAAGTCCACATGCTTCTAATTACTTGCATAATTCCTTGTCAAATTAGAACTAAATTAACTGTTTAGAATCCAAGGTTGGCCGGCCCTCTTCGCTGGTTCCATCCTTATGCTTCCTAATTATGAATGCCTTCTTCATTTGATTAGTTTACCCTTCTGTAATTTTTCAAAATTTTGTTAGTGTATGACGGGGGGGTTAAATATTGATCGAGTTCTTACTCATCATTGGATGCAGGTACTGTATACACCTATTCAACAGGGAACAAGCAACATTTGTGCGTGAATCATCCGGAGCTGGTGAAGGAAATGAACCTGAGTGTTAGTTTGGAGCTTGGGAAGCCTTCCTATGTTACAAAAAGACTTGCACCTATGCTTGGCAATGGAATTCTGAGGTCTAATGGTCACGTTTGGGCCCAACAGAGGAAAATTGTTGCACCAGAATTCTTCATGGATAAGGTCAAGGTAATACATACAATTACCAACGAAGGAAATAGGGGAGAGTTGCATTAGCTTCCATCTTAACCTTGTTTTCGCATACAAATAAATGAGCAGAGTCCTATCATAGAAGCCTACTGTCTGTCCCATATGTATTTAAACTAGGAAGAGCTAGCTAGAATGACTATGATCATGACTAAGGGACCTTGGCTACATTACAGGGCATGGTGGGTCTGATGCTGCAATCAGCAGAGCCACTGACGACAAAGTGGGATGCCAGCATTGAAGCCCAAGGTGGATTCATGGCAGATATCACAGTGGAGGAGGACCTGAGAGGTGTGTCGGCTGATGTGATCTCAAGGGCATGTTTTGGCAGCTCTTATTTCAAAGGCAAAAAGATTTTCTCCAAGCTCAGAACTCTCCAAAAAATCATCGCTAGTCAAAGTGTCCTCTTTGGCATACCCACACCAGGGTAGGGTTATGCATTTATTGGTTTTTCCATTTTACTATGTATTGCACAACGTAGGAACAAACTTAAACATACTTAACCTCAAATAACCATGATCAATCAACAAACATGCATGGCATGGCAGATTTCTTCCAAGCAAGCAGCAAAAGGAGATTCAGAGTTTGGAAAAAGAGATAGAATCATTGATCTGGGAAACCATACGTCAACGCAAAGAAGAATGCTTAGAGGCCCCATCTTCGGAGAAGGATCTATTGCAGCTAATATTAGAAGGAGCCATCAATGATGTGGGCAAAGATTCATCAAAGAAATTCATTGTTGATAATTGCAAGAACATATACTTTGCCGGGCATGAGTCCACTGCTGTTGCAGCATCCTGGTGCTTGATGCTCCTAGCTCTGCACCCCGAATGGCAAACTCGAATCCGCGAAGAAATGGCTCAAGTTTGCCCCAGTGGAGTGTCAGATGCAGAGTCTCTCCCCAAGATGAAAATGGTACACTTTCCACTAAAATCATCAGCCTCAATTTGCATTTTTTTTTTCCTTACAATCTCACAAAATCTCGGATTTGTTTTAGGTAACAATGGTGATCCACGAAGTCCTACGATTGTATCCCCCAGCAGCATTTGTGTCGCGGGAGGCACTTGAAGATACACAAATTGGGCATATTTTGGTGCCAAAAGGTGTATGCACATGGATATTGATTCCAACCTTGCACAGAGACCCTGAAATATGGGGAGCCGATGCAAATGAGTTCAAGCCCGAGAGGTTTGCCAATGGCATTTCGGGAGCATGCAAGGTGCCCCAAGTTTACATTCCATTTGGGTTGGGTCCTCGGTTGTGCTTGGGTCGCAATTTTGCACTGGCACAATTGAAGGTGCTGATTTCCCTCATCGTCTCCAAGTTTACTTTCACCCTGTCTCCCAAGTATCGACATTCTCCAGCTTATCGTATGATAGTGGAACCTGGTCAGGGCGTCCAGCTTCTCATCCAAGGACATAAACGGGCTTAATGGCACATTTGCTTCTGGGTTATTTGTCGTGCTTATATTACTTTTTGTACACCTTTCGATGTAGTGTATTTTATGGCCACAATTTCAATTCAATTGTTTAAAATATATTTTTATTAAATAAAAATATTGCTTGTACATTGTTTTACAGATTTAAAATCCTGTAATTTAGTATATAAAAATTACTTAATCAATTATAAATATTTATTACAATTATAGAAATAATAGTCATAAATGATTAAGGTTGTATTTGAATAAAAAAAATTGAGTATCACATTTTTAAATTTAAATTCGAACATAATTGAATATTATTTTAATTCATTTATTATTCGAGTTCGAATTCGTTCAATTATTATTTTATAATATTTGAATTCGTTTAAATTCAACTTTAAAAAATTTAATTAATTTTCGAATTCGTTTATTTTTTATTTTAAAATTTAATAAATTTAATTGAATATTATAATATTAAATAAATATAAAAATTTCAAGAGTAAAATTAGCCAAAAGGTGCTCTCATCCATCTCGGTTATGTATTTACAAAAAAAAAAAACAAAACAGAGGAAAAAGGGGACTTTTAGAATAAGAATAAAGAAAAGGAAACACGGTAGAGAGGGGCAGAGGCTGCAAAGAGATAAATAACGGAGATGGCAGTTGCAGCCGTCGTACCCGGCAGTTATCTTCCCGCCAAATTAAGCCACCTCCCTCTCAAAATAACCAACCAGATCCCCCCAATCCGATCACCGCCACCATTACATATCTCCACCAACCCCGCTGATGTAAACCCACACCAGCTGCAGAATCTCTACGCTCTCTGTAATCACTCCTGCCACCTCTTCCCCAACCTCAACTCCGGGGGCCGCGTCGAGCCCATCGATATTAACAAGCTTCGTACCGCTCTCTCCCACAGCTCCGTTGTCGTTTCGGTCTTTACCAGACCTGAATTCACTTCCCATTCTTCATCTACAGCTGAACCATCGAAATCAGTGGGCATTGGTGGAGAATGGATCAGGAGAGTTTTACCGGTAACGCCTGCTAACGGTCAGCTCGTGGGGTTTGGACGAGCCGTTTCAGATTTAGGTTTAACGGCTTCTATCTACGATGTCATGGTCAGAAAGTTCCTTTCTTTCTTAAGTTACAGTTCTAGGACAAAATTTTTGGACTATGTATTCAATTCAATTTTCTCTCTTTCCTTGTAAATTTGGTCGCTGAAATCTGTTTCAGTGCATTCCAGGTCACCCCTTCTCTTCGAGGTAGAGGGATTGGTCGGAGAATAGTTCAAAGGATTGTAAGGTTAGTAATTTAGATTTCCACCATAATTCTTTATAAACATCAAAGGAAAAAGAAAGAAATGGAAAAAAGGTTCGGTAGATGCCTATGCACGTGAAGTATTGGAAATAAGAATGAATGTACTAACAGGCCAGTAAAAATTTGAACTTCCAAAAAGGTACTATTTGTTTACTTTAATTAATTAATTTATTTTTGTTGGGGATAAGTTTAGTTTTGATTCAGTGGCAGAGACGCATTCAGAGGATAGGGTGCCGTCCACAACTACATATACATATACATATACATATATATATATATATATATATATATATATATATATATTAAACATTGAGATTTTTTGTCAACGCTCTGTCTTTCTAGTGCAGAATGCTTACAAACAGAGGAGTTTATGAAATATCTGCACTTTGCTCTGACAAAGATAGGTAAATTCATCAATTTGCTTAATCATATATCTCTGATGGAATATTCTTTGCTATCTATTGCTTCAAATGGTCTAGCTAATATGTTTTCATCGAGGCCCCAAAGTCAACGATGTTAAATTTCAATCCTATATATGTGTAGCATTCTTTAACCAAATGTACTCAAGTTAGGAGCACATTTTGTTTGATCGAATGCCCTTTGAGCTCAAAAACTGGAGTTCGATCTGAGTCCATCTCATATATGTCTAGCTAATCTTTCAGATTTTGCTGAATGTGTGCATTGTGCCCTGGCTGGCACAAGGTTGTATTGACTGTATCATATTTGTGTCTCATGGCACGCAACCGCATCTCCTGTTTCAGGCACATATATTCTCCAGCATTTTATGGATTTTCGTCCCATATATTATAATGTTTGTATAAGCACGATCATACTTTATTCTACATTTTAAAAAGAAGCATCCTTTTGCAGCTAATTACGGTGCCTCTGTATTCCCCCAGGCTGTTCTTTAAAGCATGTGGATTTGGAGAAGATATTCCGTGTTCCACAACAATGATGTATGCTAGGACAGCTTCTAGCTTTCCCCGGGGTGATCAGATGGTTATAAGAGCTGGTAGGAAGCTCCTATTAGTCCCCCCAGTGAGAGAATTCTTAAGTTCTTAGTCCCTTTTTTGATAGATTTGAAGCTGCGGTGTTCTCTCTTCCTTGGAAACTGCATAGAAAACCGTACCCAGCTTTGACTAGGCAAAAGAGTTTGAAGGTCTTGTATAGATCTTGGCCCTTAGGGGACAACAATTCTAGGCAAAAGAAAACGGAGTGACAAATTTTGCTTCGTTTCTCAATTCAAAAGCATAATGTATCAAGGATAGGGTCAGTCTCTGTGTAAAGATAATAGGTTATTTATCCAATTATCTCCCCAGTGGACCATCCATTTCTTTTCTGCCTCTTTGTGCTGTACAAAATTTTGACTTTATTACCGATTCCTTTCCACCTGTGATGGACTTATGAGTCATTTGTGGGAAAAAGTTCACACGGTTGTTCCAGAGGAAACTCCAATGACAAAGAATTCTTGGCTTTACATGATGCAAAGTTTCTCTACCTTGTCGCTCCTTTTCAACTTTCACAAGAAAAGAACCTCATAGGAGAGAAGTTCTCTGGCCATTTCCTGTTTTTTTCATTTCTGACTTACCATTGATGGGGAAAATATGGGTGGAGGTCTGCCTGATCTCTGCTAGGGGACTCCAACGTTCTTCCTCATTGTGGAAGCTCCAGTGGTTTGCAGTTGGGTGGATTGATCCAAGCAACAAATACTGCACCAAGATTGATGCTTCGGGGAATGGAAATCCTGTTTGGAAAACCAAATTCTCAATATTGGTGGATTCTTCTGAGACAAGCTTCGAAGATCAGGCACTCCATGTTGAGGTCTACAGTAGAGAGCCTATCTTCCTGAGAGAAAAGCTCCTGGGAACAGCAACCATAATTCTCAAAGAATTTCTAGCTAAGTACTTCAAGAACTCTGAGGTTCCAAAGCCAGTCGAGGAAGTAGGGAGTTTTCAGCTGAGGAGGAAGAACTCCAACAAACCTCAAGGATTTGTAGATCTCTCAATTCGAATTTCGGAAGAAAGGGAAGAGCCTAGTCCACGCCGAGGTATGGAAGAACTCCAACAAACCTCATCTATGTTTTTTTTTTTTTGTGGCTAAATACATTTAGATCTGTTTTTTCTTGTGCTGATGCTCCCTGAAAAATAAAGCATTGGGAGCTTACGTGTTTGGGATCAAGTCAGTTTAGAGAAATATGCTCATGAACTTTGTCTAATTTTTGTTCACTTAGGGGACCATGAAGGCCTTATGCTCATGGATCGCAGCAATGGCATTAACTTGGATAATGAATACGGACCTCAGAGAGCAAACATATCTCAACTGCCTCCATCCCCACTCCGACAGCCGGAAAGTCATTCACAGGCAGCTAGCTCGTATACGCATCCAATGCCCTTTCCAAAAAATTATTCAAGTTTCCCCACAAGTGGACCAAGCTATGCATCAGCAGGTGGAACAAGCTATCAACCACCTAGAACTCCACCACCACCACCTCCTCCACCTTCAAATGTTGGCTATATACCTACTTTCCTCCCGAGAACAGATAATATGCCACCTAGTTATGTAAATCTGCCATCATCTGGATCAACTCCTAGACCAGGTGTTGGACCTGGTTTTGGAATGGGGCTCGGTGCTGGTGCATTAGCAGCAGGAGCAGTGATCTTTGGGGATGATTTCATGTCAGGTTTCGATATCCCACGTGGGTTACAAGATCCCAGCCTTATTGTATCAATTGATCCTCCTTTCTGAAAAATGTGGTGGTGATGTCTTGTAATATTGGAAGAATGGTGCTGTTAACTTTTAAAATCGTCAATAAGATTCAACCCTGAATATATATATCTTACAAAGCAGAAAAATTTGGCCCTGGACGTACAAGCTTGTGGCGCTAGTAAATTTGAACAATATTAGCTATTTTATCCAAGGATACTCCTAAAATATATCTTCTAAAGAATACGGACATGTTAAGAACCATAATTTACAAGGATTGTTACTGATTCCAGCTAGAAGATGTCTTAGACTTTTCACAGTTTCATACACAGAACATCTCCTTTTGGGGAAATATTTGGGTGGATCTGATCCACCGTGGATCACCGCATCAAAGTGTTATACAATATGCATTAAAAGTTGTAAATTTCTAGAAAGGTACAATACATTAATATATTGATCCATGGTGGACTGAGTTCATCCAAGAATTTCCCTTTTTGGAGAAATACTTGAGTGAACCCAGTCCACCGTGGACCACCGCATCAAGTGTCCTCCTTTTGAAGTTGAATTACTCCTCTCCATACAATTTTTGAGGTATTAGTTTTCCATTTGGCTGAACAAACAATTATACCATCAACGACAACAGGTTTAGCTAGCTATATCCGGATTTAAGTGGCTGCTTGCAACCATTGCTCCGACGCAGAAGCACCAATAGTTCTCTGTAGAAATTTGCTAACAACAGATAAAAACTCTTCCACCTTTTCTTCATGGGGTAGATGCCCACAATTCCTGATTATCTGAAGGCAAGATCCTGGAATGACTTTTGAAAGTCTTTGAGAGTTCCAAACTGGAACAAGCCGATCACTATCACCAGTGACAATCAAGACTGCGAATCAGATTCATCATATCAGAATTATAGGTTCATGTCTTTCAGAGGCAAACATAATTATGCAGACATTTTACATACAATTCAAGACATTGTGGATGATATGACCCGGATTAGCACACCATTTTCTGTCAAGACACAATTGATACTGGAACTAAGTGCAAAAAAAAATGCAGCAGCATAGAAGCAAAGCTTAAAATATCACATCAGGAAGAAATATCTTGGGTATATATCTATATATATGAGAAAGGTGCTCCGCTTTTCATTTAATGGTTTTATTTGGAAGCAACAAGTAGGTATTTAATGAAGTGGTGCTCAAAGACCTTCAGGTCCAATCAGAAAGGTAATTTCCATGATGAAATTTTCTGAGTCTTTTGCATTACTGTAGTTGAATAAAGTTTTTCTCCGAATAATTTTTATCAACCTCTAGCACTGTGTTTGATTGGGATGAAAAGTAGAAGTATTTGAGGAGGAAAAATAAATGAGGAAAACCTCATATTTGGTTGGAAGTAAATGTGGAAAAGAAGTAAATTGGCTCTCCCTCTATATCAGCAAAAAATTCCACTCCAATTTTGGAGGGTTGGGAGTAGATGATGTTAGAAGAAAATTCTATCCTTACTTCACTCTCTTCGATGGTTTAACTAATAAATATAATGAATATAAGTAGTAAATTTAGTGTAACGAGGAATTTTTTATTTACTTCTGTCCCCCAAATATGACGGAAGTAAATCCAATTTACTTCTGGTAGAAGTAATAAGTGCCACTCCCCTTGCCCCTTCCCCTTTGTGAACCAAACAAGACATTGAAGTAAACTTCAAAACCTGGACATGAGATTTCACTCAATCTTTTTGACAGTGGTGGTTTAGATTGAGAAGATGGATCTGAGAGCATTGCTATTGTATATTCCACAAGAGCCCTGTCCCAACCTTTCACCCTCAGTGGCTGGAAATCATAAAAAGTCAACATGAGACCATGTCCATAAGCAGCATAAAAATATATATGCATTGCAGCTTTGCTAATTAAAATATCAACTATTGCTAATACACCCACCCATAGTTGTGGGAGGATGACAAGGTATGGACACTCAAGTAATCACCTTTGTATAACCTTGCAAAACGTGGTCGGTAACTTGTTTTGGATTATACCATGCATTTCGAACAGCAGGTACACCAAATTTATCTATAACCATCCTTACCTAAAACCATGTAGCAATTCACTTAGATAGGCCATAGAAATAAAAAATAAAACATAAAATGGATGTCCTCAAATCTGCAAAACAAAGAAAAAAAAGGTATTCTCAAAGCATGCATTGGTAATTTTTCTCAACTCATCCTGACGTGTATTGATCCCAAAATCTTCAGAAGTCTAATCTAATATGTTCCCTAACCTACCTTTTATACTGCAGATAGAGTAAATCTCCGACTAGTTAGATACTAATCTATTCAGCCAAGCTGGGTTTCATGGTCAGATGGATGTTATTTTTGCTGTCAATAAGAGTGTTGCAATACCCTTCAGAAACTTTAAGGTTGACAATAGGAAATGTTGAAAGTAGTGAAACAGTATTAACCATTTATTGGGCCTCAAGGACACAAATAGATATAATTAATCATTTAAGTCTTTGAATTGTTAACGAAGGAAGCAAATTACCAACATCACACCAATGGCAGAACGAAGGAATGCACATAAAGCTTTCTTGTACAAGGAATTGATCATATCTCCCATTTGTTTCAACATATGAATGATTGCCTGTGCAGTGTATGTTGTTAGCTTTGACAACATACTGAGAAGCCTTATAAATGGATTCAAGTAATTGCTTGAATCTGAAGGCTTCTCTTGTTTCTGGTTGTTTCTGTCTCTTTGATTGTCTTTCACAGAGTTCTGTGTCACTAGAGGAGCTATAATTGCTGGTGCAACTAGAACCATAGCAGCAACACGCTCAGGTGCCTCAAAATATGTTTCAACTGCTACAAGAGAACCAGCTGAGTGCCTGGTATTTCATTTGTTTTCAGTGGTTGCACAGACTGTATAACAGAAGAAGGCAAAAGAAGAAAGGATTGAATGTATATTGTGTCGGTTGGATAGAACTCAAATGCACAAAAATCAACGGTTACTATGGTAGTTTGCCATTCCAATACTAAATCTGTTCTCCAGTCAGAGCATAAACAAGGTAGTTTCTCAGGAATGGAATAACATCATTGATATTCATAAAGAAAAGCTCACTTTTTATGAGATATGATTGGGAAGGCAAAGCAACAAACAATATGTCTTCTGAATCTTACATCTAAAGCTTCACCAAGAAAGATGATTTTATCATAGTCATATTGATACTCAGCAAAGATTTGTTTGAAACCTTTCTGTTGGTAAATTCTGTAATTTTACTAGTGCATGTGGTAAGAATAAGTACAGTAAGAGAATCAAGAAATAGCAGAAGAAAAACTAACTTACCCCACAAGAATTGCCTTGTCAGCAGCTAAGAAGTCAACAAAGTATAGTGTAGCCATTACAGAAAACATAATGGAGTATGGATTTAGAGGCCTGGCAGCTTGACTATCAGATGACGAATGAATCATAGGATCCACTCTTGATGTCAATCCAAAGGCTGGTCTGTCAAAGGCAAGTACTTTTGAACCAATGACCTGTGCCAAAGGCTTCATGACTCGATTCCATGAGAAAACAGAGGCTCCAAAACCATGGAACAAAATCATGGGAAAACCAACTCTTTTGGAATTGTAAGGAATGTGAGAACCAGTACTCTGTTCTGACAAGTTTGGAGCCAATGGTTCAGCATCGCATATTTTGTGGTGTATCTTTACCCCTTTGAACCCACAAAAACAACTATCAGGATCAGCCAAGAGTGCTGGATCTTCTAGTTCATCCTGGTCAATTCCAGCTATTCTCTGCCTTTTCTGCTTGTGCTTTGATCCCAACGGTTGCTCTGAGCATTACAACAGAATCACAACAAAAACACTTCAAAATCTTCAAATGGCAACGAAAACAAAGAAAAAGAAGTCGACTAAACAGCTCCTTGTATGCAGTGCAGGTATCAAACCCCAGTAGCACTAATGTACTCCTAAAAGTGACATCGCTCAAATTAGCACTTTTTGCCTCTGGGATAGACATCTTTACAGGGCGCAAACCTAAGATAGCAAATCATTTAATTCTTCCTTCTCTCACGAACATTTCAAGAACTTCAGCTAAACAGTTCGCTATTTCAGAACCAAATAAATTTTTAAACTTTAGTATCCATCCACTAAAAACTAGAACCCCAGAAACATAATAAAGAGTAGTAATTGCAGAAGAAAAAGGCACCATGAACAAGTGAAAAGTACCAGAATATTCTGCGGGTGAGGGAGAAGCAGCACCGGCAGAGGCAGCTCTTCGGAAACATTTGAAACGAGCATCATCTTGGAAAGGAAACTGAGATATTCCTCTCAAATGAAACCCAATTTGCCTTCTCTTGTCTAGAAATCTTGGAAATCGAACTTGAGGTTCATGAACAAATAAAAACTGCTGAAAGCACTGATTCGCCACACAGATACTTTCCGGCGCTCCCATTTCCAGAGTTCACTTCACACTTCAACCAACAGCGCCAAGGAACAATGTGGATGGCACTGCTTATTGGCCCCGCTCTCCGATTAGTCAACCAATTCCGCAGACCCCGCTCGCACTATTGTTACTTGGTAGTAAGGCTGTAGTCAACTCGAGTTTAGTATATTTATTTTATTATTCGATTTCATCTTAATTTATTTAATAATTTAGCGTATATAATTGAGTACGAGTATGAAATTATTATTCATATCAAATTATTCAATTAATATAATATATTTTATTAAAAAATTAAATATATATTATATCATATATATAGAAAGAGAAGTACGTCAAAAAATACTGATTACATTTTAATTTTCTATATTTATTTTTTGTTTATCTATTAGCTAATAAATTTACCTTTTTCAAAGTTAATTAACTCAGAAAATGTGATATATAACTTTTCATTGACAAAAGTAGCAAAGACTTCAATTTGATATATAAATTTATTTATTCAATTTATCTCTTGAAATTTATATTATATTTTAACTTTTTAGATGATAATTAATATTTCTATTGTTTTTCCTCTTTATTTAATTAGATATATTATTGAGGATTGTTGATGAAGAATGGGAAAGTTAAAGACAGCTTCTTAGATGAATTGAGGATATTTCATATTATGTAATAATTATAAACTTATAAATATTTGGCATTATTACTGTAAAATACAATAATAATAACAAATTAAGTCTTAGTCCCAAAAAATTTAGAGTCGACTACATAAATAAATATCAAGTTACGTATGGTTATCCATATGAATCCTCTCTCTCCACTTCCTTTTATCGATTATCATATTTTCATCCAAATCTAACAAAGATATATATCTCATAATCACCTATATCTAAGTCATTTTAGGCATATTTCTATCTCTGTCTAACCTATCTTGCCTCAATCCCTCAATCCTCCTAACACGAGCATCCCTCGATCTTCTCTGTATATGTCCAAACCAACACAAGTAGCTTTCTCTCATCTTCTTCTCAATAGATGTCATTCTCACCATTTCCCTAATGGTCTCATTTCTGACCCTATCATTTCTAGTGTATCCACACATCCACCGTAACATATGCATCTCAATTACTTTCATTTTGTGAATATAACACCTTTTAACTTTCAACATTCTGTGCCATATAGCAAAGCAGGTTTTACGGCTGTTGTATAAAACTGTCCCTTTATGTTCAATGGTATATTACGATCACATAAAATACTAGTCGCATTCCTCTATTTCAACCAATCCATCGTAACTCGGTGTGCAATGTCGCCATCAAGCTCTCCGTCTTTCTGAATAATAGATCCTAAATATTGAAAACAATCACCTACTAGTATATCTCTACTATCCAAAGTTACACTCTGAGTTATATTTCTGCTAATACTGAACTTGCACTCTATATACTTCATTTTACTCCTACTAATTCTGAAACCCTTAGATTCCAATGTCTGTCGCCATAATTCTAATTTAGCATTTATACCGGCTTTAGTTTCATCAATCAATACAATATCATTAGCAAACAACATACACCATGGCACCACTTCCTTCATAGTGCAAGTCAACTTGTCCATAACGATCGCAAAGAGGAAATGGTTAAACGTTGATCCTTAATGCACCTCGATAGTAATAGGAAACTCTGTAGTCATTCCAACGCAACTCCTTACACTTGTACATACTTCCTCATAAATATCTTTAATGAGAGTAATATACTTTAGCGATACACCTTTATTGGCCAGCACCCACCAAATTACTTCTTTAGGCACCTTATCATAGGTTTTCTCCAAGTCAATAAATACCATATGCAAATCTTTATTTCTTTTCTTATAATATTCAATCATCTACTGTAATAAATGAATTGTTTCTGTAGTGGAATGCTTATGCATAAAACCAAATTGATTATCTGTACAATATCCCTTAACCTCTATTCAATCACTCTCTCCCAAAGTTTTATAATATGACTCACGAATTTTTAGGCAATAAATATCATATGCAAATCTTTATTTTTTTCCTTATAATATTCAATCATTTGTTGTAATAAATGAATTACTTCCGTAGTAGAATGCTTAGGTATAAAACCAAATTGATTATGTGTACAATACTCCTTAACCTCTGTTCAATAACTCTCTCCCAAAACTTTATAATATGACTCACAAATTTAATCCTATGGTAATTGGTACAATCTTGAACTTCCCTTTTATTTTTATATAGAGGAATCAGAGTACTATTCCAATACTTAGTAGGCATCTTATTAACTTTATATATCTTGTTGAAAAGACTTATCAACAATGCAATACCTATCTCTTCTAAACACTTCCAAACTTTAATCGGTATACCATTCGGTCCCACTGCCTTTTTTGATCTCATTCTTTTAAGGGCTTTTCGAACTTCATGCTTCTGAATACAATGAATACATACACGGTTAACCTCTTCATTCGAAATCGCAGAGCTACCCACATTCGGAACTTGAACTTGATTCCCGTTAAATAACCTATCAAAATAAGACATCTATCTCTCATTGATTTCTTCGTCTTTAACCAAAACTCTGTGGTTGTCATCCTTCACACATTTCACCATTCCAATATCTCTAGTATTCTTTTCCTTGAAACGCGCCAATCTATATATATTATTCTCCCTATCTTTAGTATCTAGCTTTTCATATAAGTCCTAAAAAATTATGGATCCTACTTTTTTAACAGCTTCTTTAACTTCTCTTCTTGTGACCTTATATTTCTCAAAATTCTCGTCACTCCTGCACTTCCCTAAGTTTCTATAGCATTCTCTTTACTCCTTACGGCTTCTTTCACTTCGTTATTCCACCATTACGCGTCTTTATTTAGTGGTACTCTTGATTTAGATTCACCAAGCACTTCATTAGCTACAATCCTAATACATTAAGCCATCTTTCTCCACATAATATCTGGATCCGAATCCATATCAGAAGACCAATTATCCGCTTGAACTATCTTATCGACAAAGGCTATTCTTTCATCCCCCTGTAACTTCCACCATTTGATCCTAGGGTCAACCCGATGACTCCACTACTTACTTTTTCTCCTAAAATTAAAATCAAGGACCAACAGCCTGTGTTGCGTAACTATACTCTCGCCTGAAATAACTTTATAATCCATACAACCAATACAAAACCTACGCATCATAATAAAGAAGTCTATTTGATTAGCATTTTACCTACTTCTAAAAGTTACTAAGTGAGAACTTTACAATCTGTACAACTACTACTGCCTGGAATAACTTTACAATCTGTATAACCACTACGAAACTTATGCCTCATAATAAAGAAGTTTATCTGATTGCATTTAACCTACTTCTAAAAGTCACTAAGTGAGAATCTCTCTTCTTAAACCAGGTGTTTTATATAGTCAAATCATAGGCCAAGGCAAAGTTAAGAATAGTAGTTCTTACTTTATTTCTAACTCTGAAACCCTGACCTTCATGAACACTCTCAAATCCACTCTAATCAGTACCCACATATCCGTTTAGATAACCAGCAATGAAAAGCTTCTCTGTACACTATACACTCTGTACAATCTCATTTAAATCATTCCAAAACTTTTACTTAACCGAATCATCAAGTCCTTCTTATGGCGCATACGCACTAATAATAATAGTAATCTCACCGCCAATCATGATCTTGATACTCAAAATCTATCATTATTCCTTTGTACTTCAACCACATCATTAATAAATTTATATTTAATAATAATCCCAACTCCATTTCTATTCCTAACTCTACTTGAATACCAAAACTTATAACCCCAAGGCACTACTACTCTCGCCTTCTCACCTACCCATTTGGTTTCCTAAAGATACAAAATGCTAATCTTTCTTCTCTGCATAATCTCAACTAATTCTGTCAACCTACTAGTCAAAGATCCTATATTTCATGAAGTTAGACGGATCTTATCACTATAAACTATCTTTTTAACCCTATACCATTATATATTTGGCAACGTATCCGGGGATCGACACGGCGCATTGCTTCCGGGCAACGACCTAGCAACCCTCGCATATTTATCACTACACCCGGGTTTAGGAAATGTAGCGCGTCACTGAGTAGGGAATGCTCCCATGAAATCAATCATTTGGTTCATGTCATGGATGTGACTGTTATTTAATATTTAGTTTCTAATTTATATGTTTTGTATGGGGTTGTTATTTATGAACTTGAACTGTTCTTTTTATTGTTGTAAACTTGAAATTTTGAGAATTTGAAATTGTAGTTGTTATTAATATTAGAGCTATTATTCAATTAGTGTGAAGAGTTTTTAAGATTAAATGTTAATAAATTGTTTTAATGTTTTATTTTATATATAATATTGTTTTACATAGGAATATTGCTTAACACAGTATACTCGATCCGAACTCGATATCGGCATACGCAGGTACGGGTCTTTCCATATCTGTCAGGGCATTCATGTTAGGGGCGGATCCTTTTGTTAATCGGGTCCGAGGAGTGATCTGAACCCAATCCGACCCGCTTATACCTATACTTAATAGCAAGAACTAACCAACCAGTTCATGCCATGCCGTGGGGAGAGGACTAGTATGGACTGGCCTAATTAATCCTGGTGGGTCCACATTTTAGAGGTCTATCATTACGTGGATATGAATTACGAGTACTAAAATAAAATTAATGAATGTAAATGGATGTTCGTTTCAATTTAATAAATTTAAATGAATATCAATTAGATTACAAATTATTCACATGAATACAAAAAAAATCAACTAACATATATTATTTAAGACATGTAGCTCACTAATATATGGGTTTCACTGCTAATTATTGTAATTAATATATGGGTTTTATTACTAATTAATTTAATTAGAAATAGTAAGATTATAAAATAAATAATTTATTTATTTATTTTAAGTGAAATAGTAATATTATAAGATTGTAAAATAATATAATGGGTTCACCACTAAGCTCCTTAATTAACAAAGGTAAAATAATGAAAGAAAATATTTAATTGATAAAAAATATAAATAGTTTAATGAATATAATATATATATATATATATATATATAAATCTACATAATAAATTGATATAAATAGATTAATGAATATAATATATATATATATATATATATATTAAATCTATATAATAAATTGATATAAATAGATTAGATGTAAATTTAATTATGTGTAAATCTAAATAAATATTCATATTACCACCACTATCTTTTTATAACAAATTTCATTTTGTTATTATAAAAATATTTAAGATAGGAAGGGGAGCTAGTCTCTTCAACCTGCCTTTGTTCTTGTCTAAATTGGTAATACAGGCTTTATTTAGATAGAAATTTTCTAATCCCATCTAAAATTAACATTCCACTTTAATTCAAACTAAAATTGTCATCTATTCACAATATATTATATTCTCTCTTTAGACTTTATATAATCACACATATTTAATAATCTTTTTTACAAAATTCACTTCAAACTAATTCTTATCTACTTATATATCAATTGTAGTGTTCAATCATAATGTGCCTTTGTAGTGTTGTCATATTCTGTTATCTCTATAAAATATTTCATGTTGTATGGGGGTATATTGTAAGAAAATGAATATAAAAGTGATGAAAGTCGAAGATTATAATGAGACGTGTCCATAATCTTTGGGTAAAATTAGATGAGAAAATTTCTCAATTTTAATTTAATTTAAAATAATTATAATTGAAATAAAATTTTTATTTATAAAAATTATTATACATTCATAACACATTATATTTTTTTAAATTTTACTTTAACTCTATATATTTTCTAAGTATTATTAACACATTATATTCTTTTGTAACTCTATTTTAATTTCATATATTCAAGTAAATTTATTATATTGTATTTAAATAAGAATTTAATTGAAATGAATTTATTAAAATTTAATATAAATATAAAATTCAATCATTAATAAAAAAAATATAATATATTATAAATATACGATAATTCTCTAAAAATATTTTTAATTAAATTGAGTTCCAATCCAAATAGATTGTAATTGCTATCCAAATATATATGGTACATAGCTAGGCAATCTATTGGGAGTTCGCCTCAGTTTTACTCTCACCCACCAAAAAGGAACCTCGTAGTGTCTGCCTCTTCACAAATGATGAGCTTTGAAGAGGAAAAATCCTTTACCCGTCTTAACAAAATTAATTAATTTATTATTTTATATTATTTTTAAAGAATTGATATTTAAAAAAATTAATATATTATTATTGACGTTAACTCTGCCGAACCGACACAACGGTTACTTTGAACCGATACCGATTGAATAAATTAGGACGAGCAGATAAAGTCAACCGTTCAAGCAGCCGATAGCCATGGTCAACATCGGCACCACGGAGCCGATAAGAAGGAAAACAGATTCCTGATCTTTCGGCGCAAGAATCCTGCACGACCGGTGGGAGCATTCTTTGGTCGGAAAAAACTCCACGATCTGTTAGTAGCTTGTTTGCAGCAAGTATAAAATGAGGAGTATCACCCGGAACTGGAAAAGACAATCAAACTATCAACCAACAATATTCAATTTTGATTTCTATTACTTCGTCATCATTTACAACTTTATAGTCTAGGATCTCAATTCCTTACGACTTTCTTACTACTTTGTTATAGCTTTTCTTTACAAGCTTTGTTTACAGTTTTTCTTACAACTTCCTGTTCGTATTTTTCAATATCAGACTTTTTCTGTACCTTCCATTAAGCAGGTTAATACAAGTATTATTCTATTTTCACAGAAAAGTCCTTCTGTTTAGCATTCTTAGCTAACTTTCTTGAACCATTTCTATAATAAATTCAAGGAACCCGATCCCTAATTCAAAAAAGATCTGATACAATTTTCTGTTACGTCATATCAGATCGTTTATGTTTATCAGATACGAAGCCGATCCCCGTTTGCATCGGCTTCCTATTTTGACAGTAACACAGATTGGCACGCCCGGTGGGACTTGAGGTTAGTATTCGCATGCTATTGTGGTTAGGATGAACAATGGCAAACAACTCACAGCAGCCACAAGCACCGGAGACATCTGAGCGACCCCCAATTCGTGCTCTCCGGGGAGTCTTCGACCCTTCAGTTACTACTACCAGTTGTACTCAGGGTACTTCTATGGAGCAAGGGGGTCAGTCCTCACCCCCGCCACTGGCATCTCAGTTGATGTCCACCTCATTGACTGCCATTTGACATACTATGAAACAATGTACTGGCGAGCTCTTACATGGGCTTATTCTACAATTCGCTACTATTTTTCGACCCCTGCTTCAGAATGAGCTTCAACAATTTGCGCAGAGGCAAAATGCGCAAACCGTTGTTTAGCCATCGGGGTACCATGCATAAGGAACAAACATGGCACCTGCATACCCCGTGCCATCGGCTGATGGTGCACCCTCTCATGGCTTAGTGCACCTCCTGCGAAGAGAAATGGGTTTCCCTACTACTGGGGGGCATCAAGTTCCAGGAGTGTTGGCTCAAAACACGTTGCTAGCAGAAATGTTTCCAGGCAGAAGTCCAGTCCCGTTGACAGGGTTACTGTCGACGTATGAAACAGTTTCGAACCTGGTTAGGGGAAACATGCCGCCATTTGGGGGGCAGCCGAATTACTCTGTTCCTTACCCTCCTTCATATCCAGTACTCATAGCGGCTAACCCAGGGCAAGGGATTGGAAGTATTGAGCCGTTTACAGGACAGGGTCCCAGACCCGTCATGCCAACTCCCTCACCTCAGTTTCAACAGTCGTACCAACCGGTGGATGTGGGAGCGAAAACGTTCCAATGACAGTCACGGGATTGGCTCGTATACCAAAAACCTTACCCTGAGTGGGTGGACTCCATGGCGGTACTTCCTCGAGGCTACAAGCTGCCAGAGTTTTCAACATTTTCCGGTGAAGACAACAAGTCCACCATAGAACATATCGGGAGATTCACAGCACAATGCGGTGAGTTGGGGAACAATGAATGACATAAGTTACAATTGTTTTCGTTATCTTTGACAGGAGCAGCTTTCACATGGTATGCCAATCTAGTTCCTAATTCTGTATACTCATGGGCAGACATGGAGAGAATGTTCCACCAACGTTTCTTTAAACCGGTACCGGAAGTTTCTATCGCGGACCTTTTAGCCATAAGACAACAGGGATCAGAAGATGTGGCAGATTTTATTGAACATTTCCGGCAAACTAAGTCCAAATGTACAATCCAATTGCCTGAAACATAATGCACAAGAATTGCTATTAGCAGGATGCATCCGCAGCTCAAAGAATGACTCATTCTCCAAGACTTCTCGAATTTGTCCCGACTATTGTCTCACACTGTCAGAATAGAGGAGATGATCAAAGAGAAAGAGAAGAGGCATTTCATCAAGTTCTCTTATGGTCAGACAATGATATCTGTCATAGATGACACTAATGATGAAGACGAAGAGCAGGCGATAGAGGTGATGGTAGCGGAATTAGTAAAGGGTGCATCCTATACGTGTCCTTACTTAAAGCCCGACAAAGGAAATGAGGAAATTGCCACATCAGGACCTTCCTATTCATTTGACGTCTCAAAAGCTAAACAAATCTTCGACTAACTGGTGGCAGATAAACAGATTCGTTTGGCTTATGGACACAAGATCCCCAATCCAGAAGAATTGAAAGGAAAAAGGTATTGTAAATGGCATAACTCTTTCTCACATAGTACTAACAGTTGTATTATTTTTAGGAACATCATTCAGAAGGCTATCCAGGATGGAAGATTGAAGTTTGCAGATAAAAATGAAGAAACTTTGGTAGACACAGATCCATTTTCGTTAGCTGATGCACACATGTTGCAAACAATCTGTGGGAAACAACAAGAGCATACAGGAAACAACAAGCCTGCGGGAATAGAGCAAGCATTCCAAAGATTGGATGGTAAACCGTCAGTGTTTACCCGTTTATCTCCTCCCTCTTTTGCAGCACATTTTCATGGCAAAGAAAGGAAACTAACAGTGCAGGTTTCCTAAAAGGAGACATTTCTATCTGGCTGTTGTTCCCGGCTATCAAAGTCCCAAAAAAGACGGGAGCAGCGGAAGCGGGCACAGCAGAGGCAGCTGATTGATGCCTGGGTTGAAGAACAATTAGCCTCTGATAATGGCCAAAATATGCTCAGCATTTTGCCATCAAGTTTTTGAGCTACCTCTAGTCAGGAATCCATGGAAGAGGATTTTCATGCGGAAGAAAGAGCCGCAGTGGAGCTGGTAGATGTCCAACTTCCCCCAGAGGGGATGCTCTTTCCCATTCCGATAGCCCAAAATGTCAACCACCTCAGGCCTCTGTATATCAAGGCACATGTCAATGGCAAGCCACTTACTTGGGTTTTTGTTGATGGTGGAGTTGTTTTAAACGTAATTCCTTTCTCTACCTTGAAACAGCTGGGAAAAGATAAGTTGGATTTATCCCCTACTGATGTACAGATGGTTAATTTCACTGGAGAAGCAGCTGCGGCAGAAGGTGTTATCACTTGTGAAGTGGCAGTCGGGTCCAAAACCAGTAAAACGGTCTTTTTTATAATTGATGCAAAGCCAGCCTATTCTGTTTTATTGGGTAGGGACTGGATTCATGCAAACCGTTGCGTACCGTCCACTTTACACTAGATGATGCTGATCTGGAATGGAGAATGGGTAGAGCAGATCCCAGCCGATCCTAATCCGTTTTCAGCCAAAATTCACATGAACGAAGTTCTGTTTTATCATCCGACTTTTGATCCAAGCCAATATGCTAAGCTAACGATGGCCCATAATTTGATTACCACTGAGGAACTAAGCGGACTACGGCCTGAAGATCCGGAAGTCTGACGAGCTCCTGGCTTTGTTGCTCAAGATCCATTAATAGAAGTCGACATAGGAGAAGTAGGGGAGAACAGAACAGCCAAGGTGAGTTTACATTTGACTATCGAGCAAAGAGATAAGATGGCCTATCTAATCTGCAAGTATAAAGACTGCTTTGCATGGGACTATCATGAGGTGCCCGGTTTGGACCGAAGTATTGTGGAACATCGCCTACCTGTGAAAGAAGGTTTTAAGCCCCATAAACAACCTGCAAGACGTTTCAATCCTGCTTTACTACCTAGGATCAAGGAGGAGGTAGAAAGGTTACTCCGGTGCGGGTTCATTCGTACGTGCCGGTATGTAGAATGGATATCTAACATTGTGCCGGTCATTAAGAAGAACGGTCAACTACGTGTCTGCATAGACTTCAAAAACGTAAACTTGGCCACGCTGAAGGATGAGTATGTAATGCCAATGGTAGATATACTAGTGGATTCTGCTGCGGGTAACCAGTTTTTGAGCTTTATGGATGGTTATTCAGGGTATAACTAAATATTCATAGTGGAAGAGGACACACACAAGATAGCGTTTCGTTACCCGGGGTCTCTCGGCTTATTCGAGTGGGTGGTTATGCCATTTGGTTTGAAGAACACTGTGTCCACTTTTTAACAGGCCATGAACCTCAGGAGGTAAAAAGGCTACTTCAGCACTTCCTGGAGGTCACTCTAGTTCATGTTCCCAGGACAAAAAACCAAAGTGCTAACGATTTAGCTCAGCTAGTTTCAGGTTTTAGGAAAGCAGTAATGTGCCAACAGATAGCGGAGACAGAGTGCCAGGAAGATTGGCGACAGGAGATTGTTGATTATTTAAGAAATCCGACTGGACAAACGTCTCGAGAAGTGAAACGAAAAGCCCTCAGCTTTACATTGGCAGGCAATGGTTTATTCCGGCAGAGTCACACCGGAATCCTTTTAAAGTGTCTCTCTAAGGAGGAAGCCTTACGGGCTATGGCAGAGGTGTACGAAGGTTTATGTGGAGCACATCAAGCGGGCCCAAAACTGAAGTGGACGCTTCAACGTCATGGTTTCTTTTGGCCGTCAATGATTACAGATTGTAATGCTTATGCGACTGGCTGTAAAGTTTGCCAAAAGCATGGCCCTTTATTGCACACTGCTTCCACAGAATTGCATCCGATCATTAAGCTATGGCCTTTCCGTGGATGGGTCTTGGACATCATCGGAAAGATTTATCCACCCTCAGCAAAAAGTCACACATTCATATTGGTGGCAACAAATTACTTCACCAAGTGAGTAGAGGCGCAACCATTGGTCAAAGTAACACAAACAACAGTCATCAACTTTCTCCGACAAAGCATTCTCTTCCGTTTTGAAATCCCAAAGACAATAACAATGGATCAAGGGACAGTATTTACAGGGGACCAGATACGTAATTTCCTAACACAGTTTAAAGTTAAGTTGCTCCATTATTCTCCTTATTATGCACAGGCCAACGGATAAGCAGAGGCAACAAACAAAACCTTAATCGGCATGATCTGCAAGGCAGTAGAAGACAATCCAAGAAGATGGCATAAGACGTTGCAGGAAGTATTATGGGCCTATCGGAATGCTGCTAAAATCGCAACTGGGTTCACTCCGTTTAGACTAACTTATGGGCAGTATGCTGTGTTACCTGTTGAGATATCATTGCAGTCGGCCCGGATAGCCTACCAGCATGGTCTAACGATTGAAGATTACTAATTAGCTTTGGCCCTAAGCCTAGACCAAGTTGAGATGGACCACTGGGTTTCCTTGGAGAATATAAAACAATACAAGGAGAAGGTGGCAAGAGCGTACAATTGAAAAGTTCGAGAAAGAAGTTTTCAAAAAGGAGACATGGAATGGAAGACTATTCTCCCCGCTACTCCAAAAGATCCGAAGTATGGTAAGTGGTCCGCATCCTGGGAAGGTCCCTTCTTAGCAACGCAAGTTCTTGATGGAGGAGCTTAGCGCATAATGACACCCGATGGAAAGGAGGCAGGTAAAGTGATTAACGGTAAGTTTTTGAAGTGGTACTATCCGACGTTCTGGGAAGGGACTAGCGAGTTAAAAAAAGAAAAAAAAGAGAGAGAAGAAAAAGAGAGAGAAAAGCGTTTTGAGAAAAACTTGTTGGCCTAGTATTTTGAACTGATCATAAGAGGCCGATCAGATAGCCGTAAGTGCCATTACAAGAGAAGTTAGCTATCATTGGAAGGGGGAGGGGGCAATAGTGTTGGCCGATAAGGAATAATCGCCAGCCGATTTGGATCTGCTGACTCAATGGGCGCTTGACTATACATCATAGCAGCTTCCGTTGGTTGCGGATCAGGAACGGGAAATTCTTCTTCAGCCCTCTCAGCCTCCATTTCTGCTCCTCTTTTGGAAGGCCGGACCACCTCTTCAGCAAACATCTCTTGAACCCCTGTTTCGGCCACTGAAGGGGTAGTGTCTTCAACTTGAGTCCCGGAAGGGCCTACTTCGTCAGAAGGCGAAGGGTATAAAGCTTTTTTCAGCTTAGCCACAAAGTGGTCCCACCCAGACCTCATCTCATTCAGTAGGGCAGTTGAGTTCGATAATTCAGTCTCGAGCAGTTCTTCTTCCTCCTCCAGCATTAGCCGTTCGTCATTATGCTGAAAAAGGGAGTCATCAATGGCCTGGACTGTCTCCTGAAGCTCTTTCTCTGACACAAGCCACTGCTCCAAGGCCTTTTTCTCAGAGGCAAGTTCTTCCTGGAGTTCAGATATCTGGCGTTTGAGCCATTCAATCTTCTCTTTGCCCTCCGCAATGTCAGCTCGCAGAAGGGTAAGTTGACCCGTGAATTCCCAACAATCTTTTTCTGCAAATGCTGCGTTTTCTTGATGCAGCTTCAGAAGCTCTAACTGGTCGTGCGCTTCATCCCGACGGCGCTGCGTATCAAACAAGAAGCGACCAATGAAGCGCATTTGCCCCAGACATCCAATTGCCAGGTCCCGAAGTACAGGGGGCATGTCGGGGTCGGCCGACTGAACAATCCGCAGAAGGGCTCGACTAACATTGTCCAGAGTGGCCCTCTCAGTAGGCAAGAAAGTCCCGAGGAGGCCATCAAGGAAGTCCAGCGCCGAAGCCAACGTCAGCATCGGTAGGGAAGCAGTAGTTGCTCCAGTTCCCTGGCTGGGGGGAGGCACCGTTGTCTCGACATCTGCGGCCACTGGTTGTTTTTCAGGCTTTGGCGGGACAGAGGATGGACTTTCAGAAGTCGGAAGCTCAGCCGACGGAAGGGTTGCCATGGGTAAGGAGGCCGATATGTCGGTCGCGGAAGGAGGAGCCGTAGCCTCCACCAACGGGGTATCTATCGTTGGATGAGCAGTCCTTTCAGCCGCCCTTTCGGCTAAAGTTTGGAGCGGCATATCCTCCTCTGAGTCAGAAGAAGTGTCGATGATAACGGGACGACTTATCCCTTGTTTGCGTCTCTGCAGAAATGATGACACCATTAGATAAAAATTAAACATTGGAGGAACCGAGCAAAATAAGAATTGCCAGAAGCAAACATTGGAAGCAGAAGGAGTCAGTGTTTCCTGTTTCCTTTTTGATCGACGAAGTAGGGGCGGGACCTCAATCTCTTTTTCCTTTTCTTCCAGGGCAGCAGAAGTAACAGCAGAGGCTTTCTGCACCAATGGAGTATGTAAGGTCGACATTATTACAGGACTTACAAGGTGTTTTACCTGTTTTCCCTTTTAGCAGATGACGGTTCAGGTAAAGAGGCGGCCGGCCCAGGAATTCGTAGGAGCCAAACGCCTATGGGGGCAGAAAATAGGGCCCCGCTCAGTAGCCCCCACCACAAGTCGAAATTCAGGGAAGTCTCCAGCACCACCTGGAAGGAGTTAAACACAAAGGATCTCAAAATGGCCTGAGTGCGTTCAGCTAAAGTTTGCACATCTTCAGCCGATAACACCGGTTTCACAGAGGAGGAGGAGATGTGTCCTGGATCCGCCGGAATGTCTTGTATCAGCCCAAGCTAGCGGGAAAAGCAGTGGGGGTTGTACCTCTCACAGGAGGTTTTAGCACTCCGGGCTCCAGGCTTAGCCCCTAGAAGAATTTCCCGAGGGCACAGAATTCGGGCCAGAGTGTTTCTTGGGTTGCCTTGGGGCTTTCCGACAAATGTTTCAGCTAAAGGGGGCCCTCTTGGCGAGCCGCATACGGAAAGAAGATAGCACCATGGAAGTCTCGACATCGGTAAATGTACGAGACGATGGTTTCAGCAGAAGCAATGTTTACAGGGACTCGAAGTAGCCAATAGCCGGTCACCTGTTTAGCAGAGTCCGCCTGGGTACCCGCAAGTCGACTGACGCCGAAGTTGGGCAAATACTGATACAGCTAGAGTTGGGCAATCCAGAGTGGACCCCCAAGATTGGTAGGATCTTCCCAAGCGGCAAGAGCAGCTATCAGCTAGTTAATGGTGCGGTAGACCAGGGCAAGGAGCAGAGAGGCAAGGTCGCAGCGCCTTTTGCTCCGTAAAAGAGCCGATACATAGTATCGGTACTCATTGTTGACGCCGACAGAGTGGGAGCAGATGACATACTTACATAGCTAAAGCCATAGGAAGGCCGCTTGTTCTTGGTTTGAAGGAGTGTCCTCCACTCCTCGTTGAGTGCTGATGAAGTTACCGTACGAAGAGAAGGCCTTGTCCAGACAAGCCTCAACGGCTGGTAAGTTTTCCTTGTCATGAAGTTTCGGAATTTCATCGCCTTTGCATTGGAAGTCGAGGATGGTGCAGATGTCGAGAATGGTAGGGGAAAACATCCCGTGCGGGAAGATGAAGTCATTTATCGCCAAAGACCAAAAAGGTAGAATTGCGGCAAATAGATTACGGTCAAACGCCATCTCAAAGTCGGTCATCATGATGGCGTATGAAATTCCCCATTGCGCCCAGATAGCCCCAAATTGGGCGTGGCAGCGGTCTCGCAATTCTCTGTAATTCTTAAGTTTGCGGGGCCAATGGCGAAAAGAAGAGGGAAGATTGGCGGTTGTGAAAGTATCTTGTTGCAAAGGGAATGTGAAACCAGCCGGTAGGACAAACCACAGGTGTTCAGCGGTAACCTCTGCAGGCAGGAGACGCGGGCCCAAGGCAAATAGTCTAGCATCGGCTTGGACCAGGGACAGAATATTCTTATCGGTAGGGGTTGTTATTGTGACATTGTTTTTACCGAAAGAAAACTTACAGTTTGCAGGGAATTAGGGCAAGAAGATAAAAAATTGATGAATTGCTCAAGCAGTAGAATTCTGAAGGAGATAGAAGTCGTAAGGAGTTCCGATTGGGGACCACTGCAATTTACAAGGAAGTTTGAAATTGAGCCGTTTGCAGATTCTAAGCCCGAGGCGTCACAACGATTCCACAATGTTCGGGACGTTTCGATTTTGTTAGAAAAAGAACGACTGCCATTAATAGTTGTACGATTCCCGTCGTTTCGCTGACTCGCGTCTGCCGAAACAACGGGACTTGGGGGGGCATGTGTTGACGTCAACTCTGCCGAGCCGACGCAACGGTTACTTTGAATCGATACCGATTGAATAAATTGGGACGAATCGATAAAGTCAACCATTCAAGCAGCCGATAGCCATGGTCAACATCAGCACTACGGAGCCAATAAGAAGGAAAACAGATTCCTGATCTTTCGGCGCAAGAATCCTACACGACCAGTAGGAGCATTCTTTGGTCGAAAGAAACTTCACGATCTGTTAGTGGCTCGTTTGCAGCAAGTATAAAATGAGGAGCATCACCCGGAATTGGAAAAGACAATCAAACTATCAACCAGCAAAATTCAATTTCGATTTCTTTTACTTCGTCATCATTTACAACTTTCTAGTCTAGGATCTCAATTCCTTACGACTTTCTTATTGCTTTGTTATAGCTTTTCTTTACAAGCTTTGTTTACAGTTTTTCTTACAGCTTCCTGTTCGTATTTTTCAATATCAGACTTTTTCTGTACCTTCCATTAAGTAGGTTAATACAAGTATTATTCAATTTTCCTAGAAAAGTCCTTCCGTTTAGCATTTTCAACTGACTTTCTTGAACCCTCTCTATAGTAAGTTCAAGGAACCTGGTCCCTGATTCAAAAAAGATCTGATACAATTTTTTGTTACGCCATATCGGATCGTTTGTGTTTATCGGATACGAAACTGATCTCCGTTTGCATCGATTTCCTATTTTGACAGCAATAATTATATATTATAAATTACGTAATTAATATATTTATAAATTTAAATTTAATATAAAATATTTTTAAAATTAGTATTATTATAATTTTATAATTTAATTAGGATGGAGTGAGAGAGTAAAATATTTGGCAGACCAGCCCAACTGTCTGACAATTGTAATCATCGAAAATGGAAGCTCTGCTCTGCAAAAAGCTCGGCGATCCGACGCTGCCTTTGAGCGCCTCCGACAACTCTCCACTTACTGTTTCAACCACTTATCCGATTCCGGAGCTGGAATCACCCACCTCTGTTCGAGTCCGTGTCAGGGCCACCAGCTTGAACTACGCTAATTACCTGCAAATCCTCGGCAAGTACCAAGAAAAGCCGCCCTTGCCCTTTATTCCCGGTTCTGATTATTCCGGAATCGTCGATACTGTTGGCCTCAATGTCACCAAGTTCAAAATTGGCGACCCTGTTTGCTCATTTGCAGCTCTTGGCTCCTTTGCCCAATTCATCGTCGCGGAGGAATCCCATTTGTCAGTGTTCTTTGATTTTACTTGTTCATAATAATGAGCTCTCAAATTGATGAAAAGAGCAAAAAAGGACAGTTTTTTTTTTTTTGGCCTATTTGCTTGGAAGTGTAAATTTTGCCACATGATTTGATTTTTTTTAATAAATATTTTTTAACCTTAATTTCGCTTGAAGAATGCATAGAAGTATACAAAGGCTTATTTTGATTGGTTTTGTTTGGAAATCCAAGATTGCGAGTTCCCGATGGATGTGACCTCGTAGCGGCTGGTGCACTTCCGGTGGCATATGGAACTTCGCATGTGGCTTTGGTCCACAGAGCGCAATTGCAGGCTAATCATGTAAAGTTTGAGTTTTTCTTGTCCATATGATACAAGTAACTCTGGAAAATTTGGTGCCATTTCGATTCTTGTTATTTGTATGTTGTCCATATTTGTTATGTAACTGGAAGCGGTAATGACAATGTAGGTGTTGTTGGTTCTTGGTGCTGCTGGAGGTGTTGGTCTGGCAGCTGTACAAATTGGAAAGGCTTGCAGAGCCGTTGTTATTGCTGTTGCCAGGTATCTAGCGTTGCTGCAGTTGGAGTAGCGTATAAACTTGGTCAGATGCAGGAATACAATTTTTGTTTCAATGTTTAGGCTAAGATTTGAGTTGCTTGTTGAATTTTAGGGGAGAAGAGAAGGTGCAGATTTTGAAGTCTCTGGGTGTGGATCATGTTGTTGACTTGAGCAAGGGAAATGTGATAGATAGTGTTAAGGGATTCCTAAAGGCTAGAAGGCTGGGAGGAGTTGATGTTTTGTATGATCCAGTTGGAGGTAAGCTTACAAAGGAATCTATGAAATTACTGAACTGGGGAGCACATATTTTGGTTATAGGATTTGCAAGTGGAGAAGTACCCATTATCCCAGCAAATATTGCTCTTGTTAAGGTATCAATCTAAACTGCTCTGGTGTTTCAGCATGGTTAAGATTGATATATGTCTTAGGGAAAGTCTATCCTGAACCTGAGCCAGTGAGCTCCATCTCACCCAATTTAAGCTGGAGTGGGCCCACATTTTTTTGGAGATGGCTTATTGGCCCACATCTAGCATAGGTTTTTTCATGTCTTAGTCTTTACTGAGCATTTTGTTGCAGAATATTTGGCTATGGTTGACAATGGTTGTGACTTTGTCCTTTTCAAATGGATAGTTGTCTAAATGATTTAATAGCCTTCGCTAATGATGTTATGGATCATTATAGATGCATTACATTTACAACTCACTCAACTATCCAACTAGTCATTTGTGTGTGAGTTGGAGTTGTTTGGTTGTTTTTGTATCTGAAGTTTCTTATGGTATTTCAGCATATAAGGTGAAGAATATAGAGCAAAAAAAGACATACTCTTTCTGGTACCAAATAGGAACATGCTATAGATAGACATGGTTAAGCTATTTGTTTATGTAGCTACTGTGAGGTGTAAAGAATCATTCCTGTAAATCAAGTCAGTAGGTTATGTGGTTTTTCCTCGGGTCTTCAAATTTGATAGTAAATTTTGGAGGTGGGTTTTACTGTCCAAATGGGCAGGTAATGGATGCCTTTGAAAAATGTAATGCTGGAATAGTTTAATGGAGTAATATTACAGAAAGGACAGATAGCGCCTGGTGGAAGTATTGAGAATATTTCAAAGTTCTATCATTTGAAAGTATAGTATAGAACTTGTATTTAAGTGAATATCATAGATTTTGATTTAGATAGATGCCATTGAAGTTGGTTTTATTCTTGTGATCTTATACAGAGTGTCTAGTTTTTCTGAAATTTTCCTTTTTTTTCCCTGTCGGAAAGTATAGGCATAATATATCATTGACGATCACATCTTTTGTTCGAGAGCTAAGATACCGACCTTACTTTGGCGTGCTACCAATGAAAATTTTGTTGACTAAAACTTGTTGTGGAGTGGTAATACATTCTCTAGATGGCATTTTGAAGTGAAAGAAGTTACAATTTCTTAAATCTTGTTGCAAAAATGTTCCAAAGTGGTAACTGTCTTGGGATGGGGCTAGTTTAGGGTGTTTGTCACTGTGCTAGCATGTTTATCTGGTTTAGTGCTTGGCTTCATTTGTGACCTTATACTTTTAATGTCTAATTGTCTGAAATTCTCCTTGTCTCTCAGGAAGTACTGGCATAATGTCTAATTTATGTGTAAATCTTCTATTCCAGAATTGGACAATTCACGGGCTCTATTGGGGAAGCTACAAAATACATCGACCAGGTGTACTTGAAGATTCTCTTAAGGAGCTATTATCCTGGTTGGCAAGGGGATTGATTACTATCAACATTTCTCATTGTTTCAGCATGTCAGAGGTGAGAATACTAGTGGGACTAAACAATTCCGCTTACAGCTTGTGTGGATGTCGAATACTGGATTTGAAAACTTCAGCTTAGAGTTGGGGTTCAAATTTGGTCCAAATCCTAAAATGTGGAGCTTCAAGGAACTAGAAATTCAAGTGTTCTTTCCCTCTTAAAATCTATTTAAGCAAACATATTTTGAGCAACATGACATAGTTGCTTTTTTAACATCATGCTTTATAGCTTTTGAAGTGTCAAAAAGTCATCCCGTGAGACCAAAACCCCTATACTCAGATTTCAAAGGAAAACCAACATATTTAATCACTGTACTTGTGTCTTCAGCTAAATTTCAAAAGTTGGAAGCAAGGGTCTTCTATTCATATAGATGATATTGGCATTTAGTTCAAGATTAATGAGTGTGGAGTAACCTTCCTCCCCGCCCCCCCGCGGAGAAATGGTAGAATGTCCAAATTTGAGTTTTGGGTTGACTAGGAAGGACAATCCCATATATTTGGAAATGTTTTCTTCTCATTTTGGAAAAAATTAGTTGGAGTGGATTCTGGAAGATACTCTGTGGAATACATTTTCCCTTTGATATACATGTGAACGGTTGTGAATGAAACAAAAGCATTATTTTTCCTGTAATATTTTTGGAACCATGACGGCAAAAGTTTCTTTTAAGCCTTAGCAAATATTAATTGCTTTTAACTTGCAAGAGTGATTGAAGAGTTGCAGCCCGATATTTGATTTTATCCTTTTTTGCAGGCAAACCTTGCCTTTTCTGCTCTTAAAGACAGGAAAGCAATTGGGAAAGTGATGATTGTGTTTGATGATCACAAGACTGTAAGGTCCAAACTTTAACTGGAGATAATCAGATGTGTAAGGACACAGGGTTGAATGAGTATCCAGATGCAAAATAACATAGGCAAGAATTTCTTTATGCACTTTTTCAGTAAAGAAGCTTGTTGTAATAGATGAATTTATCAACTAAATATAAGAATAAGTTTTTTGTTGTTGTTGAATGCATTACCTTGGTGCCATTGGTTTCTTCTCTTCTTTTCTTTGGTCATTTTTGTCGTCTCCCTCCGCCTCTCCATCTCTAGCCTTTTCTCTTTCCCTATGAGACCTTGGAGTGCAACTGTTATAGAATCACAATGATCTTGCTTTGAAGTTATTGGTCTAACACCTGGACACCTTGTTCCTTTCATGTCATGACAAAGTGGAATCCGATTATGTGTGGATGGCAGCACGAGGACAAATCGTCTACGAAATGACCCTTATAATACATGAAACTCAGATTTCTAAGTTGGAGGTGGAAGCCATTTCTGGACGGGGAGATGGACAATTTCAGATTTATATTCCATATCCATTGACTTATATAACTTCACTTCACGGATTATTTCTAGTTTTTCACAATAATATTCCTTATTGTTCCATAATTACATGCATTCAATGGCCTATATTCTCTATTCATGAGTTTTGGACACAATTGTGATGATTGCTTGCCTGCATATGAACCAGTCTTTGCTTGTTGCACGGCCAGGGTATCATATAATTACATTGTTCGCAACAGTCAGTTCTGAATGGAAAATCACTTGGATAGATACAAGAAACGGTTCAATCTATCAACAGTTGTCAGGAATTCGGTGTTATATGACATTGAATGGATGCATTCCCTCTATTTCAGTTTGCCAACAGTGAGCAATTCATAGCGTTTTGGGGCATCTGAATCAGTACTGCCCTACTACTCTTCAATCAAATATTTTTTCCAACAGCGGGGGAGGGGGGGGGGGGGACCATCAAACTGTCATAAATATCAAATGGCTTCAGAGCAAATTTTCCTCTAGAAAAATGTCCATTATAATGTCTGCTGCACATGGTGAAAATGAAGAACGATATAGAGTCTGAAATACAATCAATTATCACCGTAGCGATCGCTAAATTTTCACTAAACTGTACCATAATGGAAGCGTCTTATTACCATTTACATGATACCACACAAAGCTTCTTGTGTCAGAACAGCAGCAGAAGATATTTACACATTAATATAGGATATACACATTGCAGATGACATGGCAGATTTTAGATTGTGAAGGAAAAAATTCCCCGTGCAGCACTGGAGAGTCCTATCTAGACCTAATTTCAGTTTTCAGGAATCGGAAATACTCCTGCTGCACCATCTCCCCTCCGTTCATAGGATCAAAACTGCATCTGTAGAAGCTGTTGGAAGCCAAGAGGTAGGTAATCAAGATATCAGATTAGAGAAAGCAAAATTTTAAAGGAATTTCAAAAAGAAGTATAATTTTCACACAATTATTTTCTAAAACATCACCTCTTTGCTCGAGTTTCACAACAGTAAAAACAAATTCACAGGGATTACACTGGTTGGAAAGTAAGAGAACAAGATGCGCTTCTTACCTCCCATCCATGCCAACAATGATAACTGAATTCTGAGGACCAAAGGCTGCAATGAACTGTGTACTTTCTGGCAAGTGAAACTGTGCAAATGACCACTCTGAGCTAAAGTATTTCGGCAAAACCCCTGAAAGTTTCCATAAACATGAGATTTGCAATCCATCTGATTGCATTATTTAGAAGCATAAAATTATCAACAAACAAAATAGTCTTTTTTTTCTGTAAATATATCATGTGCCAAGAGGAAGTGAAGAAATGCGAGGCTGTTTTGCTATATTTCATCAAAAGCTCACTAGCTCAGTAGATAGGAGACCACGTTGAATTCCTTCGAAGGATTACTGTCAGCAGAAGTCTATGTTTTGCTATACTTGGAACTCAAAAATTTCTCATGGTATGTATCTGTAATTGAGTCGGACAGGGAGATTGACTAACATTTTGTTGGGAAAGAGTCATCTACTTTCCAGGGATATTAATTTCGTACATTCAAAAAATTTAACCTTAACTGACTTGACTAGATTCAAATCCTACAGTATCAATCTTTGATTGAACCAAAATGGCAGTTACACATGGCTGTTTAAGATTAGACATCCGATGCAAATTCAAAGAACAAACTCTCTTACCTTTCATGAACGACAAAGATGAACTTGGGTTGGCACCAGTACTAGGAGAAATCAGAGCATCGAGTGAAGTCGAAGAATTCTGATAAAACAGGGCTGAATTTTTAGCAGCACCTTGATCAGTTGTAGGATCCTCCCCTACCACGCGAACTCGAAGATTAAATATATGTACAGTCCCTTTATCACTGGACACAGCCAACCACTGAACATTTGGAGACAGAGCAATACTATAGATGTCAGCTCTGTCTACTCCTCTGCGAACCTAAAGCGAAAGCAAAAGAAGGTGGAACAAACAACTTAGCAAGGACAACAGTGCCTAAGCAGCAAGTAATGAAGTAAAAGATTGCTTCTAGTTTGGCTCTTAAGTGGCTCAGCCTATGCTTTGTTTCTGATAAACAGTACCTTTTCTAATTCAAAACTTGACAGTTGCTCAAACTTTCACTGTTTCGACACCAAAATCTAGTTTCTAGCATATGGATTAGAATGAGGATTACTACCATATGCAGAAGATATTTCAGTTTCACAAGAGCAGCAAATTGTTCTCATGTAATAAATATACAACTACGGTCCTATTCCCATTTCCATTAACCACAGAAACCAATTTCCACTTTTTCTTAGATAGATAAGAAATCTTAAGGAAAATAGAACTCACAAAATTGTAGGCAATTTTGTTGCAAAGAAAACAAACAAAAATGGTTCTTTTCTAACTTTTTTTAAAGGATAAGAGAATACTTTTATCAAATGGTAAAGGAAAGAAAAGGAAGGATTTAGTACAACAAGAGATCACTTCAATTGCCTTCTAATGAACCGATTGCCTATGTCCCAAAAAAAAAAGTGACGAGGAAGGATCATAGATACAACAAAATACCTCTTGTAACTGAGTTCCATCCATTGTGTTAAATATTCTTATCAAAGTGCCCCTTGTGCTAGCAGTTGCAAGAAGCAGCCCATCAGCTGTTAGAGTTAAGCAGGATATCTGAGAATCATGACCTTTGATTAATTTTGTGACATTTAAACCAAAATGTTCCACCCGGACTTGCCCTCGCCGCAGACCTGGACAAGCCAGTACAGAGGTATTCGAATGGTGTGAAAGGCAACAAAGGCCCTTGGGGTTGGCCATCGTTTCAATCTGATGAAGAAGCTTCAGATCCATAAAATTATAAACATATATCTTATGCTCAAGAACAACCACCACACGATCCCGTCTTAATTTCACTGCACGAACCTCAGATCTAAATGAAAATTCACCAATACATCGACTTTGGTGATCATCCCAGATAATGACTTTATTTGGGGGATAATGGGTGTTAGACTCAGCTCCAACAAGTGCTAAAATGTTGCATCGAAACAGCATCTCCACAATTGCAAATCCCCCGTTTTTCAGATCGCGTCTGAAAGTTTCCTTGAAAGGATCACAGTTATAGATACGGAAACCATGACTTGTGCCAGCAGCAAAACAACCGTAATCCTGATTCCATGATACAGAGAGAAGCTCTGTCTCACCATTGTCATTCAGGTCTGATTCAGAAAGGCCAAAAGGACCAGAGGCCCCAGCCATTGGGGACGGGTACGAGCCAAAACCTGTGGGCGGAAGTATCCCTCAAGACGTTGAAACAACTGTACTCATGGGAGATGAGAGAACAGTCATCAGCACTTGGCCAACTACCACCTATGAACTGAAGAGAATCTAACATGGGTAACACAGTTATGATGCAAAACAAAGCCCTAACAACTAAACCATTCTTTTAAGGCTAAGACCATTAACTTTTATGGGCATAACACAAAGAGGTTCTCATCTGATGGAAGACCTCCACAAGTCCTGATCAAGGCAATACAAAAACATATCTGATAAATTGGCAGAAAGCAAATTTTCTCAAAAGAACCATCTTTTGGGATTGTCATTGAGCCCAAACCATCAAATCAAAGTCAATCGTCACTGGAAAAAAAAAATTGAACAATAATTCAAGAAATTTACCAAAACATTTGCCACATCATGCAAAAAAGGTAGCGGCTCAGCGAGAGCAAAGGCAGCATGATTTACTCGGTAAGCAGCTGAATTTCTTTCAAATGAAAGAGGTTGATGGGTATCCTTGAATTTCAACAATTATTCAACAGAAAAAAAAAAAGAAGGATTTTACTTCTATTGGGTTGTCTTTTACAAAATTAAACGTAGTATTACATAGCAGCAAAACAGGAAGCATGACCTGAATTTAATGCAGAACACTTACAAAGCTTCAAATACTATTGAAATCTGAAAGCCTGTGCAACAGTCCACCATTCTACAACAAAGGCCAAAAAGCCATTCAGTTCACAAAGCAAGCCAGCATTTCAATTTTAATGACGATCAAATTATGATTCTAAAACCAGGGTTGTCCGATTTTGACTGATAATATACATAGTAAATTCATGAAAGATGAAATCAAAGCTAAAAAGGAAAACCCCTAATGCCCGAATCTACAGATCATCACCTAATACCGATGTCGGCACATACAATTATAAATTTTTATGTGTAGCTCACCTTAAGATGCTGCAGCTGGTGTGCTGCCAGATTTTCTGATTCTGCAGATTCACGCAAAGAGGAGAGAGACTTGTGAAAGTGATAGTGATTCAAGAAATGAAAGTTGGAGGGTAGAGGGAAGGGAAGACCCCGTCAACAGGTTTCTCAGTAAATTTGAGAGGGGACCCAATGATTGGGCTATCAGCTATGAGCATTATATATATTTTTTTAATTACTTGGAAGTGGGAAATTAGTGCCCTTGGGGCATCTGGGGCGCGCAAGTTGTTTAGTTACGCGGCTATTAGATGGCTCAGATGAAAAATAACAAAAATTTAATGTGCGAGACTGTGACCGTATGTAAAATTTTTTTTAGTAGAACGATGTCGTTTTGATATTCATGTAATCGTGTGGAATGTTTGTGTGATTGTGCTAAATGTTTATGTGAACTCAAATGACTGTGCGGCCTCGATCCGTACTTGGACCCCTACCCAGAACTGCGGTTTTGGCATATGAAATGGATAGTTCGAATTTTAAGTATTTGTATTATTTTTTTATAAAGAAAAAAGAATGAGAAGAGAATAAAGAAATTAGATTTAATATAAAATTTTTAATTTCTTTTTTATTTAAAAGTAGACATAAATAGAAGGAGAGAAAATTTTATTTGATGAAATTTTAGTAAACAGATTAAAATATCTTTAATATAATTACATTACATTAGTAGATAAGAATATAAACCTAAATAGTTTTTTTTTCTTTCTTTCTTTTCCTTCTCCAAATGTTATATTTAATCTTTTATTTCTTTTTCTCTATATCTAACCAAACACTACAACTAATTATTAGTTTTATCTCTTCTCCTTCCCTTTCCTTTCTTTCTTACTCCTTTCCTCTTCTTTCAAGGGCGGACGCAAGATTGTATAATAGGAGGAGGCCAAGAACTAAGTTATTAAATTTTAAATGTTCAACAATTTATGAAAATAATCACAATAAACTATATTAAAACAATTTCAAAATATATTATATCACTACTAATGCATCAAAAAACAAAACATTGTTCTTTCAAATCACGAAAATCATATACAAGTGAATTTACACTAAATTTTTGTTACAATTTCTTTGTCAATATATATTAGCAAACAATCTAAGAGAAAATCATCTTCTATCTTGTTGCGTAGCTTGGTCTTCACTATATTTATGGCTAAAAATGATCGCTCTATGATAGTCGTAGAAATTAGAAAAGTAAGAACAAGTGTTACTAGTCAATACACAAGTGGACAGATTTCAAATTTCATTATCTGGACCAAATATTGGTACAATTCAAATATAGTGGATAACTCTTTAAAATCAAAAAGTTGTACCAGATGATGAATATATTCAAACTGTAACTTTAATTGTATAATCTCACAATCAATAAAGTCTTTAGGATAAAACTTCTCGACTAGCTTACAAATATCATCAAGCTTGAATGATACACGCATTTTCCTTAGATCTAAAGCTAAATAACAAATTAACAAATTAGCTATATGATTATTGAACTTGTTGTTCAACTCTTATAACAACATTAAATATGTTAATTCTGTAATAATGCTCAACTGTAATTGATTTTTGTTTATAATGAGCTCTTCCTCTTCTTACAACATAATGAGCATCTAAATACGGAATGTGTATATTAACTGCTTCAAAAAAAGATTTTACCTTCAAAATTAATTCATCCCATCTTTCATCTCTCAAATTTTGAATAAGTAACTTAGTAGATGAAACAAGATGCATTTAAAATGTCTTGAGATTGAAACTGCAAAGCTTGGCAAAGCAAATTAGAAATCTCCAAAATTGTTCTCATAAAATGCCTGATGAAAACAAATTCAAAAGAAGTTAATGCATCATAAGCTGTATCTGCATCTCCACGTTGAGTTAGTATAACTTCATCCTCAATGATATTAAATAAAATTTCACAAATTACACTAAATAAACTAAGACTAGATTTCAAATGAGAACTCCAACCTGTATCTCCTACCCTCCTTAAACTACCAATTTGATTAAGTTTCCTTCCCACTTTCAAGCTCATTATTAACAAGTAAATAGACAATATTTGATGTATGAGCAGATTTCAATTGATCACTATCCTTACATGAAGCATCGATCATTGTGCTTACATGAAGTACCGACAATATTAATCATGGAATTCAATTTGCTAAAAAAAAAAAAGATATATAGGGATAACTTCTTTTGATGCAGCAACTAAATCTAGCAGTAAATGATGTGCCAAACAATAAATATAATAAGTATAAGGGCATTCATTTAGAATCAAAGCTTGTAACCTATTACATTCCCCTCCCATATTACTGGCTCCATCATAACCTTATCCTCAAATGTTTCGAATATCAAGATTGTGACGGGAAATGATAGAAATGATTACTTCTTTTAATCTCAATGCAGTAGTATTTTTTACATGAACAAGCACAAAAAGAACGCTCTTGCACATAGCTACTTTTGTCAACAAATCTCAAAACAATAGACATTTGCTCTCTTCTAGACTCATCTCGGGCTTTATCAACAATTATACAAATATTTGCACCACCAACTTCTTCACAAATAGTATTCTTCACCTTCATTTCCATGACTTGTAAATTTCCTTTTGCACTCAATGTGATGTGTACAAAGTATTTTAAGGAGTATTATTTAAAACTTCTGCTTCTTTGTCATTATAAGTTGATATGAAACACAATAATTCAAGAAAACTCCCTCTATTCTTTAAAGATTATGTCTCATTATGACTTCTAAATGCACATCCTAGAAATGCAAGCCATTTAATTACATCAATATAAATTTTCAAATGAAGTCGATTGTCTGCTATTTACTTGGAAGTAAATTTTATAATTTTTTTCTCAATATGCCCAAGTTGATTCATGAGATCTTCACGTGTTTTCTCAGCCTTTTTATGAGGAGAATTTGAAACTTTTCTAATAAAAATGTACAATTTTCACCATCATTCACCTTTTTCCATGATCAAAAGCTATTAATAGTGAATGCATCTGAACTAGAAGATCCATCTTTTTTTTTTTTTTTTTCTGAAATAGACAATAAGGAAGACAAGTGAATATTAACCATGAAGGAAATTATTTGAACCATGATACCTAAAAGCTAAGACATTGTTTTCCTCTTGATTTTAGATAAGTAGATTGCAAGCATTGATATGGACCGGCCTTAATATAGGCTCTCTGAACTTCATCACGACTGTCAATAGGATATTTCTGTATTTGTAATCGTAATCCTGGGTCACGTTCTAAGGAATTATTAATGTCAAATTTAGCATGATTTATCGACTACTCTTGGAGATTTGTAGAACGACTTTCAAAATTTGAAGGACCAAGATTAAGAGAAGAATGTGATTCTTCACTAGATTTTAAAATTTCTACACTTTTCCTTTTGAAAAATGTATCAATTTTACTTAACTTTTTCATCTACAATTTTAAAAGGGAAAAAAGTTACTTACAATTAACACATAATTTAAATAGAAAGTTATTTACACTATCTATATAAATTTAAATATTAATGCAAATAATTACATATAACACATCTAAAAATGGCAAAAAATTTGATTAAAAAAATACAAATAGACTACCAGTCTATTGGGAGTTATCATTCAGATTCACTGCACCACCTAGGCTCACTAGAATATATATCTCAAATATATATTAATTAATTTGAAGACATCAAACCCGCAATCTAAGTCTCTACTTCCATATTACTTTTACTCCATTTATGTATGCAATAATATTTCACAAATTTTTTAAATATATAAATTAAAATTTTTAATTGAACTAAAAAAATTTAAAAAACTATAACTTACCAAAAAAATAATAAAATTGTGTCATCCAAGCTTTCTTTCTCTCTCTTGGAGCTTGAAAAATGACTTCTTTAAAGCTCACAAAGGTTTTTTTTTTTTTTAATGATTTTAATAAGATGAAAGGAAAGTGACAAAGAAAAAAAAAACAAATTACAATATAAAAAATGAAATTAAAAAAAAAATTCACTTTTCTTATCGAGTTATTGTCTTTGGGCTTATTAGTACTTTGTTGTTGAACTTTAGAAAGTAAAAGAAGAAAATACTTTAAAAAGTGAAAGAAGTGGAAAGTGAAAAGTGGTAAGTGGAAGTGTGAATTTGAGGAAACAACTAGACAAGACACAAATTGAGAATTACAGAGGAAGTTTTTTTTTGGGTTGGTAGGATTGTAAAAGAACTTAATTAGTCATATGTGATTAATTTATTTTTTTAATATTCTTTTTATCTTGATATGGGTCTTTATTTTATTTATAATTAGTTTGGATTTTATTTTTAAATTATTTGTTATGGACTCTTTTTTAAAACTATTGTGGGCTAACTTATTTGCGGACTTTATATTTTTAAATTTAGTATTAGTAATAAAATATTTTTTTAAAAAAACATCATTAGATTTATTTAATTTTAATAATTTTTATTTAGTTTTAAGAAATTTAGTTTTTATATTTTTAACTATTAGATTATTTTTTAGAATTATTTTCAAATTTTGGAGGGGGCCAAAGTACAATTTGATATACATATATATAAGATATATAGGGGGTTTCCAAAAATTTTGAAGTCATTAGGAATGACAATAGGGTTGTCAGGCTTGGGACTAGAAATTCTATTCCCGCCCTCGCATACCTCTCGTTTCCCAGTCCCCGTCAGGGAAAAGGCGGGGATCCCCGCCCCCGGCCCTCCGAGAACAAAACAATCCCTAATCCCAGCCCGGCGGGGAAGCGGAAGCCCCCTTACGCCTGGTAAATTTTTTAAAGATTTTTTTTTGCCTCCGATATGTTTTTATTCAAAACTTTTTAATCATTTCAAAAATTTTTGTGGTGGTTTTTAATGGTTTACATATTAATCATATCACTAAATTAGTAAAAGTAAAATTGATAATTTTTCCCCTTCTCTTCTATTTTTTTTTATTTTATATACATATAATATATATATATATATATATATATAATATAAATATAAAATATATGTAGAACGGATCAGGCCGGAGATCATGCAATCCCCGTCCCCGACTTGCCCCTAGTTGGTGGGTAAAGGAATGAAGCCCGTCCCCGCCTAAATCGGAGAATCCCTTACCCAATCGAGCCGGACTGGACCGGATCCCCGATTTAAACAGGGATATTGCCATCATTGCCCCTCACTACACTTGTGTCTGTCAGATCTTCTTTCTTTTCCTTTCTCTCAATCCAAATTTCTCTTCTTATGGAGAGAAAAAAGAAAAAAGAAGAGAAATTTTAAATTAAGAAAGAAAGGAAGAGAAAAGGTAGAGTGATTTATATCTAATATTGTATAGAAGGTTAGGAGAGAAAAGGAAAAAAAGCGTCATTTTTTTTTATTTGGAAGTTTAGAGAGAAAAGAAAGGATAAAAAATTATTTATTAAAATATTCTTATAAAAAAAGGATTTTATTTTGCAGAGGATATAGAGTGAAATAAAAATTTTTATATCAAAGTAAAATGAGCAAATTTGTCATTTAAAAAAAAAAAAAACACTTTTAAGGCATTCTTGATCAATTGGTTGTTTTACGATATGTGAAAGTATCATAAAGTGACACAAATCCAAACGATTTTTTTTAAAAAAAATAAAGATTATATTTAAATTCATTTAAAATCTTAATTAATTAAATTAACTAATAAATATATATATATAGTTAATATTAATACATTGAAAATTATCTAAATTCATTGAATATTATCTAAATTCATTTAAAATATTAACTAATTAAATAATTAATTAAGTTAATTAATAATATATATATATATTTAATATTAATACATTGAATCTTAATAACATAATAACTCGTGCAACGCACGAGACATCAACCTTTTCTCTTTTGAATCTCTTCGTTTTTCTCTATTTTTTCAACTCTCAATCCAACCCTAAATGCTCATTCTGACTTTTGCATTGTCCACAGTTATGTGTATATATTTATTATTTTTAATTATATTTTATTAAATGATAACATTAATTAATTTTTATTTTAAAACTATTTCTACTATTTAAAAGAAAATCCAATCATTTTCTTTTAAAATTCTATAAATGTTAAAATAATATTGTGAAGTTTCATAAAATTGACAAATATTCTGGAGGAAGTATCATTTAACTGTTGGACCTGTGTGGATTGATCGTATTTCAGAAATAAGAATATTAATTACAATTACCCGCAATTGAATTAATAATTTAGCCCTGATAACCTAATGATTTAGTTTAGTTATAATAGTTCTTTGCTGAACAATCTTAGAATCTATTCTTATTTTAGTTTTTTTAATGTATCGGGAATAAGAATAATAAGTAGTCTTTTAAGTGTTGTTTGTTTTGTGCTCTTTTTTTCTGGGTTTGTTTTTTCCTTTTTTTTCCCATGTATTTTGTAGGTGAGTTTGTAGTCTTTGTACATAATTTGGTTACATTTATTGGATAATTTTGGAATGCAAAAATTATACAGCCCAAATGCCTAATCCAGAGTTTCCAAGTCTAGGAAATCAAAATTTTCTGGCTTTTTTTTTTTTCTCTTTTGAGTGATGATTGTAAAAATTAAATTATTCTCATTAAAATTAAAAATTGTCAGTTTGTTCGAGAATTTAAAATTAATTATTATGATTTAATAAAGTAATAAATAATAAATATACATTTGGAAAAAAAAGTAATAAAAATATATATTTTTTATTTTATAAAATGAAGATAATTGTAGATAAGAAAAGTTTCAAAATGTAAAAGATATTTGATGATCAACGGAATATTATGCAGACAGTAAACTACCAAAGCATCAAATTCAAAGTCCAGAAGATTTCGAATTCCTTTATTTGGGTGATATATTAAGGGAAAAGGTGTAAATAGTATATGGTTTATATTTGTGTGTATGGTTAATCTAATTAAAAATTTCCAAGTTCAAGAAATCAATATTCCACTTTTTATTTTTCACTTTTGTGTGATATATTGAGGGAATAGTTATAAATGCTTACCTGTCAACTATCTAATTCATACATTGAGGAAAAAGTTGTAAATGATTAGTCAATCAAATATCTAACTCAATTTTTCTAAGGTCATGAAATCAAGATTTCAATTTGGATTGGTATTTTTCTTTAAAAAAAATATTGATTTTTTTCTTATTCTTTTAACAAAAAATGAATCCAATTCAAATGAATTTTAATTATAAAATATTGATAGTTTTGTTATTTGTTCATGTTAACTTGGGTCAGGTTCGGATTTTTTTTTTTATTTTTATGTTAAGGGAATGAGAAATGAGTAAGAGTTATAAATAAAAAATGGAAGCGTAAAACTCATATTTTATATTTGCTACTACTATTTATTGAACTCTTCTTTGTCAAAGTAAGTGAGAAAAATTATTTAAAACCAACTTTTGGCCTTAATATTTTTTAAAGATTGTGAATTTGTATTTATCAAATTTGAAAAATTATCAAATAGAATAGGTGAATGTCTTATTTTTATTGTGATCTTATAATTTAAAAGATAATATAAAGAATTAAAATTTCTTCAATTTAACATCCTATTCTATGATATTGAAATACATCAGTATATTATCATCAAAATTTTATATATTCGGATTTAAAATAAGTCGTGCTAAGCTAAGTTCTATATTCAAGCCAGCTTAAACCCATTGACAGCTTAATTGCTGGCCATCGAACTGCGGACCGTTTCAATTCCACCCTGATTTTATCCCAATTTGGATTTAAATGCAAGTCCAATTAAGACATCCAACGTTGTTATTATTATACTCCTTCCGTTCCTATTTATCTGTTACATTCTCATTCTTTGTTAGCAAACGGAGAAAATGCGCACCAACTCACAAACGTAGAAAATCCCGTCCGAATGTCCGTCATGTCTTCTTGATATTTAGATGCATATGAGACATGCATCAAGATCTGAATGGCTTCTAGAATGCAGCAACCCCAACCGGTCAAATTATTACCCCAAAAAAGGGGATATATATACGGGGCAATCTACAAGACCAAAATGATAGCATTTTAAAACATAACTCTGGTTGGGGGTATTAATTTTGGGGTATCCTCTGGAGGAGGAACCTCGCGTCTGGCGAACACGAGGTGCAAAGGCACCTCGCGACTACCAGACACGAGGTTTACTCCTCAAAATTTATTTTCCGCGCACATTAAATGCCCTCAAATTCTTCGCGCGCATTAAATGCTGAAAGCCAGAAGTGAATGGTAGAGTGTACCTCGTGTCTGGTAGACACGATGTGCCATAGGCCCATTTCAACTCCATTCCCCAATTCAAATGCATGCAATCAACATCAATTTTTTTTTTTTTATTTTACACATATACTTTTAGTTTTAATTAATTTAATTTTTTATTTAAATAAATAATTATATTTAATAAATTTTTTTATTTAATTTCGTTCATAATACAATATAATAGTTATTTTTATTAAAATTTTCAATTAATTTAATTTTCAATTAAAATTAAAATTATTTTTATCATCAAAAAATGATAATAAATTTTAATCTTTTTAATTTATTTTATTATCTTTAATTCATTAAAAAATAACAATTTTATATTTTTTAAATTTCTTTAAATTTAATTTTAATTTTTAGAATTTAATTTAAGATTTTAGATGCTAAAATTTAATTACAATTATATATAAAATTAATTATAATTAATTTTAAATGTCAATAACATACACTTAAAATCTTCACGAGATTTGACAATTTGATTTCTCTGCATGATTTCTCTACAGAGAAATCCTTAAAAAAAACATGTAATTTCGGTTCTATTTAATTTAATTTAATTCTTTAGCAAACACATTTAGATTTTTTTTAATTTAACATTAATTCTTTAGCAAAAATATTATTTTATGTAGACATGTAATTTCAGTTCTATTTAATTTATTTTTTTATTTAAATAAACAATTATATTCAATAATTTTTTTGATTTAGTTTCGTTCACAATACAAAATCACAGTTATTTTTAATAAAATTTTAAATAATTTTAAATCTCAATTAATACTAAAATTGAATCTAATTTATTTTTATCATAAAAAATGACAATAATTTTTAATCTTTTTAATTTATTTTATTATTTATCTTTTAATTCGTTAAACATAATGGTTTTAAAATGATAATTTTATTATGAATTATTGGAATCTTTATTAATTAGTGGAGGCTCCACTAATTATGGATTTATGTGAATTATTAGAAGATTTTTATGGATGTCCACCATTTAGTGGAGACACCACTAATTAAGATTAGTGGAAGATGATGTATGCCATGATGTAATCCACTAATTAGAGCTCTATAAATAGAGCTATTTTCTAAGCTTGTAACACACCATTATTTTGTGAAAGAAAGATTAGTGAAAGAAAGAATAGAGAAAATTGTGAGAGAAAAGAAAGAGAGAAATTCTTGTGCAAAATAGTTAGAGTTTTATTAGTGTGTAGTGTGAAGATTTTATTCTAACACTACCCTAATTTTATAACACGTTATCAGCACGAGTCTCTACCGGTACAAAAGCCAGAAGACTAAGCACAAGTTTCTACCGTTACCAAAGCCAGAAGACAGGTACACATTTATTGATCTCTATGGCTAACATCGCGAAACTCGAATTTGTAGCCCTTGATATTTCTGGAAAAAATTATATGTCATGGGTTCTCGATGCGTAAATGCATCTAAATGCTCGAAGGCCTTAGTGAAACTATTCAAGCAAATAATAGTGCATCTCGCACAACACAAGGCTAAAGCTTTGATTTTTATTCGTCGTCATCTCGATGAAAATTTGAAAATGGAATATCTTACCGAAAAAGATCCATATGGCCTATGGGTAAATTTAAAAGAAAGATTTGACCACCTGAAGATGGTCGTACTACCTACTGCACGGTATGAATGGTTGCACTTGAGGTTGCAAGATTTTAAAACCGTGAATGAATATAGCTCCGCAATGTATAAAATTACATCTCAATTAAAATTATGCGGAGAAAAAGTGATCGATGAAGATATGTTGGAGAAGACATTCTCCACCTTTCATGCCTCGAATATTGTCCTGCAAGCAACAATATCGAGAAAAGTGGTATACAAAATTTACAGATTTAATTATCGCCCTCCTCATTGCGAGAGAAAAATAATGAGTTATTATTGAGAAATCATGAAGCCGGACCAATCGGCTCTACAAAGACTCCTAGAAGTGAATGTCGTTGGCTCCAGAAGTCATCGTTATAGTCGTGGTCGTGGCCGTGGCCGTGACCGTGGTCGTGGTTATGGTCGTAGACACGCTCGATATTTCCCTTATCACAATTATAATCAAACCGTGAGAAATACTGCCACCGAAGTGGAACAGAAAAGATCAAAAGGGAAAAGAAAAAGAAATTGAAGAAAAGCATGAGGATATATGTTATAGATGTGGCATGAAAGGTCATTGGTCACGAAACTGTCGTACGGCTAAGCATTTAGTTGAATTGTATCAAGCTTCATTGAAAAATAAAAATGTGGAAGCAAATTTTTCTCAACATCCAATAAATAATGTTGAGGATGACGATAGTGATCCTGAAGATTTTAATATCAATATTACCCATATGGATGTATCGGATTTTTTTGAACACCCAGACGGTAGGATAGACCATTTAATTGGTGATGGCAGTGTCCAAAAGAACTAAAGCCTCACCTCGATATTTTTGTATTTTCATTTTCATTCTATTCTAATAATATTTACGTTTACATATATATATTTGTGTTCGGATGGTCTGTTATTAATGATGATGTATGCATTATTGATAGTGGAACTACACACACCATACTAAAAAATGAGAAATATTTTTCTGATCTCAAAATGGGAGAAATAAATATTTATACGATAAACGGTAGTGCAAATGTAATTGAGGGCTCCGGAAGAGCTAGTATATTTTTGCATAAAAGAACAACAATTATTATTGATAAGGCACTATTTTCCTCAAAATCCAGAAGAAATTTATTGAGTTTTAAAGATATCCGCAGAAATGGGTATCATGTTGAAACAAATGAGGAAAATGAGATTGAGCATCTTTTTATTACTCAAATGCATTTGGGTAAGAAATCGGTATTAGAAAAACTGCCGTCTTTTTCTACTGGTCTATATTTTGTAAAAATACGTACAATTGAAATTCATCATCTAGTAAACTAGAAGTTTACTGATCCTATTACTTTTAGCATTTGGCATGACCGGTTGGGTCATCCGGGATCTACCATGATGAGAAGAATCATTGAGAATACACATGGTCATCCTTTAAAAAAATAAAAGGATATTAACATCAGAAAAATTCGCATGTACTGCATGTTCCCTAGTAAAATTAATTGTTAAACCATCACCGGTAAAAGTAGGAGCCGAAAGTCCTACATTTCTCGAACAGATTCACGGAGATATTTGTGGACCTATTGATCCACCATGTGGACCGTTCAAATATTTTATGGTCTTAATTGATGCATCATCCCGATGGTCACATGTATGTTTATTATCTACTCGCAACTCTGGCGTTTGCGAGATTACTTGCTCAAATAATTAAATTACGAGCACAATTTCCGGACCATCACATTAAAAATATCCGTTTGGATAATGTCTGGTGAATTTTCATCACATGCTTTTGATGCATATTGCATGTCAATTGGGATTAATGTTGAACATCCTGTAGCTCATGTTCACACATAAAATGGTCTTCGTTGAATCTTTGATTAAACGATTACAATTAATTGCTAGACCATTATTAATGAAAACAAATATCCCAACATCTGCACTGGGGACATGTTATTCTACATGCTCGCAACACTTGTACGTATAAGACCAGACTAGTTATCATAAATTCTCTCCTTTGCAATTGGCTTTTGGGCGTAACCAAATATTGCTCATTTAAGAATTTTTGGGTGTGCTATATATATTCCAATTGCACCAAACCAACGTACAAAGATGGGTCCTCAAAGAAGAAATGGGATATACGTTGGATATGATTCTCCCTCTATTATCGGGTATGTTGAACCCCCGACAGGAGATGTATTCACGAGCAAGATTTGTTGATTGTCATTTTGATGAATCATTATTCCCTAAATTAGGGGAGAACCAAAACAAGATAAAAAGGATCTTGCTTGGACAACATCATTAAATTATCTTGATCCGAGCACAAGCGCATGTGAACTTGAAGTTCAAAAGATAATTCATTTGCAAAGCATTGCAAATCAAATGCCGACGCTTTTGTTGACTCCGGAAGAGTTACAAAATCGCATATTCCAACTATAAATGCTCCTATTCGAATTGAAGTTCCAGCAGAACAAAATATTATACCTATAGTCATTGAGTCAAAAACACGCCGAAGCGTGGCCGACCTCTTGGTTCTAAAGATAAAAATCCTCGAAAGAAAAGAGGAATAAATGATTCGGAAGATCATATTGAAGAAAAGAATGATAAAGACCAAGAGAGAACCGATGACAAAGAACCGAAGTTGATGAAAGTAATACTGAAATTTCTATCAATTATACCACTTCAGTAGAAGTTGGAATCGGATAGAAACTGTTATTGATAATATATTTGCATACAATATATCTCTTGATGTTACACAGGATAATGATGATCCTGAACCAATATAAGTTGATGAATGTCGGCATAGAAAAGATTGGTCGCAATGGAAAGATGCGATTCAATCGGAGTTAAATGCACTGGCAAAACGTGAAGTCTTCGGACTGCAGTCCGAACACCGGAAGGTATAAAACCTGTTGGCTACAAATGGATATTTGTGCGAAAGCGCAATGAAAAGAGTGAAATCGTTAGATATAAAGCGCGATTAGTAGCCCAAGGTTTTTCACAAAGACCAGGTATTGATTATGATGAAACTTATTCTCCTGTTGTTGATGCTATTACACTCCGATATCTTATCAGTTTGGCAAGTACATGAAAAGATAGATATGCGCCTATTAGATGTTGTCACTTGCTTACTTGTATGGAAATTTAGAAAATGATGTTTACATGAAAATCCCCGAAGGATTTCATATGCTCGAAGCATATAAACATTATCCTCGTGAAAATTACTTCATCAAGTTGCGTAAATCATTATATGGCTCTGAAGCAATCTGGCGCATGTGGTTTACACGTCTTAGTGAATATTTATTGAAAGCGGGATTTAAAAATGACCAGGTATGTCCATGCGTTTTTATTAAGAAATCTGGTTCTAAATTTGTGATATTAGCTATATATGTTGATGATATTAATCTTATTGGAACTCCTGAAGAGCTCCAAGAAACAATTGATTATTTAAAAAGAGAATTCGAAATCAAGGATTTTGGTAAAACCAAATTTTGCCTTGGTTTACAAATTGAACATTTGGAGAGTGGAACATTTATTCATCAATCAACATATACAGACAAAAGTGCTAAAAGATTTTACATGGACAAAGCACATCCATTGAGTATTCCAATGATCGTGCGATCATTAAATGTGGATAAAGATCCTTTCCGACCTCAAGAAAATGATGAAGAACTCCTTGGTCCTGAAGTACCATATCTCAGTGCAATTGGTGCATTGATGTATCTTGCTAATAATACACGACTCGATATTGCTTTTGTTGTCAATTTATTAGAAAGATTTAGTTCTTCACCAACACGACAACATTGGAATGGAATTAAACAAGTCCTTCGATATCTCCAAGGTACAATTGATCTCGGATTATTTTATTCAAATAAAACCAGTCCAACATTGATAGGTTATGCGAGATCGTTGGTTATTTATCCGATCCACATAAAGCACGTTCTCAAACGGGCTATCTATTTACATGTGGAAATACTTGCTAAATCATGGCGTTCTACGAAACAATCTATAGCAGACTACTTCTTCAAATCATGCTTGAAATTATAGCCATTCATGAAGCAAGTCGAGAATGTGTATGGCTAAGATCCATGATTCATTATATCCGAGAAAGTTGTGGATTATCATCAATCAAAGGTATTCCAACTCATCTTTATGAAGACAATGCAGCTTGCATAGCTCAATTACGAGGAGGATATATTAAAGGATATCGGACAAAACATATTTCACCAAAATTCTTCTTTACTCATGAACTCCAGAAGCAAGGTGAAATTGATGTGCTACAAATTCGGTCATGTGATAACCTCGCAGATATTTTCACGAAGACTTTACCGACTGCAACATTTGAAAAGTTGAGATATAAAATCGGTATGCGTCGGTTTAAAGATTTAAAGGAATCATCTCATCAGGGGGAGTAATAAATGGACATATAGAATAGTGTACTCTTTTTCCTTCACTAGATTTTTTTTCCCACTGGATTTTTATCTAGTAAGGTTTTAACGAGGCATATTCTTTATGTAATGAATGGACATCCAAGGGGGAGTATTATGAATTATTGGAATCTTTATTAATTAGTGGAGGCTCCACTAATTATGGATTTATGTGAATTATTAGAAGATTTTTATGAATGTCCACCATTTAGTGGAGACACCACTAATTAAGATTAGTGGAAGATGATGTATGCCATGATGTAATCCACTAATTAGGGCTCTATAAATAGAGCTATTCTCTAAGCTTGTAACACACCATTATTTTGTGAAAGAAAGATTAGTGAAAGAAAGATTAGAGAAAATTGTGAGAGAAAAGAAAGAGAGAAATTCTTGTGCAAAATAGTTAGAGTTTTATTAGTGTGTAGTGTGAAGATTTTATTTTAACACTACCCTAATTTTATTTATTATTTTTCTATTTTTTTTAAATTTACTTTTAATTTTTAGATGCTAAAATATAATTACAATTATGTATAATTAATTTTAAATGTATACGTTAAAAACATGTTATAATTTTTTTTGAATTTCACATAAATTTGTTAGCGTAAATATATTTATATATAAACATATAATTTATTTTATTATTTATCTTTAATCTATTAAACATAATATTTTTGAAATAATAATTAATTATTTTTCTAACTATTTTAAATTTAATTTTAATTATTAGAGTTTAATTTATTAATTTGAATGCTAAGATTTAATTACAATTATGTATAAAAATTAATTTTAATTAATTTTAAATGTCAATAATATACACATACACATAAAATTGTCAAAACCAATTATGAAAACTAGTCCCACAGTGAAAACCTCGACGGTTTCGCTGAGGTTGAACTCGTCTCGCTGGTTGTTGCTGAGGATGTGCTTGAGATTGTCCCTCTTCTTGTTCATCTGTAGCGTACGACGGACCTATATCGTCCTCACACTGTCTATATTGTCTACGAGATGGTCCAGTAGATGTATCGGCAGCAAACTCACCCCCCGAAGAAACATACCTAGGATAGAAAATTAGGTGCTGCGGAGTTAAAAAATCATCGTGATCACCTGAAACCGCTGCACTAGGAACGAAGTCATCTGTAGTTGGCAGAATTGGAACGTAGTCATCATCGACCGCTGCAGGAGCGCCTGGCACATAAACATCTTCATCTCTATGCACCGGTGAGTAGTACTGTTGCGGGGGAACCTCCTCAATTGTAGCGCGCCGACGTGCTCGTCTACCGCCCCGCCTTATTGGTGGTTCTTGTCGAGGCACTTGTTGCTGAATCGGCGGTATCGGATCAGCAGCATACGATCGTCTGGATGGCTTATACAGCATTCGATTTAGACGATCGGATTCGCCACTAGCAGCCAAAGTACGCATGGCAATATCGGACATTCTTCCAACTGCCTGTTGCGCGTATGATGCATCATGTTGAGACGCTTCATTACCTATGTGCCAGATCCGGTGCAGTGCGTCGATCTGCATATGCATTTTCAAGAATATCATTAAAATTTTAAATAAGTCAGAATTATATATATATATACTTATATGAACGAGGAAAAATAGACTTACGAGTACTTTAGCTGCTGAACTACTAGACTGATAACCCACGGGATTTGGTTGTTGTATGATAGGATTGCTAATTAATCGCCGTGTGTGAGTCCAATACCATGCAAAATAATCAGGCGTAACAACAGTTTGCTCGAAAGTAGGCTGTCCGGTGATGGTAGAAGCATGTATGTTGATCCAATTAGCACGGTGTAGCGCATCCACCTCATCCCATCCGGCACCAGTAGTGCGTAGGTCCCGCTGATGCAGATTTACCCCCGTGTCAACAGCATTCGGAATTATTTGCAACAATTCAAATTGTCGCATAACTCGATCGGAGCAATGTAGCTCAATCGTCTCCCAACACAGTAGAGATGTGATAGACATCCAAATTTGTTGGCCATGCGTACAGTATGGAGGTAGAGATGCTAACATGTTCGCATCATAAGGTTGCCAAATAAATTGAAAAATAAATAAATTTAGTTTCAAACAATAAATAACAATAAATAATATTTAAAATTCGATTCCAAACTAATAATATCGTAGTAATACATATGTGATTGTATCGCATCCGATCCAACTGATCTCTGTACGCAATAAGCACATGTGTTGGCGTGCGGGACAATTTCAGTGGACTCTGCTATACTACTCCCCTAGGCACATTCAGACCAATGTTTTCCACCGGACGTACTCTATCGAGTCTAATAGTGAGAATGCGCTCCCAAGCCCATAACTGTACTTCCAGTGAAATAATAATATTAGAAAAATATGATTGATTTAACATAGTTAAATTCGCATTTTGGATTTAAATTCGTACCTGAATCAATAGAAGTGGACCACTGATCTGATGCGCCGTATAAACAGTAGCGTTGCACATACAACGGTACAAATGAGCTAATACTGCACTACCCCAACTCAGTGTACCAGCCAACTCGAGATTGCGTATATACCTAAAGAAGCGCAGATGAATTCGGTTTTCGGATTTATCGGAGAACAAAAATCCATCAATAAACTGTATAATGCGACACCTTGCATGCTGTGCAATCATATCAGGAGTCGCGTGCGCTGGGAGATGTTGAGCCAGTGCTCTCTCGAGTGAGCTTAACTTCAATCGAAATCCATCCAGGTCTGTACCTGTGGGTCGAAAACCAAGGAGCGCATCACATAGATCTAGTAGCTCTGCCTATGGGCAGTTGAACCTACGACCAATAATTGGATCACCCTCCACGCGTAATCCAAAAAGAACTTCGACATCCTGGAGTGTAATTTTGGCCTCTCCCACTGTAAGATGGAACGTTTATGTCTCTTGGCGCCATCTTTCCACCAACGCTGTAATCATGCGATGATCAATCTTCATGTACAGCAAACGAATAATCCCACCGAATCCAGCTATGTCCATAAGTTGCTCGACTCGTGGATTGAATGATTGAGCAATCCAAAAAGCACTGTCATTGCGCTTTGCAGTAAGGACAGTATCTTCCAACTGTCCTACCCATATATGTGTCGATCTATGTCGACGCTGCAGGGTCAATAAGTTCGGAATAATAGGGCCGGGATCAACTCCGTCTTGTGCAGGTTCTATCAATGGTATTTTAAAACAAAAAAAAAAGATTAAAATATATTGTTAAACAAAATAAAGTGAAAATTATCATCATTTATGCAACCGTAATACCACGAAATATATAAACAGACGTGATGAATATTATTACACACATAAGAGGCCTTGATACAACATATCAAAGAAGAAATACACCATCAGTCATATGAATTACGAAAATAAAATATGTAAAATATTCTATCTTCAATTTACAATACCATAGGTGCAACTCCTACAAAATAAAGTGAAAATATCATCATTTATGTAACTATAATACCACAAAATAGATAAATAGACGTGATAAATATTATTACAAACATAAGATGTTTTGATACAATATATCAAAGAAGAAATATTATATCAGTCATATAAATTATAAAGGCAGAACATATAAAATATTCTAACATCAATCTACAGCACCGTGGGTGCAATTCCTCCTATTATGTCCGCTGCGATGGCATAACCCACATCGATGAGGTGAATCAGGATTACGCTCATCCATTTTATTCCGAATACGCGCCGTCCGCATTCAACCAGATCGTCGATTCTTGAAACGGTAAGCGTACGGCGCCAAGATTAAACCAGGGTCGCGCCAATAATCCTCGTGCGGGATGGGTCTGAATTGTGGCGTATACGTTAACTTGTAGGACATTGTTATATTCTCCGATGACACGAGATCCCCAGGGTTCATCCCCAATTGCTGACATGCTGTAAATGCGTGCGAACAAGGAATTCTATATATTTTCCATTTGCAACTGCATGACTTGGTACTAACATTAACTTCGTAAGAATTATTTTCCTTTCCATGCTCTCGATATGCTGACCCCACACTAAAAATACTCCTATCCTGATTAAAAGCTAGCACACGGTGCCTTCTTCCTTTTGTCTCATTCTTCACAAACTTTGCCCATATAGTCGAAGGAAAGTGATACCTGCCGTGATTAGCCTCCTGTCGATGATCGTTGAAATATTTGACTGTTTTTTTGAAAGAAGACTCAACAATAACCTTGATGGGCAATGCACGTATGCCTTTGATGACATTGTTGAATGATTCAGCCAAATTAATTGTCATATTACCCCACCTATGACCACCATCATAAGTAAGCGTCTATTGCTCATTCGAAATCAAATCCAACCATGCATTGGCGTGGGGGTTCAGTATACTAATTTCTTCCATAATCTGCAAAAATTTTCGCTTCTTACTTTGATCCCCAACTGCATACATCAACTTCTTCAACTGATGATTCTTGAACTTTGTATTGAAGTTGCTTCGGATATGTCTGAGATAAAATCTGTGCACTGCCATTGGCTCCTACCAATCGGGTAGTCGATGAAGGGTATTCACTATCCCAACGTGTCTGTCGGATATTAAACAAATTCTGCGATCCTTGAGTACATGCGCCCTGAGTAACGACAAAAATCAACCCCAACTGTCATTTGTTTCCTTATCAACGACTGCAAAAGCAATGTGTAATATATGATTGTTGGCATCTTGACCAACAGCCGTTAATAATTTTCCCTTGTATGTACCCCTAAGGAATGTCTCGTCGACGCTGATCACCGATTTCATATAAACAAATGCATCAATGCATGGCTTGAGCGTCCAAAAAACATATCCAAATGTCTTTGCGCCATTATTGTCCATAGGTAGGAAATGCCCTGCCACTACGATACCTGGATTGACATATTGCAAGGCTTGCATATACCGTGGCAGTTGTGCAAATAAAGAAGGCCAGTCACCATAAATCATCTCAATGGCATGCCTGCGCGCGTTCCATCATTTCTTGTAAGACGGAGTGAAATGTAAAGTGTCATGTATATGGTTGTTTATCTCGCTGACCGTTATTTCTGGATTATTGTGAATCATTGACATAATATACTTTGCCATAAATTTGGCGCTCATGTTGCGATGGTTGTCGTCTATTGTTCAAACTAGACAAATGTACTCTCCATGCCATCGAGTAATTTGCCACAATCCGCAACCTTTTTTCTTTCGTGTACGAATTCGCCAATAACAGGGATGTTGGGGAGTTGAATTTTTGCATTCGGCAACCTAGGACGCGCTTTTGCTTTCCTGTACTATGAACTCACGACCCAATCTGACAGACCACGATCGAACTGCCCAAAGTAATTCTTCCTTATTTCTAAACCACATTCCAATCCTCAAGTCATTATTAGATTCTGACCATAAATCCATCCGACTGCTTCCCGTCGCCGTTCCATCATATTCATTTTCCATTTCTTGAGCAGCAGTCAACTTGTCAAGATACATTGAATACAATGGATTATACAACCGGTTTGGTTCAGTAGGTATATTACCAGGTTGTGGCATTATAGAAGGACCGGCTCCATGTTCTCTAGCATCACCATCTCTCTCGTCCTCGTCGGGGGTATCTTCCACATTCGATCCATCAAGGTCGGATGTTGCTCCTAAACCATCCACGATCGCCTCTGGAGCACCTACCCAATTGGGTTCTCGAGCAACCCACTCATCGATTGGGGTAATATCCAATGGAATATCTATTTCTGCAATAGAAAACAACGGCGTGGAGTTGGGCTGTGTTTGTATAGGCTGAACATCGACATGAAATGGAGGCGTGACAAACCCCATCGAAGTTGGTCCGACGATTGAGACATCTGGAACTATCGGAGTATAAAGGGATTGAAAATTATCACTTGGGAGATGACCAGGATTACTGGCGTAAGCAAGTGTAGGCGCATTTAAATCAATATTAGCCATGTGCACTGAAGTGGCTGAATTCACTAATTCAGTGAAGGATTCCGTAATAGGCATGGGGTTGTGTTGTTCTGCAACGTTTGTATCTGTTACATTTTGAATCTGTACCATCTCATGATGAACGTGCAAATCGATTGGTTGTCCCTTCACGGTGGATGCATAGTCCCACAATCCATCCATATCTTCATCGTCACAAATAGAAGTTGTTGTAGACCTTAGTGCAGTGCCAAAAATAGTATCTTCTCTCATTGTTATTTGCAACTGAACAGTAGACATGTCCCATCCACGAAGTGTACATATTTTGTTGACTAAACCGAGGTAACTAACTCGATTTTTAACAATCAATGCCTTGCGACATGGACCGTTAAAAAAATCACCGTTTGGGGTACGTATAATCTCGCAATCTCAATACAACCGTAATCTAACAGGTTGTTCTAGTGACATTGTGCCTAAATAAACAATGTAAAAGAATTTATCTATTAAAAAAATAAATATTCAAAGTATGTCGCAACTTTGAATTAATACATGAAACTAATATCATTATTATTCAACACATCTCAATCCAAAACAATTTATTGTGCTATATAATAGAATATAAATATAAATCAATTAATTGTCACAAGTAATTAAATATCAAATATCAAACAAAATATAACGATTTTTTAACATGGACGTAAATTAAATTAAATATAAAAATAACAAACTAAAAATTACAAATAAATTAAATTATTACATTCACCATAAAAGGTAAATTAATATAAATCAATTAATCATCACAAATAATCAAAAAGTAAATATCAAACAAAATATAATGATTTTTTAACATGGACGTAAATTATAATTATTTTAAATTAAATTAAACATAAAAAAATAACTAACTAAAAATTACAAATAAATTAAATTATTAAATTCACCATAAAAGCTAAATTAATATAAATCAATTAATTGTCACAAGTAATCAAAAATCAAATATCAAACAAAATATAATGATTTTTTAACATTGACGTAAATTAAATTAAATAAAATATAAAAATAAATAACTAAAATTACAAATAAATTAAATTATTAAATTCATCATAAAAGGTAAATTAATATTAATCAATTAATCGTCACAAGTAATCAAAAATCAATTATCAAACAAAATATAACGATTTTTTAACATGACGATAAATTACAAATAAATTAAATATAAAAAATAACTAATTAAAAATTACAAATAAATTAAATTATTAAATTCATCATAAAAGGTAAATTAATATAAATCAATTAATCATCACAAATAATCAAAAAGCAAATATCAAACAAAATATAACAATTTTTTAATATGAACATAAATTAAATTAAATTAAATATAAAAAATAACTAACTAAAAATTAAAAATAAATTAAATTATTAAATTCATTGTAAAAGCTAAATTAATATAAATCAATTAATCGTCACAAGTAATCAAAAATCAAATATCAAACAAAATATAATGATTTTTTAACATGGCGGTAAATTACAATTAAATTAAATTAAATATAAAAAAATAACTAACTAAAAATTACAAATAAATTAAATTATTAAATTCACCATAAAAGCTAAATTAATATAAATCAATTAATTATCACAAATAATCAAATATCAAACAAAATATAACGATTTTTTAACATGGACGTAAATTAAATATAAAAAAGCAACTAACTAAAAATTATAAATATATTAAATTATTAAATTTACCATAAAAGCTAAAGATAAGGCTCACCTTTAATTTTTAATATATACTACATTAAATTTTTTCATTTAATTTGAAAATTTATGCATAATTAGATATTTTTCGTCTAATTTATATTAATATTTTCCTATTCAAATTATTAGAAATAATAAGTCGATCATTTTTCCTTTAACCTAACCGTAAATAATTTAGTCAAATATCAACCATACCCAATTTATACCATTCAACAAAACATAAAATAGACAAAATTAATAATTTACTTTACATTTTGATTAAACAGATCAAAACATATTATAAATCAATCAATATTTTATTAAATATAATATTTAAAAATGTCAATAGTTTCATTAAAATATCATCGCCTAATAATTAATTTTTTAATATTAAATTTAAATATATCTATTTGAACAAATAAATAAACTAATTGATACAATCTTTATTTTTCTTTTAAAAAAAAAACCTGTAATATAGAAGTCGCGTGGATGGCTCGAGTGTACGGGCAGTAACACTTTTTCTGACTTATAATTCCAGCACAAACCTCCGATGATAAATTGGTAATGATAAAAAAAATAAATATGATATATTATTTCGGGAGAAGAAAATAATTTAAAAAATAGATGAAATGTTTCTGTTGAGTGTGAGAGTCGACGGCTTTCGGTTCTTATGTTTGAGAGTTTGAGACGACAGAGCAAAAGCAATGTTTGAGAAAAATGGGAGTGAAGATGAATTTACACTACCTCGGCACATTTATAGGCAAAATTTAGTCTGTTCCTCTCGTGAAGTTGCAAATCGATGAGAATCACGTGAAAGTAGAATTTCTGTGGAATCAGAGATTCCACAAAAAGCAGTCAACCTGGCGTCTGCCAGACGCGAGGTCATCAGCTTTTTAAAAATTCATGACCGACATCTTCTGCTGTTTGATTACTTTCTTTGCACGATTGACTGCTTCTCCTGCAGCATTCCTTGTGTCTGCCAAACACGAGGTAGCGGTACCTCGTGTCTGACAGACACGAGGTTTCCCTTTTCGTGAGGTACCCTAATTTTCCTACCCCATCCGGAGTGACTTTTTAAAAAGTCACCATTTTGGTAAAACCCCCTGTGCACAAGACTTCTTGGTTCGAAAAAGAATGTTTTTTAACAATTAAGCTACCGGTTTTGATTCTGTTCCAGGAGTTTAGAGTTGATTAGAATCATTTAAAAGCACGATATACAATATCGGTGTCTGTTTCTTTTCTGTAGGCATACCCACCGTCGGTTACTGTGTATTTTCTTTCTCGACCAAAAGACTCACAGCCCTGAAGCTGCTTCAGTTGGGGTGGAGGGGGTGTTGTGGGGTGGTTGGTACAACGCAAAAAGCCAAACATGTGCACATGCAGCCGAGACGTACCGTTCGTAAAATTTGAGTTCTCCAAGGGAAAGGACTGAGAGGGATGCCTTAAATCCAGTACAGGACAATAAAGGGACCACACCACCATCACCACCACCACCACCACCACCACCATCACCTTTAGTCAATTGAGTTTTGACCCGCTTTACTCGCAACAAAACGATACTAGTAAATGCCAAGCGATCATCTTAGCTTTCTGCCTTTCTGTAAGGAACAAAATCTTATGTAAGCAAAGCTATCAAAACCACCAGTAGTTTTACCTTTAAGCTTTAAATATAATAACATGGCCAAATTAATATCATCCTTTAAAGAAACAAAGAAAAGATAAGCTCTTAGAAGATATAATTCATCACATGTTATGATATCAGCTTCAATCTTCATCAATCATCGTCAATCTGTTGTGCTGTGTAGACAGCGTATACGGACAGGAACCAATTATAATGAGTGCAATTCCTTATCTTCGTCCTTAATACTAGGACAGGATTACTTACTTTGTTTAGTGCTGCATCAGAAAAGAACAACAATGGCAATCAACATTTCCACAAACACTGTTAAGAAATTTGGGACCACCCTACAGTGGGAATCAATTGATATTTCCCATAAAACTGGTTGCAGATATAAGATAATAACCAGTGCTTTAGCAAGTAAATTATTGATAGAATCTAAAGGAAAGCTTATTTCTAGAAGAGGGTTCGCGTCTGCCAGAGGCCACCATCCATATTTGGCAAATTCAATTGTGTCATTGCCATGCATTTGCTCATCTTTTCAAGTCCAACCACGTGAGTTGTACCATATGTATCCACCAATTATCGGTGAGCTATAACTGCTGTGGATTAGACAAATACTATAATAAAAAACAGGAGCGGGCAGATGCAATATCTGCAGATGGAATCATGCAAGAAATGGGCTGGATGTACTTTCTCAAGCAATAACCAAGGGTTTAAACAAATACTATAAGAGCAAGGGGGCAGATACCTGTACTTTCTTGAAGATTTTGTCTTTAAAATACCTGATTGTATTTCAACTAAAGATCTCGCACCATAAGGTTCCATCAAGAAAAAGAAGAAACATATGGCACTGTTTACCATACTAGATTTTTTAATGTTCAGAATAGCCATGCAGAATGTATCACGCTTCTATCATCTTAAACCAAACCAGGAACATAAACCTGAATTTCCCTGAAGGATGATGTAAGACTTAGCAGCTACACAAAAGATGTTACCAAGCAAATATTTGCCGTCCGCTGCAACAACAAAAGGCTATGAAATTTCAATGTGAAGCCTTTCCTGCAAAACTTGATATCAAGTTTCCAAGTTTACCAAAAACCCAGAAGGCAATAGAAGATGAGCAACTCAAGCTGGGATAATGCAGTGCCCCATGAAATAAGTTCACGTCTATCATCCAAGTAAAAACTGAGTAAAAGGAAGGCAAAAAATTCCCTACAATTTTACTCTTATTTATTTATATATTTGACAAATCCCTACAATTTTACTTGTGACAGCTATCCATAACCAGACACATTCACCTTGATTAGCTGACAAGCTACAGAAAAGGATAGGACAACTCAAGGTTGCATGCAGGCCCCTGTGCGACATATTTCCAACAGGTATGGCTGTTATAGAAACAATGCAGTACAAACAATTGCTGGCTCAAAACTTCCAAGAATTCAAATTCAAGAACTCCAACCATCATTTAAAGTACTATGGTCGGCTAACTTCAAACACAGTCCACATATATCTTAAGAAAGTTACGGAAAAAAACTTGAACTCTGGAATGAAAGTACCTAATAACAATGCAGGCAGAGAACATAATTAAAAGGCAGGTAAATGAGCCGGAAGAAGAAAGATAAAGAGAGAGAGAGAGGGGAGGGAGGAGGGGGGGAGATATCTCCAGTAACCACATAAACATACAATACATAAGCTAACAGCGTTACTTACTAGGACAAGGAATCTCGATCTGGAAGAGAACTTTCTGAATCTATGGGCACATGAATGATAAAAGTAAGTCAGATAGTTCCTGATGGCAGGAAAGAGGTAAAAGGCAACAGGTCTTAAGACTATCAAAGTTCATCCAGATGTTTTGCTGGGACTCATATACGAAACACCTTAAAGACTAAGAGGATTTCTCCGCATATGCTTGTCAAGTGGAAAACAAGTAAAAATCTGTTTGAAGAGTTGGGGGGAGAAAAACTGAAGGTAATAGAAGGAGGGAGCTCCCTTCAGTCCAAGCACAGATGGAGCCAGAGAAAACTATCTCCCGCATCATTCACTCAGTCACAGTAGCACAAACCTTCATCCTTCTACTGAGTGGTTGAATGAATGAGCCGGCAGCTAATTCAAATCCGATCTCATCCATGAGTGGGCTGAAGGAAGCTCTCTCGGACAATTTCTTAATGCAACAAGTTTAACAATAATCATGACATTATTCAACTGCTACAAGCTATCAGATGGGTCATTACTAACAAAATCCAACCAGCAAGGTTATGATCAGCATTTTTTAATTCAGATTTAAGTTCAACTACTCATAAAACCAAGAAACGAATTCCACAGAAAAAATTTGAAACCCCTGACCAAAACTTGTTACCAATATATTCATTATACTAATGCATTCATTAGAACAAATCCTAACCTATGGGGAAAACAATATGCATTATGCTCTTAAAACATTATAACCTCTGAAGTCCCCACCACAAACACATAGTCAAAACAAAATAGGGCACAATATATACGTAGTTGAAAATAGAGAATAAGAACAATAATGCAAAACCACAGTATTCTTCAAGAAAGTACTTATATAGAATGCGAACCATATTCTTTCTCCTGGAATTAGTTAGTGTAACTCGTGTGTTTTGTCTTATTTCTCTAGATTGCAAAACAGTGGGGGGAAAATTGACATCCAGAATGTGGCCTCAGATAATTCTTTATGGCAATGCCAGTACATGAAATCCAAGAATAAAGCTTCTTAAAAGACTTGTAATGGGGAAAAGAGAACAGTAGCCGAAAAGGAAAGTGGTAGACAAATTACCCTTACCTGGCCTTATCTATTGTCGGAACAAAATCAGTAAGACCTGAAGATAACGCAAAATGGTGTTTGTTCTTTAATTCAAATCTAATTACTTGGCATAATACGAAATATCCAAAATTGGAGAGCTATTGGTAGAAAATTTAGAAGTCAAAGGACAATACTGCTAACTTCTTCTCATCGATAGGAGCCTATTTTTAACCATTCTTCCTCCAATTCAGAAACAATGAAATTCACTGCAGTAAACATGTTCTCTAGGTGGAGTAAGCTCTTCTGGAAACCCTAACCTCAGCAACGAGTTGTTGAAATGAGAAAGAGAGAAGATCACTTTTACCGCTTACCCCAAAATCAGAAACTCAGAGAATCCAGAAAATGAATACCAGAGAAAAGAAGAGCTGAACAATACTTAAGGGATGGAATCCTGCTACTTAATAGCGTGAAAATTAAGCCGGTACAGCTCTTTTTGATCAACGCCATGGATTATAGACAAGAATAATGGCTTGCATATATATTCTGCACTCCAAAAACAAGAACAAAAATGAAAACTTTTTCTTTTGGGTATTCAATAAGGAGAAAAAATATGGGAAAACATACTTCAGCTGATGACCAAAACATTTGCCGTCTGAACATTTCAAACCCTAAGTTCCGTTTCTGCTTCTCTAATGTCTGGTCTCCAACACAGCACACCCCGAAAAAACCCCAGTACGGAGGAACGAGAAACGTATGGCTAGGGCTGGTTGAACGCAAAATTTTTCAAGAAGCAATAATAAAAGAAAAGGAAAAGATATATAGCAATATATGTATGTATATGTAAGCATATATGAGAGGCCTCGCATGAAATACGGAAGAACATTGGGGGGGCATTAATTCAGAGGAGGAGAAGATGATGGGTCGCTTTCGTCATGAGAGTCAGGGATAGGAAAGCGACATTAGGATCTACTGAAATCTTGAACGAGTGGAGAAACAGTTGAGTGAAAGTAGAAAAAGTGCACTCTTTCTCTCTCAGGCTCAGCCAGATTTTACGTTTCATATCTGCAGCAGTGCAGTGCAGCATCAAAACTCTGCTACCAAACAACAATGGTCTGAAAAAGAGAAAGATAAGGGAAAAGATTGTTCCTATTCCCTCTGGAAAGCACTGAGAAGCAGAAAGACAAGTGCAAGACTATAAATACACCTCCTCCTCCTCCTCCTCCTCGTGCTCTTGCGGCAGCTACAGGGGACAGCCCAATTTACTGTGTGGAAAGCTTTTCCTGGGTTTGGACATGGGGATGGCCGGATGGGTCGTTGGGGATTGGGATGGTGTTTTTAAGGGACCTTTTCTTCAGCCGATGTGTGCTTTTTCAGGGAAAACTTCAATTGCCAGGGACACTTCTCTCTGAGTCTGTCCAAAATTGTTAGGTGTAAACTAGTGAAATGAAATGATACTCATTTCTCTTTATGTCACCTTTTTCTTGCATTATAATATGCTCCTGTAAAAATTTCACGTCATTTTTATTTTTAAGAAAATTTATTTAAATTGAAAAATTTTATAGAGTAAAAAAATATTTTATAAATAAATCAGAAATAGAATTACAAATTAAGATTAAGAATGTAAATTATATAAAAAAATACGTTAAAAAATAATGCTATAATTTTTTTTTTTTGAAAGGACAACATATAAGATAAATTATAATATCTTGAAATTTTTAGACGGACGAGTTGGGTGTTTTGTTTCCTGCCCAATTCGGTCTCCAAAATAAACAATTGTTTTCGAAATATGATGAGTATTTAAATAAAAAATTTTAATTGAGTTAATTTTAATTACATTGCCACACGCTTAAAAATGAAATCGAGATCATTATGTGTAGTTTTGTGGGGATCAAATGTGAAAAGAAGAGATAGAAGAAAATAAATGTAGTGTTATTTATTGAAAGGTAAATTGAGATATTTAAAAATATCTTTAATTATTATAAAAAGAAACACATGATGGTAATAACAATTAAAAAAAAAAAAGGTATCCATCTAACGTAAAATCCGGTTGTTTGATTAGGATTAGGAAACTTTTTCAATCCGCAATCTTAATAATATTTAATAAATGATTTAAGGTTTGTAATTTTTAATCTTTATTCTGTCATTTTCGTTTTTAAAATAGTAAATAGAATAGAATGTTAGATACAATTTTGTTTATTGACAGTAACTTTTGAGATGAGATGAGAAAATAAAAATAGGATGAAAGCGACTTTACTCCCACAATATGTTAAAGAAGAGGGGACAGCATTTCCCTACAATTTCAAAAGATGCATTTCTTACATTTTCTTGGATTGCAACATATTTGTTCTTAACCTATACTACCAAATCATCATGAGTTTCATCTAAGAATTTAGGTAAAATCAAACCTATAAATTATGGAACAAGTCTAAACCTTTTTGTCCTTTTTAGTTTTTATGGTCCCTGGTTAGTTTGCCAAGTAAGGTTTTTTGTCACGAAGTATCTAATTAATATATGAGTAAATGTATCAAATCTTTTTTTAAAGTATCGATACTTAGATATTTTTTAATATATTATTAAGCCAATTATTAGATATAACATTATTCGTACATATCTAATATTACAAACTTTAAGAATCAAATATTGAGTGTGGTGATATATTGAATTATTTCACATGGGTTAAATTATCCTATTAGATTATTTCATATATAAATTTTAACTAATTTTCCCCCATAAATCAACTTGTGGTGTGGAATCAAAATTACATAGTTTTCAACATCATTTTTCAAGTATGTAGAAGGACACTTTTGGACAAAAATGTTTGTTTAAATATCATGTTATGGAATTTACATTTATTTTTTCTGAAAATGGTATTTTATCCTCTCCAACTAATTCCTATGGCTTCCACAAAGAGGAACTAAACGAAGCTTTGGTCTGTGTCGGCACTGCCTCAAATGCAGTAGAGAAAACCTTGGCATGGTAACAAGTTTGACCAAGTGCTACTGTCTCAAGGAACATTGAGTTGTAACTGGGGCCCAACTTTTTCTCCCTTTCTCTTTTTTTGTTCTTTAAATACTATTTTGCTCAATAAATTTTATTTTCGTAACATCCATAATTCATTTGTATAGTTAAAATTGATATGTTTATTATTTAAAATATTTATTTTTTATTAAAAGAAAAGTTAATAACTTCAATAAATATTATTTTTATATATTTGAATTTGATATAAATTATTTATTAACCTATGTATTTTTTTAAAAAACTTTTATATTATCACGTATTACTATATAAAAGAGCCGATTTCCTTTACTTATCATATTATATTATATTATAATTTTAACTTTATATAAAATCTCATAACAAGTTAAATATGATTAATTTTAATGAGACAAAATAATTGAAAAAAATCATAAAATGCTAATGCATTAATACATTTGGGTTGCTTATTAAGTGCATCATTTACTTATTACAATTTTGTTTTTCATTGTTAGTATTTTCACAGTACATAATATTCATTGATTATTCAAAAAAGAAAAGAAAAGAAAAGAAAGAAAGACCGATTATCAACTATCTGCAATCCTTTGGTGAAGTATACAGCTAAAGGACAAGCTTCGAATCCTTGGTGAGATGGGATTGAAGAGTCGAGACGGTGCCGAAAGCAGCATTACATGCTTACACTTGGATCTACTTCGTCTAAGCTTCTTTAATATTTAAACTGTTGGTGGGTTGGATGGTTACAGATTCAAATGCAGCAGACCAGAAAACAACACAAAATCAGCCTCAATATCTTAAAAGTCACCAGCTGCCCCAATGGATCCACGACACAATATTACACTGCAAAATTCTTTTGTTTTCCTTCGTGAGAATTGAGAATTTTTTGTTCAATCCTTTGGAGCTTTTGGGATCTTATCTTGTGAATATTTGATCCGCGATATCCCTTATGGATATAACTCCTAGTACGTGCATGTAATATGTTCTCAAACATTTACTCTATTCTTCTATATAATGCTATTAGTTTACTGGTAGATATTATCTTTATGGAAGTTTATATAGTAAGCTAATAAACCTTGGTTTACATACAATAGTTTGCGAATCGAGTTTGTACTCATTGTATTCTGTGGCTGGTTGTCCTCTCGGCTCCCCGGAGAAGTTGAATGGAATCTGCATACCAGCAGCACCATGCCACACACACAGAAGACGTCAGTCCATTTGTAATGATGTTATATGTATAGCAGGGTGTTCGACATTTTTCCATTTACCTAATAATGGGATGCAGAATCCATGAAGTCAAAAAACAATCAGAGCATATCGGCACATAGGAATTTGGACTTCAAATGTACACACACAAACACATGTATATGCTTCTGGAATTCTTGTCTTCTATAGAGATTGCCATCGAATGTGATGCTAGTAATGCTTCCCTGTTGATAATTTATTCTATCTACCGCAAGAATGGTTTCGCAGTAATCAGACGGCCGCCCTCACCGGACCACTAACAAAGTCTTCTTTGAAATCAATGGAGGACTGAAGAATCATGCAGCCCTGGTTGGTGCCATCATTTTCTCACCATTGATGGGCTTTTTGCAAGTCAACCAATAGATCATGATGCAATTTCTAGTGGATCATGTTAGTCGAATTGGTTAGATTGAGAAAGTTGTCATGGAGAATTGTAACTTTTATGACTAATTATGTTTATTGATTGTTTATAAATAATTGTATTTTTCTATTTACTAATAGTTATAACTATTGATGAAATGTGCGTCTATATAAATAATAAAGTTGAAGTGAAATGATTAGATTTTACATTATCTATTTTAATTCTCTTCTTTCTTAACGTATTGCTGTAAATTTTTATATTTTTCTCTCTTTTTTAGAGAATTCTATACTTTTGTTAGTGTAGAATTCGTGTCTTGACTTTATTAAATCCTAAAGGATTTTGTCTTAACCCAACAACAATTAAGTGAGGACAAATAATCTTTAAAGACAACATTATTCTTGTGTGCAGAGCTAATTTTGTCTACCTATTCTTTTGTTATTTTGTTGGTGCCCTTTTTATCTCGGTTAACATTCTTAAGGATTATTATTACCATGAAGGCTGTAGAGAATGATAGGATGTTCAATAAAATGTTTAGTTTAGAAATGTCCAAATTGGATCGATTTGATGGAATGAACTATACTCGATGAAAGATAAGATTTTATTTCTCTTAAGTAAAGGTTGTGTGGTTTATTTGCTTGAAGAAAATCTACCATCTCTTCCAAAAGCAAGTGAAGGTGATACAGAAAATTTGGAGGATATGAGAAGAAACGAGATAAAGATAAAATATGTTGTAGAGCTTCATTCTCAACTCTCTTTCAGATTATTTATATGACTTATTTTGTGAGAAAAAATCACCACAATAATTATGAAATGCTTTAGAAAACAAGTATACTTTAGAAAAATAAGGCACGAATCATTTTTTTGAGTATACAGTTCTTTGAATATCGAATGGATGCTAATAAGTTTATTATGAGTCAAGTTAATTAACTATTAGTTTTGGATTCAAGAATGAAAGATTTGAAAGTTGAGGTCTCCAAACTTTTCAACACTTTGCAAATGAGAATTCTTCCAACAAGAAAAATAAGACTTGCTTCTTTTGTGGAAAGAAAAAACATTTCAAAAAGGAATGTCAATTTTCAAGCGCGCTAAAGATGAGAAAGACACAAGTGGAAAAGACTCAAAGCAAAAGACAGTAAATCTTATTGAAAACTTTGCTGAGATTATTGCCATAGTTTCTAATTTGAAAATTAGTACTATCACTGAATGCAATATGACAACATTCGAGAGGACCACATATTGGTGATATGACTCTAGTGCTATTATTCATATTTGCAACAATAAAGAGTTATTCAAAAATTATGAAGTTGTTGCAAAAGAAGAATATATGCTTATGGGAAATACTGACTTTGAAGGGAAGAAAAACAGGGGAGCATGCTCACGGGGAAAAAAACAGAGAAAAAAAAAAATCAAGCCTTAATGGCAGCACGGAAGCGTTAAGATCATACATTTGCATGCTTTAAACCTACTAGGTTGAATAGGAGTGAATTAAACGACATGAATAGTTTCGCCTTGCCCACTTTAAGAAGTTTCTGGTTGAAATCCCGCTAACCTCCTTCTTCGCCTAATTTGCATAAACGCCAAGCTTTTCAACTCTCAGAATATGCCACTGTCCAACTTCTTATTGGTGAACACAACAGTGAAAAAGAGTGGTCTCTAATCTCTTTGATTCTCTTGCTATTGGTTAGCAAAGAACCAAGAACAAGAGGATGAAGAAAACCTCACGAGAGAGAGAGAGAGCTGCGTGAGAAGAGAGGCGTAAGGGAGTGCTTACGTGAGGAAGAGAGAAAAGTTAGGGAAAAATTAGGGTTTTCTATATCCAAGAGTCTTGTTTATTGTTAGCCAAAACTAGGTCTTCAACATCTGATAAACATATCCCCGGGATATCATATTTCAAACATTCGGATGTTATCCTAAGAATAAGTTTGGCTTAACCCTAAACTCATCTGAACCATATCTGGAAGAAACCCTACGGTCCAAGCTATTGGGTTGAAATAATATTTATTATTTTTCTTGGATCTAAAAGGCCCAAAATAATAAACATTAATTATTTATTTTCTAAATTTATATAAATAACCCAATAAATAATTAATGATCCCAAATGAACCAAAATAATTAATCTTTAATTATTTATTTCTTAGGCTTATATAAATAACCCAATAAATAATTAATGATTAATTATTTTCCCTTAGTTTAAACCCAGGTTAATTTCCTAATTATTCATACTGGACCTAGGCCCTAGATAATTAATTAACCAATTAAACCAGATAATTAATTTCTCTCAACTCCCATTTTTTATTTTATTTTATTTTATTTATTTATTTTTCCAGTCTAATAATAAATTAGACATCCTGAATAAAATAAAATAAACTAAACTAAAATCCTCTTGAACTGAGACCAATTCCTCAACTCAAAATTAATTAGGACTTACGGGCTATTCCGAGGACCAAAAAGACACATTGCATTGACTGCTAAAATGACCAAAATACCCCTACTATATAAATAACTGTATTTTACATTTTAAATATTTCCTAATATCACCATAAGAAAATATTGACCCCAAGGACGATGCTGCATTAGCAAAGTCTTCGACTTACAGGTGAAATAACTAAAATACCCCTCTACACATCGTCGTACATTTAGAGAGGAAGAAGTGTATTAACACCCATCTAAATGACATCTACCATCCTTAGGCTTCTAGTCCAATGATTCACGACTTCCTGGAGTGTTTCCACTTTCCAAGGGAGTTACCCTAAAGCAAACATCAGAGTCATGTTTCCCAGGGCCATGGACATTTTAGATCATTCGGGCAACCACAAGGGGCGATATAGTGTAGAAACTATCTTATACAAGTCTGTCTTAACTAATTAGTTACATATACCCAATATACAAGTATATTGGTTCTACTATATAACCTCAACTATAGCATATCAAAGTATATGCTTCTAACTTCGTCATACCACCAACTCATACTCAAGTCGTAGAGTATTAGTCTACGCTGTAGCGGTAGTAGTCTAGGTTTCTATCATATAATACTTTTAGAAACTACTACTATAGGTCCTATCCTACGTATTCGAAATACGCTTATGTCATGAAATGAGTGGACTACTCACTGACTAAAGGTAAATCATTCCCCATTTGGAATTCATAAGATAATAATCTAAACACGATGAGATTCCCATTCTCATCAATAGGTTAAGAACAAATGTTTATATGTTAAATAACTCGTGATCCATACCTCACTGTGAAAGAACACCATTCACATGGATCACTTATTTAAACACAATGGGTTTGTTCCAAACGAAATTGTGCACAAACAAAAAATAAATTCACAAACAATTTTTGAAAATAAATTCTTTCATTAAAATATTCGATTTTACATCAGAAACCTAGTCTAAGAGGGTATACAATCCAACAGACTTAACTAAGGCTCAAGGCAAAAGAGTTATGGAAATTCGAGTTTCCAAATATTTTTTATGTACCAGATGTGAGGAAAAACTTGATTTATGCAAATCTATTATGTAAAAAAGGCTTTGAGCCTATCAGAGAATATGAAAAAAAATTATATTTTCAAAAAATGGTATATTTGTAGGTCAATGATACTGTGATGGCATGTATAAACTTAATATTTCTAATTACATAATTGATTCTAATGATGATTTATGATATGCTAGATTATCTCATATAAATGCATTCTAATGATGATTTATGGAATGCTAGATTATCTCATATAAATGCTAAATATGTTAAATACATGTCTAAAGAAGGTTTAATACCAAAAATTAGTCATAATAATTTTAAGTGTGAAATATGCTTGAAATCTAAAATGACTAAGAAGCCTTTTCCTAAAAATGAAACAATAAGTCAATTGCTTAAAATTATTCATTTTGATACTTGTGATTAAATGGTCACCTAAGAAGAGGAGGAAATAGATATTTTATCACTTTCATAGATGATCATTCTAGATATCCATATGTTTATTTAGTGAAATCAAAAGATCAAGCGTATGAAATGTTTAAAAATTATAAAGTTATGATTGAAAATCAATTGGAAAAGAAAATTAAAATTTACGAAGTGATCGTGGTGGAGAACATTTTTCATTTGAATTTTCTAAATTTTGTGAACAAAATGGTACAATATATCAAACTAGTGCACCTTACAAACCTCAACAAAATGGTGTGGTTGAACAAAAAAAATAGAACATTGGTGGATATGGTGAATGCTATGCTTTTACATTTAAAATTACCTATGAATTTATGAGGAGAAACTCTATTAACTGCATGCCACATTCATAATAGAATAATATCAGAGAAAACAAAAGTATCCCCATATAAACCTATTAAAGTTAGAAAACCAAACTTAAGCTATTTTAAAAGTGTGGGGGTGTATAGCCTATTATAGAGTTAGTGATCTCAAAAGATCTAAATGAGGACCAAGAGTTTTAAAGAGCATTTTTGTTGGTTATGTAGAGAATTCTAAGGCCTATATGTCATTAGATTTAGAATCAAATATTATTATAAAATCAAGAGATGTAGATTTTCTTGAAACAAGTTTTTTACATGACTCTAGTGATCATCAAAATACCATAACAAATCATAATGATATTGGTCCTATAAAAGGAAAGATACTAATTATTTTATTGAACCTAGAAGAAGTAAAAGAGTTAGGAAAGAAAAAGATATGGGTTCTGATTTTATTTCTTCAGAAGTTATAGTCTTATTGGTTGAAGGAACAAGAAGTAATGTTTTGGATGTAATACTAATAGTACTAAATACAAAAGAGGATCCTAAAACATTTAAGGAACCTATGTCTTCTAGAGATTCAGCTTTCTTGAAAGAAGCCATCGATGATGAAATGAATTCTCTTCCTGCTAATGGTACTTGTGTGTTAACTAATTTACCTCCTAAATCAAAACTTATTGGTTGTTACTTGTAAATGAATATTTAGGAAAAAGTATAATACCGATGGTATACTTCAAATATTTAAAGCAAGACTAGTAGCAAAAAGTTTTAAACAAAAAGAATGAATAGATTATTTTGACACACATGCTTCTGTAGATAGAATTTCTTCTATAAGGTTGTTATTTTCTTTGGCTTCATTATATAACTTGCTTATTCATCAAGTGGATGTTAAAACAATATTTTTAGATGGTGATCTTGATGAAGAAGTTTACATGGAACAATTAGAAGGGTTTGTACTTCCAGGAAATGAAAATAAAGTTTGCAACTTAATAAAATCATTGTATGGTTTAAAACAACCTCCAAAACAATGGCATGAGAAATTTGATAAGGAAATCTTATCAAATGATTTAGACGGGATTTTATCTAGAGATGGAAAATTGTGATGGAACAGATAGCCACGGAGCAGATCCCTTCACCAAGCCTTTGACTGAGAGAGTCTTCAAAAGACACTTAGACGCCATATGAGTGGACACCTATGGACTTTCTTAGTCTTAGAGTGTAGGTGGGAGATTGTTGGAATGTATGCCTTCTAGACTAAGTTTTTGATATAATTATCGAATTTATGAATAAAAGAATTTATTCTCAAAATTTGTTTGTAAATTTACATTTTATTTGTGTACGGTTTACATTTGGAAATGACCTATTGTGTTTAAGTAAGTGACCTATGTGAATGGTGGTCTTTCATAGTAAGGTATGGATCACGGGTTACTTAGCATATAAACATTTGTTCTTAACCGATTGATGAGAATGAGAATCTTATCATGTTTAAGTTATTATGTTATGAATTATAAATGGGGAATGACTTACTTTTAACCAATGAATAGTCTACTCACTTTATAGTATGAGCGTATTTCGAATACGTAAAATATGACGTGTAATAGTAGTTTCTAAAAGTACTATTTAGAAAAAACCCAGACTATTACTGCCACTGCGTGGACTAATATTCTACGGCTTGAATATGAATTGGTGGTCTGACGAAGTTGGAAGCTTGTACTTTGATATACTGTAGTTGAGGTTCTATCGTAGAGCCGATATACTTGTATGTTGGGTATATGCGACTAGTTAGTTAAGACAGACTTGTACAAGATAGCTTTTGCACTATATCGCCCCTAGTGACTATTCAAATGATCTAAATATTTAGGGCCTTGGGGAATATGACTTGAATGATTTTAAACGTAATGGAGCAGATAGATGCATATAGTCAAAATTCACTATGGATTATGATGTGATTGTATATTTAAATGTTGACGATACGCTAATAATGAGTACTAACATGTAAGGAATAAAGGAAATTAAGAAGTATTTAACTTTACAATTTAAAATGAAATATTTAGGAGAAGTTGATACTGTCTTAAGTATTAAAGTTAAGAAACATAGTGGGGTTTATGCACTATGTAAATCACATTATATTGATCTTGAAATGTGACAGAAGTTAATACCTTTTTTTATGTTTCAACTTAGTTGGAAGAAAAAACAAGAAGATCAATATAAGTCAATTTGAATATGTAAGTGCAATTAGTAGTTTAATGTATGCAATGCATTGTACAAGACCAGATATTGCATTTGCAACGGGTAAATTATGAGGATACATACATAATCCTAGTGGTGGTCATTAGCAAGCAGTTAATAGAGTTTTTGAGTATTTTAAAAGAATAAAAACCCTTGGATTATTTTATAATAAGTTTCCTTCAATGTTAGAAGGATATAGTGATACTAGTTGGATGTCAAATGTAAAAAATAATATTTCAATATCAAGCTACATTTTTACACTAGCTGGTGGTGCTATTTCTTAGGCATCCAAAAAACAAACTTGCATTACTCATTCAACAATGAAAGCATAGACGGAACTAGAACTTTTACTTTGAGGGGTGAGAATTTATAATTTTGACATTAACTTAATAAATATATAAAATAAACTTATTTTTTATATATAATTAATATTCAATTTTTAACTCCATATTTAAAAGTAATATCTTTAAAAATAAAATAAAGTAAATATAGAAAAACTTACACTTTAGTAAAAGTAGGTATTTTAAACGGTGTTCTTTCGCTTTTTTTTATAATCAAAATTATCTATAATAAATCACTATCAAAACTATTAATAATATCTTTATCAATATATGTGAGTAAAGAACTTGTATGAAAATCATCTCTTATTTTATTCCTTAAAATACTCTTGATAATTTGTTAAGATAAACAACAGGTACAATTTTTAAAATTACAAGAAAGATAAAAAATTATTCTTTTATAAATAAGAGTTCATAATACATTTTACATTATCTAATTTTTTACCCAAAAAAAATTGAATTCCTAATTAGACTTTAAATTAGAAATGGATCACTAAATAAAAGGATCTTCATTAAAAAAGTATTTGTACTCATACAAATATTGAAAAATAAAAAACACAAAAAAAGTTAAGTACAATTCTAATTCTATTTTTTTTATATTTAATATGAAATTGACTCAAAATTTAATATGAAGCTTAAGAAGTATATAATATAATATAATTACTCTTTAAAATTACATGTTTTCAATCTCAACTTTAAAAAATAATCAATCGATAATGTAAATAAAAAAAATATAAGCAAGTTATATTACAAAATCATTCTTGAAAACAAGAAAAAAAATAAAAAATTAATACTAAAAGAGAGAAAAAATAATATATAAAATTAAATTAAAAAAGCACATTAATATACTTATGAGTGCCTAACGGTAGTTGGTATCTTCTCTAATAAAGAATTGAGGGAGATAAATTTTAAATTAAAAATGTAAACTAAAAAAATAGAAGAGAAAAAAAAAATGGTAATTGCTAAAAATATAGATAAAAGAAATTCCTGTAAGAGGATGATAATTATTAAAAGTATAGACAATATATAGTAATTAAATCTTAAATTTGATATTTTTTTTTCCTTAAAGAAAGCTTTTTTTAAAAAAGAAACCTTTATTGTTAGATTAACTTTGGGGGAACTAAAATATATAGGGAGAAAAAAAATGGTAATATAATATAAACACCCCCCACCCAGTTTCATCTATGAATGGAAGTAAAGTTTGTAACTCTTGCAGCAGCAAGGAGAGAGTGGTTGAGAAATCTTTTGTTAGATATAAAGTTACGTCCACAATTGATGCCAACCATCTCTTTGTACTGTGATAATGAAGCAACCATTTAGTAAAATTTATAATAGTAAATCTAGACATGTTAGACTAAGACATGATAACTACATTGTTGTTTACATTCAATCTAAAGAGAATATTGCTGGCCTATTAACAAAAAGACTCTCGAGATATATGATTTCTAGGATTACCATTGCAATGAATTTACAGTAGTTTGATCACTAGTAATGGGAACCTCACCTTTCATCGTGTTTATCAATTCTAAAGGTTTAAGAGGTAATAATAAATTATTAGTAGTTAATTAGCAAGTACTAGTGAATTAATTGAGTGCTTATGTAAAAGAGGGTGAGTACCTAAGTACTCTTAATGATGTAAGGTTTTGATCTAAAAAATCAATAAACTTTACCTATATAAGCACAGTGAAGTGGTGCAGCTTCAATCAAAGTTTGGACATGTTACAAACTTTGTAACTGTTTATGAATTAGAAGGTAACACAAGGCCATATTAGTGGTGCTAACTCAAGGTGATTGAGAGAAGAAACTATTTTTGGTTCATGTGTATGATATATCCGACTCTAACATAAAGGAATTTAAGTTTAAGTTATGGAGAAGGCACATTTGATTTCGTTAGAATTTTGATATATTTATACTAATATAAAAGTTTATGTTAAAAAATACTTTTATTTATGCACGAAACAAGTTATTCTAGTATTCTAAACCTAAGTAGAGGATTATTAGTTAGGTTTAAAATATTAAAAGATTAAAATAGAATTGGAGTTAGTTGAATTGGTTCGATTGAGAAGGTTGTTATATGAAGAGTTGTGACTTTTATAATTAGTTATATTCAGTAATTGTTTATAAATAGTTGTGTCTTTCTATTCACTAATAGTTGCAATTATTGATGAAATGTGAGGTATATATAAACATATAAAGTTGAAAAGAAATGTCAAATTTTACATTATCTATTTTAGTTCTCTTCTTTCTTAATCTATTGTTGCAAACTTTTTATATTCTTCTCTCTTTCTTAGAGAATTCTATACTTTTGTTAGTATAAAATTCGTGTCTTGGTTTATTAAATCCTACAAGATTTTGTCTTAACCCAACAACAACTAGTGGGATAAATAATCCTTAAAGATAACATTATTCTTGTGTGCAAAGTCAATTTTATCTTCTTTTTTATTTTGAGGGAATTTTATCTACTTATTATTTTATTATTTCGTTGGTGTCTTGGTTAACAGATCTTGCGCCTGACCACGTCCAAATTCAACTCTTTAAGATTGGTACAACAATTGCAATAATCGATATCAATCGATTATCTTATACAAGGCTCTACTCATATTTTCTTTCAATCCTCCCAGAAAAAAGTGGCAATATGTACTTAAAATTGATGCCAATACTTTGACAAAAGTTAGTTGAGGCAACAAAATTATCATTTTTTCACATTTCTTCTTCCCTCGTGCATAAATTAAGAAAAAAAGAGATAAAAAGAGGGGAAAGAAAAGTGTGAATAATCTTAACCATAGTGAAAATTTCCCGACAAAAGCCGAAGAAAGAGCCGCTTGAGAGACATTTCACACTTTTGTCTCTGAGTTGTATGCTTATGTAGACACGATTGAGATAATGTTCGATACATATCTGATTAAAGATTTTATTTGCATGAAAGGATAAACATTTTGGCCAATAAACCGGAGCTCACGTAACTTCCGTCTGCGATTTTCGCCCCGGGTGCTGTTGTTGTTGTCTGGGGGGAGGCGGGGGGGGGGGAGTGGTTTGTTCTGTGTGAATATACAAAACATAAGAGCAACAAGCCTTTCATTCGTACTGCATACTGCATCTAACAATTAACACCTTTCCGTGTAATGGTATCAATTGTTTCACGAAGCTCAAAACTGATACATATGGAGAGACAACATTATATTTCCCTTCTGTTTGTTGTCTTGGGCGAAGGGGGTAGCAAAGGCAGAATTTTACATGGTACTTTACCGTTCAAGTGAAGTGATACAATTGGATAGTTTCTTGTTCACAGGAGGAACCTGAATATATTTGAGAGCAGAATCTATACAACCTCTCGAGTTTCAAATTACCCAAAGCTCGGTGATGACCAGCCTGCTCATCCACATAAACATAAGCCCAATACACTGCAATAAGAGGGCACCTTTCCCTTGCAGCAACCTCATGCCAGGTTGCCGTCTTGACTACTCAGAAGATGACTGGTTGCTATTTTGTTAGAGGCAAAAAACTTTTGCTAATCGTAGGAGCTTCTTTTTACTCTCAAACAAACCAAAATTTTAGAACACCTGGATAAACAAGCTTGTTGATCCATCCCCAAATGACCTTAAATCGGCTGGTCTAACCAAGGCCCTGCACAGAGGGCAAGTTCTCTCTCTTTCAAACCTGCACGTAAAACAACACCAATTGCTTAGGACAAGATTAAATATAATTCATCAAGAAGCACTTCGAGCAGCAAACTAGAAAAATATCCAACATGAAATAGCACATCTTAAAAAAAAAAGAAAAAAGAAAAATGCAAGAGGCACTGCCGTATTGACATTGTTGGTTGGGATGAAATATAGAAGGAAAAGAGATGGAGAACAAATATGGATGCAAATGTTTGGTTGGGGTGCAATGTGGGGGAAGTAAATCAACTGGGGTATCACTCTCCCTCCACATTAGAGTATGTGATATAAAAAATACCTCGTTTGACCTTACTTTTTATTTTAAAAAGTAAATAAGAGAAAGAATGAGGGATAAAAAGGTAAAGTACCTTAATAATTTTCTTTCTTCTCCCGTCCCCCCTCTGCTCCTACCAAATAAAAGAAGTATATGTTCCCGTATCCCTCCCCTCTCCTTCTGTAAACCAAACACACTTTTTCTTTCTTCTTCCCTCCCCCTTCTGCTCATACCAAATAAAAGAAGTATATGTTCCCCTTCCCCTTCCCCTCTCCTTCCGTAAACCAAACACACTGTTAATTCTATGGCAAGAATAAACGATATATTTGAAACACTGTCCTAGATATCATATGAGATTTTGTAGAAAGATAGACTCCCAACAGACAGAAATAGCGCAATTTTCACTGCACCCAAGGCTTACGAGCAGACACTTCAAAGATCAATCTTCTTTCCATTACTTTCTGTTTCAGATATACATTTGGCTAATCTAAATAGTAAATTAGTGCCAATAATAAGATTTGTTGGTTTTCACCACAGAAAAGCACTTCCAAGAGGAATATAGTTCAAAGAAACAATCCAGACATAAGGTCCTGGAAAAGTTAACCCTTCCCTCCATTTTCCATCTATTCAAAGATTCTCTAATAATTACTTAAATCTTCTGGTTCAACAGAGGACAGGAAGAAGGCCTACGGGAGATTAGCAACCTAACTTTCCAACCTTATCTGCTCCGGAAAGCCCAATAAGAAATAGGTGAAATGGACGAGTAACAGTAATAAAAACCAAGGACAGTGGAAGGTGAGCAGGAAGTACTTTAAATATCCCTAACAATTCAATGACGCATGTTATGCAGGAATTAACTAGTAAATGAAATAAAAGCACATCCACAAACAAATATACTACCAGAGTCCAGAGTCCAGAAGAAGAGAAAACAACAAAGCATGATTGTGTGATGTACCATTCAGAAACACAATCTTCGCAGAAGATATGTTTACAGCGCAATAAAATTGGAGCATGCATTTTCTCCTGGCAAATGGCACAGAGATCTCCGACTGCATTTACCTGTGTTGGAAGACAAACAAGGCAAGTGATTACATAGCCATACAATGGCAGAAAGCAGATTTGCCGTAGGAGCATCATTGTCCCAAGCCGCAAACATGATTTTTGCACAAGTAGTTCTTTATGATGACAAAATGAGAAGAGTGAAATACATTTCACACCTTATTTGACAACAAATACCTCATTAACATAGAGAACAAGGCCAAATAAATAGATCATCATGCCCAAACAAGCCAAAATTTAAACGAGAAATGCAGGCATATTCATCCACTATGAGCTCTACAATGGTAATAATGTCTAAAATGACTAGTTAAAAGTGAAGCCATCAAGCTAATACACAGCAAGAAGCTGATAACGCTTCAAATAACTTGACCTAAACACATGCTAAAGTTTCATAAGCAATTTCTTGGCTTCAAGACTTTGATTTCTTTCCACCCAAACATTATCAAACAGCCCTTACAAAATAAAAAGTGAAAAGGCACATGCCAGATCTCCTGAAGCACCTACATCAGCCAAGAATGCATAGTAGCACCCTTCTGCTGTTGAAAATTTATCCAAGTAAGAACAGCATCAACATCAAGTAATCCAGCAAATGAAATACTAACCATGGAGATGTTAGACATAGCTGGGTTTGGAGCAGGTTTTAGCCATGCTATCAATAAAAGAGGATATATTTAACCCAGAAAAGAATAAAGAAGATGTGAAGCTGTAACAGTTATCTTCTTTCTACTAGATCTAAAACTTTATCCATCAATGTTCAAAATGATACTAAGCAGATCAAAACTAGAAAATAAATAAACTTCAAACTGCATGCTACTCTCAAAGATCTACTCTTCTCATATATACCAACAGTTACATAAGCACATAAATGTTTAGAAGCAAACAAGTTAAATGACCCGTGCAGACAAGAATAGTAACCACAAGCCAGGAAGTACTAAATGTTTATGGGAAACAAATACAAGAATATTCTTGATGAACAAATCAGCCAAAATGCCTAACATCCAAATGTGCTTCTTATGCAAAGTTTGAAGTTTCCTTTACTTAACATTGAGAAATAGATCTGGGAAGAGGATATCTAAACATGCGCGTGCAATGAAACCAGAGTTATCTAAACTAGACACACACTGCAAATAATTGAACACCAATTGGTGTTTTGAAGGAAAAAAAGAACAGAAGCTGGCCAGAAAAGCAACTTCTGAAAAGGGGCAAAGTGATCCATCTATTTGATTTCAGGCACATCATTTTTATATCACACAACCCCAAAATAGTCCAAAATCCAGAGGTTATAAGATACCTGCTCTGACGTAGCATAGGAACCATAATGGATTTCCCTTCTTGATAATGCCTTCAAGGCTGCTAAGAAGGATTGGACCTGGAAATGACAGTAAGGAGAGAAACGGAATTAGCATTACAAGTCAGTTTAATATTTGGACAAGGGATAGGGGAAGAGCATGAAAAGGTTGCAGGGAAAGGATACCTTCTCAACAATTGATGTAAGCTTGAACGTCAGATACAACCCTGTTGTCAATGATGAGAAAAGGCTTCCATAGTCTTTGTTCAAGAAGAATCTATACCATACAGGAGCTGGTAATAATGCACGGTATAACAACAATGTGTATTCAACCAGTGTTAACATTTGACCCTGAAATAGCAAGATGCACTGTCAGAATTTGGCAAGAATTGACAACATACCATCCAATCACTTATTTTTTTATATACATGGATAATGATGTTACCTGTCTGCGGAAATTATGGCCCCGGCCATTCTTGTAATACATTAGTAGCAATAGCTTCAAGGACATTGCTACCTGCCGCACCATTGTATCTGGAAGCAATAAAATACAGAGAAGATAACATTAATGTAGTTATATACCTAAAGATAAATTGAATATATGCTTTGCAGACAACAGGAAAAGATTCAGAACAAGCATGAATTCTCATATTACAAAAAGCATAAACTTTCCAACCCCCAAGTCATATTTCAGAGGGGGAAAAGAAAGGTAAAATAAAGAAAAGCAGTAGAGTATAAAATCCACCAGCAAGGTATATTTTCCTAAAGTAAAGAGATCACATCCTTCACCACTAGACTTCAGGGCCGTAGATTTAACAAAGAAGTTGGCCTATTAATTAGAAGTAGAAATTTCAAAGCTATTGTAAGATGTGCAAGAAGCAATTAACCTAGAATGTAGATTTCTTCACCCTAGGTGAAAACAATTCCCACATGCAGCAAAAACAATGAACTAGTAAATACACAGGAAACCAGTCAAAGAATCCTCACCATTCACAAGAATGATAAAAATTGCATGCCAAAATGGTGGGACTGATTTTGGAGGAACCATGAACAATGGATAGTAAAGATCATCATTCCGATACCACCAGTAGATACCAAGAACATGAAGCATAAAGACCACAAAGTAACTGACTAGGACAATTATCTTTCTCTCTCCCTGCAAATGCCAGCAATTAGTAGGTAATGGAAAAAGTTTGCTTATAGATCTGTAAAGCAAGTATAAGGATTTTCAATTTATACGACGAATGCATTTAGCAAATAGTATAAGAATGGCACCTTTAGAGCTGTCTGCTTCCGAAGTATGTCATTTGACTTAAACATGAATGCAGTGATCCAGATGGTGACAAAAAATCCTGCAAAACCATATCAGGATATTAAAAAAAAGTTTCAAGTTAGGCATTAAAAAAAATAGAAGGGAAAAAAGGAAAAAAAAAAGCACGAGAACAACTTTTAAACATGCTTTATCTATTGAAGGGATGGTGTCAACCATGCAGAATATATTAGTCATTGGCACCTACATTAGCATATAAGCAATTAATTGAGAAACTAGGGAACTACAAGTAGGATGTATTCCCTTCTTATTTAATTCCAAGACCAATTTTGTTTTTTGTACAGGAAAAGACTTCGAACTTCTTTGCCAGATCACTTGACAAAGTCCTAGTCACTATCAAAGCCTAAAAACAGTCATCAGTCTGGACATACATCCGTCACAAAAAACACAGGAGACATATGTAAAGAAGGCCAACAGAATCAATATGTTTTCTGAACATCATAAAGATTCTGGTACTTTAACCATTGACTCGACACTGTCTCCCGCTATAACATACAGCAAAAAGCTTTTGCAAATGAGCATAAAATCTGATGCAATTTTAGGCACAAAATAAGAGGGAAAAAAGGGAATACACCTAATTGAGAAAAGGACAGCTTGAAAGTCGCCCAACTCAGCCTGAAACCGTTGTGAGGAATCAAATTATCAGCTCGAAAATACACCAATTGCAACATCCATTCTTAAGAGAGGCTCAATGCAATTAATAAGTGGGTCATCTCTCTCCACCATTAACATACATTTCTAGGGTCTAGCATTCACCACCTCATGACATCCAGAAGCCCAGAAGGAAAACATGTTATGTGCTTAAACTAACAATACATAAACATGAGAAGAGGTCCACCTAGTGTTCGACAGCACTCAAAATAATATTGAGCTCAACTCCAATGTCAAAGCCATCTCAACATCAAAATTACTTCAATTGACGCCTTTATACATCTGTCTCCTCAAATTCTCAGGAAGCTTGTCTCACGCTCACTCTAAATTCATAATTGGCAATATTATATTTTTCTCCCAAAGCCCAATTAAAAGAAAGCCACTGAGTAAAAGTTTCTAGAACAACAAAAGAAAAATAATCTAAAAATGCAAAATTCGACATACCTTGCAGGTGCTGGCGAATGAAAACGACCAATAACAACAGAGAAAATGGAAGAATCTGCTCAATCCACCGCGCGAACTGCTGAATATCATACCTCTGATACGAAGACTCCCCTCTACCATTGCTATTACTCCCTCCTCCCGCCGACCCTTCAATACTGGAGTCCACTGACACCGAGGTAGTACCCAAATTTCTATCTTGACCTCCTTCATCCACCGAACCCGAACCCAACCCCATAGCCTCCTCTTCATCATCTTCATCGTCTGACCCTAGTCGATCCCCTTCTCCTGCCCCAATTATTCGTATAGATACCTCAGCATTACTGGAACCATTACTACTACTACTACTACTACTAATGTGGCTACTGCTGCTCCTCGACGCTAAAACGGCGGCGTTGGAAACTGTATTACCACCATTGTTGTTATTATTATTATTATGATTATTTTCCACAATCAGCGGCTCGGCTTCCGGATGATCAGGTCGGAAACGTAGAAGACCGGAGTATTCAAGCAGGGAAGAAACCGGGTAGTGAAAAAATCTGAGCGGAGGAGGAAATTGAATACCGTGCCTTCTGGGAGGAAGGGAATTGGAATCTCTAGGAGATGACGGCGTTGAATTGGAACTGGAATTTGCGTGAGCATCAGAACTCGACGTCTCCATTTTTACAGAAAATTTCTTAACAAAAAATACCCTAATTTCTTCAGAATCCTCGTTGATTTATCAGAGAATTTGAAAAGAAAAGGTGTAATTTCTTGGAGTTTAAGGAAAAAGAAGGGATTTTTCTGAGATTGACGGAGAAAAGTCCATAGGAGGAGGAGTCAGAAGAGCGAGAGCGGGGGCTAAGACAGAGAGAGACAGAGGTGGCGGAGCTAGTAATTAGGTGGGGTAGGGAACAAATTAATTAAAAATTCCTTAATTAATTAAGAAATGGGCGCCGACGTGGACGGTTTATTAAGAAATATCTGAGGCGCTGTCAATTTAATTTTGTTTAAGGTTGCCTATTGCCAGATCTATTTTCCTACTGTCCGGCCAATAAGTATATGATTTGACAACTTTATATCATTGGATGACTTTGGATTAAATGCAGGAAAATCCTTAAAATCTAGAGTGGTACTAATTTGTGAGTTATTATTAATATTCACTCTGTTCAAATTGAATATGAAATTTCTAAAATAAATATAAACTTTTGTAAAATAAAGTTGTCAAATAACCTTATTATTTTAAGCTTGCCACTTTTGTTATATCTCTTATGACAAAAATAGTATTCATTTCGTTTGAATTTAAATGTCATATTTTTTATTTAAATTAAAATAAATATTAAAAATAAAAAATGCAGACATGAAGAGCATAATGAAAATTCAATAAAAATTGCACAATTTTTAAATCCTAAGCGATAAAAATAGAAATGTTCATTAGGTTGGCATATTTATTGCTTACTAATATAAATGCATTACATTGATATGATAAGTGAAGTAAAGAAAATTAAACTCTAACAAATTGAGATTCGAAATAAGAAAGTAAAATAATGAAGAAGAGTATGGTTCAACTAAACTTAAATGCTATTAAATATAATACTTACATAATTTATAATTTATATAATCAATGAATTTTGTATAAATCAAATGATAAACAATTTTGGATGAGAGGTGGAAAATTAAATAATTTTATCTTTCATATCATGTTCAAGGGGACCAAAAGTATAGAATGCATTAAAGATTTTTTGTACAATAAAAATGTTATTTTTGAAAGAGAAAAAAAATTCTATAAAAGTTATTTATAATTAGACTCTTTCTCTTCGTAATTTTAAAATTAATATAGATAAAGTTTTTCAAACAGGATTTGAATGTGATGGGGTTATTTTTAAAAATGAAGATGGTGAGATTAAAGTTGTTATAGCTCTTTTTTTATTTGGTTTAATTGAGGTTGAACATGTAAAACTTATAATAATTATATATAAATTAAATACATCTTGACAATTATTTTTATATAATATTAGATTATATTTGGGAAGAAATTCTTTTGAATTCAAAATAAAACTTTAATTTAAAATAATATTAATTTAAATAATTTTTGTTTCTCTAGAATTATCATATACATATAATACATTATATTTTTTTTCTCTTATTAATAATTAGGCCCTATATTTAATAATATTTTATATTAATGTTATATATATTTTTCCTAAAAAGGGCAGGATGTTTTAATTAAGCCATTGAATTTGAAACTTGAATATCAATACATACATATATATATATATATATATATATATATATATATATCAAGGATAGAAAAGACAATTTGTATGAATTTCTTTGGAGGGGTCTGCTTTCGAGATTTAAGGAAATGATAAAGTGGTGACGTGTGGATTAGCCAATAGCCATTCCATATATGCACAGAAGTAGGGTAGGCTCCATTGGGTGGGGCCTGGGTAAGCTTTGTAATAAAGGATAGAATTTCAGGGCATTGGCGTACGCGGCCCAAAGTGTCAACAAAAGCGACCGACGGTGCTTTCGGAACGGGTCAAGCTCCTTTTAAAGGGATTTGGGGCACCACAACCATTATCGGAAAGAATATTTTTTATGCCTTGCAAGCGATGTTTTCATATTTTTAGAATCGGACCGATCATCAAATAAAAAAAAGTTAAGTAGTTCATAATTTAATAATTTAATCATAATTGAATTATAATTGAATCGATAATATTATAATTTAAAAATTAAAAATATAATTATTTTTTTCAAAAATTAATCAATAATATAGTGTAATTTAAATTTATAAAAATATAAATATTTAAATTCATGATTAAAAGTAATTATTTTTACTTTATAACTAACAATCTAATACATTAATGTAATTTATTGAATTATGTGGTTTAATTTACTCCAAAAAATTATAAAATTTGACTCAATTTTTTTTTTATAAATGATCGGTCCAATCGGTCGATTCACGGTCTGATCGGTCCGATCAATCAGTCCAAACCAATCTGAATGATCCAGCACGATTTTTGAAATGTTCAGTTTATTTGATTGAATCGGACCGTTTGAGAGACCGATTCACGGTCTGACCGGTCCGATCCGATCCCAAAAACCTTGCTTGCAAGGGGTAGTTGAGTTACTCACGTAAAGAGCAACGGATGAAATGTTATGAGTTCAAATCTCATAAGACGTTAATTTTTTTAGTTGAATTAATCAATTAAGACTTATTTAAATTGATTTACATTTATTGATCAGTTAAGATTTGTCTAAATTAATTTATATTTTTGTAATTATTTATCAGTTAGAGTCACGAGGTACGCTTTATCCAATGCATACCAAAAAGGATAGTGACTACGAATTTCTCCTCGATCTACAGAAGAATTTTTTTTTTCTATTATATTCTACCCACTTCGAATTTTGAGATATAGTTATTTTCTATCGATATAGATTTCACGATCTCTCTGTGTAATGCTTGGCTTTTAAATGCATAATTTATTTAGTAAAAAAAATTATGTATAAAAATAATACGGTTTTAAAAGTATGTAAAATTGTGATTAGTAAAATAAAAAAGAGTTACATTTTTTAAAAATTTATTGGGACAGTTGAAAATTCTACACTATTATATTTAAAAAAAAAAGGTACAGACTCGTTTGGTTAATGTGAAATTAATAATTTTTTGATTGGATAAAAAATAATATAACAGTTGCATTAAAAAAAAGTAATTTTGATCATATTTAAATTGAATTTTTGAACATTTGAAGGTCATACAAATATTTTACGTATGGGTTTTTGTAATTAATGATTAAACCACCATTTGCTTGATGGTGCATTCATAACGAGAAACTCTCCATATGCAAATTTACTTCTTCACTAGAAGTTTGAGAACGACAAGTTACATAAAAGTATATATTATAATATAATATTATAATTTAGAAATATTTTTTGGGAGATGAGAAGTAAAAGTTTAAAAAATATTTTAATTTTATAAATTTAAATATATATATATATATATATATATATATATATATATGAAGCAGACGCTAATCCGATCTTGATATATGCCACATTCCTAAGCAAAGTGTAAAGTATGCTTATTCAATGAATGAATCTCAAAGAATATTAAAAATAATGGCGAGTAAATTGGAATTATTTTTTTTTTCAATCCAATCCCAATCTAATGTAACATTTTATTTTAATTTAAAATAATTTTTATTTTTTAAAAAAATAAAAATTGTCGTATATTATCTCTTTTCACTTCACTTGAATATTATCTTTATCCTATATATTTATTAAAATTTTATTATATTCAAATAAATTTATTTTAATACATTTTCTGTTTAAATATACAAGATAACAAAAACAAAATACATCATGCACGCGACACTGCTCTTTAGTTCCAGAGCCATTTTGGTCATTTACAATCAACACGATATATAATTTATTTTAAAGTTATATATGAAAAGAAATTCTTTCTAATTCAAATTCAAATTTTAATTTAAAATAATATTAATTTAAATAATATTTATTTCTCGAGAGTTGTTGTATACCCACAACATATCATATGTTTCTCTCTTATTAATGATTAGACTTCACATTTAATAATATTTTAATAAATTCATCTCAATCCAATCCTTATCTAAATGTTGTCTTGATATATTTGTATCTATTTATTTTTGTTATTTATTATAGACCCTACTAAGAAAAAAGGGATTTATTTAGACGACAAAATAAACTTTTTGATGGTCTATCGAGCTCCATAGCCATTTATGATCAAGAAGAAAAATGTGCTCTTCTAATTAGTAGCACATGATGCATGGTTCATTGTCTAAGCAAAAGCTGAAAAGGATTGAATTATACTACAAGCAAAGCAACTCTATAATGATTCCAGCCATGATTCAGCATTATGCTAACACAGATCAGAATACAACTATCGTGTCTTTTGTATTCAAGATCTCTACACTTCACAAAGGAAAAAGGCCAAGATGAATGATTCCTCAACCCTTCCAGTTATTCTTGCGTTGCCTTTGCTCCTGCATGGCTTCAACAGGGGTTTTGTGTCAATCCATTCTTCTTGTGCGTTTCCAGATCAAAACTATGAGTAAAGAAATTGTGATCACCCCGCAGGAATGGGTTAGTTTCCAGTTCGTCGTTAATGGTTGATGCCTGATGGAACAGTTGGAAGCCCAGGATAGCTTAATGCAAACTGCAAGTTCTGCAGGGTATACTATGGGAAGAAACACTGAAATCGTTAAGAGATCCCAAGCCCTCAGCAGTAGAAAGATTTATTGTGTAAAAGTGGCTGATTCTTACCTCATGGCCACAGTAAACTCGAGTTGATCTTGGGAACGAACCCAGCGTCAAGCATCAGAGAGTGATACATCCGTTCTGCAGTGCCCTTAAAAAACTTGCCACAACCACCCACAAACTAGAAATAATTTGTTGTTAAGGAAAAGATTTCATCAGATGATCTGACGTGATTAGCATAAAAAAATATAAGTCCCTAAAAGTTGGAAACACTCGTGCATATTAATAAAACTAAGGAATCAGTACTGATCCTTTATCTCCTGCGGAAACAACGTACAGGATCTCCTCCCTCTTTACCGTGACATAGTAGCTCATATGGCCTTTCGTGTGGCTGATACTGTTGAAACAGCTACCAACTCAACTTCACAATCAGCACACACATCATCAACACCAACTAACACGGAGCCAGCAAGACAGGAACCAGCTAGGATAGCTGCACATATGCGCGGGAAACAGAAGCAGTTCACACCAAACATGCTGAAGACGGTTATGCATTGAGGATGGCTTGATGATCACACTTCCTATCTGAATTTTTGTTCTGATTGTTAGATTCAGTATTGTACATAGCTATTCTTTATGTATATATATAGTGGATATAGGACATTGTATAAATATACTCTCAGAACATGAAATAAAACTCTCAAGTCTTCTTTCTCAGTTTTTTTTTTTTCTGCATTTTTCTGTTTTCAAGCTTTATGTTTCTACATGGTATCAGAGAATTCCAGGTTGATCTGGGCTCAAATTGATTCATAGAAGTCCCCTTTCTCTCTTTGATTTTTATCAATCCTATGGCAAATTTCATCCCTGCAACTGCAAAATATGTTGCTCCCAATCCATATTACATTCATCCCAGTGATTGTCCATCTCTTGTGCTGGTTACACCACCATTAGATGGAAGTAACTATCAAACATGGAGTCGTTCTATGCGGATAGCATTATCCTGCAAGCACAAAGAACAATTCATAGATCCATTGAATCAAATTCCAGCAGTAGAAGATCGGATGCATGAACCATGGAGACAGTGCAATAACCTTGTGATGGCTTGGTTGATGAAATCATGCACTCCAGAAATAGCTAGATCTGTAGTGTATAATCAGACGGTAGCAGACATATGGAAGGAGTTGAATGAGAGGTTCAATCAAGGGGATATGCTCCGGTTATCTGATCTACTGGAAGAAATTCATAATTTGAAATAAGGTTGTTCCTCTATCACTCAATACTTCACTAAACTGAAATCATTATGGGATGAAATGCTAAATTTGAGACCTATTCCTTGTTGCAGTTGTGCTGAGACTAGTAATGTTAGGAAATATGTGGAAGGTGATTGTGTGATTAGATTTGTGAAAGGCCTCAATGACAATTATAGTACCCTGAAATCACAAGTTCTGCTAATGATTCCATTACCAAGTATAAACCAGGTTTTCTCTATGGCTTTGAAAACAGAAAGAGGAATAGGAAACACAAGTGCAGGAAATTTTACTCAGCCTATAGAGCATTTGTTTTAACAGTAGGAAGTAGGATGAATGAAAATTTGTCAGTTGGAAATATGAATCCAAATGTTGAATCAAACGTGGTTCCTGTTACACAAAACAAACATGTTCAGTCGAGTGGTAATTGTTCTCATTTTCAGCCTGCTCAATTCACTAATGCAGTAGGGCAATTCAGGAGGTTTAACAGAAAACAGCTATATTGCACACATTGTGGCTTGAATGGACACACAGTGGACAAATGTTATAAGAAACATGGCTATCCTGTAGGCTATAAGGGAAAGAAGAATGCTGGTTTATAACATGAGGGAACAGTCAATTTGGCAGAGATGGGAATCCAGCAGTCTAAAACTCAGGACAATAATGTGACAGCCAATGGAGTTTATGGATTAACTGCAAGCAGTATCAGCAGTTGGTTGAATTGCTGCAGAAGAAGGGACCTGAGTTAGGAACTGCAACCAATGATCCCATGGCTAATCAAGCCACTGTTCTTACTGCTAGCTTCAGTGAGAAAGGAAAAGGTTCTTTTTGTAATCCTAATTCACTACATTGGATTTTAGACTCAGGGGCATCTGATCATATTTGTACATCTCTTAATTTCTTTGATTCCTATGCTGTTGTGATCAATACATTTGTGAGTCTGCCTAATGGACAAACTGTTAAAGTCACTCACAAGGGAACCATCAAACTCTTAGATGGTCTAACCCTCACAGATGTTTTCTTGGTTCCCAGCTTTCACTTCAATCTCATTTCCATTTCTAAGTTGATTGATCAAACAAAATGCAGATTGATTTTTCAACCTAATCTCTGTCTTATTTAGGACACAACCAGACAGAAGATGATTGGATTAGCTAGTCTTCATCATGGCATCTACTACTTGACAAAATCTGCAACAATTCCTCTTTTTCAGCCTCCAAAATCTACAGACATTTCAGATCTTCAGCATCATTGTTTCTCTGCTTTTCCTAAATCTCTGCTGTGGCATTACAGACTTGGACATGTGTCTAATAGAGTGCTTAGACATGTAATAGATACCACCTCAACTGTAATAGTTTCTAATGAAAACACTTGTACTGTCTGTCCTATTGCCAAACAGTATAGACTAAGTTTTCCTGTCAGTTCTTCAGTCTCTAATGCAGTTTTTGATTTGATCCACATTGACATCTGGGGCCCTTATAGACACAACACTCTTTATGCTCAAAAGTATTTCTTGACCATTGTTGATGATTACTCTAGATATACCTGGACATTTCTTATGAAATCTAAAGCAGAAACACAACAGCTCATTCATGATTTTTATGCCTATGTTGATACTCAATTCAATAAGAAAATCAAAGTCATAAGAACAGACAATGGGGCTGAGTTTAACATGTCCAACTTCTATCAGTCAAGGGGTATCATACATAAAAAAACTTGTCCTTACACTCCACAGCAAAATGGGATAGCAGAGAGAAAATATCAACATCTTCTAAATGTTGGCAGAACATTAAAATTACAGTTCAATACCCTTATCTCTCTCTGGGGTTTTTGTATTCAATATGCCACATTCCTTGTCAATATCACTAGTACACCTCTCTTACAAAACAGAAGTTTTCATGAACTTCTGTACTCAAAAGCCCCTAAGTATGACAATTCAGGAGTTTTTTGTTGTCTCTGTTTTGCAGCAAACTTAAAGCCAGATCATTCTAAATTTGATCCTAGAGGAAAATCTTCTGTGCATCTAGGTTTTGCACCTACCAGTAAGGGGTATACACTTCTTGACCTTAAATCCAATAGAATTTTTATCTCTCGAGATGTCATCTTTCATGAGTTTGTTTTTCCTTTCAAGACCAAGACTGCAACTGATTTGGTCAATTCTCAAGCTCAACATAGCCAAAATGCTGATACCTTCTCATACTTTGATGATTGTCCAAACAATCAAATGCCTGCAGCCTTACCCACAGCTCCTCATACAGGAGAACTTCCTGCTAATCCAGCTCAACAGCCTCAATCTCACTCTCCCCTAAGAAAGACCCTTAGAGAAAGACATAGACCAGCATATCTTAGTGATTATGTATGTAACCTTTCACAACACACTACTCCTCACTCTATACATTCTGTTTACATTTTGTATCATTTACACCCTGAGCATAAATCCTTTATGATGAATATGGCATTGCATAGAGAACCAAACAGTTTTCAGGAAGCTTTGCAGTTAGAAGAATGGAAGAAAGCTTTGGAGGTAGAAATCTTGGCTCTTGAGCAAAATCACACTTGGTCTTTAGTATCATTGCCTATAAATAAAAGGGCAATTGGTTGCAAATGGGTGTATAAAATTAAATACAAGGCAGATGGCAGTATAGAAAGGTATAAGGCTAGGTTGGTAGCAAAAGGATACACACAACAAGCAGGGATAGATTTTCTTGAAACCTTCTCTCCTATTGTCCAGATGACAACCATCAGACTTGTATTGGCATTAGCAGACCAAGAAGGCTGGTTTCTTCATCAACTAGATGTTAACAATGCTTTCTTGCATAATGAGTTGATAGAAGAAGTTTATATGGAGTTACCACTAGGTTTCAAGCCACAACAACCAAACCAGGTATGCAAACTTCAAAAATCATTGTATGGGCTAAAGTAGGCAAGCAGACAGTGGCATCAAAAGTTAAGCCATTTCTTACTTCAACAAAATTTCAGAAATGCTCACAGTGATCCTAGTTTGTTTATCAAGATTCATGAAGGCAACTTTACTCTTCTTCTAATGTATGTAGATGACTTGATTGTAACAGGGAATAATCTTCTAGACATTAGTGAAGTGAAGCAGCAGTTGCACCAAGAATTCACCATCAAAGATTTAGGAACATTAAAATATTTCTTGGGGATGGAAATAGCAAGATCAAAAGCAGAATTTCCCTCTGCCAAAGGAAATATACTCTTGAGATGCTAGAACAGTTTGCATTTCTTGGAAGCAAGCCAGTCTCCACCCCTATGGAATATAGTGGTAAGAACACAATTGATTCTGAAGCTTTGTATTCAAACCAGATTTTCAGGTAGATTATCGGAAAACTGTTATACCTCACAGCCACTAGACTAGATATTTCATATAGTGTTCAGTAGCTTTCTCAGTTTTTGGAGAATCCTACAACAAGACACTTGCAAGCTGCAGGACATTAAGATATCTTAAAGGTGCTCCTGGACAAGGACTATTTTTCTCTGCCAGTTCTAACAAATGTATGACAGTTTACAGTGATTCAGATTTGGGAGAATGCAAACAAACAAGAAAATCAGTGACTGGGTTTTGTGTTTTCTTTGGAGAGTCATTAATTTCCTGGAAATCTAAGAAACAAGCAACTGTCTCACTCAGTTCAACAGAAGCAGAATATCGAGCAATGAGACAAGTTACATGTGAAATACAATGGTTAACTTATTTGCTTGAGGAATTACAGATTGTTCCTAACCAGCCTACTCCTCTCTTCTGTGACAACAAATGGGCTCTACATATTACAGAAAATAACAACTTTCATGAAAGAACAAAACACTTGGAGATTGATTGTCATTATGTTAAAGACAGGTATGCAGCAGGTCTCATCAAACCACTGTCAGTACGTTCATCAGCTCAGCTAGCAGACATTTTCACCAAAGCTTTACCCCCAGCACAATTCCACAAAAACTTATTAGCAGTGTCTGTGATCAACTTGTTTGCTGTCTCTTCTGAACGTTCTGGATTGAGAGGGGGTGTTGAAACAACTGCCAACTCAACTTCACAATCAGCACACACATCATCAACACCAACTGACATGGAGCCAGCAAGACAGGAACCAGCTAGGACAGCTGCACATATGCGCGGGAAACAGAAGCAGCTCATACCAAACATGCTGAAGACGGTTATGCATTGAGGATGGCTTGATGATCAGGCTTCCTAGCTGAATTTTTGTTCTGATTGTTAGATTTAGTATTGTACATAGCTATTCTTTATGTATATATATAGTGGATATAGGACATTGTATAAATATACTCTCAGAACATGAAATAAAACTCTAAAGTCTTCTTTCTCAGTTTTTTTTCTGCATTTTTCTGCTTTCAAGCTTTATGTTTCTACAGATACGATGACATTCCAAGAATGACGATTTATGAAAACAAGTAAGGCAAAAACGATTATTTCTCCATGAGATTGAGGTTGTCTTAGAATACATGAAATTTTGGTATCAAAAGCCCGAGTGTTGTCTTATCTCCTCACTTTATGGGTATAGCCCGGCACGTTTTCATAGATTCCTCCATAAACTTAGATCTTGGGTGGCAACTTCTTCATCTTTTCGTTGCCACCAGCATGATCCCTACCAAGCATTCTCAAGAATATTCCATAAATACACTTTATACATGTGCACACAAGATTACAAGTGAAATCCACATATGATCTGCAAACATCTTTTAGTGTTATTAGCATGCAATTATTAAAAGGAAGAGAAGTTTTGGAAGTGGAAGAGAGCACCGACTGACTAGTGGTGGTGAGTTGTGAGAGCAAGCTTAAGATCAACTCAATGCACTTGGACGGCTTGGAGGACCTTAGAAGGTTCCTTTTGACGCATATCAATGAAATCCCGGAAAACAAAGTTCCAATTACAGGTAGATGGAACGAGGTATAGCTACCTATATATGGCTTGAGTAGCTGGATTGACGAACGGATTCTAAGAACAAAAGTGAGCTGGAATTTGTACAAATATGAATAGTTATCTTCCAAACACGGGACAGTTACGATTTTCATTGGAGCACTTATACTGTGTCCACACTAATCTCTGTTCAGCTCAATTTGATCCTGAAGCTATGCTCGATTCAGAGATAAACATGGTAAGCCTCACTCGTACCATCAGCACCGAATGGGAAATCATGCTGCGGGCGTATGTTCTGGGGGTCGACAACTTGTTGGAAGGGACAAGAACTTTAATTGCAGGCTATTAGCTACTTGCCTGCCGATAGTGCTACTACTTCAGTTTTGGCCTTTTTTCCCCCTCAAAATTTGCTTTTCCTTTTATTACTACGTCTGAAGTAAGAGTTAATTGCAAAATAGACACAAATCTTGTATCGATTGACATAAACATGGTAGTGTCATCTGCAATGTTGAAAATAATAATGTTGATTCATAAGTTACCACATCCATCGAGCAGTTGATTTTTTAACACTGGGGCCAGAAAGTTCAATTAAGTAATTTGAGATTGAATTCGGGCTGGCTGGCTAAAGTTCTGCCTATTAAATCGAAAGAGCTTGATATTGACCACATACACTTTCCTTTCCCTTCTTATTGAATCACATAAAGTAAAATGGCTTAATTTTCTTTGTTTGCACAATTGGAACCTCCAACACTTTCTTCCATAACATAGTTCTAATTCACAATCAAGGCTTCGGGTACCAACATGATAACAGAGAGTAATATTTACATTGGAAATTTGATTGGTTCTTGTGCTATGGCAGTTTCACATTATTACAAAAAAGCAAATGACAGAACCGCAGAATCCTTCTTTAGGCTCTCCAGTTATCCTTTCGTTGCCTTATCTCCCGCAGGGCTTCCACAGGGGACTTGACACCAACCTTTTCCTACAAAAAGCAAGAAGTCCAACTATTCATAGACAGCTCAAAAATGATACCAATCGCATGGAATGACAGCTTGTGTTGTAGTCCGGTAAGCATGATTGCAAAGAGAAATTAGAAAAGCATCAGCATTTCAGAACTGTGTATAAATGTACCTGAACCTCTGGAAGATCCACCCGCATGAATGGGTTTGTCTCCAGTTCTTCCTCAATAGTTGATGGAATGGTTGGAAGCCCTGCCCTTCTCTGTTGCTCAGACCAAGATAGCTTTTGTCTGATTTTTTCATTGTCAGGTTCAACTGTCATGGCAAACTGCAAGTTCTTCACTGTGTACTGCAACATAAACAAAACAAAACATGAGACTGATCTCCTTATTCTAGCAATAGAGTGGGAAAAGAATTAGTTCGAAGAACTAATTAATATAGCTTGATCTCATTCTACATGACAAATCAGATATGACCCGAACTAGTCACACCCAAACAAGTTGATCAGTGGTTGCATCTACCATGATGACACTCCAATGGAGTCTGAATTTCAGAGAATTGCGAGCAAGTTCTATTTAGCCACAGCATTGATCATTTTTAGAGATATCCAACATGAGACCTCAAGAAGCGTCAGACAAATCACATAGGGAATTCAGCCAGTGAGAGAACATGGTCTAGTTTGTACCCATTCATGCCCTCTTCAATTATTAGTTTCCCAAAAGAACAAAGAAGAGAAAATGAGAGCCATATATTCCCAGTATTTTCCCTATGCAAATATTTACCATGTCATTAAGGAAGTGACCATGGGGGAATGCTTCTTAGCTGTACAATTCAACCCCCTGGAAATATCAATAACCTGTTTATGAGCTCGACACCTGGAGTAAATGAAGCATGCAAGCTCAATAGTCAAATCAATGAATAAGTACTGGGATGCCGTTTATTTATTTATTTATTGTTTCTAAATTCATTACAGAAGCTACAACTCCCTCTTCATCAAATGTAGATCATACTTCATTAAAATCTAATAACACTCTAATACTCCAAAGTGAGTAACTCAAAGCAGGCAATTCTATTTTTATTTTTAGGGTCTTAAAAGCAAAAGCAAAAGCAAACAATTCTAGAGTCACTAATGGTGTAAATCTTGATTTCCTGGGTTTTCTTTAGTGAAAACTTGTGGGCCACAGGGCCAGTTTGAAATATTATAGAGAGCAAACAACTTTGCAAAAATTGTTTCCCTTTGAGCTATTCTAATTTTGACCAAGTCTCAAATCAGTGTCATGTGAGCACACAGTGCGTAGTTTCAGTCAAAATGCTTATTCCAGAATATGAAATCCTGAATTTATAGAATAGTTGCATGGGTGCACATGCATTCCCCCAGTTCATCCAAAGCGAATGCAATAAAAATTATAATCCAATAGTCCTCACTGGAAGTCTCTCAACCAGACCATATGTTCCAGAAAAATTGATGCACTGAAGCCTAGAGGTACTAGGGCATTTCCTCTGGATTGTGCATCAGTATCAGCATGCAGATTAAGGAAATTTATGCATAGATTACCTCATGGCCACAAAACACTCGGGTTGGCTTTGGCAGCGAACCCAATGTAACACAGAGGGATTGATACATATGCTCTGCAGTGCCCTCAGCAAATTTTCCGCAGCCAGCAACAAACTATGTGATAAGAAAAAAGGCAAAATTCAAGAACACAGTCCATATTTGGATCATTCTATTAAATAAATCAGCAAAATTTTACCATCTAAGTGCTGTGCAAAATAACAACAATAGTGACAGTGATAATAACTGCTCACAAAAAAGTTAGAAAGACATAAACTTCATATTTCAAAGGTTTATATCATAGTTACAAATATAGATATACAGACGTTTGTCAATAAAAAGCTAAGCTACATATCCTACAGAAGAATTCAACGCTACTAATCCCAAAAATCTTGTCCAAGGAAATGCTAAACAAGACGTTGTTGTGGTCCATCATATGTTGAATGGTACAAATACTGTACTTGCACTAAGGGCAACTGCTAAACAAATGAATTTAAAAAATTAGGGCTGGAATTTTGTTGTTCATCATGTTGATTTATTAAAAAGACTGTCCCCGTGCATGAAAGAGAGGGTAACCAAAACAGAAAAAAGAGGAAGAAAAAGAAAAGGTGCAAGCATATGCTATCTAAAAGTTACTGAACGTGTGAGCAGATGAATATAATAAATGAGGATCCATAACTTGAAACTGTTGCCCACTTCTTTCCAATGGCAGAACTTCAATTATGTTAAGTATTGAAATCACATCAATGTGCATCATATCAATCTCAGCCTAATACCAGATCTAAGGTGCTGCCTACACCTTCAAATAAAATAATAATAAATAAAAAAATCCACCACATCCATGATGAACCTTTGAAATGGAATCAAGTTACAGTAAACTCACTCACCAATGTGTCTCCTGTGAAGACTGCAGGGTCCTCTCCCTCTTTACCGGTCACATAGTAACTTATATGACCTTTGGTATGGCTGACAGCAGATCGGGTAAACATAGTTATGCAAATAGGTGCAAACTTCATAAAATAAAGGTAAAATAAGATCAAAGGCCAATTGCAAATAGGACAATAAGAATGGAAAAACTAAGCACAAATGACATTGATTGACATTCCAAAATACAAATTGAGAAGAAGAAATTAGTTTATTATGCCTTATATGATATTACAACAAAAATATGCACAGAAAATAGTGTAAACTAAATGTGCAGTTGACATAGTTCAAAAAACAAGGAAAATAACACCACAATCAACAAAATGCTCCATTGACACGATTCAGAAAGTAAAGGAAAGCATCAGGTATGACAAAATCTATATCACACAAGTAAAGCAGGTTAGGTTTGTAAGACAATTTATAAGCATTCCTAGATTAGATTAGCAGCGGTATACCAGGGTGTATGAAGAGATAATACGCTGATATCAGTTCCAAGTGATATTTTATCACCATTTTCAACTTTATCAGTACACCCCAACACATTATCAACCGATCCACCATAAATCTTGATTTCAGGCACCAACTGCTTTATTTTGTCATTACCACCAGCATGATCCCTGCACCATACATAACCGCACCAGAGTTATAACACAAACTTAACATCATGATAAACAAAATCAAGTATAAAATTGAAGTAATAGAAAAGCAAAAAATCTTGCAGCAACCCTAAATAGCCTAGCAGAAAAGTAAATAAAGCAACCAAAAAAGGTTGGATTTTCGGGTGGCACTGACCAGTGGTGGTGAGTGGTGAGGACGAACTTAAGGTCTACACCGTTCTCTTGGGCAACTCGAAAAACCTTATGGGGTTCAACTGGGTCCACTACCGCGGCCTCCTTCGTGGTCTCATCAATTATCCTGCATCACAATCTCGTATGAATTGAATATGAAATTGTTCAATCTGGTGAAACCTCAGCTGACACAATTATCAATATTATCGAAAAATTGCAAGGAAAGAAGAAACTCTTAGTCTTGAAGTGGGATTCATACATATAGGAATAATTGTCCTCTAAGCATGGTATATGAAAGATTTTCATCTCTGGAGAGTACTTGGGACCTCTCTGGCTATCGGTATTTTGCTGTTTAGGGAAGAGGAGAATGGACGCCTGGTCTACTCGGCGGATTAACCAGATAGTTCAGAGCAACAAAGAGGACGAGGAAGCGTTAGTTTTTTGCGAGTCTAAGCACTCACTCAAAAGCGTAGAGAGATGCTGCGCTTTGATTAGGCGTTTGAACCAGAGCAATTTCCCCGTCTGCTTATTGGAATAAAAAATAGAAAAAGAAAATTCTTAAGGTTCTCTAATTTTTTTTTAACATAAAGTATAAATTAAATCCGAAATTCACTGCTCTTTCCAATTTAAGTATTTAAATTTTTATTTTTAAATATCTAAAATAAATAACAAAATATAATTTCAACTAACTTTATAAATTATATCACTAATTTCTTCAATTAATATGAATAATATACTAATTTATTTATAATTAATTTATATAAAATTTTTTATAGATCAAAATAAAATATTTAATCCTTATAAGAACATTATTTTATAACTTATGAAATTATTATATTACCACTTTATATTGAAATTTCTTCCTTTTAAGTAAGGAAAAATGGACAAAAAAATTGGATAGTAAGTTTAAACATTAGTGTTCGTAGATGGTAATAAAAAATTTATAAGTAAGATTGTTATGCGTTTATTTTATTTTATATTTTTTATATTTTATTCATCTAGGGTTTGAGATATTGTATTATTCTGGTATTTTTATTCTATTATTGATTTTCTAAGAATGAATAGCTTTATTTTAAAAAAAAAGGTTAAAGGCAAAAATACTCTTCAAGAGTGCATATTTTTATAATTATATCATTTTTACTGAATTTTAAATGTGAATTTAAAAATGATACTATTAATAAATTTTAAATATAAAAAATATAATTGTATAACTATATTTTTTTTTTAAAGAACATTTTTACTTTTAACCTAAGCAAATAGAGGGTGGCGGGGAGGGGCGTGCCGGGAGGAGGCGGGGGTTGGCGGTACTGGATAGGGGCGGCAATATTGAACACGACACGCCAACACGACACGAACACGACACGGTTATAGCGGGTTAGGGTTGGGGTTTCGCGGGTTCGGGTCGAAACAGGTCGACCCGTTTAACTTTAAACGTGTACAGGTCATAAACGGGTTCAACCTGTTTTAACCCGTTTCAACCCGCGAACCCGTTTAACTTTTTTTAATATTTATATTTAATACTTTTTGTAATACCCTACAAATTTTACTATAGAAAATTAGATAATTTAATTTTTTACATGAATTAATTGAATTAAATTTTATTATATGAATTAATTAAATTATTTGTGTGTCTATTTTGTTTAATTATATGAGACATCTTAAAGAAAATAAATGATGTTAATGTGGTTATTTGCTTAATATATAGTAAATGAATCATTCTTAATTAATTATTATTTAGTGTCTATAATAATATTAGTACGAGTTAGTAAGCAACGACCTTACGCAAGTTTAAAGGGAAGGTTAGACTTTTAGGAAATAACGTATGTAATATGCCTACGAGCCGAATCGAATATAGAATGAAAAGAAACTCGTGTGGTGCATTTACCAGAGGATAAGGTTCACTCAGTATCGATTGACCAATTTGTATACTATGTTATTTCTGACATTGGGACAAAGACAATTTGAATTATACCCTACAAGGACAAACCTTCCTTTCGTGCTCGTTTTTTGCTCTCCATTTGCTCTTTAAAATTCTCGGTATGATACGACAAAATTGTTGTTCTAAATATCTAGAGAAAATAATTTCTTGAATAATCCAATTTTATTGCAAAATTACATTTGTTTAGATTTTTAAGATTAAATCTTATGAATTTATTATGATCTCTAAATATTTATTAGGATGGTTTGTTATTTTATGTTATTTATAACTTTACGGACTATTTTATTAGTTTTTTAATTTTATATAATTTGATTTGATTTTTTCAAATTTTTTGTGTAATGGTGCACATATTGGCAGGTTTAGTAGGTATTCGGGTTGACGAATTTAGTAATTATTTATTTAATTTTTGTATCTAATTATGTCATGTCGTGTCAACCCGTTTTATAACACGAACACGACACGAAAATAAATGGGTTGACACGACACGACACGTTTATTAATCGGGTCGTGTTCGGGTTGGCCTGTCAAGTGTAATTATCTTAAGTTGACACGACCCGCCAACCCGAACACGACACGATTGCCACCCCTAGTACTGGACAAGGAAATTAGTTAAAATGTGCGTGACACTGGAAAGGATCGGCGTGCCCCTAGGCTAACAGCTAACTGGCGTGGGGTGGGTTGGAACCAAACCATGCTTCCTAAACTGGCACGCTGACCAACTTGAGAGGTTTCAGAGGTTGACAAGCGACCGCAATTAAGAAAAAACTTTCACTTCATAGTTTTCTCCAAGAAGAGCAAGCAATAAATTTGATCCATCAGCAGAAACCTTTCACTAATTCTTACATTTTTGAGTTTGTGCACTTTCTGAATCTAAATCTATTCAATACGCAAGGAAAGGGAGGGGAAGAAGAAGAAGGAAGAGGAATGTCAAAGCCCACGCATTCAAGATTCATCCTTAGATACCTGCATCATGTTTCATCAAAACCCTCACCGCCCACATCCTCGAATGCCGTTGTTAATTCAAGAGGTGTAGCACAGTTGCTATCTCATCAGCCAAAAGCAGTACAATATCCTATTGGGTCACCGTGGAGAACGATTTCGCAAAGAGCCCATTTCTCATCGGCTCCAGCTTCAGGGTTCTTCCAGAATTCAACTCAGAAATTAATCTCAAAACCTGGAATTTTACCTAATAATAGAAGTTTAATGGGATTTAGGTACTTCTCTTTTAAGACTCGTGATCTGGGTACCACAACAAATGTGAATCTTGGAAAAAATGTGGTGAGAAATCCAGTGGGGGCTGTGAAGGATTCGATTTCGCGGTATAGGGAGGCAGTGAGCCTTCAGATTGAGGCATTTTGGAAGAGGAATTATTTGGTAGTGGTGGGCGCCGGAGGCGTTGTAGTTTGCATTCTGCTGTGGAGGGTCATGTTTGGGATTGCCAATACATTTATTGGATTCTCTGAAGGCATGGCTAAGTATGGTTTTCTTGCACTTTCCACAGCTATGGTGGCATTTGCTGTGAGTTCCTCTTTCCAGCTCGGTACTTCCTGTAATTCTGATTTTGTTCAATTAGACTTTTTCTATTTTTGGTGCTTATAGTTGTCATTCCTCCCATGTAGTACAGTTTTATATTGTCTAATCTGTTGAAATATTGATCTTTGGGCATTTCCAGATGGACTTCCATATGATCGTGAATTTATTATAGTGGAGATATGGACTTTACAAATAAATGTAACCAGGTTGTGTTGGTTGGGCTGTGAATGGTGTTGATTAGCTCCTCATACAATCTTGGCCAACAAATGCATTTTTGCCTGTTTGCATGAATAGTTGGCAAGTGATATAGCAGTTGCATCATTTATTAAATTGTCTGGCTTTGTAATTCTCAAGGAACTTCCATTCTTCCAGGTTTACCATTTCGTGACTTTGCCGAGAGTAAGACACAAGTGATTTTTGAAATGACTGTATATAATAATTTCACTGCCAGAAAAGAGGGGAACATAAACAAATGATTTCAAATTTGTGAAATGTTCTTTAATTTGGCTTAGCAAATGATTAAAAGATTCATATTTTGTGTTCGAGTACATGTGGGTAATCCAATTAAGGAATCTGTCTACTGAAGACTCATATCTGCTCTAATTGCAAGAGCTCTAGAACTGTCTAAATCTACTGATCTTCTATTAGACATTCTGTATGTCATCCTACCTACCAAGTTAAAACGCGTACATAAAATTTAGAAAGAATGAAAGAAAGTGAAGATATCCAGTCATCTTTTTTGCATGGAAAAGCACCAAGTAAACCAGGAGCTTTGCTTCCAGTTTGATATTGTTTGAAATACCTGAATCAATTTTCTCAGATGTTTACTCCACTGCTAACACTTTAGAGGAACACTTACTGTTTCAACTTCTGGGTTCCCACTGTCTATTTTTCCTTTCTCTTTTTCGTTTTCTATTTAAACATATTTCCAATTGAATCAGCTAACTTGGACTATGGCATTAAATAGTTTTTGCTGGTATCAATGACTGTGGATGCTTGCAAGTGCATTTCGTTTGTTTCTACTGATCAATCAATATTGACCTTTTTAATTTCTCTTTCCTGTTATCTGAAGGGCCTGTATCTTCGTTCAAGGTTCACAATCAATCCTGATAAGGTTTACAGAATGGCCATGAGGAGACTTAATACATCAGCTGGAATTCTTGAGGTTATGGGTGCTCCACTCACGGGGACAGACTTGAGAGCTTATGTGATGTCAGGGGGTGGTATTTCGCTGAAAAACTTCAAGCCAAGGTTTAGAAGCAAAAGGTGTTTTCTTATTTTTCCAATACGAGGTTCTGAGAGAAGAGGCTTAGTAAGTGTTGAGGTCAAGAACAAGAAAGGCCAGGTTTTTTTCGATAGTCAGCAACCTCTTCATTCTCTGTGATTAAACTAATGCTTATCTTTATTTAAAGGTGCATGCATATCAATTGGGATGCTGGGATCATATTAGTGGGAATGTTGTAGAGATGCAGACATGACTTTCCCTCATGCTTGGCTTTTCATTTGTTTGGTGTTGACTATCTGCAGTATGATATGAAACTATTGGCGGTTGATATTCCCATGGCAAGTGGACCTGATCAACGCCTTTTTCTGATTGGAGATGATGAAGAGTACAAAGTTGGTGGGGGTCTAATTGCTGAACTTAGAGATCCTGTTGTAAAGGCTATGGCTGCAAGCAAGGAATTTGAGGATCGTGATGAACTGGAGGATGAGGAGGATGCTGAAAGAGAACTTCAAGAAGCTGAAAGGAGGCACCATGAAGAAGTTGCAAAACTTGAAAAAAGTGAACCGCTATAAGTTTTCGATCTGAGTTGATGCATTCGTCTTTTTTCCTGGATTTTGGACTCAAGTTTGTTAAAGAAGAGCTTAGTTCCTGACACCCTGAGGGTAGGAGGGTTGCTGACTCAAGGTCCAATTGAATACGTACTTAACAGAGCTCTTCTCAAAATTTCACGTGGTTCATAGATTCTGCAATTGAGTTCATTTTGGAAGTACCTTTTTTAGGTCCTGCTAATTTATGCTTCCCTTCCTGAGGAATTATCAGTTCTTTAAATTATACTGTCACATGCTCAAATGGTCAGGATTGTCAAGGGGGAAAAAAGGAATGCGGAAATGATTTCTATTGTTGCCTGATGTTTTTGCCACATAGCTATTCGTTGGCCACAAATGTTTTTCTACCTTATAAAGTGTTTAAAAAAAATTTCTACCACCCGAAATCTTTAATTCCTTTAATCCTCGAGGGGCTCTTTTCTTTTCCCTCCCCGCCCCTCCAAGGAGGGGGGAAAAAAAAGATATCTAAGAGCAAGAAGAAATATTGCATCATCTCTCAAAGCTCTCCGCCATACCCGGAATTTCATCCAAAGGTATACCTGGATAGCAAAATGGGCAGATTAGAAAAAGAATGCAACAGATGAATGACCGGCCTACAAAGCTAAGGGTGCCTTTAGTTACATAACGTGTAATTGGTGCAATATTTCAAAAGTGAAGTACTATGGAGTTTATGACAAATGATAGTTGTTACTATTAGTAATTTGTCGTAAGCAAAAGAAGATGAAAGCATTTTCTGCACAACCACAATGGAATCACAGGAGAAAAGCCAAAATTCAAACTCTTGCCATCAGCCTTTAAAGGGTGTAGCATAGCTCAACTACAATGACATGCGGGATCTTCATTTTTAGCAAGCTGTCCAAAAGCATGTACTATCTTGTTCCTTCAATGCTCATTAATTATCCTTTTTCTGATCCATGGGGACAGAGAGCAACGGTGGTAGCAAAGTCTTACAAAGAAAAGGAAGCTTTCCATAGAATTGCCAGCAATTAGGAGCCAGCAATTGCTTTATAGCCTTTCTTTTCAAGAACTTCAGCAATGGAAATGTCACCAGTCTTGACAATTCTTCCATCCTCCTGGAAGCAGAAATGTTGATCAATGCATTTCAGGAGTAAAGAAACAATGGGCAACACCGTTCAGAAACTAAAGCTACATCAGATGACGAGACAAATTTGGTCACATAAGGGGAATGGGGATAAAAAAAATCGAATATATTAATGAAGCAAGCTCTGAACCCCTCTAACACATCAGACGGCAAGCAAAGGGGCAACTCTGTACTGAAAAAGTAGCAAAAGAATCAGTGCAGAAAAATAAAAGCAGTCAACCTAATTACAGCATAACAGTGATTGGAAAGAAAAACAATCAAATGCCTTGGGGAAGTTACGTTAGCAGAAAAAACTAATAGCAGTAAATTATTTGCATCAATGGAGGTCCAAGTGAAAAGGCTTGAAAGGTTTTATTTTCCTTACTTTGTTAAAGTGAGATATTTCTGTTTACATTATTGTCTTTCATCATGCAATGCAGTTGTTATTTACCTTTTTGATTTTTTTTTCAACTAGTGCTTTCATTTATCACCCAAGGTGACCACTAAAGAGTGAGTTGGGCAACACATTTTGCATACTTTTCCCCATTCCATTCTACTAATTGTGGATTCAAGTTTTCTCAGGTGGATTCCAAATTTTCTTGGGCTTTGGTGTGATGAAGCATCCATTACTTGTTTCATCCTGCATTAGAAGTAATTGCACAACTTGACCCGCTTACCATAATATGAATAAAGGTTGGCTTGATAAACTCCAAAAGTCGTAGATAATGAGTAATCAACAATACAGAATTCCTAGGAGTTAAGAGCCCATTCACTGCATTTGCTACATCACGAAGTGCGTCAACATCTAAACCAGAGTCAATTTCATCTAATATAGCCAAGTCTGCACCTAGAACCTGTAATGTAAACAACATTCAGTGCCGAACACCATCTGCATCCTTTTCACAGCACCATAAAAATTTAGAGACAGACTAAATCTAATAAAAGTAGCATTTCTGAAAAGCAAAATGAGGAAAAAGAAAAAATAGAGCACAGACAGAGGGAGCACCAGGGCAAATGCTCACAGACAAGACTTTCAGAAAATAATCAAGCATTTAGCAGATCAATTGAGAATGCATTACTTTTTCAGACACGATTCCATTAGTAATGTGAAAAAGTGCACCCCAGCACATTACTACTCAGCATTTGGTATTCCGCTTTTTCAGCATCTCAAAGTTCCAAAAATGATCAAAGCATAGATTTTGTTATCTTCTTTAAGTGAAACTTCCCATCTTTTTATTTCCTCCATGCATTTGGTTTTGAAAATTTTACCTCCATTAAGTAAATTGCCAATGTGCCCATAACCAAATTCCTCCATTATGACAGCCAACATCACCAGCATCAACTATATAAAAGTAATCATGTACTAAAGTGTCACCATTTTCTATTATCTTCAAAGACCAAGTTAATACTGAAATTACCAAAACATTTTAGTTAGAGTGATACTTGCAAAGTGCCAGCTGCCATACTCCTAGAGGTTCTAAAAGAAGTTTAAATAAATAGCAACCAGCCACAACGGATTATGAAGACAGAAAATTTCCCTTATTTGTTTTTATTTATTGCTGCCTGGGGGTTGTTATGCTTTGTTTTTTTTTTTTTTTTGGGTGGGGGGAGTCCACATGGACCACAGATTCATACCGCAAGTTGTAAAATCTCATTGCGCTTCCTTTCTCCACCACTGAATCCTTCGTTAACATTTCTGTTCAAAAAGTCTATGTTCATATTCACACGTTCTAGCTTGGGAGCAATATAGCCAAAGAACTGCAGTGAAGAAATAACATCAGTAAATTTCTGTAATCTTTTGCTCCATATTTGGTAACTGTCCTTAAAAGAGAAGAAGAAAGAACAAATATAAGAATGAAAAGGGGGGGGGCGGCGGAGGATATCAAGATATACAACAGCCTCTCGAGCAGGAAAATCATAAGTGACAAACACACGGATAAAGCAAAACACAAATCCTGTCGAAATGGTATTATAAATGGATGCATCAGATAGCCACTATTTAGTATTTAAAACTCCCACTCTCCTCACCAGGATGCCAAGTGAGCAAGAAATTGAAAAGCATGACATACTGATATTCATTGGTCTGGCAAGTAAAATTTTGAAAAATTGTATGCGGCTTATGTAGACAGCAACAATTCAACTCCCCAATCTTGATTTACCTGTTACAACGCTATATATAACCCCAAATAAGAATCTGTAAGTAAAGGTCATGCTATGCTTGTTTAAGCCAGCATAGTCTTGAGACATCTCAAAGACCAGTAAACCACCCGCTCATTTTGCCCTTTAACATTTCTGTTCTCATTTTTTAGGAATTTGGAAACATAGTGGAAGAGAAGAGAACCAGAAGGATTGGAGGCTGCTAGTAGTTGTGATCCATGCATGCCGGTGGAATGGGCCTATTTATTCCTAGGAATAAAGATGTTTTCCTAATCTGTTCAATTCAACTATTCATTTTCACCTCCACATCTATAAAAAAAATTCCAACAATAAAAATGGTGCATATTCCTTCCACATAAATAACAATATGCATCTGGGGAAAAAGCACAAGTTCCACACCTAGAGGTGCTTACCTCGAGTGGTCCAAGCTCTGGCTGTCCAAGTTTTCTCCTTCTAGCATTATAGGCCATATTCATAAAGTCCATATTACTCACTCCTGGAATTTCAACTGGTGTCTGGAAACTCATGAAAAGCCCTGCTACGGCTCTTTCCTCTGTTTCCATCTCGAGCAAGTTCTCACCTTTATATGTGACGCTGCCTCCTGTAATCTCATAATCTGGATGCCCAACAAGGACCTGCAACATTACATTATTCCAAGCATATCAGAGCTAGTAACTTGTTCTTTCAAGAAAACCAAAAATAGGATTTCCCTTAAGCTCAGATAAATTACATGCTCGCTTTGTCTGCAATTGAACATTATATTTTGACTTGGCACAAAGATTTAAGAGGACATTTACCCTATAAATTAAAGAGGTTAACAGTAGGACCCAGAATTAGAGGAACTTGTATCCCTTAAATATAGGAAGTTAATTATTGAAGTTTAAACGAAAACTATGTTTACACTAGGAAAGTGGATATTCGTTTTTGGACATCCCAAAATAGAATGTGGACATCTTATTACGAAGAAAGGAAGTATTATGAAAATAATTATAACAAAAGGGTTCCGGCACATTTTTCTTATCCTATTAGGAAATACCATAAATTAATTGTTCTTCTTATCCCGGCATCTTATAGCTCTTTCAATGGAGCCAGTGATAAGTAAAATTACACATAAGAATGCCTCATTTTTTTTATTTCAGGTGGGCAGAAGTGTTAAAAGAAATACGACCTAGGAGAGAATAACAACTAATTTTACTTCAACCTAGAAAAATAATGTACTTAGCATAGAAGAATTCCAGCATACTTATGAGAAGTGAAACTTTAAGCGAGGGCTTAGAATCATTTCGTGTTGTGCCGACTTAAATTATTCCTTTTACTACTTATGGATGACAGTCTCAAACTCTTAGCTGTGTGCACTCAAAGTGAATCCAAAATGCTTGTTCAATTTTTGCATCAGAAAGTGTTACCTCCTTGGCAGCTTGCCCCTTATTTGCAATCCACCATATTACTAAAGAGGACTGCTAGTTTAAGCATATCTCTAATGAGGCGAACAAAGTGGAAAGAATTTAGCCGATGGGGCTTGTGATATTTGCAAATCAGAAATGTTTATAACACTGCAGGATCTGACAGCTATTGGCTGAGATTATTGATGCATTTCCATGGTTGGTTTAGTTGAAAATTTCCTGAACTGGCCATTTTTGTACCTTTACTAGGAAATATGGGGGGGAGAGAGAGAAGAGAAGGGGGAAGGAAAAAAAAAAAAAAAAACTTTAGGCAATTGGAAAAGCAGTAAAGTTTCTTCCACAGATGCTATCTCACAGTCTAATGCCCTGCTTCCCACATCTAACTGATTCCAAATTCAGAAGACAAAAGAAGAAGAGAGCGAAAAAAAGTTCCCAAGTGCAAGTAACAATGGTGCATCGCATGTGTGCTGCTAGCTCAAAACCATATCCAATAGCACTAACCTTTGCAAAAGTGCTCTTCCCAGAACCATTCTTTCCCATCACGGCATGGACCTAAGAAATTTCATTGACCAGAATCAGTATCAAAAGATTGCAAAATGAACAGAAATTGCAGCAATGAATCTTAAACGTGAGCAAGATTGTCAAATTTGTTAAAAAAACCAAAGATAAACAATTCACGCAAGTACACAAAAATTGCTAAATTTTCGCGAAAAAGATTACAATTAATGAGAAAGAAGCACTCTAGCATTTGATATTCAGGAAATAAAACTAAAACCACTAATGCACGATGTATCAATCAGACCTAGAAATGAATTATATCTTTACCTCGCCTTCATGTATAGTAAGGTCAACACCTTTGAGAATTGGTTGCCTCGACTCCGATATTACCGCGGAGAGCTCTTTAACTTCGAGCAGAAGTTTCCGGGAAACTCCGGCATCGGTGGCAGCAGAAGCCGGAGACTCGACAGTGACTGCGGCCCTCACTCTCAGAGACTGCCGAGTCTGGATAAAACGACATCTTTGAGAGCTCGAGTTTCTGAAAGAGAAACGAGAAGAAGCTGAAGCACAACAAGGGGCGAAGAGAGCCATTGAAGCCGGAGGGAGGACCAGAGAGAGTAGTTTCAGTTCATGGTCAGAAAGCAATTCGGGTAACCGAAGGGGCTCTTTTGCAATTTGCTTATATTATTTTTTTATTGGGAAAACAGGCCCTCGTGCGCCAGTCAGGCCATTTGAATTTGGATCAACATATGGGCTAGACAAAGTGGGCTTTTTCAGTTCCTGCCAAACCCAAATTCTTTTGGTCTCTTCTGCGGGCCGAAATAAAAAAGATCCTCAATTAGTGGATTTTGTAGACACCGGGCCCTTTTCAAAATAATAAAAAGAATTTTGACTTCACCATCCAAATTTGTAGTGACTGCATGTTACCGCTCAAACTTATTCTCTAATTGGTCCCAATTTTTAAATTTTTGGCAATTTGTCATCTCTGGTTAACCTTTTTTTTTTTTTTAAATTGCTCCAATATTTGACTAATTTTTGTTAAGTTTAATTTAAAAAAAAAATTAAATGTAGATAAATAAAAATTTATTTGATATGAGTTTTATAAAAAATTATTAAATATATAAAATTTAAAGAAAGAATATAATATGTTATAAGTAAATAACAAATTTTAAAAAAATAAAAATTATATAAATTAATAATATATTTAAATTAAAATAAAAGAATAAATACTCCACCTCTAAACTTTAAATAATTTGCCACCCCATGTTCTAATAACACGTGCATCATTTTTGTGTGCGTTTTGACAGACAGTTTCAAACCGTTGTGATTACAATATGCATGGCTGTTTTGAGGCCATATTTCAAAGCGTTAATTAATGGAGTCCATGACTGCAAAGGAACGACCCTACCATACCATGTGGGTTCTGATTCTATGTTTTTTCCTTTTTCATGAATAATTCTTTTTGGGTTGTTTTCCTTTTTCATGAATAATTCTTTTTGGGTTGTCGTGCAAAGCTTCATAATACCTTTTGATGGAAGAAAGACCCATCCCGCCATAGGCCAATGCGAGACATGATGAGCGAGTTGATCTACATTCCAAATATATGCTTCTCTCATTGTGCTTAACCATTTATGCGTCCAGCAATACTAAAGCATAAAATACACCAAAACTATACATAAAACGAAGCAGAGAGGGGAAACAAGACTTGTTGGTAAATCTTTTCTTTTTATATAAAAATTACTATAATGTTATACTAATATGTAACTTTTTCATATCGCATAAAATTTAATACGAACTCAATTCACGTAAATTATATGTATTAAAAAATTATATTATATATCATATAAATTGTACAGTATAATTTTTTAAAATTATTAATTTACTTAAGAATATCTCCGGTGTATATTTCTATAAATAGAAATAAAATGCAGTTCTCATTAAAAACTCGGCTAACTAGCAATTACCCAAGCAACTGCTACGACAATGGCTACCCTGGGTTCCCAATCAACCAAGTTAGGCACCAGCAAACAAGCAACAAAAGGAAGAAAGAGAAACAGGTAACGTTAGCCGATGAGAAAGAAGTGGTCTTCCATCATCACCCACCCAGCGAGACATATGGATGAAAGAATGAAATGAGGTCTACAGCTCAGAACAGCTTTACAAGCTGGGATCCATCTGCCTATCAGACTTAAAAGCCGAAGTGCACTCTGCTGGCGACTAATGCAAGCTGTGTAGCGATGGTTGAGGTCCAGCCACAATAAAGATGATGGTGAAGGTTATTAACTTATTATGACATCAACCTAATTGAGCCTTCCTTTGAATACATGGCCTCAGCCTCTTTATAATTATTAAGCTTCTGTTATGAATGCATGGTGGGTTTGTGTTTCTGCTTTTGTCACTTGGAAATAGGGAAATTTCGCAGTCAGGTAATGGAGGTACGCATCAAGTGAAATTCGCCAAAGAATCCACAAAGTTAAATCAATTTAAGTAAATTTGATCTACTAACTCTTTAGAAAACTAAGAATCCAAGTTAAACACGCGATCTCACGACTAATTGAGTGGGCTGAGGCCCCTTCTGTGTTTTGTCACTTGATTAGGTTGCTCTTATAACAACTTTTTTGGCAATTTACAATGAATTTGACAGCTCTTTATCGATCAACCCCATTCTAATTTTACTAGTTTTAACTCATTTGTTCCCTTTTGATTTCATCCAAACAAACCAAATTGTACTCCGAGAATTTTTAGCAACCTAGTATCATTAATTTTAGACAGTTATATTATATAAATTAATGTCGTCTATCTCTTTACATCAGTTTTAAATTTATAGTTTACAAAAATTAAAGTAGAATTAAATATTGATCTTCATATGAATATATAATTAATCTAATAGAGTTCCATACTTGGACAAGAGTTATATTGAATCCTGATTTTTTTTTTAAATATAAGTTAAGAGTGGAATAATTAAACTATTACCAAAACAAGTATTAATTTTTAAAATTAAAAATAAACAAATCCTGCTAGAACTAGAAGGCATGCTTACAAAATAGAGACTGGTTTACATCTGCATTAATGTCTAATAATAATAATCCTAGCCATACATGAGGAAACTTTAGTTGCCCCAACCCCACTGTCTCATTTTCCATATATTGAATGTGACAAGTATGCTTTAACAAAGGCTTTTTGTCTTGTTTCGATTATGGAATTTTTTTTATAGATAAAAGTAAAAGAAATTTGTGAAAAAGTATTTATTTTTCTTCATAATTAAGATTATTTTTTTTTCTTATGTAATTATCTTTCTAAAGTGATCCAATGGAGAATAAAATATGTGAAGATCCAAATGCCCTTTCTTTATTCTTTCTAATCATAAGTCATTTTCTTCGATACTTTTTTAGTGCAAAGTTGATTTTTCTTTACACTTTTTTTGTTTAAGTTTTCTGTTAAAATTGGAGCCAACCTAATTTACTTGATGCAGAATTCTTTTAACATACATAATGTCATCAAATCGCTGTTAAATATTGTTCTAACAAAATTAACCTACTTACTATTTTAGATTATCTTAAAAAATTTGATATTTTCCTTAAAAAGAAAGTTTTTATAATATAATTTATTATAAAACAATCAACATACTCCATATATATTATTTATATATTTTTATATATTTAAATTTAACATAAAACATTATAAGACTTCTATATTTTTTATTTTTATTATACTATATTATGCTCTATTATTATTATATTCTAAATTTTACTTTTATACTACCTCCGTTTTACAATATAAGTCGTTTTAGACTTGAAATTTTTTTTCACAATATAAGTCGTTTTACAAAATTTTATAAATATTTATTTTTTTTTTCTATTCTACCCCTCCCTACAATCTCTCTCTTTCCACTAACTATGACTCAACTCTTTTCAATTACCAAAACAAACAAAGACTTAATTAGAGGTATTTTTGGAAGTTTAGTTTTAAAATTGTGTAGAATTTAGGATCCTTAATTCTTGTGTAAAAGTCTAAAACGACTTATATTGTGAAACGGAGGTAGTATAAAATTTCGTGTCAATTCAATCACTATCAATTTTAGTGGGACCGAATGGGGTATATATTTTTAATTGTAATAGTACAATTTTTGAACTGCAAAGTACAAATTAGGTAAATTCTATGGGAATTAAAAATTAATATTTAAATTCGTTCTGACATATTAGTGGGAAAAAAAGAAAGTAACAGGTGAGATTTTGGATGAAAGAAAAACAAAAAATGGGGAGAAAATAGAAGGAAATATCCATAAGGTTTTACAGCGGACCGTTGAATACGAAATCAAAAATAGTAATTAATGTTGAAAGGCCATCGTAGTGGGCCCCACTCACCAGTTGCTACGGAACGGATGAGCCGTAGCGTTTAACGTCTCCGACGTGCGCAAACTGCACTTCCAAATTTCAACTCCTCTTGGCTCTTGCTCTGCTTCACGGTCTAACTTGTAAGGCTATTGCTCCTCCTTTCACTCTAATGGAATGGAGTCTCTGTCCTCTATCTCTCTCTTCCTCTCTTTCTCTCACACAAACACATGCAACTGTGCGTGCGTGAACACAGACTATATATGATCATGTATGGATATTCTTTTTTTTTTTTTTTTTTTTTGGTCTCCATTAAGCTACTTATATCGCAAAGAAAAATTTATTGTGGGTATTAAAGCTTTAAATGTTGTTGCCGACATCTCTTGCTGTTAACGGTAGATAAATGGGTAGATGAAAATCTTGAATTTTTTAGCTTTTAATGAAAATTAAAGGAGACCTCAAAGGTTACATTAAAGAGCAGAATGCCGTTGGGAGTTTTGATTTGAAAATGCCAAGATTCACGGGTTCAAGCCCAGAAATTTCATCCCATGTATGTTATTTTCACACAGCACCCACTTCCCAGATGTATACTTGACACAAAATACACTCTCTTCAGCATGCATATGTGTCGCCAAGGCTGAGGGAAGGTAATAATCATTGTTAATGATATTTTCTTTCTTGGAACTTTTTGGCAGTGTGAGATTGCTGCCTCTGACAGTACAGACTGCTAGGATTCCTGGCTATACTCTTCCATCCAAAAGTATTCCTGGGCTTCCCCCATTTGTGAGTCTCTCTCTTTCTCCTTTATTTTATACGTGTACAGTTCTATGGTGGGATTTGTTTCCGGGTCCCAATTGAGTTGCTGTGTAAAGTTCTTGGTGCTTTGTTATATTATTTTTGCGAATATTGTCTTTACCGCTTTCTTTTCTGTTCTTGTTGTTGTGGTTTAGCAACTGAAGGTATAGAATTTAAGTTTAAGAACTCAATTTGTTTGACTAATCTTGGCATTGCTTGGAAAAGACTTCGCTTTCATTGGGAAAAACATGATATCTGGTTTTTAGAAATCTAGATCAATATGCTTAGAAGTGTTTCTAGGCTGCCGTCTTGCCTTGAATTCCTTACTTTTCACTGAAAAATAAAGGACTGAGCTTTGCTTTTGCTTTACAGTGCGCTCTTTTCCTTTTCATTTTTGATTCTTCTTGATCATGTTGCTTTTCCATTTGGATTACTACTATTATTGAGCCTCCAGTTTTCTGAAGGGTCTACTCTAATTGAAAATGAAATGGTATTATATTACAATTTCCACAAAATGATCTCCCTGCTTTCCACTACTGAAAAGTCAATTGAGACGATTATTTTTGCTTTTTAGCATTTTTATGCCGTTGATCTAGTGATTAACTTTTTCCTATATCTACAGTAGCACTACAATTATCTTGTTCTCCTAATGGTGATATAAGTTTCGTGCCTGATTCGGTCTATTAAAGAGAAGTCTTTATAAAAGTAGTGGGAATCTGCTTTACTCTCTTGCCTATTCTTGTTTGATTGATTAAGGTCAAATGCTTGTGCATCTGCAATAATTTGATTTAAGCTAGGACATTCTTTTTTCTGGTTTGAGGCCTGAGCTAGGACTTTATTTTTGTGCTTTAATTTAAACGAGTTATCATGAAGCGAGTAGAATGAAGAGGTTGTAAACGTACTCAAGTTTACATTGGATTTAAATGAGCCTTGCTGTCTCATGGATCAGTTTGTTAAGGTCTGGTTTCACTTTGTTGTTGCAATGTGAAGTATAGTGCAGCCAGTTTGTTTGGCCTCTCATCTCCTGTAGATTTGAGAGCTTTTACTCTGTTTTTGCTTCTTGTGGTCTGCAATTAAACTAGAGAATTTCACACAAAAAAACAGAACTTTCTTTTTGATGGTGTAAAGCTGAAAAAGAATGACCTTTATAGTTTATCCCTTGCCCAAAGAATTCTCAAAGTACAGATAAATCATCTAAGTGCATCCCTGAAATCTCTGCTCCCGTGGTTCAGTAGATGATTTTCCTCCGGCTCTTGCTTGTTGGTGTACTGAGTAGAATTACTTCTTAATGAGCACGTTGAAGGAGGTATGTCTTCTCCCTTTCAAATAGTGCGTCAAAGCAAACAAGAAATGACCGGATGTTGTGATTCAGTGATTGTAACTGCCTTAGCTGGGATGGAATTCCCTCCCTCTCTTTCTCTTTTCCCGATCCTGCTATCCCCAATCCCATCCATTACAATTCAGTTAAACTGTTGCTCACCCTAATTTTCAGAAGGCAAACTTTTCTTGTTTGATAAGATAAAGTAAGCATCTGCTTTGCTTTGGCAATTAGAAATTTAATCCATAATGTGTTCCTTTTAGTTTGAAAAACTTCTGCAGTTAAGCATGTGTCATTTTACTTGCTTTGCTAGCAATAAACGATCACGAAACTGCTCCATTTTGGTCCTTACATTTCTGAAGAAAATGTGACCATTAAATTCTCAGTTGGGTTTTTCCCAGTCCAATACTCTTTTGTCCAAGATTACATAAATTAATTTAATTTCATGGTTTTTGCTACTTATTCAGGGGGAGTAGTATCACTTGAAGCTGCCGGGATCAAGCTGAAAGTTTTGTTTTAGTTGCGATCTGATACTCTGAATGAACAAATGAAGCACCAAGTCATATCAGCAGCTCCTCTTTTCTTATCACTTCAACTGCTAATTCTTCCACAAATTCTAGCAGATCTGAGTTCTGATACACAGGCCCTGCTGGACTTTGCAGCAGCTGTTCCTCATCTTAGAAAACTCAACTGGAACTCTTCTCTCCCGATTTGCAAATCTTGGGTCGGCATCACTTGCAATAATGCTGGAACTAGAGTAACTGCAATCCATCTCCCAGGTGTTGGGCTATATGGTCCCATCCCAGCAAATTGCATTGGCAAGCTGGATGCTCTTAGGGTACTTAGTTTAAGATCAAATTATCTAAATGGAAGTCTTCCATTGGATATAATCTCAATGCCTTCCCTTCAATCCGTGTATCTTCATCACAATAACTTCTCTGGTAATATTCCTGCCTCGCTCTCTCCTCGCCTTGGAGTTGTGGATCTTTCTTTTAATTCTTTTACTGGGGAGATTCCATCTACAATAGAGAAACTGGCTCGACTGTCTGTGTTGAATCTTCAGTTCAACTCATTTTCAGGAGCTATCCCCAATCTAGATCTCCCAAGGCTCAAGAGTTTAAATTTGAGCCACAACTTGCTAAACGGTTCGATTCCCATGTCCCTTCAGAAGTTTCCAATTTCTTCTTTTGTGGGAAATTCCCATTTATGTGGACCGCCTTTAACTAATTGCTCAGTATCAACAGCACCTTCGTCTTCACCAGATTATTTTCCATTTTCTCCTACAATGCCCGACAAAAAGATTCCAGCCTCCTCTAGAAAACTTAATTCAGGAAGCATAGTTGCCATTGCAATTGGGACATCTTCTATTTTGCTTCTAGTTTTCTTACTTATCTTTTTCTGCTGTTTGAAGAAGAAAGACGGTGACAGCGCTGTTGTGATTAAAGGGAAGGTGTCTAATGGTGCAAAGACTGAGAAGCCTGGGGATTTTGGAAGTGGGGTGCAGGAAGCCGAGAAGAACAAGTTGGTGTTCTTCGGTGGTTGCTCTTATAACTTTGATCTTGAGGATTTATTGAGGGCTTCTGCTGAAGTTCTTGGCAAAGGAAGTTATGGAACATCGTACAAAGCTGCCTTGGATGAGGGGATAATGGTTGTGGTGAAAAGGTTGAGGGAAGTGGGGATGGGAAAGAAGGAGTTTGAACAGCATATAGAAGTTCTTGGGAGGGTAGGGCGACACCCCAACATTGTACCATTGCGTGCTTACTACTATTCCAAGGATGAGAAGCTTCTTGTTCATGAATACATGTCTGCCGGCAGCTTGTCTTCTGCCTTGCACGGTATGCGTTTCTCTACTGCTGAAACCGTAATGGGCATTTTGTTCCTCTACACCCTGCAAGAATATGTTGTTGAAATTCAATCCGATAAACAGTACCGAGGAAAATTGAATCTTGCCAGCTTAGTGAACACTGCGTGTGACATCCAGCTAGACAGCAGAAAGATACATAACCAGAAACATTTGCCTGAGAAATATTTATTAATCTGCTTATAATTTTAATTATCAAGCAATGATAGCACCAACACTCTTTATCATCCTTAAAACCCATTTTATAGAATTTCAACTTGCCAGTTTTGCAGTCTATAAACAAGCGTGTAGCTTGAAATTTTTATGCAGAACTTTTTATCATCCTAATGACGTCTGTATTTTTTGTAACTCTTATTGCATATTGTTAAGCAGGTAACAAAAGCATTGGAAGAACATCACTTGACTGGGATTCAAGATTGAAGATCTCACTAGGGGTGGCAAAAGGAATTTCACATATCCATACTGAAGGTGGCATTAAATTTACACATGGCAACATCAAATCCTCCAACGTACTCCTGACCACAGAACTTGATGGTTGCATAACTGATTTTGGCTTGTGTCCTGTAATGAATTTTCTTGCCATCAAGCCTCGAGGAATCGGTTACCATGCTCCTGAAGTAATTGAAACAAGAAAAGTGACACAAAAGTCTGATATCTACGGCTTTGGTGTACTTCTCCTTGAGATGCTCACAGGCAAATCCCCAATCAGTTCTTCAGGGCATGAGGATGTAATTGATCTGCCTAGGTGGGTACGATCTGTTGTCCGGGAAGAGTGGACTGCAGAAGTTTTTGATGTAGAACTGATGAAGTACCAAAACGTGGAGGAAGAGATGGTGCAGATGCTACAGATTGCACTTTCATGTGTTGCAAAGGTACCAGAAACGCGGCCTACAATGGATGAAGTTGTTCGAATGCTGGAAGATATTCGACAATCTGAGCTGGAGAATAGACCTTCTTCTGAGGACAACAGGTCCAGGGGTTCTAATGTGCATACCCCGGAATGATTTGAGGGTTGCAATCTGTAGAGCCTAGAGCCAGCTGGTCCTCTAGCAATTCACCGATTATAGGAATCTAAATGACCTTTGTGAACTGGCAGTATGAATAGTATCCTTTTGCCTGTGTTGCAAATTCATGTGCTTCTTCACTTGATATTGTGTACCATCATGTGAGGATCTAAAACTCTTTCTATATTTCAGGAAGAATTTGAAGCCTTAGGAAGCGTTTCGAGGTTTAACATTCCAAAATCTGGAATTGGAACTTTTGAAACCATGTTTTATTTATTGGCATTCTCGTCCTAGGTTTACAACACCATCCTACCACAAGTCATTTGAACTAAGCATTACACTGGGGTGGTCACTGCTCGCTGCTTTCAGAGCTGGTGGATCAAGAACTGTTTCCAAAATGTCTAATTTTTTCCAGCTTCCTAGCTTTCATATAAGATCCAAACATACTACAGAGAAAGCATTAAAATGATAACAAGAGAAATTTTCATTTGCTTATAACCAAATGATTTGGAAAATGTTACTCTTACAAAGGCTTCTTACGATTAACTGGCAAACCAAAACAAATTTAGATACTCAAAATAAACAGACAAATGATAAGCAGGTAAAGTGATTATTAACCCAAGTACATACAGCTCCAATCTCATCACCCATCCGATACTAGTGTTTTAGAATTTAGATTGAACTAGAAATAGGTTCATTCTTCTCAATTCGGCAGAGTTCTTTGGCAACATCAATCATATCTGGCCTATCTTCTCCTTTTGTTTAGATGCATCTTAAAGCAAGATCCATGAAAGCTCTGAATTGCATTTCTTCTTCTGCTTTCCATATCTTATGATCCACAATTTGGTCGAGTGTATCATGATCCGCAATTTGGTCGATTGTAGCTATTTGACCCAATATCGGTCTCTTGATTAATCGCCCCTTCAGTAGCTCAAGCAATAGGGTGCCAAAGCTATAGACGTCGACTTTCGGAGTTACCTGGTGTGTTGAAAAATATTCAGGGTCTAAATACCCAAGTGTTCCGGCCACCTGATCTTCAACGTGCTTTTTTCCTGGCGGAAGTGAAATGCAGATCGAAAAATTGAAGAGTTTAGCATTACCACATTGGTCTATGATCACGTTATGCGGCCTGACATCCCTATGAATGATTGGGGTGGAAAATGCCGTATGAAGATAGGTAAGGGTGGTGGCAATGTCTTTAGCGATCCTTACTCTACTCTTCCAGAGCAAGAATTCATCATTGTTAGAACAGGTGAAGAAATCAGCAAGAACTCGAGTTCCAGCTGCTTCATAAACAAGAAGTGGGATTTCAAATTCCAGGCAGCAACCAATAAACTTAAGTACATTCCTGCGGTGACTCAACTGAGAGCTAACAACTAGATTGGTGATTGCAGGGTCCAGAACAAGAGTGTCTGCTGAACGAGTGAAAATTTTAGGGAGGGTATACTTTGTAACTAAGATTGAGCGTCCCTCGGAAGGTTTCTTGAAATGCATCCTTGTGCACGCTGTCTGCGAAGTCATTTGTTGCCGTGGTGAGCTGTTTAGCAGTGAAGTAATGGATGGGATTCTTGTAGCGCCCTCCAAAAGTAGCAATTAGCTTCTGCAGTAGTGCACCTCCATGCTTCAAGAAGTTAGGTGAAATTTCTTCGTCGTCCCGCGATTCCCGTCTCTGTTTGAAGTTTGATAGCCAGGACTTTCTTCTGCCCACCATGATACTACTGTCCAAACCGACTATCGAAAAAATATCCACCAATTCTAGCAACACTTCCAAGCATCCTGTGGATTTTTAGTTGTAAGAAATTGCCTCGTTAATCTGCAGGTCCGGTCTGGTCTAGGAAGGAGAGGGGTACCTTTACTTCTACTAAAAGGAGAAGAGGCGAAAGGAAAGGGAAAAAAAAAAAAAAAGAGAGAGAATATGTTATAAAATTTAGGTAGGGTTAGAACAAAATTTTTACACTACACACTAAGAAAATTCTAATTATTCTTTGTATAAAAATTTCTTCAAACTTCTTTATTTCTCTCTTTCTTTTTTTCTCACAAATCTTTCACAAAATTATGGTATATTTCAAGTTTAGAGAATATGTCTATTTATAGAGCTCTTAGTTAGTGGAATACATAATTTTTCACTAACATTAATTAGTGGTATCTCCACTAAATGGTGAACATTCATAAAAATTCATAATTAGTAGAGCTTTCACTAATCAGTGGAGCTTCCACTAATTCCTTAATAATTCACATAAATTCATAATTAGTGGAGCTTCCACTAATTCAATATATTACAACAGAATAATTAATTTAATTTATTAATTTATTTTTTATTATTTATTTTGTTAAAATTTTTAATATTAATAGTAGGGTCAATATTTTTATTAATATTTCTACTTTATTTTCTTTTTCTCAATCCCTCTAAATTGAAAGGAAAGGAAATACAGGGGTGATACTTGATTTCTTTCCTTCAACATCTACATCAAATAATTTACCTCTACCCCTCCTCATTTACTTACTTAAAAGGGTCCAACCAAAGGTAGCCTTAAGTTGCCTTATTCCACACGGTTACGCAGAATTAGACATTTAGCGGACCAGTGAAAAAGGTAGAAAACGCTGGAACGGAGACTACAATGTCTTCTTCCAAGGCTGCTAATTAGTTGCCCTTTTTCTTCATTTTCCTCTACTCTCAAACCGGCCGAATTTTCCTCACTTTTTCATCGGGGTCTCTCTTTCATAAACTGTTTTCTAGCTGGAAAAATCTTGAATTAGCTAAAAGACTTACGTATGAAAACAACCCAACATAAACTTTTTAATTTTTTCATGCTTTTTACGAATATCTTTTTCTCTTATTTCTTCCTCTTTTTTTTTTTTGTATTCGATGTAAATAGCATTTACGCCATTTTTATCCTTTTTGTCAAAAAAAAAAAAGGGGAAATGCATCTGGTATATGTTAATAGAATCGCATTTACAAAGGCTTCTTATAGTAAATTGACAACTCAACAGAAATGTCTGTCATCTTTCTCCTCACCAATAAAGAAACCCAGAGGTATTTAAATTTTTGCTTCATCGACCATCAGTATTGTTTTTGGGCCAAAGAGGGATTTGAAAATTTTTTCATAGACCATCGATTTGTTGTCTATAGACCAGGACAAAGTAATGTTAGGCCTATGGACCTATGCACTGTAGAAGCCTTTTCTCAGGAAATTTGGGCAACCTCCCCACTTTCTATGACTGATTTTTCAAATCCGCGGAAGAAGGTTTGGATTTATACATATAATTCTCTTACATGGTGCAGAAAATTTGTTTCCTCATAATTTGCATCTAGAATTCTGAGGTAAATTTGTCATTATCCTAGCGGTCTCATAGTTCAAAGACCAAGGAGAAGAAAAGTTCTGAGCTAAGTTTATTTAGCTTGGCTTTGATGTTCTTCTTTGCCATTTCTCCTAGGAAACCAACGGAAATATAAGAGAATGTAAGAATAAATCCTTGCAGGCTAAGTTTATTATGAGATATAAGAGAATGGGAATAAGATGTGCCCTTCCGCCATCCCTCGATCCTTTACCCAAAATAAAGTTAATATATATACATCATATTTTCTACTTAGAATCTTTTTTAAAAAAAAACTTTTACTAAAGGAAAAAATTATAATTACAATAGCTAAAAAATAAATGCTCAAGAAAAATGAATTAAAATAAATACAAAGATTTAGATGAATGTGTTAAAAAGAAAAAGACCGTTAAAATTTTAATAAATAAGTCCTATAAATAATAGGAAATTAAGTTTATACTCTTAAGCTTCGTTTAATTATCAAGGAAAGTGCGGTGGATAAATAATCGCAATTTTCATTTTTAAAATTCAATGTTTGGTTTACTATTTATGGAATGTGAAAGAAATCTGATTCCTTAGATCTAGAAAAATAAATGTAGAATATTGGGAAAATGAATCTTTCATAGGATGTAGTATTTTGATTTCTTTCCCAATGATTCTAACAATAAAAGATAAAAAAAATTAAAAACTAAAGATAAATGAAAATTTTATTTCAATCTACATATTTGCTTTATCTATCACGTAAGTACTAATTTTCTTTTGTTCCCCTCACACCTTCCTTAACCTAGTAGTATATTAAAATTTTCTATATTCTCAATTATAATATATATTTTTGTCAAAATTTTAAAAGATTACATATTTTAAATTAATTGTAAAATTTTAATTTAAAAATTATATCATGATTGAATTTCATGAAAAGAAAATTTATTGAATTTTCTATAAATACTTTAATTTGACAAAAATTATTTTTCATCAATATTAGAATTTGAACTCAATATCAAGAATAATTAGAATATCAAATAAAATAAAATAAAATTTATATGTGTGAAAACACTATTTATATGACCATTTAAAAATAATATATAATTAAATGATACAATAATATGAGAGATATTTAAAAATAATTTTTAATATATATATATATATATATATATATATATATAAATAAAACGGAAATATAAGAGAATTTGCATCTCATAATAAACTTAGCCTCTAAGAATTTGACAAGGAAACCAACGGAAATATAAGAGAATGTAAGAATAGCTTGCATATTCATTGCCATTTTTCCTAGGATATATATTGAACTTACATCCCAATCATTCACACTATTAAGACAAAATAATTCTCATATTGTATTTTCCTTTTATTTCCTAAGTTCCAAATCCTTCCACCAGAATAGAAAGTTGTAAACATGTTTGTACAATTCGAGTACTATACAAAAAGGTAGCAGAAACCTTCAATTGACAAAAAAACAAATATCACGAACCAAAGACCTATTCTCAAATCCTAAGTGGTGATCTATGGCATATAAAAATTGAAGACTAGCAACAAAATAAATAGATTATATTCAAAAACCATATCAACTAATCAAAAATAAAGACCAAGAAGCATGACATACCTCACTGCCCGTAAAATGCCGTGCACAGGACTACCGCTGGAGCAAGCTCGCTGGACTGAAATCGAAGCCAATGACTTGCGGAGAAGGCTGTTCACTGTCTTCTGATCAATGCCGAAAGAGACAGCGCTGTTCGCCGGAGCTTGTGTGGTACCGGAAGTTCGTGACTGCCGATGAATGTTCGGAGTGCGTAATGCAAAGTAATTGAAGGAAATTGCTCGAAAATTGCTCGGAAAGGGAGGAAGAATTCGTAGCGAAAATGAAAATGTGCAAAGACGGGGGAAGACGATGAACGGGTAAGACGCATTCAAAGATAGCGTCATAACTTAATCAGGACGCATTGGTTGATAGCGTCCTAATTAAATTAGGACGCTATCAATGAATTCGTCGAGGTCATTTTAGGACAAATTCCTTGCGGATGGGTCAGTTGAGGACGAATGGCCCCATCCCAGGAGGACTAAAGGAATTAAAGAAGGAATAAAAACAACCAAACTAGAATTTTGTAAGACAAACAACAATACTTTAATTAAGAAGAAATAAGAAGTTGGAGCACTAAGGCTCTTGTGGAGGCTAATTTCGAAAATCCACACACCTCAAAGGGTTAATAACTCTATTTATATAGATATATAGATATAAGAAGTTTTTACTCCTAAACAAATTAGAATGATAATGGAATACTACTTTCCAATCCTATCATACATAGAGTACTGGTATCTTTTTACTAGGAAAATAAAAAACATAATCTAATATAATTAGAACTAGTAAATAACAAAAAACCTATTTAATAAATTGGTTTAATATTCCAACATTGCCTCCCTTAAACCAAGTTCTTCAAACTTGATCATTTCTAACATTTTCTTCAACTTAAAAAATGAGTCAGTCTTCAATGGTTTGGTGAAGATGTCTACAACTTAATCCTTTGTAGGACAATAATCAACCATAACTTCTTGATCACGAACTAAATCATAAATAAAGTGAAACTTGATGTTAATATGCTTGCTATGCCCATGTAATAGTGGATTCTTAAATAAATCAATAGCTGATTTATTATCGCAAAAAATACTCATAGGATGACCTTGTGGATGTTGTAGAAAACCAAGCATCCTCCTCAACCATAATGCTTGAGTGGCACCATTTGTAATCGCCATATGTTCTGCCTCAACTGTAGATAAAGCCACTACTGATTATTTCTTGGAAGACCAATAAAATACACCAGAACCTAAACAGAATGCATAACTAGAAGTACTCTTATATTTCACAACATCACCAGCCCAATTGCTATCATATTATTAGTACGTGAATAAAATATGCCATCAGATTGCATACTTCTAATATATCTCAAATCTTTTTTGTTGCTTGCAAGTGAGATTGACGGGAGATAGGCTTCATAAATCTACTAGCTAGCCCAATAATATTAGGCTTAATAAAAGTTAGAAAAAAATTCACTTTGTCATCCTAACTATAGTCAAAATCTTACATTGTCATTTAAACTTCATTTTGAATGTAATTGCTATCTGAACTATGATTTTTCCCCACATTGCCATCCAAGCACCTCTAACTCTTAAATTAAGTTAGTTAATATGGTAAATTAAATATAAGAAAGAGTAAATTTCACATCTAACTAACTTAAAGAACAAAAAGACTAAATTAGTTCGATTAAATTAAGTTAAGTTAGGTCAATCATATTATATTTTCTATTTTTTTAAATTTAAATTTATAAATAATTTAGTCTTTTTTTAAGTTGGTTAGATGAGAAATTTATACTGTTTTATATTTAATTTACTATGTTAATTAACTTAATTTACGGATTAGAGGTGTTTGGATGGTAATGTAGGAAAAAATCATAGTTCAGATGGTAATTAGATTAAAAAAGAAGTTTAGATGGAAATATGAGATTTTGATTATAGTTGAGATGGCAAAGTGAATTTTTCCCTAAAAGTTAAGTATCTCAAGCTCCCAACCAATCTTCCATAATTAGTAGTATCAACCAATTCTCCAGTGCCATCTTTTGTTAACTTCAACTTTTCTTCAACTGGAGTTATAATAGGGTTGGTTGTATCCATCTTAAACTTCTTTAAAATATCACCGGTGTTATAAAATTTGGGTAGTGTTAAAATAAAATCTATACACTACACACTAAGAAAACTCTAACTATTCTTTGCACAAGAATTTCTTCAAACTTCGCTCTTTCTTTTTTCTCACAATTTCTCACAATTCTTTCACAAAATTATGGTATATCTCAAGCTTAGAGAATAGCTCTATTTATAGAGTTCTTAGTTAGTGGAATACATAATTTTTCACTAATCTTAATTAGTTGTGTCTCCACTAAATAGTGGATATCCATAAAAATCCATAATTAGGGAAGCTTCCACTAATTTCCTAATAATTCACATAAATCCATCATTAATGGAGCTTCCACTAATTTACAATATATTCATAACTTTCCCCCTTGGATGTCCATCCATTATATAAAGAATATGACTCGTTAAAACCTTACTAGATAAAAACTCAGTGGGAAAAAAATCTAGTGAAGAAAAAAGAGTACACTATTTTATATGTCTGTTTATTACTCCCCCTGATGAGATGAGTCCTTTAAATTTTTGAATCGATGCATACCAATTTTATATCTCAACTTCTCAAATGTTGCAGTCGGTAAAGTCTTCGTGAAAATATCTGCGAGGTTGTCACATGACCGAATTTGTAGCACATCAATTTCACCTTTCTTCTGAAGTTCATGAGTAAAGAAGAATTTTGGTTAAATATGTTTTGTCCGATCTCCTTTAATATATTCTTCTCGTAATTGAGCTATGCAAGCTGCATTGTCTTCATAAAAAGGAGTTGGAATATCTCTGATAGATGATAATTCACAACTTTCTCAGATATAATGAATCATTGATCGTAACCATACACATTCTCTACTTACTTCATGAATGGCTACAATTTCAGCTGATTTGAAGAAGTAGCTGCTTGGAGATATCGAAGGACTTGTTTAATTTCATTCCAATGTCGTCGTGTTGGTAAAGAATTAAATCTTGCTAATAAATTGACAGCAAAGACAATATCAGGTCGTGTATTGTTAGCAAGATACATCAATGCACCAATTGCACTGAGATATGGTACTTCAGGACCAAGAAGTTCTTCATCCTCTTCTTGAGGTTGGAAAAAATCTTTATTCACATCTAATAACCGGACGATCATTGGAATACTCAGTGGATGTGCTTTGTTCATGTCAAATCTTTTTAGAACTTTTGCTGTATATGTTGATTGATGAATAAATATTCTACTTGCCAAATGTTTAATTTGTAAACCAAGACAAAATGTAATTTTACCAACATCCTTGATGTCGAATAATCAATTATTTCTTAGAGCTCTTCAAGAGTTCCAATAAGATTAATATCATCAACATATATCACAAATGTAGAACCAGATTTCTTAATAAAAACACATGGACATACCTGGTCATTTTTAAATCTCACTTTCAATAAATATTCACTAAAACGATTGAACCATATGCACCCAGATAATGATTTTTGCAACTTGATGGAGTAATTTTCACGGGGATAATGTTTATATGCTTCGGGCATGCGAAATCCTTCAGGGATTTTCATGTAAATATCATTTTCTAAATTTCCATACAAGTAAGCAGTGACAACATCTAATAGGCGCATATCTATCTTTTCATGTACTACCAAATTGATAAGATATCAGAGTGTAATAGCATCAACAACAGGAGAATAAATTTCATCATAATCAATACCTGATCTTTGTGCAAAACCTTGGGTTACCAACCGTGCTTTATATCGTACGATTTCATTATTTTCATTGCGCTTTCGCACAAATATCTATTTGTAGCCAACAGGTTTTACACCTTCTGGTATTCGGACTGCAGGTTCGAAGACTTCACGTTGTGTCAGTGCATTTAACTCCGATTGAATCGCATCTTTCCATTGTAGCCAATCTTTTCTATGCCGACATTCATCAACTGATATTGGTTCAAGATCATCACTATCATGTATAACATCAAGAAATATATTATATGCAAACATATTATCAATAATTGTTTCTATCCGATTCCAACTTCTATTGGAAGTGGTATAATTGATAGAAATTTCAGTGTTACTTTCATCAAGTTCTGGTTCTTTGTCATCAGTTTTCTCTTGGTCTTCATCATTCTTTGCTTCAATATGATCATCTGGATCATTAATCCTCTCTTCTTTCGATGATTTTTATCTTTAAAATCAAGAGGTCGGCCATGCTTCTGGCATGCTTTTGGCTCAGCAGCTATATGTATAATCTTTTGTTCTGCTGGAACTTCAATTATAATAGGAGTATTTATAGTTGGAATATGCGATTTTATTACTCTTCTGGAGTCAACAAAAGCGTCTGGTATTTGATTTGCAATGCTTTACTAATGAATTATCTTTTGAACTTCAAGTTCACACGCGCTTGTACGTGGATCAAGATAATTTAATGATGTTATCCAATCAAGATCTTTCTTGTACTGTTTCCGTTCTCCCCCTAATTTAGGGAATAATGATTTCACAAGAGAATAAGGGAAAAGAAAAAGAAATGTAAGCACATGATGACAAGTAGGAAATGCCAATAAATCTATTATAAAAATCTCCTCTTTTTTTTCACTTTTCCCGGTATCATCTTTTCCCCTTCCTCCTTATCTTTTCTTCTCCTCCGTCCCTCCACCTATCATCTACCTCTTCTTCTTCCTCGTACAGATTATATGTGTGTGTGTGTGTGTGTGTGTGTGTGTGTGTGTTGATATATATCTCAGTCATCAGTCATTAGTAAACATCAAAAAACAAAAAAATCACAAAGCAGATATGGAGACTCGTAATTCATTTGAGACATGGTCAAATTTTGACTTGGTTTCTAACACAGAAAATTTTGATGTGTTTTCCTTTTCAAGCCAACCGCTTCCGCCTAATTTTAGGTGAGATACCTTTGAGGGCTTCCTTTTTTTTAGTGTGCTTGATAATGAAATTAAACTCTCTTTTGGTTTGTTGTGATGTAAATTAGTGGAAGTTTTGAACATACTGCTTTGGACAAATTTGATTTGCCCATGCAAGAGACTGCTTTTGATGTTGTTCTTCTGAATGAGGATATGCTTGTGCGTAATCCTTTCTACTCCCTAATGGATTTTGAACAAAGCCAGAATATGGGTAAAGGTTATCATACATTCAAACATGAATTTTGAATGGTATTACCTTTACTGATATTGTTTTTTCTTTTCTAGGAGAAATAATGAGTGGTCTTGGCAACGAATTTGGAGTGAGGACCCATGAAATGCATAATATCGAAGTTCAAGATATTATTGCAAATGAAATTCCTATGGAGAAGAAGAGGATTAGGAGGCAGAGAGAGGAGAAGGGCAATAGCTCCAAGACACTATCAAGAGAAACCATTTCGCAATACTTTTACCTGCCAATCAAGAGCGCGGCCAAAGAACTAAATATTGGCTTAACCCCTCTCAAGAACAGATGTAGGGAGTTGGGAATTCGTTGATGGCCTCACAGGAAGTTGATGAGCTTGAAGACCCTAATCAAGAATGTTCAGGTTCTCTCACACACACACTTGTAATTTGCAAGTATGAAACTATAAAAGATTTATAAGTAAATAATCGATGATATCACTTCGATTTACATGAGCGAAATAAAGATGAAGGAGGACATATGGCTGAGAAGAAGTTAAGAGAAGCCATTGAGATACTGGAACGTGAGAAGAAGTTGGTGGAAGAAAGTCATAATGCGCGGTTGGAGGACCAAACACAGAAATTGAAACAAGCATGCTTCAAGGCCAAATATAATAAGAAACTTAAGGGGATGAGAAAATTCCAAGACTCATTGCGTAGTAACTTCACGGCTAATTCTGCTGCTAGTCTAGATGCTGGCCCAAGGGAGAAGGAAGAGGAGGATGATGCCAAAGAAGAGGATCTGAAGTCCATAATTGCTACCTGTTTGTCTTCCTCTAATGCAAACATGGAAAAAGAACAACTACAAACATTCATCCTAAATTTGTCAGCTCTATTGAAAAAGAGCAACTACAAGCATGCATCCTCAAGTTCACATGAACACCAGTGTGATGAATAAAGGAAATACAAGTGAACACCAGACGTATGATCACGAGATAGTTTTTTTTTTTTGAACTGTTAGTAGTCATGTAGTATATTAACATTCGAATGTAACGTCTCAAAGATGTTATACTTATTATTAATGGAAATATCCTTTTATTACTGAAAATATTATTTTCCCTTATTATCTTTTCTGTTCCATTTCAGGTGGCCAGTATTTCTCTGTGATAAGAGAAATATCGAGTGTGTCCATGACCATAACCACGGTCACTGCCACAACTACGACTAGAACGATGGCTTCTGCTGGAGCCAACAACATTCATTTCTGGGAGTACTGTTGAGCCAGTTGGTCTGGCTTCATGATTGCTCAATAATAATTCTCGGCAATGAGGAGGGCAATAATTAAAGCTGTAAATTTTGTATATCATTTTTCTCGATATTGTTGCTGCAGGACAATATTCGAGGCATGAAAGGTGGAGAATGTTTTCTCCAACATATCTTCATCAGTAACTTTTTCTCCGCATCATTGAGATGTAATTTTATACATTGCAGAGCTATATTCATTCATGGTTTTAAATCTTGCAACTTCAGGTGCAATCATTTATACCGTGCAGTTGGTAGTACAACCATCTTCAGGTAGTCAAATCTTTCTTTTATCCACAGGACATATGGATCTCTTTTTTTTTCAGCATTTAGATGCATTTCTGTATCGAGAACCCATGACATATAATTTTTTTCAGAAATATCAAGGGCTACAAATTCGAGTTTAACAAGTTTAGCCATAGGGATCAATAAATGTGTACCTGTCTTCTGGCTTGTGTAACGGCAGAGACTCGTGTTGATAACGTGTTATAAAATTTGGGTAGTGTTAGAATAAAATCTACACACTACACACTAGGGTAGTGTTAGAATAAAATCTACACACTACACACTAAGAAAACTCTAACTATTCTTTACACAAGAATTTCTTAAAACTTCTCTCTTTCTTTTTTCTCACAATTTCTCACAATTCTTTCACAAAATTATGGTATATCCCAAGCTTAGAAAATAGCTCTATTTATAGAGCTCTTAATTAGTAGAATACATAATTTTTCACTAATTTTAATTAGTGGTGTCTCCACTAAATAGTGTACATCCATAAAAATCCATAATTAGTGGAGCTTCCACTAATTCCCTAATAATTCACATAAATCCATCATTAGTGAAGTTTCCACTAATTTACAATATATTCATAACAACCGACATATTTTCTTTGAGAAATAAAAATTCCTTCATCCGATTGATAACGTTCCAATAAAAGAAAATAAGACATCAACCCCAAATTTGTTATCTCAAGATTACTAATCATACCTCACTGAATTCAAATTTTAATTTGGGATTTTTGCCAGTAAAAATAAGATCGTCAACGTACAAGCACACAATAAGTATATCACAATCACTATTAAACTTCACGTATAAAGTATACTCATATGGACATTTTTCAAAATATTGATCAACAAAATAATTATCAGTGCGAGTATACCAAGCTCTAGGAGCTTGCTTCAACCCGCATAATGCTTTCTTCAATTTATAAACTTTTATTTAATTACCTTCTACCACATGTCCTGGAGGTTATTCAACATACACCTCCTCTTCCAAAACCCCATGAAAAAATGCAGACTTAACATCCATTTGATAAATTCTCCAAGAATTATGAGCTGCAAGAGAAATAATCATATGTATTATATCAAGTCTAGCAATAGGTGCAAATACCTAAAAATAATCAATTCCAGCCTTTTGTTTATATTCTTTTGCCACTAACTTTACTTTAAAATGACCCACCTCTCTAGATAGTTTGTATTTGGTTTTATATACCCATTTAACACCAATAGATTTTTTGCCAATTGGAAGAGAAGTTAACTCCTAAGTTTTATTTTTCTCAATGGCATGAATCTCCTCATCCATAGTACGAATCCAACAATCATCATTAACAACATCCTTATAAGTAACTGGATCACAATATGCAAACAAAGCAAAACTAACAATATTTTCATCAGGTAAATCATCATTAGTATCAACAACATAATCCTACAAATGTGTTGATAAATGATATGTCTTTGAAGGTGACTAGAAGATTGCACAAGAGTAGACTGCGTCCTAATAGGCAACTCAACCTACTCTCCTTCCTGTTAAACCAAATCATCATTCACCAAAGTTGTTGTCTGCAATAGAATAAAAGGTAATAATACTAGTTGTGTAGATTTCTCAATAGACCAATCCCAAGATGTCTGCTCATCAAAAGTAGTATCCCTGCTAATAACCACTTTCTTAGCAATGTGATTATACAACTATACCAATTAGTTTTATGACCATAACCAAGAAAAATACAATTTTCTAGTTTACTATCCAAGTTCTTTCTCAAAGTATCTAGAACATGAGTATAAGCTATATACCCAAAAACTTTAAAATGACTAATATTTAGCTTTCTACGAGTCCAAAGTTCGTGTAGTATCTTCTCACTATTACTCCGAGTAGGATACCTATTCAAAACATAAATAGCACAAGCAGCCGTTTCTGCCCAAAAATATTTAGGACCCTTCTTAGAATGTAACATGTATCTTACCATATCCATTACTGTTCTATTTTTCTTTTCAGCTACTTTATTCTGTTGGGGAGTATATCTAGTAGTCAACTGATGTCAGATACCGTTTTTTCTTAAAAAATCATCACAAACAAGAAATTCAGTGCCCCTGTCAGTTCTCAAAAACTTTAATAGGATACCCACTTTCCTTCTCCATATAAACTTTGAAACTTTTACATATATCGCATGTCTTAGATTTATTTCTTAAAAAGTATACCCAAGTCACATCAATAAAAGTGATAAAATATTTTTTATCACCAAAAGAGGGAACCTCCACCGAACACAAATCTGAATGAATTAATTATAGTGGTAAATTTGCTCTCCAAGCTTTTTCTTTCTCACAAGAATCCCTATACTTCTTCCTAACAATTCAAGACTCACAATTCTTATCACCAAAATTAAGTGAATAGCAAACCCAAACTAAATTTTTCTTTACAAGTAAATTCAAATTAGAAAAATTCAATTGTCCAAACCACATATGCCACACCCAATGATCATCAAAAACCATAAAAGTCAAGCAAGCTAAACCACTAGAATTAATAGAAATAGGAAACAATCTATTAGCCTTCATATTTACACTTGCAATTAATCCTTTATCTGAGTCACTTGCAAATTCAACCACGAAAATTAATATTGTATTCCTTTACAGATAGTTGTTCAACACTCAATTAATATTGTATTCTTTCATCAATATATATTTATAAATAAATATTTAAAAATATTTATATATAGATTAATATTTATTTATATATAACTATATAAAAAATATTATTAAATATAAATATAAATATAAATATTTATATGCATAAATATTTATAAATATATAAATAAAAATACATTTTTATTTTATATGTATATAGATATATAGATAAATATTTATCTATATAAATAAATATATTATATATATACATACATACATATATATATATACATACATAAATACACACACATATCAATACATACATAATATATATTATATATATATATGTATATATTTATAAAAATTATTTAATAAAAACGGTAAAATAATTAACAATATAGAAATTTTTAATTATATAAATATACAAAATAATTTATTATATTGAATAATATGGTTTCATAGTAAATTTAATATGATTGTTGTATTTTGTAATAGTATTAACATTTTAAAAAAATACAAAATGAATTTTAGGAATAGTTTAAATGAAAAAATGATATATGTCTAAATAATTGGATTTGGCTTAGTTGTTAAGTCACAACCTCTCATATGGGAGGTCATGAGTTCAACTCTCCAAGGACTCATTAATTGGAAGGGTACGATGGAAGAATAATATGGTGTTTTGTGCATCGGCTTTTGTTTTGAATTATAGGAGAAGGGGTGATATTGATTAAGTGAACTCCATGTAAAACACAATAGCCCCCAATAAAATAAAAGAAGTGAGAATTGAAAATAAAGAGATCGAGCAACATTTAAAATGTGTTGATATTTCCGTTAAATGAACTGTTTAAAAGATCTAATTTTTGTGCTCTGGATCTAATAGTATCTTGTAGGTGTGTATGTGTTAACTTTTATTTGATGTTTTTCTTATTTTTACGGTGACAGTGAAACCAAGGAGGAGAATTCTGATTATGAGTAGCAAGATGAGGTCCCAGTTGAGGATACTAGTATAGCTGCCAAGAACAAATATACTGCAGCAATTAGAGAAGGTGATACAGGTTGCCGAGACTGATAGAGTGCCCAATGTATATATTAAAGCTCTTGTTACTTTTCTTGAGAAGGATCTTTGGAGCCCAAAAGTGAATCAATATAGGATTATATGTTTTGACTAGTTTGTTCTCATATTTCCATATCAGAGTGTGATGTACTTTTAATATGGATGATGGTTGATTTTGGCAGTGTTTCAAATATGTGAATTATGGACATGAATGTACGACTTTTGATATGGATGTACTTTTAATATTATATAGGAGTACTTTAACAAATATGTGAATAGTGGATTATATAATTACCGATAGAAAATTTATTGGTAATTTTAGTTACCAATAGAAATCTGTTGCTACTTACCAACAGGAATTTGTAAATATTTACCAATAGAAAAAATTTGTTGGTACAAAAATCTGTTGCTAAGTACTAACAATACAATATTTTTGTACTAGGATATTATCAACTGAATTTTAGTTAGTAAGATATCAATTAGTAATAACAATTAAGTATTTAAAATTAATTCATTAAATACTTAATTTATTAAGTGTATTTGATAACGGATAATAGTAAATATTTAATTAATTAATTACGTTTGATAATAGATTTTCGTTATCACTCGATTGATTAAGATGTACTGAAATCTTATTATAAATTTTAAGTAATTTGAAAGTTACTTAAGTTTGAAGTCTAAATATATCTAATATTGATATAATTATTAATATTCTTTTATATTTAATCTAAATTGTAATAAAATATAGGGTAAAAATAAATTATAATTTATTCAAACTTCAGAATTCAATCTTCAGACTTTACTTAGTAAATATATATATATATATATACTTAGTAAATATATATATATATATATATATATATATATATATAACAAAATAACAAATATGCTAACTAAGGAGTTGTTAGAAAATTACCAACCAAATTACCAATTAAATAGTAATCAATTGGATAAAATGTCAACTAAATTAACAACAAAAGAATTAATTGGAATATTACAAACTACTTTATCAATCGGATAGTCGGAGAAAATACTTAACTTAAAAAAAAATTATTACTAACTAAAATTTAATGTTACCAAGTATGAAATCTGTTAGTAATTACCAACTGACTTGAAAAAATTTTCTTAGTCATAATTTACAATAAACATTTTAATAACGGAACAAATTATGTTAGGAATCTGTTAACAATTCAGTATTACCAATAGAAATTGGACAATTACTAATATAATTTGTCAATTGATAATAAATCTTTTTCCAGTAGTGAGAAAAGAACTTCTTCTTAGGACAACAGGTCCATGGGTTCTCATGTGCATACCCCTGAATGATTTGAGGTTTGTCATCTGTAGAGCCTAAAGCCTGCTGGTCCTCTAGCAATTCACCCGACTCGAGGAATCTAGATGACCCTTCGGAAACTGGCGGTATGAATGGAATCCTTTAACCAGTGCTGCAAATTCATTTGCTTCTTCACCTGATATTTTGTACCATCATGTGAGGCTCTAAACTCTTCTTATTTTTCAGGAAGAATCTGAAGGCTTAGAAAGTGTTTCCCAGTTTTACATTCCAAAATCTGGGGTTGGAACTTTTGAAACCACGTTTTATTTATTGGCATTCTCGTCCCAGGTTTACAACACAATCCTACCACAAGTCATTTGAACTGAGCATTACACCACTGCACGCTGCTTTTAGAGCTGGTGGATCAAGGAATGTTTCCAAAATGTCTAATTTTTTCCAGTTAGAACTTAAGCTTTCATATAAGATCCAAACATATTACAGAGAAAGCATTAAAAGAATAACACAGACATTTTCTTTCGCTTATAACCAAATGATTGGGAAAATGTTACTCTTACAAAGGCTTCTTACAATTAACTGGCAAGCCAAACCAAACCAAACCAAATTTAGATACTCAAAATGAACAAACAAATGATAAGCAGGTGAAGTGATTATTAACCCAAGTACATACAGCTCCAATCTCATCACCCATCCGATACTAGTGTTATAGAATTTAGATTGAACTAGAAATAGGTTCATTCTTTTCAATTCGGCATAGTTCTTTGGCAACATCAATCATATCTGGCCTCTCTTCTCGTTTTTGTTGAATGCATCTTAAAGCAAGATCCATGAAAGCTCTGAATTGCGTTTCTTCCTCTGTTTCCCATATCTTAGGATCCACAATTTGGTCGAGCTTGTCACATAGACTGAAGGTCAGCCACTCGGTTACTAATTTCCCCTTCAGTAGCACAAGCAATAGGATGCCAAAGCTATAGACGTCGACTTTCGGAGTCACCTGGCGTGAGTAAAAATATTCAGGGTCTAAGTACCCGTGAGTTCCTGCCACTGCATCTTCTATATGCTTTCTTCCAGGTGGAAGTGAAATGGAAATGGCATAATTGAAGAGTTTAGCATTACCACATTGGTCTATGATCACGTTACGGGGCTTGACATCCCTATGAATGATTGGGGTGGAAAATGCAGTATGAAGATAGGTAAGGGTGTTGGCAATGTCTTTAGCGATCCTTACTCTACTCTTCCAGGGCAAGAATTCACCATTGTTAGAACTGGTGAAGAAATCATCAAGAATTCGAGTTCCCGCTGATTCATAAACAAGAACTGGATACTCAAATTCCAGGCAGCAACCAATGAACTTGAGAGCATTCTTGAGGTGACTCAATTGAGAGCTAACAACTAGATCGGTGATTGCACAGTCGAGAACTGCGGTCGGTGAATCATCTGAGAAGCGGACCAAGTACTTTGTAACTAAAATTAAGCGTCCATCCAAAGAACCTCTGTAGGATTCTTGATATATATCGCCGCGAAAGCGGTGTGCGAAATGATTTGTCGCCATGGTCAGCTGTTCAGCAGTGAAGTAATTGATGGGGTTCTGGTAGCGCCCGCCAAAAGTAGCGATTAGCTTCTGCAGTAGCACACCTCCATTCCTCAACAAGTTGGGTGAAATTTCTCCGGCCTGTCTCTGTTTGAAGCATGAGAGCCAGGTGGACTTTGCTCTGCCGGCCATAATAATACTAATGCTCAAACCACTATGAAAATATGCACCAATTCTCCATTCGCAGTTTTCACCCTGCCACCATGGATATTCAGGTCTCACAATGGCATCCTCCAGTTCCAGTTCCCGTGGAAAACGGTCGGAAAGGCCTATAGCCTCTGAAAAAACATAAGAAAGGTCAAAAACGCGTTAAAGGGAGATGGGGAAAACGCTGAAAAACTAGGTCAGCGACCGACAGACTCATGAGGTATGCATTTTGATGCCAACGGTTTTAAGAAAAACTAGGTCAGCGACCGACAAGAATTAAGATAATTTAAATTATTGTTCTTATTTATATATTATTACGATAGTCTTTTTAAGGTTTTAAAGGGAAATGGATAAATTATTAATAACCACTAAAGTAAAAAATAATGAAGTATTATCTCGAAATATAAAATTTAATAGTGCAATGTATTTAAATAGAAAGCAATAAAAAACATGATAGAATTGAAACAGATTTTCTTTCTCAATGTAAAAACATTTCAATTATGTCTCGTATAGAGAGCATTCCACAGTAATTTATAATAAAAATGTTTTATATTAAAATTTTTTAATTAAATTAAAAAATCATTTGGATTGAATTGCAATCCAATTACATCACTAGGTGTATTTGGATAAACACTCTCATTCTAATTCAAAACAACTTTAATCTTATATATATTTTTTCAAAAAATGTTATATAATTACAATTTTTCTTTAATTTAATTTTAAACTCGAAGTATTTAATAATTTTATATTATATTTTCACGAATCCATCTCAAACAATTGCAATCCACTCACATCCTCAATTTTCCACTCTACTGTTTATAAAAATCAAAGAATTATCTTAGGATCCTTTCATATAGAAGTCGTTCAGCTAGTTCAAGAAATTTCCAACTAAAACACATGGTATGAGGGAGGAACCCCCGATGAAGTGTAGAGGAAAATTTGGCAAAAACGAAGAAGAAACGCAACCCGATTAGCCGCGCAATATTGTTGGCTTTGGGTAGTTAACTAACTTCTGAAAATACCGCGAGACACAATTACCCTCCTAAAACTGGTAAATGTTGCATTGTGGGTATGGGGATTTCCGTATTTATCATATACTATAATTTTTTTTAAAAATTTGCTTTCTGTTATAAAATTAGGGTAGTGTTAGAATAAAATCTACACACTACACACTAAGAAAATTCTAACTATTCTTTGCACAAGAATTTCTCTTCAAACTTCTCTCTTTCTTTCTCTCACAATTCTTTCTCTAATCTTTCTTTCACTAATCTTTCTTTCACAAAATGATGGTGTATTACAAGCTTAGAGAATAGCTCTATTTATAGAGCTCTAATTAGTGAAATACATCATGGCATACATCATCTTCAATTAATAGTGTCTCCACTAAATGGTGGACATCCATAAAAATCTTCTAATAATTCACATAAATCCATAATTAGTAGAGCCTCCACTAATTAATGGAGATTCCAATAATTCATAACACTCCCCATTGGATGTCCATCCATACATAAAGAATATGCCTCGTTAAAACCTTACTAGATAAAAACCCAGTGGGAAAAAAAAATCTAGTGAAGGAAAAAGAGTACACTATTCTATATGTATGTTTATTACTCCCCATGATGAGATGATTCCTTTAAATCTTTAAACCGACGCATACCGATTTTATATCTCAACTTTTCAAATGTTGCCGTCGGTAAAGTCTTCGTGAAAATATCTGCGAGGTTGTCACATGACCGAATTTGTAGCACATCAATTTCACATTTCTTACGGAGTTCATGAGTAAAGAAGAATTTTGGTGAAATATGTTTTGTCCGATCTCCTTTAATATATCCTCCTCGTAATTGAGCTATGCAAGCTGCATTGTCTTCATAAAGAGGAGTTGGAATACCTTTGATTGATGATAATCCACAACTTTCTCGGATATAATGAATCATGGATCTTAGCCATACACATTCTCGACTTGCTTCATGAATGGCTATAATTTCGAGCATGATTTGAAGAAGTAGTTGCTATAGATTGTTTCAGTAGAACGCCATGATATAGCGATATTTCCACATGTAAATAGATAGCCTGTTTGAGAACGTGCTTTATGTGGATCAGATAAATAACCAGACATCTGCATAACCTATCAATGTTGGATTGGTTTTATTTGAATAAAATAATCCGAGATCAATTGTACCTTGGAGATATCGAAGGACTTGTTTAATTCCATTCCAATGTCGTCGTGTTGGTGAAGAACTAAATCTTGCTAATAAATTGACAGTGAAAGCAATATCGAGGCCGTGTGTTATTAGCAAGATACATCAATGCACCAATTGCATTGAGATATGGTACTTGAGGACCAATGAGTTCTTCATCATTTTCTTGAGGTCGGAAAGGATCTTTATCCACATTTAATGATCGGACGATCATTGGAATACTCAATGGATGTGCTTTGTCCATGTAAAATCTTTTTAGCACTTTTCTTGTATATGTTGATTGATGAATAAATGTTCCACTCTCCAAATGTTCAATTTGTAAACCAAGGCAAAATTTGGTTTTACCAAAATCCTTGATTTGAATTCTCTTTTTAAATAATCAATTGTTTCTTGGAGCTCTTCGGGAGTTCCAATAAGATTAATATCATCAACATATATAGCTAATATCACAAATTTAGAACCAGATTTCTTAATAAAAACGCATGGACATACACGGTCATTTTTAAATCCCGCTTTCAATAAATATTCACTAAGACGTGTGAACCACATGCGCCGATTGCTTGAGGCCATATAATGATTTACGCAACTTGATGGAGTAATTTTCACGAGGATAATGTTTATATGCTTCAGGCATATGAAATCCTTCGGGGATTTTCATGTAAACATCATTTTCTAAATTTCCATACAAGTAGCGAGTGACAACATCTAATAGGCGCATATCTATCTTTTCATGTCTTGCCAAGTCGATAAGATATCGGAGTGTAATAGCATCAACAACGGAGAATAAGTTTCATCATAATCAATACCGGTCTTTGTGAAAAACCTTGGGCTACTAATCGCGCTTTATATCGAACGATTTCACTCTTTTCATTGCGCTTTCGCACAAATATCCATTTGTAGCCAACGGGTTTTATACCTTCAGGTGTTCGGACTGCAGGTCCGAAGACTTCACGTTTTGCCGGTGCATTTAACTCCGATTGAATCGCATCTTTCCATTGCAGCCAATCTTTTCTATGCCGACATTCATCAAGCGATATTGGTTCGGGATCATCATTATCCTGTGTAACATCAAGAGATATATTGTATGCAAATATATTATCAATAACGGTTTCTATCAGATTCCAACTTCTACTGGAAGTGGTATAATTGATAGAAATTTCGAGTGTTACTTTCATCAACTTACGGTTCTTTGTCATCGGTTCTCTCTTGGTCTTTATCATTCTTTTCTTCAATATGATCTTCTGGATCATTTAATCCTCTTTTCTTTCGAGAATTTTTATCTTTAGAACCAAGAGGTCGGCCACGCTTACAGCGTGTTTTTGACTCAATGACTATAGGTATAATATTTTGTTCTGCTTGGAACTTCAATTCGAATAGGAGCATTTATAGTTGGCATATGCGATTTTGTTACTCTTCTAGAGTCAACAAAAGCGTCTGGCATTTGATTTGCAATGCTTTACAAATGAATTATCTTTTGAACTTCAAGTTCACATGCGCTTGTATGCGGATCAAGATAATTTAATGATGTTGTCCAATCACGATCTTTCTTGTACTGTTTCTGTTCTCCCATTAATTTAGGGAATAATGATTTCATAAGAGAATAAGAAAATAAATATAAGAAAATGATGACAAGCAGGAAATGCCAAGAAAAATATCTATTTTTTTTCACTCTTCCCGGTACCGACTTTTCATCTTCCTCTCTTGTCTTTTCTTCTCCTCCGACCCTCTACCTACCATCTACCTCTTCTTCTTCTTCATACAAATATATATATATATATATATATATGTATCGATATATATCTCAGTTATCAGTCATTAGTAAACATCAAAAACAAAAATCACAAAGCAGATATGGAGACTCGTAATTCATTTGAGACATGGTCAAATTTTGACTTAGTTTCTGCAGCAGATGTTGATGTATTTTCATTTCCAAACCAACTGCTTCTGCCTAATTCGAACGCAGAAGATTTTGATATGTTTTCCTTTCCAAACCAACCGCTTCCTCCTAATTTCAGGTGAGATACCTTTGAGGGCTTTCATTTGTTTTTAGTATACTTGATAATGAAATTAAACTCTCTTTTGGTTTGTTTTTGATGTAACTCAGTGGAAGTTTTGAACATACTGCTTTGGACCAAGTTGATCTGCGCCTACAAGAGACTGCTTTTGATACTGTTCCTCTTGATACTATTTCTTTGAATGAGGATATGCTTGTGCATGATCCTTTCTACTCTCTAATAGATTTTGAACAAAGCCAGAATATGATTCCAGGTTATTATTCATTTAAACATGGATTTTGAATGGTATTACCTTTACTTATATTATTTTATTTTTCTAGGAGAAATAATGAGTGGTCTTGACAACGAAGTCGGAGTAAGTACTCATGAAATGCATAATATCGAAGTTCAAGATATTATTGCAGACAAAATTCTTGGGGAGAAGAAGATGATTAAGAGGCAGAGGGAGAAGAAGGGCAATAACTCCCAGACACTATCAAGAGAAACAATTTCGCAGTACTTTTACCTACCAATCAAGAGCGCAGCCAAAGAATTGAATATTGGCATAACCTGTCTCAAGAAAAGATGTAGGGAGTTAGGAATTCGTCGATGGCCTCACAGGAAGTTGGTGAGCTTGGAGACCATAATCAAGAATGTTCAGGTTCTCTCTCATACATACTTATAATTTGTAAGTATGAAACTATGAAAGATTTATAAGTAAATAACCGATGATATCACTTCGATTTACAGGATATGCAAAATAAAGAAGAAGGAGGACATATGGTCGAGAAGAAATTACAAGAAGCCATTGCGACATCGGAATGTGAAAAACAGTTGGTGGAAGAAAGTCCTAATACGCAAGTTAGAGGACCAAACACAGAAATTGAGACAAGCATGTTTCAAGGCCAAATATAATAAGAAATATAATAAACTTAAGGAGATCATAAAATCTCAAGACTCATTTCGCAGTAATTTTACTGCTAACTTCGTCGCTAGTCTCGATGTCTGGCTCAAAAGGGAAAGAAAAGGAGGAGGATGTCGAAAAAGAGGAGCTGAAGTCCATAATTACTAATTGTTTAGTTTCCTCTAATGTAAATATTGAAAAAGAACAATTACAAACCTTCATCTTACATTTGTCAGCTCAATTACAAAAGAGCAACTATAAGCATGTATCCTCAAGTTCATATGAACATTAGTGATATGAATAAAAGATATGATGCTTATTATTAATGGAAATATCTTTTTCCCTTATTATCTTTTCTGTTCCACTTCAGGTGGCCAGTATTTCTCTATGATAAGGGAAATATCGAGTGTGTCCATGACCATAACCACGGCCACTGCCACAACTACGACTATAACGATGGCTTCTACTGGAGCCAACAGCATTCACTTCTGGGAGTGCTGTTGAGCCAGTTCATCTGGCTTCATGATTTCTCAATAATAACTCATGTTAAATTTGTCAATTTGGGATACCATTTTTCTCGATATTGTTACTGCAGGACAATATTCGAGGTATGAAAAGTGGAGAATGTCTTCTCCAATATAACTTCATCAGTAACTTTTTCTCCGCAAAATTTTTAACTAAGATGTAGTTTTATACATCACGGAGTTCACGGTTTTACAATCTTGCAACTTCAGGTGCAACCATTCATACCGTGCAGTGGGTAGTACGACCATCTTCAAGTGGTCAAATCTTTCTTTTTATCCACATGACATATGGATCTCCTTTTTTTAGCATTTAGATGCATTTTTGTATGACATATAAATTTTTTTTCAGAAAATATCAAGGGCTACAAATTCGAATTTAGCGAGATCAATAAATGCGTACTGTCTTCTGGCTTTAATAACGGCAGAGACTCGTGCTGATAACGTGTTATAAAATTAGGGTAGTGTTAGAATAAAATCTACACACTACACACTAAGAAAATTCTAACTATTCTTTGCACAAGAATTTCTCTTCAAACTTCTCTCTTTCTTTCTCTCACAATTCTTTCTCCAATCTTTCTTTCACTAATATTTCTTTCACAAAATGATGGTGTATTACAAGCTTAGAGAATAGCTCTATTTATAGAGCTCTAATTAGTGAAATACATCATGGCATACATCATCTTCAATTAATGGTGTCTCCACTAAATGGTGGACATCCATAAAAATCTTCTAATAATTCACATAAATCCATAATTAGTGGAGCCTCCACTAATTAATGGAGATTCCAATAATTCATAACACTTTCTAACTTTTAAATTAATTCATAAAAGATGACAAGATAGTAATTTAATTAATTAAAAATATGTATTACTATATACTATAATATGAGTCTAATTTATAATCTATCGTATCACTTATTATGGAACAAACTAATTAATAATGTGACATTTCCAACCTTGGTTGCTCATGGGGAGAGACGGAGATAAAATCGGAGACTTGAACTTAGGGAGGGATGAGATTATAAGAAATAAAATGGTTAAAGATAATGTTATAAAATTTTAAATTTATAAAAGAAAAATAAAATGATTGAAAATAATGTTATAAATTTTAATTTTCTAGGAAATAAAAAATAAAATTTATATAGATCTTTCAAAAAAAATCACAAATTTTATTTTTAAAATAAGTTATTTTCTAAAATTTGTACTATTCGAGTAGAAGCACTAAAATATTTCTCCTCATATAAAGTCGTTTTCGGACACGCGATTTTCTTGCCAGCTTAGTGAACACTTCGTATGACCTCTAGCTAGACAGCGGAAAGATACATAACCAAAAACGTTTGCCTGAGAAATATTTATCAATCTGCTTATAATTGTAATTGTCAATCAATGATAGCACTAACACTCTCTATCATCCTTAAAACCCATTTTATAGAATCACAACTTGCCAGTTTTGCAACCTATAAGCAAGTGTGCAGCTTGAAATTTTTATGTAGAACATTTTATCATCCTAATGACATTTGTTTTTTTTGTAACTCTTATTGCATATTGTTAAGGAGGTAACATAAGCATTGGAAGAACATCACTTGACTGGGATGCAAGATTGAAGATCTCACTAGGGGAGGGCTGGCAAAAGGAATTTCACATATCTATGCCGAAGGTGGCGTTAAATTTAGACATGGCAACATCAAATCCTTCGACGTACTCCTGACCACAGAACTTGATGGTTGCATAACTGATTTTGGCTTGTGTGTTGAGGATGCCTTGCATCCATTTATTTCACATTGGGAAACCAAAGCATTCTTCACCACCATAAGGCGTTGAGTAAGTTACGAGTCCCACATCAATTTTGGTTGATCTTCCACCTCTTTTGAAACCTTATAAATAAAAGCTTAATTTAGTTCTTTAATATAGTACACCAACTATAAGTGAGTTTTGTAGTTTTTAAAGCATTTGTTCTTTGTGATTCACTTATTTTGTTTTAGTAATATTTAGTGTCTTAGAAACACTCTCTTAAAACCATGTAAATTTTTCTTTTCTTTATAGTAAAGTTTTTGTTTCGCCTCCATCCATGGACGTAAGTCATTTGACTGAACCACGTAACTCCTTATGTTAGAGGTAGATCCAAAAATAGAACTTGTGGTAGTAGTATATCAAAATCCAAATCCAGACGTAGAAATTTGGTTTGTAATTATTGTCATAAAAAAATGCACATTAAGTCTGAATGTTTTAAATTAAAAATTAAGGATAATTATAAAGAAAAATCTATTGATGTTGTTGAAGCTAGTGTTATAGCAGATGAGAGTGAAGAAAATATTTTCTTCATATCTGATAATAGGACAAAGTCTGAAAATAAATAGATTTTAGATTCAGGTTGTTCTTATCATATGTGTCCTAATAGGGATTTGTTTTCAACTTATGAAGTTTATAACGGTGAAGTTATTTTGATAAGTAATAATGTTGTCTGTAATGTTGTGTGTAAGGGTACAGTTCGAATTAAAATGCATGACAGTATTGTGAGGGCTCTCACTGATATTACATATATTCCTAATTTGAAAAAGAATCTCATCTCTGTGGACACCCTTGAGGCTTTTGAGTGTAAATATGCAGTTAAAGGTGGAGTTATGAAAGTTTGTAAAAAGTGCTCTTGTTATTATGAAAGGTTGTAGGTCTAGTAGTTTATATACTTTGCAAGGAATTGTTGTCACAGGTTCTGTTGAAACTTCTATATCAGCTTTGTCTGATTCTGATATCACCAAATTGTGGCATTTGCATTTGGGACACATAAGTGAAAAATGTTTGCGCATATTGAGTAAAAGAGGCCTTTTGGATGGACAAAATACCGGTGCATTGAACTTCTGTGAGTACTATATCTTTGGAAAGCAAAAAAGGAACAACTTTAACTCACTAGCTATTCACCAGACCAAAGGTACTTTGCATTATATTCTTTCAAATTTTTGGAGCCCATTACTTGTTCCTTCTAAAGGTGGTGTCAGGTACTTGTTGACTTTTATTGATGATTATTTAAGGAAAGTTTGGGTTTATTTTCTGAAGAATAAGAGTGATGTTTACCTAACTTTCAAACGGTGAAAAGTTTTGATTAAGAAACAGACAGGTAACAGATAAAGTGGCTGAAGACAGATAATGACATGGAATTCTTTGAAAAGGAATTTGATGAATTTTGTAAAAATGAAAGAATCGTTCAGTATCGTATAGTGAGGATGATACCTCAACAAAACGGTATTGCAGAACGTATGAACAGAACTCTTTTGAAAAGATCACGATGTATGATATCAAAGGTAGGATTGACAAATGATTTCTGGGTAGAGGCAATTTCTACAGCATGTTACATTGTCAACTGCGTTCCTTCTGCTGCTCTTGATTTCAAAACTTCTAAGGAAGTTCAGTCAGATACGCCTGCTAATTATTCTGATTTGAAAATTTTTGGGTATCCAACATACATGCATGTAAATGATGAAAAATTAGAGTCTAGAGTTAAGAAATATATTTTTCTTGAGTATACTTCTGTGGCAAAAGTAGGGGGTGGCAATCATGTCATATTCGGGTTGACTGGTCGTGTCAACCTGGAGTAATTACACACGACACGTCAACCCAAATACGACACGATTAATAAACGTGTCTAATTTTATAACACGAACACGACATAAAAATAAATGGGTTGACACAACACGATACGATTGGACACGAATATAAATAGATACCCACTAAACCCGTCAACTTGAATACTTACGAAACCTGCCAACTCGAATACCTACTAAACCTGTCAACCCGAATACTTATTAAACCCGCCAACCCGAATACCTACTAAATCTATCCACCCATTACACTAAAAATTTTTAAAAAATAAATCAAATCATATAAAATTAAAAGAACCAATAGAATAGTCCATAAAGTCTTAAATAACCAATAAAATAATAAATCATCTAATTAAATATCTAGAGATATGAATAAATTCATAAGACTTAATCTAAAAAATTTAAACATCCAATTTACTTAATACATTAAAAATGTAACAAACTTCAAACAATATTGACAATGTTCTTCTCAGCAGGTGCCTCCTTATTGATATTCAAATCCATGATATTTTGAATAACTTCATCCACATTTAACTTTTCAACAAGTGCTTCTGCAATAAATTTAAACAAACAAGTATTATAAATTTTATTTAAAAATATAAATTGAAATAAAAATATAGTCTAAAAAATTTTTTACCTCCATAAATCCAATCCTTAAAACAAATCAAAGACTCAACAAGATCAGGTGATAAAGAACTTCTAAATTGATCAAGAACTCTACCACCACTACTGAATGCAGACTTAGAAGCAACTGTAGAGGCAGGAACAATAAGCACATCTCAAACCATTTGAGCTAGCAAAGGGTATCTATACTGATAAGCTTTTCAATAAGATAAAATATCAAGCTTGACTGTCTTATCAACCCTTGGCTCATCTAAATACAACTCTAATTCAGATTTCTGCATATGCTTCATGATATCTTCACTTTCAAAATCATCAAACTCCTATTTTAAAAATTAAAAATGGAATTAGAAAGCATAAATTAAATTATATATTAACATTGTAATATAAATTATAATTATAAAAGATATTGGACTTATAAAAAAGTAATAAGTAAAAGAAATAACCTGAAAAACAATTGAACTTTCTACACTATCTCTCTCTTTGGTAGAGGTTGATTTTGATTATCCCTGAGATACAGTGTCAGATACTCCAGAAATAGAAGAAAGATTAGTCTTGTATGCTTCAAAAATAGAGAAAAGTTTAGATTTAAGTTCTGAGCACTCCACTTGACCATTAATATCATAAAGTTTCCTATAACTAAATTCAACAAATTACATTTCATACCGAGGATCAAACACAACAGCAATAGCTAAAAGTGGGCTGAACTCTTTCCAGTACTTATCAAACTTTGAATACATGCCAATTGCAATTCTCTTCGTGTAGTCATCGGGACTTTTAATTTCTTCCGTCAACCTCAACTGAATTATAAACACATGGGGGAAATAGAGATTGGAAGTAGGTCTTTTCGCACTAGAAAATGTATTTGTTGCATCATAAAATAATTTCAAGAAACCACATATTTTTTTCCACTTTACTCCATTCTTCTTCAGAAGGGCTATGCTTGAAATTAGAGTCACTCAATTGCAAGTGACAGAAAGCAAGCTTATAATAAAGTGCACTAGCAAGCATCTCATATGTGGAATTCCATCTTGTAGGAACATCTTGCTTAAGAGATTTCTTGGATTCAAGAAATGTGTGTGCCACACACTCTAAAAACTTTTGCTTTCTTGTTGGTGACCCTTTGACATACTTCATAGATTCTCTTACCTTCTCAACTGATTCATCAATTTCTTTCAACCCTTCTTTTTACAATTAAATTGAGAATATGGGCACAACATCTTACATGAAACAACGAACCAAAATCCAACAAACATCTTTGCAAATTCTATTGATATTTCAAAAGCTCAACACATGAATTGTTGGCAGAAGCATTATCCAAAGTTATAGAAAATAACCTCTTCTCAATTCCCCAACTAGCAATCAAACTATAAATCTTTTCAGCTAATGCAACCCCAGAATGAGGTAGACGCATGTATAAAAAATTCAAAATCTTTTTATGCAATACTCAATTCTTGTCAATAAAATGTGCAGTCAAAGTCATGTATCCATTTGTAGCTATCGAAGTCCAACAATCAGAAGTCAAGCAAATTCTACCAGGACATTGTTTAAGTTAAAGAGTTATCTTGGCAATATAATCAACATGTATATTTTTAATATCTTGCCTCGCAGTATTCCTACTAATATGAGACACATCTGGCTCTAAGTAGAAAAATACAGCCCTAATGCCGTTATATTCTACAAAAGATAAATGCAAATCATGTTGTATCACAGCATTAATCAACAACTCTCTAGACTTTGCTTGACAGAATCTCCTAGATCTTGTATTCACACTGCCACCACTAAATTCAATGAGCATTTGTCCTATACCCTTTGAATCAATCCTGGGACATTTCTTAATATGCTTTTTCAGGTTACATGTCCCATATTTGCTAGCTGAAAGATATGTTTGGCCACAATACTTACACTTGCATATTTCTTTTCCATCTTCACCAATTGGTAGTAGGTCAAAATATTTCCAAACATTACTTGTCAGCTTTCTTTTACGTTTCTGACTTATTTGAGTGGTAGAAAAGTCCTTTGAATTTGCACCTTCTCCGTTGTCATTTCCAACCATCTCAACACTTTCATCATCTGTGTCACATTTAAGTTCAATAAACTCTTGTTGCAATTCATCAATTTGTGGTGGGGGTAGCAATGTATCCATCTCTACAATTAATGAAAAAGATATAATTAACCTCAAGTATGTTAAGAATGCTACAATTATATATTCCATATAGCAAAACCATAAAAAGTACAAATAGCTATGGAAGAGGGATAAAGTTGACAAGCTGAACTCTTAAAAAGATTCATAAATAGAGCATGTGAAATTTGAAGACAGCATTTAGCTCACATGCAAATGAAGTAGATTAATTGGAGCACTTCTTGGTTGTATTAAGTAGAGAATACACGAAGACTAGAAAACCCTAAGCACTAATGGCCTGCATCTCCACTGTCATATATATTTTACAGCAAGATATATTGAAAAAAAAATTGAACTAAATTACTAACTAAATTACAGCAAGATATTTTCATGCCTAGATGTGTTAAGACGTTATGATCAATATATTTTCATCTTTTCTCTAGATTGTTCAAAAGTTTGCAAATGTGAACTACTCCCCTGCCTAGGTGGATTCTTCCTTTTTGGAGCCATTTGAGAAAGGATTTAGTTCAAAGAACATTAGCTAAGAGAATTGATCACAACGGAATATCAAAGGATTTTGTAAGCTCACCATCACAAAGAATTGAGTTGGAATAATTGGAATGCAAATAGTCAATGTTCAATCAAGAAAACAAAGCCTAACGGAGTGATGAAAATGCAAAAGTACAGTAGGAGTTAATCTCAATTTTTCACGACACCAAACAACAACAATTTGCCCGAACAAGTAGCTCAATACTCTAACAACTCCTTCACAAAAATTCACAATAATTCAACACATAAAACAGCCCCAACATTGTCACAAAAAATTAATATAGCAGAATTTCGCAGCAGAATACCCTTCAGAAAAATCAATCAATAAACCGCCCAATCTACCAAGAACTCATTCAAGACAACTTCCACATCACTACCAATATCATTGGCAGCTTAAATTGATCAATATCAGCCCAGAAAAATGCAGAATTCAAGCTCCAAATTGGACAAAAAATTCAGCTACGAAAATTCACAATAAATTGCCAAACTCAAGATTCAACCGTAGGAATTCCACCAAATTTGAAAGAGAAGTTCTAAGTGAGCTTTCCTTACCAAATACCACTTCAAAATGCTGAGAATTTCACCTTCAAAGGTTCCCCAAATTCTGCTGCAAATTGGTTGTAATGATGAATTTGGTGAACAAAACTTGAAGATTTTAATGTTTTGGTGTCAAATCTATGTGGGTGTGGTTAATTGCTGAAAATATGAGAGTTTGAGGGTAAAGGTTTACAGAATTTCGGAGAAAAGTGAAGAAGAAAGAGGAAGAGAGGCAACGGCGGCAACGGCGTGCTCAAGAGAAGAGAGTGAGATAGGTTTTAGTGTATGTAGGGTAAAGTTTTTAATTTTTTGGACTTTTTTTGTAGGGGAAAAAAAATAAACGGGTTGGCGGGTCAAAACGGGTTCAATCCGTTTATGACCCGAACCCGTCTAAAGCTAAATAGGTCGACCTGTTTCAACTCAAATCCGCTAACCCCCAACCCTAACCCGCTATAATCGTGTCATTTTTGTGTTGTGTTCAATATTGTCGCCCCTAGGTAAAAGGATACAGATTGTGGTGTCCAGATCCCAAATTACCAAAATTTGTAATTAACAGAGATGTTACATTTAATGAATTATCTATGTTAAATTCCAAAAGGGAGTCTTCGAGTTCTGCTCGTGCAGATGAAGATGGTATGTAGGAGTAGTTGGAGCTTGAAATTAGTAGTTCTGGTCCTTCTAAGTTGACTTCTTCTATTCAGCAAAGTACAATACCAGTACTTATTGATTCTGATCAAGTTGTGATTTTTGAGGAAGAAGTTCGAGAAGAAGAGGAATATTTCATAGCTAAGAATATACCAAAAAGAGAGATTTGACCATCTCAAAGATATGCAAATTTAGTGGCATATACATTGTCAATTGTAGAAGAAACAGTTTGAGTTCTTAAGCCATTCAAGGAGTGCCTGAACTTGATTGGCGTTCACTGTTCGTAATTTGTGGTTTTTGGACTTTTGTGGAGAAGGTGGAGCAAAATTACTATGTTTGAGTTTAGAATGCAAATTAAGGTGGAGATTTGTTAAGGATGCCTTGTATCCATTTATCCCACATTAGGAAACCAAACCATTCTCCACCACCAGAAGGCATTAAGTAAGTTACGAGTCTCACATCAGTTTTGGTTGATCTTCCACCTCTTTTAAAACCTTATAAATAAATGTTTAATTTAGTTCTTTAACATAGTACACCAACTACAAGTGATTTTTTGTTATGAATTAGTGGAGAATCCACTAATTCTATTAGTAAATATGGATGTCCACCATTAAGAGTTAGTGGAGACACCATTAATATATATTAGTGGAAGATGATTTATTCCACTCTTCTCCAAATTTGAAAAATATACCAATTGTGAGAGAATTGTTAAAGAAAATTATGAGAGAAAAGAAAGATAAAAGTTTGAAAAATTTCTTGTATAAATAATAGGTAGAGATCTATTATGTGTAGATTTTATTTTAACGCTGTCAAAATTTTATAACACGTTATTAGCACGAGTTTCTGCTGTTACAAAAGCTATAAGACTAAAGGTACGCATTTATTGATCCTTATGGCTAACCTTACTAAATTCGAATTTGTAAACCTTGATATTTCTAGAAAGAATTATATGTCATGGGTTCTCGATGCAGAAATGCATCTAAATGTTGAAGGCCTAAGTGAAACTATTAAAGAAAACAATAGTGCATCTGCACAACAAAAAGTTAAAGTTTTAATTTTTATCCATCGTCATCTCGACGAAAATTTGAAAATGGAATATTTTATCGAAAAAGATTTATATGTCCTGTGGATAAATTTAAAAGAAATATTTGACCACCTGAAGATTGTCGTACTACTAACTATATGGTATGAATGGTTGTACCTGAGGTTGTAAGATTTTAAAACCGTGAATGAATATAGCTCCGTCATGTATAAAATTACATCTCAATTAATTATGCGGAGAAAAATGTACTGATGAAGATATGCTGGAGAAGACATTCTCCACCTTTCATGCCTTGAATATTGTCCTGCAATAACAATATCGAAAAAAATAGTATACAAAATTGACTGATTTAATTACTGTCCCCCTCATTGTAGAGAAAAATAATGAGTTATTATTGAGAAATCATGAAACTAGACCAACTGACTCAACAGCACTTCCAGAAGTGAATGTTGTTGGCTTCTGCTGAAGCCATAGTCATAGTTGTAACCGTGGCCGTAGCCGTAATTATGATCGTAGACACGCTCGATATTTCTCTTATTACAATAATAATCAAGATGTAAGAAATACTGACTACCTAAAATGGGAAAGAAAAGATAATAAGGAAAAAGAAAAAAAATGCAAAAAAATTATGAGTATAAGTGTTATAGAAGTACCATGAAAAGTTATTGGTCACGTACCTGTCGTACGGCTAAACATTTAGTAGAATTAACTGAAAAAGAAAAATAAAAATGTTGAAATAAATTTTTCTCAATATCCAGTGAATGAGACTGACGATGATGATATTGATCCAGAAGATCTTAATATCAATATTATCCATATGGATGTATCTGATTTTTTCGAACACTCAGATGGTATGATAGACAATTTAATTGGCGATGGCAGTATCTAGAAAACTACTGCCTTACCCTGATATTTTTGAATTTTCATTATATTCTAATAATATTTATGTTTGCATATACATATTTTTGTTCAGATGACTGTTATTCATGATGATATATATATTATTGATAGTGGAACTACACACACCATACTCAAAAATGAGAAATATTTTTCTTATCTCAAAATGAGAGAAATAAATATTTATACTATAAATAGTAGTACAAATTTGATTAAAGGTTCCGGAAGAGCTAGTATATTGTTACTTGAAGGAACAATAATTAATATTGATAAGGCACTATTTTTCTCAAAATTCAAAAGAAATTTTTTGAATTATAAAGATATCCGCAGAAATGGATATCATATTGAAACAAATGAGAAAAATGGTATTAAGTATCTTTATATTACTCAAATTAATTTGGATAAGAAATCTATATTAGAAAAACTACCGTCTTTTTCTGTTGGCCTATATTTCGTAAAAATATATACAATTAAAATTCACCATCTAGTAAACCAGAAGTTTACTAATCCTACTACTTTTAGCATTTGGCATGACCGGTTGGGTCATCCGAGATCTACCATGATGAAAAAAATAATTGAGAATACACATGGTTATTCATTAAAAAATAAAAAGATATTGACATTAGAAAAATTCTCATGTGTTGCATATTCCCTAAGAAAATTAATTATTAGACCATCACCAGTAAAAGTAGGAGTTCAAAGTCCTACATTTCTTAAATGGATTCACGGATATATTTGTGGATCTATTCATCCACCATGTGGACCGTTCAAATATTTTATGATCTTAATTGATGCATCATCTCGATGGTCATATGTGTGTTTATTATCTACTCGCAACCTGGCGTTTACGAAATTACTTGCTCAAATAATTAAACTATGAGCACAATTTCCTGACCATCAAATTAAAAATATCTGTTTGGATAATGTTGGTGAATTTTCATCACATGCTTTTGATGCATATTGTATGTCAATTGGGATTAATGTTGAACATTTTGTAGCTTATGTCCATACATAAAATGGTCTTATTGAATCTTTTATTAAAAAATTACAATTAATTACTAGACCATTATTAATGAAAATAAATTTCTCAACATCTGCCTGGGGACATACTATTTTACATGCTGCAGCACTTGTACATATAAGGCCAACTAGTTATTATAATTTCTCTCATTTGTAATTAGTTTTTGGTTCAGAATCAAATATTGCTCATTTAAGAATTTTTGAGTGTGATGTATATGTTCCAATTTTACTAAACCAACGTACAAAGATAGGTCATTAACAAAGAAATGGGATATACGTTGGATATGATTCTCCCTCTATTATCAAGTGTATTGAACCCCTGATAGGAGATATATTCACAGCAAGATTTGCTGATTGTCACTTTGATGAATCATTATTCCTTAAATTAGGGGGAGAACATAAATAGTATAAGAAAGATCTTGCTTGGACAACATTATTAAATTATCTTGATTCGCACACAAGCGCGTGTGAACTTGAGGTTCAAAAGATAATTCATTTACAAAGCATTTCAAATCAAATTTCATATGCTTTTGTTGATTTCAGTAGAGTAACAAAATCGTATATTCCAACTATAAATACTCCTATTCAAATTGAAATTCTAGCAAAACAAAAGATTATACATATAGTTGTTGAATCAAAAGCATGCCAAAAGCGTAGCCGACCTCTTGGTTCAAAAGATAAAAATTTTCGGGAAAAAAAGAGAATTAAATTATCCAGATGATCATATTGAAGAAAAGAATTATAAAGACCAAGAGAGAACTGATAACAAAATAAAAGAACCAGAAGTTGTTGAAAGTAACACTGAAATTTTTATCAATTATACCACTTTCGGAAGAAGTTAGAATCGGATAAAAACAGTTATTGATAATATGTTTGCATACAATATATCTCTTGATGTTATACATGATAATGATGATCCTGAACCAATATCAGTTGATGAATGTTAGCAAAGAAAAGATTGGCTACAATAGAAAGATGCGATTCAATCGAAATTAAATGTACTGACAAAATGTGAAATATTCGGACCTGTATTCCGAACACCGAAAAGTGTAAAACCTGTTGGCTACAAATAGATATTTGTGCAAAAACGTAATGAAAATAATGAAATCGTATGATATAAAGCACGGTTAGTAGTCCAAGATTTTTCACAAACACCAGGTATTGATTATGATGAAACTTATTCTCTTATTGTTGATGCTATTACACTCCGATATCTTATCAGTTTGGCAATACATGAAAAGATAGATATGCGCTTATTAGATGTTGTCATTGATTACTTGTATGAAAATTTAGAAATTTATGTTTATATGAAAATCTCCAAAGGATTTCGCATGCCCGAAGCATATAAATATTATACTCGTGAAAATTACTCCATCAAGTTGCAAAAATTATTATATGGCCTGAAGTAATCTGGGCGCATGTGGTTCAATCATCTTAGTGAATATTTATTGAAAGCGAGATTTAAAAATGACCAGATATGTCCATGTATTTTTATTTAGAAATTTGGTTTGAAATTTGTGATAGTAACTATATATATTGATGATATTAATCTTATTGAAACTTTAGAAGAGCTCCAAGAAATCATTAATTATTTAAAAAGAGAATTAAAATCAAGTATTTGGTAAAATTGAATTTTACCTTGGAACATTTATTCATCAATTAACCTATACAACAAAAGTTTTAAAAAGATTTTAAATGAACAAAACACATCCATTGAGTATTTCAATGATCGTCCGGTCATTAGATATGAATAAAAATCCTTTCCAACCTCAAGAAGATAACGAAGAATTCCTTTGTCCTGAAGTACCATATCTCAGTACAATTTGTGTCTTGATGTATCTTTCTAATAATACACGCCTGATATTGTATTTGCTGTCAATTTATTAACAAGATTTAGTCCTTCACCAACACGACGACATTGGAATGGAATTAAACAAGTCCTTCGATATCTCCAAGGTATAATTGATCTCGAATTATTTTATTCAAATAAAACCAACCCAATATTGATAGGTTTTGCAGATACTAGTTATTTATCTGATCCACATAAAGCACGTTCTTAAACGAATTATTTATTTACATATGGAAATACTGCTATAGCATGGGGTACTACAAAATAATTTATAATAGCTACTTCTTCAAATCATGCTGAAATTATAGTCATTCATGAAGCAAGTCGAGAATGTGTATGGTTAAGATCAGTGATTCATTATATTCGAGAAAGTTGTGGATTATCATCTAGAAAAGATATTCCAACTTCTCTTTATAAAGACAACGCAACTTGCATAACTCAATTATGAGGAGGATATATTAAAGGAGATCAGACAAAACATATTTCACCAAAATTCTTCTTTACTCATGAATTCCAGAAGAAATGTGAAATTGATGTGCTACAAAATTTGGTCATATGACAACCTAGCAAATATTTTCACGAAGACTTTACCGACTGCAATAGAATAATGTACTCTTTTTCTTTTACTATATTTTTTTTCCCACTTAATTTTTATCTAGTAAAGTTTTAACGAGACATATTCTTTATGTAATGGACATTCAAGGGAAAGTGTTATGAATTAGTGGAGAATCCACTAATTCCATTAGTGGATATGGATATCCACCATTAACAGTTGGTGGAGACACCACTAATACATATTAGTGGAAGATGATTCATTCCACTAATAAAGCTCTATAAATAGAGCTCTTTTCCAAGTTTGAAAAATATACCAATTGTAAGAGAATTGTTAGAGAAAATTGTGAGAGAAAAGAAAAAGAGAAATTTGAAGAAATTATTGTGCAAATAATAGTTAGAAATCTATTGTGTGTAGATTTTATTTTAACACTTTTATAGTGAAGTTTTCGTTTTGCCTCTGGACGTAGATCATTTAACTGAATTTTCGTTATTATTTCTTTGTTATTGTCTTGTATAATTTTGCTATTGAAATTTTAGTTTGTTACTGAGGCCTATCCCTAACAGTGTCCTGTAATGAATTTTCTTGCCATCAAGCCTCGAGGAATCGGTTACCAAGCACCTGAAGAAATTGAAACAAGAAAAGTGACACAAAAGTCTGATATCTACAGCTTTGGTGTACTTCTCCTTGAGATGCTCACAGGCAAATCCCCAATCAGTTCTTCAGGGCATGATGATATAATTGATCTGCCTAGGTGGATACGATCTGTTGTCCGGGAAGAGTGGACTACAGAAGTTTTTGATGTAGAACTGATGAAGTACCAAAACGTTGAGGAAGAGATGGTGCAGATGCTACAGATTGCACTTTCATGCGTTGCAAAGGTACCAGATACGCGGCCTACAATGGATGAAGTTGTTCGAATGCTGGAAGATATTCGACAATCTGCGCTGGAGAATAGACCTTCTTCTGAGGAGAACAGGTCTAGGGGTTCTAATGCACATACCCCCGAATGATATGAGGTTTGTAATCTGTAGAGCCTAGAGCCAGCTGGTCCTCTAGCAATTCACCGATTCTAGGAATCTAGATGACCTTTGTAAACTGGCAGTATGAATAGTATCCTTTTGCCTGTGCTGCAAATTCATGTGCTTCTTCACTTGATATTGTGTACCATCATGTGAGGATCTAAAAATCTTTCTATATTATTCAGGAAGAATTTGAAGCTTTAGGAAGCGTTCCCAAGTTTAACATTCCAAAATCTGGAATTGGAACTTTTGAAACCATGTTTTATTGATTGGCATTCTCGCCCTAGGTTTACAACACAATCCTACCACAAGTCATTTGAACTAAGCATTACAATGGGGTGGTCACTGCACGCTGCTTTCAGAGCTGGTGGATCAAGAACTGTTTCCAAAATGTCTAATTTTTTCCAGCTTCCTAGCTTTCATATAAGATCCAAACATACTACAGAGAAAGCATTAAAAGGATAACAAGAGAAATTTTCATTTGCTTATAACCAAATGATTTGGAAAATGTTACTCTTACAAAGGCTTCTTACGATTAACTGGCAAACCAAAACAAATTTAGATACTCAAAATAAACAGACAAATGATAAGCAGGTGAAGTGATTATTAACCCAAGTACATACAGCTCCAATCTCATCACCCATCCGATACTAGTGTTTTAGAATTTAGATTGAATTAGAAATAGGTTCATTCTTCTCAATTCGGCAGAGTTCTTTGGCAACATCAATCATATCTGGCCTATCTTCTCCTTCTCTTTGGACGCATCTTAAACCAAGATCCAGGAAAGCTCTGAATTGCATTTCTTCTTCTGCTTCCCATATCTTATGATCCACAATTTGGTCGAGTGTATGATGATCAGCAATTTCGTTGTTTGAAGCTATTTGACCCAAATTCAGGCTCTCGATTAATCGCGCCCCCATCAGCAGCTCAAGCAATAGGATGCCAAAGCTATAGACGTCGACTTTCGGAGTCACCTGGCCTAATGAAAAATACTCAGGGTCTATATAAGCCCATGTTCCGGCCAGTTCATCTACCACGTGCTTTCTTCCAGGCGGAAGTGAAATGCAGAGCGAAAAATTGAAGAGTTTAGCATTACCACATTGGTCTATGATCACGTTACGGGGCTGGACATCCCTATGAATGATTGGGGCGGAAAATGCAGTATGAAGATAGGTAAGGGTGCTAGCAATGTCTTTAGCGATCCTTACTCTACTCTTCCAGGGCAAGAATTCACCATTGTTAGAACTGGGGAAGAAATCACAAAGAAGTCGAGCTCCCGCTGCTTCATAAACAAGAACTGGAACCTTAAATTCCAGGCAGCAACCAATGAACTTAAGTACATTCTTGAGGTGACTCAACTGAGAGCTAACAACTAGATCAGTGATTGCATGGTCAAGTAAATAATCGGATCTGTCCCAGTACTTTATAACTAAAATTGAGCGTCCATCCAAAGAACCTCGGTATGACTTTTCATATATATCGTCGCGAAAGCTGTGTGCGAAGTGATCTGTCGCTATGGTCAGCTGTTCGGCAGTGAAGTAATTGATGGGAATCTGGTAGCGCCCGCCAAAAGTAGCGATTAGCTTCTGCAGTAGCACACCTCCATTCCTCAAAAAGTAAGGTGAAATTTCTTCGGCCTGTCTCTGTTTGAAGCATGAGAGCCAGGAGGACTTTGCTCTGCCGGCCATAATAATATTAATGCTCAAACAATTATGAAAATACAAATCTCTATTTGCAGTTTCCACCATGCCTCCATGGATATTTGGTTATCAAGAATATTGCCGCCTCTAAGTCTTGGGAAAGTCTAGTGGCTCTCATTCGAGTCTCACATCACAATGGCCTCCGCCGTTCCCCACGGTTGCCAGGGCATATAGCCTATGAAAAAAAAAAAAAAAAGGTCAAAAACGCGTTAAAGAAAGTGGGAAAAACGCGGAAACGGAGACTAGTGGTGGGCCGCAAACGACTTTATATAAGTTTTTGTGGCTGTAGAAATATTTCAATGAGTACTTATAAATTTTAGAAAATAGCTTAGTATTTTTTAAAAATATTCCTTCCATTTTTTTTATCTATTCTTTAATATTAAGATTTTTATCTCAATTTATCTATCTTATTAATAAATTAAAATTATATTAATTATTTTTTTTATAAATATCTCTATTTAATACAATGAATATTTATATATTTGTAATAAAAAATAGAAATAAATTAAATATATTTTTAATATATAAAATTTTAAATTTTGATTATTTTTTAATAAAAAAATTGATCTTTTGAGAGTAAAATATAAAATATTAATTAATTAATTGAAATTTTTATTTTTTAAAAAATTTATAAATCAGTAAAAATGAATAAATAAGAGGAAACGGAAGAAGTATATATAAATTCTATCTTTTGTCTACTAAAAAATTAAAATTTTACAACATTATCTTCAACTATTTTATTTCTTATAATCTTATCTCTGTTTAAGTTTAAGTCTCCCATTTTTTCCGTCCCTCTTCTCATGAGAGATCGAAAATGTCATATTATTAATTAGATTGTTTCTTAATAAGTGACACAATAGATTGTAAATCATACTTATATTATATTATGATAAGTAATTTTAATTAATTAAATTACAAAGTATCTTGGCACTTTTTATGATCAATTTAAAAGTCAGAAAGTGTTTAAAAAATACATACCCCTCCGTTCCCATTAAAATTGGATTGGCGGGATATTTTTTACAAAAGTAAAAATTAGAATATAATAATAATATAATATAATAAAAATAAAAAATACGTGAATCCCATAATACTTTATGTCAAATTTAAAAATATAAATATAATATATGTGGGGTATATTAATTATTTTATAATAAATTATATAGTAAAAACTTTCTTTTTAAGGAAAGTGTCAAGTTTAATGGGATATCTCAAAATAGTAAGTAGGTCAATTTTAATGGGACGGAGATAGTATTTTGTATAGTATCGTATATGGCAATTATGGAAAACACCATGCCAACAAAGCAACACTTCCCAGTTTTAGGAGGGTAATTTTGTCTTAGGATGTTTTCAGAAGTTAGTTAACCACTCAAAGCCAACAATATTGCGTGTCTAATCGGATAGCGTTTCTTCTTCATTTTCCCCAAACTAGAAATCAGCCAAATTTTCCTCAACATTTTCATCGGGGGTTCCACTTTCATACCGCGTGTTTTAGCTGGAAAATTCTTGAATTAGGTAAAAGACTTCTGTATGAAAGGATCCTAAGGTAATTCTTTGATTCTTCCTTCTGTTTTCCATATCTTTTATCCCATGATAATGAAATCTCAGCATAGGAGCAATGGGATGCCAACATCTTTTCTCTATTTCATTTTTTTTCCTCCCTTCGATCTGGATCGTTTGATTGGTTTCAAACATTATTGGAATTGTTCCTACATTTACCAGAAAAAGAAAATTCTTGATAGCAGGGATGCCAATGAATCATTTTAACCAAGTCTAGATTTTTTTCCCTTTCTTTGGGTTGGGATTTGGCAGAGAAAGAATGTGGTGATGATTTATTTGACTATTTGTACACTCATTCATAAGAGTAGCCATATGCAAATTCTTAGGCTGTTGGATTTTGACTTCTCAGGTGGAAATACCTCATTGTTCAGCTGTCCATTCTCGATGGGACAATGCTGGACAAAGGAAGATCACTGGGTAGTTGCAGCTGTATTGAAGTTGAAGGTGCCTGTTCTATATTTCCTTGCCTTTCTAGATTTCATTTCCCTTTCATTTTTTCTAGTTTTGATGTTTCTTTTCTGCATGCTTGTCTTTCTATTCCTTTAATTACATTTGTTTTCCCCCTTTTCTCTTTGGTTCCTACGAAATAATACTCTTTGTTAACCAAAAAAAAAAAAAAAAAAGGAAACTTTCATTTTGCAACTCTGTTAGACATTGGGAATGGCAGTATAACGGGAGTCTTGACGAGAACTCGGAGTCTTTTTCTTTCTGGGGTTGGGAGAGTATAAAACTCATTTGCCTATGAGAATTAAAAATTTGATGATTTACGCAGAGAAAGAAAAGAAGTGTATATGACGATGATGATCTGCGTGGAGAGCTTGCCAGTGGAAATGTTCATCTTATAACCACAATGGATAAATGGGAGGAAAAGATATCAGAAGCAAACAAGGATGCCAAAACCGTATGTGCTGCTAGTTTTTGTATTCAATGATTGAAAAAAACCCATCAGTTTACGAGTTGTAATGAAAAGATTTCTTTGATTGGGTACTCTCCAACAGGTGGTGGTAAATTTCAGTGCATCATGGTGTATTCCTTGCAGAGCTATAGCAACAGCCTACATCGAACTTGCTGACAGATATCCTTCGATGATATTTTTGACAGTAGATGTAGATAAGTTAGCTGTAAGTTCTCAGTTAAGCTTCAAATCATGAAACCATAGTTTGGCAGAGACAAGAAGCTTACGTAAGACATGTCATATTGTGGTGCAGGAGTTCAGCAGCTCATGGGATATAAAAGCCACTCCAACCTTCTTCTTCCTTAGAAATGGACAAGAGGTGGACAGACTCGTAGGCGCCAACAAGGCTGACCTTCAACAGAAGGCAATGGCCATTGCTGAATGCAATATGAGGTCAAACTATAATTGAGTAATTGGCAGAAAGAAGTTGCATCCAGGTTCACCTACATGCTGATTTTGGAGGTTTTTGTACTTCAACGACAAATTTTGTTTAGGAAATTCTCCTCTACCCCCACCCCACTCCCCCACGTGCAAAACACAAAATCCAAAATCCAAAATTCAGAAAGAAAAAAGTGACAGTTTTGCCTGAGGTTGACGAATGAACCATTCATTTTAAGCTTGTTCATTTCTTTGTTGTGCTTTACAATTCACAGCATGTAGACCTTGAATATTCAATAGAGGCCAAAACCTCTCATTCTGCCTGGATTTTGAATAGGTCACTGTTGTCCCACTTAAGCCCATGACATTCAATCATGCTGCCAGGGGTCTGTGGGAGAGACCGCAGCATGCGGAACAAACAATGACAGAACGATACAAACAGTGTCAGTATCTTCTCCATCCTGATTCCCGAATGCCAAATCAAGCATAGAAATATACAAGCAGTAAAAATTGGCTTAAAATTAATCCATTTTTTGGCTTAAAATTTTGCATTAACTGAAATAAGATGAAGATACATCCATATATGACATTTAATGGCACTCTAAACAGAGATCTTTCATCTCATTAACAAGGTTTCAGGGAATATGCTCAGCATGTAGAGCTAAATGTCATTTAACCTGATTCCGGACAAATTGAATCAGCTTTCCAACAAACTAGTAGACAACATATTTCTACCTTGTCAGAAGAAACTTTCTGCAATTATTACAAGATACTCTGCAGTCACACAGTGAAAACCTGGGGGCAACCCCATGCATAAACCAAGCAATCCATGCATGTCAAGTAACATTTAGTAGAATCACTCATTCATCATGACCGCAGAAATGAAGCTGCCGGCCTCACGTAAGTAAACCCCTTGAATGGGTTTTCAGTGCATTTTGGACTAGCAGCTGGAGAAACTGATACAGGCATGTTGGTCCAGCACTCCTCAAAGTTTGCAACACAGTGCCTTCCAGAAACTTCCGGAAGAAAACTTGGTTGAATTTCACGTGCCTCCAACTTTTTCCAGTTGATAGAGCGGAACCACTTGTGGTTTTTTATCTCAGCACTACCTCTTGGTCCACTTCCAATGCGCTTACTTGCATCCTTTTGAAAAAACTGAAAAAAGACATAAATTAGAATCTATATTATATTATTTAAAAAGAAAAAACCATGTAAATGCCCTGCAGTAGAACCAAAAAAAATGAACGTGAATATTAGGCTGCATTATGCCATCTTTGTTGCATAAGGCATAAGTCAAAGAAAACACCAATGACTTGATAACAAGGAGAACAGGATCACATACCCCTTTCAATAACGAATGTGCATCACTTGACAGAAAAGCGGGGAGCTTGATCTTGTCCCTTGTAATCTTTTGCTGCAACTTCTGTCGGTTACCACATACAAATGGTGGCTGCAAACATGGTAATAACCAGAAAAAACAAATGATTATGAAAAACTGTTATTTCTAGATATTAACCCTAAAAATGGAAAGCGCAAGAGAGGATTGAAGAAGGTCATTGCATTAAATTAATTGTTCCATACATGGAAACCAATTTCCCATTTTCAAACGTCGCGTCTATCATTAAATATTGAGGAAATCCTATGCAAAAATTCAGTTTCAAGGACAACCATATTTTTTATGTCCAAACTGAGAAAGTCAAGAAAGATGTCAACCAAACACATGTAACTAACCTGTCCTGTCAGCATCTCATACAGCAAAATTCCAACACTCCACCAATCAGCAGCTTTGTCATGACCTTTCCCAAGAACAATTTCAGGTGCCATATATTCCAATGTTCCACACATCGAATTGGATCTAGTGTGGTCGTCAAATTGCTTTGCAAGGCCGAAATCAGTCAACATTGCCTGCACAAAACACATGGATAGAATGTGAGGAATGTAGGAGCAACCGCAAATAGACATGAACGAACCATGACACAAGTAGCATCCCTTAGCTAACATCCCCTCCCATATACTAATATGTACATATAAAAACAATGATTTCTTACATGTCCCTCTGCATCCAAAAGTATATTTTCAGGCTTAAGATCACGATGCATTATGCCATTTGCATGGAGATGTGAAACAGCAGAGACAATCTCAGCTGCATAAACACGTGCCAGTTCTTCTCTGCAACATATATTGAAATGTTAAGATGGTAAACTATACGAATCCTCAAAATTTTTGCGAGTCACCATTTTATTACCTGAACAAGCCTTGACGATATAGCTGAAAGAAAAGATGACCTCCATTGACAAAATCAAGCACAAGGTAGAGCCTATATTTGGTCTACAAAAGGATAATATGAAAAGGTTGAAGGTAACTTGTCAAGTAAGTTCCAGTTTGAAATAGAACAGTTACAGAGTACTTCCACATAACTAATGGAAAAAGATAGAAGCAAATAGATATCAAAATTCACTGAAGTAATTACCTGGAAAGAGTATCTAAGCTGAACAATGAAGGGATGATCTACTTTAGTCAGTATATCCCTCTCAGTTTTCATATACTCACAATGATTTTTCTCCACAATCTTATCTTTACGCATGACCTTCATCGCAAAGATTTCTGATGAACCAATCTTCCTCACTTGATAAACTTTCGCAAATGCACCTTGGCCAACAACTTTCAAAATCTCAAAGTCCTCAAGCCGCACTGCCTCTGTTGATATAGCATCAACTTCAATATCAGATTTCTTTGAAATCTCAAAGGAAGATTCTTTAAGCCTTTCCTGAGCCTCTTCACAAACTCCCTCAGCAAGTTCTAGTGACTCCTCGCTCTCACATAGAGTTAGTTTGCTGAGCTTGGTTGTTTGACTGACATAGTTTGTGGGACCCACCAAGGAATGGGAACGGCTATAGATCACAGCTGGATCATCATAAACTAATTCATTTGCATCACAATCAGCAAGCAAATTATTGGGATTCTCACAGCTCAAGTTTTGAGAAGCTTGAGTTGGTAGAGGGCCAAACACATCAGAAAAGTCCAAATCGACATGATCTAAAGGAAGGACATCAACAGGTCCCATAGGGAGAATCAAATCCTTGTGGAATGGCTTTGTCAAGGCACTCCCAGCCAACTTTGAAAGCTGAGAGGAAACCATATCTTGGACAACAAAACCAGGGTGAAACACAGAAGTTTAAGTTAAATTATAACTATGGGAGGATCTCCCTATAAATATCCAAGACACAAACTGAGGAAGGACAGCGGACAACAGCTTTGAACAATAGGAAATCTACAAAGGCAGCAGGGCTACCAAGATATCGAGGGAAGAGGCAAAGCAAAATCCAGAAGAGGAACTTATTCTTGTTTCCCGCTTTACAGGAAACAGTAGATGCAGCAGTGCTTTTCGAATTCATGAATTGCAGGCAAACAAGCTGTCAAACAAAGCCACATAAGCATTTGTTAGAATTGACTCAATATTCAACAACAAACAGATACATAAACATAACATGGGCAACTAAAGATGAACAATAAAGAATAGACCCCAACAGACAAACACACACAGAGACACATGTGGTCATGCCTGTATAGCACCCTCCCAAACCTCAAATACTGGCAAGTTGGAAGTTCAAAAAATAAGAGCAGGATGTTCAAAGCAAAAAGGATATATATAGATGTTGTTAAAAGGGGGCAACACGAAGCTCAAAAGGAAAAAAATACCAAGACTTTGCTTTTCATTTAAGAATTCAGTTTTCCATAATACTATATTGAAAGATATGGACCCAAGCAAGTAAAGAAATTATGCCAACAACAACAAAGGGTACTTAAATACAGTATTCTAGCCACCCACAAACTATTGATCATATCACAAGTTTTCTACAGCTCCTTGCACTGCCAAAGCCAAAAGTTAACACCAAATTCTGACCATATCATACAACCATGTGATAAGCAATCTAATTGTGTAGGTCCTAGTAAAGTCCAAATCCAACTCTAGGAAGAATTCCCTCTCCAAACGGAGTTTGGATTTGTATGTTATTGGACAGACTCGACTCAAATTGGTAAATCAAATTTCAGGTATAACTGACGGACAATAAATTAGCAGGTAACTCCGATTGTGTCGATGGATTAAAGAACGCACAGAAACGCTCAACAACCAAAGTTTACTCTTTTTAGACATTATAATGCCACCCACACAAAAAAGCAAGCAAATTTTATCACTGGCAAAGATAATTTTAAGCTAGATCATAATCATCAATCAAATTCAAAAACTAATTATTTCTTTTCAAAAAAAGAACATAAAGCTTTAAGTACGTAATTACACAGATCTACCTGAACAAACCAAAAACACGTCAATAGGAGTCGAACAATCAAATAATACAGAAACAAAAACCCGATAGCCCACTGGGAATCACGCTGATGTACCAAGAAAAAACCTAGTTCCTCAATTCAACTCAAAAATTGCAAAATAAAAGGAAACCCAAAATAAAAAATCCCAAATCTACAAGCAGATAATGAAATTATATAGTTGTGAAAGCATTCTTGATGGAGCAAAGTTGTACCTGAAAAGGATGCAGAAGGAACAAGACCGTGGCGGAATGGAGACTGAATTGAGAGAGACAGCAGGAGGCGTCGCGTGGCCGCTTATAACTAAAATTAAAAAATAATAATAATAATAAAGCTCGATTACGTGGCGTGTAGTGGTTGGTTTACAGAGAAAGAAACAAAGAAGTCAAAATTGGCCGCTTTCGAAGGCATATCCTTCTATATCAACATTTTATTCCCTTCTTTTGTGTTACTGGGCTCCAGCCAAACGATTCGGGCAACACACGGATCCAAGAGATTGTGGTTGTGGCTTATTTTCTTTTTTTAATTTTATTTAAATACTATATCTGGAAAATAAAGGAAATATTAATGGGATCCAAAATCTCTAAATATCAATATGCAATGTTATGAATATTTTAAAATTATTAAAAGCTTCATTAAATAGTAGAGGCTCCACTAATTATGAATTTATGTGAATTATTAGAGAAGATTTTTATGGATGCCACCATTTAGTAGAGACACCACTAATTAAGATTAGTGGAAGATGATGTATGACATGATGTATTCCACTAATTAGAACTCTATAAATAGAGTTATTCTCTAAGCTTGTAATACACCATTATTTTGTAAAAGAAAGATTAGTGAAAGAAAGATTAGAGAAAATTGTGAGAGAAAAAAAAGAGAAAAATTCTTGTGCAAAGAATAGTTAAAGTTTTATTAGTGTGTAGTGTGTAGGTTTTATTCTAACACTATCCAAATTTTATAACAGTACACTTTAACTAATTATTTTTTATTAAATAAGATATTATTTATTAATAAAAATATAACAGGAATCATTATAATTATAGCGGTATTCATATATTTGCTTTTAATGTAAAAAGGAGAAGAAATAGAAGAATTAAGAAATTGATAATACATAAATAATAAAATTTATCCAAGGCCTTATTTCTTCCAAATAAGATTAAATTCAACCCTTCAACTTTTTATTTGTGATTTGTTACCTTTTTAATCTTTAATTACATCAATCCCATACACATGATTTTTTTTCTCACATCAATTCAATGTTGCTCTTGGATCAATATCTAAACGTGAATTTATGACTAATTTTTTTCATCTTTCCTTCTCTCCTCTCTTCTTTTTTTTATTGTTATTTCTAGTGGCAAAAGTGGGGGCATTTCCATGGTAATTTTCTTGAGTTTGGAGTTGAATGTTTCACCGTGACTAGCAAGTCAAATGATGTAATTTTTTTTCTTTTTTCTTTTTAAGTAGTGTGATTGTATTATTGTCCTTTATGTAGGTTTATACTTTATTGTTTTAGAAAAATTAAGAATAGATTGACCATTCTAAAGATCTTGTAATGGTTTTGGTTTTATTAATGTGATAACGGGTGAATGGATTCCTTGTTCTCTTACAATTTTAATTTATAATTATTTATTTTGTGAAGATTAATTTTTATACTATTTAACATTGTGTGAACTGATTCACGGTGAATTTGATAGGTTTGGAGGAGTGAGAGTGAGGTGGTTGTGATTTAATTCCTGTCTAATTGAACATATTAATTTGAAACATCAAGAATGAAAGCAGGCGGGGATTGATGCAGTTAAGCATAAAGAGTTAGAGTACCACAGTTCAATAGAACAAAATACACAAGGGGGGTTAATATGATTTTTAATGGAAATTGAGGGGATTTAGTGTAGTTAAGTAAAATTTGGAGTCCCTCATTTAAATGAAACAAAATAAATGGGTGAGGATTAATGCAATTAAGTATAAAAATTGGAGTACCTCAATTGAATAAAACAAAAGAAACAATGGGTTGAATATGATTTTAAATGGAAATTGCGGGGTTTCTGTTAATTAAGTAAAAATTGGAGTGCCCCATTCAAATAAAACAAAAGATAAGGCGAAAGGGGAAAAATCCAATGATAAACAATAAGAGGGCTAAACATGATTTTAAATGGAAATTGAGGGTATTTAGTGCAATTTAAGTTAAATTTTGCGTGACACATTTGAATAAATCAAAAGATACCAGGCGAAACTGGAAAGAATAAATAATGAACAATGGAAATTGAGGGGACTTAGTGCAGTTAAGTAACCCCTGGAGTGCCCCATTTGAATTAAAAAAAATAGAAAAATGGCCCATGCAGGTCTCGAACCTGCGACCTTCGCGTTATTAGCACGACGCTCTAACCAACTGAGCTAATAGGCCAACTGTTAAAGAATTCAAATATAAACTATTTAACTAATACTTCCATGGGCGTTGTGTATCAATAATACAGAGTTTTAGAAAATAATAATAATAATAATAAAAGATAAAATTTTAAAACTAAGTTTACAAAATACTACATTCCTTCAAAGCTAATTTTGTTTGTAAGTGAGACAAATAATGGCCATTACAGCATACATGGTATATACAAGAAGAAATTTCTAAAATAATCAAACTTCAAGTGTATCTTTATCTTGAATGAATGAATCCCTTTAGTTAGAGAGGAAACAAAAGCAGTGATTTTCTTTCCCTAATTCAAATCTCAAATCAATGTCAAAATTATCGACTTTTATACCTCGAAATAAAAATTTAAAATATTATAATAGATTGTAAGTCACTTAATTATATTTTTATTTCACTTAAAAAACAATAATTGATATAAATTGAGTTTATAAATTTTGAAATACAATGCTAAAGTTAGGCAAAGAATTACAATCTTATGCGACTCCATATTAATGAAAAATGTCAATAACTCTCAAATAACGATTGCACACCAAGAGAAGTTGCGGCCTTGAAGAGCAAACCAACAAGCATAGACGGGGCAGAGAAAAATGGGCTATGATCACTCTCCAATTCATACACACATAACGGCGGCCAGCTCTTGATCATTGATACTTGTTGCTCCGTCTTCACAGCTCGATCGTGCATTGTTTTTATGTAAATCCGAGGCACTTTGTCAACATCCTCCACTTGGTCGAATCGAACCGAGGTTAGTGCTCGGATTGGCCCAGGTCTCACCAGCATTTCTGCTAATGTAGAATCCTAAGCCAACCCCAGATTTGAACAGACATTTTAGTTTCTTTTATATAGAAAATTCAGCTTAATGTGAATTCTTGGGTACAGAGTATTTTACCTCTTGAGGGCTCATCTGATAATTGATTTTGCGCAGCAACTCCTTTTTGATGACTACACTTGTTGGGGGTTGGTCTTGCCCTAATCCAAATTCAATATCGTGGACCTCACTGAAGTCACCAAATCCGGACAAGTCTGGTATTCCCTGTTAACATAAAATGCCATTGACATTTAGAACTTAGAGGAATTCTCCGCCGTTCATCAAATTAAACTTTTCTATGCTTCCATCAAGCACTCGACAAGGTGCTCAAGTTTTGACTCCACTTCATTTCCACTGGCGGTATACCTAATTAATCCTATTAGTAACACAATCAAACTGGTCCCTTCATTATCCGTCGTAGCTCCAAACTTGAGCAACCACGAAGTTGTTTAAATCTTGATTCAACTGATTTCGATTAGCGATCAATACACCAGATTTAATTAGTAAAGATAATCAAATTGTGAACTATATCTTCCATCAAGGTTTCAAAATAGGGAGATTTACGACTTTTAAAAATTGTGATAATTAAATACTTAATTTAGAAATTATACTTCTAGTGATAGTTGAAGAGGTTTTAAATGATTATATATAAAGGAAACTAAAGAGCAAAATAAAGCCTAACAATAACACCATATGTTAAATGTTCGACCAAACACTAGATGATGGAGTGACCTAACTCAGAGTCCGCGGTTAGCTTTGGTTATGGTCAGCAGTGATAATCGGTGGAGAGAAGTGAGGTAGGAAATGGAGGGGGAAGCAGCACAGCTTGATGTGCCGAACGACAACGACGTGCGCGGTGGCCCTGTGAAGTGTGTCAAGGGAGGACAGTTGGCAGCCAATTGCTCACTACGTCCCAATCATAGAGCCACCACTCTGACGCAAAATGTTCCTCAAAAACCAACTTTGACTGTTACCCTTTACCCTCCCATCATCAATCAATCAATCCAGTTGTTGATTTCAGTTTCTAGACAAAAACCTTCACTAATAAGCCGTGACCTTTCGCTCAGGATTCCCTGAACCAGCTTCATCGTTATCCACTAGAACACGTTCGCCTGGGTTATTAAAAGGGGAAAAAAAAAAGAAAAAAACGTTCGCATACACCGGGCAGTCACTGAGCAAACCATGTCATGAATTTTCTGCTTATGCATGGCTATATAAGGGAATTTTTAAGCACGGTTGCGGTACCTCTGCACAGCTCCACAACTCTGTGACGTTGTTGCATCTAGGCGCATCGGTTATCAGCAGTTGGGGAGCCATGGGAGACCTTATTAATAGGAAAGAAACAATGGGAGAACATGGACAGGAATGATTGTGATCCTCCCAAATGGAGGGACCATTCTGTCAACACGAGGATGGAAGAATTCCGAGAGAAACTTACATCTTTGACGTCTTGTTCAGTCACAAACCCTGATCTCAGCATGGTTGCTGCAACATAGACAGCAAGACTGATTTTGTTTGGGAACTTGAGAGTTGCATCAGTAACATTAAGTCCTCCAGCGCTATGCCCGACCAAAATAACCTGCACGTATGCACTTTGTTTGTGTTCTGTGTATTGAGAAAAGAAGAACAATAAGGTGTATTAGGATGAGAAAGAGGTCCATGACTACCTTTTCGTCATCAGGCAAGGCGGCCAACAAGTCCAAGAGAGGCTCGTTGTATTCATCCAGAGTAAAGATTGTATTGGGATCGGTTTGATCGCGGCCAGCACCTTTGAGGTCAACACAAGTAACTTTGTAACCGGAGTTCTCCATCAGGCTTTTGACTTTGTACCAGCACCAAGCTCCGTGATTAACACCATGTACGAGAACGAAGTGTTGCTTCTTCAGAGACAGCTCCTTCATCTTTTCAGCTGTTGGTTCTTCTACCATGGCCTTCTCACTCTTTGTCATCAATTCTGAACCTCCATTCTCCACTTCCATGACTCCCTCACCCTTTCTCTCCCCATTTTTCATACCCATGTCTCCTATCTATCTAATTCCTCTGCTAGGTCTAAGTCTCAAATATATGGATATGAGATTTTGACTTTGAATCCTTGAGATACTGTTTGGACACGAATTCCCCCAAATCCTTGCTGCACATTAGTTAGAAATATAATAAAGTAACTTCCAAAGCAAACGAAGTAAAGACACAAATTGGAATAGGTATCTTTGCAAAGAAATATCATTAGCAAAAAGTTAATATCATTAATGGAGGGAAACTCTTTTGTAGATCAAGTTTAAATGAACTAACTGCTTTATAATTTTTATTGCACGTAATATGATATTCGAAACAATTATAATTCACGATAAAAATGATTCATCTTAAAATTTCCGTTTAATGAATATGCTAATGGTTATTAGGAAAACTCTTTGTAATTTAAATATTTATGTTTTTATTTTGAATTATCGTTAAATGAATAACTACTTCTAATATAAATATATATATTTTAAAATTTAAAACTTTAATGATTAATCACTTTAAGTTTATAAATATATTAACATATAAGTTTCACTACTAGTGTTTGTATATAATCAAACATTCTTTTAATACTACATATAATTATGGCTCTTGAGACTGCACTCTCATGGATTGATTCAAACACGCAACTAATATCTTCCAACCGTTCCTTGGTTGGGTATGTTTGGTTGTCATTCGGAATAAATTATTATCTTTAAAATCTTCAATTTCTTGGGCTTTGTTTTTGACTTGATTAACTTGTCTATAATAATAATAATAATAATAATAATAATACCTAACAGCTACCGGGCACTGCAGGCCCGACAGTATCTTCATTAAATAGAGCAATTAGCTTATCGATAATCCATCCAATAATCTACCAATCCATCTGTCGTTTCTTCAAGAAGCTAGCGAATTAGCTGTTTCCACTTATCCTTGAGATTACAGGTCATCCCAAGATAATTCCACAAATGGACCTTTTTCCGCCACTCATGATTCCATCGCCATTGATCAAAACACAATTTTCTCAAGTTTTCTTTGAGAAGAACGACTTGTTCAGAACGGAGATTGTACAAAAATTCAAAGTCAACTGAAGAGAAGCCGCCCCCCCACAAAAAGGGTTTTGGTTCAATCAAAGAAGAGATGATGAAGTGGGAGCGTTCCAATATTGCATGGATTCGGAATCACGCAAATTGAGATATAAAATTTATATAATTTTATAAAAATATATTATTTTATTAAAAAAATTTATATTCACACATTAATTTTTTTTTTCTATTTAAATAGTAAAATCGTCACGTAAATTCTGGTACACGGGTTTCTGAGATAGAGTACGGACGGAGGAGAGGAGATTTTACGTTGGAAGCTGAGCCTAGCTTCATTGATTTATAATATAATAAAGGATCTTTTTTGCTTTACATTTCATAATTGATGAAAAGCCAGCTGGGTTCCCTTGCAGCTGCAATGTCTTTACTTACATATGTTCGGGCTTTTTATAACACTGGTTTAATTTAGGATTAAAAAAAAATTATTTGACTCAACCTGTGAAGAAAGTTCTCATATGAGCTCAATGTATTTTGTGAATATATTTTAAATAAATAAAAATACATTATATATTCCTTTTTTCAATATCATCTCTCTTTTTTTCTAATTCGGTAAATCTTCATAATTAATTTTTTCTCTTTTTCTTTCCACAATCAATAGATTTGAGTGTTCTCTTACTTTCTTCATAAAATAAATCTTGATTTTATTATAATATATTTATTAAATACGTTTAAACTATTTGATGAATTCTTTTAAAAATTTGGTCAGGTGAATATTTACTTGTCAAAAGGCCCATATATTCTACATAATTACCTTAATAGCAAAATCAGTTAGGCACACTCGTACATATCTTATATATATGCTTTTGCAAAATATAGTTTACTTCTCTTTGTTGCATTCTTGAATGTTTTTGCTTCTCAAGTATTGTAAAATGTAATCCATTTAAGGCAATACAAAAATGTAATCCAAGAAGTCAATTCTTCTCCTCAAAGGGACGACGTGTTTATAAGTAGTTTAATCTGATAATTTCTCAGACAAAACACGAATGATTGCCCCTTCAATCTCCACTAAAAGTGGATTATCCTTTTTCATCGTTCGAAACTGTTTGATCATATCTATCTTTTCCTGTTTGGCAGGTTGCAAAAGCTGAGATGATTCTGGCAGTGACGTATGTCTCTTTCTTTATGGCAAAGAGTCGGATTGGGTGGAAAAGCCAAAGGTGAGAGTCCACTATTAAAATTATTGTCAGCCAAGCCAAGCCATGCACAAACTTTTGCTTTGAGACCATGGAATGGGAAGTTTTTGTGCGCCTTTGGAAAACACAAAATCTACTGAAGCACTGGTAAATTAAAGTAATATGTTGCGAAGGGGCCTTTCACTTTGTGACCGTGAAGATAAAAGAAGAAGAAGAAGAAGACGCGATGCTGGATATGGGATATGGTCTCTGTCTCTCTGATCTTTGAGCACATGTCCTCGGACAGTCGTACTGTTCTCCTCCCAGTGGTGGTCCGGCCACGTTGGGTTGTCTCTGTTAGTGCGTGACAGTTTAAGGCTGAATATATGCCCATTTCACAAGTTCCAACTTTAGTGGCCATTCATCACATTTCATTCATCTCAGAGCTCTCGACAGCTCCAAATTGAGGCCGAAACCCCAAGTTTTTATTTTAAAGTGCATTTGGATTGAAAGTGTTGAAAAGATGGAATATGAAAGGATTGATGAGTTTAATTTTAAAAAGTTTCTTTCCAACCATTTCTTTTCCTCTTCTCTTCTTTTTTCTCCCTCTAACTTCTTCTCTTTTCTCTCCTCTCCTTTTCTTCAATCCAAAAATAGCTTAAGTAGATTGAATTTTCACGAATTATGTTAAAAAAAGAAAAAGAGTTCATATTTTTTTGAAAGATAATATGGTATATATGACAAGTTTTCCTTACAATGTCTTATCAATGTTGAATATATATAATTTTGATGGAGTTTTTGAGACAAGCAAGTTGCGTTCTGAAAGGCCTAAATTACTTCTCCTCCCATACTTTATGCTCTGTCTTTCCTATACATTTCAAGATTGTTATTGATCTTGAAATAAAAAGATGGAATATTTAATTTATATTTTTCTTTTGGACTTAATATATTGGCCTTCCTTAAAATTTTCAGACTTATTTATTTTATTTCAAAACTATTTAGCTAAATAAATATATATCTAAACTAACAAAAACTTAACAAAATATGTCCTTAAACTAATAAAATCTATCGTTTGAGCATATGATGATTATATGCGAATCCAACTCAATGGGTGGAAGGGGTAAAGATCATCTACCTTTGGAGGTATCTATGGAAAGGTTAGAAAAAAAAATTATGGGAAAAAATCTCCCCCAAAAAAATTTAAAAGTAAAAAGAATAAAAATACCACTAATTCTTTTAACATTAACATATAAATTTAATAGAAGTGTCACTGTTGTTCATTTTCATTAGTTCGATGGTAAATTTATTGAATCAAAGTAATTTGAGAGTAAAATAAAATTAACTTTTAAAAAATAATTTTAAGAGATGAAAAAAATATACATATATATATATATATATATATATATTTCTTTTTTTTTAGAATGAATATTTGTTTTTTATACCAAGGATGAGAATTATAATCTTCGAAAACATGTTGGCAAACATATCATGGATCAATATGCATTAACGCATAAACGATGCATCACAAGAAAATAACGGTTTTTGCAACGGTGATTTGCGACCCTCAGGAAAAAAAAAAAAAAAGACTAATTTTTATAATTCTGACAAAAAAGAAGAAAATTTCTGACCAAAATTGGAAAATGTACACACAATATATATATATATATATATATATATATATATATTTTTTACCAGATGTGTGGTCACAAAAGTTAAAATTACATAATTAATTAATTAATTTCCAACAAGGAGTTTAGTCAGCAAAATTCCGTAATGAACAACTCTGAGATAGGTGGATCATCAATTGGGAAGGCAGCTGGGTATTCCATTTTACCTTTTTCTAATCAAAATTTTGGTTAAAAAATTATCATATATTCACAAAATATTGTATTTTATCTTTTCGATCCTACTTAAATCTTATTTTGATATTATATATTTAATAATTTTTTTATTATATTCAAATATATTCATTTCAATTTATATCATAAATCTAAATGTTTAAATATATTCTTCTTATTTCCTTTTGGCCAGTTCCCTCAACCCAAACATAACTCGACAGCTTTGAGGATTTAATTTTAAGACTATACTTAGATAATGATTAGATTGAGATAAATTTATTAAAATTTAATAAATTATTATTAAATATGAAGTAAATGTAAGATCCAATCATTAATAAAAAAAAAATGATGTGTTGTGAGTATTTGATAGTATTCGGAAATAAAAATTATTTAAATTAATATTATTTTAAATTAAAATTTAAATTTGAATTAAGAAGATATTGTTTCCACTTCCAGCCTAAAAAAAAAAAATGTTTGCGTCATGGCGTTGCTGTCATTTTGGCTGTGTGAGGGCCCCGCAACAGAGAGAATTTAACCTGTAAATTTTGGATTTGTGGACCTAAGGAGGGTTTTGAGAACTTCCCCGCCAAGCGCGATTTTTCAACGTGGAAGCCTGGAAGGTTGACATACCAATCGAAAGACTACCATTTCTTTTTTTTTTTTTAAGGCTAGTTTGAAAAGATGATTTGAAGAGAAGAAAAAGGAAAAAGAGAAAAGTAATTTAATTTGGAGGCTTTATACGTGTTTTATAAGAAGGTCTCGTTTTCATTTGTTATGTATTTTATTTTTATAGTTTTTTCAATTGCAAAATTACTTTTATGATTTTATAATATAAATTTTTTAACATTCCACCCTCAAATAATATAGGTAATTCTCTACTGTTGAAGTATAATACAAACAAGAGGCAATCCTATCCTGTGTATTTGTTTATGGCTTTCCAATTTAAATTAAACTCTAATTTAGAATAATATTAATTTAAATAATTTTCGTTTCATAAAAATTATTTTATACTTACAATATATTATACTCTCATTGAACCCTATAATTATACTATATTTTATTAAATTTTAATAAACTCATCTTAATTTAACTATTATATGAGTATAGTGTAATATATAGAGAGAGAGAGAGGAGGCAACAATGCAATTCCTATGGCCTTCTTATTCAAAAATACAGATTTTAAAATCATAATGATAAAAATGAAGGGAAAAAAAGGAAAATTAGGATAAAAAGTTATGAGATAGTTTAGAAATTAAATAATTAATAAATTGTTAAGAAATAAGTTGATAAAGAAGACCTCTTCTTATAGCTTTTTGCATCTCTCTCTTTTACTTTTCAAGAAACAAAGGGGAAAAATTCCAATCCTATCATCTTTTTTTCTTTTTTCTTTTAACTTTAGGGACCAAGCTTTTTGGATTGGGACGGATTGGGAAAATTCCCAATCTACCAAGGCTTCCACTCGTTAAATCTATTGTATTAGAGAATTTTTAAAGGAAAGAAGGAAAGAGAAGTCGAGTAGTGGAGTATCACTTTATTTTGAAAAAAAAATCTCTCAGATTAAAAATGATAAATCTTTATAAGCACTCGTTTCTTAACTATAAGTTAGTAATATATATATATATTCTCTCATAAACTCTCAAAACCCAAAGAAAAGACCTTTAGGACTCAACCATACATATGGGGTAGAGGTGTGCACTATTTGCTTTTTTACAAATTTTTGAATCGAATTTAAGAATTTGGTTCAGTTTTTAAGCTTTTCGGTTCGATTTCAGATTTTCGGTTCAATTGAAAAAAATCAGTAAAATCGAAAAACCAAAATATAGTATATATTATATATATATTAAATAATTTAATAAAAAATTCCCACCCCAAGCCCATCCCTCTACGCTGAGCCAGCCCTCACCCGTCACCCCTCACCCTCAGTCCCTCACAAGTCACAAGACTCACAATTCACAAATCTGCCCAATTTTTTCTGCCTTGACTCTCCTCTCACTTTTTGTAGTCTTTGTGCCTCCGCCGCCACCATCACTGTAGAGTGTAGACTTCCTTCCTTTCTCCTCCTCCATTGCTCTACTCGCAGTCACCGGCTCCCCCACTGTTACTGACCGTAGCTTCTGCCAAGTGCCACCAACCCGTTAGCTTCCTGGCTTTCGTGGAATCCTCAATAAAAGGTCTTTTTTTTGTCAAAGATCAGTCCAGAATTTGTGAAGAAAAGAGAGGAAACGTAACTTCTATTGATTGAAATTGAAGATTACAATGGAAGAGAAGAAAAGGATTACAAAAGGACAAAGGAATTCTGAGAAGGGAGAGATAATCCTACTATAGCAATACCATAATTTGGCTAAAAGCTTAACTAACTCCATTAACAGCTTTTTCTCATTCTTAAATATGACCGTTGCTCCCCCTCAAAATCGTGGCCACAACTTACTTCTTCTTCCCACCGTTAGGATAACTTAAACCGCCTTCTTCAAAACGCCATCGTTCTATTAATCTGGACGTTGTCGTTTTGCTACTTTGCTCTGCCAGCTTTTCCCACAGACGACGCCGTCTCATGACAATTCCCTTTCCCTTCTATCATCCTTGTCCTTAAGGATCAATTCAGGCCATTTCTTCCTAATTTCTTCTACAAACTCCCAAGTTGCTTCATCAACTGGAAGATTACTCCATTGAATTAACCATTGTACCGCTGCTTTGTTTCCCTTCTTTACCAGCCTTCTTTGTAGGATAGCAGTAGGCTCTACCAAGAACTCATCATTTCTGAAATGAGGCATGTCAACTTGAACAAACTTCCCTACTCCAATTTTCTTCTTCAGCAAACTAACATGAAATATTGGATGTACTTTAGTTCCAGGAGGAAGTATGAGTTTGTAGATAACCCTTCCAATCTTTTCAGTCACTTGATAAGGCCCAAAATACTTGGAGGCTAACCTCATATTTTTCTTTTGAGCTAATGAATACTGTCTGTAAGGCTGTAGCTTAAGGAATACCCAATCCCCAACTTCAAAAGTCCTTTCATTCCTATGCCTATCAGCCATATGCTTCATTCTACTATTAGCTTTGGAAATATTTTCCTTCAACATTCTATCAATTCTACTCCTTTCTTCCAGCATCTTCCTAACTTCAGAAGGAATTTCTTGGTGACCATCCAAGGAGTAACCTGGATATGGAGGGACTTGACCAAATAATGCTTCATATGGAGACATTTTGATAGTGGAATGATAAGTAGTATTATACCACCATTGAGCTTGGCTCAAATAGCCACTCCATTTGTGGGGTTTTTGGCTTACAAAACACCTCAAATACATCTCTACACACTGAATTACACTTTCTGTCTGCCCATCTGTTTGAGGGTAATAGGCTGAACTTAGCTTGAGTTTAACCCCCATCCGTTGGAAGTGTTTTTACCAGAATTTGCTTACAAAAATTTGGTCTCTGTCACTTACTATTGAATCTAGAATCCCATGTATTTTAATGACAATATCAAATAGGAGCTCAGCAATATTCTCAGCTGTAAATGGATGAGTCAGTCCTACGAAATACCCAAATTTGTGTTAGTGTTATGCCCTATAGGCTATCACTTGTACATTGTATATGACATATTTTATTTTAATAAAAGGCATTATTTATCTTACAATTTCTTTTGTTTACTTTTAAGTAATATAACTATTCGATAAAATTCCTAATACAACACTGTGTTAAGAAAATCATGATATAACATTCCTACTACACTGTATAGTGTTAGTACTTAAATAATCCCTAGTCGTAGTATTAATGAGATAAGACATTATTAATGCGTTAAGATTAGCATGTGTTAGACTTCGTGTTTTGATCAGGCGATAGTTCTCATATTTGTGAGTATTGAGATACTCAAAGTTAACACATGGATGCTTGTTAATGAAACAAGTTCATTGGATGACCTAACTTTGAGATAATCACATAGATAACTATTTAGTGCCAGTGATATAATCTCAATATAGCAAACATACAAGTATCCTTAGATTTGAGATCTCCAAGGTACTTTGTTTGCTAAGCATTATACTTTGATTCCAATCTCCAGAGCTCGATCGAGGGCCGCCTATGGGATAGATATTGGGTACATTGTGAGGTAAACGAAAGTAGTTGAGAGGGTCAATAAATGATTTACCACTCCTAATAGTAGGGGCGAATATCTCACGGCAACTTATAGAAACTACTACTCGAGAAGTCCTTGGCCAAGGCGATTGTGTATTGGAAACAGTTTCAATTGATACACATCTAGAGTAATGGGTTCCTGATACAAGTACTATTGTATTCGGGCCAGAATTAATTCTGAAGGGAGTTGGCACTAATTCCGTACTCCAAATCGAATGAGATATTGTATGGTGAAAGGAGTTAATTGTACTGAAATTTGTTATTGAAGAATTCATGTCAAGCCACTTGACTTCTTAGACTCTTGGGTGGTCATGATGTGTTGCTAGATACCGCTCATGATATGAGAATATGGGTTTATTAATTGATGAATTAATAAACCAATCATGATTAGAATTAATATGATTAATTCTAATTAATTATGGATTATTAATCTCAAATACACTTGGATTAATTTATGTTCTCTACCAATTGACTGGGAAACCTAATAAGTCACACACAATAGAGGATTATATATTCAAGATGTTATTTGATAACATAGTGGGATTAATTGGGAGAAAGAGAAGTTGTTGTGAACAAATTATAATTAGTTATGATTTATTATCCAAATTGTAATTGTGAGAATTTGATATTTCCAATTACAATTAGGGAATTCTAATAGGATTAGAATTCTCAGTTTTAGCAGGATTTTTCGGTTATATATATGATATAATCGAAACCCTAGCTGAGGTTGGAAAAACGGACATTCTAGGCAACACAAAACATTCTCTTCTTCTTCTCTCTTTCTCGATTGTTCTTGTGAAGAACCCTAGCCGCTATCTTTTTCTGCTAGCACCGAATTTTTTTTGTGCATGAGTATTCTTCTATGTGGATTACTGTTAGAGATAATCACACATTGTGATCATAGTGGTTAGACATTTAACTCACGTGGAGGTTGATCAAGAGGATTGCTGGATCGCGTCTCAACTTGAAGAATAAATTTTTGTTCTTCGAACAATCAAACAAATGTAAAAAGCTACTACCTTTATTATCTTTATATCTTGTTTTCCACACATAAGCGAGTCTTGGGATGGTATCTCGTTTATTCTTTCGCTATGCCGTATAGGATACGAGTCTGAGATACCCAACAATTTGGTGAATCTGTCTACTACCACCATAATGGTATCGTTGTGATGTGATTTAGATAGTCCCTCTATAAAATCCATAGTAAGCTGGGAAAAAGGTTTTTCTGGCAGTTCTAATAGCTGAAGTAATCCTGGATAAGCTGTATGTTCTCCCTTATTTCTTTGGCAAACTTCACACTCCTTTACCCACTGCTTAACATCTCCTGATAAATCAGGTCAATAAAACATTCTCTTGATCCTTTGCTGAATAGCAGTTATGCCTGAATGACCTCCAATGGTGGAATGGTGCATTTCCTTAAAGATGGTAGTCCTACATTCTCATGAACTTCCAACATATAATTTACCCTGCATTATGAGAATTCCCCCTTTGCAAGTTAGTTGTTCATCTTTTCCATAATGGCTTGAGCCATTTTTTCCTGGGCATACATATCATCTTTATAGCTATCTTGCAGTTCTTCTATCTATTATGGTACCACAGCAGTTATAGCATTGAATTGGACCTTCCTTAAGAGTGCATTAGTAGCTCTATTTTCAGTGCCTTGCTTATAGTGAACTTCATAATCTAACCCCATCATCTTGGTTAACCATTTATGTTGTGCTGCATTATGGATTCTCTGGTCTAGCAGATGCTTTAGGCTTTAGTGATCAGTCCAGATGATAAAATGTCCACCTTTTAGATAATGTCTCCATTTTTAAATAGCTGCTACTAAAGTCATAAGTTCATTTTCATATGTCGACAATCCCTCACTTCTCTTCCCCATTGCTTTGCTGAAATAAGCTAGAGGTTGTCCTCCTTGCATTAACACTGCCCACATTCCTTGGTCACAAGCATCAGTTTCAACAACAAATGGTTTACTGAAATCAGGCAACCTTAAAACTTCAACTGAACACATAGTTTTCTTGAGTTTTTGAAATGCTTCTTCAGCCTTCTCATTCCATTAGAAACTATCTTTCTTGAGCAATTCAGTAAGAGGTTTACTGATCACCCCATAGCCCTTGACAAATCTCCTATAGCATCTAGTAAGCCCTAAGAATCCCCTTAGCTGCTTGACAGTTTCTGGTTTAGGCCACTGCATAACATCTTTGATTTTTGCCTCATCCATACTCACCCTTCCAACTGATATTACATGTCCTAAGTATTCCACCCGTTGCTTAGCAAAAGAACATTTACTCTCCTTAGTATAAAGCTTATATTCTCTTAGAGTTTACAGAATGGTTCTAAGATGTCGCAAATGGGAATTCTAATCTTCACTATACACCAAGATATCATCAAAGAAAACCAGTACAAATTTTCTCAAATACTCACCAAACACCTGGTTCATCAAGCCTTGGAAAGTAGCTGGGGCATTGGTAAGCCCAAAAGGCATGACTGTGAATTCATAATATCCAAAATGTGTGCTGAAAGCTGTTTTATATATGTTTGCTTCCTTTATTTTGATTTGAAAGTAGCCTGCCCTTAGGTCTACCTTGCTAAAATACTTGAGCTCTTTAAGCTCATCAAGTAAGTCATCAACTAAATGGATAAGAAACCTATCCTTAATTGTAATTAAGTTGAGCTGCCTGAAATCCACACAAAATCTCCATATTCTATCTTTCTTAACTAAAAGAATAGGTGAGGAGTAAGGACTTAAATTAGGTCTAACGATTCCTTCAACCAACATTTCCCCAACTATTTTTTCCACTTCCTCTTTCTGAAAATATGGTAATCTATATGATCTCTGTTTGAATGGAACAACTCCTTCCTGCAACACAATCTGATGTTCATGATTTCTAAGAGGTGGAAGTCCATGTGGTTTCTGAAAAATATCTGAAAATTTATCCAACAACTGCTGAACTATTTCCTCATTCACCACTTATACTTTTTCTGCAGATATAGAACACGATCTTCCAATAAAAAGCTGTTTCTCCTTCTTCAGTAATTTTTATACAGTTTTTTTTCCTGCAGCCTTAAGCTGTATTTGGCTAGAATTTCCCTTCAGCTCTAAGGGTTGCCCATCATGATCAAAGGCCAGTTTCATCTTCTCAAAGTTAAATACTATGGGGTTGAATTTCTTAAGCCAGTCCACTGCTAAAACCATATCACTCCCACATAGTTTGATAAGATTAAATTTTTTCTTAAACTCAACTCCTTGCATCTTCCACCTCACTACCCTACATCCTCTTGTACTCCATAACTTCTCACCATTAGCAACAGTGATTAGTAGAGGTTTCATCTGCTCACTTGGCCAATTCATTTCTTTGACAATTCCCTCATCTAAGAAGCTGTGTGTACTTCCAGTATCAACTAGTATTGTGTATCAATTTTCAACTGTGAAGTCTCAGAATATGCCATCGCTAAGGCAGATCTAAGTTCATCGTGTTGGGTAAACAGTTTCCTGATTCCCTTATCCATTTCATCTACTCATTTTTCATGTATTTTTACAGAGATACATAACTCCATAATCTCTACGTTAGACCCAGTGGTGTGGGATTTAGATTGTGATCTCGTCATTACCATTATGTTGGCCGAGGATCATCGGCTCTGATACTAATTTGTCAAAGATTAGTCCAAAATTTGTGAAGAAAATAGAGGAAACGTAACTTCTATTGATTGAAATTGAAGATTACAATGGAAGAGAATAAGAGAATTACAGAAGGACGAAGGAATTTTGGGGAGGGAGAGATAATCCTACTCTAGCAATACCAGTATTTGGCTAAAAACTTAACTAACTCCATTAACAGCTTTTTCTCATTCTTAAATATGACCATTACTCCCCCTCAAAATCGTGGCCGCAGCTTACTTCTTCTTCCCATCGTTGGATAACTTAAACCGCCTTCTTCAAAACGCCATCGTTCTATTAATCTGGACGTTGTCATTTTGCTACTCTGCTCTGCCAGCTTTTCCCACAGACGACGCCGTCTCATGACATTTTTCTCATTCTCTTACAAAGGCTACATCCATTTTTGCCTGAGTGTGTTTCAGTGCCAAGTCCATAAAAGTTTTTGGGTTCTAAACTTCTAACTTCAATTTACATCTACATCACCTTAATTGGCAATGACTGTTTTCTGTACCAAAGTTTTCCCGCTAGGATGCAGTTAGAAACTCTTGCGACTTGCATCATTTGTTAGAAAGTAATCCATTCTGATTTTAATACAGAGTGATAGGACCTTTATAATAACTTACCATCCACATGTCGTCTTGTTATGTCACTACGTACCTACTTATTAGAATTTTCCTCTCACAGTAATATGGAAGCTGATAGGATTTATTATCAGGCAATTAGTACTAATTCTTAAAATGTTTCTCTTGTAATACTTGTACATGGGACAGGGGTGTTTGATTTCCCTCAGTGGCTCAATTGAATAATTTATTTGCATATGTATGAATTGTGAACAATTAATTTGTGGTCTATGGAGATAAGCAGAGGTTCTGAATCTTCTTATCCGAAAGACAATATGGCAGATTATTTTTCGAACATAAGATAATATTTTAGTGATTTTGAAAAATGATAGGACTCGTAATGCGAATGGTATTTATGCTTAACCAGTTAACCTGGTGCTGTTTTAGTTGATATTCATTGGAGATAATCAAAATAATATTGAACGACTCTGTAATCGCTCTCTTGGGTTTTCAATGTAGATAAAAATTTAATGTCTTATTTTGATGTTCTCCATTCAATTGTGCTGAGAATGGTAGCTTAATAGGTTTATCATGCATGAAACTGCCAACCTATTGTTTTGAATAGGTTTATACCATAGTGTAGCATGGTAAAAAACACCTTGGAGATTTCATAATTCATGAAAGTATCTTGGGTAACAATTAAACACCTTATTAAACAATTAAATGCACAACATTCAAGTAGATCATCAAAAAATTTATACTTTTTAGTCCATGTTCTACTCTGAAAAAGCAAGATAAATTCGACAAAGACTTGTTAATTTGCTTAATTTGACAAAGACTAGTATTCTTTATTTTATAGGATGTCAGATCAAGCAGACAATACCCCTATAAACACAAGGAGCAATTCACAAGATAACCCACTAAGTCATGAATGATCTAACACTTCAAATAATAACCATCAATCTTTCAAGAAAATAAAGAAAATGACACATCGATCAATTGTATGATCCCATTTTACCAAATATACAATTGATGATTGAGAAAAAAAAGCATAGTGCAATTATTGCGGTCTTTCTTATGCTGCTAATCATTCCATAAATGATACCACTTCAATGAAAAATCACGTGAAAGGCTGTTGGAAAAATCCATACAATAATGAACCTCATGAAACCCAACTAAAACAACAACCACACTCTCACTCATTTGCACATAGTGGTAAAGGCGGTTCAATTATTACTTGGAGGTTTAATCAAAATGATACTAGAAAGACATGTGCATATATGATTATTGTGGATGAACAACCATTTTCATTTGTTGAAAAAGAAGGATTTAGAAATCTTATGTCTGTTGCTTGCCCATCTTTCCAAATTCCATCTAAAGCTACCATTACAAGGGATTGTTATGATATATATTTGGAAGAAAAGACAAAATTGAAGGATTTTTTGAGACATTCATCTAAGAGAATTTGTCTTACCACTGATTCATGAACTTCTGAATAGCAAATTAATTACATGTGTCTCATTGCTCATTTCATAGATGATGATTGGATATTGCATAAAAGGATTCTAAATTTTTGTCTAATAGATAGTTATAAAGGTGAGGCGATTGGAAAAATGGTGGAAAATGCTTGCTTTGATTGGGGGATTGAAAATGTTTTTTCAATGACTATTGATAATGCGAGCTCCAATGATGTTGTAGTTAGTTATTTGAAAAAAAAATTATCTAATTGGAGTACTAATTTGCTTGGGGGTAAGTATTTTCACGTAAAGTGTATAGCACACATAATAAATCTTGTTGTGAGTGATGGTTTGAAAGAGATTTCTCATTCCATTGGTTGTGTTTGAGCAGCTATTAGGTATATAAGGCAGTCACCTAGTAGGTTGAAAAAGTTTAAGGAGTGTTTTGAAATGGAAAAGATAGAAAGCAAAAGATTATTATGTTTGAATGTTCCCACTAGATGGAACTTGACTTGCTTGATGTTAGATACAACTTTGAGTCTTACAAAGGCCTTTGAAAGATTTGAAGATTTAGATCCACGTTTTAAATTTGACCTATTGGTTGATCATTGTGGGTTACCTAGTGAGGAAGACTAGAGTAATATTTCACATTTTGTGAAGTTTTTTAATCACTTTTATGAACTTACATTGCAGATTTTTTGGCTCATTATATGTGATTTCAAATTAAATGCTTCATGAACTCAGTGATGTGGTTAAATTATTGAATACTTGGGAATTCAATGATGATGGTGAGTTGAGTGAAATGGCAAAGAAAATGAGAAATAAATATAATAAGTATTGGGGGAATCGTGAAAAAATGAATTTCATTATGTTTTACGCAATTATTCTTGATCCCCGATTTAAATTGTATTATGTTGGGTGGGTGATTCAAAAGATGTATCCAGATAATATTGATTTTGTGGATAAGGTGAAAGAAGGTATTTATGCGCTATTTGAGGAATATAAGAGGTTGAATGGTTTTGAAGTAGGTTATAACTCACCACAACCATCACCAAGTGGATCTTCTAATTCAATTTCAAGTCAGTGTTCACAAGTTTTAGTTAAGCCATCAATAAAAAGGCAAAATTTAGAAGTAGACACTAGACGTGAGTATGATATGTTTCTTAATGGGGGTGGAGGAGTTGATACAAAAAATGAATTGGATAAGTTTCGTGGTAAAGAAAGAGAAAAAGATGAAGATGAATTTGATATCCTGAAGTGGTGGAAGTTTAATACTCCAAGATTTCATATAGTTGCTCAAATGGCTCGTGATATATTGGCTGCTCTAGTTTCTACAGTTGCTTCTGAGTCAGCTTTTAGCGTGGGAGGTCGTGTTCTTGACACATTTAGAAGTTCTTTGACTTCAAGAATGGTGCAATGTCTTATGTGTGCCAAAGATTGGTTGCGCAATGAAGCAAAACCTGTTAATATTGAAGAAGACATTGACATTCTAGAAAAAATGAATAATGATAACCTATTTTTCATGTTTTATTTTAGCTTTTTAATGCTTGTAAATATATATTTATTTATATCTTAATATATTTTCTAACCTTTTCTTTTGTAGAATTTGCAAAAGTGGTAATGAATCAACCATTCTTGATTTTTTAAGAGAATTTAAGCTATTGAAAATTCAAGTAAGCTATTTTTTTTAAAGTTAAGCCTAAATATAAGATTTTTAGGCAAATTTATCAGATTATGAGATGTTTTCTTTTATCTTGATTTGCCTCTTGTGAATTAATTGTGACTCTACTATTTCTATTTACCTCTACATATTTGCCTTCTGCTATTTCTCTTGTTTTGCCTCAAAATCATATTATGACATGTTTGCTATCTTCTGCAATCCTCTGATTCTGGGAGTTGGAGACTTAAAGTTGCTACTGGAAAGTTGTTGGGGGAAATCTTCTGCAGTCTTTATTTTACTATGTTAATGTGCACCGTGGTTGAATTTGTTGGTTGATTGAACTATTAGAGTTATTGTTATTGGTATTGATGTTCAGTACTTCGGTGGACTATATTGTTGGTTGATTTGGAGGATTATAATACTGCATGTATTTTTATTATTAATGATTAGTTTTGATGGTTGTTGATGGGGTGGAATTGAGATTGGTTGAATTGAGTCTATTGTGGGTTGTTGAGCTGAATTACTGCATGAAGTTTATTTGTTTGATCTTAAAGTGGGTTGAATTGAGTTGATGATTCTGTTTTGTTTGATTTTGATTTAGCCAAATTGAATTTGTGTGGAGTTTGTGGTGGTTTATTGAGTATAATTTGTGATTGGTTAGTGTGATTGGTGAAAAAGAGAAGGCATTAATTTGTGTTAAAGTTTGGATGAGTTGATTTGTTTGAAAGACTTGATTCATTTGGTTGGTTTGTTAATGAAATCTGTCTTTCTCATTGCCTATAACTATGTTCAACTTGCTTGACTATCTTAACATTGGATTTGGTGGTGTTCAGTGGACTATATTGTTGGTTGATTTGGAGGATTATAATACTGCATGCGTTTTTATTATTAATGATTAGTTTTGATGGTTGTTGATGGGATGGAATTGAGATTGGTTGAATTGAGTCCACTATGGGTTGTTAAGCTGAATTGTTTCATGAAGTTTATTTGTTTAATCTTAAAGTGGGTTGAGTTGAGTTGATGATTCTGTTTTGTTTGATTTTGGTTTAGCCAATTTGAATTTGTGTGGAATTTGTGGTGGTTTATTGAGTATAATTTGTGATTGGTGAAAAAGAAAAGACATTAATTTGTGTTAAAGTTTAGCTGAGTTGATTAGTTTGAAAGAGTTGATTCATGTGATTGGTTTATTAATGAAAATTATGAAATATGTTTTTCTCATTAGGACTCAGCCCAGTGGTCATTGTTGCTGTCTAAACTTTGGTTTGAACCAAACCGAAATAATTTTAGTTCGGTTGTTTTGGTTTTTTAGGGTATTTGGTTCGATTCGGTTGTGATAAAAAAATAAAAAATCGAAAAAAACACTAAAATTTTAAATTAAAAATCGAACCGTACACCAAATACACAACCCTAATATGGGATAAACTCTGGAAGGCAAAGGTCATAGTAAACCTAATATATTAAAGACGAAACCGTTGGTATTACATTGCATTTAGTTAGGGTGGCAATTTGAATTTATATCTAAGGAATATTTAAATCTATTAATTGATGCATAGATATGCATGATGAAAATAACTTCATCAATTTTAAAATAATTGTTGTTTAAAAAAAATCTAAATAAATATTGTTTTAAATTTTAAAAAATGTATTTATTGCTATTTCTCACTTAAACCATTTCTTATTTATTACTGTACTTCATTAAACAATCATATTAATTAGTTTTTTTTTATTTCTAAAAGAATATAAAATAATTCTTTTAAAATATAGTTAAGAGTTTTTAATAACTTGTTTATTTATTTTACAATAATTATTTTAAAATAGGTGAAGTAGATGAAGTAAATTAGTAGATATAAATACGTATATATTTAAATCCACTATATTAGTGGATTTGAATGTGTATCTATTGAAGTCCAAAGCATTTATTTAAATATAAAAAAATCATGAGTCTTACTATTCATCCCTATAATTAACAAAAATATGATGGTAAAAATACATGCTTATATTTATTTAATTTAAGAGATTAGTTTAAGTAACACATCAACCTACTACTAATTTATTTAATTAACAAAAATAAAGTGATAAAAGTAAATACTTTTTATTTGATAAAAAATATGGAAATGGATGTGATGGATAAGTCCACAATCAAAATCAATTTAAAAAATGAAATTAAATTATACATAGGCTTTATTTGGATACCGACTTTCTAATTCCATCTCAAATTAAAATTTTACTTTAATTCAAATATATTATCATTTAAAAGTATTTTTATTTCTCCAGAACTATAATCTATTGTTTTTTTGGACGGGATAGGTTGGACCATGAAGCAGTTCCCAAACCGGTTCGGTCCACCATTTTGAGCCGAAAATTTTAAAAATCGACCTATTTTGTTCAAATCAGTTTAGATTAGTCGGTCTAACCGGTGAATCGATCGGTCCAACCAATTGAACTGGTTATTCTTTTTTTTCCCCTCCTAAATAAGATAATACATTCAAAGAAAAAAAATAAGTTACACAAATAAAATAAATAGTCTATAGTAATAGAGAAAATATCATATTTTCTTCTAATTTCATTATTTATGTATTTATGAATTTAAATTACACTATATTATTGATCAAATTTATTCTTAAAAATATTATATTTTTAGTTTTTAAATAATAATATTATCGGCTCAATTACGGTTCAATTGAAGTTGGACTATTAAATCATGAACCAATAAATTTTTCGATTCGATATCCGATTCGGTTCTGAAAACAATGCTACCATCTACTCACAATATATCATATTATTTTTTTGAACCGAGTTGATTTCATATTTTAATAATTTTTTACAAAATTTATCTCAAATAAATTTGTATCCCACTTACATATTTAATTGGATCTAAATTTAAATATATATTTATATTAATATTGCTAACTTTGTGCGATTAGACAATTCTGTTGACCAGAATCATAGCCGGATATAGAGGGGGTGGTATCCGTCTCCACTATTTTTACAATTTTTTAAAATTATCTAAAAAAAATTATTTAAAATTTAACATTTCGCTCTTAAAAATTTTGAAAAATTACTCCCAAGTCCCAACATTTCTGTCCCTACCGACGAGAATATAAATCCCTTTGGCCCAGCGAGACTCTTCGTGGTGGCTTTGGATTTTGTTTTCATCTGCAGAGAAGGAACGAAACACAAGGCGGGAATTTGGGAAACCTCAAGGCGGGAAACCATTGCGCCTAATTTGGGCTTTTTTAATTTGAACTCCAAGTCACTGTCATGTGCAGAAGAAGGATGCTCCAGCTTAAAGTCACGGTGTTGCCTTTTTCCACCTTTATTCTTATTCAATCGTCGAAATCTATTTCCTGTTCAAATCAGTTTCCAAAATAGTCTCCAATTTCAGCTCCTTCGCTCCCAATTTGCAGGTTCGTCTACTGATTTTTCTTCTGGTGATCTAAAAAGTCTTTTTTTAATTTTTTTTTCCCTGAAGAATTTTGTGGCCATTTGCTTATTATTATTTTTTGGTGGGTTTTTGATAGATTCTATCTGTCTTCTAACTGATAAGTATAATTTAGTCCAGTAAATTATCTTTGGGCAAAAACAGCCGACAAATTTCAAATACACGGTGTCTTTAAATTGATAGAAGAAATGGGCTAATGATATGCGAATCTGTTGTTATATATTAAGGGTTGAAATGAAAAAAGAAAAATAAACGAACAAAAATCACGAAAATGATTGTTGGAGCATTATGGATATAAAGTCCCAATATTATGATAGAATTATTGTTGAGATTTATGAGTTTTGTGCAATTTTACTGAGTTTTTAGGTATTCTAAGACAAAAAAAATGTGTTTTTCTTTATCCTGTAGGTTTTCAGGTTAGGTGCTTTAGTTGCCATTTTGCTATTCTTGCCACGACGATATCCTGAAAATCTGTTTACCGAACGAAAAATCAAGTCCAGTTGCTGTTAATTATGTTCATCTATTGGTTCCTCCAGCCACTTGTTTCTGAATGATTTAGTTTCTGCAGTTTTCTAGATCATGCTTATACTGAATGCATTAATCTGGTGTTTCAGGACTCCGTATCTAATAGTTTAGCTCAATTTCATACTATCTTACCAGCAGCGGGCAGGGGACTTTTGTGCGTGCTATATCTTTGGTTTTCTTTTATTTTAATTTCCACTATAACATTTGTAGGTTCTTTAGCACCTGGACAAAGATGGATAATGAGTCAAAAAATTCGCACTCGGGCAATCAAATTGGTACTGTGCATTCTAAATGGCTCTCAGAAAATGTAGAAGGTCAGCATCAGAAATGTAGGTTTCATTTCCACTTATCACAACCAGAAATACTAACCAAGAAGCTGTCAAGGGCTGCTTCTGGTTGTAGTGATTGTAATCTTGGGCGTTACTCTGTTGTCGTATTTTATCATGGAAAATTAACTTAAATCATTATGTGAGAAGGTAGGTACTGGCAAAATACTGAAAGAGGGTGTTTGGATGCAGGTGTTAATCAGATTGTCAAACGCATGCTTGAGATAATTGAAAATGTTGAAGACTCGTCTGCAGAAAAGATGAAAATTTATTTCCAGAAACACCCTGAGTTGATTTCCCTTATTGAGGAGATGAACCACAAACACCAATTTCTAGCCGAGCAGTATGATCACTTGGCTGAAGAGGTATGTGCTAATGTCTCATCTCCCATTCAAATGCAGAAAACTGGTTCTGCTATTTTCCACACTTGCCTAGACAATCGTTTCCTCACTCCTGATCAGAAGCTGGGTATGCACAAAATTGAACGGCAAGCTATAGCTTTTGATTTGCCCCTAAGCTCTGGTGGCAGCAGCTCAAATATATCTGCAAAGGAAGGTTCTGAATCTTCATTATCATTATCATCAGAATCGGATTCAGAATCCTATAAACCATCTACTTGCAGTCACTCAAATTCAACGATGAATTCTGGAGAAATGCTAAACAAGGTGGAAACTACAGATGATATCTTGAAGGTGACAGAAAATCCAGAATATGGGGAACTAATGATCTTAAAACAAAAGCTTCGATTTTCAGATGATGAAATTACCAGGATGAAGAGTGAGCTCGAAATCAGGAGTGGTGCCATGGATAGTTTGAAAGCTGAGACTGAGAGAGCTATATATGAGGTAAAAATACATGAAGATGATCTGGAATTGGAGAGAAGAAAGGTGTCAGAGCTACAAATGCAAATAGCTGTATTGGAAACTAAAGTCGTAGACTCTGGTTGCAAGATTGAGACATTGGTGAAAGAATTGAAATCAACTAAAGAAAAATTAGATATTTCAGAAGGAGAACTTGCTAAATCAAAGCAAGACATTTTGAATGAAGTTTCAGACCGTGATTGTGAGATAAGAAAACTGACTAGTGCATTGCAGGAAGCTTTGAGAAATTCTGAGGTCGAGAAAGCACAGTTTCAGTCTCACAACTCTAGCTTGCTGGAGAAGGTGACCCTTCTGGAAACAAGATGTGCTGAACATGAGGTGCACATTAAGTCACTAGAAAATGAGATTAAGAGATATCAAATCTCCAAAATGGAGATGGAAGCTATATACGATGCCCAGGAGATCATATTGTGTGGTGACATTGATGGCTTGAAGGCAGAGCTGCATGAAAAAGATGCACAAGTGGAATCTTTGAACAAAAATTGCGATGGGCTAAAATTGAGGTATGATATGCTAATGGCAGAGAAAGATGGGCTCATTGCAAAGGTACATACACTTCATGCAGAGCTGTGTTCTCGAGACATCAGAATTCAACAGCTGGAAGCCGAATTGCATCAGTTGAAATTGCAACATACAGAGATAACCACAATATCTGAAAGGGAATTTAAGCTAAGAGATGAACTTAGAATGAAAGTTGAGGGTTTGGAGAAAGAGGTGGAAAGCCAAGCAGCCATCATATCAGAAAGAGCTGAGGAGAAAAGAGAAGCAATAAGGCAGTTATGCCTCTCACTGGAGCATTACAGAAGTGGGTATCAAGAACTTCGGGAGGCCTATATTGGGCAAAAAAGGCAACCAGTAATGGCTTCTTAATCCAAGTAACGATAGTAATCTCTTCTGGAGTTTGCTGGTAGACTGTATGTGCTCATTATATTGTTGTTGTTTCTTGTTTATGCTTGTTGCATCTAAATCTTGCTGCTAAACACATTTTATCAACATGAATATAGCTTGGTAATGTTTCTTGGGTTGTTAACATTCGTGTTAAAACCAATATGTTTTGTTTTTGCAAATGGTCAGCTGGGCGTCCTGGTACGTAAGTCTTGATATATTCTTTTGCCTAGAAAAGGCTTCATTATAGTATATGAGTATGACAACTTAGGAACCTAGCCTCTTACTTACAGTAGGTGAGACTTCGAAGTTTGAACTGGTACATGAGGCAATATGAGTGATGGCTGTTCTTAAGAGCTATACTAGCAGTACACAACTCATTTCCATTACTACAAATTGCACGTGAAGTGGAAGTGGTTACTTTCTTTAGGTTAAGATAGTTTAATCCCCTGCCGGTCAATAATGTTTTTCTCTAGTGGATATTACAATGTACTTTTGACTTGATTGGAGTCCGTTTTCTCCGAGTGGTGTTGACTTTGTCAGGGTCGTCAGTGCCCCCCCCCCCCCACCATACCAGAATTAGGGAAACCTGTAAGCCTTTGACCCATCCATGAGTCGTTCTCACGGCCGCTGGGCTGTGTTATAAATTTTTATATCCGGACGAGAAGTTGTTGAGTTAATTCTGAAAGATATCCCATGTTATTCACTGGTATGAATTTTTTCAGTCTTCTTTGTGCATTGCATTTGTAAAATCACTGGAGTTTTGAAATATTACATATATTCGATAAGCTTATTTAGGTAAAGATGTCTGGAAAGGAGTGACAGCTGCAACCTGCAAGTCCTACTGTTATTATTGAAGAAAAGCATTAATAAAAGATACTGGGCACTCATGACATAGGAGAAAGAAAAACTTCGATATAATGGTTGACTTGGAACTCTTGCTCTGGACTCTCTATAGTCCTTAAGTGTGGTAGTGTGTCACACACACACACACACACATATATATATATATATGTATGTATGTATATGTTAGTGGGTGTTTCTAGTTTTAATTGTTTTTCACTTTTGGTTTTTACAGGTTACTTCAAATTTGAATTTTTCATTTTAATTATGAGGTTACCAGCAATTTTATCTATTTATGGACCGATGAAATTTGTATCCTTGAAATGGGAGAGGTTAATTGTAAAAGTTTGAAGGGTTAAATAGGTTTATTTTAAGAAAGTAAATATGTATTTTTGGATATTTTAAAATAAAAATAAAAATATTTATTTTGAAATTAAGAATAAAAAATAAAAGATGTGGCAAAAGATGATTATAGAGAATTTGACAACAACAATCATCTTCCATCAGTATTCTAGCCCTAGTTTGCCAAAGAAAAATAAACGAATAGGAGTAGGGGTATTTATTCAGTTTTTGGTTTAATTTTATGAATTTTGAAAAAAATTAAACAAAAATGAAAATTTTATAAAATAGAACAAAATCAAAGTAAATTGAAATGGTCAAAATCAAATCAAAATACTAAAGGATGGGTGTGATTGATCAATATTTTTTCCCAATTCATTTCAATTTAAAATTTTATTTTAATTATATATTTTTGTTTTTAAAAAGCTATTATATATTTATAGGATATTAAATTATTTCTTTTTAACTTCACTTTGAGTCTCATTCAATTTTGAATATTTAATAAATTTTTATTATATTTAAATAAATTCATCTTAATTTAATCATATTCAAATACAATTATATACATAAATAAATGATTAATTAATTAATAATATTCTGATATTAATTATATATCTTTAATTAAAAATATAATTTGATTTTTTATTCTTTTATTCGGAAAAAACAAACTGAATTTTTTTATATAAATCGAACTAAATCAAATTGAATTTACTAAAATGGAACCGAAATCTAAAATATTTTATGATTCAATTGAATTTTTTAATTTAAATCAAATGAATACTCGTAAATAAGAGTCAACAATAATAAAAATGTAACAGTATTAGTGGATAATTTGGTATCCCCAATAGCGATATAAACCATGGTAGACCAATTAGAACCGGCATGCCGTCTGCTTGATGCTAAATTCGGTTATATTGTTATTGAAGGAGGCCAATAGACTTTGATGCGATAATATGAAGAATTTGGAGTTGAGAGTAATGTTGTGATTTTTAAAAATTTTTGGAAGAAGGCTGAAAGGTATAATTTAAATTATTTTTTTTATTTTTTTATTTATTTATTTTAATCGATTCACAAGTTTTAAGAAAAATAAAAATTTTCAGTTAATTAATCAATATTTTTATTTTACTCTCAAAGATTTTTTTTAATTAAAAAGTAATCAAGTTTTAAAATTTTATGTGTTGTAAGTATATTTAATTTATTTTTATTTTTTACTATAAATATATAATACTTATTGTATTAAAGAGAGATATTTGTGAAAAAATAATAATTAATATAATTTTAATTTAATAATATAATAGATAAATTGAGACAAAAATTTTAATTAAAAAAAAAGATAAAAAGAAAAAATTTTAAAAACTACCGCCATCCCTACTCTTGGTTTCATGATCTTTCATCCATAAAAAAACATTTAATTGTGAAAGTGATGTATTAGGGACAAAACGCTACTGTTGCCCCCCCACCCCACCTTAAAGCTCTCAATTGCCTCTTCACAGCTTCATTCCCATTTATTTTCGTTCTTTGAATTACTCATTCCCCCCAACCCAACACACAACCCTACCCAGAATAAGTGTCATTTTTTATTTTTAAATTATGTATTATTTTATGAAATAAAAATATTTATTAATTATATTTTTATAATTTACTACCTTACTCAACATAATATAATTAATTTTTAAAATAATTTGACATTTTCTTTTAAAATTTCATAGTTGTTAAGACTTATTTAATTTATAAAATTATGCAATAAATTGGAAAAGTAGCATATTGTCTTAAAGCATTCGACACAATAATAAAAAGTGAAGATATAGATGGCGGTAACTTTGCGTCATACATCCCGTGCTTGCTAGACTGGATTCATTAATTGTGAGAAAAAAATAAAATTAGATGACCCTACAATGTTATTAGGCTGCTGTCAAGATTTGAATCCTCTGCGTGCATTATAAGCCACTGCCTACATCCGCTGTTGTCTTTGCGTATAGCATGTGATGGCTTCATTATTTGTCATGTCTATAAGCATTATGATTTGATTGTGAAAACTTTTATATCAGATTTAGGTTTTACTAAATATGAAATAAATATGTGGTCAAATTATTAATAAAAATAATATAATATACTCTGCATATATAATAATTTTTAAAAAATAAAAATAATTTAAATTAATATTCTTCTCGTTTATAAATAAGTGGTTTAATTTTTTTTATTTGTTTAAAAATAACTGTTTATTTTCTAAATATAATAGTATTTAATTTTTTTCTCAATTTTACCAAGCCATTTAATTAATATTACAACTATCAATTTCAACCAACAATAATAACACATTTTTCTATAAAAAAAAAGTTAAAAGTTTACTTAGTTATAAGGTAAATGTGGCAGGATATAATTAATGAGATGAGATTTTGTTAAAATTAAAAGAAAAATAGGGTAGACATTTTAATTCTTCTTACTATAAAATTTTATAATTCTTTAATATACGTAATTTTGACAATTAGGTCATTTATTTGTGAACGGAGGAAATATTATTTTAAATTAGAGTTCTGATATGAATTGAAAAAAAAAAAATTCTTTGCAAATACAATATTAATAATTATTAATCAAATTAGACAAATATTAACTTTTCCATTCAAAATTATGGTTGAATTTTACTTTGTATTCTAATTTTATTTTGTCTCTATCCGATAATCTCACATTTTCTTTTTTTTTTCCAATTTATTATCTCCTACATAATTTATATCAAACGTTTGACTAAATTTCGTTAATTTTGACTTTTTCTCAAGTTTTTAATGAGTTGAGATGGTTAATTGAAAAAAAAAAGGTTAAGATACTCATTAGAAATAAAATAAAATTCTGATAGCAATGTAAAACTCGATCATTATTTCGAATGATAGAGATATTTGCTAAACCGATGTATTTCAATCAATTAATTGATGATTATATTACTATAAATTACTTTTTATTTAAATTTAAATATTTTTTAACTTGATACAAATATGTAATTTTATTTTGATTATCACCTTACTTTTATTAATTAAAAAAACTAATAATTAATAGTAAGGTTTATGAATTAGTAAAATTTATATTAAGGCATTATTTGTAATTGAGATATATATTTTTGAGATTATTTAACTCCTCAAAGATGGTGCCAATTGGTTGTGATGATTCCATTTCCAAAAACAGCAAGTGTTAGAAGGAATTAATAATTGATAAAAATATAAGTATTTTTTTGGAATACTTTATAAAATATTAGTTTCATATTCATGTGTTTTATAAAAATACATAAAATAAAATGTATTAAATAATTTTAATTATAATTTCATGATTTTTTAAAAATTAATTTTTATTTATAATTATATGATTTTCTAAAAGTCTATTAATACTTATTTATTAAATAATCTTTATTTGAATTAATAAATTTTCACAATTTTTTTAAAAATATTACTTTCATTTCACAATATAAGTCATTTTAAATTTAATTTTTTTTCACAACATAAATCGTTCTATAAAATTTTATAAAAAATTATTATTTTTTCATCTTCATTCCTCCCTACAATTTCTCTTTTTACTAATTATGACATAATTCTCTTTAATTATTAAAATAGATAAAGATTTAATTAGAAATATTTTTAAAAATTTAATTTTAAAATTATTAAAAATTTATAAATTTTTAATTTTTACACATAAATTTAAAATTATTTATTTTGTGAAATAAAAATAATATTTATTTAAATTCAACGTGTTAAGTGTTAAAGGATGCTGTCACGTGTTTTTTCACAATTCCTATATATATATAGTTATTTGTCCAAGGAAAGAAAAGGAAAAAAAAAAGGAAAAGACAGCTTGACTTTCAAAAAGTCTCATACATCGACAAATACGTTAGTATGACGAAAGCGCTTCGTCTGTCGGCTGTGTGGTCTGCCACGTCATGAAGCCATATCAGCGAATGAGGCGGGGTCCGTGGTCGGCTCGCATTTACTCACCGCTATCATTTCCATCGCCGGGTATAATGGCGTTCCGTTGCAGCCTGTCATCAGTGGTCCCACGGAGGAAAGGAATTGCTAAATGGGACTCGCTGTGATTCTTACACCCTGTGTTTCCTGGGCCATTGGGCGCCACGTGTAGAATATTACAGCTGGCCCCCTTCACACCTCCGGTCAACGAGCGTCACACCACGCCGTGTTTCTGTCAAAATTTTCATCGCGGTTGACTTTGTCTCTCCTTTTCTTCTACGTTAACATTAGTGATGAAATAATTTAGGACCACAAACAAAATACAAATCTCAGAAGCATATTTATATTAATTAATTAATTAATTATTTTATATTGAGTATGATTCTAAATTTTTTGACCTTGTTAATTAATTAAATTTTGAGTTGAATTTGAGTTTCGATATTTTTTATCGAGTTCAAGAATTCTTCAAATTTTATCAGAAAATATTAAACTTAATTCAATTATCTCAGAGTTTGACGCAATTCAAATACAATCTTAGCCCATAACATATAGTCAAATAATAAATATTGTAAATAAATTGAATTATCATTTTTATCATCGTTAAAATGATAAATTTAATTATTGAATATTTAACTTATAAATTTAATAAAGTGTAAAAATAATTTTAAAAATTTAGATATGTGTCTATTAATTGAAAGTACAATAAATATATCTTTCTTATTAAAAGTTGCACCCAAAAAAAAAAAAATAATAATACAATATAAGATTTTGAAGTTTGAATTGGCACTCAATACAAACTAAAACTTTAATCTAATTAAAAAAATTATAATTATATTTTTCAAAATCTATTATTTATTCACAAAATAATATATTCTTTCTTTGAGTATACATTAATTTTATTTAAATTAAGCAAAAAAAAAAAAAGTTACAATTCAAATAAATTTCTTAAGAATAAAATTTTATAATATTGGTAAACTAGGAATGAAGTATTTGACGAGTATCAATGGCTGAACATTCACCAAAGGACAAAGAATGTGAAGAAGTTGGCATTGGAAGCATCCAATGAGACCCGTAAATTTGAACATTATGTGTAGACTTTTTGGAAGCAACGCATGGTTTTTTCTCCATGATTGTATTTGTATACGTGACCGCTTCGTCAATTCTCTTAAGTACTCCTCTAAAATCAGGTCCATAAGTGGTATAAAAAGACAAATTTAAAATAAAATCAAACACCTTTGGGGTCAAGGACGTGTTTGAATTGAGGCAAAGAAAATAGGATAAGAATACAATAAAAGAATTTAATTATTTATGGCAAGGACCGATCTAGAAGGACGCAGGGCAGGGGGTAGCATTTGTCCCTTTCATTATTTCTTAATAATTTTTTCATAAAATTTACTTCTTAACCTTAACTTTCTGATTTGATACCTGATTTATAGCATTTTGATATAAAGAAAAAAAAATTAAATATAATTTTTGTATAAGAGGAAAAAATGATTAGATTTGAGTTTATATTTTTACTTACTAATTTAGAATGATAGTATTAAATTATATATTTATTAATAGTGTTTTAATCTATTAAATATAAAGTTTATTTTCATTTTTGTCCATATTTGAACAAAAAATAAGTAAACTTTGTTTATATTAAATTATTTTGATATTCGTGAGTTACACGAAGCGAAAAATTAGCTTAGGAGAATTAAATACGATACAAAACGAATTAATAGAAGAAAACTAATTTAAGATAATTAAACCCATACTCCTTTAAATTTAACTTGTCACGTATCTTAATTCAATAGGACCCATTACTCTGTCGCGTGTTATGAGTTTGAATCTAAGCCATTTGACACTACAGGGAACTTCTATTCTGTACTACATGAAGCTTTTGCAACTCATATTATATACTCTTTCTGTCTACAAAATTATATTAATTTATGACATGACACAAAAATAAAAAAATTACTGAAATTTATATAATTATAATAGAAAATAACTATTATATTCTTAAATAAAATATAAACATCCATTAATTATTCCTCTTTATATATTTATTAATTATCCTTACTCAATTGTTTCATTTCATTATTTTCTATTTAATGAATTAAATGGTTAAAGTAAAGATAAATTAGAAATATAAATAAAATTGACAAATATTTTGATATAATAAAAACAAAAAATTTTAATATAATTTTAAAAATAGAAAAAATATATTAACAACATATCATATTTTCTTTTCCGTCCCACCTTTATTCCTATTTAATAATATTTTTTTAAATTTTAATAAATTTATCTCAATTAAATCTTTATGTAAGTATATAGAGCCAATGTAAGATTTAAATAGAACAAAATAGAATATATAATGTATAATAATTATATCACATTCTCAGAAAATAAAAATTATTTAAATTATTATTATTTTAAATTAAAAAAATAATTATCTATTTACATCCAAATTTTTTTATTTTACCCCAGCATAATTACTTATAGTAATAATCCTTCTAAAACTCAAGAGAATGAGAAATAAATTAAATTCGCGCCTTATTACCTAATAAAATACACTTTTAATCACTTGAATTATTACGATCCAAACTTTGTTGTCTTGTTTCCCTTATATTTGGACAGATCATAATGTGCTGGTTTGACTTGGTTATAAGGAAGCAGCAAATATTTTTATATATTAAATTAAAATTAAAAAAATAATAACACACACACACACAGTGGTGGCTTTTCACTTTATGTAATGTGGTGCGCGGTTTTTGTGTGAAACGTCTCGTCATTATTAATGGAATAACCACTTATGACTTACCAAGAAATTAAAAAAAAAAAAAGAAAATCTTTGAAATCAAAGAAATCTCCGCGCAAAGACTTCAACTTCTAGCTCCCTTTTGCTTTCTTCTCTCTCCTAATTCTTCTTCTTTCCCGTGTTTCTTTTCTTTTCTCACTATGCAGAAGCCTTAAGAGCAAATCAAAGCGAGTTTCTCTGTCGGATAAAGACTCTAATTCTATGACTTTTTTGTCATTCTGGGTTGACAAAGAACCTTCCTAAACACGCATGACCACAGGACTCTGTGGGGAGTCATTTTGTTGTTGGAGATGTAGCCGTAGCCGTGGCATAGAAAAATCAAGGACTAGAATGAGAAGGTGCATGGTTGAAATTCCTATTCTTTGCGTCCACGAAGAGATTTCTGTGAAATTCTCCGACCATTTTTTTTTTCTGTTTACGTTCGTTCTTTGTATTTAGTATCCTCACTTCTTTTGGGCCTTCGGTGCTGGTTTTCTTGCGTTTGAATTGAATGAACTCCTCTAGTCTCTCTTTGTTACTCTCTTACTGCCTTAGAAGCTGTGTTTTTGCTGCGAAATTGTGAATGTCGACGCGGGTTTGTTCATACCTTTAGTTACTCCTCGGTCTTTACAGCTGGTTGTTCCAAAGGTGAGTCTTTTCTTATTGAATTTGTGCCAGTGAGTTCCCGATTGGATCCGATCCGTGTATGTTTGAAATGAATATGAGTTCTGGTTTCTAGTTTTGTAGTTGTCTTGCTGTAATTTTGCTTCTGCTTTATATGTTTCGTGTGCTGTAGACTGAATTGATTCTTAATGACTTCTTGGAAACACTGAATCTTCCTGGGATTGGCCTTTTTCTCTCTTCTCTTGGCAAGAAATGCTTTGTTCTGGCTTCACTCACCGCATTTTGTAGACATTACTAGGGGTATATATGTCCACAGTCTGAAGTTATAGAAGTCAGTTTGATTAATTGATTGTTCAATTCTGCTGTAAAGTATTCTGATTTAATTTGATTTTGTGCTTCCCTATTTTGCTGATTGGTTTGATTCTCAAGAGAAAAGCTGATTCCTTAAAATACTTTTTCTGGTGGTATTAAAGTTTCACAACATGGCCCATCCTTGCAATTATATACGGTCCGTATGGCATTGTTTTTGCTATTGTACTTCAACCTAACTCTAGTTGCATTTGTAGACTTCCCTATTATTAATACGGCTCTTTCTGATAAATTCTATAGGTTCTGAAGAAATTGTTTAGTGATTATGTTGTTGGTTGTTCAGGATCTTTGGGATCGGCAAGGGCAAATTAAAAGGTAAAAAGCATTACTTTATTTCAAGATTTCCAACACATGCTTGTCATCATCCTGCAGTTCTTCTGCCCTAAGTTCTTATTTGTGCTAGTCACATATCTATTTTTATACCAAGATCACGCAGGGGTAGCCTTCTAATCTGCCATGAATGTTTCTCCTGTTTGATGCTAGATTCTCGTTATTCTACTGGTAATACGTCTTGGTTGGAGCCAAAATATTTGGTAGAACATGACTGGTCAAATGATTGCTAAACTCCGACTGGTTAGATGTCCTAGGTGTGGACATGTTCTTCCAGAGTTACCCGACATCCCTGTATACAAATGTGGCGGATGTGATGCTGTTCTTCAAGGTAACTGATTCTATTTTCAGCTTCTCTTTACCTGAATATTAATGCATTAATGAAAAGTGTCATCACAGATTCGGTTAGATCACTGACCGAAAAACTTAACTATCAAATACCAAAAGGCAAAAGATTAGAAAAATAAAAATGTAGCCTTGAGAAATATTTGGATTGCATATGCTCATTTTTCTTACTCAAGTGTCAAGCCAACTGAAAATACGTCGACTCTGCCTGCCCTGTTGTCCCTGGATGTGGTTGTGATGATGTGTTACAATGATTAGAGATGAAAGAAAAATTTGAGGATTCCTTCCCCTCTCTCATTCCATTTTGATACATATAGTTAAGTTCCATTTGGTATCTGTGGGGTTTGCTTGATATATATATATATATATATATATATATATAGATATATATATATTTATATTTGTTGAATAGGGATGAGATACTATCAGTAACTAGGGCTTAAAAGTTTTAGGAAGCTGATGTGTCATGTTTAGTCGTCTAGGCATGCTTTAGAATTTTCGGAATTAAACAATAAATTAGGCGCTTTGAGTATTATTTAGCTCTGATTATCTTCTTGAATTCTGCTATCTGCATGCAGCTAAGCACAGGAAAACCAAAACCAGAACTACAGAATTGTGCCGTGATGCAACTGATGAGACTGTGAAAGTGGAACCAGATCATGTTCCAGAGCAGAAGGAAATCAGCTGCTCAAATCAGGATGCTGTTCCTTCCAAGGGGGGTTCTTCAGCAGAAGCAAGTACTTGTAGGAGTGGTGACAATTTTGGAGATTGCAGCATAAAGCAGACCGAAGATAAAGGTTTCTCTGATGAGTTTCCTATTTCATCTGAGCTTAGTTCTCATGAAAATGGAGATTTCTCTCCAGAACAGGAACAGATAGAACAGGACAAACACCTTGGTACTTTGGACCAAGATACTGGAGAAAGTAAACATGAATTTGGTGATTGCTGCAGCGAGGGGCATAGAGCTAGAAGCTTTTCTGATGATTTTCCTAGTTCAATGGAGCTGACATGCCATGAGACGGAGGATTCATCCCCAGAACTTCAACCATTTTTGTCACCGGATAAAGACACATACACTTTTGGCCACTGCACCAGAATGGATAAAATCGAACATGGAGATTGCAAAATGAAGCATGATAAAGGCAGTAACTTCTTTAGTAAAGTTTCTGCAACTGAAGATAAACATGTAGAGAATGATGTGTCTCCAAAATTTGCGGCACATGGAGAAGAGGACAAGAGTGTTTCACAACAAGATTGTACTAGTATTGAATGCAAGTTTCCTGAAAATGTTGATTGTTGCAGGGGAAGTTCATTAGCTACTGAGATTGCTTCCCATGAATATGAAAAACCAACAGCAGTAGCAGATGCAAAGAAAGAAGTGGATGAGGGCTTGAAAGTTCATATGGCTGAGACCTTGAAAACAGAAGATACTTCAGACAAAAATGAAATTGGCTCAATTGATGCTGCTGAAAAGCCTCAGGATGAAAGCATCTTAGTGGACAACTCCATCTCTCTTGATAATCAGCATGTGGAGCCATCTCAGAATTTCATTCCCCAAGGTTTTTACCGTGAAAGCTCTGTAGATTCTCTTGATAAAGTAGCAGTTGACAACCCCAGCTATGAGATTGGAGTGAAACATCCAGATTTCCCGAAATCCTCAAAGACCAGGAGTTACTATGCTTATGATGGTAGTGTATCTTCTTGTGATGGAAATGAGGACCAAATCCCTGGTCGGTTCTCAAAACCACCCAGAAGAAAATTTAAGCATTCAGCATTTACTAATTCCAATGAACAAAGGGTCAGGGATTCTCTGAAGAACAAGTCTGAGGTGTGTCACCAAAGAATTCTTGGATCTGAGGCACATGATAAAATGAGCAGTAGGTCTGACTTACGACAAGCAAGGATGTCATCCTTGATATCAGAAGAGAATAACCATTATGCCATGAAGTACAGACAAAACGACCAAGATGATTTACTGGAGGCCAGAAGTTATGTTCATCCTGGTGGCAGTAGAATCAGAGTGGACAAGGAAGGGCATGCATCTAGGCCTCAATTTCTTCAAAGGTACCTCCCGGGCGGCCAAAGAAGTGGAACCCCTTCAAGTTATCAGCACGATGTGTTTCAACGTCATTCAAGCTTTTGTTCACCTGATATACCCTCATATCCTGATCCAGACAGAAAGGAGCTATTAAGAATGGTATATGAACTGAAAGAGGAACTCAACAGAACACATATTTCAAGGAGTAGATATTTGACTGGATTCACTGGGGAAGAAATACATGCTCCCTCATGCTACAATCACCTAGCACCTGCAGAGGAAATGTGTGCTGATTTGCAATATTCCAGATATCCTGGAAGATGCAGTCATGCAACAGGGTTGCCTCAACTGCATAAAATTTCAAGACTGGCTTTTTCAGATGATGCTGCAGATTACAGGCACCAAGTTGATTGCTCATGTTTGCGTGGCTGTCCCCAGGACTGTCATTGCTCATCGCAGCTACCTTCACGTATGATGTGCCGCAACAAAGTTCACTGTATGGACCGCATTGACCACACGTGTTACAAGGGCTCTTATTCTGCAACTTCAAGTCCTCAGCATTACACAAGCTCTTTGTTTTCCTTGTATGGCCGTGAGACCAAATCTGATGACCAGAGGCTTCGAGATACTGAGATGAAAAAACATGTCAGGGAGAAGTATTATTCTTCAAAGCGGCATCTTATGCCTGTAGCTGGTGGGATCCCTCTTGTTGTATGTTACCATTGTTCTGAACTACTCCAGCTGCCTGCCGATTTTCTACCGTTTGGAAGAAGATTCCATCGGTTGAGGTGCAATGTTTGTCGAAGGGTCATGAGATTTTCACTGGAGAGTGGAACGCATCTAGCGCCAAATGTTCGTGACGCTGTTGCCCCTCCTCCCAGTATGGTTGATGACTACGATGACTCTATTGAGCAAAGGGACTGGGCGTCAACATCTCATTCCATTCAGTGTCCACACGCTGAGCCAATCTCATGTTCTGATGATTATGGACTGTCATTTGACAGAAGTGTCTCCACTGAAGGAGAGCCTTCACAGATGATGCCTCCTCTTAACCCCCTGGGAAATAATACCCAAAATAGAAAGACATTATCTGGAACAAGCAGTTCCTTTGCGCCGTCGGAAGATAGGAAAATGAAATCCATATTGGGGGAGTCTCGACAGACTCTCAAAAACTCAAAGGAGTTTGGAGCGGGGGGACGTTCATCGAAGATGTCAAAGTGGGGAAATTCATCCTCAGAAATTGAAGAACTTCCACCTGCTTCAGGATCTCCACTTCATCGGCTTATGGGCTATTTATCCCCGAGTGAAGTGCTTAAACCCTGACCATCTGATTACAAAGAAGCCACGAGATGAAGTTCAGCTTTATGCTATGCAAGGATGGAGGCCTGATCGAAGTGCAAATTTTGATGGGTTTGAAAGGAAATCCTTGCCGCATGTTGTACACAGATGAACAAAACAAGTAGGATTAAGCTGCAAAAGAGATGTTTTTGTAAAAAATGTAAGCCGACTGAGTGTAGTATATACTGATATTCACCATAGAAGATTTCTCTCTAATTTGTTGATTGTTTCCTGATACTACTACAATAATGGATTTGCTGTAAGTGATTGAAACTCTCTTCCCTACAGTAATAGCTTCTCAAATTGTTGTTAGACAGAACATGTCCTCAAAATAAGTTAGCAACTTGCGACGAGGAATAGTTTTGTTAGTAGACTAGACGGCAAGAGTCATCCAAACGAGAAAGAATCAAAAAGCATTTGTCCTTCAGTCGCCTCGGATCTCCACCATGTCCATGACTTCTGTTGAAATCAAGAATAAAATCACAGAACAGAAGAAAGCCACAGAGCTAAGAAGAAACAGAATGTAGAATAGAATTTTTCTCTTTTCATTGATTGAATAACTGAATATACAATGAGGTTTTTATATACAAATATTTCCGGACGTGCACACTTCTACTAACTAAAATATATTACCGCTGGCAAAATAAACTAAAATACAATGAAGGGAAAAGTAGTTATGAAACTCGGGGCCCAGAAGCAAAGCCACTGTTATCCAGAATCAAGACTATCCAGCTGCTCCTGCTTTGCCTGTTGTATTGTGGCAGCTGACCGTGATGTGTTGTCCTGCTGAGAATATCAAACTTCAACAACTTCCAATCCTTCTATTGCTGCAGCAATTGATTACCTCTTGAAATATTCTTGTTTCAATTTGAAGTGGGCTGGGCGGGTTGGGGGTGGGAGTGCGCAAGGATGGCAGTTTTGTTTCATTCACCGGGTGAAGCGGCGGAACTTCGCATGATTACCTCGTTTGAAAAAATCCACTGCAAACCAAGTTGAGATTCCTTTTTTCTCATATTAGCTATAATCATTTGATCTTGGAGTTCTAAGTAATTGTTCATTTAGAAAGTTTGGGGTTTATTGTGCCATGATAGAGTGAATTTCTACAGTAAATAAATGCGATCTTCTCTTCATATAAAATCCTGTGAAACCAAGAAAAAGGTAGACTTGATTCTAAAACAAAGAGGAAAAAAGTATACTACAGATATTAGTCAGGGAAAGCAAAACTATCGTCACTGGTACATATTCCTGCTCCTTTGGCTCGAGACAACGGTGATCCTCTGATCACGAAGCATGTTCAAATTGGGAGCCAACAGTCGTGTATACCGGTCAAAGTAAAGAAGCTGTTTCATCAGAAGGGCAAACTCCCGAGGAAATCTCAACCCGTATGACTCACTGACTCGAACCTGTTAAATGTGGAAGAAAATGGTTTTTTTGGTAAGTTATTCTAATGCTAGACAATATTTGCCATTATCCCCTCAACCATCTTCAGAAGTCTATGCTTCCAGATTGTTGAACTAGAAGATGCAATAAAAATAACCTAGCACCATTTTATTCATTTAAGACGGGCCAAGAAGGAACTCACGAGTTGCAAATGACAAATTCTACACCCCCTTCTCCATGATAGTGGTATGCTAGATTTCATAAGCGGAGCCAATTCATTACTCACATCTCTACCAAGCAATGATACAGAAATTACTACTTACCACGTCAAGGAAGAGGGCATTCATTTGTCTCTCATCAACAACTATATTTGCAGATACTGCAGTTGCATTTGTATTTGTTCCCCTGGAGGTTGCAACAAGAATTTCTGTATCCAAGTCCTGCATAAAAAAGTGTGACCCTGTTTTTCAGAATTTCAAGTGAATTATGTAAAGTTTTCCCAGGATCAATATCTTTGCCTACAATATCAAGTGTACTCTCGAAGGGTTTATCTGTCCAAACTTAAAATGGAAGCAAAACTACAAAAGAAGGAATTTTGCTCTTTGAAGCAGTTTTACAGAAACGCCAGTGGATATAAGTATAAATTTCGCTCTTTTCATATGTGTTAACCCTGAAAGAAAAGAAGCAGCATCCTCCAGCACACACCATCAAATGTGCGCAACTGAGTTCAACATTATAAAAGGCACTAAAGTTCTTCATACGAGGGTTATATGATCTTCAGCCATATCTTTAAAGATTGTCATTGTCTGACTAATTATATGGTTTTGTCACTTAAGTCTTTTGCAACTAGACCAGTGCTCAAATCCAACTCCACCATGAATATTTACTTCTTTTTGTCAATTGTAGGCCAAACAAAAGATCTTTATTCTTCTTGATTATGTAGAACCAGTCATAAATTTTGTTTAAATAGTATATTAAAAGAATCCAATGAAGTCAAAGGGTCCTCTTAAGAATCAGAAGACTTGCAATCACAATAAAGAGTCGTTGGTTTACCTGTATTGTTGAGAATATCTTTTCCAGATCTCTTGCAAAGGCCTGGGAATCCACGTCCTTGTTGGTGGCACCCATTTCAATTAAGGCTGAAGCCATTGACTCGTATTCCTCGGTGGACAATGATGACAAAAATACTTCCATAGCAGACCATGTTTTTGGAGATATTCGCCCGACAATTCCTGTTTAGCAAATATAGGCTTGTTATATATCCGATAGTTTTCTTGCAAAAGACATAGCACCCTTCTTGAAGACAACGAAGCAACTTGTAGCATAATTAAGGATGTTCAGTCAAGCTACAAATAACAAAATTATAAAACCAAAAAGGAATTATTCCTTTTTACTTTTTTTCCCCCCTTTTTTAAAGCAAAAATTCTAAAGCAGTAACAAGATTTAGCCGGCCGCTTCCCCTCCAAAACCCAAAACACGCCCAAATGAAAGCATCTCAGTAACGGATAGGTGAAACAAAAACACCATCACGTAACAATATTTTGAAGTGTACCCCACACTGACCAAATTTATTGAAAGCCAGGAAAAATGGAACATGGCAGGTTGAGAAAATATCAAGCAAACAACTTCAATTGCCACAAAAAGGAGGAAAAGAGAGGGGGGGGGGGTAGAACTTTAACAGTATTTTGAGAAAGGTGCAAAATCTTTTGACAAGAATCACAGACTTGAATTTGAACATTAACGTAACAACGACCAATGGTGGCAATATATCATACTCAGTGTAAATCAGGGTACACGTACTCTATAAAAAATAAAAAAAAGGGAAAATGTAATTGACTATATTACCACACTCCTATCAAGATCCAAAATCCTAGGATTTTAAACCAAATAGTGTGCTGCTTGTCCACGAATAGTAAGGGCAAGATTTCCACGTTCTGTTATTTGACCGCTGGAAGATGTTGGAACATTGGTAATTGAAAGTTCTCTCTGTTTCTCTCTCTCATTTCACAGCAATGAATGTGTCAGAGGGCTGGACGGAAGGAACTTGCATATGCTTTAATTGAATAAGAAAACCGACTGATGCAATGAAAGAGATCTACACGGAGAAAACAATTCACGAACATAATACAAAACTGAGACTAATCTCCAGTTAATTAATTTAACAACCATGACTATCAAAAGATCTGCTCAGTGGCACCAAATTTCCAACCTGGTAAGACTTAATTACAGAGAACATCATTATAACTGAAGCAGCATAGAAGCGTGATTGGTAATTAGAAAGCTAAAAAGAACAAAAGCAAAAGATATGGAGGGAAAATATACCAAAGTCGAGAAACCCAATACGGCCATCCCGAAGTAGCCATAGATTGCCTGCATGGACATCAGCATGGAAGGTTTCACAGGCAAGAAGACTCCCAAACCTACAGAATGGTACACAAAGTTAAACTATAACAGAAAAACCAACTGTAACTGAAATTTCCATGAAAATAAATGGAATGATATGATCAAATCCTACCACACATTTAAGGCAGTTATGAGACTAGTCTCTGGGTCTGGAACAAGTGAGTTGATCAAATCCAAATCAGTAAGAGGAACTCCATAAAGCCTCTCCATCGTCAGAACACGTCTGGTACTACATTGTTCATATACTTTTGGAGCAGTAGCCTGTCTTGTGAGCCCCATAACACCTAAATATCTCCTAAAAGACTCGATATTTGCAGCCTCTTTCTTGAAGTCAACTTCGTCAAGCATTGATTCTCTAATGTCTTTGACGATAGCAACCTACAAAAAAATATCTCTGATTTATAAAGTGAAAACTTAATGCTCCTGTCATTCTTCATGCGAAATGTATTTAAAAAAAAAAAAAAGGAAGAGGAAAAACAAGGGGCAAGCACACATACAACATGAGTATCTGGAAACTAATAATATTATTTTGACAACCCATGATACTGCAATAATTACTGAAATAGGAAATAGAAGCAACAACAAGGTCTTCAGAAAAGTCGAACATCATATAAAGGAAACCTAATTAACAAAGGCAGGCAAGGGAGTCACAATACATGATCCCAAATTGAACCATGTTACACTCTATTTCTGCTCCAAAGAAGTGACAGCCAGAATTTTTGATACTGATAAGTTCAGTAATTTGATAACAAGTGATTTTGCAGTCCAAGGAAGAGCATATCAACTAAATGAAAGGAATTTTCAATGAAAGCTAAACATCATACCAGAGATGCACGATTCAGGTCAGGACTCAGGAACTCCAAGATGCGTGCAACAATATATACAAAATTAAGATCGGCCACTAATACGTCTTCTATTCCAGGTTTTAAAACCTTTATCACTACATCTTCTTGAGTGCCTCTGATCCTTGCTCCATGAACCTGGACAAATAAAAACAAGGTTCCAATGACTGATTAGAGTTAAGCATCATGCATTTGAGACCTTAATGGGAGAATACTATTAACATAGTTATGTGCAAAAGAATGATGAACCTGTGCTATAGATGCAGAGGCAATTGGAGTAGGATCAACATACTCAAAGACAGTATCAATTGGCCTGCCCAATTCCTCCAGCAGGATTGCCTGAATATCCTCAAAAGGAACGGCAGGGGCTCTGTCAAAGCAGTACTGGAATTCCTGGACATATTCTGGTGGAAATAATGTTGGTGCAGAAGCTATGAACTGTAAATTCCACAGTGCACGATGAGTGACTGAGGTTTAATATAACAGATGTGGATGAATTAGAATTATTGTATCCATTAAAAAAAGAGCAAGGAATACAAAAAACTATAACAATGCATATACATTCAGCATTTGGTAAGTATTTAAAGTTTGAACCAAAAGCAATAAATAAATAGGTACAACTTTCAGAAATGAAAGAGTACACGTAAACAAGTAGGAAAGCATCAGCATATTACTTACTTGGCCTAGTTTAATATAGGTTGCGCCCATTCTTTCAAATAATTTTCTCAAATAAAGGGGCGACAACAATCCAAGCTGCATCTCAGTAGGTAGTCCAGTGGAGGAGTTTGCTGTCTAGACAGTTTCCCAGTGTTATTTTCAATCAAAACGCTTTGCTCGTGTATAAATAATTAATAGAAAATGAACAAAAGGAAGAGGAGAAGTAGAAGAAAGAAAAGCAGAAAGAGGATATCAGGTAAATTATTGAGACATAAAGGAATACTACATTTATTTACTGAAGTAATTCATAAAGCATGTGCCAAAATTATCGAACTAATAGTGTAGGAATTAACAAATTGGGATCCTCTTGAACTAATTTTGTTCTAAGTGACATATTGATATCCGAAACATCTGAAGCCAGCAGAAGACTATCGTCATTTGATGTTTGCAACCATATTACTCTAAAGAAACAGAAGGGACCTGATGTCATCATCAGTGCCAAATTATAGGGGTTTTCACAATATAGTTACAGGAAAGCAGCTGAATTAATCCAATAGATGAGATAGAACCATATTCGACAGAAAATATAAATCATTAACTAATAGAGAAACTGAACAGCCCCCACCTTTGATAAATCTGCCAGCCACTCACTGCCTACCCCAATAACTGCTTGAATGCCTTGAGCTAGTCTCAGGGCACCACGCGGACCTGTGCTTATAGATGTCTGCACAATATCTTCCACAAGTTTGGGCAAGTTCCCAATGCCATCTGGAGAAGACACATTGTTCAGAAAAATTTGCAACCAAATGAAGTATTGAATAGTTAGCAATATACTACATAAATTGTAATCCTTATTGTCATAGAGTGATCATCTCAGCTCTCAAAGCTTCCTTCACTATAAAGCTTTTTAAGGTTTTAACCCTTTGTAGAAATAATATGCGGAGATGAATTCTTGTAGAAGTTATAAATCTTCATAATGGCTTCTTGTAAAGCAGTCGGATAAAGAAGCTCAAATGAGCATTATCCGACCAGAAACAGAAACTCCAGTAATAATATTTACAAACATATCAGCAGTTTCATTCCCTACTACTTTCCCACCAACATTTCTACAAAGCAACATATCGGGATGGATCCTACCATTTGTACCTATCATCACAAGTGCTTCTCCACTCCCATACACTGTCCTCGCCTCACATTCTCACCCCAAGTAGAGCTAATTTTATATTGTATTTGGGGTTGAAGAGTTATCAATCATACATGACCTACAGGCTACAGTCAATGCATAATCTGTAAAATCATCCAAAGGTCCAAAAAACAAAAGGCTCTTCCAAATGCAAATCGTATGTAACCGGGCACGAGTAAACCCCCATATCCTCCAAAAAAAACTGGGGAAAAAATAATCGACGACCTCGAAGACGAGAAGTGAAAATATCTTGGGTCTGTGAATAACGAGCAGAAAGAGAGAATCTTTTAAGATGAAATCGAAGTTCCCTTGTGGTTGGCCTGCCTGATATCCTCGCAGCTGGCCACTGCAAAGAGCAAACCATGTCAATAAGTCCCAAAGAGCAAGCAACAGACACACGACAGGCCTAAGACAGACTAATTAAACTAAATTAAACCTGAGGCTGCTGGAGAAGAGTCAGGCAGCCATGAGCCGCCCCTCTGAACACTGAAACAACAGCCATTTATCTGCTCTTCCTTCTCAGCGAAGCTTTGTGATCAATCGAATTCCCAACTTCAGTCTCTCCAAGATTTCGTGGGTTGTTTCCAAAATTTTCCCTTTTTCACGGAAAGGTATATTATTAAGCGGGGAAATAACGTTGTCGAGTCAAAGTCGCTATCTGCGGGAGCATCTTCTCTCATTTGTCTCAATGGCAATGGCAATCGCGGTTGAAAGAACACTTCAATTTGATTGCACGATAAAAAATATCCCGAGAAAAAAGTGAACGGCAATTTTGCACGTGTCTTGAAAAAGAAAGAGGTTAAAGCCTACTTTTTCATAATATAAATCGTTTTGAATTAAATTTTTTTTTTTATAATATAAAATTTTATAAATATTTAATACTTTTTTTTAACTCTATTTCTTATTACATTTTTTTTTCTTTCTATTAATTATGATCCAACTCTCTTTAATTACCAAAATAGATAAAGACTTAATTAAGATTATTTTTAAAAATTTAGTTTTAAAATTGTGTGAAATTTAGGACAGTTGATTCTTGTGCACAAGTCTAAAATAATTTATATTGTGAAATTGAGGTAGTATTATTTTTTATCCAAATTCTGACAGTGGAACCGCTCCAATCAAATTTTTGAATATAGCAAATGCAACCATTTAAAATCAGATTGCATTTTCATAATGCAACCATATTAGGCTATTTTTATTTTCCACAAAGAAAAATGGAAAATTTTGAAATTTTCGTAAAAGGGTAATTAAAGGTAGGTCGCATTATGTAAATGAAACCTTTTGGACCTTTTGCACTATAAAGGCAGGGTAATTAAAGGTGGGTCGCATTATCAAGGTCTCATTGCACTAATGTGACTTTTTGGACGCATTACTAAAAGCGACTTATATCTGCGTTTATAACTTCAAATCGCATTGAGATCACCATTCTTGCCTTTTGTTTGTTCTTCGCAGTGAGATCGCATTGAGGTCTCGCGCCCTTTTCATCATTGACGTCTAGCGCCCATTTCTTCCTCGACATCCCACGCCCATTTCTTGTTCGAGTTAAGTGTATGTCTTCCATTCTTGCTCTCCTCTAAAGTCATCTGTAGAAAGGTGACCTGGAAGAGCGACGTTTCTAGCCAACTTTGCTTTGGCAAGTTTGCTGGTTTCACATTGTTACTTGCATTTTTGCATTGGCACATTCTTCTCTAAACATCTTCTACCCTACTGCCATTCTATGGTGCTTTACATATTGTATTTTGAAGTTCCCTAATTTGTCCTGCCTATTTGTAGTTTTATTGTTAAAGAACTTTGAGCACAGTTTTTACCATATTGTATTAATATGCTAGTATATCATGTCCTGTGATGCTCATTTGTTAATTCATGAAGAGAAATACTTTTGCTATTTTTGAAAATAAAGTGTTGCTTACCTAAGTTTTGGCTTTTTTTGGGGAGGGGGGGGTGAAGTGGGGGTGTTTCTTTTGTGATTGATTCATCTTATTCTTTTATTCCTTTGTTTAAGGTATCATCAATTTTTTGCCATTTGTCTGTTCTTGCAAATTGTATATCTTAGGAAATTGCATTTTTTTAAGCTTAGAAGGGGAAGATTTGCTACAGAATACATAGCCTTCATCTTCAAACTACCTCCCCCTCCCCTTTCCTATATCCTCCTTTTTATAGGAACTATTAAGTAACTATTCTTTTATCTTGTATCATTGAGAGAACATTCAACAAGTTCAAAAAACAAGCATATCACCATAATTTGCAAAATTTTTAAAAATCTAACAAATTTTTGTATGTATTTTTAGGCTGATATTGTGCAATGTGCTATGAGAGTGGCAGTGCCAACTCGGTTTCTCGAAGGGAATTTATGAATATACGAGATGTGTGTACTCGAGGACTCACAACATGTTATCAGGCACACGATAGATATGTTGGTCCAACTCCAACTGATTCAAGTGAGCCAACTGTACCAGTAGTTCAACCTACTTCGAGGCCCTGAGTGCCTATTGATGGACGTGCACATGTAGGAATAAGGCGCAGGGGTAAGAGACCCTAAGTGCGAGCATATCCTCCACCAGACCATCATGTAAGACACCCTCTACTGAGGTTGATGTAGTGACGGCACCGGAGATTCACGAGGAGCCAGAGGATGGTTTGCAACCCAAGATTGGGTCGGATGATTTGCTGGGAGATAATTTCGTGATAATTCTGGTTTAATCTCCATAGATGACAGAGGGTGAGTGTGAGTATTGTTGGAATATATGCCTTCTAGACTAGTTTATTTGATATAATTATCAAATTTATTAATAAAAGAATTTATTCTTAAAATTTATTTGTGAATTTACATTTTATTTGTATACGATTTTCGTTTGAAAAAGATCCATTGTGTTTAAGTAAGTGATCCATGTGAATGGTAGTCTTTCACAATAAGGTATGGATCACAAGTTACTTAACGCATAAATGTTTGTTCTTAACCGATTGATGAGAATGTGAATCTCATCATATATAAGTTATTGTGTTATGAATTCTAAATGGGGAATGGCTTATCTTTAGCCAGTGAGTAGTCCACTCACTTCATAGTATGAGCGTATTTCGAATACGTAGAACATGACCTGTAAAAGTAGTTTCTAAAAGAACTATTTAAAAAAAACCTAAACTATTACTGCTACAACGTGAACTAATACTCTACCACTTGAGTATGAGTTGGTGGCTTGACAAAACTAGAAGCATGTATTTTGATATACTATAGTTGAGATTCTTTCGTAGAGCCGATATAATTGTATGACGGGTATATATGACTAGTTAGTTAAGACAGACTTATACAAGATAGCTTCTACGTTATATCGTCCTTTGTGACTGTTCAAATGATCTAATTATCCAGGGCTCTGGGGAATATGACTTGGATGTTTACTTTAGGGTAGCTCCATTGGAAAGTGAAAACATTCTAATAGTCGTGGATCATTGGACTAGAGGCTTAAGAATGGAAGATGCCTATTAAAGAATTGTTAGTACATTCTTCCTCTCTAATTGTACGACGATGCGTAGAGGGATATTTTAATCATTATACCTATAGGTCGAAGACTTTGCTAATGCATCATTGTTCTTGTGGTCAATATTTCCTTATGGTAATATTAGAAAATATTTTAAATGCAAAATATAGCTATTTATATAGTAGGGTATTTTGGTCATTTTAGTAGCCAATGCGATATGTCTTTTGGTCCCCGAAATAGCCCTTGAGTCATGAAAGATTTGGGTTAAAGAATTGGCTTTGATATTTATAGGTTTTATTTTATTAGTCCAATTTATTATTGGACTAGAATAAAATAAAATGTCCAAGAGAGAATATTTATTTTATATAGTTTAATTGGTTAATTAATTATTCATAGCCCAAGGTCTAGATTGAATAATTAAAAAATTAATCTGGATATAAATTATATAAAAGGTATGAATTTTTATATTGGTCTATTTGGGATTGTTAATTATTTATTGAGTTGTTTAATAAAGTCTAGAGAATAAATAATTGAGACTTATTATTTATGAGTGTTTAAGCACAAGAATAAATAATTTTATCTGGCATAATAAATAAGACTAAGGGTAAAATTAAATTTTAAAAAATTAATTATTAATTTAATTAAAAAATAATATAGGATGAAACTTGTGTTATTTCGTGTATAGGATAACAGAAAGCTTGAATGCTTTCTGTTTGCACGCGAATGGATTCTCTCTCGGGGGATCTGTTGAAATGAATGAAAATGAATTGAAGGAAAACAATTGAGGGAAGGGACTTCGTAGTTCATTTTCTTTTCACAGAAAACAAATTCATTTCTTTTGACAGAAAACAAAACCCATTCACAGAGAAAGTTTGGGTGAAAGTTTGTCAAAACCCAATCTTTTAGCATTCACCAGCTGTGCTACGAGTATCATTTCGGAAGATCAAAGGTTTCGCGTGAATGAAACGTAGTAGACGTTTACAAAGACATAATCCAATAGCCTCAAATATCCTTGTACAGACATCTACATCAGTGTGAAGAAGGCCATTCAATCACATTGGTAAATTTTTCGTTTTCCTAACATATTTTCGTTTTGATGATTTTTGTCATTTGAAGCCTTCAATTGGTATTAGAGCCATAGTTTGGCAAATGTAGAAAGCATGCTAGGCTTAACTAAAATAAGAAAATATTTGTTTTGGTTGAAATCTATGATCCTTCGTATTTACTGGTATGAGTAATTTCACTGTAAGTTTCGCGAGTGGAAGTATAAGAACAATGTATTTTGATTGCTTTCATAGACATCGTGTAAGCTCAGTATTTTTAAGGGCATAGGCGGTTGTTTGGATGAGTTTTGATAAATAAAAAAAAAACGGTGGAAAAATCACATGCACAGAAGCTTCAGAATCGCAGAACGTAATCTGGAGAAGAAGCTACTGTAGCAGCTGAGCCATGAAGCCGAGCTGCGATTTTGTGAGAGGAGCCACGTGCGAGCCGTGCGGTTGAGCCACGAGCCACTCGCCTCTGACCATTGGCGAGGAAGCCTTTCTCACAGATGTCTTCAGCGAGGATTGAAATTGCAATTTGCAATTTGCTGTGCGGTTAACAGTTTGACCGCATAGCTGGGTGGGCGCGGGCGGGTCCCGGGTCTTGGGCCATGATGCAGTGTGGCAGGTGCACTGGACCCGACCCGAATAAAAAAAAAAAAAGATTTTTGATCCCATACCAAGCAAAGTTATTTTTATTACAATAGTTAATATTCTTTGAATATTTTGCATAAAAAATAATAGTAAAAAAAATTTTATGATTAAATAAGATCATTAATTAATTAATGTGTTTAATTCTATTATTTGTACACTTAGGTTAAAAGAATAGAAAAGTATGAAAACGTTTACAGTTTTCTAGCATGTTTATTTCTTTTTGTTCCCTATGTGCGCGTTTTCTCATAAATCAATTTTTTTGGGAATTTTGATAAAGAAAAATATTTTTTTTAAATCAAATGGTTGATTTTAATTCAAATAAAAATTAATTCTTGGATATTTTCTCAAAGGATTTTATCCTTAACATAGTAAATATATTGGATTTAGATATTTTTGTGAATTAAAATAGAAAACAATTTTAATTGAATTTTAACAAGAAAAATTATTTTTGTCAAATTAAACTTGAGATCAAAATCTCTCGAAAGTTTTATCGAAAATTTTTGAAATTATTAAGTTTATTAACTTAAATAAAATTAATCTATGAAAAATTTTCTTAAAGGGTATAAATCTTGACATAGAAATTTTTATGAGTTTTTTATTTTGAGTTAAAAAAAAACTTAATTGAAATTTTTTAAAGTATATTTTCTAAGAAAAATCCTTATTTTAAAATACTAAATAGGAAAAGGGTTTTAACGGTCCCACAGCTTCCATCATGATCTTCATTAGAGATCGTGGGTCCCCTCGCGTCACCTTGAGAGTGAATTCGTATAGGATAGGGATACCACAAAGATCTAGAATTAATACATGGATGTAATTAATAACCCGAGACACGTGCTATGATCGGTCAACCCACGTTGGAGGTTATAGTGTGAGGAATATCCATAGGGAATGAGAAGAAGGTCATCCCACGATGGAGTTATCTTCTAGATTATTACCTAGAAAGGAAATTAATTTGGTGGTTAATACACTTAGCTTAGAAATCTGTTAATCTTCCCAAGAAGCCATGTCAGTTTTTCTAATAGCCTAATTAATCATATTAAAGATAATAGTGATAGGGTTAACTATTATCAGAATTAATATAAGGATAAAGTCACAAATTATTTTATTTTTTCACAAATTAAATTTTCTTTTATTTTTTATATTTCAGAAATGGTTGGTGGAAGTTCTTTTAGTCTTTTGGCCGTTATTCTCCGTGAAAATTAGTTAATGATCCAAATTATGTGGATTGAAAAAAGAACTTGGACATAATACTCACTGTTGAGGAGTATAAGTATGTCCTCTTTGAAACCTACCTTGTTATCGGGGAGGGTTCCACCGCTGAGGAGCGTGAGGTTAAAAAAGTACGGAAGAAGGCCAACGAGATGGCTCAATGCTATATGTTGGCCTCCATATCTAATGTGCTCCAGTCAAAACACGAGTACATTAGACATGGAGGCCAACATGTAGCATCGAGCCATCTTGTTGGCCTTCTTCTATATTTTTTCAGCCTCACGCTCCTCAACGGTGGAACCTTCCCCGATAACAGGGTAGGTTTCAAAGAGAATATACTTATACTCCTCAGCAGTAAGGGTTCTACCGCTGAGGAGCGTAAGGTTGAAAAAATATGGAAGAAGGCCAACGAGATGGCTCGATACTACATGTTGGCCTCTATGTCTAATGTGCTCCAGTCAAAACACGAGCACATAGTCACTACATATGACATTAGCCAATTATTAGTCACGATATTCACCAATAAGAGTCGGCCCGCAAGGCAAGAAGCTCTTAGAACGATCATAAACACTAAGATGGTTGAGGGAGCATCAGTCAGGAAGCATATGCTCAAAATGATTGCTGCTTTCGAAGAAGCGAAAGTCTTAAGGCTGTTATTGACCCCGAGAACCAAGTGGACATGGTTCTCAAATTTCTGCCAGGCTCTTTTACTCAATTCAAGTTGAACTACAACATGTACAAATTAAACATGACTTTAACTGAGTTAATGAAAGAGTTTCAGGTGACAGAGAAGGTCATGAAGCCACAGTCTAAGGCCATGATTGCTATGACTTTTTCTTTCAGAACTGGGTCCAAACCTAAGAAGTTCCAGAAGAAGAAGGGAAATACACAGGCCCAACCCAATAACTAGCTTAACAAGCCCAAAGGCAAATGCTTCAATTGCGGGCAGAAGGGACACTGAGAAAAAGAGTGTCTAGAATTTCAGGCCAAAAAAAACTTTACAGGTATTATTCTCCATTTAGAGTCTATTTTAATGGTTGGATTAACTTCTACTTGGATTGTTGATTCTGGTTCCACTGATCATATTTGTAACTCATTATAGGGGTTTAGGAAGATAAGAAGCCTCCAGAAGGGTGAGCATAGACTACGAGTAGAAAATGGAGTATAAGTATGGGCCCTTGTAGTGGGAGAGCTAGATTTTATTTTTTATTATAATAAAGTAGTTGTATTAAATGATATTTTATATGTACCGAATTTTAGACAGAATTTGATTTCAGTTGCAAAGCTAATAAATCATGGATATTCTATTTCTTTCTATTCTGGTATCACTATCAGTAGAAATAGAGAAATTTTATGTACATGGCACATGTATGGAAACTTATTCTTTTTAAATCCTATAAACAATCAAATAAATAACGCTCAATCTGAACTTTTAAATAAGAAGAGAAAGACCAATGTCAATGACTCATATCTTTGGCATCTAAGGTTGGGTCATATTAACTCAACTAGGATTCAGAGGTTAATCCATGAGGGCCCTTGGACTCATTAAAATTGGAAAGTTGGCATCAGTGTGAATTATGCCTTATAAGAAAAATGACCAAAAGGTCGTTCACCCAAAAGGCAGATAGAGCCAAGAAGATATTGGGTCTTGTTCATACTGATGTGTGTGGTCCTTTATCTACTCAAGCTAGAGGGGGCTTGGAGTACTTCATCACTTTCATAGATGATTATACAAGGCTTGGTTATATCTACCTAATGAGGTGCAAGTCTGACTATTTTGACAAGTTCAAAGAATTTAGGGTTGAAGTGGAGTATCGGACAGGTAAACTGATCAAAATCTTACGATCAGATCGTGGTGGAGAATACCTCCTCAGTGAGTTTAAGAATTACATAGTACATAATGGAATAGTATCCCAACTCTCTGCGTCGGGTACACCGCAACAGAATAAAGTAGCTAAGAGAAGGGATAGAACATTAATGGAAATGGTCTGCTGTTAGGGATATGCCCTAGAGTCAATTTGTACTTATACTATTGTCGTTATGTTTTATATAATAATATGAGGTTTTCCTTTCTATGAATAGTATATTTTGTTTTGTAGTCATCAAGTACGTGACTTGATAGTATAATCCAACAATAAATATAATGACTATTCTAAAATAGTCCATAATCGATTATTATTATTGGAACAATAATAAATTAATATTAGTATGTTTGTGACTAGATGGCTATGTTTTACTAGTCATGGATATTTGTGATATCAAGTCAAAACATAAATAAATGTCAGAGAACATTGTATTGGATATGATTTACTGTGAGAGTATTTCATGGAACATGTCATAAGTACTTTCTAGCCATAATGATATTAAAAGTCATTCGACCTAAATTCATCATAGTTTCCTACTTGATAAATTCTATATTTTGACATTGTCTAAAGTTGTCTTTAACCAAATAATAAATTAGACTATTGTTGGATATAGAATAAATCAAGGAGAGGAATATGATTGATAGTGAAGGAATTCGTCCCTCTCAATAATGAGAGAGATATCCATGGGTCCCTTGGTAAGTTAGACTACTAAAATGTATAGCCGTACTCAAATATATCAATATAAGATATTGATATTATTTATTTGAACAGTCTACTATGAAATCAAGAAATAATCGATTAAACTTAATAAGGATGATATGTTTCATGCCTTATGCTTAATCTGGATATCGTGTGACAAAAGGACTAAATATAAAATTGTGGTTTGGTTCAAAGAGATCATTGATCTTCATTTAACCTAGATAGTTATAATGTTTTGCTAGAAATCGCTTATAACTTGTGGGCCATTTAAATATGATTTAGGCACACTGGCAGTATTAAATGAACCTATAGGGTCACACAATAAGCGAACTTGTTAGGTTATTTTTCTGGTAGCCAAATTTGATAAATCTGGAAATATGTCTAAGTTAATTGAACCTAGAAAATTTACTAGATATAATGAATCTGGAAATATGTCCACATTCGATGTATCTGGATGATGTCCAGATTATAAGAATCTGATTCGGTAAATTAATTAGTTAAATTATCGAGATAATGGTAGAATCTTATCATATCCGTTTTTTAATTTAATTTGAATGTAAATTAGAATATGATAAGATATTATTATATTTGAATTCTAAGATATTCGAAAGGTTTTAAGAAAACCCTAGCCGTACCGTTCGATTCTGTTAAAAATTTCGTGTCTCTATTCACCAGGAAAAAAAAAACTCTCTCAAATCCTAGGCGCTAGCACTCTTGGGGCAATGAGTCAGTTCGCCGTGTGTACCTATAGAGGACGTTCGCACATTGCAGCGTCTGGTGATCGTTCGAGTTGCACGTACGACAGCATAATCAGAATCGAAGGATCTCGATTACGCCGAAGAGAGGTAATTCTGTAAACCTAAGGTCTTCTTAATCGTTTACTTGGATCATCGGAAGGGATTCGTGGATGTTTTTCGCGTTTAGGAGTCCACAAATCCTAACAGTGGTATCAGAGCAACTTGCTAAACGATTAAGTTGGGTCATCTGTGTTAATCGTATTGTTGAATATATGTATGATATATATATATATATATATATGTGTGTGTGTGTGTGTGAATTTAAACGGTGTATATCAACATGTTCACATGATTATGATTTTAGAATATTTAGCATGCAGACTGCCTGAATTAGGTTTAATCTGTTCATCTTAGTTGTTTGATCAAACCAGATTATTTGTAGATTGCATGTAAACTGGTTTGTTTTAATATGATATATCATCATAAGCATGCTATCCTTGGTTCTATATTTGCGAATTGTTTGTATTAATCGGCCATGATAATATGTTATCTGTACGAATATGATTAAAAGGGAATGCAGATTGTCTGTAATATGTAAGTTTCATGGCGATGGTTATTAAGGGGTCCGAACGTTAATCTGATTAATATTCAAAAATTAGGAGGCGAAATCTCATTCAATGAGAGAAGGAAAAATCGTTTTCCTTCCGGGGGCGCTGCCCCCTTGGACCCTGCCAGGGGCCCGACCCCTTGGAACCCCGACTAACTGTTCGTTATGTGTCATTCATTAGTGTTTTTTATTATAATTGTGGATTATTTTAAATAGTGCATAGTATGACCCGTTTTATCCCAATGTGATTGGCAGGTTACATTCTAATCGTTTTAAGTTGTAATTTTTAAATATGGCCTGCGTGTCATTTTTCATTGTTGTAAAATTGTATTGCTTTCATAGAATAGGAATTATTTTAATTTTTCTATCCAATGTAAAAGAAGATGGCGGCCTACATTTACAACTAATGAGGAGTATGCTGAATACATTAGAGAATGCTTAAAGAGTTCATATACCTAGATTGACCACCTTGATCTTCACTTTGCTTGTGATGATCTACATAGGTTATGGGCCATGCTATGTCACTTTTATTTGTCTTGCATGCATATTTGATATGTTTATTTCATGCTTACTACAATCAAATATTTATTTAAAAAAAAATAAGTGTTAAATGCCTTCCAAAATCAAACACTTGTTATTACTTGGATCATCATATGGTCATTCCTGCCAAAGTAGGATGCTTTTGACTATCTAAGTGAGACGAGATAGAAAATAGTTTTCCATATGTTTGATATGGTTTGACTTGACTGGGCTATCAAAATGGTTTTGGGCCTAGGGCATTATATGAGATATTTTTAGCCGAGACATTTGATGCCTATCTCGTTTAAAAAATTTTAGTTTTATTTAATTATAAGATTAAAGCTAAAGCTTACTTATGATTAAAATAAAATATTTATGATTTTTTTTTTACCCATTACGAAACATCAAAATGTTGAAGTTTCAAAAGTTTAAATGCTTTTAGCGGGAGTTTTTCATTAAAGCTTCAAAAATAATTACTTTGCATATTTTGTATGTACATAATGGCAACAAACAGTTGGAATAACTCATTGCGATCTGTACTCGAGAAAGACAAGTTTAGTGGGACTAACTTTCTTGATTGGACACGAAACTTAAGAATCATTCTTAAGCAAGAAAGAAGGCTCTATATTCTTGAAAATCCTATTCCTCTGCTCCAGCAAATAACACATCAAAAGCTGAAAAAGATGCTTATAGTAAGCACAAAGATGACTCCAACGATGTTACTTGCCTCATACTAGCAACCATGAACTCTGAACTTAAAAAATAGTTTGAAGAAGTAGAGGCATATGACATGATTATGCATCTTAAGGAAATGTTCCAAGAGCAAGCACGACAAGAGAGATTTGAAACTCATAAGGCGTTAAATGCATGTAAGATGGTTTTTGGCACCTCAGTAAATGCTCATGTCCTTAAAATGAAGGGCTATCTTAATCATCTTGATAAACTTGGTACTCCTGTTAATCATGACATGACTACGGATTTGATCTTGGGCTTATTATCTCCTGAGTACGACCAGTTTGTCATGAATTTTAACATGCATAATATGGAGAAATCCATCATTGAATTGCATGGGATGCTAAAACAAGCTGAACTGAACATTAAGAAGAATACTCCTAGTGTTCTAATGGTTCAGAAAGGGAAAGGGAAAAAGAATAACCAAAAGGGCAAAGCAATGGCCAGTAAGGGTAAGGACAAGGCAAAGTCCAAGTTCAAGTCCAAACCTAAGGCCAAGACATCAAAGGAGGGAGCTTGCCACCATTGTGGAGAACAAGGACATTGGTTAAGAAATTGCAAGCTTTATTTGGAAGTAAAGAAAAAGAAGGACAGTAAGACTGCCGCTTCAGGTATTTATGTTATAGAAATTAATTTATCTACTTCTGATTCATGGGTATTTGATACCAGTTGTGGATCTCACATTTGTGTAAATGTGCAGGATCTAAAAAGGAGTAGAGCCTTGGCAAAAGGCGAGGTGGACCTATGAGTTGCGAATGGAGCAAAAGTTGTTGCAGTAGTTGTAGGAACTTTTGAATTAATTTTGCCTAGTAGTCTTGTTTTAGAACTGAATGATTATTTTTATGTTCTTGCTATGAGTAGGAATATTATTTCAGTTTCTTATTTGGATTCAAAAGGTTTTGAATTTGTTATTAGGAATAATATTTGCTCCATTAATAAAAACGACATTTTTTATAGAGATGCCTCATTATCAAATGAGCTCTATATTCTCAATCTTCGTGGATCTTCAAACAAGTCTATCTATAATATTAATATTAAGATATTGAAATCCAATGATTTAAATCAAACTTACTTTTGGCATTGTCGTTTGAGCCATATAAATGAGAAACGCATAACAAGACTTCATAATGATGGGCTTCTAAATTCGTTTGACTTAGAATCTTACGAAACATGTGATTCTTGTTTATTAGGCAAAATGACTAAAGCGTCTTTTAAGAGACAAAATGAAAGGGCAACCGATTTATTGGGCCTAATACTTACTGTTGTATATGGACCAATGAATTCACATGCTAGAGGTGGATTTCAGTACTTCATTACATTTATGGATGATTTCAGAAGATATGGCTACTTGTATCTGATGAAACACAAATCTGAATCGTTCTAGAAATTCAAAGAATTTCAAAATGAAGTACAAAATCAGCTTGGCAAAAGTATCAAAACACTTCGATCAGATCGAGGTGGTGAATACTTAAGTCACGAGTTTGACGAGCATCTTAAAAATTGTGGAATTATCTCCCAATTAACTCCACCTAGAACACCTTAATGTAATGGTATATCTGAACGGAGAAATCAAACTTTATTAGATATAGTTCGATCAATAATGAGTCCAACTGATCTTTCAATATCCTTTTGGGGTTATGCCCTAGAGACTGCTACATTCATATTAAATTGAGTTCCATCTAAATCGGTTCAGAAAACGCCATATGAGATATGGACTAGGAGACAACCTAGTTTGTCATTTCTCAATATTTGAGATTGTGAAATTTATGTAAAGTGTTTATTATCTGATAAACTTGCACCTAAATCGGATAAATACATATTTGTGGGGTATCCTAAAGAAAATAGAGTAATTGTTACTCGAAATGGATTCTTTCTTGAAAATGAATTTATTTCCAAAAGAATCAGTGGAAGTAAAATAATCTTAATGAGATTCAAGAGCCACAATTAGTACCTGAACCAAATAATGAACCTCGATTAGATGGCTCACAAGTCCAAGATGAGCCTACTTCTATAGAACAAGGACCTCGAAGATCTGATAGGGTTCGTCAACAACCTGAGAGATATAGATTCCTCATCACTGATGATCACAACGTGGAGCTTATGATTAATGATGAGCCCACTTCCTATCTAGAGGCCATTAAGAGTTCTGACTCTGGAAAATGGTTAGAGGCTATGAAGTCTGAGATGCAATCCATGTATGATAACCAAGTCTGGACTTTGGTTAATCCACTTAAAGGTTCAAAAACCATTGGGTGTAAATGGGTTTTCAAAAAGAAAACAGACATGGAGGAAAATGTGCATACTTACAAAGCACAACTGGTAGCAAAAGGTTATAGACAAACTCATGATATAGACTATGATGAAACATTTTCACCAGTTGTAATGCTTAAATCTATTATAATTCTTCTTGCCATAGTAGCATATTATGATTATGAGATTTGGCAAATGGATGTCAAAACCGCGTTTCTCAATGGAAACTTACTCGAGGATGTGTACATGACACAACATGAGGGTTTGACACAACCTGAGGGTTTTGATGATCATTTGAATTCTAATAAAGTGTGCAAGCTTCAAAGATCCATTTATGGATTGAAGCAAGCATCTCGAAGTTGGAATCTTCGTTTTGATAAAGTAATTAAAGAATTCAACTTTATCAAAAATGAAGATGAGCCTTGTGTCTATAAGAAAACAAGTGGGAATGCTATAGTCTTTTTGGTACTTTATGTTGATGACATCTTACTCATTGGAAACGACATTCCAACTCTACAAGGTGTAAAGATATGGTTGGAAAATTGTTTCTCAATGAAAGACTTAGGTAAAGGTGCCTATATTCTAGGCATAAGGATCTACAAAGATAGATTTAGAAAGCTAATTGGACTAAGTCAAAGTGCATACGTTGACAATGTACTGAAAAAGTTCAGTATGCAAGACTCTAAGAGAGGATTCTTACTAATGTCACATGGCATTAAGCTCAGCAAAACTCAAAGTCCTTCTACGAAGGATGAAGAAGAGCGCATGAACAAGATACCATACGCTTCCGCTATAGGGTCTATCATACATGCCATGTTATATATTCAACCCGATGTATCATATGCTTTGAGCATGACGAGTAGGTTCCAGTTAAATCCTGGAGAGGCACACTAGACTGCTGTCAAGAACATATTGAAGTACTTAAAAAGAACTAAAGATATGTTCTTAGTTTATGGAGGACAAGAAGGCGAACTAGTTGTAAATGGTTACACTGATGCTAGTTTTCAGTCCGACATAGATGATTACAGATCGCAATCAGTTTTTCTATTTTGTTTGAATGGAGGTGCTGTAAGTTAGAAAAGTCCAAAGCAAGACACCGTGGCCGATTCTACTACAGAAGTTGAGTATGTAGCTGCCTCAGCTGCAGCTAAAGAAGCAGTTTGGATTAAAAAGTTCATTACAAAACTAGATGTAGTTCCTAATATTGTGAACTCAGTGGATCTCTATTGTAAAAATAATGGAGCCATTGCACAAGCTAAGGAACCAAGATCACATCAGCAATCCAAACATATACTTAGACGTTTTCATCTCATTCGAGAAATTGTTGATAGAGGAGATGTCAAAGTATGCAAGGTATCAACTGATGACAATGTTGCAGATCCACTGACAAAGCCTCTCCCATCATCTAAACATGATAGTCATACTAGATCAATGGGGTTACGGCTTATGCCAAATTGGTCTTAGTGCAAGTGGGAGACTGTTAGGGATATGCCCTAGAGTCAATTTGTACTTATACTATTGTCGTTATATTTTATATAATAATATGAGGTTTTCCTTTCTATGAATAGTGTATTTTGTTTTGTAGTCATCAAGTACGTGACTTGATAGTAAAATCCAACAATAAATATAATGACTATTCTAAAATAGTCCATAATCGATTATTATTATTGGAACAATAATAAATTAATATTAGTATGTTTGTGACTAGATGGCTATGTTTTACTAGTCATGGATATTTGTGATATCAAGTCAAAACATAAATAAATGTTAGAGAACATTGTATTGGATATGATTTACTGTGAGAGTATTTCATGGAACATGTCATAAGTACTTTCTAGCCATAATGATATTAAAAGTCATTCGACCTAAATTCATTATAGTTTCCTACTTGATAAATTCTATATTTTGACATTGTCTAAAGTTGTCTTTAACCAAATAATAAATTAGACTATTGTTGGATATAGAATAAATCAAGGAGAGGAATATGATTGATAGTGAAGGAATTCGTCCCTCTCAATAATGGGAGAGATATCCATGGGCCCCTTGATAAGTTAGACTACTAAAATGTATAGCCGTACTCAAATATATCAATATAAGATATTGATATTATTTATTTGAACAGTCTACAATGAAATCAAGAAATAATTGATTAAACTTAATAAGGATGACATGTTCCATGCCTTACGCTTAATCTGGATATCGTGTGACAAAAGGACTAAATATAAAATTGTGGTTTGGTTTAAAGAGATCATTGATCTTCATTTAACCTAGATAGTTATAATGTTTTGCTAGAAACTGCTTATAACTTGTGGGCCATTTAAATATGATTTAGGCACACTGGCAGTATTAAATGAACCTATAGAGTCACACAATAAGCGAACTTGTTAAGTTATTTTTCTGGTAGCCAAATTTGATAAATCTGGAAATATGTCTAAGTTAATCGAACTTAGAAAATTTACTAGATATAATGAATCTGGAAATATGTCCACATTCGATGTATCTGGATGATGTCCAGATTATAAGAATCTGACTCGGTAAATTAATTAGTTAAATTATCGAGATAATGGTAGAATCTTATCATATCAGTTTTTTAATTTAATTTGAATGTAAATTAGAATATGATAAGATATTATCATATTTGAATTCTAAGATATTTGGAAGGTTTTAAGAAACCCTAGCCGTACCGTTCGGTTTTGTTAAAAATTTCGTGTCTCTATTCACCAGAAAAAAAAAAAACTCTCTCAAATTCTAGGCGCTAGCACTCTTGGGGCAACGAGTCAGTTCGCCATGTGTACCTATAGAGGACGTTCGCACACTGCAACGTCTGGTGATCGTTCGGGTTGCACGTATGACAGCACAATCAGAATCGAAGGATCTCGATTACGCCGAAGAGAGGTAATTCTGTAAACCTAAGGTCTTCTTAATTGTTTACTTGGATCCTCGGAAGGGATTCATGGATGTTTTTCGTGTTTAGGAGTCCACGAATCCTAAAATCCGCAACATGATGTCTCATGATACTCTTCTGGTCTCTTTTTGAGGATATGCCTTGAAAACAGCGGCATACATTCTGAACTTGGTGCCTTTTAAGTCAGTATCTAGGACACCCTATGAGATGTGGATTGGGTGTAAGCCAAGTCTAAATCATCTCAGAATATGTAGTTGTCCAATTTATGTACTGATCAAAGGAGACAAGTTAGAACTAAGATCATAATTATGCTATTTTGTTGGATATCCAAAAGGGATAAAAGGAGGTTACTTTTATCATCCAAAGGAGCAGAAAGTATTGGTAAGTACTAATGCTAAATACTTGGAGGATGATCAAAATATTTTCACTAAAGGTTCAACAATGTTGGAACTCGAAAAAAAGTTATCTTCGAAATCAACTTCTTCAAACCCGATTATGGAACAAGAAGAGGTACAACCTCAAAAACCTGTACACACGGAGCTTTATCATAGTTGGAAGGTATCTAGAGTTCTAGAAAGATGGACAGGAGAGGCTTTTAAGCAGGTTTCTGACCATCAGGAACAATATCCTACTAGATACGATAAGGCTATTGCTGATGCCGATGCAAATCTATTGCATGAAGTAATGACAATCGAGATTGAGTCTATGTACTTCAATCAGGTTTGGGATCTTGTAGCTTCACCTGAAGGGATAAAACTTATTGGGTGTAAGTGGTTATACAAGAGGAAGAGGGGAGCGGATAGGAAGGTAAAAACCTTCAAAGTTAGGCTTGTAGCGAAAGGGTATACTCAGAAAGAGGGAATCGATTATGATGAAATTTTTTCCCCAGTAGTCATGCTTAAGTCCATCCGTATCCTCCTTGCTATTGCATCTTATTACGACTATGAGATATGGCAAATGGATATTAAGATGGTATTTCTTAATAGCCATCTTAACGAAGATATCTATATGTCATAATCGGAAGGTTTTATTGGTAAAGGTCAGGAACATATGGTCTGTAAGTTTAAGAAGTCCATTTATGGACTTAAGTAGGCATCTAGAACATGGAATATTCATTTTGATAAAACTACAAAGTCTTACGGATTTATTCAAAACGAGGATGAATCATGCATTTACAAGAAATTGGAAGGCATAAATGCGATTTTTCTTATCCTATATGTGGTTGACATTCTACTCATTGGGAATGATGTATGGACATTGTCATCTATTAACATTTGGCTATCTAGTCAATTTAGTATGAAGGACTTAGAAGAAACTAGTTACATTCTCAGGATTAAGCTTCTTAGAAATAGGAAGTAAAGAATGTTAGGATTATCCCAAACGACATAATTTGACAAGATGATGGCCAAGTTTGACATGGACTCATGTAAGGGAGCTCTAATCCTTTGCAGACATGGGTTATCTTTTTGTTCTAAGAACTGTTCTAAATCTCAAGAGGAAAATGATAGGATGAGTAGGATTTCCTACACTTCGGCTGTGGGAAGTCTCATGTACGCCATGCTGTGCATTAGGTCAGATATCTGCTTTGCTGTAAGTTTAGTTAGTAGATATCAGTCAAACCCTGGGGAGGTTCATTGGCAAGCTGTAAAACATAATCTCAAATACCTCAATGGTACGAAAGATTATATGCTTGGTTATAGCGCTGATGACTTGGTTTCTACTGGATACACAAACTCAGATTTTCAAACAGATATGGATGAGAGAAAATCCACTAGTGGATATATCTTCATCTTGTCTGGAGGAGTTGTTTCATGGAGGAGTATCAAGCAATCTTGTATTACTACTCAACCATGGAAGCTGAGTATGTGGCAGCTTCGGAAGTATCTAAGGAAACAGTTTGGCTCTAGAAATTCTCTGAACTTGAAGTTATGCCATACATAGATAGACCGATTGTGATGTATTGCGACAACTTTGGAGCAGTCTCTCAATCCAAAGAACCCAAGACCTACAAGAAGGGGAAGCACATCCAGAGAAAGTACCACCTGATCCGAGATTTCATTCAGAGGCGGGAAATCGTGGTGGAACAGATAGCCTCGGAGAACAACTTAGCAGATTCCTTTACCAAGCCTTTGACTGAACGAGTCTTCAAAAGACACTTAGACGCCATAGGGGTGGGCACTTACGGACTTTCTTAGTCTTAGAATACAAGTGGGAGATTGTTGAAATATATGCCCTTATTGTGTTATGAATTCCAAATGTGGAATGGCTTACCTTTAGCCAGTGAGTAGTCCACTTACTTCATAGCATGAGCGTATTTTGAATACGTAAAACAAGACCTGTAATAGTGGTTTCTAAAAGTACTATTTAAAAAAAACCCAAACTATTACTACTACAGCGTGGACTAATACTCTACCGCTTGAGTATAAATTGGTGGTCTGATGAAACTAGAAGCATATACTTTGATATACTGTAGTTGATGTTTTTTCGTAGAGTCAATATACTTATATATTGAGTATATGTGACTAGTTAAGTAAGACAGACTTATACAAGATAGTTTCTATGTTATATCACCCTTTGTGACTGTTCAAATAATCTAATTATTCAAGGCTCTGGGGACACATGACTTGAATGTTTACTTTAGGGTAGCTCTATTAGAAAGTGGAAACATTCCAATAGTCGTAGATCATTGGACTAGAAGTCTAAAGATGGTAGATGTCTATTAAAGAGTTGTTAGTATATTCTTCCTCTCTAATTGCAGGTGATGCGTAGAGTGGTGTTTTAGTCATTACACTTGTAGGTCGAAGATTTTGCTAACGCATCATTGTCCTTAAGGTCAATATTTCCTTATGATAATATTAGAAAATATTTTAAATGCAAAATATAGCTATTTATATAGTAGAGATATTTTAGTCATTTTAGTGGCCAAAGTGATGTGTCTTTTGGTCCCCGAAATGTCCTTTAAGTCATGAAAAATTTGGGTTAAGGAATTGGTCTTAATATTTATGGGTTTTATTTTATTAGTCTAATTTATTATTGGATTAGAATAAAATAAAAGGTTTGAGAGAAAATATTTATTTTATCTAATTTAATTGGTTAATTAATTATTCAGAGCCGAAGGTCCAGATTGAATAATTAGAAAATTAATCTGGATATAAACTAGATAAAAGGTATGAATTTTTATATTGGTCTATTTGAATTTATTAATTATTTATTATGTTGTTTAATAAAGCTTAAAAAATAAATAATTGAGATTTATTATTTATGGGTGTTTAAGCACAAGAATAAATAATTTTATCTAGCCGAATAAATAAGATCAATGGTAAAATTAAATTATAAAAAATTAATTAATTAATTAAAAAAATAACACGGGATGAAACCCGTATTGTTTCGCGTATAGGATAACAAAAAGCATGAATGCTTTTTATTTGCAAGCGAATGAATTCTCTCTCGGGAGATCTGCTGAAATTAATGAAAATGAATTGAAGGAAAACAATTGAGGGAAGGGACTTCGTAGTTCATTTTCTTTTCACAGAAAACAGATTCATTTCTTTTGACAAAAAACAAAACCTATTCACAGAGAAAGCTTCGGTGAAAGCTTGTCAAAACCCGATCTTCAAGCATTCACCGGCTGTGCTACGGGTACCATTTCGAAAGATCAAAGGTTTCACGTGAATGAGACGCAGTAGACGTTTACAAGGACATGATCCAATAGCTTCATGTATCATTGTATAGATATCTACACCAGTGCGAAGAGGGCCATTCAATCACAGAAGAAAATTTTTCGTTTTTCTAGCATGCTTTTGTTTTGATGATTTTTGCTATTTTAATCCTTCAAGGATAAGGCTGCAGAGCTATTGCATTTAGAGATCCAAGAAAGAGACATGCCATATGTTGAGGATCTCCCCCACTACTATAGATCAGACTATTGGGAGTGTTCAGACTATTGAGTGTGTGACACAAGACGAGTGTGTTTCACGCATTGAGGATCTTTCGATTCGACCATTTCATGGGATAGTCTGTCGTAGGCGATGAAAACAGGTGACAGATCCTCCCAACAAAATCCAAATCCCACCCTTTCTTCCCAAGGAAACCCACAGCCCGCCCCTACTATCGTAGGCTACAATGCTAACGTTGCTAGGATATTAAGGAGAAAGATTAAGCCTCACCAACCATGTGTACTCTCACAGTATTATTTATCTTTTACTGCATTAGATTTTCTAGGTATTTCTATTGTGTTAATATAAATCATTTCCCTTTTTTTGCATTGTGTTAGGGCATTTGAAGGGAAGCATCTCATCAATGTGACTTCTATCATCTAGTCTATTATTTTTCTTCTATATATAGTTGCATTCTAGTTGTTTTGTTTCTCTTTTACTACATCTTGTTCAAGAACCTTGTTATAAGACTAAAAGTATGAGAGTTCATGTGAACATTAACATTCTCTTAAATGTTGTGTTAGGACATTTGTGAGACTGTGTTGGATTTTGTGTTGGGAATGTGTTGAATTTTGCTGGAAGTGTATTTTGAAATGCAGGGTGTGGAATTGGTTTAAGAATATGCCCCATTAAAAAAAATTAATGTCGCATTAGTAAAATGCGATTTGTGCGACCTTATGCACTATATATATTCCAAACCGACGACAGATCTGCATCTTTGTTCACACTTTTCTTCAAAATCTAAAGGGCAATATGGTGCGCAATGGGCAAACTCTTCTTATGAATATGGAATGGGGTTATTGATTTTGCAGATCTAAGTGTAAAGGTAACTTCAACTCAAAACATACATTGTGAGTCTAAGTATTTTCCGATCAATATTTATCTATTTATACTCATTTTCATTTTTTCCTCCTATAGCAGATTTAGTAATGCAGCTATTGTTGTGTTTGATTTTTAGGAAGATATGTGATATTTAGGAGGAAAATATTCTATCATACTCGATCCAAGATTATTCTTATATCACGTTATATATATATATATATATATATATATGTAAATTTTGTATTATTATTATTATTATTTATTTCTTGTTTACTAAAAACAATAATATTTGGATATATCTCAAATTGTGCCCATATTATTATCATGAATGCATTGGAGCCCCCTATTTTGCTATATTTTTTTTGGGATTGTCAAATAGAGCATGATTATCGCGGCTCTATATGGTTTGATGAGGCAATTAAAAAAACCTGCATTCTCGGACATCGGATATTTTACTCCGAACTACTTGACAAGGTCTGAAGATATCTTGGATTGGGAGGGAGAAATGTGACGATCGAGATTACACTTCGACATCCATTTTTCTATAGATCTGATCAACAATATGCTGCAAATGAGTTAAGCGATGATAATGATATTGATGTTTTATGGATGTCCAATGAATTTAAGTAACAGAGCATTCAACTTCATGTTAGTTATTCTAAGGTGACTTCTCAACGCCCGAGTCATTTATCTGAGCTATCTCCACCAACGAGTTCATTAGTGGCAATGCTTAATTAGGTCATGGGTTTAGGTCCATCGATAAATGAACAACACATTTTATTATCTCAGCTCCTTATGGGCATGAGAGGGGAAAATTTAAACTACAAATGCATCCTTAAGCATTTTACTAGCTAGTGGAAAATACAGGGGCAACCTTAAATAGTAGAGGAACTGAATACATTAGTTTAACTAGTAGTAATGCTGAGACAGTCGATATTGGTCACATATCTGAAGATTTGGGAATTAGATGTAACTTTATCAACTCCGAACATATCTTGGTTCCTACACGAAGTCTAAAATTTGATACATATCAGGAGGAAGACAACCGTCATCATGCCACCACTTCTACACATGGTATAGCATCTCAGTCACACATGGTCACTGGTGTAGTAAATATTGATTCGATGGTGTACACATCTGACGGTGATGGTTTTATAGGCTCCAATGGATCAATGAATTGGTGTGATAGAGATGAGGGTGAAGAATATGACATTCCAGTAAACAATCCATGTCATGAACCTAATATTCCTTTGTCAGATAATAGGAATAATATAGTAAGACCTTCTAATATCACATGGGAATCCGCAAGATTTCCAATATTTGATGACATCGGATCTGGTGCGTGTGCTAATGAATCACTTCACAGGCGCTCAGTTGATCTCACAAGAAGTTGGTTTGACACTGATATTGATTTGCATCTACGCATGAGGTTTAAGAACAAGAAGAAAGTTATATATGTAGTAAGAAAGTAGTCTATTCAAGTTGGGCGGGAATTTAGGGTTTTGGAGAGTAAAAGTGACTGTTGGTATGCTAAGTGAATATAGGGATTTCAAAAATGCTATAACACTTATAGCAGCGAAAAACAGAAATCCCAACCCAAGATCACATGCATATGATTTAAACAGGCAAAGGAAATAAGCACGGGTTTTACCTCTATCATTCAAAATTTTTCCCTTCACGTTGAATGACTGGGGCGCGATCCAGATACACTTGTTCCAAAACCAGTCTACACCAACATCCAAGACGAGCCACTCCAATCTCAGTGTGAGGTTAGTTCTAATAGTATCCAAGCAAAGGACTCAAGGAAATCAAAATGAGTCTCTGCTTTGTTTCTGTGTACAGAAGAGAAAAATGAGAGAGAGAGCAAAAAACGTGCGTATCAAAAACCCTAAAAAAATAATTTTTCTCTGTGTCTCACTTTGATCAAACAACCACGGCCTATTCTAAAGGAAAAATCTCAGAAAAATAGCTGCTGATCACATGCCTTTTTGAATTCTAAAAGAATTAGAACTCTTTAATTGTAATTAGCACCTAGAAGTTCTCACAATTACTATTTGGTCAAAAAATTATAACTAATTATAATTTAGCCTAAAAAACTTCTACTTCTCACAATTAATCCTACAATATTATCAAATAACATCTCGAGTACATGATCCTCTATTGTGTGTGACCTATTATGTTTCGCAATCTATTGGTAGCGAATATGAATTAATCCAAACATCTTTGAGATTAATAATCCTTAATAATTTAGAATTAATCTATAAATTCTAATCAGGATTGGTTTATTAATTCACCAATTAATAAACCCATATGCAGCAGATCATGAATGCTATCTAGTAACACATTATGACCGCCCAAGAATCTAGGAAGTCAAATGGCTTGACATGAATCATTCAATAACAAACTACAATGCAATAAACTCCTTTCACCATACAATATCTCATTCGATTTAGAGTACGAAATTAGCGCTAGCTCTATCCAGAGTATATATATTAATTTTGACCCGAATATATTAGTACTTGTATCAAGAATTCACTACTTTACATGTGTATTAATTGGAACTGTTTCCCATACACAATCACCTTGGCCAAGGATTTCACAAGTAGTAATTTCAACAAGTGGCCATGAGATATTCGCCCCTACTATTAGGAGTGGTGAATCATTTATTGACCCTCTCAATTACTTTTATTTACCTCACATTGTACCCAATATCTATCCCATAGCCAACCCTCAATCTGGCTCCAAAGATTGGAATCATAGTACAATTTTCAGTAAATAAAGTACCTTAGAGATCTTAAGTCTAAGAATACTTACATGTTTGCTATAGCAAGATTCTATCACTGGCACTAAATAGTTATCTATGTGATTATCTAATAATTAGGTCATCCAATGTACTTGTTCTATTAAAAAGCATCTACGTGTTAACTTTGAGTATCACAATACTCACGGATGTGAGAACCACCACCTGATTAAACCAGGAAATCTAACACCTGCTAGCCTTAGCGTATTGATGATGTCCTATCTCATTAATACTACGACTAAGGATTATTTAAGTACTAATACTATAAAGTGTAGAAAGAATCTCACATCATAATTTCCTTAACATAGTGTTGTACTAGGAAATTTATCTAACAGTTATTTTACATGAAAGTAAAGAAAACAAATTGAAAGATAAATAATGTCTTGTAATATAAAACAAATGTGTTATATACAAAATACAAGTGATTGCCTCTATGGCACAACACTAACAATATAAACATGTAAGTTTCGGCAATCCTTGCTCCTGACATATTCGTATTATACATAAAAAGACTTATGGAAAGTGGTACATGACAGTTTTAAATAAAAAACACACGTGTTATTACAGTTGTGAACAATGTGCATAGAAATATGGATCATTCGATTTATAGTACGCAATGTGACACACTTGATTTTAAATGATCCTAAATGTCATGTGAGTGATGTTATTGTTGAAGTTCAAAAATTGTGGAGAACGAGTTGTTCTTATAAGAAAGTTTGGGAAGCCCGAAAAGTAGTTATGAAACTTGTATATGGTGATTAACCCTCTACGTGGACTGCCCCTACCAAAATATATGCTTGCATTGCAGGATTCCAATCCTAGAACTATTGTGAAGTGGAGATTCTATTAGACTAGTGTGGATGATTTGAAAACTTTTAGTTTCCTTTTTCTGGACATTCAAGCCTTCAATTGTTGGGTTCTAATATTATCATCCAGTAGTATCCATTGATGGAACCCATTTAAGGGGACTTTATCGAGACAAACTGTTAGTGGTATCCACTTGGGATGCAAATAGTCACTTCTTCCCACTTGCCTTTGCCATCATGGACAGGGAGTCATTGGAGAGTTAGAGTTGGTTCTTAAAAATCCTACATTAACATGTCATTTTTGAGAGACATATATGTCTAATTTTAGATAAACATAAATGCATAATCAATATTGTATACCAACTAAATGAGTGGCAAGAACTTTTGACTGTTCATCGATATTACCTCGGGCACTTTAAGGAAAAATTTCACACCAAGTTTAAGGACATTAATTTGACAAATTTGATGTATGCTGTTGGTCTATAGCGTAAAAAGACCAAATGTCAATCATATTTAGATGAAATTAGGATTCGAAAGGAAGATGCATTTAACTATTTGATGAAAATTGGTTTAGAGAAATGGACTTTGCTATATGATGAATGACATAGATATAGTTCAATGATTATTAGTTTGTCTGAATGCATGAACAATGTGCTCAAGAAAGGAAGATCTCTCCCAACGAAAATTTTAGTTGAAACTTCATTTATGAAGTTAGTTAAGTATTTTAATGAATATAGAGATGAGGCATTAAATTTAAGACACTTTTTACCATCTGAAATGTGGAAGTTGTATTCTTATTATGAGGAAAAATCTAGAGGGCATTTTGTAACTGAATTTAATGTACATGCTGGTATATCTGGGGGTTAAATCGTCAGTTCAACTAGGCCATAGGCGTCCAAATGTTTATAGTGTTAATTTGAGAGAGATATCATGCAATTGCCAAAAGTGGAGTATATATAGTATACCTTGTTCGCATAGATTTGCAGCATGTCATTACAGAGGTTAGAACCCCATTGACTTTGTTTTGAAGTTCTATACTAGAAGGAATTACGAGTTGACATATGAGGGTCAGTTTTTCTTGTGGCGGATGAACAATATTAGAGGCCTTCAACTTTTATACGTGCACCTGTGGAAAAAATGATAAGGAATGAACTTACAGGTCGTCTGTGAACATCAAGGATACCTTATGATATAAATTATTGCACATCCAACTCTCCTCGAAGATGCAACAACTGTTATAGGGGTGGGCATACTAGGAGAAATTGTACTAATTATACTTTTAGTGTCTCAAGAGATTAGCTCATTTCTTCAACTATTCATTCATATTCTATTTTATTATATTTTGACTATAGTTTCTCTATGGTACTTCTGACATTGGAATTTATATTTTGAATGCTTCAATAGACTATATATATATATATATATATATATATATATATATATATATATATATATATATACTATATTATCAAATTTTTAAATAATTATTTTGTTATTATTGTAATATTGTTATATTATTTTATTGAATTACGAATGGTTTAAGATGATGTCAGATGTATAGACTAAGGTTTTGTTGCATTATGACTTGAGTAAACGTACAACTTTTTTATGTATTCTGGAGTTTGATGCGTGGAAGGGCTTGCAAAAGGTAACTATACTAATTAAGGTCGTATTTTATATATTTTAAATGTCCAAAATTACCATTTTCTTGTAGAGTGAAAGTGAAAATAGCCCGATATGGTCACATTTCCATAAATGCGACCTGATTTTAAATGGTCGTATTTATGTGACCTTGCTATATTAAAAAATTCGGTTGGAGCCGCCCCACTGTCGAAATTCGGATAGAAAACAGTCCCATTTTATAGAATCCCCGCCGCATACTGCAAAGACCTTGAGCCCTTTCCTTTGGGGGTCTCAAACAAGCAAGGCAAGTCATGTACTTTGTGGACAAAGATAGATGAATGGAATTGTGGGCGATTCTATATTTTCCTCCATTACAAAACATATGATAAAAACTAGAACTATTTTAGATTTTCTTAATCAAATGTTATCTTTTTTCTTTGATAAAATTAGCTACATATATATCATCAAAATCTACATTTGAGACATTTAGAGTGTCCCCTCTATCACAAAAAATATTTGGTGGGATAGTGAAAAGAAATATCTTTAAAATAGTTACATTGTTTGAGTGCCTAAAAATAAATTTTAGGGATATACCAAATCTTCCATATAGGCTGCTGGTTAAGAAAATCCATTATACAATCGATAGTTGCCTTTGGAGTCCAGTCCATTGCACTAGAGTGTCTATTAAGCATTCTCACAAAAGTAAAGGAATCTCCCTCAATGATAACTCTGGTAGCCTTCAAGTCATTACTCAATTTCATTGTCCGGAGTGTTGTAAGTGCTTCTGCCTCATAAACATTAAAGGATTCTTCCTTACCAGTCTTAGCTCTCAATATGTTCCCCTGTCCATCCCTGATTAGACAAGCATAAACAACCTTGCCATTTACAAAACTCGCGTCAAAATTAGTTTTCAACCAACTAGTGGGGGGAGGCATCCAACTAGACTAATGAGGGAATAATTGAGTTCTCAGCTTTCTTTGCACCGCAACATTCTAATAAGATTGTGTAAGTCTTAAAATTCTACCAGAAACCTCTTCCCAATTTCCTACTTCTTCGCCATGCTTCTTCTTATTTTTGTATAGACGAGTCTGTTCCATAGCAATAGTGGCAAAATGTAGCATCTCCTCCTTCTCTACACTTGGAATAGGAAACATGTTAAGAGGATCCAAAAACATTGCAATCTAGCATACAATACTCCAATTCTAAAAATACTCAATTTTGATTTGCCATTTAGAAAATGACCAAATGCAACTAGCCAAAGGGCATTGTAAGAAGAGATGCTCGGGAGTTTCTACGAATGTACCATAAATTGTGCAAGGAATCTCAGGAATGTGGAAAATCTGGGAGAGTCTAGAAAGCATAGGAAGGGTGCCAACCAAAATTTTCCACAGAAGCAATTTATGTCGATTATGTAGATTACTGTTCCACAGTTTTGTTCCACAGGGAGATAATAGAGGCAGGGTGAGTAGAAGAAGTACCTTGGCAGTGTGTCTTGTAACCAGATTTCACATAATATCTCCCTAGCTTGGAGGGAGCCCATACCAAGGCATTTGGTTCCTCTTATTGAGGAATTTTAATTTTGTGAATATCTCTAGTTGTCTGCAACGGAAAGAGAGAATATACAAGTGCATGATTCCAACAGTTTTTTTTTCCATAATCATAAGATCTTTAACATAATAGATTGATAATGTGCAAGAATTAATCTGTAAAATCCGAAAAGTTAGAAGACTGGGTATCCAAGGGTCCTACCAAATCAAAACCAACGAATTTAAACCTATTTTATAACATAAACTAGTTTTGAGAAGATTTCTACAACCCTAGATAGTATTCCAGATTCAAAAGTATTGAAGGGGCTTTTTTTCAAGTCCATGAATTTTATCCCGCGTAAATATTTGGCTCTGATTAACTGTACTCATAGCTTGTGATCATTAGTGAGAAAAGAGAAACCAATTTTGGTTATCAAAGCAGCATTCGAATCTCCGAACTTCTGGAAGCCTAGTCCTCCCACTAGTTTAGAGTTTCATATAGAATCCCATGATTTAAGATACAATAGTTGACCTCCATCATCCTTATACCCCCACTAGAAATCCCTCACAAGTTCATCCATTGTATGACATAGTGATTGGGGTAGCAAAAAGCATGCATTACATGAGAAAGGAATGCTACAACAATAGAGTTGATTAGAATCCCTCTCCCCAGCTTGAGACAGTGTTTTTAGTTTCCACCTAGCCATCTTTTTCCTAAGTTTTTCAACCACCCCATGAAAAGCTTCCTTTTTTTATTTATTTTTGCAAAAAAAAAAAAAAACCCCCAAGATAGGTGACATTGTGATTATATTTTGCCATTCCCAACACTTCACAAATCTCCACTCTAAGATTAGTATCCATGTTTCAACTAAAGTGAATAAAAGACTTATCCATGTTGGCAGATTGACTAGACCAAAGAGTATACAAGTTTAGAAGCTACAACACCTTAGAAGCTTTAAAGAGATTACAGAACAAAGTAAGATTATTAGCATACATTAGGTGGGAGAAGGAAGGAATGGTTCTACTGATTTTGATGCCATGAATTTGCTGCCCCAATTTTGCTCTAGATATCAATCTGGACAGTAGGTCAAAATAAAGAACAAAAAGACAAGGAAACATTGATTCTCCTTATCTGAGCACACGAGAAAGCTGAAAGTGTCCAAAAGGAGAACTATTAATTAAAATCGAGAACGAAGAAGAAGAAATGCATTCCATAACAAGGTCAATAAATTTAATAGGAAAGCCATGATACTCAAGAATCTTCCTAAGTAAGAACCGGTCCACCTTATCATATGCCTTAGCCATGTCAATTTTAGTAGCCATAAGTCCTTGTTGCTCTTTTTCTTGCTAATATGATGCATGAGCTCATGGCACACAATGATGTTTTCATCAATGCATCTATCAAGAATGAAAGCAATCTGAGAAGGACTAATGATAGTATCCAAAAAAGTTTCATCCTATTCGACAAAATCTCGAAAATCACATTATATACAATATTACAAAGAACAATAGGACGAAAATGTTCTACTTTATGGGCTTTATTGTTTTTGGGGATAAGAGTGAGGAAAGTATGATTAAGAGCTTTCAAAAGATGACTAGTAACAAAAAAATATTGGATAGCTTTGATAACCCGCGTACCAATAATAAGCCAATAAGCTTTGTAAAAAGAAGGGGTTATGCCATCAAGCCCTGGACTCGTCCCAGTTTTCATGGAAAAGAAGACTTTTTTAATGCAACTTGAATCAGGAATCGCACAGAAAGGATTAAGATTTTACTAAAAGCGTAGGAGTGATAAGATTTTGTAATCAAACTTATAAAACTTCTTTTACTTCAATTGACTTAATAGGATTATTGTTCTCTCTCTAGAGTAGAACTCCCTCCGTCTCTCTCCAGAGACTTTCTTTTAGGTTCATCCAGTTTCACTGTGTTCTTTTTTGGCACTTTGGTTTTTTAACTGTGGTTTGAGCTGTTGACCTCCTCATTTTTTGGGTTCCTTTTTCTTCTCTACCAATCCTTCCTTGTTCTCCTCTTTCCCTTCTCCTGTTCTAACCATACCTAACTATTCATTCCTGTTTGACCTACAACATTCCCCGTCTATTACTTCATGTCACATTTAATGTGCAATAATAATTTGATAATAGAGGTCATCACATTTCCTTCCTCCACATTCCTCCACAGCTGTCAACCCAACTGGGGCAGTTTTTTTTTTTTTTTTTTTTGGTGGCTAAATTACTAACTACAAAGAAAATAAATCTAAGTATGGCCAGATCAGTCCTACAGACAGTGTGGAATTTAGGAGCGAAATTTTCTCTCACTTCTTTAGACTAGAACTCCTTACTCTAGGAGGAATATTTTTTTTGGCCTTTCTCTTAATATGAATAAACAACTTGCAAACGAGTAGAACATTTTTTTTAGCCAAAATTTCCTTATCATAATGCCTAGATGATTAGAAAAAGAGAGAATTGGAATAAGGTCAATTGTATTAGAGGCATTATCAAGTGGTTTGGAAATAGTCAAACGTGCTAATCGAAGTTTTAGATGGGTGTTATCGGGGTAGATATTGGGGGCCTAGTGTTGTGTTGGAAACACTATATGGATGTACAAATCATTATTTCAAATGATAACCTTATTAACAGTTTGATCTTTTCTGATGCCTGAAGTACTCATTGGCAATTTACTGGTATCTATGTACCTTCCAGATATGAAAAGAAGGCTCAATTTTGGAATGCACTTGCGGAAGTAGGGCAGGCCTTTAATGGACCTTGGCTAATTCTTGGTGAATTTAACAGTATTTGACATCAGGACGAAAACTAGGAGGGCATTGCCATTCCTCTTCTAGTAATGGCGATTACAAAGGTTTCATATATGATGCGGCGATGATTGATTTGGAGTTTAATAGGTTATCGTTTGCTTGGAATACTAAAAGACCTAATTATCAGAATATACAAGCTAGACTAGATAGGGGCCTTGTTAATACTGCATGGTGGATCAAATTCCCAAGGGCATGTATTACTCACCTTACTTCTATTGCCTCAGACCACCAGCCCCTGCTATTGGATACTTCCCTTCCCGAATCCTTCTTGCATAAACCTTTCAAAATTGAGGAAATATGGATAAGAGATGTTTTCCTCTTATGATGTGGTCAAAACTGCTTGGTTCATAATGCCTACTGGCTTGCCCCTATTTCAACTTTTCCATTCTATCAAAAATACAAAGCTTGCACTCAAAGTATGGAATAAACACATCTTTACTCGGAAATTTTTCCAAGGTACTGCCATTCTTTCTTTGGAACAGATCTATGATACTACCATTTTTCTAGCAAATTTTGCTAGGAAATTTATCCAAGGCACTGAACATTCAAATAGTAGAATCTACCAGAAGAAATATTTGAGGGTTAAAGTAGAGATCAAAGTTTCAGAAGAAAAATGGCAATTTCAAAAGTCATCTATTATATTTTTTCTACTAAATTATTTTTTCACCTTCTCTAATTAATTGTTGGTGTTCATTTATTTTGGAATTGAGTTGTAACTTTATTTCTTGGTCTTTTTTCTTTTTTTTTTTTTGTAAAACAAAGTTTAAAAATTGTTATTGTTCCAATTCTGATAGCTTTAATAGTCTTCAATTATTGTTTGAGCAGAAAAAAAAATGCTAAGAGAAAAATAAAAATAATTTTATTTGTGTGTATTATAATAAGGACAAACTATTGTAGTAACCCTCCAACTATTAGTTTGTTCAACTTTTGCCCTATAATTAAAAGAATCTATAAAACAATTTCTTGAATTTTTGAATCGTCCAGATTTTGTTTTTCCGTCAATTAACTAATGATCAACCCTCCAATCCGTCAATAAATGAAGGGTAAAATCGGGCTATTGATCAAAATGGTCCCCGAATGGGGCCATTCGTTTTCAATGATGGAAAACGCAGAAACATGGGAGCCATGGACGGAAAAAAAAAACAGAGAGAAAAATTAAACGCGAGCCTTAAAGGCCATGCAGAAGCGTGAGGATCATACTTTTACGTTCCTTAACCCTCCTAGGTTGCGTAGGAACAGATTGAACGGTTGGAATCGCCTCGCTTTGCACACTTGAAGGAGCTACCGGTTGAATACCTGCTAGCCTTCGACTTCGCCTTGTTTGCATTAACGCTTAGCTCTCCAACTCTCGGGATATTCCTCAGCCTAACCTCTAGTTGGTGAATACAATGGGAAAGAGAAACGGTCTCAATTTTCCTTGGTTTACCTGCTATTGGTTAGCAAAGTCCAAGGAGAAACCAAGAAGAAGAAACGTGAGAGAGAGCAGAGAGAGAGACGACGTGAGTCTCTTGAGACAAATTAGGTTTTTTTTTCAAAGAGTTGTTTTTGAGTTAGCCTTAACTAGGTCTCTCAATCTCTGATAAATATATCCCTGGGATTTCAAAACACCCGGATGTTATCCTGAGAATCAGTTTGGCCTAACTCTAAACTCCTCTTAACCGTATCTGGAAAAAACCCTAAGGTCCAAGCTATTGGGCCAGATAAATATTTATTATTTTTCTTGAACCCAAAAGGCCCAAAATAATAAATATTAATTATTTATTTCCTGGGCTTACATAAGTAACCCAATAAATAATTAATGAGTCCAAATGAACTATAATAATTAATCTTTAATTATTTATTTCTTGGGCCTATATAAATAACCCAATAAATAATTAAACATTAATTATTTCCCCTAATTTAAGCCCAGGTTAATTTCTTAATTATTCATACTGGACCTAGGCTCTGAATAATTAATTAACCAAATAAACTAGATGATTAATTTCTCTCAACTCCTATTTTATTTATTTATTTATTTTATTCCAGTCCAATAATAAATTAGACTTCCTGAATAAAATAAAATAAAATAAAATCCTCTTCAACTGAGACCAATTCCTCAACCCAAAAATAGTTAGGACTTACGGGCTATCCCGAGGACCAAAAAGACACATCGCCTTGGCTGTTAAAATAACCAAAATACCCCTGCTATATAAATAGCTGTATTTTGCATTTTAAATATTTACTAATATCACCATAAGGAAATATTGACCCCAAGGACAATGTTGCATTCGCAAAGTCTCCGACCTACAGGTGAAATGACTAAAATACCCCTCTACACATCGCCGTACATTTAGAGAGGAAGAAGTGTACTAACACCCCCCTAAATGACATCTACCATCCTTAGGCTTCTAGTCCAATGATCCACGACTTCCTGGAGTGTTTCCGTTTTCCAAGGGAGCTACCCTAAAGCAAACATCCAAGTCATGTTTCCCAGGGCCCTGGATAATTTAGACCATTCGGACAACCACAAGGGGCGATATAGTGCAGAAACTATCTTGTATAAGTCTGTCTTAACTAACTAGTCACACATACCCAACATGCAAGTATATTGGCCCTACGATAGAACCTCAACTACAGCAAACCAAAGAATATGCTTCCAGCTACGCTAGACCACCAACTCATACTCAAGTCGTAGAGTACTAGTCCACGCTGTAGTGGTAGTAGTCTAGGTTTTTACCATATAGTATTTTGAGAAACCACTACTACAGGTCATGTTCTACGTATTCGAAATACGCTTATGTCATGAAGTGGGTAGACTACCCACTGGCTAAAAGTAAGCCATTCCCCATTTGGAATTCATAACATAATAACCTAAACATGATGAGGTTCCCAGTCTCATCAATAGGTTAAGAACAAATGTTTATGTGTTAAATAACCCGTGATCTATACCTTACTGTGAAAGACCACCATTCACATGAATCACTTATTTAAACACAATGGGTCCGTTCCAAACGAAAATCGTGCACAAACAAAAAGTAAATTCACAAACAATTTCTGAAAATAAATTCTTTTATTAAATAATTCGATTTTACATCAGAAACCTAGTCTAAGAGGGCATACAATCCAACAATCTCCCACTTGCACTCTAAGACTAGGTAAGTCCATAGGTGCCCACCCCTATGGCGTCTAAGTGTCTTTTGAAGACTCTCTCAGCCAAAGGCTTGGTGAATAGGTCTGCTAGATAATTATCTGAGGTAATATGCTCCACCACGACTTCCCGTCTCTGGATGAAATCTCGGATCAGGTGGTACTTCCTCTCGATGTGTTTCCCCTTCTTGTGGTTTCGAGGTTCCTTAGATTGCGATACTGCTCCAGTGTTGTCGCAATACATCACAACCGGACTGTCCATATGTGGTACGACTCCAAGTTCTGAAAGGAACTTCCGGAGCTAAACTGCTTCCTTGGACGCTTCTGAAGCTGCCACATACTCAGCTTCCATGGTTGAGTCAGCAATACAAGATTGCTTGATACTCCTCCATGAAATTGCTCCTCCAGACAAGGTGAAGACATATCCACTAGTGGATTTTCTCTCATCCTTATCCGCCTGGAAGTCTGAGTCTGTGTATCCTGTAGGAACCAAATCATTAGCCCTGTAAACCAGCCATATAATCTCTCGTTCCCTTGAGGTACTTGAGAATATGCTTTACAGCTTGCCAATGAACCTCTCCCGAGTTTGACTGATATCTGCTAACTAAGCCCATGGCAAAACAGATATCTGGCCTAGTACATAGCATGGCGTACATGAGACTTCTCACAGCCGAAGCGTAGGGAATCCTACTCATTCTGTCCTTTTCTTCTTGAAACTTAGGACAGTCATTCGAAGAAAATGACAACCCATGTCTGCAAGGGATTAGAGCTCCCTTGCATGAGTCCATGCTGTACTTGGCTAGCATCTTGTCAATGTATGTCGCTTGGGATAATCCTAACATTCTCTGCTTCCTATTTCTAAGAAGCCTAATCTCGAGAATGTAGCTGGCTTCTCCCAAGTCCTTCATACTGAATTGACTAGACAGCCAAACCTTTGTAGATGACAATGTCCCTACATCATTTTCAATGAGTAGAATGTCATCCACATACAGGACAAGAAAAACCACATTAATGCCTTCAAGTTTCCTGTACACGCATGGTTCATCTTCGTTTTGAATAAAACCATAAGACTTTACAGTCTCATCAAAACGAATATTCCATGCTGTTGATGCCTGCTTAAGTCCATAAATAGACTTGTTAAGCTTGCAAACCATGTGTTCCTGGCCTTCAGCAATGAAGCCTTCCGGTTGGGACATATAGATGTCTTCGCTAAGATGGCCATTCAAGAATGTCGTCTTGACATCCATTTGCCATATCTCGTAGTCATAGTGACAGGCGATGGCAAGGAGGATGCGAATGGATTTAAGCATGGCTACCGGGGAAAAGGTTTCCTCATAGTCAATACCCTCTTTTTGAGTATACCCTTTTGCCACAAGCCTAGCTTTGAAGGTTTCCACCTTCCCATTCGCTCCTCTCTTCCTCTTGTATACCCACTTGCACCCAATGGGTTTTATCCCTTCAGATGAAGCTACAAGATCCCAAACTTGATTGAGGTACATAGACTCAATCTCGGCTTTCATTGCTTCATGCCACAGATTTGTATCGGCATCAGCAATAGCCTCCTCGTATCTAGCGGGGTCTTATTCCTGATGGTCGGAAACCAGCTCAAAGGCTTCTCCAGTCCATCTATCCGGAACCCTAGACACTCTCCCACTACGACGAGGCTCCATTTGCACAGGCTCTTGAGGCTGTGCCTCTTCTTGTTCTAAAATCGGGTCAGAAGAAGTTGATTCCGTAGATAACTTCTCCTGAAGTTCCAACCTCGTTGAACCTTTAGTGGAAGTACTTTGATCATCTTCCAAGTATCTAGCATTGGTACTGACTAGTACCTTCTGCTCCTTAGGATGATAAAAGTAGCTTCATTTTGTCCCTTTTGGATACCCAACAAAATAACATAATTCTGATCTTGGTTCCAACTTGTCTCCATTGATCAGTACATAAGTTGGACACCCCCAAATCCTGAGATGATTCAGACTTGGCTTACGCCCAGTCCACATCTCATAGGGAGTCCTTGGTACTGACTTGGAAGGCACCAAGTTCAGAATGTATGCCGCTGTTTCCAGGGCATATCCCTAGAAGGATACTGGAAGAGTAGCATGAGACATCATGCTTCGGACAATTTCCATCAACGTCCTGTTCCTTCTCTCAGCTACTCCGTTCTGCTGGGGGATTCTTGGAGCAGAGAGCTGGGATACTATCCCATGATGTACCATGCAGTCCTTGAATTCACCTAGGAGGTACTCTCCACCACGATCCGATCGTAAGGTTTTGATTAATTTACCTATCTGACGCTCCACTTCAGCCTTAAACTCTTTGAACTTGTCAAAAGAGTCAGACTTGCATCTCATCAGGTAAATGTAACCATACCTCGTACAATCATCCGTGAACGTGATGAAGTACTCAAAACCTCCCCTAGCTGGTGTAGACAATGGACCGCACACATCAGTGTGAACATGACTCAACACCTCCTTGGCTTTATCCGCCTTTGGTGTAAAAGACCTTTTGGTCATTTTTCCCATCAGACAGGATTCACACTAAGGCCAACTTTCCAATCTCAATGAGCCCAAAGGCTCATCATAGATTAGCCTCTGAATCCTGGTTGAGTTAATATGACCCAACCTCAGATGCCAAAGGTATGAATCATTGATATTGGTCTTTCTCTTATTAGTTAAAGGTTCAGACAGAGCGTTATTTGATTGGTTGTTAATAGGGTTTAAAAAGAACAAATTTCCATACATGTGCCCAGTACATAAAATTTCTCCATCTCTACTGATAGAAATACCAGAATGGAAAGATACAGAATATCCTTGATTAATAAGTTTGGCAACTGAAATCAAATTCTGACGAAAACCAGGTACATATAAAATGTCTTTTAAAACCACTATCTTATTACAATAAAAAATAAGATCCAGCTCTCCCACTGCAAGAGCCCAGACTTGTGCTCCATTACCCACTCGAAGCCCCTATTTTCCCTTCTTGAGTCTTCTTATCTTCCTAAACCCCTGCAAGGAGTTACAGATATGATCAGTGGCTCCTGAATCAACAATCCAAGTGGAAGTTGATCCTACCATTGATATGGACTCTAGATAGTAAACATTACCCGTGGGGTTTCTCTTGGCTCGAAGATCCGGACACTCTTTTTCCAGTGTCCATTCTTTCCACACTTGAAGCACTTGCCCTTTGGTTTGTCCTTGGGTCGGTTCTTGGGTCAGGCTGCCGCATTCCCCTCATTCCTCTTGAACTTTCCGGGCTTAGGCCCAGCTTCTTGAAGAAGAGGCCTTAGCAATCATGGCCTTAGACTGCGGCTTCATGACCTTCTCCGCCATCCGGAGCTCCTTCATCGGCTCAGCTCAAACTCATGTTCAACTTGTTCATGTTATAGTTTAACTTGAACTGAGTAAAAGAGCCCGGTAAAGATTCGAGAACCATGTCCACTTGGCTCTCGGGGTCAATGACAACCCCTAAGATTTCTGCCTCCTCGAAAGCAGCAATCATCTTGAGCATACGCTCTCGGACCGATGCTCCCTCGCCCATCTTAGTGTTTACAATTGTTCGAAGAGCCTCTCGCCTTGCGGGCCGGCTCTTGTCCGTGAACATAGTTGCCAACGATTGACTTATGTCATATGCGTAAGCCATGTGCTCGTGTTTTGACCGGAGCACATTAGACATGGAAGCTAACATATAGCAACGTGTCATTTCGTCGCCTTTCTTCCATGCCTTTTCAGCCTCTCGCTCTTCAGCGGTGGAACCTTCCCGATAACGAGGCAGGTTTCGTAAAGGACATACTTATACTCCTCGACTGTGAGTATTATGTCCGGGTTCCTTTTTCAATCCACATAGTTTGGACCCGTTAACTTATTCTCCCCGAGAATAACCGCCAATGGACTAAAAGAACCTCCCACCATTTCGAAAATCGAAAGTAAAAGAAAGAAATTAGTTTGTGAAAACAAAATGAAATTTGTGCATCGAAAATAATTTGGCTCTTAGGAAAACCGACATAGCTTCTTGGGAAGATTAACAGCTTCCTAAGCTAAGTGTATTAACCACCACAAATTAATTTCCCTTCTAGGTGATGGTCTAGAGAATAACTCCATCGTGGGATGGCCGTTTCCTCTCATTTCCTATGGACATACCTCGCACTATAACCTCCAACGTGGGTTGGCCGATCATAGTACGTGCCCCGGGTTATTAATTACATCCTTCCATTAGATCTAGATCCTTGTGGTATCCCCATCCTATACGGGTTCACTCCCAGGGTGACGCGAGGGGATCCACGATCTCTAATGAGGACCGTGATGGAAGCCGTGGGGCCATTGGAACCCCTCTCCCACTTAGTCTTTTAAAATAAAGGTTTTCTGGAAAATATCCTTTTGAAATTTCTATTAAGTTTTTCCTTAACTCAAAAATAAAATATCTAAGTCCAATAAAATCTCCATGTCAAGGCTTATATCCTTTGAGAGATTTCCTCCATGGACTAATTTTATTTAAGTTAAAACTTAATGATTTCAAAAAATTTTCAATTAAAACTTTCTAGAGACTTTGGTCTCAAGATTATTTGACAAAATCATTTTTCTAGTCCAAAACAAAACAAAATGGCTCTCCATTTTAATTTACAAAAATATCTAAATCCAATATATTTTATATATCAAGGATTAAATCCTTTGAGAAAATATTCAAGGATTAATTAAAATAACCATTTAGTTTTTGAAGAAAAATATTTTTTCTTGCCAAAACAAAAAGTTCCCAAAGACTTTGGTCTTTGAGAAAAAGCACACATAAGTACATAAAAAAAATAGCATGCTAGAAAACAATAAACGTTTTCATGCTTTTCTATTTTTTAAACCTAAGTACCCAAATAATAGAATTAAACACATTAATTAATTAATTAATGATCTTGTTTAATCCTAAAATCCTTTACTAATATTTTTCATGCAAATATATTCCAAGAATATAAATATTGCAAAAATATTAACTTCGCCTGGTATGGGACCCAAAACGAAAAAGGAAAAAAAAATAAAAAAAAATTACAGAAAAAACTCTGGCGGTCCACTGCACCGCGCCGTACCATATCCGCGCCCGCGTGGCCTGCGGTCCACCGTGCCCCCCGGTGCACCAGCCGCACCAGATCAGACGCTGCCTCAACCCGCCAAGCCGCGACCCGCCTGCCCGAGTGCCCCGCGCCCGCGCCCGGTTCTCCTCTGCTGCCGACCCGCGAACTCGCCCGATTACCCGCGCGCCAATTGAATTTCAATTACAACATCAAATTGATTCAGCTTCAATTCACACACAATTGGCTCGGCTTCGCGGCTCCAGCAGCACGGCTCCATTCACAGAACAGAAGCGGCTCGACTCGGCGGCTCGGCTCGAACACAGCGGCTTATGAATAGTTGTCTTCTTCGTTTTTTCTTCTTTCTTGCGCCAGAATTGAAGAAACTCTTCTGCTTCATTTTTTTCAGCCTTCTTTGGCTTCTTTGGACATTTTTACTTACAAAAAACATCCAAACCAAAAACACAATCGCCTATACCCATTTAAATTGGGTTTACACGATTATCTAGCAAAGCCAAAAAAAAATTTACAGTAGTTCCTATGCTTCACGGTGAAGCTTACATCAAGCCTATCCCATACCAAAACAGCAAAGGATCATAGGTATAATCATATTCTCCATTTTATTAACTACCATGCTCCCTATATTGATCAAAACCAGTGGCTCTGATACCACTTTGATGGAAAACGCATAAACAGGGGAGTCATGGACGGAAAAAAAAAACAGAGAGAAAAATTAAACGTGAGCCTTAAAGGCCATGCAGAAGCGTGAGGATCATACCTTTGCGTTCCTTAACCCTCCTAGGTTGCGTAAGAACAGATTGAACGGCTGGAATCGCCTCGCTTTGCACACTTGAAGGAGCTTCCGGTTGAACACCTGCTAGCCTTCGACTTCGCCTTGTTTGCATTAACGCTTAGCTCTCCAGCTCTCGGGATATTCCTCAGCCTAACCTCTAGTTGGTGAACACAATGGGAAAGAGAAACAGTCTCAATTCTCCTTAGTTTACCTGCTATTGGTTAGCAAAGTCCAAGGAGAAACCAAGAAGAAGAAACGTGAGAGAGAGCAGAGAGAGAGACGACGTGAGTCTCTTGAGACAAATTAGGTTTTTTTTTCAAAGAGTTGTTTTTGAGTTAGCCTTAACTAGGTCTCTCAATCTCTGATAAATATATCCCCGGGATTTCAAAACACCCGGATGTTATCCTGAGAATCAGTTTGGCCTAACCCTAAACTCCTTTTAACTGTATCTGGAAAAAACCCTAAGGTCCAAGCTATTGGGCCAGATAAATATTTATTATTTTTCTTGGACCCAAAATGGCCCAAAATAATAAATATTAATTATTTATTTTCTGGGCTTACATAAGTAACCCAATAAATAATTAATGAGCCCAAATGAACCATAATAATTAATCTTTAATTATTTATTTCTTGGGCCTATATAAATAACCCAATAAATAATTAAACATTAATTATTTCCCTAATTTAAGCCCAGGTTAATTTCTTAATTATTCATACTGGATCTAGGCCCTGAATAATTAATTAACCAAATAAACTAGATGATTAATTTCTCTCAACTCCTATTTTATTTATTTATTTATTTTATTCCAGTCCAATAATAAATTAGACTTCCTGAATAAAATAAAATAAAATAAAATCCTCTTCAACTGAGACCAATTCCTCAACCCAAAAATAGTTAGGACTTACGGGCTATCCCGAGGACCAAAAAGACACATCGCCTTGGCTGCTAAAATGATCAAAATACCCTTGCTATATAAATAGCTGTATTTTGCATTTTAAATATTTCCTAATATCACCATAAGGAAATATTGACCCCAAGGACAATGCTGCATTCGCAAAGTCTCCGACCTACAGGTGAAATGACTAAAATACCCCTCTACACATCGCCGTACATTTAGAGAGGAAGAAGTGTACTAACACTCCCCTAAATGACATCTACCATCCTTAGGCTTCTAGTCCAATGATCCATGACTTCCTGGAGTGTTTCCGTTTTCCAAGGGAGCTACCCTAAAGCAAACATCCAAGTCATGTTTCCCAGGGCCCTGGATAATTTAGACCATTCGGACAACCACAAGGGGCGATATAGTGCAGAAACTATCTTGTATAAGTCTGTCTTAACTAACTAGTCACACATACCCAACATGCAAGTATATTGGCCCTACGATAGAACCTCAACTACAGCAAACCAAAGTATATGCTTCCAGCTTCGCTAGACCACCAACTTATACTCAAGTCGTAGAGTACTAGTCCACGCTGTAGTGGTAGTAGTCTAGGTTTCTACCATATAATACTTTGAGAAACCACTACTACAGGTCCTGTTCTACGTATTCGAAATACGCTTATGTCATGAAGTGGATGGACTACCCACTGGCCAAAGGTAAGTCATTCCCCATTTGGAATTCATAACATAATAACCTAAACATGATGAGGTTCCCAGTCTCATCAATAGGTTAAGAACAAATGTTTATGTGTTAAATAACCCGTGATTCATACCTTACTGTGAAAGACCACCATTCACATGGATCACTTATTTAAACACAATGGGTTTGTTCCAAACGAAAATCGTGCACAAACAAAAAGTAAATTCACAAACAATTTCTGAAAATAAATTCTTTTATTAAATAATTCGATTTTACATCAGAAACCTAGTCTAAGAGGGCATACAATCCAACATTCAATGGCCCATGTGGTGTTGAACCTCCTAAAGTGGCATGGACGCATCTCGTGATAGCTTCCTCACTAAATTAGGACGCTATCACGAAGAGACGCTATCACGAGATGTGTCTTACCTGTTCATCGTCTTCCTCCCCCCGTTTCTGCAATTTTTATTTTCACGCAGCAGTGTCGCTTACAGTTTGAATCACCGTTTTCCTTCATCGGGTTTCTTCACCTTCTCATGTGATTTTCCTTGCAAACAACCGCCATTAATCACATCTCCAGCCTTTCATCTAATTTTCATTGCAAATGACCGCCATTTTCCAGTGGATTTTTGGTTGTTATCTAGACTCTCCGACACAATTTCGGCGAGTTTGCAAAGACACCTGTGCTCAGTATTTTGTGGGCAGGCGAGGTATTTTGTCTAAAATTTGGATTTTTTTATAAATAAACTGGCATTAGTTGGTGATGATTTATGTGTTTGAGATGTGAATTTTGTTTGGTTGAGCGACGATTTGTAGTATAAATTTTGTTTTGTGAGAATTGGTGGTGAAGGTGATTGTGTGTTGAGGTGGAATGGGGGAATTGTCATGGCTTTTGCGGAATTGGTTTGGCATTGTTTGTTGAAATGGTGTTTTTTAATGCTAATTTTCTTACTATTTTGTCTAATTTTAAGCTAATTTTCTTGTTGTTTTATTGAAATGTTGTTTTATTTTATATCATTAGTAGATATACAATGTTATAAAGCATTGTACAATATTGTGGGAAGTTTGAAAGCAATTATAAGTTCACCTTCTTCTTGCTATGAACATTTGTCTCATTCATCAAATTGTTGCACTTATAATACATGGATACTCCAAAGTTTCTGGGAAATTGCATGTTGCGGAAGGAATCCTAGTATGGTATTTTATTATATATGATAATTATATATTGTCCAATTTAATAAAACTTCACAATAGACAAATGGATTTAATAGTATGCGTAATTACCGTGAAGAGCCCTTATTTTGAAAACAATATCCAAATTAAATTATTAAAAAAATCATGTCTAAAATAAGGACTAATGACCAAATATTGGCCTGCTCAGCTAAATTAATATGCATTTCCTGGGCACACTAAAAAAAAAAAAATCTTAAATAGCTAGGACATGATTAATTATATACCATACTCTATACTCACATGCAAAGTTAAAGCTACACTCGTTAGAATAAGCTTTTTTTAGTAAAATGAAACCATAGTTTTTGTTTTTTATCTGCCACATTAGAAAATAATAAAGGGATAATATAAAAAATTCTTGTTTCGTTTATCACAATATTATTTGGAACCCTCTAATTTGAAAAAATGTCATTTACCCTCCCTAAATATGATATTTGAGTGCTAAAATCACAAATGTATTAGTTAATTGCCAGTTTTATCCTTCATAATTATATATTTTTATTCTTCGATATATTTTTATTATTTCTACGTTCAAATAATACACACGCAAACAAATGTAGAGATAATAAATATGCTACTTTTATAGTTTCGGTATTGATGCCCATATAGATGTTCTTATCATAATAAATTACATATATGCATTTAAAAAAAACTATTATATCAACATCTATTTACTAATACCCTTGTGACTGCATTAGTTGAGAGGTGGCATCTCGAGACACATACCTTTCATCTATAGGTAGGAGAGGCCACCGTAACGCTAGGGGATGTTGTGATTTTGTAGGGATTTAGAGTTGACGGTAACCCGATCATTGAAGAGGTGTACGAGCACTCTCGGACAGTATGGATAGATTTGATACATGCACTTCTTGGTTTTTGGCCTTTGATTCATCAGTTAAGGGGTAACCAGCTGGAGAAGTCGACCCTGGAAGCGCACTTGTCATTCCCTCTTCCAGATGATGCTTTCAATTTACAGGTGCAGCAGAGGGCACGAAGATTTATTCTTTTTCTTATCAGTAGTATGATTCTGTCGGACAAATCAAGTCATCTGCTTCCCCTTCATTTTCTTCCATTCCTTCGGACTTCCATTATTGTGGTCGGCTTAGTTGGGCAGTGCGGCTCTATTGTGGATGTATAGATGCCTCTGCTGTTGGGATGTATGCTTTCTTAGACTAGGTTTCTGATGTAAAAATCGAATGTTTTAATAAAAAAATTTATTTTCAGAAATTATTTGTGAATTTACAATTTTATTTGTGCACAATTACGTTTGAAAAATGCCCATTATGTTTAAATAAATAGTCCATGTGAATGGAGGTCTTTCACAGTAAGGTATGGATCACAGGTTACTTAGCACATAAACTTTTATTCTTAACTGATTGATGAGAATGAGAATCTTATCATGTCTAGGTTATTATGTTGTGAATTCTAAATAAGGAATGGCTTACCTTTAGCAAGTGAGTAGTCCACTCACTTCATGACATAAACGTATTTCGAATACGTAGAACAGGACCTGTAGTAGTGGTTTCTAAAAGTACTATATGGTAGAAACCTAAACTACTATCGCTACAGCGTGGACTAATATTCTACGACTTGAGTATGAGTTGATGGTCTGACGAAGTTGGAAGCATATGCTTTGATATGCTATAGTTGAGGTTCTATCGTAGGACCAATATACTTACATGTTGGGTATGCGTGACTAGTTAGTTAAGACAGACTTGTACAAGATAGTTTCTATACTATATCGCCCCTTGTGATTGTTTGAATGATCTAAATATCCAAAGTCCTGGGAAACATGACTTGGATGATTGCTTTAGGGTAGCTCCCTTGGAAAGCAGAAACAATACAGGAAGTCATGGATCATTGGACTAGAGGCCTAAGGATGGTAGATGTCATTTAGAGAGGTGTTAGTACACTTCTTCCTCTCTAAATGTACGGCGATGTATAGAGGGATATTTTAGTCATAACACCTGTAGGTCGGAGACTTTGCTAACGCAACACTATCCTTGGGGTCAATATTTCCTTATAGTAATATTAGGAAATATTTAAAATGCAAAATACAGCTATTTACATGACAATGGTATTTTGATCATTTTAGTAACCAAGGCGGTGTGTTTTTTGGTCCTCAGTATAGACCGTGAGTCCTAATTAAATACGGGCTAAGGAATTAATCTTAAATTAAATGAAATTTATTTTATTTAAGTAACATAATTATTTGTTGGGCTAGAATAAAATAAAGGTCCATGGAGAGAGAATTAACTAAATTAGTTTAGTAGGTTAATTAATTATTCAGTGCTTTGGCCCAGTTTGAATAATTAAAGATTAACCTAGGACTAAACTAATATAAGTTTATTTATTGGACTAGTTTATTTGGGCTGAAAATTTAATTATTTGTTGGGCCATTAAGTTGGTTCTAACTAGAATAATTAATTAAGTCCAATAGGCTAAACTAAGAGTCCAATGGCCCAATCCAGTTTAACCTAGGGTTTTATTTAGGTTAAACAGGAGGATTGGGAAAATGGTGGTTGTTGACAGAACACACATTCTCTCAGACGACTTCTTTTCTGGAAAAAAGCTAGACGTCTTTCTCTCTGCTGAAAAATTTCCTAGCCTGTTAGTTGTTCACCAAATGGTAGTTAGACAGGCCATATATTGGGAGACCGAGAGTTCGGCGTTCACATACATGCAAAGACGGAGTAGGAGGCTTGCAGGAATCGCACCAGAGGCTTCTACCAGCACACCTACACCGGTTGCACACGTTCCGATCCAGCTAAGTCTTAGAACAAGGAAAAGAGGTAAAAAAATTTTAACCTCGGAATCTGGACAGAGCACAACCGGCACCGGCTAGGGCTGCCGAAGCTGGTGCCGGCTCTGTCCTGGAGTTCCCCTATTCTTGTTTTTTCCAGTTTTTTTTTATATTTGCTTCCACTGCGTGCTTCGTGTTTTATGCTTTCTACGCCTTCATCTGCAAGGCAACGGATCCTACCGCGAGGGATATTTATGGTCCTATAGTTCTGTTTCAGGTTAATTTTTTTTTTGTTCTAATTACTTTAGATATTTTAGACTTTAGCAAAATCCTACTAAAAATTGACAAACTTATATTATTTTCCTGTGTAGTTATGAGCTTGGGAGCACATCCCTGTCCAAAGCCCTGATAGGGTTGAGCCAAGACATAAACCTCTACTTGCACTGTACGATGTGAGGTGGAATGTACAGTTATGTTTATATCGGTTGCTGACGCATATTCTAGTTACGTACAGAAATCAGTAGACTCTATGTAGGACCATCACGTAAGTATTCAAACTTTCCTGAAAGAAAAGATTTTCATTACTTTAATGTCGTTTTAGTGTTTGAATTAAACATAATCAAATTGTGTCAGTTTATTTGGTGCCCGTACGATGCCATAGACCCTAGAGTTCATGCCAGTTAGATATATGGAAGGTTCAGACATTTAGTGGTAATAGACTCGGGCAGGGGCGTACTGCATGTTTTTGAGGAGAGATGGACTATCGAAATGAATGGTCTCTCCCAAGATGTGAAAATTGTCATCAAATGGGATATAACAGTCGAAATTGTAACAACGCTAGATTCGAACCTGGAAAATAAATTAGACTAGATTTACTTGTACTATAACAAATTTATTTAATGATAAATAATTCATTTTGCAATTGACTTTGTTCCATTTTTTATTTATCCATTAACTATATACATTTTTGTTATATTTTTTAAACTTAATACAATTTCATCTGCTAATACAAACAATTTAAGCAACATAAAGGACGAGAAATTGTGTATATAACGCAATCACTAAAATACGTTCTAAAATGTGTTATATGCCCAAAACTTTGATTTAAATATATATATATATATATATATATATATATATATTTCAAAACCATATGTCAACAAACGAGTCTGTTTATTATGTTAAAAATAAATAAATTAGAATGCTATCGAGAAAAGCATCCTAAAATAGGACGCTCTTTTAGAAAGCGTCCTATAATAGGATGCTTTTCCTATAATGTTCTAATTTATCTTCAACTGGCCCCTGCGGCGAGGATAGGACCTATAAGCGTCCTTATTTAAATTAGGATGCTTTTCTCGATACCATCCTGATTTAAATTAGGACGCTCTTCTCGATAGCGTCCTAATTTAATGAGGATGCTATTAACGAATGCGTTGAGGCCATTTTAGGACCTATCCTTGCCGCAGGGGCCAATTGAAGACAAATGGCCCCATTTTGGGCCATTCTGATCAATTCCCCTGGTAAAATAATATTTTTACTATTCATCTTCTTCTTCCCAAAGTTTGAGTTTCTTCTGCAAGTCTCATGTGAATTTCTATCTTCATTCTAAAAAATCCTTAGGTTTTGGATTTTTTTTCTGATCTAGTCTTTGTTTGGATTGAATAAGATAAATCAAATCCATCAATATTTACTATAAAATCAAAAGTGTCTTTAGTTAATTGAGATCATAAATCAAAAGTTTCATTTGAGTTTCTTTGTCTTCATCCTCAAAAAATCTCAATTCAAAACCCTCTTCGTCCACACCTCCACTCTTATCACCACACTCTCCTTTCAAAAACATTAAATCTGCATCCAACTTCTCATCTACCCAAAAATGCTCATCTAATTTATTCCCCATCCCAAAATTATCATGTACATCATCCACCTCGTTCCATCGTTTTTACTCTCCTCCTTCAATATTTTTCACATGCATTCTAGATGATTATGCGAAATTATGTGAAGCCAATTGAATTTGATTTTGAATTGAATGATTTCTTTCTACAATAGTAGTTTCTGTAATCTTTGTGAGTGTCTTTTTAGTATACCTAACTCCAAAAACCAATTCCAATTGCCCGCCCACCTTACCGCTCAACTCCTCCATCGATCAGCAAGAGTTTTGCACCAGTCTTCGTAGTTTCAGAATTCTTGGGTAGTTAATTGCAAAGAAGAAAGCATAGATAAAGGCTAGTATTACTATAAGCACTAGCGGAGAGAGTATTGCAATCAAAGGAGACATATCCGAGCTCTGTGAGTGCGGAGGCAAAGAGAATAGCGGAGCAAATTGATTGCTGTTGGTGGAGGTGTTATTTATGATAAGACAGTAAGACCTATTTTAGTTATTTAAAAATATTTTATGATACCCAAATTTTTTAAAGGCTAATTAAATAATTGATGTAGTTACATTAGAAGATAAGAGATGTGTGCGGTTGAAATTTGGCAGGATTTGTAGGTGGCTAGTATAAGTTATTCTTATTGTTTTGGAGAGTTATGTGTGAATTTTGATCTGTATAATTTTATTTAGAGGAAATGAGTTCGAGGATTTTGATCATTTTTGTTAAGTGTTTCCATATAGATTTGGGCTATACTAGCATTTTAATGACTTTGGAAAGAAGAAGATAGATGGTAGAAAAATGATTTTATCCTTCATTTTTTTATAGACGGATGGAAAAGTTGAGTGTTGATCAACTATAGAAAGGTAAGGTAAGATCTAGACAATTATGAAGTTTGAAGAACGGTTTTATATTTTCTTTAGTTGAAGGATAAAATCTGAACAAATCAATAGTTGAAAAATCACCATAATAATAATAATAATAATAATAATAATAATAATAATAATAATAATAATAATAATATTATTATTATTATTATTATTATTATTATTATTATTATTATTATTATTATTATTTTATGATGGAGTTTAAAGGAATCACCAAATGAAGGAACATTAACCCAACATGCTGGACTCAATTATAAACCCTTGGAAGAAACTTGAATATACGCTATATCAACTTCAAGTTTTCACCAGAAAATGTCTCCCATATTATTTTCTTCCCACGTCTAAAAATCAATGAAAAGTAAATAATGATTCATATATAATTGCATACACTGTCCATAATTCTTGTAAAGCTCTACCTTTTCCCACAAAAGAAAAACAAGAAAAAAAATCCAACGGTCCCAATGTCCCTAGCCTGAGACGATTTTTACTACAAAATGTAAAAAATGATTCTTGCTACTCATGCCCATTAATGGCAGTGGGGGAATGTGTCAATACCATCAGATTTACAAAATTTAAAGACCGCTCCTCACTATGCTTCCTCTCAAAATTTAAGGGGCATAATAGCATCAAGAATCAGCAATATAAAAAAAAACTAGAGCATGTTGCTACAATGGTATCTTTCATCCATGCTCATATAACTTGCACATCTGCTGAGAAACATGCCAGCAGTAGAGACAATTGTGGCTCAGGATTCAGAATCAGTATCCGACTCTGTATCCGGAGGTGAATGATAAGGCCTTAATCTGTTTGTGTTGGCTTCCAAGGGGGGTAGCCCATCATCGTCTTCATTTTCTTCCACTTGGGAAGGCTGTGCCGGCACATCTTGATTTGTGTTCCCCAGCTTTGATGATTTGAAGATCTCTGGCCTGGATGATAAAGCACAAAAGATGTAATGATCTCCATATCACTTGTGTTGAACTCTAAGTTCAAAGAATGTCATAATCCCATCACCTATATAAAATCCACAACCAAGTAGATTTATAGGAACAAAATTTGGAAAAAGTACGTACCATTCTGGAGATTTTTGAAGCTCACGAACTTGTTCATAAAATAGCACTTGTGTAACAACGCATCCCACTTTTCTGCCAAATTCAGCTGCCTCCTCTCTTCCGCTCTCATCAACCACCACAAAATTCCCTATAGCATGACATTCCAAACCAGCGGATGAATCAAGTACTCGTTTTGAAACAGGCTAGAAATTATTCCAAAGACATCATTGCACCCTTCTACAGAACAAACCTCGTTTAATCCACATGCTCTTCTGGAATTTAGCTGGGAAAATTGCTAAGGAGTTCTTGCTATTTGCGTCCATTAACTTTCCATATGTTGAAGACAGAGTTAACAACCAATGCGTCATGTTATTAGTCACAACAAAACATAAAAGCTTGATACCTCTAGCTTGCCATCACAGTACTTTGCAATGTAGGTTCTTCCAAAAAAGAATGGTCTTTTACCCAGTTTTCATTGTTTCTTAGAGAAATCCATAGAATCACGCCATTATTAATTCAGCTAGTGATGCAAGGAAAAGAGATTACAACGCAAAGGGGTGGTACAGAATGGAGAGTTGTTCTAACTTCATGTTACATACTGTATTCGCTTCCATTTATTTACCCGCACTAAAACAGTTTTATAATTTGGACACTCCATCCAACTCATGTTACTCCAGGAATTTTGCAGACAATTCCTGATGATTCTAAGGGTTGACCAAATTCTGACAGCGAACTAGTTTCAAGACAACATTTTGGGCAGTTTATTCTTCTAAAATTATCTCGCCAATTCTTCTCACTATCTTAAAATCCGTTTTTTAAGATTGCCTCCAAAAGAATAGTTAAAAGTATGCCCAAATTCTTCTCTCACACATTTCATGTCTTCTTCTTCCTCAAAAAGGCTAAATCGCAATGTTCCTCATTAGGAACTGAAGAGCTTAAACAAATTCACGATACAATCTCAAGGTTGCATCCGATTTCAGCTAAGCATTGCACAAATGTTTACAGCTACTACAACTATATCTACTTGATTCATATACATACATCGTACAATCAAATTGTGAATATCATCGAACTCGAAAATAATCGGGTACCTCAATGAGATTCGAACCTCGCAGGTCGACAACTTGCATGATGCTTTGCCCTTGTTGGAGAGTCAAGCTTTCTTCCACCACTGCCCTCTTCAAATTCTTCCTTCCGCCTCCCATACCTCTTCTTCTTCTTCTACTTCTCCTTCAACGCTTTGAAACAGAAAAACACTCAAAAGAACTCCTAAAGCCCTAATCTTTCGTATGACCACAATACCCTTCAAGAGTCCTATTTATATTGGCGTCGACTTTTATAAGAACACCTTTGCTAAAATAACATGCTTATGCAAAATCTTAGACGACCGACGAACAGCGCCCCTCCATTCCCGCAACACAATCATATCGAATCGTTTAGAATTCCACTGTCACTCTATCTTCCCGAGTGCGCGAACCCGGACACCCGATACCAGATCAAGCGGATAATACTCGGTTGCGAACTTAAGAACGCTGCTTGTCCCGCGTAATAATTTTTTTTTCCGCGAACCAAACACCTGTTGTCGCGCCTAATATGATTACAGTACTGGGGTAGAGAAGACTGAATCATTGGTTGAGGTTCTGCATCCTCAGCAAATTTTCTCGAATTCCCTTTGGGTTGTCTGTTTATTTATTTGTGGATAGTGATGGGTAGAAGGAAGCAAGTTCGGCCGCAGCGTTCCGGGGCAAGAGAAAACCAGAGTTCTGAAGCAGAGTTGATTGAGCAGAATGATATTCAGCGTGAAAAGGATGAACTTGGTGATACTGAAATTGAGGAACCGTTTTTTGTAGATTTAGATAGGGCTAGTTGGGTTTCTGCAGAGCACTGTGATGTCTCCGAAATTCTTTTGACGAACTTGGACGTAAATGAGGAATTTTTTGATTATTGCCTCACTGAGGAGTTTTATCAAGATTCAAGGTGTTTATTGAGGTTTAGGTTGAGTAATGTCGGTGAATTTCTCCCTAGGATGAAATTGGGGCACTGGCCGGTATTATCTGCGTCCGGTCTGGTTTTGCAATTCGTAGAGAGACGTTTAGTAGAGGGCATGGAGCAGAATGTAGTGATGGTCTCTGGGAATTTTGATGGGCCACATGAGTCTGTTTCCGGTCTTGTTCACTTAGCTAGTTTGAATTTCCTGACGTTGAGGCCAGTCTCAGGGATTACGAGATTGGAAGATTTGCAATCGGTAAGGCTGAGGGTTGATATTCTACCAACTGCATTTGCTGCTTCTGATTCTCTTCTTGACAATTCGAGGCAGCTATGGAAGAAGAGCATGATGAATGTTATGGCTTGGCTACGCCCTGAAATCATGACTTCAGAGGCTAGATACGGTTATTCTGCCACAACAAATATGATTATTGATTCGTCTGCAGGGAAAGAAGGTGATTCCTCTCTTTTAATAAGGAAAAGGGCTGGTTTTGATGCTTCTGGTTTTTATGAAGCAATTAGACCATCAAAGTGAGTAAACTTGTAACTTAAACTTTGTCCAAGTATTACATTGGCTATGATATTCTTGACTTCCCGATTGTTTTAACTTGTTTTCACTAATGGTTTACTTTAGGGAGCAGCCTATGTTGGATGATCATTTGCCGAACTTGTTGCCAGAACTTAGACCATACCAGCTTCGTGCAGCTCACTGGATGATACAGCGAGAAAAAGGAACTTCTATATTTTCTGAAGGGAATGAGATGAGTGATCTTGTTTATCCTCTATGTATGCCCATCAATTTAATTGAGACGTCTTCAAGAATATATTACAATCCATTTTGGTATATTTCTTTCTCCTCTATCTTTTCTAGAATCAATGACTGTTTTATTATTGAAATAGTCATGGTATTGTTGAGAATGTTGGAATACATCCAACACCAGTTCTTGGTTTAGTCCCTGATTGGTGATTGTGCCAACAAGATTGTTTTTCTTTCCAATATGCTTATTGCATTCCAGTCTAACCATCATGTCAACTTTTCAAGATAACATATGAAATGAAGTAAAATTACGATAATTTTGTAGGATGTGAAGATCACTATTGTTGGAAGAACAATTTACAAAAATGTTCTAGTGTAAGAAGCATTTAATATGCCAATTTAAGGTTATGTGAGGTTTCAATTTTTTTTTTTCCTTTCCCTTCACTAGGTCTTTGTACTATTTCTTTTTCCCTTCTTGTTTCGTGTTTATATTTGTTGACATAATCTCTTTTTATTCTTTAATCTATGTGTACATATTCACAAGTTGCTTTCAATAATTAAATTGTTCAATTAGATTTTTCTTCATGTTCTGGTAACTTGTGGATCTCGAGCAATCACATGAGGTTGAGATATAAAGTGAGGATTGCAACACATTTAAGTGATTATATATGACAGAACAATACCGATACTTCAATTTGAATCACGTTGACAGCCTCAAGTTCTGCCCATTAAAAAATCTGCAAGATTTGGATAGATATTATGTATAATTGTCCCATAAAGAGGATAAGTGGTTGGATGGTTCAACATGGCGATGCAAATAGAGTCTCACAACAGGTTACAGTTTTGAGTTTTATCTTTGGTTGTATGAGGTTAAGTTTTACTCACATGAAAGCTAATCTGAGTGCCCTTGGTTGGCTAAAGCCATCCCAATTTCTTGCAAGAAGAATCCAGTTGTCCACCTAGCCTTAACTAGGTGTGGATGGTCAAGTTTTTCGCTTTGAGCAGTATATTGTGATGGGTCCGATACTTAAATTACATTTTATAGATGCCACCTTGACAAACTGACAAAAGTAACCTTAAGGAGAATAGGACAATTCTCAGAAATTTGGATTAATATCTCTTTCCCTCCCTTTAAATCCTTGGTACTGGAGGCTATGACCTCTAGTTGAAGTGAGAGGTTCTCTCAACCTTCAGCAAAGGAAAATGAATTGTTCCCTTTTACTTCCATTTGTACTGTTTACAGCGTTCAGGGTGATGTTGGCTTCGTAGTTCTTGTTTATGAAACTTTCAGGAAATTATGAGGCTATAAGAGAGCATTGTTCCATAATATCCTTTGCTTCAGATTACTGCTTCTACCTTGAGATTGGCAATTGCACTTTTGTGAACTCTCTCCTTGTTGCTTAGACTAACGTTCGTGCTCATATGCCTTGTGTATATGCACAAAGGGAACGTTTTCGAGAAGTTGACTATGAAACCAGTGGATATGCAGGCAGTTATAGTCACAAGAAGAATTGTTCTTCCAAAAATAGATAGTTTTTGTTTATATTATCCACTGTTTACATTTTGTTTCCTTGTTGATTATTATTATTATTATTATTATTATTATTATTATTATTATTATTATTATTATTATTATTTCAGTTTCTTCTTATGAAGTTGAGCTGCTCTGATATGTTTTCCGTTTCTGTTCATTACATTTCAGTGGAAACATGTCCTTGCATCCGGAATACCCCTCTTGCTATGTTTCTGGTGGTATTCTTGCTGGTAAGCCCCTTAATTTTATGGAAATTTTGTAAGTTCTTCTCTGTGGTTTCACTTGTGGCAACTATTTCCTTTAATTTCTTTTCAGACTTTATACTTTTGTACAAAATTTATTAGCTATTTCCTGGTCACTTCTAGATGATTTGATGATTTGTAGTGAAACATGTGACATGATTCAAAACTTTTAAGGAAATGACAAAATTCGGCTGAATTTGATCTGATGCAGTTTGGTTTTTTTGTGAAATGTAAGAAATTTATCATTTTCTTTAATACATGATAAGCTGATGTCAGTTTTGGTTGTTTCTGTTGTTATTCTAAATACAAAATTGCAGATGAGATGGGCTTAGGGAAAACAGTTGAGCTGCTTGCATGCATCATTGCTCATCGGATGTCGTCCTCTGAAGTTTTAGATATTTCTCATAATGAAAGGCATGTTGAAGGAAATGACAGAAGTGTTCTGAAACGTTTGAAAAGAGAACGAGTTGAGTGTGAATGTGGTGCTTTGAGTGAAAGCTATGAGTATGAAGGCAGGTGGGTGCAATGTGATGTATGTGATGCTTGGCAACATGCTGATTGTGTTGGTTTTTCAGCAAAAGGAAAAACATCAATCTCCAAAAATCATCCAGAGGAGCAAGGATATACAAAGAAGCGAAGAAAAAAGAACCCTGAAATATTTGTTGTGGATGAGGATTATATTTGTCGTCTATGTTCAGAACTGATACAAGCTACTGAATCTCCAGTCGCCACTGGTGCAACTCTTATTGTTTGTCCTACCTCGATATTGTCCCAGTGGCATGGAGAAATTATCCGGTACTCTTATACCCTTTTGCTTTGTTTTTGTATATTCTTGGAGGATAACAGAACGGCCTTTCTCGAGCATAACAGAACTGTCTTTCTCATATGTTTCCTTTGGTAGAAAACCTTCTTTCTTCTGTTATGACTTGGGATATTTGGCCACCTCTGGGGGGCTGGTGGCGGGAAGGAGGCTTGGGAGAGGGACTGCAGTTTTTTCACCTCTTCATATCTCTTTCATCCATATTTCCACAAAACAAAATGAAAATTTTGAAGCTAGTGCAAGATTGTTTTATGGACAACTTGGGAGGTCATGGGTATGCTATTCCAAAATAGCATTCTTTGAAAGGGTGAGGTCAATGCAGTTAACCTTGGCAGAAAAGCCCTTTGTTTGTTTGGTTTCTACAAAGAAACTAAGTGAAAATTATATATGCATTTCTGAATGTACATGTGTGTGTGTGTGTGTCCAGTCTTTACCCCTTCGAAGGGGAGCTATAAATAATTTGCAATAAAAAGAAAGTGTGAGAAACAGAAACAAACCACTTAATCATTTATTTTTCTTTAACATACTGCCTATCTAAAATATTCAACACATCTGTCTTCTTTCAATTGGATTCTTAAGCTCCACTCTCTCTGTCCAGAATTGAATATCCTGTTTTGACTTGGCCCAAAGATTTATGATATCATTTGATCATGGGCAAGTTACCACCTTTGCTTTATTAATAAAGAAGTTAGTGATGGGACCCATATGTTAGTGGAACTCATATTGCTTAAATGAAGAGGTTAGGTGTGAAAGGTTAGGTTGAAAATTTATTTATTTTAGGAGAGTGGATATTCATTTTGGGACATCCCAAAATAGAAATGTGGACGATTAATTCTAGACAGAGGTTAATCAATGTATTGACAGAGTATGCTAAGGATGTTAGAGAAATAAGTATAATGACTTACAATTTACTAGAGTGCATTAGTACAAAGAACAGCAGGTAGTAACAAAACTTTCTTGCTTCATTTATATTGTTGTGCTTCTTGTTGGATTAGGATGTCACAGTTTTAACATCAAGGAAAATTTCTTGCTAGTGTTATGTGTGATGACCATAAGAGAGACTTTCTATGGCAATTTGTAAACTAAAGCTGCTTTTGTGTTCATTTGTCTACCACAATGTTTACTGTTTGCTTGATTCTTTGCTGTTTTATATCTGACGTACTGGGCATGACCTCATTTGACTTTCTTCTTCTTCCTTCTCCTCGTACCCTTGCATGTTTTCCTCAAACTTCCATTCCGGCTGAAAAACATTTGCAGTCATACAAATCCTGGTTCGTTGAAAGTCTGTGTTTATGAAGGTGTTAAGGATACTTCTTTCCTGGATACGCCTGTTGCGGATACAAGTGAGCTTGTTGGCGCTGACATTGTCTTGACAACTTATGATGTTCTTAAAGAGGACTTGTCACATGACTCTGATAGACATGATGGGGATCGTCGCTCCTTGAGATTCCAGAAAAGGTAACTTGAGAGTTACAGTTTCACATATTTTTTAAGGCTTTGTTTCAAGTTTTCCAAGATTGAAGTCACCTTAAGATGGACTCGAGTCAAATTGAATTTGATCTTGTTCATAGTTCTTGGATTAATATTTTTCATGAAGCATGCTTTGTTTTCTGTGCTAAATTTAAGATTTGGTGTTGCACTGATACAAGTAATTACTCATATTGTTAAAAAAGACAGGAGAATTGCAGGTTAGATTCCTTATTCATCCATCTCAATATGGTTTTTTACTTTATTTGCTCCTTTTGTGTAATTCTGTGGAAATCGTGCACCTAGAGCTATGTTACTGAGACTCATCTCATTGCTCTTGAAATTTCCAGTCAAATGAAATTGCAGTTCATGGATAGCTGTGCAGGAGGCAATTTGGATATGTCTATATTTCCCGAGGGGGGAAAAACAATAAAAGAAATGATTTGGTAAAACACAGAGAGGGGGGGAAAAAAGGCGGAGAGTCATCTTTTCAGAATATCCACATACCCAACATAAAAAATGTTGTCACAATACTCATGAGTCATGTCATCTTTAGTATTGTCAAATGAAATAGTTACCACTACAGGGTTATTTTTAGATGGAAATGAGTTAATGGCTGGGTGACCGACTGAATCATCTGGTAGGTTTTTCTCTTTACCTTAGTTCTGCTTAAAAATTTTTTCATGACTAAACCATAAATTTTGAGTGTTGTATTGGAAGAGATATAGAAGTTTGATCTCGTTTCCAATTTGAAGAACATCACTTTCTTCTTCTTTAATTTTGTCTTTTACTATTTTGTGGCCCCTTATGTTATTCTAAGATCTGCGAAATCCCATTCACTTTTTCTTACCCTTAGATTTCTACCAAAGCAATATGCCTTTGTCTGCATATCCTTCATTGTGAATCAAGTGCTTTACTATGCCCTTGAATTCTGTAGTTTAGAAAGTTGGAGAATCTGGGGCTTGGATATATACTAGTGTCTTACACCATTCTCCAAATAATATGATATAGATTTAAAGTGATTGTGAATGCAGATGCTTTGAAAATTTTCTGGGAGCAAATATTCATACAGTCAGTTTTTGGGAATAATCATCAAAATAATGGACCAAAGCAATATCTCCTGATAATCTCACTGCATAATCTATATTTTTAACATTATAGCAGGTTTTGTTTCTTAGGTGAATTCTTTATGTGGGCTGAAGGACGAATCTTGTATCACCACTAAATGCAACTCTGAAAAGTATGCTCCCATTAAATGCTTTTAACCATACTAATTAGGATCAAGACAACATTTTTTCCAACTTTATTCAATCACTTCCAGCTATTTTTATTTATCTAGCTCTTACACTGAGTTACGGCTGGTTGGTTGAAATGGAGGAGTGCGACTGGTATTTTATGTGATCATAAATATACCATTGAGCCTAAAGGGGAAGTTCTATAGAATAGCTATAAGACCTGTTTTGCTATATGGCACGGAATGTTGGGCAATTAAAATGTGTTATATTCACAAAATGAAAGTAGTTGAGATGCGTATGTTACAGTAAATGTGTGGGTATATTAGAAATGATAGTGTCAGAAACGAGACAATTAGGGAAAAGGTGGGAGTGGCATCTATTGAGGAGAAGATGAGAGAAAGTCGCTTGCGCTGGTCTGGACATGTACAGAGAAGATCGAGGGATGCTCCTTTTAGGAGGATTGAGGGAGGGAGGCAGGATATGTTACATAGAGGTAGAGGCAGGTCTAAAACGATGTGGATAGAGGTACATATGAGAGATATGTCGTTGTTAGATTTAGATGAAAGTATGACGGTTGATAGAAGGAAGTGGAGAGAGAGGATTCATGTGGATGACCACATGTAGCTTGGTATTGGTTCATATAGCCGACTCCAAGTTTTTTGGGACTAAGGCTTAGTTTGTTGTTGTTGTTGCTGTTGTAGCTCTCACTAAGTCAAATATTTTTCAGACAAACCCAAGCATTGTAGCAGTTTCAGGTATGATAGGCTATTTAGTTGTTAAGTCAAAGGCTTACTAAGATTTTTACCACTTTCCAGATGATTATATGAAAAAGGAGCTTTAGTTGAGTCCTCCAGCCCCTATTCTTTTTGTGGCGAAGTTGCAAGTATATTTGTTTGAGATAAATTGTCTTTCAGAGAAGTTTGACTAAGGTCCAAGATACTGGATTAATTGTGTGACTCTACTTATTCTAGAAGCAGAATTTTTCTGGAAAAAAATTTGTAGATAGTCTTCTTCAACTATTTAATTTTTAAGTAGTTTCATGTTGCTTGGAGAAGACCATGGTTTCTTCAGTGTTGCTGAATTCTATATGGTCAATCTGATTGTTTACGGAGGTATACATTGATGACCCTTGCTAAACCATGATTAGCCAGTTATTGATGGATTCTGGAACCAAATATTTTCCTAAATAAACAACTAATATCTTGGATTCCAAACAATGTGGAAGGTGCATAAAGTAAATAGCTAAAGTAGCTTTATGTGGGAAATATGTGCTCCCCTTGGATGTGAATTGTGGCACAACTGATGTTTCATGTTATTTTCTCAAATTTCTCTGCTTTTATATGATAATAAACTTGCTAAAGGGCTTAGAAGGGGTTTGAGATTCCCTAATACTTTTGTGTTCTTATATATTATACCTGTGAAAAACATAAATTGTATAGAGAGTCAATGACATAAGTTCTATCTGCAATTGTAAGAACTTTTCAAGGATAGCATCGTCTGTCCATCATGAGCATGTATAGTCCTGAAACATAGTATTGCCGATTTTTAAAAGAGACTGGGCAACATAAATTGTGAAACTTCTCACCATTATAATTGCATGTTATTACTGGTAGTGCACAAGAAGATGCTTGAACTGCTTAAAAGCCATGTTCTTTCACATTATATTGAGGTCAAAGTTCCTCTTACGTTCCCAAACTGAAGTTCAAATTTGACAAGATTATTTACATCCAGAGTTTAGAACTAGACAACTAGTATTCTTGGTATTAATTGACGCTTTACAACTTTGGCTTCATGGGTTCTGTAGCAGTAGATTTCTACCTTCATTTCTTGACTATTTTTCTGTAAGAAAATTTGTTGGAATCTTTCCTCAGATTTCTAGTACTGTAGTTATGCTTCTTGATTGTTTTACATTTTACAGACTTACGACCATGTAATTCTTTATAATATGGTCTGTGTGTTCATAATGCAGATACCCAGTTGTTCCAACTCTCCTGACCAGAATATTATGGTGGAGAATATGCTTGGATGAAGCTCAAATGGTGGAAAGTAATGCTGCTGCTGCAACAGAAATGGCGCTAAGATTACCTGCTAAGAACCGTTGGTGTATAACGGGCACTCCAATACAAAGGAAGCTTGATGACTTGTATGGGCTTTTGAAATTTCTTAAAGCAAGTCCTTTTGATGTTTTTAGATGGTGGGCTGAAGTTATACGCGATCCCTATGAGGTATTTGACTGTCTGTTTTAACTTGAATTTGAACATTAAATGTTGAAATGATGGCTTTAAGAACTGTGCAATGTCCAGTTAATTGCTTATATAAATTATTGAGGTGTTCAATATATGCAAGATTTTAGTGCTTGATCATTTTCATGTTTGTTAACAAATTGCCTGGAAGGCCAGAACATTGGGCGTCACCTCTTTACTGTAATGGTTAAGCAGTAAAGTTAGTGCTCTTCGTAATAAATTTTTTTTATAAATCAATTTGGCATATCCAACCTCTGTAGACAACTTATACTGCATACCATGTCTCTATGTCATCATTGTATCTAATTACAGAATGTTCAATTATTATTATTATTTTTTTGGGTGGGGAGGGGTGCATATGTCTTACTTTTGCAGGACTTGTACAGAAATATTTATTGATTATTGTGATACTTACTGTAACTTCTGTGTAATGTGCAATTTATGACCATTTTCTCCTTCATCTTTCCCTATTTTACTTACTTTTAATTTCTAGGCAGGAGATGTGGGAGCTATGACATTTGCCCACTCTTTTTTTAAGAAAATAATGTGGCGATCCTCAAAAGTTCATGTTGCGGATGAGTTAAAAATTCCTCCTCAAGAGGAATGTGTCGCTTGGCTCACTCTCTCACCAATTGAGGAGCATTTTTACAAAAGGCAGCATGAAACTTGTATTAAAGATGCTCATGAGATGGTTGGAAATCTGATAGGTGACGACATCAAAAGAAAAATGCCAGGTAGTTAGTATTATATTAGTATTCACTGGAATAGAAGCATTTAAATCTAAAGCATTGGGTACTTTGTGGTTAGCTTTCGTTATCTTAGTTGAATTGCAGAACTTGGTATCTTTTCCTTGGGGATTGCACTGGATGCCAAGATTCTATTTTCTTTCAAAACATCTAGATATAGAAGATCTAAACCACAAAATTGAAGGCTTGAATTGTTCTATTGATGTCTCAAATCGACAATCAATCAAGTTCTGATGGTTGCTTATTCTCTTGCAAAGGTCCCAAAACATCTGATATTTTATCTGACCGATTGATCACTCCCTTGGAGGCTGCAAAGCTGTTTAACTCTCTCTTGAAGCTTCGGCAGGCCTGCTGCCATCCTCAAGTTGGAAGTTCTGGGATACGTTCATTGCAGCAGTCTCCAATGACTATGGAGGAGATACTGTCGGTGAGTTTATCCTTCAGATCATCATTGTCATTTCCCTGGTATACTCAAGCCAGTTAGATGCCTAAGTTGGGGTACGTTAATTATTTTTTCTAGACTTTTTTTAAAATAATAATAATAATTTGGATTTTCTATAGGCTCTTGTTGGTAAAACGAAGATAGAAGGAGAGGAAGCCCTCAGGAAAGTAGTTTCGGCAATTAATGGACTTGCTGGTATCGCTATACTCAAGCAAGATTTTCTGCTGGCAATTTCCTTGTACAAAGAAGCCCTAGCTTTAGCTGAAGAAAATTCTGAAGATTTCCGCTTGGACCCTTTATTGAGCATCCACATTCATCATAATCTTGCTGAGACACTGCAGCTGTCTGGGAGCAATCCTCGACAAGCTTCTTATGGTCTTGGAAGCTCCAAAGAAGATGTCTCCAAGATAGATGAGCTTGAAGAAAGTGATCACCATGTTGTTAAAAATGCAAAATGGACTGCAGAAGACTCTAATTTGATGGTTGATTCTCGGAACTTATCTCAGTTAGCATTCTATGATAAGCATTCCATTTCATCCCAAGTTGCAAGTGATCAATATCTTAGGGTATCATGCGAAAATTTAAAGCGGAAATTCTTATCTGTATTCTATTCAAAGTTGTCCACAGCTCAACAAGATTTCAGGAAGTCTTATGAGCAGGTATATTCATTTCAAGCAGCTTGCATATGATGCGAAGAACTTTTGCCGAATTTATATTGCGACTATTATGTAGTGTTTATGTTTTATATCTTTGAGTGTTAAATATCTCTTCCATATGCAAGTGCAAGTGCAAGGGGTTGCATATAAATAGCCTTAACCAAACAAGCAATGGCAGGAAGTGAATATTGAGCATGGCAAAAAGTAATTGACCTATCCATTTGGGATTTATATTTGCTTGATCTTTAGATTTACTCTTCTTATTTTATGCAGTGTGTTAAAGCATATACATAAGATCACAATATTATGTTTACTCATTTCTGTCACATGCTTGTCAAATGGCTGGTTGTACCCCCCCTCTCCTTTCATGGGGGCCATATTTTTTTGTTTGTGGACCGTAGCAAGGCTTTTACTATTCTATTGGGTCTTTTTAATTGACTATATTTTTTTTAACTCAGAAGTTACAATCTTGACTTCTATTTGAAGGTCTGTAATGGGTTTAGCAATAGGAAAAACCAGTACGCTGCTTGGTGGGTGGATGCCCTGCATCAAAGTGAGCAAAATAAAGACTCATCAAATGAATTTATCAGAAAAATAAGAGAAGCTTTTGCTGGTACTCTGCACACTTCGCATGCATCAAGAATAGCATCCAGGTTGGTGATGTTTTCAGCCAATTACTTGATTATGTCATCTCCTTCATCCAGTGTGTATGCCATTGTTTTCCTTTTTAGTATTCCATCATGGTTTGGAAATTAAAAGAAATTATTGATTTATCAGGATAGGGTCAATCAATTTACAGATAGTTCAGAGAAAACCTTTTTCCAGGTTCTTTTTGTATCTTAGTGTTTAGGTGGAAATTTTGGGAACCATATATAAAAATTATATCATGTTGTTCTGAGGAGGGTAATTTCCCATTACCTGATGTCGCATAGCAAATTCAATACTTGGCTTGAGTTATCAATTATGGAAAGCCCTAGGATGAATGATATGGCAGGTGTATATTGTGAATACGTATGTAAGTGACTGGGGGTAATAGCATATCACAATGTCTTGATCGGTTAATCGCTTAGGATAAATGTGAATAATTTTCCAACTCTATGGTTTAAGCTAATTCCTTAGACCCTGCTTATTAGCCCTTTTAGTTTTGTTTCGGGTTTTTTTTTTTTTTTTGGGGTGGGGGTGGGGTGGTTGTCATAGAACTCTATGGCTGTTATGAGCATCCGGCTGTCTTTCATCAGGCACCAAGCATTATTCATTCAAAATTGAATTGTTGAGGTTAGCAGGCAACATTAAGTTTGAGTAGTTTTTTAAATATTAAATAAATCATTTTTTTTCACTTTATTTATGAGAGTATTCAGAAAGAAAAAAAAAGAAAGAAAATCACTTCCTATTTTCTAATACTATGCATTAACAAAGTACCATGACTAGAGAAGAACAAAAATTACTAAGTGTCTTGAGTGAGAGCAATCATTCTCTCTCTCTCTCTCTCTCTAAGTCTTCGAGTGTTGTGTAACAAAATCTGAGAATTCTATTAAATAACCGAGGAATATTTATATTCTTTCACTGTATTGAACTTTAAGATTTGTAAGGACTACTGGTTCTCAAATTTTCTCTTTTGGTTTTGATCCATAAATATAATCAAATAAATATGCATTCCTATATGCAGTGATAAATACCACCACTTGTAACTGTTATTACCTTTCACCATGGGCAGTGAATAAGTGATTCGTGAGTTCATTTAGCAAAAACCAAAGAAGCATCCACCAATTATAATCAAGGGGGAGAAACATAGTGCAAAAAGTAGGGGTATATAGCATTATTCATGAACGTATTACACTAAACACATTATTAAATAAGTTTCTGATGCAGTTCAAAAGCTTTTATTCCTTTTGCAAAAACGAGTTTCCCATCACAGGGAATCTGAAGATATGTATATTTGTGAAACCTTGCTTTTATTATGTTCTACACTATTGTGGCAATTTGCTAATCCTGATATGCAGATTCATTAGTCTTTGTTTACATTTCAAGGATCAGCATTGCTATTTTTAGCTGCAAATTATGGAGCTTTTTTTCTGGTAGAAAAATCATCTTTAGCCACCCACTGGAGTAAAACATTGTTTTGATAGGTAAAGATCCATTTGTGAGATTAGTCAGTCCTTACATGAAAAATGTGAATTTCATGCCATCTGGATATTTTGAGAAATATTTTGTTCCTTCTGCAACTGACTGCTGAGTGCTGGCATATGCTTACTCAGTTAAGTAAATAAACTTCTTGGAGAGGAAATGGAAAATCACTACATATTTGATGGTTGACCATAGATGTTTAATCATTCTTGGTGTGGATCTTTTTTTTTTAATTCATTTCTCCTTTCTATTTAGCACAGATTTCGTAGCATAGCAACTCTAAAGTACTACATTCAGACTAGTTGGGATAAGCTGGAAGAGTCGAGGAAAAGTTTACTTGATAGACTTTTGGCGATTGACTGCACAATGGAAAATCCAAGAGAGGAGGATTTTCAACGTGTTAGACAATGTCCAATTTGTTACCAAGATGGTGATGGTCCTTTGTGCATTCACTGTGAACTGGATGAGTTATTTCAGGTTCTGTACTAAATTTACACACTAAATCGAATCCTTGACCACCCTTAGGTTGTGTGGGTGTGGGTGTGTGTATTGTTTTTTTATTTTTTTTGGGTTGGGGGGAGGGGGGGGTTGTGTGTTTCCTTTTTTTTTTTAATTTATTTGTATGTCCTTCACTTTTTAAACTAGGTTTATGAAGCTGGGCTTTTCCGTCTTAACAAAGCAAGTACTGGGGAGGGGGTAACATCTGGTGAAGAGGCAGTAGACTTGCGAAAGAAAAAACTTGTACTGAGTCGCATTGGTCCGACTTTGTCCAAACGATTGAAGAACTCAACTTCAACTGCTTTCAATTATGAAGATGAGGGCAGGAAGAGGGATGTCAAAGAGAGAGTGATGGTGAGTTCAAAGGTTGCCCTACAATATTTGTTTTGTTTATTAGTAAAAGAGGCCAATATTGTCAGCTGTTTTCTTATCCTAGCTAGTGAAATTCCATGAAAGTATTTGACTGGACTGCATGATCATTTTCTTACATTATCTGTAGCTTTTAAATTATCACCTCATCAGAAAACTTAAGATATTAGAAAGGAGTCTAATTCATAAATTTAACACACCCCTCACTTGTAGGTTTGAAACATTTTTTACCAATAGGCCCAGCGTGTATGAACTTCAGACTGTTTGCTTATTATTATTTGAATAAAACACATCCCAATTCAATACTGTGTCAAACTTCCAACTCATCTAAAAGTTTAAGCTATTAGAGAGGCGTGTGATTAATATATTTAACAGTGTTCCAACCGGAATAGATTCATCGTAGATATTCTGTGACAGTAACCACTCTTCCAGTTTATCTAATACTCCTTGCCTTTTGTCATGTAAGTTTCTGCTCAGTGTTGAGATTCTGGGGGAAACTGATCGGTAGATGGTTTCAAAATTGTCCAAGAGTGAAACTGCATGTTGCTTGTCATCATGATTCTTGAATTTTCAAATCGGAAATTTGTGAAACCTGACTAGGGTCCTTGCTGTGTGTCTGTCATGCACAAACCATTTAGGTAAATGTTCATCACTGCAGAAGTTACATTGGGTCTTACTGGTGCTCACTGCTTCAAGTTATTAAAGTATCAGAGAAGGAAATCCAGAATGTTTTACCGCCACAATGTCTGCACCAATAAATCTTACCTTTTGCCTTTGAATCCATTTCTAGGAGCCTCAGATTTCTGAATCTTTTAATAAAAGGCAAAATAAAACTTGCTTATTTAAGGCTTTGGGACCTTTACTGTCTCTAATGATACCAAATTGATAGGTTTCTAAATCTCCCTCTGAATTGGAGGTAGTGTTTGGGATTATCAAGAACAACTCCAAGGGTTTATTGGATACAGAAGGTACATCGGCTGCCGCAAACCAATTGCTTCTCCTTGAGGTATGACATAATCAATCCTTTCTATTGGAGACTAAAGGATGTTTAGGGACCCTGTAAATTAAATAGATTGCACACTTCTCCAATTTGGCTTGGAGGGTTCTAACAGTAGCATTTTATAAACATTTTTAAGGGAATGCGCAAGGAATATGCACAAGCAAGGTCTTTGGCTACTGCTCAAGCTCAAGTTCTTCGGGCTCATGATGAAATAAAAATGGCAACCTCACGATTGCGTCTTAAAGAAGACGAGAATGATGATTCTCTGGATGCCCTAAGCCTTGATGAGTTGGAAGCTGCAAGTGCTGAAAATTCTGGTGATAAATTTTTGGCATCAGCTTCATTATCACGTATAAAAGGACAACTTCGTTATTTGAAGGTAACAAGGAATGCCTTATCACTTGTAACAGTTTATTTGTTCTTTTCTTGGAAGAGTAGTATATCGACATTCTTGATTCCTTCATTGTATCTCATGGTAAGTAAAAATTTGCAAGAAAGAGTAAAACATCATGGTTAATTTGCCATTTTACAGCACCCACCATCCTAATGGATGACGAAAACATTAATATAGATTTCAGTTGTCTTAGGAAATTTGTAGAGGATTTGATGAGCTCTTAACTCTGCCATGCTGAAGAGAGAAAGAAAAACTAGAAGACTTCCAGTCATATGCGGATCTAACTGTATATGTTGAATTGTCTGATTAAGTGTCACCTTATCTGTCATTTTTTATATATTCTTTTATTACTTTTCATTGAGAAGAAGATTGTTGTTGAGAAATTGAAATGGCATAAGCACAAGAATTTTGGGTGTTGCTTTTAGCCAGGTATGTTTACTAACTTCAGGCTTAGAAACCTCCTAATCTAACTTGCTTTAAAAATATAAACTAAGGCTTCAGATTTAGCTTCCACTTTCAACTAGCTTTCATTCTTGGGTTTGCAGTTGTAAATAGCTGGAACAATTATTTATTTTCACTCAACTCAATTAGAATTCTGAATTCCTAATTCAAGTGTTGAGACAGTTGCAAGTCTGTAATTTTAAGTTGCTTTAGCATTCTAAATGTAACCTATTTTAAATTCCATGTTGAAGATAAACAGGTTCAATAACTGTTGAGTAGGAATCAAGATATCCAAATTGTAAACCTATCATACAATCTTGTTATTTCAGGAACAAAAGCATACTACAATGCAAATGTGGGCATTAATAATATAGTAGGAATCAGTACAAGAAGAATGTATCTCTTGAAGTTTCTTTGGAAAATTTGCGCACGAGGTTAGCCTTAAAGTCAGGATTTTTTTTTTTTTTTTTGGGTGTGTGGCATAGCTAGATAAGATGTTCAACTCTAAGCTTCATCCTAGGATAGCATGTTGGCACTTGTCAGCCATTTTTACAGAGGAATATACTGAGAATGTTTTTCTGTTGTGCAAATCTAACTTCTGATTTGGGTGCAATCTTTAACAGGGTTTGGTGCAATCAAACCAATCTTCACAGTCAGATGGTCCTACAGAATCAACTTTAAACGAGGCCACAAATGTTTCTCTCACTTCTTCAATGGGAAATGAATGTAAATGCCAAGCTAAAGCCAATGAGGAAACATGCCCAGTTTGTCAAGAAAAGCTTAGTAGTCAAAAGATGGTATTCCAATGTGGGCATGTCACTTGTTGTAAATGTAAGTTCATGTCATTGGACATGCTTCTTAGTTGTTCAAATGTGATGTAAAACATACAAATATATGTGCTAAAATCATGTTCCCGAAATGAAAAAGAGAAAAATGAACCTCTTTCTGATTGCCTAATGCCAAGTCAGTGCAACTAGGACCCTTTTTTTTGGGTTGCGTGTTATTAGGAGTTACCAATTAGTGTAATGGCTCAACTTTCTTATATTCCTTCTCTGCCATCTCACAACTTTATTGATGATATTTCCCTTTTTTGATGAACCCCATTTTGTGTTAACAGGTTTGTTTGCAATGACCGAGAAGAGATTAGTTCATCATGGAAATAAATGGGTGATGTGCCCAACGTGTCGGCAGCATACTGATTGTGCGAGTATAGCTTATGCTGATGATAGGCATAATACCTCATACATATCTGCCTCACTTGCCTCTGAAAACTCAGAAACTTCCATTACTGTCCAAGGTTCATATAGTACAAAGGTATTCTTCTACTTCTGCACCCACTGTAGTTTGTTTAAATTGTAAAATTCCCACATTATTTGATGCACCTTATTTAGGTTTGACATTCTATCAAGCTCTCCCCTTTTCGAATTGAATAGTCATTACCTTCAGAAGCTACAGGAATGGTGGAACTTGCAACTTAAGATTGTATCTTCTTGGTGAATGGCATATTGCAGATTGAAGCAGTGACGAGGAGAATTTTGTCAATCAAGTCTACAGATCCAGAAGCAAAAGTCTTGGTTTTTACCAGTTGGAACGATGTCCTTGACGTTTTAGAGCATGCCTTCCATGCAAACCGGATAAGCTACATTCGGATGAAAGGAGGCAGGTAGAGTTTGTTGCTCTCAGGCCTTTCTATTCTCAATAAAGAAGTGTTTAACAAAATTTATTATCCGTGTCATTAGTGCTTCAATAGTCAAATGCCATCTGTAAACTGCTTTGTCGATTAACATATTGCTTTTATTCATTTGTTTCCCAAATTTGAAGAGAATGTTTTATTGGTTAAGTTTCACCGATGGAGGATATCTTCTGAAAAGATGCTGGCGGTTTAAGGGGATTCTGATGATATTTCATTAATTTGTCAAGTGTGTGGATTAACTGCCTCAGAGAAAAATTATATGCTGCTTTTAATTTGAGACTGTACTAGGATACCCTAGCCTATAACTAAAGTGCTGCAGCTGCAGTTTGTGTATTGCCTCGCTTGGTCAGATTGCATAAGTTTTGGACAATTTCCTATAGTGAAATTTGCATTGTCAGCTTTAGTACGTAGAATGTTATCTATAACTTATCATTTCTACCCTACAGAACATTCTCAAATAGGCTATCATAAATGGGGCAACAATTAGCCCTAAGTTTTTTCATCTGGTCTAACAGATGTAATTTGTTTTTATAGGCTATATATATTCCCTTCAATGCACACCATACATTTCAAATACCAAATCTCCCAATAAGATTGATGGAGGAATTAGAGCAGATGTCTGTAGAACTTGGACAAGAAAATTTCTGATAAATTTCCTGCTGAATTATGTCTGAAATCTACCTGCACATTGTGGGTTGTACGCTACTGTTTTTATCTGTCGCAAGAACCATAGGTTTGACTGGGTGCACCTCAACATTCAGTGCCATGTTTTGTGTACTTATCCACACAAAGTTGAATCTCAGCGTTGGCAGTGTTCTCCCTTTCCTTGACATAATTCAGTTATGTTCAGAAGTTAGTTAGACACTACCCATTGTGATGGTTAGAAACAGCTCCTTGGGGATGATAGGTTAAAGAGTTAATATTGTAGTCAATAGATCCTTTTATCTTGTTTTAATTTGAAATATCAATAATCTAGTGACTGAGATCCAGCAATGTTGTCGCGCTGTGATCCTACAGGAAATCACATGCTGCCATCAGCCATTTCAGGGGAGAGAACAGTGAAATAAGAGCAAGTAGTAAAAAGCCTGACGGAACACCAGAATCCAGTTTTGTTCAGGTGTTATTGTTATTAATCCAACATGGAGCCAACGGCCTCAATCTCTTAGAAGCTCAGCATGTTATTCTTGTAGAGCCACTACTCAATCCTGCAGCAGAAGCACAGGCTATTGGCAGGGTGCATCGAATTGGACAGAAGAATAAGACACTCGTTCATCGCTTTATTGTAAGTTACTTTTGTCTCACTGGAAATAGTATATGTAGACATTTGATATCTTAATGCATCAGTGAGCTTGACACAAGACATGAATAGACATGCTATAGTTGCCATTTCTGATGATTAATCATATATAGCCTATAGAATTTGTTTTGTCCTTCTGGGCATAAATTATATTTACTTGAAGAATGCTATACGTGTGGGCCCACGATTCCATGCAGTGGGTTCTGTTTATAACCTTCAGCGCTTAAGTTTGTAACTACACAAACTGAAGAGAAGAGAAAGGATGGAAAGTTGAAGTTGAACTAGCATTTGCATTTTTGGCCATTCCTTACTTGGTCCGGTGCTTTTAGTTCTCTCTATCTAATTCCTTATTGTGCTGCTTTTATCTTGGATAATAGGTTAAAGATACAGTTGAGGAAGGGATCTATAATCTGAACAGGAGTAGGAATTCGGACTCATTCATAAGTGGAAACAGAAGAAATCAAGATCATCCACTTTTTACCATCAAGGATGTTGACTCTCTATTCAGAGTAGTTCCTTCTACCGAGACAGAAGGAGAAAAGCCAACTGAGAGCTTGATGCACTTGCCCCCTAATGTAGCTGCTACTATAGCTGCTGAGAGGAGATTAATGGAGAGCAGAGCCTGATAATTTATTAAGCTACGTTCAAATTGCTCTACTGACTAGAGTGATATCAAGATATCATAAAGAAAACTCTACTCCCTCAGTGTGGCAGAGAAGATTGGTCTAACGTAGCATTAGATTGCGGGCTTTGTTGGGAGGATGATTTAATTAGGTACATTAGACATATCAAGATTCACATTGCTCTGTACATCCACAGGAAGAAGAGGTATAACCTAAAGAAATCGCTTGTACAGTTAGTACTCAGCCATCAAAATTAATTCTTTTTTGGGAATTGTTACAATAATATTGTAGTTGATCAATCCTTCGTGTGTATGCAACGTTATAGGTTCTTTAATGAACTAACATTTTGGAAAACAAAATAAGGCTAAGTTCAGTATGGAAAGTTTCTCTGATGTTGATTGTTTAAGTTCATCTCAGAGTCTACTGCTGCTGATGATTCAAATTCAATAGAATTTTGATACATATACTTTGACCATCTCAAGTTGTAACTTTCAAAAGAGAAGCAACTCCTCGGCTTTTGTGTATATTTCCCCACGAAATAAGCTTTATATCAATGCATATATTAGAAAATTAGAAATATATATATTAAAAGATACCGTCGTATTTGAATAAAAATTAGATCAAGATGAATTTATTAAAATTTAATAAAATATTATTAAGTATGAGATAAATGTGGAGTCTAAATTATTAATTAGGGAGAAAAAATATGATGCATTTGTTGTGAATATATGATAATTTTTAAAAAATAAAAATTATTTAAATTAATATTATTTTAAATTAGAATTTTGATTTTATTTCCTAATTCTTCCTACTTATAGCCATAAAATAAGATAAAATGAGTAAAATATTTATAGAAGCCACACAAATCATTACATATTTCTTTTATAGAGTTGTTATTAAAAAAAAAAGGTAATATTACAAAATACTACACAAAATGATAGTGATTGTGTAACTAACATTGTGTATTTTTATATTTTAAATTTTTTATAATATTTTGTATATCATCCTATATTAAAACATACAATTATAAAAGAAATGTTCTAAATTTTAATTCTTTTATAATATTTTTTGTACCATCTTTTATTAAAATATATAACTATAAAAACAATATAAAAGTAACGTTAAAAACTATTAAAAATAAAAATCATAAAAAATGTCACAAAAAATTTTGATATATTGTGAATTTAATTCAATATAAAATTATAAAATAAAATATAAAAATTGTAAAGTATAGAGACTATAGTAAATAGAGAAATAAGAGAATCATTTAAATTTAAAATTGATATTTTATCTATTTATAGAGATTTAGATATATCATCTTAAAAAATAAGAAATAAACCTACTAAATATGTTCTTATATTATTCATAAAATTAATAACTTTAGAAAAACAAACTATCACATTTATCTTTTGGATAAATAAATAATATCAGAAATCAAACAGTCATATTTATCTTCTAGATAAATAGATAGTATCGGAAAATAAATAGTCATTTCTTATGTTGATTTATAACACTCGTCGTTGGATGTTCATTATTTAAATTTCAAAATTGTCTCATTAAAAACTTTCTTGGACAAAAACCTAATGAAGAAAAAGAGTCCAATTTTTCGTTCTTAGGGGAATACTGTCTCGTTAAAAACCTAACAAAGAAAGTTTCAATAGGAAAAAGTCTTAGTTAGAAAAAAAAAAAGTAATATATTTATGTGCTCCCATTCTTGTAGCATAATTCAAGATAACTTTATATCTTTCAACCAATACATCCTAATTTTATATACTAATTTTTCAAATGAAACAACTGATAGTGTCTTAGTAAATAAATTTGTCAGATTATCGCAAGATCGAATCTATTGCACATCTATTTTACTTCTCTTTTAGAATTTATAAGTAAATAAAAATTTTGATGAAATATATTTCACCATATCTTAATATATCCACATTTTAATTGAACTATACAAGCATTATTTTTATAAAGAGATGTTGAAATTTTCTTTTAAGAGGATAAATTGTATAAATCCAATTGTCTCAAGGCCTAAGGATCAATTGCTTAACAGACCAATTACGAGATCAAGAGCCAAAAGATTTAAGGATGCTCTACAAGGTTTTATGTCAAATTAGCGACAAGAGCAACCCATTAAAGATATTGAAGGCTTTTAAAAGGCCCATAAATCATCAAACATATTTATCTTGGAGGTTGAAGAATCTAAAGAGAAGTGTAGGCTTGCAAATAGCCTACAGCATCACAACAAATATTTTGTAGATCACATAATATCCTCCAAAGATTCATAACAAATATTCTGAAGATATTATATCATAGCAATATTTTTTAATATTTTATTACCACTTTCGAGTCTTATTTCTTTAAAAATTTGTCATGATTGAATATTTCTATTTACTTTGAGAAATTATTCTAACTGCCTAATCTCTTTAGAAAATTATTCTAGTTGTCTAATCTGTTTAAGTAAATATTTTAGCTGCCTAATCAGTTTAGGCAATTGTTATAATTGAATGTTTTAAGTAATTTTCTCTTTTTCCAAAAAGCCTAACACTATATAAAGGTTTCTAACTATTATAACTGTAGAGGCTCAATCATTAATACAATTGTGAGTTTTATTCTCTTTATGAGAGTTCTTTCTTTAATTCTCCAATGGATTAAGATACATTTTTGTCACACTATGATACAACAGCACCATCATATGTAAAAAAATAACCAATTTGAGACCATATTTTATGTGAGTCAAATAGATAACTAGCATTTACATAACCAATCAAAATTGGGCTAGTTTTATTTGAATAAAATATTTCGAGATCAATTGTCTCAAGATATATTTAATATCATTTCAATATCATCATATTGGAGAAAAAATAAATCTTTCTAATAAATTCACGAAAAATCTTATATCATGTCTGGTGTTATGAGCAAGGTACATCAGTGTACCAATTATACTGAAATATGATATTTCAAGACCAAAAAGTTCTTCATAATTTTTTCGTAGTCAGAAAAGATCTTTATTCATATATAATGACCTAATGAGCATTGAGATATGTTTTGTTCATGTAAAACATTTTAAAAATATTTGTTGTATATGTTGATTGATGAATAAAAATACTATATTTCAGATGTTCTATTTGTGGACCAAGACAAACATAACTCTTTTAAATTTCTTAATTTAAAATTTCACTTTAGGATATTTTTTGCCTATTGGAGCTCTTTTGAAATTCCAATAATGTTAATATCATCAACATATATAACAACTATTATAAAATCAAATTCAAATTTCTTGATAAAAACACATAAATAAGCTAGATCATTTTTACATCCTAATTTTAATAAATATTCATTAAGGCAATATACCACATGGGTTTAGATTGCTTTAAACAATATCATTACTTTTGTAATTTAATAGAATAATTCCTACGAGCATGCAAAATCCTTCTAAGATATTCATATAAATATCATTATCAAGTTTCGTATAGAAATAAGTAGGAATTGCATCCATTAGATGCATATTAATCTTTTTACGTGCTACTAAACTTATAAGGTATCTGAATATAATTGTATCTATCACAAATAAATATATCTCATCATAATCAATACCTTTTTTTTGTGAAAAAAGCCTTGTACCACGAGTTGTGCTTTATATCTCATAACTTCATTATTTTTAATAAGCTTTCGCACAAATATTGATTTATAATCAATCATCTTGACACCTTCTGGTGTTCGGATTATAGGTCCAAAAATCTCACGCTTTGCAAGTGAATTTAACTTTGATTGGATTGTATCTTTTCATTTTGGTTAATCAATTCTATGACGACATTCTTAAACTAATATTGATTCAAGGTCCTCATTGTCTTTTAACACATCGAATACCATATTATATGCAAAAATATCAACAGTTATTTCTATATGATTCTAACTTTTGCCGAAAGTAGTATAATTAATAAAAATCTTAATATTCTTTTCACTACTTCAAAAAATTTGGATCTTTTTATAAGTTGCCACTTGGTTCATATTTTCTAATCTTCTTGATCACCCTGATCATATAATCATTTTTTTCTGATTTTTTTTTCTTTTGAACTAAGGGCCGCCTATGCTTCTGGTGTACTTGTGATACAGTAGCTATAGGGATTATATTTTGTCTGTGGGAACTTTTGTCAGAATAAAAACATCTATAGTTAGAATATACGATTTGATTATCAATGTAAAGTCAACAAAAGAATTTGGCAATTAATTTGCAAATATTTACAAATAAATTATCTTTTGAATTTCTAATTTACTTGTACTTGTGTGCGAATTCAAATAATTTAGTAATGTTATCTAGATAAACTCTTTTTTATATGGCTTATGTTCTCCCTCTAATTTATAAAATAAATTTTTATCAAAATGACAATTACCAAATTTTACTATGAACACGTATCTAGTTAATAGTTCAAAATATCTAATTATAGAAAGAGAATTATCTTCAATATATATCCTCAACATTTTTTTAGGACCCATTTTGGTACGTTATTTTGGCACTATTGATACATATGCAATACACCCAAAAAGTTTCAAATAAGAAATATTTAGCTTTGAATCAAAATTCAATTGTAAATGAGAGAATTTATGATAACTTGCTAGCCTTACATGCACAAGTGTTGTAGTATGCAAAATAGCATATCCCTAAATAAATATAGGAAAATTTATTCTCATTAATAATAATCTAGCAATTAATTATAATATTTTAATAAATAATTAAACTAAACCATTTTGGGTATGAACATGAGTTATTGGATGTTCAATAGTAATTCTAATTGATATACAATAAGAATAGAATGCGTAGGAAGAATATTCTTTACTACTATCTAAACAGATTCTTTTAATTGGATAGTGTAAAATTTGTGCTCTTAAGCAAATTATTTGGGTAAATATTATCGCAAACGGTAGGTTATATGCTAATAATAAATAGACATGCGACCATCGGGTCAATGCATTATTTAAAATTATAAAGTATCTAAATTGCTTATATGGTGGATGAATGAGTCTACATATATCACATTGAATCCCTTCTAAAAATGTTAGAAATTCAAACTCCATTTTTGTTGAAGATAGTTTAATAACTAATTTTCTTTGAAAATAGCGACGAGACAACAAATTTGGAGTCGATAAGACGAACTATATAATAAGATATACTACAATATAATTTTATAATTTTAAAAAAAATTGAAAAAGCAAAAGATAAAATTTTAAGGAATTTTCTTTAAATTGTTAATTTTATTAAAGAAAATATTAATTTTTTAAAATTGTTGGACGGACTAGGGTCAATGCATGAGAACATGCAGCACAATTTTTTTTTTTTTACTTTTTAAAGAATGATCATACGTATTTTCAATTATTTTTTGCATAATAATAAATTCTGAATGGTCTAAATGATCATATCAAATGATAAATGTAGCAAGATTAGTAAACTTCTAATTTAGTAAATGGTACACATCAATTGTATGAATTTTTTTATCAATATAGACTGGGCAAAATATATAGTAACATTTCTAATAAAGATTTTTTACCTGAATTTATTTAAGTAATACAGAGATATCCAAGATCATTTTCCTCCATTATTTCAATATAATATAATTTTGACGAATATCTTTAAAACTTAGTAAATTTTCTTAAGATTTTGAGAAAAATAATATTTTATAAATAATAGCAGTTGTTCATCAGGTAATAATATATTAACTCTTTTAAAGTCTTCAATCAACTTTACACTACTACTTATAATATTAACATTCGTTTTTCCATTTTCAAATAAGAGAAATAATGTCTATCTTTCAATATAATGTGCATTGCACCACTATCAATTACGCATATATCTTCAATGCCACTTTGAATCAAATAAATGGAAAGCTTTCAACAAAGTATTTTGTCTTTCTTCTCAATAAAGCTTGATAAAGATCAACAAGGTATTTTGTTGTATGACAAGTACAGGACCAACAACCTTTCATGCTGCATTGATCACATTTATCTTCATAACTTGTTCGGATTACATTATTTCCTTTTCCTTTATTATTATTTTTTCCCACTTTTGGTGGTTGTTATTATTATTATTATTCATAATTTTGTTTCGACCATTGCAATCATAGAAATATTTTTATCACGATCGTGTACTCATCCATAACCACGACCATGACCTTTTTTGGGACCAAAATTATTAGTTCTAATAGCATTCACTTTTGGTAATAGAGTAGAACATATTAGTCAGATTTCATGATTTTTTATTAATAATTTATTATTTTGTTCAAATATTAGGAGACAGGATATCAATTATGTATATTTTTTAATACTTTGTCTCGGTATTACTGTTGCAGGAGCACATTCAATATATGAAAAGTATAGAAAGCTTTCTCGAGTATATCTTAATCAATAATATTTTCTCTACATAATTTTAAGTGTGAGATATTTTAAACATTATAAAATTATATTTACTGATGTATTATTTCCATAGTTCTGAAATTTAGATTGGACTGGCCGGTTCATCTGGTCGAATTGGGAACCGACCAGTTGGTCCGGTCCAAATTGAAGCTGCAACAAAGCCGGTCAAAAATCGGGCGAGTCGGTCAAAAGTCGGCCAAACCGTTGAACTGGTCACGATTTTCACTTCAACCAGTTGGTATAAAACGACGTTGTTTTGGCATCTTAAAAAAAATTGAAACAAAAAATTGGATTCCAATTCCATGAATCAGAATCCATTCAGGCCATTCCATCCAATTCCGCATCCCTCACAGTGAGACGCGAAGCCAGCCACACGAAGCTGCCCACTGAGCCACCGCAACACCGACGCTGAAACACCGCCGACCTCTTCCCCCTTTCTCTTCTTTCTTTGGCTTGCATTCGGTGGTTATCTTGGTCTTTGGCATGTGAAAAATTTACTGGTGCATTACTTTTATTGAATGAAATGAGCTTTAGATTTGCTAGTTTTTGGATCTTTGCTTTTGTTTCTTGTGTCGTTCGATTAAGTGTGTGCCTTATGCTTCCACCCACCCCACTTCATTCCCTGTATTCTTTCTTTCTATTTGGGTAGTTTCTGTTTATGTGAAAATGGAGTTATTTGATTTTTTTTTTTTTACTTTTTTCTAGTTTCTAAATTTTGATAAACATAGGGGATGTTTTGAATCTTCGCTTAAATTGATAAACATAGGGGATGTTTTGAATTTTGATAAATGTAGTGGCAGTTTCTGTTGACATGGTAGGGATGTGCTGATGGGATGAAGTGGGATAAACGTAGGGGATGTTCTAAATTAAATTGAATTTAGGCTTTCTAGACTTCAGTTAAATTGAAAAAAAAAATTAGTGAAGACTAAAGATGTTTTGAATCATTTTGCTTTATATTTTCTGCCAAAATTCAAAAAACAAGAAATGGGTTTTAGCAATTTCTCTCTTTTTACTCATTAAAGAACAACTGCCAAACAAAGATTTTTGTTTTACTTGTTTTAGCTTGTTATGGTTGGGAGCAGACTGTGAAACTAGAGACTGGTGAACCTGTTGTTGTTGATGATGATTGGTTCTATGCAACGTACACCAGAAATTAAGTTAAAAAAAATTGTGTGCAAGGTGATGGTTTCAAGTAATTCTAGTTTGATGGATTTTCTTCTGCTCCTTTAGTGGAATGGTTCTTCTGAGTGATTTGATTTTTATTGGTCAAATATTCTGAAGTGTATTGGAAGGCATTATACCTTTTAAGGATTCATTTTTAATGGCTTCATTGCTCCTTTATGTTTCTATTTTTATGCAACATTGGACAATGCTCTGCCTGTTGGAATATATGGCCCCTAAACTAGTTTATCTGATATAATTATCGAATTTATTAATAAAAGAATTTATTCTCAAAAATTTATTTATGAATTTACATTTTATTTGTGTACGATTTTCATTTGGAAAGGACACATTGTGTTTAAGTAAGTGGTCCATGTGAATGATGGTCTTTCACAGTAAGGTATAGATCACGGGTTATTTAATACATAAATATTTGTTCTTAACCAATTGATAAGAATGGGTATCTCATCATGTATAAATTATTGTGTTATGAATTCTAAATGGGAAATGGTTTACCTTTAGCCAGTGAGTAGTTTACTGATTTCATAGAATGGGCGTATTTCGAATACGTAGAATAGGACCTGTAATAATGGTTTCTAAAAGTACTATTTAAAAGAAATCCAAACTATTATTGCTACAGCATGGACTAATACTCTACGACTTGAGTATGAGTTGGTAGTCTGACGAAGTTAGAAATATATACTTTGATATACTGTAATTGAAGTTCTTTTGTAAAATTAATATACTTGTATGTTGGGTATATGTGACTAGTTAGTTAAGATAGACTTGCACAAGATAGCTTCTACGTTATATCGTCCCTTATAACTGTTCAAATGATCTAATTATCTAAAGTCCTGGGAATATGATTTGAATGTTTACTTTATGGCAGTTCTCTTGAAAAGTGAAAACATTCCAAGAGTCGTAGATCATTGGACTAGAGGTCTAAGGATGGTAGATGTCTATTAGAGAGGTATTAGTACACTATTCCTCTCTAATTGCACGGCGATGCGTAGAGTGGTAGTTTAGTCATTACACCTGTAGGTTGAAGACTTTGCTAACGCAGCATTATCCTTGGGGTCAATATTTTCTTATAGTAATATTAAGAAATATTTAAAATGTAAAATATAGTTATTTATATAGTAGGAATATTTTGATCATTTTAGTAGTTAAGGCGATGTGTCTTTTGGTCTCTGGAATGACCCTTAAGTCATGAAAGATTTGGGTTAAAAAATTGATCTTGATAATTATGAGTTTTTATTTTATTAGTCTAATTTATTATTGAACTATAATAAAATAAAAGGTTTTAGGGAGAGTATTTATTTTATCTAATTTAATTGGTTAATTAATTATTCAAAGTCCAAGACCCAAATTGAATAATTAAAATATTAATCTGGATATAAACTAGATAAAATGTACGAAATTTTATATTGGCCTATTTGGGCTTGTTAATTATTTATTGAGCTGTTTAATAAAGCCTAAAAAATAAATAATTGAAATTTATTATTTATAGGTGTTCAAGCCCAATAATAAATAATTTTATCTGACCCAATGAATAAGACCAATGGTAAAATAAAAATTTTAAAAATATATTTAATTAATTAATTAAAATATAAAAATATGAAAAATAACATGGGATGGAACCCGTGTTGTTTCGCGTGCAGGATAACAAAAAGTATGGATGCTTTCTATTTGCACACAAATGTCTTCTCTCTCATGGATGGATTCAAATGGATGAAAATGAAATTGAAGGAACGCTGAAGTTTTTGCACTTCTATGAGCTTTCATTTGACAGAAGAAAAGTAAAGAAAAAACAGCTCTCTGTAGTTCAATTTCATTCACATAAAGGAAAAACCCACTTCGACCAGGCCTTCAGGGCTTACCAAAACCCGATAGTTAAGCCTTCACTGGTTGTGCTACGAGTATCATTTCAGAAGATCAAATGCTTCACGTGGATGAGACGCAGTAGACGTTTGTAAGGACGTGGTCCACTAACCTCAAATATCCTTATACAGATATTTACACCAATGCGAAGAGGACTATTCAATCATAGAGATAAATTTTTCGTTTTCCTAACATGGTTTTGTTTTGATTATTTTTGTCATTTTAAGCCTTCACTACCCTACTTAGATTATGCCATTGTCATGGATTTGGTTATAACTTTAGGACTCTTGATTTGTTTTGTATACTAATGGTATTTTGCTGCCAAGTTTTCAAGAGATTTAGAGTATTGTTTAAGTGGCCATCTATGATGATTGTTGCTAAAATTTTATTGGTTGCTAAAATATTTTTAGCTTAATAGGTATGGAAGCTTCTAATAATCAAGTATTGAACAGTAATGATGAGTCTAATGACAAACAATCCTTAGCTTCTAGTCGTGGAAAGACTAATCTGGCATGGGAATATATTAGTCTAATCCAAGAAAAGGGAAAGCCAGTGCACATTGTCTCTTTTGCTTGAAGCCATTTAAAGGAGGAGGAATTCATAGAATGAAGCAACATCTAGCAAGGAGACAAGGACAGATTGCTCCATGTAAAAAAGTTCCTTATGATATTAGATGTCAAATGGTATCACTTTTGGAGCAAGTGAAGCAAAAAAAAAAGATGAATCCCAAGTTAATTATAGTGATGACTATGATGAAGTTAGAGCAGAGGAAGTGCAGGAAGTGCATAAGTTTACTCCACCAACCAAAGCACAATATATTGAAAATAGAGGAAAGAGAAAAACTAGTGGACAAGTAGATAAGTTTTTTGTATCAAGAACAACTCCAGGATCCCAACCAAGTCTAAAAAGTGTCTTTGCTAACAAAAAAACAATGAAAGCTAAAATGGCAATTGCTAGACGGTTCTATGATGCTTGTATTCCATTTAATGGAATTCAATCTCCTTATTTTCAACTTGCATTAGATGCTATTGCAGCTATTGGACCTAGCTTTAAAGCTCCATCTTATGATGAAATACGAGTTAGCTTGTTGGGAGATTGTAAGAAAGAATGCTAGCTTCTTGTTGATAGTTATCAAAGTAGCTGGAAAGCATCTGGATGTACACTTATGGTTGATGGTTGGACTGATCAAAGGCAAAGAACTTTGATCAATTTTTTGGTATATTGTCCTATAGGTATAACTTTTTTTTAAATCTGTTGATACTTCTGATATGGTGAAAGATGAAAAAACTTTATTTAACTTATTTGTGGATGTTATTGAATGGGTTGGGCCTGTGAATGTTGTGCATGTAGTGACTGATAATGCTGCAAATTATGTAGCAGCTGGGAGGTTGATTCATGAGAAGTATGAAAATATTTTCTGGTCTCCTTGTGTAGCACATTGTTTGAATCTTATCTTGAAAGATATTGCTTCATTACCTCATGTAGCTAACCTTGCTTCTAATGCTTCAAAGATTACTGTCTTTGTATACAATCATATGGTATTTTTGTCTTGGCTTAGAAAAAAGCCAAATTGGAAGGAAACAGTTTGTCCAGGAGTTACCTGTTTTGCTACAATTTTCAATACTTTGAAAAGTATTTGTGACCATAAGGAAGATTTGCAAGCATTAGCTATTGACAAACACTTCACAGGACACAAGTTAGGAAGAAGTGCCAACGGAAAAGTTGCTAGTGCTATTATCTTGGATAGTAAATTTTGGCAAAATTGTAAAGTTATGGTGAAACTTGCTGGTCCTCTTATTAGATTGTTGAGGATTGTAGATGTTGATAAAAAAAAAACCTTCATTAGGATATATATATATATATATATATATATATATATATATATATATATATATGAAGGCATGCAAAGGGCCACGAAAGGTATCAAAGAGATGTTCAGGAATAGAAAAATTTATACAAGCCTTACATTGAAATCATTAAGGCTCGATGGGATAAGCATTTGCATCGCAATATTCATGCTGCAGCTTACTTTTTAAATCCAACTTTCTTTTATGATGAAAAATTTATTGAGAAGCATAGGGTCATGCAAGGTTTGCTTGATCTGTTGGACATAAAGAGTATTTGCAATTATCCAATCAAAGCTATGAAAGAAATACAAGTGTATATGGAATGCAAAGACAACTTTTTTAGGCCATCTTGCTTGCCTGCAACAAAATCACTTACACTTGGTAAATTGCTTTGTTATACTTATACGTTTTAACTTTTTGAAAACTATAATATTGAGTTGATAATATTCTATGCATGCAGATAAATGGTGGAGATTGTTTGGTGGTAGTGCTCCTGTGTTTGAGAAACATTGCAATTCACATCCTAAGTCAAACAACTTATTCTTCATGATGTGAAAGAAATTGGAGTCTTGTTGCTTTAATTCACACCAAAAAGAGGAATAAGATGGAGCATCAAAGACTTTGTGATCATATTTATGTGACTTATAACTTGCGTTTGAAATCTAGGTATGTCAATATAATAATTTAATCTTTTACTATTAGTCTAATTTACTATTAATCTTTTAATCTTTTACATAAATCTAGGTATGTCATATTTATGTGGCATTTGTTATATTTGAAACTTTTGATTACCATACGTTTAAATAATTTAAAATGATATCAATGCTTCTAGGATTCATCAAAAGAAAATGTCATATGATCCTATTGATTATGAATCAATTGACAAACTTGATTTTTGGGTAGTGGAAGAAGATCCTCGACCAGAGTTTGATGACGAAGCAACTAAAAATTTAATTTATAATGATCATACTATTCCAATTGTTGGTGAGTTTTATTTTTAAGTTGTAAAGAAATAGTATTATGTTATTTCTTTTATATCATGTTAACTTGGTCTTTATTTGAATAGATCACGCAGAAATTGATATGGAAACTAACATGCCTGAGTCATCAAGTTTGGGTTCATTTGATGGTGAAAATGATGGAACAGGTGATTTCTTTGGTGAAGATGTTGGACTTGGAGCACAAGTTAATGCAAACTATGATTGATTATACACTTAAAATTTTAATTGTGTTAGTTTGGTGATGATGTTGTACCTGCACATTTGAATTGTTCATATTTGACATTAAACTATTGTTGTATTCTGTATTGAAATCTATTGTATATTGACATTGAATTGTTGTGTTGATAGCTAACTAATTTATTCTTATTTGAAATCTATTAGTTTTAAGAGATAATTTTATATTATTTTTTTATTTTTATTTTTTTGATATATATAATAATAAATAATATTTTTTATGTATAAATAATATTTAAAAAATATTTAATTATATTTTAGTTCGACCACAGTTCAACCCGATCAGACCTGTGAACCATTGAACCTGTTGTTTCATCGGTTCGATGACCGGTCCGATTTTCAGAACCTTGATTATTTCACAAAATAAGTAAATTATTTATAATAAGATATTCTACTTTTAAATAATCACGAAGATAATGACAAAGAAAATTCATGATTTTAGTATAAGATTGTGATGATATATACTGCAACTAAATACATTTTAACTTTTAGTTTCAAAATAAATAATTTTCAATAATATCAAGAATTCTAAACTCAAATTTAGTGAAATTCACTGTATCATACAAAATTAAATAGAAAAGAACTTTTTTTCTTTTTATTTATAAATTTAAAAAAATAAGCCACTTGATTATAGACTTCAACAAAGTAACTTTAATAGTATTATAAACTTCAATATAATAACTTTAGTAAACTCTCGTGCGAATAATATATTATAAATTTAATTTAAAATAAAATTATAAAAATCACAAAAAATTATAAAAAGTAAAAAAATAAGAAAATTAGTTAAATTCAAAACTGATATTATGTTCATTTACATAAAATTTATATTTATAAAAATTTAAATAATAACAAATAAAAAATAAATTCAATGTTATTTTATATAAAAAATTAATTATAAAAATAAATTGTTATATCTTTTAAATAAATATATCATATTAAAAATTAAACATTCACATCCTGATTTCATAACTGAAACCCAATTTTCACTCCATCGAAACATTCGAACTTCCGAGTTGAATCATTAACTGGCGCGGGGAGTATTTCCAGAATTGTGAAACACATACTAGATGGATTTGTGGCGCATGTTGAACTTGCTTGATTCTGTTGGGTCCGTTTATAGGACTCTCGTTCACAAATAATTAATTTAATTTTTTTAAATTTATTTAAAAATAATTATTTATTTTTTAAATATAGATTGTATTTAATTATTTTTTTTAATTTTATCATTAACACAATTTTTTATTAATTAATTAATATTATAATTATTCATATTAAAATTATTTTAATCAATAATAAAATCACGTTATTTTATAAAATTAATCAAAAATATAATTTAATAAGGTAACATGAGTAAAAAAAATAAAAAAATATATAATTATTAGAATAATATAATTAAAGAAGTGATAGAATTTAAATTAATGAAGTAAAAAAAATAATAAAAATATTTTAAATAGTATAATAAATATTTTAGTTATTTTTATTATAAAATTTTATAATTTTTTTATATACATAAATTTTATAATTAAATTAGTTATTCGTTGACGTATAGAGTATATATCTTCTGTGGGCCACCGCTTCTCTCATGGATGACGTCACTCACCGAGGACGAGCAAATGGGAAACGTCAACATCGGAGCGCGTGCCTTTTGTGGCTGCTACTGCTGAGAGGGATGTTTTGGACCGTCCTTCCCCTTTCCGGCGCCGTGACTACTGGTGAAGAGGAAGAAGAAGAATTTAGCCGAATAGCATCTTCTTCTGCCCAATCCACAATCTTCCACGTGGACTTTCTGCATGTCACGTGCCCTCTCCACAATTGCTTAACTCCTCTCCAAACCCCTACAAGACTTCCTTTGCGTACGCAAGAACGGAATCCTACACATTCTTTGCTCGGGTTTTCTCCTTCGTTCTCAACGATACTGCTTTCTTGTGCAGCTATGGCAAGTTCTCTTGCCTTTGTTTCCAGAGTACAGAACTTTTGTTCTTCGAGTTTGCTGTGGAGAAATTGCGAATCCATCTCGATTCGGGCAAGCTGTTACCAATTTTGTCCAAGTAATTATGGGAGCTTGAGACTGAAACAGCTGCCACGGCAGAGTAAGAAGTTATGGAAGATGGTGGATTGCGCCAAAGGGGGAAAGAAGGTGGGGGATGAGATCATCACGGAAGAAGAATTGATGGGTTTTGGGAGATTGAGAGAGAAGTGCAAAGAGACGGTGAATGGCGGAATCGCTGAGTTGTTGGAGTGCTTGGAAAAAGAAGCAATCATGGGAGAGGATGAAGGTAAGGAACCTACTGATTATAACAGGAGGGCTCATATATTTGAAAAGAGTTCAATAGTTTTCCAAGCTATCAAAGAAAGCACCACCACTACCACCCCAACTAGTACTTCTTGATCACCAAAGGGAAGGCAAGCAAAACGAACAAAAAGGGTTATTACTCGGTACTCTGTATTGTTAGAACAACGTTTGTTGATTGATGTAGTTAATGTTACATAGTAGTATAATATTTGTGCCTGTTTAGAATAAATGAAGCTATCGTTACCTGGTTCTTTTGATTTTCATCCCAATTTGAGAACAGAATAAATCAAAATTTGACAATTCGGGAAGGATCAGAACAAAACATGGATTCTAGTACTTTTACATGACGACTTAACAATGCGTTCGGAGACCAGAGTGCTCTTCCCTTTCCCTACGAACCAATATCCGCGATTGCCATTTTCATAATACAATAGCCAGCCAGCCCCTAAATCGATGGGTTCCATTTTGACATAGAATGGAAGCAAGAGCCAATTGTTGGATCTTTTCTTGTCAAGTAGAGAAGAATACAGCAGTAATATTGTACTACTATTAAAGAGATGCTGGTGCAATTGGCCCGTTGTGTTGCAAGATCATCCGTAAGAGGATAGGATTGCACAATGGCATTAACCTGTAGGACCTTCCACGTTGTTCCGCCGGCATTGTCGTTTCACAGAACGGGAGAATTAAATACGACTAAACTTTCGCCAAACATAAACAAGAAACCAACCAAATAGCAGAAAACAAGAAATTTGAATCCTTGTCCAAAAAAGACACCTAAGCATATGGAATTGCCTATCCCGAAGCTCCTCCAATACCTCGATGGTATCCATCACACGTGTAGCAAAAATTTGAGCTGCCTCCCATTTTGAAAGTACAGACAGCAAGGAATCATCATAGTTCAGAAATCGTTGCCAATAGCTGGCAATCAAAAAATAGAAAGCCAAAATACAGGGAAAGAAATAAGTATAAAATGCAAAAAACTTGAGCATGCAACAGGGACAGAAGTAAAACATCCATATAAATCCGATACCACAAATAAACATAAATAATCCTTATTTATAGCAATACAAATCCTCCTAAAAAATGAACTACTCGGGTACTAAATAAACCAAAACCAGACACCGATGAGCCCAAAATGAACAAATCAAAGGACTCGATAAACCATCCCAATTCCCATATGAGCTCATTAGGTGATGCTAAGGACTAACCACATTCTTAACAGAATTTCCAATGATTATTGCAGTTTACACACGTAACATAAGTAGTCATAGGCTCATCAGCACTCCGTGTCTGCAATTGATAATAAGTTGTTTCCCGCTTCCCACATCGACCACACTTAAATTGATTGGTGCTGGCCTGCTGACGACCTCCACGCTCGCATTCAAACAATGCTTTCTCTTTAATCTTCTCATTTTGCATTTGTCTTGCATCACTTGCCATCTCATCGGGTGTCAATTCACAAATAGAATGAGGAGGAAAAATACCAAGGAGAATTTTTCTCCGGAAATCTGGGTTATTGGGATCCCTAATATTGAACATTACGGATCTATATTTAAACTTATTGGGGCCATTAGTTCTACCCCATTTTTCGAACATTGCCGTCTCCACCAATACAGCAACCCGATAAGGATCACATGCATCTACGTCATCTTTTAGATCCTCATCAACTTCACTGGAGACTTTGCACAAGCCCTCTGCAAGAACATTCCGGAATTTATCCCTCAAACCATCCTTGCAGTAAGGGACTGACGTCAGCTTAGGAAGACCAGAATTTCTAGAACTCGACTTCTCTTCTTTAGGTATCTTTTCAACCTTTATGTGCACTCCAGAAGTACTCTGTTCAGTCTTGACAACACTGACTTTCTCAGCCTTCACTCCACTCATGGAAGTTTCAGATTTCACTACTCTCTCAGCATTAAATGAAGAAGCACGGTCAACTCTCTCAACCTTCAGAGCACCAGCAGTTGAAACCTTCTCAGCCTTCACAGAGGTCACTCTCTGAAAGTTCTTGTTGTCTGAATCCTCTCCAACAGGCTCAACATCTCTAGAATTCTCAACTTTAATGGAGCTCACTCTTGGAACCCTCTTTGCTTCACTATAATCCGAATCTGGGTTCACCGCACCCTCATTTTCGATGTTCCCATTCTTTTTGTTTTTATTTGTTTCTTTAACAATAATAGTCTTCCACATCTCAACAATATCAGAAGCCAATGCCTGAATTTTCTTTCTCGGATGTTTTGTCAGTTGCCGAAGACGCTTCCCAACCTGGAATATTTTTCTTTTGGTTATTAAACATAAAAAGGGCCGTATGCTTCACTAGCAATCAAGAAACAACAACGAACAGAGTACATTCAGAGACAAAGTTGAAACAGGAAAGTTTCCAAGACATTACTAGATCAAGCACAAGTAAAAGATGGAAATATAACAATTCAAGATGAATATTAAAACACCTACAATGGCAGAAGGCATACATTGGAGATTGTTTTGTCACTGAAAGTTTGCATCAAAATGAAGTCCTTGTTCTATGTATATAGCATATTAATAATAATCAAGAAGAAGGGTAAACAACATTATCTGATGGAGTGGAATCTTAACTACCAGTATGCATGTCAAACAATCTTTTTTCAGAAGTGACTCCTATTGTCATTATAGATTGCCCTTCCATTGTGGTTTTTTTTTTTTTTTTTAAATTTAAGTGGATTTCCAGGAATCGCACCAGCAAAAGTACCAATAAAACTCACAATTTCAACTTGAAAGCCATAGTAAATTTTAAATTTCTTTGTACTTAAATTTATTATTATGCAAGACCAAGTTGCTAAACCTTCCCACAAGATCTCCACTAAATTCTGCTAGGTTCTCTATAGAAAACTAAGTTAAGATGGTGGTTAAATTACAGGAAAAGAGAGAGGGGGTGGAGAAAAAGAAGATATAATCTCATTGGCAATCATACCGAGAGTGAGAGAAACCCTGCAAGTCACATTTACAACTTTAACAAATCATGTCCTAGGTTTAGTTACATTACACAATCCAAATCACTGCAAAAAAGCTGCAAGGAGAATTGTACTCACAACGAAGAACAATATCAACATCAGATGGCAAAGATCTTCATCATATAGACTTCAAGGCCAACTCCTTAAATCAAACTAGAACTTGAACTCTTAAAAGGACGTAATTTCGTAAAACTAAAGAAGAAAGGCACTTTCAACCACTTAACCACGTGAACAAATTCCTGAAAACAATGACTAGAAAATTCCAGAAAATTACTGCAATATGAAAATTACTGAAACACCCATTAACCACTCAATATGTCCTAAAAAGAATAATTCTTAAAATATGTTGGAGCTACTACTGAAGACTGACAAACTCGAATATCTAGTCTTAAGATAAGTTGTTGAATCACTTGACCAAACAAAATTCTTCAAGAAAATCCAATTCGACCAAATCTCCAACAAGCATTGATAGACTCTAGCAGTCAACCAAACCCACTTTTCAATCACCCAAAACAAAGAAAACCTTCCAATTAAATCACTAAAACAAACGTCAAAAAGTTAACACTGCTAGTAAATCCCCTGTTAACCAACCCTCCCACCCCCCCTCCCCCAACAAAAAAAATAAAATAAAATAAAAATCCACAACAACCAAAAAAACAAAAAACAAAACAAAACAAAAACAGAAAAGCAAAAACTGTTTGTAGTGAGCTTGAATCAAGCAGTGCATTTTCATGCACTGACAAAAGTGCGTTAGAGGGCCTGTGGTGATAGAAACTGGGAAAAAGGAGCAACAGGGACAACCCCAGAATCGGGATTGATGATAGGAGTGAGAAATAAAACAAACTCAACAAGTAGGGACAGGAAAAAATATCCTGTATTTTGTATCCAGCAAGCAGGATATTAGCAAGAAAAAGTTTCACCTCACATCAGTGGAATAACAATACACTACCAACAATAACTATCCATATTCTTTTGAAACTTTTGAACAAACACATGAAGGAAAGTCATTTTCTCTCCCATCACTTCACTTTCCTTTCTCAAACTTTCCTTACATTCCATCAGACTAGACGAACTGACACTGGGCAACTTCTCACTATTTACCTCCATACTCTATCCTCTTGTGAATGTAGTCAAACTCTATTTGAAATCATCAAAGTTCTCCTCACATTAAAGGTCCAGAAAGTGAGTGCATTTCAATTTGAAAACAGCATCAATTTTCTTATGTCGAGTAAAAATATTGCATTTAGAAATAGCACGATACTAGAAAATACACTTGAAAAGTCCTATAGAAAACTTAAAGAAAAATTACAAATTTGCTACATGCACAAAAAATGAAAGGGTAACAGCAACTCGGAAAACAATAATGACTACACATCATTTTCTAATAAAATTATTCGCAGCTTTATCTTCTCCGTGTCTTCTCATTTTTCAATTACCTATTCTCTTTGACATGCAAGTAAAGCAAACCAAAAAAATAGAAGCAAAACAAAATCAATTTTATTGCAGATAAGAGAACTCCAAAATTTTCCTGCAATGTTTTTGTTTGTCAGTGTTATCTTTAAAGAAATTTTTTAATTAAAAAACAAAAAAATAAATAAATAAAGCTTCCAAGTTCAAAACCTGGAAACAACATCCACAAGCATGTAGAAGAAGACGTCAAAAACACAGGCAGAGAAATACAAAAATTTGAGAGTACCTGCGTAGAGACGAGGACTTGATAACTAACAGGAAACTTCTTGAGCCGCTTGAGGGCGTCAAGACAGCGATCCTCCTCCGGCGATGAATCCGATTTGGCATCAGCAGCAGCTGCATCAGCTGCTTTCTTCACCGACTCAAACAGCTGCAACAGGTCCTTCTCCATCACCTCCCCGCGCTCTGTATTACCTCTGGACATTCAAAACCATCTCAGTTGCATAAAAAATCGAAATTAATCCCCAAAAAAAGGTTAATTCGTTATCAAGAGCTCGTTGAAAGAAAAGTTCAAAAAAAAGACGTCTTTCCTTTCCCAAAAAATTGAGCACACAAATGCATGCACATATGCATATGAATAGATAGGGAAAGTGAAAACGAACCTGGAGACGCCAAATCGAGTCGAATTCAGTAAATTGCTGAAAATGGCATCTATTAGAAGTGGGCTTGAATTGAAACCCTAGTTTTGCGATATAGGCAATTTGGGGAGTACACCAGAGTTTGGACGAAGGGGAGAGAAAATTGAGGCTGTTGTGGCACGTGTATGAGGATCCAACGGTCTGAAAGGTAGTATCGAATCTTGATCGGACGGTGTTAGATTGATGCACGACGTTTGACAAGTTGTTTCTGTTTCTTAGTTAAGTATCCATCTGACTTTGGAATTGGTAAAAGGATTTGATTTTTCCTTCTTTTTTTTTTTTCCAACCAAACCAAACCCGCCTGCACTGGTTGGAAGGGCTTGAAGAGGTAGGTATTTAACATTTATGGGCTTTGATGGGCCAGATTCAAACCTATGGGCTTTCAAATCTGCAAATGTATTAGCCGAAATAACGACAAGACATCTGCTTTCGGATTCTGGGGTGATTTCTCGAATATACGTCATCATATCTACTGGAAAAGAAAAATCCTGTATACCCATCATATATATACTCCCCTCCATTCCCAGTTTCATTAAAAAAATGTGAAACAGTATATTAAAGGGGTTGCAAAAGATGGAAAATGTATTCTAAAAAAGGTAATATTGTTAGTTATAAAATCGATATATTCACGTATTAATTAAATTAAATTTTATCTGTACGTGAAAATAAATAATACTTTTATATATAGCGTCTTCAATAATACGATATTTGTAAGCTTTAATCTTCTGATAGTGTTTCACACCTCTAAATCTTTTTTAATGTGCTCCAAATTCCCAAATCTTCTTCAATGTAATTTACTTAGACACACAAAAATAAATACATCTCCTTAGACACATAAAAATAAATTGAGAGAACTTTGTTTCTCACCTATCTCATAAACTAATATGTATAATTGACTTTATTTCAAAATATGAATCTTAATGGAATAAGAAAAGTAATATAGAATAAGAAAAGTAATATGTATAGTTGACTCTATGAATACCGATAGAATAAAAAAAGTATAATAAAAAAATAGAATAAGAAAAATATAGTTGGGTATAATTATTTCCGCTTATTATATCACATCTTAAATACTATTTTTAGTTTATTATTATCACATAATTAAGAATCACAGAAGAGGTCTGATCGAATATAATTAGACTAAATTTAAATAAATTATTTTGTCAATAAAAAATAATTTATTAATTACGTTTCACTCCACTAAAAAAACGTAATTGTACTCTTAGACTAATTGTAATTACTGGAGTGTTATGATTGATCGATCCAATAAACATTTATGTCAAGGCATTACAAAATAGGTAAATAAGTAACATTTTTATTTTGACATGATTAATTTTTTTTTTTTAATTTTATAAGTCTTTTATCTTTTTTATTTTTACATATTAAATCTTTTGGATCGCATTATTAATCTTAAATCAATCCATCAATCCTGATTTGGATCCATTAAAAAAAAAAGATAAATTTAATATTTTCCTAAACACCTTCAAGATTTAATTGAAAACCCAGCTAAAATCTATATAAATCCAGTCCTACTCTTCGGCAGATATCGAAGCTTCCCCTCTACAAATTTGAACCATAGAATCTGCAAAACCAATAGTCAAGGCCACGTTCGAATGAAGTCGTGAGCATTTGCAATGAGTCGTATCCATCCTTTAATCTTGCATTGAAGTTGTGAGCATTTGCTGTTTTAGCTGCCTCGATAATATCTGATTCATCAATTTCCTCTGATGCCCCGTAGATGATGTTTTCACTAAAAATCCCCTACAATCTATTAAAATAGTTGGACATTTTCATTAATTTGGTTTAACTAATCTATTTTCAGGCATAACTAATCTCCAATGTATGCCTTCTGCCATTATAGGCATACATTGCACTCTTCTTGATATATTCTCTTTAAAATGATTTTTTCTAATCTCACCAATCTTCATCGATCTTTCATCAATCCTGGCCTGTGTAGCAAGCACATCAGCTAGTTCTCCCTTTTTTTTCTCCCCCTCTCGAACATCACTGCTGCTGCTACCGTCTTTCTTCTCTCACCAAGTACCATCTTTGTACACGAACACCATTCTTTTTAGAGTAAACTTGTCAACAAATGCCGTATTGTAGATGCATTCACCCTTATTTATTCCACAGGCAAGAAAGACTTTAGTCGAATGGGTGCATAGGGCAAGCTACGGTTTCCAGCATCTATAACTTGTGCTATATGTTTCACTACAAGAGAACCAAAATTCATGACCTCCCCATCATGTAACATACTCATGATGTTCATATGCATAAACCTACAGCACTAGCATGTCCTTCATTTGGAATAATGATGCTTCTATGAAGGATCTTATGCACTACTGAGAAGTTTTTGTTTACTCTTTCACTGGATAAGCTAAAGTTTCCTCCATTGGCAAAGATTTTGCAAAATTTTTCTATAAAACCTTCTGCAAGGTAGTACTGTTCATATTGTAGTACTCACTGCCCTCCTTTCTCAATCCTAATGCATCGTTAAACAGTTTAGGGGAAAGCACAATGTCAATCCTAATGCATCGTTAAACAGTTCACTGATGTGCTTGCTACACTGGCAAGGATTGATGAAAGATCGACGAAGATTGAAGAAAGATTGGTGAGATTAGAAAAAATGATTTTAAAGAGAATAGATCAAGAAGAGAACAATGAAGGGGAAGATGAGGACACGGACAGTGAAGACAATGTAGACACAGAGAGTGAGGAAATATGCTATAGAGAAAGGAAATCCAAGAAAAATGAGGATGTAATAAAAGAAAAGCAAGATGACAGCGAAGTTACTCTTGAGCAAGAAGAGCAGGAGGTTGCAGGGGCTACCAGGGGAAATAAGCAGGAGGCTGCTGTGGCACCTGGGCAAAATGTGCAGCTGCCAAATGAAGAGGAATCTGCTGTGGCGGCTGGCCAAAATGAGCAGAAGGCTGCTATGGAATTGGAAGTCGATCTTTCATCAATCCTTGCCAGGGACATTTTTGGTAGTTCGGTAGATACGTCGAGCCCATCAAAATAGTCTATAAAATTTAATGGCTCAGTGTAAAAAATTGGATTCGGACGTCGAGACCATTGGTCGTGGTTCCAGCATCAGCAATGACACGTCCGGTGTTGACAAGAATCATGAAGGTCTAGAAAAGGGCTTTTGCCCCAAGAGTATCAGCTGCAGAGAGGAAGCTTTGATGTATTCCGCTAGGGAACCAGTCGACCAGGCAACAAAACAGACATTCCTCCTCGTAACAAACCTACAAACCTAATTAGGCACTGAATGTTGGGAGTACCCCAGAAGAAATAGCTAAGAACCAAAAAGTAAAAGAACCCAAGACTACAAAACTAAATGAAATGAAATCCTGATGCTTCCTTTTTCTTTTCAAAAAAGATTTCGAAGTGTGGTGGAGCTGCACGAGCTTTGGATTTTCAGTTCGATTTTTAATTAAATCTTGAATATATATATATATAATAAAATATTAAATTTACTCTTTCTTAAAAATGTCAAAATTGAAATTGACAGGTGAATTTAAATTGACATTTTAAAAATTGATCAGAAGTATGTGTCAAAATAATAAAAAAAAAGATCTATAAAGTAAAATAATAATAATAATAATAATAATAATCAATTATGTTAAAATAAAAAAGTTTTAGAACTAAACTTATCCATTTGCTTAGAAAATAAAAATATTTAATTTGAAATCAAAGAAATATTAAATCCTTACTATAACATGAAAAGGAATTTCACTTTCCATCTAGAATATCACTTTCCATAATAATTAATGATTCTCCAAAGAGGAGCCTAATCACATGAAGCATTTGGCATATATGCCAAGATTCAAATGTCTTGTTTCAAGGGGATATCCGCAAATTCTGCAGGCACTTTTGCTCTTTTCCTTCTCTAGCTTGTTAAAGAACAAGGGAGGGAATGTTGGGGGATGAAAGGAAACTGAAAAATAAGCAGCTAAAATTTCAGGTACATTGCTTTTTACCTCAATGGTAGGCTTCATGAGAGTATTACCAAGAACTAATCGTGGACCAAGTAAACCACATCTCATAACCAGATCAAGTCAACTATCGAAAAGGATTAAATAAGTCCATCCTAACTCCCTAATGAGCTCATACACTTGTCTAACGCTTCCAACGGTTATTGCAGTTTACACAAGTTATATAAGTGGTCATAGGCTCATCGGCACTCCGTGTCTGCATTTGATAATAAGTTGCTTCCTTCTTCCCGCATCTACCACACTTGAATTGATCCGTACTGGCTTTTGGAGGAGCTCCGCGCTCACATTCCAACAATGCCTTCTCTTTAATTTTCTCATTCTGCATTTTTCTTGCATCACTTGCCATGTCGTCTGGTGTCAATTCAACAATAGAATGAGGAGGAACAATACCAAGGAGGAGTTTTCTTCGGAAATCTGGGTTGTTGGGGTCTCCAATATTGAACTTTATGGATCTATACTTTGCATTATGAGGGCCATTTGATTTACCCCACTTCTCAAACATTCTTGTCTCCAACAATACAGCAACCCGATAGGGATCGCATGCGTCCACTTCATCTCTCAATTGCGCATCAACTTCACTAGAGACTTTGCACAAGCTCCCTGCAAGGAATTCCCGGAACTTTTCCCTTTGTTGGTCCTTGCAATAAGGGACTGAAGTAAGTTTTGGAGAATCAGAATTCGTCTTCTCTTGTTTAGGGAATTCTTTAACGTTTTTGTGCTCTCGAACAGTAATCTTTTCAGTCTTGACAAAATTAAGTTTCTTGCCCTTCATTTCGGCCATTGAAGTTCCAGATTTCCCCACCCTCTCCGCATAAGATACCGCCGTATGCTCAAGTCTATCATCTTTCCCCATCAGTCCACCAGCAGTTGACACTTTCTCGAATGTAACTGAGCTCCCTCTATGAAAATTCTTCTTGTCATATGAATCTCCTTTGCTAATCTTGGTTTTTTTAGAATTCGTAACTTCAACAGGGGTGACTTTCCGGACCCTCTTGGCTTCACTACAATCGGAATGTCCAAGTTCTGCTTTTACTGTACCCTCACATTCTATGCTGCCATTCTTTCGTTTTTTACTTGTTTCTTTAACAATAATACTCTTCCATATCTCAACGACATTGGAAGCCAAAGCCTGAATTCTCTTCCTTGGATGTTTTGTCAGTTGCCGAAGACGTTTTCCAACCTGAAATATGATTCTTCTGTTAGTAAAACAGAAAGATCATATGCTCTGAACTGTATCCAAATTCCCTGAAGGAAGTTAACTTTATTAAATTAACTTTATATCAGCTCATTAGCATCTAGATTTTGTAGATTAAGTTATCTGGGGTGATTGAAAAGGTATGCCCTCATTATCTTGATCATAAGCTGTATTTTAAGAAGATAAATAATATAATCCAATTCAAATCTCCTAACACATTCCCTATGGAAACAAGATGCAAGTTTAAAAAGCTGATAGAAAATTTTGAAATAAAAATCACAAATTGGGCTACATGCACAGTACCCCACTAGACCGGAAGGGCAACAACACACTACATTGTTGAGCAACAACGCATTCAAATCACGCTGAAATATGCAACTGTGGGTAGAATTTCTGAATCATAGTAATAATTTTGTTGAAGAGCAAACAAACTTCAAAAATTCCCCCTCAAAAATATATTTTTCTCTTAATTCTCCGAAAAACCAACAGATAAAAGACTTCAAAGTCCAAAACTTGGAAACAACTAACTACACACGCATACATGATTCGGGAAAAGAACAACATAAGCCGACAGATTACCTGGGAAGAGACGAGAACTTCGTAGGTAACAGGAAACTTCTCGAGTCGCTCGAGAGAGTGGAGACAGCGATCCTCCTCCGACGATGAATTCTCGAGGCAATCAGCCGCCGCAGCGTCAGCCGCTTTTTTCACAGCCTCAAACAGCTCCACCAGGTCCTTCTCCATCGCCTCTTGTCACTCTCTTTCACCTCTACAACACTATGTAAAAATCGAAACCCCGAACTTGACCCAAAAACTCGAAACAAATCCAGAACAAATCACTTCTTTAGAAACAGAACGCTACAACAAGATTTTTGAAAAGTCGAGTGGATAACAAATTGCATGCATGCAGATAGCGATACAAAAGACAAGGACAGGCAAGTTCAATTGAACGTGGAGACACCCAATCCAATTTGATTTCAAAAATCTGCTGCTAATGGCATTGCATAAAACTGCTCTTTCTCCAAAAATCTAATTCTGGTGATTAAAACCAGTAATTAGGGGATAGTGTTGCAGTTTGAGATTGATACAAGAGGGAAAATTGAGGCAGTTATGGCACGTGTAGAAGGAACAGAACAGCTGTGGAAAGCGACACGGCAAGATCTTAATCGGACGGTGTAGAATCTTTGTGAGGTTTTTCCAAATAGTTATAGGACTTTGGAGCTTGGATGGAGTCTCATCTGACTTCGGACTCTATAGCCATAAGTGGACTTCCCAAATGGGCCAGGACTGGAAAAATTCACTTGGCATCCCATTAAAATTAACAATGATTAATTTAATATTATATTTTATATAAAAATAAAAATTAGAATAGACTCCCGTCTCAATAAAATTGACTATTTTGAGTTGTCCCAAAAAATTTGACACTTTCCTTAATAGAAAAATTTTTACTATACAATTTATTATAAAATAATCAATATATCTCACATATATTATTTTTATATATTTAGATTTGACATAAAGTATTGTGGGACTCACATATTTTTTATTTTTATTATATTATATTATATTATATTATTATTATATTTTAACTTTTACTTTTATATAAAATATCGTGTCAAGTCAACCACTGTCAATTTTAGTGGGACGGAGGGAGTGATAAAAATAGAGTATAATATAATAAAAGTAAAAAATATATAAATCTCATAATATTTTATATCAAATTTAAATATATAAAAAAAATATATGAGATATATTAATTATTTTATAACAAATTATATAGTAAAAATTTAACAAAATTTTCTTGTTAACAAAAGTGCTAAAATTTTAAAATAATCTAAAATAATAATAAATTAATTTTATTATAATTGAGAGAATATATTTTTTTGTTTTTTCCATATACCGTCATTGCTTTTTCTCTTAAAAAAGAAGTTCACAATCCATGGGCCTTGCAGCATTGCTGGATTAGATTTTTGAAAATTTTTGAGGAGCTGGTATCAATTTATGTCGAATTACTCTACCTATAGTTCTTCAAATAACATTTTCTAAATGATCCAGACCCAATTCAAATTGATCTTGTAACACATAAAGGGAAAACAATGGACAACACGTCAAGGACTTTTGGTGCGATTTCTTGAAGCAAAGGCATAGTGTCTACTTGTTCAAGTCGTAGCAGGTGGGAATGGGAAACAATAAGCTTGGAATTGAGATTATATTTAATTTTTTAAAATAATAAGTAATATAATTTTAAATTATAAATTTAAAAATATACATTATAATTTATTAAGAGCAAATAATAAAATTATGAATATTTTATAAATAAAATTTATTTACGTTAGTTTTTTTTTTTTTTTTTTTTGGGGGTCAGAACATGCGAAAAGCAATATTTTTTTAAAATGGAAATTCTAATCCAAATTCACCGACAACGTAATAAATGGATCAAGCCCAGCATAAGGTTAATACAAAAGTGAGATGCAGAGAGATACACAAAAATTACATATATTTGTATTTAAATAAAAAAAAAACCCACAAAATTGGAGCAACATAACATTATTTGATGGGTACGTGCACTGCCCTGCCCCAACCCACCACACTGAATGCGCAAAATGAGTGTTTGGTTATGGTTTTTCTTTTACCATTCTCCTTTCTGTCGATTGAATTAGTACTAAACTCTAAATAAGGAGAAATTATAGCTTGGTAACTTACCATATAGCTATTGTGCATAGTAAATGCAGCCTCAATTGTTGAATTGCATCAATTTTATTTGTAGAGGTCATCTCACAACCAAGTGGTCAGCGGATTGGAAAATTTTGAACAAAGTAATACTTGATGATAAGGAAGATTATTTTTTTTATTAACGGGAAAAAATTAAAATTTAAAAAAGTTACAAAATTACCGACGTTATTTGTCCAATTTTATTTGTACAGGGCCTGTTCACAAACTGGTATTGCAGTTTTTAGGTCTAAGCTCGATGTGCACCATGCTTGTGGCCAAACTGTAATACCTTGTTTGATTGCGACATTGCATTTTTTCTGCCTTTACCTTGAATGCAACATTGTACGATTTCTGCCTCTATTTTTCTGGCTTGGTCAGATTGAAGGAAGAGAATGAGGATGGGATTTTGTTACGGGGCGGGGCACACCAAACCGAAAGGCGTAGACAAATTGTTAGTACCTCAAATATTGACCCTTTTTACCTAGATGGGTTGGTCTTTTGTATTCCCCGTGTCCTGCTAGCGTAAAATAACAGTTGTTAGTACCTCAAATCCTGACCATTTTTACCGAGATGTGTTGGTGTTTTGAATTCTCCATGTCCTGCTGCTGTAAAATAACAAGTAATGATAGACCTGCAAACAACTCTTCTAGGCAATCTAACATGAAAAAAAAAGTAATTTTGGACAAAACCGTAAGCCTTCAAAAAATTAGCCAATATTGGTGTTCAGAAATCATATTAGAAGGTGATATTTCTATGGACTATAATCCAACCATTTCCAAGAGTTTTCTGACCCATATCATGACTGTTCTCGAAAACACCAGTACAAATATAACGCAGCTCTTAACGCAAAGCAAATTGAAGAAGCTGATGGAAGGACAACTAGTGGAGAAATGTGTAGATGAAATTTCGCACACCAAATACATGAAATTTCAACCAATTCTAGACTGAGGCTGAGTCAGATAATTGACTGGACATGGATAAAGAATATAGTATAACGAAATTCATCCGACATGTAATGTAAACTTCACTAAATGATTCCAGCTAAAGGAGTCAATACAGAGCGGAAGCACCATAAACACAGCCAAAATTGCCAGATCTAAGTTATAACAGACAGAGAGAATGCACAACAGCTAGTAGACTAAACATAGAATGTTTCCGTTATACCAATTGCGTATAATGCATCTCAAGTAAGAGACCAAATCCATGATAATCCAATTTTTTATGGAGGAAATAAAACCAAAGCAGCAGGCCTCGCTGCATGTATTGCATCAAAACATCAAATTCATAAACACTTCTTAAAATTTCCAATTTGACAACTGAGTTCACCAATATTTGACATTTTTTTTATGAAAGAAATGGCAAAGGTTCAGTTCCATCTCCATAGATACCGGAAAACACTAAAACCAACTTATACTGGAATTTCAAAGAAAAACCATCATGCATTTGGGGCCAGAGGCAACATGCAATAATTCAAAAAGCTTTGTAGAGTATTCAATGAGCTTTCTGTTCAATGTCTTTTATTGCATCTTTCAATTGGGAAGATTATGTACTACAGGATAAACTATGGAGCCTTAACCATCAGTAAAGAGAGAACAAAAGCTCAACACAATTCACTATTTTAACATCCAAATGGGTTTAGACTGAAAGATTCTGGCCATAGCAAGGCCAAAAAGAACTTATTTGATTGAGCAAATCATCTCTCATCTTATGCAACTTTTGCCAGCTACTAAGAATAGGAAGCCACAAAAAGGATGGAAATCCTGATAACATGTGCACATAGATGAGGAAGAGAAACATCAGTCCAAAGCTTTTCCAATTGATTAGTTCAAGAGTAAAAATCAACAAAGATGTAAGCCTTATCTTGGTACCAACAGAAACAGGAAACAAAAAGCATTATTCATCACATCGCCTAATTGGAGTCCTCTGTCATCAGCAACAGCAATTATGAATATTCAAACAGTTACTCAACCCCACTACTTTCCTTCAGGCTCTGGCTTCTCAAAAAATGTCTTCTTCAACCAATCAAAAGGCTGCACATGCTCAAAAATAAATGGCTTAATCAGATTTTTTGGGTCCAAAAACAGATGGCAATTGCATGTAGTATAAGGTGGAGGGTTGATGCTTTAGTATCTCTTTAACTTAAAAACATTGCAATACAGGAGGACAATCGTACTTAAGCACAAATTGCCATTGTAGTCTGGAACCAAATTCAGCTGGTGCATAAACATGCAGAAGTTAAGTACAACAAAAAAGATTGGATGTTTATAATCTGTTAAATCAGCAATACTCAACTATACGTAACCTATTAGCACAAGCTACAATTTGAAGTATGAAAGAAGAAGTGCTTAAAAAGATACAGCCACATTTCAGTTGAAATAGTTCCAAGCATATTCGCATAAAAGATAATGAAAATGTAAAACTGATCAGAAGAGGTGACCAACCCACATCTGCAATTTTATACAACTCGACATACTAGATGGAAAAAGGAAATTCCTTCCCGAAAATCCAAGGGAAAACAAAGATTCAATTCGTTGAGGAAATAACAAAATAAAATTGATATCAATAAAAAAGGCTGTTGACTATGATCAAATAATCACCGATTACAACGATGCAGATCAGAAAAAGTAGGCAGATCCAATCGGAATTTAAATTAAAAAATAACATTAGAAATGAAAAGGGGAATATCAGACACGGGAAATAGAACGGAATAAGAAGGATATGAAATAACCTGGATCATCCAGAGAGCAGTAGTGGTGGCAGCAAAGCCCCACGCGGCGGCGGCCTGGATATCGGTGGACTGAGGGCGGAACTTTGGTTTCAAGAATTTGAGAACTCCAGAAGATGCAGCAGGGCTCGCCATATTAATTATCCAAATTCACCTGCAATAAGCAAACCCTAAGGTAGTCGAATTTTGGTACTCCTTTTCACCTCCGATGAAAACGAAAGCAGTATGTCCTAGAATGTCACCCCAACAACACAGAAGTATGAAAGCTTCGCGTCAAGATTGGTTTAGAATACTACACCCCGAATAAAATCTATGATGCCCACGCAGTCTAACCAACCCGGGGTTTTTGACTAAAATAGGGGTTTTAAATATGAACTCTGAATGAGGGTACCTTTTTTGGGTCACCCTCCAATCGAAGGGATCTCGTGTTTGGCATACACGAGGAACAGTTTTACCTCGTATCTGTTAGATACGAGGACTATGACTACTAAAAAAAATCAAATTTTCTTTCGCATTAAATGCGCGAATGGTTGTTAAATAAATGATTATATTTAATAATTTTTTTATTTAATTTCGTTCACAATATAAAATCACAATTATTTTTATTAAAATTTTAAATTATTTTAATTCTCAATTAATACTAAAATTAAATATTAATTTATTTTTATCGTCAAAAAATGGTGATAAATTTTAATCCTTTAAATTTATTTTATTATCTTTAATCTATTAAATATAATATTTTGAAATAATAATTTTTTGTTTTTCTAATTCCTTTAAATTTAAATTTAATTTTAGAGTTTAATTTAAAATTTTAAATGCTAAAATTTAATTACAATTATGTGTAAAAATTAATTATAATTAATTTTAAATATTAATAACGTACACCTAAAATTTTTACGAGACATTTATTTTTAAAATTTTAAATTATTTTAATTTTCAATTAATATTAAAATTAAATTTAAATTTATTTTTATCATCAAAAAATATAATAAATTTTAATTTTTTTAATTCATTAAAAAATAACAATTTTTTATTTTTTAAATTTCTTTAAATTTAAATGCTAAAATTTAATTACAATTATGTATAAAAACTAATTATAGTTAATTTTAAATGTCAATAACATACACCTAAAATCTTCACGAGGTTTGACAATTTGATTTCTCTGCATGATTTCTCTACAAAGAAATCCTTAAAAAAAAACATGACTTCTTTGCATGGCAAAAATTCTTTAGCAAAAACATTTAGAAATTTTTTTTATTTTAACATTAATTCTTTAGCAAAAATATTATTTTATGTAGACATGTAATTTCGGCTCTATTTAATTTAGTTTTTTATTTAAATAAACAATTATATTCAATAATTTTTTTGATTTAGTTTCGCTCACAATACAAAATCACAGTTATTTTTAAAAAAAAAATTAAATAATTTTAAATCTCAATTAATACTAAAATTGAATCCTAATTTATTTTTATCGTAAAAAATGACAATAATTTTTAATATTTTTAATTTATTTTATTGTTTATCTTTTAGTTCGTTAAACATAATAGTTTTGAAATGATAATTTATTGTTTTTTTAATTTCTTTAAATTTACTTTTAATTTTTAGATGTTAAAATATAATTACAATTATGTATAATTAATTTTAAATGTGTACGTTAAAAACATGTAATAGTTTTTTTTTTAATTTCACATTAATTTGTTAGCGTAAAAATATTTATATGTAGACATATAATTTATATTATTATGTATCTTTAATCTGTTAAACATAATATTTTTGAAATAATAATTAATTATTTTTCTAATTATTTTTAATTTAATTTTAATTATTAGAGTTTAATTTATTAATTTGAATGGTAAAATTTAATTACAATTATGTATAAAAATTAATTATAATTAACTTTAAATGTCAATAATATACACATACACATAAAATCGTCAAAACCAATTATGAAAACTAGTCCCACAATGAAAACCTCGACGGTTTCGCTGAACTCGTCTCGCTGGTTGTTGCTGAGGATGTGCTTCAAGTTGTCCCTCTTCTTGTTCATCTGTAGCGTACGACGGACCTACATCGTCCTCAGACTGTCTATACTGTCTACGAGACGGTCCAGTAGATGTACCGACGGCAAACTCGCCACTCGAAGAAACATACCTAGGATCGAAAACTATGTGCTGCAGAGTTAAAAAATCATCGTGATCACCTGAAAACGCTGCACCAGGGACGAAGTCATCTGCAGCTGGCGGAATTGGAACATAGTCATCATCGACCGCTGCAGGAGTGCCTGGCACATAAACATCTTCATCTCCATGCACCGGGGAGTAGTACTGCTGCGGGGGAACCTCCTCAACTGCAGCGCACCGACGTGCTCGTCTACCGCCCCGCCTTATTGGTGGTTCTTGTCGAGGCACTTGTTGCGGAATCGGCGGTATCGGATCAGCAGCATACGATCGTCTGGATGGTTCATACGGCATTCGATTTAGACGATCGGATTCGCCACTGGCAGCCAAAGTACGCATGGCAATATCGGACATTCTTCCGACTGCCTGTTGCGCGTATGATGCATCATGCTGAGACGCTTCATTACCTATATGCCAGATCCGGTGCAGTGCGTCGATCTGAATATGCATTTTCAAGAACATCATTAAAATTTTAAATAAGTCAGAATTCTATATATATACTTATATGAACGAGGAAAAATAGACTTATAAGTACTTCAGCTGCTGAACTACTAGACTGATAGCCCACGGGATTTGGTTGTTGTATGGTAGGATTGCTAATTAATCGCCGTGTGTGAGTCCAATACCATGCAAAATAATCAGGCGCAACAACAGCTTGCCCGAAAGTGGGCTGTCCGGTGATGGTAGAAGCATGTCTGCTGATCCAATTAGCACGGTGTACCGCATCCATCTCATCCCATCCGACACCAGTAATGCGTAGGTCCTGCTGATGCAGATTTACCCCGTATCAACAGCATTTGGAATTATTTGCAACAATCTAAATTATCGCATAACTCGATCGGGGCAATATAGCTCAATCGTCTCCCAACACAGTAGAGATGTGACAAACATCCAAATTTGTTGGTCATGCGTACAGTATGGAGGTAGAGATGCTAACATGTTCGCATCATAAGGTTGCCAAATAAACTGCAAAATAAATAAATTTAGTTTTAAACAATAAATAACAATAAATATTATTTAAAATTTAATTCCAAGCTAATAATATCGTAGTAATACATACGTGATTGTATCGCATCCGATCCAACTGATATCTGTACGCAATAAGCACATGTGTTGGCGTGAGGGACAATTCCAGTGGACTCTGCCATACTACTCCCCTAGGCACATTCAGACCAATGTCCTCCACCGGATGTACTCTGTCGGGTCTAATAGTGGAAATGCGCTCCCAAACCCATAACTGTACTTCCAGTTAAATAATAATATTAGAAAAATATGATTGATTTAACATAGTAACATTCGCATTTTGAATTTAAATTCATACCTGAATCAATAGAAGTGGACCACTGATCTGATGAGCCGTATAAACAGTAGCGTTGCACATACAACGGTACAAATGAGCTAATACTGCACTACCCCAACTCAATGTACCAGCCAACTCGAGATTGCGTATATACCTAAGGAAGCGCAAATGAACTCGGTTTTCGGATTTATCGAAAAACAAAAACCCACCAATAAGGTGCATAATGCGACACCTTGCATGCTGTGCAACTATATCAGGAGTCGCGTGCGCTGGGAGAGGTTGAGTCAGTGCTCTCTCGAGTGAGCTTAACTTCAATCGAGATCCATCCAAGTCTGTACCTGTGGGTCGAAAACCAAGGAGAGCGTCACATAGATCTAGTAGCTCTGCCTGTGGGCAGTTGAACCCACGGCCAATAATTGGATCACCCTCCACGCGTAATCCAAAAAGAACCTCGACATCCTGCAGTGTAATTGTGGCATCTCCCACTGTAAGATGGAACGTGTGCGTCTCTTGACGCCATCTTTCCACCAACGCTGTAATCAGGGGATGATCAATCTTCATGTACGGCAAACGAATAATCCCGTCGAATCCAGCTATATCCATAAGTTGCTCTACTCGTGGATCGAATGGTCGAGCAATCCAAAAAGCGCTGTCATTGCGATTTGCAGTAAGGACAGTATCTTCCAACTGTCCTGCCCATATATGTGTCGATCTATGTCGACGTTGCAGGGTCAGTAAGTCTGGAATAATAGGACTGGGATCAACTCCGTCTTGTGCAGGGTCCATCAATGGTATCCTAAAGCGAAAAAAAATGATTAAAATATATTGTTAAACAAAATAAAGTGAAAAATATAATCATTTATGCAACCGTAATACCACGAAATATATAAAATGTAAAATATTTTATCTTCAATCTACAGTACTATAGGTGCAACTCCTACGAAATAAAGTTAAAATATCACCATTTATGTAACTATAATACCACAAAATAGATAAACAGACGTGATAAATATTATTACAAATATAAGATATTTTGATACAACATATCAAAGAAGAAATATTACAACAGTCATATAAATTACAAAGGCAGAACATGTAAAATATTTTAACATCAATCTACAACACCGTGGGTGCAATTCCTCATATTATGTCCGCTACGATGGCATAACCCACATCGAGGAGGTGAATCAGGATTACGCTCATCCATTTCATTCCGAATACATGCCGTCCGCATTCGACCAGATCGTCGATTCTTGAAACGGTGAGCATCGACATGAAATGGAGGCGTGACAAACCCCATCGAAGTTGGTCTGACGACTGAGACATCCGGAACTATCGGAGTATAAAGGGATTGAAAATTGTCACTTGGGAGATGTCAAGGATTACTGGAGTAAGCAGGTGTAGGCGCATTTAAATCAATATTAGCCCTGTGCACTGGAGTGGCTGAATTCACTAATTCAGTGAAGGATTCCGTAATAGGCATGGGGTTGTGTTGTTCTGCAACGTTTGTACCTTTGTGTTGTTCTGCAACGTTTGTACCTGTTACATTTTGAATATGTACCATCTCATAATGAACGTGCAAATCGATTGGTTGTCCCTTCACGGTGGATGCATAGTCCCACAATCCATCCATATCTTCATCGTCACAAATAGAAGTTGTTGTAGACCTTAGTGTAGCGCCAAAAAGAGTATCTTCTCTCATTGTTATTTGCAACTGAACAGTAGACATGTCCCACCCACGAAGTGTACATATTTTGTTGATTAAACCGAGGTAACTAACTCGATTTTTAACAATCAATGCCTTGCGACATGGACCGTTAAAAAAATCGCCGTTTGGGGTACGTATAATCTCGCAATCCCAATACAAACGTAATCTAACAGGTTGTTCTAGTGACATTGTGCCTAAATAAACAATGTAAAAGAATTTTTCTATTAAAAAAATAAAAAAATAAAGAATGTCGCAAACATTGAATTACTATATGAAACCAATATCATTATTATTCAGCACATCTCAACCCAAAATAATATATTATGCTATACAATAGAATATCAATATAAAAAAAGTAAATTAACACGGACAAAAATAATAAAAATCATCACAAATAATAAAAACCTAAATGTAAAAAAATATAACTATTTTTTAACATGGAGATTAAACTAACTAAATATAAAAAATTAAATAAAATTAAATGAAATATAAAAAATAACTAACTACAAATTACAAATAAATTAAATTATTAAATTCATCATAAAAGCTAAATTAATATAAATCAATTAATCGTCACAAATAATCAAATATTAATTATCAAACAAAATATAATGATTTTTTAACATGGACGTAAATTAAATTAAATTAAATTAAATATAAAAAAACAACTAACTAAAAATTACAAATAAATAAAATTATTAAATTCACCATAAAAGCTAAATTAATATAAATAAATTAATCGTCGCAAGTAATCAAAAATCAAATATCAAACAAAATATAGCGAATTTTTTAACATACATGCGTAAATTAAATTAAATTAAATATAAAAAACAACTAACTAAAAATTACAAATAAATAAAATTATTAAATTCACCATAAAATCTAAATAAATTAATCGTCGCAAGTAATCAAAAATCAAATATCAAACAAAATATAGTGAATTTTTTAACATACATGCGTAAATTAAATTAAATTAAATATAAAAAACAACTAACTAAAAATTACAAATAAATAAAATATTAAATTCACTATAAAAGCTAAATAAATATAAATCAATTAATCGTCACAAGTAATCAAAAATCAAATATCAAACAAAATATAACGAATTTTTTAACATACATGCGTAAATTAAATTAAATTAAATATAAAAAATAACTAACTAAAAATTACAAATAAATTAAATTATTAAATTCATCATAAAAGATAAATTAATATAAATCAATTAATCGTCACAAATAATCAAAAATCAAATATCAAACAAAATATAACGATTTTTTTACATGGACATAAATTAAATTAAATTAAATATAGAAAATAACTAACTAAAAATTATAAATAAATTAATTTATTAAATTCACCATAAAAGCTAAAGACAAAGTTCACCCTATATTTTTAATATATACTACATTAAATTTTTCCATTTTTGTTTGAAAATTTGTGCATAATTAGATATTTTTTGTCTAATTTATATTAATATTTTCCTAATCAAATTGTTATAAATAATTAGTCTCATTATTCATCACATCTCAACCCAAAATAATATATTGTGCTATATAATATCAATATAAATCAATTAATCATCACAAATAATCAAAAACTAAATATCAAACAAAATATAAATATGAACGTAAAACGTAATTAAATTAAATTAAATTAAGAATAAAAAAACAACTAACTAAATATTATAAATAAATCAAATTATTAAGATCACCATAAAAATTAAAGATAAGGTTCGTCTAATTTATATTAATATTTTTCTAATCAAATTATTAGAAATAATTAGTCGATCATTTTTTCTTTAACCTAGCAGTAAGTCATTTAGTCAAATATAAATCATATGCATACCATTCAACAAAATATAAAATAGACAAAATCAATAATTGATATAAATATTTAAAAATCAGTCAATATTTTACTACACATAATATTTAAAAATGTCAATAATTTCATTAAAATATCATCGTCTACTAATTAATTTTTTAATATTAAATTAAAATATATCTATTTGAATAAATAAATTAATTAATTGATACAATTTCTATTTAAAAAAAAACCTGTAATATAGAAGTCGCGTGTATGTCTCGAATGTACAATCAGCAATACTTTTTTTGACTTGGAATTCAACACAACAGAAGATTAGGAATGTGTTGAGAACTGACGATAGAACAAATAAATTGATTTTCTGTTGTCGTGTTTGAGACGGCAGAACAGAAGCAGTTTGAGACGGCATAATAGAAGCTGTTTGAGAGAGATTGAAGATGTGGGATGTGTGAGCGAAATGTATGGAATGAACTCGGCTGAATGTTGCAAAATTTATAGGCAAAATTTTGCCTATTCCGCCCGTGAAAAATTTATGACGACCACATGAAGCCGCAGAAAAGCCGTCAACCTCGCATCTGCCAGACACGAGGTTGTTTGCTTTTCAGACAATTTTCCGACACGCCTGCTTTTTTGTCGCCCGACACGCTTGCTTTTTTGTCTGAATCTTGACCGGTTTCTGGGGGCAAACACGAGGTATCCCCACTCGTGGGGTACCCCGATTTTCCTGCCCCCATCCGGAGTTCATATTTAAAACCCCCCTATTTTGGTCAAAAACCCAACCAACCCGGTGCGCCAGGGTTCGTATTCGACTCTCGCCGCCATCCCACGAGTCTGAATGCTTATATTATTTTTTTTCCCTCTTTATAAATCAAATATATATTTTTTAATTAATTAAATTATTATCAAACACATACAATAAAAATATATTTCATTATAAGATAATAAATGTTAATTACTCCCATTTCTTTTTTTAATTAAAAATATATCTTTAATTAATTAAATTATTTCCAAACATATGCAATTCGGAGTTTAATTAAAAAAATAAAAAAAGTACTTGCATAAATATAATTTTTTAGAACTATACTCGAATTTAATCAAATCCAATATTTTCCAACAAAGTAAATTCGAACGCATCAATAAAAACTTAATCTGTTTACTGCTCTAATCACATGCATTAAAAACGTATATCTTTTTAAAAATTAGTTTTATTGTATATGAAAAAATAATGTATGTAACTTATTTTCAAATATGATTCTACTCTCCTTATGGATCACAAGTGTCACAAGTCTTGAGATATTGTAGTACCATCACGATGAGACCTGATCCAACCAATGACTTTCCATTCAAGATCTCTTCTTTAGAAAAAGGAGAGAACAGGGGGAAAATAGACAAAAGCAAACGACAATGGGATCTATCCAGATTTGGAACGAGTGCAAAAATACAATTTCATGGGGACCAACAACTTCGGCAAACAATTTTTCCCTTTTCCCATGTGTAAAGGAGTCCTAGAGATCCTCCGGACGGAAATGACAGTGATGAACGGAGGTGCAACTCTAGCTCCACCATGAGGATCTAGCTGAAATGATCATCTTGGAGTTGCGGATTAGCAGTTAAATTTTTCACACTCAACAAACTAGCATCACTCAGTCACGAGTGTGCTAGCTACATCAAACAACAGTCACCTTGTTCTCTCTAATTCCTAAGCTGCTAAAAAGTGTCAACCTCTAAGCACATCAATCAATTTCAAACAAAAATTCAATCATCCTCCTGGAACACTTTCTCCGCTCGTAACAGTTCGTTTTTATGAAACATCTATATTGACTTTGAAATCTCCGGGGCACTCTGCTTACCATCATCCGCTATTTTCACTGGTCTTCTGCCCTTTGTCCGGACCACCAATAATACCCCATCTTTCAAACTGCCTTTGCCGAGCTCTTGCCCTCTCCTTCTCTTCTTCAGATTTTGATGAGTAGCAGTATGGACAAGAAACCCCATACTCCCACTCTGGAGATTCCATGTCAGTATCACTTACGGGTTTCTTGCATCCGTAGCAAAGTTTGAAAGTTCCCGGTACCAACCCATGTTCAACAGAGACTCGCTTATCAAATACAAAGCACTCTCCCTCCCAGAGGCTCTCAGTTTCAGGAACTTCTTCCAGATATTTCAAAATCCCACCTTCCAAATGATAAACCTGAGAAATAATCAGAAGTAAACAAAGAACCAAGAATATCAGTCAATTGACCGGGTAGACTAAAAAAGACATCAACTGCTAATCCAAGAAAAGTACACCCCTCATCCTCCACTTCAGGAACAAGAAAGATGACAATGCTTATGATAGCTATCAAAAGTTATGTTTGATATCATCAATATCAACAGAACAATGACGAAAGAAAATGTGAATGTGTCTCAAGTCAGTCAAAGTGTAAAACATAAGTTACATATCCGATATGCTTTCATTTATAAATTCCCAAGGCAACCCAAAATGAAATGAAAAACATACCTCTTTAAAACCTTTACTCAGGAGAAAACTTGAAGCTTTCTCACACCGAATTCCACCTGTACAATACATTGCCACACGAGGCAGCATTTTCTCTCCTTTTTCTGCAGCATCTGCATTTCGAGCTGAGCAACCAGATTCTTCTGGCTTTTCAAGTTTGAACTCATCCTCCACCCAGGATGGAAAATCCCGAAATGCAGGAGTACAAGGGTCAACAGCCCCTTTAAACTTTCCAATTCTAGTTTCATAGTCATTACGCACATCAATCACCACCTAAATGCGGGAAAAAATAATGGTACCTTCAGTTCTTCGGAAGAGAATACAACCACTCAACAATGATCTATGGCCATTAGTTGGACCTAGATGCTTAGCTATTACGTACACATGCGCAGCTTCCAACTTCCAACAACGTCCAACATATTGAATCAATTTAACCTTACTATATCTACTTGTGCTCTAAAGAAAGAAGCTTTATATCCCCTGCTCTTACTTTAGGCAAACTGGAAATGAAGGAATTTGAAACCTACCTACGAATCCAGGGAAGGGCAGCTAATTTGGCTAATGCAACTTGACTCTTATAATATCTGAAGCACAAAATCTATTATAAGAAAAAGCTTTGAAGTTACCTACCCAGGATCAAGAAGTTTCATGGTTAAAACAAAAGCAATTTAAACATATTAGCATTGTCAAATAAACTCGGATGCTTCCATTCAAATTTGACACCGGAGATTCTATTTTGCTTTGGAAAATTAAAGAAATGTCAATTGTTCATATAACAAGAGATGTGACATTATGGCAAAAATTGGCTTCGTCAGAACTTTTGCGATCAAACTTCTACTGGCCATGATTGAATCTAAATCTTCCCAGTTCCAACTGAAAAATGAGCTAATAATACATAGCAACTATGTATCAAAAAGGCAATAAATATACAGACAAATAAACAATCTAACATAAGGGATACAACCAGGCAGATTAAGCAATCATATGCAAGAGTGCGAGACCAAAAACCAAAAACCAAAAACAAAGTGACTTACAACGTTGGGATCGCCAATAATTGTATTCCAGTCTCTCGGGCTGACATACTTTCCAACCCTTTCAATAGGCGAAACAGAAGGCATTCCAAGGGTAACTATCTGTTACAAAGGGAAAAGATCCTTTTGACCATAAGAATTAACATGAATGAGGTTGCGAGGTGCATTGCTCCAGTTCAAGGAATATACCTCTTTTTTCAACTTGACCCTCACATGATCCCATCTGAAGGGAGCATCTTCGCCTGCTGCTAAAGGTGAACTCTTGATGTGTCCATGATGAATGGCTTCTTCCTCAGGACTCACAGGAGACTCCACTCGTCGCAGGCCCCTTAGGCGATTATCATTTTGAATAAAAGCAAGTACTTTCTCCACTGAATCCCGGGTCCCACATATGCTCCCATTGATTCCTTCTGGAGCAAGTATGATGCCGCCTGAAACACGCTGAATACTTCAGCTTGGTGAGGTGTGAGTGACATGGAGAGAAATTAATCAGAAAAGTAAAAGCAGACTGGCTTCTATTCACTAATGCAGGACCAACATTAGGAAAAATAAGTTATTGCAGAGACAGTGACAGCTCAACTAATCATCTTCATTTACACATAAATACACAGCCATAAGAAACTTTATCCTTCAGTTGATAGAAAATATTCTTATGCCACTGATGGAGGCATACACAACTGATTCTTGTTGACAAGATGGTAACCGGAAAACAGGGCATTGAATGTGTCCTAGGAAGTATGTCAAGTGGCATCATCATTGGTGTCTCTATGCTTTCCCATTTAGTAGGCAACTAAAATATGTTGAAGTTCATCAAGTGTTGCCAATTTCATCTGGTATATCTAGCATGAGTGGACCCTTACAAAGATAATCTACCATACAACAGAGGAATTATCAAACCTCCTTTTTTATTCCATTTCCTTTATTCTGAAAAAGAAGGGGAAGCGTTCTAAAATAAAATTTTCCACAGGCATGTTTACTCAACTATGGAATTTTAGTGCATAAATTTCATAATAAGCATATATAAACCTCCATTGTCATTGACTTATCATTTTTCCCATGTCAATTTATGACCAAATTCTTTTACTTTGAAAATTCTCAGTATGGATGACCCTATGTTCCATAAAATCAGGAAAGGTTAAACATCAAGTGGAGAAATATTAGTCCCACCAAATGGATTAATTATACACCACATCAGCTATAGCAATGAGTTTTAGCTTTTGGGAATGTTCAATGGTCCAAACATCTAGTAAAATCTTCAAAAGCTAAACAAGAAGTGCTGAAAGACAACAGGCACAATGTATCAATTGTAATTTCACCACCACAGTTGTCTCCATTGAGTTTTTTCTGGAAGGTGAATGAGAGGCCAAAGTAACTATAACAAAACAATTATAAACACTAAAACACAAAAGTTGTCAGCAAGCAGCTTGCACCAAATTCCCTCAATTTGTCCAAGCTTATAACAACACGAGTCATTAAATTCAGTTATCTAACAGTGTCTGAATGTCCAAGTTGATACGTCCATCCATTAGGATAAAGGTTCGGTCTTTATGGACAGTGCAGGTATTCCAAATTGTCCTATATATTTTATTCCATTTCGAAACTTTCAAAGCCAAGAACAATCACAACTCCAAGCGATATCATGGTAAAATCGATTACAATTTTCCAAGCTACAACAAGAATCACAAAACAAAACTTACATAAATTAAAATTTCATAATCAATTTTTCTTTAGTACAAAATTCACGTAGAGCACAAAATTACACCAAAAGCTATACTTTAATGCAATTTGCAATGGCTAGAAGATTACCAATTGTTCGCAAAGCTCCTTTAGCGGTTTCCTGAAATCAGCATGGTCAGGAAAATCAGCAAATTTATAGAATGAAACCACCACTAATGGCGCCTCAGGGCTCACGTCACCGGCGACTTCACACTTTTCAATCCCCGTCGGAACTTGATTAGAAATGGAAACTGAAGTCGTAATGGGAGTAACAGAAAAGCATTTGACGGGAATAAAGCCTTGAGGAAAATTCTGGAAATTTGTGTTAATATTGAGACTTGAAAACAAAGAAGATATTGGGGTTTTGGAAGATGAATCATTTGCAGCAGGCTTCATGCTATAATGGAGTAAGCGAGGATTTGGCTTCGGGTTAGCGTCCGGGTTAAGGTTTGGAATAGGGTATAGGGAAGATAGCATCCTCTGAGCCGCCAGAGAAGTCGTTCTGTAGAGGAGCAGCGGCGGCTGAGCCGCTTGCATTGAGGTTTGAGGTATGTGCATTCCACTATTAACATTTCCTCGTTTTTCTTGTATTTACTACTACGCAGTAGTAATTTTTTTTCCTTTTTTTTTTTAGTCCGCTTCTATTCTTATTTTTTATTGGTGATTCACAACTCTTTTATTCACTGGCGGAGCCAGAAATTTAACTTAATGGGGTCATTTTTTAGTTCAAAAAATTATACCATAGAGATTATCATACATGATATATATAATATTATTACAAATATATATAGAGAAATAACAACAATATATAATTATATAAAATTTTATTTACAATTGTCCACGATGAGTTTTCATATTTTGAAACCGTTGTATAATAGTTTCATTATCAATACTATTAAATATATCTCTTTTAATATATATAACCAAACAATTATTCATCAGGCTATCTTCCATTTGATTTCTCAACCGATTCTTCACAATTCTCATTGCTGAAAATGAGTTTTCCACACAGTTGCCACGGGCAAAATCAAAACCAATTTTACTAGAAGAAAAACTAATGGGTAAACAATATTTTTCCTTGTCTCAGCCAATTTCTCAGCAATTTGACCAACATCTTTGATATTCAAAAATCCAGTATTAGAACGCATATCAATGATATAAGTTTCAAGCTGATTGTCAAGTTTCATAAGATCAACCGCAGAAAACTCAAGGGAATAAAACTGAGCAAATCGAATCAATCTTCTCCTATCAAAAGCTGAAAATGAGAACGTGATCTTCCTGGAGGTACATAAATCTCATTCATGCAAGGAATCAAGATATTTTGGTTTTTACAAAATGAAGTCACTTTACCTAATAAATCATCCCATCCATCATCTCTCATCATTTGTAACCGTTGCTTGAAAATTTTCACCAATTCCATAGTATTAACTATGTCTTGGTCCTTTCTTTGCAAAGCCTTTGGCAACTCATTTGTAATCCCCAACACATTTCTCATCAAATGAAGGCTAAAAATAAAATCAAAAGACTGAATTGATTGCAACAACACTTGAGTTTCAACTTTTTGCTCAGAATTCAAACCTTCCTCAACAATATTTTCAAGTACATCGATAGTAGATGAGAACAAGATTATTATGCTTAATAACGTGCCATAATGCGAATCTCATCTAGTATCACCAGCACATTTAAGACAAACCTCTTGATTTAAACATTTACAACTTGTAAGCTCACCATTCTTCAATGCCTCAAAAATCCTGGCAACTTGTCTTTCTCTAAGATTATCATGTCGTTTACATGAAACTCCAACAATATTGATAAAAAAATTAGCATTATAAAATAGTGAAGCAACGTGATTTTCATTTTTTGCAACTATTATAAGAGTTAGCTGAAGTTGATGAGCAAAGCAATGAATATAGAAAGCAAATTATTTTCCTTCAAAATCAACTTTTCAAACCATTAAATTCGCATGTTGGTAGCTCCATCATAGTCATATCCTCATAATCTTGATAGACTTAATACATGCTTGGAAAATAATAACTGAAGTGCTTATTTAAGTGACAAAGCAGTTGTCTCAAAGACATGCACAATACCTAAAAATTGCTCAACTACACAATCTCTTTTATTCAAATAGCACAAGATAACATCATTTGTTCCTTATTTGATATATCACGAGATTCATCAATCAATGCAGCAAATAAATCATCACCCAACTCATTAATTATAACATTTGTTGTCTCACTTGTTGCAGCGCTTATAATGTCAGTTTGAATATCATGAGCTATTAGCTTTAGATTGCTATGAGCATTCTTTAAAACAACATTTTTAATTGCCTCATTGTGATTAGCAAGAAAATGCAAGAGTTCAAGAAAATTTCTTTGGTTACTTGATTCCTCTGATTCATTATGTCCACGAAAAGTTATACCTTGACATAAAAGAAATCGAAGACAATCTACTGAAGCAGACATCCTTGTTTTATTTTCATTCCGAGTTTGATTTGATTGCTTGGCTAAAACAAATTGAATATGTTGATTTTAATTCATCAAGTCCTCACATTTCTTATAAGCCTGATTGTGAGCACTATTTGGACCACCTACATTAATTTTTAATCTATCTTTCTTATTCCAATTTGAAAAATCTTCAAGAATAAATGAATCTCCACCTCTTTATTTTCCAATATGATTAGGTCTAAAAAGATAACAGTATAAGCAAAAGATAGCATCCTTTGATATGCTATATTCCAACAAACCATTCTTATCAAACCAATTGGGATTAAATCGACACAACACATTTCTAATACTTGTTTGTGGAAAATTATTATTATGCGGTTGACAATGTCCTTTTTTGCAAATAAAACATTCTTACCTTATCTTTGTCATTAGTATGATATTTTGATATTCTTGTATGAAGACTTTGATCTGAAGGCAGACTTTCTAAATCAATTTCAATATGAGCTTACTTTGAAAATTGTTGTTTATCTTCTAGATGATGAAGGATTAAAATGACAAAAATTATCAAAACGAAAGTATGTTAGGAAAACGAAAAATTTACCTCTATGATTGAATGACCATCTTCGCACTGGTATAGATGTCTGTACAAGGATACTTGAGGCTATTAGATCACGTCTTTGCAAACGTCTACTGCATCTCATTCATGCAAAACCTTTAATCTTCCGAAATGGTGCCCGTAGCACAGCCGGTGAAAGTTTGAAGATTGAGTTTTGACAAGTTTTTGGTGAAAGCTTCACTGAAGCTTTCTCTATGATTTTGGATTTTTGTTTCTCAGTGAATGATGAACCCAGAAGTGCAAAAACAAAAGCTACCACTTCAATTCATTTTCTATTCATTTCAATCAATCCCCGAGAGAGAGTCCATTCGCGTACAAATAGAAAGCACCCATACTTTCTGTTATCCTTCATGTGAAACAACACGCAATCTATTCCGTGTTATTTTTTATTTTAATTAATTAAATTAATAATTAAATAATTTAATATATATATATATATATAATTTTATTTTACTCTTGGTCTTATACATTGGGTTAGATAAAATTATTTATTCTTGGACTTGAATACCCATAAATAATAAGTCTCAATTATTTATTTTCTATACTTTATTTAAACAGCCCAATAAATAATTAATAAACCCAAATAGACCAATATAAAATTTCATACATTTTATCTACTTTATATCCAGATTAATTTTTTAATTATTCAATATGGGCCTTGGACCCTGAATAATTAATTAATCAATTAAATTAGATAAAATAAATACTCTCTCTTGGACCTTTTATTTTATTCTAATTCAATAATAAATTAGACTAATAAAATAAAATATACAATTATCAAGACCAATTCCTTAACCCAAATCTTTCATGACTTAAGGGTCATTACGGGGACCAAAAGACACATCACCTTAGCTACTAAAGTGACCAAAATACCCCTACTATATAAATAGCTATATTTTGTATTTTAAATATTTTCTAATATCACCATAAGGAAATATTGACCCCAAGGATAATGTTTCATTAGCAAAGTCTTCGACCTACAGGTGTAATGACTAAAATACCCCTCTACGTATCGTTGTACAATTAGAGAGGAAGAGTGTACTAACACCTCTATAATAGACATCTACCATCCTTAAACCTCTAGTCCAATAATCCACGACTCCTGAAATGCTTCCACTTTTTAAGAGAGTTATCCTAAAGTAAACATCCAAGTCATGTTTTCTAAGGCCCTGGATAATTAGATCATTTGAACAGTCACAATAGGCAATGTAGCGTAAAAGCTATTTTGTACAAGTCTATCTTAACTAATTAGTCACATATACTCAATATATAAGTATATCGGCTCTACGAAAGAATCCAGTATATCAAAATATATGCTTCTAGTTTCGTCAGACCACCAACTCGTACTCAAGCGGTAGAATATTAATCTACACTGTAGCAATAATAGTTTGGGTTTCTTTTAAATAGTACTTTAAAAACCACTACTACAAGTCATGTTCTACGTATTCGAAATACGCTCATGCTATAAAGTGAGTGAACTATTCACTGGCTAAAGGTAAGTCATTCCCCATTTAGAATTCATAACACAATAACCTATACATGATAAGATTCTCATTCTCATCAATCGGTTAAGAACAAAAATTGATGTGTTAAGTAATCCGTGATCCATACCTTACTGTAAAAGACTACCATTCACATGGATCACTTACTTAAATACAATGGGTCATTTTTAAACAAAAATCGTGCACAAATAAAATGTAAATTCACAAACAAATTTTGAAAATAAATTCGATAATTACATCAGATAAACTAGTCTAGAGGGCATATATTCCAACAGATGACTACTTTCATGACTCAAATTTGACTACTCCAATGTTGATTTTCTTTTGAAGTATCTTTCCACTATATGAAATTAAAAGAAAACAACTACAGTATTATAATTAACAATTATTTAAAATAATAAGTGAAATACATTTGAATTATTAAAAAGTAAAAATAATAATGCATATTTTCTTCATGGTCATCTTTCCTGAAATAAGGATTAGTAAGAGTCAATAAAATGGTGCCAAAATAATGTAACTTTGTGACTGTGAACATAGAGTATAGGGGATATTCATCTTATGAGTTAGTTGCTTTCTCAGTCAAAATTTAGATGGGATTCTAAACTTAAATCCTCAATTAATTTTTTTAACATCTAGCAAGCTACTATTCTTTTAAAAATTAAATAACAAATAAACTATAGTAATATTATTTTATAAATATTAATTCTTCACTATATTTAATTTCAAATAACCAATCATCACTTAAATATTCAGATTATAATTCAAACAAACACTCAACATTTCCTATTTTCATACGAATCATATCATAAAGAATAATCAATAATCTAATACAACCAAAATTAAATAATAAAACAAACAGTACTATATATGAAACTACTATAACTTTACAATCAATAATTTATTGATTTAAAATAAAAGATTTATTAAAATACATTAACTCCTCATTATCCTCAAGAATCTCCTGTAAATGTTGTCTTAAATATCTTCCCCTTCCACTACTAACCTTCAACTCTTGTTTTTTGAAAGATCACATAAAAAAGATAAAAATTTTTAATGAATAATAATAAAAAAAACAAAACTGATAGTTTGAATTTACACTTAAAAGACTTCAAAAACTTCTCTTTGTCTTTTCTCTTTCCCTACCTCTCGTAGTCAGAGACGGAGACGTTGGCTGAAGCCAAAAAAATAAAAAACAAAGACGCAGAGGGCTAGTCCAGAGGCTAATTCGTGAAGATGAAGGCTGAAGAAGGAGTTGTCTTTTTGCTTTTTGTTTGCTGCTTCTGAGATTCCAAGAAGTTTTCAACTTTGGTAGGTTGGGTTAGCAACGGCCAGTTCGGCCCGCCGGGCCCGAACCCGAAGGCCAAATCGGCCACTGTACACCGGGCCGGGTCTAGGGCCGATCCGGTCTAGGTCAGGGGTAGAAACCCTTGGCCCGCACAAGAGAGTCGTTACCCAATGGCTCTCTCTCTTTTTTTTATTACATTTCAGCCCCAACAACAGTTGAAATATATATATATATATATATATATATATATATATATATATATTTAGTCCCTAACGATTATATTCTCTATCCTAACCCTCAAAACTCTATAAATACCCCCTAATTCAACCCAAAACTCATCAAATACTTTCCAATTCTCTTATTTTCATTTATCTTTCTCTCATAATTCTCAAATTTCTTCATTTCCTCTACAAAAAGTATTAGAATAGATTTTATTTTTTTGTTATACTTTTTCAATTCTTTAAAAAAATCTTCATATTTTGAAAGATTGTTGAGTGGCGGAATAGTGGATACAAGAAGAAAAAAGCTCCACAAAGTATTGTTATTCTTGGCCATCAACTAGTTAATATTTCTTATTTTTTAGCTTTATTAATTGTTTATTTGTTTTAGTTATTTATTTAATTTTTAAGTTAATTTGTTATTTATATTTTTCAATTCTCTTATTTCATTATTTGTTAATACTTTATTTTTTTTAAACTTTATTTGAATTTTGATTGCTTGTTTTTTTTTTTTAAATAATGGATCCAAATTAATATCATCATTTTTCTTCTTCACAATCATCTGCACATTTTGATTTTAATATAGATCCAGCCTTGAATTTAATAAATAATGAAATAGGTAATAAAGATGAAGGTCTTAGTAGGCCTAGCATTAGTGTTTCACAACCACAACCAACTCCAACTATTAATCCTAACGAATCTAATATAGGTGAGGATGATGTTGAAACAGCGGATGTTATAGTTAAAGCAAAAACATCTATGGTTTAGAATCTTTTTGAAAAAGGCTAATGATAATAATAGGGCAACATGTAAAATTTGTAGGGTAGTATATATATATAAGAAGGGAGGAAGGACGGGAACATTAGTTAGATATATGAAAATGTCACATAATAATTGGTTAGAAAACCTACTTAAACAACAACAAATACATATCACAAGAGGTCAAATTATTGATAATTTTCAATATAATCATAGAAAAAATTAAAGTGGATTTGCTAAAATGAATGTTCAAACTAAATTACCTTTTAATTTTGTAGAAAATCCACATTATGAACAATATATGCAAAATAATTATCAACCAGTATGGAAAAGAATTCCTAGAATAATGTTAAATAATGATATAATAAAGATATATAAAGAAATGAAAGAGTATCTAATTGCTATATTTGATTCTTGTAATTGAAAATTTACTCTTGTGATGGTTGGATTGCAATTATTAATGAGTCTTATTTGTACATTATATGTCATTGGATAGATCATGATTGGTTAGTACAAAAAAGAATTATTTATTTTAAATTATTTGAATATCCTCATGTAGGTAGTAGTAGTATAGTTAGAATGATTACCCAAACATGTCGTGAATATAGGATTTCAAATAAAATTATTTCTATTTCTTTAGATAATATTTCAAATAATGATTCAACCATAATAATTTTGAAAAATATTATGAATCCTATGTTAGATGGTATTTTATTTTATACTAGGTGTGCTTTGTTGGGAATATGCCCTCTTAGACTAGTTTTCTGATGAAAATATCGAACATGATAATAAAAGAATTTATTTGTCAAAAATCATTTGTGAATGTATTTTCTTTATTTGTGTACATTTTCGTTTGGAATAGACTCATTGTATTTGAATAAGTGATCCATGTGAATGGAGGTCTTTCACAATAAGGTATGGATCATAAGTTATTTAAACACATAAACATTTGTTCTTAACCGATTGATAAGAATGGGAATCTCATCATATTTAGGTTATTATGTTATGAATTCCAAATGGAGGATAGCTTACCTTTAGCCAGTGAGTAGTCCACTCACTTCATAACATAAGCGTATTTCGGATACGTAGAACAGGACCTGTAGTAATGGTTTCTAAAAAGTACTATATGGTAAAAACCTAAACTACTACCGCTACAGCGTGGACTAGTACTCTATGACTTGAGTATGCGTTGGTGGTCTGGCGAAACTGGAAACATATGCTTTGATATACTATATCAGAAGGCTAATATACTTGCATATTGGGTATGTGTGATTAGTTAGTTAAGACAGACTTATACAAGATAGTTTCTACATTATATCGTCCCTTATGGTTGTCCAGATGATCTAAATATCCAGGGCCCTGGGAAACGTGACTTGGATGTTTGCTTTAGGGTAACTCATTTGGAAAGCGGAAACACTCCAGGAAGTCGTGGATCATTGGACTAGAAGCCTAAGGATGGTAGATGTCATTTAAAGAGGTGTTAGTACACTTCTTCCTCTCTAAATATACGGCAATGTGTAGATGGATATTTTAGTTATTTCACTTGTAGGTCGAAGACTTTGCTAATGCAGCATTGTCCTTGGGGTCAATATTTTCTTATGGTGATATTAAAAAAATATTTAAAATACAAAATACAGCTATTTATATAGTATGAGTATTTTGGTCATTTTAGTAGATAAGGCGATATGTATTTTTGGTCCTCGTAATAGCCCGTAAATCCTAATTAATTTTGGGTTGAGAAATTGATCTCAGTTGAGAGGATTTTATTTTATTCAGGGAGTCTAATTTATTATTAGACTGGAATAAAATAAATGGAGATAAATTTATTATATGATTTAGTTGGTTAATTAATTATTCAGGGCCGAAGTCCAGTTTGAATAATTAGAAAATTAACCGATACTTAAACTAGAGAAAAATAATTATTACTTAATTATTTATTGAGTTATTTATTTAATTACATCCTAAGAAATAAATAATTAAAATTTAATTATTTTTTGGTTCATTTGGGTCCATTAATTATTTATTGGGTTATTTGTTTAATCCCAAGGAAAATAATTAATGTTTATTATTTTGGGCTTTTCGGGTTCAAGAAAAATAATAAATATTATTTGGCCCTAAAGCCTGGACCATAGGATTTTTTCGGACACAGTTCAAAAGAGTTTAGAGTAAAGCCAAAATTTATTTTGTAAATAATATTTAGGTATTAAATCCCGGGAATATTATTTTTATCAAAATAATTATTTTTGTTTTTATGACTCTTGGCTTTCTGTGTGGAAAAATAAAAGAAAAGAAAAAGGGAAAAAAAATAAAATTCTCCAAAGACTCTTGGCTCTCTGTCTCTCTCGTGCCTTTTCTTCTTCTGGCTTTTGGTTTTACATTTAAACCAAAGGAAGCCAACCGAGAGGGTGCGTGTGTCTCTTGATTTTCTGACTTCTGGATTTGGTCATATCAAGTGAAATCAAGAGCCATCGGTTCACTGGGTTTGCTTCTTCTGAATTGTCTATAAAAAGATGAGACAAGAAAGAAGCTGTGATATAGGGAAACCAGTGAGAAAAAATTGAGAAGCTTTTCTTCTTCCCATTTTCTTTGCTCACCAAAAGTGATTAGGTTGTAATCATATTCTGAGAATTGAAAAGCTTAGCATTATTTATAACACCGGAGGTGGAGAAGAAAGGAAGACAGTGCACAGGAAGCTTCACTGGACGGAGGAGAAGGAAGCTGTGATTTTAGCTTCAAACCATTCTTCTTCAATCTTCAAGTTTTAAAGCTCCAAGAGGTATGTTTTAAAGCCTCCATGCTGCTGCCATGCTCTGATATATATTTGTTCTATCCATTTTTGTTCACTGGATGCATGCTCTGTATTTGTCAAATTCCTTTAAGTCATAACTTAATTTGTGTGTTAAGGAAGGATATAAATATGTTGATGATATTGTTAATATAATTAGAAATTTTATTTTATTTATTAAAACTTCCCCAACTAGGCAACAAAATTTTAAGGCATTATACCGAGAACAATGTGTATCTTTTAAAAAATTTAGATTAGATTGTAAAACTATATGGAACTCAACTTTAAATATGTTTGAAAGTATTATATCTTTTCAAAACCAACTTATTGAATTTTGTAATAGTAATAATTTTCAACCTCCACTAATTGAAACTTATTTTGAAAATTATACTACACTTTTAACATTTTTATTTACTTTCAAAGAAGCCACTGAACTTTTATCGGGATCTTATTATCCCACTACTCATCATATTCTTCTAACACTTGCTAAGGTAGCACATATGTTTGGTAAGTATATGGATCATCCCCAATATGGTTATTTTATGAAAAGTATGTTTGAAAAATGTAAAAAATATTATGAAGATATTCATATTTTATATTGTATGGCATTGTGTATGGAGTATCAAATAAAAATGGTTGGATTTTATAGTATTATTGAATATTTATATGAAATATTAAATTTTGATAAATCTCAAATACTTAGGCAATGTATGATAAAAGATATAAAAGATAAAACGGCTAAAGTTCTATCTGACATGTATAATTTGTATGAGTTCAAGTCTTCTAATTCTAGTTCTCCTTGTTTAAGTAGGCAAGTTTCATCATCATCTAGCAGTCACTTTCAACCACCACGGAAATCTACATCTTCAATTTCATCAATATTTAATCCATGGGATATTATGAAACGTAAAAAAAGATCGTCTACCACTTACAACGAGATGACAATTTATGAGATGCAACAATTGGTAGAAAATGAGGATCAACATTTTGATATTTGTGGTTGGTGAAAGGCTCATGTAAGTTAATACCCCATTTTATCTAAAATGACATGTGATCTTTTGACACCACCAGTTTTCACAGTACCATCAGAAAGCTTCTTCAGTGAGAGCGCTCGAATAATCAATGAAAGAAGATCTCGATTGGCTCCTTAAACTTTGGAGATGTTAATGTGTTGTAGTAGTTGGTTTGCAGCCAAAGATAAGACGGCTAATTCATGGATTATTGATGATGACTCAGATGATGAATGGAGTGAACCAAGTAGTTAATTTAGTATTCTTGTAATTAGAAATTTAGGATAAGTAATATTATGCATTTAATTTTATTTTTAGGATATTTATTCTATTTTTAAATTTTAATCATTATAATATTTTTAAGAGGTTTAGGCATCACGTCCCCCTCTTATGTAACCTTTATTTTATTAATTAATAAAACATGTAGGGGTCCAAACCAAATCTCCCACCACTTCAAAGTGACTTTTTTATAATTTTAAAAAATTATGTTATTTAAATAATAATAAAAAATTACAAAACAATTGAATATCAAAATTTTTAATCGAATTAAGTAGGAGGGAAAAAAAAGAATAAGCTCACGGGCCAAGGGCCAGGGCCGTGCCGGTCCTAGAGCCCGGCACGACCCGAAACCGTGCTGATCGGCCCAGGTGTTAATACTAGGTTGGGCTTCAATCAATTAATCAAAAAAAATAATTAAAAAAAAAGGCTTTTCACTCTTCTATAAAAAAAAAAAGAAAGAAAAATAAAAGCCCACATTTTCTATTACTTATTTAATTTTTTATTTTACATTGACCCCAATTTTTTTTTTTTGAGTAGTGCCAATTTTTATATATATTTAATTTTTAATATATTATTATTAAGAATTTTTAAAATTTCAATGGGGTCAGCTGACTCCCACTGATTACGTACTACATCCGCCAGATTCGGGGCCGCGCAACTCTTGTACGGGAATTGCGCGGCTCATTTGCGGTCGCGATTTGAGGACGCAGCAATCGTCTGGTTAGGAAAATTTCACGCCACTGGTCCCTAAAAAAGGACAAAACAGCTTCGTTTTGCCCTCATCCGATCAAAAATCGTGGCTTACATTGTTAGCCAGCTTCCACAGGCCTCTGCAAGTTGTACTGTAGTACTGTCCACCAAAAAATTAAAAATCCCGCTTAAATCACCTGTTGTGCAAACATAAACAAAAGCTTTCCTCAGATGTTAATATTTCCATTCTCTTTCTTCTCTTATTCCTTCAAATACTAAGATTATTTCAAACGGTGTCGATAGGGTTAGTGTAATCTAACGAAATTGAAGCGCTCCTGATACATAAACGTCGCAATGGGCATGCAATGCTAAAGGGAATTTTTCTCCTTCAAAATCTGCAGTTAAGGTTCTTCGTAAAAATATCCATTCACCCAGGTTGTCTTCCGGCAGCTAAGTATGTTCATCTGAAAAATTACATTCAATGTAATATAGGTTTTTAGGTTAATATTTGTGTTCATATCTCTGTGAGAATGAGTTAGCAATGTACACATCTATGTTCATGTGATTACTTTACCTGTTAAAACAAGTTTGTTTGGCAGCATTGATTGTATACAGAACATAGCATAGCATAGCACAGCATCTGACCACACGTTTACTTATTTATAACATTCTCTCTGATTATCTCAAGGTTAAATTAAGAATTTTCCCCGCAATGTATTCGTTTGCCTATAATTTACATGTTCCAATTGAAAAGTATTTCAACAAGAACATCCTACGAAATTTACTTGTAAGAGTACTCAAGTATTTTAATACGTTTCTTTGTTCTCTCTTTTTTTTTTTTTAATGATGTGCACAGGTTCCTTTTAATGGAGGATCGTACAAGTGCGAATGTTTGTTTTTTACCTGCCGTTGGATAGTTACTTGATTCTAAAGAAAAATCTTACAACTTTTACAATTGTTATGGTGCAACTATGGGCTTTGGTATACATGGAGAGTATGGGAACAAGAATGCCTCTGGTGTATTGACATCTAGGAGGTTTACATGCTGCAAAGCAGGGTTTCAAAGGATCGATAAACGTGATAGAGAAATTAAGCGTCCTCGTGTAGAAACGAAGACCGGATGTGCTACTTGGATAGTCATTGTTCTAGCTAGGGAAAAAAAATACAAGGTGACCGAGTTTGAATCATGCCACAACCATGACCTTCATACTGCTGCTTGTGTTCATCTTATGCCGTCACAGAGGAATGTGAGCAATGCGCAAGGCATCGACGCTTCCATAGCCGAAGCTGCAGGATTATTTTTAAAGCAATCTCACGAGCTATTGTCAGCACAAGTAGGTGGCAAAGAAAATTTAGAAAGAAGACTTGAAATGATACCTCCCGTAGTAGAAGACAAAGAAACTTACGGTATGGTGAGGCCGCGACAATAATGAGATATTTTGAAGAGCAAGCTTCTATGAATGCTTCTTTCTTCCATGCAGTACAACTTGATTATGATGAGCTAATCACAAATATTTTTTGGGCTGATGCACGCATGATTATGGAATACTCCTACTTTGGGGATGTTGTCACATTTAACACCACATACAAGACAAACAAACAGTGCCGGCCTCTTAGAGTATTTGTTGGGTTCAACCAATATAGGCAATTAGTAGTTTTTGGGGCTACTTTGCTTTACGATGAAACAATTGATTCTTTTGGCTATTCACGATGTTCATCGAAGCTATGGGAGGCAAGCATCCTAGAACAATCTTCACTGACTAAGATGCAGCAATTGTTGCAACAATTTCTATAGTTCTCCCACAGACCTTTTATAGTTTATGTACTTTTTATATTTGGAGAAATTTTATAAAACACTGGGGATATCTTTATAGGAAGGGATTGTCACTCTCGGACATGTTTCGAAATTGTATGTTCCATATTGAAGATGAGAATGAGTTTCTTGAGACTTGGCAGGAACACGTGCTAGTCCATAAGTTGGAGACAAATGAATGGATCAAAAGCATATTTGCAGCTAGAGTGAAGTAGGCACGATACTACCTGATAGGTACCTGGACAGCTGGGATGCGTAGTACACAATTGAGTGAAAGCTTTATTGTAGATTTAAAGGACCATCTGAAGTTAGATAATGATATTCTACAATTCTTCACACATTTTGGTCATGTTGTTGCCTCGAAGCGATACAAAGAGGTGATCTCAGAATACGAAAGTAAGCAAAAATTACCAATAATGGCGTTGAGAAACTCACCAATGCTAAATTGCGTAGCGAAGGTATACACTTCCCCATTGTTCAATGAGTTTCGTGCCCAATTCGATGAATCCTTGGGGCTACTCATATGGAGAACAAGTGTCGCACCTAATTCTCTAGTTGAGTGCATTGTTGGACAGCATGATGGATTATCAAAAGAGCGTACCATTACATTTGATGCATCGACGAAAACCATAACATGCAGTTGTTTGCTTTTCTAGAGTGTTGGAATGTTATGTTCGCATTCTCTGAAAGTGTTAGATCACTTTAATGTAAAAACAGTTCCAGATCAATACATCATCAGGCGATGGACACACAAGTCTATGGATGCCTCAGTTATTCAGGTTGACAGAAGTGCTGTATCTATCGATCCCAATCTTGACATTGCAAAGAGGTACAAGATGATGGCTACATTGTTGATACGCTTAGCTGCCCGAGCTGCTGAGTCTCAAAGTGCAACCAAAGATGTCATTTCTATGGCAACCAAAATGAGTCACAAGATTGGAGACAAATGTGATGTATTATCAGCACGTAAAATGAGAGAACGGAAGTCGTTTGAAAGAGATTTGGGCCAAGATGATGTGGCAGCCATGAAACCTTTATCCCGAGTAGCTGAATCACAGATTCCAAACCCAAAAGGTATAAAGCAGCGTGAGACCAACAAAATAAGAAAATGATTGAAGAGTTTTCTTGACAAATGGAGACTAGGAAAGGCACGCAAAAGGAAAGGCACACCAATGCACCAGGTATGTGTTGTACAAAAATGTTACTGCAGTACTGTTGTATTCCCTATTTGTTATCATGAATTTTATTTACATCCGTACTATTAAGTGAAAAAATTTACTTGTTGAAATAGCCAGGGGAGCAGCAGGGCCAGCAATGTACTCGACACACAGAAAAGGCCACTGAGGAATAATTACTGTACAACTAAAACTTGTCAAGCCTCACAGAAATCGGTGGGTAACATCCTTGTATATCCCTTAAGTATGATATAAATTCGAAGGCACCTACAAATATATTTAGGTGAAATTTTTTTCTTCTCGTGTAGCAAACATCGTTAAGCAATGTGACATCTGTACTTATACAGTGTAGCAGGACTAGCATTCCACCAGCTTCTCTAATAAATTTTTTGCTCATGGAAATGGTACATTTCGCAGCTTGAATTTACTTCTTGATTTTCTTTAAGTTATAATGGCCATAATTACGAGATACCCTAACATACAGCGGTATTTTGGATAGACACCGCACCTCTCTGTTCTCCATTTCATACAGTAGAACGGTCCTCTTTTGATGAACCAAGTCAAAGACTTGCAGTTATAGATAATAGAAGATGGTACGTAAACAGACTTTGTGCACACCTCATTGTTCGAATTTTCTCATAGGTACTCAATATGACTTTTGCTACTCACCAAACGAAGGCTTTAATCTGTACCAGATCATGATGTCTTAAATCCTTTTCTCTTTTTGGAGTTTTTGATAAAGAAGCTACTTTTTGAAGTTTTTAGGAGTCTTCTTATGTTTTCTTTCTTATTTTATTTTTCTGGAAAAAAAAAAGAATAACCTCCTGTGTGTATATCTATGGATGACAATCCGGAGATCAATGTGCTTAGAGAAATGCCTGTATAAATCAATAGAGATCGTAATATATATTCTATATATTCACATGTTTCAGGTTAGTTTGCCACTTGATGGGCACTTACTTGACTTCTGTAGTTGTGCTTTAGAAGCATTAATGAGTAATTCTGCTCTTGAATACCATGCTTGTAGATACTAATTTAGGGTCGACATACCATCAAGTTGGATTTCCAAGTGTGTTTTAGAAGATGCCGTTACAAGGAGAATTTTGAGTAGAGTCGCGCCTATGCAGAAGCTATCGTTTAAGATCTTGATAAACAATGTGGCATTTTCAAGCCTGCTACCCAGAAAATTAGAAAACTCCTAAAAGAAAAGTGTATACCTTGTGATGGAAGTAGATACTAACTGCTGCAGTTTAGGTAAATTTTGTGGAGTTACTTTTATTAGCTTTCATGTTAATATATACTGAATGGAGTGCATTATTGCGAACACAAATTGATCGAAATTGTCTAATATTACTCTTACCTCTATCTTCTTATTCCAGATAATAATATGATTTTCAAGTTAAATAAACACATTTGAAGGTAATATATCTAATAATAGTAGTAGCATTTTGAAATGTAACTGTGGCACTGGTAGTAGTAGCACTTTGAAATGTAATTGTGACACTGATTTTTCTCGTACTCCATACAGACTTGTATTGGCTCTTCTCACAAGGAAACATTCGACATTGACATGCGGTATTGGACTAGCACGCTAGAGAACCTCCAGTGCAGCTTTTGCTTAGAGTAGTAGCTAGTGCAGGTTTATGTGGATGGCATGCTTGGGGATTGTATTCATGTGTTTGTGTAACATGTTCATGTATTTGTGAAATCTGATCATATAACCGCGTGACATATTCAAGAAGTAATTAGCGCAGGTTGACCACATTGCAAAACATTGCTGTTGATGTGGTTGTGCAACGTGTTCATGTATTTGTTTCAGGTGGTCATGTCTTTGTGTAGCTTGTTCATGTGTGTAGAGTTCATTCTTATGATAGTTTGGAGTTACAGGGCTTAATATGATACTAATTGTCACATTTTCGATGTTAGAGACATTTTATAAAGTTTGTTTTCTCTGTAGGAGTAAACTAAATTTTGTAAAGCAGTTTGAATGAACTGGATCTCCAATGTCGTGAGCGAAGTGTATGGTGCAGTTTATGATCATGTATAGGGAATGAGTCTTAAATAGGTACTAGTCTCAATGGAAAAAATATTGATGGTATACTGGTACTTATGCTGAAATGCCAACTCTTGTAACATGTTGGAGTTAACGAGTGGATGTTAACATATTCCTGGGATTATGTTCAAGTGATTGTGTAATATGTTTCTGTGTTTGCGGGGCATGTTCATGTAGTAACTTTCTACATGTTGATATTAGTCTAAATGCTCAAGTCTTGTGTTCTTGTTGGATTGGTTATATTTAAGTCAGATGTAATACTTACTCCATGTTTTTTTCTTTAACAAATAGAGATGAAAAATTTTGAAAAACAACATATGATATAATTACTGCGACCAGTCTCGACAAACAGCGATGAAAAACATTTAATCACATGATGAAAAAACAGACTTTCATCACACAATAACAAAATATTGATCCAACAACTGGAAATGATGTGACAACAGAAAAAATTGAAAGTAACATACTAGCTAAAAACATGAAGTTTTAGAATACAGAAGCAAAAAAAAAAAAATCCATTCATCCGCTTTGTCTTGCACCCACTGCATACTGTTCTTTCACCTGCCACAAATCTGCTGAATCAGTTTCCTCCCCACTGCTTTCCTCTTCCGAAACCTACGTATCGGACTGAAGCTGGTCCTCCCAGCATATGTGGGTGAGTATATTAGAGATATGGATTCGCTCAGTAATGGATCGTCCATGCACATTTGTAGACTGCATACACTCCAGGTGTGTTATGTGCTCCCATATGAGAATGCGCTTTGCCATTACGGTATTCTCCTCACGAATCATGTTCAACGCCTTAGATAATGATTTGAAGTCACCATACTCGAGTTGTTCTGCTTTTTTCTTTAGAGCACGATAGTCCATTACTGCTAATTGGCGACGAAGATTCATGGATTCGTCCACGCGGTATTGCCACTCCAATTGCATTGTAGAATAATTTTTCTGGCTTTAGAACAATGACGGCTGCATGTCATACCAAAATTCTCCCGTTGTCTCCAATGCCTAGCGCCTTCCCATCCATTGATATATCATACGGGGTGTATATTGTGGCAGGAAGGCAGACGGATTTTCACGAGAAAAGGAGCTTGAGGAAGCCATGAACCTGAGAGCTAAGTGAACAACCAGTTACTACATGAACTGTCATCTAATAAAGTAATGAACACACAAAACAAGTACATTAAAGATATATGCAATCAGATAAACTGTTTATTTTTACTGAATATCTGAACACGAGATTTTAGGAAGAACTCATTTGCATTAGCGACCGGTGGAGTATGTGCCAAACTCAATTCCATATATTTCTTCAACCCACCGATACATATATAGAGGTTTCAGCACTTAGTTGCCTACTCACAACTATCAAAAACAGAGTTTAATCTTGAAGTGATCAAGAGTTGAATTTGAAACGACTCTTCTTGGCGACAGAAATGAATCATGAATACAACTGTGAAAAATGTTAAACTGCTGGCAATATATGCGTGAACACCCTGTAGTGACGGCTACCAGTAGGAGGGTGCCAAGCCTTCTTCTTATCATGCCGCCAAATCCAGAGTAAATTTAAATGCAGTTCTGATTCATACTGCCTGGCACTTCATCAATGATCAAGCAGTAAATATTTGGTGGTTGGGAGATTTGTTGTACCGCCAAATATTTTGTGGTTAATATTTGGTAGTTGAATTGAATTGAATTAAATATCATACTGATCGCATTAACATTTAGTTGTTAGCAGATCATTTTCGACTGCTATAAGAATTGCTGTATTTCCCGGACAATAAATGCCACAAATATAATTGGAAAAAATTAATTATCTGTAAAATTGATCACTTAGATCTAATGGAGCCTGTGACAAGTCTTGAGAGTGCCGGTATCTATTATCCCGGGTCTGTGATCTGACTTCTACTCATGCATCCCTATAATGACCATGAACGTGCACGGCGTGCCAATCCAACAATGTACCTTAGCTTTCTACACCAAGATATCGAACAGAAGATTGTTGAACAAAAGCAACTCCTAACTGAATTTGAGTTGATGGGGGAAGTCATCCCACATCTGACCGCTCCTTCGTTGCCCCTCCACAGTCTTGCCGATCATGAGTTTGCACTTGGTCGATATCGAGAAGAGAATAACCTCTTGGCAAAAAGGCTACAACACCGTGCAATGCTAAATATATGTGCTAATTTCTGCGATAACAATGAATGGATTCTTACCTCAAAACAAAGAGAGTCCATTTTTACTTTTCCAACTTGTGCAGGACCAGAGGAGCCTTTCCCTTCTGAGAGGATAGGTATACAGATGAACATGTCTGGATGATAGGCATCCATTCCTCAGATGGGTTATTTCCTAGACGGAGTCTTCCTTTTGAAGGCTGCTTATTACCCTTTTTATTTTCTCTATTCTCATGCTTGGCTTGTTTAGTTTTATCATAATCCTTCTGTCCCTATTTTTTTTTTTTTTCAATACATTCCTTATCTGGAATGGTCATCGGCATTGGCTATGCAATGACAAACTTTATGATTTGAATATTAATGATAATCCCACGTTTTACAGGTCTAACAAAAAGTTAAAAATATATTGTTACTAGCAGCATGAAAACCAATAGCCGAACACCTTACACAACCACCGTTCTAATAATTCCCGGCTTCTAGCAATCTGTACTAGTTAGTGCATGAACATGCCACACAGACACATGAATAATTGGTACACATACATGAACAGGATACATAACAGTATGAACACAATTCTCTTCATATAGACAACTGACATTTACCACAAACACATGAACACTCGCTACAAATACATGAATACCATACATGACCACATGAACATCATACAGCCCGGGCCGACGCGGGTTCCATCTTTCAATGCTAGCGTCGGTTCGGCTCTGGCCTCACTCCCCTATTTTGAAGCACTTCTGTCCTGCTCATTTGTAAAGTTTTATTCTCACTGATCTTTACTAATGTTAATCGCCTCCCATTCCTCTTTGTGATGCCATTGAGAAGATGAAACCGGCCCTCATGGCCTATGAAGGAATTTATAGTTAGCAAGAGTGAGAGATTAGTCTTGCTGTTATTATCTTTTTCTTAAAAATTTTTTTTGCACCCTCAAATTCGTTTGCCTGATATAAATTCATTTCCTAATTTGGCCAATTTGAGATTGAGATATATCAACCACATTTTTAACTTGGCAATGAATTTTATAGTTACTTTCTAAATATTTATTTCTCTCCATTTGATACATAAGAAGTGCTCGTTATAGCATGGATGATTATTTTAGTAGCTGATTAAATGGGATAAATCCAAATTTGTTATCCCTTAGCATTTGCTTAGGGTGTTTTCTTCTGCCGTTGTGTACGCAATTTCTTGTACGCTCCTAAACTTATAATTCTAACAATTGATTTTGCCCTCCAAGGTTAGAACAGATGTAGCCCTCTGTATTGAGCATGGTTTGAATCCTTTTACGTTTTTTAACTCCTGGTTTCCATCCTGCTTATCTCTTAATTAACACTAAAATTAATCACATGAACACATATGTAGCCCTCTGTATTGAGCATCAAGTTTTACAATCACATGAACACAGCCACACAAACAAATAAACACCTGTCAAAAATACATAAACATCCTATATAACTATATGAACGCTTGCCAACCATATAGGCAACATTTCATAACCACATGAACACAGCCACACAAACACATAAACACAAGCCACAAATACATAAACATCCTATATAACACCTGCCTACCATATAGCCACACAAACACCTGCCTACCATATAGCCAACCTTGCACAACCACATTAACATAGCCACACAAACACATGAATATCCTACATAACCACATGAACACCAGTCAACAATATAGCATCTTTTACAACCACACAAACACATGCACACAGCCACACAAACATATGAACATCACATGAACACCTGCCACAAATACATAAACATCCTATATAACTATATAAGCATCAAGTTTCACAATCACATGATCACAGCCACATAAACACATAAACACCTGTCATAAATTCATGAACATCCTATATAACTATATGAACACCTGCCAACCATATAGGCAACCTTTCATAACCACATGAATACAACCACACAAACACATAAACACATGCCACAAATACATAAACACGGGCCACAAATACATAAACATCTTATATAACACCTGCCTACCATATAGCCACACAAACACCTGCCTACCATATAGCCAACCTTGCACAACCACATTAACACAGCCACACAAACACATGAACATCCTACATAACCATATGAACACCAGCCAATCATATAGCATCTTTCACAACCACACTAACACAGCCACACAAACACATGAACACAGCCACACAAATGCATGAACATCCTACATAACCACATAAACACCAGTCAACCATATAACACATTTCACAACCACACTAACACAGCCATACAAACACATGAACACCTACCACAAATACATGAACATCTTACATAACAACATAAACACAATCCTCAACATAGCCAGCATTTCACAATCACTTTAATACAGCCACAAAAAACACAAACACCTACCACAAATACATGAACACCTACTAAACATATAGCCAATGTTTCACAACCACACTGACACCTCACACAAACACATGAACAACCTCCTGGCAAAAAACATGAACATCATGCATATCCACATAACCACAATCATCAATATATTCCAGACCTTTCACAACTACATGAACATAGACAAACCTGCACTATGTTATCTCGTGAACTAACCACTCAAATACAAAATCTTAAATCTTCACAATTTATATATCATACATTAAGGTTGAAGTACAAACACCACAAGTTTGATGAAGATCATATGCTATCCATCAAACATAGATAACAATGTATAACCATTACTCCCATATACTAATAATAATACTATGTAACATATACTCGATAAACAACAACTGTTCATCCTTGTTTAATAGCCATTAAACATCCAGTATGAAAATATAGTCTATAGAGGGGCTCAGTAGAATTCAAAAAATTGGCAGGCTTCTTAAGTCGGCTCCGGTTGTCATTTATGTTGTTGCTCCTCAATTACAACACGCTAGACTGATTCAGAAACCTCCGGCACCACTCGAACACAAGCCTCCCTCCTACTAGAACACAATTTAGTTCTTCGTGTTCGAGCATCTCCCACACCTCATGTTTGCTTCCACCATCATTTCCAGTGCTTAGCAACCTAGCTAGGCAACTTCAACTCGTGGCATATTGTTCTCTCTCCTTGTTTGCATTAGCTCTCATTAATGCCCCGCAGGATTGCACACGATACCGATTGGTGTTAACCTGTCAAGTTGCGTTTCAACAGTACACTTAATTAGAGCTATGTATGTAAAAGAGATAAAATTAAAATTTAATATTAATGCTTTCCTTATCTAGATTACCTTGGTCACAAATGGGTCCATTTGACCCCACCACCACTCTAAGAATTGTATAGCTATAATCCCAGTATTACACCTAATAATGAGTAACAACAAATAGCATGTTAAGATTTTTAGACAAAAGTATCAAATTAAATTCTTTCGCAACTGTGGATAACTTAATTGAAAGTTTACTCCATGTTTTTGCCATTTCGGGATACACTTTCTGTATAATTCTTAAATGGCATAGACAACGGATAAGCGAAGGGGTATACCAGTTTCGGAACCATATCCAAGATGTATCCCTACAATTTAAATAAGAAAATAGCATCTTTTTAAATCTTCTTTAATTGTTATTTATATAACAAATGATCAATCATAAGATGATATAATTTAATGGTTGAGGTAATGATTGAAATGAAACAGGAAGAACTAACCACATATTCTGCAAGTGATGAAATAAATGCTGGTGAAGTCCCAGGGGTAGGGTCAAGAATATCGATACGCCTCTAGGTAATATCAATTGATAGAACAAACTATATAGTATTCACCTCAAACGGAATTAAAAACTTCATGTTCAGATTTGGAATCAAATCATGCCTCTTGAACAAGAAATTCAACCACATACTGGTAATGTTTTACGCCAATGAAATACGACCAAAAAACAAGAACAGACAACGGATATACCAAATCACGTTGGGTAAAATCAAACCCCAACTTAGCAGAATTGAAGCACTCTTTGAATTCCTTGACAAGGGCTGATGTTGCCATCCTCTTAGTTAATGTCGACATCAACTTATCCTAATTGTATAACGTTTAATGGCATATAATGAACGACTCAATATTATTGTGCATGGTTAAAATGTAAAAATATATTAAAAATAAATTATTTGCTTACAACAGTCACACAGCCAAAGATGTATCTCAGGCGCTTCCCATGCCATGAAGTTTGATCGAGCATGTCCACATAGCAGCCCATTAGCTGGCCATAAATAAAAAATAAAACTAGTATAAGTCTTTAGTAATAAAATATACGTGGAAAGAGACACATTATGCATACGAAGTACCTTCCTTATCACGTGCTCTGCCTTGTAGAGACAAGCAAGATCACTATGGTTTAGCACGTGGCCATACATACAAACAAGGACTTCGCTTAAAAATGAAACAGGAAATTATGTCAGTCCATTTTTTTTGGGTTGACACAAATAAGTAAAATACAGTGTTAACAACAATTACAATATTTGAATTAAAAACAACCTCGGCTCATGGCTTGGATCCCAAGCGTACTTTGCCAGTTTTTTTTCAATGTCAAGCAACTTTCCACAGACAGCTTTAACAAACTCATTTGAATCTAAAATTTTACTCCTTGTTGTCCTTCTAAGAGGTGGAGGCATTGTTAATGTTGCTATATCATACTGCTTGGTGACGACAGGAGGCATTGGGGAGCTATATGGCACATCTTGAGTGCCATTTTTACTCCGGGTACTCTTCCGGACAGAGGGGGTGGAAATCATCTGCTCATCCTCCAAAGTCGTTGGAGCATCAATGACTATCAGAGTTGCTGCGCTCGTCTGCCATGCTGCTTCTCCTCTGTCACACTGAACTCTAATCCTGTTGCTTCTATAGAGAGAGGTCGAAGGCCCTGCATACCTTTCTCGGGGCCTTCTAGATGTCGCTGCTCCTCGGGAAGGGCGCTGTTCTTGCGGGGGCTATGGGGGGCTGTCATCATCATCATCATCGTCCTCCCCCTCCTCCGGATGCTGTGTGGGCTGTCATCATTATCATCATCATCATCATCCTCCTCCTCATCTTCTTCTTCCTCCTCGTCCTCCCCCTCCTCTGCCATCTCTATCAAATCCTAGGGGAATCCCTCCCCTCTCGTATCTGCCCCAATGACTGAATCGGACAGCACACCACCGAACCTATTGGAGGGGCCTGCCGTCTCTGTCATATTCCAGGGGGATCCTCCCCCTCCTACATCTGCCCCAACCCTATCAGACTGCACAGGAACATCTACTCGGGGTACAATATCAGAAGGGGTATTCGCTGCAGGGGCAGTGCTCATATTGCACAGACTTCGCATAATCTGTAAAATACTATCTACCCTGGCCAAACACTGCTTGTACAGGGTTTCGAACTATTTCTACAAAAATTGAATAGACAATCAGTTTGTATAAACAAAATAAGAAATATTAAACAGTAAAACTTACAGCTGCAGCGGGGCCAACAACATTCGCGACTTCCTCAAAAATATAGCCAGCATCTGGATGTATGTGGTCATATGTCTGGTCTCAAACATGCCTCCAAAGTCGATCTATAAAAAATGACAGTATACAATGGAATCAAAAACTACTGACACAAAGAAATCACATGAACATTACCAACGAAATACAGAATTCATGCATATGAATTATCTCTTACCTCTCCTCTCTCAAATCCCCCACCTTGTGTTAGTTCTCTTTCAATTCTAGTCCGCACTTCTACGTCGGACAATGCTGCAACCCTAGGAATAGTCTTTGGCAGCTGATGGTAGATTACCCTCACCCGATCAAGATAATGGAGCTACAAATCGAAAAATAACCATAATAATTAGTTATGTTGTGAATGAGTGTCTTGCTCATTTAAGCAAATTTGATAACCACGAATTTATTTATGTCAAAAAAAAAAATAATAATAATTACCATTAAAAAATATAAGCATCTCCCAACACATCTCTTTCTGTTGCTTGGGCTGAATGAATTTCAGCGCACAATCGCTAGCGTACATACTCAGCCCAATTCAGGGTCCCGATACTTGCTGTATCATGAAAATAACGGACAACCTCCTTGTTCAGTTGGGCCCGTCCCTTTGGTACGAGAAATGTGGAGACCGCGAGTACGACAAACTTTATTTTAAAGTCGTCCCCGACCTCCATAGCAATCAACTCAGCCAGCAAGAAGCACCGTGCAGTAATCTTGCAGCTCTAGAACGATGGCTTCTTCATTCTCATCAGATGCAGCAATCCTCGGCACTCTGCCATTGCTCGAAATACTAAGACAGACTTGTATATCCCTAGCTGTAATGACAAGTCGTCGCCCTCCCTCTAATTCAATCGTGAAAGCATTTGGCTTGAAGTGGTCAATCAGTCAGAAGCACAAGTCATACCGAGTCTTGCTACAATTCAGCTACAACAGGCTTCCAAATCTAATCTTTTCGATAGCTCGGCGCTTGGCATTACTCATGTTTGCTACCAAGGCTTTCAGCATTGTCGCCAAGCATCAAATCATGACCTGCTGCTGTCAAAATAATAAAAATTGTTTGTTATGATTTGGAAGCATTAATACTGTGATAATGTCCAACAAAAAATAATTATTGTACCTCTCAAGTCACATTAACATGCATCTTACCTGGTGTGCGTTACGTCTTCTATGAGTACTTAAACTAGCTGAAACTTCCCTATATTGCTGGAAGGCAGCTTTCCGCCTCTCTTCCCATTCCCGTCTCTGACTAGTCCCCATACCCTGCCAAATAGCTTTGGTTTCTATGCAGGCCTGCCGAACCACATTATCTTTTTAGTAACCACAAAGGCATATAAACCATGAACGTTAATAATAGTATTGTCAACTAAGCCTAAGAAAGGTAAGCACGGTGTGGAGGTAGCCAAATTCTTACCCGTGCGTGCCAAACCCTACCACCTTAGCTGCTGGATGCTTGCTGTCTATCCATATAATCTCTCCTGAAATGTCAAATGTCCTCATAAGGCCTTCCTAAAAAAGGACCTAATTTTTTATTGCAAATAAAGCTTACAGAAAGATAAATAACTATAATAAATCCCTCAGATATCTACTTACAAAAACATAAAATATGCCCTCAGTGGCCTCCTCAGTAAGACATGCTCCTCTTCGGCTATCTAGTCGCTTTTTGATGGTCCAGCTTCTTGAGCGCTTGTGGACGGTGCCAATCACCAAGCAGCTTGTTGTGATTTAGTTCTTCTTTTCTTTGTCATGGTGCTGTAACACAGACATCAAATAAAATATCAAGTGTTAATGGGGATCAAGAAAGGGTAGCGCATGCGGAGCACAAACTTTGAGTCTATATTTCTTGATCTCCTAATGCGACAAACACTTTTATCAATTTAGTTATTGTTTTACTAAAATAATGAGTACTCTAAACCTTACGTTTCTTACAATACAAATTGTCACATGAACACCTGAGACTAGCCCTAGGTTAATGTACATTAGTTACTGCATGAACACACAACACAAACACATAAACGAAATATACAATAACATAAACATATTCCCTAAATATATCGTAAACCTATACTGGTTACTACATAAACATGCCAAACAAATATATGAATACTTTACACAACCACATACCAAAGCATGATTTAGTCAATATGTACTAGTTGCTACATGAACTAGCCACACAAACACATGATCAACTTATGAAACTATTTTAGCATGAACCTGCATATCGTCAGTTACTACATGGACATTGGCACACAAACACATGAACACCTGATATAACTACATGAACACCTTACAAAACCTCAATCTGCACTACTTACTATAGGAACAAGTCACACAAACACATGAATACAGGATATAAATATATGAACAACTTATGTAACCATATGAACTAGACACAGAAACACATGAACAACTGACACAAATACATCAACACCTTACACAACCACATGAATACAAGCTCTAAGCATGTATTTTCTATATATAACATATAAATAATGGAAGAAGATTGCAAAGAGAAAAACAACAATGAAGGATCAAGGCATAATCAGTGATATAGCATATAAAAAAGTAAAAGACAGAAATTGTGCTGAAGGGGATGTGAATAGTGCTGAGGGGAAAAGGAAAAGAAAAAAAAAATAGTGGGTATACTAGAAATGGAAGTTTGAAAAGGAAAGAAAAGCTGAGAGAGACGGGATTATCTTTTTGTACTTGTTACATATTTTTTGCATCAAAATTTCATTACCCTATCATAGTTCATTGTACAACATTGGAGAAGATAGCAGAATATAAAAAAATTGTTGCATCAAAATTTCATTGTAGAACATTGCAGAATACAAAGGAACTATCATATTCCCTTCTCCGCTCCTGTCTCTCTCTATTGAGGGTGTACTAGACAGGAGATCAATACCCTATCTAATCAAGTTCCGAATGATAAAAGAATACAGTGGGAGAAGGGGGAAAAAATCATGTCACTGTACATCCTTCTATCCAAAAATTATCAATCTAACAGTACTCTTCTTGGCATTGTTGGCAATGTGCAAAGCTTGCTACGATGGATCAAGAACCACAATGCATTGCAATAGCCACATAAACACATGAACTACATGGACAATGCCACACAAACACATGACCTACAAACCACGAGTACATGAACACTTTATACAACAAAGATACAAGCCCTAAGTCAATTTGTACTGGTTACTACATGAATAAACCACACAAACACATACACAAGTGACACAAATAGATGAACACCTTATACAACCATATTAACACAAACCACACTCTATATCGTCATACTTACTACATAGGCCATTGCCACACAAACACATGCACACCTGACACAAATGTATGATCACCTTACACGTTCACATGAACACAAGCCCCAAGCATATGATAGCGGCTCACTAGTTAATATGTTTTCTACTACAATTATTATTTTATTGAATACTAGCTATTCATGTTTTCTGCTAGTCAATCATAGCATATTTACTCAGTAATCATCATTAAGATTCTTTACTAGCAATGAAGGTTGTATATCCTCCTTAGATTTCCTTCTCCAAAGCTCTCCAATGACCATACATACAGGAAGCCCACCAAACGTTGGAAATGAAGTTATGTCACTCCTTTTCAAGTTAAATTATTCAAATACAAAGATATCGTGTGTATATAATAGAGCTCATCTATTAAAATAACATACATGAGTACTTTCGAATGAAAAATCACTTTCACCTTCAGATTTTTTTCAAGATGTAATTAACAAATTTATCTTAAAAGATGGCATTTTGTGAACACCGAAACAATTAAAAAAATTCATCTGAAATCCAAGGCTAATGGAAACACAAATCCCAATCTAACATATGCACATACTAACTATATATTATAGAATGTACAGAAAGACCACCACCTAGGTCTACTAGGAGCCACCACCCAAGCTTACTGGCTTACTGATTATAGTAGTCGCCCGGAGATCAACTATTACCTTTGCCTTTTTCTCCCAACGATTCCACACCACTGTACATGGAAACATAGAAGTCAGGAAATGCAAAAAATAAAATTTACTGGCATAAGGAATTGCGTGGCTCCGGATCCCTCTTAACATTGCAAGAAGCAATCACACAAAATGAAAGTTTAATTCATAGTGGTAACATTATTCTATTGAAAGCAAGTTGCATCATATTTGCTGTTTTTTCCAAGGCATCAAACTTTGTACATCTTACGCTGGTGATATTTATGAATATATAGAGGTAACTCCTGACTCTTGGTGTTCTGCAACCTAATTGTTTATTGGTGTTAGAAACTTGTTCTCAAGCATCATAATTTATCCCTAGTTACAAGTTGAAGCATTACTGCGTATTACCTTTTGCTGTAATAACAGTATAAAATTTTACAAAATGTATGCTAAGGTGTCTAGTGAAAATGTTAATATGATCTCGCTATATCTTTATTGTATTTCTGTATTGTATTCATATATTTCTATAACATATTACAATGTGCCTATGCTGCCATATAGCTACCTTAATGAAAGTGTGAATATACTCTTGCTATATGTTTATGTATTTATGTGCCATGTTCATACACTTTATGACCACCGAAACAAATAAAAATTTCATTTAAAATCCAAGAATAATGGAAACATAATATGAATTTTTAAAAAAATATGCATCATAATTACTGATTAAAAAATACACAATAGACCACCGCCCAGGTCTACTGGAAGCTACCACCCAGGCACTGGCATACATCATATTTAGATGATGATAATGATGACGACGACGATAATAATAATAGATAGATAGCTATACAGATAAATAGATAGAGAATTTACTAATAATAATGCCAAACCGAGTATTTTATAAGCATTATTTTATAAGCAAAATAATGCCAAAGTGTAGATCATGTTCATATTTAAACATGGCAAAATAATGCTTTAACAAAGCATACATAAAACGAACGAACTTACAATTATCTATGAGTTGTTAGACTATTGTAAAGGAAAAATTTATGGAGTTAGTTCGAAAGTCATTCACACACTACACAGGACATGTTAAAAAAAAGAAAATATTACACATTGTGATATTGTGCCCGTGAATTTTTTTAAAAACCACTTGCAGAACATGTTTTTCAGATAACAAGAACTCACCTTGTATTTGGAAGTTTTGGATTCAATACTTCCCAAGGTTTATCGTTCCCTCCAGTTAAGATCACCTACAACAAAGTGTTACAATATTCCATGGTGAAACAAAGCATCTAACTCAACTAAGTAGAAAAAAAATGAAAATATAACCACAATTCCATTTCTATATGGTTACTTTAGGCTATATAGATATTTTGCTTTGGTGAGACAAAGCAAGCATAAAATATCCTACAAATCCTTTGCCATTTTCTTTTTCACATCAAAGGCTTCAGGTATATTCAATCTCTCAAGGTTTATAACAATCCTTTAGGTTAAAATAAGGTAAAACAACCAACCTTCTTCAATTAAGAAAAAACACCATTCTCAGCAATCATACTATGACAACCTTCATTATATACTCTATAACGTTTTATCCATTTATCCAAATCAAGTCAAATTTACCTCAAAATGTTCCTAAAACAATTATCTACAAATTTCAACTCATAAGGTTCCAGAATTAAGTCCATTCTATATGGTTAAATTAGCAAACAAACAGTATACACAAACTGCTCAAACAATATTCCAGTTTTAGAACAAATTTTACTTAGGAAATTTCTATGGCTTTTTCCATGTAACTTGTAAACTCTAAGCTTTCTTAGACATTATTTCAGTAAAAGAGTTTCATTCACCCCTTCAACCTAGCTCCCTTAAAACCGTTCAAATAGTTCATGGTATTGAACATAACAAAACCGTATTTTCAGGAGCATTGTGCAACCAGCTTTAGTTCATTTAATTTCTGTAGCTTTGCTTGCATTCAAAACCACCCAAATTCAGCTTCACAACTCTTATGATATATCATGGCATGCTTTGGTTCAGCCATTTGAGTTTAATACCCTGCAATCATAACAATTCCATAGCTATAACTAATGAATAAAAATTGTTTCCAGCATTTCTTTCATTCCATTTTCAACTTATCTTCTTACTTTACAGAACCTTTATGTGACCTATTTTTGCCCTTCCTTTCACTGCATTTCATTCACATAAAATGAACAGCAAAATTTCACCAAAACATCTTTAAGCAAAACGGTTAACATCCCAACTCCAAACAATATGTAAATAGAACATTTTTTCCAAGGACTTTAACTTTTGTTTTGCAATTTCTACCAACAACACTTGTATTAAATGAAACATTGTAATGCCTAGAATACTTTTTTGTTCTAAGGAAAATGATCTTACCTGAGCTTTGAAGCTATCCAAAGGTTCAAAAGTTGCAGAACTCCCTTCTTCTTCTTCGTTCTTGCTCTCTTGCCACTTCTTTTTTTTTATCCCAAGATTCAAAAGAGGTTGACAGTGAGGGAGTAAACGGGCAACTTCAACAGGAAAGGTAAGGTGTTCTTTAGAGTGATAAGAGAGGCAAAATATGGTATTGGACACTGACTGAGAGTATCCACAAATGGTGAAGGGACAGAAGAAGAAAGAGGCTGACAGTGATGGAGCGAATGAGTAACTCGGAGAGGAAAAGCACGATGGTTTTTCGGCGACGGGGGAGGTGAATGGGCAACAAAAAATTCAACAATGAAAATGGTTTTTTTGTTAAAGGAGATGAAAGAGCAAGGCAAGATGGTGGCGTGAAGAAACTAAAACAGTTCGTATTGGTAATAGGGAAAACATCAACTTACACTGCCAAATGTCTCATCTACACTTTTTTCCTGTACGAGACCAAAACCCAGCTTGGCTTTAACCGCTGTAGAGCCAAAGCCAGATTAGGGCAAAACAATGTCGACGTTTTGCCCTGCTTTTGAGCTAGAAGACGTGGCCTCTTCTGTGTTGTAGGATATGTGAACCCCAAATCGCAGTCGCAAAAGAGCCGCATAATTCCTGTACAGGAATTGCCCAGTCTCGAATCCACATCCGCCACTGTTTTCATTTAAATAATTTAAATTTAAATCTGAATAATTATGATGACTTTGTTTATAAGTGAACAAAGAAAATGGGAAAATACATAAAGAGATCAACGGACAAGCTATACTGTTTTTAATAATTTTTTTAGTTGATTTTAGTTAAAAAGTTAGTGTCTTTCTTTCTTTTTTTAAATTTCAATAGAAATTAATGATTTTTTAATACTATTACTAATTTATTGTTAATTTTAAATGCCTTTTCCCCCTCATTTTAAAATTTATATTCTTCAGTTTAAATAATTTGACTCAAAAAATTTTATTTGTAGACTATAATTGTTGTGTATAAGTCTAATGACCTATATTTTTTAAATTAGAGTTATCTGAATTTTTTACTTTTTAAAATATTAGAGTTATCTTCTTATTTAAATTATTTTTTAATATAAAAAATTAAAAAAATTAATGAAATTATCTCGTACAACGCATAGACACCAACTTAGTATTATAAAAAAGCAAAGAACAAAAGTTACAGTAATCAATTCTTGTTATGAATTATTGGAATCTCCATTAATTAGTAGAGGCTCCACTAATTATGGATTTATGTGAATTATTAGAAGATTTTTATGGATGTCCACCATTTAGTGGAGACACCATTAATTGAGATTAGTTGAAGATGATGTATGCCATGATGTATTTCACTAATTAGAGCTCTATAAATAGAGCTATTCTCTAAGCTTGTAATACACCATCATTTTGTGAAAGAAAGATTAGTGAAAGAAAGATTAGAGAAAGAATTGTGAGAGAAAGAAAGAGAGAAGTTTGAAGAGAAATTCTTGTGCAAAGAATAGTTAGAATTTTCTTAGTGTGTAGTGTGTAGATTTTATTCTAACACTACCCTAATTTTATAATAATTCTTAAATTCTTGAAAGTGTTACAAATATATATATTTTAACATAATGAAAGAAATTGCTAAATAATTGCTTTTAAACATTACTTTTGAGTTCATAAATGGTTGTTACAATATTGTATTTGTTAAGAAGAATTATTATGGGTATCTTTTACCTTCTACTAATAATATATTTTCTCTTTCTACTTTTAACTTCCTCCTTGCGACTTCTCCATTCTCCTGCTAGATCTGAGTTTAAATTTGGTCCAAATATTAATATTGGCGAGTTCTTCATTTTATCTGTCAAATACCTATTTTGCCTATAGATTTCTCCTCAGAGTATTTTTCAACAATATTTACAAAACAATGACGAAATTTATATCAATCTTTTTAAGTCGACCTCCATTTTCTTCGCTTCTCGGAGGCATCTACTTACCCACCCCTGATTTGGTCTAAGAATGACAATTTTCTAATTTAAATTGAGGACCAGACTCATTCTGATCGGTGATTCCTCAACTTAGATAAAGATGGTAACAAGATTGGGGTCTGATCAAGGGGATTGTATTGTCCCTACCTCACCTCAAAGCGTTGCCTAGATTTTTTATTTTTATATTATATATATATATATATATATATATATTATAAAAATTGATTACCAATATATTTTAAGAGTATATTTTTATAAATGAAGGATTTTATTTTTATTTTCAAAAAAAATTTAAGAAATGTTTGATTGTATATTTGGTTAACTTTCTTATATATTGTATCTATTGCTGAGAATTTTAAATATATATCTCTTTTAGTACTATGTTATATATATATATATATAAAGAACAATTGTTATGGGTTCACATCATTGGGCCTTGATTCGAGAACACAGTAACAAATGCTTCCCCACTCCGAGAACCGTAAAAAAACTGTATGTTTACAAACGAAGACGTGTTTGATTTCAAATTTGAATTCGAATTTCGTTCAATTCGTAAATGAAAAAAGTAAAAAAAAAATATTAAATTTGATTAATACATGAATGTTTGTGAATATATTATATATTTTAAAAATTAATTATATTATTTATATTTATTTTGTATTGATAAGGAATTATTGAAGTTTTTTTAATTTTTTTAAGAGAGATTTTTAATTATTTCACTATTAATTAATTTTAGTTTTTTGTAATTTTATTTTATGAAATTATATTGTGTTGAAAATATTTAGATTTTATTTTGTATTTATAATTACAATGTATTGAAAATATTTGGATTTGATTTTTAATGAAATTTTAAATTATTATATTTAAATTTTAAAATAAACAAATGTAAACATTAATCAAGTTTTTTTGAATTCGAACTTAAATAAAATTAAATATGATTTAATAATAATTGAACGAATTTAAATAAAAAATTTTACTTAATTAATAAACGAACGAATTCATACTATTCAATTCATTTATATTAGAATACAATTTTGTCACCTCTTTCCAAAAATATTTTGTTGATATTTAACATTTCTTCTGTAAGTCATTCACCGTCACTACTTTTGGGAGCATACTGACTGAAGCGCGCCTCCCACCCATTGTATACTAGTACTGGTCGCCAAAAGCGGACGCAGATCCCCTCTTCTAATTTCCTTTCACCTCCTACTTTCTTTACCAACTCAAGCATGCCTTTAGACTTTTTAGCAAAACAGCCTTGCATTATCTGTTTCCTTGTGAAAATCAAATCTTGAATTTTGACACAAATGATAGTTTTCACACAAATCTTATTACACTCACTACTTCTTTTCTTTTATCAATATTCGGAAAACATTATTTTATTTAGGGGTGGTAATCATGTCGGATGCGGAGTGACGAATCGTGTTAATTTGAGATAATTACACTTGACAAGCTCAACTCGAATACGACCCGATTAATAAACGTATCGTGTTAACTCGTTTAGTTTTGTGTCGTTTTCGTATTTTAAAACGGATTGACACGATATGACACGATTAAATACAAAAATTAAATAAATAATTACTAAATCCATCAATTCGAATACCTACTAAATCCGCCAATCTATGCACCATTACACAAAAAATTTTAAAAAATCAAATTAAATTATATAAAATTAAAAAACTAATAAAATAATCCATAAAATCATAAATAACCAATAAAATAACAAACCATCCTACTAAATATCTAGAAATCTTAATAAATTCATAAGATTTAATCTTAAAAATCTAAACAAATATATTTTTACAATAAAATTAGATTGTTCAAGAAATTATTTTTTCTAACTAAAAGTCGTTGTAATAATATTATTACTATAAATACTAAATAATAATTAATTAAAAATAATTCATTTACTATATATCAAGTAAATAACCACATTAACATTATTTATTTTCCTTAATAGGGCTTATATAATTAAATAAAATAGACACACAAATAATTCAATTAATTCATATAATAAAATTTAATTCAATTAATTCATGTAAAAAATTAAATTATCTAATTTTTTATAATGAAATTTGTAAAGTAATACAAAAAGTATTAAATATAAATATTAAAAAAAGTTAAATGGATTCGCAGATTGAAACAGATTAAAACAGATTAAACCTGTTTATGACTTATACACGTTTAAAATTAAACGGATGGATCTATTTCGATTCGAACCAGCAAAATTTCAATCATAACCCACTATAACCATATTATTTTCGTGTCATATTTAATATTATCGCTCCTAATTTTGTTTCTGTAGCAACCTTAACCGCGCATTGTTGTGATCTTCATCTTTGCATATTTTTTGATCTTCTAGAAATAGTAAAATTCCAAGGTTTGAATCCATCTAGAAAAGCCAGAATATATAGAAATCGTAGTACAATTCAACTTAACGAAAGCCCCTGCAGTCCATCGGAAAGCAAGAACATTATCCCATTACACGCAACGATTGATGTGATATTTCTCTTAAGTATTGCTGTTCGTGAAAACAAGATAAGAAAAGCAGCCTCTTAGTGCATATTGAACCTGCCTCTTTTAAGAAAAGCTATAAAAAAAACATCTAATTATTGTTTTCAGCAGATTTAGGAACTGGTTTGCTGGATTTTTGTCTCAGCATAGCATCCTCATTTTTTCTTTTTTCTTTTTTCTTTTCAAATGCAAATGAAATTATAAATTATAAAACTCGATCGGTCCAAAATTAATATTCATATTCGTATTATATTTTAAATAAAAATAAAATATTTAAGTCTAATGGAAAGAGTATGTTGTAAGTCTGATTGGAGAAGCCAACTATTCAGTGAATTTATTAAAAAAAAAAAAAGCCAAAAGAAGCCAACTGCATGATCTCGTATAAGATTAGCATGTTATTATCACAGGACAAAAAAAAAAAAAAAGGAATCAGAAGGTCCAAACACAGTAAGTCAAATATTAAATTATGCTAGTGTTGGCTTAATGGAGAAAGCATTAATACATACGAAACAGGTTTTTGAAAATATTTTGAAATCTTTTCGAAAATATTTTTGAAAGCATTAATGGGCGAGGAATTTCATCTTTTTGCATCCAATAATGAAACCCAAAGGGGAAAAAATCTTATTAAAATTTTAGATAATGGACTAATTACAGATAGATGTTATAATATTAGGAATTTTGAAAAAATATATAATCAAAATAATATATATATATATATATATATATACACAAAGCTTATTATTTTAATTTTTTAAAATAATAATAATATAGTTTAATTAGAGAATTTTGTTTAGAAAAAATCCACAAAAAATGTTATACACATACAAAACAAATATTATGTGTATTTATTGAACATAATAAATAAATGAATTTTAAATTATATATATTACTTATTTAGGTCACAATGAATTAAAAATACCAAAAAAATGTTTGTTCAAACTATAAATAACTATCAATGAATGATATAATGATAATTTAATTAGTTACATGTATTTTGATTGAGCAATAAAATTTATATTTAATTTACCTTTCCGCAAAAAAAGGGGAAACATTAAAAAATTAAAAAAAAAATCTCTATCAATAGGGAAGTGGCCTATTGGGAGGTGCGGTAACCTATGAAAATAAATACTTTTGTACAACAATGTATAGACTATAGTTACAAGAGAAGAAACAGCCGAGAAAGATGACATCATTCTTGTTACATCATTGGCTGACGTCCATACAAACGTTAGCTTATTTATTCTTCTCTCTTTAAGATCCATCTTAGCTTCCTCCAATTTGCTTTTCATTTGCATCTTTCCTTCCTCTCTCTCCCCAGAGCAGCCCTCCCCCCATCCCCCCCCCCCGGTCACCCCGGCACCTCGCTCTCTCTCTCTCTCCCCCTATTCATCTAACAGCCCGGAGGGTTCCGACTCGGTCTCGATCAGCGCCCTCAAAATACTTCCATCTTGCCCGTGAAGAGCACAATGAACACGCCATGGCCTGACCAGAAGAAGCTCGTCGGAGAGCTGCTACTGGTAGGAAAAGAATCTGCAACTAAACTTCAAACCCTACTTCAGAAACCCTTGGACAAAGATGGGAGCGTCTTTGCTGCGGAGCTTGCCGTAGAAATCTTGAGATCTTTTACTGACACACTTTCTGTGCTTGGACCCAATGAGATATGTCAGATCTTGGCCGCCGATGGTGTGGACAGGGCTTGTTCCAGTTACCGAAGCTCCAAAACCACCGATGGGCGTAGGAAGAAGCCAGGAGGCAAGGATGGGAGAGGTTCTTATAGAAGAAGGTAATCATTTCACGATAATTACTGTTTACTGCACTTGTTATTGTTACTATTCTTAATAATTATTAGATTTTTTATTGCTTCATTTTGTGAAAAATATTGCATATTAGGTAAAGTGATAATAGCCACAGAAACATGTGGAGATTCACTTTTATTATAAGCTATGTACGAGAAAGTAGTAGCAGTGGTGGTAACAAGATAAGTTGGATCAAAGCGGACAAGTGAGAAACACTTCGTTTCCCCTTCCGATGCCAATCTTTTATGGTTATTCTTTGCCCTACATCAAATGATAGTGGTGAGATTTTGGGCGTATTCTAATTATTTGTTCCACTGGAAAATGAATCTATCAAACAAGACAAATAGGTTTTTTGCATAAATAAACATAGTTCTTATTCGGAATCTCAAGGATCTTTTAGGGTTCATTTTTTCAGTTAATTTTTTGACTAATAGGGTGCATAGATGTACACCTTTTCTTATTATACTCATTTTAGCTTCTCCATTAATTGAACTGTTTTCATTTCATCGCAGAAATGTCTCACAGACATGGGTCAAATTCTCTTACACCATGGAAGATGAGTATGCATGGAGAAAATATGGACAGAAGCAAATACTCAATTCTGAGTTTCCAAGGTATCAACCATATATATGAATCCATCTTTTCCCGTTTTGCGTTCTTCAGAGCATTCTTCTCCAAATGAAAACATCATTCTCCTCGCGCAGGAGCAAATGGAATGATAATCTGATTATTAATTGTCTATTTCAGATTAACCACATATTTTTCCTCTATTGAATCTGTCTTGAAATAAAGAACATAAAAAGTCAATGCTAGTATAAGAATACTCTTGTCTACATCTCATGACAAGATATATAGAATTTTCTTTCAGGAACTGATGGTGTATATATATATTATGCCTTATTGAACTTGTGATTGACAGGTGCTATTTCAGATGCACTCACAAAATTGATCAAGCGTGTAAAGCAACCAAGCATGTTCAAAGAATTAAAAAGGACACTTTGTTGTTTAAAACCACATACTTTGGTCATCATACATGCAATGAGACTCTGAGGGCTCCACCGGTTATTCAAGAATCAGATCCTACGGATTGTTTCCTACTTAGTTTTGAAACAAAAATGCCCACCAAACAAGACAGTCTATCCAGTGCAATCATCCCCTTACCCAAAGAAGTAATAATGGTAAAGGAAGACACACAGAGTGATGCTTCTGATAACAAACCATTACTAGATCCTTCTCTATGGCAGGATCTAGTGACTTCGGGGTCATCCGGAACAGAAAAACTGTTGTCCTCAGAAACTGGATCAGCTCATCTTGAAGAAGTGGTCTCTAGCTTTTATACATGCTCATCAAACACTTTGCAAGGTATAGATATGGAGGCTTTCAGCAGTAAATTTGCTGATCTTGACAATAACCTTTATATTGAAGAAAGCGATTTCTTCACGGCAATTAACTAATCAAAGTTACCACTTTCCCCATCTTTGACTGATGGACTCCAAGATACAACTCCTTCCTCGTTGGAGGCTTTACGCCACCTGCAGCCTGTGTCTGCCATTGCCGCGGAGGGTTGATATCAAGGTATGATTGTCCTGTGCAAATAATTACAGACCTTCTAAGGTTCCTTCTCTTTCCCTGCATATTCACGTGATGTATAATACTCCAGGTTTAGTACGATATGATATGTAAAATGATCAGTTTGTTGAACTGTTTAATTGATTAAAACAGTGAGCAAATCCAAATAGTCGTCCTACAGTAATTCACCTCCTTTTACTGTCTCACTCACTGCAGTATCGGTCGGTAAGATAAGTCCAGTAGTACAAACCGTACATCTCCATGGCTGGAAACTTATCCACCCTGGGCTATGGCCTACGGGTGCAATATCTTTGATGTCCTTCCCGGGCTTTTATATTTAATTAGCTGCATACTTTTCTTGTACTGTCGACATCATCACCCTTCAAAGTTTTCGCTAAATCAGCTCTGGAGCATCTCCAATTGCGCTGTTGGGGCGGTCGGCTTTTGTATGTGAGTTAATCTTGGACAAGTAGAATTATTTGCCCATCTAGGATCCCAACTATTCAGAAGGTCTTCTCTATTGCAGGTGCAAAAGAATTTATCAAAGGGGTAAAACCTAATTATTAGAAAAATGATAGTGGCAGGGACACATTACGTTTCCAGTCCGACAATAAAATATAATGCACTCCTTTTCATCTCTTCTAGCCTTCGAGGAGAAAGGACGAATGTCACGGTGCTCGACTTGTAGCCATGGACTCCGCCATGCATTATCTTTTTCAAGGAATTTGTTTGTTTTCCCATAGAATCTACAGCCTAAGTGCCTAATACAGACGTGGATTGTGATGATGCTTTTTGGATTAATCCCAGACGATAAATGGAAGTTATCGTGTCTCTTAGGTAACTGCAGATAAAGCAACGCAAGGCTACCTATGGCAGGGAGGAGGGAGCACAAAGTTGACAGGCCTAAAGTAAATCTGTCTTGAGGCCTTTACACAAACAACTTTCATTAATATCAAAAGCCAAAACAAGGAAGGGTGATTTAACCACCTTTGTTTTTATAGCAAGAATTATCTAAAACCGGCGACTGTGGCGCACCTCTTTTCTGACTGTATCCATTGGTTTCAGCTGCAATTTGTCTCTTTGATATGGCCCATGCATGATTGTTCGTGGCTGTACATTCCGGGATTTAACCTATCACATTGGACTAACTATTTGTTCAATTATAATTTAATAATACTAAATTATTTCGAGTTATAGTTGGTTCTTATTTATTACTTTTGAACTACTTATAATATTATAATAATAAAAGTCTCTAAAATATAATTTAATCATATGACTAATAAACGATGCACAACTGGCATCCTAATTAACAAAATTATTTCTAGCAATATGTGAAGTTGACTAATTCCTTTTTGTATTCTTTAGCTGTCCTTGATGATGGCTCACTAGTTAGTATATGCAGATTCTCAAATAAATTATGCATTGAGTTTAGTTCAAAATTTGAGAAGAGATGAAAGAAACGCAGTAATTCATGGATATGATTCATACATGCTAATTAAGGCGACCACAAAAACTTTTGATGGAAAATTTGCTTGGAGTTTCTGCTCTTGTTGATCAAGAACCAGAGAATCAAATGCAATTCCAAGTTCGAATCATTCATATTTTAGCCTGATAAACCAAAAGGAGAGAAAGGTACTCCGTGGCCAAAAAAGACAAATGCATGCAACTTATTCAAAAATAGCTCACTCAAAAAGAGCTGCATACTATTGTGGGGTCCCAACCAAATTGCAGTTGTAGTTGATGAATAGCATTGGCAATTACTGATTGTACTAGTGTTCTTTTCCAGCTTGCCAATTGCTGCTGCTTGAGTCCAATCTTGTTTTAGTTTCCCTTTCTTTTTATGTGGATCAAGAAAAACCACGTTCAAAAAGCATTCGGCATTCATCTCGAGCAACTAGATCGGCTGCGCAGAGAAACAAGTTGCTATTCCACTTTTATTGGTTGATAGGAGATCCCCTAAATGACAGATGAGAGGTACTATTGTAATCGATATTTTTCCTTCAAGAAACCAAGCCGAAATTTTTCCCTTATGCACAAGCACAACCCCAAGATAACTAGTAAATATCAAACATGTATGGATGATATTTAAGTAGTTCAATTCTCATAATGATATTTTAAATTAAAGTATCAATGATAGATAGAATAATAAGATATAGGTTTGCAGATCTCTTGTTAATTGCACAATTAATTTGAGATTATCATTAACATATAGCTAATTCACTCCAATAGATCTTTGCAAGGTTAAGAAAAGTCAAAATTCTCGTATTATTACACAGAGGTATAAATAGTAACTCAGAATAATTATCAAATATGCATGTAACAACTGGGAATAATTAAGGAAAGGGCAAAATTTATGTAGCCTACAAGTAGTTAACTTCATTTAGCTTGTTGTAAATTGCTCAACTACAGCTATCAGAGAAAATAAAATAAAAGAAAAATGAAGGATTAGTTGGAGTGGTTAGAACCTTATGTGATTGACTAATCCACTGGAGGAGAAAATTAATGTGTTAAACAATGAGTGTTGAACTAAGTTTTGGCAATTAATTTTTCTTTTCTGCAGAATCCCATTTGTCATCTATGGAAGAGAAGATGAGGTCCATGCTATTGTTGCTGCTACTGCCGGAATTAAACATGACATCAGCCAAATCCGCCACCGGTTGATACTCTCCAAATCGTGGTGCGGCCGAGGAAGGACCTGCCCCGCTGTTGCTAGTACCTGCAGTAGCCAGACCAAAATCCCCGTACATTCGCATGGTAGCAGGAGTGGAACTTGTGCCTTCTCCTGCTGATGGCCTGATGATTTCCATGGAGAGCCAGTGGCTCAAAGGCACGGAACTAGGTGGCCCCGGAAGAGGAGGTGCGGGGTGGAGGATGGTGGCGGCTTGTGGAATTGTGTCTTGTCTGACTCGTAAGGATGGTGGTGGTACAGATGGTGCTGTGGAAGACAGGTGGCAAATGTGTTCACCCCGGTATGTTACTTCAAACATGTTGGGATCGTCATCCAGTCGTTGAACTTGCTTCTTTGCCGGGCAATTGTATAGCCTTTGGTGGGTGCATCTGAAATAGCTCCTGAAAGAGGCATCCTTAAATCTTAAGAACATAAAACATCTCAAAGTTTTTAATCTTAATTTTGATTATAAAAAAAAATGTTTTATGCATCAATCATGACCACTCCACTAGGGGCTGGAATCCAAAAACAGCAGGGAAAAATGTAAATACAAATTAAAGAAACCAATTCTGGAAGAATTATTAACCATTGTATCCTTCCAAGATCACCATTAATTTAACCATTCACGGTCTTGTTGGCTATTTCTTGAAAATTTGGAATAACACATGCTTACAAATCTCTATTCAAAAAGACTGGTGAAGAAGCAAATTTGTGCATTTGACTCATTAATTGAAAGCAAAAGGTGTTCTTCCATTCAGGGTAATAAATACTAATGGTTGATCAATGAGTATTGGATGGCCAACACGGCACATTCAGTAATTAGAAGCACCTTGGAAACCTTGAATGGAGAATGTCTTTCTGGCCGTACTTTCTCCAAGTATAACCATCCTCAGGTGGAATCTCAGTGTTTCCCATTCGTGGAGCGGGTTCTCTCACAGTCCTTTTCTCCCCTTCGTCTCTTCTGCATGTTTAAAAATATATAGAAGCATCATATCCTTTAGCGGGTCAAAGAATCTCTCTAAATCTAATTGCTACGTACGTACTAGTCCAAGGCAAAGACCAAAAGAATTTATTCTTAGTCAATTTGTGAAAGTTTAGGAAAGAGATTTTCTTTGTATCTTTCATGTACGTAGGTATACTGTCAATGGATTCAAAATCCTTCTAGGGTTTTCTTTTTTTGTGTTCACATCAAGAGGACAGGATATGAATTGAACCCTAACCTATCCTTTGAACTCTGACAAACTAATAGATCACTAGATTGAAAGATAATCTAATGAAGCAAATTGATTAGTTTTTCTTTTTGTAAGATTTAGTGATTGCTTGCTAATTGCATTAATGGAGTCTACAGCCTTACGAAGGAAACTTCAGTAGCCCAATACATATATAGATAAACTGAATGCACAATGAAAGAACATATAATGTACCTTTCACTTTTAATCAACAGAAAAGGAAACTTCTAATATATAGAGTGATGACTAGTGGAGAGAAAGAACCAATAATTGCCAATTAATTTAGTGAAATCTTAGGAATCTTATGCTCTAATTTCATGCGTATGAACATGGCAAGAAGAGGCGAAAAGACATGAAAGGTCCCTTCTGTGTGAATCAGCCCTGGATTCACATGGACCTTCCTTTGAAAACATAATTAAGGAAAAGTAAAGCAATGGTGTGTTGAAAAAATCTTGCATTCACATGGATTTTCTTGAAAATGTTTTGCTCACATGAGAAGAAATCCCTGAAATTTTTGAAACAGAAAAAGACAATGGTGTGTTTGATTGCATGCAAATGAATGAATGGTATAAGAAAATTAGCTAGGTAAACAACTAGATCCAGTTTAATTTGCTTAGTAAATCTCAATGAACATATTCCTGATATGTTAATTAATTGGAGTTTTAGAGATGGAGTAATTTCCAGGCCTTCTTTATTGCATTTCACTGTTGCATGAAGTGAACCTTTTTGGCAGAATTTCCGGTGACCTCTCATGTGGAAACTTTCATGCACCAACTATTTAAGCCTTTTTCCAAGTATCCGAAATTTCTTACCTTCTTCGTTGTCTTTGCGAAGAAGATGAACCTCTGCTAGCATTGGACAGCTCAATTGGCTGCACATCATCTCTGAATCGCATGGAAACTTCGGCATCTCTTCTCATGCCCACCAACCCGCCGGCCTGTTCTTGCTGATCTACCGGCTCGCGCAGTACTCCTTCCTGCACACAAAATGCACCCCTGGAATCCAAGAATTGTGCTTGTGCACGAAGCAACTGATCCATATGTGGTTGTGCCTGATCACGTCGTAGCCATTCCTGCACTCCAGAAGCTACCTCCTGCTGCTGCTGCTGCGACGATTGCTCGTGATCATGACCAAAACCGAGAACCATATTTGGGGATGAAATCCGCGCCTTAACGAGACTAAAAGCCCTAATTATATCATCGCAAGTCCTGTAGAGAAGTTCAGGTTGATTGGCCATGTTGTCTAGGTCTTCTTCTAGCTCTCTTGCTAAGCTGCAGGCACGCTGGATTGCTGCTGTCGTCTCATTCATTTTTAACAACCTAATAATACCATGGACTAACAATTAGCTAGTGGGTTGTTTTTGGCCTTTTTCTGTTCCTTAATAGTCATTTGAGTGGGCAAAAGAACATAAACATGGAGACCATTTAAGGAAGGTATATGTGAATATATAATGTGGGTTTTTAACTTGTAATAAAGCTTTACAAAAAGTGTGTTTCTAAGTTGTTGCCTTTTGGAAAAGAATTTGAAGATTTTACCCCAAAATTTTCAAAGTATTTGCATTTCTTGAACACGGTGCATGGAATATGGAATGGGAAGAAAGGAAAAGAGCCACTAGGTAAAGTATGACCAAGTCAGGGTCTCATTTCTTGGCATATTCATCATCTACCTAGTTATTTTCCATGAAGTCTACTCGAAGACTCAGCCCCATTGAATTTCAAACCAAATTTTGGACCAGTAAGAATTTTCCAGGGTTTGAAGAGACGACTGGGTACCGTGACATTCAATCCGTCCTTCTCAAATTCTAACTCTTTATAGTTTCATTAATGAAACAAAATTTTATCAATTAATAATTCGTAAATTAAATATAACTTTTATATTTTAATTTTAATAATTTTTTTTTACGATTTAGTTATTTTTAATAATAGTTAATATTTCACAACAGGAGTCTCTCCTTTCTTTATAACACAATCAATTTTCTTTCATTTTTCATTGCTTAAAAAAGCTATGAAAAATGAAAGAAAATTGATTGTGTTGTGGTACGGTTGTTTGAATCTTGACCCCTACGTCACGACCTTCTGGATAGTGAGAGGTTGACCGGTCGTCCTGAATGGATTGGGATCCACGAGGACCCATTTCGTTGGGGGTGACATGTAAGTTGCCTGTTGGTCTGATTTTGATTTACGCAGGAATAGTCATGCCAGTCAAACAATAAAAATAACGTTAAAAATGGTTCTGCTACTTCTCCCTTGTAGTATTTTTTAAAAAATAGGATTAGAATCTTTCAAATTCTAATTCCATTGGAGCCTTTCCATCCAATTGGCCGCAGAGAGGATTTATTTTTGTAATTTTTTTTTCAAATACAGCAGTGACTGAGAATTGATGTCAATTAAAATGATATTTATAATTATAATCGTTTGACCAAATAGCTTATTATGTGAAATAAGAACAAGATGGATTGTGAAATAAGCGGTGCATTCTTTTTTATATAATTTACAATTTATATTTGATCTATGCAAAAAGATAGAGAGAAAGGAGGACGTAATTTTAGAAGTAATTTACGTCGTTTTATTATGTAAATTAAGATAATATTTATTATTTATTTTTTTCTATCTTGATAAAAAAATAAAAATAAATTATATTTACTTTTTATAGTGAAAGTAAAGGTTTCTCCTCTGTTTCCTCCTCCCTTTTGCCGTCGTCTTCTTCCTTTGTGAATCAAATATATGGTAAAAATAATACTTGAATGCTTGATTAAAGTTTAAAATAAATTATAAGCTAAATACCAACATTCTTTTTCCTTTTAAAGAGAGAGGATTTGACCATAATTGATCAAGTATTTCTATAAACAAAAGGTGAGGAATTGTCTCCGACTCACGTACCAAATAAAATTTTCCATAAATTTGTCACTAATCATGTCTTATGTTTCCATCACTAGACCAACTATTTGAGGTTCAAACGACCCTTTCTTGAAGAACAAGTGACAATTGACAAGTCCACTTTTATATATATGGTTTTAAAAACAAAAAGAAGAAAAAGATCTCTATCCTTTGCTACTTATAGAGACTATTTATAGTCAGATCATATATATAATGGATAGTTCTAACTATTTTTGGGTCAAAAATATATTTTTTTAGAAGATAGATATGTGAATCAAATTTACAACCTGATTTAAAAGGAGTGCATCATAATCAATTAGATTATCCTATTGTCACGAATATATTTCTCATTTATTTACTAGGAAAACAAGAAATACAATATTTGAATAATTAATTAGCGTATTAAATAATTAGTTAATTCTTACACAAATAACTACCCCTTGCGTTGTAAAATACATGTTCATAAAATCATTTGCACACAGACTAAGGGTGTTGAAAATAATACTATAATTTAGATAAAGTTTCAATTATATCCATATTAAAAATACGATAGCTATTAGATGGTGAAAAGTCCCAAGAAGTAAGAAAAAAAAAAGAGTTTTGAAAAAGATGTGTAGTTGACTTGGAATAAATGGGGATAAAATAAGAAAAAACTAATCATTAGTTATATAAATATGTATATGAATATTTATTTAAAAATTTTTATGAACAAATATTTTGAAACGGATGGAGTATTTAGTTTAAGTATATTTTAGTTATTACTAACTCCGTTTCACAATATAAATCGCTTTAAACTTGAAAAGTTTTTTTACAATATAGGTCGTTTTACAAAATTTTATAAAATTTTATTTTATTTTTTAAACTTTACCCCTCCCTGCAATCTTTCTCTTTCCACAAATTATGACCTAAGTCTCTCCAATTACCAAAGTAGACAAAAACTTAATTATTGATATTTTTAGAAATTTAATTTTAAAATTATTTAAAATTTATGGACTCTCAATTTATATATATAAATTTCAAACGTTTTATATTGTGAAATAAAAATAATAATAACTAAAACGTCTTAATATTTGATGCCCCTTTAGCATTTAACCCGCATTCAAGCACAGTATTATTATTATTTTTTTCCCCCAACCCTAATTATTCATCAATATAACCAAGCATCCATCAAGTTAGGCCTACTTTTATTACAGCATTGACAATTTTCATGTTATAGCTGCTCCGTGTTTTTAGTACTTGTCTGAATCATAAATTATTATGGTGATTTTTCTCTAATTTATATCAGTGAGTAGGAAGGTCTCTGCCGGTCCACTGCTTCAACTGCTGCTGCAGTTTCGGCGCGTCATAGCTGTATTGATTCTGATCTTGGCGGTGGATACCAAATTCGATGAAGGAAAGAAACATGCTTCTTCAGCTCTTAGCAATCAGTCTCACTTTTTAAGCTACTACTACTTACTTAGTTGACTAAGTCAGCAAATCCTTAATTTATGGACCAAGTCTTTTTTTTTTTTTTTTTCTCTCTCCTCTCTCTCTCTAGATATGTGCGCGATATTTTACGGAAGTCATTAGTACGAATAATAATGAGAAAATATTTTCTTTTTTTAATATCTTTTATTTTTAGAGACTTTGTTGTCTCCAATTATACGTTAGTTTATGAAAGTAATGAGTGGTTTATTCCCCCCCCTAATTTTATTGTTTTTATTTATTAATTTATTTAACTGTTAATAATTGATTTTCAATTTTCTATACTAACTCTCTTATTTTCAATATTTTGAATTTTTAATATTTTATAGTATCTTCAATCTTTGTCATACAATTATTTGTTTTCCTGAGGGAAAAGGGAAAAAGGGGAAAGGAAGAGGGATAAATAATTAATTGATGCTTTAATTTTCATCAATTAAAGAGAAGGTTAAATTAATTTTTTATTTATTTGCAAATTTTAGTAATTTTTCTGAAGTAACATATATGACAAAATCAAGTAAATTTTAAAATCTTGAACCATATGTAATACAAGGGTATAATTGGATAAGAACTCTTTTTAAAAAAAAAAAAAATTACTTTAGCCTTATTTTGACCTCCAAAAAAAATTAACATAATGTAAATAAATTTTATTTATGAAATAATAATAATTTTATATCCACTTTCAATATATCAAAATATTATTATTTTGAGTTTATAAAATTAGGGATAGAATTGAAAACTAGAGGTTAGATCAGCAAACTCCAAATATATATATATATATATATATATATATATATAGATATATATATATATATATATATATATAAGTGATAATATTATAATTTTTTATAAAAGTTTGAAAGGTAAAAATTGAATTAAAAAAAATTCTAACAATTTACTTTTTAAAGAAAAAATTCATAATATTAAAAAATTTTGGGGGAATGGACACCACTCTTATCCCCTTGGTTTCGTCATTGTATAAAACTAGTATCATACAATAAGGCGAATTGGCAAACTTAGTCAAAAAATATTTTTCGATTGACAAGTTTAGTTTATAATATTTATTTTAAATTTTTTTATTTTGATTATTTTTTCAAATGAAATAGTTAGTCCTTCCGCCTTACCGTCAGCGTAAAATCAATGTCTATTTTTAGGGATCAAACTTGTCAATCGAAAAAAATTTAGGGACTAAATCCACCAATTTGTCTATATTATTATTATTATTATTATTATTATTATTATTATTATTATTATTATTATTATTATTATTATTATTATTATTATTATTATTATTGGAATATTTTATTATTTTTTATAATGACAAATATTTGTGACAAACATAATTTTTCTATGCGTACGTTAATTTAGATAAAGAGAATATTTATGATAATTAATTTATATATGAAATTTGTTAAACTTTTAAAAGATAAAATTATTATATATCTTTATTAAGATTCATTTAACATAACTATATAAATTAAAAAATCAACTATGAATTATGGCAGATAAAAAAATTGAGAGAGTATACTCTCAATCTAAAATTAAATAGCCATATCTCTCTTCTTAATTTAATTGTGTTAAAATAAGTATTTTTACTTTTTAAAATAAATATATTTCTATTTAAATTTCTATAATTAATTTTTATCAATTTACAAATAATCAGATATATAAGTTCATATAAAGATAATATTTAGTTACTTAAAAATACAATTTATTAAGTAATAGATTTTATATTCAATTCATAATTTATTACCAATATATAATAATCGGTGGATTTAGTCCCTAAACATTTATTGATTGACAAGTTTAGTTCTAAAAATATATGTTGACTTTGCGTTGGCCGTTACATGGTAAACGGGAAAATCAAATACTTTATTCGAAAAGAGAAGAATGATTAAAAAAAATGAAAAATTAGCCATTTTAGTCCAATAACTTTTTTATTTTGAAAGGTTATATCCATTTTCTTTATTTTCAACTAGTTAGATTCCTTAACAAATATTTTTAACTGAAAATGTTCTTTTGACCGTTACCGTCACTATCCCTGTAAAAAAGGTAAGGGCAAATTTGAAACTTCACTTTTCAACTCACTACCCACAGATAGAAAGATTAGTTAATTTAGTCCCTTACATTTTTTATTTTAGAGGGTTAGGTCTCTTAACTAAATTTTTTTAACTGAAAACTGTTACCATAAATTCCACCGTCAAATGGGAAGGGTATTTTCGGCACTTCACTTTTTTCCAAGTAAGGAAAAATTGTATTGATTAATATATAATACAATTCCCCCCCCTCCATTTTTATTTGGCCTATTGCTATTGTTTGGTTGTGGATTTTTCCTAAAAATAAATCATGCATTCGATTTTTGAATTATGATGATTATTTCTAAAATGATTTCTAATCAGAGAAAATTTAGAGAAAAATTATATATTTGTGAATTGCAAATTAAGTATGTGATTATTATTATTATTATTATTATTATTATTATTATTATTATTATTAGTAGTAGTAGTAGTAGTAGTAGTAGTATAAAGAGATAATCAAATTTTTTTCTAAAGGATAGTGGGAAACAATTTGGAGATAAATCCAATTGAAATTACCATGCCCTTAAAAAATCGAAGTGAAATTTACGATAACAGTCAAAATGATCTTTTCAGTTAAAAAAAATAGTTAAGGAATCTAAATAGGTGAAAATAAAGAAAAGAGATCTAACCCTCCAAAACAAAAAATGGAAGGGACTAAATTGTCTAATTTTCATATCCGTGGGTGGTGAATTAAAAAGTGAAGTTCCAAAATTATCATTGTTTTTTTACGGGAGTAGTGACGGTAGCAGTTAAAAAGATCTTTTTAATTAAAAAATATTTATTAATGAACCTAATTAGTTAAAAAAAAAGAAAATGGACTTAACCATTCAAAATAAAAAAACTAAGAGACTAAAATAGTTAATTTTCTTTTAAAAATTTAAAAATAAAAATTAGTGACTAAACTTATCAATAAAAAAATAGAGATTAAATATGCGAATTGCCCATAGAATAAAAATACTGTGTAAAATTTGGTGTACTTTATAGGAGTTTTTTTATTTTTATTTTATTTGTTCGTGAACACTTACTTTATGTAATATATATATTTTTATATGTTTAAGAGTTTTTGAAAATGTTTGAACTATAAATAAAAGTTGAATAGAAATATTTAGTACGGTCCATTCCTAATCTTAGTTTTTTCATTTTGTGTGTTGTATGAAGGTTTTTTTTTTTGGGGAAAAAAAAAAGAATTTCTTAATTAAAACGGTAAATTTTTATTTAATTAACCTGAAGAGTGTGGTGCCGTGCTTAAAACACTTCCTTGAGCTTTTTTTTTTTTTTTTTAAATTACAAAATAGAATTTAATTCTGTATTTCCATTGGGAAAGAACAAAACCCAGCATTTCCATAACTCCTTGACCTTCTGCCAAACATAATAAGCATACATAGTCGAATACAACAATGGAATTAGAAATTTAAGATTGAAATAAGTTATATGAAATAATATATAAATTTTTTAAAATAAATTTTTATACCTCTAAAAATATAAAAAATTAAAAAAAAAAGGCTAAATCATAATGTTTTCAAAACTGAACTGGATATCAAGTCGAAAAATTTATTAGTTTATGGTTTAATAGTCAAATCACAATTAGACCGTAACTGAATCGATAATATTATAATTTAAAGTTAAAAATATAATTATTATAAAAATAAAGTTTATTAATAATATAATACTATAATTTAAGTTCATAAAAAGGTATAAAAATTCAAAATTATAATTAATATAATGTAAAAAAATGACAAATTATCGATAAAAAAATAATTCACAACTATCAAATTAAAAATAAGAGATATGTGATACTTTATAGAAATAAATTGCAAAATTAACAGTTTATTTAAGTATTATTTAATAATTTTAACGATTAACTTATTTTGACTTCTTCATCTATCTCTTTCTTTCCACTCCAATTATTGAGAGAAAGAAATTGAGCCAAAAAAGAATAATTCTCAACTCCTTCTTCTTAAGCTCCCAAATGAAAAAAAAAAAAAACAAAAACAAAAAACCATCCCTTCTTCCTCACAAATCCCTTCTTTCTTTCTTCCTTTTTTTTTTCAATTTCAAGTTTACAAACTAATATAAATTTTCTCCCGAACTTGCGTCATCTCTCTCTCTCTCTATATATTAATGACTAAATTTATATTTGTGGTCTATTTAAAATGAATAAATTTAATTAGAAATACAAGCATTACTAATTCACGCCGTTCCATCACTAATTTTTGTAATTGATAAAAATATAATGATGATTTATCCAATAACAGATTTAAGGGTAGCTGAGGATGGAGTCCGTCCTCTAAATTTTTTTTAAATTTAGCTTTTTGAAAAATATATTTTTTAGAAAAACATGCATAAATTTTTACCTTTTCACTTATCAAAATTTTACCTTCTTATTCAATTCTAAATTTACCTATGAATTAAATATTTTTAATTAAATTAAAATACAATATTTAAAAAAAGAATATAAAGCAAAAAATTTACTGATTTCATTCCCAAACTATTTTAGTTTAGCCATTTTAGTTCTTAGTGTTTGTTTCCCAATTTTTTCATCTCTAAACTATTTTTATTTTGCTAACTGGGTCATTTCGATCCGTTTTTCGATTGACCTTCACAATTTTTAAGGATAAAAGTGAAAATTCATCTTTTTAAATTGAAAATTTTGTCAATTTCATCCTCAAGTTATTTTAGTTTTGCTATTTTGGTCCCTATTGTTTGTTTCTTGATTTTTTTATTTCTAAATTATTTTTGTTTTGCCAACTTAGTCCTTCTAAATAGTTTTCCAACTAACGTTCATATTTTTTTGGGAGTAAAAGTAGAAATCTACTTCTTTGCCTTCAAAACACATATGATCAAGTGATGTGCACTATATTTTATCCAAATCTATCTTTCCATATCCAAATAATATATGTGCCTCATGTTGTTGTACTTCTACACCTATCTGATATGGAAAAATGCCTTATCTTTTCAGACCCAAACAACAGTGTTGTTGTACTATTTTGCTGGAAGGACTCAAGGAACACATTCTCCTTCTGGGTAAGAACAAAACTTCCATCATCAAACCCATTTGAAATAGGTTCAACCCCAATGTTCTCTACATAAATGGATTTAATAGTATAACGAGTAGTGGCTATGGTAGCTTTAACGCTCTTTGAGACTAATCGTTTCGCGAATTGGGGAAGATGGTTAATGTAACATTAACTTGAGTATTGAAGTACAATTATATGAAGTACATCTGTTGCTTTGGTATGACAAAATAGATTTGGATAAAAAATAACTAGAGTTTTAACAGAAAAGAAATGAATTTCAAGTTTTATCTTTAAAAAAATATAAAAGTCAGTCAAAAAATTACTTAGAAAGATTAAGTTGGCAAAAAGAAAATAGTTTGGGGGTAAAAAATTGAGAAATAAATATTAGAAACTAAAATATTCAAAGTAAAATAGGTTGGAAATGAAATTGGTAATTTTATAATTTTAAAAAATAAAATTTTACTTTTATCATTAAAAAATACAAAGACTGCTCAAAAAGACTAAACTGGTAGAATGAAAATAATTTTAGAATGAAAAAATCGAGAAATAAATATTAAAGATTAAAATAATTAAATTAAAATAGTTTAGAGATAAAATCTACGAACTTTCCAATATAAAGCAATGAGTTTGAAATTCAATCATTAAATATAAAAAAGAAAAACGAAAACCAAAGTTGTACCGTGCGATCATTTTACGGGCGATAGGCCGGGCAGCGAACCCGTTAGCAAAAACCCATCAGAATACTTGGGCACATCGAGGCCGGGATCTGTTATTGCCCGTGGAATCCCTGTTCGGCACTCAGTCCCATCCCTTCTTCACTTCTTTCTCTTCACTTCCTCCTCCCTCTCATCCCGCTGCGATAACGTGAAGATTAAAGAAAAGATCCCTGTTCACTTATCTCTTGGAGAAAGAAGAAAAGATGCTGAAATTCTTGAAAGGCGTCGTTGGCGGATCTGGTACGGGCCTCAAAGATCTGCCCTACAACATCGGTGAGCCTTATTCTTCTGCTTGGGGCTCTTGGGTTCACTATCGCGGCACTTCCAAGGTACAAATTTTAATTCGCTTGTCCTATCCTGGTGTAAGTTTTTGTATAGTATGTATCAGTGAGTGGGAACACGTTTTTGTTATTATCATATATATGTGTGTATGTTTTTGCTTTTATTGCTTGTGTGTTGATCTCATCTGGGGTGGCTTGAATTGGGGAGGAGGTCTGGTATCTTTAAGTTTTCGAAGCATCATTGTTTTTGGGAGGGCTTGGGTGCTGAATTATTTGAATTTCGCGACATGGTATGAGTAACTCACGATTGCAGGTGGTTGAAGCAAGTTGTAGAGTGGTCTTGATTTTACTCATTTTATTGTTATACCATTTTACTCTGTCACGTACTATTTTCTTTTGGGACGTTACTTAAGCTCTTTTGTATGAATATGGATGACATGGGGAATGAAGGGCTTGCTGTTTTACTATGATAACCTGGCTGTCTTGCGACTCAATTGAGATTGTGGAATTTGAAGAGATCTTTGTCCCTGACTTTGTATTGAATTAAGAAGCTCCGTCATAAGTATGCATAAGCAGAATGAACAAGGGATCTTTTGAGTGGAAGCTTTTTTGTAGTTTATTGGCTTTATGGTGATCACAGAAGCTCAAGATTCTTATTCGTGCTCTACAACAACAACAACTAAGCTGAGTCCTCATTCTTACTCTATATAGATAAAAATGAAAAGTTCACAAAAAGATCTAAAATTGTAGATGTGGGAATGTTATTCCTTGAAGGTAAGGTACCAAGTGGAGCAGTCTAAAAAACGTGTATTAGGAGAAAGAGTACAAGTAATGCTCCAAAGTGACATCACTAGCAAATGTCCTAGATCTCTCTCTATGGGCACCTTGGAAGAGGGATATTCCTGGTGACTATGAGCTCTAAGCTTATTGTGGATCATAACAATGCTAACGACCCTTCTATTTTAACCACCATTGATTTATCAAAGAAGTTGATAGAGTTAGCTGTTAAAGTTTGATTCCCACGTTGTGTTTAATGATGCATGCTTATTACTATCTCTTAGCCTATCCATTTGCAACACACCAATTGAAAATGACTGTAGCCATGTAGTACTTTCTTTTCATAATGCCACCTAATTTACTCATGGTATAATCAATTGGAAAGCGATAGCCTTTAAACTATCACTTGCGTTTTGCAGTCTCACCCTCTGAGGAAATTTGCACCATCTAATGGCATGCTCCGTTTTGCTGGTCGAGCATTTTTCCTTTTCCTTTTAGAGAAGGGCATGAATTGTCATATTGGAGTGGTTTTAATTTCTTAAGACCTTTCCTTCCAATAAAGGAATGCGTCTGAGCCAAAATTTTCATCTAAAATCTCTTTTTCATTTCGCTATTCTTTTCATGGGAAATTCAATTTGTTCCCTTAGTTTACCTGCCATGTAATCCACTCTACTTGGTACTTGAAGGAGCTATGACTCTTTTTTCGGCATTTTGTATCATTATCAGCTGCTTCTTTGCAACCTCTAGAGTTAGTGTGTGAAAAATTTCATGATTGCTTGTCACTTAATCAAATATGCTGATGATGGAGGGTTTAATCAGCTTCTGATTGTTCTTTTATTTCCATCTTTATACCTAACAGGATGATGGGGCTCCTGTATCAATATTTTCTCTTTCAGGAAGTAATTCAAATGACGGACATTTAGCTGCTGGTCGTAATGGTGTCAAGCGACTTCGTACTGTAAGTCTCCATCAGATGCAAAACTTGAAAAAGGAATTCCCACTAAGTTTTTATCTTTATTTTAGAGTTAGTCTCTTATAAAGAAATAGTTTTCTTTTTTGTGTCTGCAATGAAATTTTCTTTTAGAGAATTGATTTTGTAATATATGAAGTCTATTCGTGTCTTTGTAATTACTATTACTGCAGTGAATGTTGGAAATGTTATTTATAATTGCCAAACCCATTACTTCCCTACCCTCCACCTTCCAGAATAAGGAAATGGAAAAGTTTCAGGGATCCATTGAAGACGTTGTTCATCAAAGGGAAGCAAAAATGGAAAATCTACATATTAATGGTGTATTAACTATTTTGTATACGGAAATTTAGAAATATTTGTTATTCTTGATAAGAAAACGGGGTGCAGGCAACAACCTTCCTACATATGCGCCCTCATTAAATTCAAGGGAAGGACTGAACAAAATACACATCTGCTGCTCTGGCCCAACCATAAATAATTATATTGCCAAATTGCTTGAAATTCTTCTTGCCTCAAGAGCAGTACCAAAACAGACATGATTGGGTGGTTTTATGAAGGTGGAAATATCCACCTTCTAGATTTGATTAATAGTAATGAGTTCTGATTGGTTTTAGCGTACATTCTTTTGTTCTTCTGGAAAGTGGCTGTCTACACCCTTCAGGATTTCTAGCTCTAAAAGCTTTTTGTGTTAACTTCTCTTCCAGGTCAGGCACCCGAATATTCTGTCATTTCTTCACAGTACTGAGGCTGAAACTTTCGATGGCTCTACCACGAAGGTTACCATCTACATTGTGACTGAGCCTGTTATGCCTCTCTCAGAAAAGCTCAAGGAATTAGGATTAAAAGGTAGCCAAAGGTATGAACAATGCTAGGTTTAATTAGCTAAGTTAACTGTCCCTCTGTTAAACTTCCCCTTATGTGTTTGGTCATGGTTCCCCAATAGTGATATCTTTGTTGTTCATGTTGTATGTCCTTGAGATATCAGGTATTATTGGACTTTTATGCCCACTTCTCTTAGTCTCTAATGATTCAACGATAATAGCATGTCTTTCTGCATTCGCATTACTTGATTTGATTTTTACAGTTATTTTGTGCTTACCATATTTCTAAATATTCAAGACTTTATCCTGTTGGTCCATGGAATATACTTCTTGAAGGCTTAAGTGTTGTCTGGTGGCAGAGATGAATATTATGCATGGGGACTGCATCGGATAGCTAAAGCTGTTGGCTTCTTAAATAATGACTGTAAACTTGTAAGTGCGCTGAGTTAAATACTTATCTCCCCCTGTTTTTTAATGACATATTTTAAGCAGTTCTTTGGTTCAAATTAATGTTTTCTGGCTGGAGCTAAGTGCTTTTTCCTCCTTCTGACAAGTAGGTTGGGTTTTAATTTTTGAAAAGCATGAAGTTATCTGATCATTGTTGCAGCACTACTACTCTTTGTTTTATGTTTCTTGCCCTTGATTAGATAAATGTATGGAGTGTGTATCTTCACCCTTCATATATTAGTCACTAATTCAGGCCACATGATAAAGATATTTTGCAAAATTGGTAATGAATTAAATATTTTTCAAAATTGGTAATGAATTACAAAATTAAGTAACCTTTGGCACCTGTAGGAAGATAATTTTATTTGCATTGTAATTTGTATGTTACTTTATTTGATATCTAGACCATATGAACTGAATGGGAGCCTTTTCAATTGTCACTTTTTCTGGTAATGTTGCATCTCAACTTTTCTAAAAATATTTTGTGATTGCAGGTTCATGGTAATGTTTGTATGTCTAGTGTTGTTGTTACACAAACTCTAGACTGGAAACTTCATGCCTTCGATGTTCTTTCTGAGTTTGATGGAAGTAATGAAGCTTCTTCTGGACCAATGCTGGTATGGCATGAATTTGAAGGCAATAATTTGATATAATGCATTTTATGGCTAACCATCTAATGTTACAAAGAGAGAGAGAGAGGAAGAATTTGAGAGCATACAAAGACTTGGTATCCTCCTCTTAAATATTCAAAATTTAATCGCACTTATAAAAGGATGTCTTTGTCCTCTACATAGCTAAGATCTTTATATTTTTAATCAAATTCTAAACTTTTAATTTTTCTTCCTTATTCTGGTGCAAAGCACACATAAGATGGGCTCCAATCTTTCTATAAAATTGACTTTAACTCAAAGAAGTTTTAGTGGCTCAATGAAATCAGCTCGCTAATTTGTTGACTTCAGATGTTTTGTCCAAGCCAAATAATGCCAATCAACTGCAATATGTCTAGGCTGGTTATGCAACATTGGGTTCTGAAGCGATATGATATTGGATACTGACTCCGTTTACTGCGAATGAGAAAATTGCAGTCCTCAAAAAAATCCTTTAACCAAATTAACTGTTATGTAATTTGTGCCATTTCAATGCATTGTGATTCAGGACTTGACTACTCTCAGTTTTCTATTGGCATTTAGCAGTCAGAAAACTTTTGCTGATTGTGTGTGCAGTAGCTGTTACAGATAATTATAGTAGATGGACTTATAGCGTATTAAAAAAAGATAGGAAGATTGGAGGGAAACCATTTCATTTTTGTAGGGTTTAGTGACATTTCAACAGAGTTTTTTAACCCTCATTAAATAGATTACTCCCACTTGTACTCCTAATCTAAGGCTAACTTTGTGATTCAGTTCTTGCATGTTGAGCAAATATTGCAATTCAATATGCGGATTATCCATCAAAGATTGTAAAAAGCTAAGATACAAAGCATTACAGTTTATTAAGTAAATCTCTGATATTTGAATTCTCCCCCATCCCCTTTTCTCCATGGGGCTGGGAGAATGCTTTAATTTTCTATTTTAAGTATCTTATATCCCATATTTTAGAAGTTTCATATGTATCGCAGCGTATAATGTCTGAATCTATCTGATCTCTTATTGATTTTTGTTTCTTGACTTGCAGCAATACGATTGGCTAATTGGTTCTCAGTACAAACCAATGGAGTTGCTAAAATCTGACTGGGCAGCTATCAGAAAGTCTCCTCCATGGGCTATTGATTCCTGGGGCTTGGGTAATCTATATCTGCCATCTTAATGGTGACATAAGGCCTTTGAGATGTTTATGGGTGCTTAGCTTACTCCAGTGATGCCAGCCAATATTTTATCCTTTGTGGGTGAACACTTTACATAAATAAAGAAACTCATAGAAGCTTTTGAAAACACCGAACAATTCAACCAACACTGATACCCATAATTCATCATATTTAACCCAGAATCACGCTTGTTGCACATTTCAAATTTCTATCTAATATGAGCTACCAATCAAATGAAGATATGAAATCTCTACCAATTTCAGTTAAATTTGCATAGCTGTTCATACGCGTGCATGTGCTACTGTGGCTAGTATTAACAAATAGAAACTCTTAAGTGCTGTGTTCTTTAATGGGTATACTTGAATCCAGATTTGTAGATTCTCATGTACTAGTGTTTTTTAAATGTTGTTTCTCTGTTAGCTAATCTTGTACCCACACTTGTATCTTCAATTGCCTTTAGTTTAGTTTCCATTTTTTCTTTAGCTAATCTTACAAATTTTCATTTTCTTAGACCTTTTCCATCTCCTTGGATTTTTAGGTTGTTTAATTTATGAACTTTTCTCTGGCACAAAGTTGGGCAAAACTGAGGAGCTGCGCAATACTGCTTCCATTCCAAAAGTAAGCATGTTATAGTGGAGATTTCTCTAATTTTATGTATACTCTCAGAAGTTTAATTCCATTTGCCAGATTGAACCGACCTGTAACTCATTAGATGTTTGATTGTTGCACTTGAGCATTTCTTCCTTTCTTCCCCCTGCCTCTTTTCTTTCATAGGATTCTTGTAATTTCTGCAATTTGGAATTTCATTTACATTTTCTGTTGCTTATTTTCCGTCTCACAGTCTCTACTTCCAGATTACCAGCGGCTCTTGAGTTCCGTGCCATCTCGCAGGTTAAATTCATCAAAACTTCTGGAAAATAGTGGTTAGTCTGTCTGTCCTCTCTCTCTAAATGATTGATATAAGAAACTGCTCTTTGTTTTTTTTCTTTCTTTTCTTGAGATTAGAACACCAACACGGTAAAATTATCATGGCTCAAATGTAGAAAAGAGAGCAAGTTGAAATAAAGAACCCCAACATCCCCCTGCGGGTGCTGAACAGTTTCAAAGCTTTTCAGAACCTGATCCAGGTTTTTGGTAATAAACTTTTGCATCCTTAATTTGAAGGCCAGAATGCCTGTGTTCACTCCATTGAGTTTCACTTGTTCACGACCACTATAGATTTTTCAGGAATTGGATAAAGCACACGATAAATCAATTATGTGCAATATTAAGTGGGTCTTGCATTTTATCATTATTACAAAATTTGAAAATTTTCTCTTGCTTTGCTAGAATAACTGTATCTTTATTCACAATTGAAGAGAGAGGGATGTGATGTTGCAAAAGACATTGTCTATCTTAATAAGTTATTACTGTTTGGTATAGTTTTTGAATTATAAAAGACTCTGATGCTTGGTTGACTAAGCATGGAAGTCAATGTCTTGATCATTCTTTTGGTGTAACTGTCTTTTTTTTTTTTTTTTTAAAGACTACATTTATTGAATATAAAGTTTGATTCTACAGGGCATCTAAAGCTTGATAGATATTTGACCAATGAAAATTTGGACAATGTTTACATGTATTTAGCTTTCTTTTTGTACTTCTCTGAGTCCAGCTGGTTTCACTTATTCTGTTCACTGCATTCTGTAATTTTGACCCTTTGTCAGACTTTCTTTGCAGTATCCTGAATAACAAACTTGATTTCTACTGTGATCTGATTGATTGTTTACACTTGAAAGTCACAGTTCGGAAGGGCTAAGCTCCTGGTACATTAGACACTTTAGATCTCATAGTTTTGTACTCAAGGAGATAATAGTACTGAGATTTATCCCAAAGGAACCTAGCCATAGAGTTGAGTTGCAAAGATAAGCTGCTCGGATTATCTTATAAAGTTAGTAGCACATTGTAAACAGTGAGAGAACGATAAAAGTGATATTTGCTGTTTCAAAGAAGTTGATAGATCCTTGTCCTGAGTAAATGTTCATAATGCAGAATTCTTCTGTACTCAAAAGAACTTCTGACCCTTTATTCCCGTCCCTGCAAAACCAATAGAAAGACTGAAATATTTGATAGTAATGCAGGTTGTATATTCCTTCTTCCATCTTTTTGGGATTCTTTGTTCTTTTACATGTAAATTTTTATTCGCTTCCAAGTCTCTGAATTTGTATACTGTTAGCCGTAGAGTTATTAGTGCTCAGAGTTGGAAATCATGTTGGCAGAGTATTTCCAGAATAAGCTGGTGGAGACCATACACTTCATGGAAATTCTAAATTTGAAGGACAGTGTTGAGAAGGACACTTTCTTCCGTAAGCTTCCCAATCTTTCAGAGCAGCTTCCTCGTGAAATTGTATTGAAAAAGGTATGCATCTCAATTTTAACATAACAAACTTCACTTCACAATAGTATTTTGTGGCTCTTTAATGGAATTGATGTATCATCTCCTGGTCCCTGCAGTTGCTTCCTTTACTGGCTTCTGCTCTAGAGTTTGGTTCAGCTGCTGCTCCTGCTCTGACGGCGTTGTTAAAAATGGGTTCTTGGCTTTCAACAGAAGAATTTTCAGCCAAGGTCGCCCTTTTTATTTTTTTAATTTTTAATTACTGTGGTAACTTTTTGCCTCATTTTTGCATGTTTAATAATTAACCACAATCAACACACGTGTGCCAGTTTGTAGGTCTCTGCTCAATATGAATTTCTTGCTTCCTAATTCAGGTTCTACCAACAATTGTCAAACTTTTTGCCACTAATGATCGGGCTATTAGGGTTGGTCTGCTGCAACATATTGATCAATATGGAGAATCATTATCTTCACAAATTGTTGATGAGCAGGTATGCCTTATGCAATTGATCATTAGATTATAATATTTGTGCATGAAAAATTATTCAACACCATATGATTAGGATAAATCTGAAAGTGAATGTTCCTTGTAATTCTTCTTTGTTAGGTTTATCCTCATGTGGCTACTGGGTTCTCTGATACATCTGCTTTTCTAAGGGAATTGACACTGAAATCTATGCTGGTTCTGGCTCCAAAGGTATGCCTATCTCACCTTCCTTAACAATTTTAAATTATTTAAATTTCTTTTATTTTAGAAGCTGGTGTATTACTAAAATGGACAAACAAACGGAAACCCTGATGTAAAACTCGCTATTGTTAGAATATAATGCAATAGACTTGTGTCTTTCAGGGACTGGTTGTCTAAATATTGTTGGTTATGATTTCAAACTATTAGTGATGCATCTCTGGTTCTGCCTTTATTGACTATATAAGCACTTGTACATGGTTTAGTTGGCCATCTTTGCATATCATATCCTATAGAAATGAGAAATGACAGAATTGCCATCCATTTGCCAAGCAAATTTGTCTGTGAAGTAATTCTTGTTAACCGTTTCAATCGGTTATGCTCTGTATTTGATTTTTCTCTCAGTTTTTCTTTTGTGGGCTGGTAAATGGCAACAGTTAGATTGGTAGGTATGAAGATACTGCCATTGATTGACAATCTAATTGAGTATATTCCAATAACTGAATCTACATGACTGCAGATTTAAAGATTTAGTAGTGCCATTTGTTCTTATACATCTGTGTCCCCTCTTTAACATTTATTGTTATCTCTTGATTCATTGTTGCAGCTATCCCAACGTACTATATCAGGATCATTACTGAAGTATCTATCGAAGTTGCAGGTATAGCAATACATGTGCATTATGTGCAAAAAAGACATCTTCAATAGAGGCATAACAAACAACACCCCCCTGGCCCAAAGGGTTCACTTAATTTTGCGATAACCTTCTTTTGCTAACTGGCTTGATATTTATGCACTGTTTCCTTCATACTTCTTGTGTCCTTAGTTTCTGAGTTTTTTGTTTTTTGTTTTGTTTTTTTTTTTGGTGGGTAAATGATGTAGGTTGATGAAGAACCAGCAATCAGAACAAATACTACGATATTGCTTGGAAATATTGCCAGCTATCTTAATGAAGGGGTCAGTTACAGTCGCTATGATGTTTTCTTATGTTTGGGATTTTTCATTAGTAAAAATACATTGATTGAGATCTTTTGAAAGTTCGATGGTGGCACGGTGTGACGTATCATTTTGTTATACTCGTGATGTTATCTCGCTACAAGTGGGTTGCATTGATTGTTTTGCTGTAACTTAGATTAGTTTTTAGCGTATGTTTTCATTTGAAGTGTCATCTCATGGATTTGCTATGATGTAGACAAGGAAAAGAGTTCTGATAAATGCATTTACTGTACGTGCTTTGCGTGACACGTTCTCTCCAGCGCGAGGAGCAGGTAAGAGGGGGCTCCTCTCTCTCTCTCTCTCTCGTGCAGAGTGTTACGATACATTCATTATTTTTTAGTGACCACCCTCACTGGGGAAACCTCTTATGCATTTGTTCCCAGAAATACCATACACTCTCTCTGTGTTTGTGCTAGTGTTAATCTACAAACAAGAAATTTTTGGTTGTCAGGTATAATGGCCTTATGTGCTACCAGCTCATACTATGATGCCACAGAGATTGCAACACGGATTCTTCCCAATGTTGTTGTGCTAACTATTGATCCTGACAGGTACGCTATATTGTCTTAAGTTTTAATTGCTATTGGTTTTGCATAGGAGAGGCGGTGACTGCATCCTTTCTTTCTATTGATGGAATGAAATCACATATTTGAAGTTCCAATTTGTTTCTGGCTTTTGCTATTGTGACTCTTTCATGTCTATGCCTTTCGTAGTTTCAAGCATGCAAATAACAGCACACTTTCATTCTCACACACTCAGCTATCATGTAATCAAATGATTTATGCATGTATTTGTATCCTTTTTTTTTCTTTTCCCTGTTGGGTCTGTTTGTTTCCATTTTTGCATTCTTTCTTGTAATGTGTAATCAATAATTAAGTACTTATAATTTGCTTCTTTTCTATGATGTAGTGATGTTAGGTCAAACGCATTTCAAGCTGTCGAGCAATTTTTGCAATTAGTGAAGCAATATCATGATAAGGTTTGATCTTTGTGATACTTCAGAGTTTCCTTTTAGCCAAGGACATTCACTTTTATGTAGCTGTGTTATGATTGTGTTTGCATTTCACTTCAGTGAGTGTTATATTGAGCATACATGATGATATATTTATGTGAAGTTGGCCTACTTCACACATGATCTTGTATTGATTGCTCTTCTTGTTCTTAATAGACTGGTTCTGGGGACACCTCGGGGACATCAATTGCTGGAATTTCATCCATACCAGGAAATGCAGGATTACTTGGGTATGTGGAGATCGAATTTCAACCCTCTTATATCTTGCATTACTTCCATATTTGGTTTATTCAGCTGTCTAGTGGAGTAAGTTTGTGACATATTTTCTTCTTTTTGTAGTATTCTAAAATGAAGTTTGCGCTTTGTTCTTTTTCTGTTGGAAAACTAGGATTTGTCTATGGCTAGGGAGTATCTAAAATAAAATCATGAAAGACAATTGCATCCATATGAAGATTTGGATTATGATGCACCAAAAAGATGTTCTTGAATAGCTTGTTTCTGATATGTGATGCCCCTTGAGCTTGCTGTCTTGTTAATTTTTACTTGATAACTGAATTTCTGGTTTATTCATAAATGAAACCCCTTGTTTCATCAGATATGCATGGGTTTATGGATAAACCTGTTTGTTTACATTAACTCATTTGTGGGTACATTATACTAAAGAAATTATCAGGATCTTTGTTCTTCACTTCAGTGGTGTTGTGCACTATTAGAAACCATAGATGAAAAAATGTTATCAGCAATATTATCAATTATCTTGGCATTTGCATTGAAATTTCCTATTATCATACAGATGGGCTATGAGTTCTTTGACTCTCAAAGGAAAATCTGAACAACCTCAAATTACTTCAGCAAACTCAGTTGCGATACCTAGTGCAGCTGTCTCAAATACCACCCCAGGTAAGCAACTTGTTGCCCATTTCTTCATGGTCAGAAAATATGCTTCATCTTCTTTGGTGATGGTAACTGCTTACGGTGGTTGTGGGTGAATATGTGTGGATTGGAGTAACTAAAAGTTTTCCCATAATAAATTGGATGAAGGGCCGACTGAAATAAAAATTTTATGAACAGAATGGAAAATGTACCCATTCTGAGATTAGGCCCTAAATGGGTGGAATGGAGTGAGTGGTTGGCCATATCCACCCTAGAGAAGAGAAACAGTTGAGTTTAGGGCACTTGTTGTCAGTGTTGTTAAGGGCACAAGGCGCTAGGACCCTCATATCGCCCGAGGCGCAAGGTGCAAAAAAGTGTGCACCTGATCAAAGTAAGGCGCGCGCGCACACAACAAAATTATATATATCACATAAAAATAAAAAAACTCTAAGGACTTTTTTAACTTTTGTACTTTAATATATCCTAATTCAATTCTTAATTTAGTTTAAATCTAAGTTTATCCAAAAGATGCAATAGAGAAAAATTCGCATGACTAAGTCTATCCAATGCTGCTTCTGCTTGCTTGTCTCCTTCAGGCTATGTCTTTAACGCCAAAGCTCTTTTTTTAAGGGGTTAAAGAGTTCTAATCTGAATAGTCTTTTATACTTAGTTGGTTAACAGTTAACTTAGTTTTGACAAGACATTTAAAATTTAAATTTTATTTGATAAGGATTAAGAATATTTACTTACTAAGTTCCATCAACTTACCTAATAATTTGTAGCTTCTTTTAAGGAATTGATTATAATTAATACATTTTTTTTAAGGAAACAATAGAAAATCAATATTCAGTTTAATGAGGCGCGCCATTTTAGCGCATTGGGCTTCAGAAAAAGGTGCAAAAAAGCCTTGCCTGACTGAAGGCGCCTCGCCTTGCACTTGAAGAGGTGCAGATGGCCTTTGGGGCTGCGCCCAGGCGTCCACCTTAACGACACTGCTTGTTGTATTTGGGCACAAACTCTCTCCAATCTAAAATTTCATTTTAATTTAAAATAATATTCATTTAAATAATTTTTGTTTCCCGATAAATACTATATACTCCTAATACATCATATTCTTTCTCTTTAACCCCACCTAAATCTCATATATTTAATAATTTTTTATTATATCAAAACAACTCATCTTAAATAAATTTTTATTCACTTACACCTTTAACCAACATATAAAAGTTCTTCTGACATTCATGCAATGGATGGCCTTCCTAATTTGTTTTTAGCTGCCTTTTATGGCTGTGATCACCAAGGACTGGGTATCTGATATTGATTTCTGATGATGTTTGTAGTGGTGGATAACGTAAGTTTAGCAGCAGTCAACATAAGTTCTAGCAGTGATATTCCTGACCTATCAGTGCCTACGTCACCCACATCAGTTGATGATGGATGGGGAGAAATTGAAAATGGAATTCATGAAGATCATGAGACTGACAAGGATGGGTGGGATGATATTGAGCCTCTTGAAGAGCCAAAACCTTCTCCACTTCTTGCAAACATTCAAGCAGCTCAAAAGCGGCCTATTGGCCAACCGAAGTCACAAGGTACGCTTTGTCCGTCTATCCTCGTTTTGGTACTATGATTTGAATGAAAGCTATGCATCAGAATGGTTTTTTTCACGATCACAAAGTTGACAATTTTAAATGGTTGACTTTCTTGACCACTAACCCCAGGGAACAAAAACAGGGAAAAGAAAAAAAGGGGTGTGAAACTAAATTGGGGGGAATTATAGAAGCTTAAATTCTAAAAGAAAAATGTAAATTCGCTTGTATTATTATTATTTTTCAATTTTTGGGGTGGGGGGTGGGTGAATTGGCCCGGGTAAAGTTATTGTTTATCTAGTATTTTGTTTTTGCTTCTAAAATGTTCCGAAGTCTAATAAAGTATACTATGTTTGACTCAGTTTCAAGTCTGCAACCAAAAGGTTTATCAAAGACAAGTAAAGGTGAAGATGCTGACTTGTGGGGTTCCATTGCTGCTCCTGCTCCAGTTTCTACATCCAAACCTTTGAGCTCCAAAACAAGTGGAATAATGGATGATGATGCTGACCCATGGGGTGCTATTGCTGCCCCACCTCCAAAAACTTCAATGAAGCCTTCCACTGCAAAAGCAAGTGCGACTATTGCAGATGATGACCCATGGGCAGCTATTGCGGCTCCTCCCCCTACCACCAGAGCAAAGCCTTTATCTGTTGGACGAGGGCGGGGAACTAAGGCTGCTGCTTCAAAATTGGGTGCTCAAAGGATAAATCGAACATCATCCGGGATGTAAATTTCCAGTCAAAAAAGCCCAATAAAATATTTGAAGGAAACCGAGAGATAAGGAATACCATCTGAAGTATAGGCACCAGGAATTTGGAGAACATGAGAAGAGTTATGTACATTTTTTTTTCTCTCTTTTGACAACTTTAGAGTTCAACTGAACCATGGACAACATTTGTAACTAGATGAGTTGTATTTTAGTTTACTGAGATACCACAGTTGATTTGTAATATTATTTTTTGAATTTGATTATATTCTGTGTGTGAAAAAGCTGGCAATCCTTCCTGCGGCATGAATTATGCTGTTTGTGCCGCTCCAGTAACACATGATTTTCAACTATTTCCTTTTAATATTAGTGGATTCTTTTGTCAAGAGTATGCCCGCAATTCTCTCTAGGCACGTTATTTAGCTGTTCCTAAGTTCTTTGACGGGATTGAATGGAATCAAACTGTGGACCATTTATTCATACAATACCTTTTGTTCACGATGTCTTACATAAAGTGTGCATTATTTTCTTGCAAAAACATTTTGAGTCGTGACTCTGGGAGTTGCAGGTGTGGAGAATTCTTGGAGAAAACATGAATCTTGCTCTTGATTTGAGTGGCCTGATAAATTCTGAAGGAAGGAGTAATGCTTGCTTAGCTGCTCCAATTTGTATCAAATGTGATCTTTTAAGTTTGAACATTAAGCTTCATGTGATTATGCTCCAATTTGCTAAGCATTTTCATCACCAGTAAGAAGTACAATCTACGTGCGAAAAACACAGCTCTCCAACCAAAAATGATCTGTTTGTTTCTTCTTCTTTACCTTTTCTTCAACATGGTGGTGCAGTACAATAGTTAAAATTTCAAACCTCTTAATTTTCATGAATGTGCATACTGTTTCTCTGATATTTTCTTGGCACTGTTTTAAGTTCATATGCTCATCTCAGTCATCAACTAATATCTATTAGCTAGATAGATTACGCCAACCTCTAAAGATAATCTATTATAACAATTGTTGTTATCTCCGGAAGAACATATTAGTCTCTATACAGGGAAGAAACAAAGCCTGTTTATCCCTTTCATTTCCTTTCCATTCCAAGATTTTCAAGCTCAAAAGAGAGTTCACTGATAAGCTACTAAAAAAAGATGTAATCTTGTTGGATTCTTCAGAGCCGTTGTTTTTTGTAACCTTGGTCTTGTGAAAAAGCCTATTGACATGGTGTATGGAGTACACCGCAACGGATGTCCACAGACAAAACGCTGTTGTAGTATTCCCCATATCCCATTTTTAATTACTTCCAACTCATTTTCTTCTATGCGGTTCTGACCCTCTTCTTACGACCCAATTACAGCAAAAATATTATATTAGCTACTGTTAGCATTGCAAAGGTGAATAGTTAAACCTTTCCTCTTTTTTCTTTTGTAACTTTATTTTCCTGGTAGACCCATCACTTTCATAGTAGTTTCATCTTCTTTCAACTGTACCTCTTTCTCCTTTCTCCTATAGTTCTTGCTTTTATACATACATTTGTTCATATTTTGGTATATACAGAGATAATAAAAAATTGGAAGAGAGAAGGGTTGGCAGATGAATCAGAGAGGGAGTGAGTGGTGTGATCTGGGTTGCAGAAATGGGATTGGTGTTGTGCTATTGCTAGAATTAGTGTTGCTGAGCAATTGGATAACGATAACAGTGAGGGCTTCGATCCATGAGTACAAGAACGAAGCATTTATTCCGCGCTACAATTCTTTCTTCTGTCACGGCGGTAGTGAGGGCCTTTATGCTTCAAAGGTCCTGGGTGATTCTCCCAAAAACACGTCCGATGATTCCAGTAATCCCCTTGACGGCAAGTCTTTCGTTAGGTATTTTATTTATTTGTTGAATTCTTCTTAGAAAATTTTAACTTCCTAAATTTTGTTCGTCTCTCTTTTCTTTTCCTTTTTTCCTTTTTTCTTTGGGACGCTAATTAACACTACTGGTGCATTCTTTCTCCTTCAGGGAATGGTGGGTGGGGAGGTCGTGGTTAGTAGAAGGACACATTATCAAAGTTTCATTCTTTTCCTTTTATTTAGCTTTCTCTTGGTGTTTGGTCTTCCTCTTGATGTTTTGTCTTCTTTCTCCAAAATGTCGGAAGTATTTTGCTTTTTTCTGGGTGAGTGCTTGTTAGCACAACTGATACCATTAATCGTCAATGGAGGTTCCCATTGTTGGCTTGCTTCCCTGAAGTTCTATACAATTTTTGTTTTTGTTTGAAAATTAAAACTTTGTCTGTAATAGAAGGCAAATTAGGGTTCTGAAGTGCATATAAAAGATCTACAGAAGTGTTGCTTAACAGGAAAAAGTGCAGCGAGGAGAAAGTGTGAATCACTGAATTCTTTATCTGTATGGGTGGATGGGTGCTAAAGAATTCAGAGATGCATGATTATGTTTTAACTTTTCAGAAGAGAGTTGATCCTGCAAAGAAAAGAATATTAGAAATCACTTATGAATCTTTCAAGCTGTGTTTTCTATATCAGCAAGCAAATAATTGTGCAATGTGGTATTGCAGCACCCATTGTTGCTTTTGATTGTATCTTGAGAACTTCTCTTTTGCCTTTCCACTTTCATTAGTTTGTCATCATTTATGGAATCTTAATCTTCAAAATTCTGTATGCTATCATCATGAACTCTAGGAGAGCTGCCTAGTAGATTGCTTGATGTCTTATGCTGCTGGTTAAAAGATCTATAGTTAAGATGAGCATTCCTTCCTGTGATTTTTCAAGTTCTCAGTTACCTGTTTCTTACTTCTTTGAATTTCTTCATGTCACAGTAGAAGAAAAATTCTATGTTAAAGAAGGCTAGTTTAAGTAGACAAGAGTTGAAAGCACAAAACAGGTTTTTCATAGTAAAGATGAGATGCAAATTATGGCCTAGCAAACTAAATGACATGCTAATTTCCCATGTACTAATTGTCTTACATGATAACTAAATCATGAAACAAAATCTTGAATCAATTCAAGCCTGAGATTACAATATATTTGCGCATCTTGTAACTTCACGTACTAACGATCAAAGTTAGAGCATTGTTTAAAGGACATTTGGCTTCTTGGCAGTTACATTTGGTATCATGACATTTGGAGAATGACTGAGGAACATGAACACACTGATTGGAGAGTTTTGGACTATGCTTTTTTTGTTTGCATGTGTGTTTAGTTTTGGCACATAATTATTGTCATTTCGGTAATTTAGTATTCAATTTGATTTGGCATTTTCTTTCCTTATTTAATTCTTAAATAACATATAGATACCCAGATTTGGCCTTATTCCATTTTGCAGTTTGCTGAGTGATAAATTAAATTTTCTTGTAATCTAGAAATGCCGTAGTTTTTGCCTGTTTTCTGATTCTTTAACTGCTGGTCAGGCATTGTGTATACACAGTTGACTGAAAAGAAGTTTTCAGAATTCTTCCATTTAGCTTCTCTCCTTTACCTGTGCCACTTGTAAAAAAATAACTAGTCACTAATGACTGTATTCTTTGTGTTACTGTTGCTCTCAAACCAAGACTCCGCAAAGATAAGGAGAACTGCTTGAAAGTTTCATTTGACTCACTCACTATTGTTTTAGGTTTGATTCCATCACTTTTAAGAGAACTAAGGATGCCGCTAATAGGCAGAATGCGATGCAACCAAGTACCGGAGTTGTAGAGGCCATTCTAGTTGAGATCAAAGACAGGGATAAGATTGGAGGCGCTTATATGAATTCTGATGCAATATGCTGCACTCCTGCTCTTTCTAAGGATGGATTGTGCAAAGTAGGAGAGGTTATTATCCAACAACATACTGAAAATCATGGCTGGCCAAGACGAATCCAAACATCCTTTGAGGGAACAAATGAAGAGGCCACTATGGAGCTTCAAAATGTCGAGATCAATAAAACAGGAATGTATTATCTATATTTTATGTTCTGTAACCCTGAACTCAATGGCACACTAATTAGTGGAAAAACTGTCTGGCATAACCCAGATGGTTATCTACCTGGAAAGATGGCACCACTGATGACATTTTACGGCTTGATGTCATTGTCATATCTAGTTCTTGGTCTTTTCTGGTTTCTTCGCTTTGTGCAATACTGGAAAGATGTAATACAACTGCACTACCACATTACTGTTGTGATTGGTCTTGGGATGTGTGAAATGGCTCTTTGGTATTTTGAATATTCAAATCTTAATGCCACTGGTTACAGACCTATGGCAATTACCCTTTGGGCTGTTACCTTCAGTGCTATCAAGAAGACTGTTTCTCGGCTTCTTCTCTTGGTGGTCTCAATGGGTTTTGGTGTCATGCGACCCACCTTAGGTGGCATCACTTCAAAAGTATTTCTTCTTGGTGTAGTATATTTCATGGCTTCAGAAGCACTAGAGCTGGTTGAACATTTGGGAAACATCAATGACTTCTCCGGGAAAGCGAGGCTTTTCTTGGTGCTACGGCTACCAGTGGCACTATTGGATGCCTGTTTTATTCTTTGGATTTTTTCCTCATTATCTAAAACTTTGGAGAAGCTTCAGGTAATTGCCATACTTATGCATAAATGGCTAAGGAGGGGAAATAAAGTTATATTTTGGTTCTGTTCTTTTCCCAGATAGTTGGGATGTACAAAATATAGTTTTATTTTGGTTCTGCTCTTTTAGCAAATAGTTGAGATGTACAAAGGCACAGGATAATATGCTGTGCTAAGAAGATGCATGAATCATTGAAGTATGTTTATAGCATGTTAATTTCCTGCAAGGTACAGTACAGAGATTGTCTTTTGACTTGATTGATTGTGCTATTAATTCTTTTGTCACTCATACTTCGATTCATCATGCTTGTGAGTAATCGTGCTATGACACTTATACTACATGTTCTTCTGCACTGCATACATGTTATCTAGTATGCTGCATTACTAAACATTGATATATTTGATCCGGGTTAAGTCTGTTGAGAAATTATTAGAAAAGGTTAAAAGATAGGTAGTAAGTTAACTTTTAGATGGTTAGGAATTAGCAGACATTGTCCCACAGGTTGAACACATTGCTCAGAGAAATCAAAGCGGGAAAGCGCTACTGAATTTCTATTTCTCCTTTCACCATTGAGGCCATCAAGCTGAAAAGAGGGACCAAATATACCTTAAAAGATGTTCATACTTCAGTCCAGAATCAAGGCGTCTGTGTTATATGGATAATGGTAGATTACCAAGGTAAATTGGCTGTTGGCCTAGAGGTGAGTCTGCAGGAGAGAGCCACTCAGCCTAGCCTACCAAGTATTTCACACAAACCATCTGGCTTGGAACTAGAAACTCCCTGGTCATTCATGCCCCAAAAGTCCGTCATGAATTTTTATAGGGTCAAACTGAACAATTCTTCCTTGTTGACATGACTCTGAGATGAAAAACCTAACTTCCACATGGAAGTTAATGCTTCACCAGTTAAGTTAATCCATGTAGCACCAGGTTGTGAATATTCTGAGCCCCAAGGTAATGAATCAAGATGAATTTGGATGATGAAGTTAGTGGTCTCTCGCCCCCCCCCCTGTCAATGTATAAACATTGCCTTGGATGTTTTGGGAAAAAAGAACACTCTTTTTTTGCATGTAGTATTATTGCCCCTCTCTTGTATGGGTCGCTCAATTGTCTTCGCCTCAATCCAGTTGTTCACTCGTGTTCATACACCATCAGTTCTCATAATGAATTAATGCCATATAGCTATCCTACAAATTTCTCTAAGGCTTACAAAAATGATCATGACTCAAGGAATTTATATGCTTTCTCTAATGCTTTTTAGTATTTTCTTATATTAAATAAAATTGCCACTTTTTACTCCGACAGTTCTTTTCTTTTTAATTTTTAGTAGTGTGTTTGGCCATCTTATATTATTTTAATTGTTGTGAATTTGTAATTTTTGTTTTATCTATGCTTACATTGCCATTCCCAAATTAATATGTAGTTTAAACTTCAAACACCAATGCAGCCTTTGACCCCGCATATCATTTTCTTTTTTTTTTTTATTGTCATGATTTTTATTGGATTACTGTGTGTGTCCTTGCAAAAAATAAAGCCATATTTCAAATATTAGTAGTCTCAGAAGATTTCTGATCTGTTAATTGGATCAATTTCTTGTGCCTGAATTCTTTGAGTAGCTTCTGTTGGAAGATTTCATCAACATTTTCAGCTTTAATTATTGATTTTTATGGTGCAAATATTTGTGTTGGTTAAACCTCTTTAGCAGTTTGCAAGTTTTTTTTCTCTTTTCTGATGTTTACTTTGAATTGAAAAGCTCCTACTTCCTTGAACTTTCAAAAAATGCTATATGAGTTTTGTTTTTTGAATTCCAAATCTGAACTTTTCTTATTGCCAACCTCAGATCAGGAGGAGCTTTGCCAAACTTGAGCTCTATCGGAAGTTTACAAATGCTCTTGCAATATCAATTCTGTTTTCTGTAGCTTGGATAGGATATGAGGTACTTGCAGCATTCCCCTCTCCACCCCATAAAAAGAAAAAAGGATCTCCCTTGCTGTTCTTTTTTGTCTGGAAGACCTTGGCTGATTAATTCTGATATTTTGATTACATCACTTAATTTATAGAACTACTAGTTCCTTTTTGTTAAATGTATAAATTAAACTCCTCTCTACAGCTCAAGCTTATAGATGAGGTGGTCGTTTAACACCTTTCAATTCAGAAAGTTTTTATCTGGTAAAATTCTACTGTATGAGGAAAGATTTCTGCCTTTGTTGTATGCTTGCATGTCTGCATATTAGGATCATGGATGCTTGTTGATACAATGTCCCTATTTGATGGTGCAGCTATACTTTAATGCAAGTGATCCATTAAGTGAGCTGTGGCGAAGAGCATGGATCATCCCAGCTTTCTGGACTTTGCTTGCGTACTTACTGTTGATAATCATATGTATTCTCTGGGCTCCTTCCCATAACCCAACCAGGTAAGATATATGAAGTTTGAATTACACCTTTTTATGACCTCTTAGTAGTCACGGTTGCTTAATTGGTGTCTACATTGATGTTAAACATTGGAAGATTACTTTTTTCTGATAACAGGAAAACGGAGGATTTTAAGACTATGCTCTTTTCGGGATTATTGAATGTTTTTATTTGCATGAAAGGAAATGAGGTTTGCTCTTTTATGAGGGATACTGCAGAAGAGGTGGTAAAACTTGTAGTAGTAAAAATTATCTTAGCCAACTGAACTTGTGGTAATATGTTGTACTCCCACTAATTTTATATTTGTGTCTTTGTGAGCATATGGAATCTGAAGTTTGGGAGGTTGTGGTTTAAGTTTAATAACTCCAAGAAATAGGATAACCCTGATTGAAATTGCAACGCAAGTTCTTGATATTTGTAAACAAGTGACACAGAAATAGACCCTTTTACAAAACAAAATAAAGAAGGAAAGAAATCCCTTTTTTTTTAGGAAGGAGGGGGGGGGGAGGGGGGGTTCGGCGGGTGGTGGAAGAGGAAATAAATTCCATGTTAACATTATGCAGTATTAATCTTTTTTCTTTTATGGATATAAAAAAAAATTGCTCGAGTATTGTATACTTTTATGAATGTAGTAAATATTGGAAAGAGAATTCTATGATAACTTTGTAGCTTCAACTGTTTAGTTTCTCGTGATTACTTCATTATCAGGGAGATTATGTGCATCCTAGACTCATTGGAGCTTATTTTATAATGGAGATTTGCGTTTCCTGCTTGCAATGCATGGAATATCAAAGGTAGGGACCTGGTGGATACAAGGGATAATAGTGATTTCTGTGTCATTATGCTTCTTAATGTCTTAAACTTAAGTTTTGACTTTCTTTTTCCTTTTTCCCTCCTCTCTTTGGATAAGCATGATTTCAATAGCTTGTTGCTTGTTAATTACATATGATTTTATGCCATGAAATCACAGTTAGATTCATTTATCCTAATGTATTCAAGCTAACACAATTTTTCACATCCTAAAAGAAATTCCTAACTCCAAAATATATTTGGAATACTAATTGAAGTGCACTGCCTCAAATATAGTAAAGGTTTCCTCTTGCATGGGTATCTGTGAGGTTTAGCACTTTTATCAAAGATTTTTGTGCTGAAAAGTATGGATAACAATGCATAAGAAAAAAGGCAAAAAAATGTTTTTGAAAGCTTTGATAGATGGTTTGCCTTTTCATTGGTGATTCTAGTCTCCATCAAGACACCAATGGCCCCAAAAGAGTGCATGTCCCAATGTATATAGCCTGCCTGGCAACTAGGATCAGGTGTTATAAACCTCTGGCCATAGAATGCTATTATACAGGTGAATATAATCTATTTTTTTGGTTAATAGAGGTGCAATAAATTAAAAAACTAAGTAGAGATTGTGGGTACCTAATGCGGTCCTCCTGGGGTAACAGACCCCCCAACAGTCAGCATAAAAAAATAGAATCTGAAAGAACGGGACATGATCGATATAAAACTAAGCACTCGGGGAGCTCTTCCTATGATTTTGCTAGTCCAATCTCCAGGGCTTGAACTAGATAGTGTTTCTCACCGCCATTGCCGTTTCAAGGTATGATAGTAATATACCTAATCCGGTAAAACTTAGTGAAAAATCTAAAGAAACATGAAATTTTTGGACTCCAAATTGATGTTTTGCTAATGGAGTACCCCCTCTCCCCTACTTATCTACTTTATGCTGGAGATATCTGTAGTTGGCATGGAAAATTATTCTTAATAATTTAAAATATGATATGCAGATATACATATACTGAGGAGACTGGTGAAGACGAGGAGGAAGGAATATCCTTGACCACCAGTGCAGTAAAAGTAACAGGAGATTTAGCGACCATATCGGAAAGAAAGGATAGGAAAGCTTCAATTACAGCGGATCATGTGTTTGGAATGGGAGAAGAACTTGAAGAAGACAAGAGAGAATGATATCTTCCTTCTTGTATTGCCATCATATACAAGTTTGGCCAGATCCTTCTGTGCTTTTCCAATCCTTGTAGAAAAGAACTGCAGAAAGATGATACACCTTAAAAAACAAAAACAAAAACAAATACCTGTCCTAGATTTTGCACCTGTTAAGAGTTTCTGCCTGAGGTATATTGGACATTGAGTTTGGAAAGTTTGTGGGAAAAGTTGAAGACTCTACTTTAGATGCTAAGATCTTCTCACTTGTTGCTTCCATAACTGTGGGAAACAAGGCAGGAGGTTATTAGGAGATCCAAGTAGGAAGCTTTGCTCATAGGGCCAAGAACATGATTGATATACTAAAGCCAACCTCAGCTGTTGGATAATTGCAGTTCAATTCAACTGCTAATGGTATAAAGTCAAAGGAGCAGTTGTCTGACTGGTTCTTTGGATGATTCCAACTGAAGTAACCATCTTCTGGCATTTCAAGCATGTAACAAATGTGATAAATTTGTCAAGCGCTGATTGCTGATTCTTTTCTGGTGCCTGAAAATCCCTTCTGTGAGGATATTGTTTTGTATATCTGTTACTATGTTGGTCAAGTCCTTACTACTTCAAGGATGATTTCCTTACTTTTCTGTCAGCATCCCGATTGTTCCCCGCAAAGAGAAGCATGCAAGAGATGTTGAGAACTTTAGCAAGTCGCTTATACTCTCTCCTTTTACTGGTTACTTGCAAATGCTTTGTGAGGCAAATGGACAGACAAAGTAACAAACTTGAGCATGGCAAGCTTATTTTAGAGCTAGTATTTACCGGTTTGGGTTGAAGAACATTATTTTAAACAACTGGAAATGGCCCGTTTACGCAAAAATGAATGGTTAATATTGACAAGAACCAATTCATATCCATCCATAGCTCCCTTAGAAAGAACATACATCTAGATCATTATGTCTTGAATTGATTAAACTTTAAACACGAGACAAAGCACCATATTTTACGTAGGAAACCTGCCTTCGTTAATCAGGATTCTTTGTATGAGATTCTACAACCGCTGCAGGCACGTTCCTTGTGATGAGAATGAACTTGCTCATAGAACTTCCTCACCTTTAAAACTCTGCCAATTCACTGACATACAATTCTTATGAATAACTTAACCAACAAAATCTATAACTCCTTTTTGATTCCCAACCCATCGGGGCATTCTGGTTTTTGGTTTGATTTGCAAAAGGGTGCTTCATAATAACAATTCAAACTGTAGCAAGAAGAAAATTCTCGCATCATTTAATCATTCATTCCCTGCTCTCTATTCTGCACAAGAAACAACACCAGGACAATTCTCATCCTTTTAAGTTGTTCTCCAGAAGAGGGCCACAGCTTCAATCAGATATACCTTCGAGAAAAGGATGGCATGAAAAATCCCGACCTCCTTCCAAATTGTACGTAATGGACATTTATGGCTTCCCAATCTGTGCAAGATACACTAAGAACCCTGTTAGATTCAACAGCTTTTTGCATCTCCGTTGGATTCAAGTTCAAAAGGTTCCTTGTATGTATGTGCAGTTAGCTTGCACCTCACAGCAATATCTTTCCTGAAACCAGATCATCACAGGTAGAAAAAGAAAAGCAACTGTCATCTGATTCTCAGATGGCTTCAATAGCTTCAAGAGGTTCTTCTACCCTTTTCATATTACGCATCAGATTTCTAAGCACTTCATGCATCTCGATTGTCTTCACAGAGGATGAATCACAAGAAAAGAAAACACCGACCTTGTTTTTAACCTCAATCCAACTACAACCTGGAATCTTCTTCAGACCCCTCTGCCTCAACGACGCTCTAAGTTTTGCTGCCTTTTCTTGTAAATCAGCTTCTACATACAGATTCAATAGCTGTATGTAGTTGCTTCCTTTGGTTGGGTCCGTCTTCAGTAGGTTATGAGCAGCAAATTCCCCAAGCTCTACATTGTGATTGAGTCGACAGGCAGATAGTAGACTTAACCAAATACCCTCATCAGGTTCAATGGGCATGTCCTTTACAAACCCATAAGCCTTATCCAAGAATCCAGCACGACCCAAGAGATCTACTATATTAATGTAGTGCTCCATGCTGGGCTCAATTCTGTATTCTCTCATCAAATGGAACAGATTAAGGCCTTCATTGATCAAGCCAGCATGGTTACAAGATGAAACCAGGGAAAGAAATGTTACATCATCAGGGGAAATACCTGAAGTTCTCATCTCATTAAACAAGTTGATAGCTTCAAGGCAGTCGCCATGGCATCCATAACCAGCAATCATGGTGTTCCATGTCACTAAATTTCTCTTGGACATGTTCCTGAAAATATGTTCTGCATAATTGAGTGCTCCACACTTCATGTACATATCAACCAATCCATTTTCCACTTGAATGTCACAAGGAATTTTATGTCTTAGTTGCAAACCATGAATTGCCTTTCCTTTAAGCAATGCTGCCACTGACGAAATTGCTAGGAGAGCAGTTGTAATTGATATGGAGTCCGGACATAAGCCATGTTGCATGATTTGAGGAAGCAGACTAATTGAAAGATCTGGGAGGCCATTCTGGCAATAACATGAAATTAAGCAGTTCCAAACAACCAAATTTTTATGCAAGATATTGGAAAACACATTTCTAACTGACTCTGGTTGTCCATATCTTGAATATATGTTCATAAGGGAAGTACCGACAAAAGGATCGGATTCCAGTCCTCTCTTTATGACAAAACCATGACCACAGAGAGCAAGATATAAACTACCAAGTTCTCCACAGACACTGATTATACTTGCCACTATATTAGGATCTGGCTTAATACCATCTGATTCCATTGCTTTAAACAAATTAAGAGCCTCCTCAATTTTCTTATTTTGGCTATAACTTGATATCATAGAACCCCAAGCAACCATATCTTTGTCCTCCATGCTACTAAAAACTTCAATAGCATCCAACAAATTCCCACATCTTGAGTACATACTAAGAAGAGAACTCTGGACAGCAACATGATTCTGAATTGGTCTTTTAATAATTTCTCCATGAAGTGTCCTCCCAAAATCATACAATCCAATCACACTGCAAGATAAGGTGTCTGAGATAGTGAACGAATCAGATGGAACTGCATTTAACCGCATCTGATAGTAAATGTCCAAAGCATCATATTCTTTGCCATTTCCAACATAAGCTGAGATCATAGAATTCCATATCTCAACCTTTTTATCTGTTACTGAATCAAAAACTTCCTTTGCATCTTCAATTAATCCACACTTGGCATACATGGTTAACAAACTGGTACAAACATATGGTTCATCCTCAAGACCCACTTTAACCACATCACAGTGAACTTGTCTACCAAACTCTGCATCTTCAACCTGAGAGCAGGCAACTAGCGCACTTGAAAATGTTGAAGAGACTGGTTGGCAACCCTCATCCTTAGCCAACGAATACAATTCCAGGCTGTTCCTCAGCCATCCATTTTCATAAAATGCATTAATCATGGCATTCCACACTACAATGGCGGCATTCTTTTCCTCTAGCCTGTCAAATACACAACAAGCATCCCTAGGCCTTCCATAATTGGAGTACATCTCAATCAATGCAGTCACCAAATAAGGGTCATCCTGAAACAAGTTTCTAACGATATAGCCATGAATCTGCTTCCCGCTTTTGATATTGACATTGCCATCAAATACTCTAAGAAGAATGCTCAGCGAATATCGATCAGGCTTGACACCTGACAAGTGCATTCGACAAAAATGAACTATACCGTGATCAATAAGCCCAAATTTGAAGAACCCATCAAGCATAGAGTTCCAAAGTGTAACGTTTTGGGCCAATAAGTCACACTGGGACACATTTTCAAATACATGGGACGCATTGACAAATGAGCCGCATTTGACGTACATATTAACGAGCGAAGTGGTGATATAAGGGTCAAATTGTAGACCCATTGTGATGATTGTGGAATGGATTGTTTTTCCATAACGAAGATCTGAGAGAAAAGCGCAGGCTTTAAGGAGAGAGGGGAATGTGAATATGGAGGTGTAACGCGGGAAATGCTCTTTTGCATATGAGAGAAGGGCGTCAAAATAATATCCTTGCTGCACTAACGCTTTGATTTTGGAATGCAGAAATGCAGAGGCAGAGGTCTGTGTCAAAGTCGATGATGATCTTCGGAAGATGAGGAACTTCATCTACATAGCATCGTTGTTAAAGCTGAAGCTGAAAACTCCATTGACTGGTCCAGAAGAACTCAAGAAGTTGCCTGAAAAGCAATTTGGTTTCAGGAAGAGGCAGGCTACTCGTCAAACAGAGTTATTGTGGTAAGCCCCGAGGCATATAGGCCAGTTGACAAGACCTGAGGTAGCATACGCCGATCGAAGTCGGGTTCGATTTTTATATAGGGATTGCCTCTTTCTCGGGTACTTATTGCTGGTACACATTCGATTTACATCCTACTCGATCGTAGGGCCTCGACAATCAGGTGGTGGAGGTGCACCTTCGGACTCCCTCCTAAATCCAAGAATTATTGTGGTAAGCTCATATTCAAATACCTCATGATTGAAAATAGCTGAAAAAACTGCCGCCGTACTTTAGATCATAGACAAATATGTCAAATACTTATTGTATATTATATGGATAGAAAGGAATTTTTTCTTTTTTAATTTTTCAAATTTACTCTTTTGTCTTACATTAAAAGCTTTAATCGTGCACAACATTATTCACAAAGATTCGAATTAAAATTATAAATTGAATATTTACGAACAAAAATTCATTCGAACTCGTTTATATTCGAATAAGATTCGTTCGTTTAATAAACAAACAAATTCAAACACAAACTCAAACTCAAATAATAAATAAACGAATTCAAATATATTCATGAACATATTCAAATATTAACGAATATATTATATATATTTTAAAATTAATTATTTTATTTATATTTTATAATATTAAAATTTAGTTTTAATCAATCTTATATTATAATTATAATTATAATATTATTATTATTATATATTTATTTAATATTATAATATTAAATTATTTTAATTTAAATTTAAATTATTATTTTTATAAATTTTAAAATAAAAAATATAAAATAAATGAACTCAAACCATTCGAACTCGAACGTTAATCGAATTTTTCAAACTCTAAACTTAAACAAACTCAAACATTATCAAATAATAATCAAACGAACTCGAACACGAACTCGAATAATAAACGAACGAACTCGAACGCTGTTCGATTATATTCAAACTCGAACTTGAAAATATGATAGTGGGTTCATTCGTATTCGAATACAACTTTATTTCGGATATGTAACATGCACTTAGATGTGTGGGAGATCATCTTTTCTATTCCAGAGTCACATATAAAACCCCGGAACAAAAGAGTTTGAAACCATATATCTCTTCTCAAAGAGTGTTTCCTATCTGAGAAATTTTGAGATAAATACAAGGAAACCAGCATCTGAGCACGGCCTTCGAACATCAAGACTTGACTACCTCCAACGTATATCCTTTCCATGTTCATTATTGATCCTCGAACAACAATTGTATTCTCCAATATGGAGTTTCTCTTTGTAAGGAGGGGTGTATGCTATATGGGGTTAGCAACAATGAGCAAGAGAAGAAAAAGAAGTGTCACCCCCTGCAATTTTCTAATCTGAAAATCATGTTTGTACTGTTGCTACTCATGCCACATGAGCCAGCAAAAAAAATTTGTGCTACTTCCATCCCTTGAATAATCATGATTTCTGAGGTGTTAAACTTCTTCAACCTAACAAAAGAACAAAACTATTCAAGTAAGATTAGAAGTACAAAAACAAATAATGTGAGTCGAACCATGATCAACGGAGAAAAGAGGGGGAAAAAAAAGCATATAATGCACATTTGAGCTGGTGCAAACCTGAGGAAGCCTCATTAGTTCATAAACAGCTTTTGTTGGTGTCAGTTCATTGTCAATAATCCGAGCAACCGCTGTTAGGACTGGCATTTTAACCTTATATTTTTGGGCCAGTGCAATGACAGCCCCAGCTGTTGACACACCTTCAGCCACCTAAAAAGTGCAGCTGTTAAATATTGCACAGAATTAGCAGAAATATACAACCTAACAGATATTATGCGTGCAAACAAAGACTTCTAGAGACCTGATTCATGGAACAAAGAATGTCGTCAAGTTTTTCACCAGATCCAAGACGAACTCCAACAGTTCTGTTTCTTGAAAGATTTACAAAACAAGTGAGCATGATGTCTCCAGTGCCTGATAAACCAGTCAATGTTGTTGACTTTGCACCCATCTTCATCCAAACAAGAACACCATCAAATACTATTTGAATATAAAGCTTATTTTTAAAAAAGCAAGGACTTGAAAACAACTAAGAGATATACCCTTAAAAGTGCAACCCCGTGGAAAAGGACTCAAATCACAAAAGAATCTTAAAGTAATGATGTTTCAAGCCCCAGAATCACAGTGAAGACTACCCATCCAAGCGGGCAGAAAAGCTTATTAAAAACCCTGAACAAATACTTTCATGGCATGACAAACTACACATGCAACTATGTAAAGTACAAGGGCCATGCAGTCATAGACAGCTTCCTTGCCTGCTCACGTCACAAGCAAAAAGAGTATTTTATCAACCAAATCCATGCAACAAATCCTTGCTAGGTAAGGATAAATGAGTTTAGAATCTACCCAGAGGTGGCCTGAGAAAATATCAAGTTTGAGGTGAGAAACTAGTTAACTAACCTTTGTTGCCAACCACCGTATCTCAGAGCAACCTTGAGCAACAAGGGCTGCCATTGAATTGTTACCAAGATTCAATCCTTCCACAATTCCAGCTGCTATAGCAAGGACATTCTTTAGTGCACCAGCAATTTCAACTCCTGTAACGTCACTGTAACATCCAGGTTACAAACTGAGCATCCGGGGATAAGCTTCTATATGCTTCTCTCTTCCTAAAGTATTACAAGCACAACTAAGGGTCTTTCAGTGTTTTTTCTTTCACACGGGAGCGAGAGAGAGTCACTTCTGAACATCTTTGTACACAAAACTCAGCAAAACATAGTCTTTACCCCATTATGTAGGAAATATCTGCATTCAAGAAGCATCATTAAGTCATTAATTACAGGATTTGGATGGAAGAAAATACCTGGATGTACTAATCCTCAAGCTTCTAGAAGCTAGAAGTTGCTGAACTGCATTAGCCATCTTCTTATCTTTTGAGGCCACCACCATTGCTATCAAGAAAAATGTGGTTTTTGTCACTTCAGACCACAAATAACCATAAAATATGATCTCTACAAAGTTACCATGCTCTGCAACGTGTTAAAGTAACCTGTTGGCAGTCTATTCATTATTTCAAGTGCAAAAGAAGGCCCAGATAGAACAGTAACAGGCTGACGAGGATTTTTCAGTGCTTTTGGAATTATTTGAGACATCATTCTTAACGTATGCAGCTCCAAACCTTTGCTGAGAGATATAAATGGTAAACCTGGATCAACAAACTCGGCAATCCCCTCGAGGAATGATGAGCTGAACTGCAATAAAGTATAGTTTGCAGCCTCAGTTTCATTCACAATGAACATTCAAAGAGACATTTAACAACTATAGAATACTACATCACTATGAATTAAATGAAGCATTAGTTTCAGCAACATCATTATTCGCCAAGTGAATCCAATTAAAGTGTTGCCCCGACACCACATAGGTTTCGTTACATAATTTAATTTTCTCTGTTCTTACCATCTCAAGTGATCTTCTTCGTTGAGCCAAAAGCAATCCCATGCAATCTAATTATATAGCATTACTTTCAGTGTCTCTCTGCCCAGTTTTAACGTCCATCCTTGTTTTGTCATTCTCCTTGGTATATCTAATGATTTTTCTAAAAATGTCAACAACAACTTAAATTATCATCTATTATTTTAGGTTCTATAATGTCATTTTTAATACGTTCATTACACAGTTATTATATCTTTTCTAATTACAAAACATAAATTTTAGCATTCCCTTTGCAATTCATTTTTACTAAAAGATGCCCACCTTATCTAGCATATCACATACAGGGCTTAAAGCTACTCTATAAACTTTTCCAAATAATTTCATGAGAAAACAAAACAGGTTCTACAAAACTCTAGTTATATTCGCACATTTCATCCATCCAACTTCTCTCTCCTCCTTTACCTTTTATTGGTGAAGATATAAAAAATGACCTTTTGTAGGCATTTCTTGCCTTATCATTTTTCTACTTGCACTGTTACTATAAGTGGAATTACATTCCATATATTCCATCTTCTTCCTACATCTCCAGAAGCACTTTGCATCATGTGCTTTTCCCCCTAAAATATCCTAATTAGACCAATTATTAAGATTACCAACAAAAGCAACTCCAGACCGATAATACCTAGAAGAAATTATTAAATGTGAGAAACAAGTTTTTGGACTCCAAAACAAGGCATTTAGAATTTTAGAGTTTGCGATGTTTTTCAGAGAGAGAGTGACACGGAACCTGAACAGGTACAGCATGAAAGCAAAAGTCTGCATCCAGCAAAGCAGCTTTGGCATCAGTTGTTGCAATGACATTTTCCGGTAACCGGTGTTCTGAAAAATACTTGCTGAATACAGAAAAAGGTATAAAGAGAAGATTTGTGAAACAGACTCGATGATAACAATTGGAAAAAGAAGAAGGTTTAAAATATGCAGATGACAAAGATTTTGTTGAAAGATGAAGACTAAGTCAGTACAAAAGAGCAAAAGAAAAAGCTATTTAATTCTCCCAGGTCCGAACAAATTATTCTGAAAAAGAGCAGCAGTGGAAATGCAACTCACCAATTAAAATTCTTGTCATTAATTGATCGGCATACTTGAGAATCCCGCACGAGCATATTAACTTCTAGTTGGGCCTTTCTTTCAGCAACATGGGCAGCCATTGCTGTTCCAAAAGATCCACCTCCTAACACCACCACCTAAATCCACAGAACAACGAAATATATACCTATATCAAATAACTGCAAGACCAAAAGCATCCTCTGCTTCTACCACCAGCCACATTAACTTCAATAATGTCCAACAAACTGTTTCTTGCGCTACTAAATAAAGATTATATTCCGCACAGGAACAAAAACAACAAGAGCAACCTATCATTGGTGTTTACGAAATTGCTTTCGCCACTGTCCAAGTACTGTACCTAATCCAAATATTGTCAGAAAACCACTAGAATTTTCCAATTGACAGCAAATTCAGAATAAAAAATAACCTCCACTTGTAGCTAGCAAATTCAACAGAGCTACACCGATGAAAGATAGAATAGGGAGAGCCAAAATCAGTAACAAGCCCAAAATTCAAACACATACAAAAACCAACCTTATTAGTGCGTTCAAGAACGTCAGTCTTGGCCTTGGAGCGCCAAGAACGAGACCACCGAACCAACTTCTCCCAGGCCAGTCGCACCACTTTCCGTCGGTCTATGGTGCCTTCAACAGAAATGACAGTGTCATGAGACGAAGGCGTCACTTCTGCAGGTTCAATAGTATCACTGGCGGCACGGACGACGACGGTAACGGAAGAAGACGAAGCGGTAGTGGCGAGGAAAGAGGATAAGTGGAGGACACATGGGGAATTCAATCGAAAACTCTGTACTAATTTGAGATTGCAAGTAGGGAGGAGCTGAGTGGTGTTAGTACTATTAGAGAGGAGTGGGTTGGAGGAAAACGGCGACGGCTCGAACAGGAGAGAAGACGCCATTGCTGGAACACTTGTCGAGTTCTGAGCCGAAGTTTGCAGTGACGTTTCTGAACCAGTCTTTGCTTTCCACGTGATATAACGAAGGGACAGTTCGGTCTTTTCACGTTCGAACTTAAAGAAATAGTGAATGGTTTATAAATATATATGATAGAAAAATTAACCATTAATTTTTATGTTTTTGAAGGTTTAGATTTTTTTTTTTTAACTTTTTAATTTTCTATCTATTATTTTTGTACAATTTTCTTTTTTTTTAGGGTTGGTTAGTCAAACCATCATCTGACTAACGAAACCTAATAAAAGGATCAAAACAACATACAAATAATAGTTAGGAGACCTAACAAGTTGAAAAAAAAAAATGACCAAAACTTTTAAAACATAAAAGTTAAGGGATCGAATCGGCTAATTTTTTTTAAATAATAAAATAATTAAAAAATTGTCTCTAAATTTAGAAGGATTTCAAATAGATTTAAGATGAATTCTTAAAATTTTATTTTTAAAAATAATAAAATAATAAAAGTATTCGTTGTAAATCTATTACAAATTTAATTAAAATTTGGAACAAATTCGAAATAAATTCTTAATATATAATTTAATAAAAAAATTCGTTCCAACTTTTGGGATGAAATTGGCATGTAAAATTCTTATAGAGTTAAAAACGGTTAGTTAATAAAAATTTTTAAAAATTAATAAAAAATGATTCCCAACTTTTAATGGAATTGGAAATAGATTTTTTAGGAAAATTTACTATTTAATGAAAAATTAATAAAAGAATTCAAGGCAAATATATCTCAAATTTAGGAGAAATTTTAGAATAGAATCTTAAGAAAATTTTATTATTTAATGAAAATAAAATTTAATAATTTAATCAAGAAATATTTCTAAAATTTAATTAATTTGTATTGTTGATGTTCTAATTTTGCTTTTAATTGATCCGATAGAATTGTTAGTATAATTATTTTATTAACATTTTTTTAAGCCTTTCATAGGATACAAGTTAAATGAATAGATATATCATTAATTTGATAATCACATATTTTAAATTAAGCAAATATCACAATAAAACATTATTTAAATACTTGATAAAATGAAAAATTATATCCGGTGTGATTAAATTTTAATATATATATTTTTTTTAACTTTTTGTAGAAAATATAACAATTAGATTATTAATTTGTGAAACTTATATATACTTTACAAATATACTTAGAAAATAAGTCGATTCAGTCATTTAACTTTTATTTTAGATGATTTTGATCATTTTTCTTTTGTTTTTCAACTTGTTAAGTCCCCTAACTATTATTTTTGTGCTATTTTGGTCCTTTTATTAGGGTTCTGTTAGAATCTAAAAAAAAAAGGACTAAAATCGTACAAAAATAATAGTTATGAAATCTAAAAAGTTGAAAAAAAAGAAGAGGAACATAAACCTCCAAAACATAAAAGGTAAGGGACTGAATCGGTTAATTTTTCGATGTATTTATATAGTTTTCTAATAAATCTTAGCTTTGTTTGATTCGCAAAATGGAAATAAATGAAAAACACTTGATCTTGTTTGGTTTTATTGAAAAGTGAAGGGGAATGGGCAGGTATTCTGTCAAATTTATTATTATACCCATACTATTAGAGAAGTAAATTAATTTACTTTTATTTGTTTGATATGATTGGAAGTGGAGCAAATAATTAAAATATGAGATCGAGGCAAAATGTTATTTATTAGACAAAATATTAATATTTTTTTAAAATTAATATTAAACAAACAAAAATTATGTGTTTTATGGATAGAAGGAGTGGTAAAAAATAATAGAGAGTATAACAATAGTGGAAGAAATTCAAAAAATATATATATAAAAATTAACAAGTTGGAAAAATAAAAGGAAGAGATAAAAAATTTATAAGAAAAAAATGAAAAAGACATAAAAGCTTGATGTCATTTTGGTCTTTATAATGGAAGGATTGGTTCCAAAATGAGGGGGCAAAAAATATGATGCGGAGGGAAAGAGGAATACCTCCCTATTTATATTCCCTCCACATTTATACCTTATCAAACGAAGTAAATATTTGCTTTCCTTCCACATTTATTTTTCCTCATTTTTTTTCTTCTACTTACCACCCCAACCAAACAAGGACCTAATCTATTTTAAAGAAAATGAGTGATTTTCAAAATTTTTGGAGAAGGAACAACACCCTCACTCTCTAAATTTATCTCCAGTGTTTCATTTTTTTTTTTATTTTGTTGTATTTAACTATCATAATATAGATTTCATGTTGAAATGTTCCCCACTCTTACATTTTGCATACCTATTTAGTTTTTCAATTTTTACTAATGCTTTGTTTAAATTGCTCCAACTTTAGGAGTGAAAAACAAATTATATTATTTGAGACAAATTTAAAGATAAATAGGTTAAGTTTGTATCATAACTTAAGTTGGAAAATTTATTAGTTTTATTGAATGTGAGATTTTTATTTTTTATAATTTTGCTAGAAAGTATTTAAATGAATGACTTTAATATTCAACCTTTTGAAAGATTCAAAGATTAAGATCAAGTTGAGTTTAAAAAATAAAAAGAAAAAAATCCTTTTGTTTAATGCTTATTCAAAACTACACACTTGCCTACTTTTTTATTTCTTGTGTTTAATGGAAATGGACCATCATATTTCTTTTCTTTAATCATGGAAGATATATGCTGTGTATATCTATTAAATTTCTAATTTAATTTTATATAAACATTTTGCAAAGTGATAGCGTGATTGGTAAGGATTTGTTTAGTTACAGAAAAATGATTGTGATGGTGGAAGTGATAAAGTCCATTATAATATTATATTTAATAGTTTCTCTACTTTTATTTAATTAATAAAATTAAAAAAAAAACGTTTGATTGGTTGAGGACTAATTCAAAGTGTTTGATATTCAATGGATAAAAAAATTGAATTTTTGAATAATTTAAAGGTTATTAATATTATTTGTAGTTTAATTTATTAGAAAAGTTTGCTTGAAATGATAAGAATACTCAATGCTAGTGTAAAATAAAAATTAATATTTTTTTATCTCACTACTTTAAAATACTTTTTGATTCGAAGAGGAATAGTGATCCACCACATTGCTAACTCTCTGTTTCCGGACAATTTCTCCCCATTCTCCCTCCTTACTAGCAAAAGATTCAATGTACGAATTTGCCCCTACAAAAATCCCACATCGGAGTGTTCAATCAAGTAGGCCAATTTTCGGTTGAGTCGCATCAAGGTAATGCTTTTGTTGAACTTCACCAAACATGGCGATTTGATGCTAATCGATTTGTCACTGCCAAATATGGCTTCTTCTTTAAGGTTAGAACCTATTCCTTTACCATATTGCGTAGAATTTCAACACGCGTAAGTGAATATCAATTAAATTGATATGAAGTTTTAATGGAGATTGAAATACAATTTAAATATATTATTAATTTTCGATAAGTCGAAAATCATTAAAGTAGTATTTACTATACTTTTTGAGTAGAATGTGTATATAAATAATTCCTTTCTCGAAATCTCTCCACACACATTAGGCCCATTTTTTTTATTTTAAAGTATATATAATATTTCTTACAAGTTACAAATTAGATATAATAATGTTTGCTCTCATTATAAAATTGAATTCTCACATTTAAATCAAATTAAGAATTTAACATATCATCATATCATTTTCAATTATTATTATTATCAAGCATGAGAGATATTTAACTAAATCCAAAATTCATTAGCTAGAAAAATATACTTTTAACTTATTAATTGTTAAATTGTCTGAAAATAAAGAAGACAATAATAAAACTTTAAATGAATATATATATATATATATATATTTTTAAGACAAAAAGATTATACTCATTTAATTTCCAAATAACTATCATTTTTTTAAGAATTCACACAAATTAAGGAAACTCTATCATTCAATAGATTTTAAGAAAAAAGATTAAATTATTTTTGTTGAAAATTATAAAGTTAATTTACAATTGAAAACTAATTAATATTATAATTTAGTAAAATAATAAATGATAAGGGTATAAAAAATAATGAATACAGTATTAATTTCGTAAAATAACATATAATTGTGTAAAAAAAATCTTAACAATTTCTCACCATTCCAAAATAATTATTAGTTTTAAAAGCCTTTTGCGTTAGTTGAGATAATTGGTGTTGAAAATTCCATACTGATATATTGAATTCGAACATCTTACCTTCTAGTAATGACTGCGATTTCTCTCATTAATAAAAAAATTAAAAAAATCTATCACTTTAATAATTTTTATATTTTAAATTATCTATTATTTTATAAAATCAAGAATATATTTATTGTATTTTTTCAAATTTACTCTTATCATTTATTACTTCACTAAATTATAATGTTAATTAATTTTTAAAATGTAAAATAATTTTATATTTTTTAATAAGAATAATTCAATATTTTAAAAAAAAAATTATATAGATGTTGATTTTTTTTAAAATATGTGTGATTATTATATAATAGTAGAATTATTTTGAAATAGAAAGAATTTTAAAAATATAAGGAGGATCATCATAATTAATTAAATTATTCACTTGCTATTGTTTGTGTGAGAGTGGGAGTATAGAAAGAAGATGAGATAGAAGATCCTAAGAATATTAATTATAAAAATCCTCAAATTCAATTCCGACGGCTCTTCGAAAAATAGAAAAAAAAAAAAAGAAAATCTTGAATTCCAACGCCTCTCAACAACGAGAGTGTTGCCACGTAAGAGTCGCGTAGCTGGGGAGTGTAACAACAGGGCCGCTGCCCCCCAAATTTAGGGGATAAAATGCCAACGAAGACCGGCGGGGCCTACTAATACTGGATCGGTTGGCTAATAGTCTATAAGGGAGAGCAATCATAATTTGACTGCCGCAACCGACGCGCATTTCACACGCTTTTAACCAGTTTTGTCTTCCACTCCTGTCGAATATTCTCCTTCTTCTCCGTTTCTCTCCCTCACCGGGGTGGTCTGTTCCTGTATCCCTGTTTCTGCAGCGAAGGATAGCTTCAGTTCGAGGAGGTATATTCCTGATGCCAATCTACTTGGTCCTCAATTTAGGATAGCTTCAGTTCGAGGAGGTATATTCCTGATGCCAATCTACTTGGTCCTCAATTTGCTGTGGGATTCTTTGTTGTCTTGATTTTGGTAATTGAGTTCTTGAATTAACTGGTTTTTCTGTTATTCAGGTTGGAAAGGTAAGTAATTAACATGGGTCATCACCATCACAATCACCATCAGCCCCGCCACCACGCCCATCCCCACCACGACCACGGAAGGGATAGCCCTTATGATGATCCATTCTTGGCGTGTTGCTGCTGCCCGTGTTTGCTAGTCTCCTCCACATTCAGAATGGTTAGAAGGTGCATGTTCGTTGCCTGCTATCCTGTGCTGCAGTGCTTTGGATGGGATGAATGCAGACATCACCATCATCACAGGCATTTTTATTGATCCCATTCTTTCTGAAAAATGATTTTAATTCACTCAGAAGTTCAAGAACTGGAGATGTCTCTTCCTGAGTTCGTCACCAATAGCACCAAATTAACTGTTTTTTTTCCTTTCATCTTTTAGTAGGCTTCCTATCCATGATTGCTACAATTTCTGCACCGCAAATTCTGAGTATGAATTGGTCAATAGATTAGAATTTGAATGTATGAACAGGATGGGAAAAAGAAAATACTAGGAAATGTTATTATAACCCAAAAAAAAAAGTCTCTCTGGGGAGGAAGAGAATAGAGAATCACATCACCATTATTTGCTGCCACAAAATATTAGGTTCCGAAGGTCACATGTTGTTTTGTATAATACCACATTCTTGAAATTGCAGCTCCAATGGTCTATTCTTTGAGGTCAATGAAATTCAGTTTGACCTCGAGCACCCACATTTTGCACCACTGCATTTTTAGAACACACTGTATTTCAAGGGCAAAAATTCTTGGTAGAGGATTTCCCCTTCCCCCTGGCATTTCTTGCCGATCTTCCACTCGTTTGGTAGTTTATAAACATACTTAATTTTTTGTTTTTGATTTGGGGTGTTTTTGCCTTAGAACAAGCACATCATTGCCAGAAATCTTGACATCAGGACACAACTAAGAAAAAGAGAAAACACAAAAGGGAGACGAGGCAATATGTCAATTACTTTTTCTATCCTTCTTTTGATGTTGAGAGCTTCTTGTCCATTCCTTTCATTATACTTTCGGTCCCATCATTTGATCCTACACAAACATGTTTGACAGATCTCCTTATAAAGACGCAATAAGAAATTTAGCACTTTTTTACTATACATATTTTTTATTACACAAAATATAATATAATGTGGATAGTTCAATTAGTTAAAAATATATTGTTTACCAATTTATAATTCGAAAACAGGTGTCGAAATGTCATAAATATGAATGAGATAATTTCTAATCTGTCGTTTTAAATCCACAAAAGGATTTCAAAATTTTTTGGGAAAAAAAATGATATCTAGCTGCGACACTGCATCAATTGGCATCTCATTCTCTTAACATCTGCGTGTTTGAGAGGCTTAAGCATGAACATCTGAGCTCCTTCTTCCAAGCATCTGCAAAATTTATCTTCAGATCAGAACAACTGGAAAACGCGAACACAAGCAGTGACAAGAGCTTTGGTAATTACTTATCAATTCGAGTTGGGATGTTCTCTGAAGACATAACAACCACTGGTATGTCCTTCAAAAATGATGATTCCTGCAAGCCATGTTTGATGAAAAATTCTCACCACGCTGAGGACCAAATAACAGCAAAGTTTGTTGATTGGAATTGATAGTACCTTAATTTTCTTGAGAAGCTCATAGCCAGTCATTTCCGGCATACAATAGTCTGTAATTATCAAATTCACCTTCAAATCCTGTGGCGGAAAAAGATGGATCATAAGCCAAGTCAATATTACTTTTGGTCACCAGTCTTCTGGTGTACTCAGCAACCCGCAAACCATACGCGCTGGCGGATTAGGCAAACGAAAATTCATGTCTGGATCTCACCCTTAGAAAGTTTGAATCAATGGAAAAATATTACTGTAACTCCTTTGCTGTTGGGCCATCCAGGGTAAGAAACTGGATTAGTACATGGAGTGGTTTACTTACAGCAGTGGCATCATGTTCATGCAAGGCGGCGTGTTGAGCATGTCCAAGCTTGCCCAAATACTCCAAAGCCCTTAAACCGTTTTCTGCAGTGGTCACTGAAACCAACCGGCATTTCCAGATAAATAACTAGGAGTTTTGACGAGGACGGGTTTGATCGAATAGGTATCTAACTATGGAGGACGAATTACCTTTGCAAGACGAGCTGATGAGCAACTTCTCGACAATTTTCCTGTCAATGACATTGTCGTCAACAGCCAGGACATGAAGCTCCTCGCCATTGTCGGCCATTGCTGTCGTTGAAGAATTAGCAGAAGCAGAAGAATCCATTATGTGAAACTATAACCGGTTTCTTTGCGCTCTGATAAAACACTAAGACTAGAGAGGAAGAGAAACGTCAAAGAAGACCAAGATTCAAGAAAAATTGATGCAGAAATGAATGCAATGGGCAGTGTAGTTGGTTGGTTGGTGGTATTTAAAGGGGTGCGAAGACGAAGAGGTGATGAGAAAGAAATCAAGAACTTTCATAGGAAAAAGAAACAAAGATTTGGGAAGTATTCCTAGTAGCTAGAGATTAGAGAATCATGGGCAACTTAAGGGAGGAAAATCAAAGAAGAGTGGTCAGAGATATTTCGTGATCGTTTTGGGTTTCTCTGGATTCGAAGCAGCCAATACACTCCCACCTTCTCTACCCAAATCGGCTAATCTTCTTTGTCTTTGTCTCTCTCTCTCTCTCTCCCGTAGTGTAATATTCAGTGGTATCAGTTAGTATATCGGTATCGGCATCAGTATCTGCTCACTGCTCCATAAGGGATTCTCCCTCCAGCTCATTCCCTCCTCTTTCTTTCTTATCCTTCCTACCCAAACCCCTTTTCCTTACCTTTGGTTTTGTCCCCACCCTGATTCTTGTCAAAAATCACCATAAATCTCAATCCTCTATTCAAAAATTCATAAAAAGTCGATTGGTAATATAATATGGTAAGTATGCACCATCCAACTAACCATTCTATTATTCATAACATCGCAACCTCATTTTTCCGGTTTTTTTTTAAAGCTTTTTAGTACTTCATTTCCCATGGTCTTAAGTTAGTGACATATTCTTCATTTAATATGATATCATTTGTACAATTTTCAACCACAGGGCAGGATCCTTGAAGGTAAGCACGACATACCATTCATTGTACTCAGGAGTACTATACTTGTCGATCAAAGCTAAAGTAGCTCCAATTCGTGGTTCTGCCACCTACACTGAAATGGGTTTCCATCAGGAAGATCCGATCTGATATGAAAATCAGCTGGCATACCCTCCAGAGATACGCAAAATATGATATTCTTGGAGGGCTCCTGGGTAACAAATCTTTACGCAAAATATGATATTCTTGGAGTATTATTTTTCTGGGATGTTCTCTATGCATTGAACGTGAGGAAAACATTTCAAAACTGCACTAAAGATTGCAACTTGCTAATTTCGAATTGCTGGTTTACTTAAACTGCAAACCCGTGCATTTCTCCCATTTATTCTAGGACTTAAGGTAAGGCAGATCACCACCAGTCTCGGTTATGATAATAACAGGAATAGCACAAAAGTCAAGTTCCAATGTTACCCTACATAAATAGAGGTCTTTTACAGGTATTGGGCTATTAGCTGTACATGATGATAAGAACCGACCCACAAAGACAGATATTGACCTTCTACTCTCATTGAAGGAAAACGTTTTAAAACAAAGCTGAAAATGTCATTTTAAAGATGATTCATTGAATAAGCTAACAAGATTTTGCTTTCGCATATCTATCAGTTGGACATTGATACAATTGGAGCTAACCAACAATAAAAACTCTTAGAAGGCATAACAATTTAAGCTCCACCACAAAAGGCTCAATGTGGGGGAAGAAGTATTCTCAATACACGGATCTGGTGATCGTGATATAACTTCCCTTTATTTGATGCTAGCATTTGGTATAGAGGATTTGCATGGACCAGAAGAACTCATAAATGGGACCCCTTGGAATGTGGCTATGCCACTGGCGTCAGTGAAAAGATGCTGCATCCAAAAAAACACATCATGCTCAGACACCAATAATGTTCAAGTCATAAAATAGAATAATAGCTCAAGGGCTTTCTGGTTTTGACTAACGGTAGTTGAACTACCAATCACAGATGCTATACTAATATGGAAGTACATACCGGCGTTATCTTCTCCAATTGTTTCTTTTTGGGGTTCAAAACATCCTCAGGCTTTCCTTCATGTCTGCATTCAGATGTAGCATGCGTGTTGAAAACATGATTTCAGGACATCAATAAAATTAGACAAGTAAACAATAGAACGAGTTAATTATTTCAAATGTCGCAAGTATTCATCAAATTGGTTTCAGTAGCAGTACTTATCCAGCAAAACTATGAGAAGAACATTCAACGGCACAAAAAAAAAAATGCAGAGTCGTGAATAGAAAACCCATGTGATTCATGATAACTCAAAACCTACAGCAAAATCATTTGTTGGACCCATATAGCCTGCATAAAATTTTCTTTTACGAAATAGAGAAATAAAGAGAATAAGTGTTTAGAAGGGTACAGGAGTGCACATTATCATCCAATACAGAGACAAGCAAGAAATTGATAACTATAACTCACTTAACCATGCATAAAGAAGTTGATAACTATAGGACAGCAATTATAAAACCACCGAAAATGAAGTGTATTGAGTTTGTTAAATTGTCCTGTACAATCTTCATGTCTTTGAGTTCAATCGCATACCCAGAAAATGTAACACATTCCCCAATTTTTGCCCCTTCTGGCACTATGAGCGGCTCCACAACTGTGTGGTCCTCATTAGATGCACAAAGTACCTAAAAGGAAAAGTAGTTACCAGTAAGAATATATAAAAGAAAACTTGGGGACTAGAGATTAATATATAAATTTGATTAGCAGTAGAATACAAAAGAAATCAAGGGTGGGTTGTTAGGTTTGTGGTTTGGAAGAAATGGGGAAGGGGGTTTTTTTTTTTTTTTGGTGGGTGGGTGGCTGGGGGGGGGGGTTGGGGGAGGCGGGATGTTATAAGGCAATACAGCAATCCAAAAGTGGAAACAAGTTACCATTCCTTCAGACATGACATCTCGCAACTTTGCAGGCTTTAAATTTGTTACGAGGAGAACATAGCGATTCTGCAAGATACACACAAGAAAAAGAAGAAAAGGAATGAAGAAAAATTTAAAAGCCTCAGGAAACCACAAACACACAAACACACACACTAAAACTAGTATCTATTAGTCACGCATTAATGATACCGTCATTTGCTCAGGACTAATATATTTGGCCAGACCACTGACAACTTGCCGGTGTTTACCCTCTCCAACATCTATTTCCTCAACCAGTAAACTGCACCACAGATTAAATAGAGGAACATGTCTCAAACCTTAAGCAACTTCTCGAGATCACACAGACCAATCACCACTCACCTGTCAGCTGATGGATGTTTCGATGCTTTAAGAACAAGACCAACTTGTATTTTGAGCAAACTAACACTAACTTCATTATCTTTGGCATCTGCTTCTTTCTCTGGCTTTTTCTTATTATCTTTGGTATCTCCTTCTTTCTCAGACTTCTTATTATCTTTGGCATCTCCTTTATTGGGCTTTTTCTTGTCTACAGGAGCTTGACTTTCTTCTGCAGCCTTTGTCTTTACATTTAAAGAACAAAGCAGCAGTCAGAGACTGGGAAATTACATTGAAGTAAAGAGATTTAAAATTATGCAGTGTCTTGTTTATGTCAAATAACAAGTTTCACGTGAGGAGTTTCATAGAATACAAAAGAATCATGATCCCAGCCCACCACATTTTTCCACAAGTAAAGATCAAACATATCCAGCATGTGTGAACAACACAAGGCAAAAGCTTCCAAAAATACTCAAAAGAAATAAATACTTTGGAAGGAGGTACAGCTTTCCTTTCCTCATATAAATAGTCTTGAATTGTTTAGAGCATTTTCAATTGGATTTGGTAGTATGCTAGTTACAAAATGGGGTTCCACAAACCCTTCAATTATCCAAATAAGATAGATTCAATCATTTGAGTCACAAAACTAAAGAAAACCTAATAAACAACAAGGAAAAGCAGAGATCCTGTTCAAACTGCAGTCTAACAACTGAGACAGACACTCTTTGATGTTCCCCATAGTGAGTCATGTTTAGTTTGTTTTCAAGTGATCTTTTAAGCTTCCCCTCTTGATAGTAACTAGATATGCATCTTCATATGTATTTGAAACATAGGAAACATCTCCCTCCTCAACTGGCATCTAACTTTGTATTCACATAACACCTAAAGCAATTCAAACACGGCAATTGTAACAAGTGGAACCAAACCTTCTTCCAACACCTATATGGATCAACCTGGATCAATTTTTGTGGGTGCAGTATCTAACTGGTCCTAGTTTCCAAGACAAAAAGATATCTGAATGGATAATTATCACCACGAACCAGTTCTGTTCCAATGTATACGAAGTAAATCCAGTAAACAAGTGAAATTCATTACTTCATGCAACTATCTTCCATGTTCGGTATGGTTCCCAATTTCCTCACATTCAAAACACTAAATAGTGACTATTACCGAATCCCAAGGTTTAATCTAAGAAATGTCACGGAAGAGATGCTCATGCAGTTTCAAGATAGTCACAGAAAGAGCACACCTTGTCATTGCTCTTTGCAGCTTTTAGGCCTGCTCTTACACTAGTTGTCTCTTTTGCCTCTTGCCCTGTTTTCTTCACAGACGACTCCAATTCAGCTTTCTTCACATTTTTAAATACCTGCAAGAAAAGCATCAAGAACAAAGGCCAAGTTGATAATTTTTTCCAGTGATGTTAATTAATTTCTTCTGTAATGCAAATGAAAGATCATCATGTTCACTTATTGCACTGATAGTATATGGCCACAACAAAAAGGCACCAAAGCAACAAATCTCATTACCAAGTGCACTTTCAGAGAGTTATAAGAAATATATTATAAAGAACACCACACATAACAATTTACTACCCCTTACATTCCAAAATGAATGGATTCATATCTGGTTTAAGTTGTTGCAAAATAATGTCCACTTTCTTAAATCTAACATCCTTACTAATGGAAATTCTAATTATTTCCATTACATAGAAATTCTTGCTACTTAGGTATAACAAACCTCACTTGGGGTCGTGGATTGTGCATGTTCCCAAAAAGCCCACACAAATTCCACTTCTTCTCATGTCAATTAATTACACTTGCACCCCACAGATGTGTCACCTATGTTCATGCTAGTTACCAATTTCATCATTTGTGCCCATAAAATTGCCACCTATGTTTATGTTAATTGATTATTCTGTTACTCCAATCTCCATCACTAATAAGGGTAAAACTGAAAATTGTTATACAATCAACATCTCTCTACCATGCCCAGTCAAATTATGCCATACATTTTTAAAATAAAGGGAAAAGTAAACAATCATTTTAAGGCCTCCTATTTACAGAAGTATAAAGTTAGAGATAATAGGACAAAAAGTAGAATGACAGCACTTTAGAAAAAGTTCTAGCTCAGATAAGAACCAACAACAAAATTAACAGGCCTGATGCTCACAACCATCCTTATTCCAATTTGAATTTATATAACATATAACAAAAATTGCATACCGGGGGCTCAAATAGAGGCTTCTCTAGCAAGATCCTTTCAAATGATTCCCCAAAATCCACCTTGTCCTACAATAAAAAGATGAGGAATTAGAAAGGTTTAAAACTATGCCATTATTTCATATTTCATCAAATGTCCAGAGACCAGGTTGGGAGATCCATCTGGGCTACAGAACCTCCACCCTCTTCCACTTTTCCAATTTTACACTATTTTCATACAGTAAAGAAGACATAAATCATAAGGCTCCTGAAGTGATTCAATTTCAATACAGGAAGATTCAAAGCACAACTGGAGTTACCTGGATGTAGTCCATCCATCTCAACACGTGAGGAAACTTCTCTTTATCTAAACTTGAAAAGCCAATCTGTCAACGGCAAGCCACAAAAGAATAGTAAGATTTAGCATAAAATCAAAAGGCCACCTAGATTAAGTAATTTGTTGTGAGAATTGCAAACCTAAAAATGTATTTGTAAGAATGGTAGCATAGCCACAAAAACATTCCCTCATTTAGCATTATCTCAAAGAATACAGAGCACAGATAAAACAGAGACTTGTCCTAGAAAAAATGTAAAAGCAATTTGATGCTGAAGAGTCCATGAAAAAGATGAGGTTGCTGCATTCCCTGACCATTAATTGCTATGACAAGAAAACTGTCGTCTGGTAGACAACGTTTAATATACTGACAATGCTTAGAAGTTCAAGTACTCCAATAAAGAAAATTCTGAAAGTAGGTACCACAAAAGAATGTATTGCAGCAAAGACAATAACATCAGCTGCAGAAGGCGTCACACCGTTTCCCAAAAGCACGGACTTCTTGATCAAGTCTTCATTCAACTCACCGAGAGCCTTAGAGCAGGACTCAGAATCCACAGGTAGAATCTCTACAAATGCCACCCATTTCATCAACTGCAACCAAAAATCAACTCATGGCTTTGCATTCAATCTAAGTTGATTATTAAATAACAGTTGCAAAGTAAGCCCTGAATTCCAAGACACGTCCTACCTCATTACTGTCCAGAAGAGCATTCCCATCTTTTGATGACTTCAAAATCTTTGTACACAAACTCCGAACATCATTATCAATATCACCCAAGAAAACTTCCTGCATTTGAAAGTATAGGACGAAGAAATTAAAAACAAACCGTAAAATCTAATTTTCAAGCTTATCAGTAGAACCATTTCTCGGCTAAAAATTCCTAGAGAGATAATATGCAACAACTCCCATAACTATTGAATTTCACACTCGGCTGTAAGAGTAGGAATCTTACCGAGTTCACAGAGAGGAATTTACAAAGAGCAGAAACGATATTTCGCTTAAGATTCACGAACGCCATTGCTACGATTTCTCCCCTATTTCTGATCAGTGCCAATCAAAGTCCAAAGGTTTTTGTCATTTCTTTCTAAACCGAGAACAACGAAAATATTGGATTTTGTAGGGTTTTAGTTACCAACTCAACATGGGCCAGCTGCTACCATTTTGGCATGGCCTTTCTATTTACTGTGTGCTCTTTCCATTTGGGCTTCCAAGGGAAGATTAGCCCAATGAAACTCTGCCCCCCCCCCCGCCCTCCCTTACCCTCCCGGGCACAACAAAGTTACGCCATCATACTCCGATTCTTGCCCTCCTCTCCTTTTGAGCTCTTTTTTATTACCCTCTGTCGGAAATGAATGCAATTGATTAAATGCAAGTTACTAGTTAATGATAGGACTTTAAGGAGGTTAATGTTAGTAGAATACCAAGGAGGTAAATTATAATAATGTAGTACCCAAAATTTTTCATCTCAAAATGAGAAATTTCTTGTGGAGGGCATGTTGGGAAATTTCACCTAACTCAACTAATTTCCACTTACGAATTTTAAAATTTTTAAGCTTTGTACCTTATGTGGTATTGAATCTAAGACAACTCTACGTAATCTCTTTCTTTGTCATGTTGTTAAATAAGTTTAAAATCAAATAAATATTATTCGTAATTTTAATCATATCGTCGAAAAGATATTTAATAGGTTATATAAAGAGAAGTACTCAACTTCGACTTCTACTTTTTGTTACTCTTTGACGGTACATGAGAAACACTTCATCGGTTGAGGGGAGGTAGATCAAGGCAGAGATGGTAGTCGCTTGGATTTATAGTCTAATTGGGAAAACATTTGAGGGTTCTAAATATTGTTCAACTAAGTTAATCTATTCTAAAGAGTTTAGTCCCAACAATGGTCCTTAGATATAGATCATACCTTAATATGGTTGGGTCAAGTGCATTGTGGATGCATTCTTGACAAGGCTACTATGGGAAATCTAATAACAGGCAGTTAAGATTCAATTATAGTAACTTAGTCTAAATAGTTACATCATGCTATATCGGCATTTCGTGCAGAAGTCTTGACTTTTATTGGAAGCCTTCAGTTCTCTTTAGTTAAAGGGCTTAATAAAATAATAATTTAAAGTAATTATTATACATTTATACAAAAACACAAGAGGAAAAGACCTTACCAAACTTGATTCTTTATTTTTCTAAATACGTAAAATTTTAGATTTTCATCCTCATATGAATATTTCTTTTGTTCAGAGAGTTAGGAATTTTCCTATACACATCAATTAGCTACTAAATAGTCTTCATTCCTTGCATTTTAGTGTACGGGAACATTCAATTCCCTATACTATTTATACCATCGTATTAACAAACATTAAGTGATAAATTTTATTTTTTCTCAAAAAATTATAATAATTTAGTGAAAATATATTTTATTTTAAAAAATAAATATTTTTATATTTAAAAATAAAACATAAATATTTAATTATTGATTAATACATCAAAGAAGGTGAGAGATATCCACAATGTAGCCTATGTAATGGCAAACAATTTACACATCTAATATATATTTTTGAGAACAAGTTACGTAGACTAAATTCCATGTGTTCAAAACAAAATAGTCTGTTAAAACAAAAACATGCTTTCACACTATTAAAGAATTTAGAGAAAAATATATCATCCACTCTTAAATTTTTATAAATTTTGATTTTTACCCTTAAATTTTAAAATATGTGATTTTAGCCCTCGAATTTTTAAAATACTTAAAAAATAGCCATTTCAACAATAAAAATTCAAATATAATATAAAATCACTAAATTTGAGCTATCATCCCCTTATTTTTTATTTCTAAAATATTATTATTCAACTTTAATCTCGCTCTCTTCTTTTCGAATTTCTTCATTTATTAACAACAAGTTTAAGATCTAACTTCAAACCTTTTATACGATTCAATAGTTTTGAGATTACTTTTTCTCACTTTTTCGAATCTAACCATATAACAAAAATAACATATTTTACTCTTTAATAAACAAAACCAAAACATAAAGATGAAGAAGAAAAAAATCGATTCAATTCTTGACGAATATTAATTTTCTTGACATCTCTACAAAAAGGAAGAATAAATTTGAAAGTAAAAGTGAATTATAAAAAAAAAATCTAAAAAGAGAAGTGAGAGACCCGCAAGTCGCATTAGTCTTTTCATGTCATATATAGAAGTTACTTTATAAGAATTAGAAGGATGACACCACATTGTGTGAGTTGAGTAAATGAAAATACCTATAAAATATGTCATATGGAAGTCATGTGATCAATTTTTGTGAGTATTTAATAGTGTTATTTAATGGAAGAGCAAATTCGAAGAGAAGAGAGCGAGATTAAAGTTAAAGAATAATATTTTAGAAATAAAAAATAGGAGAATGAAAGCTAAAATCTAGTGATTTTGTATTGTACTTGAGCTTTTATTGTTGAAATGGCTATTTTTTATGTGTTTTAAAAGTTCAAAGACTAAAATTAAGCATTATAAAATTTAAAAGTGAAAATCAAAATTTGTAAAAGTTCAAACTGGCATATTTTACCCTAAAAGATATACAAAAGTAAGACATGGACACAAAAAATTATTTGAGAAAATGATAATCAACAATTACGCATAGATTTTTTTTCCCCTTATGTGAAAATGATATTCTGCCATTCAATTGAATGTCCAGATTTTATTTGAGAATATGAAGAATAAATGTCCACATTTTAAAAATATAAATCTCTACCACTAACATTCTTACTTAGCGTCATTCCTCATCCCACCACTAATTTTTGTAATTAATAAAAAATAAGATGATATTTTATTTATATATTCCCTTTTTTTAGTCAAATCAAGATGAAATATTTAAATTCAAATAAATTATTTTTTCATTTAAATAATATAACACATACTAATCATAATCGTAGCATTAACCTCTCCCAATTAATAAAATTAATAAGAATAATATATAGTTTCAGAATACAAGTTATTACTATAGAAATTATACAAATTAAGGAGACTCTCACATCTATAATTTAAAAAAAATTAAACTACTTTGATTAAAAATTATATAGTTATTTTAAATTTTAATTATTATTATAATTTAATAATATAATAAGTGATAAGAGTATAATTAAAAATAATAAATATATTATTAATTTTACAATTGATAAATAATTTGAAACAATAAAAATCTAAAAAAATGGCATATGTTAGTAAGTTATCTATAATCAAATCCTATTAGTATAATTTTTTGTATTACCTATAAAATTACGCATATCTAGTCCAAGACCAAATTTGACCCAAACTTAATACTTTAAATATATTGGGCCTGAGTTTGACCCGCTCGAACTTACAAATATGGGATAGAGCGCAACCCAAGTGCAAAAGACATATTTATAATAAAATACACAATGACTGTAAATCAAGCTTTTCATAACATACATATTTATAATTATTATTTCTATTTCACAATATAAGTCATTTTAAATTTATTTATAGAATTTAAAGATATTAAATTTCAAATAATTTTAAAATTAAAATTTTAAAGATATTTATAATTAAATATTTATTTATTTTAATAATTAAAAAGAATTAAACCATAACTAATGAAAATAAAAAAAATTATAAAAAAAAGATAGAGTTAAAAAAAATTATAAAATAATTTATATTATAAAAAATTAAATTTAAAATAATTTAAATTGTAAAACGAATGTTGTAAAATAGTTCTATAACTTTACATAATTATAATAATAATAATTTTAAATAATGCTTAAGATTATTATATTAAAAAATATTATGCAAAACATGTCGGATGATATTTTAGAGTATCAAAGTGACCCAAACCCGTTGACAATGCTGGGCTTATCGTTAACCCGCAACCCTCGCTCCCGAAATCCAGGAGGACCCTCCTCTGCCAGAGTGGGGTAGCAGTACTGTAAAAGAGGAACGCATGATAGCGCTCCAACACGAAATCAAAAGGCATGTCCATCTCCATCCCCATCTGTCAATCTCATAGCTCACGCTTTGTTTTCTTTTGGACTATTTTACTTGTCATACTAAAATTATTTTGAATTTAACCCAATTAAGAGAACGAAGGATGCTGCAGTCATCGCTCCCGGTTTGAAGATCGAACGGCGAATGAATGTCCTCAGTTACTGTCGTCTACCTGATGTTGATCCATCTACTACTGTAGTGGACCGGTGGCCGCCTTGCCGCTGGGTGGCTGGTTGCGCCGCGTTTAGGTGGCGGGAATATATTGTTTTTATTGAAATTCACAAAGAAATTGACCTAACAATACTCTTGCTTTTGTCTTGATATGTTTGTTTTTGCTCTCACGCCGTTAAGATCGCTCCACGACATTTGACTTTTTAGACATCCTCCTCCTCAGTCATTCTGTCCTTCTGTCATGCAGCTATACTCTTGTATTTAGGAGGGAGTCCCAAGGCTAATCTTCTCCGCTTGAGCGAGGTCTAACGATTAGGTAGGATATAAATTAAGATATGTATCAGTGATAGGTACACGAGGGAGAAGAGCTGCAAGTAATCCTTAGGTGAAAATTAAACCCGAATCAAACTTGCGAACCTCGACTAGTCTATTACAGGTATATCATTTCATACCTGGCCAACTGTATTTATGCCCCGGGGCCCATGCAGCTATACTCTTTAGTCTTTACTGGGTTGTCATTGTTTTTGGCACCATACCATACCATTTTCCATTGCATGCTGAATGCTGATCAATCACCTAACTGCTCTACATCTACAACCTAGCTTGTCAAATAAGATGATTGGGATCAAATGGGTTTGTAAATACTACCAACCTCAGAAAATTTCTTAGCGCACTAATGCATTGTAGTAGGTATAAATAAAATTATACAATACAATAAATGCCTGCACACATACTGTATATGCAACGTTCTCCCTCCCTACTAGTAAAACTGTCTTGACACTAGGGCCTAATTGGAAAGCAATTTTCCCAATTCAATTTCAAATTAAAATTTTAATTTAATTTAATATATTATTATATATATATATATTTCAATAATTATCATATATTCATGACACGTTCTCTCATTAGACTCCACTAGATATTATATATTTAACAATTTTTTTTATCAAAACTCATTTAAAGCTAATTTTTTTAAATTTTATATGTTATACAAGGTTAAAATTGTAATGTACTATTTTTGTTCACAAATAACTAGTTTAATTATAAAAATTACATATATTAAAGAATTATGAAATTCTATAGTAAATATGATTAAATGTTCATTATACCTTTTTGAATATTTTTATTATCTTTTTCATCTCATTAATTTGAATTTTACGATTTCTTTAATTACATTACATTAATAAATATATATATCTCTCTCTTCTCAGTCCTTTGTTTCTCTCTTCTCACTTTTGACTATTTTTATAGGATAATTTAATTTCATTATAGATTAAAATAACTTCAGTATGGATAATTGTAATACTAATTAATTGATAAAAAATTGTGTTAAATGTAAAATTAGAAAAAAAAATAATTAAATACAAACTATATTTAGAAAATAGACAATTATTTTTAGACAAATTAAAAAAAATTAGACTAATTATTTATAGACGGAAGAAATAGTAATAATAAAATATGATAAATTTTATATAATATATTTAAATATATAAAACTAATACAAGCAACTGTGGTAGTAGGAGAGTTGCAATGACCTTGTACGTGCAAATTCAATATAAACCAGAATTTTGCATGAGTGCCTTTTGGTCACAAGGTATTATCAATAAACAGTTCTCTTTTGTTTTCTCCATTCCCATCAATCAGTAACCATCTCACAGTTCACAAATATTGCTTCTCAAAAAAGTCAGATTAACATTTAATTACTAAACATTATTGCAAGGAAAATCAACGTAACAATCAATTTTTGGACGTGATTATAAGAGTTTTCTTCAACTTACATCAAAAGTAGTGCATTATATGGATGAATTTAATTAGTAACCTCAACCTCAAGTTCAATACTAACAGGTAAATTATTCTATAATAATATAGGTTGTCCGAACAAAAAATATAATGTATTATCAATGATGAAATTAAAAAATAATTGAAGATGGTGTTTGTCTCTAAAACTTTTTGAAGATATTATATATTTTTTTAAATCATTTTAAAAATTATTTTTAACTTATATGTCCGCTGATTATAAATTTCTAATTCTATCTCTACAAATTATTAATAAGATTTGTTGATCTTGTATCATACTTCATCCGTCTATTTTTATTTGTTCATTTTAATTAAGAATTTTGTCTTAATTTATCTGTTCTATTAATAAATCAAGACTATATTAATTATTATTTTTCTATAAATATCTCTTTTTAATATAATGAATATTTATATTTGTAGTGAGAAATAGAAATAAATTAAATATATTTATAACATATAAAATTTTAAATTTTGATTACTCTTTAATAAAGAAATAAATTATTTGAAAGTAAAATAAAAAATATTGATTAATTAATAAAAAAATTTTATTTTTCATAAAATTTATGAATCGGGATGAAATATGTGATAGATATTCACTACAATTACATTTTCTATGAAAACGCAGATACAATGTGAAAGGAAAGGAAGAGGTTCGGAAATCAATCTTAGACCTTGTGGGAAGGGGAAAAAATAGGCATATGGGGCGTGCAAGTTGTGTACGACAATTTGCGTGGTGATTTCACGGTCCAAATAAAAAACGGTGAAAATCTAATATCCAAAAAGGTGATCGCGTGTAAATTTTTTTTTTAATAGAACGATGTCGTATTGAATGGTCAAAACGACGTCATTTTGATATTTATGCAATCGTGTGAAATGTTTATGTGATTGTGCCAAATGTTCATGTAAACTCAAATGACTGTATAAGTTACCGTACGACAATTTGCGTGTCCCGAATAAAAAAAATATGTGATAGATATTCGCTACAATTACATTTTCTATGAAAACGCAGATACAATGTGAAAGGAAAGGAAGAGGTTTGGAAATCAATCTCAGACCTTCTGAGAAGGGGAAAAAATTAGCAGGGAGGGGGACCGGCACCTTACTACTTTACTTTAGCTTGAATTGAATTTAAGAAAGAGAGCCATAAAAGCAAAAGTAGTGTCACTCTCCTACTCTGAAAACTTGCAGAAAAACAATTACACCACCCAATTTTTCCTTCTTTATGACACCACCACCCACGCATTTGCTCTTCTCCACCTACCTTTGTTACTACTTTTTTGTACTTCCTTTATCTCTCTTTCCCTCTCAATTCAAGTCCACTAACCACGCCATCTCCATTCATAGTTTTTTTTTTTTGCCCCTTCTCTTCTCCTTCATTCACCTTAACTACCATTCTTGATTCTACTGTGCAAAATCCCATTTCAGGTCAAGAGAAAGAGGGCCAGAATACCCACGGGATGATGCAGCTGATAAAGTAATAAGAGAATTAGTCATTAGGTCAATAGTTCGAACTTTAATTTGGACACTAAGTACATACTTTGATTGAATGTAATTAAATTTAAATTTACATGATTATGAATTTGAAGTGAGCTCTCATAGTTACAGGAATAATCAATAAAAAAAATGGGACCTAAAATGATTAGATAAAAATAGTGTTGTTATAAAATTAGGGTAGTGTTAGAATAAAATATTCACACTACACACTAATAAAACTCTAATTATTTTTTGCACAAGAATTTCTCTCTTTCTTTTCTCTCACAATTTTCTCTAATCTTTCTTTCACAAAATAATGGTGTATTACAAGTTTAGAGAATAGCTCTATTTATAGAGCTTTAATTAGTGGAATACATCATGTCATACATCATCTTCCACTAATCTCAATTAGTGGTGTCTCCACTAAATGGTAGATATCCATAAAAATCTTCTCTAATAATTCACATAAATCCATAATTAGTGGAGCCTCCATTAATTAATGGAGATTCTAATAATTCATAATACTCCCCCTTGGATGTCCATCCATTACATAAAGAATATACCTCGTTAAAACCTTACTAGATAAAAACCCAGTGGAAAAAAAAATATAGTGAAGGGAAAAGAGTACACTATTCTATATGTCTGTTTATTACTCCCCCTGATAAGATGATTCCTTTAAATCTTTAAACCGACGTATACCGATTTTATATCTCAACTTCTCAAATGTTGCAGTCGGTAAAGTCTTCGTGAAAATATCTGCGAGGTTGTCACATGATCGAATTTGTAGCACATCAATTTCACATTTCTTCTGAAATTCATGAGTAAAGAAGAATTTTAGTTAAATATGTTTTGTCCGATCTCCTTTAATATATCCTCCTCGTAATTGAGCTATGCAAGCTGCATTGTCTTCATAAAAATGAGTTGGAATATCTTTGATTGATGATAATCCACAACTTTCTCGAATATAATGAATCATGGATCTTAGCCATACACATTCTCGACTTGCTTCATGAATGGCTATAATTTCAGCATGATTTGAAGAAGTAGCTGCTATAGATTGTTTCGTAGAACGCCATGATATAACATTATTTCCACATGTAAATAGATAGCCCGTTTGAGAACGTGCTTTATGTGGATCAGATAAATAACCAGTATCTGCATAATCAATCAATGTTGGGGTAGTTTTATTTGAATAAAATAATCCGAGATCAATTGTACCTTGGAGATATCGAATGACTTGTTTAATTCCATTCCAATGTCGTCGTGTTGGTGAAGAACTAAATCTTGCTAATAAATTGACAGCAAAAGCAATATCAGGTCGTGTATTATTAGCAAGATACATCAATGCACTAATTGCACTGAGATAAGGTACTTCAGGACTAAGGAGTTCTTCATCATTTTCTTGAGGTCGAAAAGGATCTTTATCCACATTTAATGATCGGACGATCATTGGAATACTCAATGGATGTGCTTTGTACATGTAAAATCTTTTTAACACTTTTGCTGTATATGTTGATTGATGAATAAATATTCCACTTTCCAGATGTTCAATTTGTAAACCAAAGCAAAATTTGGTTTTACCAAAATCCTTGATTTCGAATTCTCTTTTTAAATAATCAATTGTTTCTTGGAGCTCTTCAGGAGTTCCAATAAGATTAATATCATCAACATATATAGCTAATATCACAAATTTAGAACCAGGTTTTTTAATAAAAACACATGGACATACCTGGTCATTTTTAAATCCCGCTTTCAATAAATATTCACTAAGACGAGTGAACCACATGCGCCCAGATTGCTTCAGGCCATATAATGATTTCTGCAACTTGATAGAGTAATTTTCACGAGGATAATGTTTATATGCTTCGGGCATATGAAATCCTTCGGGGATTTTCATGTAAACATCATTTTCTAAATTTCCATACAAGTAAGTAGTGACAACATCTAATAGGCGCATATCTATCTTTTCATGTACTGCCAAACTGATAAGATATCGGAGTGTAATAGCATCAACAACAGGAGAATAAGTTTCATCGTAATCAATACCTGGTCTTTGTGAAAAACCTTGGGCTACTAATCGCGCTTTATATCGAACGATTTCACTCTTTTCATTGCGCTTTCGCACAAATATCCATTTGTAGCCAACATGTTTTACATCTTCTGGTGTTCGGACTGCAGGTCCGAAGACTTCACGTTGTGTCAGTGCATTTAACTCCGATTGAATCGCATATTTCCATTGTAGCCAATCTTTTCTATGCCGACATTCATCAACTGATATTGGTTCAGGATCGTCACTATCCTGTGTAACATCAAGAGATATATTGTATGCAAATATATTATCAATAACAGTTTCTATCCGATTCCAACTTCTACCGGAAGTGGTATAATTGATAGAAATTTAAGTGTTACTTTCATCAACTTCTGGTTATTTGTCATCAGTTTTCTCTTGGTCTTTATCATTCTTTTCTTCAATATGATCTTTTGGATCATTTAATCCTCTTTTCCTTCGAGGATTTTTATCTTTAGAACCAAGAGGTCGGCCATGCTTCTGGCATGCTTTTGGCTCAGCAGCAATATGTAAAATCTTTTGTTCTGTTAGAACTTCAATTAGAGTAGGAGCATTTATAATTGGTATATGCGATTTTGTTACTCTTCTAGAGTCAACAAAAGCGTCTGGCATTTGATTTGTAATGCTTTACAAATGAATTATCTTTTGAACTTCAAGTTTACGCACGCTTGTATGCGGATCAAGATAGTTTAATGATATTGTCCAATCACGATCTTTCTTGTACTGTTTCTGTTCTCTCCCTAATTTAGGGAATAATGATTTCACAAGAGAATAAGAAAAGGAATATAAGAAAATGATGACAAGCAGGAAATGCCAAGAAAAATATCTCTGTTCCACTTATTAATGGAAATATCTTTTTCCCTTATTATCTTTTCTGTTCCACTTCAGGTGGCCAGTATTTCTCTGTGATAAAGAAAATATCAAGTGTGTCTATGACCATAACCACGGCCATGGCCACTGCCACAACTACGACTATAACGATGGCTTCTGCTAGAGCCAACAGCATTCACTTCTGGGAGTGCTGTTGAGCCAGTTCATCTGGCTTCATGATTTCTCAATAATAACTCATGTTAAATCTGTCAATTTTGGATACCATTTTTCTTGATATTGTTACTGCAGGACAATATTCGAGGTATGAAAAGTGGAGAATGTCTTCTCTAGAATAACTTCATCAGTAACTTTTTCTCCGCAAAATTTTTAACTAAGATGTAGTTTTATACATCACGGAGTTTACGGTTTTACAATCTTGCAACTTCAGATGCAACCATTCATACTGTGCAGTGGGTAGTACGACCATCTTCAGGTGGTCAAATCTTTCTTTTTCTCCACATGACATATGGATATCCTTTTTTTTTAGCATTTAGATGCATTTCTGTATGACATATAATTTTTTTTTTCCAGAAATATCAAGGGCTACAAATTCGAATTTAGCGAGGTTAGCCATAGAGATCAATAAATGCGTACATGTTTTCTGGCTTTAATAACGGCAGCGACTCGTGCTGATAACGTATTATAAAATTAGGGTAGTGTTAGAATAAAATCTTCACACTACACACTAATAAAACTCTAACTATTTTTTGCAAAAGAATTTCTCTATTTCTTTTCTCTCACAATTTTCTCTAATCTTTCTTTCACAAAATGATGGTGTATTACAAGTTTAGAGAATAACTCTATTTATAGAGCTCTAATTAGTGGAATACATCATGCCATATATCATCTTCCACTAATCTCAATTAGTGGTGTTTCCACTAAACGGTAGACATCCATAAAAATCTTCTCTAATAATTCACATAAATCCATAATTAGTGGAGATTTCAATAATTCATAATAAGTGTGTGTTTTTTCCTTATTTGAGACTAGGTCTATGTAGGAGTATTGGTTGAGATGTCTTTGCAAATCCAAGCTTAATTCAATTTTGTGAATTAAAGAAGCTAGAAGAAAGGACTAAAGCTAAAAACAGCTGAATAGAGTCAAGATCTTCCTTTACTGACAACTTGATGTGTAGCTACCAGAGAGGGAAAAACATCATCACAACTTTGGAGGAGGATTGACTCATTCCTTATAAAGCACACTTTCTCAATTGGTCTCTTTTTTAACCACATTGTAGAAATTAGAAAACAACCTTAGGAGAGATGACATATCTTGACATTACCTCTTCTTTGTTGAGGTTCAAATTGATTCAAATAAAGAGTGAGCTTAATTATAGAAAATTTCAAAGTATATTAGTTTATTTTTTATGATTATATTTGAGTTGGATTTCTATGAATAAAAAATACGTAATAAAAATTATATATTTGTAATCATGTCTATACCAAAATAAGAAATGTGTCCAATGAGATTGAAGATTGGTTCAAGAATCTAAAATGTAAATTTAGTAAAATATTGAACGATTATTTCAAATTGACTGCGTGTGTTTTAATTATAGTGGAATCAAATTAGTTTAACAAAAAGGTGTTTACAGAATCAATTCAAAGATAGATCTCATTTGGTCACCATAAATTAATATTTTATTTTTTAATTAAATTAGTGTAAAGATAGATTCATAAATTAAATTTATATATATTTTTAATTATATTGATCAATAATAAAATTTGATATAACTGTAAAAATTAGATAGCATGTCTTATTAAATCTTATCCTCCATAAATACAAAAAATACAGGCTCGCTAATCAATTAGGGTAAAACAAATTTATTAATGCTTAATAAAAATTGATATTGCGTGTATATTACATTTAAAGCAATCAAACTCCCCAACTTCTACTTAGCTCGAGGGGTGCATTGAAAATGTTAAGGAAAAAAAAAATTAGGACCTTTTTAATAAAATAGATTTAATATATAAAAATTTTATTTATGAAATATTAACAGTTTTATTATTTATTTTAACAAATTATAATATTAATTTTCATACCTATAAATTTTTTATAAAAATTTGCTTACACTGCTTTGTTAAAAAAATCCCAATCAAACTGCTAGGTCAAGATCGACCTGGCCATTACTAGGGTTGGGGTGGCTTATGGTCAAGGAATCAATCTAAAAGAGATGAAGCCCTACTCCAAAAAAGTATTAGAAGCAAAAGAGGTAATTACGAAAACTAGAGGGTCGAAACTACAATTACAGCAAAAAACAAGGGTAAAGACAGTTAGGGACTGCTGGCGCCACCTGTATGATGAAACCACGTGTGTACACGTCGGACGATTTTTCTCCGATGAAGTTCCGCCGCGTGGCGAACCTCATAAAAGCGCCAAGGCCCACGGCCCCCCACCTTCACCATTTCCTCTATGCCGTTATAAAAAGTCTCTGTTTCACTCTCAGATAAAGCAAAAGCAGGAGAGAGAGAGAGAGAGTGAGAGAGAAAGAGAGGGTGAGGTGAGGGAGTGCCTTAAATGCTTTACTGACTCTCCGTCGCCGGGAACTTATTCTCTCCCACTTTTCACGATAACTTTCTCCGGCTACTATCTTCTAGAAGTGTACTTGCTCTACGACTGGTGCCGGCTCTCATTTCCGGTGGAATCCTAACCAAAGAGCTCACATTTCTTGCTTCATTCACACTCAGATTGATCCCCTTTCAACTCTTGACAGTTCCCTTCTTGGAACACCTCTTAAGTTTTTTCAGAAAGCGGTTTACAAAGTGTTTTGTTTCGTTTTGCATTGTGATTTTTTTTTTTTAGTTCTGTTAACATTAGCCTTCGAAGGTTTTACAACTTCTTTTGCTGCTAGACTTCACCTCTTACTTGATTTTTAGCGTTTTAGCGTTCCTAATGTGGCTCCTGTTTTGTGCTTCTTTGTAATCTATGCATCAATTTGGCTCACATTTTGTTGGCTTCGGTTTGGGTAGCGATTTCTGGCCGTTAGAAGCTGAAGAGCAGATACTGCTTATGCACAATGCGCGTCAAATGTTGATGGATGCGTATGCATAAACTTGAAAAGTTCGAAGGAAGTTAAAAATCAGTCTTTTTGCCTTTATTTTGAAGTTCGTTAGCTTATCTCTTCTTGAGCTAACCTGAATATCTCTTCCTTTAGTTTAGTCCAAAAACCATAGAAATTGATTGATTCTTTTCCCTATATTTTCACCAAAGCCCTCCCACAACACTGCCCGTTTTCTTTCTCTCTCTTTGTGGATGGTTTTGGATCTCTTTCTGATGGAAATATAGGAGGGGGCATTGCACTGTATTTACTGAACTGGCGTGCAGAAATGAGAATGTTCTTTGGTTTTGTCTTATTGTGGACTCTTTTAGCTCCCATTTTTGCGAATGCTTTGAGCCCCTCTCTGAATGATGATGTTCTGGGGTTGATTGTGTTCAAGGCGGATATTCAAGATCCAGAAGGCAAGCTGGTGTCTTGGAATGAAGATGACGAGAGTCCCTGCAACTGGTGTGGGATTCAATGCAATCCCAGATCCAATAGGGTCTCTGAGGTAGTTCTTGATGGGTTTTCACTTTCAGGGAAACTAGGCAGAGGCCTGCTTCAACTCCAATTTCTTCGTAAGCTTTCGCTTTCTAACAACAATCTTACTGGAAGTCTAACCCTCAGTTTTGCCCAGCTTGCTAATCTGAGGGTTCTGGACCTGAGCCAGAATAGTTTCTCTGGGCCCATTTCAACTGATTTGTTTCAGCAATGTGGGTCTTTAAGATCAATATCTTTGGCAAAGAACAAATTTCTGGGTCCAATTCCTGAAAGTTTGAGCTCGTGCTCAACACTTGCTTATCTGAACCTCTCATCCAATCAGTTTTCAGGGCAGTTGTCTTCTGGGATTTGGTCTTTGAACGCGCTTAGGACACTTGATCTGTCAGATAACTTGCTGGAGGGTGAAATTCCCAAGGGTATTGAAGGTTTGAACAATTTGAGAGCGATGAACGTGCGGAAAAATAACTTTGCCGGCGAAATTCCCGAAGGGGTTGGAGCTTGTTGGCTGCTGAGGTCAATTGATTTGGGTGAAAATTCTCTATCAGGAAGGCTTCCCAGTACAATGCAGAAGCTTAACTTGTGCACTGACTTAAATTTGCACAAGAATGCATTTACAGGAGAGATGCCTGCTTGGATAGGAGAAATGAGAAGCCTTGAAGCCTTGGATCTTTCTGAAAATAAGTTTTCTGGCCAGCTTCCAACTTCGATTGGGCAACTGCAGTCACTAAAGGTACTAAATATTTCTAAGAACTCATTTAACGGAATGTTGCCTGAATCATTGGGCAACTGTGAAAACCTTCTTCTTATAGATATTAGTCATAATACTTTTAGTGGAAGCATTCCTTCTTGGGTATTCAGATTGGGTCTTCAGCAAGTTATATTTTCAGATAATAAATTGGACGGAAGTATGGATGCTGCTTTTGCTTCGTCAATGGAAAATTCTCGCAGAAGGCTCATGGTCTTAGATATTTCCAACAACACAGTTGCTGGTGAAATTCCTTCGGTCGTTGGGGACTTTAGCAACTTGCAATATTTGAGTATGTCGAGAAACTTGCTTGTTGGTAGCATCCCATCAAGTATTGGGCAAATGAAGTCGTTGGATATTCTTGATTTGAGTGAGAATCAATTAAATGGTAGCATCCCTTTAGAAATTGGAGGAGCTGCATCTTTGAAGGAACTAATAATGGGCAAGAATTTTTTGGTTGGGAGCATTCCGACTTCAATTGGCAACTGTTCTTTGTTAAATTCCTTGTAAGCTCTCTGCCTGAAAATTTCTCTCTAAATTATGGCATTTCTTCATTGCTGCAATTTCTCCACTATGACTTTGAATTGAACATATTATTTACAGGAAATAGAAAGGTTTACTTTAGGTTGGATTATATTTGGAGTTGGAAGTATAGCTTATTTTCTGATTGTTTCTTGTAGAATTTGAAGATTCAAATCCCTTGTTGTCTGTTCTAGTTGAAAAATTAATCAAACTTTGATGAACTTTTTGCAGTTAACTGAAATATATTTTTGCAAGCTAACGAGGTACTCAGACATGCTTTATTTACAATGCTTTTGTTTACTGGTCGATTAGCTTTACATTTTTGCATTTACCTTGTTCTTTTCTAGTTCAATTCAGACAAAATTTGGTAATTGTATATTGCTTCTGAAAATGAAACCTAAAACAGCAGATAATAGTTCACTTCTTTGGCAATTGTAAATGATTTTATATGAACTTTTATTTTCTTACAAGTCGTTATTATAAGGGGGGGTCTTTTCTGGTTTTCCTGAGTTAATCTTGTCGATGTCAAATTTGACAGGTCTCTTTCACGGAATGATCTAACTGGCCCTGTACCTGTGGCCATTTCCAAACTTACTTTCCTTCAGTACGTGGATTTGTCTTTTAACAAACTCACTGGACCCTTACCAAAGCAACTAGCAAATCTTGGTCGCCTCATCTCCTTCAACATCTCACACAACCAACTGCAAGGTGAACTACCCGCGGGATCTTTTTTCAATACTATTTCTCCTTCTTCAGTGTCAGGCAATCCAGGCCTTTGTGGTGCTACAGTCAATAGAACATGTCCAACTGTGCTACCCAAACCTATTGTGCTTAATCCCAACTCTTCTGATTCTCCACTGGGCGCAATTCCAGAAAGCTTCGGTCATGAAAAGAAAATTCTCAGTATTTCTGCCTTAATTGCCATCGGTGCAGCTGCTGTGATTGTGGTTGGTGTAATTGCTATTACCGTCCTTAATCTCCGTGTACGCTCTTCCACATCTCGTTCTGCTGCAGCACTCACATTTTCTGGTGGTGATGACTTTAGCCATTCCCCCGCAACTGATGCTAACTCAGGCAAGCTTGTCATGTTTTCGGGTGATCCTGACTTCAGTACAGGTGCACATGCTCTGCTCAACAAGGATTGTGAGCTTGGACGTGGTGGATTTGGAGCAGTCTACCGGACTGTTCTCAAAGATGGGCATCCAGTTGCCATTAAGAAACTTACTGTCTCCAGTCTTGTCAAATCACAGGATGATTTTGAAAGGGAAGTCAAGAAATTGGGGAAAGCACGCCATCATAATCTTGTGGCTCTTGAAGGTTATTACTGGACTTCATCACTACAGCTTCTTATTTATGAATTTGTCTCTGGAGGAAATTTGTACAAGCAACTTCATGAGGAATCTGGTGGAAATTATCTTACATGGAATGAGAGGTTCAATATAATTCTTGGGACAGCCAAAAGCTTAGCTTACTTGCATGAAATGAACATAATTCACTACAACTTGAAATCGAGCAATATCCTGATTGATGGCTCAGGCGAGGCTAAAGTTGCTGATTATGGATTAGCAAGATTGCTGCCAATGTTAGATCGATATGTTTTGAGTAGCAAAATTCAGAGTGCCCTTGGTTACATGGCACCAGAATTTGCATGTAAAACTGTAAAGATAACCGAGAAGTGTGACGTGTATGGCTTTGGGGTTCTAGTTCTGGAGATAGTTACAGGAAAGAGACCAGTTGAGTACATGGAGGATGACGTGGTTGTACTCTGTGACATGGTCAGGGGAGCACTGGAAGAAGGCAGGGTAGAAGAATGTGTTGATGGGAGGTTGCAAGGAAAGTTTCCAGCTGAAGAGGCCATCCCAGTGATGAAATTGGGTTTAATTTGCACATTACAAGTGCCTTCAAACAGACCTGATATGGCAGAAGTGGTTAACATATTGGAGCTGATTAGATGTCCTTCTGAAGGTCAGGATGAATTGGGATAACTTGAGTTAAAAATGTTCAAGAGGAATGCATTAACACTGGCTTATCCGGGGAAAAGGAATCCGGTTGGTTTATCTAACGATAGGGAAACCTTGTTCGTAGAGATTTTTTTATTTTGGTCGTTTGTCACATTTATCATCTTGCTGTGCTTTTAAGTTGCATGTTTGTAATTTCTTCACTCTGTTGCATTGAGTTACCGGATTCCTTTTCACCGGGTTCCAAATATGGGACCCTATTGGTTTTTAATTATTATTGACTTATTATTCCTCTTCTCCTTCCCAGTTGTTACCTGCTCTCTGTCTCTGGTAATTCTTTAACTTTGTTCATTCTGGCAGTGGCTGTTTTTTGCTACCTAAAACGCACAGGACCCAGTTGCTAGTCAGAAGACAATGTAATCCAACTTGTATCTGTACTTTCTTTTGTTTGTATAGAGTCGGGGCTTGAAATCCACAAGCAGCATTTATCAGGAATGCAGTCAGTGGAGGTTTCTCAATTCAAAAGAAAAAAAGAAAACATGTGTACCCAGAGACAGGTCAGAATATGTTTCATCAAGTCAAAAGTGAGTTAATGAGTGGTGATTCTCAAGGATTCTAAGCAGCTACTATATCAAAGCAAATAATCTAGGTGATGATTTCGGTATTAAAAGAAAATAAAGTCCAATAAATATAAGGTAAAGAAGCAGCATATTTAATTGGCCACTGAAAATGGCCAGGGCAATGGAAATAGTAATATAATGGTGTCGGAGAAGGAGCACCGTTTCTTTATTCTTGCCAGCCTTGTCTTTATTTTCTTTGAGTTCACTTCTTTAAATGCAATTTTGTTCCTTTCCTCGTAACAATTTTCTCTTTCCCTTCTTCCAATGAGATTAGAAATCTCTCTCTCTCTCTCTCTCTCTCTCTCTCTGAACTTTTATGTACTACTTGAATCATTATTCTGACTAGCTCTTATCAGAAATTGCTCAAATACCATTAGTGCTGCTCTCGTCCAGCTTCTAAAGTATTACTACTACTATTTGATTAAAAATTAAAGCCATGTGCATTAGATAACAAATTTGAGGTGTCTCTAACCCTAAGGACCCTTTGCAGCCGAACCACTAATCCAATTAATGGTCTTGGGTCCGAGAACCTAACTAATATATGCATTTTCATCATCAACCAGCACATGGGACAGGATTGCAATATAGTGCACTTGATTATTTGGTCTAGAAATAATCAAGTACCCTAGATTACTCATATTGATAGGTAACTCCTTTGCTTCTTTTCTAATTCCCTCCAAGTCCAATGTCCCAGAAATTGGGAATATTCCACCATATAAGTTGTATTTCAGTGATGGATGGTCTAGAAAAACTACGTTTAAAGTAGAAATTTTACAAAAATATCAATTCTTCAATGGTTTTTTTTTTTTTTCCTTCTTGATAGGTTAAATTTATAACTTGATAAGAATAATTTTAACACTATAGTATCTTTTCTCCTTTGATGACATTTCCTAGCCGTGCTCAATTGCATGAACTGTTGCCAATAAGGGTTTTCAAGTGAAATGAGATAAGTGGAAATACAACACAAGAGAGAGAGAGAGAGAGACAAAAAGCAAGCATTGAGTTCGGTTCTTTAAATCTTAAGAATGATACCATTAGTACTAAAGAGCAGCACAAAGAACATAAAGCATTCTTAAATGAAGAGAAAGGTGATGGGCTGATGGCCTTATGGGAAGAAAGATGACTCTCCAATCCATTTTCGGAATCAGAACCACATCCTTTTGCCTAAGGCCCTGTTTGCTTTATTGAGAGACGAAATCATACCCATGAGCTTTTGTCAAGCACGTAGCAGTGGAACTGCTGGACACACAATCAGAAGTCATCCCTTCCAAAATATACCCACTCCCCCAGCTTCCGCATGCACCGGAGATTATGGTGGAAAAAACAATCATTTAAGCCATTCTCCTCAGATCTTGAACAAGCATGATTCTATGGTTCGGCTACGGAAATGGTTGGCACAGTTTGTCCAGACAAAAGAAGAACCAAAACATTCTTACTCAGATTTGGACTTGGCTCTTCTGTAGTTTCAACTTCTTTCATTCTTTTCAATTTTAACAACTAAAAACCATGGCTAAGAACCAGAGTCTTGAAAAGAAAAGAAGTACAAAATAGGGGAAAATCATCTACATTACAAAAAGAGCAGTCAACATGTTTCACATACTCCAAAACTGTGAACTATACTTTCAGATCATTACCATAAGCAGTGGAATGAAGTGTACATAAAAATCTTGAGACACAAATTTTCTTCCCTATTCCTAAACTTTTACATTGATATCCTTTTGCCTTGTAGTGTTTCTCCTCTGGTGTGATGTTGAAAATGTATCTAATCCTATTCTAACTAATCATCCCAGTCATTTCCCCATCCATTAGTATCAGCCGATGTGGAACTAACTCCATTTGTTCGTCTATTTCCACCAGGTGACTTCACTGCTTTTTCTTCATCCCAATCATCATCATCCCAACTCTGATCCCAACCCTCTGCAGTTTCGACATTAGTTGATGTAGCAGACGGTTGCTGCCCCATCTCAAGTTCCTGATATGGAACTTCACCAACATGTCTTCCATTTTTCCGCATTTTGCAGCATGCATACATCCCTCCTATAAGCAATGCTGTTGCAAAAAGTACATATGCCCCATTTATGGGTGTTACATATGCAGCATAAGACAGAAAGCTCCAAGAAAGTGGAACTCCTGAATGAATTTGAATAGTGCAAGTCCAGTTAAAAGCAGTTAGTACTATAGATGAGCTTCTTGTGGCATTTGATGAGACATTGATCTGACACAAAACAAGCAACACGAACAAAATTAGGGATCAACATAATACAAGGAGTTCTCATCAGTGCATCCTCAATATCAATATTCAGTTGTAGGACTTGGTTTCACATATCTTAATAAATAACTCATATTCTAATCTATGCATAATATGGGGAATCAGATTTAATTATTTGTGGTCAACTTCAAGAATTATGTCATATTTAAAGGAATTCAATTAAGTCTAAAGGAAAACAAAGGATCTATACCCTCATCTCTTGGTGTCCTGGTATTTCTGTATCATTAGAAGTAGAGTTTGTGGGAAGAATGGCGACATTCAGTTTGACAGAGCTATCACCATCGTTGAGGACAAGAAGCTCCAGGGTACCTGTGAGAAAAACAAGAGATTTAGACTCCCTGGTCTTACAATTAGATGTGAAAATCATCAATGCTCAAACCAACTAAAAGAGAAAAACATCAATTTTACACGGAGAACATTTCTAGATATAAAAGCCCACCTTGCAACTAGCCTTTTCAATTTAACATTTAACAGAAACAAGTGTCATCTCATATTTACATTTCTTATTTAAGTAGTTTTGTTCATAAAGAGTCCTGCTGAAACCAAATTACTTCTCCAACTTCGAAGTTTTCAAGTGACTCTTGAGGTGCTTATCCATCAGTCCTGCCCCACTTTGCATCCTCTCTTCTCTCTCACACACTCAAGGGGTAAAAAAGAGAAAACAGAAAAGGTGATGCCTTACCAAAGATTACAGAAGAGCAAAACCACCCACCCATAGAGAGAGAGAGAGAGAGAGAGAGAGAGAGAGAGAGAGAGAGAGAGGATATGTTATTGCAATAGTAAAGAAGAAATTCATTAGGAAACAATCAAGCGAGAAATTGTCAGAGACCACTTTGTATGTCAAATAGAAAGAGAGAAGTGATGACATTGAAAATCCTACCCAAGGCTATACAGTGAGAGGGCTCATCACATGGATGAAATTAGAAAGGTGATGAATTTGCAAGCACTAGATTTATGTTATCGCATATATACTTTCAGTACAACAACAGAAAGTATAGTCTCTAAAGACTCCTCAAGGAGGACCAAGGGAAAAGAGTCATTAGTCTTAAGTTGGCTGAGAACAAAGCAGGTGCAAACATTGAAGTCTATTAAGCTCATATCCAGAGAAAGACATGCTGATCCCCTCCAGAGAGGGCCAGCAGGGTTGCTTGGTTCCCAAGGCCGTGTGTATTCAGCAGACATCCTTACCAGGAATTCACATAATTTCCTGGGGCAAAAGCAACAGTAACAAGACTGCCACCTGCCACCAATGGAGAAAAAGGGAAAACCAAACCAGTAACTATTGTATTATAATATTATAATTGAAAATTTGAAAATGGAGATGAACTTACCCTCTGTCTCCTACCATTACCCCCCCCCCCCAACACAAAAAAAAAAAAAGAAGATAATTCAATAACTGATGTGACTTGAGGCTTTTTCAAAGTATATAAATTACTGAGGTTTTATCTTATCCCAACTAGTTTACAATGATTCCAGTTCTTTCCCTGCGCAGATCACTTCTGCTTAATGGATTTCGACCACTTGGCTTTTGCAGATAAGACATTAAATATCTTCTTTTGAAGCCCAACCCATTTCATTATCTGGGGACTCTACAACACGGTAATTGCTGTCCAAGACTGGCAAGAAAAGTCTCTTTTTTGTTCCAAAGTAACAGAATACTATTCTTTGCCGATGCCAATCAAAAAACTTTCAGTTGGGACTTCAGGTTCTGTGAACCTCGACATCTATATGTCTAATCTAATTAAAGTCTCAGTATGAATCTAGCAGGGAGCAATGTTCCACACCTTTTACAAACATCCCAGGCCAATAAAAGGGAACATCAATGAGACTAGCGTGAATTGATATTCTGACATTCAGTTAGAAACGCTGAAATTTCCCAGAACAAAATAAGGCCTAGTTATTGAATGGCACATGACTAGATCCAAGTGATAAGGCATTTACCAGTGGTGCTGATCCTTAAGCTTCAGGTAAACTAGTTCCATCACTTTATTGGGTTTGAAGATGGTACATGGTGCAGTTACTCCAGCCCATCTAGATATATAACTTGGAGAAAAAGTATTTATAAAGCATATTATCAAGGAACCATGATTCATGATTATGATCTCCCTTAATCCTCAAAGTTGAGGTAGAACTTCACTGGAGATATTTGGTCTTCACTTTCATCAGCAAATTTGACAATTCCTTGAGTGTCATAAAGGAAAACAGAAAGCAGAGATATAAACCTTCATCGAGTATTATAAGCAGGGTCTATCTCATGCTATCACATTATCATTGCTAGACCAGTTCTTTCCTAAGTTTTACAAGCTTTCTTTGCAACTAGGATTCTAATAACCTCCCAACTCAGCTTCTTTGCTTTAAGTCAATGCAAGGATAACATCATAATTTCCATAATTAACAAGTTTTCTTTCTATCTTCTAATCTGAATATGATTGCAAAGGAAAAAAATTCAAAAAAAAAAAAAAAAAGGACAATCTGCAGGGGAAAAAAAATAATGAAAGGAGATCAATAAGGCATCTCTCATCCATAGGGACTAAAAAGAACGTATTATCAGCTACTAGCAAGTTCTTTTTTCTCTCTCTCCCAAACTTTAAAAGTAACCACCATGCATGGCTAAAAGTCCTGAATAAAGCCACAATTTTCCTTTTGCTTCCCCTTTTGTAGGTCACCCATGTATTCACCAGGATTCATTGATTTCCAATACAAAACAGCATAATGAAATGAGTGACTGTCCCAATTGTATTACTAAATATTCAAGAGACACACCACTAAAAGCACCTATGAAAAATAATAGAGAAAGAAAAGAACAAACATCATTGTACTGAATGTAACTAGTAAGTAGCCTATTTCAGCTGGTTTCTTTTCTCTCCCTGACTAAATTTATCGCCACAATCATAGGCAAATCCTATAGTTTTCTCTTCAAGCAACAAGGGAATGCAGGGCAAAAGGAAAAAGAGGGGCGGGAGGCATAGCATACAATGACTTATAAATTTGTGAAATTAAACAAATATGGAGTTAATATAAGATTATATCCAATATTCCGATACAGCTAAAACAGTTCAAAACTCCACTAAGGAAGAAAGCAACGGAAATTGGTAATTACCATAACCAGCATCAGTAATAACACAGGCTGTGACCTTCTTAAGATCGTAGTGGCACTTATCTGAAACCATTTCACATGTATTCGGCGGGACAGCTGGATGATTCTCATCTCCATTTTCCCCAGAACTGGATTTATTGTTCGATTTATTAACTTCCGGATCAGGGCTGGGAGAAGGGCTCATCTATACACAAAACCCAACAGAAATCTTCAAGAATTTTAGAAATTAAACAGCTTTACAATCAAACTCACCGAAAAAAAAAAAGAAAAAAGAATAGTACTAAAGATGCATGCAAATCCATACCTGTTGAATGGATTTCGCATCAGCTTTTTGGGCCAGGAATCGAAGAGCTTGAACAAGAGATTCAGCACTGGATCGTTGTGGGGCAATCCAAATCAGATAGAACAACAACAAGAGAGCCAAAGTCTTCCATTGAAACATTATTTCCTCTGAAATCTGTATAGCATAAAGTCAGCGTAAGAATCACTTCTGCAAATTAACCTAAATGCATAGAGAATGAGGAATTCGCTAGGGACCCGTCGCGTTGGGTTGTTGGGTCCTCCTGGCCAGACCAAGTCGAAGTAGTCTAGCATTGGAAGTCATCTCTCCTCACCCCTAAGTAAATTTTTTTTTTTTAACGTAGTAAAATACCCTTAAAATGAAAAAAAAAAAAAATGGTAACGAAATTATGAGAATTTTGTTTTGGGGACGGCACAAAAAAGCCAAAGACAACGTTGACGGATCAACAGAGGAAGGGGTCGGTCAAACTGAGACGGATCACTTCAAAGGAACATGACTCCAAAATAATGGATTATTATTATTTAAAGTAATTTATGAATTAATTATTTAAATTTAAAAATATTATTTATTATTTTTTCTATTTTATATTATTTAATCTTTTAATTTTTATATTTTATTTCATGATATTTAATTTTTAAAAATATTTTCATATATTATCGTTAAATTTAATTAAACTATATTTAATAAAAAATAAAAAATTTTGTAAATAATTATTCATATTTATATTTGTTATGAAAAATAAAAAATAAAAAATAGTATTTATTAATTTCAACATTCTTAGATTAAGGAAGGAGTTTTGAAGGCGAACATCCCTTATTCAAGTGTCGAGGTTTCACAATTGTGTGGGATGTAAATTCGGAATATGCACCAGCGGTAGATACCTAAGATAGATGACTTACAAATTCGATCCCAAAAAAGTTAAACTCGCGTCTAGTCAATCCACTACAGGTATGTACCTCAAACCTTGCTAACTGGTCTGTGTCTTGGGAGATTTGATTTCAACCTTCTTAATTTGTGTATAAATGACTAAATGATCAAATAATATGAAACGGATAAAGTATTAATTATTTTATTCATTTTAATTGTAATATTTATTTAAGTAATTGTATTTGTTTTTTTATTTGGGATGATGTAGAAATTGAAATTTAAATATTTAATTGAAGATAGATGCATTTTAATCAATTTTATTATCTTAAAAAAGTATAGTATTTATTCTGTATACACAATTTGAATAGAAAATTTTCCTCACAATATTTGCCTTTGCTGTTTTCGAACATTTGAGTCAACAAAACTCTTCTTTGGTATCCTAAAACAAACACAATTAAAAAAAAAGAAAAATTCCAGCTCATCAACTGAGTCAGCCGTCATTGGTCGTTGACTTTTGCCCTGTCACAGACCAACTTTCAACATTCTAGTAACTTATTCTCTTTTCAATAAATAAATAAACATTGTAAGAAAAATAAATAAAAAAATAATAATAAAATCCTCTTTCTTTTCGCATATTTCACATCCGTCGAAGGATGACAATAGACCAACACCTGAACCTCCTGCCCTCTGACCTCACTTCAGGAAAACCCAAGCGCCACCTCTCCTCCGACGTCGTTTCCCACCTCTCCTCCCGTCCCACGGGCCAAGACGCCCCCTATATAGAGGAATACTACGTCTCGATTCCACTCTCATGTAAACTATTCGGCCTCGTTTAGGGTTTTGGATTCTGCTGTACTGTGTGTATCAATGGCCTCCGAAGATATGGGCCTGGTACAAGCCCAGCAACGCCTCGATAATGGGCTCAACCACCCCCAGCTCGTGTTTCAAGATACCTTCAGCTGCGGACCACCACCTCAGCGCCGCCCCGCCGTCACTTCGGTTGCCGACCCCGGCGCTGCCAAGGCCACCACCCGCGAGCTTACCGGTGGCTTCATCGACCACCATCAGCATCACCACTACTTCCACCAACCTACTCCTACCGACTTCCGCCGCGCAATGTTCTCCCCCGCTGCTGCCGCCACCAGCGAACTTCCCCACCGGGACAATAGCCACAATTGGAACGCCAGTAGCCGTGCCTCTACCACTCCGAGTGGTGATGGATCCGAAGAGGACGATGTTGAAGATGATGACGAGGACGACGATGACAATGATGATGAAAATGAAGTTGAAGGCCTTGTTGCTGTTGATAGTAATAATAATACAATAAACTGTAATGATAAAATTAACAGTACCAACAATAATAATAGCAGTGACAAAATTGGAAATCAGAAGTCCAAGCACCTCTCCTCATTTGGTAAGTCCTAAATCACCTGTCAGTTAGTGTAAGCTATCTGGGCTCCTTATTTACTTATCAATTGCTAGGTCCGAAGGAGGGAAATGTGGTGGGGCAGCGTGGAAACGATAGCAACACTAGTGAAATGAGGAATGCAGTGACAATAGCAGATGCTGATGGCGAGATGTACTACCCGCAGTATCTGCAGGGGACAACAGAGGTTGGGCCAAATTCGGGGCAAAAGGACATAATGGTGGTGGAGAATGGATGTGGATTTAGTGGAAGAAAAGATGGCTTATACTCCAGTGAATCTGGGGAGTCTTTAAGGGCAATCCTCTCGGATCCTTTTACGTGAGTTTTCTGGGGTAGTGCTTATTGCTGCTTCTATTTCTTGTGAACAAGCTAATTTTTGGCTTTAAAAATCTTACTGTTTTGGTTTCGAGATGCCGAATTCATCTTTGCAAATAACTTTTAAGAAATGAATTTGGCTTGCATATGTTTGCTCGCTTAATATTTCTGTATAAACCTTTTTGTGAAAGAGTTAGGTGGTGTGCCGTTGCCACTGCTGAATTGAAGGTTGAAGTTCATTATATCAAGATAGTTTCTTTTGGCAACATTTTGTAGTTGCATATTAGAGTGTCTTTTCTTCTTTTATTGTCTCTCCTTTTACTTTTGGAAAGAAGTGTTTTTTGGGATGGTGTTAGGTGCAGTAAGTGGGAGGAGGAATTGGTGTTAAAAAAAAGAATGTACAGCAACATGGGGCCTTGAATTGCTGATGAGATGATCATCAGACTTTGCTTTGCTGCATTGGTTTGCTAATTGAGCTTCAGTTTGATATTTGAAACTTAACTATTGCAGTATTATTATGGGACAGATGATTGAGAGCTGGCCATCCAATTGCAATGCCTTTCTGTAAATATTGGCTAGGGCCCAAAATTTGTTGTAAAAATTTCCTATCACGTATTCAGAAATGTATCAGCCACAAACTGCACTTTTATTTTTCATTAAAATATGTGTGTAGTGTATGGGGACTCATATTATTAGTTCAATTTTCTCTTCATGCTGCTTGGACCTTTTATATTTTATTCATCTGTCTCCAAATTTGAAAAGTTGTTTGATTAATTGACATGTGCAGATAGATAATTTGTCCTTTGTCAAATTCTTTTCATTATAAACTGCATAAACTGCCTACATAGTCCAAAATATCATAGACATAGTTTCCATTCCTTTTGACACTGTTAGATGTGGTGGAGATGTTGTTTTTTGTATAACTACCCTTTGCTTGTAGCCACTAATTTTATTACAGTAATGCAATTGTATGCTTCTTGGAGTTGTTAATATTCTGCATTGGAGAGATATTTAAGGCAGTCCATGTCTGGCAACTATTGCAATTGGCTTTACCTTTTGGGAGTCAAAATTTCCCTTTCAGTTCTCACATGAGTTTTCCCGCAAAAATTAACTCAGCAAATAGGGCCACAAAAAGTGCTGAACCGTACAATCGAACATGAAACTGAACTTATCTTGCCAATATTAGCTACTATGCTGCTGTTATGATGCTTGTGGCATGACTATCTTTAAACGGTCTTCATGATGTTATCTTGTTGGTGAATTCATAGTTTTGGTACCAATCAAAGCTCAACCTACACTTTTAATTGTCTAAAGTTGAAAAGGTTTTGACCTTTAGGATACATGAAAGGCTAGGTGTAAGCAGTCTCTTTCCATTCAAACACAAATTTGTTTCCTTTTTGTTCATCCTGTTAGCTCTTATGAACACATGGATCCTTACCGATGTGGAAAGATTTTGTTCTTAATGCAATATTCAATGAAAACTTGAAATTGCATTCTTAAAATTTGCTCCTTATTACCAAAAATTCATATTTGGTGAGGCAAAGACCGAATGTGTGTTTTATTTAAAGATAAACGGCCTTTTATTCTCGTTTGCACCTTTTGATTTTTTTGGGGAACTTGACAAAATTTTTTACTTGAGTATTTAATTTTGATACTTGCAACTGAAATGAAGACACCTTGCCAATTTGCAGTGGAGTTCTTATGGATGATGCAATGATATTGCCTTGTGGGCATTCATTTGGTGGTGGTGGAATACAGCATGTGCTCAGCCTGGTGAGTGTTCAAAAATCCATCTTCTGCTACCTCTTCAGTACCACAGTGTTTAACCATGTATTTAAAATCCATTCTTCTAGAACATGGTAGATGTTTTGCAGAGGAGGTGGACACAAGCACATAACGTCCATCTCAAATACTGTTTTTCCTTCTTTGGATTTGTTTTGCAAACATTTCTCTCAAAAATAGCAATTTTTGCATAATAATTGTATGACGAGTTTTGTCTATTATTACCACATTTGTGAGAATCTGTGGTGGGAAAACCCATATCATCATTGAAGTTTGATTTGTCTGTGCTATTTCTTTGGTTTCATTAGGCCCCATAAGAAATAGTGAAATGGCTTGAACATAGGTGCAAATATATATATATCCCCCCACCACCCTTGTTGTTGATTTTTTTGTTTTTCATGTTTTAAACAAATAATAATACTTTCATGCAAAAGTCTGCCATTAACCTATGGAAACTGAAGTTCTGATTTTGTTAAGCTGTGACTTTATACTAGAGTTTAGTGCAATCTGTATTGATTGTCATCTTATCTAATACATTTCCAGAAAGCTTGCTGTACTTGTTCACAGGTTGTCTCTGAAGACTCTATGTCTCCAAATCTCTGTGAGTAAAACTATATCATCAAAAGACTTCATTTTTGCATTTCATATTTCATCCTTTTTGCATTAGCTCTCCCTGGCAAAATTTCAACTGATTTTGGTTGTCTATTTACTGAACAATTTACTTGCATGCCAGCACCTTCCTCACTTTCTGATATTTGATTTTCTGCTTAGTTTATTTACCATATTAGGTTCTAGGAATCACATGGACTCTATTAGTTTCTATATTATGCAAATTTAGCAAGAACATAGACATGAATTATTGCTTCAAGATAAATTTTAATTAGATTTGATAAGTACATCTACTTGATTACAGTGAAAAAGGTATGAAATCAACCTTTCCTGCTTGACTGGCAACAAGGTCCAGTCTTGGATTGTTACTGTATGCAAATACTGATAAATCAGGCTAGAAAAGAGCTAGCCTATCACATGGGAAGGTTTGTATTTTATATGCATGCAAGGGAAGAAATGGCTCCCTTGGTTTGTGGATTAGAAATTAATTTCTGGTTTACTAAGTCACACGTACACACGTGCTGGACAAAGCATGCTAGTTTTCACAGATATTGGATACAACGAATATTAAATGATAGCTTTTGGTTTAATTGGTTGAAGAGACTGAGGGAGAAAGATGATTTATGATACCTATCTAGATATTTAAGGCTTTGACTTATATTAGTTTCTTTGTTGAGAGTCTAGGAATTAATAGAGGGCATGAAGGATTTGAATGGATGTGGTCTAGTTCCAAGATTATCAGCTTGAACTCTAGTTGCTAGGTTAGTACAATGAAGAGCATCAGCATTATTACTTTTTGATGATTCAATTGAAAGGCCACATTGTCATGCTTAGTTTGATCTTTTTTGTTTCAAATTTTCATTTCCTAGAGAGCTCAAATGTCAAAGACTGTAAATAAGCAGCTAACTATGATTATTCTCTTTTACCGGTCAAACTTCTCTAGATACTTCCACATATATTTTCATGTCCAAAAGTCAAGTTTCTCATTTGCGGGTTATAGGTCAATCGTGTTTAGGAAGTGAATTTGCAATGCGAGACATTGCTAGTTCAGTTATGTCATGAGTGATGTGCGAGCTTTAATTGTTGTTGCTTGTTCAGTTAGGCAAGATTGAATTTTTGCTGCATCAGCAATTTTGCAATGTTAATTGTGGAACATAGAACAGGATAATTTAATCCTATCCATTACCGAAAAAATGTTACAAAAATCTTGAAGAAATTTTCTTGGATTGTCACCTATTTGAGCAAAAATAATTGAAATTTGCATGATATGCTACACATGTAATGAAGCCACACACAGAGACCCTTAATCCATCCACTGCAAACATGAAATGACATCTTCTTTGTCCCACAGTGCCACTTCATCCGCATCAATGTTGCTTGTTTGCTTTAATTTAAAGGAAAAATGTAAGAAAAATAAAAATTCACCATTAAATCTTTTACCACAAGGTTAGGATTTAAAACCTTTCCGTTTCTTCCATTGGGGAAAATTTGAAAAAAAAAAAATCTGTACACACACACACTAATATATAATCTCAAAGCAAAAACTTCATGAGCGAACTCCTGAGTTTGCTAAACTATTACAGCATTCTATTCTAGGATGCTTACAAATTTGGAAAAATATTGTTTGCTTTGTGGAGATGAAGCTGCACATAGAGCATTTGTTTTTTTTTTTCATGTGCCTTTTACCAGATTGGTGATTTTTCTTCTAGCTCTTCGAGCTGCTGTCCAGGCATTCCGACGAGAAGAGGAATTACAGGTTAACCGTTCATCAAAAAGAAGAAGAGAACGATATGAACAGGTTGGTCCTTTTACACTATATTTATGTACCAACCATATGAAACCAGAGTTAGTAAAGACCTGTTCATGTTTTTGCTCCATTTTAACACCTTCCATTGACATTTCGTTGAGTCAAATTTCTCTCGTAGGATAAGGGGACTTATGGTGATTCCATGCTCATGGATCATCCAAGGGGAAGAGGTGTTCAATTTCCTTTTGCGGTGACTGACAGGGTTATAATAAAGGTTTGTAAGTAAATTTTTATCCTGGTTAAATTACTGGCTTAATGTTAACTGGATATCTGAGTATGTAATAAATGAACCAGGGTAACAAGAGGACCCCTCCGCGGTTTGTTGGTCGTGAAGCTATTGTTACAACTCAATGCTTGAATGGATGGTAAATTTCTCTCATATTTATTAACTTTATGTTTCCAATTTCTCTAACCCCTTTAATTTCATCATTGGCACGTGTACCTGAAAGGACAGAAAGGTTATTAAATATTTCTGCAAATTTTCATTTGATGTTCTCTTGGTGCATGTCAAAAACTTTCTATCTCCAATAAATTATCGAATGGAGTGACACCATCATAAATTAGATCTTGTTTGTGCTATATGCTATTCTGGTAAACTTTTAATTATTTTCTACTCTTTTCCCTGGTGATTGGCGATTATGCAGTCTTCTTGACAATTGGAGGAAAATTGATTTTTTTTTCTTTTTTCATGCTTTTATCCTTGGGAAAGTACCTTCAAGAGGTTAAAAATACATATCCTTGGGAAAGTACCTTCAAGAGGTTAAAAATACATTTTCCTTTTGGAGGTGTCTTTGTTCATCTCCTCTGGAAGCATGTTCGCATTATTGAGACCTCCTATTACACTTGATTTATTCTTTATCTTTGTTACATTGTTATCATAAATTGCTTCAGGTATGTGGTAAAGACATTGGATAATGCAGAGAGTGTAAAATTGCAATATCGGTCCCTTGCGAAGGTTCCGGATAATCAATCTCCAAAGCCCACTTCAAGTAAGATGACACCCAATTGGCTGTAAATTTCCACATAACACATGCCTCGTCTTGCTAGATCTAGTTAACTTACAAAGATGTTTAAGTTCCATATATTTAATCTAACCAGAGAGCAGGCAGCAAATTTCTAGTTGTAGTCTTGCTGTTGTATTCATTACACACCATTGTCATATAGTGGTTGTATATTTTAGAAGGAAAGAGGTAGACCTCAAAAGAGGATCTGGATCATGCCATTATTTTTGTTGGAAATGTGTAAGCAGCATGCTTTTAGTTTTTATTTGGATTGGTGCTTGTATAGAGAAATGAATGGTACCATTCATAATTATTGACAAGGGGCAGTACAGTCTCTCTCTCTCTCTCTCTCTCTCTCTCCATGGAGTGTCGTTGAGCTTGGCCCTGATCTGTATGCATTTTGAGGGGTGGAAAACGAAATGGTTAGGACCAACTAATCAACTGATGATTTTGTATCAATTGTTCATGAAGTATTTCTTTCCTTGTAGTTAGCCCTCTCCCGTGGATTGTTTGCAGTACATGTTTTGTGACTGATACTAGGTGACTCCGTGTAAATGGACAACGAATTTTTTTCAATAGATTATAATATAAAATATCACTTTAATTTAAAATAATAATTAAATAATTTTTATTTTTTTATAATTGTCATATATTTATAACATATTATTTTTTTAATCTCATTTGAATTTCAATTTGTCTCTACGCTATTTAATAATTTTTTTACATTCAAACAAGTTTATTTCAATTTAATTCATATTTGGATTTATTGTAATTTACTCTTATCAAGTTGGGAATAGTGACATTTTAGTATTGCAAATTATTAAAAAAAAATTTTAGAGGTTCATTGATTAATCAATGATAGTATTAATTAACAAAAATTATTTTTGTAATAAAATGTTTATATTGTTCATGCTAATTATAAGATGTTCAAAATAACCTTTTGAGTTTATTAAAATTTGTCTTCATTAAGTAGTAGATTGTGACATTTTAATATTACAAGTAAAAAATACATGAGAGGTCCATTGATTACAGTAGTGATTAATGAAAATTATTTTTGTAATAAAATATTTATTTTATTATACTAATTACAAGATATTCAAAAAAATCTTTTAGTGGAATGAATTTGGTAAATGAAGTATTTGTGAATTTGTAATATTTTTTATAATTTTTTGTATTAAAATATTATTATCAATTTAATAGAATAAAATTTAACAATCACATAACTAAAGTTTCAATTAACTTTGGAAGCATTTTTTTACAATTTGTAAAATTAACGTATTACAATTTACAACTTAATGAGGGTAAATTGTAATAGATTCAAAGGTTTATTTTAAATATTTTATAATTAGTATGAAAAAAAAATATTTTATTACAAAAATAATTTTCATTAATTAATATCATCATAGATTAAGGATTAATAAAATTTTAATTTTTTTTTACAATTTGTAGTATTAAAATATTAACATCTCCTAACTTAATATGAATAAATTATTTACTTACACTTAAAGTTTTACACGGAATTGTGAGAATGTAACATATTGGCAGTATGTCTCACAAGCAAATTCCTTCTAATGCATTTTGAGGGCATTTACTTTTATTGGGAGTCTAAATTCCTGCATTTGTATCTGGAGTTGAAGGAAATCATCCAATAAAACCTAATAAATCAGCATCAAGACAAAAACAATGGTACACTGTACAACATTTTATGATTCGGTTGTCAAATTTCTGTTAATGAACTTCAAGGAAGCACATTTATGCTGTCACTTCTTATTTCACTTTATTAAAAAGGAATTAAGGAGAAACAACCCTAGCGTGTGCTTTTCAACAGCGCTTCTAGTTTTCAATCCTCTTAATATTTGGAAATATCGTTTCAATTTCGACAATGGTTCTTTTCCAGAAGCTTAATAAGAGCATAAACTAACAAGAACAAGCAAATGTGAAAAATTCTACAAATAGTCATAACTGATTCTTGAATCGAAATCGCTTATACTTAGAGTAACAAATTCAATGAATGCTAAACAATGAGAGAATGAAACATTTATCACATTGAATTCTAATGTTACAAGGTAAAAGATCATCGGAGCTAATGATTGTGTGCTAAAGAGGGTGAAGATTAGACTTGAACATGGATGAGGCATCCAGTATAATTAGAAGCTGAATGATACAACTATTAACTGCAGTTAGATTGATCAGCAGCATGGTAAATTTTCCATCGATGACAAATAGTTGCATGTTGAATAAATGGAAGCAGCTGCAGCCCTCACAGCCAAATCCCTGTCGGAGTTATCATCTTTATATAGTCTGCATAAAAAGTATATAGGCATTCAAACACAAACGTAAAAGCAAATAGAATGCATGTATCCTCTTATAAGCAGAAACGTGATGCCGATTACTTGTTCGGTATAATAAGATTCTCAATAGAATACTAGGACTCAATTCTGGCCATCAGCCAGTAGTTAAATGGTTGCTACCTATGATACTACTGTTGAGAGTTTTTTATCAATCAAATGAAACAGCATCGATGCTTATTAGGTAAAATAAGAATGTGCTTACAAATCAGGCAGAAAAAAAGAGTTCAAAATTTCAGAGTAGAACTATAAGACTGTGTTTGACAACAAGCCATGTCCGCAGATTCCTTAAGATTCTGTTAGGCTTATTTAATCTATAACAGAAATGATACTAACTTATTGGAAGTACAAAAAGAAATTTTCAGGCCTAATTTGGAGGTTACGAGAGAAAAAGAAAAGAGCATGAAATTTTGATGGAGAGAAGTGGAAGATGCTTTAATTGGTTGTTCACAGGTTTGTCTTTCCATGCTTTTGGATGAACTATATGCAGTAGTATCTCGGGTAAATTTGGCATCCCCGAAAGATGGATAGACATCTTCCAGTTCTCTTCCCATTTGGGAAAGTTTTTTTCATACTAACATCCCATGCATTTGTCCCCTTTTCCTTTCTTTTGCTTCCATCTCAATCTCCTAAAAGGGAAGAGAAACAATTTCTTTCCAAATCATTTCCTGTCTTCCTAAAAAGCATCCCACATATACAGGGGTTTTATTTATGCCTAACATGCTAAAAATTAAAATAAGAGCTTCTACTTTCCTTTCATCCCATCCTACAGTATCACCTTAACCAATCTAAGTAGTTAGCTTACAAGTGCTATTTGACAATCACAATATGCAAGCACGAACTACTATACTTGAAGAAACATGAAATCTGATAGCAGATATCATCCTTTGAGATTATTATTTACTCTAATTTCCTATATATGGAATCATAGAGAAAGCACAGCTGGCAAAAGAGCAAAATTAGACAGAACTATTTGAGAAAGATGTTATAAAGGATAATGCAAAGTCAATTGTAGGGCTTCATGGGGGAAAATCTTCCAGAGTCAGGGGCATGGAGTTTAGGAAACAACATTGCTGAAAATTAAACAGTAGTTCTATAACAGAAAACAACAGGCAAAACAAATTCAACTCTGCCATCAAAAGTTAGGTTCTGCTGATATGCAAAGCAGAAATCTATAAGAAATTCATATCATCAAAGGAACCAAAAACATTTGTTCAAGTACTGCAAAATTTGCCTTTTTGCTGCTACTCATTCAAAAACTCATCTTTGTGGCTCCAATAAATTCCATATCAATTATGTCATTTTAGAGGTTCATCCTGCTAAATTAGATATCTCATAGTTATGGAAAATCACATGATTAATGCAGCTATGTTTTAGGCACTTCACGTTCTTCACCCCAGAAAAGAACTGAAATTAGCACATCCTCCGGTAACCCTATCAGCTGTTCTTCTGAATGGTGATCCAGGTTAAAGACAAAAAGAAAAGGATATTGGTGAACAAAAGGGAATAACACATACCTATAGAACTGTAATATCTTCATCGCATATTAACTGCTAAAGTGTGATATGCATCTAGTGACATAAGCTATTACCTGCAATCATTTTCAGATGTCCCAGAATGCTGCAGACCGTAGATTGTATTGTATTTGAGAAGACCATTTTCACAGTGCAACTGCATTTCCCTAACTTGGTTTAACCAACATTCCTGAAAAGAAGAGGCATGTTAGCAAAATACTCGGATAACAATTATGACATAAACCAAAAGCAAACAAGATCTTATGTACATATATACACCGCTACTACAAATAAGCAGGTATATATCTATGCTTTCTTTAACAGAGTGAACTTAGAGCATCAAGCAAGGATTTCATGCTGAAGATTTTTAGTACAAATACAATAGCAATCTCAGACTAAGGATGCTTTGAAGAAATTCATATAAAGGATATCATGAACAATTGCAGATCATAAGTGGTAGGAAGCTAGCCCATGGTGACCCATAAGCAGCAGATCATCTTTGAGTAGGCAATTCTAATAAAATAAGCAATGACCACAATGCAAACAGCAGGATCTACAAAAATTGTTAGGTCGTTCACTTCTGTTGGAAAGAGTAACTCTTCCTTAAGAGAAGAACACAAAATGGTACATGCTTTTCAGGCCAACTCACCAGTTGTCTCTCCTCTTCAGATAGAGTTTTATCCATCTGATCAAACAGTGAACTCCATTTAGCACAATGTGCATTAGTGGTTGCATGGTCAGAATGAGGAGTAGAGCTTTTATTATCTTGAACAGAAGGAAATTCTTTGGACAGTAGGAAGGGTAGTTCTGTATGAATGACAGCCCGAACTCTTTTCTTACTGCGTCTCAGTGCTGCAGGAATGAAGAAAATCGGTCAGAAGGTTATTCTGCCCAGATACACTGTGGTGATATTTCAAAAAGTATGGACCTACCTGCAAGACGGCCTTTAATGTCTTGAAGAAGAAGCTCCAACCACTGGGAAGCAACATTAGCAGCTGAAAATCAAAGGGAATCCATTATTGTAAAGTTTGACCTTCTTTCTTACCAATGCACAAGATAAATCAACATCTTGCATAAACTAATTGAGTATCACAAAATTCACATAACCAAACCACACTAACGGTCAGTTCATGATTATACATTATCCTCTTTAGAGTAGTTGCAGAGGGACACTTGTGCTCCCCCATCCAACAGAAGGAAGGAAACCATCTTCTAAAAGGTATCCATGCCACCATATAGCATGTATCAGGCACTTAGAATAATGAAGGAACCAACCTTTAACAGAAAGTGAAGTCACACTGGTCAGGTTTACTGAGTCCTCATTAGACAAAGAGCTGGCATTCTCTGAAGCCATGGCTGCTGATGATGACAACTTCAGTGCAAGTGTATCGTCCTCACCCTCTAAGTTTGGGTGAGAGAAAAAATTACCACTTCCAAAAGCTCCCATATCAATCATACATGATTCGTTATCTCCCCCTGTCAGCTCTGAATTCAAAGAGACTGAGCTGTTAAGCAATATAGCACTTGTTGGCCTGCTCCCAGGAAAAGTGCTCATTCTCCCAGTTTCATGGGAAACTCTATATCTGTTCAAGTCTTTCTCCTCACAAAGATCTTTTGCACCACTCTTTGTTTGGTCCCTCTCGTTGCTTCCAGCCGAGTGATTCTCAATTCTTTCAGATCTTACCAAGGCTTCTATAATAGAATGAACTTGCTTGCTATTTCTGACATGGTTTATTATCCCAGGATTCAGTCCATTGAGGAGTCCAGAAGGAGCAGCTATCTTTGCAAACCTGTCAACTTGTTCTTTCCTGGCAAGCTCCATCTTTCTTTTCATCCCATCATTTTTATTCTTTCTTCCACGAGGCTTTGGCATTGGTACACCTCCATGAGAAGCTGAGAGAAAACCATTTTGTTTCATCTCTTTCCAGACTTTCATTGGATCTTTTTCCACCAACGGGCCACCTGAACTCGCACATTCAGAATCATCCTTTGATTTTAGATGCTCATAATTTTTGCAAGGATTAGATTGATCATGGTTGATTGAGCTAGAGATGTCTTGTGCATTAAGATCTAAGACAAAGCCTCGTGACTTCAACGTATTAAAATCACGTTCCATTTCTTGCTTCTCAGAACAATGCAACGGATTGCTTTCTTTAACACATGCCATATTATCCTTGGCAACTGCATTATTGGGAAAACCAATGTGAGCATTAAGATCAATAGCTCTAAGGGAATCGTCAACAGCAAGATGCTCTGTCTCAGTTCCTGACCTCTCTGTACAGAAACATAAAGTACATGATTTCAGTTTCTTTACTTGGATTTTCCTTTTTCATAAAATCATGAAGTCAACTATTGGTTATCTTTTTAATTTCAAAGAATTTGCAGACCACTCTGCTACAAAGTTTCAGATTTATGTAAAACAAGAAGCACCAGGAAAACCCAAAAAATGGCTTACTCCATATAAAGGTAACGACATAATCAATTAATGTAGCAATCAACGATAAAGTGATCGCGTCACTTCACATCTCATTTTGGAATTTGTTCAAGTGGGAAAGGAAAAATTTTTTCAATTGTTAAATTTCTTATCTTCCCCAATTATATCATTCTAATTCTAATACTAAACTTGCTTGAAAACAAAAACCCACTTAACTAAAGCAAAAAAGATACCTTCAGCGAGTAATACAGATTCAAGATCCCGCGTTCTCACTCTTTTCTGTGCAAATTCCGATCTTTCTTCCTCTTCCCCACTTGCTCTCTTCTTCCCCGCCAACATCTGTAAAATCAAGCCAAAAGAATTCAAACACCAAGAAACAAGGCCCAAAAAGAAAAGCAAAACAAGACCAGTCCAAAAACAACCAAAACTAAAAGATAAGAAGAACATCCAACCTTTGATTCAGATCTGGGCACCCCAGAAGATTTATCAGGAACCTCACATTCGTCCTCCATTCCTTACACCCTCTCTCAAGAAAAGCAAAAACCAAACGAATCACAGAAATCAAGATTCAAAATTTAGAGCACAGAACAAATTGACACCAAAAAAAAAAAAAAAGATCAGTAATTTTAGAGTTTAAACCGCTGGATGTCATTTGCATTAGGGTTTTTCGAAATGTTGCTTGAGGAATGCTAAAGATAAAGAAAAATAATAGAAGTAAAGAGGGAAGAAATGGATTATTTGGATTTGAAATAGCAGAAGAGCGCGCAGAGAAAGCGTTATTGTTGGCAAAGCAGAATTTGGAATGTGTGGGGATGTTATTTATTAACCCAGAAAGCCCAATACGCTACAAAACCAACGTCTTCTTCTTGTTTTTGTGGGAGTTTTGCTTCCTTTGTTTTTCAAATTCAAATGGCATCTGGAGGGTTTTTGCCCCCATCTCAAGGACCCATCTGAGGTTGCCGCGTTATGCTTTGGGAGATGGAGGCTAATTTCGTACTTTCAACCGACTACCTCGTACCCCAGCTCAGCGGCGATTCGATTGGAATATTGAATTGTATCCATATAAGCTTATTTATTTATTTATTTTCTTTTTCCACCCCATATTATATGCCCACTTTCCATTTCTTTTTTTTCCCTTATATATTTCTCAAATTAAGTGGTCGGGGAGTGAATATTTTCTATTTAATTAGAGATTACTAAATTAACAAAATTATTTCAACCCCATCTCAAAGTTTGAAAAAGCAAAATTACACTTCTAACCCAGTTGACATTATAATTTTTTTCCAATTCTAACAATATAAAAACAAAAAAACAAATTAATATTCTTATCAATGACTTAAGATTATCATACTAATAGAGATGATAAAATCAACCCAACAACTGCTCACCACACATAGCAATCAATGATTTACCCTTCGCACATGATATAATCTAAGAATATTCGTACGAATTAAAAAATAATAATGATAATTAATTTTACTCTCTTTGTAAATTAAATATATTTATCTCTATATTTTGAAAAAAAGATCAATGATTAACCCTTCGTGTACCGTGTAAAAAATCATAATGATATAATTAATGTTACTTGTGTAAATTGAATATGTTTATCTATATATTTGCTAATGTTTGTCCATATTTTTTCTCAAATGATGATATTATCTAGATTGCACTTTTTTAAAATTTTTTTTTATTAATAAAGAAACCCGCAACTGTTACTTAAAATTGTGCATAGGATTTATATCTCATGAAAAGTTTAAACATAAAATGTTAGTATGAGAATCGCAACACTAACCATCTTAACCAATTCAAGGGACATATATATTTAACTTTGTATTAGAAGGGGTTATAATCACAATTTTCCTATCTAAAATTACATTTTCATTGGCTTCATTACATAATTTGACCCAAAAAAATCTTTCTTCTAGTTCTAAAATTTTATTATGTCATTAATCTTTTACCTTAATCACAATAAACTATTCCATTCCCATTCTTTTCTATCTTTGTCATGCACTCCCTTCTTGCCTGTCTGCAAAATCTCTACTTTCTAATGTTCCTCCCCTTCTATCTTCCTTCAATAGATTCAATAAAAAATTATAATATTTCCCACCTGGGTATTGGTCGAGACGATAAGTGTTGAATCCTTTTAAATTCAAACCTCACTTGAAATATAATCCTATCACACAGTACTTTTCTAGTATGACTTATTTATTTGATATAATTTACTTGCTATTACAAGGAAAAAAGTTTATCCAAGATGATCGTTTGATTGGAGAAGAAGGGAGAACATACTTGCTCTTATAAAGCCAACATCATCAAGTTCAGTTAAAGTACCAAATGTTTTAAAATTTTCTATATCACGATTTATATATATATGAATTAATTTGATAATTGAAATTGTGAATTTTAGACTAACTAATATGCCACTTTCTTTTATCATTCAAATTAGATGGCTGGGTATGTGAATACTTTCTATTTAATTAGAAATTGCTAAATTAATAATATTATCTTAGCCACATCCCATAGTTTGCAAAGGGAAAATTAATCCTTCAGGCTTCAACCCCGTTGACATTTGAATTTTTTTTCCAACTCTTAATAACATAAAACCAAAAACAGTGAAGTTTCTTATCAATGGCTTAAGATTTTCATACCAATAGACATAACAAAAATCAGCCAAATAACTGCTCCTCAGTCATCACATATGCAATCAATGACTTACAAATCTAATGGTATATTAAATTGGGATTATATTTATTTTTTAAAAAACATATAAGTATAATGTTAAATTTTATAAAATTATAATTAACATCATGTGTTGAACACAATGTGCCACAACTGACAGAAAGAAAAGAAATCTGATATGGAGGGAAGGAAAGAACTGATATCTCTTATTAATTTCCAACCAAACATGTCTTTAAATAGACTTACAGGGCCAAAATTATAGGAACAAATTGTTAGTGATTTAAGACCTACTAACCCCTGAAGATAGGACACAACAAGATTCCTAGAGAATAGGATAAAACAAGATTGCACATAAACAATTCAAATTAAAAATAGCAACTAACTAATGACTTATTCAAATGAGATGGTCTTCCACAATCTGAACACCTGGACAAAATAAATGTTCATGAACTTGATAGCTAGATTTCCAATCCATGAGCTGGTGTTGCACTTCAACACTCCCCCTCAACACCAGCTTCTGTTCTTCTCATCATGCTAAGCTGACAACGGAGAATTGCAAACTTACTGCCATTCAATCCTTTCGTAAACATATCAGCAACTTGGTCTTCTATTGTAATGTGCTTCAACTCAATTTCATCTTGCAAAACCTTCTCTCTGATAAAGTGATAACGAACTACCACATGCTTAGTTTTTGCATGAAAAACAGGATTTTATGCCATACAAATTGCTGATCAATTGTCACAATAAAGAGTAACTGCATAATCAATTGGTTGATATAAATCCTTCAACAATTGCATAAGCCAAGTGCTTTCTTGAGCTACCGTTGCTGCTGTTCTATACTCTACTTCAGCTGTTAAAAGAGACATAGTTCGTCATCGTTTGCTACACCAAGAGATTGCTCCAGATCCTAACAAAAAAACATAACCAGTAGTGGAATGTAGGGTATCGAGATCACCCCCGAAATCAGCATCACAAAAACCAACAAGCTTGCAACCTCCATCCTTTTTATACAAAATACCATAATCAAGTATGCTCTTAACATATCGCAGAATTCGCCACACCACTTCTAAATGAGGATTTTTGGGATTTTGCATGTATCGACTCACTACACCAACCGAATAAGAAATATCAGCCTGTTAAAGTCAGATAAATCAAATTACTCACCAATTGTCGATATATCGTTGCATCTTTTAATTCTCTTGCTTCATGAGCACATATTTTAAAATTTACTCTATTGGAGTAACAATTGGCTTGCACTCAAAGCATTCCAAATTTTTCCAACAAATCTCTAGAATATTTCCATTGATGAAGAAAAATTCCTTCTTCAGTACGATCAATCTCCAAACCAAGAAAGTGCCTGAGCTAAAAATGGACAGATAAATTCTTCTTTGTACAAATAATTTCTTCCTCCCAATCTCCTATTACAATCAAATCATTCACATATACTAGCAAAATAGCTAATTTCTCTCCTTTAAATTTGACAAACAGACTAGAATCAACGGTCATTATCACATACCCACTAAAAATAAAAAATTTAGCAATCTTACCATACCAAGCTCTCAGCACATGTTTTAACCGTATAAAGCTTTTTGAAGTTTACACACATATTGAGGATAATCTTGACTCTGAAAACCCATTGGATGGTTTATGTAAACTTCTCGATCCAATTCTCCGTGCAAGAACGTATTCTTGACATCCATCTGCCACAACCTCCAATCTTTGCTAGCAACAAGTGCAAGTAAGACTCGAACAGTTATAAGTTTTGCAATTGGGCTGAATGTTTAGTCGTAGTCCAACCCATATTGTTGAGTGAACCCTCGAGCTACCAACGAGCTTTGTGTCTTTCAATCTATCCATTTGTGCGGCGTTTTATTTTAAACGCCCATTTGCACGAAATAGGCTGCACATCCTTTGACTTGGGCACAAGCTCCCAAGTTTGATTTTGTGGTAATGCAACAACCTCCTCTACCATAGCTTCAACCCACTTTGGCTTCTGAGAAGCTTCCTCAAATGTCTCTGGTTCTTTGGCATCCATTTCTTCTATGATGGCAATATTAGCATATTTGGAATTCGGCTTTTTGACTCTAGTTCATCGCCTAAATGGAACTATGTCACTTTCTTCCCTTGGTTGATGGTACACACCTGTTTGGCATGGATTTTGAGATACACCTCTTTCAACATCATCATCTGCATTTTTAGTATTGTTTATTCTTAACTAAATTTTAGAAGACTGCACATCTTTGAAAACACTTGAATTTGGCAACGCTTCTTTGCTTGAGGACCACTATGAAGAGGCTTCGTCAAACACTACATTTCGGGAAGTGTAGAATTTCCCAGTTGTAGGATCACAATATTTTCACCTTTTCTTTGACTGTTATATCCTACAAAAATACGTCTAACAACTTTTTTGTCCATTTTGCTACGTAGTTGGTCATGAACACATAATATACACTACCAAAAACTCGAAAATAACCAACAGTAGGTTTCAAATTCCACAATTTCTCGAAAGGTGAAGAAAAATATAACATGTGTTAAGGAAGCCTATTGATCACAAAGGCTACAGTGTTCATTGCTTCAACCCAAAATCTTCCAGGAACATTCTTCGCATGAAGCATACTTCGACAAACTTTTATTAGATATCTGTTCTTCCCTTCGATGACACTATTTTGCTGTGGTGTGTTGGCACATGTGAATTGACGATGTATTCGACTTTTTCGAAGGTATTGACTAAATTCTTTTGGATTGTATTCTCCGCCATTGTCAGTATGCAAGCAACGAATTCTTGTACCAACTTCTGCTTCAATTATCTCTTTGAACTCCTTAAACTTTGCAAAGATGTCAGATTTTGCCTTAACAAAATAAAGCCATACATACCTCGAGAAGTCGTTAATAAAAGTCACCATATACTTCATTCCACAAACTGATGGTTGTTTAACAGGTCTAAACATATCAGAGTGTATCAACTCTAATGGTTCTTTTGCTTGAAACTTTGATACTTTAAATGATAGCTGATGAGCTTTTCCATACTAACAGCCTACACAAATTGTGTCAGTTCTCACGTCAAGTTAAGGAGGCCCCTTCAACATTGACTTCTTCATCATCACATCTGGCTTAGAGTAACTAACATGACTCAACCGCATGTGCCATAAATCTGCTGTTTCATTCTTCGTGGTCTTGTCCACTTAAGTTGTCTCTGCTGACATCATATAAACCAATTCTAACCTCCGTCCCTCCATCATTGGCTTTTCTAAAATTTTTATATCTTGATACACCTTCACATCTTGCAGACCAAACAGGACAAAATGACATAAAGATGTTAGTTGTGCTCTTACAAGCAGATTTTTAGTCATACTTGGAACATGGTAGATATTTTGGAAAGATACTTCACTATTACATTGAGGAGAGACTACTACATTCCCCATATGAGCAATCGGTAACCTTGAGTTGTTCGCTGTCACCACAACACAGCTTTCCTCGTATTTTGACAAGTTTTGCAACTTATCCTTCTCACCAGTCATATGATATAAGTAGCCAAAATTGACAATCCACTCATTCTCATAATTAATTTTCTTGGATGTTGTTGCAGTGAGAGCTAGCTCCTCTTCTTCTGTAACAAAGAGTGCCTCTACATCCGATTCTTCTTCACTTTTGGAAGTAATCATATTGTTTTGTATGGGCTTTTTCTTTGACCAGCAAAACTTTGCCTTATGACCTTTCCTTCCACAATTGTGACACTTCCCTTCAAACTTCTTGTTGTTGCCATGGTTCTGTGGTGCTCTCCCCGTACGAGTGCTCCCTTCACATTGCTAATGTTTTATCTTATCTTTATTCCTTTTCGACCTACCATCATTGTGCTGCTTGGAAATCCACTTGCTTTTGTGTACATAAAGTGCCTCCTCTTCATTTTTCAATGAAATTCCTCCTATTTGCTTAGCTAAAGCTTCTTGAGCAACAAGCAAATTCTCGAACTCAATAAGTGATGGCTGATTTTTCCATCCTTATACTGCAGCAACAAAGCCTCTATATTTAGGTCTCAAACCACGGATGATTATACTCTTCATTATAGTTTCTTCAATTTGAGATTGTGGTTCCAATTCAGAAATTTCCCGACATAATGTCTTCACCTTGTGAAAAAATTGAGCAATAGTCATGTCGCGTTGGACTACCGACAATCACTCGCTCTCCAACAATTGAAGTCTCGTATCATTCCTTTTCGTAAACAGCTTGGCCAATGCATCCCAAGCTTCTTTGGGAGTCTTGGCATCTCGAATGTGCTTTAGCACTTCTTCTTCAACCGTTGTCTTCAAAGTAAACAATGCTTTGCCGGCTTTAATTTTCTTTTTCCGCAGTGTTCCATTGGTATCATCATCTGGCTGCAAAACCTCACTACCATTAACAACTTCCCACAAATCTTGTCCCTGCATGTAAGACGTGATACATGTGGACCACGTATTGTAATTTTGATTGTTGAGGTTTTTGATTCCACCAACAACTTGAAGATCATTCATTTTTCCAAGATAAAAAAATAAACACCTACCACACTGTTGAACACAATGTGCCACAATTGACAGAAAGAAAAGAAACACTACAAAAAAAAATAGAGCAAATACGATGAAAACAAATACGACGGTCAAAAAATCGTCGTAATAGGTTACTTTATGTGACGGTTTTAAAACGGTCACAATAGATAAACCTAATACGACGATCCAATTTCAATCGTCGTATTTGGTAACCAAATACGACGGTTTACACAAATCGTCGTAATAGGTAGACCAAATACGACGGTTTATTGTAACCGTCATAATAGAGTAAGTTAAATACGACGGTTTATTTTAATTGTCATAATAGGTAGACCAAATACGACGGTTTATTGTAACCGTCGCAATAGAGTAGGTTAAATACGACGGTTTATTTTAACCGTCACAGTAGAGTAGACCAAATATGACAGTTTATTATACTTGTCGCAATATATTAGACCAAATACGACGGTTTAGTATAACCGTTGCAATGGAGTAGCCCAAATACGATAGTTTATTGTAACAGTCGTAATAGAGTAGGCCAAATACGACGGTTTATTGTAACCGTCGCAATAGATTAGACCAAATACGACGGTTTATTATAACTGTCGTTTTTAGTCTAATTATAACAAAGCCCCTCAAATTTATTTTAAATTTTATCTAATTATTTTCAAATTTAGTCACAATACTATTGGTAATGGTTACAATAAATTTAATGATTGGATCGTTAGTTTGATATTTTTATATTTGTAAATATTAAGATATCTTTCTATTTTATAGATATTACTGCACAAATGTGATAAAATAAAACGAATAATCTTCAAATTTGATCACTGAACTTATTTTAACTTTATAAATACATATAATGATTAGATAATTGATTTTTCAAATACATTTTTGTTTACATCTTAAAGAGCATGAATTTTATTTTAATTATTAATTATTCTAAGATATATATATATATATATATATATATATTGTTTACATACAGTATAATATATCATTATTAGTTAGTGAATATTAGATTAATATGTTATATAATATAAATAATTTTTTATTTACAAACATGCATATGCGTGTGTACATATATATATCTACATACCTAAAAGTTCAAATATCCTATTGTGAAAATTTTGAAGTTGATATATTAATGTAGAAAATTAATGAAAAATATAGAGAACAATATAGGTAATAAAATTAATGGATTTTAACCTCTTATAGCAATATAACTTAGCCTTTATTAAATTGTATAAGCTCGATTTGAATTTGAAACTTATAATTATGTTTAAATTTTAATAAAATCTAATTTGAATATTTAAGAATTTAATTTTGAAATCTCACAAATATATTAAATTATAAATATTTATATTTTTATATTATTCTTTACACGTATTTTAATTTTCTTTCTCTCTCTCTACACAAAATTGATGCTGATTAAATATTGACGCTGTTATAAAATTAGGGTAGTGTTAGAATAAAATTTTCACACTACACACTAATAAAACTCTAACTATTTTGTACAAGAATTTATCTCTTTCTTTTCTCTCACAATTTTCTCTAATCTTTCTTTCACTACTCTTTCTTTCACAAAATGATGGTGTATTACAAGCTTAGAGAATAACTCTATTTATAGAGCTCTAATTAGTGGATTACATCATGACATATATCATCTTCCACTAATCTTAATTAGTGGTGTTTCCACTAAATGGTGGACATCCATAAAAATCTTCTCTAATAATTCACATAAATCTATAATTAGTAGAGCCTCCACTAATTAATGGAGCTTCCAATAATTTTAAGATATTCATAACACTCCCCTTTGGATGTCCATCCATTACATAAAGAATATGCCTCATTAAAACCTTACTAGATAAAAACCCCGTGGGAAAAAAAATCTAGTGAAGGAAAAAGAGTACACTATTCTATATGTCTGTTTATTACTCCCCTTGATGAGCTGATTCCTTTAAATCTTTAAACCGACGCATACCAATTTTATATCTCAACTTCTCAAATGTTGCAGTCGGTAAAGTCTTCGTGAAAATATCTGCAAGGTTGTCACATGACCAAATTTGTAGCACATCAATTTCACATTTCTTCTGGAGTTCATAAGTAAAGAAGAATTTTGGTGAAATATATTTTGTCCGATCTCCTTTAATATATCCTCCTCGTAATTGAGCTATGCAAGTTGCATTGTTTTCATAAAGAGGAGTTGGAATATCTTTGATCGATGATAATCCACAATTTTCTCGGATATAATGAATCATGGATCTTAACCATACACATTCTCGACTTACTTCATGAATGACTATAATTTCAGCATGATTTGAAGAAGTAGCTGTTATAGATTGTTTCGTAGAACGCCATGATATAACAGTATTTCCACATGTAAATAGATAGCCCGTTTGAGAACGTGCTTTATGTGGATTGGATAAATAACCAGCATCTGCATAACCAATTAATGTTGGGCTGGTTTTATTTGAATAAAATAATCCGAGATCAATTGTACCTTGGAGATATCGAAGGACTTGTTTAATTCCACTCCAATGTCGTCGTATTGGTGAAGAACTAAATCTTGCTAATAAATTGACAGCAAAAGCAATATTAGGTCGTGTATTATTAGCAAGATACATCAATGCACCAATTGCACTGAGATAAGGTACTTCAGGACCAAGGAGTTCTTCATCATTTTCTTGAGGTCGAAAAGGATCTTTATCCACATTTAATGATCAGACGATCATTGGAATACTCAATGGATGTGCTTTGTCCATGTAAAATCTTTTTAACACTTTTGTTGTATATGTTGATTGATGAATAAATGTTCCACTTTCCAGATATTCAATTTGTAAACCAAGGCAAAATTTAGTTTTACCAAAATCCTTGATTTCGAATTCTCTTTTTAAATAATCAATTGTTTCTTGGAGCTATTCAGGAGTTCCAATAAGATTAATATCATCAACATATACAGCTAATATCACAAATTTAGAACCAGATTTTTTAATAAAAACATATGGACATACCTGATCATTTTTAAATCCCGCTTTCAATAAATATTCACTAAGACGAGTGAACCACATGCGCCCAGATTGCTTCAGGCCATATAATGATTTCTGCAACTTAATGGAGTAATTTTCACGAGGATAATGTTTATATGCTTTAGGCATATGAAATCCTTCGGGGATTTTCATGTAAACATTATTTTCTAAATTTTCATACAAGTAAGCAGTGACAACATCTAATAGGCGCATATCTATCTTTTCATGTACTGCCAAACTGATAAGATATCGGAGTGTAATAGCATCAACAACAGGAGAATAAGTTTCATCATAATCAATACCTGGTCTTTGTGAAAAACCTTGGTCTACTAATCGCGCTTTATATCAAACAATTTCATTCTTTTCATTGCGCTTTCGTACAAATATCCATTTGTAGCCAACATGTTTTACACCTTCTGGTGTTCGGACTGCAGGTCCGAAGACTTCACATTTTGTCAGTGCATTTAACTCCGATTGAATCGCATCTTTCCATTGCAACCAATCTTTTCTATGCCGACATTCATCAACTGATATTGGTTCAGGATCATTATTATCTTGTGTAACATCAAGAGATATATTATATGCAAATATATTATCAATAACAGTTTCTATCCGATTTCAACTTCTATCGGAAATGGTATAATTGATAGGAATTTCAGTGTTACTTTCATCAACTTCTGGTTCTTTGTCATTAGTTTTCTCTTGGTCTTTATCATTCTCCTCTTCAATATGATCTTCTGGATCAGTTAATCTTCTTTTCTTTCGAGGATTTTTATCTTTGGACCCAAGAGGTCGGCCACGCTTCTGGCGTGCTTTTGACTCAGCAGCTATAGGTATAATATTTTGTTCTGCTGGAACTTCAATTTGAATAGGAGCATTTATAGCTGGAATATGCGATTTTGTAATTCTTCTGGAGTCAACAAAAGCGTCTGGCATTTGATTTGCAATGCTTTGCAAATGAATTATCTTTTGAACTTCAAGTTCACATGCGCTTGTGCGCGGATCAAGATAATTTAATGATGTTGTCCAAGCAAGATCCTTTTTATACTGTTTTGGTTCTCCCTCTAATTTAGGGAATAATGATTCATCAAAATGACAATCAGCAAATCTTGCTGTGAATACATCTCCTGTCAGGGGTTCAACATACTTGATAATAGAGAGAGAATCATATCCAACGTAGATCCCCTTTCTTCTTTGAGGACCCATCTTTGTACGTTGGTTTGGTGCAATTGGAACATATACAGCACACCAAAAAATTCTTAAATGAGCTATATTTGGCTCGGAACCAAAAGCCAATTGTAAGGGAGAAAATTTGTGATAACTTGTTGGCCTTAGGCGTACAAGTGCTGCAGCATGCAAAATAGCATGTCCCCAAGCAGTTGTCGGGAGATTTGTTCTCATTAATAACGGTCTAGCAATTAATTGTAACCATTTAATGAATGATTCAGTTAAACCATTCTGAGTATGAACATGAGTTACTGGATGTTCAATAGTAATACCAATTGACAGTCAATAAGCATTAAAAGCTTAGGAGGAATATTCTCCAACATTATCTAGACGGATCCTTTTGATCGGATAATCTGGAAATTGCGCTCTTAAGCGAATTATTTGGACAAGCAATCTCGCGAACGCCAGGTTGCGAGTTGATAATAAACTATCATGCGACCATCGGGTCGATGCATCAATTAAAATCATAAAGTATCTGAATTGCCCACATGGTGGATTAATTGGTCCACATATATCACCATGAATTCTTTCTAAAAATACTGGAGACTCAAACTCCACTTTTGTTGGAGATGGTTTAATAATCAATTTCCCTTGAGAACATGCAGCACATGAAAATTTATCAGATGTCAAAATCCTTTGACTTTTCAAAGGATGACCATGCGTATTTTCAATTATTCTTTGCATCATAATAGCTCCCGGATGACCCAAACGGTCATATCAAATGATAAATGTAGCAGGATCAGTAAACTTCTGATTTACTGAATGATGCATTTCAATTGCATGGATTTTTGTGCTATATAGGCCAGAAGAAAGAGATGGTAGCTTTTCTAATAAAGATTTCTTACCCGACATTATTTGAGTAATACAGAGATACTCAAAACTATTTTCTTCCATTGTTTCAATGTGATATCCATTTCGGCGAATATCTTTAAAGCTTAATAAATTTCTTCGAGATTTTGAAGAAAATAACGCTTTAGGAATAACAACATTTGTTCCTTCGGGTAATATAATATTAACTCTTTCAGAGCCTTCAATCAACTTTACACTACCACCTATAGTATTCACATTTGTTTCTCCCATCTGCAGATAAGAGAAATATTTTTTATCTTTCAATATGGTGTGTGTTGTACCACTATCAATTAGGCATATATCTTCAATGCCATTTGTGTATCCAATAAGCGGAATAATAGGCATAACAAAACATTTATAAATGTAAATACTCAAACAATAAAAACCTTAAACGCTAAGTACTATCACAATGCCAAAAATATAAAATATAAAAGAAACATATTAAAAGTAAACTTTTAATTCTTTTGAACACTTCCATCACCAATCAAATGCTCAATTCTTCCTTCAGGATGCTCAAAAAAATCAGCCACGTCTAAATGAGTTACATCAACATCGTCAAGGTTGATATCATCATTATCATGAAGAGAATGTTGTAGAGTAAAATTTGTTTCAGCATTTTTGCCTTTCTTTTCAATAGACGCCTGATACAGATCAACAAGGTGTTTTGCAGTACGACAGGTACGAGACCAATGACCTTTTATGCTACAGCGATAACATTTATCTTCATAATTTTTAGGAACATCTTTTCCTTTTCCTTTCACGTTAGTTTTTGGCCACTTCTGGTGGTTGTTATTATTTCTCGTAACTTTATTTTGACTGTTGTGATCATAATGAATATTTTTATCACGACTATATATATGTCCACGGCCACGGCTATATTCACGACCTCTTCCAGGGCCAAAATTACGAGTTCTAACATCATTCACTTCCGGGAATGGAGTAGAACCTGTTGGTCGAGTTTCATGATTTTTCATTAATAACTCATTATTTTGCTCAGTTACGAGAAGACAAGATATCAATTCTGCATATTTCTTGAATCCCTTTTCTCGATATTGCTGCTGCAGGAGCATATTCGAGGCATGAAAAGTAGAAAAAGTTTTTTCTAACATATCCTCATCAGTAGTATTTTCTCCACACAGTTTTAGCTGCAAGCTAATTTTAAAAATAGCAGAATTATACTCACTAGTAGATTTAAAATCTTGTAATCGCAAATGCATCCAGTCATACCGTGCCTTTGGAAGGACGACCATTTTCTGGTGATCGAACATTTCTTTCAAATTAGTCCACAAAATAAGTGAATTTTTCACGGTAAGGTATTCAACCTTTAAGTCATCATGAAGATGATGACGGAGAAAAATCATAGCTTTAGCATTATTTTGTGATGATGATGGATTTCCTTCTACAATGGTATCTTCCAGACCCATTGCAGCTAAATGCATTTCAGCATCTAATATCCAAGATAAATAGTTTTTCCCAATAATATCAAGAGCTGCGAACTCGAGTTTGGTAAGATTTGCCATGTGGATACAAAATCAAATAGAAAAAGTACCTACCTTCCTCTTTTGTTCAAGAACACTTCAATAGTATCACCGTGATTATAACCTTCAGTACTTCGGTAGAGTCTCGTGCTGATAACGTATTATAAAATTAGGGTAGTGTTAGAATAAAATCTTCACACTACACATTAATAAAACTCTAACTATTTTGCACAAGAATTTTTCTCTTTATTTTCTCTCACAATTTTCTCTAATATTTCTTTCACTAAATGATGGTGTATTACAAGGTTAAAGAATAGCTCTATTTATAAAGCTCTAATTAGTGGATTACATCATGGCATACATCATCTTCCACTAATCTTAATTAGTGGTGTCTCCACTAAATGGTGGACATCCATAAAAATCTTCTCTAATAATTCACATAAATCCATAATTAGTGGAGCATCCACTAATTAATGGAGCTTCCAATAATTTTAAGATATTCATAACAGACGCTTAATTTTATTGTACCATTCAATTTTAAAAAAATTTATTTTCACACAATATTTAGAATAATCTTGTTTATAAAAGTATAAATAGACGAGATTTTAAACTGTATCATTTGATTAGGAAATCTAAAAAGTATTCATTCTTTTATACACCATAAGACAATATGATAGAACGAATGCATCTAAAAATTTTAATTTAATTAAAAATATTTCAATATAAATATTTTTATTTTTAAAAATTATAATTTATTTATAAAATATTATATTTTCTCTTTTTAATCAAATTTATTTTTATATATTTTTAATTCTCTTTTCAAATTTGAATCATATCATTATAATATTTTTATATTATTTATATTATTAAAATTTTAATTCTTTTTAATGTCATTAATAATTTTTAATTAAATTATTCATTTATTCATGTTATTATTTTCATTTGTGATTGAATTCTTATAGTAAAAGTATAATAGAAAAATAGAAAAAAAAAAATACACATCAAAGCGCATCACTGAAACTAGAGTTAATTGAAGATTGAAAAAAATAAAAATAAAAAACTAAGTTTTTTATAAACTTAATTGTAATGACTTCAATAATGTTATTTTTAGAAACATTTTGTTTTTTTAAACATTTGCAACATATTGTGTTTAGAAATATTCTCTCATTTAGTTATCTACACCACTTTATGCTTTCGGCCATATCACATCAGCAGCTAAAGAAGTAGCCAACACACCCACCCTCTACCAGATCTACCATCCTCCATCACAATTCGTGGACTCCTAAACGCGGAAAATATCCACGAATCCCTTCCGAGGACCCAAGTAAACAATTAAGATGATCTAAGGTTTAAGAATTACCTCTGGTTGTTGTAATCGAAATCATTCGATTCTGGTTGCGCTGTTGTACGTTTAACCTGAACAATCACCAGATGTTGCAGTATGCGAACGTCCTTTATCGGATACACACCGCGAACTCACCTGCCTGCTGCCCCCCGCCTGCACTAACCCACCATCGAACTCAGAACCTGGCTACTGTCCACGGTGTTGCCCAAGTCGACAACAACTCCCAAACATCTTCCGATACCTCCTCTACTTTTGCTTCTTTCTCTTCCACCTCCTCCTCCACAGAGCTCCTCTACTTTTTCTGCCTCAACAGTAAAGAAGTTTCCCAAGTCGAACCCAAATCGGTTCCACCGAATGTAAACTTAACCGGGTCGCCTCCGAAGGATGAAATGGAGGTCATCGATGTTTTTAAACTCCAGAACATGTATGGTCCCTCAAGGGTTCTCTTCACCATCAAAGAAGAGGAGAAAGAGGCAGATTTTGACAAAGACAAGTCCTTGTGTTCCTCTGCTGAGAAGGAAACGGAACAACATAGTGAGAGGATAAGCTTAGAGGACCTTTTGAAGTTGAAGTTGGCCGAAGAGACTCTACTGGAGGTGAAGGTGGAGGTAGGAGATGATCGTGATCGTATCAACACCGTTGGTGAAATGATGCCTTTTTCAATGCCTTGTGAATCGCCTTTGTATTTTACCCCCACAGCTTCACCTACTAACTTATTAGATACTAGTGAAAATACGAAAAATGGTCCTTGTAATGAGAGATGAGATCGTCCTCGAAGGTAGAAGTTTAGGGATCATTTTCAAAATGATCTTCGTCTTCCTCGGCGGCCTGCGAAAGGCTGCAGGCACTCTATACATTATTCTACTTCTTTGAAGAAAAAAAAAAGGAAAATCTGAGAACAACTCTGGTTTTACAGTTGTCAGTGCAAATGGAGGTCTAAGTCAGCAATGAGTTGCTGTAAGCATATGTTTGCGCCCCCTCTCGCAGATGTGAGATGGATTGTGATGGCTTTGCAATTAGCTATCCATTGGCAAAAGCTCTGGAGAAGATGCAAGATAGGTGAATTTGTTTTTGGCTCTTGCATTTGTCCTCTCCTACGCATTATTTTTTGTTTTTGGCTCACAATTAAATAAAAATAAAAATAATGCGCAAAAAAATTTCTTATTAAGCGTAATCATTAATTAAGAGTATAATAATTTAAAAGTAAGATAATTACTTAATCGGTATATAGGAAGGTATTTTGTTAATGTGTGAAAGATTAAATGGACTTGCAATATTAAAAAGGAAAAACATTTGTGAGTTCCATTGTAATTCTATTTTTTTTTAATATATAGAAAATATAAGAACATAGAGCGTCAATAAAAATAAGAAAAAAAAGGACAAAGTAGAAAATATCAAATAGGGAAAAAAAAATCATTTTCAGAAGACAAGTTAAAAAAAGAGAAAAATTAAAAAAAGAAAAGAAAGACTTTCCTTGCAGGACACAGTAAGCGGTGCCCAAGAATTAATTAGAGAAAAGTCATAGTAAAATTTGTCAAAGTTTGGGTCTTGACTGTCGGGGAGTTAAAATGGCGCGTGGGTTTACCTCCCATTCTCAATTCAATTCAACGTAAGCAAGCCAACCAAGAACAAGGTCGTCAAATCTAGTTCGATTTGGAACACGTATTTGACTGTAAAAAGATGAATAATTTTTATATTTTTTAATGGAGTTTTTATTGATTTTGATTTGATTTATTAGCCCTAATTCTCTTTTTGGCAGCTCTCTTTTTCTAATAAATTGATTCTCTTCCTTTTTCTTTTTTAAAAAAACATATAATTTGCCACCACCATTGTAGAACCTCGTATAAAGCTCCAAACTTTAAGCATTCTTCTTCACAATTCACCATCCTTGTCTTTTTCTATCTTCTGTATATTGATGATATTTATTTATAGCAGCAACTCCGATTACAAGATGGCTAAAGAAGGAAGAGTGCATCCTGATTGCAAGAATGCAACAAACTTGAGAGCATTGAAGGTAAATTTCTTAAACTTTAAATTTTTTTCTTCAATCTTTCTGAGAACATTAAAAGCCTATTTGCTGCAATGACTTGAGTTTTCTATTTCTTCTTCTCTGTTTGTTCCTAAACATGTATGTTTATTGTTTGTTACTCTCTATTTATATTTTGCATAAAGACCCGTGGATGTTGATATTGGATTTTTATGCTCTGTGAGTTTGGAAATATTTTTATATTTGTATGAATATTTCTGGAGCATATTTGTTTTGGAAATTCTTCTATTGTTGAATTGTTGAATGTTGATTTGTGGAGTTGTTGGGGTGTTGAAAAGTTGATGTGGAGATTTGGTGTTGGTATTGTGATTATTGGTGAAAGGGAACTGTAGTGTTATTGTGGAACTATAGTGTTAATGTTGTTTTGTGGAACTGTAGTGTTATTGTGGAAGTTGGTGTTGATTTGTAGAACTATAGTGTTATTGAAGTATGGTGAAAGGGAACTATAGTGTTAATGTTGTTTTGTGGAACTGTAGTGTTATTGTGGAAGTTAATGTTGATTTGTGGAATTATAGTGTTATTAAAGTATGGTGAAAGGGAACTATAGTGTTAACAGTTAGATATATTAACATTTACACATAATATAAAATAATACAAGCATATCCAAGAGGTAATACTCCCCAAGGCATAAATATCATAAGAAATTAGACAGTTGAATTCCTTCAAGAAAGGATTATTGTATTTGACAAGAGTATTCCACAACCTAAAAACAAAGCACAAAATAAAATAAAACACACAATAAAAGTATAAAATGAAAATTAAACTAAAATTAACATAAAAAAGAAAATATAAAGAAAAGGAACAAAAGAAAAGATCAAAGGAAAGAAATAACTCCCCAGAGATCAAAGAACATTATCCTTCATGGAATGTGGCATCAAGTCGATCCAATCCTCCAAGATCCTCTCCAAAATAATATTTCAATCGATTACCATTGATTTTAAATGTTCTTTTCTTAGTCGATCCAATCCTCCAAGATCCTCTTTATGAGTTTATAGGGAAAGATCTGTTAAAATTTTTTTTCTAGATCCATGAGTTTTCTCTTCTCATAGTTAGCCTTGAAACATGCTTATCTCAGTCTCTTTGTTTGGTCTTCCAACTTCGCATCAAGGATTTCTTCCATCAACTTCTTCTCATGTTCCAGTATCTCAATAGCCATTCTCAACTTCTTCTCAACCATATGTACTCCTTCTTTTTCATTTTGCAAACCCTACAAATCCAAATGGAAACTTTTAAATTATTATTTCTTTGTTAACTTTGGAACCATATAATTATTAGTTCTTCATGCACAAGTGTGTGTGAGAAAGAACTTGAACATTCTTGATTAGGGTTTCCAAGCTCATAAACTTCTTGTAAAACCATCGACGAATTCCCAACTCCCTACATATTTTTTTGAGATCGGTTAGGCAAACATTCAGTTCTTTGGCCGTCTGAGTAAGTGTCATGTAAAAGTACTTCGAAATGGTTGCCTTAACAGTGTTTTGGAGCTACTGCCCTTCTCCTTTCGCTGCCTCCTTATTACCTTCTTTTTCACAGGAACTTCGTCTGAAGTGATACCTTCAATAGGCATTTCCTCTACAGGAACCATGTTCTGGCTTTGTTCAAAATCCATTAGGGAGTAGAAAGGATCATGCACAAGCATATCCTCCATCAGAGGAACAGTATAAAAAATAGTCTCTTAAATAGGTAGATCAAATTGAAAATCCAAAGTAGCATGTTCATAACTTTCACTGATTCATAACACAACAAACCAAACCAGATGAAGAAGATGGGAAAAAACCCAAAAAAAAAAAAAAAAGATTGAAAAGTATATCACCTGAAATCAAGAGGAAGTTGTTGGCTTGGAAAGGAAAACACATCAAAATCTTTTTTATTAGAAGCTAATTCAAAATTTGACCATATCTCAAACTAATTACAACTATCCATCTTTGAGAAAAAGAACCGAATAAGAAATCCCGATCCCTTTGTGGTTTCTACTAATAACTGATAACTAAGAGATACATATATCTATGCGGGAAGAGGGGAGGGAGGATTGAGGAGAGAAAAAGATAAGGAGGAAGGGGACGAGGTAGATGACAGCCTCGAGGAATGGATGATTGAGGAGAGAAAGAGACAAGGAAGAAGGAAAAAAGGGAGATGAAAGGTTAAGTGCGGGAATAGGGGAGGTATGACTGAGGAGAGAAAGAGATAAGGAGGAAGGGGAAAAGGGAGATGAAAGGTTACATGCGGGAATAGGGGAGGACAAAAAAAGACAAGGAGGAAGGGGAAAAGTCAAATTTTGAGTTCTCATCATATTGAGTTCTTTGTTCAGTTTTCATCTGTTCTATTCAGTTCTCATATAGGGAAAAGATGATTGGTTTGCTCATTTTACATAAAATATTTTAATTGCGCTGCCTTGTAATTTATTAGAGCCACATTAGTATGCAAAATATTTTAATTGCACTGCCTTGACATTTTTCTGTTGTTGTGACTTTAAATATAATTGGGTTTTGTTGCAGAAAGGGACAACGAGGAAGCGGAAAAGACAATTGGTTTGCTCATTTTACATAAAATATTTTAATTGCGTTGCCTTGTCTTTTATTGGAGCCACATTAGTGCCCAAAAGATTTTAATTGCACTGTCTTGACATTTTTTTTGTTGTTGTGACTTTAAATATAATTGGGTTTTGTTGTAAAATATGCACATTAGTTTCATAATTTAGAAAATTTATGTCGGTATATGTCTACATTTTAATATTCTAAATTTACACTTGTACTTTATTTTTTAAAAGATAATGCAATGGTTTTTTATTTATTGGAATCATTTCATTGTCAAGATTAATCTCTGATTTGTATATTGTGCAGGTAAGAAGATGTTCTAAAGCCCAACCCACTGACCTTGAGCTATGTTGGGTAAAAACTAATATTTTGTCGAGCTTGGGGAGAGGAAGAGACAAGGAGGAAGGAGAAAAGATGATACTGGAAAGAGACAAGAAAGAAGGGGAAAAGATGATACCGGAGAGGATTGACGTACTCAATTTTATTTCTTGTTTTACATGTACTACTGTTTCTAATAGATTCCTTGGCATCTCCTTTTTTTTTTTTTTATGGAAATGTAAATATTAATATTGATAAAAAAGAATTTACATGGATTACTAATTTACAGTCAAGGAGACAACAAACTAGTGGTTCTCAATACAGTCCGCAAAACTAGGCACAACATTATGGTACAAAGTAAAAATAACAGTGTACACGTGTTTTAATTTTCTTTATAATTTGCAACGGTTGGCATACCGCACTCTCAAAAATGGCCATATTACGAGCATACCAGATGTAGTAAAAAGTGGCTGCCAAAGCAGTAGACTTAGCCTTTGTAAACCACGAAGTACCACGGTTGGCACGCCTATACCACATAAGATAGGCTTTGGCCGAATCCAAAGCAATTGGTAAACCTAGCCACCTTTTTACTTCCGTCTAAATAGTAGCAGAAATTGAGCATTTGAAAAATAGATGATTAGTCGTTTCCGGATACGCCTTACACAAAGGACACGACAAGTCATCAAGCCTGAACACAAGTGTATCCTCGGTTTTAAGCCTACCCTTAACACACAACCAAAGAATGAATGAGTGTTTGGGTGTCAGTCCCTGTTTCCATATGGTATTCGCCCAATACACCGTCTGTGCAGTTGATTTCAGATAGTCATAAGCAAGGTAAGTGAAAGAATTAGTGCACATGGCCCAAGAATGAAGAAGATCAGCCTCATAGTGAATATCCCATTCGCGCTCCAGTATCATGTCTCTAATTACTAACAGTCTACGAAATAAGGGGGAATGTTCCCTGTGATGGTCGATCTCCCAAACAAATCTGCCCTTCAAATAATAGTGTGTCACCCATTTGACCCACAAAGATTGTTTCTCTACTTAGATGTCCCAAATGATTCTAGACAGTAGCGCTCTATTCCAAGTGTGCAAGTCCCGCAATCCAAGCCCACCCTCAGTTTTCAAAAGACAAATATTCTTCCAGGCAACCAAAGAGTTTTTTGAGTCCCACAAGAAATCCCTAGCCATCCTATCCAACTGACAAATGATAGCAGTTGGCGTAGGGAGGATAGATAACCAGAAACACTCAACCCATTGGAGAACAGATTGGATCAATTAGAGGCGCCCAGCATAAGAGAAAGAACGAGTGGGCCATTGGCCAATATATGAGCCAATGTGATCAAGCAATGGTTTGTAGTAAGTGAGTCGAATTTTACCATTCATGATTGGTAGCCCAAGGTAGCGGAACGAAAATTCCCTAATAGGTATGCCCATAGTTTCCAGAATATTCTCCTGATCATTTGTACGGATCCCAGCAAAATAAATATTCAACTTATCTTTATTGATTTCAAGACCCGAGCACCTTTTAAATTCTTCTAGGCAGTCAAAGAGAATGCGGATAGAGGAACTTTCACCCTTAGCAAGCAATATAAGGTCATCCGCAAAAGCAAGGTGAGTAATCCTAAGCCCCTTACACTTGGGATGATAGTTGAATAGGCCCCCAAGTGTGTGCACTTTGACAACCCGTGAAAAATATTCTAAGCAAATGACAAATAACAGGGGGGAGACCGGATCTCCTTGGCGTAGACCTTTTGCTCCAATAAAGAATCCATGGATAGTCCCGTTGATAGCAACAGAGTACGAAGTAGTGGTGACACATTGCTCAATCCAGTTCATGAAAAGAGGAGGGAACCTAAGATCAGTAAGTAAATCCATTAAGAAATCCCAATTAACTGAGTCATAAGCCTTCCTTAGGTCCACCTTAATTGTACATCGATGAGAAACTCTTGTTCTACTATACATACGCATAAGTTCCTGAACCATCAAGATATTATCAGTCATGAGTCTGTCTTATATGAATGCCGACTGTGATGTGTCCACAAGGGTAGGTACAACCAGTTTAAGTCTCTCAGCCAGAATCTTAGAGATAATCTTGTAGACCACGTTACAACAAGAAATAGGTCGATAGTCACACACCCTCTCAACATAATCAGATTTCGGAACCAGGGTAATAATAGCATGGTTAATCTGCTTAAGAATTCTGGCAGAGGTGAAGAATTCTGAAACAGCATCAAATAGAATGGTTAATCTGCTTAAGAATTCTGGCAGGGTAATATAGGTTTTCCTTGACATCTCCTACTTGTTATATATGTAGTATTACTTCTCTTGTAGAGTTTAAGGATCATTTATGATTTCAATGTTCAAGAGATTGATTTTAATTTGTTTGGCATTAAGCAAATTGTATTTTATTGTGATTGGTGTTGAATGAGTTGAACGGATTGTACTGGGCCTCCATGTGTTTGTCTTTGTGTGGGTTTTGAGCTAGGAGCACTTAGAATTTCAATTCTACTCAATAGCTAGCTACTAACGAGGGGGATTGTTGTCCGACTCTTTTCATGCATCTTATACTGGTAGGGACATTCTATTTGATTTGACTTTATCTGAGATTTGTGGATAGAGATTTTAAACAAATTAAAAGAAATACGACGGTCTGAGCCGTTGTTTTTAATAATAGTCGCAATTGTTCTGAGATTTATTACCACGGTTGTAATTACGACGGTTGGACACCGTCGCAAATACTTAGCAATTGCGACGGTTAGGGCTGTCGCAATTAACAAGTATTTGCAACAGTTTAAAACCGTCATATTTACAGAATAATTGCGACTATTTTTTCACCAAATGCGACAGTTTGTAGAATCTCAACCCAGGTGAGTAATTGCGACACTTTTCCTTGATCATCGTATTTACACCGTCGTATTAGGTAAATACAACAATTTTCGGCCATTTTTAATAAAAACGATGCCATTATATACGACGGTCAAAAAATCGTCATTTGACGGTTGTTTATAGCAAAAACAACAGTATTTTCTCAAATACGACGATTTTCTAGCCGTCGTATTTGCCTGAATTTTTAGTAGTGAAATCGGATATGGAGAGAAGCAAAGAACTAATATCTGTTATTGATTTTCAACCGAACAATATGTCTTTAAATAGACCGATAGAGCTAAAATTATAAGAACAAATTGTTAGTGATAAGACCCACTAACCCCTAAAGATAGGACACAACAAGATTCCTAAAGAATGGGACAAAACAAGATTGCATATAAACAATTCAAACTAAAAATAGCAACTAACTAAAGACTTATTCAAATGAGATGGTCTTCCACAATCTGAACACCTGGACAAAATAAATGTTCATGAATTTGAAAGCTGGACTTCCAATCCATGATCTGGTGTTACACTTCAACATTATGATCTATTGTAAGTAAACTAATAAAATAATTAATATTTCACAAATAAAATTAATTTATATTAGATCTATTTTTTTTTTTATTAAGACAAGCCTAAAATAATTTTAAAAAATCCAATCCAAGGTCACCCTAAATATACTAATACAAATTCTTTAGGTCACTAAATATTAATGAAAAAAATGGTGATTTAATTAATGTTAATTGTGCAAAGTCAATACATTCATCTCTATATTTGTTGATATTTGTCCATACTTTTTCAAATGATGGTTTTACCAAGATACCAATTGTAACACTCCATCCCAAGTACACATGTGAATTGTAATATTTAGAATGTCGCCCTATTTATATTCCAAATAAGAAATCTTTATAACTTGTAAGTTGTAGTAATATAATGACGAGAGAACATTCATTAAAATGCAAAACTAATGTATATAGATATAAATACAAAGTCTTCGCATAATTATACAATCATCCAAAAATATTCAAACTTAATATACATATAATTTACAATACATCACTTCCAACCTCCTACATTTAACCTGCGCAGCCTTCGGTTGGCTCATGTGATCTCGGTGAGGATTGATTCCAAACCTTATATCAAACAAAAGTCAACAAACGTGTGACTTGTACTCAATGAGTCTCATGTGTGCTAGTGATTTATTTTCATAACTGAATTTTATTTTTGTAATATTTGTTATGTATCAAATCATATATTATTGTGTGACAAAACATTCATGTACGTGTGTTTTAAAACATGTTAAACAAATGCCCCATATTCAAGTGAAAGTAAGTATGTTTCTCTATAGAATGCCAACCTACGTACAAAGCCCATCCAAAATGAACTTCATGTCCAACTGTTGATAGTACTTATGTGCCAAAGTTCAAATTCAATACTTAACCTTGCCCTGGTGATTACAAGGCCCAATATATTAAACCTCGCCTCTGGTGGTTTAAGGTAGGACTGTGCAACCGATTTTTAGTTTTTAATTCAATTTTTATTCGATTATTTATTTATTTTTTTATCAGAACCAAACTGAATCAAAATTTGAAGAAAATCGATATAATCGAACCGAAATAATTTCGGTTCAGTTCTGGACTAAATTTAAGTGACCAAATTAGTAGGCCTATTAACCCAATATAAATCTAAACTCTAACAAGTAAAGTCCAACATAAACTACAATTCAAATCTAATTCCAAACATTTTAAAGATTTGGGCTAATACATATTTACTCACCACACCAAAATGTCTCGACAAAGAAAATGAAAAGAAACAAAACTCAAATTCAAAAGCTGATCCAATTCCACCATTCTTTGCTTCTCATATATACTGGCTACTGGGTTCATGGATAAAGAAAAAAAAGTAAAAATTCTAACATTCTTTTCCTCAAGAAGCAACAGTAGCAATGATGGACTTCTTCAACGGTAGCAGCGGTGGAGGTGTAGAAGTCAAATTGCAATTGGTAGAAAGTTACGATAATGGATACAAATTTCAAAGATGGAGATCTTAGATTTAATTACTGGTGGTTGGAGAGTTGGCGACACTCGCCTGCTATGTTTTCACGAAATCACAGGGTAAAATTTTGTGGTTGATTATGAGGAGGAGCTGAGGAAGATGAGTTAGCTAAGAGCAATAGAAACTCAAAGATGAGTTGATTACTGAGTAAGGATTCCAAATATTGATAATATTTTTTATTAAATCATTATAAAAATAAATGATATATTTTATTATTATTATTTATATTTCATTTTTTAGATTTAATTAAATTTTAATTCAACTGCACCGAAAATAGAATCAAAATTTTTAAAAAAGCACCTAACCAAACCAAAATGTTTAAAAGCCGAACATAATGCTTCTATTTGGTTAGGTTTTATTTGTTTCAATTCAAAAAATTGGGTAAATATGAATAATGCATAGCCCTAGTTGAGGGCATCTTTATGCCAAGTCTGTAAATCTAGTTGATGAATGCTTAAAGCATACTTAATTTCATGTCACTTGTGGTATAATTGCTTAGAATTTTTGAAGAGATGACTACTCATTTCCCTTGTTTTTATTTTGTTTTGTGTAGATTTCATAGAAGAAGATTGGTTGAAGGAATAAGATAAAAAAGCAATAAAAATGAGTTGAAGATAACATAATCGGCACTTGATTGTACAGTTGAACAGACGTTAGTTCAATTCAGAGATCAGAAGATCCAAACTATTGGGAGTAACTGGCGTGGTCTAGGTAACTGAACATGCACCAATTAGTAGTTAGAATTTGAAAAAAAAGTAAGTAATCGGTGCCGGACAGTACGCTCGAATAGGCACCGGTTAATGTCGCATAAGCTATTGTTCTAAGATTTTTAGGGCTTTTGAAAGTGAAAGCTCTAAATAGGCATTTAAGGGCTTTCATTTTCAGAGAGTTGAGAGTGAGAGAACCTAGAAAAGTCTGAGAGAGCACCAAAGAGTCATAAGAAGAAGGATCAAAGTGTCCATTAAAAAGAAATGAGACATCTTCAAGAAGAAATCTACAAGAGAGAAGAGACCCAACTTGTCTAAGAGTTTTTTTTCTTTCCTCTTTGTAATTTTTACCTTGATTTTGTTGGGTTATTTAGATTGATATTGTATTTGAAAGATTGAACATTTGTTATGCTTTATTTTAGATCTTTTTTTAGTTTAATGGAATCTATTTTGAGTATTCAATCACTTGTGTTGTATTGTATGGATGAATAATTTAGGGCTGCCATTTTCTAATGATTTTGAGAGATGGGGTTTGAAATTGAGTGCCTAAGTAATTTGTTCACTCTATTTGCTTTCCTTTGTTTAGCTCGAGAAAGAGGTTAAAAGACTTGATGATTGATGGATTGTGCATATGGCCTAGAGATAAGGACAGGGCTTTTCCTAAATTTGTGATGGGTTGTTGATTTAATACTCCCTTGGATTTGATTAGAGAGATAGAGATACTTATTAGTTAAGCTAAGGGTAGAAGGCTCATAACTTGAAAGAGGGTGAATTTTAATTGAGACCAACCCATTGGTGTGAGACATGGATTTCCATTTGACTAAATTGGGTATTTGATATGGAGCTTAATTTAGGGGATTTCAATTGAATACATGAGTTATCTTTCTTTCTTATTCTTTAAATGATTTTGGGACCTTGAGTTACATCTCTTATGTGTGTAGGTTGGTTTAATCCCTAGTCAATTTGTAGTTTTCCATATACATTTTGATTAGCCAAATAAGGAAATGAGAGTGAGCTAAGGGTACTTATCGCTTACTTTAGGATTCTTCAATACTTACTAACTAAACTTTATACTACATGATAGGTATACTTGCCTATATATGTGTCATGTGAGTAATTTTGATATTTTAATATAAAACTTAATTATTTTGGGATAATTTGAGATAATACTTCCTACGAGAAGCACATATGCACAAATATGCACGCACATCAATTTTTTAGCGCCGTTGTCAGGGAAAGAATGATAATATTTTGAAAAGTTTGAGTTTTGTTAATTTTATATTTGTATATATTTATACATATCACTAACTTGTATTTAGGTAGTTGTATATGTTCTATTGTGAATATTGTATATTTAGCCAATTATACGCGAGAGTTTTTCTTTTAATTTTTGTGTAAGTTGTGTTCTTTAGTATTGTGAGGAATTTCATTGATATTTTGATTCTTTCATACTTTATTCATTGATTTATTGAATTTGGTTATAGAGGTTCTTTTGTATTGATACATATATTGGTTATATTTCATTTTTGATGATTTGTTGTCTTGAATATGGAAGTAATTAGTGTTTTGTATTTTGTTTAAATGAAAATATTTTCTTGTTTATGAGTAGGAGTGCAAGGGCATATTAAGAATTTTGATTCAGAGATAGAGAGGATTTTAAGAAGGTTAATGAGAGAAAGACAAAAGGAAAATTTGACAGTTCAAAATTTTTAGCCCTAAGGGTATTCTCCTATATTTTGATTTATGCAAACATTGATGTGGATTAACATTTATAATCTACATGTAATAAGACATGTTTGACTTCAATTCTTTCAAGGTGTGCTAATAGGACTGATAAACAACTCTTAATTAATAGAATCCAAGAGTGGTCGATCAAGTATAACTCCAACCTAAGAGATTATATACCATGAAGGCCTTGTGAAGATTTATAGACTAGGAATTTTTTATTAAGGTATTATTTATAAATTTCTATGTCTCTTTACCTTATGTTCAATTTGTTTTACCTTGAAGCGCTTACAAATGATTTTTTTTAAAAAAAAAGAAAAATAGGATATTTCTAAATCTGGATTTTGTAAAATTTTTGATTGAGTAGATTTGGATAGACCTCTAAATCCAAAACACCATCTAATAACTTGTAGTATTTTTTAAAATATATCTCTTTGCATAAAATGCCATTTTAGACGCATATCTTTCCATTAAGTGAATCCAAAACTCTGAAAATCTTGACAGAGTAACTAGCCATTGGGACTTAGATTTTAGCTCTTATAAAAGCTTCAAAAACTCAATTTTCAAGCATATTTTTGTGCTAACTCATTCAAAAACACTCTTACACTTTAGAATACAAAAATCTCTCTTTTCATTTGTGCTTCAAAGTAAGATTAAATTGTTCCAGAGGTAAAAGGTATTTGTGCTTAGTGATTTATATTTGCTTAATCTATGATCTATTTCTGTATTCTATCTTTGATCAGCTTTGTATCAAGGTTAAGAAAGTAAAACCCAATTGGGGTGAGCCTTGATTATTGAGTTAAAGAGGTTGGATGTAAAACCAAGTGTGGTGATCCTCTTGTTTAAGATTGGTATCGCCTACTACCATTGATTTGGAAAAATATTTTAGTAAGTTGTGTTAAAATCTTTAAGTGTGAGTTTAATGTAATGGATGTAGATCATTTAAGGATCGAACAATTATAAATCTATAGGTCTGTTCTTGTACATTTTGTCTGAACTTTTTTTATTACATTTTTGCTAGTCATCAGATCTTAAATACTTTATCTTTTTCTCTGAAATTATTAATTCATTTAAGACCCTTGTGTTCTATAGTAAGTCTATCCTTGATAGTTCAACTTCTCATCTTTAATACATACCACCTTCTCACCATTTAGTGCTGATTTAAAAGATTCCTGACTGCCTCTTAAAGTTGCGAACAAAATTCCTTTTTTTTAACACACATTCTATTCGCCCTTTTTCAAAAAATATCAAAAGCCTTTTTTTAAAAATTGCATTTGTTTGCCATAAACCTTATTCACTCCCTTCTAAGGTTTATCAATTGTTATCAGAGCGTTGGTCTATATTATCTTTGGTTTAACAGCCTTGTAGAAAAGATCCAAATGACAAACATATCTTTACTGCCTTATATCGAAGGGTCTTCAACAAATAGACCTCTTCTATTCAATAGAAGCAACTACACATTTTGAAAAAACAGAATGAAGATATATATTTGCTCGATAAATTTTGAGCTGTAGAATCTGATTGAAAAAGGACTTTTCGTCCCAACCAAATTAGTTGAAGGCAAAATAGTGCCTAAAAAGAGTGACGAATACAGCAGTGATGACAATGCTAAAATGACCTTAAATTATCAGGCAATGAACATTCTATGCTGTGCTCTTAATGCAAACGAATACAACCGATTGAGTGATTATGATTCTGCTCATGACATATGAAAATTACTTGAAGTCACCTATGAAGGGACTAATCAAGTAAATGAATCAAAGTTAAGACTTTTAGTTCGAGATTATGAACTATTCACTATGAAGCCAAGTAAGAACATAACTGATATGTTCACTAGATTCACAAACATCATGAATGGACTAAAGGCATATAGGAAAATCTATTCCCTCGGTGAGCAAAATAGAAAGCTACTTGATGCTTTGCCAAAAAGTTGGCAACCAAAAACCTTAGCTGTGGAGGAATCCAAAAATTTAAATAACTTATCTATTGAAGAGCTGATTGGATTTCTCTTGACCCATGAAATAAAATTCAAAAGATTTCAAGAGTATGATGATGATGACAATAACAAACGAAGAATTGCTTTAAAAGCAGTTAATGAAGAAGCAAGTAGTGATCAAACTGATAGTGATGATGGCACTGATTTAGATACTGAAGAATTGGTTATGGTTACCAGAAAATTTAGAAAAATGTTAAGAAAATGCCACTTCAAATGGGGTAAGAAGTTTATTAAAAAGAAGGAACAAGCTTCTTCCTTCAAACCTCAATATTTTGAGTGTAAAAACTCATAGCACTTCATTGTTGACTGTCCAGTCGCTAAAGAAAAAGAAGCTAAGAAATTCAAAAAGAAGAAGGACACAAAGATGAAGAAAGGAAAATGGTTGATTGGGACTTGGGACCAAGTTGAAACCGAGACTGAAGAAAGCGATGAATCTGAAAATGAAAAAGCAAACATTTGCTTTATGGCTATAGAAGATAAGGTAAATCCAATTTAGTGCAAACGTTAGGAATTCAAGTTAGTACTTACTCCAAGTATTCAAGTTAGTGCATACACTAAGAATTCAAGTTAGTGCATACACCAAGTATTCAAGAAAAAGGCTAGTACTTGAGCACATCAGGAAACCATTTTCCATATCAAGAAAACCATTTTTAGGGCAAAACATAATTTTTCAAAATTTGATTCCACTGACTAGTAAGTCAGATCATCATTCATGTAGGCTCTGCAGAGCCAACCAATTCATTCCATGGCACACCAAAACAATAAAACAATTTTAGAGATCAAAAGGTTATTTTTTAAAAGTCAATCTCATCACGAGAAATTATTTTTAAAATCATTAAAACAAGATAAAGAGTTCTGTTCACACATCAAAACATGTTTCCAAGAGTATTCGAGTCGTTTTTCCGGTACCCGATCACAAAAATCATTTTCTAAGGGTATTTGACTTATTTTACTCGTGCTCAATTTTAAAAGACTTTTTGAGGGTATTTAGGTCATTTCGCCTTTAACCAATTTGAAAAATATTCATAAGAATTCCAATAAGGATATTTCAGTTATTTACCAAACACCCGATTTCAAAAGTTTTCATAAAATATTCCAATAAAGATATTTAGATTATTTTCCAAATAGCCGATTCCAAAAGAAACTCATTTCAAGAAATTCAAAATTCTAATCCCAAAAGAAAATTAAATTCAAAGTTTCCAAATATATTTCTATATAATGTTCCAATAAAGGCATTCTAGTTAATTTATGAATACCAGATTTCATAAATTATTATTTTTCAAAAATCCCAAGTGTTTAATCAAAAAATGACTAAATTCACAAAATTCATACTTTAATCATCTATTAAGGTTTTCAAGCCAAATATGAAGTTCATTCGAGCTCAAAGTGGCATAAGAATAAATCTTGCTCAAATAACCTTAAATACATTCAGGGATTTCCAAAACAATATAAAACATAGCATTTCATGGAAAAGTAAAGCACACTAGCTTTTAAAAGGTTTTAGAAATCAAAGGGACTTACCTCGTGTCCTAAGCAACTCTTTCCGTTTATGGCCGTTTAATCACTGTTCCTACCATTTTCAACGTTCCGTCGGTCATTTATTAATAAACCTTATGTTTGAGGCTATTTGAAGTGATTTACTCCAAAAACACTAAGAACATACACACTTCTTTCTTTCTCTCTCATTTTTCTTTTTCTCCGTATTTTCTCTAGCTTTTCTTTCCTTGTTTTCTCTTGTTTTTCCTTCTTCAAGGCTGGCTGAAATTCTGGCTGTTATAACAGCCTTCCCACCGCCATTCTCATCAGAAATTTGGCCAAGAATATTTTAAATCAATTAATTGTATGGTGGCTAATGTATAGGTGTGTTCCAATGAAAAATTTACACACCAACCACTTCTATTTCCTCTACAAAAAATTTTCTTATTTCTTCTTATAAGGCTAACAAAATTCTTGGCTAATTTCCAACCATTCATTCATCTTTTCTTGGTCTAAACATTAGCTTAAATCTGAATTGCATGATTCTGATTATGAGAAGCTTGATGATCCAAATGAGCTATTTTTCGACATGTTTCATGAACTTAAAAAGCTATCTAGAAGAAATAAGGACATGAAAATGAAAATTAATTCTTTATTAGATGAAAATGCAAAGCTGTTGAATGAGAACAATGTTTTACTTAATTTCGTTATGTGGTCAAATGTTGAAAAGGATATTATCCTATCTTCTTTGCATTATACGTCTCTTGAAAACAAATGTTTGTATGACAAAGTACTTTCTCTTGAAATTATGGTTGGCAATTTTAATGGTATGAAAAATAGAGTTGATGACCTCAGCACATGCATTGAGAAATTCACAAATGGCGAAAATAATTTGGAAAAATTTCTTGGTGCACAACACGTAGCTAGAAACCGAAATGGTCTAGGCTATAGGCATAAAATCAAAGTTGGAAATTACAAATCCTACTTTGTAAAAGCTGTCTCTTTATGCATGACTCACAGTTGTTATACATATTGTAGAAAATTTAGACATAAAACATCTAAGTGTCATGTTAGGAAGAAAGTGGAATCCGGTATAAAAACAGTTTGGAAAGTTAAAGGAACTATTACTAACCCTCGTGGTGTTAGTGTTGTGCCCTAGAGGCAATCACTTGTACATTGTATATGACACATTTTATTTTAATAAAATGCATTATTTATCTTACAGTTTCTTTTGTTTACTTTTTAAGTAATATAACTATTCAATAAAGTCTCCAGTACAACACTGTGTTAAGGAAATCATGATAGAGATCATGATATGAAATTCATACTACACTGTATAGTATTAGTACTTAAATAATCCCTAGTTATAGTATTAATGAGATAGGACATCATTAATGCATGAAGACTAGCATGTGTTAGACTTTCTGATTTGATCAGGCGGTGGTTCTCATATCCGTGAGTTTTGAGATACTCAAAGTTAACACATAAATATACTTGTTAATGGAATAAGTTCATTGGATAACCTAGCTATGAGATAATCACATGGATAACTATTTAGTGCCAGTAATATAATATCAATATAGCAAATGTGCAAGTATCCTTAACCTTGAGATCTCCAAGGTACTTTGTTTGCTGAGTATTGTACTTTGATTCCAATCTTTAGAGCTTGATATAAGGCCGCCTATGGGATAGATATTGGGTACATTGTAAGGTAAACGAAAGTAGTTGAAAGAGTCAATAAAGGATTCACCACTCCTAATAGTAGGGGCGAGTATCTCACGGCCACTTGTAGGAATTACTACTCGAGAAGTCCTTGGCTAAGGCGATTGTATATTGAAAATAGTTCCAATTGATACACATCTAGAGTAGTGGGTTCCTGGTGCAAGTACTATTGTATTCAGGTCAGAATTAATTCTGGAATGAGTTGGCACTAATTCCGTACTCCAAACCGAATGAGATATTGTATGGTGAAATGAGTTAATTGCACTGTAGTTTGTTATTGAAAGGTTCATGTCAAGCCACTTGAATTCCTGGACTCTTGAGTGGTCATGATGTGTTGCTAGATACCGCTCATGATCTGGGAATATGGGTTTATTAATTGATGAATTAATAAACCAATCCTGATTAGAATTAATAGGATTAATTCTAATTAATTATGGATTATTAATCTCAAAGATATTTGGATTAATTTATATTCACTACCAATTGACTGGGAAACCTAATAGGTCACACACAATAGAGGATTATATACTCAAAATGTTATTTGATAACATAGTGGGGCTAATTGAGAGAATGAGAAGTTGTTGTGGTCAAATTATAATTAGTTATAATTATGGTCTAAATTATAATTGTGAGAACTTGATGTTTTCAATTATAATTAGGGAATTCTAATAGGATTAGAATTCTTAATTTTAGTAGATTTTTTTGGTTTATATGTATGACATACTCGAAACCCTAGCATAGGTTGGATTCACGAAACCCTAGGTAACAAACGACTTCTTCTCTTCTCTTTCTATCACGTTGTTTTTTCTGAAAAACAAGTAACCCTAGCCACCACTTAGATTTTCTGCTAGCACAGAAAATTTCGTACTTGAGTGTATCCTCTATGTGGATTACTGTTAGAGATAATCACACACTGTGATTATAGTAGTTGGATGTTCAACTCTCGTGGAGTTTGATCAAGAGGATTGCGTCTCGACTTGAAGAATAAATTTTTGTTCTTCAGGCGATCAAAGGAAGGTAAAAAGCTGTTACCTTTGTTATCTTTATATCTTTTCCACACATATGCAGATCTTGGGATGGTATCTTAATTTATTTTCCGCTACGCCATATATGATATGCGTGAGAGATACCCAACACGTGGACCTAAGAAGGTATGGGTACAAAAAATTATTCTTCCATCTTATGTATAGGAAAATTCATTGGACAAAATGAGCTTCACAAAGTGATTTTTGGACATGGATGCTCTAGGCATATGACTAGAAATGCCAGACTGTTAGAAAATATTCAAGTCACAAATGATGAATTTGTCATATTTGGAGACAAAAAGAAGGAAAAGATACTTGGTGTAGGTAATGTTGGTAAGAGATCCTCTATTATTATCAAACAAGTGTTATTAATTGATGAATTAAAGTACAATCTGCTTAGTATCAGTCAATTATATGATAATGGCTACAAAGTTATTTTTAAAAAAGATTCTTACACTATTATGGGTAGTTCCAGTAATGAGATAATTTTTGTTGCTAACCATGTTGAAAATGTGATGTATTTTATCTTGATGATCTTATGGCTCATGATATTAGATGCATCTCCGTAAATGATGACGATAGCTACCTTTGGCATAGAAAGCTAGATCATGTATCTATCGATTTGCTAAAGAAATTATCCTCAAAGGAGCTTGTTAGAAGATTGTCCAAAATGAGTTTTGATAAAAATCGAGTGTGTGATGCTTGCCAATTTGGAAAACAAACCAAAACCTCTTTTAAACCCAAGAAAATAATTTCAATATCAAAACCTCTTGAACTCATACATATGGATTTGTTCGGACCAATGAGGATCACTAGTCTTGATGGTAAGAGGTATGCTTATGTACTTGTGGATGACTTCTCAAGATTCACTTGGAATTTATTTTTTACTAAAAAAGATGAAGCTTTCTCTGAATTTTCAAAACTATTCAAACGTGTTCAAAATTCTCTTCAGTGCAAATTGATTTCAATTAGAAGTGACAATGGTAGAGAATTTTGCAACCATGACTTTACAAAATTCTGTGATGAAAGTGGTGTTTCACACAATTTTTCAGCAGCAAAAACTCTTCAACAAAATGGTGTGGTTGAGAGGAAAAATAGAACTTTGCAAGAGATGGTAAGATTAATGCTTTGTGAACTCCTTTCCAAAATACTTTTGGGCTGAGGTTGTGAACATAGCTTGCTACGTTGTCAATTGTGTTATGTTAAGACCCTTTCTAAGAAAAACTTCTTTTGAACTCATATTTGACAAAGTTCCATCTATTTCTTACTTCAAAGTTTTTGACTACAAATGTTTTGTCCTCAATACTCGAGATAATCTTGGAAAATTTAATAACAAATCTGATGAGACTATATTTCTTAGATATTTTAATAACAAAAAGGCATATAGAGCATACAATAAAAGAAATCTATGTGTGGAAGAATCTGTACATGTTGTATTTGATGAATTAAATATATATTCTTCTAGAAATGATGATGATGTAGGAATCACAAAAGAAAGAGGCCGTGAGCATCACAAAGCTCCACCTTTTGATATTCATATCAAAGAAGAGGAATTAGAAGAATAACAAGCTGAAGAAAATAAACAAAAGACTAAAGAGCTCCCATATCAAGACTTACCAAGAGATTGGAAATACAAAGCTGTCCATCCAAAAGAGCAGATCATTGGCGATCCTAGCTGCGGAGTCAAAACTAGATAGTATTTTATTGATAATTTTACTTTACTGTCAAACATTGAACCTAATTGATGTGGTTCTGCATGATGATTTTTGGATTATGGCCATGCAGGAAGAATTAAATTAATTTGAAAGAAATCAAATTTGAAAACTTGTTCCTAGACCACTTGATCATCCCGTGACTGGTACCAAGTGGGTTTTTAGAAACAAACTAGATGAGCATGGTGTTATTATTAGAAATAAAGCCAAATTAGTTGCCTAAGGATTCAATCAAAAAGAGGGCATTGATTATGATGAAACTTTTGCTCCTATTGCTCAATTAAAGTCAATAAGAATGCTACTTGCTTTTGCATCTTTCAAAGGTTTTATATTCTATCAAATGGATGTTAAAAGTGCATTTTTAAATGACTTTATTGAAGAAGAAGTATATGTAGAGTAACCTCCTGGTTTTATTTATGAATATTTTCCAAACCATGTCTTTAAACTTTCCAAGGCCCTTTATGGTTTAAGACAAGCTCCACGTGCTTGGTATGAAAGACTTAGTGGATGTCTACTTTCAAAAAGTTTTTCAAGAGGATTGATTGATACCACTTTGTTCATTAAATCTGAAAATTTTGAAGACATTTTAATTGTTTAAATATAGATTGACAATATTATTTTTGAAGTTACTAATAATCTTCTATATAAGAAATTTGCCAAGACAATGCAGCATGAATTTGAAATGAGTATGATGAGAGAACTCAATTTCTTCCTCGGATTACAAATCAAGCAAACAAAAGGCGGGATCTTCCTAAATCAAGCCAAGTATGCCAAGAAATTGCTTAAAAAGTTTGGAATGAATGAAGCAAAAGAAATTAGTACACTTATGAGCACATCATTAAAGTTTGATAAAAATGACAAAGGTAAGAAAGCGGATGAATTGAAATATAGAGGTATAATTGGTAGTTTTCTTTATCTTATTGCTGGCCAACTCGACATTATATTCTCAGTGTGCCTTTGTGCAAGATTTTAATCATTTCCAAATAAATCTTATCTATGTGCTGTAAAATGCATCCTTAGGTACTTGGTTGGAACATATGATTATGATCTATGGTATCCACGAACTAACTCGTTTGATCTTATAAGATAAACGGATGACGACTATGCCGGTTGCAAAATTGAGTGAAAAAGCACTAGTGGACACTTTCAGTTTCTTGAACACTCGCTTGTCTCTTGGTACAGCAAGAAGCAAGCTTGCATTTCTCTCTCAACTACCAAAGTAGAGTACATAGTAGCAGGAAGTTCTTGTGCGCAAATTTTGTGGATGAAAAATACTTTACTTGATTTTGGTCTAAACTTTAACTGCGTGCGTATCTTATGTGACAATACTATTGCCATCAATCTGACCAAAAATCTTGTTCAGCACTTTAGAACTAAGCATATTGAAATTAAGCATCATTTTATAAGAGATAATGTGCTTAAGGGTGATGTTTATGTGGAATATATTCCAACTGATGAACAGTTTGTAGACAAATTCACTAAACCACTGGCCAAAGATAGATTTAATCATTTGCGAAGAAATCTGTGAATTATTAGATTATGTAACTAATAATTTTGCCAAGGCTTGTTTTTTTTGTTCATTCTCACAGAATGTCTGAAGACATGTGATTTTAGGTGGTGATTTTAGACGCAACATCTTGAAAACATGAATCCAAAACCCTCTCAACAAAACATCTTTGAATTTATTTTTGGATAAACAAGTTTGGACTTACTTTAAGTCCAAAATAGCAGCAACCTAGAATCACGTAAAATTCATTTTTTTAATCGGATGAAAAACCGTCTGAGTCTAGAACTCTCTTTTTGAATTTTTAAAATGTTCACTTTTTTAAAAATGGCTCACCCTATCTCTAATAAAGTCTCTTTTGAAGTGTACTTGATGGTACTTATCTTCTCAAGTACCTAGGAAATCACAAAAAGCTTTTCAAAGGCTATTTCTCTCTCCTCTTGAAATTCGAAACCGCCATCAATCTTTCTACCTCCTTCTCTCTCTTTTCGAATCTTCATCATCCTCACTGAAACGGAAAACCCATATCTTCGTCTCGTAACTGCCATGGCAAAACTTCCTAAATTAGACAAGGGAATTGAACTAAAGACAAAGAAGAACCAAAAAAGCAGAGCAATGGCGAAAACAAAATATGTTGCCGTCACCCAACCTGCCGCCAAACAAAAAGGGAAAAAGATTATTGCCGAGGAACTAGCTTCCCAGACAGACTCATTGCAAAAGCTTCCTATACAAGAAAGCTCTGAGATACAGGTACCTCGATTCCTTGACTTAAAATGTAAATTTGAGTTCAATGACTGGCTGTCAAGAAATTTGACTGCCATTACTGGATATCGTAATAATTCTAAGGCCTTTTTTAATTTTGCTAATGTCCTAAATAGGATTGAATCACTTAGATGGGGGGCTTTACTATCGATAGATAAAAAACTGTATGTTACACTGGTCTGAGAATTTTATTCAAACATAAGAAAAGGAATATTGGAGGAGACTAGCGAGGGATTTATTGTTCAGTGGTATACCTCGAGGGTAGGCTATGTGAACATAGAACTTGATCATAGAACGTTAAACCAAATATTTGGAGTCAGCAACAGAGGAATTCAAATTTTTTAAATGAATAAATTTATAGACGAGTCTGACCTGTTTGATCTGGGGAGATTTGAGGCTAGGTTCACTGGAGGCAAGAGTTTCAAAAACTCAAATGATCACAACTCCAAATGGTTGAATGGATTCTAGAGAATTTTGCACCCCATGGTTGACGGAATGAAAAACAGAGAAACATGCATGCGAAGGAACTAAAACGGACACAACTCAACGGAAGGTTAAAAATATACCTCTTCGTGTCCTCTTCTGGTCTAGTTGAGAAAATGAGGCACCAACTACGTACAGGAGAAGCTACCTGCCTTAACGACGATTTTGGTGAGAAATCAGCAATCTGTCGGCTTCTTCTTGGCATGAATGCGAAGCTTTTCGCTTTTCAGAATATACCTCCATCTATCTAAGTTGGTGAAACAACCTAGTAGAGGATAGTTTTTCTTGATCCTTTGTTATTAATTAGCAAAGACAAGAAGATGGACAAAGAGAAGAAGAAGAAGAAGAAGACGTGAGAAGCAGAAAGAACAGAGGCTTTGGTGTTCTTTTTTTGGTTTCTGTCGTGTGTTCTCTTTTAGCTCTACACAACGACTCCTATTCACATCCCAGATAATCTAACCTCGGTGTCTTGATATTTTAAACATATGGAGGTTATCAAAAGAACAGGTTTGGGTTATCCCCAACTCTTCTGTACCGTGAATAATAAAAAACTCTTTAGTCTAGATTATTGGGCCAAAATAATTTATTATTTTTTCTTAGACCCAATGAGCCCAAAAATAATAACTATTAATTATTTATTTATTGGGCCTATTAAAATAATATAATAAATAATTAATGAACCCAAATGAACTAAAATAATTGTTAAGCCTTTTATTAACTAGCTTAAGTCCAGGTTAATTTTTCTAATTATTTAATCTGGGCTTAGACCCTAAATAATTAATTAACTAATCAAATTAGATAATAAATTTAATTTCTCTCATTTCTTTTATTTTATTCCAGTCTAAAAAATAAATTAGACTTCCTGAATAAAATAAAATTCTTTTTCTATTATGACCGTTTCCTAAACCTAAAATAATTAGAACTTATGGGCTATTCTGAGGACCAAAAAGACACATCGTCTTGGCTACTAAAAATGAGCAAAATGCCCCTATTATATAAATAGCTATATTTTTATATTTTAAATATTTTCTAATATCATCATAAGAAAATATTGACCCTAAGGACAATGTTGTGTTAGCTATGTCTTCGACCTATAGGTGAAATGACTAAAATATCTCTCTACACATCACCATTCATTTAGAGAGGAAAGAGTGTACTAACAACTCTCTAAACGACATCCACCATCTTTAGGCTTCTAGTCCAATGATCTACGACTTATTGGAATATTCCAACTTTCCAAGGGAGCTACCCTATAGCCAATATCCAAATCATGTTTCCTAGGGCCTTGGATAATTAGATCATTCAGACAACCACAAAGGGATATAATGTAGACACTATCTTGTACAAGTCTGTTTTAACTAAATAGTCATATGTACCCAATATACAAGTATATTAGTCCTTCTCAAGAACCTCAACTATAGCATATCAAAGCATACATTCCCAACTTCGCCAAACCACCAACTTAGACTCAAGTTATTGAGTACAAGTCCACGCTGTAGCAGTAGTAGTCTGGATTTCTATCACATAGTACTTTTAGAAACCACTACTACAGGTCCAGTTCTATGTATTCGAAATACGCTTGTATTATGAAATGAGTAGATGACTCATTGGCTAAAGGTAAGCCATTCACTATTTAGAATTCATAACACAATAACCTTGCTATGATGAGAAATTGAAGTTTTGTGCCCAAAGCTAAGTGTCACCATAGTTGACACTATTGTTGGAATGTAAATGATACTGCTGTTAGCCCGATCAGAAGGGAGGCAAATTAGTTTTGGATTTTTGGCTATGAAGCTAATGATTCAATCAAGTAATACCTCAAACAAGGCCCTGCCATATGGAAATCTCATGACCAGGGTCTTTAAAAATTTCAATGTAAATCTTAGTACAAGTGCCCCTGGACACTTCAAGATTAATGTTTACAACACGAAATCTTTTGAGAAAATAGGTTTTGTACAAATGGACAATCAATGAATTCTGCTTAGGGATGTTTGAGAAGAAGAAAGGAAAAAGCTAATTAAGCTCAAAGCTGTTGCACCTGCTACTTCGACTGGAACAAAACGCAAAGCTGAAATAGCAGAGGAATCCTCAAGTAAAGGCAAGTAGAGGTTTGATGAGAGTGGACTAACTCAAAGCATTCTGAATGCTTTGAATATTTTATCTGAAAAATTCGATAGGTTAAGTGCCGAAGTTAAAACTGAATTGCAACTTTTGGGCACTCAATTGAGTAATGTGGAAGGAAGTAGCCTACAAAAGAAAAGGATATTGGAGATGTCTCAAAAGATCGAGCCACTCCACCACAGCAAGAGGATGAGCATGCCATTCCCTTTCCTGAAAAGGATTCTAGACAACCAACCATTGTTGAGAAAATTATCACTGATGAAATTCCATCTCCACCCACTGAGTGTCCACAGCTACAACAATTCCATCCCAACTTGCTGAGATGATGCCTACTGTACCTTATGCTGACCCAACTGCCATTACAAAAAATAAACCAATTCCACCTAGTAGCTCATTAGGACGCGAGTGAAACATGTTGTCGTCAAAAGGAAGTCTAGTAGAATTGTTTGACAACACTCAAAGAAGAGTGCTCGTATTAAGCTTGAGACCATCAACACTCCATGATTGCCAAATGACGATTGCTGACTTATTCTGCAACATTTTATTTTGATGAACACTATTACCTTCAAACTGTATTACGCTGTTGGAACTATATCTATATGAACATATTTTGGTTTTGGACTGATATTGCTGCTATTGCTGATATTTAGTGTGAGCCCCCGATCTTTTGGGCCCTTCTCTTTTCAAGTATTTTATTTAATTTGGTGGGCTTATTGGATTGTTGCTTTAGTTAATTAGTGGACTAGGTTCTATAGGGCTTAACAGTTAGTATTTTAAGTTAATGGGTTAAATAGTAATTATTTTATTATGAAATTTTAATTAATACTTATTAGAGGCTTAGTCATAACGTCAGTTACGTTGTTCCTTCAGTATCAGTGCCTAATAGGGGCTAAAATCACCATTATTTTTTTAATTATTTAAGGTTATTTTGTGATACATTTGTTGTAATAACTAGGTATATTCCTTTCTATTTGACATTTTGCTTGTAAAAAGTATTTTTTTGATAAATTTGAATAGATTTAAGTTAAATTCGAGCAAAAAGTGAATAATTCTAGAATGCACCTGACGCCAGACCCAACTAAGGGACTAAGCACCGGGTCCATTCTGGTTGAGCAGAGGAAATCAAGCCAACCTTCAGGAAGAAAATAGAACAGACTTGGCATCGGGTCAGACAAGTGGACCAGGTGTCGGGTCCATTCTGTCCGGCCAGTAAAAATAGAGCAAAAATTCAGAGGAAGAACAAAATGTACTTGGCACCAGGATGGTCAAAAGTACCCGGCACCAGGCCCACTCTGGAAGGCGAAAATTGTGTGCACAAATTTAGAATTTTTTCAAAGATTTCGGTATTTTTTTAATTCCTACATGGCCAAGATCTCTCAAGTAACGAATTTAGCATCTAAAAGGGCTATAAAAGCAAGATAAAACATAAGAGAATATTACATATGGGTGTGGATCCAAAAGTTTAAATTCAAATCACTCATTGAAGGAGGAATTCAACTAATCAAGGAGGATTGTTCAAAAGAGTCTTCAAAGAGGAAGAAAGAGGCTAGTCTATGAGTGCTTTCTTTTATGTTTGTTTTCTTTTCTTTAAATAATCATGTATTCAATATTTCCATTGTAATTTGATATTATTTTTGTGATTCGTGATTTATTGATTAATTTAGTCTTTTGATCAATTCATTATTTATTTTGGTATTTGATTATTTATTTTTCTTACGAAGTTGGTTGATTAATTTTTGTTATTAACTTGCTTGAAAAAGAGGTTGGTAATAACTTCAATTAATTAATTTCATATTTTTTTATCTCTTAACTTGCTTGAAAATGGGGTTAATTGTCTAGGACATAGATAATCAAAGGTTAGTTGATGATTGCTAGAATATGGATTCATTGACTGATTTCATATTTAAAATCACCTAGTATATAGGGGTTTATATGGGGATTGATTTTAATGCATCTTTTGGATAAGTTAGTCGAGACAAAATATGTTCACAAATTTAACTAGAAGATAGTGATTTCATAAATTGCAAATGAAATGAGTCTATATTAAATCCTTCATCAAACCAAGATAATAATTGATTGCAATATTGGCTAAGTGATTCATTATCATATTTTTAAAAGCTTTGGTCTAAATTGCATATTTTCACATCCTTGAGTTGTATATATTTCTTTATTTTTCTTATTTTTATCTTACTACTTTATTTAGTCAGTAAATAATGAATGAAAAGTAATTAGTGTGTATTTGTTCCTTTGATGATTGATACTCGTTCATTCCCTATCCTATGCTTGCGATGAATATACTTGCTCGTATGTATATTTTGGGATTAATATTTTAATTAAAAACTTGACTAAGGGAAGGATTTAAATTTGATGATTTGTATACACCCAAAATTTACGCATTAAATTTTTTTGCGTCGTTGCCAAGGAATAATATCATGAAAGCCTAAATTTTGTTGATTTAACCATATTTATATGTTAATATATTTATATATAAATATATGAATATGTATATATGTTCCTTGTATAACTAGGTGCCATATTTTGTATACACGTACTTTAATGTCTCTATACGCTGTAATTCCTTATAACTTCATTCGTAAATTGTCTAAACTTGTAAATTCTACAATCTCACTATATTTTGTTTTGTGTAGACCCTACTCTTAGTTTATGACCTGACGATCCAAAGCTAATATAGTCGATCTTGATTCGAAAATCGAGAGAACTCTCACCAGGGTCCGCAAGGTTGTAAGCGAAAGGGTAAGGAAAGAAATGGAGGTAAATCAGCCCAACAATGGTGGTAATGATAGAATTAACAGACAGATTATGAATGACTTTGTAAAACTTGCAATCTCAAGTACGGGTTCTAGTATCATGAGACCTAGGATAGATACCAACAATTTTGAAATAAAACCCAACATAATCCAAATGATGCAGAATATGGTCTAATTTGATGGGTTATCTGAAGAGGATTCCAATGCCTACCTTGTGAGTTTTCTAGAAATTTGTGATACATTTAAAAAAACTAGTGTTTTTGAGGATGCCATCAAACTAAGACTTTGCCCCTTTTCCTTGAGAGATCGAGCAAAATCATGGTTAAAATCTTTGCCCACCAGATCCATTACTACTTGGAATGTGTTAACTAAAAATTTTTTTGCCAAATATTTTCCACCAGCTAAAACATCTAAATTTAGGATTGACATTTTTCCTTTCCAACAATTAGAGGCCAAAAACCTTTATGAGTGTTGGGAGAGGTTTAAGGAAATGCTGAGAAACTGTTATCACCATGGGTTTGAGTTGGGAATGCAAATGCAAATCTTTCACAACGGGTTGAGCTTTGCTACAAAACAATTAGTTGATGTATCTGTAGGAGGCTCCATCAATTCTAAAACCCCGAAAGAGGTATTTGATTTGATTGAAAATCTGGCTATGAATAACTATGCCTAGGGTAGTTCACGATCTAGAGTTCGTATACATAGAGTACACAAGGTGGATGTAATGGCTACATTAGAGGTAAAGATGGAAGCACTCATGCAAAAAATAAATCAATTGGTAATGCCTCCTTCCAATGGTAGGTAATGAGTGTAAGTTGTGATTTTTGTGGAGAAAGGCATCCAAACTATGAGTGCCAAAATATGGGGTCTTTACAAGAAGCATTAGAACAAGTGGCATTTGTAGGTAATGGTCGGCAAGGTAATAATCTTTATAGCAACACTTACAACCTAGGTTGGAGGAATTACCCTAACTTTTTATGGAATAATCAAAACCAACTTCGGCAAGCTTCTTCGAACTTTGGGATGCAAAGGACTCAACTACCACTGCCGTATAATGCCCCACCGACTAAACCATTCTTGGAGGAGTTGGTCAACTAACTGGTAAATGGAATGGAAACACGGTTCTAAGAAGTCAATGCAACTACGAGAAATTTGGAAGCGTCCTTGGGCAACCTTGAAAGTCAAATTGGACAGCTAGCTAAACTCCTTTGTGATCATCAAACGAGATCACTTCCAAGTAAACACAAAGAATAACCCACGTGACCAAGACCAGGAGAAACGTTGATTTGGAATTGCTTTAGTTTTTGGACATCTTTTTAATTCTCATTTATTTTCATTTATTTGGCTATTATTTTTAATTGTTAGACTATATTCTTTTCATGAGTTCGTGTTCTTTTTCTTTGATTCCATTAAATTTCATATTTGAAAAAAAATGTGATTTTTTGCCAGAGTTGATCTGGTGTCAGGCCCAACCTTTTGCCCAGGCACCGGGCCAACACAGCCCAACAGAATAGGCCCAGTCCTTAGGCTTGGCGCCAAGCCTGTTCGACCGCAACACTAAAAACCGGCCTTCTTGGCCATTTTTTTCAAAAAACTTTCATCCTCTCAAATTTTCTCTCAACCCATCGCCAGGTTCAACTTTGGAACACCGCCGGGTCACTTTCTAAACCTTCAAAACACTTCTCAAATATAAAATCCTCACTTTATTCTTGAAAGTTTAGATCAAAACAAAGAAAAAATCCAATCTTTTCCTCCAAAACCCATTTTTCAATCCTTCTATTTGAAGCAAATTTCTTCGATCTTTTTTCATAGAATCATTGGCCATACATTGGAGATCATTGTAGTATGATTTTTCTACACTTTCTAATGTTTAATTTTTTCTTATGAATTTTGGGTATTTTTCTATGCATTCTTGGGCAAAAATTCTTGAATATATTTTTAGGTGAAGGATTTGATTGTTAATATTGCTTTTTTTTTTTTTAGCTTTCCTTGGCATGAGAATGTAATTGATAATACTTTGTGATTAATGCCATTGATGTTTTACGTCTTTTTAGAAGTTATTGAGCATGCATTCTTCATGAGTAGTTTTTGAGATATAGGATAATTGTTTATGTTTAACTTAACCTTGTGATTATGAGCTTTCCATTATGATATCAATGGCACGGCTAATTGAGCATTGTGATTCTGAACTGTACATTGAGTCATTGATTAATATTAAGCATGAGGAATTTGATCAAGAATGTTGATATAGTGTTTGGATTAACATATGGCTATCTTTCTTGCAGATTTGTTGGAGGAAGTTGAGTGGTGTTTTATCTTGTGGTGTTTTGTATTGAGTTAGTGGTGGTGTTGAATGGTATTGTAATAGCAAGACGGTTGAGAGGTGAGCAGTGATTGTGTTATAAAAGAGTGAGTTGAGAGAATCCTATTTTTCTGTCCTATCCTTTTTCTTCATCCGTCCATCATGTCTAGAAGACCGAGGGAGTTAGCCCTAAGGGCCAAGAGAGCTTGAGATGCATCTTCATCCACCATTTTCTTTGAGCCTCTACCTACTTAACCTACCCAATTTTATGATCCTATGTGTCAAATCTTGTATGACAAGAACCAACACAATAAAATTATAGTAAAAAAATGATATAAACCTTTTTTGGATAATTTCGTAGAGCTTTCTACTATGTTTAGGTACCTGAGGTGGGAGCCCATCATTAGAATGGAATATGCTTATTGTCCTGTGAGCGTGAGAGAGTTTTATGCCAACACGATGGACAAAAAGAAACATAACCTCCAAATCATCTCCACCATGGTAAAAGGGATCCCATTGAATTTGATAGGACTAGACTAGCAAGAATTTTGGGAGTCCCTAATGAGGGGTAGTGGATTGCTATGGACCATAATAACCAAAAGGTCATTTCTGAGATTACATGAGATGTGAGGGTTGTAAGGAATAGTTTTCGCATATGGAGAAAAGGGCAAATAGGTCAAAATCGTTATTACTCAATCAATGACCTTGAGGCTCAATGGCATGCCATAGTGTATATCTTTACTTTCAATGTCTATCCCAAGGCTAGTGACTTCAATGAGTTTAAGGTCCTTGATCTTTATAGTCTGGATAAGATGAGGAAAAATGAGCTTATTCCCCTTGCTCCAATTATCATTCAGTCTATGAAAAAGGTGGTTTCTTCTAACATTATAGCTAAAGCTCTCAAATTCTCTTTAGTTATTATGCGCATTTTGAGAGACTTTGGAGTACGGATGGATGGAGAGTTGAGTGAGCCTACTACTGACCGCAAACTAGTGATGGAGTATACTTTGGTTTAGTGTGGGTATCGCTATGATGAAAGGGTCAAGAGGTGGAAGAGGTAGTTTGAGTTGCAGCACCCCGGAAGGGAGAAGCTTCCCCTTGATGAGGAGGAGGAAGAGGAGCCACTTACTAGACCTGCCCCTCATGCCACTAGCTCTCATTCACATACTAATTTTGAGGCACAAGTGGAGGCTCAATTGGAGAGCTAAATGACTATCCTTCTCCAGCTTCGCAATTCCATTGCAGACATTCGTCACCGTCAGGATTTTCAAGATCAAAAGTTGGCCACTTTGATCCAACAATTTACTAGTGCATCTTCCAGTCGCGTAGCTAACAATGATGACAATGAGGATGATAAGGATGACTCTTGACTTACTCTCTTGTATTTTATTTTATTTTCTGTTATTTTTTTCTTTTGAATTTTAATGACCTTTACTAGCTTTTAGGTATCATTTCTTTTATTTTGCCTTTCGCTTTCTTTTTCTAATTTTATATTTTTCTTTGGTTTGTTTCTTTTTAAATAGGTACTCTTGTAATAACTCTTCTTTGTAATGGATTCAAACATGGTGGCACAACAATGTAATGGAAGTATTTTCTTTACTTTAATATTCTTTTTTATTAATTTTGATCTTCTTGGTTGTACGTTATTGTTCTATCTTTAGCCATTGAGGATAATGTCTAGTTTAAATGTGAGGAGGGGGGGGGGGGGGGGAATGAGGTTGAAGAAATACTTTTTCATATATCATTTTTGTGAAAATTTTTCAAAAAATTTCATTGGTTTTCATTATTAAGCAAATTTGTAATTCTTTGTCTTACTTGGATATGAGTTTTGTCATTTATTTGGTGGATTTTTTGTGAAATTGGTTTTGTTGAATAAGATATTTTTTAAGATTTGAGAAGTTTGATTAATCTTGTTTATGCATTGGTGTTTAAATATGGAGGATATGATGAATATGGGTAAAGTTTATTGGCGTTATAAGTTTAAACTTTGCTAGCTTTGAGTTATGATGAGGAATGTGAGTTGATGAAAGATCTTTGAGAGGAAAGATTGTAGAAAAAAATGTGAAACATTCTTATGAGTTGAAGAATTGGAAGAATGAGTTGTTATTTCCTCTTTGAAAATGAGAAAAAAATTATTTTTGCTTGATATGGGGGCCAATACGAATAGTGAAGAGAAATCTACTTTCTTCAGGCTATGAATTCCCAAGAGCCAAAGAAAGGAATATTGTTGAAAAAAATGATGAGTGATGGCTAAAAGGGGGCCAATCTGGTGTGTGAAGAGAAATTCATGCACTTGAGGCTATCAATTCTCTAAGTCATTAAAAAAAAATAGAGAGAAAAAGATTGGAATGCTTTCCTTACATCATGACTTAAGTTATGCAGTTTTTGGATCTATAATGCTTGAGTTGGTAAAAGACTTGACCTATATGATTCGTGTTATCTATATTTATACTCGAAAAGTGAAATAATCTTCTTAGACTAAGGTATACAATTGATTAATTTGACTTCAAGAGTTTTGTAGTATCTTGTCAAAAGTTTCAAAGTTTGTATTACTTTCAAATTGCATGAATGACAAAAGTTGCATCTAAAATTTAAAGGTAAGACATAATCTTTGCTATGGTAAAGAAATTTTTGAATAAAAAAGGACTTGTGTTTTTTCTTGACTAAAATGTTTTGCTTGAGGACAAACAAAAGTTCAAGTGTGGGGGTATGTGATAGGGGCTCAAATCACTATTATTTTTCTAGTTATTTAAGGTTATTTTGTGATACATTTGTTGTAATAACTAGACATATTCCTTCACATTTGATATTTTACTTGTAAAAAGTATTTTTGATAAATTTGTATAGATTTAAATTAAATTCAAGCAAAAAGTGAACAATTTCAAAATGCGTCTGGTGCTAGGCCCAGCTAAGGGACCAGGCGCAGGGTCCATTCTAGTTGAGCAGAGGAAATCAAGCCAACATTCAAGAAGAAAACAGAACAGACCTGGCGTCGAGTCAGGCAAGTGGACCAGGCACCGAGTCCATTCTGTCCGACCAGCAAAAACAGAACAAAAATTCAGAGAAAGAACATAATGTATTTGGCGCCAGGATGGTCGAAGGTACCCGACACTAGGCCGCTCTGGAAGGTGAAATTCTTGTGCACGAATTTAAGAATTTTCCAAAGATTTCGTTATTTTCTAATTCCTACTCGGCCAAGATCTCTCAAGCAACGAATTTAGCATCCGAAAGGGCTATAAAAGTAAGAGAAAACATAAGAGAATATATACATATAGGTGTGGATCCAAGAGCTTAAATTTAAATCACTCATTGAAGAAGGAATTCAACCAATCAAGGAGGATTGTTCAAGAGAGTCTTCAAGAAGGAAGAAAAAGGCTTGTCTATGAGTGCTTTCTTTTACCTTTATTTTTTTTCCCTTAAACAATTATGTATTCATTGAAGGCTTAAAGAAAGGGGAAAAGTAAGAAAAGCACACAACGGAAGCAAAAAATTGCAGAAAACTAAAGAACAGGAAACAACCCAAACAGAGCCGGCACCGGTTTCGACGATTAGCCGACACTGGTCACGCTCTGGCAGGACTCCGAGGAGAAAAATTTCTAACATTTTCTTCTTGTTCTCAAAGTTGGTTGGATCGAAATGTGTGGAACTGAGGTAGGTGCGTTGGTGTAAACCTCTGGTGCGATTCTTGCAAGCCTCCTACTCCGTCTTTGCATGTATATAAACGCCAACCTCTCGATCTTCCAGTATATAGCCTGCCTAATCTTGTTTGGTGAACAACTTACAAGGCTAAGGAATTTTCTGTGAGAGAGAGAGAGAGAGGAGGCATCTGTTTTTTCCACCAGAGAAGAAGCAGTAAAAAACAACGTTCTTTCTAGACACCGAGAAGAGGTAGTCCAAAAAAAAAAACGTTCTTTCTCTATTCTCCTATTTAACCTAAATAAAACCCTAGGTTAAACTGGACTGACCTATTAGACTCTTAGTTTAGCATTTTGGATTAAATTAATTATTCTAATTAGAACCAAATAAATGACCCAATAAATAATTAATTTTTTAGCCCAACTAAACTCGTCCAATTAACAAGCCCATATTAATTTAGTCCCAGATCAATCTTTAATTATTCAAACTGGGCCAAAACCCTGAACAATTAATTAACCCACCAAACTAATTTAATTAATTCTCTTTCTTCATGAACTTTTATTTTACTCTAGCCTAATAATTAAATTAGGCTACTTAAATAAAATAAATTTCATTTAATTTAATTTAAGACCAACTCCTTAGTCTGTATTTAATTAGGACTCACAGTCTATATTGGGGACCAAAAGACACACTGCCTTGGCTACTAAAATGATCAAAATACCCTTGCCATATAAATAGCTGTATTTTACATTTTAAATATTTTCTAATATCACCATAAGAAAATATTGACCCCAAGGACAATGCTGCGTTAGTAAAGTTTCCAACCTACAAGTGTAATGACTAAAATATCCCTCTATACATCGTCGTACATTTAGAGAGAAAGAAATGTATTAACATTGATAGGGCCTAAATTAGTCATATTTTTTATAGTTATTTGATATTATTTTGTGATACATTTTGTGAAATAACTAGCCATATTCATTTATATTTGAGATTTTATCCTTAGAAAGATATTTTCGTATATTATTTCAGATTTTAGGGATAAAATAAGATAAAAATATCACAAAAAATAGGACAAAGGCGGTGCCAGCCCAGGAAGGAAGAACCGGCACCGGTTAGCCACTGGAAAGAAGAGAGAAAAGTGCAGAGAAATTGAGAAGAAACAGAGCAATTGCATTTGAAATTGGAATGGCTAAAGGAAGCCATGGCATGGCTCGTTCACGGCTCACAAAGGGAAGAGCAAGAATAAAGAAAAGCATGAATTTCGGTGGTGGGCCAAGAAGAATGAAAAAAGTCAACAAAAGTAGGCTGAAAAGAAGCAACTGAAACAAGAAGAAAAAGGCAGTGGGTTCAGTCGGCTGGCTTCATCACTTAAGTCGACACAAAGAAGACAGTAGTAGCAAAACAAAAGGGAGAAAGAAAAGTCAACAGTAGTGGCTAGAAAAAGGACAAAAAGGAGAATGGAAAGAGGCAGCTTCGATTTTTTAGTCGGTGGCTTGATGAGCCGACGCAAGATAAAGGCCAAGGATTCAGCTGGTTCGATTGGAGAAAAACGGCTTGGGCAGATTTCTTCGGCTCAATTGGAAGTCGAATCAACAATTTCAATTCCAACTCAATCACAACTTTAGCACTACACGACGAAATCAAGAACCAAATTGAAGTTAAAAATCAATTTCCAATTCTACAAAGTCAACAGGCGGTGGACTATTTGATTTTTTCCTTAGTTTTATTTAGACTTTTATTTAGACCTTTTATTATTCTTTTTGGTTTTGGATTATATTTAGGTAATTTCTTCTTCTTTATTTAGGACTCTTTTAGGAACTTTGTAAACCTATAAATAAAGGCCAATTTACCCTAGGAAAAGGGAGGTGCACAATGTAGGGACTTAGATTTATTTTAGAGTGCATCACTAATATTTTCTCGAGATAAATAGTTCAAGGAGGATTGTACAAGGGAGTTTATAAAGAGAGAAGAAGAAGGCTTGTCTATGAGTATCTATTTCTTTCATTTGTTTTCTTTTTCTTGACAATGATATTTTAATTGTTTTATTGTAATTTGATATTGGTTTCGACGTTCATGGTATTTAGAGTTATTTGATCTTTTGATTAACTGATTGCTATTCTTGGTATTTAATTACTTGGGTTGATTGCGAGATTAATTGATTGTGCCGTTAATTTGCTTGAGAATAGGGTTGATGGTTTAAATTGATTGGTTTCATATTTGTTGTCTTTTAACTTGCCTGAAAATGGGGTTAATTGCAAGAATGGAGTAATTAAAGGTTAATTGATGTCTGCCAGAATATGGATTCAATTGATTAATTTCATAGGTTAAGTTTGCCTGAGAATGGGACTTGATCAAAGTATTGTATTTAATGCATCTTTTAGGTAAGACTGGTTGAGACAGAGTATGTGATACTAAGTTACCTAGAAGATAGGGATTCATGGATTGAGAAAGAAGTGAGTCTACTTTAATTCTTCATGATGCTAAGGGAATAATTAGTTATGAGAGATGTTAGGTACTTTAAGATCATGGTTGTCTAATCAATGGTTTGAATTACATAAATCTACATCATTGACATGTATATATTTTTATTTTATTTCGGTTTTGGTTTATTGAGTCGGTTAAACAATGAAAAAAAGGTTATTAATGTCTACTTGTTCCTTGAGAATCGACACTCGTTTGAACCCTATGCTCAGTTAATGATGAGTACGCTTGCTCATATGTGTGATTTGGGTTTAACTTTTTAATTTAAACTTGATTGGGAATGTGCTTAGTTTTTGTATGATTTTTATACCTAAGTCCAGACACATCAAACACCTCTCTAAATGACATCTACCATCCTTAGGCTTCTAGTCCAATGATCCACGACTTCCTGATTGTTTCCATTTTCCAATGGAGCTACCCTAAAGCAAACATTCAAATTATGTTTCCCTGGGCCTTAGATATTTAGATCATTTAGACAACCACAAGAGGCGATATAGTATAGAAACTGTCTTGTATAAGTCTGTCTTAACTAACTAGTCACACATACCCAACATGCAAGTATATTGGCCCTACGATAGAACCTCAACTATAGCATATCAAAATACCTACTTCTAACTTCATCAGACTACCAATTCATACTCAAGTAGTAGAGTACTAGTCCATGCTGTAGCAGTAGTAGTCTAGGTTTCTACCATATAATACTTTTAGAAACTACTACTACAGGTCATGTTCTACGTATTCGAAATACGCTTATGTCATGAAGTGAGTGGACTACTCACTGGCTAAAGGTAAACCATTTCCCATTTGGAATTCACAACATAATAACCTAGACATGATGAGATTCTCATTCTCATCAATCGGTTAAGAATGAACATTTATGTGTTAAGTAACCCGTGATCCATACCTTACTGTGAAAGACCTCCATTCACATGAACCCCGTACTTAAACACAATGGGTATTTTCTAAACGAAATTGTACACAAATAAAATGTAAATTCACAAACAATTTCTAAAAACAAATTCTTTTATTAAAACATTAGATATTTATATCAGAAACCTAGTCTAAGAGGGCATATTTCCCAACAATCTCCCACTTACACTCTAAGACTAAGTAAGTCCGTAAGTGCTCACCCCTATGGCGTCTAAGTGTTTCTTGAAGACTTTCTCAGCCAAAGGCTTAGTGAATGGGTCTACTAGATTGTTATCTGAGGCAATCTGTTCCACCACGACTTCCCGTCTTTGGATGAAATCCCAGATTAAGTGGTACTTCCTCTCAATGTGCTTTCCCTTCTTGTGGTTCTTTAGTTCTTTAGATTGCGATACTGCTCTAGTGTTGTTGCAAAACATCACAATCGGCTTGTCCATGTGTGGCACGACTCCAAGTTTTGAAAGGAACTTCCGGAGTTAGACTACTTCCTTGGATGTCTCCGAAGCTGCCACATACTCAGCTTCCATGGTTGAGTCAGCTTGATACTCCTTCATAAAATGGCTCCTCCAGACAAGGTGAAGACATATCCACTAATGGAATTTCTCTCATCCTTATCTGCTTGGAAGTCTAAGTCTGTGTATTCTGTAGAAACCAAGTCATTAGCCCTGTAAACCAGCATATAATCTCTCATTTCCTTGAGCTACTTGAGAATATGCTTTACAGCTTGCCAATGAACCTCCCCAGGATTTGACTGATATTTGCTAACTAAGCCTACGGCAAAGCAGATATCTGGCCTAGTGCATAGCATGACATATATGAGATTTCTCACAGTCGAAGCGTAGGGAATTGTACTCATTCTGTCATTTTCTTCTTGAGACTTAAAACAGTCCCTTGAAAAAAATGACAACCTATGTCTGCAAGGAATTAGAGCTCACTTGTGTAAGTCTATGCTGTACTTGGCCAACATCTTGTCAATGTATGCCGCTTGGAATAATCTTAACATTTTCTACTTCTTATTTCTAAGAAGCATAATCTCGAGAATGTAACTGGCTTCTCCCAAGTCTTTCATACTGAATTGACTAGACAGTCAAACCTTTGTAGATGACAATGACTCTACATCATTTCCAATAAGTAGAATGTCATCCACATACAAGACAAGAAAAATTACATTAATGCATTCAAGTTTCCTGTACACACATCGTTCATCCTCGTTTTAAGTAAAATCATAAGATTTTATAGTCTAGTCAAAATGAATGTTCCATACTTTTGATGCCTGCTTAAGTCCATAAATGGACTTCTTAAGCTTGCAAACCATATGTTTTTGGCGTTCAGCAATAAAGCTTTCTGGTTGGGACATATAGATGTCTTCGCTAAGATGGCCATTTAAAAATGCCGTCTTGACATCCATTTGCTATATCTTATAGTTATAATGATATTCGATGGCAAGAAAAATACGGATGGACTTAAACATGGCTACCGGAGAAAATGTCTCCTCATAATCGATTCCCTCTTTTTAAGTATACCCTTTTGCCACAATCCTAGCTTTGAAGGTTTCCACCTTCCCATCCACTCCCCTCTTCCTCTTGTATACCCACTTACACCCAATGGGTTTTATCCCTTCAGGTGAAGTTACAAGATCCCAAACCTGATTGAAGTACATAGACTCAATTTCGGTTTTCATTGCTTTATGTCATAGATTTGCATCAACATCAGCAATAGCCTCCTCGTATCTAGTGGGGTCTTGTTCCTGATGGTGGGAGACTAGCTCGAAAGCTTCTCCAGTCCATCTCTCTAGAACCCTAGACACTTTTCCATTACGACGAGACTCCAATTGTACAGGCTCTTAAAGCTGTGCATCTTCTTATTCCACAATTGGGTCAGAAGAAGTTGATTCCGAAGATAACTTCTCCTCAAGTTCCAACCTAGTTGAACCTTTCGTGGAAGTACTCTGATCATCATCTAAATATCTAGCATTGGTACTTACCAGTACTTTCTACTCCTTAGGATGATAAAAGTAACCACCCTTTATCCCTTTCGGATACCCAATAAAATAGTATAATTCTGATCTTGGTTCCAACTTGTCTCCCTTGACCAGTATATAAGCTGGACAACCCCATATCCTAAGATGATTCAGGCTTGGCTTACGCCTAGTCCACATCTCATAGGGAGTTCTAGGTACTGATTTGGAAGGCACCAAGTTCAGATTGTATGCCACTGTTTCCTGAGTATATCCCCAAAAAGACACTGGAAAAGTAGCATGAGACATCATACTTCGGACCATTTCCATCAACGTCCTGTTTCTTCTCTCAGCTACGCTATTCTGCTGGGGTGTCCTCGGCGCAAAGAGTTGGGATACTATCCCATGATGTACCATATAGTCTTTGAATTTACCAAAGAGGTACTCTCCACCACGATCCGATCATAAGGTCTTAATCAATTTACCTGTCCGACGCTCTACTTCAGCTTTAAACTCTTTGAACTTGTCAAAAGAGTCAGACTTGTGTCTCATCAAGTAAATATAACCAAACCTTGTACAATCATCTGTGAAAGTGATGAAGTACTCAAAACCCCTTCTAGCTAGTGTAGACATGGGACCACACACATCAGTGTGGACAAAACTTAATACCTCCTTAGCTCTATCCGCCTTAGGAGTAAATGACCTTTTAGTAATCTTTTCCATTAGGCAGGATTCACACTCAGGCCAATTTTTCAGTCTCAATGAGCCCAAAGGCCCATCATGGATTAACCTCTGAATCCTAATTGAGTTAATGTGACCCAACTTTAGATGCCAAAGGTAAGAGTCATTGACATTTGTCTTTCTCTTTCTTGTTAAAAGTTCAGATTGAGCATTGTTTAATTGATTGTTAATAGGGTTTAAGAAAAATAGACTCCCATACATGTGTTCAGTACAAAAAATTTCTCCATCTCTACTGATAGAAATACCAGAATGGAAAGATGCAGAATGTCTTTGATTTATTAGTTTCGCAACCGAAATCAAATTCTGTCGAAATTCAGGTACATATAAAATATCTTTCAAAACCACTATTCTATTACAATAAAAAAACAAGATCCAGCTCTCCCACTGTAAGGGTCCAAACTTGTGTTCCATTTCCCACACGTAATCCATGTTTACCCTTCTGGAGTCTTCTAATCTTTCTAAACCCCTATAAGGAGTTACAGATGTGATTAGTGGCCCCTGAATCAACAATCCAAGTGGAAGTTGATCCAACCATTGATATAGACTCTAGATAGAAAATATTACCTGTAGGGTATTTCTTAGCTTGAAGATTCAGACACTCCTTTTTCCAGTATCCTTTAAGTCCACATTTGAAGCACTTGCCCTTGGGTTTGTCTTTGGGTTGGGTCTTGGGCTGGGCCGCTGCGTTCCCCTTCTTCTTCTTGAACTTCCTGGGCTTGGGCCCTGTTGTAGAAGATGAAGCCTTAGCAATCATAGCCTTTGATTGTGGCTTCATGACCTTCCCGTCATCTAGAGCTCCTTCATCAACTCAGTTAAACCCATGTTTAACTTGTTCATGTTATAGTTCAACTTGAATTGAGTAAAGTGTTAGTGTTGTGCCCTAGAGGCAATCACTTGTACATTGTATATGACACATTTTATTTTAATAAAAGGCATTATTTATCTTACAGTTTCTTTTATTTACTTTTTAAGTAATATAACTGTTTGATAAAGTCTCCAGTACAACACTGTGTTAAGAAAATCATGATAGAGATTATGATATGAGATTCCTACTATACTGTATATTGTTAGTACTTAAATAGTCCCTAGTCATAGTATTAATGAGACAGGACATCATTAATGCGTGAAGACTAGCATGTGTTAGACTTCCTGATTTGATCAGGCGGTGGTTCTCATATCCGTGAGTATTGAGATACTCAAAGTTAACACATGGATGCTTATTAATGGAATAAGTTCATTGGATGACCTAGTTATGAGATAATCACATGGATAACTATTTAGTGCCAGTGATATAATCTCAATATAGCAAACGTGCAAGTATCATTAGACTTGAGATCTCCCAGGTACTTTGTTTACCGAGCATTGTACTTTGATTCCAATCTCTGGAGCTCGATCGAGGGCCGCCTATGGAATGAATATTGGGTACATTGTGAGGTAAATGAAAGTAATTGAAAGGGTCAATAAAGGAATCACCACTCCTAATAGTAGGGGCGAATATCTCACGGCCACTTGTTGGAATTACTACTCGAGAAGCCCTTGGCCAAGGCGATTGTGTTTTGGAAATAGTTCCAATTGATACACATCTAGAGTAGTAGGTTCCTGATATAAGTACTATTGTATTCGGGCCAGAAATAATTATGGAAGGAGTTGGCACTACTTCTGTACTCCAAACCGAATGAGATATTGTATGGTGAAAGGAGTTAATTGCACTGTAGTTTGTTATTGAAGGATTCATGTCAAGCCACTTGACTTTTTGGACTATTGGGTGGTCATGATGTGTTGCTAGATACCGCTCATGATCTGGGAATATGAGTTTATTAATTGATGAATTAATAAACCAATCATGATTAAAATTAATAGAATTAATTCTAATTAATTATGGATTATTAATCTCAAAGACGTTTAGATTAATTCATATTCGCTACCAATTGGCTGGGAAACCTAATAGGTCATACACAATAGAGGATTATATACTCAAGATGTTATTTGATAACATAGTGGGGTTAATTGCGAGAAAGAGAAGTTGTTGTGACCAAATTATAATTATGAGAATTTGATGTTTCTAATTACAATTAGAGAATTCTAACTATTTTAGAATTCTGAGATTGGGGTATATTTTGAGCAGGGTTTTTCGTGTGATATAGAAATAAACTCGAAACCTTAGCTGATTTTGGGTAAGACACGAAAATAACTCCAAACCCTAAGGCACACAATTTCTCTTTTCTCTCTCTCTCTCACAATTGTTCTTGAGAAACCCTAGCCGCTATCTTTTTCTACTAGTACAGGAAATGTTGGTGCTTGAGTATTCCTCTACGTGGATTACTATTAGAGATAATCACACACAGTGATTATAGTGGTTAGACGTTCAACTCTCGTGGAGTTTGATTAAGAGGATTGCTGGATCGCGCCTCGACTTAAAGAAGAATTTTTTGTTCTTTGGACGATTAAAGAAAGGTAAAAGCTGTTACATTTGTTATCTTTATATCTTGTTTTCCACACATATGCGGGTCCTGGGATGGTATCTCGTTTTATTCTTCTGCTGCGCCATATTTGATATGGATGTGAGATACCCAACATAAAGGAATCCCGTAGAGATTCGAAAATCATGTCCACTTGGCTCTCAGGGTCAATGACAACCCCTAAGATTTCTGCCACCTCAAAAGTAGCAATTATTTTGAGCAATAAGCCATCTCGTCGGCCTTCTTCCATGCCTTCTTAGCCTCTCGCTCCTCAGCAATAGAACCCTTCTCGATTATAGGGCAGGTTTCGTAAAGGACATACTTATACTCTTCCGCTGTGAGTATTATGTCCAGGTTCTTCTTCCAATCCACATAGTTTGGTCCCGTTAACTTATTCTCTCTGAGAATAATGGCCAATGGACTAAAAGAACCTCCCACAATTTCTGAAAAATCAAAAATAAAAGAAAAAGATTTAGTTGTGAAAACAAAACAAATTTGTGTCCTTTATCCTTATCATCAAAACTGATAATAATTAATTTGGCTCTTAGGAAAACTGACATAGCTTCTTGGGAAGATTAACAGTTCCCTAAGCTAAGTGTGTTAACCACCACAAATTAATTTCCCTTCTAAGTAATGATCTAGAAGATAACTCCATCGAGGGGATGTTCGTTTCCTCTTCCTATGGACATACCTAGTACTATGACCTCTAACGAGGGGCTGGCTGATCATAGTACGTGTCCCGAGTTATTAATTACATCCCTCCATTAGATCTAGATCCTTGTGGTATTCCCATCCTATACGGGTTCACTCCCAAGGTGACGCAAGAGGACTCACGATCTCTAATGAAAATCGTGATGGAAGCCGTGGAGCCGTTGAAACCCCTCTCCCACTTAGCCTTTTAAAATAAAGGTTTTCTAAAAAATATCCTTTTGAAAATTAAGTTTTTTCCTTAACTCAAAAAATAAAATGTCTAAGTCTATAAAAATCTTTATGTCAAGGTTTATATCCTTTGAGAGTTTTTTCCATAGACTAATTTTATTTAAGTTAAAAATTTAATGATTTCAAAAATTTTGCAAATTAAAACTCTCTAGAGACTTTGGCCTCAAGTTTATTTGACAAAATAATTTTTCTTTGTGCCAAAAATAAAACAAAATGGCTTTCTATTTTAACTTACAAAAATATCTAAATCTAATATATTTCCTATGTCAATGATTAAATCCTTTGAGAAAATATCTAAGAATTAATTTTTGTTCAAGTTAAAATAACCATTTAATTTTGTAGAAAAATATTTTCTATAGTCCTTGAGAAACCGTGCACATAGGTACATAAAAATAAATAGCATGTTAGAAAACAGTAGACGTTTTTATACTCTTCTATTTTTAAACCTAAGTGCTCAGATAATAGAATTAAACACATTAATTAATTAATGGTCTTATTTAATCCTAAAATCCCTTACTAATATTTTTCATGTAAAAATATTCCTTGAATATTAACTATTGCAAAATATTAATTTCGCCTGGTATGAACCCCAAAATCAAAAGAAATTGCAAGAAAATTACAAGGAAAATTAAAATTTTTTCCTTGATCCACTGCACCCGCCGCACAGAACTAGGACCCATGAGCAACCAACGCGCGGAAAGGATTCCAGACTCAAGCCGGCGCCGGTTCCAGCACCCCAAGTTGACGCCGGTTGCAGTCTACCGGATCTCTTCCTGTAATTTTTTTTGTGAATTTCTTCTGTTTTTCTGCACAACTTTTGGCTTCGTTGGCTCTCCGATTTCAACCCAAATACAATGAAATCAATCAAAACCAACAACCGCCTATACCTATTAACATTGGGTTTACAAAATTTGCCAAGAAAAATAGTAGATTACAAATCTCCTATACCTCAATCTGTGAGGTTTAATAGAGAATCTATTCATACCAAAACAGCAAAGGATCACGGTTTAACCATACATATGTATCCAGTTTTATTCAACTAGATGTATGCTCCCTATATTTTCACAAAACCTTCACGCTCTGATACCAATTGAAGGCTTGAAATGGGAAAACACAGAGCACACAGCGGAAGTGAAAACTAAAAAAATTGGAAAAATTGAAGAACTGGAGAACCCAAACAGAGCCGGCGCCAGCTCCAGCTCCAACAGCCTCAGCCAGCGCCAATCATGCTCTGGCGGGACTCCAAGGTTAAAAATTTCTAACCTTTTCTTCTTATTCTCAAAGAGAGCTGGACCAGAATGTATGCAACCGGGGTAGGTGTGCTGGTAGAAACCTCTAGTGCGATTTCTGCAAGCCTTCAACTCTATCTTTGCATGTAGGTGAACGCCAAACTCTCGATCTTCCAGTATATAGCCTGCCTAATTCCGTATGGTGAACAACTCACAGACTAAGAAATATTTTCTGGAGAGAGAGAGAGAGAGAGAGAGAGAGAGAGACGTCTTTTCTTTTTCACAGAGAAGAAGCCGTGAAAAAAACGTTATGTCCAATCCTCCTGTTTAACCTAAATAAAACCCCAGGCTAAACTGGACTAGCCCATTGGACTCTTAGTTTAGCCTTTTGGACTTAATTAATTATTCTAATTAGAACCAAATAATTGGCCCAATTAATAATTAGTTTTTTAGCCCAAATAAATTAGTCCAATAAATAAGCCTATATTAGTTTAGTCCCACGTTAATCTTTAATTATTCAAATTGGGCCAAAACCTTGACTAATTAATTAACCCACCAAACTAATTTAATTAATTCTCTCTCTCCATGGACCTTTATTTTATTCTAGCCCAATAATTAAATCAGACTACTTAAATAAAATAAATTCTATTTAATTTAATTTAAGACCAATTCTTTAGCCTATATTTAATTAGGACTCACGATCTATATTGGGGACGAAAAGACACCGCCTTGGCTACTAAAATGACCGCAATACCCTTGTCATATAAATAGTTATATTTTACATTTTAAATATTTTCTAATATCACCATAAGACAATATTGACCCCAAAGCCAGTGTTGCGTTAGCAAAGTCTCTGACCTACAGGTATAATAACTAAAATACCCCTCTACATATCGTCGTACATTTAAAGAGGAAGAAATGTACTAACACCTCTCTAAATAATATCTACCATCCTTAGGTTTCTAGTCCAATGATCCACAACTTTCTGGATTGTTTCTACTTTCCAAGGGAGCTACTCTAAAACAAACATCCAAGTCATGTTTCCCAAGGCCCTAGATATTTAGATCATTCAGATAACCACAACGGGCGATATAGTATAGAAACTATTTTGTACAATTCTGTCTTAACTAACTAGTCACACATACCCAAATGCAAGTATATTGGCCATACGATAGAACCTCAACTATAGTATATCAAAGTATATGTTTCCAACTTCGTCAGACCACCAACGCATACTCAAGTCGTAGAGTACTAGTCCACACTATAGCAGTAGTAGTTTAGGTTTATACTATATAGTACTTTTAGAAACTACTACTACAAGTCCTGTTCTACGTATTCGAAATACGCTTATATCATGAAGTGAGTAGACTACTGACTAGCTAAAGGTAAGCCATTCCCCATTTGAAATTCACAACATAATAACCTAGATATAATGAGATTCACATTCCCATCAATCGGTTAAAAACGAACGTTTATGTGTTAAGTAACCCGTGATCCATACCTTACTGTGAAATACCTCCATTCACATGGGGGACTCATTTTTGTAATGCACAAATGAAAAAAAATTCTCACACACCTATTTTGCACCATAGGTTGGCTACCCCCTATCACCCCCCAACAAGTGGACAGGTTGAGGTGGTTAATAGAGAACTCAAACGAATTTTGGAAAAAACTGTCAACCACACTCGAAAGGATTGGAGATTAAAATTAGATGATACCCTTTGGGCATATCAGACAGCCTTTAAGACACCGATTGGCACGACTCCGTTTTGGTAGTTTATGGTAAACCATGTCACCTACCAGTTGAAATTGAACACAAGGCTTATTAGGCGATAAAAATGGTCAATCTTGATCTTGAGTCAGTTGGGAAATCCAGGTTACTTCAACTCATAGCCTTGGAGGAATTGCGAAAAGATGCTTATGATACGTCACTCCGGTAAAAAGAGAAAGTGAAATCCTGGCACGACAAGCATATTACTCGACAAACATGATTTTGTGATAGGCGATCAAGTATTGTTATTCAATTCTCGCTTACGATTGTTTCCAAGCAAGTTGAAATCTAGATGATCGGGACCATACACGATGAGTAAGGTATTCCCCTTTGGCACCCTCGAAATTACTCACCCTAGTAAGGGCACTTTCAAGGTAAATGGCAATCGCGTGAAACGCTATGTTGGTACGCCACGTTGCCATATGGATCAAGCGGCCATGACGTTACACGCGGCACCATGATAACTAGTACTTTGATGATGCGGAGGACTGATGATGCTTGTCTATATTTGCTCTCTTGCTCTTGTTTTTTGTTTTCTTTCTCTTTTCATGTTTTTGTTTTAGTTAGTTTGGCTTTCCTTTCTTTTTTATTTTTTTTCCTTTCTTTTGTTTTTGCTTTATTTTCTTTTCTAGTTGTTATGCTTTGGTATTTTCTTTTGTATTTTTTAGGTACTTTGATGATACCTCACTCTTTAAGCATTCAGCTTTTGTACGCCACGATGAATGGCAGTTTGTTTTTCCTATCTCTTCTCATTTATATTTTTGGTCCCATGGTATTGTTTGTTCTTGTTATATTTATGTGGCCATTGAGGACAATGTCCAATTTAAGTGTGGGGGAGTGATTTGATTGACAAGTCTTCTATACATATTCTTTAACCTTCTTGGGAGTAACAATTTTTGTGCGATAATTTTTCAAAATTTTCTGAGTTTCTGTGTGATTTCAAGCGATACTTTTTAATGCATGTCTTTATGATGGATTATACAACATATGTTCTAGATCATTTATAGCTTATGCATGACTTTTTGCACTCACTTGGACAAAGTAGTTCTTGATCTAATGCTTTACATTATTCTTAAACCTGTTTTTTTTTTCTAAAATTTATGGAGCATTCTAGAACTTACTTGAATACTTCTCGAGGCGAAATAAGAAAGGCAATCATGATTTAACTTAGGGATGATGGTAATATGCCTTCTTTGGATAGTTTGAGCTTTTCAAGCCTACCTATTGTTATATTATCCCTAGTGCCTCTTTTGAGTCTAAATTGTTGGTTTCTTTCTTTAAAACTCGTCACAATATTTTGTCAATTACTTGTGTTGAGAGTTTGCATAATTTTCCAAATCTTTATGCTCTTGAAGGATGAAAATATATGTATGATGAGAAAGAATGCAGGGATAAAGATCATGACTTGTTACTTTCAGTCATGGATCAATTACGAGTGGAGCTGGGAAAAGAAAGGAAGTAGAATGGAAGAAATAAGTTTAAAAAAATCGAGGAAGAAAGAAAAAATTTTTGAGCTGAAGAATGAGAAAGAAGAAAAGAAACGGAAGGAATTGAAAAGAGAAAACAACAAGCTGCTAGAAAAGTGAGTGAAAAAAAATTGAAAAGAAAAAAACAGAAGAAGAAAAAAAAAAAGAGAAAAGATCACAAAAGTGATGGTGATTGAACTGTGAAAGTTAAGTTCATATAAAACACTTGACACCATTGCTGGAAAATCGAGTGATCTTAAGAAAAAGAGTTAATGACAAAAAGAGGGGAAAGAAAAAGAGAACAATGCAGGATTTGCTTGAAGTGCATAAGGTTTGTTATATAAGGTTATGATTTGATTGATTATTGGAATAGGAGAGTAAGAAGAGTTGGAAATTACAGATTTATTTTGGTTACCCTTTTCTTGTTAACTCTTAGTTTTTCTTTGACTTTTGATTTTCCTATATCCTTCGTTTTCTAAGCCACATTACAAGCCTTCAGCCTTACATTACAAGCTTAAAAGTCCTACTTGATCTAAGTAGAATCATGATATATCTCGGATTAGTGAAGAGAATGTATGAAAAGTAAGCATATAGAATGCATATTCTTTTTTAACTGACTTCTTTCCAATGGTTTGAGAATATTGTGAAGCATTGAGGTGGTTCTACTAAGTCATTTATCACTACACAATTCGTGCATTGGTTGTGAAAGATTTAGTATCATATGTTTTATGTTCATGAATGAAGAAAGCATTGAAGATATGGTTTTGGAATTGATTGAGTGACTTGATTAAAACCTTGTGTTTTTCCTATTTATTCTTGATACTTTGCTTGAGGACAAGCAAAGAGCTAAGTGTGGGGGAATATAATAGGGACTAAATTCATCATACTTTGCTTAGTTATCTGAGATTCTTTTATAAGACATTTTGTGCAATAACTAGTCATATTCTTTCATATTTAAGATTTTACCCTTGGAAAGGTATTTTATTCATTATTTCAGATTTTTGGGTAAAACGAATCAAAACCGTCGCGAAGTAAAGTAGAGGCGGCGCCGGCTGTGAGGTTGGAACCGGCGTCGGCTGCAATCTGGAACTTATGTGCACAATTCAAAGAAAAATCGGCGAACGAGTGGAGAAGCAGAACACAGGTGGCGTCGGCTCCAAAGGACCAAGGCGACGCCGGCTGTGTTCTATCCTTGAGGAGGTGCTACGATCTTTCTACGCGTTTTTGGAAACCTGAGGAGTTTTAGTATTTTCCAACTTCTACTCAGCCAAGAACTTTATACATACTAGTATAGGCACTTCTTAAGCCTATAGATAGATGAAAAACACAAGGGAGAATGAGAGAATTCATAAATCATTATAGAAAATCACTCAATCCAATGAGGAATTCTTCAATTCAATGAGGGTTGTACAAGAAGGTCTTCAAAGGAAGAAGAAGGAGGCTTGTCTATGAGTGATTTCTTTTACTTTGTTTTCTTTTTCTTGACAATAATGTTTTAATTATTTTATTGTAATTTAACATTGGTTTAGATACTCATGGTTTTTAGAGTTATTTGATCTTTTGATTAACTGATTGTTATTCTTGGTATTTGATTACTTGGGTTGATTGCGAAATTAATTGATTGTGTTGTTAACTCGCTTGGGAATAAGATTGATGGTTTAAATTGATTGATTTCATATTTGTTGCCTTTTAACTTGCCTAAAAATGGGGTTAATTGCAAGAACAGAGTAATTAAAGGTTAATTGATGCCTGCCAGAATATGGATTCAATTAGTTAATTTCATGGGTTAAGTTTGCCTGAGAATGGGACTTGATCAAAAAATTATGTTTAATGCATTTTTTGGGTAAGACTAGGTTGAGACAGAGTATGTGATACTAAGTTACCTAGAAGATAGGAATTCATGAATTGAAAAAGAAGTGAGTCTACTTTAATTCTTCATGATGCCAAGGGAATAATTAGTTATGAGAGAGGTTGGGTACTTTAAGATCATGATTGTCTTATCGATGGTTTGAATTACATAAATCTACATCCTTGACATGTATATATATATTTTTTTATTTTCTTTTGTTTAATTTTTTTTCAGTTTTGTTTTATCAAGTCAGTTAAACAATGAAAGAAAGGTAATTAATGTCTACTTGTTCCTTGAGGATCAACACTCGTTTGAACCCTATGCTCGGTTAATGATTAGTACGCTTGCTCATATGTGTGATTTGGGTTTAATGTTTTAATTTAAACTTGATTGGAAATGTTCTTAGTTTTTGTATGATTTTTATACCCAAGTTCGGACACATCATGGACTAAATTAATTATTCTAATTAGAACCAAATAAATGGTTCAATAAATAATTAATTTTTCAGCCCAAATAAACTAGTCCAATTAACAAGCTCATATTAGTTTAGTCCCAGGTCAATCTTTAATTATTCAAATTGGACCAAAGCCCTAAACAATTAATTAACCTACCAAACTAATTTAATTAATTTACTCTCTCCATGGACCTTTATTTTACTCTAGTCCAATAATTAAATCAGGCTATTTAAATAAAATAAATTCTATTTAATTTAATTTAAAACCAACTCCTTAGCCTGTACTTAATTAGGACTCATGGTCTATTTTGGGGACCAAAAGACATACTGTCTTGCCTACTAAAATGACCAAAATACGCTTGCCATATAAATAGTTATATTTTACTTTTTAAATAATTCCTAATATCACCATAAGAAAATATTGACCCCAAGGACAATGTTGCGTTAGCAAAGTCTCCAACCTACTGGTGTAATGACTAAAATACACATCTATATATCGTCGTACATTTAGAAAAGAAGAAATGTACTAACACCTCTCTAAATGACATTTACCATCCTTAAGCTTCTAGTCCAATGATCCACAACTTCCTGAATTATTTCCGCTTTCCAAGGGAGCTACCCTAAAGCAAACATTTAAGTCATGTTTTTCCCAATACCCTGGATATTTAGATCATTTAGACAACCACAAGGGGCAATATAGTATAGAAACTGTCTTGTACAAGTCTGTCTTAACTAACTAATCACACATACCCAACATGCAAATATATTGGCCCTACGATAGAACCTTAGCTATAGCATATCAAAGTACCTGCTTCCAACTTCGTTAGACCACCAACTCATACTCAAGTTGTAGAGTACTAGTCCACGCAGTAGCAGTAATAGTCTAGGTTTCTACCATATAGTACTTTTAGAAACCACTACTACAAGTCCTATTCTACGTATTCAAAATACGCTTATGTCATAAAGTGAGTGGACTACTCACTAGCTAAAGGTAAGTCATTCCCCATTTAGAATTCACAACCTAATAACCTAAACATGATGAGATTTCCATTCTCATCAATCAATTAAGAACGAAAGTTTATGTGTTAAGTAACCCGTAATTCATACCTTACTGTGAAAGACCTTCATTCACATGAACCACTTATTTAAACACAATGGGTCTTTTCCAAATGAAATTATGCACAAGTAAAATGTAAATTCACAAACAATTTTTGAAAACAAATTCTTTTATTAAAACTGATAGGGCCTAAATTATTCATATATTTTCTAGTTATTTGAGGCTATTTTGTTATACATTTTGTACAATAACTAGTCATATTCCTTCCTATTTGATATTTCCCTTATAAAAATACTTTTCTATAATTTTATACAAAAATAAGAAAAATTTAGAGCTAATTGTGTAATTTTCCAGCACAGAACCAGCACCAGCCCAAGAAAGGAGAGCCAGCACCGGTCTTGTACTGGCAAAACAGAGAAATTGAATGAAATAGGGGAACAATTGAAATTGAAATTGGAAAGGAAATCAATTGGCTTCAACAATTTCGTGGCTCACTTGAGCCGACAGCAAGGAGAAAGCAAAAAACATACAGTAAAATGGAACAACAAAGACAAATTCGGCAGTTTCATGGCTCATGGCTAAGCAAGACGAAAAAGCAAGAAAAAGAGCAAAACAGCAAAACAAAGAAAGACAATTTCGGTGGGGCCAAGGTGGAAAGAAAAGTCAACAAAAGTAGGCTGAAAAAGAAGCAGCCGAAACAAGAAAGAAAAGGGAAACAGCTTCGGTGGTTCGGTAGCTCAAGCGAGCCGATTGCAACAGCTTAACAAAGGAAGGAGAAACAGCTTTGGTGGCTCATTTTAGTCGACAACAAAGAAAGTCTTCAGCAGAAAACGACAAAAGTCCAATCCAAATTAATTTCCAATTGCACGGTCAAAGGCGGTGGAATTACTTAGTTTTTTACTTAGGTTTTTATTTTAGATTTTATTACTCCTTTTTTGTTTTGAATTTTAGGTAATTACTTCTTCTTTATTTAGGATTCTTTTAGAAACTTTATAAGCCTATAAATAAAGGCTATTTATCTTAGGAAAAGGGGTGCACAATGTAGAGACTTAGATTTATTTTAGAGTGCATCACCAATATTTTCTCGAGAGAAATAATTTAAGGAAGATTGTGCAAGAGGGTTTTCAAAGAAAAAAGAATAAGGCTTGTCTATGAGTGCTTTCTTTTCCTTTTGTTTTCTTTTTCTTGAATAATGATGTATTAATTGTTTTATTATAATTTGACATTATTTTAGGTATTCATGATTTTTAGAGTTATTTTGATCTTTTGATTAATTGATTGTTCTTCTTGGTATTTAATTACCTATGCTTATTACGAGTTAGTTGGTTATTTCTTTCCATTAACTTACTTGGACAAAGGGGTTGATGGTGGTCTCAATTCATTAATTTCATATTTGTTGTCTCTTAACTTACTTGGAAAAAGGGGTTAATTGCCAAGAATTGGGTAATTAAAGGTTAATTAATGTTTGCCAGGATATGGATTCATTGGTTAATTTCATGTTTTAAATTTGCCAAGATGTGAAAATTTAAACAATGATTGTATTTAATGCATCTTTTGGGTAAATTAGTTGAGACATGATATGTGATACTAATTTTTCTAGAAGATAGTGATTTCATGGATTGGAAAAGAAGTGAATCTATCTTAATCCTTCATGATACCAAGAGAATAATTAGTTATGATAATAATTGAATACTTTAAGATCATGTTTGTCAAAATAATGGTTTGAGTTACATAATTCCCCATCCTTGACATGTATATATTATATTATTTTATTTTTCTTTTCATTATTTTTCACTTTATTAAGTCGGTTAAACAATGAAAGAAAAGGGATTAATGCATACTTGTTCTTTGAGGATCGACACTCGTTTGAACCTTATGCTATGTAAATTATGAGTACGCTTACTCATATGTGTAATTTGGGGTTAACATTTTAATTTAAACTTGATTGGGAATGTGCTTATTTTTATATGATTTTTATACCCAAATCAAAACACATAAAAAACATTCGATATTTACATCGGAAACCTAGTCTAAGAGGACATATTTCCCAACATTCAATATTTCCATTGTAATTTGATATTGTTTTTGTGATTCATGATTTATTGATTAATTTGGTCTTTTGATCAATTCATTATTTATCTTGGTATTTGATTATTTATTTTTCTTACGGAGTTGGTTGATTGATTATTATTAACTTACTTGAAAAAGAGGTTGGTAATAACTTCAATTAATTAGTTTCATATTTTTTATCTCTTAATTTCTTTGAAAAATGGGTTAATTATCTAGGACATAGGTAATCAAAGGTTAGTTGATGATTGCTAGAATATAGATTCATTGACTAATTTCATATTTTAAATCACCTAGTATATAGGGTTTTATATGAGCATTGTTTTTAATACATCTTTTGGATAAGTTAGTCAAGACAAAATATGTTCACTAATTTAACTAGAAGATAATGATTCCATGGATTGTAAACAAAGTGGGTCTATATTAAATCCTTCATGAGACCAAGATAATAATTGATTGTGATATTGGCTAAGTGATTCATGATCATGTTTTCAAAAGCTTTTGTCTAAATTGCATATTTTCACATCCTTGAGTTGTATATATTTCTTTATTTTTCTTATTTTTATCTTACTACTTTATTTAATCGGTTAAATAATGAATGAAAAGTGATTAATGTGTACTTGTTCCTTTGAGAATCGATACTCGTTAATTCCCTATCATATGCATGCGATGAGTATACTTGCTTGTATGTGTATTTTGGGATTAATGTTTTAATTAAAACTTAACTAAGGAATGAATTTAAATTTGATGATATTTATACATTCAAAATTTACGCATCAGTGTCAGAAGAGAAAAATGAAGAAGAGAGGAGAATGAGTGAAGAGTCTGAGAAATGGCTTGAGCCATTGATATCAAATCTTGGTAAGTTAGCATTTCTTTTGTTGATCAAGGTGTTTATAGCATAGGATTGAGACTTGCAATTCTTGAATTGAAGTTAGCATGTTAGGGTTTTAAATTGGAAAAAATCGATTAGAGGATTAATTGTGTTATTTGGTTTCATTGAAGGTGAATAAATGGTTGGTGGCTGGAAGGGAAGCTTTGGGAGGATTCTTGGTGTTTGAATTCTTAGGTAAGGAAATTGGGTTTACTTGTATTTTGGTTACTGATTGTTGTTTTTCAGAAATCATGTGCATTTTAAATCCTTTATGAAATTGCTATTTTGATTATATGAAAATAGTATTGAGCATGGTATGATAATTTGTCACCTCTGTATGTATGGTTGTGTTATTGGAAAGTATGGGTTTTAAGCTAAGTTCTATGCTATGTTCTGGTTTATGATTCATGATATGTTGATTGCTTGTGGGTTCTGTTTTGGTAGGGAATTCCCAACTTTATAAGTTATAAGGCCCTACTAGGGGGATACAAAGCTAAGGCTCTTCTTCCAATAGAATATAATAATTGAAAGACTGATCAGTTAAGCCAAACCAAGTCCCTAAGCATGAATCATCTTCGTGAATTAAGCTATGTTTAAGTATATATTATATATGTTTAAATGATTTTTGTGCATAAAATGGTGTCTTTCCTTGATGAAGTGAATGGTTGGATTAGTTCTTGGGGTTGAGATGTTGTAAGTTGGCTTTTGGTGCTCTGAAAATCGCATTCACGCAACTCCCAGAACATAGCCAGCACCGGCTCCCTCCTTCACACCTAGTGCCAACTGCACACTGTTTGATGCCGATGTGGCCAAAGCGACACCTGGCGCTGGCCGTGCCTCCCCCACCTAACACCGGCTCTCCTTTGCTCGATTCCGGTGTCGGTTTTCTTTCATATAGGTGATGGTCTTTTTCTCTTGATTTATTTGTCATTATTTTCATTGAATAAACAACATCGATTTAATATTCAGGTGTCGATTATGCATCATTTGATTCAGTATTGAGTAAAACTAATAAATTTATTGTTCCTCTTTCCCTCCCTCTTATTTCTTTATGTGATATTCGAGATCTTCACTTGGTGCGACCAACCCACCAAGAAGATATTCTAAAACCCTATAAGTTGTGTTCTACCATAACTTGTAAGCTATTTTGAGCAATCACTTTATAAAAGTATATGTATATGTAGCATGCTCAATCCCAAGTAAGCAAGATTTCCTTACTGAGTTAGTGAGCTCACTCCTTATCTACCATTTTACAGGTTCTCAGATGAGTTGGAGGAGTGGTTTGATGAGGACTTAAAGTGATAAGTTGTTATTGTCTTTGTACTAGTTTTAGCACCTTATTTCTGGAAATTGTTTATTGGCACGGATTCAGGTTTTATGTTTGGTTTTAATGTAATTTAAGACTATGTATTATTACCTCTTAAGTTATGAATAGATGATATATCTTGGTTCATGGCCATTTATGGATGTAAGGGTTTGACACTTCCTTTTTGGGGTGTTGCCATGTCATCCTCAGATTCAGGGCATGACATTTAGTCACTACTGCATCTTGTTACTACTGATATTCCTTTTTATCACTACTAACATTGGTTGATTCCTTACTGCTTCTCTGCTACTAAATTCTTTTTGATTGATGGCAAAGGGAGAGAAATAAATATGGAGTATGATGTATGAAGTATCATGGATTGTGTCTGACTGAATTTACTGTAGTATTATGCTTGTGCAAACTTTGGATTATAAGGATTGTGACTGAATTTGGTGTGAGTCATAGATTGTAACTGACTGAATTTGGATTGTGAGTTATGGATTGTGAATGAGTTCGGATGATGGATACTTGAGTGGATGCTTATGAAAATTGTCTTGTTTCTCTTTGGTTACACAATGAAAACTGGGTTCAATTGATTCTTGGAAAACCGTTGATCTATCTTTGTGGGAAATTTTTACCTTGCACAAACACATGGGGAGTTTTTGGATCCTCAAATCTTCAATCCAATACACCATTCCAAAAATGCTTTTACAAGAAGTGATCTTCGGTCTTATTTAAACCTGTTTTAGATGCACGATTTGGAAGTCTAAAATCTCAAATCCCAGTTTAGTTTCCAACACACTGCATTGCTAGTATTCTTTTACTATTCATATATGCACATACATAGGGGGAGTATTGTTGTTTATGATTTATCTTCTACGCCTCTTCACATACATAATTATACATTTTTTTGTGGCCCTTATTTGGTTATTTCTATGAGAAATAATCCTCTTTATGGAAGAAATGAGGATAGGGAGGTTGGTTGAGCCAATGAGCCTTATTTATGAGACTATGTCTAACTTTCCTTATCTTAAACTCATAAGCACTCTTTGAGTCCTATAATGAGATAATGCATTTCAGTTAAAAATATTCTTCCTTTTCTCGGTTTAACATGTTTATATAGTGTATATTATTTTTTTTCACAATCCTATCAAATTTGTCATCACTCAAAAAGGGGGAGATTGTTAGCCCTAAGGGCATTCTCCTGTATTTTGATTTATGACAAATATTAATGTGAACTAACATGTGTAATCTATATGTTATAGGACATGTTTGACTTCAATTATTCCAAAGCGTGCTCATAGGACTACTAAGCAGCTCTTAAGCAATAGAATGCAAAAGTGGTTGATCAAGTATAGCTTTAACCTAAGAGATTGCATACTATGAAGGCCTTGTGAATATTTATAGACTAGGAATTATAATTAATGTATTATTTGTAAATTCCTATATCTCTTTACCTTATGTTCAATTTGTTTTACCTTGAAGCACTTACAAATGATTTCAAAAAAAAAAAAAAGAAAAAAAAGAGGATATTTCTAAATCTGAATTTTATAAAATTCTTGGTTGAGTAGTTTAAGATAGACCTCTAAATCCAAAACACCATAAAATGATTTGTAACATTTTTCAAAATATATCTCTTTGCATAAAGTGAAGTTTTGGACTCACATTTCAGATGGATATCTTTTCATTCTGTAAATCCAAAATCTTGAAAATCCTGACAGAGCAACTAGCCGTTACTAGCTATTGGGACTTCAATTTTAGCTCTTATAAAAGTTTTAAAAACTCAATTTTCAAGCAGATTTTTGTGCTAACTCATTTAGAAACACTCTTACATTTTACAATACAAAAATCTCTCTTTTCATTTATGCTTCAAAATAAGATTAAATTGTTCCAAAGGTAAAAATGTATTTGTACTTAGTGATTTATATTTGCTCAATCTATGAGCTATTTCTATATTCTATCTTTGATCAGCTTTGTATCAAGGTTAAGGAAGTAAAATCCAGTTAGGGTCAGCCTTAATTGTTGAATTTAAAGAGATTGGGTGTAAAACTAACTGTGGTAATCCTCTTGTGTAAGATTTGTGTCGTCTACCACTATTGATTTGGCAAAGATTTTAGTAAGTTGTGTTGAAATTCTTAAGTGTGAGCTTAAGACAGTGGATGTAGATCATTTAAGGATCAAACCACTATAAATCTTTGAGTCTACTCTTTTGCATTTTGTCTGAACTTTTTTTACTACATTTTCGTTGGTCATCAAATCTTAAATACATTATCTTTTTTTCTAAAATTATTGATCAATTTAAGACCCTTGTGTTCTATAGTAAGTTTGTCCTTAATAATTCAATTTCTCATTTTTAATACAGATCATCTTCTCACCATTTAATGCTGATTTAAAAGATTCATGACTACCTCTTAAAGCTGCAAACCAAATCCTTTTTTTTTTAACACACATTCTGTTCGCCTTTTTTCAAAAGACATCAAAAGACTTTTTTTAAAAATTGCATTTATTTGCTATAAATCTTATTCACCCCCTCCCCTCTAAGGTTTATCAAAAATCTTAAAAAATGACTAGATTGTACGTTCTATTAGAGAATTTGGAGAGCATGGAAAACCTTGGTGGTAACCATGGAATTTATGGAGATAAAGCCCAAAATTGAAATGGAATGGAGTTGAGTATTCTTAAACCACATATTGATGTGAACAACTTTAAGCTCAAAACTTCATTGATTCAAATGGTGTAACAAACGGTGCAATTTGTTAGACTCCCAGATAAAGACCCGAATGTGCATAGAGCAAGCTTCTTAGAGATTTTTGATACTCTGAAAGTGAATGGGCTTTATGATGATGCGACAAAGCTTAGACTCTTCCCTTTTTCTCTTAGGGAGAGAGCAAAGTTATGGCTTAAGTTACTTCCTCCTAGATCCATTAATACTTAGGATGAGCTAGCAAAAAAATTTCTCACAAAAGTATTTCTCTCTAGCTAGGACTGCGAAATTTAGAAATGACATTTTCTCTTTCGTGCAAATGGAATCAGAGACTCTGTATAATTGTTAGGAGAGATTAAATGAATTGTTGAGGAAATGCCCAAACTACAAATTGGACTTGGTATTCAAAATGCTAACTTTTCACAATAGGTTGAACTTTTCTACTAAGCAGCTTCTTGATGCCTTATCTAGAGATTCTATAGCAACCAAAACTCCTAAAGAGCTATGAGACTTGATTAAGAATATAGCTATGAACAGCTACTCTTAGGGAAATCTGAAGTCTAGGGCACACACATAAGGAATGCATAGCAAAGATGCCATGGCGGCTATGGAAGTAAAGTTGGATGCTCTAAAAATGAAGATAGAGAAAATGAATGTAAATCCTCAAATTCAAGTCATGTGTTGCAATTTTTCAAGAGAATATCACCTAAATCATGAATGCCAAACTATGGAAGCTTCTAGCAATCAACCTTTGGAGCATGTAGATTATGTAAGGAATGCGTGTCAAAATAACAATTCGTACAGGAATATCCAAAATTCTAGTGGGCGTAACCATTCTAACTTCTCATGGAGCAACCAAGGGTAAAGCCAACAATTTCCTCCTCAAGATGTTCAAGCACGAACAATGGCTAGGCATCTAGTACCTCTTCCCGATCATACACCTCCTCCACTTCCATCTCAATAGCCACAAAAGCCCTCGCTTGAAGATTTGCTAGCTAAATTGGTTTCCTCCAATGATTCACACTTTCAAGAAGTTGATGTGTCCATGAGGAACCAAGAGGCGTCAATTTACAACCTAGAAAATCAAATTGGGCAAATTGCAAAGTTAATTTCAGATAAACAGAATGGCATGGTTCTAGGGACAACTGAGGCTAACCCGCGTGATGAGCATAGCAAAAATTAATTCTCTTTTACTTTACTTCTACTGTATATGGACAATTTTATTTTATGCTTTGTTTGCTTATTTGATATTACTACTTATTTTGGTGTATTTTGGATTTGGACTTGGTTTGATTTGATTTGAACTTAGTATGTTTGCTTTTGTGTTTTAATTTAGCTTAAGTTATGATGTGTTCTTGTTATTTTTTGCTTGTGTGTTTATTTTCAGTATTTGAAAAAAGAGAAAAAAAGTAGAAAAAGAGAAAAAAAAATGTTAGTTTGTCACAAGAAACTGATCCAAACTGGTGCCGTTTAAATTAACTCCCATCACCGGTTTGATTCAAAACATTAAAAGCCATCGAGAGACTGGGAGTAATCGATGCCTATATATATCATTGAACCAGCACTGGTTATATTCATAAAATACAAAAACAATACCGTTTCATTAAAACTGGCTTGAATTCTATGCCTTAACCAACACCTATTATCATATTCTAACAAGCACCGATTAGTTATGCACAGTTGATAAATCCAAGCAGCTGTTAGCAGTTTTCTCTTTCGATTCACTCCATCCCCTACTATCAGTTTCCTCCCCTTTGTTTTCTTACTTGCTCGCCGGTTCAAGCACACCTACCTCACCTTCAATTTCTTTCAATTTTCACTATTTCCCATACTTTTGACCTTCTTTATTTCCCTTACCCCTCAATTTTCCCTTCGCACTTCATTGTCATTAGAACCTGATGCATGTGTTTTAGGAGATGCAAATATTAACAACAAGAGTCACAATCAATCAAGTTTTAATTAAAATGCCAAAAACTAAAATCACACAATTAGGTAAGTATATCCATAGTATAGTATAAAAAATAGCAAGTATCGAATTCGAGAACTTAACAATTACCACTACTTTACTCCCATCTCATTGTCTAGCCAATTAAATAAAAGGATAACATAAATAAAACATACTATACTAAACTACTACAATAAAGAAAACATCGAATCTACACAAGAAAAGTTATAAGGATAATCAAAGAATAAGAATGAAGAGAAAGGCCATGTAAAAGAAGTAATTCCCCCAATTCTAGTCAAGTAAAGAATATATCATTATGCCTATTAAATCTCAATTCAAGCACCGATATGAGTATCTATTGAGAATTTCACTCTCTCTCGAATTATGAAATCCATATCCCCAAGTTCAGTAGATCGATATCTCTATCTAATCAATCTATTCAAGAGAGCATTAAGATCAACTCGATTACCAAAGGCACCTGGAAGCCCCAATATCCCTATACTAGGTAATAGTGAAAACCCACTCATTGATTACCAAGTTCTAATCCCTCAACTTCTCTCTCGAGTTAATAAAAGGAAAACAAACATTGGATTAATTAATTTAGTATTCAACTCCTAACCCCATTTCTCGAATTTATTAAGAGTGAACTAATCATTTGAGTAAATCAATCAAGCTCAAACAATCAATCCAACACAATAATATCCAAGTAATCAAATATAAAATATTAGAATTCAATAAATCATAATAATAACTCAATCTAATAATATAGAGTTAGGGTTCATCTATTAAATACAATTAAAAGTATTAAAATATAATATTATCAAGGTAAAAAACAAAGAAAATGAAGAACATCACTCATAGATAAGCTATTGCATTTCTTCTTCCTTGAATCTCTTGAACAATTCCCTTCATTTTTTCAATAATTCACTTTCATCCTCATTTCCTTGGTGTTTCTTTAAGTTTTCTAAGGAATCTTTAAGTTGTTATCCACTCTAGAATGTGTTTTTAGGGCTTATAATAGAGTATTTATAGTTGTCCCTTGAAAATCCCTAAAATCAGTTGAATAGGGGCTTATTGCAATATTGCACGGCACCGTCCAATGTACTATACATGATATCGTGTATGCTTTCCATTAATGATATCAGTTCTCAAATGATGTTATATATTGTGACCTTCACGGTGTGATGTAACCCTACACGGTGGCATCTAAAATGAGAAGCACGGCAGTGTTAGTTCCTAATAGTTTGATTCTGAATTTTTGGTGACAATACGACATTATGGGATATGAGTTGGACGATGCCGTCAGTACTCCTTAAAATTCTTTTGAAATTATTTTCACCTTGCTTCCATTTTTAATCTCAAACCAATGCAACTTACATCAAACAAAATAAAAATAAGAGGATAAGTAGCAATCCATAATAGATTTCTGAACACTTTAAAGCACGAATGATGTATAAAATATGTATATGATGAGCACTCATTAGAGCCCCATTGTGACAACAATCTTTGCCGTTGGTGGCTACTTCAAGCACCCAATTAGAGCACCTCCTCTATGCAAGGGGTAGCTTAAGAGCTATGGGTAGCTGCCCATCCTCTCCATTACACAAGAATTTTTTATGACATTACGTTCATTGCCCCCTCTCAATTTTAGCTTGTATTTGTGATTTTAACTTGTCATTTGAGCTATTGAGCATTATAGGGATTTTTAATTAATTTTGCTTTGTTGGTTTTTATGTACAATTATTGATTATTGAGTACTGTTAGTAGTGGGCTTTGTTGATATTTGTAGTGGAGGAAATTTATTATGTTGATATTTATCATCAAATTTTATTAGAGATTTTGTGATGATTTTATTCAAGCGATGATTGGGAATTAGATTTTTGTAAGGATATCGACTCCTATTGCTTTGAGGTGTTGCTATTTATTTTTGGTAGCTTTGAGATCATACTCTATTTCTGGTGAAATTGTGTTGCTTTATTAAATATAGTGGCTATTAAGTTGCTTGTTTTGTTGAGTGAGGAGAATTTTGAGTCATTTCGAAGGAATTGCATTTATTTGCAATCTTGTATATGGTTGAATAGGTGATGCTAAATTAGTGGTTTTTTTGCTTTCATGATGAAAATGCATTATGGCGAATCAATTTGTGTGAATGCTACAATTCCATATTTTTGTGTAAGATGTTGCAATGCATTTATCTTGTGGATTTGGGAGAACGCATTGACGTGATCATTTTATGTTGTGGATCTTTTAGGTATTATGAAGTTAAATAATTATTGCTATGCAAATATAGTAGATCGAGTATATTTTACGTTTCTTTGTATTTTGATTTATGCTTTATGATGTTTATGTTCTCTATTTTCTTATGTATTTTTAGAGTTAATTGAGTTGTCTTGATTTGGAATCATTGTGGATTAGATTAGTTGTGGTTGTAGTTGTGATTTGGAGTTGGGTTTTGAATTGGATTGATTGAGGTGGCTTGAGTGGTTTGTTGAGTTTGGATTAGAGTGTTGTTGATTTGACAAGGAGGAGACCACATCCTTCTTTTTCTACCTATTTTCCTTTCACTTCTACTATGTCTCCTAGATAGTCTAAGCTTCCCCTTAAGAGAAAGAGGGGAAAAGCTTCTTCTTCTTCTCAACCTCCTTCCACTACTGACCCTAGCACCCTTCCTAAACATTTTGTTAATGAAGAGAGTGAGGAGTGGCATGACAATAGGGTCCATAATAAGATAGTGATAGAGAAGACTGTAGAACCTGAGTTAAAGAAGAACCAGAATTTAATGGCCCTCTTCAAGCAGATAGATTGGGCTTTTATTCTAAGACTGACAAATGGCATATTATCCTATATTAGTGAAGGAGTTCTTCGCTAATATGCTTGAAAAGAGACATTGCATTCTGCAGACTATAGATACAATAGTTAGGGGAGTACCTATGCATTTAACTAGGGGATCCTAGCTGACATTCTTGGATTAGATGATGAGAGACCCTGAGTAGAGGTAGATATGTATGATAAGAGGGTGGCCTTCAAGCCTAACTAGGATTTCTCTACTTCCTTTCAGTAGTTTGAGCTTTTCTATACCTAGGCTAGGTCCACTATGATTATTCAAGTGACCAATATGTCCCCTTACCTCCAACTTATCATCGACCTCTTAGGTTTTAATATGGCCCCTAGAGCTAGTAGCCTCAATAAAGCTCAAGTCGTTAATATCTATGCCTTCTATAAGATGGTTCACTCTTAGCCTATCTCACTGGCTCCTATCATTATATCCTATATGAAAGAGGTTGTAGTGTCTCGCTACACCTCTAGAACTTTCATTTTCCCTTTCCTGAATACTCGTATCCTCCATTACTTCCATTTAGTTATTGAGAGAGAGATACCAGTCACTACCTCCTCCAGAGATATAGTTTCTGGGAGAACCCTGGTTAATTGCGGGTTCTCATATGATAGGTAGAAGGATAGAAGGCTTACACTAAGGGAGATGAGAGATAGGGTACAGAAGTAGCCACAACCATAGCTCTAACAGCAACTACCACCACAACCACTATAGGAGGAGCAGTCTCAACCACCTTCCCAACCTCAACAGCAGCCCTAGTTGTAATCACTAACCATAGACATATCTCAAAGGCCTAGGCCCAACGGGGGTCAGCCCACTCTACAGCTTACTCCAAAGTGAGATGAGGTCTCAACTAGGCAGAATAGATATAAAGTAGCTGAGACTACGAGCAGATGTGGTTCAACTCTGAGACATATACACTGACCAGCAGAAGTTATTTGAGAAGCTGTGTAAGTTTCTCACAGAGAAGTACACAGAGGATGAGAAGCGATATAAGGAGTAGGATAGGCAGCTTGCTAAGATGAAACAACATCAACAGAGGCAGATAGAGCTGTTAAAGGATCTGCAGTACAAGCACAAGGTCTAAAATGACTTCATGAGACATGTTTAGCAATTGAACACTCCTAGAGGCCCCCCTTCACCTAATATCCCTACAGGGTCGAATAGACCACTTGATGGTAAGAGACCTAGCAACCCATAGTCTTTTTAGTATTAGATTTTCAAGCATTTTATTTTATTTTATTTATGCATTTTATTGTACATACTTTTACAACGTTTATAAGATTTACAATATCAGTATTTTAGTTTATATTATGTTCTTCTCTTAAAAGCATATATTAATTGATTTGATCTACTTTATGATATTATTTCTTTTTAGTTGTGGAAGTATCTTTTGGAAACACTTGGAAATGCTACACTATTCTCTTCAAACATTCTATAGAATTTGAGCTCCAACACACTTGAGAAGTATTATTTTTCCCTTTCTCCCTTTTTCCTTACTTATTTAAGTCCTTTTGGATGTATTTCTATGTTTATTTATGATCAATGTGGACATTATCCAATTCAAGTGTGGTGGAAAAAGTTTAGACTTTACTTTCTACAAATATTTATTATATTATTCGTAGTGCTTTGCTTTGATCTCTCTTTATCAAAAATGGGCTAAACTTTTTCAATTTTTTAGCATATTTTAACTCTTATAGTATTGTTTTTCTTTTTCTCTTGGCATGAAAATTTGGTATGAGATTATTTAGACTGGGATATTCTTAAGTGAAATTATACATTTGATGTAATATAGACTAAGTCTTAAGAATTTAAATTAGTCTTATTTATCTCTTAGTAAACATTGCGATACTTTATTTCTTAGGAATTGATGAGAAAATTGTGTGAAATATAAAAAGGGAATTTTAGTTTATTATATTCTATGATCTTCTACCTATTCCTTACTCTGAGTTTAAGTAAATATAGATTGGAATAAAAAAATGAGAGCAAGGTAATGCAAAACTTGAATATATTTATTTACACATCTTTATTAAGCATTTGTATTATTTTATCTCAAAAGAAAATGAGATTTTTAATGAGGATAATATAAGAGTTGAAAATTTTTATTTATCTATCTTTATTAGGTAACTTTATTATCTATAAAAGTGAGCATATGAATCAATCCTCTATTTACTACTTGAATTGCAGTAGCATTAGAAGTTGTAACACCCTACTACCTAAAACGGAAGGGGATGCCGCCTCATCCTTAGAATCAGGGGTTTTTATAACTAGGTAAGTGCAATCTCAAATAAAAAAAAACTTCAAATTTTAAACTTATTACATCTCTTATTATATTTAATCAAAACTTATACAAATCTAAAAATAATAAATAAAGTTCTCAAAGAAGTACAATGATATAAAAGAACTAACATCTTTAGTCTCTAAGCTCAACTTTATCAGTACAAGATCTTTCTGAAAATATGATATAAATAATGTGAAAATAACTTCCCAGTAGGTCCTCTGTGTGCTCTTTGAATATTTAAAGTTATTTTCATAGAATGATGTTTTACATAAATAGAAAGAAATATTTGCAAACCATTATAATGTGATTTTAAGCATAGAGTGGTATTTTGTAACCTTTATCTCAAATAAAAGTGTACATTTAGAAAAAAAAAATATAAATCACTCTTAAATAAAAGGGACTATAAAACCTTACATCATATCTAATGCCATGAAACTCTACATCATGACCAAGTACTATGAAACCCTACATCACAGTATAGCAGATGATCGACCCACTGGATAAGATATTCCTCTATTTTTACACTCTAACTCATCGATTGTCTATCTTTAGGAATAGTCCAGCGGAGTTTCTAGCTCAAATTGGCCTGACTAACTAGTATTGGCATCTTGTCCAGAAAGAGTTCATCTTCCGAAGAGGCCTTCACCAGAAGATTTTATCTAGCCTTCTAAAACTAGTATTATTAGCCTACCCTTATTGACTTAACATTTGCTTATTCCATTCCAAAAAAGTTTACAAAGTACTTCATTGTTTTGAAAATGCAATTATGGTTTAGTGAGTTCTGATTTGAAACTAGTATGTTAGGAAATCAACTTTTATTAAAAAAGTCTTTGTTTGATTGGAAAGTTTACTTATTCGCAATTGCATCTCATATATACAACTTTTACAATAGAAGTACATTTTGACTTGCAATGGCACATTTGTACAGTAAACAACTTTTATGCAATGACTTATATGATTATCTTTTGTCACAGATAAAAGTCTCTTGAATGCTGAGTCAAAAAAACCTATCCTATCTAGAGAAAATACAATGATTTATCACAAACTACCCAACAACCCTCATAACAAATAGATATAGGCATGTAATTTCTCTACCCCACATAATACTAACTAGTTACAACAATACGTATCTACTACTTATAATGACATAGTAACAAATAAATCAACTTCCAACATAGATAGTATTATATCATAAATAACTCTGCCTCCTTAATATTGCATGCTACACATAAACTCATATCTCACTAGTTTTAAAGATCATTCCACGTAAACCATATATTATAATCATGCCTTAATCATGTTTCAAATCCAAAGGAATCACATAATATCAAAAAGGAGATTTCTAGGCATTATAATGATAAATTCTATCCATTGAGTCATATAGTAAGATTTCATGCTCTTAACCAAATCAAAAAAAATCCTCTTCCTAGGCATAATTAAATTGACCACATGACAATGTTATATAAACATGCTAAAGTTAAATCAACTTAACATATTTCCCAAAAGCATTATCAACATGTCTCAAATAACTACATATAAAATCACCCCTCAAATCATATACATATATCACCCTTCATTATCCTATCCTGCATCAAAACCCAACAAATCACCACAAGAATATCATAACTCATCCCCACATTATCATCTAAACATAATTCCTTCATATAACTTGAGTTCATAAGATTAATAAAAGTCTAAGAGTTCAAAGATAAGGTTTGCTTGATTGAATATTGAATTGCTTTGTGGTAGGTAATGAGTGAAATTCGAGAGATTTTGAGTGCTTCAAGAATCCGACTTCAATCTTCTTTAGTTAATTCCATCCAAATCAAGAGAAGAATAACGAGAAAGTGAAAAGGATTATTATACCATTAATTTTGGTCTTAAAAAAAAAGAAAAGAAAGAAGAAGGTTAAAGAGAAAAAATGGAAATAGAAAGAGAATTAGAATTAGAATACCCAAGGGTATTCATTCGGTTTTCGGTTCGTTTTTCAATTTTAAATTTTGATTTTTTTATTTTGATTTTTTTTTCAAAATTGAACCGAAATAATTTTAATTCGATTTTAAGCCGAATTTGAATGCCTCCTTTAGTAAATCCATTAGCCTAATATAAATTTAAGCTCAAACAAGTAAAGTTTAATATAAATTACTATTCAAATATAAAATATAATGTAAATTAAAGTCCAAACATTTTAAAGATTTGGACCAAACATTTTAGTAGAAAATTATAATCACAGATGTAAATTGCAAAAATGAAGATCTTAAATTCAATTACTAATGGCTATGTTTTGGATAAAACCAAACCAAACCGAATCGAATTGAACCGAAATAATCGAAATCAAATAGAAATTTTTTAAAAGATTATAAATTATAAAATTAATTAATTAATTAATGAACAATATTTTAATATTAATTATATATTTAAAAAATATAATTCAGTTTTTTGATTTTTTTTATTTTAAAAAATTAAAAATCAAACCGAATCTTTATATAAACTCTAAAATCAAATTGAACCGAACCAAATTTCATTAAAATCAAACCGAAAATTGAAATTGGGACCGGTTCGATTCGGTTTTTTGATTCAAACCGAATAATGAACACTCCTAAGAATACCTTCTCGGTTTCTTAGACCATGAAGAAGAAAACTTTATCTTTTAATCTTGAGAAGAGAAATACTTTATTGTATTTGGTGTTTAGAATCTAAGGGATGAAAGTGTATTGGATGTTTCTTGATTGCTTGGAGTGATTTGATGCAATTAGAAGCGTTTGAGGGTGTTCGAAGGTTGAAGATTGCTTGATGTGTGTATTTAGTGATCTTGTTGTTCTTGCGACTAGAGGGAAAAGTAGAAGATAGGAGAACATTGGCTGAAAAAAAATTCAGTTGCTACAAGGTGCAAGTGACGAAATGGAAGAGGTTTTGAGGGTGTTTTGGTTAGCATAGTGCTTGGAGAGATCTTAGGAGTACAATATGGTCTTTTAAATTTTGAACTTTCAAAAGAATGTTGAAAGAATATTGGAAGCTGTGCAAATGGTAGTTTGATGATGGAGATCGAGAGGGAAAAGTAGATGAAGAGAAGAGTAGTGAAGGAGAAAGAAGAAGAAAAAGAAGTTGCTCGGTTATAGTAAGAAGAGAGAAAACCGAATGTAGGAATTTTTTCTAGGGGATAGCTGGGATTTTATGTTTGAATTTCAAGGTCCTAGAATAGAGGGAAAATGGTTGAGCTTAGGGAGAAGTTTGAGGTGCTCTAATGGAGGTGTTTCGATTGCTAGCATGGAAGAAGAAGGAAGAAGCTTTTGGTTGTTCCATTGTTTGAGAAATGGACAGTTTAAGAAAAGGAAGAATGAGGCTGAAATTCTTGTGGCTTAAGATAACATTGAGGGCTGAGATACTTGAGATTTTAGAGGAGATTCTCTATACTTTTTATTTTCAAGTTCAAACTATTTTGAATAAAGTGAATATAGGAGCGGATGGAGGTATAGTAATGGTGCTACTCAGCTACTATGGTGGAAGAAGAATGGTATAAAAGTTTTGGCAAACTTGATGTTTAAGAGAAACCGAAAGAATAGTGAAGGAAGAAGAGAGAAAATTCTGGTTATAGAGGAATATAAGATAGCAGAAAAATTCTGGTTTTACGAAAGGTGAATAAACAGAGAAATAATAAGAAGTAGTTGCACACTTGAATTCAAATTCAAGATATTTTAAAAGAAGAGGTCATACCTAGATCTTAGGGGGGGTTTTGAGGTGCTATCGTGGTGTCTTGAGTGGCTACAATGGTGGAGGCAAAGGAATAAAAAGAGGAATGGAGTTTTCTTTAAGGCCTAATACTTTAGAACTCGAGAGTTAGAAGAAAAGAGGAATGGAGTGAAGATGATTGGTTTATCAAGGCCTTGTGCTTTACTAGAGAAGAACCAAGAGTGAGTTGCTTTTGTAAGGTTTAGTTGATGTAGTTTAAATGTCTCGGTTTAAAAGTTACAATTTGTGCAAAACAAGAAGAGAACAAGCTTCAAGGTTTGCATAAACTAGTGAAGGCTGTTTTGTTTTCATGAATGGAACAAAGAATATCTAGCTATATGTATTTTAATCACCATGAGATGATGAAAATCAAAAGGCTTTGAAATAAACGAAAGAGAATTCTAACTTTCCTAGATGAGACAAGAGCTATCCATATGGAACTTCTTTATGAGGACAACTAGGAATTTAAAGTTTGAAGAACCAAGACTTTCCAAACCTTAGTCTTTGATATCTCATGAAATTCTTCTCCTCATTTCCCTCCTATATTTCGGCCCGCAGAGGCTGGAATTTTGGAGCTAACAATCATGCCCAAAGGTTTAAGACATGAACAAGAAAGTAAAAAAATTCAAAAGAAATAGAGGAATTTAAATTCAAACTAGTTTAGACATAAGCATAAAGATAGGAATTAAAATTTAGCTAGATTCTCCTTAGGACAAGAATAAAGAAGTTAGGAGAATCTAATTTTAAACATCTTGATACATTATTCCCATATCCAAGGAATGCAAGAAGGTTTTTCAAATAATAGTTGAGTGGTAATAATTGGCTTAAAAAGTAGGAGAGATAAAAATCAAAATAATCTTGCTACTAATAGGATTTGAATTCAAGATGTTAGGAATTATTCACCAAGATCTCACCATTTAGCCACCACAACTCTTATATTCATTTATTTTCAAAATAATTCTCTTCTGGCCCAATTTCAAAGCTACTTATATTTTTCTTCCAATCAACAAGATCATAATCTAGAACCTTCTCAAATCAAAATAAAATTTTCTAATTATCGTAAGCACTCAACAAGAACATAAAAAATAATTTGGAACGCATATAAATATATTATGAAAATCATATGCTCATATGATATGCTATACAATGCAATGCAAGCCATTTTCCTTGTTCTAAGAGCAATTTTAGTGGGGTTTTACATATAAACTTAAGTTGGCCCATCATTCCTAACTTATATGAATCACTTGGTTTGTTTTCTTGGCCTAGTGGATAAAATGAAGTATATGTTGGGTATCTCGGACTCGTATCCTATATGGCGCAGCGGAAAATAAGACGAGATATCCTCCCAGAACCCATCTATGTGTGGAAGACAAGACATAAAGAAAGTAAAGGTAACAGCTTTTACCTTTGGGTGATCGTCTGAAGAACAAAAAATTTCTTTTTCAAATTGAGGCGTGATCCAGCAATCCTTGTGATCAACCTCCACATGAGTTGAACGTTTAACCACTATAATCACAGAGTGTAATTATCTCTAACAGTAATCTACACAGAAGAATACTTAAGTACCAAACTTTTCTGTGTTAGCAGAAAAAGATGGCGGCTAGGGTTCTTTGATCAAGATCAACTTGAGAGAGATAGAGAGAAGAGAGAATGTTCGTGACTGTTGTTTTGTGTGTTGTTCAGTTAGGGTTTTTCGTGTGTTACATATATTATATATTACACGAAATTTTCCTCCCAAAATTGAGAATTCTAATCCTATTAGAATTTCCTAATTGTAATTGGAAACATCAAGTTCTTATAATTACAACTTAGACCACAAATTATAACTAATTATAATTTATCCACAACAACTTCTCTTTCTCCCAATCAACCCCACTATGTTATCAAATAACATCTTGAGTATATAATCCTCTATTGTGTGTGACCTATTAGGTTTCCCAACCAATTGGTAGCGAATATGAATTAATCCAAACATCTTTGAGATTAATAATCCATAATTAATTAGAATTAATCCTATTAATTTTAATCGGGATTGGTTTATTAATTCATTAATTAATAAACTCATATTTCCAAATCATGAGCGGTATCTAGCAACACATCATGACCACCCAAGAGTTCAGAAAGTCAAGTGGCTTGACATAAACCCTTCAATAACAAATTTCAGTGCAATTAACTCCTTTCACCATACAATATCTCATTCGGTTTGGAGTATGGAATTAGTGCCAACTCCCTCCAGAAAAAATTCTGGTCCGAATACAATAGTACTTGTACCAAGAACTCACTACTCTAGATGTGTATCAATTGAAACTATTTCCAATACCCAATTGCCTTGGCTAAGGACTTTCCGAGTAGTAATTTCTACAAGTGGCCGTGAGATAATCGCCCCTACTATTAGGAGTGGTGAATCCTTTATTGATCGTTTCAACTACTTCCGTTTACCTCACAATGTACCCAATATTCATCCCATAGGCGGCCCTTGATCGAGCTCCGGAGATTGGAATCAAAGTATAAAGCTCAACAAACAAAGTACCTTGGAGATCTTAAATCTAAGGATACTTGCACGTTTGCTATATTGAGATTATACCACTGACACTAAATAGTTATCCATGTGATTATCTCAAAGTTAGGTCATTCAATGAACTTGTTCCGTTAACAAGCATCCATGTGTTAACTTTGAGTATCTCAATACTCACGGTTATGAAAACCATTACCTGATCAAATCAGAAAATCTAACACATGCTAGTCTTGACGCATTAATGATGTCATGTCTCATTAATACTATGACTAGGGACTATTTAAGTACTAATACCATCCAGTGTAGTAGGAATTTTATATCATGATCTTTATCACGAGTTCCTTAACACAGTGTTGTACTAGAGACTTTATCGAACAGTTATATTACTTTAAGTAAATAAAAGAAACTGTAAGATAAATAATACATTTTATTAAAATAAAATGTGTCATATACAATGTACAAGTGATAGCCTTTAGGGCACAACACTAATAGTATATTGAATAAGTATAAACTTGTTTAACTTAACTTCAATGGCTTTAGTTTTATCTAACAAATACATGAGTTTACACAAGTTTAGGTTGGTCAGATACTCTTGAATTGAATTTTCATCTCACAAGAAATAGAATATCTTTGTCATAAAATTCATTGTTGCCAAAAAGTCCCTCTTTGTTAGGCTACTTTTTGCTTCAAGTAATTTGCTTGAAGATAAGTAAAAGTTTAAGTGTAGATGAGTGATAAGTGCTTAAAAGATGCTTAATTTCATGTCATTTGGGATATAATTGATAAGAATTTTTGAAGAGATGACTATCCACTTCTCCTAATTTTGCCTTGTTTTGTGTAAATTTCATAAGAGAAGATTTGTTGAAGGAACAAGATAAAAAAAGCAAAAAAAAGGAGTTTGAAGAAGACAACCGGTGCCTAGTTGTACAATTGAACAGGCGCCGGTTCAATTCAAAGATCCGAAGACCTAAACTACTAGGAATAACCGGCGCTAGTCTGGGTTATTGAACAGATGCAGGTTAGTAGTTGGAATTTGAAAAAAAGTAAGTAACTGACATCGGGCAGTATGGTTGAACAAGAATTGGTTAATATTTCAGAAGCTACTATTATGAGATTTTTAGGGCTTTTCAAGGTGAAAACTATAAATAACCATTTAAGTTCTTGTATTTTCAGAGAGTTGAGAGGGAGAGAACCTAGAAAAGCCCTAAAGAGCACCAAGGAGTCACAAGAGAAATGATCAAGGTGTCCATTAAAGAGAGAAGAGTCATCTTCAAGAAGAAAACTACAAGGGAGAAGAGACTCAACTTGTCTAAGTAAGAGTTTTTCTCTTTCCTCTTTGTAATTTTTGTCTTAATTTTGTTGGGCTATTTTAGCTCTACACTGTATTTGAAAGATTGAACCTTTGTTATACTTTATTTTTTATCTCTTTTAGTTTAATGGAATCCATTTTATGCATTCAATTACTTATATTGTATTGTGTGGATGAATAGTTTAGGGTTGGCCTTTTCTAATAATTTCGAGAGATGGGTTAGAAATTGGGTGTCTAAATAATTTATTCACTCTATTTGCTTTCCTTTAATTAGCTCGAGAGAAAAGTTAAAGAAGTAGGACTTGGTGATTAATGGATTGTGCGTGTTGCTTGGAGATAGGGACATAGTTTTCACAAAATTTATGATCGATTGTTGATTTTAATGTTCATTTGGGTTTGATTAGTGAAGTAGAGATACTTATTAGTTGGACCAACGGTAGAAAAAACTCGAGAGAGGGGATATAACAACTTAGATGGCGGTAATTTAGCTTGGACTAAAGATACTGCCAGAGTATGATACTGCTATGGAGGTGATTTTCATTAGATGACAAATTAATATGAATTTTTTTTTAAGTGAGTAACCCTTTATGGTACAAGTAAATCTTTCTCCACAGTATTTCCCTTCCATTTGCTACCTTTTTTCATCGCCTTCAATACCCAATACAGAATAGGAGATAGATATGCAATAGGGCCCAAAAAACAAAACAAACAAATTGGAATAGACACAAAAAAGAACCACCAAAAGTAAGAAATTTTGATGAATCCTATTATCAGATTTGATCTCTAAATCCTTAAACCTCCATTTGTGTGTAATTTAGTTTATAAAAGTCATCAGATGACAATTAAACCACTTATCTGACAATATAAAAGTTTAGAATTCAATCTTCGAGTTAAAAAAAATAAAAAAATAATCTTGGCCCTCTCAATTAGTGAGTCATCCGAAATACCATTTGCTAATTGCCCTACCAAGCTCTCATTCTAACAACCAACAGTCCTGAAAATGCCTGAGAGCAGTGTCTCTGAAATCTGTCACTTCTGTCAAGCAAAAATGAGTGCAAAACAACCCCAATCCACAACCAGCTCCAACTCTGCTAGTCTTCAACAAATAACAAGCCGGTCCACATTCAACACCTTTCCCTTGCACCACAATTCCCCAAGCCCTCGTAAACCCTTCTTCTGCCTCACTCCCATCTTCTTCCATTTTCTGTCTGTTAGTACCATCTTCCTCGTCTAAATTTTCCACAAAAATAAGCCCATCTGGGGATTTCACTTCCCCATTTCTCCACTTAGTTTTCAAATTAGGCCAGTTTTCCAAAATGGCCTTTTCTGTTCTGAACTCGGGCTTTGATTTCCCTTGCCCATCAACTCCTGCGTAGACGTGGACTAGCAGCGGCGCTCGCTTCAAGTTCTGCACAATATCAGTCACCGACCCTTGTATCCACTCATCAATCTTTGTTTCTGCTGAATTCTCATCAACCCTACAACTCTCCCTGATAGAAGGAGAAGAAGAAGGAAGATTTACAAGTGAATTTGATAAAGCCATCGGCGCAGAGTTTCTCTTAGCCTGCTTGCGAACCGATAAAACAGAAGGGCTCGAGTAGGAAATCCTACTGCAAGTGTTCACTGAAAAACACGAAAGTTTTCCCGCGGGAGGGTTCCCTAAAGACGCCATCTTTTGGAAATGGTAGGATCTTAGAGAAGTTTGTAATTTTGGCAGAAGCATATGGAGGGATGGAATTTTGAAGTCACAATACATATAGCTAGAAGGAAAGCAGCCTTCAGGTGTGGCTGAGGGCGGTTACTGGCTCATCTTGAAGAGGTATTCCGTATTTGTCCTTGTCTTCCACCGTCGTTGATCGTTGAAAAGAGGCAACCGAAACTGCTCCGAAATCACCAGGGCTGAAGAAATCAACAAAATCGGTCCGCGTGTGCAAAATTGATTAATAATGATGATGGTCCTGTCATAAAGAAAATCTTTTACACGTTTTTGGGATAAAAATCGAAGCAAGTTTTGATTGCCATTTGTTGGGATGATTTTTTCTTCTATTTATCTAGTAGAGCAAATAAATATTTATTTGATCTATTTATCTAGTAGAGCAAATAAATAAATTTGCATACCATGATTTATTTTAAGAGTTTGGAACCTATATATAATATGTTTGGATTGGGAGAAATGGGAGCGAGGAGAGGAAAGGAAATGGGTTTGAACTGTTAACATTTAAAAAAGAATGAAAAATGAGAGGAGAATAAATTTTTAATAAACAAATTATAATATTGTTATGAATTATTGGAATTTTTATTAATTAGTGGAGGTTCCACTAATTATGGATTTATGTGAATTATTATAGAAGATTTTCATTGATGTTCACCATTTAATGGAGACACCACTAATTAAGATTAGTGGAAGATGATGTATGCCATGATGTAATTCACTAATTAGAACTCTATAAATAGAGCTATTCTCTAAACTTGTAATACACTATCATTTTGTGAAAGAAAGATTAGTGAAAGAAAGATTAGAGAAAGAATTGTGAGAGAAAGAAAGAGAGAAGTTTGAAGAGAAATTCTTGTGCAAAGAATAGTTAAAATTTTCTTAGTGTGTAGTGTGTAGATTTTATTCTAACACTACCATAATTTTATAACACGTTATCAGCACGAGTCTCTACCGGTACAAAAGCCAGAAGACTAAGCACGAGTTTCTGCCGTTAACAAAACTAGAAGATAGGTATGCATTTATTGATCTCTATGGCTAATCTCGCTAAACTCGAATTTGTAACTCTTGATATTTCTGGAAAAAATTATATGTCATGGGTTCTCGATGCAGAAATGCATCTAAATGCTGAAGGCCTTAGTGAAACTATTCAAGCAAATAATAGTGCATCTGCACAACACAAGGCTAAAGTTTTGATTTTTATTCGTCGTCATCTCGATGAAAATTTGAAAATGGAATATCTTACCGAAAAAGATCCATATGTCCTGTGGGTAAATTTAAAAGAATGATTTGACCACCTGAAGATGGTCGTACTACCCACTGCACGGTATGAATGGTTGCACCTGAGGTTGCAAGATTTTAAAACCGTGAATGAATATAGCTCCGCAATGTATAAAATTACATCTCAATTAAAATTATGCGGAGAAAAAGTGACTGATGAAGATATGTTGGAGAAGACATTCTCCACATTTCATGCCTCGAATATTGTCCTGCAGCAACAATATCGAGAAAATGGGAATACAAAATTTACAGATTTAATTACTACCCTCCTCATTGCAGAGAAGAATAATGAGTTATTATTGAGAAATCATGAAATCAGACCTACTGGCTCAACAGCACTCCCAGAAGTGAATGCTATTGGCTCTAGCAGAAGCCATCGTTATAGTTGTGGTCGTGGCCATGGCCGTGGCCGTGGTCGTGGTTATGGTCGTAGACACGCTCGATATTTCCCTTATCACAATCATAATCAAACTGTGAGAAATACTGGCCACCTGAAGTGGAACATAAAAGATCATAAGGGAAAAGAAAAAGAAATTGAAGAAAAGCATGAGTATATATGTTATAGATGTGGTATGAAAGGTCATTGGTCACGAAACTGTTGTACGGCTAAGTATTTAGTTGAATTATATCAAGTTTCATTGAAAAATAAAAATGTGGAAGCAAATTTTTTTCAACATCCAATAAATGATGCTGATGATGATATTGATCCTGAAGATCTTAATATCAATATTACACATATGGATGTATTGGATTTTTTGAACACCCAGACGGTAGGATAGACCATTTAATTGGTGATGGCAGTGTCCAGAAGAACTAAAGCCTCACCCTGATATTTTTGTATTTTCATTTTCATTCTATTTTAATAATATTTACGTTTGCATATATATATTTGCGTTCAGATGGCTGTTGTTAATGATGATGTATGCATTATTGATAGTGGAACTACACACACCATACTAAAAAATTAGAAATATTTTTCTAATCTCAAAATGGGATAAATAAATATTTATACGATAAACGGTAGTGCAAATGTAATTGAGGGCTCCGGAAGAGCTAGTATATTGTTGTCTAAAGGAACAACAATTATTATTGATAAGACACTATTTTCCTCAAAATCCAAAAGAAATTTATTGAGTTTTAAAGATATCCGCAGAAATGTGTATCATGTTGAAACAAATGAGGAAAATGGGATTGAGCATATTTTTATTACTCAAATGCATTTGGGTAAGAAATCGGTATTAGAAAAACTGTCGTCTTTTTCTACTGGCCTATATTTTGTAAAAATACGTACAATTGAAATTCATCATCTAGTAAACCAGAAGTTTACTGATCCTATTACTTTTAGCATTTGGCATAACCAGTTGGGTCATCCGGAATCTACCATGATGAGAAGAATCATTGAGAATACACATGGTCATCTTTTAAAAAATAAAAGGATATTAACATCAGAAAAATTCGCATGTACTGCATGTTCCCTAGGAAAATTAATTGTTAAACCATCACCAGTAAAAGTAGGAGCTGAAAGTCCTACATTTCTCGAACGGATTCACGGAGATATTTGTGGACCTATTGATCCACCATGTGGACCGTTCAAATATTTTATGGTCTTAATTGATGCATCATCTCGATGGTCACATGTATGTTTATTATCTACTCGCAACCTGGCGTTTGCGAGATTACTTGCTCAAATAATTAAATTACGAGCACAATTTCCGGACCATCACATTAAAAATATCCGTTTGGATAATGCTGGTGAATTTTCATCACATGCTTTTGATTCATATTGCATGTCAATTGGGATTAATGTTGAACATCCTGTAACTCATGTTCACACACAAAATGGTCTTGCTGAATCTTTGATTAAACGATTACAATTAATTGCTAGACCATTATTAATAAAAACAAATCTCCCAACATCTGCCTAGGGATATGCTATTCTACATGCTTGCAACACTTGTACGTATAAGACCGACTAGTTATCATAAATTCTCTCCTTTGCAATTGGCTTTTGGGTCGGAACCAAATATTGCTCATTTAAGAATTTTTGGGTATCTTGTATATATTCCAATTGCACCAAACCAACGTACAAAGATGGGTCCTCAAAGAAGAAATGGGATATACGTTGGATATGATTCTCCTTCTATTATCGGGTATGTTGAACCCCGACAGGAGATGTATTCACGACAAGATTTTCTGATTGTCATTTTGATGAATCATTATTCCCTAAATTAGGGGAGAACCAAAACAGACATAAAAAGGATCTTGCTTGGACAACATCATTAAATTATCTTGATCCGCGCACAAGCGCATGTGAACTTGAAGTTCAAAAGATAATTCATTTGCAAAGCATTGCAAATCAAATGCCGAACGCTTTTGTTGACTCCGGAAGAGTTACAAAATCGCATATTCCAGACTATAAATGCTCCTATTCGAATTGAAGTTCCAGCAGAACAAAATATTATACCTATAGCTGCTGAGTCAAAAACACGCCAGAAGCGTGGCCGACCTATTGGTTCTAAAGATAAAAATCCTCGAAAGAAAAGAGGATTAATTGATCCAGAAGATCATATTGAAGAAAAGAATGATAAAGACCAAGAGAGAACTGATGACAAAGAACCAGAAGTTGATGAAAAAAACACTGAAATTTCTATCATTATACCACTTTCGGTAGAAGTTGGAATCGGATAGAAACTGTTATTGATAATATATTTGCATACAATATATCTCTTGATGTTACACAGGATAATGATGATCCTGAACCAATATCAGTTGATGAATGTCGGCACAGAAAAGATTGGTTGCAATGGAAAGATGCGATTCAATCGGAGTTAAATGCACCGACAAAACGTGAAGTCTTCGGACTGCAGTCCGAACACCAGAAGGTGTAAAACCTGTTGGCTACAAATGGATATTTGTGCGAAAGCGCAATGAAAAGAGTGAAATCGTTCGATATAAAGCGCGATTAGTAGCCCAAGGTTTTTCACAAAGACCAGGTATTGATTATGATGAAACTTATTCTCCTGTTGTTGATGCTATTACACTCCGATATCTTATCAGTTTAGCAATACATGAAAAGATAGATATGCGCCTATTAGATGTTGTCACTGCTTACTTGTATGGAAATTTAGAAAATGATGTTTACATGAAAATCCCCAAAGGATTTCATATGCCTGAAGCATATAAAAATTATCCTCGTGAAAATTACTCCATCAAGTTGCAGAAATCATTATATGGCCTGAAGCAATCTGGGCGCATGTGGTTCACACGTCTTAGTGAATATTTATTGAAAGCGGGATTTAAAAATGACCAGGTATGTCCATGTGTTTTTATTAAGAAATCTGGTTCTAAATTTGTGATATTAGCTATATATGTTAATGATATTAATCTTATTGGAACTCCTGAAGAGCTCCAAGAAACAATTGATTATTTAAAAAGAGAATTCGAAATCAAGGATTTTGGTAAAACCAAATTTTGCCTTGGTTTACAAATTAAACATCTGGAGAGTGGAGCATTATTCATCAATCAACATATACAGCAAAAGTGCTAAAAAGATTTTACATGGACAAAGCACATCCATTGAGTATTCCAATGATCGTCCGATCATTAAATGTGGATAAAGATCATTTCCGACCTCAAGAAAATGATGAAGAACTCATTGGTCCTGAAGTACCATATCTCAGTGCAATTGGTGCATTGATGTATCTTACTAATAATACACGACCTGATATTGCTTTTGCTGTCAATTTATTAGCAAAATTTAGTTCTTCACCAACACGACGACATTGGAATGGAATTAAACAAGTCCTTCGATATCTCCAAGGTACAATTGATCTCGAATTATTTTATTCAAATAAAACCAATCCAACATTGATAGGTTATGCAGATGCTGGTTATTTATCTGATCCACATAAAGCACGTTCTCAAACGGGTTATCTATTTACATGTGGAAATACTGATATATCATGGCGTTCTACGAAACAATCTATAGCAGCTACTTCTTCAAATCATGCTGAAATTATAGCCATTCATGAAGCAAGTCGAGAATGTGTATGGCTAAGATCCATGATTCATTATATCCGAGAAAGTTGTGGATTATCATCAATCAAAGATATTCCAACTCCTCTTTATGAAGACAATGCAGCTTGCATAACTCAATTACGAGGAGGATATATTAAAGGAGATCGGACAAAACATATTTCACCAAAATTCTTCTTTACTCATGAACTCCAGAAGAAATGTGAAATTGATGTGCTACAAATTCGGTCATATAATAACCTCGCAGATATTTTCACGAAGACTTTACCGACTGTAACATTTGAGAAGTTGAGATATAAAATCGGTATGCGTTGGTTTAAAGATTTAAAGGAATCATCTCATCAGGAAGAGTAATAAACAGACATATAGAATAGTGTACTCTTTTTCCTTCACTAGATTTTTTTTTCCCACTGGATTTTTATCTAGTAAGGTTTTAACGAGGCATATTCTTTATGTAATGGATGGACATCCAAGGGGGAGTGTTATAAATTATTGGAATCTTTATTAATTAGTGGAGGCTCCACTAATTATGGATTTATGTGAATTATTATAGAAGATTTTTATGGATGTCCACCATTTAGTGGAGACATCACTAATTAAGATTAGTGGAAGATGATGTATGCCATGATGTAATCCACTAATTAGAGCTCTATAAATAGAGCTATTCTCTAAACTTGTAATACACCATCATTTTGTGAAAGAAAGATTAGTGAAAGAAAGATTAGAGAAATAATTGTGAGAGAAAGAAAGAAAGAAGTTTGAAGAGAAATTATTATGCAAAGAATAGTTAGAATTTTCTTAGTGTGTAGTGTGTAAATTTTATTCTAACATTATCCTAATTTTATAACAAATATTTAATATTATTATAAATATTTATTAATTTTTCCTTCCTCATTTTTTTTATCTTACTCCTCTCTCCTCTCCTCTTTTACTTTTTCATGCTCCAAGAAAAACATGATTTATCTACCTGCGACCAAATAGGAATATGAGGCCGCACAAGTTATTTACGGTAATTTGTACAATAATTTTATAATTTAAATAAAAATATATAAAAATTTAATATTTAAAAAAATAATTATATATAAAACAAAATTAATAAAATGATATTATTTTAATATTTATATAATTATATAAAATATTTATAAAATAATATAAATTTATTTAAATTATCATAAAAATTTCATATCAGAACTTGCACCGTCCATACCCACCAAACAGATACTAAAATTCTGACTAGTGGAAACAATGGAGAAATCATGAGAAACTTGACTGGGGGCTGTTGCCACCAGATCACGTGGTTGCAGTAGTTATCCGTCACGTGGGTAAAGGAAAGGGTTGCCTTTGAACAGTAGTATCCCAGCTGCCACTAGTAGGCGTTGCGTCTGCAATGGCGATCCTCTAATTCCATCTGGGGAGGCGTGTCGTGTATACGATTTGATCAATTCCGATCACTTCTAAATTGTAATGCTATAATTCTAAAAGCCACATACTGTATCACATCAAAGCATAGATTGCATTGGACTACCGTAAATAAGGGATGAATACAATTTTTGTTCTTATATTCCAAAGATTGAATAGTTAAGTATTTAATTAAAAATAAGAAATTAGTTTATGCACGTCTTAAAATTTAATATTTATAATATTTTTATCTTTAATATTTTTTTATTGTTATTTGTCAAATAATTTTAATTTTTTATTTCAATATAAATTTCAATCCAAACAAGTCACTTCTACTAGACATAAATTTTTTTAGCGGAAAAATAAGCATATCATTTAATTACATGTAATAGAGTAACTTCTTCTCGTCAGAGTTTATATCAAAAAATAATTAGAAATAACTTAAAAAGTTATAATTTCATTACAAATTATAATAATAGAAAAAATTATTAAGAATAAAAATATTATAAATTTTAAAATAAATACTTTAAAAGATTTTTTTTTTTTTTGGGGTCTAATTATTGATAACATTTTACTTTGAGTAGTAGTTTCTTGTACTTTTGAATATGCAAAATCACTAGCAGCATAAAGGTTGAAGGAAAAGATGTAAGGGATTTTTCCCATTAGAACTAAAATTTTGTCACAAGCTTAAGAAGGCAACAGTGACAATGAAAATTTGGGACGTTTCTTGTTCCCCGAGCGTCACAAACACGTGGAAACAATTCTATGCTGAAACGTCGGCCTAAATAAAAGATCTCACAAGCCTAAAATTCAACTTGATTTCTTGTTGAAATTTCCTTTTGGAATACTTTGATTCATTTTAGGAAAAGAATTGGAGAATAACAAATTTTTAAGAAGCATTTTAATGAAACTTTTGTAATGAAAGAAAGTTAAAAAACTAAACGTAACAAATATCTTGAACCAAGAAAATAATAATAATAATAATAATAATAATAATAATAATAATAATAATAATAATAATAATAATGTTGTGAATTTAATTCAAAATAAAATTAGTAAATATAAAACTGTAAAGTAAAGATACTAGAAGAAGAGAGAAAAGAGAGAATCGTTTAGATACGATTTCATTTATTGTACGTTTATTTACATATTACCCCTATTTATAGATGTTTCAATATAGAATTTGAAAGGTTACAGAATTTGAAAGGTTAAGAAAATAACTTTAAAAAAAAATGAACGGTCACAGTATACGAACAGTCACATTATCTTCAAGATAATGAACAGTCACTTACTATTGTTAGGAAAATGAACAGCCACTTAACCTTTCATATTTCATAACACTCCCATTGGATGTTCATTTTCAACCATTTTGAAAAAATGCCTCGTTAAAAACCTTCATAGGAAAAATCCTGTGGGATAAAAACCTAATGAAGGAAAAGAGTACACTTTCCGTTCTGGAGGGAATACTGCCTCATTAAAAACCTGACTAAACAAAAAACCCAGTAGGAAAAAATCTTAGTTAGGGAAAAAAAGTACAATATACATACTCCCCCTCTTAATAACATCTTCAAGATGCATTTATGTCTTTCAACCGACACATTCTAATTTTATGTACTAATTTTTCAAATGAAACAGTCGGCAATGCCTTAGTGAGTAAATCTGTCAGATTATCACATGATTGAATCTGTTGCACATCAATTTCACCTCTCTTCCGGAGTTCGTGAGTAAAGAAAAATTTTAGTGAAATATGTTTTGTCATATCTCTTTTAATATATCCACCTCTTAATTGAGTTATACAAGCTGCATTATCTTCATAAAGAGGTATTGAAATTTCCTTTTCAGAAGGTAATCCACAATTTTCTCGAATATAATGGATCATTGATCTCAACCACACACATTCTCGGCTTGCCTCGTGAATAGCTATAATTTCAGCATGATTAGAAGAAATAGCTGGTATAGATTGTTTTGTAGAGCGCTATGATATAGCAGTACCACCACATGTAAATAAATAACCAGTTTGAGAACGTGTTTTATGTGGATCGGATAGATAACCAACATCAGCATATCCAATCAATATTGGACTGGTTCTATTTGAATAAAATAATCTAAGATCCATTGTCCCTTGGAGATATCTTAGGATATGTTTAATCTCATTCCAATGTCGACGTGTTGGGTAAGAACTGAATCTTGCTAATAAATTCACAGAAAATGCTATATCAGATCTAGTATTATTAACAAGGTACATCAATGCATCAATTGCACTGATATATGGTACTTCAGGACCAAGTAGTTCTTCATTATCTTCCCGAGGTTGAAAAGGATTTTTATTTATATCTAACGAACTCACAACCATTAGAGAATTTAATGGATGTGCTTTGTCCATGTAAAACCTTTTAAGAACTTTTGTTGTGTATGTTGATTGATGAATAAAAATACCATCTTCCAGATGCTCAATTTGTAAACCAAGACAAAATTTTGTTCTGCCAAAATCCTTGACTTCAAATTCTTGCTTCAGGCTATTTCTTGCCTTTTGGAATTCTTCTGGAGTTCCAATATGGTTAATATCATCAACATATATTGCAAGTATTACAAAACCAGATCCAGATCCAGATTTCTTAATAAAAATACATGGACATAGTGGATCGTTTTTATATCATGATTTCAATAAATATTCACTAAGGCAATTATACCACATGCGTCCAAATTGCTTTAAGCCATATAATGACTTTTGTAATCGAATGGAATAATTTTCACGAGGGTTAGAATTATATGCTTTAGGCATACTAAATCCTTTTGGGATTTTCATATAAATATCATTATCAAGATTCCCATATAAATAAGCAGTCACAACATCCATTAGACGCATGTCAATCTTTTCACGTACTACTAGACTCACAAGGTATCGGAGTGTAATTACATCCACCACAGGTGAATATGTTTCATCGTAATCAATACCCAATTTCTACGAAAAATCTTGTGCCACAAGTCGTGCTTTATATCTTACGACTTCATTATTTTCATTTCGCTTTTGCACAAATACCCATTTATAACTAATGGGTTTTACACTTTCTGGTGTTCGGGCTACAGGTCCAAAAACCTCACGCTTTGCAAGTGAGTTTAACTCCGATTGAATCGCATCTTTCCATTTTGACCAATCATTTCTATGACGACATTCTTCAACTGATGTTGGTTCAGGATCCTCATTATCTTTTAACACTTCAAGTGCTATATTATATATAAAAAACATCATCAACAGTTATTTCTGTCCGATTCCAACTTCTGCCAGAAGTTATATAATTAATGGACATCTCACTATTCCGTTCACTACTTTCAGATATTTGAATCTTTTCATCAGTTTCTACTTAATCTCTTTTTCCTAATTCTTCAATTGGATCATTCTGATCATTTAATCATCTTTTCTTTCAAGGATTTTTATCTTTTGAACCAATGGGTCGTCCACGTTTCTGACGTATTTTTGATTCAGTAGCTATAGGAATTGTATTTTGTCCTGTTGGGACTTCTATCCAAATAAGAGTATCTATAGCTGGAATATGCGATTTAGTTACTCTTGTAGAGTCCGCAAAAGAATCTGACAGTTGATTTGCAAGTCTTTGCAAATGAATGATCTTTTGAACTTCTAGTTCACTTGCGCTTGTGCGCGGATCTAAATAATTCAATGACGTTGTCCAGGCAAGCTGCTTTTTATGTAGTTTATGTTCTCCCCCTAATTTAGGAAATAAAGTTTCATCAAAATGACAATCAGCAAATCTTGTTGTGAATACGTCATCTGTCAATGGTTTAACGTATCTGATTATAGAGGGAGAATTATATCCAACATATATCCCCAACCTTTTTTGAGGACCCATTTTGGTACGTTGATTTGGCGCTATCGGTACATACACAACACACTCAAAAATTCTCAAATGAGTAATATTTAGCTCGGAACCAAAAGCCAATTGTAATGGAGAAAATTTGTGATAACTTGTTGGCCTTATGCGCACAAGTGCTGCAGCATACAAAATAACATGTCCCTAAGCAGTTGTAGGAAGATTTGTTCTCATTAATAACGGTTTAGCAATTAATTGTAACCGTTTAATGAATGATTCAGTTAGACCATTCTGAGTATGAACATGAACTATTGGATGCTCAATAGTAATGCCAATTGACATGCAATAAGCATCAAAGGCTTGGGAGGAATATTCTCCAGCATTATCTAGATGGATCATTTTAATAGGATAATCTGGAAATTGCGCTCTTAAGCGAATTATTTGGGCAAGCAATCTCGCAAATGTCAGGTTGCGAGTTGATAATAAACTGACATGCGACCATCGGGTCGATGCATCAATTAAAATTATAAAGTATCTGAATTGCCCACATGGTGGATTAATTGGTCCACATATATCACCATGAATTCTTTCTAGAAATATTGGAGACTCAAACTCCACTTTTGTTGGAGATGGTTTAACAACCAATTTCCCTTGAGAACATGCAACACATGAAAATTTATCAGATGTCAAAATCCTTTGACTTTTCAAAGGATGACCATGCGTATTTTCAATTATCTTTCGCATCATAATAGCTCCTGGATGATCTAAACGGTCATGCCAAATGATAAATATAGCAGGATCAGTAAACTTCTAATTTACTGAATGATGCACTTCAATTGCATGGATTTTTGTGCTATATAGGCCAGATGAAAGAGATGGTAGCTTTTCTAATAAATATTTTTTACCCGACATTATTTGAGTAATACAGAGATACGCAAAACCATTTTCTTCCATTGTTTCAATGTGATATCCATTTCGGCGAATATCTTTAAAACTTAATAAATTTCTTCGAGATTTTGATGAAAATAACGCTTTAGGAATAACAATATTTGTTCCTCCGGGTAATACAATATTAGCTATTTCGGAACCTTCAGTCAACTTTACACTACCACTTATAATATTAACATTTGTTTCTCCCATCTGCAGGTAAGAGAAATATTTTCTATTTTTCAATATGGTGTGTGTTGTATCACTATCAATTAGGCATATATCTTCAATACCACTTGTGTATCCAATAAGTGGAATAATAGGCATCTGGGTATAACAAAATATTTATAAATTTAAATACTCAAACAATAAAAAAAACTTTAAACGCTAATTACTATTACAATGCCAAACATATAAAACATAAAAAAAAAAACATATTAAAAGTAAACATCACCAATCAAATACTCAATTCTTCCTTCAGGATGCTCAAAGAAATCAAAATCAGAGAAAGATGAAGAAGAAGAAAAGACTTGGTGTTCCTCGAAGAACCACACAAGAGAGAGAGAAAGAAGAGAAGATCATAAGGGTTCTTGTGACTCTTGGTTTTTATAGAGTTGTTTCATGTGACTCTTCATCTTCCACTAGGGTTATATCCCATATAACCGAAAAGCCACAATTCAAATAACCCTTCATCTGAGAATTCTAACATCATTCACTTCTGGGAATGGAGTTGAACCTATTGGTCGAATTTCATGATTTTTCATTAATAGCTCATTATTTTACTCAGCTACGAGAAGACAAGATATTAATCCTGCATACTTTTTGAATCCATTTTCTCGATATTGCTACTGCAGGAGCACATTCGAGGCATGAAAAGTAGAGAAAGTTTTTTCTAACATATCCTCATTAGTAATATTTTCTCCACACAGTTTTAGCTGCGAGCTAATTTTAAAAATAGCATAATTATATTTACTAACGGATTTAAAATCTTATTATCGCAAGTGCATCCAATTATACCGTGCCTTTGAAAGGACGACCATCTTCTGGTGATCAAACATTTCTTTTAAATTAGTCCACAAAATAAGTGGATTTTTCACGATAAGGTATTCAACCTTTAAGTCATCATGAAGGTGATGGTGGAGGAAAATCATAACTTTAACATCATTTTGTGATGATGATGAATTTCCTTCTACAATGGTATCTGCCAGACCCATTACAGCTAAATGCATTTCAGCATCTAGTGTCCAAGATAAATAGTTTTTTCCAGTAATATCAAGAGCGGCAAACTCACCAAACGGCAAACTCAAGTTTGGTGAGATTTGCCATGTGAATACAAAAGCAAATAGAAAAAGTACATACCTTCCTCTTTTGTTATTGCCCGTTCAGTAAAATAACTTCGGTAGAGTCTCGTGCTGATAACGTGTTGTGAATTTGATTCAAAATAGAATCAGTAAATATAAAACTGTAAAGTAAAGATACTAGAAGAAGAGAGAAAAGAGAGAATCGTTTACATACGATTTCATTGATTGTTCGTTTGTTTACATATGACCCCTATTTATAGAGGTTTCGATATAGAATCTGAAAGGTTAAGAAAATAACCTTAAAAAAAAATGAACGGTCACAGTATACGAACAGACATTATCTTCAAGATAACGAACAGTCACTTACTATTGTTAGGAAAATGAACATCCACTTAACATTTCCTATTTCATAACAAATAATATGAATTAAGTAATTTTAGATGTTTGAGGTTTAGAATTACTAATAATGGTTGAGCTATTTTCTCCACAACAAAATAACAAAAAACTAAACATTAATCTCAAAAAATATGGAGTCGATTACATAAATCAATACAAGATTATATGTGGTCATTCACATGAATTCTTGCCCTTCATTTCTTTCTATCTACTATAAGACTTTTATTCAAATCTAATAGAGACATATATTTTCTAATTACTTTCCTCCATATCATATTAGACCAGCCTCTATCTCTGTCTAACCTATCTTACTTATATCCATCAATTCTCTTAATAAGAGTATCTCTCGTTCTTCTTTGTATATGTCCAAATTAACGTAAATGATTTCCTCTCATCTTATTTTCAATAGATACTACTCTCACTTTTTTCGAATTGTCTCGTTTCTTACTCTATCATTTTTAGTATGTCCACACATCTATCATAATATTGTTGAAAGATATGTCCTCTAAACTAGTTTATTTGATGTACTTATCGAATTTATTAATAAAAAAAATTATTCTCAAAATTTATTTATAAATTTGTATTTTATTTATGCACGATTTTCGTTTGAAAAGAACCCATTGTGTTTAAGTAAGTGATCCATGTGAATAGTAGTCTTTCACAGTAAAGTATGGATCACGAGTTATTTAACACATAAATGTTTGTTTTTAACCGGTTGATGAGAATGAGAATCTCATCATAAATAGGTTATTGTGTTATGAATTTTAAATAGGAAATAGCTTACCTTTAGTCAGTGAGTAGTTCACTCACTTCATAGCATGAGTGTACTTCGAATACGTAGAATAGGACCTGTAATAGTAGTTTCTAAAAGTACTATTTAAAAGAAACCCAGACTATTACTGCTACAGTGTGGACTAATACTCTACTGCTTGAGTATGAGTTGATAATCTGACGAAACTAAAAGCATATACTTTGATATAATATAGTTAAGGTTCTTTCGTAGAGTCGATATACTTGTATGTTGGGTATATGTGACTAGTTAGTTAAGACAGACTTGTACAAGATAACTTCTACGCTATATCGCTCCTTATGACTGTTCAAATGATTTAATTATCTAAGACCCTAGGGAATATGACTTGGATGTTTACTTTAGGGTAGCTCCATTTGAAAGTGAAAACATTCCAGTAGTCTTGGATCATTGGATTAGAGGTTGAAGGATGATAGATGTCTATTAGAGAGGTGTTAGTACACTCTTCCTATCTAATTGCACAGCGATACTTAGAGGGGTATTTTAGTCATTACATATGTAGGTCGAAAACTTTGCCAACGAGCATTGTCTTTGGAGTCAATATTTCCTTATGATGATATTAGGAAATATTTAAAATATAAAATATAACTATTTATATAGTAAGGGTATTTTGGTCATTTTAGTAGCCAAAGCGATGTGTCTTTTGGTCCCTGAAATGACTCTTAAGTCCTGAAAAATTTGGGCTAAAGAATTGGTCTTGATAATTATGAGTTTTATTTTATTAGTCTAATTTATTATTGGACTAAAATAAAATAAAATATCCGAGAGAGAGTACTTATTTTCTCTAATTTAATTGGTTAATTAATTATTTAGGGCCTAAGACCCAAATTGAATAATTAAAAAATTAATCTGGATATAAACTAGATAAAATGTATGAAATTTTATATTGGTCTATTTGGGTTTGTTAATTATTTATTGGGCTATTTAATAAAGTTCAACAAATAAATAATTGAAATTTAGTATTTATGGGTATTCAAACCCAAGAATAAATAATTTTATCTGATCCAATGAATAAGACCAAGAGTAAAATAAAATAAATTAATTATTAATTATTAATTATCAATTTAATAAATAAATAAATTAAATTAAATTAACATAAAATAAAAACAAAAACAACACAGGATGGAACCCGTGTTGTTTCGCGTGCAGGATAACAGAAAGAATGAAAGCTTTTTGTTTGCACGCGAATGGTTTCTCTCTCGGCTATTGATTCAAATGAATGGAAAATGAATTGAAGTGGTAGCCTTTTTGTTTTTGCACTTCTGAAGTTCATCATTCACAAAAGAACACAAACCCAACTTTGGTGAAGAAAACGCATTCTGTGAATCATTCATAAAGACCCAGTGCATATATTCACAAAGACCAAAAGCTTGTCAAAACCCAATCTTTAAGCCTTTACCGGCTGTGCTATGGGTACCATTTCGGAAGATCAAATGATTCGTGTGAATGAAACACAGTAAACGTTTATAAGGACGTGATCCAATAGTATCAAGTATCCTTGTACAGACATCTACACCAGTGCGAAAAAGGTCATTCAATCACAGAGGTAAATTTTTTGTTTTCCTAGCATGCTTTCATTTTGATGATTTTTGCCATATTAAACTTTCAAATATATGTATCTTAACTACCTTCATTTTGTAATATGGCATCCTTTTATTGCCCAACATTTTGCACCATATAGAAAAGCAAGTTGTACGGTTATTCTATAGAACTTTTCCTTTAAGTTTAAAGACATATTACGATCATACAGAATACTAGTTATACTTTTCCATTTCAACCAACTCGCCTCAACTCGGTATGCCACTTCACTATTAAGCTCTCCATCTTTCTGAATAATAGATTCTAGATATTAGAAGCAGTCATCTATTGCTATATCATTGTCATTCAAAGTTACACTCTGATATGTATTTCTGCTAGTATTGAGCTTATATTCCATATATTCTATTTTACTTCTACTAATTATGAAATGCTTAGATTCTAACGTCTGTCACTACAACTCTAATTTAGTATTTACACTAACTCTAATCTCATCAATCAACATATGTACAATATCATTAGCAAACAACATATATCATGTCACAACTTCCTATATAACACAAGTCAACTCATCCATGGTCGCGAATAGGAAATGACTAAGCATTGATCCTTAATATACCCCGACAGTAATATGAAACTCTACAGTCACTTTGGCGCAGATCCTCACACTTGTATATACTCCATTATATATATCTTTAATAAGGGTAATATATTTATGTAATACACCTTTCTTTACTAGTACCCATCAAAATACTTCTCTAGACACTTTATCATAGGCTTTTTCCAAATCCATAAATATCATATGTAAATCCTTCTTTCTCTCCTTACAATATTCAATCATATGTCGTAATAAATGAATTACCTTGGTAGTAGAATGCAAAGTATAAAACCAAATTTATTATCTGAAATCTTTACAATACCCTTTAATCTATATTCAATCACTCTCTCCCAAAACTTCATAGAATGACTCATGAGTTTAATTTTATGGTAATTGGCACAATCTTGAATATTTCTTTTATTCTTGTACAGAGGAATCAAAATGCTTTTCAACTACTTTGTAGACATCTTATTAACTCTATATATCTGTTGAACAGACTTGACGTCTATGCAATACTTATCTCTCCTAAATACTTTCAAACCTCAATCGGTATACTATTCGGTCTCACTGCCTTCTTCAGTCTTATTCTTATAAAGGCCTCTTGAACTTCATGCTTCTAACTACGATGAATAAACTCATGGTTAGCCTTTTTGTTTGAAATTGCAAGATCACCCACATCCTGAACTTGAACTTAATTCCCGTTAAATAACCTATCAAAATAGAACCTCAATCTCTTCTTAATTTCTTCGTCTTTAATAAGAACTATGCGGTCATCGTCCTTTATACATTTTACCATTCCGATATCTCTAATATTTTTCTCTCTGAAAGGAGTAAATCTATATATATTCTTCTCCCCATCTTGAATATTTATCTTTTCATATAAATCCTTAAAAACTGTTGATCTTATTTTTCCAATAATTTCTTTTGCTTATCTTCTCGTGACCTTATACTTCTCAAAATTCTCGGCACTCCTGCACTTCTCTAAATTTTTATAGCACTCTCTTTTGTTTCTTGTTTAGTGATACTCTTCCTTTAGACTCACTAAGCACTTTTTTAGCCACTTGCCTAATACTTTGAGCTATCTTTCTCCACATAAAATCTGGATCTGAATCCATATTTGGAGACCAATCATCCGTCTAGACTATCTTATCGACAAAGGTTGTTCTTTCATCCCCTGTGTGGCTTCCACCACTTGATCCTAAGCCAACCTGATGACGCCTTTGCTTACCCTTTTTCCTGAAATAAAAATTAAGGACCAACAACTTGTGTTGTGTAACCACATTCTCATCTAGAATAACTTTATAATCTGTACAACTATTTCGAAACATAAGCCTCATAATAAAGAAGTCTATCTAACTGGCATTTAATCTATTTCTAAAAGTCATTAATTGTAAATCTCTCTTTTTAAACCAAGCGTTTGCTATAATCAAATCATAAACTAAGGCAAAGTCGAGAATAGCAATTCTTTTTCTATCTTTTAAATCTTGCCTTCCATGAACATTCTCAAACTCGCTTCGATCAGTACCTACATGTGTTGGGATTCGTGGACTCCTAAACGCGGAAAACATCTACGAATCCCTCCCGAGGACCCAAGCAAACGATTAAGAAGATCTAAGCTTTAAGAATTACCTCTGGTTGCTGTAATCGAAATCCTTCGATTCTGGTTGCGCTGTTGTACGTTCAACCCGAACAATCACCAGACGCTGCAGTATGCGAACGTCCTCTATCGGATACACACCGCGAACTCACTCGATACCCGGGGAGTGCTAGCGCCTAGGGTTTGAGAGGTTTTTTTTTTTTCTCTCTGGTAGAGAATGGCACGAATGTTCTCAACCGAAAAATTGGGCTTGTGAAAAGACGGCTAGGGTTTTCTTAAAAACCCTCGAACCTCTTAGAGTCCAACCCTAATAATATCTTATCATATTCTAATTTAAATTCAAATTAAATTAAAACTGATATGATAAGATTATGCCATTATCTTGGTAATTTAACTAATTATTTTACCAAGTCAGATTCTTATAATCTGGATATCTTCCAGATTCATCGAACCTGGTCACCAGAAAAATAACCTAACAAGTTCGCTTATTGTGTGACCCTATAGGTTCATTTAACACTGGCGTGTGCCTAAATCATATTTAAATGGCCCACAAGTTATAAGCGGTTTCTAGCAAAACATTATAACTATCCAGGTTAAATGAAGATCGGTGATCTCTTTGAACCAAACCATAATTTTATATTTAGTCCTTTTGTCACACGATATCCAGATTAAGCATAAGGCACGGAGCATGTCATCCTTATTAAGCTTAATCAATTATTTCTTGATTTCATAGTAGACTGTTCAAACAAATGATATCAATATCTTAAATTGATATATTTGAGCACGGCCATGCATTTTTAACAGTCTAATTTATCAAGGGGCCCATGGATATCTCTCCTATAACTGAGAGGGACAAATTCCTTCACAATCAATCATATTCCTCTCCTTGATTTATTCTATATCCAACAAGTAGTCTAATTTATTATCTGGTTAAAGACAACTTTAGACAATGTCAAAATGTAGAATTTATCAAGTAAGAAACTATGATGAATTTAGGTCGAAGGACTTTCAATATTATTATGGCTAGAAAGTACTTATGACATATTCCATGAAGTACTCTCACAGTGGGTCATGTCCAATACAATGTTCTCTAACATTTATTTATATCTTGACTCGATATCACAAATATCCATGGCCAGTAAAACATAGCCATCAAGTCACAAACATACTAATCTTAATTTATTATTATTCCAATAATAATAATCGATCAGTGACGCTTTAGAATAGTCATTGTATTCATTGTAGGGTTTTACTATCAAGTCACGTACTTGATGACCAACAAAACAAAACTCACTATTCATGGAAAGGAAAGCCTTATATTATTATATAAAACATAATGACAATTGTATAAGTACAAATTGACTCTAGGGCATATCCCCAACAACATGTCCATTCAAATCACCACCAATGAACAGCTTCTCCGCACAGGGTACACTTTATACAGCCTCATCTAAATCTTTCCAAAACTATTATCTAACCGAATCATCAAGTCCCACTTATGAAACATATGCACTAATAACGGTAGTAAAATCGCCACCAATCATGTTCTTAATACTCAAAATCCTATAATTCTTTTTTTGCACTTCAACAACATCATCAATGACTTTACGGTCAATAATTATCCTAATTTCATTTCTATTATTAAATCTACCTGAATACCAAAATTTATAACCCTAATGCGCTACTACTCTTGCTTTCTCACCCACCCATTTAGTTTCCTAAAGATACAAAATATTAATCTTTCTTCTCTTTATAACATCAACTAATTCCATCAATTTACTAGTCAAAGATCTTATATTCTAATAAGCTAAACGGATCCTATTACTATGAGTTATCTTCTTTATCCTGCACCATTCCATATTTGACACCGTATCAGGGGAACGACACAATTCATTGCTTTCCGACAATGGTCTAGTAACCCTAACACATTTATCACTATACCTGAGTTTAAGAAATGCAATGCGTTACTGAATAAAAAACGCCCCTACGTAATCCTTAAATTGATTCATATCATGAATGTAACTATATTTTAAGCTGACCGTTACAAGTCTTACCGTAACTATCCTCTCTTATCTGGGTTTGAAATTGGCAATTCACACCACAAACAAAGTATGCAGAGCTCAACAACAGAGTTGGTCGAGCTATTTTCTCTACTATATAAAAATTTATAATTTTTATGACGTACAACCATTTACTTGAAAATGGTATGAGGCAATTCAAAAACAATTAAGTTCATCTTTAAAAAACAATTAAGTTCATCTTTTATACTACGGAAAAAAAATGAAGGATAAATAATGGTTTTCGAAATGTTTTTGTGGGTTTATAGCAACCAAGTAATATACCTACCACGCCAAGGCTGAAGAGTGGATTCGCTGTGAATCAGCGGGTAGCTGACATATACCAGGATTAAATGCATTTACTTGTATACCATATTTAGAGAGTGAGTAGATACAGAAATGCAATATATAGTCCCAAATTTTCACTTTGCTTCGTTATTCTCAGTCCCAAGAATTGTTTCGACTGGTTCCAGTTTCTCGACAAAGATTTTAGAGTAAGCATTTCTTTGGGATTCTGGTTTATCAAGAACTAGGCATGGTTTTATTTACCTAGTTGTTTTTGTCTTGAGTTTTTATCATGGGTTTGTTTTTGTATGCGAAAGATAAACTTGGAAAAGTCATTGCTGATCGGCTGAATTTCTCTGAAAATACATTTGTGGTGTTTCTGCAGTGGGTTCAGAAGTGATGGTGGATGAATTCCCTTTCCCTGCTCAGGTTATTCAAACCAAGCCATTGTTGTTGGTCGGGCACGGTAAGCGAATTCCAGGCAGCGATGGCCGGTTTCCCTTTTGATGATATGATTTCTGTGGTCTAAGCGGAATTTTTCTACCTTTTCATTTTGGATTTTGATGGTCTAAGTCACGCTCTATACAGGGATAACTGACATTGAGATACATTTCCTTCAAATTAAGTTCACTGCTATTGGGGTTTATCTCGATCCCTCGATTGTCACTCATTTACAGAAATGGAAGGGCAAGAAAGGGTCTGAACTTGCAGGAGATGATGAGTTCTTTGACGCAGTTATTTCAGGTAATTCACAGTAGCCATGTAATTTCCTCTCCTGAATACTACTACTATCTGATTCTTGAATCTTGATATGAATTTGCAGCCCCTGTAGACAAGTTCCTGAGAGTCGTGATCATAAAGGAGATAAAGGGTTCCCAGTACGGAGCCCAGCTAGACAGTGCAGTAAGGGATCGATTGGCAGCAGAGGATAAGTGCGAGGATAAGGAGGAAGAAGCCCTGGAGCAAATTCTTGAGTTTTTGCAGTCTAAATATTTCACTTGGAATTCTATCCTGACATATTATTTCCCTGCTACTTCTGCAACTGCAGAGGTAATCACAGATCATTTTCAACCCCCCAAAACTTGTGGTATATGTAATCATCTGGTAGAGTGGAGAATATGAATGCTTACCGATTTTTCTTGTTTCAACAGATCACATTCAACACAGAGGGGAAAGAGGAGACAAAACTGAAGGTGGAGAATGCAAATGTGGTGGAAATGGTCAAGAAATGGTATCTGGGAGGAACCAATGGAGTGTCTCAGACAACTATCTCTTCATTGGCCGATGGTCTTTCTGTTGAGTTGTCTAAATGATGCCTAACAGACCAAGTATCTGCCTTTGAAACTCTCTTCATAGCTTATGCTACTATTTCCAATAAAAGTGTATGCTACATTCTTAAGCTCATGTTTTTCCTAATTTTGTTGTTGTTGTTTTTTTTTTTTTTTTTGCTTAAGGACGTCTTTGGAATTTATTGTCAATTGTTATGGTACTGTCTATGAAAAAGTTTAAATTAGAATTTATCTTTTACTCCCTCCGTTCTAAAAAAATGACAATCTAACAAATAGCACACAGATTAAAAAATTATTAAAACTTATATAATTATAATAAAAAATGACGATTATATCCTTAAATAAAAATAAATTTTATTATTTACATTTGGAATACACATATTTAAAAAGTAATTGAAAAAATAGTAAATTAAGAATATACATGATAAATGTATTCTTAATTTGTAAAATTGATAAGTATTTTGATATAACAAAAATATAAATTTTTGATACTTTTTTAAGATAGAAAGAATATATTATTAATATATTATAAAATAATTTAATATGAATAAAGGTACCCTTTTAATAGTAAAGTATTCTTTATTAGGCGAATCATGGCACCTTCTCTAGTCGTTTTCTCCTCTACCATGTGGCATTCCAAACACGTTTCTAGCTATGTGAATATGAAAAGCAGGATAGATACGAACCTAAGGAAACAATTTTCCTTTTTCGGCTAAACTGGAGGCCCAACTTTAATTGGACCCGGAAGAACTCTTTAGAAAAGCCCAAATACTGATTCTAGACCAAGTTCTGAAGGGCTTTCACCTTGCCTTGGAATCCAACTGTTTAGTTTGTGTGTGTATGTGTGTGTGTGTGTGTGTTTTTTCCCCCTCCTGTGTGAAGCCTTTAAATTATGATTAAGACTTTTGATCATTTCAGTTAATATTTAAAACCCTTGCCTATATAGACAACCAAGATATTGTATACATATGACATTAATACTATTCCTTCCATCTCCTTTTTTCTATCTATTTTAACCGATTTACAAATTTTTTAAAAAATAAGAATTTTCAATTAATTAATTAACATTTCTTATTTTACCCTCAAAGAATCTCTCTCTTTATTAAGGACTAATCAAATTCCAAAGTTTTGTGTTGTAAGTATATTTAATTTACTTTCATTTTTCACTATAAGTGCACAATACTCATTGCATTTAAGAGGAGTGTTTGTGAAAAAATAGTAATTAATATAGTTTTTGTTTGTTAATGAGACAGATAAATTGAGACAAAAATTTTGGTTAAAATGGACAGATAAAAAGGGAATGAGAGAATAATTAGTTTGTTATATATTAATTTGAAAATCAATCATCTCCATCACAAAAATAATTATTTGTATTTATCTTTGGCAATCTATTAGTATTTTTTTTTTCTTTATATATACATCAAGACAAGGATGGCCTTTTAAAAAAAATGAAAATTATAAATAAAACTCAATATATATTTGCTTGTATACTGCTTCTCAAAAAATAATCCAAAATTTCTCGAGATTCATTATTCACATCAAGACATAGTTTGGTTCATAGAAGAGGAGGGCTGGAATAGGAAGGGAAGGGAAAAGGAATAAATACTTCATATTGGTGAAATATTTGCTTTTATCTTCTTCTTATTTGGTACAAGGGAAAGAGAATGGAAAAAAGAGAAAATTACCAATTTATTTGCCTTTTTATCCCTTATTCTCTATTATTTAATTTTTTTTTAAATTGGAAGTGAAGTCATTCTTACCATCAGTGGCGTTTCTCTTAAGAAGCAGTGGGGGGAGAGGGGGGGGTGGGGGGGGCAAGGAGCCATTGCTCCCCAAAGATTTTGAAAAACCCTCTTTATATATATACTGTTTAAATGGACTCCCACAACAAAAAATTTTAATATATTTTAATATAGACTCTCCTTAAAAAATATACTCTAAAAAATATATTTTAATATTTTTATTCTAATTTAAAAATTAAAATTACAATATTAATATTATTTATCTATTTATTTTACTTACTAATAAAATATTTTAAAGTTGTTAAAATAAATCAATTTATCTTAAATCTAAAGTCGACTTAAAAGACAACAAAAATAACAAAATATTTGAGAAAAAGCAAATCACACAGGTGGTTCTTCAATTCGGAATTCCCTCGTTGGCTCATTCTATTATATCTTCTTAGTTCCACTTACTTTGATAGTTCTCTTACTAAATTTGACTTTTTTTTAACTCTTCAAATCTTAATATTTTTTAGATTTTTGCTTATTCTTACAACTTGAGTTCCTACTTAACTTGTACTTTGTACTTTTTAACTATTAATTTTCATTTATTAATGTTAGTGTGTTAATTTTTATAATAGATATTTATATAAGTTTGGGATGAATTCTTTGACTTGTTTGTATTTACTATTTATTGATTGTTATCTATTAATGTTAGTTTATTAATTTTTGTATTAGATTTTTATATAATCTTGTGATTTTTTTGAGGAAATAATCTTTTGAGTATATGCATGGGTATTTTATGTTTAGTAAAATATTTGCAAAAATTCTTTATTTATTTATCTTAGACTTATATTATTAATATATATATATATATATATATATGTGTGTGTGTGTGTGTGGCTATCTAACATAGGTTAAAACTACTTTTATTTTTTTGAAATTTTAGAAAAATACAAATTTGTATTGGTGAGTAAGAAAATATACTAAGAGAATCAATCTAATAGAAAATAGGCCAGTGTATAGGAAAAATTCGAATAAACTAACTAATTTTTAGAAAAAAAATTTAAGGATTTAAAAATTTTAATTATTTTATTACTGGCATAAAAAGGAACAAATTAATATCATTAACTAACAATATATATGTGTGTGTGTGTGTGTTACAGGTCTTGTGGATTTCCTTATTTATGGACCAAAAAAAAAGGCATGACTCGTTTTTTTATTAAAAGAAAAAAAGATAAAGATAATTCTGAGAGCAGTATAGTGCCTAAATCTCCAAGGCTTGAGAACTAAAGTCTTAATCAACAAATCCCTACTAAGTCTTTTTCGTTATGAAAATAATAAATAGTTGTTCATTTTTCGATACTATCCATTTATCTTAAAGATAGATATGACTATTAATTTTTATAAGGTTATTAATGGATAAGATAATATTGTATTTATTAAATTCATTTCTTATCCTTTTAGATGATATATCTAAACCTCTATATATAGGGGCTTTATGTAAACGAATATAATCAATCAATTGAATCGAAGAGATTTTTTCATTTCTTTTCTTATAATTTCTTTAATATCAGTTTTATATTTTGTTTTCTTGATTATTGATTCTATTTGGAATCAGATTCACAATATGTTATTAACACGAAACTCTGCTGAAGTTGTTCTACTGAAGTTTATAGTCAAGCCAACGCCATCAAAGATATTTTATTGATCTGTATAATCAAGTAATCTAATTTTTAAACTTTCTAAATAAAAAAATAAAGATACTCTTCTTATTTAATTTTGTATTAATATGGCGAATCTCACTAAACTTGAATTTACAAATATAGTTATTACCGAAAAAAACAATTTATCCCGGATACTAGATGGTAGATGCCGAAATGTATTTAGCTATAATGGGTCTGGTAGATACCATTGTAAAAGGAAATCCATCATCATCAAAAAAATGATACTAAAATTATGATTTTTCCCTGTCATCATCTCCATGAAGATTTAAAAGTGGAATATCATACTATGAAACATCCACTTATTTTGTAGAATAATTTAAAAGAAATGTTTGACCACCAAAAGATGGTCGTCCTTTCAAAAGCATGGTATGACTGGATGCACTTAAGATTACAAGATTTTAAATCCATTAATGAGTATAATTTTGCGATGTTTAAAATTAGCTCCTAGTTAAAATTGTGTGGAGAAAATATTACTGATAAATACATGTTGGAGAAAATTTTCTCTACTTTTCATGCCTCGAATGTGCTCCTGCAGCAGCAATATTGAGAAAATGGATTCAAGAAATATGCAGAATTGATATCTTGTCTTCTCGTAACTTAGCAAAATAATGAGTTATTAATGAAAAATCATGATACTCGACGAACAGGTTCTACTCCATTCTCAGAAGTGAATGTTGTTAGATCTTGTGATTTTGGCTCCAGAAGAGGTCGTGATTGTGATCGTAATCGTAGCCGTAATTGTGGATGTACACGCGGTTATAATAGAAATATTTATTATGAACACAAAAGTCAAAAGGAAGTTATTAGAAATAATGATAACCACCAGAAGTGATAAAAAATAATGAGAAAGGAAAAGAAAAAGAGGTGGTTCCTACAAATTATGAAAATAAATGTTATTGATGTGGTATAAAAAGTTAGTGGTCTTATACTTGTTGTACGACAAAATACCTTGTTGATCTTTATCAAGCTTCTATAATGCTGAAGCAAATTTTACTGTATAACATTCTCTTCGTGATGATGATGATGATGACGATACTAATATTGAAGATGTTAATGTTGATGTAACTCATTTGGATGTGACTAATTTCTTTGAACATCTAGAATTAAGAATTGATCATTTGATTAGTGAAGAAAGTGTCCAAAAAAATTAAAAGTTTACTTTTAATATTCTTATTTTATTTATATATTTTTGGCATTGTAATAGTAGTTAGCATTTTAAGTTTTTATTTTATTATTTGAAGTATTTAAATTTATAAATATTTTATTATACTCAGATGGCTATTATTCAATAAAGTGACATTGAAGATATATGCTTAATTGATAGTGGTACAACACACTCTATATTGAAAGATAGAGAATATTTCTCTTACCTAAAGATGGAAAAAACAATTGTTAATCCTATAAGTGGTAGTGTAAAATTGATTCAAGGCTTTAGAATAGCTAATATATTATTACTCAGAGGAACAAATATTGTTATTTATAAAATGTTATTTTCTTCAAAATCTCCAAGAAATTTATTAAATTTTAATAAATTTAATAGATATCACATTGAAACCATGGAAGAAAATAGTTTTGAGTATTTCTGTATTATTCAAATTTTTTCGGGTAAAAAATATTTATTAGAAAAGTTACCATCTCTTTCATTTGGCCTATATAGCACAAAAATCCATGCAATTGAAGTGCATTATTTAGTAAACCAGAAGTTTACTAATCCTGTTACATTTATCATTTGGCATGACCGTTTGGGTTATCCAGGAGTTATTGTGATGCAAATGATAATTGAAAATATGCATGGTCATCATCTGAGAAGTCAAAATATTTTGACATAAGATAAATTTTCATGTATTGCATATTTTTAAGGGAAATTATTTATTAAATCATCTCTAACAAATGTGGAGTTTAAGTCTTAAGTATTTCTGGAAAGAATTCATGGTGATATATATGGACCAATTCATCCACCTTGTGGGTAATTTAGATATTTTATGATTTTAATTGATGCATCGACCTGATGTCGCTTGTCAGTTTATTATCAACTTGTAACCTGACGTTTGCGAGATTACTTGCCCAAATAATTCGCTTACGAGCGCAGTTTTCAAATTATCCTATTAGAAGGATCCGTTTAGATGATAGTGGAGAATATTCTTCCCAAGCATTTGATACTTATTGCATATTAATTGACATTATTATTAAACATTCAGTAACTCATGTTCATACCTAAAATGGTCTAACTGAATTATTCATTAAAAAATTACAATTAATTGTTAGACCGTTATTAATGAGACAAATCTTTCAACATCTGCTTGGGGACATGCTATTTTGTATGCTATAGCACTTGTGTGTATAAAACCAATAAATTATCATAAATTCTCTTTCATGCAGTTAGCTTTTGGTTCAGAGCTAAATATTACTCATTTAAAAAAAATTTTGTGTGGTGTATATGTACCGATAGCTCCAAATTAACTTACCAAAATGAGTCATCAAAGAAGATGAAAATACATATTAGATATGATTCTCCCTTTATAATTAGATATGTTGAACCATTGATAAGTGATGTATTTACAGCAAGATTTGGTTATTGTCATTTTGATAAAACTCTATTTCTTAAATTAGGAAGAGAACATAAACCACATAAAAAAGAACTTGTCTGGACAACATCATTGAATTATTTAGATCCACGCACAATCGCAAGTGAATTAGAAGTTCAAAAGATAATTTATTTGCAAAGACTTGCAAATCAGCTGCAAGATTCTTTTGTTGTATCTACAAGGATAATTAAATCGTATATTCCAACTATAGATGTTCTTATTCGAATAGAAGTTCAAATAGGACAAAATAAAATTCCTATAGCTGCTAAATAAAAAACACGCCAGAAGCGTGGATGACCTCTTGGTTCAAAGGATAAAAATCCTCGAAAGAAAAGAGAAGCAAATGATCAAAATGATTAAATTGAAGAATTAGAAAATAAGGACCAGATGGCAACTGATGAAAAGATCCAAACATTTGAAAATAATGAACAGAATAATGAAATGTCCATCAATTATATGATTTCTGGCAGAAGTTGGAATATGATGGAAATAACTGTTGATGATATTTTTGCATACAATATAACACTTTATGTGTTAAAAGATAATGAGAATCTTGAACCAATATCAGTTGAAAAATGTCGTCATAGAAATGATTGGTCAAAATGGAAAGATACAATTCAATCGGAGTTAAACTCCCCTGTAATGTGTGAAGTTTTTGGACCAATAGTCCGAATACCAAAAGGTGTAAAATAAATTGGTTATATATGGGTATTTGTGTGAAAGTATAATGAAAATAATGAAATCGTAAGGTATAAAGCACGACTTGTGATACAAGATTTTTCATAAAAATCGAGTATTGATTATGATGAGACATATTTTCTTGTGGTAGATGCAATTACACTCTGATACCTTGTGAGTCTAATGGACATGAAAAGATTGACATGCGTCTTATGGATGTTGTGATTGTTTGTTTATACGGAAACCTTGATAATGATATTTATATGAAAATCACATCAGGATTTAGTATGCATGAAGCATATAATTCTGGTCCTCGTAGAAATGATTCCATAAAGTTACCAAAGTTATTATGTGACTTAAAGCAGTTTGGACGCATGTGGTATAATTGTCTTAGTGAATATTTATTAAGATCAAAATATAAAAATGATCCGATATGTCTATGCGTATTTATTAAGAAATTTGGATCAAAATTTGTTATACTTGCTATATAAGTTGATGATATCAATCTTATTGGAATTCCAAAAAAACTTCAAGAGGCAAGAAATAGATTGAAACAAGAATTTGAAATTAAAAATTTTAAAAGAATCAAATTTTATCTTGGTTTACAAATAGAACATCTAAAAGATGATATTTTTATTTATCAATCAACATATACAATTAAAGTTTTGAAGAGGTTTTACATGGACAAAGTACATTCATTGAGTATTTCAATGGTCGTCAGGTCATTAGATGTAAATAAAGACCTTTTTCGACATCAAGAAAATGATAAAGAACTTATTGGTCCTAAAGTACCATATCTCAGTACAATTGGTGCACTAATGTACCTTACTAATAACACTCAACCTGATATAGTATTTTCTGTGAATTTATTAGCAATATTTAGTTCTTCGCCAACATGACAATATTGGAATGATATTAAACATGTCCCAAGATATCTCTAAGGGACAATAGATTTCGGATTATTTTATTCAAATAAAATCAATTCAATGTTGATTGGTTATGCACATGTTGGTTATTTATCTGATCTACGTAAAACACGTTTTCAAATTAGCTATTTATTTATATGTAGTGGTATTGCTATATCATGGCACTTTACCAAAAAAAAAAAAAAAAAAACCTATAACAACCACTTCTTCTAATCACACAGAAATTATTGCTATTCATGAGGCAAGCTGATAATATGTATGGTTAAGATCCATGATCCAGTATATTTGAGAAAATTGTGGTTTATCCTTTGAAAAGGAAATTACAGTACTTCTTTATGAAGATAATGCAACTTGTATAATTCAATTAAGAGGTGGATATATTAAAGGAGATAGGACGAAATATATTTCACTAAAAATTTTCTTTATTCATGAACTCCAAAAGAGATGTGAAATAGATTTGTAATAGATTCGATCATATGATTTTCTAGCAAATTTATTTACTAAGACATTGTCGACAACTTCATTTGAAAAATTAGTACATAAAATTAGAATGCGTTGATTAAAAGATATGAAGTCATCTTGAAGATACTATCAAGAGGAGGAGTATGTACACTGTACTCTTTTTTCCTAACTAAAGTTTTTTCTCTTATTGGATTTTTTCTTGGTTAAATATTTAATGAGGCCGTGTTTCCCTCTAAAACGAAAAGTGTACTATTTTTCCCTACACTAGGTTTTTATCCCACAAGATTTTTCCTAAGAAAGTTTTTTACGAGGCATTTTTTTGAAAGTTTGAAAATAAACATCCAGGGGAGTGTTATGAAAATAATAAATAGTTGTTTATTTTTCGATTCTATCCGTTTATCTTGAAGATAAATGTGACTATTCATTTTTCTAACGTTATTAATGGATAAAATAATATTGTATTTATTATATCCATTTTTTTTCTTTTAGATGATGCATCTAAATTTTTATAAATATGGATTTTATGTAAACGAACATATTCAATCAATTGAATCGAAGTAATTCTCATATTTTTCTTCTTATAGTTTCTTTAATATCAAATTTATATTTTATTTTTTTGATTCTTAATTTTATTTGGAATCAAATTCACAATATTTTCTTAATTCTTTTAGTGCTCCTAAAAAAGTTAATATTGTAGAACATGATCTGCAATTGCGTAGACAAATATGAAAGTATCCATTTTGTTTATTATTAGTAGATTAATTACATAAATAATTTATATTGTTATTATAATATATTGACATAATATAGTTGATACTCATAAATTCACAAATCAAAATCTATCACTGCTTACCATTAATGCTTTTACTTGATCTTTTTTCTCTCGATCCCTTCAATTTGTGGAAGAAAGAAATGTTGATTTGGAGGAAAAGTAATATGCTTGTTGATTTCACAGTTTACCTTAATCAAAAGACGTAAATGACACATCTAGTCTTTTTTTTTTTTTTAAGTATGCTAACAATAACATTCCTCAGAATCAGTATGAATATAAGTCATAATGCTGAATCACATCCTTTTGGGTGGGCAACTTGATAGAGGACTCAAAGGCACACCATCCTCTGCTTCCACTCTAAGCCAGTCATCCTAAAAATTCTTTGGCTCAATCTTTTGCTCCCCTTTTAACTTTGAAGGCAAATCTAGGAAATGGATTCTAATCAATCAGGAAGTAAAGATATGTGGTCCAATGACGAGAAATGGCTTTAGGTTTGAGTACTACCAAGTAGTCTGCATCACGAGCATATATGCAGATACTTGAAAAAAGTATCTAGATTGTAGGATTTCTAGATTGTAGCCCCAAAAAATAGACCAAGAAGAGAAGGAAAACTTGAAAAAAGTAGTCCCAGATACCATTCTCTGAGCACGTTGCCGTGATTCCTTGTGTTTTTATCTATGTGCTTTTGATCCATATGCATGCCCACCAAAAACTCCGTATCCTACTAACCGTACTCCAATTTAAAGTTGATCAAATGGATACATTTCTTTTTTTTTTTATAGTTAATATTATTTTATTCATAAACCAAAAACATGTTACACGTGAATTACAAGATTTTGATACTAGAAACACTCTCATCTCGAAGGAAATAGTACAATACATAAAATAAAAATAAATACACAAAAAAATTATTCTTGACTACTTTACCAACATCCACGAACATCAACGATCTGAGCAAACCAAATCCACTTAATCCGTGAACAATAATGTAAAAAGACTCTGAGCGTATTAGCGGTATTGAAAATCGCCTAAGATATAAGTGAAAAGTGGAGGAATAGCCCAAACTAATTGTTGGGTAAATGAAAAGCAACAAGTACAAAGAGAAGAACAAATACAAGTAGGAATACAAAGAACACGGGCCAAAGAAAAGTAGAGTTGGAAAAAAAAGTCAAAGAAATTTTTTTTTTTAAATTTGATGCCAAAAGAGAAAAAAAATCAACTTAAATAAAAAAAAACAAATCTTTGGCTAAGATTCGAGCTTCAGCAGAGGTTAGAGCTCAGATCTAACCAAAAAAGCTAAGCAAAGTGCACAAAGATGAAAATCAGAAGGGGAAGGGAGATAGGAAGAGAAAGCGGAGTGCGCAAGGAAAAGAAAGTTTGCTCCTTGGATACATTTCTATACCTTAGTACTTGAAAATCGATCTCTTTAAATTGAAAATGTTATAAAATTAGGGTAGTGTTAGAATAAAATCTTCACACTACACACTAATAAAACTCTAACTATTTTGCACAAGAATTTCTCTCTTTCTTTTCTCTCACAATTTTCTCTAATCTTTCTTTCACACAATAATGGTGTGTTACAAGCTTAGAGAATAGCTTTATTTATAGAGCTCTAATTAGTGGATTACATCATGGCATACATCATCTTCCACTAATCTTAATTAGTGGTGTTTCCACTAAATGGTGGACATCCATAAAAATCTTCTAATAATTCACATAAATCCATAATTAGTGCAGCCTCCACTAATTAATAAAGATTCCAATAATTCATAATAGAAAAGATATATTTTTTTAATTTTGTTGACTAAGATTTTAGTTTTGAAAGTATAATTATCGAAAATTGTAGGTGCAAAGGGAGGCCGGCGTGGTTGGGAAACCATTTTCAGGGATTTGACATGACCATGGAATCAGAACTTTTTATCTCTAATGCGTGACTGATTTTTAGAAGAACATATTTAACATGATTTTTCAACAGTGAGATAGTCAACCTGTGAATACTGGTTGGGCAGTGGCATGTGAGATGCATGTGAAAGAACCTACTCATTAGAAGATGAAAATACTTGTTCAATGAAACGAACCCTAGAAGCACAACTGCCTAAACCAAGCACCCTAATTCCCCTTCTCTTCAAAAGATATTTGAGAAATGTTGTGATCTTGTCTGCCTACTTACCTATTGCATATCAAAACCTATATATACAGAAAGTTGAGATGATTGAGTTACTAATTTAGCAATTGAATATTGAACTCATATTAAACCAGATTTTAGAGAATTTTGTAGGGTCTACATGACAACATTTTACGAGACAAATTAAACCAACATTTTGAAGAGATTATGGTAAAACAATTTACCATCCATTTTCCATCAATCCCTGAAGACTTCTGTTGCTTCTTGTTTTCTTCCTTTCATTTCAAATTAGCCCTCCTCCTCCTCAGCAGAGCCTGGCAAATCAGCCTGACCTCCTCCGGCTGCTGCTGCATTTGAAGGCATACTCAATGCACCCTCATCAGCATCAGGGCATGGTGACTGTTCTAGCAATGATTGCCGGCATGTCGGGCATGAAGAATGTGAAGACAACCAAATGTCTATACACCTCACGTGGAAACCATGGTGACATTTTGGCAGCACTCTAACCTTCTCACCATCCTCAAATTCGCCCAGGCAAATTGGACAATCTGTTGCCGGAATATGAATTCCGGACCCGTACACGGCCACCGGAATCTGGCGCAGCATGCTCTTCTTTAAGCCTGTTGCAGCAAGTCTTGCTACCGTTTCATCAGGAGACTCGAAAGCGAACCTCCGGCTGCATCTCAAGGCACATCTCACGATTGAATTTAGTCCGAGAGCACATATCAATGCACAAAGTAGAGCTGCGAGGATGATAACCATGTTAGTGTCGAAATTCGTCTCTGTGAAGCCATTATGTGCTTTGCCTTCATGACTTGGTGTTGGTGGTGTATCAGGCTTTGCATCAAGAAGTAAGCGCTGTGGACGATGATAAACATTCATCACAGCCAGATTGATTCAACAAGGAGAAATTCAACGGGAACTGCAAATCAATACTGAAACTCCTATGATCTTACCCCTTCTAAATTAGGCAAAGGGATCCAAACCTCACAAACTATTATGCAGAGAAATCAATCTTCTGAAATTCAACAGGGTATCGGACAACGAAGGAGATAGAGAGTACAGAATTCATCTTGCTCATATAACAGCAAATACTGCTCTCTCTCAATTTCTCTTCTTGAATGCTTTAGTGAGAGTGCTAAATACTTGAAGCTAGCTAGCGCTAATAGTACGTGGCTTCTGAGACTTGGAAAAGGGAAAAGGAAGGAAAAGACAAAGCCAGACATGTGCTTATTTTATCTCATCCTCTTTGAATCGGTTCTTTATTCCTCAGTATTTCACAAAGTTTGAACCAGTTGAGGACTAAAACATGCAACAGAGGAGGAGAAAACTGTCTAGGGATGATGATTACCTGGGTCCAGAAACTGAAACCTCGGTAGACATTAACAAAGTGCAAACCGCCCTATTCTTCAACAGCTGAGCTGACACCTTTTTTCCTTCAAACAGAGACCTGTGTTTAGAGGTTTAAAGGTGGTCTACAGTTGCCAAAATTCACATCTAACCTAATTGCTCTGTTCCTTCTTAACTAAATCCCAAAATCCAATTGGAGAAACAAGCAAACAGATGGAAGAAATAGAAATGGACTCTAGTGAGTTATTTCAAGAAAGCCAGAAGGGGGCTGTCAGGTCATTGGGCTGCTTGTAGCTTTCAACGTGTGGCAAAGGGCACTGATTTACAGATGGGAAGATAGCAAATGATAGTATGTTTCTATATGGTACAAGAAGTCTACTAGTCTTTTCAATTCTTGATCATTGAGGCATGATATAATGGCTATGGATGACTAAACTTTATAGCAGACAGTAAACAGAGGATTTGGTGCTTAAGAATCTTGATTATGGTACCTGATCCCACCTAATCTCACAATTAGCAAAATGCTGATTCTCAGCACCAAATCCTGCTCCCACTCTTCCTTGAAAGCCACAGTAATTAATTCCTCACTTTAGCCAAAATACATGTTTAAAGCCAACTATCAATTTAAAGCTATAGTCAATCCAAGGTTTGTTGGGGTATCTTCAGCCATATTACTTTATCGATGTTTGCCTTAAACAGATGTGTTTGTTTTTTCCTCTTCCATTTCCCGTAGGAGAAAGTATTCTTGGCTATTAGTTTTTGTTTAGAACTATAGTTCCAGGAGGCAGGAGGAGAAACACCAATTACATTATTTATCAAATCAACAAGGAATTTTAAAAATACCAGAACCCTTGATCAGCAATACAACGGTAGGTGCAGACCTTAGGTAGTTTATTCAGACAAAGTAATTATTTTGCATTATAATTGAGAAGTGCACCACATAATTTTAACCTGCTCTTAATAATTTACTATCAAAATAGACGAGATCAATTGGAGATACAGACCATCAAGACAAAAATACATGGATTTATACTGTTACCTGATTCCTCCATTAATATGGTATATATTTAATATTTTTCTACACTTTCTTCAAAATCATTATTACACACTAATCACTATGTACATCTTCAGGTTTGGTTTGGACAAATAGAAATTATCCAGACATACTTACATCACATCGAGGATCCATCCAATCTGTGCAGTGTAGTGTTTGCTTCCAATCTGAAGGACATGATAATCTTCCACTTATTTTCATTTATGCGATGAAATCTTAAAGTAAACCTTAACCATTCGATTTGTTCCGTGTTGAGTTCGTCATTCATTGGACCTAGTAAAGGCTTTGGATCTGTAGCCAAATATCTAAGTGGATCATGATCTCATTGGTACTTGGGAGCTCTCCGTGGCTCTTTCTTTTCCAACAAAAACCTCGTATACATAGCTCAGGGCAAAACCTATCTTGCTGATTCGCCAACTGCTATAACCCTTTCTCAAGGTCACGCCATTTAGTTCATCCAAAAGGTGCTGAAGTTTGTAAATCAGTTTCTTTCACAAATGAACAATTGCATAAACAATTGGCATTATGGACGTTTTGATGTGTGTACAAATTACAAATTTCTTAAAATAAAAGACACGACTTTTTGAATTACTACTAATTAGTAAGTCAGCTTCATAATATTTCAAAAGACAATCTTGATCATTACGAGACTCCTTTCCAGCAGTTGCAGTAAAGCAACTTAAGGATGGCTTGGATTAGATGTTTTATCTTTGGGATTGACGGAGACGTGGTTTGACTTAGTGGTGAGATAAATGATCAAAATCTTTACTTAAGTAGAATTATTTGGTGGTTTGTGTTGATAGAACAGTGGGTCACGGGAAACCCGTGTCTCAGGCAATCCATCCGGCCACCATGGAAACGCAGAAGGAGAGAGAGAGGTCCATATACGTCCTGTCGACTTCATCTGTGGACCCTTTTGAGCTGGACAGATAGATGTGTCTGCGCCACAATGCCTTCTGTCTCACTGAGCTTCTGTGTCACCTACTTTCTTTACCATACAATAAATAAGGCTTCATCCATATCTATATGGCGAAGCCAAAAGGAAAACAACGAAGCAAGAAAAGCAAAGGGAATGAATAGTCCTAAATAGTCAGTCATGTGAAAATACAAAGATGGAGCAGACAAAGAAACGGACGCAAAGACTCCCATCTGTATTCATGAAAAGAAAATTACGCCTTGTGCCTTTTCGCGGACAAAGTGACAATCAATTTCAAGATATTTGGTACGCTCATGAAAAACCAGATTCGAAGTAATATGAAGAGCACTTTTATTATCACAAAATAAAGGAACAGGACACCCCTGAAGGATGCCCAAATCCTGTAAAAGATACAATAGCCAGAGAACTTTACAAGTAGCCATAGACATGGACCGATATTCCACCTTAGAAGAACTGTGCAAGATCGTGGATTGTTTCTTAGACTTCCATGAGATAAGAGAAGACCCGAGAAACAAACAGTAACCAGTAACTGACCTACGAGTGTCCGAACAACTTGCCCAATCAGAATTAGAAAAAGCAGAGAGATCCAAAGTATTCTTGGAAGAAAAAAAAAGACCAAGAGAAGGAATGCCCTTCAAATAACGAAAAATGCGATGACAAACCTGGAGGTGTAAAATAGTAGGAATTTCGAGGAATTTACTAAGACGTTGAACCACATAGCTAATATCTGTTCTAGTATTGGTGAGATACACCAACTTGCCAATCAACCGTCGATAAGAAGCAGGATTCACCAAAGAATCGGAATTAGGAAGAGAAGGTGTGTAACTAGTGTCGATACTGGTTTGCTGCCAAGAAAACCTTCTTCTTCAAGTAACTCTAGAGTGTATTTGCATTGAAGACATTAATACCAATAGAGGAGCGAGAGATTTCGAGACCAAGAAAAAATTTGAGTTTGCCCAAGTCCTTGAAAAGAACGATGCAGGAAGGTCTTTAAGGACTAGATTGCAAAAAATCATCACCAGCCACCACAAGATCATCTACATAAATCAACACGATCAAAAAGGAGGAGGAGGTTTTCTTAAAATAAAAACTAGGATCACTGAAAGCAGAAGTAAAATCTTGAGGGAGGAGAGCTTTCGTGAACTTGTGATGCCACTGATGACTAGCTTGTTTGAGACCGTAAAGAGATTTGTTCAACTGGCAAACCATACCAAGTGAACAAGAGAAACCAAGAGGAGGTTGCATGAATACCTCTTCATCAAGATCGTTGTGCAGAAAGGCATTGTTGATATCCAATTGCTCCAAATACCAACCGCACACTATTGCAATGGATAATAAAGTTCTGATGGTTGTTATTTGAGCAACTGGAAAGAAAGTTTCCAAGTAATCAATACCTTCTTATTGTGTAAATCCCTTGGCTACGAGCCTTGCCTTGTACCGTTCAACAGAACCATCAGCGCGGTATTTGATGCGATAGACTCATTTGCATCCAATGGCCTTTTTACCAAGAGGAAGAGGGACTATAGTCCAAGTGTTGTTGTCGGCCAAAGCTTGAAGCTCAAGATTCATGGCATGTCTCCATTCGTCCTACAAAACGGCAGTGTGATAGGAACTAGGTTCTACATTAGCTAACACACTCAATGCAAAAGATTTGTGCTCAGGAGAGAGAGAAGCATGACTGAGAAAATGAGAAAGGGAATGTGGTGTATTCGAAGAAGAAGGAGGAGGAAGCCCGGTGATCAAATTGCATGCATACTCTTGCAAATAGGAAGGAGGGTTCCTGGTGTGTGTAGAACGTCGAGGTAAGGTTAAAGGGGTACGGTTGAGATCAGAATCAGAAGTTGGAGAAACTGACAAGGGAATACTGGAAGTGAGGCGCTCAGAGGAACCCGTGTCCGGAGAAGTGTCTGGGGAAAGAAGAGGCAAAGGAAAAGGAATGGAACTAATAGGAGGATTGTGGGTATCAGAAAAGGAGAAAATATGCGAGCAAGGAAAAATGGTTTCGTGAAAAACCACATTTCAGGATGTAAAAATAGTTCTAGTATGAAGATCTAAAAGAAGATACCCTTTTGTTCCCGTTGGATAGCCTAAAAAGACACATTTGGTACTTCTTAGATCAAACTTAGACTGCCCCTGAGGATTTGTATAGGCATACACTAAGCACCGAAAAACCCTTAAGGATTGAAACTGAGGAATTTTGGAGTAAAGGGTTTCATAAGGAGTTTTGTTCTGAAGGAGAGGAGTTGGTACAATATTAATCAAGAAGGCAGCATGTTTGATACAATAATTCCAATAAGCCAAAAGAATCAAGGATTGAAATTTTAAAGCTCGTGTAATGTTCAAAATGTGTTGATGTTTGTGTTCCACAATGCCATTTTGTTGTGGTGTTTGGACACAAGATTTTTGGTGGAGAATACCATTGGAATTATAAAATGAAGGCATATGAAACTCAACCCCATTATCAAAACGAATTATTTTAATGTTTGTCTGAAACTGTGTCTTAACATAGGCACAAAAGGATTGCAGTAAAGATTGAGTTTCAAACTTATGTTTCATAAAAAAAAACCCACAAAAATCTAGTGTAATAATCCACAATGGTAAGGAAGTAAGCATTTCCATGCACACTTTGTACTTTGCTAGGCCCCAAATATCAACATGAACCAAGTCAAAAGGAGCAGAAGTTGAACTTTCATGTAGGGGGAAAGGAGAACACTTTTGCTTAGCAACAGGACAAATTTGACAATTTGAGTGTTCATTAATCTTTATTGAACTATCTAGAACAGCCAGAAGCTTAAGTCTTGAATTTGACAAATGGCCTAATCTATAATGCCACAAAAGAGATCGATCAAAATCTAGATGACTACTACTAAAAGCTGAATCAACGATTGCAGTGGATTGACAAGCAGAATGTGGTTAAAGTGATTGTAGAATAAATAAACCTTAGACTGCCTTAGCTAATCCAGTCGTCTTCCAGCGAGTTAGATCCTGAAGGAAACACAATCCAGAAGTGAAAATGGCACAAGCATTAGAATGTTTAAATAGATGGCTCAAAGATAAGAGATTAAAACTGAAGAAGGGCACATAGAAAACATCATGCAAAATCAAAGTTGGTGTTATCCGTACTGTACCCTTCTTTGTAACTGGAAAAAGGGACCCATTAGGAAGTCTGATAGTATGAATAGAGGTGGAGTGAACAGACGTGAACACTGATAAAGAGCAAGCAATATGATTTGAAGCTCCTAAATCAACAACCCAATATGTTGAAAGAGCAGCTAGTGTATTACCATTTCCCTTACCAGATTGCCTAGATGCGTTTGAAGTGAAGGCTAAAGCATGGTGTTGGTGCTCGATGGCCAGTGCAGGAGTAGCTTCTGTGGCAGGACTTACAGAAAAGGTTCAGCCCTTGTAGTAAGTGCAGGAGGTGTGTGTATTGAGTCTGTGAAATGGACTGAGCAGGTTGAAGGAGATTGGTCTCATTGGTCACTGTGGAGACTTGATGAACATGTTCAGGTTACTTGTTTTTGCCCTTGGGTGGAAAACTATGTTTCTAGTAATAGCACTCATGTGTCTGGCCTTGTTTCCCACCGAACGTGCAGTGCAAAATACGTCTTTGGAATGAAGTTCTAGACTTCTTCATGGCAACATTTGAGGCTTGCAATACTTGTAGACTAGGGCTGTTACTGAAGACATTGAAGGAAGTTCTGTTGAACCAAGAATAGAGGGACTTTGCAGTTGTCGTTCATGCTGAATAATCATGCTAAAAATTTCTTTAATGGAAGAAAAAAGACTCATAAGCAGGATATGAGATCTAAAGTGAGAGAAAGAATTGTTTAACCCCATAAGAAACCGAATTGCATGGTCTAATTCCATATATCCACGCAAAGTTTTGTAACCATCACAGGAACACTTCCTCTCACATTTGCACTGGGAAAAAGGCCGAAGAATTAAAATCTCATCCCAGAGAATCTTAAAGTTGGTGTAGTAATCAGTAACGGGCAAACTTCCTTGTTTGATAGAGTGAAATTCCTGCAACATGTTCGAGAGCTGAACTTGATTCCCTTTGGAGAAGAGGCTTTGCAGATCATCCCACACCTCAGCGGCTGAATCGGTAAATATAATGCTTCGGGCAATAGTGTTGTTGGCAGCATTGATAATCCAAGAAAGGATCATACTGTTGCACTGATCCCATTTAGCAAAGGTTGGATCAGCCGCATCCGGGTGTTGGATGCTGCCATCAGCAAAGCCAAGTTTATTCTTGGAATTTAGAGCAATTCGTATTGCCCTTGCCCAAGACTGATAGTTATTTGGCATAAGGGGTTGAGAGTCGAGAACCATAGAGGGGTTCTCATTTGGATACAAATAATATGGACTAGCAGAATTCATCTCTTCTTTGCCATGAAAACAGAAAGAGAGAAAACAACAGACACCCAAGGTACGCTAGAGATCAAACCCAAAAAAGGGTTTATTGTGTGTTAATGTCTTTGATACCATGTGAAAATACAAAGATGGAGTAGACAAAAAAATGGAGGCAAAGATTACGCATTCATGAAAAGAAAATTATGCCTTAGAGGTACATTAATTGGTATTTATATATAGTTAGGATTATGTATCTAGGGTTAGACAAAGTCTATCTAAGCTAAACTAAATTTATAATAAAATACATCCGAAAATATATCTACCTAAACGGCGGCAGAATTAACTGACTTTGATCAAGTCAGTCATCCAGCCATGGCCTATAGCCCGGAATGAAGAAGAACCATAGTCAAGAGAGAGTTGATTACTGGCTAGAGGTATTTCCCGTGGCACCGGTGGCAGGAGAGAGCACTAACATATTGAGGGGGAATAAAGCAAATAATAATAATAATAATAATAATAATAATAATAATAATAATAATAATAATAATAATAATAATAATAATAATATGTTATGAATTATTAGAATCTCCATTAATTAGTGGGGGCTCCACTAATTATGGATTTATGTGAATTATTAGAAAATTTTTATGGATGTCCACCATTTAGTGGAGACACTACTAATTGAGATTAGTTAAAGATGATGTATGTCATGATGTATTCCACTAATTAGAGCTCTATAAATAGAACTATGCTCTAAACTTGTAATACACCATCATTTTGTGAAAGAAAGATTAGTGAAAGAAAGATTAGAGAAAGAATTGTGAGAGAAAGAAAGAGAGAAGTTTGAAGAGAAATTTTTGTGTAAAGAATAGTTAGAATTTTCTTAGTGTGTAGTGTGTAGATTTTATTCTAACACTACTCTAATTTTATAATACATTATCAGCACGAGTCTCTGCCGTTATTAAAGCCAGAAGATAGGTACGCATTTATTGATCTCTATGGCTAACCTCGCTAAATTCGAATTTGTGGCCCTTGATATTTTTGAAAAAAAAAATTATATGTTATACAGAAATGCATCTAAATGCTAAAAAAAAGGAGATCCATATGTCATGTGGATAAAAAGAAAGATTTGACCACCTGAAGATGGTCGTACTACCCACTGCACGGTATGAATAGTTGCACCTGAAGTTGCAAGATTGTAAAACCGTGAACTCCGTGATGTATAAAACTACATCTTAGTTAAAAATTTTACGGAGAAAAAATTACTGATGAAGTTATATTGGAGAAGACATTCTCCACTTTTCATGTCCTACAGTAACAATATCGAGAAAAAAGGTATCCAAAATTGACAGCTTTAACATGAGTTATTATTGAGAAATCATGAAGCCAGATGAACTGGCTCAACAGCACTCCCAGAAGTGAATGCTGTTGGCTCCAGCAGAAGCCATCGTTATAGTCGTAGTTGTGACAGTGGCCGTGGTTATGGTCATGGACACACTCGATATTTCCTTTATCACAGAGAAATATTGGCCACCTGAAGTGGAACAGAAAAGATAATAAGGGAAAAAGATATTTCTATTAATAATAAGCATCACATCTTTTTTCATATCACTAGTATTCATATGAACTTGAGGATACATGCTTATAGTTGCTCTTTTGTAATTGAGCATTTGATTGGTGATGGAAGTGTTCAAAATAATTAAAAGTTTACTTTTAATATGTTTCTTTTATATTTTATATTTTTGACATTGTAATAGTACTTATCGTTTAAGGTATTTATTGTTTGAGTATTTACATTTATAAATGTTTTGTTATGCCCAGATGGCTATTATTCCGCTTACCGGATACACAAATGGCATTGAAGATATATGCCTAATTGATAGTGGTATAACACACACCATATTGAAAGATAAAAAATATTTCTCTTACCTGCAGATGGGAGAAACAAATGTTAATACTATAGGTGGTTGTGTAAAGTTGATTGAAGGCTCTGGAAGAGCTAATATTGTATTACCCGGAGGAACAAATGTTGTTATTCCTAAAGCGTTATTTTTTTCAAAATCTCGAAGAAATTTATTAAACTTTAAAGATATTCGCCGAAATGGATATCACATTGAAACAATGGAAGAAAATAGTTTTGAGTATCTCTGTATTACTCAAATAATGTCGGGTAAGAAATCTTTATTAGAAAAGCTACCATCTCTTTCTTCTGGCCTATATAGCACAAAAATCCATGCAATTGAAATGCATCATTCAGTAAATCAGAAATTTACTGATCCTGTTACATTTATCATTTGGCATGACCGTTTGGGTCATCCAAGAGCTATTATGATGCGAAGAATAATTGAAAATACGCATGGTCATCATTTGAAAAGTCAAAGGATTTTGACATCTGATAAATTTTCATGTGCTGCATGTTCTCAAGGGAAATTGATTATTAAATCATCTCCAACAAAAGTGGAGTTTGAGTCTCCAGTATTTTTAGAAAGAATTCATGGTGATATATGTGGACCAATTAATCCACCATGTGGGCAATTCAGATACTTTATGATTTTAATTTATGCATCAACCCGATGGTCGCATGTTAGTTTATTATCAACTCACAACCTGGCGTTCGCGAGATTGCTTGCCCAAATAATTCGCTTAAGAGCGCAATTTCCAGATTATCCGATCAAAAGGATCGAGTCTAGATAATCGTTGGAGAATATTCCTCCCAAGCTTTTGATACTTATTGCCTGTCAATTGGCATTACTATTGAACATCCGAGTAGCTCATGTTCATACTCGGAATGGTCTAGTTGAATCATTCATTAAACGGTTACAATTAATTGTTAGACCGTTATTAATGAGAACAAATCTCCCGAGCAAGCTGCTTGGGGACATGCTATTTTGCATCGCTGCGAGCACTTGTACGCCTAAGGCCAACAAGTTATCACAAATTTTCTCCCTTACAATTGGCTTTTGGTTCAGAGCCAAATATAGCTCATTTAAGAATTTTTGGGTATCTTGTATATGTTCCAATTGTACCAAACCAACGTACAAAGATGGGTCCTCAAAGAAGAAAGGGGATCTACGTTGGATATGATTCTCCCTCTATTATCGGGTATGTTGAACCCACGACGGAGATGTATTCACAACAAGATTTGTTGATTGTCATTTTGATGAATCATTATTCCCTAAATTAGAGGGAGAACCAAAACGACATAAAAAGGATCTTGCTTGGACAACATCATTAAATTATCTTGATCCGCGCACAAGCGCATGTGAACTTGAAGTTCAAAAGATAATTCATTTGCAAAGCATTGCAAATCAAATGTCGAGACGCTTTTGTTGACTCCGGAAGAATTACAAAATCGCATATTCCGACTATAAATGCTCCTATTCGAATTGAAGTTCCAGTAGAACAAAATATTATACCTATAGCTGCTTGAGTCAAAAACACGTCGAAAGCGTGGCCGACCTCTTGGTTCTAAAGATAAAAATCCTCGAAAGAAAAGAGGATTAAGCTGATCCAGAAGATCATATTGAAGAAAAGAATGATAAAGACCAAGAGAGAGCTGATGACAAAGAACCAGAAGTTGATGAAAGTAACATTGAAATTTCTATCAATTATACCACTTCAGGTAGAAGTTGGAATCGGATAGAAGCTGTTATTGATAATATATTTGCATACAATATATCTCTTGATGTTACACGGGATAATGATGATCCTGAATCAATATCGGTTGATGAATGTCGGCATAGAAAAGATTGGTTGCAATGGAAAGATGCGATTCAATCGGAGTTAAATGCAACGACAAAACGTGAAGTCTTCGGACCTGCGGTCCGAACACCGGAAGGTGTAAAACTTGTTGGCTACAAATGGATATTTGTGCGAAAGCGCAATGAAAAGAGTGAAATCGTTCGATATAAAGCGCGATTAGTAGCCCAAGGTTTTTCACAAAGACCAGGTATTGATTATGATGAAACTTATTCTCCTGTTGTTGATGCTATTACACTTCGATATCTTATCGGTTTGGCGAGTACATGAAAAGATAGATATGCGCCTATTAGATGTTGTCACTTGCTTACTTGTATGGAAATTTAGAAAATGATGTTTACATGAAAATCCCAGAAGGATTTCATATGCACGAAGCATATAAACATTATCCTCGTGAAAATTACTCCATCAAGTTGCGAGAAATCATTATATGGCTCTGAAGCAATGCAGGCGCATGTGGTTCACACGTCTTAGTGAATATTTATTGAAAGCGGGATTTAAAAATGACTAGGTATGTCCATGTGTTTTTATTAAGAAATGCTGGTTCTAAATTTGTGATATTAGCTATATATGTTGATGATATTAATCTTATTGGAACTCTGAAGAGCTCCAAGAAACAATTGATTATTTAAAAAGAGAATTCGAAATCAAGGATTTTGGTAAAACCAAATTTTGCCTTGGTTTACAAATTGAACATACGGAGAGTGGAACATTTATTCATCAATCAACATATACGACAAAAGTGCTAAAAGATTTTACATGGACAAAGCACATCCATTGAGTATTCCAATGATCGTCCGATCATTAAATGTGGATAAAGATCCTTTCAGACCTCAAGAAAATGATGAAGAACTCTTTGGTCTGAAGTACCATATCTCGGTGCAATTGGTGCATTGATGTATCTTGCTAATAATACACGACACGATATTGCTTTTGCTATCAATTTATTAGCAAGATTTAGTTCTTCACCAACACGACGACATTGGAATGGAATTAAACAAGTCATTCGATATCTCCAAGGTACAATTGATCTCGAATTATTTTATTCAAATAAAACCAGTCCAACATTGATAGGTTATGCGAGATCTTTGGTTATTTATCGATCCACATAAAGCACGTTCTCAAACGGGCTATCTATTTACATGTGGAAATACTTTGCTATATCATGGCGTTCTACGAAACAATCTATAGCAGCTACTTCTTCAAATCATGCTAAAATTATAGTCATTCATGAAGCAAGTCGAGAATGTGTATGGCTAAGATCCATGATTCATTATATTCGAGAAAGTTGTGGATTATCATCAAACAAAGATATTCCAACTCTTCTTTATGAAGACAATGCAGCTTGCATAACTCAATTACGAGGAGGATATATTAAAGGAGATCGGACAAAACATATTTAACCAAAATTCTTCTTTACTCATGAACTCCAGAAGAAATGTGAAATTGATGTGCTACAAATTCGGTCATGTGATAACCTCGCAGATATTTTCACGAAGACTTTACCGATCGCAACATTTGAGAAGTTGAGATATAAAATCGGTATGTGTCGGTTTAAAGATTTAAAGGAATCATCTCATCAGGGGGAGTAATAAACAGACATATAGAATAGTGTACTCTTTTTCCTTCACTAGATTTTTTTTCCCACTGGATTTTTATCTAGTAAAGTTTTAACGAGGCATATTCTTTATGTATGGATGGACATCCAAGGGGGAGTGTTATGAATTATTGGAATCTCCATTAATTAGTGGAGGCTCTACTAATTATGGATTTATGTGAATTATTATAAAATTTTTATGGATGTCCACCATTTAGTGGAGACACTACTAATTGAGATTAGTTGAAGATGATGTATGCCATGATGTATTCCACTAATTAGAGCTCTATAAATAGAGCTGTGCTCTAAGCTTGTAATACACCATCATTTTGTGAAAAAAAAGATTAGTGAAAGAAAGATTAGAGAAAGAATTGTGAGAGAAAGAAAGAGAGAAGTTTGAAGAGAAATTTTTGTGCAAAGAATAGTTAGAATTTTCTTAGTGTGTAGTGTGTAGATTTTATTCTAACACTACCCTAATAATAATAATAATAATAATAATAATAATAATAATAATAATAATAATAATAATAATAATAATAATAATAATAATAATAATAATAATAATAATAATAATAATAATAATAATAATAATAATAATAATAATAATAAAGTGAGTTAGCTAGAAACAGCCATCTGTTAATAAAAATTAGAAACCGGTCAATCTAAACCGAATTAAAGGGAATTAGAAGTTTTTATCTGACTTAATACAAATACAATTTGGTTCAATTTTTCAAACCAAATCAATATATTGTGTTATATTAAAATATTACTTAATTTTCTTTAGTAAATTTGAATTTAATGTAATTTAATATAATTTTTATAAGTGAACTTATAAACGTGGTTTTAAAGTAATATATTTGAAGTTTAAAGTAAATAATTAGCAACATCTGTATTTCCAAATTTATTTTGTAAAAAACAATTTAAGAAAATTTAGAAATCATCTGGTAACATAACTATCAATCGTTCTCTAAATTCGGTTAATTTTTTTTCTATCATTTATTAAATACTTGAAGTTTTCGTACTAATAACAAAATATATTGTGGTATAATATGTATTTTTTTATTAAATTTTTAATATTTTGATTTTTTTATAAATTAAAATCGTTAAAATCGAATCAAATTAAATTAAACCGAATCTAATAGTTAAAAAGTTTGAATGATTTAGTTTGGTTTTGAAAATTTATAAATTGAAATTAATAGTTTAATTTAAAATTTGAGTAAAAGTGTACCAAATTAAACCGTTAATACCTATAAAAGCACCTGTGGATAAGTTATGAATTCAATTTACATTTTCATATTCAAATATATAAAAAGAAAAACAAGTAAAAGGGTAAAAAATCACAACAAAACAAATAGAAGCTCAATGATTAATTAGAATTTGTTTTGGCGATGTCGAATAAAAATGGAAAAGGCCAAACACATCGTAATCCATAGTGATTCTTACAACCTTTTAAGCCCAACAATCAACACGCAAGAATATGGTCATTTTGGATTGGGTATGGCCCAAATTTAAAAAGCTACGAGAATTTAATAGTAAAAATATTGTTCGGTTTCTTGAATATTTTTATTTTAACATGATTAATCTTTACTCTTTATTTTTAATTTTTTAAATCTTTCATAATTTTTATACAAATTATTTGTCCTTTTAATCCAATTCCAACAAGCTAACTAGTCAACTCAGGCGTTGATTATTTAAAGAAGGAAAATTTTATTATTTTATTGTACATCTACCTTAAAAAAATAAGATAAATTAGTAAGTTTAGTTCCTGAACTTTTTGTCCTGGCATCATTGGTTTCTATTTTTTTTACTTTATAGGTCCTCGATCTTTTTTCTTTTAACACATTAGGTCATTCCGACCAATTAAGTTATAATAAAAAATTTATTATCAAACTCACTTTAATTAATTAAATACTTAATATTATTTTTTTTATCAAACACGCTTAATAAAATGAGTAATTAATTAATTAAGTTTAAGTGATTGGGTATTATTTTTTGGATCGGACCAGACTGTAAACCGATCCCCAAATTGATTCGGTCCTCCCTTTGAACCGAAAATCTCAAAAATCGTTCTCTTTTGTGCAAATCGGTTTGGACCGGCTGGTATAACCAAATTAAACTGTACCCTTTTTTTTTTCTTCCTAAATAAGATAATATATTCGTAAGAAAGAAATAAGTTACACAGATAGAATAAATAGTCTCTAGTAATGGAGAAAATATCACATTTTCTTCTAATTTTGTTATTTATGCATTTATGGACTTGAATTGCACTATATTATTGATCAATTTTATTCTTAAAAATAATTATATTTTTAATTCTTAAATTAGAATATTACTGGTTCAATTACGATTGAACTATTAAACTGTGAACTAATAAATTTTTCGATTTGATATCCGATTCGGTTCTGAAAATAATACGATTAAGTGTATCGCAATATTGCTTTTTATCTCCATAAAATTTAAAATCATACTTATATGTTTTATTTATAAAATTATATTATAAGTTTAATCAAAATATACTATTAAGGTAAAATTTAAATTTGAAATTAAAAGATAGAATTTGAAAAGTAAATTAATTATAATTCATTTTTATATTATATTTTATAAAATTTAGATTAAATATAAAATAATAATTAGATATAATTCAAAATTTAATAATTTTCATTTTACTTAATGTATTTAATAATAATTTCTTATTATTACTTAATTGATTAATACGTACTAATCGTATTGTAAATTTTAAGTGAAATAAAAATTATATAAGTTTGAAATCTAAATATATTATATGCTATCTAATTATTATTTTTTGTATTTAAATTATATTATAACAAAATATAATGTAAAAATAAATTATAATTAATAAAATATTTAAATTACATTTTTAAAAATTCAATATTTAAGTATTTAAATTTTGATATTCAAACTTCACTACAAATAGATCCTGAATTAGGGTTCATTTGATAAAATTAAAATTTGAAATTTGAATATTTAAGTAATAAATTTTAAAAATTGAAGTTTAAAGATTGAATTCTGAAATTTGAGATTTGAATATGAAGTCTAAATTAATTATAATTCATTTTTACATTATATTTTATTATAATTTAGATTAAATCTAAAAATATATTAATAATTAGATGAGTATTTAACTTATTCAGACTTCAAACTGAAGTAACTTTCATTTCACTTAAATTTTATAACATGATTTCAGTACGTCTTAATCAATGAAATAACAACAAAAATCACTATTAAATGCACTTAAGTAATTAAGTATCTTAATATATTTTAATATTTTAACTTTAAAAGTGACTTTAAAAGTGGCCAGAAGGACCTAGTATATCAAAAGAAAAAAGATAGAGGACTTATAAAGTTTTATAAAAAAAAAAGAATAGGGACCAATTATACCAAAACGAAAAAGTTCATGGACTAAAGTCACTAATTTATCTTATTTTTTTAGGTGAATGTATAATAGAATGACAAGTTTACCCTTCTTTAAATAGTCAATGTTGGAATTGATTAGTTGATTTGCCGGAATTGGGTTGGAATGACCAAATAATTCGTACGAAAATTTATTAAGGGCTTAAAAAGTTAAAAATAAAAAATAAAGATCAATCATGCAAACAAAAATTGTTTAATAATGAAATCTGCCAATTTGTCACAAAAAAAATAGTCTGTGTGTCAATTTTTTTTTTTTTTACTAAAATGATATCATTTTAGTTTTAAAACTTGTTAATCAAATTGTGTATAATGTTTATATAATCGTATATGATATTCATATAATCATATGCGATGTTCATATAATTATATGTGATATTTATACCATCATAAAAAATATTTATAACTTATTGCGTAATTTTCGTACATTAAATTGCTCAATTCCGTTATTTTGTACAAAAAATACCTATTTCAATGTAGTAAATTATTTCTTTAAAAAACATTAAGCACTTGTTTGGTTGGAGTGGTAAGTGGGAGGAAAAGAGAATGGGAAGTAAATTTAGAAAGGAAATAAATATTTATTTTGTTTGATATAGCATAAATGTGGAGGTATTTCTCTTTTTCTCCACATCAGATTTTTGGTCCTCCCATTTTGGAAGGATTGCACAAATAGTGTCATTATAAAAACCAAAATGACCAAAGTTTTTCTAATGTTTACAATTTTTCTTATTAATTTTTTATTTATTCCTTTTATTTTTTCAACTTGTTAACTTGTACATTTTTTTTTTTTAATTTCTCACACCATTGATATACTCTCTATCATTTTTCATCACTCTTCTTAACAATAAAGCAGATATTTTTGTTTGTCTAATATTAATATATTATCTAATGAATTATTAATAACTTGTCTAATAAATAACATTGCCTAAATCTTATAATACAACTATTTACTTCACTATAATCATACCAAATAAATAAAAATAAATTAATTTACTTTTCTAATAATATAAGTATAATAGTAAATTTGATAAAATATCTTTCTATTTGTCTTTACTTTTCAATAGAACTAAATAAGAGTAAATATTTATCATTTAATTCGCTTACACACTCATACCAAACAAACAGAAGTAAATATGATTACTTCCATTGAGGGAAGTAAAGGTGCCTCTCCCCCTCTTCTTTCCCTTAATAAGTTTAGTCCTTAATATTTATTTTCAAATTTTTTTGTCATTCTTCTTTTTTCGAGTAAAATATTTAATCTTTTCGTCCACTATGTGATGGTTAACACAAAATTAGCGTCTATTTTTATGGACTAAACTTACCAATCGAAAAAAAATGTATGAACTAAATCTGTTAATCTCTCTCTCTCTCTCTCTCTCTCTCTCATATATATATATATATATATATATATATATATATATATAGGCAACGAATTATGAATTGAATATAAAATTTATTACTTAATAAGTAGTATTTTTTTAAGTAATTAAGTATTATCTTTATATAAATTTGTATATTTGATTATTGGTAAATTGATAAAAATTTAAATATATTTATATATATATTTTTTAAAAGTAAATATTTATTTTAACATAATTAAATTAAGAAGAAAGATATGGCCGTTTAATTTTGAATTGAAAGTATACTCTCTCAATTTTTTTATTTGTCATAATTTATAATTAAATTTTAATTTAATTAGTAATCATAAATAAATCTATATATAATTATATCTTTTTAAGGTTTATCAAATTTGATATATAAACTAGTTATCATAAATATTCTTATTTATCTAAATTAATATATACGTAGAAAAATCTTTTTTTGTCACAAATATTTGTCATTATAAAAAATTAAAAAAAAAATCCTTTCTATTTTAATAATAATATTATTATTCTAGTAAATCATGATATTAATTGGTTATTAATTTTTAAAATTAAATTTATTATTTTCAGTATAAGATTACTTAATACTAACACTTAACTCTACATTTTCTTTTTATTTTTAAATAATAAGAAATATTATTACAAAAAAATGTAATTTTTTTCAAACTTATAATAATAATAATAATAATAATAATAATAATAATAATAATAATAATTCATATAGATTCTAAAGTGAAAAGAGAAATATAGAAAGAGTATTAATTAAATAATTTAATTTAAATAAATTAAGAAAATTTTAAATTAAATTTTTTAAACATAAATTTATAAATTTAATAACTTCACTAGTCTCTAATTTTTATTCTAATATATGAAAAATAGTGAAAGTACTACTTATTATTTTCTCCTCTTGGTCGACTATGTAATGTTTGTCTTACATTGTATTTATCACCTATACACATATTAGACTCGTAAAAGAAATCATCATTCTTAAACTTTTCAATACCTGAAAATTTGATAAATTTAGTTCGTAAATTTATTTCTATTGGCATATTTGGTCTCTAAAAATGGACATTAATTTTGCATTAATCGTTGTATAGCGGATGGAATGACTAAATATTTTACTCGAAAAAAGAAAAAGGATAAAAAAATTTTAAAAAAAAAAGATTAGAGACCAAACTTACCTATCAAAAAAAGTATAAAGACTAAATCTATAAATTTGTTATAAAATTAGGGTAGTGTTAGAATAAAATCTACACACTACACACTAAGAAAATTCTAACTATTCTTTGCACAAAAATTTCTCTTCAAACTTCTCTCTTTCTTTCTCTCACAATTCTTTCTCTAATCTTTCTTTCACTAATTTTTCTTTCACAAAATGATGGTGTATTACAAGCTTAGAGCATAGCTCTATTTATAGAGCTCTAATTAGTGGAATACATCATGGCATATATCATCTTCAACTAATCTCAATTAGTGGTGTCTCCACTAAATGATGGACATCCATAAAAACCTTCTAATAATTCACATAAATTCATAATTAGTGGAGTCTCCACTAATTAATGGAGATTCCAATAATTCATAACACTCCCCCTTGGATGTCCATCCATACATAAAGAATATGCCTCGTTAAAACCTTACTAGATAAAAACCCAGTGGGAAAAAAAATCTAGTGAAGGAAAAAGAGTACACTATTCTATATGTCTGTTTATTACTCCCCCTAATGAGATGATTCCTTTAAATCTTTAAACCGACGCATACCGATTTTATATCTCAACTTCTCAAATGTTGCAGTCGGTAAAGTCTTCGTGAAAATATCTGCGAGGTTATCACATGACCGAATTTGTAGCACATCAATTTCACATTTCTTCTGGAGTTCATGAGTAAAGAAGAATTTTGGCGAAATATGTTTTGTCCGATCTCCTTTAATATATCATTCTCGTAATTGAGCTATGTAAGCTGCATTGTCTTCATAAAGAGGAGTTGGAATATCTTTGATTGATAATAATCCACAACTTTCTCGGATATAATGAATTATGGATTTTGAATGGTATTACCTTTACTGATATTATTTTCTTTTTCTAGGAGAAATAATGAGTGGTCTTGGCAACGGAGTCGTAGTAAGTACTCATGAAATGCATAATATCGAAGTTCAAGATATTATTGCAGACAAAATTCCTGGGGAGAAGAAGATGATTAAGAGGCAGAGAGAGAAGAAGGGCAATAACTCCCAGACACTATCAAGAGAAACAATTTCGTAGTACTTTTACCTACCAATCAAGAGCGTAGCCAAAGAACTGAATATTGGCATAACCCGTCTCAAGAAAAGATGTAGGGAGTTAGGAATTCGTCGATGGCCTCACAGGAAATTGGTGAGCTTGGAGACCATAATCAAGAATGTTCGGTTCTCTCTCATACATAGTTATAATTTGCAAGTATGAAACTATGAAAGATTTATAAGTAAATAACCGATGATATCACTTCGATTTACAGGAGATGCAAAATAAAGAAGAAGGAGGACATATGGCTGAGAAGAAGTTGAAAGAAGCCATTGCGATACTGGAATGTGAAAAACAGTTGGTGGAAGAAAGTTCTAATACGCAGTTAGAGGACCAAACACAGAAATTGAGACAAGCATGCTTCAAGGCCAAATATAATAAGAAATTTAATTATAATAAACTTAAGGAGATCATAAAATCTCAAGACTCATTTCGCAGTACTTTTACGGCTAATTCTGCTGATAGTCTCGATGCTGGCTCAAAAGGGAAAGAAAAGGAGGAGGATGTCAAAAAAGAGGAGCTGAAGTCCATAATTACTAATTGTTTGTCTTCCTCTAATGTAAATATTGAAAAAGAACAATTACAAACCTTCATCTTACATTTGTCAGCTCAATTACAAAATAGCAACTATAAGCATGTATCCTCAAGTTCATATGAACACTAGTGATATGAATAAAAGATGTGATGCTTATTATTAATGGAAATATCTTTTTCCCTTATTATCTTTTCTGTTCCACTTTAGGTGGCCAGTATTTCTCTGTGATAAGGAAAATATCGAGTGTGTCCATGACCATAACCACGGCCACTGCCACAACTACGACTATAACGATGGCTTCTGCTGGAGCCAACAACATTCACTTCTGGGAGTGCTGTTGAGCCAATTCATCTGACTTCATGATTTCTCAATAATAACTCATGTTAAAGCTGTCAATACCATTTTTCTCGATATTGTTACTGTAGGTCATGAAAAGTGGAGAATGTCTTCTCCAATATAACTTCATCAGTAACTTTTTCTCCGTAAAATTTTTAACTAAGATGTAGTTTTATACATCACGGAGTTCACGGTTTTACAATCTTGCAACTTCAGGTGCAACCATTCATACCGTGCAGTGGGTAGTACGACCATCTTCAGGTGGTCAAATTTTTTTTTTTATCCACATGACATATGGATCTCATTTTTTTTTAGTATTTAGATGCATTTCTTTATGACATATAAATTTTTTTTTTCAGAAATATCAAGGGCTACAAATTCGAATTTAGCGAGATCAATAAATGCGTACCTGTCTTCTGGCTTTAATAACGGTAGAGACTCGTGCTGATAACATGTTATAAAATTAGGGTAGTGTTAGAATAAAATCTACACACTACACACTAAGAAAATTTTAACTATTCTTTGCACAAAAATTTCTCTTCAAACTTCTCTCTTTCTTTTCCAAACCAACCGCTTCCTTCTAATTTCAGGTGAGATACCTTTGAGAGCTTCCATTTGTTTTTAGTATGCTTGATAATGAAATTAAATTCTTTTTTGGCATGTTTAAATGTATAATAACCTGGAAACATATTCTGGCTTTGTTCAAAATCCATTAGAGAGTAGAAAGGATCATGCACAAGCATATCCTCATTCAAAGGAATAGCATCAAGAGGAACAGTATCAAAAATGCTAACTATTCTTTGCACAAAAATTTCTCTTCAAACTTCTCTCTTTCTTTCTCTCACAATTCTTTCTCTAATCTTTCTTTCACTAATCTTTCTTTCACAAAATGATGGTGTATTACAAGCTTAGAGCATAGCTCTATTTATAGAGCTCTAATTAGTGGAATACATCATGACATACATCATCTTCAACTAATCTTAATTAGTGGTGTCTCTACTAAATGGTGGACATCCATAAAAATCTTATAATAATTCACATAAATTTATAATTAGTGGAGCCTCCACTAATTAATGGAGATTCTAATAATTCATAACAAAATTTACTATTTAATTAGGATGGAAAAAGTATTAATTTTAAACGCATATGAATATCTCACTATTTAATTAATTTATTTTCTTATTTTGCTTTAATTTTGTAACGGGCACAGGCCCATGCAAAAAAACCACATTTGAAATGATTAGACCCTATGACCATGGACCCCCCAGGTGAAGTCCACGAGATCCGCCAACGCTCCCCACACCCCTCTCCGTCGTCAATCGCATTCCACACGGCCTTTTTCTCTCGTCAACTTTTCTTTCATCTGACAAATTTACCCCTAAAATGTTTCTAATTTTACAAACATACTTTGATTTTTACACCAGATCCACCCCCGCGTCTCTCCTTCTTCTTCCTTTTTTTTTTTTTTGTTTTTTTTTGGGCTTGATATATCAGTATTTCCCCTTGAATGTTATTATCATTTTTCTTTAAATTGTGCTCATCTTTTTTAAAATGAAAGTTAACTTGCAAACGTACGCCAAAGTAAATATTATAACAATTTAAAAATTTTTAATATTATTACAGTTTAAAAATTTAATATATAACAATGGAATAATTTTTAATACAAAATTTTAATCATATATTTTTTTCTATTATATATTAAATAAATTCTCTTTAGAATCACTTAGAACTAAACTAATCCTAACACACCCCACTACAACCTATTCCTTTTTGGTTTAGTACTATAAATATGTAATCCTAATAGTAAGGACGGAGACAAGAGAGAGGAGAGTGGCATCGTTTTCAAAATTTTTAAATATATTATTTTTGAATCAGTAAAATTAATTTTTTATGAAAAAATTTATTTAAATTTTAACTTTCGTCCTCATAAATTTCTAAAAAAAAATACTATTATAATATAATATATATTTTTATATAATTTGCTTCTTCAATATTAAGTTTATGATTTTGTTCCTAATAACATCAATCCGAACTGACTATGTCTAGATGCACTTTGAATCAATTCTTCACATGGTTAAATATCCAAAAATCTTTTCAAATATGTCATTTAAATTATATTAACAGATAATTTTGTAAAATATAATACATAATAAATTTCATTTTTAACAACAGCATTCTCGGAATGAATCATTTGAATAGTAAAGTCGAGACGATTTTTATTCTTTTTAAAAGATAAAAACTGAAAATTTTATTAAAAAAATCACAAATCATTTTTTGAAAAAGGCAGTATAGTCATAAACATTGTAATAATTGAAAGAAACAATGGAAAGTTTTACAGAGGTATGATTATAAAAATAAAAAAATTTGAAGGGCAAGATTGTCACAGCGGTAAAAATAATTATCAACGCTTAAAGAAAGAGAGAAAGAAAGAAGAAACTATTCACTTCAGTTAATACTACTGCTACAAGTCCACTTGCCAAGTGAGCAGTACTAAACTTTGCTCTTCTGTCCGAGGAGTTTCCTAGATTTCCCTCAGATTGAGGCACCACCATTCTCCAAATCTTATAACAGCGATAACTTTCGAAACCTGCGGAGGAATTCAGTTCGCAAGAAGAGATAAGGAAATGCAAGATCCAAACGGGAAGCAACAAGCGGCATCCTTTGCCTTCAGGCCGTCGCACCATCGGAGAGCTCACTCCGAGGTGAACTTTCGCCTTCCGGAGGACTTAGATCTGGTGTCCGACCCGTTCGATGCGCCGGTCGGGAGTAGCTTCGAGGAGATGGGATCGGAGGATGATCTATTCTCTACTTACATGGACATCGAGAAGCTCGGCGGATCCAATTCCAATTCTAATGTGAATGATGGGGTCTCATCAGACAATGCAGGTGGTATCGGAAGTGGTCGTGGGGCTGGTGTGGTCGAGAGCGGTGCTGATGGAGAGAAAGGCTTGACGGGAACTACGCCGATGGGAGGGAGGCCACGCCATAGGTATAGTAACTCGATGGATGGCTCAAGTTTGATGTTGGGTGAGAGCACCATTGAAGCTAAGAAAGCTATGGCTCCTGATAAGCTTGCTGAGCTCTGGACCATTGATCCAAAACGAGCCAAACGGTATATCTCGTTTACTTCTAAAGTCTGCTTTCACTGTAAATTTTTTTTTAAACGGTGTCATGTTACTAGTTGTGCCCATTTTCGATTTAAGTCAATCAATGCCGTTATTTGTTTATAACCATTTTTAATTGAAAGGGATGAATGCTGTTTTCTGTGTGATGAGAGTTGGCGATTTCATTCGCTTTTGATTTGTTGGGAAGAAAATCTTGAAATAAAAGTAGATCTTTATCAATCTCGAACTAATCAGGTCAACTTTTGACTTTGGTAGCCAATGCGATCCTGCTTGTCAACCTTACATGGGAAGTTTCTTCAATTTCATCTTTCTTGTGAGCGGTTCTTTTTTAGGGTTTATGCAGCAATTTCATTGGAATACAATTGAAGTCGCTTGATATGATGATGTTTTGGTACCTGAGGTGTACGCACGCACGCACGCACGTGTGTGTGTGTGTGTGTGAACTTTGTTGTTTTATGCTATGATAATTCTGTGGGGGAGTGAAGAAGGCCAAACGTAGCGATGGGCTTTTGCTTGCCGGGAATTAATACTGTATAAAATATAGCTAGAATAGAAATGGAAAGACTTCAGCTACACTGTTTTTTTTTTTTTTTTTTAAATTGGATTTGGATTTGTCTCATTTGGATTGATCCTCGAGTGGTTATTGAAAAGGCTAAGGTTTATATGCAGTTTCTGTTTTTGCTTTTGATGTTACTTAACTATGATTTTTTTCAATACGGTTATCGGTTTCAAGTGGAACCAACAAATCAAAGCAATACTTTTGAATATATTTGTTCCTTCAACTGTTATTCATTTGCAATGATTCTCTGGTTCGCCTGTGAGTCTGTGAAGTTTTCTGCATGACTGCATTTCCAGTGGAGTACATGCAAAGTATATCTGGAGAATGTTTTGCCCACTGCAGTGCAACATGCACTTTAACTTGGTGCAAACTATCATACAGGAAGAATGTGTATTGAGTCTCTTTTTATCTGCTACATTTAACTGGCATACTTAGGTGTGGTTGTTTACAGCATTTTTAATGTCTTGTTTTGGCAAACATAAGAACTCTCTGCCTGTATCTAAAATCCTTTATTCTTTATATATAAACTCAAAAAATGTCTTGCAATGATGCAGCTTGCATAGATGTCTGTATATCAGAATGTTACCCTATGTTTTTCGTATCATCTGATTCTTGTAGAAATGATATACAGGATTTTGGCAAATCGTCAGTCTGCTGCTCGATCAAAGGAGAGGAAAGCCCGTTATATATCTGAACTTGAGAGAAAAGTTCAAACACTTCAAACAGAAGCCACCACTCTTTCTGCACAACTCACTCTGTTCCAGGTAGTTCCTGACACTGAGAAACTTGTGGGTTGTTTATGGGAGTTCTGTGTTTAAAGTTCAATTTCTGCGCTTAATGTTTGATGTGGATAACTAGAATCCAAATTGTTTGTACCATTGAATTTCATTTCTGGTGTCAAGTCTAGGCTAGTCTAGTTTAACATTTGAGTCTCTCACCTAAAGTGAGACTTGCTTATTTTTTCGACACTCTCTTAGCTTGGTTCATGCAATGACAAGACCGCTAAGATCCTGCATGCTCAGATATATACAGTAAAACTCTTGTGTTTATCTTCTGACTTAAAGTACAAATGAAGAAAATACTGGTACCAAAGAACGCCATAGGGTTAATGAAGTAACCGTCAAATGATTTCATCAAATATGGCAACCTCCATGCAGAGAAGCATCCATTAGGATCTATCAGAAACATATACATTTATTTTCTCATCCTTTGACCTTTAAGAATACAAGAAAATTTCCATAGATGCTCATAAATTGTCATTTGGCCATTAAGTTGGGTGATTGGGAACCCCCTTTTTTCTTGCAAATAGATATTTTGGCTCATGAAAATATAGAAATATCCTTTCATTCCAGTAGGCCCACTTTCTTAATATTTTGTTTCTTTTGGATATCTTGTATGCCTAGGCTGAGTACAAAATGGTTATCTTAGATTTAAGTTTCCAATTCTCTTTGGTTTGGTGGTATGAGGAAACTGAAATGTATTCTTTTATAGTATTTCATCTTTGAAATAGATGTTAATTTCTAGAAGGTGCATGCTAGTTTCTTTTTCACCATACAAAAATTGAATTCCTTTTTATTAGTTGATGCTCAACCTTGCAAGGATTTTGTAAAAAACTTGGTGTTTCTTCTTCTCAAGTCTACCAGTTATCTGTCACCCATTAAAAGTTTCTCTTAAAACATTAAAAAAAAGGGCAAAGTCAATGTGCCTTTTGAGTGTACCACAGTAGCTGCAGTAAAGTTATCCGATGTGTATTATCAAATATCACTTCATTAAGAAATATACATCACCACCCGTTCAACATCTTATGTCAAGAAAGCAGATTCCAACTCAGAAATCCAAGCTTTTAAACTAAATTTTCTCCTAGAGTCTATTTTCATATCTAATCAGTAAAAATATTTAGAGCTATATTACATTTTAGGTGCTCACTGTCCAAATTGTTGATGAACCTCAACAAATACGATTTGCAATATCTTTGACGGGCATGGTATAGTCCCTCTGGCATTTCTGGCTTCGTTGCTTGCGTTTCTATCGTTCTGTATTTGCATATTATATCTGGAATATCATCTAATATTTTAGGTTCTATTTTAGTTTTTTTTTTTATTTCACCAAAAAAAAAAAAACTTTGACACCATTCTCAAATTTCATGAACTATTGCAAATCATTTTTTTCCTGCTATTCTTCTCTCAGTGAAATATGTAATCCCATATTTGTGTATGGATTTAATGAGTAGATAAGCCAGCAGCATCCTTTGCCTATTCACTTCTTAGAAGTGTCCCTATTAGCAGCAAGCTTCTAGGCGCACCATGATATTAGTCTCCACGTTTGGAACATAATCTGAGACTCCATTTCTAATCTTACCTAGATATTGCATTGTTGAGAACTGATACAGGATGGATGAATCATTCACAAAGATCCAATTTTATGGGACTTTATTTGTGTTCATTTTATTGTTGGTTGTTTGGGTTATTAAGCAGTTGTTTTCTTTTGCAGAGAGATACAACTGGGCTAACAACTGAAAATACAGAGCTTAAGCTCCGATTACAGGCTATGGAACAGCAAGCTCAGTTGCGTGATGGTATGCTTTTTGCAATCTCTTTTTCCTTGATATGCACGGTAATATCTTAATTGCTTTGCCATTATGCACTTGGAATGCAATTATTTTAGGGCTATTTTCTGCACGTGTTTTCCTCCTCCGTTTTCTCAGAATGGTTTACAGATTCTTCTAATGGTTAACATAATGTGAAATTACATCCAGCCTCATAAATGCATAACAGACTTCCTTCAATGTGGAGATTAAGCCTTTCCTTTCTCTACTTGAGTCCTTATTCAAATTTCTAATAATTACTGTAAATGATATTTGAAACCCCAGGCGTCCAATTTTAGCTGGAGATAATTTTTACCCAAAAGGATAGCTCATTATTTGACTATGCTTTCTGTGTCTCTTGTACCATAACCGAATAGCAACTTGTTAGCCCCTTGGGCAGGAAAACTAAAAGATCTCCATCATTAGACATTACTGTTGTCATCATGCTGCTCTTACTGTCATATTGCAGTTATGATATTTGAGAAAATAATGAGATTTGAATTTATCAAAAAAAAATTTTAAATGAACGTGTCCTTTCCCTATGTGCTAGAATTCGCTGAAGCCCTTATCCAGCACTTGCATACTTTTATAATCATTATTTGGCTTTAATGACTTTTTTGAGATTTTATAATTTGTCTTGTGCTGCTTAAAATTTGCAGCCTTAAACGAGGCACTGAAGCAAGAAGTAGAGAGGCTAAGAATTGCTACTGGAGAAATGGCAGGCCCGTCTGATGCGTACAGTCTGGGGATGCAGCATGTTCCATATAACCAATCTGCTTACTTTGCACATCAGCAACAGTCTGGACCAAATGATTCCCGGAACACAAGGATGCCCCAGTACAATAACCTCCAGCCTAGCATGTCAAACCATCATCACCAGATGCTTGCAACTAATCATGTTCAGGGTTTTTCAGATGCAATGCAGCAGGACCCCCTTGGTCGTTTTCAAGGTCTTGATATTGGTAGCAGGGGTACTCATCTGGTGAAGCCTGAAGGCCCTTCTATATCTGCCAGTGAAAGCAGCAGTACATTCTGATTCTTGCTAATTTGTGCATTGCCCCAACTCCAATTGTCAAAATGTTAATAGACTGACACCAAGTTAAGAATCGAGGTGCACCAATATTCTTCAATTTTTTAATTATTTATTTCATTGGTGTCTTAGGTTGTTAGTAGCTTTGACTGGTCTTTTGATGATATTCAACCTGTTGTGATGGTGGTGAGATTTTCCCTTATTTCTTTTCCAGTCATAAATTTTGTTCAACTTAGATGTGGCAATTGTTTTGAAATTGATTGTTGCACTTCTTGTGTGCTTCTAATTGGTCAGACGAAGTTGTTCTAGAGGGGAATTCTATTTTTTGTGTTTCGGTTGATGAAACAAGGAATGATGTATAATTTTCTCTAATTTACATATCTTACCGACGGTATTGCGTAATTTTGCAATTGTAAACTTTATCTGCTTTTCCTTCCCCTATGTCTTTCTCTCACATGTACAAAAATATTTTGCATTATATGGAAACTGATCACAGTTTTAGCTACAAATATTGCTGGGTTAGCAGAGCTCCCTCACCCGGTCTATTATGGTTACTGGCGAGAAAAACCAAGCGGTATTAGACTTCACCCCAGGTTGGGAGTTTACAGAAAGTGACTGGTCCCATGAGCTAGTTATATGTCACTCAAACAATTTGCACGCTGCTCTTTCTCTTTACTTCCAATTCTTAGCTTGGATATGCTGGCATTTGGTGTGACAAGTTTATAGACCGGGATAGGTTATAATTGTTGACTGTAGAGATACTAAATTTTTTCTTCTGTTCCTTGCAACCTACAAGAGATGTGACAAGTTTATAGACTTAATGGGATGTGAGCTGAGTTAGTCCCTTGGACTGCACGGGCTTTAGCTATGCCAGTGCATCAAAACGCACAGTAAATTGCAGCCCCACGTAGATGCATGCATGTGAACCTGTGCTTGAGTAATATTTGTACATACAAATTCAGCTTACCTATTGTCGTACCGAGTTAATATGAAACAATGTGTTTTTGTTTAAAGATTGGATATCTTTCAATATTATTAGTATTGGAGAGGATTCTTGTCCCTATTTTTCATAATAAGCGATTTTGGGAAGACTACTTACCATAAGGGGCACCTCATGGCCCAGTGTAGTTCCATAATAGGCTTAGAGAAGGACGGGACGCATTAGCTAGGGCCTAGGAATGTAAAGCAAGCTAATAGCTCGGGTCATAACTGAGAATCATCTTGATATTCGTCCGGGGGTAATTGCGTGGTTCATTCCTAGAGTGTGTATTCAAATCAAACATGTTTTCCCTTGTTCTAAGGCTAAAGGCTTGGCACTCTTCTCAACCATGGAGTCAAATAGACGGCACAATAGAAAGATGAACACATTTCATTTTACCACCCTGAATCTTCAATTCTTTTGAGACTTAATATCTTGTCCCCAAAGTTCCACATTCATCAATATGGTTACATAAAAATATGAGCGTAGTTTACATTTTCAGTATAATGTGGCAGCTAACCTCTCTCATTAGTACTCTAGCCGGAAGGCTTTATCCATAAATGGTAGTATAGTGAATTTCTGGCCCTAGTTTACATGTGGGAGGTTCTTCAAGGGCAAAGACAGAAAATGTTTTTTTGGTGTTTAGGATCATTCAATACTGTAGAACTAACATAGTTATAACTATTGGCAAAGCAGTCACCGATCGATCAGGACATAAAACCAGAGCTTGGGTCCCAAATATAACAAACTTGTTGGGTAACAGGGACCAGTATGAATGGTCTCTCTCTCACTCTCTCCCACTAGAATGCACATGGCAAACATCATAGCCTAAGGTTTTCCATAGCAACCCTCTGGTGAGAGCTCCTGTGGGGCTCTTGTGCTTCTTCCAAACATGGTCATGTTATTAAATACGTCTGTATGTGTCGCAGCAAAGGGCATAGAGAGCCAGAAAGTCCTCTCGCTCTCTTTCTCTTTCGGTTGTATTTACAATTTTTGATGGTCCATTTTCATGTTAGGGGCAAGTGGGACTAGCAGACAACCCCTTTCGAAGGACACTTTCTTTGGTTCCCAACCAATGACATTTGGATAAAATCCACATGCTTTTTGTGGATGTTATTCCAACTTTCATCAATTTGCCCCATATAGGAGATCCCAAATCTCCATATTCAAGTACTCGAGCTCAAAACTCTGTTAATTTTCAAGAAAAGTCGACAGACTTTCTAGCACTTTCATGTGGGGAAGAAAATATCCACCTCATAATAAGGTTCATACTTCCTATGCTTGTCAGACCACCTATTTTCTTCATACTTTTTCTCAAAAAACAAGAACAAAATATTTCAAAAAGTCGATCCTAAAGTATGAATATGAAGGATATGAATGTTGACAAATTGGCATAAACCGTGCCTTGCATGTTGATCCGTTTAGTCCATTTCGAAACTTCTGTCAAGTTTAGTTAATACTAGTATATTTCTTTTGCAGCCGCCTGGTTCTGTGCTTTGTCAAAATCTCATTTTTGACCAACACCTACTTAGTTTTTCACTTCTGCCATACTTTATATCTTCTATCGAGGAGTGATTATTACTCCTTATCTCGCAATCCACCCCTAACCTATCGTTGATCTTCACAAAAACCAAGAACTGCTAAATCCTCTTCGGCATTATAATTAATCCCTGTAATTTTTGTGAAGATGTAGGCGTGTGCAACGAAGTCCCCAAAAGCTTTTGTTTGCATGTGTTATGAAGAAAGAAGGAGAGAGGACGGAGATGCTCTTTTCTTCTTTTTTATTGAGAAATCAATATTGCATGAAGATTAGGAGAGATGCGATGTGGCCATGGAAAAGAAATCAAATTTGTGGCCAAACTCGTTTGCATGATATTCTCATAGAGAAGAAGAGACAAAGTTGAAGATATGCTGGAAGAGGGGTATCTGGCAATAATATCCAAAAAGACTAGGAAAAGTGTATGTCCAAAAGCATCTTCGGCAATTTCTCTTTTTTTTAATGAATATTCTTTTTCTCAAGCCAGTTTTCAACTTTTCTTTTCAAAAAAGACTCAACAAAATACATTATTATTAATTATTATGAGAATAACTTATATTATTATAAGAAAAAATTAAAAATTTCAAAATGTTAAATATACGTAAGTTGTTAAATAAATATAAAATAAAATTTTCTAATCTAAAATGACAGGTCTACTAAAAAGACGAAATTTCAAATAAGTATAACTCAAGATTTTCAATATTTTATTAAAAGAATATATTAACTCAAATATTATTATTTTAGTCACGAATCAAAATATAACTTTTTTTTTTTACCCGAAGGAGAAAATGACTATATTGTGTCCAAGATTTTATGAAAATGACGCAGGGATACAAGGGCCCGTAATGTCCGCTACTTGCATGTGCCCCTAACGTGGTAGGCCCTAAATCAAACCTTTTCAACGAATTAAACCTGCTCTAGTTCTACCTAATACCAAGTATTGGAATACTATTTACTCATTAATTTAATCTACTTATGATTATGCTAACTAATATGCCAATAATTACGTAAAAATATAGGTGACAAATGTGATTATAATATCATTTCTTGTACGTAATCCCATTGTCTATAAGAAGAATTCTCTAAGCATAATTACATACTAAACGATAATTTGAGACGGTTATTTATAATAAGTTTTGAATTAATTAATTAATATTATTATTATTATTATTATTGTTGTTTTGTTAATGTTGGTATTTTTCAACAGTCATAATCAAAACTTTTATGAGGTAGTATTGAAAACCGACAACTACTTTTACATGACTTTACAATTTTTCATTTTATTAACTTTTTGTCTTGACCTTTATAGGGAGACATGGTTGTTTCATCAGTGTGTGTTTATATTTATATTCTAAAGTAGTAGTTCAGTCGGCTACGTTTACTTTTTAATCCGTGGATAAATATTAAATTTGATTTGTATTTTTATTTTCTTCATGCATAAAAATATATAAACATGTATACATATATATTCGATATTGAGTATTTGTAAGTTCTCCCCTATATAAAGTGGTGGAAATGTAAACAAATACTTCCTCAGACTGCACCAGTATATATGGGGAGGGGGATAGTGGTTAAATGAAAGTTAAGTGAATCTCAAAGTTAGCCATAGCTCCTCTTAATTGATACAAGTGGACACATGGTAGACGAAACTATGGCTCAAGATTTCAGATGTTTTGAGCATTTTGCACATGATTGGTTTTCCTCCCTCCTTAAAGACGGTGTTCAATATTGACGCTTAATGTAAAATGTTTGACTGGTTCTGCCTAAAGAAGTGTGTCTCTCCTCAAGTATATGCAATGTCATCTTCAATATTAAAACCATCCTACAATCTACATCTCACTTTACCCAACAACATGTTCGAGTCTTTCCCTCAAATGTTAGAAGGAAACAGCCAATTTTTTTGTGCAAAACAAACTGCCTCTCACCCTATGAGGTGGTGCAAGTGGTAAAATAGGGCGAGAATTGACTATCAAATCGAAGATTTAAATTCCGATTTGAATATCAAATATCTATTTTGTTTGAATGCAATTAAACTCGAATTTATATGGTTACGTGTTTAGAATAATTGTTTATAGTCTAAAGAATAATTAGGAGAATATTTGAGTTAATAAAAATACGGCTACTGATTCTATCAGCTATGCAACTGGTCGGCGTAATTTCAGGTAAATCAGAGAAAAAATGGACGCAGAAAAATGAGTAAAGGGGGAGAACAAATGGAGGAAAGAAACGGTTGAGAAATGCATGTGCATGTAGGCCCTACGAGCTTAGCAGTTGAGAACCGCTGCATGTGCATTTTGGTCGTTGTATAACTTAAAAACAGGGATTAAAAAAATAGTCAGGTCCTCTCTATCCTTCATCAAATACTTGTGGTCTTGGCCTGCTCTAGGACGTGAGCACTTGTAAGCAGTCATTTTCTACCCTAATTGTAAGTTTGCAATGCCTACATCTCAACCTCCGATTGTAGATTCCAGTTTCCCCCCTATAAATAAGTCCCCATTGCCCCCTACATTGTACTAAGCACTCAGCTCTGATATCTTCCAATAACCTTAACTCCTCCTCCTTCTCTGCCTAGACAATGGCTAATGTTCTTTCATTCTCCTCTCTCTTTTTCTTCCTCTTCGTTGTCTGCCTCCCCGAAACCTTGGCTGACTATGGAGGCTGGCAGAACGGTCATGCTACTTTCTATGGAGGTGGAGATGCCTCCGGCACAATGGGTATGTTGTGGAACGGCCATTTTTTCTTGGCATTGTAATTAAAATGGAATTAGATTAAACAGATGTTTATGTATTCTGAATTTTTCAAATTTTTTGGTAATGCAGGGGGTGCTTGTGGATATGGAAATCTGTATAGCCAAGGATATGGTACTAACACTGCAGCTCTAAGCACAGCTCTATTCAACAATGGCTTGAGCTGTGGATCATGCTATCAGATGAGGTGCAGCTCTTCTGCTGCCCCCAGATGGTGCCTGCCAGGAACTATTACAGTCACTGCAACAAACTTCTGCCCACCTAACCCTGCTTTGCCTAATGACAATGGTGGATGGTGCAATCCTCCTCTCCAGCACTTTGATTTGGCCGAACCTGCTTTCTTGCAAATTGCTCAATACCGTGCCGGAATTGTTCCCATCGAGTTCATGAGGTACAAATCATACATCAATTCCTGGCTATAGAAAATCATGATCCAAAATTCAAATTTTTACCTGAGACTTACTATAAATTTGCGATCTTGCTATCATTTTACAGAGTACCCTGCGTGAAGAAGGGCGGAATAAGGTTCACAATTAACGGTCACTCCTACTTCAACTTGGTACTGATCACAAACGTTGGTGGCGCTGGGGATGTTCATGCTGTATCAGTTAAGGGCTCAAACACAGGATGGCAACCAATGTCAAGAAACTGGGGCCAAAACTGGCAGGGTAATTCCAACCTCAATGGACAAAGTCTATCCTTCCAGGTGACAACCAGCGATGGAAGAACAGTGACAAGCTACAACGCTGTTCCTGCTGGCTGGCAATTTGGACAAACATTTGAAGGAGGTCAATTTTAAAGATATCAGAAAACAGCCGTAGTATTTGTATAAAAATGGCATTCAAGGGTGTGGAGGTTTGGAACCGAAAAGGCTGAGGACATGGTGGCTCTATTGCTGTGGTGGCTAGCTAGCACCCGCTTAGGCCTATATCTACTATAGTCTATACATATATTTTTATCATGGCATAGTAGTGCTTTTTACACCTTTTTTTTTTCTATCGATATTTAATTAGCGAGCTATATTAGATTAAAAGCCGCACGAATATCGTAAGAATTAAGTTTGTCGATTTAACCCTTCATTCAGTGTAGAAGCCGAATTGAGGAGTTGAGAAATATAATAGTGTGATGGAATTGTCTTTCACTTCAAATTGGTTTTTCAAGGCATCTTCTGTCTTTTCTTAAAGAAGTCACATTTGCTCTCTTAGCAAGTTTTGTATTTATCAATCTCCTTTCTATTCTTGAAAAGCATAGATTACCTTTCTTTATTAAAAGTTAAATACTTAACCCACAGTACAAAAGCCAAAACGACAACAACATGAGTTGATAGTTTTGATTATTGGCTGTCACTCTCTTCTTGTGACAATTTGTGCATCTTTATTTCTTAATAATGAATAGAGTCCTTTTTGTTTATTGTTCTTCCCATTCATGGAGGGGGGACCGATAGAATAACTAATGAAATAACGGGAAAAGCTCATACTGCCAAAGATAATGATTATCATGTAAAAGAAAAACTTTCCTAAACAAAATTTAGCAACCCATGGGAGTCACTCTTACTCTTTTAACCTTGAACTGTACCGAAATTCAGAGGGCCCTTCAACCAAACCGCTTGGCATTTTAATGTAAGCAAAAATTGCCAAAACAGTGCTGTTCCTATTCTTAAGCGACATGTTCTTCAAATTCAAGAGTTTTGTCTTTACCCTTCCTTCATCCCCTCCTTCCAAATTTTAAAAGGAAAGTTTTGTTGATATACTGGTGGAGGATGGTGGTTGACAGGATAAAATCAATAATTTAGTATTAGAGAGAAAAATTATATAAATAAATATATTAGAAGATAATATTATAATTTTTTAAGATAGAAAGTTAAAATTAAAAAGAAATTTAAAAATTTTTCATGTTCTTAAGATAAAAACAATTTTTTAAAAAAAATTGGGAGCAAGTCCCACCATCTTCGGTCTCCATCTCTGGTGATTGAGCTCTCTTTATCTAACAAGAATGCATTTTATTTGATTAAATTATCATCTTATTATTTAGTGAGATGTTGGGATTGTTAAAAACTTAAAATACAAATATTTGAAAAGTTTTAAAGTAATATAAAATGCTAAAAAAGTACACCGTGGAAAATTTCCTAGTTGCTTCATCTTCATTTATTGCAGACAAATCTCCACCATGCATTTGCATGGAATGGTTTCTTTAGACTTTAGTCATCTAAGTTCTAAATATTACTAAGAGCAAACATTTGTATAAAATTTTTATGTATGACTACTATGCTTGGCAGCAAAAAAGTTGGTTTACAAGTGTTACGCGGGGGGATGGGGGAGAAGCAAAAAGAGAAAGACTTGTTAAAGTTGTTGTTATTGTCTTGTTTTTTCCCCCTCTAACATAACGGGAGATGTCAACCAAAGCCTTGAAGCCATAAACTTAATGCATAGAGAGTTCTGAGAGGGCTTTCCTGTGCGGTTGATGTGCTCAGCTCCATCCAAAGGAGAGAGCATATCTGGCTTCTTATTGCAGTGGTCTCTATAGGAGTAGTGAAGGGCCTTCTCTACCTTCTCTCTCTCTCTCATACAATTCTTTGCTCTTTCTCCGAAACCCTTTGCTAATTTCATTTTCTTCTCTCTTGCACAGATGCTGCACATGAGTGGTTTTGAGGTTCAAGCCTCGATTTTGTACCAAACGTATTTATAATGGTCAAACATATTTGTTTTATTATCCAATCCAAACCAAACCCATTTATCTGTTTGACATAATAATACGGATATAAAACAATAATATTCGTATATGTTTATTTTATTATTTTATTATATAAAATATATTATTATAGTTGTATTTTTTTAATATTTAAATTGTACATAATTTACAATTAAAAATAATATTATTTTTAACGAATAAAATATACTAAATTAAAATATAAAATTTTTATATTATACTTAGTAGATATTCGGGTCAAATTCATATATGTTAATGCTAATCGAATTTGAATTCAGGACAGAGTGATTCGAGCCTGACCCAATCCATTACAATAATGAGTTGACACGTACTAGTTTTCAAACAAGAAAAGGCGCGCTTATAAGAAATTCCTTGAAAAACGCACAAGTTTTAGGTTAATTATTTTTGGTAATGGACTGGGAAACCTCTTCTCCTTCTCGATCGAAAACCGTGCTTGTCTCTGTGTTTCTTCCTCAAAACCATCTCTGTGTTTCCGCGTCTCTTTAAACCCTTTATGTGTTTCTTTTCTTCTCCTCAAAAACCCTCTCTGTGTTTCTTCCTCTGTGTTTGCCACCATCTCTGCTGTTGTGTCTGTGAATCTGTGATGAAGAGGAGGTAAGTTAATCGCTTTTAAAACCTTTTTGTTATGGGAAATTGATTCTAATTGATTCCTATAGCCATTATAGGAATGTATATATTAGTCAATGATTGTAATTGATTTTGTATAATTAGTTTCCTAGAATAGCATAGCTAATGCACTGTATAAATTCATGTTTGCTCTTTGAAAGTAAATATACAGAAATCTTCCCAATATTTAGTTCTTGTTTCATGGTATCAGAGAACTATACCTGGTGACTCTGAAATCCTTCAAACGCTTCCGCAATTGTTGCAGTCATGGGAGACAAAGGCAACAATGGAAAAGAATCAACATCGTCTAAGGCTATCACAGAAGCCTCAGACCCCTACAATCTACATCACTCGGATCATCCGAGTATGGTACTTGTCTCTAAAGTACTTGAAGGAGACAACTACAGCACATGGAGTCGAGCTATGCGAATTAGCTTGAGCGCTAAAAACAAGATTGGGTTGGTCACAGGATTAATCAAGCCACCTTCTCCAACAGACGCTAGTTTTGATTCCTGGAAACGATGCAACGACATGGTTTTGTCTTGGATATTGAATTCCATTCATCCGAACATAGCCAGCAGTGTAATTTATTGGGAGACTGCAACAGAAGTTTGGGCAGATCTGCAAGAGCGTTTCTCTCAAGGAAATGATTCGAGAATTTATCAGATCAAACAAAATATTGTGGAACACAGGCAGGGACAACAATCTATTTCAGTCTATTACACAAAGCTTAAATCTTTGTGGGATGAACTCTCATCCTATCATGAGGCATTATCTTGCTCGTGTGGAGGATTGGAGAAACTTAACCAGAGAGATGAAAAGGAGAAGGTCATGCAATTTTTGATGGGATTAAATGATAGTTATGCAGCCATTCGTGGACAAATTTTGTTGATGCAGCCTCTACCTGATATACGACGAGTTTATTCACTTGTTCTTCAACAAGAAAAACAAGTTGAAGTCTCTCTCAATCGTGGGAACATGAACCACCATGCCATGATTGCAGATCAAAATTGCGAGACAACTCAAGCACATCAAGTACAAAAACAAAAGGCACAGTTGCACTGCTCTTATTGTAACTGTGATAATCACAACATTGAAAAGTGTTTCTACCTACATGGCTTTCCAGTTGGTCATAAGTTTCAGGGCAAAAACGTGAAACCGTCTAATCAACGCCCTTCAAGTCCAAATAACGTGAAGGTGGAAATGAACAAAGCACCAGAGACAACGACAAAGTTTGTTTCAACAGATGATGGTCCAAGGTTCACCACTGATGAATATAACCAATTGATAGCCATGATCCGGAAAACCAATGAGGGTGACACACAACATTTTGCAAACACTGCAGGTAACATCAAATCATTATCTAGAATTAATTTGGCTGCTTCGGACTTGTGCTGGATTATTGACAGTGGAGCCACGGACCATGTGACTTCCTCAGTTGAATTATTAGAACCAAAAAGAATATTAGGGACAGCCACTATTGGTTTGCCAAATGGTGGACAGGCACATATTGAATCAATTGGTTCATTACACATTTCACCCGATATAAAAATTGATGAAGTTCTCAAAGTTCCACAATTCCAAGTTAATTTACTATCAGTTAGTAAACTAACACGGGCATTGAAATGTATTGTAATTTTCTCTCCTGATTTTTGTGTTGTGTAGGACGCTACTACGAGGAAGACGATTGGCCTGGGCAAGCAACGTAATGGCCTCTACTACCTAACGCAAGATCAAAATCCAGCTCTAGCCTACACTATTCGCAAACACTCCAACCTTTGGCACCAACATCTTGGGCATCCATCATCTGGTCCTCTTCAAGTTCTTAGTAAATCTATTCCTGCAATTTATTTTGATTCTAAGCATGTTTGTGAAGTTTGTCCTTTAGCTAAACAAACTCGTTTGTTTTTTCCATCTAGTTCAATTTCTTCTCAAGCACCTTTTGATTTGATACATTGTGATATTTGGGGACCTCATAAAATAAATTCTCATTATGGGGCTCTTTATTTCTTAACAATTGTTGATGATTTTACTCGATACACTTGGATTCATCTTATGAGCTTTAAATCTGAAACACAGGGAATATTACAATCATTTATTTCTTGGGTAGAAACATAATTTCAATGTCGCATCAAAACCCTTAGAGCTGATAATGGTGTTGAATTTATCTCTATGAAACATTACTTGGATACAAAAAGAATCACTTTTCATCATTCATGTCCCTCAAGTCCCCAACAAAATGGGGTAGTTGAGAGGAAACATCGCCACCTTTTAAATGTAGGAAGGGCTCTTCGTTTTCAAGCAAACTTGCCATTAAAGTTTTGGGGAGAGAGCATTCAGACAGCTTGCTATTTGATCAATCGCTTACCTTCTCCTCTTCTGTCTCATAAATCACCATACCAACTCCTCCATAATAAGCCACCTGCATACACACATCTTCGAATCTTTGGGTGCCTATGCTATGCCACCAATCTTCTACCCACATCTAAATTTGATCAGAGAGCTCATCGTTGCATATTCATAGGCTATCCCTTGGGTCAAAAAGGTTATCGAGTTTATGATCTTGCCACTCATAAAATATTTTCTTCTAGAGATGTTGTATTCCATGAGCATGTTTTTCCTTTTCATACTAATTCTCAAGAACAACAAGATGATATGCCCGTCCTTCCTTTACCACATACCTTCAATGAACCAGCCCTCACACATACAACTAACCCAACAGATTTTGACCAACCATCCTCTCCGCTAGCCTTATCTCCAAACTTTCCAAGTATTTTGAATGAACCTATACCGGATCATACTAGTGTTCCACCACAAGCACCTGCTGCTACTCGCCATTCAGACCATATCAAACAACCCAATGTCACACTTCGAGACTTTCATCTCTATCACACGGCCAAAGTTGCTACCACCCAGTCTTCTTCCTCGTCAGGTACGCGTCATCCCTTATCTCGGTATCTTTCTTATGCACAACTTTCACCACCATATCGCAATTTTATTTGTGCTATTACTCCTCTGGTGGAAGCTGTGACTTATGAACAAGCAGCGTTGAACCCCAAATGGCAAGAAGCTATGGCTGCCGAATTAAGTGCTCTTGACCAAAGTCATACTTGGACACTCACACCTCTTCCTTCAGGTCACCGTCCTATTGGATGCAAGTAGGTGTACAAGATCAAATATAACTCTGATGGCACCGTTGAGCGATACAAAGCCCATTTGGTGGCTAAAGGTTTTACTCAACGAGAGGGGATTGACTATAAGGAGACATTTGTTCCTGTGGCTAAATTAGCTACTGTCCGTTGTTTACTTGCTGTAGCTGCTGTTCGAAATTGGCCACTTCACTAACTGGATGTCCAAAATGCCTTTCTTCATGGTGATTTACTCGAAGAAGTCTACATGCAATTGCCTCCTGGTATGCATTTTCATCGACAGGGGGAGATACCTATGGTATGCCGACTCAATAAGTTATATATGGGCTCAAACAGGCCTCTCGGAGCTGGTTTCAGAAATTTTCTACTACTATTCAGCAAGATGGCTTTCACCAATCTAAAGCTGACTATTCACTTTTCACAAAGATCTCTGGCAATTCTTTTACAGCGGTACTCATTTATGTGGATGATATGATCATAACAGGTAATGATGACAATACAATTGCTGCACTTAAAGAGTCTCTTCGTACCAAATTTTGAATTAAAGACCTTGGTCAATTAAGGTACTTTCTTGGTGTTGAAGTTGCTCGTTCTGCCAGTGATATTTCAATATCCCAACGAAAGTACACTCTCAAAATCTTAGATGAAGCAGGCTTGCTTGGTGCCAAACCATTACCGACACCAGTGGAAGAAAATATCAAACTTCTACCTACAGAGAGAGATTTGTTAAAAAATGCATCTACTTATAGAAGATTGGTGGGACGACTTATTTATCTTACTATCACAAGGCCAGAGATAAGTTACTCGGTTCACATTCTAAGTCAGTTTATGCAAGAACCAAGAAAACCACACTTAGATGCTGTCCATCATCTTTTACGGTACCTTAAAGGTGCACCTGGGCAAGGACTACACTTTCCAGCAAAAGGAAATTTACTACTAAAGGGATTTTGTGATGCAGATTGGGCTCGATGTTCAATCACGAGACGATCTGTAACTGGTTATTGTATCTTTCTTGGAGGAGCTCTTATTTCATGGAAGACCAAGAAACACAGTCTCAAGGTCCTCGACAGAATCAGAATATCGTGCTATGACTTCTATAACATGTGAGCTTACTTGGCTTAGGTACTTGTTAGATGATTTGCAGGTACAACATCCACAACCAGCAAAACTGTTCTGTGATAGCAAGGCAGCACTACATATTGCGGCAAATCCAATTTACCATGAACGAACGAAACATATAGAGATTGACTGTCATGTTGTTAGAGAACGCATTCAGTCAGGTGACATAGAAACTACTCATGTATCATCAAGCTGTCAACTTGCAGATATATTTACTAAACCACTCAGTTCATCAGCTTTTCATTCTCTCCTTAACAAATTTGGCGTTCTCAACCTACATGCTCCAACTTGAGGGGGAGTGTTACGGGAAATTGATTCTAATTGATTCCTATAGCCATTGTTACGGGAAATTGATTCTAATTGATTCCTATAGCCATTATAGGAATGTATATATTAGTCAATGATTGTAATTGATTCTGTATAATTAGTTTCCTAGAATAGCATAGCTAATGCACTGTATAAATTCATGTTTGCTCTTTGAAAGTAAATATACAAAAATCTTCCCAATATTTAGTTCTTGTTTCACTTTTATAAGGTTTGGGCTGTTGGTTATTTGTTTTGTATATAAATGATGCTCATTTGGAGATATTTTGGATTTTATATACTTCTATTGACAACTGTTTCTTTCTTTGTATCTGTTAATTCTATGAGTTTTATATGTAATTATGTGGTTAATCTTTTAGGAACTAGGAGACAGAAGTAACCATTAATTAACACAAATAGAGTCACATTAACAGAATAATTACTGAAAAGAAAAGAATACCCATAAGCGAAAAAGCACAAAGGAAAGAAAAAACTAAAATATCCTCCCATTGGATCCTTCCCCAGACATTCTCCGTTTTCTCAATCCCAAGTCCACCCTGTAACGCAAACGGCAAAACTATTGGCCTTCATCACTTTTCGGTGCCCTGTCCATGGTTTCCTGTCCATGGTTTCCTTGCCTCAGCACTCCCTCAGTTTCTTGAACCTCTATAGCATTTGGTGCATTTGTTAGTTAGTATTTTCATAACTTGTCTGTATTGTTTTTGGGTTATCATGTTATCAGATTAAAAAGTTTTATCTTTGTTGTTATTTTCTCTTCTCCACTGTTCAGTCTTTTGGAGAATCTGGCTATTGATTTTTGTAACTGAAATTGGAATGATTATGGTCGTAAAGATTTCAGTTGAGTACTTGAGTTCAAAATTTACACTATTTCTTGATTGTTTCTTCTAGCTGCTACTCTTTTGCTTAATTTGGTGGTGCTCTGGTGCTGCATTAGCTCGATAGTGAGCGTCAGAATTTCCTCCCTGGTGGAATGCTTGATGTTGTCAAGATGCTGCTCTTTTTCCTGTATTTGTTCCCGTCAGTTCATTTGTTAGACCTATAAAATGCCTAGTCTCATATGCAAAGCTTAGTTTGGTACTTCAACACAAGATTGAAATAATGCCTCCTTTTGCTGTCTGTAGTGTTGCCAATTGGTAATATTTCTAATTTATTTACTGTTATCATTTGAGTTACAAGTAATGGATAGATAGGGATACATGTGCTCATAAATAAGTTTCTCGAACTTACTCATAAAGCAGTCCTCTTCTCCAGCTAATCATTCTTAAAACAATACTTTAGTGGCATATTGTTTTATTTGATAAGTAAGACACTGATCATTACGTATCTAACCAAATGATGCCTGCAAAATATTGTATGTTTATATATATTATCTGTTGCTATTTCTTACTTTCATATTCATCCCTTGTTTGATTGTTCCGATTCCCAGGCAGATGATCTGGATTTATCCTCTCTTCCACATAGCATTTGCTGTTTCTTTTTCTCCATAATTCTCTGGTTTCTGTGTCTTGTGGAGTACATTTTCCCTTTGTTAGCCACAAGTTTCATTTATCTTGGTTTTAATTGGATGAAGAAAACCATTTTGGGATTTTGAGGTTCTTTTGTTGATATTTTGAGATTGAGTTGGTTTTAGAATGCCAGTTGGGTGTGAATTGAAATGTTTTCTTTCAAGGATTCATAGGTTCAGGTCAGACAAATGGTGTAAATTTGACTGATATATAGTGAAATTTTGGATGAAGGGGTGCATTGAGTAAACAACGACGGGGTGCATTAAGTTAGGAATTAATTAGAAATAGAAATTAAGAGGTTTAGATTTATGATTGTGATTGGCAATAGAAATTCCGTGTGCCTTCTCTTCAAAAATCTCTATTCTGTTTAGGGTTTAGAGTTTAGAAATAGAAATTCAGAAATGTTTTATATTTTGACATTTTGATATGAATGTCTTGTCTCTTTTCTGTAACTCCCAATTATGAAACTTTTTATCATATGGTGCTGCTGATCATTTTTTTCTTTTCCTTTCTGCTGTATTTTGTGTTTGATTGGATATGGTCATATGCACTTTCGAGAGAAATTGGTATACAATGAAATTGTACAACTTAGGATGCAATTCTCTTGTGAAGATACAAGTTTAGATCTCCTACTTCTGTTTTCTCCTTGGACCTTGAAATATTGAAAACCAACTTCTACTTCAGTCTTATGTATATTACTTGTGTAATGGTATAATATTGTGATCCTTTTAGGGAAAGGTATATCTAGAAATGGAATTTACATGTCAAAGAAAATGTTCCACCTGTACTGAAGTTTTCCAAGCAAAAAAGATAAAAAGGAAATTGAATAATTGGGCCAAACAATGGTTTAATGTTCTAGAACATGCAACCGTATCTTTTAAACTGATCAATGGGTTAAGTGCTAGAACATGCAACCAAACCTTTTATGTGCTCACTATGAAAAGGTTTTTCCTTTTTCACTGTCCGTGTTGTGATATCTTTGATATGGTTTGGATGGAAGGAAATTAGGAAAGTTGGTTGTTTTTCTGGTGTAAGTGTTTGTTTTAAAGGGAGTAAAAGGATACGCTTTTCCTGCAATTTGCATCCTGCAAAATCTGCAGGATTTTGCGAATTATTTTTCTTCCTGCACAACTTTCAGTGACTGCCAACTAATTATTCACTTAGCTTCAGTAAATGCATATAAGAAACTCGTTTTTCTTGTCATTCGCTTTCCCGTAGTTTTCTTGTTATTTGAACAAAGTCTCAGGTACAAAGGAGCATCTTTGTTCTATTATAGTCTTCTGTAAAAGCTTCCTTTATCTAATATTCTTTAATCTAAATCCTATGGATTCTTCTTTCCAACTAGTTAGTGAAGCTCCCAAAGAAGGAAAATGAGCAAAATTGAAAAATGGGACTGAAAGATGATTAATATGGTAGAAGTTAGAGCAATATCTTATAAGCACACAGTGTGAAGAAGTATTCTTCTTTTGCAGTCACCGCTACAGTATCTATTTTCTGCGAGTCTAATTTCCTGTCTTCACCTTAATTTTATTTTTTCTTTCTTTTCTGTTCTCAATACCTGTTTAGTATGGCCCTTCATGCATATTATCTTATTTGCTTCATCATTGATTTGGGTTTGAGGTGCTTAGTTCATATGACTCTGAAATTTTCTCGTCATTTTGCCCTGTGTTGCTTGCTTATGATGTTGAGCAACCTCAAATACTACAACAAATTGCCTGTGTAATTTATGTCAGAATTTTCTACTTGTTCTTTTTACTTGTTTCTAAAGTTCTAGAATTAGCAATGATGTAGTAAGAGTTGTTCATTAGGAGTTGTTATCCTATTTCTTATTGATGTAAACATTGATGATTTATCTTCTGTAGTTTGTCTTTGTGAGAAAATATTTTGTAGTAGTAGCTACCAAAGAGTTTTGAGGTTTGTACATTGATAATATATTTATTTATATAATGTACCTAATGTAAACATGTAACGAAGTAAGACATGTGGAGAACAACGTATTGGTTTGCTTCAAATACATTTGGGAATTTCGGCTATGAAACATAATTTAACTACCTTAAGAATGCATTGAAGCACATTAAATACTGTTCATTCTTGCAGTTGTATGGACAATAAATCCTTTTACTTTGCATCCTCAAATTTTATGTTAATAGTGGATCAAATCCATACTGTTCCACTTCATATGGAGTGAATTAGTCACAAGAATATTGCCATTATTTATGTATTTTTAATTCTTTCATAAGTCTGGTTAGTCATTCTGTTCTAAGGACAGTTTGGGCTCCAAGTATGTGACTGAGTATGTCCCACATTCCCAGCTTTTTGTGAAATAACAATTTTGCTGTGCATATAATTTTAGTCAATGAATATCAAGATTGTTCGCCTTGAAATATCTAATATGTCGATGCTACAAATAATTTTTCTTCTTTCATCTTATGTATTGTCACTGTGCTGCAATCTGTTCAGGTCCTGGTTCAAATAGCTCCTGTGTTAGCAGCTTATTCCACCATGTCCCTTCAATGAGCTTGTAAATGGAAGTACCTGGAGCAGCACATAGGTAAACTGATCTTCTATTTTCTGCTGCCATTTGACTTGGATTGTTAGTTTCATAAGTATGGATAAGGGTTGAATGAAATTTCCAAGGAATAGCATTGAATATCAAAATGGAGTTGAAAGGTTTTAAAACTTTGCAATGAACAATGCAAGTTTAAATGGAATGATATTGTGTCCATGTTTGAAATGTGGAAATGGAGTAATGAGAACAAAAGTTGAGGCAAGAGAGTATTTGATTGCTATGGGATTTATTAAGGGATATACATATTGGATAGCACATGGAGAGCTCTTTACTTCCAGTTTATCTACATCTCATTCATCTCACATTGCGGATAATGATATCTCCTCTCAAGTCTTGGACTAGATAGATTTGGTAGAGTTCACATATTTGGCAGCAATGTTCACCATTCGGATGTATATGGTGAAATCTCAAGTCATAGCACATCTCTTCTGATAATTAAAGAGCAAAGAGATGAATTACAAGGATGAAACAATAGTTGAGTGAACAAGCAATTCAACTGAGGAAACTCTATCAAGAGATTGTCGAGATTCGTGCTCTATTACTATTCCTGAGAAACAACACATCTCCACATGATTCAAGGGTTCTAGCAGTAGCACTAATACATTAAGCATATAGATCATATTTAAACATAATGTCTACCTCACTTGTTCATTAGTGTAGCAAAGCATGCATACAAATACATGTCCTATTTCATTCTTTTTGCATCTGATTGATGCTATGTCTGAATTTTTTATTTTTCATCTATTGACTACTACATCAACTTAATGTGTGATGAAGTCTTTTTTTTGAATTATTTTTCTGTTTCTGTGCTTTTTGGTCTATACATCATCCTGTTTATTGCATCATTTCTATGATTGTATTGGTGTTTGTTTCATTGATCCTTTTTGTTTTGAGAATTATGATAATGTAATTTTGGGAGAGAAAAAAGTTAAATCACGAGGTTGCATTAGAGTGAGAATTTTTCTGAAAATTGTTAGTTTTTGGCTTGCAATTTACTAGAAGCAAGATGATGAGAATGGAAATGTACCTTTTCTAGTAGGTAGTTGATTGTGTGTTCTGCAAATTGACATTGTCTTTTTGGCCTGAAATGGTAAAGCTTAATGTAATTGTGCTGGTAATGTGTTGTGCATGAGTTGTTAGACTAATTCCCTTAAATATAACTGAATAAAACATACATTATAGGTTTATGCATATGTTTCAATTTTAAGTATGTTGGATATATCCAAAATAGTTGCAAAAGGCTGCATCTAAAGTTTGGATCTATCCCAACAATTTGGGGGCCTAACACTAGGTGAGGAATGGTGTGAAGTAATGGTTTTAACTCTTTTTTTTTTTTTTTATCGTGATGAGAAATTAATAAGGTCATTAGATGTTATTCAAACTATTGGAGATTCTAATGGATTATCTATTGTTTGGCCTGCCATTTGGTAATCTCTAATCATCTACCTCATTAATTGGTCTAATATTGTTTTAATCATATTTTACAATATTATTACTAAATTCATTCAATATAATATTATAAGTGAGGATTCGTAAAGAAAATTAAATGTGTTTTAGTATTACAACAATTTGGGATTAGGACAAGAGAAATGATGCTTGGTTTGAAGATGTTAAGCCTTGTTTGGTTTTATGCTTGTTTATGGAGGGATTAATGGAACAAAAGAGAAATAATATATTTAAATATTGTATTTCTTATTTTTAATTACTTTTGTTCGGTTATTATGAATGTTAAATTTAGATATTATGAAATTTATGTTTAAATTTAATTTTTTTTAATGTGGTTTACTTTTAATTATTTTGATGTTTATTAATGCATTTAGTTATTATATTTTATTTGTGGGTGAAACACACACACATGTTTAAATTTAACTTTCTTTTCAATGTAGTTTACTTTTAATTGTTTTGATGTTTATTAATGTATTTAGTAATTATATTTTATATGTGGGTGATATATATATATATATATATATATATATTTATATATTTATATAGTTGTTCATTATTTGGTTTAAATAAAAAAATCGAATTGAACCGATCCTAATTGGAGGTTTTCGGTTCAATTTTTGGCTTTTAAAAAAAATTGAAAAATCGAATTATATTTTTTTAATTTAAAATATATAATTAATATTAAAATGTTGTTCATTAATTAATTAATTATTTTTACAAATTATGATTTTTTTAAAAAAATTTGTTCGATTTTGATTATTTTGGTTTAGTTCGGTTTGGTTTTATCCAAAATAAAGTCATTAGTAATTGAGTTTAAGATCTTCATCTTTATAATTTGCATCCGTCATCATAACTTTCTATTAAAATGTTTAGATTTTAATTTATATTATATTTTATATTAGATTTGAATTGTAATTTATATTAAACGTTACTTATTTGGTTTTAAATTTATATTAAATTAATAGATTTAATAAAGAGGCATTCAAATTCGATTTAAAACCAAATCGAACTGAACCAAATCAAAATTATTTTGGTTCGATTTTATTAATTTTCTTTAAATTTTGGTTCGATTCGATTTTGGAAAAAAATAAAAATTGAATTTCAAAATTGAAAACCGAATCGAAAACTGAATGAACATATATATATATATATATATATATATATATATATAGATAGAGAGAGAGAGAGAGAGAGAGAGAGAGAGAGAGAGAGAGAGAGAGAGAGAGAGAGAGAGTCATCTACCTTACTTCCTTATCAGGCTTTGATACTAAGGGGACGGGAAGCTTTGCCCGGGAAAGGAAAGGGGAAAATGGGAAGTAAATTAAAGAAAGTAAGGATGTATACGGAATGCTTAGACTAAATTAGAACATAAATAAAACAGATGAAGTATTGAAAATCCTATTGCTCCTATTGTATCTTCAAAAATCAAAGAAGTCCACTTCTCTGATTTACAACAATCAATTGACAACTGGAAAATTCCCAAGTTTTCCGACAAAAAAATCTACAAAAATCCTAAATGGTCACTTAGCAGTGACTATGTCATTAAAACTGTGGAAGAAACAGTCTAGATAGATCATGATACCCAAGAAATTAGACTTCTCACCCCAAATGCTTTGGAGAAATTTAGACAAAAATACAAATATCTCTATTTTGGTCTTGTCCAAATTGCAACAAACCCTCTGTCCAGAGAAGGTCTTGACACTTCTCTTTTTTTATGTCTTAGGGATACCAGATTCCTAAATTTCAATGATTCCCTTTTAGGTATGGTGGAAACCAGCCTTTGTAATGGACTAGTCTATTTTGATTGTTTTCCAAATTTCACTGTCTCTCTGCAGGATAGGAATCTTTTAGACTCCCTAGCCTTAAATGTTCAGACTGCAAATTTTAAAATAAAAATTGGATCTCTTCTAGTAGCAATTCTATACAGAATTCAATACAAAGCCATGAACTCTGTTTTCAATACTGGTGCTATGAAAGTATCAAGTAAAGGAGAAACAATCTTATTCCAAACAGATCTATCCAGATCTTATCTTTCAATTTCAAAGCCTATTTCCTGAAAAGAGGTAAGCCTTCCTTTAAATTGGTTATTAACTGGAGTCACCCCTTCTAAGAAACTAAAAAACATAACTGTCTCCGAAATACATCAATCTCCTTCTGGAAACGTTGAGATTACCTTCCAAATGTCTCTTAGCCAACGGACCTCGTATCCTCCTTCAAACACAGCATCTAGGCTAGGATCATCATCTAGATTTCAACAACCAAGACACTTTACATCCTCAGTAGCAACACATCTACAGGATATAGACTAAGATCTGAGAATTCCTCAAGCTAGGTATGCTACACAACCTGGATCTGATGATAATCTTACATCTCATACCCATTCTGTTATGATTGGAGATCTTAATGTTTTACAAACTGATTTTGTCATAGATAAAGAGCAATTGAGAAAAGAATTTTACTGTCTTGTAAACATTCTAAAAAGAAATTGGTTCTTTGAACATTATCAAGGATCTGAGAGACAACAAATCCAAGATAAATATTATGAGCTTCTAACTCTAGTTAAAAAATAAATTGATTTCTTCTTATGGTTTGAAGCTTATGCTTCACTCAACAAAATTGATTACCATTTTGCAAACTTTGTTGATGTCTCAAAACTTTGGCTAACATCCCAAGGGACATATGTTTCTTCGGAGTTACCTCCGGGTCAGAATTTTAGAATTCCTTTTGGCATGGAAACTATTATGGCTGCCCCTTTCAAAAGAAGATTGGAAACTGATTTTGAAGAGCCAGTCAAAGCAAAAGATATTCATAGTCTTTTTGAACAAAACAACTATACCAATAAATATTTGCAAATTATTGGTGAATATTTGATTTCAAAACCAAGTATCTTCAGTCCAGCAACTTTTGTGACATCAACTTCTAGCACATCTTCAACTATTCCTCTTTTTAAACTTCATGAAATTTCTGTCTAATTTCGTGACGAACTCAAAAAGACTTCTGCTCCACCAATGCTCACAGAATTACAGAGAAGGATAGCAGAAATCGAAAGAACTTTTATACCCGACACTCCTAGCTCAAGTGTTAAACAAAAACAGGTTATTTCTGGATCACCCTCTACTCCAGCAAAAACAACCACACAACAATTTGTTTCTGTTTTACAAGAAACTGACTGTGATTCTGCTTCTGAACATATTCCAGAAGAATCCCTTTCAATAGAGATTGCTCTTCTCAAAGTAGGAAGACCAAATAATTGGAGAAATCTCTAAAAACTCTATTATTCTAGAGTCACTCATTCTGATGTAGTCCTAGAAGAGAGTCCAGCCATTTTGCAAAATTCTTACAATGCTAACAACATCTATAAATGGAACATAGATGGCTAGTTGGAATATAACATTATGGCTAAATTTCAACAAATGACCATGGTTGCCATTGCCTATAGAATAACCTATGGTAGTTCTGATCAATTATCTGCTCATGTACTCATAGCAAGTTTCACAGGACAGCTCAAAGGTTGGTGGGACGAACATTTCATTGATAATGACAAATATAACATCCTTCATGCAGTCAAAACTAATGCTGAAGGTCAACCCATCCTTCAAAATGGTGAACAAATCCCTGATGCAGTGTCTACTTTGATTTTCACACTGGTCAAAACTTTCATAGGAAATTTAGGTATTTTTCGTGAAAAATCTACTGAGATTCTCAATAATTTCAAATGCAAAACCTTATCTGATTTTAGATGGTATAAGGATACCTTCCTTACCCGAATTTATGCCAGACTAGATGGAAATAGCCAGTACTGGAAAGAAAAATTCTTAAATGGCCTTCCCAAATCTCTTTGTGATCTCGTTCGTAAAGAATTGCAAACCCAACATAATAGTAATGTATCTTATGATAGCATCACATTTGGCTAATTAACCAGCCAGATCCAACAAGTGGCTCTCAAGATTTGTCGACAAGATAAAATGTTGAGGCAATTAGCTAAGGATAGAGCTCAAAGAAGCAGAGACTTAGGCTCCTTTTGTGAACAGTTTGGATTGCCTTCATGCAATTCTAAACTCTATAAGAGACATAGGCACAAACAATTGAAATTCAAGCCCATTTACCATAAAAGTAAGCCCAAATTCAGGAAGTCGAAATATCTAGCTCTTCCTTCTCCTCAACCCAAACCTCATAAAACTAAAAAAGCTCATTTCCCAAAAACAAGTCCAAGCCTGGTACTTGTTTCAAATGTGGTAAGCTAGGCCTTATGGCCAAATATTGCAAAGTCTCTAGGAGAATCCATGAACTCTCACTGGACCAAGACTTACTTGATGAAATTCAAAATCTTTTTCTTTCTGAATCAGAATCTGAACTTACTGATGATAAGTATGACTAGCAATTCAACCAAATCTAAGAAGATGATGTTCTTTCCTCATCTTCAGAAACTGACAAAGAACAGCCTTCAATCAATGTCCTCTTTAAGGAACAAGATTTACTCTTAGAGATTATAGGTAATCTTCCTGATGATACTACTAGAAAGGAGTATCTGGATAAATTCAAACAAACCCTTCATCAGCCATCATCTTCGAGATCCAGTCCTTTCGATAATTATCTTAGGATTGTTAACACTTACAATATTATAGATATTCTCAATAGGTTTCCTGCTAAACCTCAAAAATCTGTTACAAACCAAGACTTGCAATCTGAAATTGCTATTCTCAAACAAGAAATCAGGGAAATCAAAGCTTCTCAAGAAATAGACAGGTTAGTTCTCCAACAACTCTGTTCGAAAGATGAAATGCCAGTTCAACTAGAAGCCTTAAATCCTCAAGAACCAAATCAATTTCTGAATTATATTTCCAAAATATCCATTCAAAGATGGCACATCAGAATTACTCTAGTAATCAACAACTCTTTCATCCTTGAAGTCCCAACTCTTCTTGATAGAGAAGCTGATCTCAATTATATCTAGGAAGGACTTATTCCTACCAAATTTTTTGAGAAGACCAAAGAAAGTTTTCAATCTACCAATAGTAAGAAATTGGGTATTATTTTTAAACTTTCCGACGTTGAGGTAAAACATTCTCATTTATCTATTATTACCTCATTTCTTTTAGTTAAAGATATCAATAACTCTGATATCTTAGGAACTCTTTTCATCCAACAGATCATCCCTTTCATGGTCTTCAAAGAAGGTATTTAAGTTACTTACCTAAATCAACAAATTTTCATTCCTTTTAATAGGCTTCCTATTGAAAAGGAACTCCAATTTTTGGAAAATACACAAACTCAGATAAATTTTCTAAAAGAGGATTTAGCCTTTAAAAGACTCCAACAGCATTTGCAGGATCAATTTACCAAATCAAAAATCCAAGCTATAGCAACCCATATTCAGCAATATCTTTGTTCTGATCTTCCTACTGCTTTCTGGCATAGGAAACAACATATTGTCCGACTTCTTTATGAGCCCAACTTTGATGAAAAATCTATCCCTGCAAAGGTTAGACCCATTCAGATGAGCTAACTCTCTATAAAAAAGAAATCTAAGATCTCCTGCAAAAGAAGATCATCACTCCTAGTATATCTCAGTGGAGCTATGTTGCATTTTATGTCTACAAAAATGCTGAGATTGAGAGAGGTGCTCTACGATTGGTAATCAATTACAAACCCCTCAATACAGCACTAAGGTGGATAAGGTATCCTATCCCTAACAAGAAAGATTTGCTCAATAGGTTGCATGCTGCAGTTATAGTTTCAAATTTTGATTTGAAATCTGGATATTGACAAATTCAAATTGATCCTAGAGATCGGTACAAAACTGCATTTACAGTTTCATTTGGTCAATATGAATGGAACGTGATGCCTTTTGGATTGAAAAATACTCCTTCTGAATTTCAAAGAATTATGAATGAGATTTTCAACCTTTACTCTCAATTCATCATTGTTTACATTGATGATGTTTTAGTTTTCTCAAATAGTTTGGAATAACATTTCAAACGTTTGAATGTTTTACTTTTCACTATTAGACATAATGATTTAGTACTTTCAAAAATAAAATTTAGCCTTTTTTAAACTAATATTCGGTTTCTCGGGCATAATATCCAACAGGGAACCATCACTCCTATTTCTCTATCTATCCAGTTTGCTGATAAATTTCCTGACCAAATTCTTGACAGGATTCAACTTCAAAGATTCTTTGGTTGTTTAAATTATATTTTTGAATTCATTCCAGGGATCAAAAATCTGATCAAGCATTTGCATGATAGGCTTAAACAACCTCCTCCTCAATGAACTAATGTTCATACTTCAATTGTCTGACAAGTTAAGAATCAAGTAAAAAATCTTCCATGTCTATCTTTGCCGGATCCCCAAGCTCCAAAAATTGTTGAAATAAATGCCTCTGACATTTGTTATGGTGGCATTTTGAAGCAACAGAAAAATGGCAAAAAGCATATTGTTGCATTTGCATTCAAGCATTGGAATAGTTTTCAGCAGAACTATCCTACCATCAAAAAAGAAATTTTAGCAATTGTTTTATGCATCCAAAAATTCCAAGCTGATTTGTTAAACAAAAAATTTTTTTACGCATTGATTGTAAAGCTGCAAAATATGTTTTGCAAAAGATGTTAAAAATCTTGCATCTAAAAAAATATTTACTAGATGACAAGCTATTTTATCTATATTTGATTTTGATATAGAATATATCAAAGGATCTTCAAACTCAATTCTTGATTTCTTAATTCGGGAATTCCTGCAAGGTCGATAGCTCTATGGCTTCCAAACCAAAAAATAAGAATTTGAAGCTTAAAGAGCTTCCCGCCATTCCCACTCCTGATAAACAGGATCCAAAGAAAGAATCATCTACTAGCAAAACTCAGTTCACAAGCCCAAAAAACTATGCAATGCCCATAACCCAAACAATTGTACCACAACCTGTAAAAATTCAGGAACCAATCTTCTTGGAAAACCTAACTTTTAGAAGTTGGGCTGACATTGTGGAATCTGAAGGTTCACAAGAAGCCCAAGTCCAATCTACATGGACGGTGGCCGATATTCATGAATGGTGTAAAAAAATGGGATTTCCACTTCCCATTGCAAGCTAACAGATGGGTTTTCCATCAGTTGATCCAAGTCAGCTCACCCAAGCTGATTCAAAACAAATAACTCAAGTAAAACTTTCTAAACTCAAAATTGTGGAGGTATTTAATCCCACAAAATCTGGAAAAATAATTTCCAAAAATACAAACACAAGCACGACGCAGTCGGCATCCTCAAAGGTTCTTTTTTCTGAACCGCAAACTGTTTCTTCCAAACTCTCTTCCTCCACTGAGCCTGCATACTCTAAAACTTCAGGAGTTTACAAACTCCTTCAAATGGAACTCAAATTTTGGAATTCCAATCCACAATTAGTAGCTCGGCAACTCTTTGGCCCAAATGTTAATTTTGTCCAGAAATCACCAAAATTTACCTAAAAGTATTATGATTTTATATTGGTAGATACTGAGAGTGCATCATTCCATCTTCACAAGGACAAAAAGATTGAATCTTTCATTATAAATACTTCAATCTAAATTCATTTAATCCATACTCCTTCAGTATGGAAAGCCTCACCAAATACCTTCAAACGCTTTTCCCAACCTTTTAACCTTATGTTTTACAATTATTGGGACTACTAAGCAGTCTGGGTGAATGCCTTCACCTTTCAAAACAAACAGCAAAACCATTCATGGTTTTTCTATTTTAACAAAAGAAATTTGCACAAATTGTGTTCCCCCATTGGTTTGTCAATCAGTGGTGGCCAATTTATGGACCAATCGAGGAAATTCTCCCTCAACCAGTTAAAGAAGGATTTGATTATTTTCAATCTAGATATTCAAATCCTCAACCAGCAGTTCCCCTTCTGTTCAAACTTGCCTGGATATACTCCCAGAAGTTTGCATATCACAAAGAGGCAAACTAGTATAGCCTGTCGTATCTTGCCTTCCAAGCACATTACAAATGGTGGAAAGATTGGGATGCAAAAAATGCTTACATCCCTTCCATCGAAAAATGGTTTAAATCAAACCCAAAGTACCTGTCTTTGGCCGACAGTCAGCAAACGGAGTTCCTCCAACAAAAATTTATTGCAGCTGCCACTCTTGCAACCTCCAAATCCAAAGAAGATTTTGTAGCAGCTATACAAATGATGCTACAATAGTTACAGGGACAATCTTCTGCCTCAACACCTGAAGTACCTATAGAAGCTCAATAGGCGGAATCAGAAAAAGAAGATGAAGATGAAGATTATTATTGTGAATAATAATAAAGATAAAAGAATGACTTCACTCATAACGATATTGGTGATGACTGACTGACATCAGCATGACAACACTAGTGACATAAGCAGTGACCTCAACAAATACACTATAGCAACTTTATAAATGTCACTGTACACTGTAGCGACTTTATTAAAGTTACTGTAGAATTACTTTCTTGGCTATAAATAGCCATCCCTACTTCATTGTAAGATACACTTGGCACACTTTAGCACTTGTATCTTACATCTTGCATCCTTTGTATCCCAAAGATTTGCAAAGCCCTCTCCGGTTAGAATTCAATTCTAATCTTCAATATTGTAATTTTATTAATAATATTATTTTATTCCAGTCTCATCTACATATGGTCGATTAAATTGCCTCATTTACTTTCACTACTTCATCTGTTTTATTTATGCTCTAATTTAGTCTAAGCATTTCGTATACATCCTTACTTTCTTTAATTTACTTCCCTTTTTCCCTTTTCCTTTTCGAGTAAAGCTTCCCGTCCCCTTGATATCAGAGCCTGATGAGGAAGTAAGGTAGATGACTCTAGTTATTAGTATCTTATACTGTATTCTGTTTAAATCTATTCTGAGTATATTGGGTGTCGAAACTGACGATTTCTAATAAGGAATCAGATTAGGACCGACGTCGGCTTGTCGACAGAAACCCACGTATAAAGAATATATGTTTCTGATATTCATAGATCTGTGATTTATATGATATATATCGAATAGATTTGAGAACTCTGTAAAAGATCTGATTGAATTGGGAAGGAGATCTGGTATCCAGATTTACTCTACATGATCACCTTATGGCAATGGAGTTAAGGTCGCTGGTGGTTCCAGTATTATGTTGAGACGAGAATTCAATTCTCAATGGCTGAATTTAGTCAGATCTACACACAAACTTGACAGATCTAGTCTTTACATAACTCATAACTCATATTTAAATAATTGGAGAAATCCCCAAAAACTCAAATTTTAGAATTCCATTTAGTATGGAAACTATTACGGCTGCCCCTTTCAAAAGAAGATTGGAAACTGATTTTGAAAAGTAAGTCAAAGCAAAAGATATTCAGAGTCTTTTTGAACAAAACAATTATACCAATAAATATTTGAAAACTATTGGTGAATATTTGATTTCAAAACTAATTATCTCCAGTCCAGCAACTTCTGGGACATCAACTTCTAGCACATCTTCGACTATTTCTTTTTTTAAACCTTATTCCTGTCCAATTTCGTGATGAACTCAAAAAGACTTTTGCTCCACCAATGCTCACAGAATTACAGAGAAGGATAATTATACACGACAGGTCAATCTGAATAAGATCCGATTAATAAACGTGCCGTGTCAATTCGTTTACTATCGTGTTGTGTTCGTGTTATAAAACAGATTGACATGATATGACACAATTAGATATAAAAATTAAATAAATAATAACTAAACCTGCCAACCTAAATAGTTACTAAACATGTTAATATGTCCACTATTACACACAAAATTTTCAAAAATTAAAAAAACTAATAAAACAGTTCATAAAATTATAAATAACCAATAAAATAACAAATCATTCCATTAAATATTCAGAGATCTCAATAAATTCATAAGATTTAATTTTAAAATTTTAAACAAATGTAGTTTTGTAATAAAATTGAATTGTTCAAAATATTATTTTCTCTAGCTAAAAGTCATTGTAATAATATTATTGTTATAGATACTAAATAATAATTAATTAAGAATAATTCATTTACCATATATCAAACAAATAGTTACATTAACATAATTTATTTTTGTTAAGAAATCTTATATAATTAAATAAAATAGATACACAAACAATTCAATTAATTCATGTAAAAAATTAAATTATCTAATTTTGTATAGTGAAATTTGTAAGGTATTACAAAAAATATTAAATATAAGCATTAAAAAAAATTAAACGGGTTCGCGAGTTGAAACAAGTTGAATCTGTTTATAACCTGAACATATTTAAAGTTAAACGAGTCGACTTATTTTGATCCGAACTTGCAAAATTCTAACCCTAACATGTTATAACCGTGTTGTATTTAATATTGTCACCTCTAAATATGACCGCTATAATGACACATTTTATCGTTTGTTACATATTTATTCTAATGCTTTCTACAGTAACAAAAAATTAATATTAAATTTGAAAATTTTTTATTGTTATATGATTTGTAATAACTGTTGAAAATGGCAACTTTGGGAGTTAATAATTTTTAACTCATGATTAGTTAGCCTAAAACAATTAATGGAAATTGTTCTTGACATATTAGAGATTGTTTTGATTGTGGTAGAAGCCATTTTCATGGTGGGAATCTATAATTAAATATTGTTAAAGTTGGGCTTGGGCTATATTTTCACGATCCTCTATTTTTATTTGGCCCAATTAATTAACTCTAACTTGAAAAGGAATAGGAAACATAAAATTTGGTAAGGGAATTAGGGCTTCCTAATCCGAATTGGGTTTTAATTTTCCTAAGGCGACATTAAAAGGGGGAACAGAGCCGCCATTAAGGTTAACCCCTTTTCGTGCTTTTTTGCTTCCTGCGAGAAAATTCGCCGCTTCGGTTCTCTCTTCGCGATCCATAATTTTTGCCTTATCGGAACCAGTGAACTGAGGGGATTTTCGAGGTGATCACAGTTGGTGTGCGTCAACAGTGATCTGAGACCGTCTTATCCTGCAAGAAGAGTCGCTGTACCCATCACACCGGAGTGGGGCGAATAGCTTCTTGAAGGCAAACCAATATTAGACTGGTGATTCGGTCAGCAGTACAGTACGTTGCGGCGCAACTTGTCCAGAGGAGTGCCAGCGCTAGGTACGTTCTGATAGAACCGCGAGCAAGTCAATCAGGTATACTATTGATTTGTTTATTAAGTGTGAATTCTGTCTAGTTACATTACGTTTGGACTGTGTAGCCTTGCCGACATTGTTGATATTTGATAATTGCAATTGTTAGATCCCTGGTTGGGTATAGGCGGTGCTTGTTCAATTCAGTTGAATTGCCTGTCTGTGCTCGTAGGTATCCTAGTTTACTAACAATAACAGTGAATGCATAATATATATATATATATATATATATATATATATATATATATATATATGTGTGTGTGTGTGTGTGTGTAAAGGAGATTTCATATTGGCATGACACTTTTATAGCATCATTGCATTTATTCTATCTGGACTTTGAACGATGCCCATCCAAAACGTCAACAAGTGAAAAGTGACACTACATAATTCATTTCTTGACATTTCTTTTTTTCAGCAAATCTATTTACTAACATAGAGATCGAGCATTTCTGATTTGCTACTTCTATATATTCTTTCTATTTTCTCTTTGCCTATTCTCAATTGACCAGAATATGGCAGATTTGGAGGTCTATAATGTTCTCAAATCTGGCCTCTTAAAAGACTTTGCTTTGGGGTTCTTTGGATCCTCTTCCCCAATTTTCCTTCCCAAATTCTTAAGAAGTTGTTATGAATCTCTTTATTTTTAACTTTTTTTTAATTTTCCAAATAAAAGATATTATTATTATTTATTAGGTAAAATATGTTAATCACTCGTGAATTTTTATTTTCACAATCAAACTCTAAAATATGTGATTTTAGTTCTTAAATTTTTGAAATATCTAAAAAATAGTCCTTTCAACAATAAAAGTTCAAGTATAATACAAAATCACATGATTTTAGCACTTATTTTCTCGTTTTTTATTTTTAAAATATTATTTTTCAACTTTAATTTCGCTATATTTTCTTCAAATTTCTTCATTTATCAATAACAATTTTAATATTTAACTTCAAACTTTTTATACGACTCAATAATTTTGAGATTATTTTTTCAGACTTTTTCAAATCTAATCATATAACAAAAATAACATATTTTGCTCTTTAATAAACAAAATTAAGATATAAAGATGAAGAAGAAAAAAAACTGATTCAATTTTTGACAAATAATAATTTTCTTGACATCTTTATAGAAAGGAAGAATAAATTTGAAAATAGAAGTGAATTATCAAAAAAAAAATTAAAAAGAAGTGAGAGATGCGCAAGTTGCAGTAGTCTTTTTCTGTCATATATAGGAGTTATTTTGTAAAAATTAGAAGTATGACACTAAATTATGAGAGTTGAGTGAATGGAAATACTTATAAAATAGGTTATATAGAAGTCATGTGATGAATTTTTGTGAGCACTTAATAGTTTTAATTAATGGAAGAGTTATTTTTTAAATATTTTAAAAGTTTGAGGGTTAAAATTACATATTTTAAAATTCAAAGATTAAAATCAAAATTTGTAAAAGTTCAAGAATAGTTGAAGTATTTTATCTTTATTTATTTTGATAGATTCTTGTGTTTCGAATCTTTTTTCTAACTTTCGCCCCTTCTCCCTCTCGCATTCTAAAAAAGTCATCATGTGTCCCTTTATTTTTTATCATTTTCTTTATTTTTTTCAATTTTCCAAGTAAAAGATATTATTATTTTTTTAATTTAACATACTCTTGTTCACAACTTCATTTTAAATATAAAGATTAGGTTTTCTTTAATCTGGATGTTAAATTAAATAATAATAATACTTTTCACTTGGAAATAAAAATAGAAATAAGGGACATGTGGTGACTTCTTGAGGGTAGAGATGAGAGTGGAGAAGGAAGTTGGGAGATAATATTTGGAGCGGGTGGACTAACTTTCTTGCTGAATGGGGTCAAAGTAGTTTGTTTCATTTTTCATTTTCATTTTTTTTTTGGCACTCAAAAAAGAATTTTTGAAGTTCTAAATTCCTAATTACTATCCAAATTATTGGTTCGATTACACCAAAACAATCAATCTCATCTTTAGAGTAATCTGTTTAAGAATTAGTTTCAATTAACATCCGATTTCACACCAATTAAGTTAGGCCAAAAAAACGAACAATTAGACTTCAACATGCGATCAAATCGGAAGGGGAAAACAATGCACGCCCGCATGGTACACATACGTAGAAAGAGAACAATCTTATTTGGAATTCATCATGTTTAAGTGGAAAAAAATATAAAAAAAAAAACTTATAAAGGTACCATATTAGTTAAACAACAATAATATCAAATCTAAATAATCGCTGTATTTGTATTTTATATTGCGATTTTGTGATATATTGTACTACAATTTAGGTAGAGGTTAGTATCTCTGATTTGTTGCTTCTATATATGCTCTCTTTTTCCTCTTGTCTATGCTCAATTGACTAGACTGATAGTCTTTTAGTGAAGAAAGAGAATGGCAGATGTGGATGAGACATCGTTTGATCTGCGGAAAACGTTTTTGAAGGTCTACGAGGTTCTCAAATGAGTCAAATCCGACTTATTTTAAAAGATCCTGCTTTTGAGTGGACTGACTTTTCTGTTGAATGAGTCGAGCAGGTTTGTTTCGTTTTCTTTTTCTCTCTTTTTGTCATTTTTTCTTCCTCAAAAAAGAAATTTTCGAAATTCTAAATTCCCAATTACTATCCAAAACTATTAGTTCTACTACACCTAATCGATCAATGGATCTTTAAAGCAATTTGCTCAACATTCAGTCATTGATTAATTAACATCCGATTTTCTTGCTTCTCATATTACCCACTTTTGGTGGCCTAACGGTGCAAAAACCAGCAACAGGCACAACGCCATGGTTTTTTTCCTTGAGGGAGGGTGGTGGGGCGTGGGAAGAGGGGAGGTTGTGAGAGACTTTATCCAATCTCTACATGGTCATCAATGAAAATTCATGGTTTCTGAAAGGACCAGAACACACATAGTAGCCAAACAGAGGTCTCTCGGTCCTCGAGAGCTGCAAGCTCTTAAGAGAAGGGAGAAGGAGCTGAGTGAGCTAACAGGAGATGAGTTCTTTCAAGCACGTGCTCTCGGCTGGTGCATTGCATGGGTAGGTCAGTGTCCAAAGTCCAAGTCCTCTTTCTGATTAGATTTGCTAAACTCATTTTTTGCTTCATGGAGTTCTAATGCCATTTTTATTGGGTGAAATTTTCAGCTGCAGGCATATTTTCTGGTGCATGATGACGTTCTGGACAACTCTCACACTCGGCGCGGTAAACCTTGTTGGTTCAGAGGGGACAAGGTTTGTATAAAGGATGGAGACATTCTGATCTTCTCCAGTAACACTACAAGAAAATGCCTGTTCAGAGACTAAAATTAGTGACCGATTTGCGACCATTTAGTGTTGAAGTTGTTAGTCGATTGCAAATCACGTAATAATTTTCGCGGTCATATTTTTTTCACAAATAATAGTAAAAAAATTGTGATTGGTTTGCAATGGATTATTTATTTTTTTAATTTATATATATATTTTTTCTATCCATCGCAATTTTGTCACAAACTAGCAACCAAATTTTGTAATGCTGCCATTCGCTCGCTAAGTATTTATAGGTGACTAATTAGCAATATTAGTGACTGGTATTTAAAATTTGATTTTTGATTTTTTTTTATTTGAGGCCACTAATTAGTGACCGATAATTAATTAGTGACTTTTGACTCTTTTGTATTTGTCGTTACGAATCAATCACTAATTATCGATCAATTAGTGATTGCAATTTAAATCAGTCGCCAAAAAAGCATCAGTCGTCTTTCTCCAGGTATATCCTCTGTTTTCTCTTCCTTATATTTTTCACTCTCGTTCTCTTCTCTACCGTGCCGTTCCTGCCGCCAAAGCCGTTTGATGAAGCTATCGCTAGCGTCGCCACTGCCGAGCCACGAAGATCTCGTTGCCGCCGTCAACAGTGTTCTTCTCTTCCCTTCTTGCACCACCGATATGTGAGTGGTTCTTCATTTTTTTTCCCCCTCTTGTGCTCAAATTTTAATTGTTTTCGATATTTATATGTGCTTTAATTGTTTTATGTTATGCCTATTGATGAGTTTTCTAGAGTTTGTGTGTCTTAATTTTAGATAGATTTAATTGAGAAATTATTATATAATTTCTAAGGATATTTTTATATGATTTTAATTGGAAGTTATGTAAATCCTTGTGATTTTATGCATGCTTCAATTTTGTAGGAAAAAGAAAAAATATTTTAGAAATATTTGCTAGTTAGAATATTGAAAAATATGATGCTATTTTGTAAGGAAGTTTAGTTTGGAAAATTTTCAAATATTTGCTATATATCCTTGTTTGCTCAATGTTTACATTGAATGATTGTGAAACTTTGAGGTGACCTAATGTCTTGAAAATGATCAATTTATAGGAGAGATTTTGTCAAAAAAATTTCAAAATCGTTGAAGCGTTTAATATATAATTAATTTGCAAATAATGTATATCTATTTGTAATCAATTTTATTAAAGTTGAATGTATAATTTTTTAATTAGTATTCCATTAAAAAAAAAAACATCAATTGTAGTGATGAAAACAGTACAATAATCTCTATTTTTTAATATTTATTATTTGTAAAATATTTTATAATTATATATATATATATATATATATATTATTACTCATGTCATATATAATTGAATGTTTATATTTATATTTTTAAAATATTTAAAAATAAAAGTTAATTTATTAAAAATAAATATATTTTCTTAAACTATTATACCTAATCTTTTTAAAATTTTATTAGTTCATAAGTTTCACTTCTAATATTGTTATTTAATAAAGATAATATAGTAACTTTTTAACTTATTCATAACTATTTTTATTATAAAATAAAAAATATATTTATTATATTTCCTATTCTATCTTTAATATTTGTTCTTCCATTAAACTCAATATTAATTAATTTTTAATTTTTAAGCTAACTTTATAATTTCTAGTAAACATAATTTAATTTTTTTAGAAGTCAATAAATATTAGAACATCTTTGACTTATTTAAATTCTTCAATAATGCCAGAATGTGTGAAATTTTAGAATATGAATTATATATGAAAACTTTGAAAAACATAAATATTTATGTGATCGTTGATTTAAGATATTATACTTCTTAGTTTTATTAGGGATATCATTTCTTCTTTTGCATTATTTTGATGATACTTTAGTAATCCCATGAAACAAATTTAGATCGAAGATTGTAGTTGGATGTATAGAATGTATGTTTCGGGGATAAGGGGACTTTCTGAAGAATTCGTTAATAGTGTTGAACATTTTGTTGCATGGGTGCTTGCACTTACAAAATGGCCGGGTACTGATCAAATTAGATGTCCTTGTTCTAAGTGTACGAACAAGAAGTTTCAAATTTCAGGTATAGTGAGGATTCATTTATATAGTAAAAAGTTTGTGAAAGGTTATTATAATTGGACTTGTCATGGAGAGTTGTTTATTCCAACTACATACATTTGACATCGGCGTTTAGTACTGGGCGGGACAAGTTAGAGTTAAGGTTTAGTAATCTCTTTCATGCTTGGTTCTTAATACAATAGGCACTAACTTTCCCTCAAATTCAAAACCACCAAATACTGAAGAACAACCTAACCCTAATGCCTAGTGAATTTATGATCTATTGATGGCTACAAATGTTCTTTTGTGATATGAATGTACAAATCACTCAGAGTTGTCAATGTGTAAACTTATTGGAAGAAAATATGATAAGATAAGAACATGATATTTATCAAATTAAGAATTAAGGGTTGTCACAAACTACATACTACGTAATGATCAAGAAGTGGAACTGTATATTAAGTATACTTCAATATAGCTTTTGATTGTGCTCAAAACCTGAAAATGTATTAATGTTGATAAATATTTGCTTACAGAAAATTCAAGCACAACGTGCATACTTTGGTGGTTGGTATAAGTAGTCCAAACGTCGAAAGAAGGATTGACTTAAAGTTTGCTAATTGGTTTGGAGATCATGTAAGTGTTATTAATTAGTCGATATTTGAGGAGATTTTCTATACAATAACAATTTAATACTCAATAAAAATTTATTGTTGATAGGTTCAAGATTATTGGAATGGTGTGGATAATCATTGCTTGAAAAATCTTTGGAGACTCTCAAAACATGTTCATTCATTCAATGGATACATAGTAAATAGATGTCGATTTCACACCGAGGAGTGTTGCAAGGGAAATAAGACAGTCAATAATGAAGTATGTGTGAAAGCAAGCGATGGTGTTTTGAGTGGTGAATATTACGGCATGTTGAAAGAAATTATTGAAGTATAATTTCTCGAATCTCTAAATAAAAGACTATTTTATTCTCATGTAAATGGTTTGATCCAATGCCTAATTGTGGGGTTAAGATATATCCTCAGTATAAGCTTTTTGAAATCGAGCATAAGAGGAGGTATACAAATTTCGATCCATTTATTTCCTCCCAGGCTAGTCAAGTGTACTACACTTCCTATCCGGATTCTAAAAGACCAAAGAGCAATTGATGGGCAGTGTATAAATCTAATGTGTGATAACATCGTGGAATGCTATACTAGTTGACAATGTTTACTCAAAAGATGTGGATGAAACAATTGTCATCACTATATTTGAGGTGTTAGAAGATATGGGTCCATTGGTAGATAAATCTGGTGCAATTGAGATTGTAAACTTACAAGTTGATGAACAAAGTTTGAGTAAAAGAAGAAGACAATTATGAGTATAATTGGGAAACTGAAGATAATTGACATGAGGATGCTATTGAATACGAAATCAAAGATGAATTAGATGATTAAGTTGTAAATTTATGTGAGCCATTTTTTGTTGTGTGTTCACTATTGTTGTTGATTATATTCTAATTAAATATGTATATGATATCTTAGAGATGCAACAAAACTCTAATTCCGGTGGCTTAGGTTCCAGGCATGGATGGGGTGCCAGTGGAGTGTCTAGAGTGCCATTGTCAGTTTCTATACCACTGTCTATACCATATTCATTTATACTATCATCATCTGCTTCTACTGTCCAAGATGATCCATTGGATAGTAGATTATACATTGTTCCCTATGGTGACACGTAAGTATTTTTTGAATAAAATAACATAATTTACATTTCAATATTTATATTTTACATCTTATGATAAATTCAAATTATATGTCATAGTTTCACGCATCAGTCAGCATGTGTCTATGTCATTGTTTTCGTTTTTAAGGAGCGATTTTCTAGACCATATCACTCCATCCGAAATGTCTCACCCGATGTATGGTTTGAGGAATTTTATGTAAGTAATTAAATATATAGTATCATTTACATTTATTTTAACATTCAACTTTGTCATATATTGTATTTATTCATATTAAACTTGACTTTTTTATGATAAAAACTTCAGAAAACACTTCACATGGGATTCACAGTATGATAGACATATTCAAAGGGTATAGGAGTCAAGGTGTGCCAAATGGCTGACAGACACTCTATTCAATATTCGAAGGAGTAGGATGAGGCTAGCTTAGATGGTTGAGGTAGTCTATGACCAACTTATGTAGCATTGGAGATTTGAAGGTTTTCTGGAGCGGTCTAAACATGCTAGGTAGAATCGAAACAGCTTCAACAACTTGTTTACGACCAATTTATGTAGTATTAAAGCTCTGAAGGTTTTTTGGAGTAGTCTAGACATACTAGGGAGAATCGAGGTAGTTTTTGTGATGGCTTAGGCCAATCACACCATACTAGAAGCTCGATTTCATTTCTAGAGCACGAGGTTAAAATGATAAAATGACTTTTCAATTTATACGTATGTTTAAATTGATATATTATATTTCACTATATGTTTTCTATTAAGCTTTACAATTACATACATTATCATAAGTTGCAAGATGAGCTTTTTCACTCTAAAGTTTGGAGGTGGTGTCATGAGCATCTGTGGCCTAGGTCTAAACAAGGCAAATTTGTAGACACTAAAGCCCAACACACTTGGATACATTTCAAGTATAAATTTAATCTATTCATGTTAATTTTTTATATGCATTTGTTTTTAGCCATGGCATGTGGACTGGTTTGGCCTACCAATCTGGGACCAAGAGCCGAATCAGCTCTACTCTGGTAGGCCAATTCCAAGGGTCAGTCTGTGCCAGGCCAAGGATTGCCACGGTCTGGCCCTCCTAGGACTGATGGGTGGGCCAGCTGGCGTATAACAGATCTCTATTTTTTTATATATATAATTTGATCCCCAAACTGTCAAATTAAGATTTTATTATTATTATTATTATTATTATTATTATTATTATTATTATTATTATTATTATTATTATTATTATTATTTTGCCCTTCAATGTCTATTTCACCCCCAACCCCCAAAACTCTATAAATACCTCCCAATTTATCTCAAAACTCACCCAAGACTCTCTAACTCTTTCCAATTCTCTCCAACTCTCTATTTTCATTCTTCTTTCTCTCATAATCCTCAATTCTCTCCATTTTCTCTACAAAAAGTGTTAGAATATAATTTATTTTTTGAATTCTTCAAGCAAAGTCTTCGTATTTTGAAAAATTATTAAGTGATAGAATAGTGAATAGTTCAAGTCTTGAAGAAGATAAGAAGTAAAACTCAATAAAGTGTTATTGTTTTTTGGTCATCAACTAGTTAGTATTTCTTAATCATACATTCTTATTTTTTAGTTTTATTAATCAATTATTTATTTTAATTTTAAGTTAATTTACAAGTTATTTATATTTTCAATTCTTTTATTTCATTATTTATTACTACTTTATTTCATTTTTATGTGAACTATTATTTATTTATTTGAATTTTAATTAATTATTCTTGTTTAGTTTACATAATAAATATTTGAAAAATTGATCCACATCAATAGCATCATTTTTCTTCGCAATTATCTACAATTTTTTAGTTTAATATAGATCCAACATTGAATTTAATAAATAATTAAATAGATAATGAAAATGAAAGTCTTAGCATTAGTGTACAACAACAATCTCTCTAAGTATTAATCCTAATGAATTTAATATGGCTATGTCTGAGGTTGATGGTGAATCTTCGAAAATTATAGTTAAAGTAAAGACTTCTATGGTTTGTAATATTTTTAAAAAAGATAATGATAATGATAAGGTAATATGTAAAATTTGTAAGACGGTATATGCACATAAGAAGGAGGAGGGACACGAACGTTAATTAGATACATGAAAATGTCACATAATGATGGGTTAGAAAACTTACTTAAATAACAACAAATCCATATGTAGGAGATCAAATTATAGGTAATTTTCAATACGATTATAAAAAAACTAAAACTAGATTTGCTAAAATACTTGTTAAAACTAAATTACCTTTTAATTTTTTGAAAAATTCACATTATGAACAATTCATGCAATACAATTATCAACTTGCATTTAAAAAGATTCCTAAAATAATATTAAAAAGTGAAATAATAAAAATATACAAAGAGATAAAAGAGTGTCTTATTGTCATGTTTGATACTTAAAATTGAAAATTTGCTCTTACTTGTGGTAGTTAGACTGCAATTACTAATGTGGCTTATTTGTGCATTACATGTCATTGGATCGATCATGATTGGTTAGTATAAAAAAGAATTATTTGTTTTAAATTATTTGAATATCCTCACATAGCTAGTAGTATTACTATAATGATTACTCAAATATGTCGTGAATATAAGATATTAAATAAATTTGTTTCTATTTATTTAGATAATACTTCAAATAATGATTCTACTATAACAATTTTAAAAAATAATATGAATCATATATTAGATGATATTTTATTTCATATTAAGTATATTTGTTATATACATAATTTGTGTTAAAGAATAATATAAATATATTGTTAATATTGTTAATATAATTAAAAATATTATTTTATTTATTAACACATCTCCAATTAGGCTTCAAAATTTTAAGACTTTATACCAAGAATAAAGTATTTCTTTTAAAAAATTTAGATTAGATTATAAAATTAGATGTAATTCAACTTTTGATAAGTTTGAAATTGTTATACTTTATCAAAATCAACTAACTGAATTTTATAATAGTAACAATTTTCAACCTCAACTCATTGATAATCATTTTGAAAATTATATTGCACTTTTAACATTTTTAATTACTTTTAAAGAAGCAACCAAAATTTTATTGGGATCTTATTATCCTACTACTCATCATATTCTTTTTACACTTGCTAAAGTAGCACGTATTTTTAGTGAGTATATGGAGCATCACCAATATGGTTATTTTATGAAAAGTATGTTTAAAAAATATAAGAAATATTATGAAGATATTCATTTTTTATATTATATGGCATTATGTTTAGATCCTCGAGTAAAAAATCTTAGATTTCATAGTATTATTGAATATCTTTTCAAAATATTAGATTTTGATGAATTTCCAACACTTAGCAACTTATGATAAAAGATAAAAAAGATAAAACGGTTAAAGCTCTATTTGAGATGTATAACTTATATGAGTTTAAGTCTTCTTATTCTAATTCTTCTACTATAAGTAGAGAAGGTTCATCATCATCATCTAACAGTCAATTTCAAGCACCACGAAAATTTATCTCTTTGATTACATCAAAATTTAATCCATGAAGCGTCAAAGAAGATCATCTACCCTATAATGAGATGGCAATTACAAGATGCAACATTTGGTAGAAAATGAGGATCAGTATTTTGACATTTGTGATTGGTGGAAAGATCATGTAAATGAATATCCAATTTTATCCAAAATGAAACATGATTTTTTGATGCCACCTATCTCCAAAGTGCCATCGGAAAGCGTTTTTAATGAGAGCGTTTGAGTAATTAATGAAAGAATATTTCAATTGGCTCCTCATACTTTTGGAGATATTAATGTGTTGCAGCAGTTAGTTCGCAGCCAAAGGTAGAATAACTAATTTGTGGATTGTTGATAAAGACTCAGTTGAAGAATAAGGAAAGCAAAGTAGTTAGTATTTTAAATAATTAGGATAAGTAATATTAGTAATATTATGTAATTGTTTAATATTATTTTCAAGATATTTATTCTATTGATAAATTTTAATCATTGAAATATTTTTAAGAGGTTTAGGAATTAAGTCCTCCTCTAATGTAATTTTTATTTTATTAATTAATAAAACCGATAAGGATCTAAGCTAAACCCACATCACTACAAGATGACTTTTTTATAATTTTAAACAATCGTGCTATTTAAATAATAAAAAATAAAAAAATATTAAAATTTTTGACTGAATTAAAGGGAAAAAACAAAGGGGAAGAAAGGTTTGTGGGCCTCAGGGTTTTACGGGTCGTGCTAGGCCCAGGGTTTCTGGCCACCTATCTCCAAAAAAACACTAGACTCGGACCTGCATAGCCTGTGTAGAGGCAGGACTGGCCTGCATTGCCCAAGGGCCAGTCCTGCTGCCCGTCTGGCACAGCCCCAACCGTGCAGGTCGACCTACACTTCATTGTTACTTATTTTAATATATATATTTCAAGAGCGATTTAACGAATTACTGTCACAAGCTTCACAATAGGGCTCATTAGTAGAGGGGCAGTTTAAGATGAGAGGCCTTTACTTGTGCAGGCTGCTTGAGACTTCAAGAAGGGCCATGTTTACGAGTTAGGTGCTAAGTCTTTCCATATTAGGACATAACTTGGAGTGGATATTACTATAGTAGGTCTTCAAGTGCATGAACTCAGGTGGAGATGTAGAAGTTAGATGAGGTGGAGCTTCGACTATCAGAAAAAAAACAAATACATTGCTCATTTGCACATATTTATAAAGAGTATGGCTCAACATCTCGGATTACCACTGCCACCACCACTAGATGGTCATGATGTTGACATCCATAATGATTCTAGTGATGATGCATGCTCTTAGCATAACTTTCATTTTTTTTTTATATATACCTTCGAACTATATTGTAATTTACATACTTCAAATTTATATATTATATTTATACAATTTCGTTTCACCCCAAATCTCTAAAATTGTTATATAATTTTGTATAATATTATATGTTTTTAGTTGTGAAAAATATGATACTAAATGAAAATTAGTAAGGAAAATTGAAATTTAAAAAAATAAAGAGGAATTAGTGACCAACAATATAAACTTGGTCACTAATTAGCGACCGCTCATTAACCGCACATCAGCGATTGCATCACGTTCGTTCGCTAATTAGACTCTATCAGCGATCGAAAAAACATCGGCCGCTAATTAGCAACTAACTTAGTTGCGGATTTTTCCAAATATAATTGGTTTTTTTATTATTTGCGACTACATTGGCGACCGAATAGTGGTCATTGATTAGCGACCATGACTATTCTTTGATCGCTAAATTTTTAGCGATTACTAAAATAGCGATCGCTTGTGTTCGGTCACTGATTAGAATAGTGACCGACCTTTTTCCTTATAGTGTAACTTCTGAGCTTCCCTTAGTGAAAAATAACCATTCATAATGAATCCTTTAGGTTAGGATGATTGTTGTCAATGATAGTATTTTACTTTGCAACCATATTCATAGAATCCTCATGAAGCACTTCAGAGAAAAGCCCTACTATGTAGATTTTCTGGATTTGTTCAATGAGCAGAAAATTAAATAATAAGAGACATGCTCCATAAATTTCACTCCAAATGCTAAAATTTACACTATACTTTAATACTCAGGTGGAGTTCCAAACTACTTCAAGATAACTGATAGATTTGATTGTCACCTTTCAAGGAGAGAAAAACCTGTCAGAGTATTTCGTTATCACTGTGAGTATATAAATCTTTGCAAATTCTTAAATTAATTAGCATATGACTTATGAGATTGCCTAGCCTTTGTTGCTTACCTATACTAAACAATTTTTATAAACATAACTCAATTAGTCTAAGCACCAAACCCTGAACTATTTGCTTTCTTCATTAGAAAAAATTTCAAGTAAATTTTTTATTTTCTTGCTAAAGTAAGGGTTAGTGAGAAGCTTTTATAGTTTTCTTCTTACTTTGGTTTTTGCCTGAAACAATGTAGCTGTCTTTATTTAGTATTTTCTAGTCCTTTAAATTGCACAATATATAAGATTTTTCAGACATGGACGTAGTTCGGGATCATTTTAAAGTCCTTTTAAAGGTGTTAATTTAGGCTACTTACTATCTTGCAATAATACATCTTTGATGGTTCTTTTAGCATTCTACTTGCTTTAAATAGTTTATCTTTCTGCTTGTAATAATGCATGCCCTTCATATTGATACAATCACTGGCAAATTTTTTCCATACAAGACTGCTTACTGTTCATATTACCTTTCAGTGAGTAAAATACTGCCTTATTTTAAAGATTTCATTTAGAAACTCAAATCTAGTTCATATTTGAAGCTTTTGCACTGTGGTTATAGTGATTTTCTTTCCTCTTATTTTATGTAGGTCGTATGTGCATTTCTTATGGCTGGTGAGAATTTGGACGACCATGTAGATGTAAAGAACATTCTCATTGACATAGGGGTCTACTTTCAAGTACAGGTATTGTTAGGGATATGCCTTAAAGTCAATTTATACTTATACTATTGTCGTTATGTATTATGTAATAATACGAGGCATTTCTTTCCATGAATAATACGTTTAGTTTTGTGGTCATCAAGTATGTGACTTGATAGTAAAACCCTACAATTAATACAATGACTATTCTTAAACTGCCCATGATCGATTACTATTAGTGGAACAATAATAAATTAAGATTAGTATGTTTGTGACTTGATGTCTATGTTTTACTAGTTATGGATATATGTGATATCAAGTTAAAACATAAATAAATGTTAGAGAACATTGTATTGGCCATGACCCACTGTAAGAGTACTTCATGGAACATGTCATAAGTACCTTCTAACCATAATATTATTAAAAGTCCTTTGATCTGAATTCATCATAGTTTTCTATTTGATAAATTTTATATTTTGGCGTTGCCTAAAGTTGTCTTTAACTAGATAATAAAATAGACCACTATTCGATATAGAATAAACCAATGAGAGGAATATGATTGATAGTGAAGGAATTTATCTCTCTCAATTATGGGAGAGATATACATGGGTCCCTTGATGAGTTAGTCTGTTAAAATGTATGGTCGTGCTCAAATATATATCAATTTGAAATGTTGATATCATTTATTTGAACAGTCTACTATGAGATCAAAAAATAATTGATTAAGCTTAATAAGGATGACATGTTCCGTGCCTTATATTTAATTTGGATATCGTGTAACAAAAGAACTAAATATAAAGTTATAGTTTGGTTCAAAAAGATCACTGATCTTTATTTAACCTGAATAGTTATAATATTTTGCTAAAAATCGCTTATAACTTGTGGGTCATTTAAATATGATTTGGACACACTGCCAATGTTAAATGAACCAATAGAGTCACACAACAAGCGAACTCATTAGGTTATTTTTCTGGTAATCAAGTTCGATGAATTTGAAAATATGTCTAAGTTAATCGAATCTAGAAAATTGACCAGATATAATAAATCTAGAAATATGTCCACATTTGATGTATCTGAATGATGTCCAGATTGTAAGAATCTGATTCGATAAATTAATTAGTTAAATTATCGAGATAATGATAGAATCTTATCATATTAATTTTAATTTAATTTAAATTTAAATTAAAAATATGATAAGATATTATTAGAGTTGGACTCCAAAAGGTTCGGGTGATTTTAAAAGAAAACCCTAGCCGTCTTTTCAAGAAGTGCTCTCTGTTAAGAAAAAATCTTTGTGCCTCCATTCACCAGAAAAATTTAAGCCTCTCAAACCTTAGGCGCTAGCACTCCCAAGGTAACGAGTTAGTTCGCCGTGTATATTTGATAGAGGGCGTTCGCACATTACAGCGTCTGGTGATCGTCCGATAGAGGGCGTTCGCACAGATAGGAATTTATATTGAAGATTTCAAGTGTTCTTATCTTGTAGTTCAAGCATTGGAGAGATAAAACAAGGAACAAAAGAATATCCTACTCGTAAGAAGGACATTTCTTATTTCTTGACAAATTTTTCTGTATAAAAATGTGGATTTATCCAGCTAGAGCTATCTTCATTATCAGAAACACTATGGAAAAGCAGATGCAGCTGTTGTTCCCAAAGTGAAAACTCTATATAATGATCTTCATCTTCAGGTATGAACTAAGAATGTCAAGATGAAACAAATCCTAACTTCTAACAAGAATTCTCTCAGTAGAAAACACAAATCTTATTCCAAATACATTGTTCTGTTGAAGTATATATTGATCTAATATCTAATCGTGATAGGGTGCATTTTCCGAGTATGAAAGCAAGAGCTATGAGAAACTAATAAGCTCAAGCAAAGCTCATCCTAATGAGGTTGTGCAAGCAGTGTTGAAGTCTTTCTTAGGTAAGATATACAAGAGTCAGAAATAGATGACAAGCTTTCACAAGAAGCAATTTCCCCATTACAAACTACCTGGTGGATTTATGAATTCATGGTATTGGTCTTTGCTTTTTATTCCTTCCATTTTAAAATAGATGTCTATGAAAGTCTTTGTACATAGATTAAAGATATTGAAAATAATACTACATTTTAGATAAAAATCTTATTCTACCCTTATTAAATGTATAACAACTGTTGATTAGTGAAAATTCTCTAGAAATAAGAAGAAAAAAGAGTTTTGAGAATTATTACATTTAGAAATATGCACATGGACATCTATTTTGAAATAAAACAAAAAAAATTCATGAACATCTATTTTGAAACGGATGGAGTGTTAACTTTAGGTAAAACAAAGTTATAGAGACAATTAGTTTAATTACTCGAACTTTTTTTGATAGTACTATCTTTATTTTCAAATAAATTTTAATTATAAATGTTAATATTTTAATATATATTATCCTAGTCTCCAGTATCAATAACATTGTAGATCTGTCAGTATTTTAGTAATATCACAATACGTTATCTAATAATTATATATATAAGTGGTTGTAATTTAACCACACTATCCTATTTTTTTCCTCATGAAAAGTCTACCTTGATTTTTGTCTGGAGTTATTTTTAATCCTAACTATTAAATACACTTATTATTGATGTGGTATATTTATATATAAATATGAAAGATCTCCAATATTATTAATACTAGAAAAGAGCTTTGTTATCATCCTCATGTTCAAACTCTTTTTCAACCTATTATTATCCTTGATACGTCTTCACAATCCATTTCGATCTCCGCCCCCAACAATATTGTTTTGACAAGCCAATCTGATTTTTGACAAAAATATAGATTTCTAAAAAAAAAATCAATAATCAAACTTCAAATGTTTAAATTAGCACTAATGAAGTACTTCAAATTAATTAATTAAGTACTTATTTCATTAAGTGCATTTGATAAAGAATAATATTAAGTGATTAATTAATTAAGTGTATTTGATAATAGATTTTTACTTTCACTTAATCAATTAAAACGTATTGAATCTTATTATAAATTTTAACTGAATTGAAAGTTACTTTAGTTTGAAGTCTGAATACATTAAATACTCATCTAATTATTAATATTCTTTTATATTTAATCTAAATTATAATAAAATATATTATAAAAATGAATTATACTTAATTCATATTTCAATTTTCAGTTCAATATTTAAATATTTAAACTTTAATTTTCAGATTTCAGTTTTATCAAACGAGTTCATTATTTTCACAATCTATAGAATATGTTTGGATTGAAATTTTTGGAAGGAGTGGAAGTGAAATAAATTTAGATATTTGGATTGATTTTTATGAAAGAAGAAGAAGAAAAAAAGAAAAGATAGAAATGAAATGATTAAATTTAACTAGTGGACGTCTTCACGTGTTTGCCTGGTTGTTAATAATTTTGTAAACATGAAAATTTGTCCAATAATTAATTAAACACATACAAAAATAAATCCATCAATATACATGTCTTCAGAAGACTAAACGTAGAGAATTCTTCTCCACCTGAGAATATCCCATTCTCCTTATGAAGTTGTATATAAGTCTCTATGCAACTACAAACGTAGGACACTGAAGTTAAAGGAATAATTTCCTTGTTTTTTTTTGCATGATGCTAGTCTCTTCTGCTACACAATTTATCATCATAATCACCATCGTCGTCGTCATCATCATCATCATCATCATCATCATATATTGGACAATTAATTCAAGAACTTAACAAAATTGGAGATTTCTTAAACCCAAGTCATATTTCCACATAGTTGGAAAATTATTGACCAGGATATGTTAGATTTTTAATGCAAACCAAATTTGAGATGCACATTCCAAACCATGGAAAATACAAATTCGAGATACACATTTCTGAAGAGGCTTGCCAAATAAGGATGCAGAAAGAATGAAGATTAATAGGAAAAAGGAAAATATTTATGAGATGGTCAATGCTGTCTCAACAATAGAAAGCCAAACACTATGTTCCTTGTTCCATGTTACATGCAGGTAATATTCCTGAAATATATTTACATAAAGACAAATTAATTAAAAGAATATAAAACTAAAATAATAAAAATAAAAATAAAGTTTCAAATGTTGATAAAACTGTATTTAGGTGAAGAAATTAAAAGCAACTATACATTATCTATAATTTGACAATGAACTTAGTAGTTTAAAAAAACATATATATAATTATATTAATTTCAATTTAAGAAAAATCAAGAGGCCAATTGATTTACCTTTCATACCTTCCCTTTGAAGTATAATAATGAATAACAGGGAGAATTGTCTCCAAAAACTTGAAACCGCTTTTGTATTGTCTCTGCATTATCATTGTCTCTTCTCCATGTCATTATTTTTAAACAAAATAAGCCAATTGTAGCGCAGCTCAAATTAAGGAAGAAATAAGAATCTGAGGAGAAAAGCATTGGATGGATAAATCATTTGTTTTAATACCACTTCACCACAAAACTTACGTAGTTTTTAGATAAGAGGCGCCTTGTCATTTCTTCTTTAGGACAATCAAGATATAGTATGAAATCTGATTCAGTCCTAGTCTAGAAAGAAGTTAAAAAGCAATGATCATTTTGTAGTATTCACAAAGTGCTAACAGTGATGGATAAAAAAAGAGTAGAAAGGTGGAAATGAGAGGGACTACTTTTTGCTCTAAAGAGCTATTACATCAACAGACCAAACTTATAAGATTCTCAAATGCAGTAAGGTTCTCTTTGTCTTTGGAAGCCATCAATAAGAAATTTGTCATTATCACTTTCAGAGATAGATTTTTGAATAAGCCTTACCATTAACTCTGAAAGAACGATTTTTCCCTCCTTCATGATATCCTATGTCATGGTACTACAGAAATAAATGTTATTATATATTTCTCCACATAAAAAATCTTGTGAATTGCTTGCCACTTCTGGTCTCAAGTTTCATATCCATCATTAAAATAAAGGTAGATTTTCTAAAATAAATATAACCCTTTTTTTTATTCATTATTTATCTAGGTATTAGTATCTTGGAGGAATATAAATAGTTGACCAATAATGTCAAAAAATAACAGATGACTCAAGGAAGAAAGCAAAATTTTACCCATCCTCAGAGCCAGTTTTGATTTCCTTTCTCAGAAGATCACCAGTACTTAGATGGATGTAAGCAAAGTGTCGATTAATTTTTTTACACTGAGTTCCTTTCCCACTTCCTGGACCACCTATACGTAAACAAAATGGTGAACATTTAAGTACATGCTAAGAAGTTAAATGCACCAAATAATGGAGGCAAAGTATTTAATTATGTTAGATGTAATCAAATTCAAAGAGAATTTATTGAAGAATATTAAGAAATGAAAGGCAAAAGAACAAATTAGATAACAACATAGACATAAGATATTATCCTTCAAGCCTGTCAAAGATAATTTTTCAAGAACGGAGGGAGAAGAAATGGTACAATGTCTTCAGTAATTAAAAGTACCATAGGATGAAGATAAAAAGTGTAACTTTCCATTCTACTAACTAAAGAAAATTTTTCTTTCTTTCACAAAGAAAGTCATATTCTAGATTAATTTATGCCAATGTGTGTACTAATGTGTACATTAACTTATTGATTTTAGTTTTGCAAAGCTTTAATTTGTTGAAATCTAAACAAATTCTCCTCCTATCCTAAGTAGTTCACTGTCAAATTACTACCAAACTTTGTATGCCTGTAAGTCACTTTAATATCATACATCACGAACGCATTCAAAGGCAGAAAGCATGGTATTAATGTTTCCAGTGCATTCCACGCTCCTATCAACTCCTCCATTTGTCATATCTGCAACGACTTGATAAGAGGATAGCGAAAATGTGAGATAGGATAAAAATTTGTACATAAAGGCAAATAATATTGTGCATTACAAAAGAAGCCATAATAAAAGAAAGAAGAAATTCATCTCTTGAACCAGTCTGTCATGGTTTTTTGGATTTGCAAACTCTGTTACTTTAAATTGCTTGGCTAGCACCATAAAAATGAAAGATGAAAAGTAGTCAGGAATTACTATTCATTAGTACTTCTTACATTTTAGAGCTGTGAATAAAGAATGGCACAAGTACCTTCCTCAAACCTATTGGGGTTCAGATTAGCGCCAATAATCCTTGATGCTCCAGCAATCCTTACACCTTCAATAGCTTGAAGCATGATAGAGTATAAGAACCTAGATATAGGGTGCAAATGGCATGAGTAGCCATTTTTTGGCTTTGCAACATTGAGGGTTACACCCAATCCTAGCATAAAAGAATGGAATTTAAGTTTAAATAACAATTTGCAGCATGTTTGATCCGAAAATTCTATAGGAAGATATATTTGAAAGATTTGTCAAGTAAAAGTTGTACTTGTTGAGATGCCACAACTAAGAACACGTACTTTATCCAATGGTGCCAATGGATTGAGCTTTGCAAGGCAGCTTGATTTCAAACATCTAAATAGTCAAAGATATCAAATAGCATACTCTCAAATAGTTGAGGGAAGGCTGGATAGCTTGCTGTGACTAACATTCAACAGAGACAACAAATGCAAGTTTCTAAGATCTTCCCTCAGAGACTCAATGTCATTATCAACCAAAATTATCTTCTGCAGCTACACAGCCTACAAATGTGCAATGGCAGACATCATTATCTCATTATATCTAACCCAAAAAGCTACATTCTCCATTCAAAAGAAACATTTCAACTAATATGAAATAAAAAACAAACAATAAGAATAAATCAATGATGGTGATCAATGAGAAACATTATCCATTATTCATTGGAAGTGATTTTGTTAGCCATAATGGTTTTATTGTATTTAGGTTTTATTTTTTTTAGTGGTAGCCATATTCTCCATTCTCTTAGTACATGTATAAAAGTAAGGATGGTGCAGAATAATGCTTGAGGCAAGGCTAAGATTTTGCTTCTGTAGGAACTACTACTGATGAACATAACTTCCCTTCCCCTACCCTTATTTCCTTCTTTTCGCATTTTCCTCTTCCTCTATTGTACGAAATACACCATCTATTAAAAAACTCTTCTGCATCTCAGTGGACTCAAATTAAGGACTAAAATAATTCCCACGCCATATTAAAACAGGTATAACAGAGTAAGAAACATGGTTTATTATTTAAAAAAAAAAAAAACTTATCAGGATTCACACCATGATTCTAGGAATAGATGGAGGCACTCTCGTCCTCAGCATGGTATCAAGCATCAGGAACCTAAAAGTCGAGTTGTCTCCTTACTTTGCCCTTAGAATTATCATCGATTACCCATCATGTTTGCTGACAAATATAGCAATCCTTGCAATGATTTGGTGTACCTTCTCTGTAGGAGGTTGTAAAAAAAGCAAAAGCAAAAGGAAATAGAAGCTTTGTAAAAAATGAGTTACCTCAGAATTGCAAATCCAAAACATATTAGTACTGAAGATCCTAAATACAACTCTAAGGACACATCAAATCTACTGAAACATATAAATTCCAATAATGAACACCAAAAAAGCTCTAAAAAACATGTTTCTTGTGATTTTCCTCTTTAGGCAGTAAAGATGCCATTCCATGAAAAAGGAAACAAAGTTCCCATAAATGGCAACCTTAGATCACAATAACTACATTCCTGCTCCAAGCATATGAAACTTAGACATGGTGAGCTTTAGAATAACATGTGCATCTTTAACAATTATGATTGGCCACATAAAGAATCCAGCTAGCAAACAAACAACAAGATTAAAGTATTAACCACATACAAAAGGGACATGTTGGAGAAAAATGAACTTACCAAGTGCTAAAGAAGGCTCTCTGGCACTGCAAAAGGAGGACGGAATTGAAAGCATTCCAACTCTCTCTTAGGAATTTTTTTGCTCAGCTAAGTTGTTATTATTGTTTCAATAAGAGAAGGACACAGCATGGTAGCCACTGATATCCTTTGGCTTTTCAGCATCTTCACCCTCTAAAAAATAGAAAAAATGTTTCCTTTGTTAAAATGATATAGAAGCAAAAAAGCACAACATGATAAAAACACTAATTATGATACCATCATAAGGGTACAAGACAAACTAAAACAAAATGATAGGTTAAGGTAAAATAATCTTACTTGTCAGTTGGAAAATTAATATCCTCCTGTAGATTTAAAACTATTTTGGAAAGAAGTACAATATCGGCTCAAAATATATAGGAATTAAGCACTTCCTCAACCCTGTTTTTTTAAGAAGATACAGAATGAATCCTTTTTGCCTCAACATAGCAAATACAAACTAAAACTCTTACACAAGTTGTATCTATCTTCGTGAACACATGATTCCTCTCCCTCCCCCCCTCCACAAAAAAAAAAAAAAAATCCCGCTCACTTTTGCTCATTTTTTATTGAATTACCAATACAAAGTAAAACTCTTACACAAGTTGTATCTATCTTTATATATTATACTGCAAAAGATTGCAACCATAACATCCAAACAAACAACTAAGTAGAGAAAGCTAACAAATTTGTAAAAAGTAAAGAGAGAACAGATGGTATATAACTCACAATAAAGAAAAATAGTTTAAAATAATAATAAACTACCTAGTTCATCAGAAGGTGGAGGAAGGTCCAAATAACATTCTCTGGTCTAGTTCATATTCAAATGCAAAATCGGGAAGTTGAGAAGAAGTTTAAGGGTTATTCCGTCTACGAGATGGAAAACAAATCTTGAAGACCAGCTTGAATTCCCAGCAAAGACTCCACCTTTTTCGACAATGTAATAGTCTTGTTCAACACAGAAGTAGAATAGCTTTTTTGCTATCTTCTCTTAGTGGGCTCAACTTGAAGATCAGCGTAAACACGAGAATTTAGCTTTTGTGACTTTATCCATAGCCTCGTACTATAAAATGGTTAGCGTAACAACCTCTTCTCCATATTTTCTTGGTGGGCTCTACTCTAGCCTTATTTTTGCTAACCGTGCAGGTAGAGATCTGAAGAACAACAAGTGTAAAAAGTTTGGAAAGGGCATCCATCGGAAAGAGTGATCTGCGAGAGGAGCAAATAGGGAAGGCAACAGTTTCATAATTAAAAAGAAAAAAGAAATTTTAAAAATATTATAAAATGACTAAATCTATATATATATATATATATAAAAGCCGAAAGGAAGGGGGAAGTCTCATGTAGTGACACTTGGTTGTATCTGTTGGTGACACTTGGCTATTTCAATTTTTTTTAAGTATCTAACTTAATCAGATTTAGAAGTTTATCAGAATAATTTTTTAGAAAAAAGAATGAAAAGTCACCTGATTTAATTGGATTTAGATGCACGTTATCTAAATTGAAAGCAGTTTATGTACAACCCATATACTTCTCCCTATTAAATACTTATCTGAATGATTAAGCTTCATTCATTACAAAGCTTCAGACGTTGCATCCGCAGCATATCAGAAGTCCTCCAAAAATTGCCTCCAACATCTCTGCCAGAACGCAGGCCGTCTATGTTAGGGCTTTGTTCGTCTCCAGAGAGAAATATTTCTCCTTGATTTTTGCTTCATTTTGTTCCTTCCGGTAGTTTATATCTGTAACAATTGAACATTTTGCTTTTTTATTTGCAGTGCTTGCTTCGACTGGGATTTTCTGAAGAGATCTGTTTGTTTCCACTTTCACACTAGAGAGAAGTATCTCCTTGATTTTTACTTCATTCTATTCCTTTTATTTTCTACAATCAAAAACCTTTTTTCTTTTTTATTTGCAGTGCTTGCTTCGACCGGGATTTTCTTAGTAGTGATCTTTCTTCTGATAATCCTGATTCCGTCATTTGTTTTGGCTTTGTACCTCAATTTTGATTGCTTTTCTATTTCATTGAAGCCTAAGGTATTTTCTTTTTTTATTTTTTTTTTGTTTTATCTTTTCTGGGTATTGGATGCATTTGTAGTTGTTTAATTCTAAGGTTGATTTTCTGCGATGATTATAGGATATTGGAAATGGATTATGATACCATGGAAGAAGTTATTCGGCCCAATTATATATGTCTAGATAACGGATGTTGTTGTACATACAGGGCCTGCTGACGAAACACAAATTTTAGGTGGAAATCAATACGACACCACTGCAGCAGAAAGTACCGAAGGATCTTTTGATTTACATCAATTGCCTATGGAATTTTTAGAACCTAAAGTAGAGCATAGTGAGGAAAAGGATTCATCAAATAGTCTTCAAAAGTACAGCTTAGGAGAACCTTTAAAGGACAGTTTGAAAGAGCCTAAAATGGAGAGCTTAAAAGAATCTTCTAGATTGTCCTTGGAAACAAAACATGATGTGGTTCCTTATATTAGGCAAAGATTGTTGGGATTCGTGGACTCCTAAACGCGGAAAACATCTACGAATCCCTCCCGAGGACCCAAGTAAACGATTAAGAAGATCTAAGCTTTAAGAATTACCTCTGGTTGCTGTAATCGAAATCCTTCGATTCTGCTTGCGCTGTTGTGCGTTCAACCCGAACAATCACCAGACGCTGCAGTATGCGAACGTCCTTTATCGGATACACACCGCGAACTCACTCGATACCCGGGGAGTGCTAGCGCCTAGGGTTTGAAAGGCTTTTTTTTCTCTGGTAGAGAATGGCACGAATGTTCTCAACCGAAAAATTGGACACTTGAAAAGACGACTAGGGTTTTCTTAAAAAACCCTCGAACCTCTTAGAGTCCAACCCTAATCATATCTTATCATATTCTAATTTAAATTCAAATTAAATTAAAACTGATATGATAAGATTCTGCCATTATCTCGGTAATTTAACTAATTATTTTACCGAGTCAGATTCTTATAATCTGGATATCATCTAGATTCATCGAACCTGGTCACCAGAAAAATAACCTAACAAGTTCGCTTATTGTGTGACCCTATAGGTTCATTTAACACTGGCAGCGTGCCTAAATCATATTTAAATGGCCCACAAGTTATAAGCGGTTTCTAGCAAAACATTATAACAATCCAGGTTAAATGAAGATCGGTGATCTCTTTGAACCAAACCATAATTTTATAATTAGTCCTTTTGTCACACGATATCCAGATTAAGCATAAGGCACGGAGCATGTCATCCTTATTAAGCTTAATCAATTATTTCTTGATTTCATAGTAGACTGTTCAAACAAATGATATCAATATCTTAGATTAATATATTTGAGCACGGCCATGCATTTTTAACAGTCTAACTTATCAAGGGGCCCATGGATATCTCTCCCATAACTGAGAGGGACAAATTCCTTCACAATCAATCATATTCCTCTCCTTGATTTATTTTATATCCAACAGTAGTCTAATTTATTATCTAGTTAAAGACAACTTTAGACAATGTCAAAATATAGAATTTATCAAGTAAGAAACTATGATGAATTTAGGTCGAAGGACTTTCAATATTATTATGGCTAGAAAGTACTTATGACATATTCCATGAAGTACTCTCACAGTGGGTCATGTCCAATACAATGTTCTCTAACATTTATTTATGTCTTGACTCGATATCACAAATATCCATGGCCAGTAAAACATAGCCATCAAGTCACAAACATACTAATCTTAATTTATTATTATTCCAATAATAATAATCGATCAGGGACAGTTTTAGAATAGTCATTGTATTCATTGTAGGGTTTTACTATCAAGTCACGTACTTGATGACCAACAAAACAAAACTCACTATTCATGGAAAGGAAAGCCTCATATTATTATATAAAACATAATGACAATCGTATAAGTACAAATTGACTCTAGGGCATATCCCCAACAAAGATTGCCACCCATGATGCTGCATATGGATATGATAGTGATTTTGCCAAATGTTGTGGTTGCTCTATCAGGCGTCATCGCACAGAAGGTAGAGATGGCGTTGGGAAAGGGCTTACACAATGCTACTTTGTGTGCCACCGTGCAGGCAATACTCCTACTAAAGCCTCCAATGAGAATAAACCTCAAAGAAACTGAAAGTCCTCCAGATGTGAATGTCAAGCATATATGAGGATAAGCAAGACAGCTAAATTAGGAGTACCTGAATGGCGAGTCACAGGTTTTGCAAACCATCATATTCATGAACTTTTAGAGCCAAACCAAGTACGTTTTCTTCCTGCGTGCCGCACGGTATCTGATGTAGACGAGAGTAGAATCCTTATGTTTGCTAATACAGGAATCTTAGTGCAACAGATAATGAGGCTCATGGAGCTTGAAAAATATTGTGGAACATGGTTATTTGCCTTTCACAGAGAAGGATGTGAGGAACTTGCTTTAATCATTTAGAAAATTTGATCCAGAGGATGGGGGGCATAGACTTGCCGAGCTTGATAGTGTTGGTGGTTTAACAGAAAACGCAGATGATTAGAAGATACAAGGAGAAGTTACAAATGGTATTTCTTCAATTCAAAATCAAGATGTGACCAATGATATGTCAGGTGAAAGGGAAGAATGTTCTGTTGGAGATCTTATTACATCTAATGAGACTGGAAATGCAGAAGAACACTCTATAAGCAACTCACCTATCAAACAGGATGCCCAAGAGGTGGCAGAAATGGTATCTAAATCAAATTCACACAGAAATGATGTAATTGCTAAAGTTGGTGAGATGGCTCCAAACACAATTGATTATAAGACTGATGTAAAAGCACACCTTTTGAGTTCCAGTAGCAAGTCAATAGATATTGTTGATTCTATGGCTGAACTACAGAAGATGAAGAAGGAAATGAAAATAATGGAAATGGCAATTCAAGGAGCTGCCAGGTAAGCTCAGGTACTTTCTTTAGCTAACCCTTCAGGCCTATCCATTGTCTCTTTATGGATACACTGGTACAAAACCCAATGCAACCATTGTCAGATTGCAAAATTTAAATGATGTTTAAAACTGGATATTTTGATATAAATTTGGAGGTTGGGGGTGATTTCTTTCTTTTGATTAGGTTTGGATTTTCATAGAGGAGAGAATTTGTTAATGTCTAATTCCACATAATAAGCAAATTTTCTCTACTGTAGTTTAATAAAATGCTGAAGCTAGCAGGATCTAGATGCCTTCAGATGAAGATGTTTATTTGACCGAAGGCCGATGGACCAAAGCTATAACATTATGGAATTTTGGGTTTATGGGTGAATTTTTTAGCTAGCCTGTTTTAATATTTGCTCTATTTGCCTTTGGGTGAAATTTTGGATTTTTTGTGGACATAAATGGCATCCAAATAAGCAAGAAAACTACGAAAAGAAGGAAGGGATAAAACCATATTGGATTACTTTTGTTGGGCTTTTGACTGGTTGTAGCCACTCGGGTTTGGTTTCTAAAAGAAGAATTTATTTCTCACATAGAGTTTATGATGTACAACCTGCAATTGAGCATTATGGCTGCATGGTAATTGACCTTTTGGGTTGTTCTGGATGTCTTGAGGAAGCTCTAGAATTTGTGTAATCTATGCCTATAAAGCCTAACGTTGTGGTCTGGGGAAGTCTTCTTAGAGCATGCCAAATACATAAGGATAGCAAAATTGCTGAGAAAGTTACTAAGAATCTTTTGGAATTGGACCCATATGATGGAAGAAATTATGTGTTCTTATCTAATTTATATGCATCATTAAATCACTAGAATGATGTAAATATATGCCAGAATTTGATGATGGATAATGGAGTTCATAAAACACTTGGATACAGTTCAATTGAAGTAGACAATATAGCACATGAATTGGTAAATGGGGATACTTCACATTCTTGGTACCTATAAATATATACATTCTTAGATAAGATTTTTAAAGAATTAAGGGCTCATGGATATATGTGCCAGATATAACTTCAGTGCTTCATGACATAGAGGATGATGAGAAAGAGAATGCAGTGAGATACCACAGTGAGAGAATTGTGGTTGCTTTTGGACTAATGAACACCCCACCCCAAGAAAGACAATTCGCGTAGTGAAGAATCTCCGAACGTGTAATGATTGCCACACAGTCATGAAGTGTATATCAATGGTATTTAAGGAAGAGATTATAGTGATGGATAGAAATAGGTTTCATCATTTTAAAGAGGGATTTTGTTCGGCCAAGGACTACTGGTGAAGTTGGTATATGCCCTCTTTAATTTCATTTTGCTTAGACAGGGTATAAGGTATGTATTAAAAGATATTTTAAATAATAGAAATAGGTTTCATCATTTTCCGGTCATATCTCGATAATAAAATTTTTATTGCGTTTATATCTATGATTATTATCATTTCTAATGAAAGATAAAAAATTGTGTATTGAGATGTTTACTTCAAATTATATGCTTCCTTCTAAATCTGATTAATACAAGTTTCTTACATAAGGTTGATGACTTCTTTCAATGATATGAAACATGACAAAAAATATTTGGTTAACAATTGGAATGTCTATATTACTTGAAAATAGCTGCACATATTAATAAAAATCATTAAATTTGGATTAATTATAGGTCCAATGTCTAAAAGCATAATAACAAATTAACTTGAACAACTTAACTTCTATAATTGAATAAATTTTATGATTGAATAAATATAATTAAACAAAATAGAACATCTGAACTTTATCAAGTTAATTTATAAAAATTAAGAAATTATAATTAATAAAATAAAATAAATATTTACAAAAAAATTACTGATCCGGAGCATCGCTCAGGTCTCCTACCTAGTTAGATATGATGACCAAAATCTTGATCGTTCAAAAGGTTATTTTAAAAAATTGATGTGATCTGAATCATCATTCATAAAAAATATATATATATCTTCCATTAAATCTAAATCATTAATTAAAAATATTTAGAAAAGTAAAAAAACAAAAAATGCATACGTAATTTATAAAGACCATTCACTCCCATCTTCACAATTAGAATACACATTTAGATTAAATAATATCTAACTTGATTGCATTTCAAAATGATGAAAGAAGAGAAGAAAAATAACACTAATGAATATTTTTGTACGATTTAAAATATTCTAATGTAAACACTTGTTGGGAAAATCTAAATTAGAATACTTAACGAGAACAGAAGAACGAACATGTAGAATAAAATAAGGTACTAAAGATTTAGGTGGTTTGGCTTATCCAACCAAATTTATGTCTACGTCAAAGATCAAGAAATACTTTATTAATAACCATTAGGAGATTTACAAAAGGTATTTTTAGTATTTTCTTAATGACAGGCAAAAACAGAGGAACATGTACCAACAGGAAAAAAAAAACAGAGAAAAAAAATCGCAAGTCTTAAAGGCTACACGGAAGCGTAAAGATCATACCTTTGCGCGCTTTAAACCTACTAGGTTGAGTAGGAGTGGATTGAACGACAGGAATCGCTTCACCTTGCCCACTTGAAGAAGCTTCCAGTTGAAAACCCGCTAGCCTCCTACTTCGCCTTGTTTGCATGAACGCCAAGCCTTTTAGCTCTCAGAATATACTTCCGCACAACCTCTAGTTGATGAACACAACGGTGAAGAAGAACGGTCTCAAATCTCCTTAGTTCTCTTGTTATTAGTTAGCAAAGAAATAAGAATAAGGGAATGAAGAGCCTCACGAGAAAGAGAGCTCTTCGTGAGAAGAGAGGCTTCTGAGAGTCCTTCGTGAGGCTAGAGAGAAAAGTTAGGGAAATTAGGGTTTTCTATCTATCAGAGTCTTGTTTATTGTTAGCCAAAACTAGGACTCAAATCTCTGATAAATATATCCCTGGGATATCAAATTTCAAACATCCGAATGTTTTCCTGAGAATAAGTTTGGCTTAACCCTAAATTCATCTTAACCGTATCTGGAAAAAACCCTACGGTCCAAGCTATTGGGCCGAAATAATTTTATTATTTTTCTTGAACCCAAAAAGTCCAAAATAATAAACATTAATTATTTATTTCTTGGGCTTATAGAAATAACCCAATAAATAATTAATGAGCCCAAATGAACCAAAATAATTAATCTTTAATTATTTATATCTTGGGCTTATATAAATAACCCAATAAATAATTAATGAGCCCAAATGAACCAAAATAATTAATCTTTAATTATTTATATCAGCATTAATTATTTTTCCTTGGTTTAAGCCCAGGTTATTTTCCTAATTATTCAAACTGGACCTAGACCCTAAATAATTAATTAACCAAATAAACTAAAAAATTAATTTATCTCAACTCCTATTTTTATTTATTTATTTATTTATTTAATTCCAGTCTAATAATAAATTAGACATCCTAAATAAAATAAAATAAAATAAAATCCTCTTGAATTGAGACCAATTCCTCAACCAAAAAATTAATTGGGACTTACGAGCTATTCTGAGGACAAAAAAGACACATCGCCTTAGCTGTTAAAATGACCAAAATACCTCTACTATATAAATAGCTGTATTTTGCATTTTAAATATTTTCTAATATCACCATAAGAAAATATTGACCCCAAGGACAATGCTGCATTAGCAAAGTCTCCGACCTATAGGTGAAATGACTAAAATACCCCTCTATACATCGCCGTATATTTAGAGAGGAAAAAGTGTACTAACACCCCTTTAAATGACATCTACCATCTTTAGGCGTTTAGTCCAATGATCCACGACTTCCTGGAGTATTTTCGCTTTCCAAGGGAGTTACCCTAAAGCAAACATCCGAGTCATGTTTCCCAAAGGCCCTGGACATTTTAGACCATTCGGACAACCACAAGGGGCGATATAGTGCAGAAATTATCTTGTACAAGTTTGTCTTAACTAATTAGTTACATATACCCAATACACAAGTATATTGGTTCTACTATAGAACCTCAACTATAGCATATCAAAGCATATGCTTCCAGTTTCGTCAGACCACCAACTCATACTTAAGTCGTAGAGTACTAGTCCACGCTGTAGCGGTAGTAGTCTAGGTTTCTATCATATAGTACTTTTAGAAACCACTACTACAGGTCATGTCCTACGTATTCGAAATATGTTTATGTCATGAAGTGAGTGGACTACTCACTGGCTAAAGATAAGCCATTTCCTATTTGGAATTCATAACATAATAACCTAAACATGATGAGATTCACAATCTCATCAATAGGTTAAGAACATATTTTATGTGTTAAATAACCCGTGATCCATACCTTACTGTGAAAGACCACCATTCACATGGATCACTTATTTAAACACAATGGGTCTGTTCCAAACGAAAATTGTGCACAAACAAAAAATAAATTCACAAACAATTTTGAAAATAAATTCTTTTATTAAAATATTCGATTTTACATCAAAAATCTAGTCTAAGAGGGCATACAATCCAACACTTAAATCTTATCTCACACCACTTATATATTCACCTAACTTATACACATACGCCTCATAACATTTGATACATCAGAACAAATCAGGATCCACTAGAAAGTTTAAGACTCTACCAATATATAGATACAAAGTCATAAGACTCCTGATTAATATGGAATGTAGTGAGAATAATTTTCTAATTCTAAAATACATAGAACAATAATAACTTCCTAATTTTAAATACATTAGGAATATAATTTTAATCAAGCCACTTTGTCTTAGTCAAATTAAGAATGCAAGACAAAACCCAATAATATTCACCTTGGCTCATATTCCACCTTCACCAGCCTCCAAGAGCTTATGACTCTACTTATATATATGTACCAAATTATAAAACTTCTAATTAACATGTAATGTAGTAAGAGTAATTTTCTAATTTTAAAATACATGGGATAATAGTAACTTTCTAATTCTAAATACATTAGGAATACATTTGTCAATCAAACCACTTTGTCCTATCAAATTAGAAATGTAAAACAAAACCCAATAATATTTTCATATAGAAATATGAGCAATTATATAGTTATTATTTTATATTTTCATTTTCTTTCTCATACTTTTATTCTTTTTTCTCATACTGGATCCCCTCATTCCTTCTCCTCTTCCTTCCTTCTATCTACTCTCCTTCCCTCTCCTCCCATCTCCTCTCCCATCTTCTCTTTTCCCTATAGCCAAACATAACTTTAAACAATCTAATTATTTGCATAAATCTCTCTCTCTCTCTCTCTCTCTATATATATATATATATATATATATATATATATATATATATATATATATAAGTAACTATTGAATGCTACTACTGCGACACATGGCATCATCTTCAAGTGACATATAGCAGAAATAAAACAAAAAGAGCACAGGAGTGTGGGGGTGGAGTTGTACCTTGAAGAGTGCAGAAACTCACTGCTAAGTTTGACCGTTAGGAAATCCAAAAGCTTCCAGTATTTGCTCACTGGTAAGTTTGACCATCACTTCCTGCATTTTTTTACCCCCCTTTCTATTTCTTTTTCAAAAAATAATTTATTTGATCTCTAATTTGGGAGAATTTACCTGATGTTTGAGTTCTTTTTCACATATGCAGCTTGGGAACAGTGTAATAATATGATTTTGTCATGGATTCTGAATTCAATTTCATTATCCATTGCTCAAAGTGTAATTTGGATGAACAATGATTATGATGTTTGGGTTGATCTTTGTGAATATTTTTCTCAAGGGGATTCTTTTAGAATTCTAGACCTTCAAGAAGACATTTATAACTTAAAACAGGGATCATTAACTGTAAATGAATATTACACAAATTTGAAGACTCTGTGGGAAAAACTGTTAAACCTGAGGCCACTTCCTATTTGTCAATGTGATCCAAAATGTCAATATCCAACATTACCTAAAGTTAAGATAAATAATGATGTTGATTTTGTTATCATATTTATAAAAGGATTAAAGGAAGAATTCAATGGGATAAAGTCTCAGATCTTACTGACAAAGCCTTTTCCAATTATGAACCAGGCTTTCTCTATGGTTTCCACTCATGAAAAATCCCTTAATTACTACTCTGCATATTCTAATAATTCAGTTTTTGCAAGTACTCAAGTTTTTTCTGCAAGGAATATCGTAGTAGATCCATCTATATAGGCTAGAAATGTTCCCAAACATGAGCTTATGTTAAAGAATGGGAAAAGTGTACAAAATGCTGGATATCAAGGTTATAGAAAAGGAAACAATATGAACAGAAGGTTGTAATGTACATTTTGTGGAATGCAAGGGAAAAAAAAATAGACAGATGTTAAAAGAAGCATGGATTTCCAACAAGTTACAAAAATAAAAATAGGACTATGGGGAATCAAGGTTTTATGCCACAAGCTAATATTGTTGTTGACAGTAATAGCTTTCAGAATGTCTCTAGTGGTGTAAACTCAGTATCAAGTTGTTCAACCACTTTAATGGATTCTCAAACCTCACAGTATGTAACTTAAGAACAATAACAGTTGTTGAAATTGGTTCAGTCACAATTTGCTTCTTCTTCCAAAAATAATATTGTTTCTGAACATGCACATTCAATCAACCAAGCAACTCTTCAACCAAACTTCTCAAATTCATCATGTCAAGCTCAAAACATAGGTATATGCTCTTCATTCTGGATTCTAGATTCCGGAGTCACAGGCTATATTTGTTCTTGCTTAGATTCTTTTGCTAATTATCATCCTGCACAAAATGTGTCTATAAAGTTTCCAACTGAAGATATAGTTCATGTTTTACACATAGGCACAGTGCAATTAACTTATTCTGTGGTTTTGAATCAAGTCCTATTCATTCTTAAATTTTCTTTCAATCTGATTTCGGTTAATAAACTTCTTCAACAATTAAATTATGTTATAACCTTCAAAAATAATTGTTGTTTTATTCAGGATCCACATCATGGTCGGATGATTGGATCATCTAGATTCTCTGGGGGTCTCTTTCATCTTGATCTACACCAGCCAACTTCTATTGTGAATTCAGCTTATGATGTTACTAATGGTGATTTTTACAATAAAATATTGTTGTGGCATTTTAGACTAGGTCATTTGTCTACAAAGCAGTTGACTGAGGCTAAAAAGGTTGATCCTTCTATTGTTTTACCTACTATTGATACTTTCTGTCCAATCCGTCCTTTAGCTAAACAACACAAATCTCCCTTTTCCTTACACCAGGGAGTTGTTGAATCCATTTTTTATTTGATTCATATGGATATTTGGGGGCCTTTTAAAGTCAGTATTGTTCATGGTCACAAGTATTTTTTTTACTATAATTGATGATTTTAGTAGATTTACTTGGGTGTTTTTGTTAAAGCAAAAATCTAAAGTAAGATCTTTAATTCAACATTTTATTACTTATGTTGACACTCAACTTCATAAAAGAGTTAAGACCTTGAGATCTGATATTGGTCTTGCGTTTCAACTTCCTGACTTTTATCATTCAAAGGGTATTGTTCATCAAGCATCACATCCTTATACTCCTGAACAAAATGGTGTTGTGGAAAGAAAACATCAATATATTCTTAATGTTGATAAAGCTCTTAGGTTTCAATCTCAAATACCCCTTGTATATTAGGGTTATTGTGTTCAACATGATGTATATCTTATCAATGTTATCCCTACTCCTGTATTAAATCAACAAACTCCATTTGAGAAATTATATAAAAAATCTCCAGATTATAATATTCTTAAGGTCTTTGGTAGTTTGACTTATGCTTGTGTTCAATTGCCACACAAGACTAAGTTTGATTCTAGGAGTAAACCTTATGTCTTTCTTGGTTACTCTTCTTCCACAAAAGGATTTCTTTTGTTAGATTTCTTTTCCAGAGAAATTTGCTTGTCTAGAAATGTTTATTTCACAAATATTACTTTCTTTTTGTGCATCATCATACTTCATCTAATTCTAGATTGAATAAACCTGTTTTGCCCTTACCTTATTCTTCACCAATTCATCTACCTCACACTTCTTCTCAACAAGACTCACATTTGCCTTGTACTTCTACCTCTAAAATTCCTCTTAAAAGATCTACTAGGAATATCACTGTACCTGCTCATCTTTCTGATTACATTTGTTCTAAAGTGCATAGAATCACCACACCACACTTTACCTTCCTCTATTTCATGCTCAGATTTTCTATACAATGCTAATAGGCATTTTGAACCTAAATATTATTTTGAGGCTATGAAATTCAAAAAGTGGTGTACAACAATGAGATCTGAAATTACAGTTTTAGAGGAAAATAAAACATGGCATTTAGTTCCTTTACCTTAAGGAAAGAAAACTGTTGGTTGTAAATGAGTATATCAAATTAAGTATAAGGCTGATAGAGCAGTAACAACAGTTGATAGATATAAGGCAAGACTTATTGCCAAAGGATACACACAACAGGAGGGAGTAGATTTTCTGGATACTTTTTCACCAGTTGTGAATATTACTACTACCAGATTGATGTTAGTTCTTACTGCAAAATCTAATTGGTATATCCATCAATTAGATGTGAATAATGCTTTCTTGCATGGTGACTTGCTTGAAGAAGTCTATATGGATCTGTCCCCAGGTTTTGTTACTGCAGATAATTCATTGGTCAACAAACTTGACAAGTCCTTATATGGACTTAAACAGGCTAGTAGACAATGGAATACAAAACTTACTGCTTACTTGCTATCACTTAGTTTTCATCAATCCAAGAGTGACTATAGTTTATTTTTTAAGAGGACCAATGCTTTGTTCTTTACTGTTTTGGTGTATGTTGATGATATTCTTGTTTTGAGTCCTCATTTTGATGCCATTACTGAGGTAAAAAGTCAGTTGCATCATCAATTTCAAATCAAAGATTTGAGAGATCTTCACTATTCTCTTGATTTTGAAATTCAAAAAGATCCTGTTGGTATTGTATTGTTTCAACAAAAATATGTCTTGGATATGCTTCAAACACATGGTTATATTGGTTGCAAACCAGTTTCTGCTCCTTTAGATAGTAAGCTAAGATTGGCTGCTAGAGATTCAGAACTATTCCTTGATGTCTCTTTATATAGGAGTCTAGTTGGAAAGCTGTTATATTTGACTCATAGCCTGCCAGATTTTGCTTTTGCAGTTTAGTAATTTAGTCAGTTTCTCACAGCTCCAACAGTTTTGCATATGCAGGTTGTCTATAGGCTCCTTAGATATCTAAAGGGTACTATTGACTTTAGATTACATTTTCCAGTTGAGCAAGTGTATGCTGATTCAGATTGGGCAGGTTGTCTTAATTCTTGAAGGTCTATCACTGGTTTTTGCATATACTTTGGTTCTGTCATGAAAATCCAAGAAGTAGTCAGTGGTTGCTAGAAGTTCTACTAAGGCAGAGTATAGAGCACTAGCTCAATCTGTTTGTGAGTTGCAGTGGCTTATACACCTATTTCATAAACTTGGTTTTACATGCCTCTTGCATGTTCCTTTGTTTTGTGACAATAAAAGTGCAATTTATGTTGTTGAAAATCCTGTGTTCCATGAACGAACAAAGCATATAGAGCTAGACTGTCATTTTGTTCAAGATCAGTACCAAGTTGGTTGCATTACGCCATTACTAGTTTCATCTACTCAACAGTTAGCTAACATCTTTACAAATGCATTGTCTCCTGCTCCTTTTTCTCTCTTGTTATCTCATTTGGGAGTACTCTCTGCATCCAACTTGAGAAGGGATGTTAAATTTCAGTAGAAGAAGTTTAAGGTTGTGGCTGCCAAGTCAGCTATTGAAGCCAGCTCATATGCCAGATCATCCAAATTTGTGTTTTGATCCTGACTGAACGTTTTGGTGGCAAAGCATTCCATTTCCAGAAGCTATTTTACTTCTTGTTTAATAGCTATTAATTATTATTAGATGTAATCAAATTTTCATAGTTTAGTTAATAGCCTTTTTAGATCCGGATGTATAAAATGAGAACTGGTGTATTGATTCATTTTGATATAGAAAGAGAGAATTTTTTCTCATTTTCAGTTTCTTCCATATGTGTTTATTTTCTTCAGTTTCTAAACATATTTCAGCAATAAGAAATGTTTTCTGTCTGAGAATGAACATTGCTTTGCAAAACTTTGCAGAAGAAAAAAAATGAAGCAGAATCCAATAGGAGTGTTCGACAATGACAATGGGACTCATGAAGGGATAAATACTGTAGATGTGGGTAGCCGTTGCATGTTCTCAGGTGAATTCTTTTTATGACTTTAAATTTCATCTAAATCTTCTTCCCCTATATATTTGTAGAAAATGAATTTTTTTCAACCTCTAATCTGTTGCAGTATAGATGTTAATGCTAGAATCTTAATATGATGAATTGTTGTATTTACTTGATCAGTTTATGAAAAGTTTGGATTATCAATAATAGTTCGGTGCACATTATCCATGTCTTAACTATCTTAACTGTCTATACTTATTAGTATAGAAGTCTAACGGTTGATAATGAACATGAATGCCAATGCATTGATTACAACATAAAGAATGAAGATTCCTGCAAACATATGTATGGTTATCATATTTGTCATCATTTTCATATGCAATATAGTAACATATCATGTTAAAGAAAGAAAAGAAATGAGACTGACTAGGTAGTCAACCTTTGATTCTTTAAGTTCCAATTATAGTGATGGTTTCACATGCCGATAGTGTATATTCTTTGTTTGAATCTACATTGAGGCTCCACTTTCAAAATTTCATTAGTTAACTTAGTGTTTCTAATTCATTCTATTACATTGTGCATCATTTTTTGAGTTCAATTGGAGATAGTATTTCTTATATTTGCTTACCAAAAGAGCTCTAACTCATCAAAAAATTGAACATGTAGGAACATTCCCATGCACCAAACCAGTTCGGTAGAGTTGCAAGGCTTCCAGCAACTCCTTTGATGTTTATAGGGGATATCTTCAAAAAGGAAAAAGCAAACAAATTCTTAATAGCATAATTCTCATGTTGTAGATGGTGAACGATGGAAAATACAGGTACCTTTGACATTACAACCTATGGCACTACTCCTATTCCTATTGAATATGCCACTATGTACACCTAATTTTGTGAAAAGAATCATTACACTGCTTTAGCTTTTTATCCTTTTTTCATTCAGCTTTTTGGGACTGGAAATGGGGGGAATGGGATGGAATTGCAAAACATGTAGAAAAAGTTTATAAATAAATTTTATAGTGGATCAATTTAGATTCAAAGAAGACAACAATACCATTATGTTGGAAATGCTGTGAGTGCCATTTTCATAGTCCTGGTAAAAAAAAATATGGTTTATTAGAAACATAGCATTTTAAAGAAAACTAAAAATTACACAAGATTAGTTTTGGTTTAAATACCTATCTTGAGATAGAATGAAACTGTTGCTAATACACAACTTATGACCAGTCATGCTGTAGAAACCTAGAATGACTTTTTATTCTCCCAGTCAGTAGATATCACAAGATTCCTTAAAGTCTTGGGCGTATCATTAAAGGCATTTTAAGCAGATTTACCAATAAAAGAGGTTTTCTTCTAGGTTTGTCTATCAATAATGCACCTAATGCAGTTATTACAACCCAGGAAATAAAGCGACAAGAAGATTGAAAGAAAAAGCACTGCAGTTAGTAAGATCAATAAAGGTCTCTAGATATTTTTAATAGAAAGATTGAATTTACTCGTAAGATCACGGTAGCTAGATCAAGCAAGAGTATTCCATTGGCAGTGTTTGGTTGGAAGGAATAAGGAGTACTGATTATGTGATTTGCAAGATAACAAGGGATTACTCAAAATGTTCTATGAAAGAAGAAGAGTTCACGAATCATAGAATAAGCCATCAGGTATTGGCCAAGAAATACAGGAGGTAAGAGGGTGGATTGCCCCCAATAGCATTATCTCAGGGTTGCAATAGGGATCAAAGTTTTGCTACCGAGGCTGAGAAGTAGGGTGATCATTTTGCTAGAGAAACTTTGGATCACCAAAATGGCACTGATATACTTCGAATTGGGAGGGAACAAAGGGAGTTTAAGTCGATGAATCAAGGTGAGATGAAAAGGGACACGAAGATCATTTGGACTAGCCTTGATCATAGAGTGCATATAATTAATATATTAATATTATATATTAATTATATTCTTCTTCAATGTTTTAATTTCTATTTAAAGTTGCTCTGATCATTTTAGTTGCTTTACTTGAATACTCTTGGATGAATATATATATATATATATATATATATATATATATATATATATATAAACGCTTCTGGCTCAAAAAAAAATGTTAAAGTTCGAGAAAATTTGAATCAAAAGTTTTGACCCTATAGATCTCCTAGAAAACTAATCTTAGATTGCAACTTGGTTCATTTACAGGGTGCTTTTCTTTACAGCCAACCTTTGTTTTTTTCTGAAGTATTTTTGTTATTATTTTGTAGGATAAACTTTTTGATGAGTTGCAAAGTGGCATTGAAGAGCTATAGAGTGCTAATGAAAAAGGAGCAAGCAATGAAATGATGTCTACTTATTTCTAAGCTTAGAATTGATTTTTGCTACCAACATTAGTAAATTTTACTTTAAAGTTTTTTTTTTTTTTTTTTTTGGTTTCTTCTCTTAAGTGTAAGTAAAAATGTCATTGTTGCATTTGCTTAATTTGATAGGAATATTATTGACAAGCCGAGAGATGGCCTGAAATGGAAGACATTTAAGAAGGATACTGAATTCATAGTTTCAATCATCAACTTATCTATACTTTTCCATGTTTAGGTGAGATGTTGAACTTCATGTTCGAAGTTTTTTTTTTCCCCCTCATGTATAGGGCCCTTCCTATGTTGAAAGGAACATTATTTCATAAGCTCAATTATGTATATATTTATTGAATTTTTGCTAGAGTAATAATGCTCAATGTTTGCAAGAAGTTCATTTGGGCTAGCCTTTGACATATAGTGGGTATAATTAATATATTAATATCATATATTAATTATATTCTTCTTCAATGTTTTAATTTCTTTTTGGAGTTAGCCTTGATCATTTTAGTTGCTTTACTTGAATACTCTTGGATGGATATACATATCAACACTGCTGGCTCTAGAAAAAAAAAAAAGTTGTTAAAGTTCGAGGAAATTTGAATCAAAAGTTTTGACCCTATAGATCTCCTAGAAAACTAATTCTGGATTGTAGCTTGGTTCATTTACAAGATACTTTTTTTTTTTTTTAGCCTACCTTTATTTTTCTCTCAAGTACTTTTGTTATTATTCCATAGTATAAACTCTTTAATGAGTTGCAAAGTGGCATTGAAGAGTTACATAGAGCTAATAAAAGAGGAGCAAGCAATGAAACGAGGTCTGTTGATTTCTAAGTGTAGAATTAAATTCTGCTATCAATATTAGTAATTTTTACTTTGACGTCAATATTTTTAAAGGTTTTTTTTTTTTTTATTGTGGTTCCTTCTCTTAAGTATTAGTAAAAATGCTATTGTTGCCCTTACTTAATTTTATAGGAATATGATTGATAAGCGGAGAGATGGCCTGAAATGGAAGATGTTTAAGGAGGATACTAAATTCGTGATTTCAATCATCACCTTATCTATAATTTTCTATGTTTACATGAAATGTTAAATTTCATGTTCAAAGGTTTTTTTCGCATATATAGGGGCCTTCCCCTGTTGAAAGGAACATTATTTTCTAAGCTCGATTATGTATATATTTATCGAATTTTTGCTAAAGTAATGATCTTCAATGTTTACATGATTGAGTTTTGAGAACTGTGAATGTATCTCAATAGTTGAGATCTTAGGAATTACTATTATTTTAGAATTTATTTATTTATTTATTTTTTATTTTGTTTCAAGTTAATGTATATATAACATATACTATACATCCACTCATTTTTTTTTTCTATTTTGTTCCTTTTATTTTTTACATCAATCTCAAAGTCAAATGTTAGGTTTTTTCATAGTGTCTCTCCATTCATTTTTCTATTTGATTCAATTGTTTTTTAAATTAGTTTTATTTATTTGGAGGAATAGGTAAAAGGATTTGGATTTGTCTCAATTTTTGCGTCTAAAACTAATTTGTCTATAATGACTTTAGAGAGTTTTATGGTTTTTGATGATTGTTTATGAATTCAAATGAAACACATAGGCATGGATATGGGCATCAAACTCTCTCATGCAATGCATGAACACCAAACTAGTGAATATGAAAATGAAATGAATATATGAATCTCGTTATTTCATTTTGTACGGCAAAGAAATGAATATATACATGGATTGAAGGTTCTAGGTAAGTATATAACTACTGCTAATTATGCTAAGCTAACTGACTTTTATATCACATCTAACTTATACAAAAATTGACCAAGGAGAAAAGTTAGTGACTTTAATATCTTCATCTGATGAGCTAGATTGACTATTATCCTGCTGGTAAAGGAAGAAGTGCACGTGTGATGATATTCTAAGGGATACCTTTTTTTTCTTTTTCTTTTTTTTGTTTTGAGAAGAGGTAAGAGATGCATTGGGCCGTACAAATTGTGTATAATAATTTATGCGGTGATCAGATCGAAAATAGTGAAAATTTAATGTTCGAAAAAATGATTGTGTGTAAAATTTATTTTAGTAAAACGATGTCGTTTTATTGTTTTAAATGCAATGTTAATATAATTATGTCTAATATTCATATAAATTTAAAGGATCCCACGCCATCCCAAGCTCAAAGTCTCGCGCCACATAAACGCAACCCTCAACAAATGATTTCCTCTTCAGGTGCGATCTGTAGCAGACTTATCACTTCTAGATTTTCCAGAGTTCTCTGTACACTAAACACCCCCACATATCCATCCAATTTACATAAATCCCACCCCTGCAAGAACCAAAACAACAAGCCTATCTTCACCACTTCTATCCTGATCAGGCCCTTTTTAGTCATTTCGAGAATCGAGGACAACGGTGGTGGATCGAGCGTCGCTAGGTTTTCTACCATGTCGACCGGTGGAGCGGATAGTCGCGAATTGGTAAGCTTCGAGTTGTCACCGTCGAGTTTCCTCAAGATTCAGAAGGGGGATATCACTCAGTGGGCTATTGATGGGTCATCCGACGCCATTGTATGTCTCTTTCTCTCTTAATTTATTGATTCACGGTGTATGTGATTGTGTTTAACTATTGTGCTTAATACATTTACTCGGCTGGTAATTTCGGCCAGTTCGATACATATGCATACTGATTTTCCGATTGCGGGTACAGTTAAGGGTCACTATGAATTTGGAAATCAATGTCCTAATCGGTTGGATATAGTATATGTCGGAGTTTCCGGTTTGATTTGGTCGAGAACTTTTAAACTTAGTGGAATTTGGTATTCTGAATACCTATCCTTTTCTGTAATGTTGATGGTGAAGTGAGGAAATTAAACGCATAAGAAGCGTTGGTACCTTCTGCAAAAACGACTAATTGAGGGTGATTTGTAGTTATAAGACTTAAAATCCTTTTTTAAAACGCCTGATCTGGGTTCAGTATTTTTTGTATCAACTTGTTTAAGGTCTCTGCTTCCAACTCCTGAGTCATGGTTTTAGAAGTGTTTCTATTGCCTACTTGTTACCAAATGAGACATCAGCATACTTTAGCCGTTTCTACCACCTTCTGCTGTTATTACTACAGCCGCTAATCCAGGGACGGAACCAGAACTTAGGGTGAGTTTGGTTCGCGAAGGGAAGGGGAAAGGGGAGGGAGAGTGGAACATTTTACTTTCGTAAGGGGAAGTAAATATAATTACTTTCATCCTATTTGGTTGGAGTGGAATGAAAGTAAATATGATTTACTTCTCGTGGTTTGATCGTAAGTTATATAAAGAGGAAATAATTATTGAATTACTATTATGCCCCTAAGGCTAATTTATAAAAAATTGTAAAGTATGGTAGAATTGTAATAAAATAAATACTCTAGGATAAGAGTGTCTTTTAACCCTCATTTACTTCTCAAACCCTCCAAAATGGAGAGGAAGAAAAATCTGAGGTGGAAGGGATTCCTTTCCACATATACTTCTCCCCAATCACTCCAACCAAATTAAGTAAATCACACATTTACTTTCTATTTTACTTCCCCTCCTCTTTTCCTTCCCACTTTCACTCCAACCAAACTCATCTTAGAGGGACGGGAAGGCGAAAATTTATAATTTTAACATTAACTGAATAGATATGTAAATAAACTTATTCTTTATATGTGTAATTGATACTTGTATTCAGTTTATGACTCCCATCTTTTAAAATAATATCTCTAAAAATAAAATAAAGTAAATATAAAAAAACTTATATTTTGTTGAAATAAAGTAGGCATTCTAAGCTGTGCTCTTCTCTCTCTCTCTCTTTTAAACAATCAAAATCATCTATAATTGAATGAGTATCAAAATTTCTAGCAATATCTTTCTCAGTATATGTGATTAAAGAGTTTGCAAGAAAACCTAAAAGTATGAACTTTCTCAATATATGATTGAAGGAATTTATAGCTTTATTCACCATACTTAATTGTATGAATAACCTGAAATTAAGTAAATTTGTTAAGATAAAAATTAAAAGAGAGATAAAAAAATTATTTTTTTATAGATAAAAGTTCACAATACATTTTATATTATCTAATGTATGACTTAATACAAAGGGAATTCTCATTTAGATTAGGAATGAGTCACTAAATAAAAGTATCTTCATTAAAAAGCATTTGTCCTCATACAAATATTGAAAAATAAAGAACACAAAAAAAAGTTAAAATACAATTCTAATGCTATTTTTTATATTTAATACAAAATCATCTCAAAATTCAATATGAATCCTAAAAAGTATATAATATGATATAATATTATTACTCCTTAAAATTAAGATATTTTTCAATCCTAACTTTAAATAAGAATCAATCAATAATGTAAATAAAAAATATAAGCAAATTATGTTACAAAATCATTCATGTAAATAAGAAAAAAATAAAACAGAAAAAATAATACCTAGAAAGAGAAAAGCAATATAAAAATAAAATAAAAAAGAAAGAAGACTCATTAAGGTAGTTGGTGTCTTTTTTAATAAAGAATCGAGGAAGATAGATTTTAAATTGAGAGAAGTAAACTAATAAAGAAGAAGAGGGGGAAAAAAGGTAATTGCTAAAAGTATAGATAAAAGAAAATCCTCTAAGAGAATAGTAATTGTTAAAAGTATAGACAATATATAATAATCAAATCTTTGAATTGATATTATTTTTTCCTTACAAAGAAAGCTTTTTTTTTTTTTTTTTCTTTTGAAAATCTTTATTGTCAAAATATTTTGGGGGGGCGAAACCAATACAATAGCACGTGTGGTCATTCACATGAATCATCTCTTTTCAATTTTTTCTATCCACTGTCATATTCTCATTATCCAAATCTAATAGAGATATATCTCTCTTAATTACCTCATATCATCTTAAGCCTGTCTCTACTTCTATCCACATTTTCTTGGGCCAGCTTCTTCCTCTATCTAATATATCTTGCCTCCATCCCTTAATTCTCATAACAAGAGTATCCCTCGATCTTCTCTACATATGTCCAAACTATCACAAGCAGTTTTCTACTACTTCTGCTTTTTCTCGGATGATTTTATTCCTTACTTTATTCTTTCTAGTATGTTTGTACATCTACCTTAACATACGCATCTTTGCTACTTTCAGTTTCTGAATATGACACCTTTTAGCTACCCAATAATCTATACAATATAGTAAAATCCGTCTAACGGTTGTTCTATAGAACTTTCCCTTTAGGCTTAAAGGCATATTACGATCACATATAATACTAGTTACACTTTTCCATTTCAACCAACCAGCTTTAATTCGATGCGCAACGTCGTTATCAAGTTCTTCACCTTTCTGGATAATAGCTCCCACATATCGAAAACAGTCATTTACTAGGATCACTCTGCTATCCAAAGTTACACTTTGATCCGTAGTTCTGCTAGTAATGAACTTGCGAACACAAAAATATAAGAGGGAAAAAATTTATGGTAATATAATATTTTTAAAAAATGCAAAATCTTGGGGGGCAAGGGCCAACTGCTCTCATAAGGAGAATTGCTAGCCTCATATCAATTGGAATTATTTTCATAGTTCCTATGTTTCTATATCCTACTGCCCTATACCACTGATGGGTCCCGCAGCAATCAGAGGTGGCAATGTGGTAGTTGCAGAGTTGGTTGAATTGTCCTGTAATGTATTTGCTTGAATTGTATTTGAGCAGGTCAATCCAGCCAATGAGCAAATGCTTGGAGGAGGCGGTGCTGATGGAGGTAATTTGTCTAGTTCTTTCTGCTGATTTGATATTGTGTCAACCTGACCTAATGGTTCATAACTAATGAATTATTTTCTCATTTAATTCTTCAGCAATTCACCGAGCAGCTGGATCAGAACTAAAAGCAGCATGCTATAAAGTCCCAGAAGTGCGACCTACAATTAGGTGCCCCACAGGAGAAGCTAGGATTACACCGTATGACTTCTTTTTCTGCATCAATTTTAGAATTTAACCTTTCAATGTTATGAGCATGATCAATTTGCTCACAACTTGAATTTTGCAGTGGATTTAAATTACCAGCGTCACATGTAATTCACACTGTTGGACCCATTTATGATGTTGATCGAGACTCTGAAGGCCCTTTGAGAAATGCATATAGGTAAGTATGATTTAGATTTCTATCATCACAAAAGAAGCTTGGTTTCTCATCTTAATTAACTTCTTTCATAATTGGAGTTGCAGAAATAGTCTACGTGTTGCCAAAAAGAACAACATTCAATATGTTGCATTTCCTGCCATTTCGTGTGGAGTCTATAGGTACGTTGTCTTTTGGGTCCTCTCCCCCATCCTGTGGCTGCAGCTGCAGCCTATTGTTGAGCAAGGGCACATGGTTTAATAAATCAATAATCAATTCCAATACAAAGTCATTTGCTTGCTCTATTAATCCACAAGGAGGGAAAAGAAAAGGAGGTGGACTATTTAATTTTCTGCACAGGAGCCTATAATGCTGAGGTTTAAACTATTAGATAAGCATCTGACATCTCTAACAATATGATCTTTCAGATATCCTTATGATGAAGCTGCGACTGTGGCCTTATCTACAGTTAAGGAATTTGGAAAGGACCTCAAAGAGGTATACCTTCTCTCAGATTGTTGTATCTTCTGTTAGTTTTTGGACTTGACTCTACCTGCTTTAAATGTTTTGTTGCGCGGTTCTTTAGGCTTTATCCATTCATTTTACAGAAAGAATAATTCAGAAACAAAAATGAACAGTACATTATCCAGAGAACCCCAAAAGAGCGCATTCTGGAGGAGAGAAGCATCCAGTTGTAGTTGGTTGAGTTGAGTAAGAACCAAATTACAAAAATGGAGAGAACTAGCTAATTTAAACAAATTGCTTTGACTTAACCCCTTATTCACAGTTGTAGATTTTCACTTTCATTCCAAAAATAAAATTGGACATCTTATTTATGTCAAAACTGGATTCAGGAAGGGTGGCATACTTACCTCATTCCACACACATAACCTTGTAGAAAAGGTCTGACAGCTGATCTATGAAAGCAGTTCCAGCATTTAACGGCATTCATGCCTTTAAATTTCTTTTCAGGTCCACTTCGTCCTGTTCTCTGATGAGATTTATGATGCTTGGTTGAATAAGGCCAGAGAATTGTTCAGAAATGAATGATTATGACTTCATCAGAATCTACCATGTTGGTTTCTACCAAGAACAGCTAAATGCCATTTCTGATGTAAACTAAAAGAGTATTTCTTACTACATGAATGATTTGCCTATGAAGCGTTGTATTTCACGGTAGGTGTGGTCAGTCAGTTGTGAAGGCAAGGATGGTGAATGGGCGTAATGAGCTGCAATATCTTATCGGATGTTATTGGATATTGTCCAAATTATGGTATGGGATCCTATTAGATGTAATCGTTTATTGTACAACTTATGAAATCAAAGCCTAAAGTCGCCCATATTTGTTGCTCTCTTCCTGCTCACCACTGGATTACGTCCTGGTTAGAGCAGCATGTTTTTCTGACATTTAGTTTCGAGTGAAACCATGTTGGTTGCTGACTGCAGTTATATCAAATTACAATCTAAAGTTTTGAACCGTTGCCCAACATAATTGCAATTTTGAGATGATTGAAAAAAAAAAAAAAGAGTGAATTTTCCTGACAATGTATCTGACAATGGAATGATGAGTAACAACCTCAAAATGAAGAAGAGAGGGAAAAAAAATTGATTACAAATGAGTCTCAAGGAAGAAAATAAGTTAAAACGACGGAAGAGCCGTGGCTGCACCCCTACAAAGATCTGGCATTTGCTTCAGAATCGGAACCCAATTCTATAGCTGGGATACATGAGCGCTATGCATTTATACTGAATGGCTGGGCAAATTCTATAGATCTTTGTCCCTCGACAAATGCCGAGGAACTCTACTAATTCCATTCTCATCAACTATCTTATAGTGTCTGGAAAGTTTCCGATGGATCATTCCTGCATATCGATCCACACGGTCCTCAAATTTATTGTATAAAGCTGGAATTGTAATGAATATAACAGACCCTGTCAAAAACAAAACAAATGGAAAATACATTAAGAGAGGTTCATAAAATGATGACTTAATCCACTTTAATGCCAGCGCTTGTTGGAATAATGATCTAAAAAGCATCCAGCACTCCTCCGGCAATTAAATCTTAAACACAATTTAAACAGACCAGCTGCAAAAAAATGTGTATTCACAAGTTCCATGTAAAGCCCCGAGAGTTAAGATCCACAATGAAACCATTGTAGTACTGTTCGCTACACCCCCTCCACCCCAAAACCATACGTTTGTCACTCAAGCGATCAATCAACCTATAATATATTCCCAATTATATATTTATCAAATATCTCTAGAATGCTATTTTGCAACAAGTAGGATGTATTGCTGACAATAAATTAACAAGAATGGGCTATAAGATTTTCTATAAAAACGACTAAGAGCAACACATGAGAGTCAACTATTAGATAATGAGAGGAAGCAGATCCAGGGGCTGGACAGAATTGTTCTCCAAGTTTGATGATCAAGAATGAACCTTTATACCTATATATGCCAGCGTGTAGAAGGAAACTAAGCTACCAATGACAGACAAGAGCCACAAAGCAATCACAACCTGCACGTTACACAAAAACCTGTTAACCCAGGTTCCTCATTTGAGACAAAACCCTAGGTAAAGTCAAATAGACAATTTATCCCAAATACACCACATCAGGCAGGTAATAAACAGGTCTATACCACACAGAACCAGACTTGTCAATCCATCACCAAGTATATGGAAAACGCATATCTTGTCAATTAAACCAGATGACAATTTTGATGCAAAGTCACCCCATCTCAGCTCGCATTTGCTGCCTTACAATGAAATTGTGGCCATTCAGTTCCTCTACTAATGGAAACATGTTAAGCTTTCAAGTCTTTTAGAGTAGTTTTGTTTCATATTATTATTTCTCTGTTTTATACCCACCAATACATTACTGCTTGTAGTTGAGAACATATCCTATCTCTCTGCAATCAACATAATACACGTACAAAGATTATTTTATAGCCATATAAGTAAAAATCTTGTCGATGAACTGGAAATGATAAAACAAAATATTGTGGACTCAAATAAACACTGTCGCTTTAGTTATGCTTCTCTAGTCAACTTATACTTCAGAGTCACCAACCTTGAAAAAAAGCTTGAAGTCTTTGCCAAGAGTAATATCATGGGCCATAACTAGCAGATAATTGATTTTGGCACGAAATGATGCAGCAGCACTATTGACCATATCTTCTGACAAAATTAATTCAGGCAGTGATCTCAGCTGTCTGTCAGAAGCAGAAAAGAAGGGATTAATATCATTTTCAAGAGGAACAACAAGAAACTTGAAACTGCAACCTATTCATGGAATTAGAGACCATACCTGTTTCTCATGACAGCATAATTAGCATGAAGAAACCGCAGCACAACTAAGATCAGCAAGACATCGCAACAAATTGATAAAAAAGTTAACCCTGACCTCTCAAACAAGAACCATGCAGCAGTAGCAACAACAATTATGCCACATGAGACATGCTGCTGCCTCCACAGTATCACATCAGCAGCTACAATAAAAGTGAAATGATTAGTAAATCTAGAGAAACGGATGAATAGACCAAGAATGAATATGCGCAAGGCTTCAGATATAGAATGCAGCTATGTATATCTCCATGTATGTGTGCGCGCGCACAAATTGAAAAGGCAAATCAGTAACGGTTGGATTTATTTTGTTTTGGCAAAACAGTAATAGTTAGACTACAGATAGAGATGGAAAGAAAAAGTTCAGAATGTTTTACAAGAACATGTTGCTGGGGAGGATGGAAGCACTATTGGAATGGCCAAAACAATAATACAAAAAAGAAAAATTAAAAATTGTGCTTTTGATAATGGATATAAAGCTATTAGGGTCATTGTGAATAGATCTTAGATTCTTTACAATGTTTGAAAATTCCTTCAATTTGGCAAGTCAATTTACTAGTATTATATTTAAACCTCAAAGCGTGTGCAGGAATAAAGGCAAATGTACAACAGGTTCATTATTTAGACAGCATCAAAACAAATGAATTACGAATGAACAAATAAGATTGCACATTCTACAAGAGTTTCGGACTACTAAAACACTCTAGTACGTGAAAAATCACAAAAAGGAATTCTCAACAGGGTACAAGTGATCATTCCGAATAGCAAGCATTTTGCCGTGAAGAGTATCACTATCTTAAATCTCTAAAGTTGTAATAATTACAACTTATGCTCAAAAGGAAGTTCATTGTATTCTAGTCCGGCCTTAAAAGGTAAATGATCAATGAATGTCACCTTCTTCAGCATCTACCTCCTCCTATTCTTAAAATACTCTGAGTCGGCTAAACAAGTAAACAAACGTACTTTTCCTTAGTTCATAAATACGAATATAGATATAACCGGGTACAGCAACAAACTTTTACAGGAAAACAATTTTAGATGCATATGATTCTGTGCCCAGCGGAAAAAAGGACAAGAGAAGTCAAAGGAGAAATGGCAGTTACCTTTACCGCCGCCCATCATCTGGTGAACAGAGTTCTGCCCAGCGAACAATTTGTATGAAGAACTCGCCGACGTAGATGGAATACTCTCGGTTCTTTCATTTTCGTCTCCATTCGCGTGTATATCGCATGGATCCTCAGAATTCTCCATCGAGTTCTCACTGCAACAATATTCAATTCAATTTAAAAAAACAAAAACAACAGTACCTCGAAATTCTGTAGCTACAAACAAAATCAAAACCCTAGGATTAGCCTTCAACTGAACAAAATTAAACCTGAGTTAATTGCAATGGCGCGTTGAATCAAAGAGCGAACACAATTCAGCACAAGTCGCAGCAGTCTATCTCATCAAGCCGTATACAATCAATGCGGGATTGTTTTTTCTCTACTATATATGAAGATTGGAAACCAAACCCATTGATTACGTTAAAACCAAAGGATCGTAAGCATATAATAATGGCATAAAGCCCTGTTTTTTTGACTGCGAGGCAACATGACGAAATTATTTCGAAGAATCTTAAAAGAACTAATCGATCGCGATAAGCAAAGCAGTTACAAACGACGTCGTGGCGATCCCCAGTGCTGGGTCCACTCTAACAAACCGGTTTTTTTTTGGCGGCGGGGGGGGGGGGGCCCTTTTTGGGCTAAATTCTAACAAACCGGCTTTGCGTATTCTAACCGAATGACTTCCTTAAATGTTGCTTGCTGTGTAATGAGTGTATCTGATAGGTATCCAATACAAAATTTCTTGAGTTTTATTAATTAAGTTATTATTTTAATTCTATTATTTTTACCGAATGAAATTTCAAACGATTTTGGCACGTGCTTTTGATATAACAAAATGAAAAAAAAAAAAATTGACTCGACATTACTTAACCTAGGAAAATATTTTTTAAAAAATATAGTTTTTATAAAGTTCATATATTAAAATTATTAAAAAAATACTTTTTTCGTTTAAAATTAAATATTAAATATTCTATTTTGGAATGTTTGAAAGAAAATTTTTATTTTGTCATCTAAAATTTTAATTAAATCTTATATTATCATCCAAATTTTACTTTCAATTTAATTAGCATCTTAATTTTTTAACTTTCCTTACCTTGTTGTATATATGACTATTAGTGGATTAATTAAAAATTTAACCAAAAAATTTGTTAAAGTTGACCCCAAAAAAAATCTTTACCGTTAAAAGTGTAATAATAAGTAATCAAAATTAATGAAAACTTATCGACGTTTAATGTAAATTCTAATGGAGATGGCAGAGTGGGAAATTGAATTTTGATTAGACCTAAAGTGTAATTTAAATTATAAGGTAAAATTAGTTTGTATTTTATACGGTGATGTGAAGTTTTTTTCATAAGATACAAGTTTAACTAACAATTTCACTATTAATTTTTATAATTAATAAAAATATTATGATAATTTATTTATAATTAAATACTTTCTAGATTTTTATATAATAAGATGTGATTTATATTTATATTTTTATAACAATGACTCGAATATTAAAATCTTAAGTCTATGTATAATTAGATTAATATTATATTGAGTTTGTTTTATTATAATACCAAATTTTATTAAAAATTTATAAATTTAAATATCAATATTTGTAATCTATTCGTTATAAATAATAAAATTATTAATATTTTATAAATAAATTTTATTTCTATCGTAGGATAAAAACACAAAGTTCTCTGCAGGTACCGTTGAGTTGAGTCTAATATTGGTGAGTAGCTTTGTAGGTGTGACATCACATCAAGCCCACTGACATAAAACGCAACCAAGACGTGACATTGGCCAAGAAACGTGTTCGGTTGGTCAGGTAACAGCAACCTCGCTTTAACTTGACAAAAGTCCGGATTTTGTTTTTTTTTTTTTTTTGTTAAATAAGAGAATTTATTGAAAGGGACTGAAGAAGTTACATAAAGCGATAACAGTAACAAAGAAATATTATATCTCTAACTAAAATGGATATAAAGAAATATAGTATTTTTTATTTTAAAATATTTATAAATATACATGTTTATAAAATTAATGATTAATTTTTTTATTTTACTCTCATTTATTCTAAGTCAACGGTATAATTTTCTAAAACTCTTATTTGTTTTTGCTTTTTGAAAATTTTCACCAATTAATAGTTATCATGTTTTTAATATGGATAGAATAGAAATTTTGTCTAAATTGTTATATTATTTTCAACGCTTTTAATCTATATGCAAAATGTTTCATGAACGAGTATTTTAAAACAGAAGGAGTATAATAGATTGAATATAAATAAAACAAATATACAACAATCATTGCTCTAACAAACAACTTACCAATCAACATAATCCTCGACGTGAGAACTTAGAAAAATTGACACAACAATTTGTTAGACGAATTGGTATGATCCCAACGTGACTTGTGTTAAAATTGGATGATTTCTTGTTAGGATCCGAGATTTGGGGCCGCCCAAGTTATCGTACGGTAACTTGCACGGTCATTTAAGTTTATATGAATATTTGACATGATCACATGAACATTTCACACAATTATATAATTATTAAAACGATATTATTTTACTAAAAAAAATTTTTACACGCGACTATATTTTCGAAAGTTAAATTTTCACAATATTCGATCTGGACCGTGATGGCAACTTGTGCGGCCCAGATGCTTCTTGTTAAGGGAAGTGAAAATTTGTACGAATGGTGTAAAATTGCATTAATTACATTATTTATAGATACGATTAAAGTTTTTTAAGGCTTATGGTTTATATAAATCTATATAGTTACAAATAATATTCATACACTATATATTGCATCTAATAATATTTAGGATAATGATTTAAATTCAATCTATCTTCCTTCGTTAAAAAGGAAAAAGGAAAAAGAAAAATTACATACTCTGGGAGTAGTAAAATGCTTTAAAAACTGTAAAATATTATAAGTTCAATATATATAACGTATACAATGATCAAGTTTATGTACTTATTTTTTAAATTTTTTGTCTTATAAACTACAAATTTTAAATAATTACATGTATATTTTAAAATATTATAATCTTACAAAATGTATAATCTATAAAATCACGACTTATAAATTTTTTTATATTCTAACCGTTTGATTTTTTTTAATATCAAATCAAGACTCACTGCATAACCAGACCATAATCAAATTACCGCATTAACCATATTAATTAAAAAGCCAGTGATGATATTCACAAGTTAATGAAGTATGTGTGTTTTTTTTTAAGTGAGATAAAATACCTATATAGATCCCATATTTGTGGATCAAGTGCATGAAAAACTTGTACCATTCTAAAGTATAACGTGTAATGCACGAGATATAAAATTTTAATATGGATTATGAAGATTGTAATGATTAATGTTAATTATATAAGTTTAGATGAAAAACATGTTTATTTGAAAAAAAAAAAGATATTTATTGTTTGTCATTTCAAAATTAAAATGTGACTTTTTTATTTTGAGATGGAAAAAGTATATCACATTAATAAATAATGAAGAATATCTACACAAACGTTACCTTTATAGACAACTATATTGAAATTTTTTATCCCATATATTGCATGTTATATTTTATAAAATATTATAAGTTTTTTAAATAAGTAATTTACATAAGTATCGTACACAATAAATTTTTGTGTTATTTCTTATTTTCAATAAATGTTATTAATTTTGTTTCACTAAAATTGATATAATACCAAAAAAAAAAAATTATTCATACTTCACTAAAAGGAAAAACTTTTAATAGATTATACCTCATAAAAGTTAACATTTCACCATAAATTAATTGTTATATTTATATTTAACATAAATACTTATTGATCTACATAATTTTCACATTTTATTATATTATACTTTAAAAATATTACTTAATTTGTTTAAATTTAAATATTTATTTTGACTTAATGCAAAATTTTAATTATAGATAATATAATTTAAAAGTAAAATATATTTATTTTTTAAAATAAATATTGATATTTAAAAATAAATTTATGAATATTTAATTCTAAAAGTTCCTGTTAATCTTGGTGCGCTGGAGGGACTGCTAGCTCAGATACACGCGTCGAAAGAGCGTGCTTCGACGTTCTTCGTTTTTGCCCTTAATATTTTGAACAGGCATACGGGCCCGCGTTCCACGGAAACTACGCAGCACGTCTCCCTCCCTTCTCTCTTCTTTTTTCCTCCTCAGATTCTTCTGGCAGACGGAGAGAGATGTATATATACACGTTTGTGATTAGTGTACTGTATCTGTATACGTATAGGTTGGTGAAGATACACGCTAATACCGACTGTAGTTGAACTGGCTAAAGTGACTGCCTAACATTTTGCCCTAAATTATTAGTAATTAATTACTATCAACTTTGAAAAAAGATTGGACCATGCTTATATATTTGAAGGAATGAAGATCTCCGAGTTCATGCGTAGCCATTAATGAAGTTCAAGCACAGGGTCTCTTCACTTATTGTGCTGTAGGATTGGATCTACTTTGAACTCTGCTGTATTTTGAAGCTCAAGTGAAGTGAAGTTAAGGTGGGAATTTGAATTTGAACTGTTGTTGTTTGTTTAGTGTTGATTTTTTGGATCTAATTGGTGTGTTTTTGAGTGTTGCAGAGAGTGAAGGTGGAATGATGGCTGAGAACAAGGGGTTTCAGCTGGAGACAGTTGGTGCTTTGAGTCTGTCGGTGGTTTCATCTGTGTCAATTGTGATTTGCAATAAGGCGCTTATGAGTACTTTAGGTTTCAACTTTGGTGAGTTGATATTGGAATGCTAGTTTGAATGCGGTTTATGTGTTTATGTTGGAGTATCTCGGACGTTGCTAATGAGGATTCAGTTGGCCGTTTATTTGGGAAAAAATTGATGTGCTTGTCCTGTTGCATTTGAAGATTCAAAATTTAGGGTGATTTCAGCTTGTTAGTTGCTTTTTGTGAAATGGAAGAAGTTGAAATCCTTTTGTTTTTTACTAGTCATGTGCTATTTGGTAACAAATATCATTTCATTGGCTCGTAATATCATTTCAAACAATGAGAGTAATGGTTCTTTTCCTTTTTCCACTTAAATTTTTGAAGAGTTGGTTAGGAATCAAGAAGGATCTAGTTCTGGATGGTTCAAATCTCCCCCATATTTTTTCTGTCACTAGAAGTTGCTACTTTTGCATTCTACTGTGTTACTGATGAGGATATCTGAAAAGAAAATGACGAGAGTAAATTTGCGCAGTCCGCCGTTATCTCATGGAAATATTTGTAGTATCAATCTATTGCAGTTTGGACCCAATAACAATTTAAGAAGTCCAGAATTGTTTCAGTTTGCAGATCTAATATGCTCATGGCAGCTTCATCTTCCTCTCCATAGCTTGCAATTAACTTCTTTTTCATTCCTTTTTTTCCCCTTCTTTTTCTTTTGTGTTCACTGTTAATCCCTTTTCCCATCTGATCTTTTTGTTTGCTGTTTTCTTCCTTGTTTCCTCCTGATTGGCAATAAAGCACTGCCTCTTATTTGTTTTTCATATTCTGTTGGATTATTTGTTTCTTTTTATTTCGAATGTATTACATAAAGTATATAATTCCTGTTATAGTTGCAGTGGCAAACGGATATATATATGTTATCACTGAGGAAGAAGATGAAGTAATGCATTACTCAACATTTCTCAATTTTCTCATGCAGCTACAACTCTGACAAGCTGGCATCTGCTCGTCACATTCTGTTCCCTTCATGTTGCATTGTGGATGAAGTTGTTTGAACACAAACCATTCGATCCACGAACAGTAATAGGATTTGGCATTCTGAATGGGACTTCAATTGGATTACTAAACCTTAGCCTGGGTTTTAATTCTGTTGGTTTCTATCAGGTAGATTTTATCATCAGAATCTTTTTTGAGTTCTATTTCTGCTAATTAATCCAAATCTCTCTTTGGTGAAAATTTTCAACTGAGGCTTTACAACTTTTGCATAGATGACAAAGCTGGCAATCATCCCTTGCACTGTACTGTTGGAGACCCTTTTCCTGAGCAAGAGATTCAGGTCCGGTTTAGTACATTATAAACTGTTTTAAGCAAAGAAGTCAAAACTTCAGTTGCAAAGAAGTCTTCATAACTTTAAAACAAGTTGCTTACTCTTGGAAATAGTTTTCTAATAGGTAGACGGGGCTTTTTATCTGTATTACCACCTCCAAAATCTGCATATTTTTTGTTCCGTCTGTTATTTATTCACCAAATCTGTACAAGAGTACCTCTACTTTCAAATGCACTCATGATCTTTCATGGTTGTACTTTGTCTGTTCTCAGCTATAGCAATCCTTCTGATGAATCAATTGCTGCTTTGTTACTATGAACCATAACCAGAAATATTTTTCTGACCCATAGTGCAAGGATTCTATGTGCACTTCTAATTGAATAGGGGTAGATGGATAATACATTGATTCTTTTTCACTCTTTATTCATCTCTACTGGGTTTCGTTTGGCCTGATGATCTTAATGTTTATATGTCACTTCAACAGTGGCAATGTATAACTTGTTGTGCATAATCCTTTCTTTTTCCCTCCTTCTCCTCTTTGCTTCTACAAATTTCCACTTGTCAATTACTTTTTTTTTTAATATTACGTAGATTATTGCCCGGTCTACTATTGATATATATATATATATATATTTTTGTTCTTTTTGTCTTACTGCTTCTGTTGCAGCCGGAGTATTCAGTTTTCTCTTTCTATTCTCCTCCTGGGCGTTGGGATTGCAACTGTTACTGATCTGCAGCTGAATTTCCTGGGCTCTGTCTTATCCCTCCTGGCGGTTGCCACAACGTGCATTGCACAAATTGTATCCTTCTCACATGTTCATTTCCATTTATTTATTAAAGTTCTAGCATATTTTACTGAACCGAAGCAGTGAATGCTCATGGGGACATATTTTACTCTGCATGATCCTTAATCATGAGATCTTAAGTTTTTGAGCTTTTCTCTTTAGGATTCTTCAACTAAACTATATGGTTCACAAGATTGAATATTCAAACAGTCTAACTACCTCTGTTTTTCTTATTGTACCTTTGGACATGTAAAAACTGTTATTTGACCTGCTAGTCCCTCATTGCTTGCCTTGGGAAGCATGTTGAGTAGAAATTTGTTGGAATCTTCCAGAAAGGGAGTTGATAAAATCAAGGAGAATATTCTTTGGATTGGTTGTTTGTGCAAAAAACAAATGTGCTTGCCCAACTCTTTAGCCATATTGTATGTTTATGCATATAAATTAAACCAAAAAAAAAAGAAATTCATTTGCCAGTAAATTTAAAAAATCATGAGTTTGTAAAACATAAAATTTGGCTTCAAAATTAAGTATTATCAGTTTCTATGTTCTTGTGAACATCTCCAATTTGGATATCTGCACCTAGCATGGAGTTGTTAGGGTTTGCATTTTTTTATGTCAGTTTATGAGATTCGCTTTCCCTCTCTCCCCCTTCAGCTGAAAGCCATTAAGGTGAGGCTAATAAGTCTGTGACTTTCTTTTGACGTGAAATCATTATTGCTTGTTTGTCATCTTAATCAGCTTCTTTCAGATGACCAATACAATCCAGAAGAAATTTAAGGTTTCATCTACGCAGCTTCTGTATCAATCTTGCCCTTATCAAGCAATGACATTGTTTATATCTGGTCCATTTTTGGATCGGTTTCTGACCAATAACAATGTATTTGCCTTCAAGTATACACCAGAAGTGCTGGTGAGGATGAGTAGAGATTTCTTGGGCAATTGTGTTTTTTTTTTTTTTCTTTTGTGAATTTAATTTTCAACATAATCTTTTTATCAATATTGCAGGCTTTTATTGTCCTGTCGTGCCTGATCTCTGTCTCTGTTAATTTTAGCACATTCTTGGTAATTGGGAAGACATCTCCAGTCACATATCAAGTTCTTGGGCATCTAAAAACTTGCCTTGTACTGGCATTTGGTTATGTTTTGCTACATGATCCATTTAGCTGGAGGAACATTGTTGGAATTATGATTGCTCTAGTTGGAATGGTTCTGTATTCTTATTATTGTACTCTTGAGAGTCAGAAGAAAATGATTGAAGCATCAATGCTACCTCAGGTATTGAACAATGTTAGATCTAATCTTTCCCACTGGATATCATCTCAGCTCTTGGCATTTTCAAATGTGAAATCTGAATATAATTTCTTCTTTTCTTATATTTTTCCTTTTCTTTTGGGCATTGGCCGGGGGTCAGGGGTGAGGGAGTCATTATTTCTGCAAGTCTTCTTATGAAGGTTGAAATTGTCTATTTTGGTTCAGACTAAGCAAGGTGAAGGTGACCCTCTAATACATAAGGAAAATGGCGCTGCGGCTTTAAATGATATTGCTGTTCCCAATGCTGCCATAAGGAAATCTGACAAGAACCTGCATGCTTGAAGCATCTGTTTTGTGGCAATTATCTACACAACTGTAATGAAGCAGTTTGCAATATGGGAAGTTGATGTAAAAGCAGTGCAAGTGGTGAGGCAAGGACCTAAACTTCCCCTGCAACGTATGCACATGTGAGTAACAAAAGAAATATGCTTGATATTGCTCTCGAGTATATAGTGTTTATGCACATGTGAGTAACTAAATTTAGCATACTGTTCCAGAAATGCATACTATTTATCTTCCCTTCATTTTGAGAAACAGATACATTGACATTTATAAATATGAAATATGTAATTTTGGAAATGTCTATAATTGTTCTGTCAAAGAAAGAATGCTGTAATTCTTAAACAAATTCAATTTTAGAAGCAGTTTCTTGATATCGCATGCTTACTTTCTTAGTTTACATTATTGGATTCCTCCCCTTTCACTTCGTTTCTTTCTCTTCTTCTGTAAATAAGTGTTTTTCTTCTTCCAGTTGAGAGAAATGCTGAATCTGTCATTAAGTACAAGTTGCTTCTAGATTGGAAGTGGTGTTTTTGCTTCTTATCTATATTTCTCTCCTCCCCTGAAAGATAGATAATGATTGTAATCGTAGTACACAACATTTTTAATTTATTTCCCAAGAGATTTTTCACATGATGCCCTGAAACTTGGTCAGCTGAGCTGATGATTGACTCATAATAGATAGCATTTCACTGCTGATTTGGAGCAAAATATATGAGACAGTTAAGTTCATAATCATGACATTATTTCCATAATTTTATTAAGGTTGAAGTTACAACCAGGCCTTGAAGCATGTAGTTTTCCAAATATATGAAGTATACTAAGTTTTCCTCCATGATTTATTTTCATCATGCTAAAGGTCAGTAGCCAGGCTTCATTAGCTTAGGAGATTGGTCTCCTGTTCATTCTTCAGTCCCTCTGTACCTTGGGTTAGTATGTTGGCCCTGTTAGCTTGGTGTGTCCAATTGGTGCGAACCAGAGTGCATACCATCATACATAGACATGAAACTTGTGCAGCCGCAAGCCCTATCCAGAAGCCCACAAAACCCAGTTTATATGCAAAGCCCATTATCACTGCAACTGGCAAACCAATTAAGTAGAACGATATAAAGTTTATAGAACACCCAATCATAGGCCGTGCAGAACCTATCAGAATCCCACATGCAGCTGTCTGGATGCAATTCCCTAACTCACAAAATCCTACTATAGGAAGTGCAGTTGAGGTCAAACTAAGAATTTGGGACTTGCCTGTGTACAGTTTTCCCCAAACATTTCTTACCGCTGTGGTGAGGGCAAAAGCCAGAGCTCCCCATAAAACTGCAACAATCAACCCAATGGTACTTGTTTGTTGAGCAGAACCAGGTTGATTAGCCCCTAATTCATGACCAACAACTGTAGATAAGCCTGAGCTCAAAGAGGAGGGAAAAACATATAGCAAGCTAGTCATTTGTATTAGGATCCCCATTGCAGCCACATTCGCCCCAGGATTGCTTAGCAGACCACAAAGGAATGTCATAATCTCATACCACCACCACTCCAGGCACACAGACATTACACTTGGCCCTGCAAGAGCCAGCAATGGCCTCCAGTTTTGGAAGCATTTGCTCATTGTCAACCCGTCCCATGGTCTCAGTGATCTCCTTGACAGGAAAAGGTAAAGTAGCAGCCCCACATTTATGTTTAAAGAATTCCAAGATGAGGCTAGAGCAACTCCTCTCACCCCCAAATCTAAATAAACAACAAGGAGATAGCTGATTGGAAAATGAAAAATAATGGCACATGTTACTGATAGAGTAAGGGGTTTGTTAATGTTTTGAGTCCTTAAAAATGTTTTTAGGGGATGTAAATTGGCCTGAGCTACCAAGTCAGGTATGGAGTATGTGATATAAATCTTAGCCATGGATGTGATGTTCTGATCTTGACCTAACCATAAAAGTATCCTTTCCATGTTGAACCACAACAGGGAGATTGGTAGAGCAGCAAATAATAGGAGAGAAAGAGTCCTCCTATAAGTTTGAGTAAGAATGTCCCATCTTTTTGCGCCGTAGGCTTGATAACATATTGGCTCCATTCCAACTGCTAGTCCCTTAAGAACAGAATAACCAGTAATATTTGCAAAACCAATTGCTAGTGAACCCCCAGCTAGTTCAGTATCCCCAAGATGTCCAAGGAAGAGCATAGAGATGATGGATTTTGAATACACTAGTAAGCTTGTAATTAGTATGGGAAAAATTATCTTGCTCAGCAATACCAGCTTCTCCCCCACCTGCATCAAACCACTGCAATTAGACCCAAAAATCCAGAAATACAGCAAATATAAATGGAATCAAATGGAAGGAGATAATTCATATATCAATGGAAAGATCAGTTACCACTGTTTTGAGAAACATGATGAGTGCACGAATGAATCTTTATATCTCCAACAAAAGTGACTATATATTAAGAAAATGGCTTTAGCCTGGGGCAATACGAACTCACTTTTTATCGATTTCAGAGCCCAAAGATGTAACCGAAGAATATTTTTACGCCACACGTTTTATGCTTCTTTTTGACCAGGACATTAATCTTTTAGCATATGCATCTCGTGAAGAATAAATACATTCCTTAAAAGATAAAGTTTGCTTCTGTGGAGTTCCACCAAAGTGAGTTTCAGATCTGGAATCCAGTGAAGGAGAATAGTAACGTAAAAGACTTAAATGACCGAAGACGTGCAGAACTTTTGCTACGAATTCATAAATGATATTTTAGGAAGAAATTTGAAAACTTAACATAATGGGTACACGGAAATATCTGTGGATGTTTGGATGGCTCTGCCATGTGGCACTGTGCCTCAATTTCAATTGTTCTGAAAGCCTTAATGTATTGGACATGAATCTTTTACACCTTTGGTGAGTACTAGAATTAATGTGCAATCACTTCTGTAATATGTTAATATGTTCATTAAAAAGTCAAAATTATAATAATAAAGATGAAATAAATAAAGATGTAACCTTCAATGACCGAAGATGTGCAAAGGCTTGCATCATTAGTTAGTTTTTAAAATTAACCTAACAATAATAGTTGTAAAAGAAATTGCAATAGCTTGCAAAACATGATGTTTGCATAGTGTCATTTGCCAACATGACAGCACATAGTAATTTGGGTTTTCTTATTGATTTTGATGATTCTCTTTGATCTTTTTATTTGGCTCCAAGTGTTTGCTTTGCCATATAATTTCTTACAAGCATAATAGTTAATACTGAACTTAGACTTTAATGATGCACCTCATATACTATTGTCATTTCCTAGGTCATCATGTTGATAGTCATGGGTTGTTGTTGCCAGAACTTGATTTCTGCACATTTCAGATTCACATATAAAAGAATAGGGGTTTCTTTTGCAGAAGTAACTTCTAGATAGGGATTTCAGCTTAAACTTAAAAGCAATGTGTTGTGCCACTTTTGATCTCATATGCAGTAGTCATTTGTGAGAGTACCAGCTGCCTTCGTTTTCCTTTCATGTTTTTCACCCTCATTTTTATTTGAGACAAACTTTGTTGTTAAAAGTAACATTCAATTTCAGATGAAGGAAGCAAGTTAAATGCATTTTAGAATTTTTTGCAGTACAAAGATTGGGCAATCTAGGCATGCTCAGGACCCTGAATTACCCTTTTGAATCCAGTAAAGCAAATGAAACAAATGAATGAGCTTTGACAGGAATATGCTAGACATTGTAACAGATAATTTCCACCCTAATTGAATGTTTGTTTTCTACTTAATACAAAGTGAGGTGGGGATTTGATCATTTAGCACCTTACCAACTTATGGGACCATTTCCATTTAAGTGGGGTTTATTTTGGAAATTTAGATTGAAAAAACATGTTTACTTTATGAGAGCAGACATTTATTTTGGAACAATCCAAAACTGAATTGTGGGTATTCAATTTGGAATGGAAATAGTATGGTATTTGTTTCTGCTCTTTTCCTTTGGATTCCATATATTTTAGTTGATTCAAAGATTACATGAAAGTGCACTCTAGTGGCATTCATTTGCATTGCATGGGAGTTAACTAACCCTGGGGTGGCAAAAATGAATACGATTTCTTAACAGTCTAAAAGTAACCTAAAATCTCTTCAATTCTGTGAACAAGAACTTCTGTGAGCAATAAGATATTTAAAAACTTTGTGAGCAAAAGAACTAATAGAGAAATGGGAATTGGTAGGGATAGAGAACTTGTCTTCTTTATTGCTATCTGATTTTTGTAAGAATGATAGTAGAAGCTTGGAACTTAATTGTTAGAAGCTGAACAGTTTAGTTTGGGCCTTTTCTGGAGTTTCACAGAACCTGTCCAGATGCTTGTGGTTTGGTTCTTCTTAATTTCTCAAAATTTTGTTTTGAGGTGATGGGGGAGCCTTGACTGTGTTAGGTTGTGACTTAAAGAGAAAAATGATTGTTGCTGAGGCCGTGTCCTAGTGGCAAGAGCTGAGGCTTCTGCACTAGTAGATTGGTGTCGTGCAGGGTTTTATTCTTTTATTTAATAGGATTAATACTTCCATCTTTATTACAGGTATTTATACTTGATTAATTGTGTAATCTCCATTGATAGTGTGGCTCCTATTATAATCATTAAAAAAAAAAAAAAAGAGAAAAATCAGTTGCTTTTGCTATCATTTAGGAAACAAGTTGATGAAGGACTTGGAAGAGTTTCTTTCCAATTTTCTTTGATATTCTATTTGCCTAACTCTTTTGAGGAAATGGAAGATCAGCATGTCATGTATGGCCTCATTTGATAATTAAATTCTTGCAATTGCTTGGTTAATGGGAAGTTTTGTAAAATTACCCCCTTTTCATATTTACATATTTATTAATGAACCCTGATTTATGGATTCAAACAGCATCCTATTGTGTTTGAAAAACACAGTAAGTCTTAGAATTAATATCAATGAAATTTTATTTGGTATAGCCACTGGTTATTTGTAGAAGGTGGCTATAATGAAGAAGTGGAAAAGTTATCATAGGCAAGCTTAATGAGACATGCTTTTCACAATGTCTACTGTTTATCTGTGGATCAAATGTAAAATATTTTACATGAGCAGAAAGATGTGACTTTGTAAATCTCCTGTATGCTGGTACTGCTGCATAGAGATCTAAGCGCTAGATGCTGTTTTCCATTTCAACAGTTTCTGTTCTGATAGACTAAATGACATGGTAAAACAAGAATTATAAATGTTGCTTATGAGCCTTTCATCCCACAACCGAATAGGAAAAAACCGAAGTGTGATTAATAATTTCTATGTATAGATGTGTAGATGCTTGAAAGTGAGGTATCTTATTGCTATCTTCTAGTTAAGCCAATTTAATTTGTTCTCGTGTCCATATAGCCTCCTTTCATCTTACTTGTTTGGCCTATGAGCATTAGGAAAAGTTAAGTTTAGATTCAGAGTTCCTATGTCCTTGAAATGATTTAAAACTTAAGCGTAGAATTATCCATATTCTGTTGACATTTTTCACTTCTGCTAGATAACGTTGTCTGCCGCATTATTACCAAAATAGCATGGAAGATAAAGACCTGATCACAACTTAATCCCTTGTTACATAGGCATAGTCGAAGTATTTAGCTCCTTTTGGGAGAAGGGAACTCTCTATGGTAGGAGCTGGAGGTTCAACAGTTGTGGCTGGTCTGGCCCTGCTGGTCTACCCTGCGTGTACAGGTGCAATTTTGCCTGATAGACATACTTTTGAAATAAACGTTGAAACTTATTGAACTTGCGAAAGTGCACGCACGTGGGGATGTCGAAACGGGCATTCCAAATCAAAAAGTCTGTGTGTGTGTGTGTGTGGGTGGGTGGACGTATTCACTTTAACTCTCTAGCTGATGCTTAGCAGAAAGTCGCAGAAAAAACTTGCACAGATACGTGATCTCATGTTTTCTTTTTTTTGTTGCTTTTTAGCATTGATGCGAGCACAAAGACGAACCACAGATTATCTTTGAATGCTGACAAAGTGCAAAGCATGTTTATCGTGTATCAAAGCAGTGAGATGAGTTCTATTCTAACACAAAACTAGGCTTTTTAAACCCCATCTCGGCATAATTTCGTGTCTCGTGCAGTGGAGTCACATGTAATGTGATAGCTGATATAAAAGACTCAATCAGGCTAAAATCTGGTCCTACATGCAAAATAAAACTATCGATACGAGAAAGGAAAACACGTGAATAGACACAATCTCCATAGATCATATATATTTTTAAAAAAAATTATATATTATACAGATACAATACTTAACGCATATTTTGTATTTTGTATTAAGGGCATTCCTAAAGCAATGAACAAAGGTTCGAGAATATTAAGAATAGTGCCAGAGTCGTAACATATGGGTTTTTTATCAGAATGGGTCAAAATCTATTTTCCACGCATTAATGGGAGCGGATTTCGTGGGTGCGGCGCAGAGGGGTACCTCGCGTTTCCGAAACGCGAGGTGCATCGGTTCCTCGCGTTTCGGAAATGCGAGGTTGCCTCCTGACAGGTTCTAAATAAGTCGCAGAATTTGCGGCCGAAAATATCACCTCACGTTTTCGAAACGCGAGGTGTACTTTTTTTTTTTTAAATTTCTTTTATTTTGTGAGTTTTTGTTTTATTTTTTTATGAAATTACAAATTTTTATTAAAAGAAATTCATATTTTTTAAATAACACAAACTTATATATAAATTTAAATAATACACAATTATAATTTATATTTGACCATAATAATATACGTATTTTTATCATAATTAATTTTATTTATAATGAAGTTGAAAAATAATTATTTTTTACAATTAATTTTATTTATATTAAAATTTAAAATAAATTTTTATTTTTAATTTAAATTGAATTAATTTATAGTTAATTCAATTTTAATATAAATATTTTAATTTTGATATTTTTAATTTTAATATTTCTATATTAATATTTAAAATATAAATATTAATATTTATAATTTTATTATTTAAAATATTTTTAATTTAAATATTATAATTTTGATATTTTTAATTTTAATATTTCTATTAAATATCATTAAATATTTAGCTAATTTAAATACTAAATAAATTTAAATAATTAATTTATAATATTTAATTGTTGAAGAAAATTATAAAAATATAAATTCTCAACTATCTAAATACACTAAAATTATAGTGTTAACTATTTAAATAGTATTTAAATTTAAATCTCAACTATATAAATTTTATAATCCACTTATATTTCATAATTCAAATAATTTATAATTTAATTGAACTCGAATAATGTGTGAAATGTTACAGTTTTAAAAAAATTATTTAAAAAATTATATTATATTTGTCTTTAAAATTTTTTTTATTATTTTTATTAAATGGCCAAAATAAATCGAACTTATTGTTCTCTCTATAATTTTTAAATATAAATTATATAGCACATGTGCACTAGCTTTTCACGAGGTCTCTCTTTTTTTTTTAAATTTCTTTTTTCTTGTATTATGCATTTTATTATTTTGTGACTTTTTCTTCTCATTTTTTATGAAGTTACAAATTTTTATTAAAAGGAATAAATATTTTTTAAATAACACAATTAATATTTTTTATGAGTTGACAATATTTTAAATATTTAACTAAATCGAACTTATTGTTTTTTCTATAATTTTTAAATATAGATTATATAGAAAATTGGATAACGGCATTTTATTAATGCTACTTTGACTTTAAATTTGAATGTAAATATGACTGTTAATGAAATGTAATGCATAATTTCATTCACATTTATTTATCTTACTTGAGTTATTTGGTATTTGCTAATTTATTGTATATATATTTTAATATTGGTTGAGTTGAGTTGAGTTTTTAACATTGTCCCCAAATCTTTTGTGATTTTATTATATTAATAGGCTACATGCATGATTGGAAAGACATGAACTTTAAAACGCGATACAAACAATAAATAATAAACTTTATTGCACATGAAATAATCTAAAAAAAAGGATGAAAACTAGTCCCGCAATGAAATTCTCGACGGTTCCTTGGAGGTTGAACTCGTCTCCGAGGCTGTTCTTGTTGTTGTTCTTCGGGTGGTTCTTCTAGTTGTACTGCATCTTGTTCCTCATAACGGTGGGATGGACTGGGAATATCTATAGAATGCCTGTGCGGTATCTGAGACCGTCCAGTAGATGGGTCGGCAGCAAATTCATCGACTGAAGATAGGTATCTAGTATCGAAGACTAGGTGCTGTGGAGTAATAAAATCAGCTTGCCTATCTTCAACTACTGCAGGATCACCATGTTCATAATTGTATTCTTCGCCGTGCACTGGTGAGTAGTGATCCTGCACAGGAATATCGAGTACGACACGTCCGCGTGCCCGTCTACCCCTCTCCGCACCGGTGGTACTTCGCGATTGACTTCTTGCGGGAGTGGAGATATCGGATCGCGGTGTAGCTTCGTCCGGTCGGCTCGTAGGGTGGGTGGTTCAAACGACTTGCCTCGCCTGCGGCAGTCAGCGAACGAGTAGCGAGATCCGTTATTGATGCAAACACTCGTCTACTCACAGCATCCGCATTTTGATATCCCTCATTACCAAGATACAATATCCGATGCATCGAATCAGCCTATATATATTTCGAAATGTCAATAAATTATTTGAGTGTAAATTTTATATTTTTTAATAATATGTATAAAAAAATTACATACCAATATTTCTGTTGCTCCACTGCTCGATTGGTAGCCCGAATGATTAGGTTGCGTTATAGTCGGATTACCAATCAGTCGCCTAGTGTAAGTCCAATACCATGCTGCATAGTCAGGCGAAACTATATTCTGATTGTAGCTGAATTGTCCAACCATTACTATTGAATGTCTATCAACCCACTTTGCATAATGTATTGAATCAATCTCAAATCACCCTGCACCAGTAGTTCTCATATCACGGGCATGCAAATTATCACCAGTGTCAACTGCAACAGGTATTATCTGCACCAATCCAAACTGTCGCATGACTCTATCTGGGCGATGCACTTCTATTGTTTCCCAACAAATTAGGGATGTGATAGATGCCCAGATGCGTCGTCCATGAGTACAATATGGTGGTAATGTAGTTAACATGTGCTCATCATAAGGCTGCTAGATAAACTGCATGAACGTAAACTGTCGGTATTAATAATAAATAACGAACTTGTAATTAGTGTTGAAAGCAAAGTGATTGGAGTAATACTTACATAATCATGTTGCATCATATCCAACTGATCCCTATAAGTAAGAAGCATATGTGTCGGAGTGCGGGAAAGCTCTAATGGTCCCTCCCATGCTGATCCTTTCGGGGCCTGTGGGTTAACATCCTCAACTGCACGAACTCTAGAAGGTCTGATAGTAGGGATACGCTCCCAAGCCCACAACTATTTCAACATTAATAACCAATGCTTAGGGAAAAAATATCTATTATATTTTTAAAATACTAATAATATTTTCCTTTTAAAAAAATATGCGTTTCATACCTGAACCAACAATAACGGGCCACTGATAGTGTGTGCTCTGTAGGATGTAGCATTGCACAAACAACGATACAGATGAGTTAATGCTGCACTTCCCCAACTAAGGGTGCCGGATACCTCCAAATCACGAATGTATTTTAAGAAGCGTAGATGTACTCTGTTGCCATATTTGTCCGAGAACGGAAAGCCGCCAATGAGCTGCATAATACGACAACGTGTATGCTAGCCTATCATTTCTGGCGTCGCACCTACAGGTAGTGGCTGGCTCAAGGCTCTTTCGAGTGAAATGATCTTCAATCTATATCCATCTAGCTCTGTCGGAGTCGGTCGAAATCCTAATAACTCGTCGCACAGGTCAATCAACTCTAAAGGTGTATGTACGAACCGACTGTTATAGATTGGATCACCATCTACACGTAATCCAAAGAGAACCTCTATGTCCTGTAGGGTGATAGCAGCCTCTCCAACTATAAAGTGAAATGTATGCGTCTCCTGACACCATCTTTCCACTAATGTTGTAATCAGTGGATGATCGATCCTCATATAACATAAACGGCGCAGTCCGCCAAAACCGGCCATGTCCATGAGCTGCTCAATACGGTGATCGAATGGTCGAGCTTCCCAAAATATACTATCATTCCTCTTCGCAGTAATAACATCACTGTATAGCTGTCCTGCCCAAATATGTGATGACCTGTGTTTGTGCTGCAATCTCAATACGTCCGGTATAATAGGACCTAGATCCACTCCTTGAGAAGTAGGCTCATACATTTTGTCCTAATTAATAGAACCGATATATAGAAGTTAAAAATAATTTAATGATATATAATCAACATACCAATTAAATGCAGAAAAAAATTTAAACACAAAATTAAAGATAAATAATTCGAATGACAAATAAACATTATTATCTAAATGAATTTAGGTAACAGATAAACATTGTATCTAAATGAATTTAGCCAACATGATACAGAATTAATCAGTGGTTTTTTCATTCTACAACACCGTGAATGCAATTTCTCCTATTGTGTCCACTGTGATGACATAAGCCACAACGAGGTGGTGAATTAGGATTGTGTTCGTCTATCTCATTCCAAATACGTGCCGTCCGCAATCTGCCCCTCTGACGGTTCTTGAATCGGCGAGCAAATGGTGCCACGCTGAAGCCAGGATTACGCCAATAATCTTCATGCGGAATAGGTCTGAACTGTGCTGCATAAGTGACTCTATAGGATAGTGTCGTGTTTTCTGATGACACTAAATCCCCAGGATTCAAACCCAATTGCTGACATGATGCAAACGCATGCGAACAAGGTATTCTATATATTTTCCATTTGCAACAGCTGCACTTCCTGGCCCCAATATCCACCTCATATGAATTATTCTCCTTTCCATGCTCACGATGTGGTGACACAATATTGAAAATACTGCGATCCCTATTAAAAGCCAATACACGGTGTGTTCTTCTATTCGTCTCATTCTTCACAAATTTGGCCCATATCCTAGAAGGAAAGTGATATCGCCCATGATTAGCCTCCTGCCTATGGTCGTTGAAGTATTTGACTATTTTTTTGAACGAAGACTCCACAATCACCTTGATGAGTAGGGCACGTATCATTTTGACGACACTGTTAAAAGATTCTGCCAATAGGGCACATAATCTTCAAAAATTTACGCTTTTTGCTTTTATCCCCAGCTGCGTACATCAACTTCTTTAACTCATGCATTTTGAACTTGCTATTGAAGTTACTCCAAACATGTCTAAGACAAAATCTATGCACTGCCATTGGCTTCTGCCAGAGGGGTAGTCGATGAACTGCATTTACAATCCCAATGTGTCTGTTAGATATTAAACAAACTTTTCGGTCCTTTAACACATGTTCTCTTAGTAAGGACAAAAACCATCCCCAACTGTCATTCGTTTCTTCGTCAACGACTGCAAATGTTAGGGGCAATATATGGTTATTGGCATCTTGACCAACTGCTGTTAAAAGTTTTCCTCTGTATATACCCCTCAAGAATGTGCCGTCAACGCTGACCACCGGTTTCATATGAACAAATGCATCAATACAGGGTCCGAACGCCCAGAAAACATATCCAAAAGTCTTAGCTCCATTGCTGTCCATAGGTAAGAAGTGCCACGCCACGACGGTACCAGGATTTGCATCTTGTAAGGCTAGCATATATCGCGGTAGCTGTGCGAACGAAGAAGGCCAATCCCCATAGATCATCTCAATAGCGTGCCTGCGTGCATTCCATCATTTCCTGTACGATGGGGTAAAGTGCAATGTGTTATGAACATGACTATTTATTTCGCTGCCTTTTATCTCCGGATTATCATGAATCATTGACATGATGTGTTTCGCCATGAATTTCGCACTCATGTTTCGATGATTCCCGTCGACTGTCCGCACTAAACAAATGTGCTCTCCATGCCATCAAGTAATTTACTACAAGCCACAACCTTTCTTTTTCCGTGCACGGATCCGCCAATAACATGGATGCTGTGGAGTTGAATTTTTACACTCGGTAACCCAGTATGAACTCTTGCTTTCTACCACCATAAACTCACGACCGAGCCTAATAGATAACGACCGAACAGCCCATAGCAACTCATTCTTATCCCTGAACCACATGCCAATCCTTAAGTCATTATTGGATTCTGACCATAAATCCATCCCCCGACCTGGATCCATGCCATCAGCTTCGTTTTCCATTTCTTGTGTTGTATCTAACCGGTCAAGATAGATTGAATATGGTGGATCGTACAAACGGACCGGTTCAGATGATCTATTTGCAGGTTATTGCAATACAGAAGGACCGGGAATATCTTCTTCGGGATTGCCACCCCCCTCGTCCTCATCGGGTGAATCATCTGCGGTAGGCCCATCAATGTCTGACGTAGTCCTAACCCGTCCACAGTCGCCTCCGGAGCACCTACCCAATTACGCTCTCGAGCTACCCAATCATTAACTGGAGTTACATCCAATGGAATACCAATTTCAGCTGTTGAAAATAATTGATGGCTCGTATGTACTTGAACGGATTGAATCCTGTCATGAAGTTGAGGCATATCAAACCCAGTAGAAGTCGACATGAAGTATTGATTGCTTGGTCCAGCGACTTGGGTATCCAAAATTAATGTACTGAAAAGTGGTTGGAAAGTCTCATTTCCAATCTACGGAGGATCGTTGGCTACAGTTGCTAGAAAATTTAAATCGAAGTTAGGCATGCTGACAGGAACAGTTGAGTTCAGTAATGCAGTGAACGATTCAGTGATAGGAGTTGGGATATTATGCTCAGGAAGAGTTGTTGCTATTGCATTCGGAATCTGAAGGATCTCATGGTGAACATGCAGATCAATAGGTTGTTCCCTCACGGTAGATGCATAGTACCACATATTTTCCATATCATCATCATCTGTTATAGCAGCGGTTGTAGACCTCGTCCCAGTACTAGTAACAGTGTCCTCCCTCATTGTGATTTGCAACTTCACATTAGACGTGTCCAATCCTCGAATAGCACACATTTTGTTGACTAAACCTCCAAAACTAACTCGATTTCGAACAATCAATGCCTTGCGATATGGACCATTAAAAAAATCGCCGTGTGGAGTGCGCATAATTTCACAATCCCAATATAACCGTAGTCTTACAGGTTCTTCTAATGAATTTGTGTCTAAATAAATGATGTAGGATTTTTCTATTCAAAAGATAGAACATGTTACAACTTTGAATTAATATATGAAGCAATATATTATAATCAGTACAAATCTATCTCAAATAACTAAAATATTTGATATATGCAAAAATGAGTATTTAATATATTCAACACTAATTATTACATATTATAAAACTTACTAAGATAATTAAGATTAATTATTCAAGAAGTTAACATATATTTAATTTAAAATCCCAAAATCCCCAAAGCTCAAGATTTTCTTATTCTGGAAAATCTTTTCATGCTATTCAAATGATATGTAAATTATCATGGTAAAAAAAATGTAAATAATAATTTTCACGCTATATGAATGTTTTATCAAAAAAATATTAAATAGACTATTCAAATGATATGTAACTTTTATGCTAAAAAAAAATATGTAAATTTTCAAGCTAAAAAAATATGTAAATAATAATTTTTATGCTATTCGAATGTATTTTAAAAAAATACATAAAAAGATATTCAAATGATGTGTAAATTTTCATGCTAAAAAAAATGTAAATAATAATTTTCATGCTATACGAATGTATTTTAAAAAAAAATATTAAATAGACTATTCAAATTATATGTAAATTTTTACGCTAAAAAAAATATATAAATTTTCATGCTAAAAAAATATGTAAATAATAATTTTCATGCTATACGAATGTATTTTAAAAAAAATATTAAATAGACTATTCAAATGATATGTAAATTTTTACGCAAAAAAAAATATATATAAATTTTCATGCTAAAAAAAATGTAAATAATAATTTTCATGCTATACGAATGTATTTTAAAAAAAATATTAAATAGACTATTCAAATGATATGTAAATTTTTACGCTAAAAAAGTATATATAAATTTTCATGCTATATAAATGTATTTTAAAAAATATATATATTAAATAGACTATTCAAATGATATGTAAATTTTTACGCTAAAAAAATATATAAATTTTCATGCTAAAAAAATATGTAAATAATAATTTTCATATTATACGAATGTATTTTAAAAAAATTATTAAATAGACTATTCAAATGATATGTAAATTTTTACGCTAAAAAAATATATAAATTTTCATGCTAAAAAAATATGTAAATAATAATTTTCATATTATACGAATGTATTTTTAAAAAATTATTAAATAGACTATTCAAATGATATGTAAATTTTTATGCTAAAAAAATATATATAAATTTCATGCTAAAAAAAATATGTAAATAATAATTTTCATGCTATACGAATATATTTAAATAAAATATTAAATACACAATTCAAATTATATGTAAATTTTCATGCTAAAAAATATGTATATAATATTTTTCATGCTATACGAATGTATTTAAAAAAATATAAAATAGACCATTCAAATGATATGTAAATTTTTATGCTAAAAAAAATATGTAAATTTTCATGCTAAAAAAATATGTAAATAATAATTTCCATACTATACGAATATATTTTTTTAAAAAAATATTAAATAGACTATTCAAATGATATGTAAATTTTCATGCTAAAAAAATATGTAAATAATACACAGTCTATAGACGTTTTAAATATTTACACAGTCTACAATCTATGTAAATATTTACAAAGTATAATTAAAATACACAGTCTATAACGTTTTAAACAATTGAATTAAATAGCTAATTCAGCTATACAATTTAATTATAAATCCATAATTCAACATATATCACATCATCATAAAAAAATAAGTCACACAAGAATTTAACAAATAATATCTTTATTATAACATTTACATAGTTTATACACAGTCTACAGTCTATGTAAATATTTACAAAGTATAATTAAAATATACAGTCCATACACGTTTTGAACAATTAAATTAAAAAACAAATTCAGCTATACAATTTAATTATAAATACATAATTCAACATATATCACATTATCATAAAAAAATAAGTCACACAAGAATTTAACAAATAATATCTTTATCATAATATTTAAAGAAGAAAAACCTGTGAAATAATATATATCAATGTATACGTGCTCCCGCAAATACTTTTTCAGGCTTCCTCTCGTGCAAAATTTCTTCACACCCGCAACAAAATCTTCAGCAAAATTTCTTCACACCCGCCCGTAGCAAAATTTTCACCGGTGCCAACGAAATGGAAAAAATAGAAGCAGAGAATAGAGAGGAATTAGAAGAACAGATGAAGAAGAACGGATATGCGGCTTTGTGTATATGTATATATATAGGCGAAAGATTGGAGGTTCTGTGTGCATGTGAATTTCGGTCAAAGATTGAGAAAGAAACGGTCGAAATTCACGTGCTAAAAGCTGAAGACCTCGCTGACAACCGGGCTGAAAAAGCTGAAGACCTCACGTTTCGAAAACGCGAGAAACGCGAGGTCTTCAGCTTTTTCAGCCCGGTTGTCAGCGGCCCATGTGGCCGCTGACAAAGGGCAACCTCGCGTTTCCGAAACGCGAGGAACCGGTGCACCTCACGTTTCGGAAACGCGAGGTACCCCCTTTGCGCTGCGCCCACGAAATCCGCCCCCATTAATGCGTGGAAAATGGGTTTTGACCCATTTTGGTCAACCCCCCCCCCGTTCCTCCGGTTTTATGGTGCTGGTTGTGACAAAATTTTCTCCCTTATTCTATTTAAAAGGTATAAATTAAAATTTAAAATTTTATAATAACGTGTATATCTTAACTAAATCAACTTCTATTATGCCACACTTTTTTTTCCCCTATTATACCAACTAAACATAGGTGTTCCATAAATAATGTTCCGCTCCCTTCCTCTTTTATTATTAAAAGTGTATAACAGATGTTATACTTGTTTTTATCATTAAGAATATAATTTCTTATGAACTCAAAAAAAAATGAAGAAGTCTTATAAAAACTACAAGGTTGTCGATTTGTAATTAAAACTAAAAATGCTAAATCTCTCTACTAAATTAAGAGAGAAAGGAAAAAGATATGTCTAACTTAAGGCTATTCTCACGCCCCATGCCCCGTGCCCGCGAACCCAAGAGCGTGGTCAATTATTTAGCCGCCGTCCTCGTTGGGCCAAAATGGATATCCCAAATTGACAATGGGTTCTTAGGCCCCATTCTTATATATCATACACACTTTTCATCTCAATCCCATGTGGGATTGAAGTATCACATTCACCTTTCCTTTAGGCCCAAGCGTCCTCGCTGGACCCATACTTTAGGGGCCAAACACAGGACCAACCAGGCGGCATAGGATTCTAGAGGTGGCTCTCACAGCGCACGGTGTAGCACTTAGTTCCCATACCGGGGCGTGACCCATACCGGGGCTGGTTACCTTCTCTGATATCAAATGTCGCACTCCGTGCCCGGGGACCCGGAAGTGCAACTATGGACCTGGTAGTACCCATGGTCAACAACTTGGCCGCCGTCCTCGCTGGGCCAAAATGGATATCCCAAATTAACAATGGGTATTTAGGCCCATTCTTATATATCATACACACTTCTCATCCTAATCCCATGTGAGATTGGGGTATCACAGCTATCACCTATGCTGCATTCTAGGATCAATTTCTACGCACCAAACAATGGCAACTAACTGCCCTGACCTACGTAACTCAACAGTTAAAGTATTGCTTTCAGACGGGAAGAGTCATTGGTTCAAATCCAATAGTAAGTAGAACTTATTAGATACCGTCGACTCTAGTATTTAATAAGTTTTTTATACACCTTTTTTAATTTTTTTTATTGTTTGCTATTTCATTTTTTTTTCAATTGGGTTTTGCTTGATTTTTTTTTATTATATTCACTCAGACATAATCAAATCAAAATAAGGTTCGAAACAGAACTTCATTTTCAGGAATGGAGAAGAAAAAAAAGACTTAAATCATAGTCTAATTGATTTGATGATTTTATGGAATCCTTTGCCATTTATGTCATTTATTAGAATTCTGAAATCTGCGTGGGCACGCCCACTCAGTCCCCGAAGAAAGCTATTCCCTACACTCAGGCAAGAGAGACATAGCAAGAACTCAGTTTTTTTCTTCTACAGATAGACGGAGTTTAAATACAAGACAAGTTATGATTTTTTATAATTATTGTAGTAGAAGTCAAAATTGATTCCAGGTTGGGTAACACTGTTTATTGATTGTCCCATGAGCTCTTAGGCTAGGATATGTTTTTTTTAGCCTGAGACTTGGTTATCTTAGAAGAGTTAGCTACCTCTTGTTGGGAACAAAAAAAAAAAAAAAGTTGTTTCGTATAATCATAGTTATTATTATAATTTTTTGTATAGTTTATGTGATTACTAGAATTATATCTATTTACACAAATACCTCGACAATTTCCACTTGTATTATAGAGTCCTATAAACATATCTTGAGTGGGTACGGAAATGGGATCCCCAATAGCTGAAGACAAAAGATTTATATGAGAAAACATAAGTAAATGGCCTCTGCTTGGGCCTCCAAAGACAAAGGTACATGAACAACCATTTGATCCCTATCAAAATCTGTATTGAATTCCTTACAAACTAATGGATGTAAACAAATAGCATTTCCAACTATCTTTTATAGCTTCTACATTTTATCTTTCCATGTGCTAAAACTCCACTCACTCCTGTAGTTAGACCCTTGGTTCTCGATCAAGTATAAGAATGAATCACAACTATGGATTCCAACCATTTTATTCTTTCTTCTCTTTCTTTGATTTTGATGAAATAGATCTGCTACACTTATTTGTTACTTTTGATGAATTGTTTCATTTATTCCATTGTGATATTTTAAATCGTTGAATGGACCCATTCAAAAACAACTGGGTGATAACAAAATTAGCAATGGCTAGAATTCCTTATTTCTATTCAATGAAGTATGCATAATTCCATAATTTGGGTTAAGGAATTGTTGAGTTCTTGCCTTAGAATAGGAATAGGAGGAAATTAATAGTGAAAAGGCAACTTTTTAATATTATTGAAAAGCAATTTGGTTTTGGGGAGTGGTTTTAAAGACAACCCTTAAAAAATAGGGCAAAATGGCCTCCAAAACCATTTTGAGATTGTTTTTGAAAACTCATAAAAGAAAATAGATAAAAAGAATTCAAAAGCGAAAACAATGTTTCATAAAATGTTTGAGGATAAAAAAAGTGGTCCATTCAATCTCATGCCAAGCCCAAGTTCTCCTGTGTTGATGTTAAGAAAATGGGCCTACTTTGTAAGAGTAGTACTTCGGCCCTATATTAGACCAAGAAAGCCCAATACAATTCACCTCCTCTTGTGATAATATTTCAAATTTGAGGGACTTTATAGAAAATTGGGCTAGTGTTTGAAAATGAGATCAGCAGTCGCATCACAGCACACCGATTTTGCTCCACCCTCGGTGCTCAGTCACCTCTCATTCTGCTAAATTTTTGGCACTTTCAGAAGCTTCACCATGGCACTACGAACCCTTGTCACCAGGAAAGCTTTAGGCAGTTCGCTAGGGTTCCGGCAGCAGCTACGCGGTTTGCAGACCTTCACTCTGTCCGATCTTCCCTACGACTATGGAGCGCTGGAGCCTGCTATCAGCGGAGAGATTATGCAGCTCCACCACCAGAAGCATCATCAGGCTTACATCACCAACTACAACAAGGCTCTTGAGCAGCTAGATGAGGCAATTAACAAGGGCGATGCTCCTACTACTGTCAAATTGCAGAGCGCTATCAAGTTTAATGGCGGAGGTTTTGTTTGAATTCCTCTTTGCCTGTTCATTGCATCTGTGCTTTCTCTGTTTCCCGTTTTGGGCGGAGTAATGCTTTGTTGAGTTCTTGGTTTATCCGATGTCTTTTGGACTGATTAATTGCTCTAATTGCGTGCCATTGGGAGAATTGAGCTCTTTGTTTGTGATTAGATATTGATTATGTGAAAGTGGCAAGTGATATTCTAGCAGTATGCATGGTAGTCTTACTGATCGTTCTTGGATGACCTCTGTTTGGGGTGTTGGGGTGGGGGAGGCAGATTTCATTTGGAATTCCTGATGCGGCCATTAATTAATTTACTGGGAAATAATTATTTTGGTTACTCAAAGAAGTGGAAGGATGGGCAGGGGGTTCAGTTCACCTGACTAGCGCCAATTTTAAAGTACGAGTACATAGTATTTTCTACTGTTTACAAAATATAATAATAGGACAGAATCGTGCATCCTGTCGACTTTCTCTGGTGATAATGAGAAGTGCAGTATATTAACAACTTCATGAGCTGAGTCTCTTGATTCTGCAAAAGGTGTGTTATATGTTGGCCTCTATGTAGATAAAGATTAGGACAACAAGAAATCCCCTGAATATGTATCAGGTGGCTAAAAAGTGTTGTTAACCCAAATCAATTAACAATTGAAGAGGCTGGCTTCATATTGTTAAACTGATTAGCATGCCTACAAATGCTTTCTCTATTGATCTTCCTTTCTGCTTTGGCAGCCATTTCTTGCAAAGATATCGGTTGCAACTTTCAACTATTATTCTAGCTGATTAAATTTATCTTTTAATTATTTAAGATCCATAGACTTACTGGATTTAACTCAGAATATGGTTTGATCAGGTCATATCAATCATTCAATTTTCTGGAAGAATCTTGCCCCAGTTCGTGTAAGTTTACTTACTCTGAATTGTTCTTCAGCTTGTCATTCTCATGTGCCTAACAAGTGGTACAATCTGACTGCAGGAAGGTGGGGGTGAGCCTCCAAAGGGTTCCTTGGGCTGGGCTATTGACAAAGATTTTGGTTCCTTGGAAGCATTGATAACAAAGATGAATGCTGAAGGTGCTGCTTTACAGGGATCTGGATGGGTGGTAAGTTACATAGCCTCTTAACTGGAGTTTAATCAGTTTAACTTGCTATGGGCTACTACTTTTGAAGGTACCATTCACTTTTGAACTTTCACAATAGCATTCTTTATTCTTGGTAGTGGCTTGGTGCGGACAAAGAGTTGAAGTGTCTTGTGGTTGAAACTACGGCAAACCAGGTATAATAATTAATATATATCTACAACAAGCTTTTGATGGTTGAGAATGTGGGAATCAGTGAGTTTGATATTCAAAAGTTGATCTTTTTCCCTCCAATTTGTCCTTGACGTTTGTTTTACAAGGGCTGATTATTTCATGAAATTTAACATAGTAGGTTTGACCAGATTCAGTTGTAATGTAGTCTAATAGCTATGTGGGTAATACTGCTTTAGGCTCCTTGATTTTTTGCAGATTTGGAGCTGGTTGCTTCATAAATTGATGCAGTTATTGATGGCTTCCTTAGGAATGAATTCCTTCTTTCTATTTTCCTCCCCCTCCCCACCCTTTCTTCCCTTTTCTCTGGTGGGTGGATTGGATATGGAGGCAGTTTAAATTAGGGAAGGGAGGGTAGCAAGTGTGCAATTTTCAGTTTCATTTCACTTCTGTGAAAATTTTCATGTACCTGTCTAAATTAACCATGATTTCCTATTGAATATGGATTGTTTGGCTTTTCCCTTGCCCGTTTCAGAAATGTGCCCCTTGATATGAACGCCTTTTTGGAATTGTTTCTACTCTTTTACATTATTTTGAGCTGCTTCATAATGATTGGTATAAAAGCTAAGATTACAAAAATCCTATGCTTATATTCATGCTTGTGCTTCACTGTTGAATGCTTATAGAACTTTTCTTTGTGGCAGGACCCACTTGTTACTAAAGGACCCAGTTTGGTTCCTTTGGTTGGCATTGATGTTTGGGAACATGCATACTATTTGCAGGTAACTTCTCAGTTGCCTTAGAAGCTCATATCTTCTTTTCCTCGCTCTTCTTCTATGTCTAAGGGGATTTTGGAGTACAGGGCAAATTATAGTTGGTTGGACTGGTGAATATGATAGATTTCATCACTGGAAGAGTGATAACTATTATCTGGAATTATTTCTCCTTTGGTTTTTATATTTATCTATTAATGTTCGTGAGTTCACTCAATCATCTAGCTCCTGATTAAAAGGGTCCAATATACTGTTCTTTGAAAAATGTTTTCTCATATGGCAACCCATAACATAAGACATAAATTGGCTCAACCAGGAACATGTTTGTTAACTTGTTGAAGCGTATTGGTCCATTCTTATACAGATTGTGTCTAGGGAATCCCATGGTCCTGACCATTGCTGTACTTATTGACTCAGCTTGACGATTTTGTGTTTTTTAATACTAAAGTACATTTGTTACATTCATATGATGCAGTACAAAAATGTGAAACCAGATTATCTCAAGAATATATGGAAAGTTATCAACTGGAAATATGCGAGTGAGGTCTACGAGAAAGAGTGCCCTTGAGGAGAGGCTGCTGAACTGGGGGACTAGAATAGAAGATATGGGATCATCAGTCTCTTACCATTAATAGAGTGTCAATAAATGTGTGACTTGCAGGATTTTCAATTTTCTGGATGTGGAGGGTAAACTGATGTTGTATCAGTCGCACTGGATGCTCAATAAACCAATTTGTCTGTGACTCTTGAGAAAAATATTACCCGGATGCATCCTTTTTAAGTTCCTCCTCCAGCGTTGCAGGACTTTTGGCATGTTTTGCATGAGTATTCTTCTTTATTTCCAGTTTTTGGCTATAAATGGACCCGAAGCGCTGCAAGCCTGCAAAAATCATACGCGCTGGCGTAGTTCTTGGTGCTAACTGGAAACCGCAAGCAATTTTGCAATGTTATCAGCCTTATCCTCAACAACAATACAAACTCACACCCCATTGATGTTCAATTTGGTTGACCAATCACTATAAATAGGTTAATTTTCACTAAAATTAAGGAGAGCACAAAATTCATGTATACATTTCAAATATGGTCGTTCATGTGGGGATTGCAAAATATATGTAATACAAAGAAATTTATAGCCCACGGATCACAGGTCCTTCCCGGGTGAACTGGAGCATAAGAGAGCAACTGGTGTTTTAAGTAGCAAGTCGAAAGCAGAATGTTTTTCTGCACTGGAGGCGTTACAGAACCAGCATTTCTAATCCGCACTATGCTTGATGAAAGTGATGCGATTTACCATTTTACGAGCTGACATCAACAGGTCACTGCAAGGTGGATTTCGGCAATCAAAAGACCTTGGCTTGCCTCTGAATTTTCCATTGCTTCTTCCCTAATTAAGACCATATTACGTACTTAGTAAGGATGCTAACCTGTTTGGGTCCTGCTTTTGCATTACACTCTATCCCTTTCTATTTTCAAACACCAAATGAACATTGTCCTGTTCATGGTTGGCGATTACAACTTTCCACTCACTCATGAACACTGTTGGAGCTGCTTAACAATCTTTATGCATTCTGCCATGGGACAGTTCGTCTTAATGGCATTCGAGACAATATGTGACCTACTTGCAGCATACCCCTCCTGTTAACACAGCAAATATGAAATATGCCAGTTCTTTAATCTTCTAAGTCTTATATATTAATCGAATTGTGATTTCTCAAAAAAGAGATTCAGATGTATGCTTCAGCTCTCAGATTATAAAAATATTCAAAGACGGTTACCTTTCAGGAGTTGATAAATGGCTACAACTGGTCTACCGTGAAGCTATATTTCCCAAGGAAAGGCGAAAACAAAATTTGAAATTTTTAACCACCAAAAAAAAAAAAGGTTAACTGCCTTAATAAACAAATTTAAACTGAAAAGCATACCTTCTGTAGGGCACTCATTATGATCCCACGAGGAGGAGAATTAAGTTTAGCACGACTTGCAATCTGTAAAAATGACAACTAAAGGATAAAGAACGAAACCATAGAAAAAATTTGAATCAAGTTTTGTTACATGATATAAAAGCATGACATCTTGGACTAAAGAAGACAAATGATGATGATTCTGGAAAAACCTCATCCAACTTAATGTAACCAGATGGCAGTTTAGGGTCACTTTCATCAATCATCTGGTTTATAAGCTTTTCAAGGTTTTTTCCAGTGCCATTGCTTGTCCACCCCCATTGCTCAGCCAAATTGAGCATATTTGCAAGATGAGATGCATTATGAAGAGGTCCGGTCCAGAGGGGCCCTGAAACTACAACGGAGCGGGGAACCTGAAACAAATGAACAGAATTTAGCAGGTTCCACCACAAAAATTTTCAAAATGGACAGTATGTAATTCAACATAGTACAAATTCTAACATTTAGGACAATTCATGATAAAAAAATATTCAATCATTTAGTATCTCACTTTAAACACACTTCACCAGGTGAAGATCTCAGTGAAGTAATTACTTACTTATTTAACAAAAAAGGAGTAATTGCCAATGCAGAGCTTGTATAAACACCACAAAAAATGAAAAATCTTTTTGTCTCTTGCAACTTAGTAATGTGAGGAGTCCATGTGCCAAGTATCCCAAGGTGTAAGTCAGATTTACTCAGGCCCCGGGTTGATAGGTATTGTCAAGCCTTTGAAATGTGATCCGTTTTAGTAAAATTTTATGCTCTCATTCCCTCCCCCCCCCCAAGAGGGGAAAAATAGAGGAAAAGGTAAAGGGGTCAAAAGCCTGTTAATATCTGAAAAGGTTCTATTTTAAGTATAGCATGAATATTAAAGAATCAAGGCATTTGATTCTTGAATGATTACGATCAAGAACTGATTACGTACATCTGAATTGCAAGTGCATCTGATATCAGCAAGTTGATCCCAACTAAATTTTTGTGAATTTCCACACTGAATGCAGTAGCTGACGAAGCTATAGTTGCTGAGACAAGAAGAAGAGCTATGCCATGACCAAGATGTAAAACTGAACTAACGCATCTCAGTGAAAACCTTTACCTGCTGTCGGGAAGCTTTCCACGTTTGACTTGAAGCATTACTCTGAAAACAGGACCATGATATGAGTAGTAAGAGAATAGTGGTGTAACATGGTAACCAAGCATGGAAGCCTCCCGAACAGCCCCACCTATAAGCATCCGCAGACCGATCTCATTCGAATATGGCATTGGCCGAACATATGCGCCATATGCTGCTAGAGAACTAAAAGCAGTAATAGTTATTTGCACATATAAATAATTCATTATGTAAAGCCTCTTTATAAGTTGCCGTACATTCCCTTGAACAAAAGATATATTAGATTATCACTCGATATAACATAAACTGACATTAAAAGAACATCTACTTCCACAACTTGACCAGTTATTTGGAATGGTATTTTGACAGCTACTGCTTTTCCATGAATCCCAGAAAATCAGTTTAAAGTTTGCTTGCCAGCAACTTCTGAAAACATCAACTTTCACATTCGAAATTTATTCATATCATGACAAATGGCCCTAGAGTTACTGACAAGAGCAATTCTTACAGCAGAAGTGAATGACTGATGTTCGACTCCAGTAAACAGCAAGCCCACTGCTCTACATCAGGAAGAAATGTGGATTTATTTGATCGATTCTAGTGGGATGTAGTGTCATGTTTCAGACAAGCATTCTGGAAATGCCCATTTTCATTTTATTCATGCTACTATAGTATTGGAGTTTAGTCTGTTGCTGTCTAACTAACCAAACGGGATAACTTGTATGCGTTTACATTATCACATCCATGAACCAGCCCACTTCCATTATAGCATTTCCAACGTCTGGTGATTAAGTAGCCTCTAAAAGAATCTAAAAGAAAAATGCATAAAACATCTTTTGCATTCAATACAAGATTCAACCTTTTATTATCCTGCAACTCTTGAATACTATTGCTAATATCAGGAAATCAAATAAGCATAAGGATGCAGGTAAAACATACTGTTGAGGACGGTGACCGCCTGAAGAGTACCCATCAGTGGAAGTAATATATAACAAGCCGCCCAATTTAACAGCACAAAGAGCAGCCCTTAAGAAACTGGAATCACTGCCAAACGAGTCAATATCAATGAGATCAAAAAAGTCCCTCTGCAAATAGCGCTCCGTCATGACTCGGGAGGCATCAGAATGCACCACCACCCATCTTCTCATCTCACCAGACCTACACGACACCTGAGACAAGTTCCCCACGATAATCCTCCCGTAATCCTCATTTGCATCATTTGCCAACACAAAATCAGCCTCAGCCTCCGCCAAGTACCTAAGTGAGCGAATTCCACAGCCGCACATGGCGTCGAGAACTCGGATACTTCCATTGGATTGCTTGTAAAGGGCTGCAGAGAGCACTGCAAGGTCGCGTCCTGTGGCACTCTCGTGGCGGAAGAAGCTGTCTCCGACGTCGAATTGGAGGCCCCTTTCAGTTTGGTACTGGGATTTGCAGATTTTTGAAACCCGATATAGGGTTTTAGGGAAGCGGATGCAGGGGCTTAGAGGTGGCGGTTTAACGGAAAAGGATAACATGGCGGGAAAAATGGCCGGAAGTTACCAGCAGTCTCTATTCCAAATGGTTTCGTGACTTACCACCTTTTTTTTTTTTAAATGTTTATTACAATTATTTTTGATTGAAGATTGGTTAAAATGACAAATAAACCTCCAATTCTAGTTTAACAGTTTTACAATTTAGCAATTGACAATTACGGTTACGGTTGGCCAATATTCAATTTGATAATTAACTAATTTGTACTAGTTAGTTGGTTGGTTGGTTGTAAAAGAGAAAATATCATTAGAAAAAAAGTTAGGTAAAACAAAAAGTCGATTGATAACCGAATAAAATAGTAAATATCTCCGATCGAAAATGTGAATTATAGCTAACACTATAACTCAATTTTTCTTTACTTTTAGAGCCATTCGGATAAGACATTTTTTTCAAAAATAAAAAAATAAATATAACAATAATATATTATCAATTGAAATTGATAATTGAGAGAGTTGAAAGGTTGAGAGTGTTGAAGGAGTTAAGAGGGTTGAGAAAGAATAAAAAATTAGGACGGATTGATGACATTATGATGGGCGGCCCATGCCCTTTTAGTTTTTTATTTTTTTTAATTTCACGCGGCATTAAAAAACTTTAAAAAAAAAATTGCCGATTGACGGTTGGAGAAAACCTCCAACCTCAATTGAATCATTAACCACGATTCACGATTTGTGAACACAGCAACCAAACTGATTGTGGGACTTGTTTGCACAGCAAAGGTCAAGTTGAGATTGGTGGAGGGCACAACTACGTTTATTATGGCAAAAATGGATGACTTTAGGCTCATTTTGGGCATAAAGTTTTTGAGAAACTTTAGCATGTCTGTGATCCAGTATGCAAATGTGCTAGTAACGTCAAGAAGAATATCATGTGTCATTCCTACCAGGAATTCCAAGGGAAAATCTAGCAGGGGATACAGGCTGTCGACCATGTACATGTTGAAGGAAGAATGTGTGAATGACATGCACCGAGCTTTAATAAAGAAAGGAAAGTCTAGGCTCGTGGACTTTGCTACCAAACCAAGTCACCCGAAAGGACATTCATCTCCAAGGTGGTAAGGCTAACAACGTTAGGTGAAATACCCCAATGCTACAAGAAACCTCATGAGCTTTAAGGAGAAAATAACACCGAAGACGTCGCCAAATCAAGTGGGAAAGGATGTCACATGCTAACCTGTGACGGTCCATTCACGTAGGTAAGACCTTGTCCACGCCCAACTCAAGTGCCCAAGGTGTAATCAGAATGCCCATGTGTCTCTGGATTTGTCTAAGAAACTAGAGAGATGAATGTTCCTAAGCATGCTCAGTCACCTTGCAAGGTTAGGCCGAACATACTTAGGAATGTTCGTGCTCATGTCTTGGAAGCCCTAACTAAAGGCCTAAGATAGAAGATTCGAGATGACAAGGAACGACCCAGGACTAAGCCAGCCTGTCGTGTTTGATGCCTGTGCTCAACGCTCAATCGAGGTGTCCGAGACCAACCGAAAGTGTTAGAATCATGCGCCAGCCCAACATGCCGTGCTTCCAAACAAAGCCCAGCGCAATGTGAATCGTGAACCATTGATTCCGATTCCGGTCCACAATTGAACCATAAAAAATGGCAATCGAGGTCACCTCTAATTTAAAGTAGAAACATTTTAATCTTTTAAATTATAAAATGAAGTCTTTATCCCATTCATTATTTTTTGGACCAGACCAGATTTGCCGGATCGTAAATCGATCCCCAAACCTATTCGGCCCTCTCTTTTGAACTATAATTCTAAAAAACTATTTTATTTTGTGCAAATCGATTTGAACCGGTCGATCCAACCGAATTGAACCGTTCCCTCTTTTTTATTTTTTACTAAATAAAATAATATATTCATAGGAAAAAATAAATTACACAAATGGACTAAAGAAAATATTATATATATTTTTTAATTTTGTTATTTATGCATTTATAAATTTGAATTACACTATATTATTGATCAATTTTATTTTTAAAAATAATAATATTTTAAAATTTTAAATTATAATATTATCGACTCAATTACAATATACTCGTTTTTTCAATTACTTTTATAAATTTTATCTTTTTTGACCAACAAATCTAAAAATTTTGTCTTTTACACACAAAATTTTTAAAAAATTTTATAACATAGTCTTCTATTATAATCCTTTCTTCTAACTCACATGCTCAATTTCAGTAGTATATTAGCACCAACCATACTTATAATTTTACCAATTGTATATCAAAATTTTGATATATTTATTAAATATTGAAACATAAAAAATTATAATCATACTGTTCATGTATCAAAAAATTCAAATATCAAAGATGTATTAAAAAAATTTTACGTACTTAAGACATCTTTATCAAATCTTAATAAACAACTATTTTAATTCAAACCTTTTAATTTTAATAAAAAATATGTTATCAATTAAACAACTGTCAATCTTAACTCAGACCAAATATAATTTATACAACATTTTGGTCACTTTGCGTAAAAATATATGCGTCAAATGACACTTGAAGCTCCAGCGGACGGTCCACTATAGGCTGACTCCCAGTCCATACGTCCATTTCATGGCTCAATCCAGATTTGCCCGGTTAGTTTTTCTCTGCATGCTATTATTGTCCATTCTGCAACTCAAAATGAATTCATAATTTTACTCATTCAAAGGAATCCTTTCAATTACATTACTAAAATATTGTACTTTATACAGGGGGAACAGTATGTTTGTTACATCACGACTCTTAAAATGGAAAGTAATAGACTCTGTGCAGCTAAGAACATAAATTACAAGGCTAGAAACGATATGCATTTGAGAATGGATGACACATTATCACTCTTCTGGTCCTATATATAAGAATCTGGGAATCAACCAGCTAAAAAAGGTTGTCCCAAGCCTTGAATCCTGCTCTCAAGATAACATCACATATCGGAGTGAGACACACTCTCGGGAGTCAAAATATACATTTCGCATCCGTGAGCTTCAACTCTTGCACTGAATGAAGCCGCTTTGTTCACTGAAACAACTTCATGCTGCAAACAGTTGGATAATAAGAATCAACAACAAATCTTGGACTGTTGCGAATCACATAAACAGCATCAAGCATTAGTGGCAGACTAAAATTTCAGTGTCTTATTGCCATGAACTTGTTAAATAATGTGTTTTCAGGCTTTAATTAGTTCGCCCAGCTAATCTATTCTGTCACCATTTGGAATTTAAGAAATTGAAGCGAGGACTAAAATTTGTTGCCAGTAAGGGTCAGTACCAGAAATGATATGATCCGTTACTAGCTACAAATTGACATTGGACAACAAAATTAGAAGCCAGTATCTTTGAAAGGCACATAATTTTTCTCTGGCCATATCAGTGTCCAGTAGATCCAAAATGGCGCCCAAGAGTTTTAAAAGCATTCATGAAACAGGGAAAGAGAAACAATCATTTGAGCGTGTAACAAAGATTCAGTTTGGAGGTAGAAAAGTTGTTTGGACAGGACCTTAAAAATCACACAGTAGCTCGGAGTTGTGCTTGTCCCAACTGTGAGGACATATTTTAAATATGAGGAAGAGAAATTTCATTCGCATGATTCCCAAAATGTTTCACTTCAAGCAAATAAAAGTAGGCAATTCAAAACTTAGTGGTAAAGGTCAAGACAGGCGGGATAGGAAACCAAGATAAACCTCAAAAACTGAAATTCTTAATCCAGCTGTTCATGGATTCAGTACTGTAGCTAGGTGGGTATTATATTGCCATAGTTTCCAAGTAATAAGAGAACCAGAAGTATAACTCACCTTCCACAAATCTCTGACGGAGACACGGATAGAGGATTCAAGTCCAAGTGCAGGCCATTTTGCTATAATAGTTGCTTCTTCTGGACATCGATTCCATAGAACAACAACCATACGTTGTCCAGACAAAGGGCCAGCCCAAACCTGAAAACAGCGAGTGATTTTAGTTTTGCTTTTGTATACACATTTCTGGTATGTAATCAATGCATAATGTGTAAAGTGGAAATACCTCTAAAAACAGAAGTGCTTTGGTATTTGTTTGTGAACACACATATATAATAGAATATGCTCACTGAACACCCTTACAAAAAGGAAACACCTTTTTGCCACTAGACAGAGAAAACTACTAAGGAGGAGGGGGGAGGGGAGAAAAACTACTCTTTGCTCTTGCATAGCTATGTAGAAAACCTAGGCAGCCGCAAAACAGGAAGAAACTATTATTCTTTTATTTGCTTAGGAAAAAAGAGTTCTGGTCAAGAAAGCACAAAGAACTCTCAGTATAAGACTCAAAAGTTGCCAATAATCTGCTTGATTTTTTGGTTTCCCTATAGTTTATAACCATAGACAGCCCAGCTCAGTGGCCTAATTTACCTCTCTACAGAAGTAATGCCAACTTTTTACTTTGGGATGCATCTAAATTCCATTCAAAAGCCAAATGTTGATTCCACAAACCACAGATTATCCAACACAATTCAGACTATTTGGGTTTTCCATATTAGGCCTGAATTGTGTTTAAAACGGGGCAGGATGAGATGCAAACCACCACGGCATGATGTTGTGCATGAAGCGATTGTCCCACAAGCTAGGATGCAGCCTAATCAACTAGGGGATCTATTCAACAACTAACAAGGACGCACATTCTAATACTCCAGCCCAAGGGCCTTGCACCTCTTTGTAGATATACCCTCTCATCTCAGTTTCTCTCCTTACTTCCCCTGTCATATTCTCCTTTTGCGCGATAATCTAAAGAAACAAAGAGGCACACAGATTCTGATGTGCGTGATTTGATATAACAAAAACAACTCCAAAAGCTGATTCATTAAGAAATACAACTCAGTCTTATATCTCATATGGGTAAAAAGTGACAAAGGAATATGTTAGTAGACTGGTTGTTAATTGGAAAGAGAAGCATATATCAATGTGCAACCATGGCCAAAAGAAAAAGAAGGGAAAAACAGTGAGAGAGAAGAGGAAAAGAATAGGACCTGGAGGCAGCCATCTGTTCCAGATACCTGGACTTTCCTTCCTTGAACCCCAAGTGAATCTGCAGGCGGAAATCTCATTTTATTAAAGATGTGACAGAGAGAAGATGACACATTCAACTCTGTGAAAGTTTCTCTTTTGCTTCATAAAGTAACTCTCTTTTTTTATTTTTTAATACCTTGATTCACAGCAATGACCTCTGGATTGCTTAAAATTTCAAATGTTCCAGCAGTCATATTTCTTACATCACAACCAATCAAAAGCGGGGCCTGCATGCTCAAGCAAATTAGTGTTCAGTTTGATGATAAAAGCAAGGACCTAAAGTACTGGTAACCATGTTGCCTCATGTATTAAGTGCATGAAGGCTGCTGATGGCTGGCAATACAGAACCAATACATTTTAGACCCCTTATTGGTGGGTAAAAGAAGAGGATATTGACAAATAAATAGGCAACCCCATATTGTGCCAGGATTCAGGTATAATCAACTATTTATAAGAACGATGAAATCATATAGTTGCATTAGCACCCTGAAGAATTTAGCCGTTCATAATGAACAAATACAACTCAATAAACTAAAGGACAAGGAAACTAAAAAAAAAAAGCACCTTCATCAAAGCCCAAATACTAAAATGAGCTCGGTACTCCTGGAAAGTCATTCCCCCATTTCCAACCTCCAGCATATCAGGATCTGCCAAAAGATAAGAAAGATCATGCAAAACACTGAAATTTGAAAGAACTTAAAGTGAGCGGTAACAAGAGTGGAATCTTTTAGAACTATAATGGAGTTTCCTACCATTCCATCCTCCAGGTCCGGCAAAAGCTGCCCATTTGTTATTAAGATCAGCTATTGTAGTCATGCTAAACAAGAAAAGGATAGAACAAGCCAATTAATTCAAAGGCTTAGTAGGTAGAATTTCCAAGAAAGACATAGAACACAGGAGCAATTAGACATTGTACGGGAGTTGATCCTTGTATACATTCTGTCTTGCAATTCCTTTTCACTAGTTTGCAGTTTCATGGGTGACATTTATGGATAAAATATCGTTGTATTTTTCCCAACCAGAAGTTAATGGGTGATTTCTATTACCAAGCTGAAGATCTAAATTGGAAGTGGTCAAATCAGACTTCAGCATCATTAAAAGGTTTAACCCTTGACAAATTTTACATTCACATGAATTTCTTTTCTTTCTTCCACACATCAAGGTGCCAGAAATGGCATTCAGATTTACCTTGAAATACTATCTAAAGGCTAGTTTGATAAAATTGAAATTTGAAGTCTACATTTTTATTACTAAATTTTGAAAACTGAAGACTCAATCTAAAATCTGAAATTGAAGTCTGAATTAATTATAATTCATTTTACATGATATTTTATTGTAATTTAGATTAAATATAAATGAATATTAATAATTAGATGAGTATTTAACATATTCAAGCTTCAGATTTAAGTGACTTTTAATTCACTTAAAATTTATAACAGGATTTCAGCAAGTCTTAATCAATTAAGTGATAATAAAAAACTGTTATTAAATGCAATTAATTAATTAAGTACTCAATATTAGGTGTTATCAAACGCACTTAATAAAATAAATACTTAATTCATTCAGTTTTAAGTGCTGAATTGGGTTATAAAACAGGCCCTAATACCAATATCTGGACTGCTGATTATTCACTCTATGTTGAGAAAATTAGCCTTGTTGTATCTTAACTTGATTGCAAACTAAATGCATTTCAAAAAGGCAATTCTGTTTAAGATGCTACTTATTTTATGAAACAATAAAAAAGATTCCCTTCCACCCTGTACACCAACTAAGAGATAAGGTGTAAAAATAGTGAACCTTGCCCATGTATCATTGATGTCATTCGTTGTACGCCAGCTATTCCCAACCTTGCCAGCCCACAAGGCAGGATCATCAACACCCCTGCCAAATTTCATAAGAAAAGCCAGATAAATTTCTTGAAGTGCAATTTTGGAACTAACATGTTGAAAGGACAAGCAAAAGAACTGGAAAGCTACCATTCACAGAGTGAATAGAATATTGAGTGTCCAGTTGCATTTAGAGCATCACGCATTGGGGGATATCTGGGAATCATGGAGCAACATTTAGATTGGCCTGTATATATTGAGCAATGAATGCATATATACCTGTTGCGGAAGATTAGAACCTTTTCTTTGGAGGAATTCCCAAATTGAAGCAGTTGTCATATTTCAAGTAATCAACCCCCTGAATAACAAAAATCTGATGTGTCAGGGAGATATTTTGGCATGAAAATTTATGACTTGAAACCACAAAGACATAAAGCTAACGGATGAATGGACATCCAATTACACTCCCCAATCAGAAGTTTGAAGTATCGACAACAGACAACTCTTACGGAACAAATGGGGATGTCTTTTAAGAATGGGAATGAGGATAAAATTCATATCCAAGACACTACCAGAAAAGATCAGAGTTCTCTTGCGCCCCTTATAAGAAAGGTCTCTTTTTCTTTTGTTTTTTCTTTTGGGGGCCGTGCATAATTGTGCAGCATGATGTTGCTGGAGTGAGATTAATATATTTGAATCTGCAAGCACACATACCCTCTAAAGAAAAAAATGTTGCACACATTTCTAACACAAAAATTACTAAAGTGGAATTTGTGTAACAATGAAGACAGACTAACCCAAGATGCAAAGAGTGCTGCATCATCATTTTCATGGTAAAGCGATCCAGGCCGAACTTGACAAGTAAAAACCCTACAAAGTTCAGCTATATGAATCAGTAAGAAGATAAATGGATATCAACTGCAGTTGAATAAAATGCCCAACAAAAATAGCAGTCATATATCGTAATATGAGTAAAGTTACTCTGACCAGCTATAAGAAAGTTGTCCTACCCAGCATCAGAGTAAACACCAAGCTTAAGCCCCTTTGCATGCACATAATCGGCAAGAGCTTTAATTCCTGATGGGAAAGTTTTTGGATCAGGAGTTAATTGACCCTGCAAAACCAATTAAGTGGTTCAAAGGTTTGTTCCTGTTTTCTTTGCAGAAATGTCTAAACATTAGGACGCCCTAATTACTTCAAACTCTGAATCTGCAACTAAAAATAGAAACTGACAAGCAATTGCAGAGGATGAAACAAAACATATTTTCATAAAACTGGAAAACTGTTATCGATTCAAATATATCCTTAGGTCATAATTTATATATATATATAATTTATTTTTATTTTTTTTGGGTGTGTGTGTGTGGGAGGAGGGGGAGGGGGAGGGGGGGGGGTATTCTTCAATGTGAAAGTTGCCAAAGTGTGCAAACATACCTCTGAATTTCGAGTCAAACTGGACCAGCAATCATCTGCATAGCATAAAATTCAGAACATTAATAATTTCAAGATGCTGAGAATCCGTAAGGCAAGCAAGTCAGATGAATACCTATATTGACGTACACATAACCTAAGCGAGCCAAACCAGTTGAGACTAGCGCATCAGCTGTCAAAAGGGATTAATCCGTGTCAATTGTCCCAATGGACTTGAACCAGCAAGGAAGGAGCAAGTACCATAAAATTGACTTTTCATTCACAGGCTTTCAAAAAGTTAAGGAAAAGGACGTCCAAGAAAATTTATCTTAAGTATCAGGGAAACTGCACCATGCTCCAAAGTAAGATAACAGTCGTTAAACCCTAAAAGAAGGCAGTATGTCCCAGATGAAGTTAAATTCAAAATGGATATAGATGGTGTTGGAATAGAGAAGTAAATGTGTTCATTTACATTTGAAGTCCAGCCAACCAAAATTAGAGAATGCATCTAATCAGCATCTGCCCTTGACACAGCTGCACAGATCTACTAAGAGTCATGCACAGGATTGTGTGTGTGTGCGCGCGCGCGCGCGTGTGTGTGTGTGTAAAACATAACATGTTTTACTTGTTGGTTCTAGGATGGTTGAATTGATTAACTTTTTCTTGACCCTAAGACCCAAAAAACAGAACACATCATAAAAGAGATTGAAGACAGCTAAGTGATGTAGAACAAATTGCAAGAAAGCATCTTTGCAGTCATCAATACCCTCTCATCTTCATTAAATATTCCGAACTAAACCGTGACATTGCCATTAGCTTGATAGCATGAATAAATGAAGCATCACAACCCCAAAAATATACTGCTCCTGATGTAATCAGATTAAATATGCTATAGTTTTTGCTGCTAAAAATGAAACTGACTGCAAGTGTCAGTTGTTCCAATATGTATTTATGCGTATAATACAAGCACTGGAAACTGAAGTAAGAAATCCCATAGAAACTATTTGCATCACTTTAGTTTTTTCAGATTCAAAGAATTAACTAGAATGAAAGTTCCCAAAGCCTTCCATATTATTAAATAGACTACACCACAAAGTCAAAGTATCACCTGTTTCTTTGATGACTTTTTCATTGATATTGCAGGCAAAGAAGTTCCAGCTATTCCATCTGCCAGCAAAAATATGAAAAAAATGAATTTTGGTCATTGACTGGTCAGAAATCTTCAAGTTAAAGCCCAAGCAATAACTTCAAATAGAATATCTAAAACCAACCGTGAGCCAAACAAATGACTAACGAACAGTTATAAACCATATTCCTTTCATGTTGCAAAACAATGTAATAACCCTGAATTGAGGAAAAACAACAGTAATTACCTAGCTTACAGTTCTTATTTATTGTTCCACATACCATAAAAATTTAATTTAATTTAAAAGGAAACATAAATATGCTACTTTCCGAAAACCAGAAAAAAGAAAGTTACAAACCCTTAGATGAAAAATAAACCCAGTCGAGGCAACCATGCCTCAAGTAAATTATCAATTTGATCCAGAAAAAAACAATCTCTGTCTGTTCATTTAAGACCCAGAAAAGAAAAAGGTCAAAACGAAGCAAAGCATTCATCATCACTATTAATGCAATCAAAAACCCAGAAATGAAAAAAAAAAAAAAAAAAAAAGCTGAGAAGACTAAGTACCCCATTTGAGGAGTTTCAGCTAATCCATTCTCGAGCTGAAGAATACCATAATTTGAAGTATCAAAAATATTAGAAATAGGCTTTTCTTGACTCCTTAAATAAGGATGTAATGGCAGCGCTCTTGCAGTTACAATCACTGAAACCAGACAAAGATAGAAAACTGCTATTTGCACAGGAGCAGTGATCTTCGCCATTTTTTTTTCTGGGTCAATCTGAAAAGCCTCCCAGTTTTCTGGGCAGAGATATGTGAGGAAGAAGAAAAGATGATGCAAGAAAACTATTTGAAGTTTGAACCGTAGTTAAAGGGGGATTCAAGAAGCTAACTCCGTAAAGCAACTGACTTTCGCTTTACATTCAGTCCTCTTTGTGACTGTGGAGGATGGGATTGATCAATATTTTACTGAAAGAAGTCTCCGCTGGCCTATCGGGTTCAGGCCTAATTTGGGAGTTTAGAGCTGGTTTGGATGGGGGATTTGGAGAGAAAAGAAGAAATTTAGGAGAATATTTTTCTCATTTAGGAGTTTTAAAGGGAGAGAAGAAAAGAGAAAGAGAGGAATAAATGGCCCTTCTCTTATTTTTATTTTTTTCTCTCCATATGTGGAAAAAAATAGAAGGAAAAAAATGGAAAGATGAATCAAAGTCAACAAAAGTAAAGATATGAAATGATTATCTTTTAATATTTATTTTTATTATATATTTAAAGAAAAAAATATAAATTACTTTTAAAAAATATCATTTCATTTTTTTTCTTTCTTAACTCTCAAACTAGAGAAATTAAAATTATTTCTTTTTTCTCTTAAACTCCTAAATAACATACCAATCTCTTCTTTTCTTTTCTTTTCTCTTCTCTTCTTATTAATATTTTATCTTCTTTTCTTTTCTTCGCAAAACTTGTCATTGCTAAAAAATGAGAGAAAATAAGAGAAGTGGATTCTTTTTTGTTATTTGGCAGATTTTCTATAGAAAGAAAGGAAAGAGAAATGGAGTGATTTCATATCACTGGTGCAGTCAAAACTCATTCTCATCAAATTGGAGAGAAATGGATGGAAAGGAAGGTGAGTTTATTTTTTTTTTTTTAATGGCAAAATTATCTTTTTTAAGAATAAGTTGTAATTTTAAATACCCACCATGTCCACTATGCCTCCTAAACTCTCAATATATGAAATGACTAAATAATCATTTAATATTTATTTTCTATTATACATTTAAAGATAAAAATGTAAAATACTTTTAAAAAATATCATTTCATTTCATTTCTTTTCTTTCTTAACTCCCAAATTAGAGAAAATAAAATTATTTCTTTTTTCTCTTAAACTCCTAAACAATATATCAATCTCTTCTTTTCTTTTCTCTTCTCTTCTCATTAATATTTTCCCTTCTTTTCTTTTCTTCGCAAACCTCGCCATTACTAAAAATGGAGAGAAAAAAAGAGAAGTGGAGAGAAGTGGGTTCTCTTCTGTTATTTGACAGATTTTCTATAGAAATAAATAAAGAGAAATGGAGTGATTTCAGATCACTCTTGCAGTCAAAATTCATTCTCTTCAAATTGGATAGAGAGGGATGGAAGGGGTTGTGAGTTTAATTTTTTTTTTTTTAAATGGCAAAATTATCTTTTTCAAGAATAAGTTATAATTTTAAATACCCCACCATGTCCACTATGCCTCCTAAACTCTAAAGGATATTTTGATAAATTGATTCTAATCATTACTTTTCTCTCCAAACTCTCAAATGAAAAAAATAACTCTTCTTTTCTTTTCTTTCCTAAACTCTTAAATAATATTAGACATATATCACTTCATTTCTTTTTTCTTATTTTCTCTCCAAACTTGAAATTTCTCTTCTTTTCTTTCTCTCCTAAACTCGCGAACTAGCCCTCAATCAACATCAATGAGTGCTTAACTTCTGGTCGTTGTTGTTTTGCCGGGGAAAATAAAGGGAGAAATTTTGGGGAGTATTAAATAAATAATGAATGTCCATTGATATTCATGGGATGTTTTTTAATTTGGTCCTTAAAAGTTTAAACTTTTCTCAAACAAATCCTCAATAATAAACTTATTTTAATTTAATCTTTCAATCTATTATTTTCTTCTCAAATTAATCATTTTATTTAACTCCGTTAATTTTTTAACGGTAAATTGAATCTAATTCATATAAGTATGAAATTTTTATAGTTAAATCCTCAATAATAATAAATATTAAGTTACATTAGATTTTAATAAAAATGAAAAATATGAAAATAAAATTATAATAAAAATAATCTCAACTTTAAATTTTAATATTTCATGATGTAAAATAATAAGACAAAAAATTATACATCTTAGAAGTATTTTTGTTCAACTTAAACTCGAGAATTTAAACAACAAATTGAATAAAATTTTTCTTATTATTTAATTTAGTTTTGATTTAATTTTGCAAGATTTGTATTACATCGAATTAAATTAAAATTTTCATAAAATCACCTTTAGTTAAATCGTATGTTTCAACTACACAATAATAAGACAAGTAAAGTATATTTTTATCTAACATTTTCAGCAAATAATATACGTAATTCAGAGATAAATCATTCTTTCCAAAAGCATGGTAACAATCAGATCTATGCATTATTTTTTTAAAAAATATATTTTTATATTATCTAAAATCATATAATTTATGATAAGTTAAATTAATAAAAATTTTAAAATTGCAATCAGTTAACTGTTGAGGATTTATTACAAAATGTTTGTATTAAAAAATGGGGTAGATTCTTTAAAGCCATATACTCCCTTCGATCTTTTTATGTCATTTTTTGAATACCTTTCCAAAAAAAATTATTAGTTATTTTGTAAAATTAAGAATATATTTATTTTTTATTTATATTATTATTTATTACTTTATTAAAGTAATTATTAATTAATTTATATTTTCAATTTAATTTTATAATTTTTAATAAAAGTAATTCAAACATTTTCTTTTAAAACTTAATATTAAATTTTAATTTTAATTCTATCAAATCTGAAACTTTCTAAATTCCCCGTAGTCTACGACTTTTCTAGATAATCTATTTTTAGTAAATTTTTTTAAAAGAATAGTTAAAGTCAACGCTATTGGTCTTCCTGTTTTAGGACAGAAGCACTTCTGGTATGGCCCTCGTAGAATAAATCAAGGCACATGTTTCATTAGTCGTACTCACTCCTGCTACTAATTTATTAGGGCTTTGTACAATATCGTCATTTTATGATCTTGGGATCCCTCTGGGCACTGAATTCACCTCCCCAAATTATTGCCTCACAAACCAACATAATGGGTTTTTTTTAACCATTCTTTTTTAATAAAGAATCTACTCCTTCATTTTCTAGTATGTGTTACTTTGGAGAACTCATATATATTAACAATAATACTCTTACATTTATAGAAATTTTAAAAGAAAAAGTATTACTCTAATTAAAAATTAATTAATATTATGATTTGATAAAGTAATAAATTATAGGATTATAGTTAGAAAAAAAATAATAAATATTATGAATTATTGGAATATTTATTAATTAGTGAAGGCTCCACTAATTATGGATTTATGTGAATTATTAGAAGATTTTTATGGATGTCCACCATTTAGTGGAGACACCACTAATTAAGATTAGTGGAAGATGATGTATGCCATGATGTAATCCACTAATTAGAACTCTATAAATAGAGCTATTCTCTAAGCTTGTAACACACCATTATTTTGTGAAAGAAAGATTAGTGAAAGAAAGATTAGAGAAAATTGTGAGAGAAAAGAAAGAGAGAAATTCTTGTGCAAAATAGTTAGAGTTTTATTAGTGTGTAGTGTGAAGATTTTATTCTAACACTACCCTAATTTTATAACACGTTATCAGCACGAGTCTCTACCGGTACAAAAGCCGGAAGACTAAGCACGAGTTTACTGCGTTACCAAAGCCGGAAGATAGGTACGCATTTATTGATCTCTATGGCTAACATCGCGAAACTCGAATTTGTCGCCCTTGATATTTCGGAAAAAATTATATGTCATGGGTTCTTGATGCGGAAATGCATCTAAATGTCGAAGGCCTTAGTGAAACTATTCAAGCAAATAATAGTGCATCTCGCACAACACAAGGCTAAAGCTTTGATTTTTATTCGTCGTCATCTCGATGAAAATTTGAAAATGGAATATCTTACCGAAAAAGATCCATATGGCCTGTGGGTAAATTTAAAAGAAAGATTTGACCACTCGAAGATGGTCGTACTACCTACTCTGCACGGTATGAATGGTTGCACCCGAGGTTGCAAGATTTTAAAACCGTGAATGAATATAGCTCCGCAATGTATAAAATTACATCTCAATTAAAATTATGTAGAGAAAAAGTGACTGATGAAGATATGTTGGAGAAGACATTCTCCACCTTTCATGCCTCGAATATTGTCCTGCAGACAACAATATCGAGAAAAGGGGTATACAAAATTTACTGATTTAATTATCGCCCTCCTCATTGCGAGAGAAAAATAATGAGTTATTATTGAGAAATCATGAAGCCAGACCAACTGGCTCTACAGCACTCCCAGAAGTGAATGTTGTTGGCTCCAGCAGAAGCCATCGTTATAGTCGTGGTCGTGGCCATGGCCGTGGCCGTGGTCGTGGTTATGGGTCATAGACACGCTCGATATTTCCCTTATCACAATTATAATCAAGCGTGAGAAATACTGCACACCGAAGTGGAACAGAAAAGATCAAAAGGGAAAAGAAAAAGAAATTGAAGAAAAGCATGAGGATATATGTTATAGATGTGGCATGAAAGGTTATTGGTCACGAAACTGTCGTACGGCTAAGCATTTAGTTGAATTGTATCAAGCTTCATTGAAAAATAAAAATGTGGAAGCAAATTTTTCTCAACATCCAATAAATAATGCCGAGGATGACGATAGTGATCCCGAAGATCTTAATATCAATATTACCCATATGGATGTATCGGATTTTTTTGAACACCCGGATCGGTAGGATAGACCATTTAATTGGTGATGGCGAGTGTCCAAAAGAATTAAAGCCTCACCCCGATATTTTTGTATTTTCATTTTCATTCTATTCTAATAATATTTACGTTTACATATATATATTTGTGTTCGGATGGTCTGTTATTAATGATGATGTATGCATTATTGATAGTGGAACTACACACACCATACTAAAAAATGAGAAATATTTTTCCGATCTCAAAATGGGAGAAATAAATATTTATACGATAAACGGTAGTGCAAATGTAATTGAGGGCTCCGGAAGAGCTAGTATATTGTTGCCTAAAGGAACAACAATTATTATTGATAAGGCACTATTTTCCTCAAAATTCGAAGAAATTTATTGAGTTTTAAAGATATCCGCAGAAATGGGTATCATGTTGAAACAAATGAGGAAAATGGGATTGAACATCTTTTTATTACTCAAATGCATTTGGGTAAGAAATCGGTATTAGAAAAACTGCCATCTTTTTCTACTCGGTCTATATTTTGTAAAAATACGTACAATTGAAATTCATCATCTAGTAAACCGTAAGTTTACTCGATCCTATTACTTTTAGCATTTGGCATGACCGGTTGGGTCATCCGGGATCTACCATGATGAGAAGAATCATTGAGAATACACATTGTCATCCTTTAAAAAATAAAAGGATATTAACATCAGAAAAATTCGCATGTACTGCATGTTCCCTAGGAAAATTAATTGTTAAACCATCACCAGTAAAAGTAGGAGCTGAAAGTCCTACATTTCTCGAACAGATTCACGGAGATATTTGTGGACCTATTGATCCACCATGTGGACCGTTCAAATATTTTATGGTCTTAATTGATGCATCATCCCGATGGTCACATGTATGTTTATTATCTACTCGCAACCTGGCGTTTGCGAGATTACTTGCTCAAATAATTAAATTACGAGCACAATTTCCGGACCATCACATTAAAAATATCCGTTTGGATAATGCTGGTGAATTTTCATCACATGCTTTTGATGCATATTGCATGTCAATTGGGATTAATGTTGAACATCCTGTAGCTCATGTTCACACACAGAATGGTCTTGCTGAATCTTTGATTAAACGATTACAATTAATTGCTAGACCATTATTAATGAAAACAAATCTCCCAACATCCGCTCGGGGACATGCTATTCTACATGCCGCAACACTTGTACGTATAAGACCAGCTAGTTATCATAAATTCTCTCATTTGCAATTGGCTTTTGGGTCGAACCAAATATTGCTCATTTAAGAATTTTTGGGTGTGTCAGTATATATTCCAATTGCACCAAACCAACGTACAAAGATGGGTCATCAAAGAAGAAAGGGGATATACGTTGGATATGATTCTCCCTCTATTATCGTGTATGTTGAACCCCCGACAGAGATGTATTCACAAAGAAGATTTGTCGATTGTCATTTTGATGAATCATTATTCCCTAAATTAGGGGAGAACCAAAACAAGATAAAAAGGATCTTGCTTGGACAACATCATTAAATTATCTTGATCCGCGCACAAGCGCATGTGAACTTGAAGTTCAAAAGATAATTCATTTGCAAAGCATTGCAAATCAAATGCCGACGCTTTTGTTGACTCCGTAAGAGTTACAAAATCGCATATTCCAGCCTATAAATGCTCCTATTCGAATTGAAGTTCCAGCAGAACAAAATATTATACCTATAGTCGTTGAATCAAAAACACGCCGAAGCGTGGCCGACCTCTTGGTTCTAAAGATAAAAATCCTCGAAAGAAAATAGGATTAAATGATCCGGAAGATCATATTGAAGAAAAGAATGATAAAGACCAAGAGAGAACTGATGACAAAGAACCGAAGTTGATGAAAGTAACACCGAAATTTCTATCAATTATACCACTTCCGGTAGAAGTTGGAATCGGATAGAAACTGTTATTGATAATATATTTGCATACAATATATCTCTTGATGTTACACAGGATAATGATGATCCCGAACCAATATCGATTGATGAATGTCGGCATAGAAAAGATTGGTCGCAATGGAAAGATGCGATTCAATCGGAGTTAAATGCACCGGCAAAACGTGAAGTCTTCGGACCTGCAGTCCGAACACCGTAAGGTATAAAACCCGTTGGCTACAAATGGATATTTGTGCGAAAGCGCAATGAAAAGAGTGAAATCGTTCGATATAAAGCGCGATTAGTAGCCCAAGGTTTTTCACAAAGACCAGGTATTGATTATGATGAAACTTATTCTCCTATTGTTAATGCTATTACACTCCGATATCTTATCGATTTGGCAAGTACATGAAAAGATAGATATGCGCCTATTAGATATTGTCACCGCTTACTTGTATGGAAATTTAGAAAATGATGTTTACATGAAAATCCTCGAAGGATTTCATATGCCCGAAGCATATAAACATTATCCTCGTGAAAATTACTCCATCAAGTTGCGTAAATCATTATATGGCCTGAAGCAATCAGGCGCATGTGGTTTACACGTCTTAGTGAATATTTATTGAAAGCGGGATTTAAAAATGACCAGGTATGTCCATGCGTTTTTATTAAGAAATCTGGTTCTAAATTTGTGATATTAGTTATATATGTTGATGATATTAATCTTATTGGAATTCTCGAAGAGCTCCAAGAAACAATTGATTATTTAAAAAGAGAATTCGAAATCAAGGATTTTGGTAAAACCAAATTTTGCCTTGGTTTACAAATTGAACATTTGGAGAGTGGAACATTTATTTATCAATCAACATATACAAGCAAAAGTGCTAAAAAGATTTTACATGGACAAAGCACATCCATTGAGTATTCCAATGATCGTGCGATCATTAAATGTGGATAAAGATCCTTTCCGACCTCAAGAAAATGATGAAGAACTCCTTGGTCCTGAAGTACCATATCTCGAGTGCAATTGGTGCATTGATGTATCTTGCTAATAATACACGACTCGATATTGCTTTTGCTTGTCAATTTATTAGCAAGATTTAGTTCTTCACCAACACGACGACATTTGAATGGAATTAAACAAGGCCTTCGATATCTCCAAGGTACAATTGATCTCGGATTATTTTATTCAAATAAAACCAGTCCAACATTGATAGGTTATGCATATACTGGTTATTTATCTGATCCACATAAAGCACGTTCTCAAATGGGCTATCTATTTACATGTGGAAATACTGCTATATCATGGCGTTCTACTGAAACAATCTATAGCAGACTACTTCTTCAAATCATGCTTGAAATTATAGCCATTCATGAAGCAAGTCGAGAATGTGTATGGCTAAGATTCATGATTTATTATATCCGAGAAAGTTGTGGATTATCATCAATCAAAGGTATTCCAACTCCTCTTTATGAAGACAATGCAGCTTGCATAACTTAATTACGAGGAGGATATATTAAAGGAGATCGGACAAAACATATTTCACCAAAATTCTTCTTTACTCATGAACTCCAGAAGAAATGTGAAATTGATGTGCTACAAATTCGGTCATGTGATAACCTCGCGAGATATTTTCACGAAGACTTTACCGATCGCAACATTTGAAAAGTTGAGATATAAAATCGGTATGCGTCGGTTTAAAGATTTAAAGGAATCATCTCATCGAGGGGAGTAATAAATGGACATATAGAATAGTGTACTCTTTTTCCTTCACTAGATTTTTTTTCCCACTGGGTTTTTATCTAGTAAGGTTTTAACGAGGCATATTCTTTATGTAATGGATGGACATCCAAGGGAGAGTATTATGAATTATTGGAATATTTATTAATTAGTGGATGTTCCACTAATTATGGATTTATGTGAATTATTAGAAGATTTTTATGGATGTCCACCATTTAGTGGAGACACCACTAATTAAGATTAGTGGAAGATGATGTATGCCATGATGTAATCCACTAATTAGAGCTCTATAAATAGAGCTATTCTCTAAGCTTGTAACACACCATTATTTTGTGAAAGAAATATTAGTGAAAGAAATATTAGAGAAAATTGTGAGAGAAAAGAAAGAGAGAAATTCTTGTGCAAAATAGTTAGAGTTTTATTAGTGTGTAGTGTGAAGATTTTATTCTAACACTACCCTAATTTTATAACAATAAATATATTTTTAATTTATTTATTAGCATAATTGATTTCATAAAATAATTGATAATTATGCTTAAAAATTTTCTAAAAGTGACAAATAATAGAGTATGGGAGTAGTTTTAGAAAATGTCCGGTGCACCGCCCCAACTATGAGCCCGATTCACCGTATCACACCACATCACCTCAACTATTATAAAATTTCTTCTGTCTTTCTGTTTTTTCAAACTACTTAAAATCCTTTCCTCCAGAATAAAATAAGAAAAAAATTACCGACTAGTACAACTAGGTAAAAAGAGGGCGTAAGCAAGATATTTTAAGGTAGAAAAAATATTTTTGTATATATATAGAGATATATTAATGGATAGATATATAGGTTTTTAAATTGAAAAGTGTGAATTAAGTTTTTTCCAAAATATGACGTCTCATTTTTATCTAAATTGTAATAATAATATTAAAGAAATATAGGTGGTAAAGATGACATATATAGTTGGGCTTTCAATCTTTTTTTTTTTTAAATAACGCCCAAAATAAAAGTTTCATTTCCTAATGTTACAGGTTGGCTATTTTAATCGCGATAGTCCGTGCAGCTCTAACTACTTCTAAGACTGACTTAGGAAGATTAAGTTAGATCAAGCTTAAGAATTTAATTAGATCAGCCTAAAAGAAACTTAAGATAGGAAGGAGATATGAAAATCTGGTGGTTAAGAATTTGAACAGAGGCGATGGGTTGGAAAAATAAGTTGGAGCTTTTTGAACAACTTCACTTATATTCTCAAATTTAGATAGTAACAAATGAGAATGTCTTGCTCTATTTATAGGCAAAGTTTTGGTCTTTAGGAACTTCTTACAATTAATAAATATCTAGATTATCTACAATATTCTAGATGTTCTAGAGTATTTTAAATCATTTTAGATTTTTCTATTATGTACAAGAATTCTTTAGAGTTTCCTAAAATCTTGTAGAAGTTTTTATAGACTCTTGATAAAGTTAATTGGTCAAAATTATTCAACGATCCAGAACGATCCGTCGAGTTCGTCTCGATTCGTGCCGTGCACACTATGCCCAGGTGCTTAGAGCGCATCGACTCATCGTGCACCTTTCGGTCTCGTTTCATGTTTATTTCGTTCCGTTCGATTATCAACTCTGTACCGATCGTATCACTACGACGAAAAGCATAACTCTTAGAACTTCTCCTACCTAAAAAATAAGAAGAAATATGATTTAAAAAAAAAAAAGTACTATGTTAAGTAATAATATCAACTAATATTAAAATTTTTCATCAAATATTTGAACTCGCAGTCTTTCCACTATTAAGCGCAGACATTCTTGAATTAATTAATTTAACAATGGGTGATTTGTATATAAAAATTTACCATCTACCTTTATACATTATATAGTTTTTCTATTATTTTGTAATGTTCTAAAGTGAATGTGTAGCCCTTAAAAATAAATTTATTTTTTTCTAAACTTTCACAAGCAATCTCTTTTATTTAAAGGAGATAAATTCTACTAGTAATCAATTGTTTCCACTCAAAATTTCTCTAATTAACAATGATAATGTGGTTGCTTAACTATAATCAAATATTTTTCTTGAATCTTTGTACGGAATCAAAATGGAATATTCAAATCTAGATAGGAAGAGTTTTTTTTTTTTTTAATATTCTGCTTTCATAGGATGATTTTTAATTTGGTCCCAAAAAGTTTAAAATCTTCTCAATTAAGTCCTTAATAATAAACTTATTTTAATTTATTCTTTCAAAATGTTATTTTCTTCTCAAATTAATCATTCAATCTAATTCCATTAATTTTTTAACGGTAAATTCAATCTAATTCCTATAAGTATGTAAATTTTACAATTAAGTTATCAATAATAATAAATGTCAAGTTATATTAGATTTTAATGAAAAATAAAAAATATACGACAATAAAATGGTAAAATTGGTTTTATTATATATATCTTGTTGAGTTATTAATATTTAATTGTTTTGTTCCACAAAATAATAAAAATAATCTCAATTTTGAATTTTAATATTTCAGAATCTCAAATAATAAAATAAAAAATTATATATCTTAAAAGTATTTTCGTTCAACTTAAACTCAAATACTTAAAAAAATTGAATATTTTTTTTATTATTTAATTTTGTTTTGATTTAATTTTGCACAATTTGTATTACAACGAATCAAATTGGAATTTTTATAAAATCGCCTTTAGTCAAATCGAACTGAATTTATGATTAAACTACATGATAATAAAGTATATTTATTAAGAGTGACCAATATTTATTGGTCATATTTATTTTAAAAATCAATTCATTGCAGTTTGATTAAAGACGATTTTATAGAAATTTTTATTTGATTCAATTTAATACAAATCTTGCGATACTAATTCAAAATTAAATAAAAAAACCAAATTTGATTCAATTTGTTTCAATTATCGGGTTTAAATCAAACAAAAATACTCATAAGATAATATAATTTGTTGTCTTATTATTTGAGATAATGGAATCTTAAAATTCAAATTGAAATTATTTTTATTATTTTATGGAAGAAGACAATTAAATATTAATAACTTTAGAATATAAGTAATAAAACTAAATTTATCATTTTATCATTATATATTTTCTATTTTTCATTAAAATATAATATAACTTGATATTTATTATTATTGAGAACTTAATTGTAAAAGTTACATACTTATAGGGATTAGATTGAATTTAATATTTGACTTTTTTTTTCTTTGACCATTAAAAAACTAACGGAGTTAGATAGAATGACTAGTTTTAAAAAATTAAGAATAACATTTTGAAGGACTAAATTGAAATAAGTTTATTATTAACGACTTGATTGAGAAAAACTCAAAATTTCAGGGACCAAATTAAAAAGTATCCATATTCATATTTTATCATTCATCCTTCAACCCTGTAAATTCATCAAACTTTCCTAAGTTGGCATCAGTGCATTTTACCTATAATATTAATCTCTCTTAATTTTTATAGGGTTTTTATATTATCTTCTCTGAAATAATAGACGTAACAGAATTGAAAGTGCATTTGAACAATAGAATAAAAATATAACATAAATAAAATATTACTTTCTTTTTTCTCTTTATTTCTATACCATTTGTTACTAATATTGTTGAATTTACAATAAATTAGTGTTTCTCCGAACGTGAGAAAGTGAAATTTTAAAATTGGTCCTCAAGAGTTTAAAGTTGTATTAATTTTGGCTAAAAACTATCTTTTTCTAATTGTTGCCCCCTAATTCTTCAAATTTGTTCCCATGTTTAAGGTTTTTTTTTTTTTTTTAACTTTATTGTAATATTGAGAGTCAAGTGGGACTCTATTTTAATAATACATTTTTTTAAAGTATAAAATTCAAGTGATTTAGGTATACAATTAAACTTGAGACTAATAAAATTTCAGAATTTATATTTTTTTCCATTTGAAATCAAATATCCACATTTATATTTTATGATAACTAATATTCATTTTGCTAATACGAATACATTTTCTTTCTAAACTTCTACAACTAACAACTTTGTTTGACAAATGTAATCTATAAGTATCACTAACTCAAAAGGTACTATCATTAAGGTTTTTAATTAATAATAGTACGATAATAAATTACCTATAATTAAATTATTTTTTAAAATTTTTATAAAAATAAAAAAATATAAATCCTAAATAGAATGTATATTTTTAAAATCAAAATCAAATAAAATCACCAAAACAAATACAATGCATAGATGTTGGTGTTGAGTCATTGCAAGTGAAAAACGACGAGAAAATGAAAAGGAAATATTGATTCATGACCGATAAAATTTGTCTTATTTTCTGGACCTTTTAAAGGATCTACTAAATAGAACTACAAGCTTTGCAAGTTAAACATCTTTTGAAGGTTATGTATAACTTGTCACCTACAATTATTTGTAGACCATTGAAATTATTTATTAAAAAAATGTAAATAATTGAGAGATACTGTAACACACATATGCACCTACTACTAGAATTTACAACTTTTCACATTATGATACTGTTTAGACAAAATTCTATTTTGTCATTCAAATACATTATAATACGTTTTAGACAAAATTTTGTTTTGCTATTCAAAATTATGGACAGTTATTATATTACCATAAATTTTTTGTAATTTGTAATTCCCATCAAATTAATTGACAACTTACATTGTCAAGTATAAGAGTTTGAAGCCCCCAGGCATACAAATGACGGTGCCCTAGCATTATCATGTGGGTTGGCTTGCATGGTTTTAAGTCGGGTCGGGCCAAACCATAGGCCATGCGAGCTGGTTTGATGCTAATGCGAGCTGGGCCCAGGGCTAGAAACCCTGGGCTTATCCTCTTTACTTCTTTATTTTTTTATTTTTTATTTAACTCAATAAAAGTAATAATATTGATTTGGATCCATTATATCTAAACAAAAATAATCAATTAAAATTAAAAAAATATATAATAAAGTATTAACAAATAGTGAAATAAGAGAATTGAAAAATACAAATAAATTGTAAATTAACTTAAAAATTAAACAAATAGCTAAAACAAATAAGTAATTAATAAAATTAAAAAATAAGAATGTAAGATTAAAAAATACTAACTAGTTGATGGTCAAGAATAATAATACTTTGTGGAGCTTTACTTATTATCTTCTTCAGGACTTAAACTATCCACTATTCCGCTACTCAATAACCTTTTAAAATATGAAGACTTTGTTTGAAGAATTGAAAAAAAAATTTAAAAAATAAATTATATTCTAACACTTTTTGTACAGAAAATGAAGAGATTTGAGAATTATGAAAGAAAGAGGGATGAAAATAAGAGAGTTTGAGAGAATTGGAGAGAGTTAGAGAGTGTTTGGTGAGTTTTGGAGGTGAATTGAGGGGTATTTATAGAGTTTTGGGGAGTTAGGGGGAGAATATAGCCGTTAGGGGTCAAAAAGTAAAAAAAAAAAAAAATTTCTTGACCATTGAGGGGCAAAAAAAAAAACTTGAATTATCTTCAAGGTAGGCCAGCCCGTCGGGCCTCAGGCGAGCCGACCCGCACCTTGGAACCGGCCCGCTACAGTGTGGTCGGTTTAACTCGCAGGCTTAGCCCACCCTGGCCCAACGAGCCGAACCGAGCCACTTGCTAATGCTAGTAAGGTCACATGTTTAATTGTTGGCTCTGTATTGTACATCTCTTAATTTACATCTTCCACACGAGCCCTAAGGTTGGGGTGACAGGTATAGATAGAAATAAGTAGGCTTTTATCAGGAGTCTATGGCCTGGTTTAAACTTGGTCTGGCCTGGGCTTGTTTAAGAAAGAGGTCATACTTGAGTTTAAAATTAGGCTTGTTTAGCTAAATACGTTGAACCTATTTAGTTAAAACTTAGTTTGAAACCTATTAGGCTTGGCCTGTATATATCTTCTATTATATTAGTTATATGATATATTATATATTTTATATTATATATATCTTCTTTTATTATTAGGGACCTATTACCTCTTTGCTAACTCTAGTCATGTTGTATTTTATAAAATTTTAGTCATTGTATTTTTATATATGGCTAATGAAATAAAAAATTTTATATGTTAACAGATTTTTAAGTAGGTTTTAGATTCAGTCAGGTGATAGGATCTAAATTAGTCATATATTTTCTAGTTATTTGAGGCTATTTTATGATATATTTTGTTCAATAACTAGTTATATTCCTTCATATTTGAGATTTTACCATTGGAAAGATATTTTGTGCATTATTTCAGATTTTAGGAATAAAATAAGACAAAAACGTCGCAAAACAGAATAGAGGCGGCGCTGGCCAGGACAGGGGAACCAACGCCGGCCACGTGCTACTGGCATGCATTTTGAGACGACAAAAATTTAGTGAAATGGAGAGGAATAGAACCAAATCGGTGTCAGCTAAGAGGCTAGAGGCAGCGCCGGCTGCACTCTGGAAAAGGCGGCGCAAAAATTAAGAAAAAATCGGCGAACAAATGGAGAAACTGATCACAAGCAGCGCCGGCCCTAGGCAGGACAAGCAGCGCCAACTGCGCCCTGATGTTAAGGTGGTGCCTCGATTTTTGTGCACAATTTTTGGTAATTTATAAAGTTTTAGTATTTTCCTACTTCTAGTCGGTCAGAAACCCTAGAGGAATGAAATTAGGCACTTCTAAAGCCTATACATAAAGGAAAACACATGGGAGAATTCGTAGATCATAACATCAAATCACTCAAATCAATGAGGAATTTTACCAAATCAAGGAGGGTTGTGTAAGAGGGTCTACAAAGGAAGAAGAATGAGGCTTGTCTATGAGTGCTTTCTTTTACTTTGTTTTATTTTTCTTGAACAATAATGTATTAATTGTATTATTGTAATTTGGCATTATTTTAGGTATTCATGATTTTTAGAGTTACTTTGATATTTTAATTAAATGATTGTTGTTATTGGTATTTAATTATTTGTGCTTATTACGAGATTAATTGGATGTCTCTTTCCATTAACTTGTTGAGACCAAAGGGGTTTATGGTGGTTTCAATTGATTGATTTCATATTTGTTGTCTATTAACTCGCTGAGACCAAAGGGGTTAATTGCTAATAATTGAGTAATTAAAGGTTAATTGATGTCTACCGAAACCAATGATTCATTGGTTAGCTTCATGTTTTAAGTTTGTCGAGACTAACGAAATTTAATCAAGGATTATGTTTAATGCATCTTTTGGATGAATTAGTTGAGACAAGACCAAGTAATGTTAATTTATCTAGAAAATAGTGATTTCATGGATTGACAAAAGAAGTAAATATATCTTAATTCTTCATGATGCCAAGAGAATGATTAATTATGATAATGATTATGTCCTTTAAGATCATATTTTTCAAAATAATAGTTTAAGTTACATAATTCTCCATCATTGACATGTATATATTATATTATATTATTTTTATTTTTATTCCTTTTCACTTTATTGAGTTGGTTAAATAATAAAAGAAAATTAATTAATGCATACTTGTTCCTTGAGGATCGACACTCGTTTGAACCCTATACTATGTTAATGATGAGTACGCTTGCTCATATGTGTAATTTGGGAGTAACATTTTAATTTAAACTTGATTGGGAATTTGCTTATTTTTATATGATTTTTATACTCAAATTTAAACACATCATCAGGCCTAACCTAAAAAAATGCCCAGCTTCTTTCTATCTCTAGTGGTAAAGGTGTTTGTGATGGGACATTACCGAAAAGTACAAGGGTTTTAACATTTGATTAGTTAAGGGATTAAGCTATATTCAAAACGTTGACTCTTGGTCAACTATGAAAACAAGTAATTTTGGATTCTGCTATAATAATTAATTATAATTTCGAATGGAACAAAAATGAAGGATTTTGCCTTACTTTTTTTTTTTTTTTTGTTAGATAAAGATTTAGCCCTATATTTCAGAAGAAATAGAAGAGAAAGTGACCCCCTCCTCACTCAATACATAACTTGATTGGGGGACCAAAGTGGTTCCCCCATGATCACATAAAATGGCCGAGGGAAGGAGGGATGGGAGTAAATAACCAAAATAATTGTGAAGTTTAGCCCATTTAGCAATTTCGTCTGCATATACATTCCCCGATCGAGGGACATAAATATACTTCCAATTATCTCTTTCTCTTAGCATCATTTCACGGCATCTGTGGATTCTTTCCCAAGCCATTCCTCACCCGAGTGAATACCAGCAATTGCCTTTATAACATTTAGAGAATCGCCTTCCAAGATGACTTTAGATATGTCAGCCACATCGGCGATCAACATAGTATGAAGGGCAGCAAGAGCTTCAGCAGCAAAAACATCCCCAGCAAAATCTTTGCCAGTCCAAACGCAAAGAAGTTGTCCCATATGATCGAGAAAAACATAGGTAGAGATCGCAATTCCATCTTTAAAAGTAGCGTCAAAATTTACTTTGACATATGGGGAAGGCGGAGCCTGCCAAGAGCAGGGAAGATTAAGAGTTTGCCTCTTCCAATGTCGGGTAGGACTAGCTTCCCAATAAATCTTCGCTGTCCTACTAATATGAATAGATAGCACATCCCAGTGTTGAGTATCTTCCCCTGCATGCAATTGATTTCTATATCTCCATACATTTTCTATCAACATCACAGCATAGTTAAGAAATTCTTGTTTAGTCTCACTTGGGAAAGGGAATGAGTTATATTCAACAGCCCCTTTATCCAGTCTTTCACTTTCCAGGTGGAGAATTTGTCTATTTTAAAATGCCATTTAGAATGCCACCATAGACATTTGATAAAGGGACAAAGAAGAAATATATATTCCAAAATTTCTGTAGCAAAATGACAGATGCAACAGGATTGGTCTATCAAGTCCAAAGCCTGGGTCAACCTAGACTTTGTAGGCAATAAGTGAGAGATAACGCGCCATAAAAAATGTTTGTGACGACTATGGAAGACCACAGAGATTTCCACAGAGTGCAGGGGAGAGAAGGAGTAGATGATAGAAGGATCGTGTGTGGTAAGGAGGGGTTAGTATTGTACCTCATCTGATGAATACTTTTGTAAGCAGATTTAACAAAAAATCTCCCTAACTTAGAGGGAGCCCACACCAATGAGTCGGGTTCTCTAATCCGGGGAATAGAAATTTTCAGAATCCCCCGAGTAATAGATGGTGGAAACAGATTAGAGATGAGTTCATGTCCCATAAATGTTAATCAGAGAGCATGAGGTATCGAACTGAACTCACATGTTGCTAGTCTATAGTCCAACCTTTATTTATTATAGTACTTTTATAAATGCTACTATCACGTAGTCCAACTCTACGTATTTCAAATACGCTTATACTCTTGGTGTAAGAGGACTACTTACTGGCTAAAGGTAAATTATTCTTTACTTGAAAACTATAGTGTAATGATTTAAACATTGATGAAGTGCCCAACTTCATCAGTTGATCAAGAACATATTTACCTATATATTTAATACCAATGATCTGCACCTTATTGTGAAGCACGACTCAACACGTAGCTTATTTACTAAAATACTTGGACTTTCATGTATGAAAAATGAGAATACAAACTTATTAAAATAAATATTTTATTATTTCAAAATATATATTTTTACAAAATTTCTATATATGTTAGTGCAAATTTTCAATAATCTCTTACTTGTACTATAAAAACTAAAATAGCCTCTGTGTGCCTACCACTATGGTATTTAAGTGTCGCCGAAACACTTTCTCTACCAAAGACTTGGTAAACAGGTTCGCCAAATTGTTCTCTAAGCAAATTTGATCCATCAGTATCTCCCGTTTTTGAATGAATTCCTCAATCAAGTGATGCTTTCTTTTATGTACTTGTCCTTCTTGTGATTCTTATATTCCTTACATTGCGATACCACTTCAAAATTATCACAATACATAATTAGTGGTTTATCTATGTTAGGCATATCTCCAAGTTCTGTTAGGAACGTCCGGATCTAAATCGCCTCCTTAGACACTTGTGAAGTTATCTTATACTCAACCTCAATAGTAGAATCAATAATGCGATATTGCTTGATACTCTTCTAGACAAAGTAACCATATATCCACTAGTAAATTTTCGTTCATCTTTATTCACCTAGAAATCTGAGTCTATGTATCTAACCAAAACTAGCACATAATCTCCCGTTCCCTTAAGATAATTGAGTTAATACTTTAAAACTTACTAATATTTCTCTATAGAGTTTGATTGGTATTTACTAACCATACCTACGATAAAACAAATATCGAGTATTATACAAAGAATAGTATACATGAGACTTCTTACTGCTGAGGCATAAAGAATCGTACTCTTTTTTTTTTTTTTTTTTATCTTCTTGTGTCTTAGGATACTACTTGGAAGATAAGATCAATCCGTGCCTAAATGCTATTAGTGCCCCTTTACACGGATCCATACAATACCTTAACAATATATTGCTAATGTAAGATATCTGGGATAAGCCAAATATTATTTGTTTCCTATCTCTAAGAAGCTTTATTCCAATAATATAACTAGTTTCTTCTAAATCTTTCATATTGAATTGATTGAATAGCCGAGCTTTAATAGATGATAATATTCATACATCATTTTCAATTAGTAGAATGTCATTTACATACAATATAAAAAATGACTAATTTTCTATATACACATGATTCATTCACATTTTGAACAAAACTATAGAAGTATATAATTTTATCAAAACATATATTCTATACCCTTGAAACTTGTTTGAGTTCATAAATGGATTTCTTAAGTTTGCACACCATGTGTTCTTGACCTTTAGTAATGAACCCTTTTGATTGAAACATATAGATATTTTGACTAAGATTGTAATTAAAGAACGCATTCTTAACGTCTATTTGCTAAATCTCGTAGTCATAATAATAAGCAATCACAAGGAGCACTCTGATGGATTTAAGTATGGCTGCCGATGAAAAGATTTCTTCATAATCGATTTATTCTTTTTGAGTGAATCCTTTTGTAATTAACCTTGTTTTGAAGGTTTCAACTTTCCTATCTACTCCTCTTTTCTTCTTGTATACCCACTTACACCTTACGATCTTTATCCTTTTAAGTGCAGTAAAAATATCTCAAACCTAATTAATATGCATAGATTCAATCTCTGCATTCGTTACATCTAGCCACTTATCCACATCAAGGTCAGTAATAGCCTCTCCGTATGTAGTGAGATCTTATTTCTAATATTCAGAGACTAGATCAAAGATCTCTACAGTCCTTCTTTTTAGAACACGAGTTACCCTCCCACTACAACAAGACTCTAGTCATATAGCTACATTATGTTATGCTTCTCTTATTTCCTTAATTAGGTTACTTGGATCTGAAGAAAATGACATGTTATCTTTCAATTCCACTTAACTTGAACCACTAGTAGACATTTTTTAATTATCCTTCAAGTATCTAGCATGAGTGCTAACAAGCATCTTTTGCTCCTTATAATGGTAAAAATATCCATTCTTAATCTTTTTTGGATACCTAGCGAAATAACATAATTTTGATATTGGTTCTAACTTATTCACCTTAATCAGTACATAAGCCAAACATCTCCAAACCTTGAGATGATTTAAATTAGGTTTTTGTGTAATCCACATCTCATGAGACATTTTAACTGCCGATTTGGAAGGTATTAAGTTCAGAGTATATGTTATTGTCTTTAAGGCATATTCCCAAAAAGAAACAAAAAAATATGCATGACTTATCATGCTCTTGATTATTTTTAGTAATGTTCTATTCTTTCTCCCAGTCATTCTATTTTGTTGGGATGTCCCAAGCGCATTTAGCTGATATACAATCCCGTGATATACCAAGTATTCATTAAACTCACTTAAAAGATACTCTTTACCATAATTTGATTTCAATGCCTTAATTTTTTTTACCTGTTTGAGGCTCTACTTCAGCCTTATACTTTTTAAATTTATTAAAAGAGTCAAACTTGCATAAGTAAATATACCCAAAACATGAGTAATCATCAGTGAACGTGATAAAGTACTCATATCTACCTCTAACTAGTGTAGTCATTAGACTACAAACATCACTGTGAATAATACTAAGTATTTCTATGGTCCTTTCTGCCTTTTGGTTAAATGACATTTTGGTCATCTTCCTCTTAAAAAATGATTCACATTGAGGATACTCATCTAATCTCAATAAGCCTAAGAGTCCATCATAAATAAGCTTTTGAATTCGATCAAGATTAATATATCTCAATCTAAGCTGCCATAAATTCAATTTATTATCTATGGTCTTTTAATATATCTCAATATAAGGTGCCATAAATACGATTTATTATCTATGATCTTTCTCTTTTTATTAGTTGGTTCAATTTCTGTTTTGTTAATTTAATGACTTATAGGATTCAAATAAAATAAGTTACTATATATGTTTCCAGAACAAATAAAATTTCCATTTCAACTTATTGTAACATTAGAGTGGAAAGAAATAGAATAACCATGATCAATCCATTTAGAAATTGAAATTGAATTATGTTTAAAATTTGGAACATATAAAACATCTTTTAAAAATAAGGATCTTATCTAAACCAAAACACAGTGTTATTTCTTTCACTGCCTTAGCCTAGACTTTGGTTTTATTGCCAACTCGAAGCGCGTATTTCCCTTTATTGAGTCTCCTTATCTTTCTTAACTCTTGTAAGAAGTTATAGATGTAGTCAATGGTTTCAAAATCTACAATCCAATTGGATGAAAATCCAACCATCAAAATATACTTAGGGAAGAGAATTGTATCTGTATTCTTGGTTAAGGAATTTTGGCATTCTTTATTCCAATAGCCTTTCTTGCCACATTTGAAGCACTTCTCTTTAGGCTTCGCATTAGGCCTAACTCTGACTGATCCAACTACATTCTTCTTATTCTTCCTGAATTTCTTAGCTTGAGGCTTAGTTCTAGAAGATTATGCCTTTGACAACAAGACTGTAGACTTGGGTTTCATGATCTTCTCCGCCACCTAGAACTCCTTTTTTAATTCTAAAAGAGTCATGCTCATCTTATTCATGTTGTAATTCAACTTGAATTGAGTAAAAGATTCCAATCAAGTTTCAAGCATCATGTCTATTTAGCTCTCAAGGTCAATAACCCCACCAAGTACCACGGCTTTTTCAAAAGTAACAATCATTTTGAGCATTTACTCTTGAAATGATACTCCTTCACTATCCTAATATTCATGATTGCCTTAAGAGCTTCCTGTCTTGTAGGCCGGCTCTTGTAAGCAAATATCTCCCTTAGAGAGCAGTCTGTGTCATAAACAATGAGCTTGTTATTTGTTTAGATTAAAGAACTTTAGATATAAAAGCCAACATATAGTATCGAATCATCTCATCGGCTTTCTTTCATATTTTCTCAGCCTCACACTATTTCACAGAGAAATTTTTCAAAATTTTAGGATAGGAGTCTGTCAGAACATACTTATACTCTTCGATAGTGAATACTATGTTTAAATTCATTTTCCAATCCACATACTTAAGGCCAATTAACATATTCTCCTTGAGAATAATGACCAAATGACTAAAAGAACCTCTACTAGGCATTTTTGTAAATTTTGAAAAAATTATTTTATAAATTTGTGTCCATTCACATACAATAAACATTTAGAGTGAACATAATATTTATCCTAATAACAAATAAAATCCTTAAACTATTATCAAATTTTAAAATTTATTTCTTAGAAAATTTGACAAACCTTCTTGGGAAGGTTAACGATTTTATAAGTTAAGTATATAATCATCCACTCAAGCATTTAGCTCATAATCTAGAAATTAGCTCCAACGTGAGTTTGTTGCTATTTCGCATTAACTATGGGCAATGTAATTTTGTATATTCCAATATGGGCTAGCTGAATATGATATATACCCTAGATTAGTTTGATTCAATCCATTAAATCTGGATTCTTATAGAATCACCCAGGGTGACTTGATTGAATTCCACAATTCTTAATATTGAACGGGGTGGAAGCAATATGACCATTGAAATCCCTTTCTCACTTAATATTTTATTCAAATATTTTACTTATATTTTTTCAAAAGATAATCTAGGTAATCATTTTAAAGTTCTTGGATCCAAATTATTTTTTTATCTCAAGGGTACAACTCCTTTAAGAAAATAAATCATGAATCCCACTTTAAAAATCTAAATTATCATATTTATTTGAAACACAACTTTTAACTTTGTTCACAATAAAAGAATAAAGTATTTACAAAATAAAGTAAATTATACTTTTTTTGTTCCTTTAACCTATATGACCAAATAAGCCAAAATTTACATCATATATAAAGATACTCTTGTTTAATTCTAAGGTGGTTCTAACTACTATTTTCATGCAATTTATTTATAAAATAAATAAAAACTATGTAAAAAATAAAGACCACGTATGATTGATTTTTCTAAAAAAATTGCACTAATCGAGCCTAATCTAATGAGAGGTTGATGTCGCCCGGTCCAGCTTAGCTGGCACTGGTTAGCAGCTGCTTGGCACTGCTAATATGCTCCAAACAGGGGCCGGCATTGGCTGGTCCCTAGTTCACCACAGTGAAAATTTCTGAATTAGCTCTGGCATATTTGATTTCAATCATTTTAGCTTTTTCCGCATTTTTTTTCAACCCATTGTTGGTACCAACTAAATTTTGATATCTAGAACTTGAATATTTGTAGAAAATAAAACCTTTTCATGTAAAAATATAATTTATACAATTGCCTATACCTCCACTCGCGGGGTGTACATAAGATTCTATTAAAAAATCTAAAAACTAACAAATAAAGAAAAATATTGATTACAAGATCTTATACCTTTACTCGCGAGGTCTATAAATAATCTAGAAAGTAATCATATAGATCATGTAAATTAAAATAATTGATTTTTAATGAATTACCATCAGTTATTAGCCTAAAGCGTGCTTCTAGGTGTTTATTCTGTGCTCTAATGCCACTTGTAGGATCATGTATCATACAAGTGTAGTGAAAAATAAAAATTAAATTAGAGGTTGGAATCATATACTTACTTTTTCTTCTAGAACTAGAAGAAATCATAGTAGTAATTAGTTCAAGTATTTAGTAGGTTGCCCAGAACTCGTCTAAACCGTAACATCCAGAGTAGTACTAACTAGTAGTTCTGCCAAATGTCTGCTCGGCTGCTCCTATACATGAACCACGTACAATGCTAAAGTTTTTAACCTTCCAAGACATCCTCTCAGCTTTACAAATCAAACTACTAGTGAAAGTAGACTAGGATTATTTATTTGATTTTGAAATTAGTTCCGGCATCTCTTATTTTGATCGTTTTGCCTTTTTTCTGCACTTTTTCTTCAATACATTGTTGATTCCAACTGATTTTTGATGTCTAGAACCCGAATTTTTGTGAAAAATAAAAGCTTTTCATGCAAAAGTATAATCTTTACAATTGCTTATATCTCCACTCGCGACGTGTACATAAGATTTTATCAAAAAACTTAAAAATCAGCAAATAAAGAAAAATATTAATTACAAGATCCTATATATGCACTAGCGAGGTATACAAGTAATTCAAAAACTAATCATATGGATCATACAAATCAAAATAATTTATATTTAAGGAATCACCATTGATTATTAACCTAATGCATGCTTTCAAGTGTTTAATATGTGCTCTGATACCCTTGTAAGATCATGTATCACATAAGCGCCGTGAAAAATAAAAATTAAATCAGAGTTTAGAATATCATGCTTGCTTTTTCTTCTAGAACTAGAAGAAACCGTGGCTGTAATTGGATTCAAGTGTTCAATAGGTTACTTGGAGCTCATCTAGACCATAACATCCAGAGCAGTACTAACTAGTTGTTCTATCAAACGTCTGCTCCTAAGCATGAAACGCGTACAATGTTAAAACTTTTGACCTTCCAAGATATCCTCTCAACCTTACAAATCAAACTACCGGGCAAAATAGAGAATGATTATTTTTCTGAGAAAGAACGCAAGAGAAAGAAAGAGAAAGAGTGCATGGTAGTGGCTAGCTTGCTTGGGATTAACCCTAGCCGGCCACTATGAGGTTTTAAATAAAACCTCAAGCCAGCTAACTGTAGTCTTACATGGGCTACGGTTTTATCTGTCAATTAGAATTTTTAGTATTTGTCATGGGTTTTTTTTATTAAAACCCAAAATAATAAAACTTAACCCACCTTATTTATTATTTTTTAGGTCTTTTATTTAACTAAAGTCCAAAACAATAAATACACAACCCAATAGAATTATTATACCAATCCTTATTTATTTTATTCCAAGTCCAGATATTAAATTAGATTTCCTGGAATTAATTAATTAATCTAACCCATGAATAAATATTGTATTTAATTAATTATTCTAGCCCAATGAACTTTTTAAAATAAAATAAATTCTCACATTCTTCAACTAATCCAAATAATTTGTGTAATGACTAAAATAGTCATTTAAGTTTCTAGAGTTACCCTGAAAACCAAAAGACATATTATCCTTGACTATAAAAAGACCAAAATACCTCTACTAAATAAATAATTATATTTTGAATTTTAAATATTTTCATTCATCATCATATGAAAAATATTGACCTCGATGATAATAATGCATATTCATTTTCTTCAACTTACATGTGTAATGACGAAAATATACTTCTATGTAATGCCCATTATTGAGATAGAATTAATTGGTATTATCAATTTTCTCAATGACATATACCATCTTTTGCCTTAAGCCCATAATATATGATCTCTAAGAGTATAACCGCTTATCTAAAGAGAGTTATCCTTAAAGCATCACTCTTATTTGTTTACCCAAAGCCCTAGATTTTCACAAATTATCTTAGATCGTCACAAGGAGGTGATTACTCATTTCATGAAGAAAGGCAATGAAGTTCTATTGTATAAGTTCGTCTTAATTGAATTAAAGATATATGCCGACATACAAGGACATTGATCTCATGAAAGAAATCTCACCTATAGTATATCAAAGATATACGTCCACCTTCATCAGACCGCTAACTTATACTAAAACCCCAGAGTATTCGTCCACGCAATAGTTGTGATAGTCCAGTTTCTATTTATTATAGTACTTTTATAAATACTACTGTCACATAGTTCAATTCTAAGTATTCTAAATATGCTTATACTATTAGTGTGAGAAGATTACTCACTAATTAAAGGTACCCCACTTAATAACTATAGTGTAATGATCTAAACTTTAATGAAGTGTCCAATTTTATCAATCGATCAAGAATTCATTTATTTGTATGTTAAGTAACCATAATTTGCACCTGACTGCAAAACATGACCCAACACATACATAGGTCATTTACTAACATATATACTTGAATCTTTATATATGAAAAATATGAATACAAATTTATTAAAACAAATATTTTTGTTATTTCAAAATGTACATCTTTACAAAATTTCTATGTCTTTTCAGACATATTTCCAACAGGCATTTTATCATTAGAACAAATCATCAAGTCTTAAACACCTACTAGAACAAAGGATTAATAGCATACCTTAATATAAATAATTGACCAAAATGATGGGATTAGATTATGAGGTCTAATACAAGTAAAAAGCTGAGAATAAGGCTGTTGATGCACTCTCAAGGAAGGCTCATATTAACATTATTACTGTTCTTATGCCATAATGGATAGAAGAAATACAACACAACTATGAAAATGATGCCAATGCTCTGGAGAAAATAGCTTAAGCAATTGTGGGAAAGGATGAGAAGCTGACTTGTATGGGAGGAATCCTCATAATTGATGACAAAATATATTTAGGAAGTAAAAAATAGAGGAGGAAGGAGATTTCAAAGGAGATGTACAATTCAACCATTAGGGGACACTCAGGAATGCAATTGAACAAAGGATTAAAAGGATGTGTGAAATAATAGGTGAAGGAATGTAAGGTTTGTCAGAGGAATAAGGTGAACTTACAGCATACCCTGGTTTGCTTCAATCTTTAGAACTAACAGAAAAACCCTTCTCTCCACTCACAATGGATTTTATTGAAGAACTACCAAGGTCTTATTTTAGAGACTTCATTATGGTAGTAGTTGACAAATTTACTAAGTTCGAAAACTTTATTGGATTGACTCATCCATTTTCAACTTTGAAAGTTGTAAAGAAGAAGTTTAATAATGTTATTAAAATCCATGGAATTCCACACTATATTGTGAGTGATAGAGATAAGATCTTTGTAAGCCAATTCTGGCAATAACTCTTCAAGAGAATAGGTATTAAACTTCAACTTAGTTCAACTTATCATCCTCAAATAGGTGGGCAGATAGAAAGGTTGAATCAGTGCTTGAAAATTTATTTAAGATGCTTTGTCAATCAAAAACCTCAGAAATAGAATGTGAAGGATTGCGGAAAAATAAATACGTAGCAGAAATTGTAATTTAAAATTTTTTTCCGAATCAAAGTTTAGAAATATGTACTTTTAGGGCATTTTACTTGAACAATCGGAGTTGGATTCGAGTTTGACAGCGCTTCCTAAATTGGAACGTTTACTTGTTCTTCGGACATATCAGCTAACCGTCACTCATTCGCATCAAAACTTTATCACGTTTGTTAGCACTTGACCTTTCAGAGTATTCTCGAACTTTTATGGATCTCTACCAGTGAAAATAGAAATAGGGTGAAGAAGATTGAAAGAAAAATGGAAGAGTTAAATGTCAAAGGAAAAATGAAGGAAAAACGTTAAGAAAATGGTGGTCTTGTTTTGTCTAAGGAAAAAGACGAAATCCGTTCCTGTTGGTCAACTCCCTTCACAGACACACATGAAGCTAATTAAAAGAAACATCCAGATTTCCTTTTTCCTTACTAACCAAAACACCACTGCTCACCTTTTTTTTTTCTTCTTTTATTTCATTTTCCCTTTTTCAGCTTTTTGGCAGCTATTCAAAGCTTCCAAACCTATAAACGTCACACCAAAATTCTGGTGGGTCAAAACTTTTCTTAATTAGTCCAAAACTAATTAATCAGTTCTTTTATTAATTAATTAATCCGCTTAGGTCAAGTATAAAATTATATAAGATAATTAATTAATTAAATTGACCTAATTAATTATTCTAATCCAAATAAATAATTAATTGAACTCCTAAAATAATTTTTTCATTAATGAATTCATCCAATAAGCCCATATAGTAAATAAATTAACTAAGATTATTTGAGCTACTCTGAGGACCAAAAGATACATTATTATTGGCTACTAAAATGGCCAAAATACATTTGCTAACAAATATATGATTTTATCATTTTAAATATTCTATTTATCACCATATGAAAATATTGATCTCAAGAATAATATTACAAGTGCAGTATGTTCAACCTACAGGTGTAATGACGAAAATATCCCTATACGTAATACCTATTATTGAGATAGGAAAAATGCACTAACGTCTTTCTCAATGACATTTATCATTCTTTGATAGTTAGTCTGATAATCCATAAATTTCAGTATGTATCTACTTATTACATGGAGTTACCTAAAAGTGTACATACTTAGTCACGTTTTTCAGGGCTCTAGATTATTTAAATTATCCTGAATAATCATAAGGGGGTGATACATTCACGTAATAAGCAAAAAAACTCTATTGTATAAGCCCGTCTTAATAAACTAGAGTCATACACCAACGTATAAGATTATTGGCCTTGCAATAAGATTCCACCCAACATACATCAAAGTATACAAGTCCAGTTTTACCAAATCACCAACTTATAGTCAAGTCTTAAAGTATTCGTCCATGCAATAATTGCGATAAATCAATCTTTATTTATTTTAGTACTTTTATAAAGATTATTATCGTGTGATTCAATTTTACGTATTCCAAATACTCTTACACTATTAGTGTGAGTGGACCACCCACTAGTTAAAGGTAAACCATTCTTTATTTAGAAATCATAGTACAATGATCTAAATCTTGATGAAGTGTCCAACTTTATTAATTGATCCATAATAATTTTCGCATATGTATTAGTAGCTCATAATCTATACTATTCCATGAAAGTACAATCCAATTACGTAGATCACTTACTATCACATTTAAATCTTAATGTGCAATATATGTAAAAAATCAACAATTAAATAAATAAATTTTTTATTAATTTCTAAAATACATAAATACATAGGCCATTTTGAGCATATATTTCAATAGAATGAATATCTAAGCTAAGCACAATGGTGATACAATATTACCTATCATTTCACTATCAAGATGTCACCATATGAATCCTTATTTGGTCAAGTTCCTCTATATCCAAGTAATTACTTATATGATGACAAGGAATATGCTGCTAAAGTAAAAAAGATGCTAGAAAAAAGAAGTAGAATTGACATGCTGTTAAAGGAAAAAATCTCCGAGGCAAATAGTAGAATAAAGCACATAACTGATAAACATAGATTAGACAGGACTTCTGAAGTTGGAGACTGGGTATTCCTCAAACTACAGTTATACAAACATCACTCTTTGACTCACAGAAGGAACATGAAGTTGGCCTCTAAGTATTTTGGGACTTATCGAGTAATTGAGAAGGTTAGAGAGGTTGCCTACAAATTCTTACTACTACCTATAGTTAAAGTACATCCAATATTCTATGTTAGTTTGCTTAAAAAGAAGATTGGAACGGGTAAATTTATTCATGTTGATCTACCATATTTTAGAAATGAAAGGGAGTTCTTAGTCAAGCTTGATACTATCTTACAAAAGAGATTAGTAAAAAAAATGAATAAGATAATAGTGCAATGATTGATTTAGTGGAGTAACCTTCTAGGTGACGAAGCAATATGGGAGTATATAGATGAAATCAGAAGCAAATGGTCTAACATTGATCGTTAAGGATAGGAATAAGCTGAGGGATGAGTTGTCATGCTTTGAAAACCCAAGCAATAAGATACACTGAGGTTCAAAGCTTGGCATAGCTAAATGACAACATCCCACTTAAGTATGACGATGTCGTTTGGTTAAGGTGGTTAAAGAATCTAGCAGTTGAGGAGAAAGAACCAGTAATGGTAGGGATTGTTCTTTCTCTAACGGTCTCGACTATAAAATTGAAGAAAAAATTGTTAGAAAGGCAGTCTAACATAATTAACAGTTGTTCAGATCGTAGTATAGATATCTCTCCCTCTTTGTATTTCTAGCTTCTTCTGTTCATCTCTTTTTTCTCTTCATTGTAATTTCTCTTTCTAGATTCATAGAAACTCCCTCTTCATTCTACATTTCTCTTGCAATTTAGTTGGTTCTTAACATATTGAAAAAAGAATATGGAAGATCAGAAGGATTGAGAGGAAAGGATGCAACATCATAGGAGATTAGAAAAGAGTTGAAGAAAAAATGGATATTGGCATGGGATGACAAAAAGATGGTTGCAACTATCTCCATTGCCACCTTCCTATTCCCCTCTCTCCCTTATTGCCTCAATTCCTCTCGTTAAAGTTTGTTTACTTAACTGGTTCATCTAAAATTTTATTTGGATTCACTTTAATCATTTTGTTTGTGCATTGGTAATAGTGGATTTGTGTGATAAAGTAAGTAATGGCTTTCCTTTTTCGCTGAAGTTTGAACTCTCTTGGTTGTGTTTGTTTAGTTAAGCATGTATTCATGCAAAACTTCAAGCTTTGATTATTACAATGTGATCAAGATTTGATCTTTTCCTTTTTTATGGTTGATCAATGTTTAATTTTGATATGTTTTCATTTGGTTTGTCCACGTTTCAGAATATGAGGATATGAAAATCCACTAATATCTCTCCCTTGCCATTGCCATTCTCATTTCCCCTCTCTCCCTTGTCACCAATCCCATTTGTCATTGTGCACTTTCTCTTTCTCTCTACTTTAAATATAGGGTTAATTTCAGTAAACCCTTTGTACTTTTATATATTTGATAATTGAGTATTTAAATTTTAAATTTGACAATTAAGTACTTACCATTTGACAAAATCCTAAATTAGGTATTCAATTGTCAAAATTAATGGTGTGAGTACTTAATCGTCAAAATTAAAGTTTAAATATCCAATTATCAAACATACAAAAGTACGAAAGGGTTACTGAAATTAACCTTACTTTTAAATTTTATATTAAACATGATTGTCCTCTTACTTTTTTATTTTTTAAATCGTATCATCTTTTATTTTTATTTTTTAAATAAAATTATACTTTCTTAAATATCAAATTAATCCAAAATTTTCTAATTAAATACAACACTAATAATATATAAATTATAAAATTTATATATTTATCATATATAAAAAATTTATCTATCTCGCCTTCATAATTTATAAAATTTCTAAAAATATTTAGTAATTCGATTAAAGTATGTTGATTTATTTTTATTAAAATTATGTATTTTATGTGATATATTCAAGTATTCAAGAGCTTCATGCAATACTAAAAAAACTATTAGAAATAAATATTAGAGGAAAAATATAATTAGTAACAATTAAATATATATTAATTAGTTATTATTAAAACGATCAATTTACAATGTAAAAAGATTGATAGCGATGTTAATTGAAGGTAATGATAGAGATAAACATTCTTATCTAATTAGTGTGTGTGTGTGTGTGTGTGTGTGTGTGAATTTTGTTCATATTTTTAAAATTTTGAAATCAAATTATAAAAAATAAAGAAAAAAATATATTCAAATTTAACTTTCACTTCCCCGATACATATTATGTGAGAAAGTAGCCTTACCTTCAATTGTTGGGGGTGCAATGAAAATGGACGGAGAATTTTTATTTAATTAATGCCAAAGAGACACTTTTCTAACTATGCCAATAAAAATTTAGGATTAATTTCAGTTACCCTCCCGCACTTTTGTATGTTTAAAAATTGGGTACCTAAATTTTTAATTTTGATAATTGAAGACCCAAACTTTTAATTTTTGACAATTAAGTACACAATTTAGTGTTTTGTCAAATATTGGGTACCCAATTGTCATAATTAAAAATTTGAATACTCAATTGTCAAGCATATAAAAATATAGGAGATTTACTAAAATTAACCCTTAAATGTATTAGACAAGTAAAATGGCAAACTTCTGCCTTCTTCTTCCCTCTAAACTCTCTGCTACCACCTTCAACAGCCTAAAACAAAATCATTATGTCCGTCTCTATAGGTTTTGTTTGCTCCCATTATTCACCATCTTCAATCCTCGAGAAACCGTCCCTACCTCCTTCCTTGGCTTATTCTTCTTCACTTGCTCTGTTTGACTATTTTTCTTCCTTAAAAAAATGATAATACATTTGTTTTATAATATAAGTCGTTTAAGTCGTTTTAGACTTATGCACAAGAATGAAGGGTCAAAAAATTTTAAATAATTTTTAAACTAAACTTTCAAAAATATCCCTAATTAAATCTGTGTCTACTTTGATAATTGGAGAAAATTGTATCATAATTAGTAGAAAGAGAAAATTTGCAGGGGGCATGGTTTTTGGGACCAGACCGGACTGACTAGTCCGACCGTGGACCGATGCCTCTGCCGGTTCGGTCCCAATATTCTAGTCGGTTTCTCCCAAAATCGTGCTGGTTTGTTCAAACCGTGTTGGACCGGACGGTCCAACATTGAACCAACCACTTATAAAAAAAAATTGAGTCAAATTTTATAATTTTGTTGTGTAAATTAAATTATATAATTCAATAAACTACTTTAATATGTTAGATTGTTAGTTATAAACTAAAAATGATTACTTTTAATCATGGATTTGAATATTTATATCTTTATAAATTTAAATTACACTATATTATTAATCAATTTTCTTTAAAAATAATTATATTTTAATTTTTAAATTATAATATTACTGGTTCAATTAAAATCTAATTATGGTTGAATCATTAAACCATGAACCAATAACTTTTTCGGTTCAATGGCCGGTCTAGTTCTAAAAACATTGGCAGGGAGGGATAAAATTAGAAAAAAGTAATAAAATTTTATAAAATAACTTATATTGTGAAAAAACTTTTCAAGTCTAAAACGATTTATATTGTGAAATAGAGGTTTTAGCAACTTAATCTATTTCATTCTAGCTAAATTATTTGGATGGAATTCGAAAAGATGGGATCGATTGTCAAAATTAGGGGTTCATGGGATAATGTGATAGTTACCCTTGTTTTCAGGTGATTTTTATAATTAATCATTTTACAAACTCATAAGTTTTACTGAATACTTCATCCATCTGAATTTGAAAATTATATCTTGATATGACATAAAAATTTATGAAAGTAATAATAGTTGTTAGTGGTAAAACGTATAGGTTAGTAGATGTTGTATTTATTGTAAACGTTTAATATTATATATATATATATATATATATATTATTTATAGGAAATCAGGCATTCACTTTAGATATTCTATAAAATATAAATATAGACATTTATTTTTGAACAGAGAGAGTAATAGTATTAATTATAGGTTTCCTCTTCTTTAATTTTCATTTTAATTTAATTTATTATTTTCAATGTATGTTGTTCTAAAAAAATTAAGAAAAATTTTGTTATTTTTTTAAATAGTATATTTATCATTTATTACTTTGTTAAATTGTGAAATTAAATATTTTTATTTTTCAAATTAACTTTATTATTTTCAATATAAACACTACATAATATAGCACTTAACCCTTAACTTTAAAATTTGCATAAAAATAACTCTAAGATTTAAGAACTTTATAGATTTTTTTTAAAAAACAATAATTTAATCTTTTCTTTAAAAAGCTCTGAAGATTTAATGTTAAAACTTTAAACAACCATTTAAAAGAAAGCAGCCAGTAATACAAAATAACACTAGAGAAATTGAATCTCAAAGTTCAATCATTGAAGCATAGAACTTGTCATTCATATAAGGTTTGCAACAAGGAAAAATGATCGCAAGAGTTATAAATTATTAAATCAAACTCCGAAAGTCATAAATCAAAAGTAGGCCCAACACTATGTAGACCTTTCTCTTTGTCCCAACTGGGATGTCAGCCTTAAAAGACTTCATACCTAAACTCATCTGTTCTGCCGTCGGCCCTTTGCTTAGCTAGTCATTTGCCCTTCCGCCCGCGGTGCGAATGTTTTCCTAGTTTTATTTAGTTTTATTTTTTTAAATATATATACTATATAATTAAAATTGAATTAAATTAAATTTTTTAAAAATTTAATAATACCGAATCGAAATAATTTCGATTCGATTCTAAACTGAATTTAAATGCATCCATTAATAGATTTATTAACCTAATATAAATTTAAGCTCAAACAAATAAAATTCAACATAAATTACAATTTAAATCTAATATAATATGTAATATAAATTAAAGTCCAAACATTTTAAAGATTTGGACCAAACATTTTTAATAGAAAATTATAATCATATATGCAAATTGCAAATATGAAAATATTAAACTCAATTATTAATGACTTTATTTTGGACAAAATTGAACTGAATCGAATCGAAATTGAATCAAAAATTTTTTAAAAATCATAATTTATAAAAACAAACAAACAAATAATTAATTATATATTTAAAATTTTAAAAATATAATTTGATTTTTTATTTTTATTTTTAAAAAATCGAAAACCGAACAAAATTTTTATATAAGCTCTAAAACGGAATTGAATCAAACTAAATCTCATTAAAACTGAATCGAAAATCAAAATTGAAACCGATTCAGTTCAATTTTTCTGTTCAAATCGAATAATGAACACCTCTACCCACGCCCAGAGTCTTCCAAATTAATACACAAAGAATTAGATGAGTTTGAACATCTCATACCATTATTGTTTGAGAATGGAAATAAAAAAAGGTAGGAGGAAGATTGTTGTATGTTTTTTTTTTTTTTTCTGTTCTTATACTTTACCTACTTAAGATTTGGGATGTGATATTTATCTATTACCATAAATCGAATTATCTGTGCGTGTAACTTGTTTTCTTCTAAATAAATGATTTTACATATTAAAAAAATTATTTATTTAATAAAAAATATTTTAACTATTGAGTTATTATATTCACTTCAATCTAAAATTTTGGATATATATCACAATTCAAAATGGTTGACTAAATATGCATTAACCAATAATAACTTTTTTCTCATGGATTTGAAGTTTTGGTTTCAACAATATGCGACAGGAACTTGTGAAAATGATATATATATATATATATATATATATATATATATATATATATATATATTTTTTTTTTTTTTTTGTTGAAGCATATAATGAGGAAGAAAAAACAAATACACGCAATTCCCGCATTCCTTCCATCGCGGTAGCTGATGAATATAACTACTTAGGTAACTAAAATATTCTTGAACAAGTTGAGAAGCAAACTACAAAATCTAGATCAATGAACGTCAAAAAATCTCATTAATATCCCAGGTATCAGCTACAGAACAGAGTGGCGTTGCAATGGACCAGGACATTTCATCGCCTTCCTAGTCAATCACCAAGAAGGGTTCCTCAATGGTTTTCTTGCATTCTATTGTTTCAGTCAATGCTGCCCAGCAGGCCAAAGCTTAGCAGCCTCTGCCATCATATTCATAAAACTATTAGGAAAAAAGGCAATATCATAGCCATAAGTCGCGCAGGCTTTTCACAGAATATAATTTCAGAACACATGGAGGAGCGTACGTTGGCTAGCTAGAAATCTCCTTCGTCACCACTCCCACGAGTCTCTGCATGCTTTCATTTAACTACCCTGAGAAATTTACAATTGAGGTGGTAGTTGAGTTCCATGGCATCAGCTATTGTGGACTGCACGACTGCAAAACCATGCTCAAGTACTGGGAATTAGCCCATCTCGTCCCATGTAAAACAATATATAGCTAACATGATCCCCCATTAAACAATTGGTTCTCTGCAAAAACCATTGCATAAGATAATGGTCGTTGTTTAGAAGTCTTTGTTGACGAGCCGGGACAACCGAACTACCAAATTCTTTAGAGAATCGAGCAAGAAAAAGGATCAGAAAATAAGTCAACCATTTGGAACGTGTACGTTTCGTTTTTATGATGGAAAATATATAATAATATAGAGAGAAAACAATTTCCATTGAGGACCGCCAGCGATTCTATTACCAAAATTTTGAAATAATGAAAGATGCCGACGAATGTCATAAAAGATGGGAAGAATTTTTATCCAGTCAATACTTTTTCTGTCTCTTTCTGTAACAATAGGCAGCCTTAATTGAATTGCCTAGGCGTTTCAAAACTAGAAATGGCCAGCAGGTGGTAGTTCGGCCTTTGAAAAAATGGGTGCAAATGCATCATATCATCTTAGGCTAGAGTCTAGAATATGTGAAACTAGTTGTCTTTTGTTTAGTTTTTGATAAAATTTCTAGTTTCGTTACGATTTACTGAAGTAGATTTCAGCTGTAACTGATCTCGGCTTGGTCTGAATCACATGAATTTCCAGAAAAGAAATAAAGAAATGGAATTGTATGCCAGAGAGGTCAGGCATGGTGTTCGTTGATAGAATGAACAAAAATGCATACTTTCAAAGCCCTCCATGCCGGGGCTATTTACATCTCGGACTACTTTTTACTCCGATGAGACCAAAAGCCAAAAAAAAATTAATGAATTCAGAAGAGAGATAACTATATAAAGATCAAGATCTAGCTAACTTTGAAGTGTTGAACATTGATATAGTATAAATGCTCTTCATCTTAGACGTTGATTGCGTTGCTTCTTCTGCTCGGCCCAGATGCCGGAGTCCTCCCTTTCGGGAGCATATTCATTAACAAAGATCCATAGATTCCTCCAAGCTTCCCAATTCCCTGACTCTGGCTTTTCATCAACTCCATTTGACAAGGCCGCCTGTCACGAAAAGCTAACCCCTCTGATGCAAGAGCAGTAGAAGAACCACCAATCTCTTCTTTCACGGGGACAACCACATTGAATTCGGGGTCGGTTGCAGCAAGGTTCTTCAGATCATTCAAGTCATTCAGCGGTCTGGCAGCCGAAGATTTGAAGCAGACAATGCAAAAGAAGATGAGTGTGGTGAGGAGACACAGCTTATTCGATTTCGCCATATCAGAATTCGAGCTTTGTGCCTCTGCTTACCCACTAAGAAGGAAGAATCGGAAATGGCTAAAAGATTTCTCTCCAAGAAACTGTGAAATTTGGGTAGGAGATGTTGAATATGAAGTGAGGCAGTAGGGACGTTTTATATTAGATGAGAGAGTGATGACTTGGAATATTGTTAAGTGGGAAATGGGGTTGAAAAAGTCAGCGTCTTGTGAAGAAATCGTATTCTTCTCTACGCGCTTGACTTAGCGCTGCGTTATTCTTCTACTGACCGCGTTTAATGTTTGTTTTAGTGCGAGATTTGACTTCTTCTTTCCATTAATGGAGCATAAGTGTATGAATTAATAAGCACCTGAGAATTCTAATCTAACACACTGTAATACTTGCTCTCTTTGAGCGGTTTATTGTTAGGTTTGTTGTTTCTAATGAGAAAAGTGGGATCAAATAATGGGATCAGAATACTCCATTTATCTTATAATATAAGTCGTTTGATTTAATTTTACACATATTATGATTTTTAAAAATAAAATGACTTTATATTTTTTCTTCCTAAAATACTCCTATTTAAATGTTTTGAAAATAAAAGAAAAGAGGAGAGAAAGAGAGAAAAAAAAAACAACAAATAAGGATAAAAATGTAAAAATACTTATAATTTAGAACAACAAAAGTCTCAAACTACTTATAATTTGGAACAGCAAAAGTAGTCTTTAATAACTTGTATTATGGGAAGGGGAGAGTATTAAACTTGAAAAAATAAATTATATGAAAGAACCCAATAGAGAATAACAATATAATTTTAAAATTTTTGCTTAGAAAGAAAATACAAAATTTATATAAATTTTTTAAAAAAATTTTAATTTTATAAATAAGATAAGTAATTTTTAAAAATTTTAAGAGGTGGAATCAATATTTATCTTATTTTGTGTATATCGAATTTGAAACTTTTGACAGTAAGATAAAACAAATTTATTGATATATTTTAGCACAAGTAGGGGCTTGGGTATTGATTCCGATCATAAAATGCTTATACAGGGATGGAGATAGGGTGCCTGCCACTCAAAATTTTTAAAATTTTTGTATTTATCTTAATAAAATTAAAATTTTATTTAAAAAAAAATCTCTTATATTTTACCTTTGACCCTTTAATTTTTTTTTTAAATATACAACTTTTAACATTTTTATTTAATTTATTCTTTTAATTTTTAATTTCATCTCGAAATGAATAAGTATTTTACAACTATATGATATAAGTTATATACAGTAAATTAAAAAAAAAAAAAAAAGATGCGCTCCGCATTGAGTGCATTTTTAGAGCATATTAGGGAATAAAAAAAGATTATATGCCATTGCTGATTTGGTTAATGATCAGCCAGAATTTGAGGTTTTGTTATTAGACACAACGTAATCAATGATCCACTAATCTTTTCAAACATTTGTCTGCTTCCTCTGGAAGAAACCACTGGACTGAAATTATTAGAAATAAATTACCAGTACTTCATTCATTGTTAAATAAATATTATTTTATATAATTTATATCAATTAAAAAAATTTATAACATCTATATAATTTTTTAAAAAACTGAATTATTTTTATTAAAAATTATAGAAATATTCAAATTAAAAATCAATCAATGTTAAAATTTTAAATAATAAGGGTATAGTTGAAAAAAATAATAAGCACACATTTTATTTTACAAAATAAAATATAATTATAAATAAAAAAGTCTAAAAATAATACTTATTTAATACTACATCCGTCCCATAATATAAGTCGTTTGACTTAATTTCACACATATTAAGATTCTTGAAAATAATGTGACTTTATATTTTTTCTTTTTAAAATAACCCTATTTAAATGCCTTGGAAACAAGAGGAGAGAGGAGAGAGAAAGAGAGAGAAAGAGAATAATAAATAAGGACAAAAATGTAAAAGCAGTTTCAAAACCTCCTTGAAAAATCTCCAACTGACTTATAATTTGGGATAACAAAAGTAGCTTCAAATGACTTATATTATGGGACGGAGGGAGTAATAAATACTAGATTACTACTATTGTTAGTTTAGTATTCACACAATCAAGACACTTGTTCATTTAATAAAACTTTTTTAAAATCAAACAAAAAAAAAAATGTGTACGATACTTATCAAACGCACGATCCTATCCGTTTCCTGTTGTGCTATACCACGGCGCCCCCCTCCCCCATAACAAAAAGATGATATTTCTAATAGGAGTACTACTTACTCATTACTACTATCGAACATGAATATAAATAATTTTTAATTGCTATATTTGAAATTTATATTATACACTATATTACTTATGAAAAAATATATTTATATAAATATTTTAATAATTTAATTGATAGAATTCGTTTAGATTAATTTTTAAATTTAATAATTCTAAAGGTGTCCGTTAATTTTCTTTTTTTTCTCTAAGTTAATGTTAGTTTTTTTTAGTCGAAAAGAAGTCTGCAATCATTATTTTTATCGTGAAAATATAAATTAATTTAAATAAATTTTAATTAAAGAGATAAATAAATATATTATAAAATTTAAATTCGTAATCTTTTAATCTTTACATTTATTATCTGACCAATTTAACTATAAATGTGTTAATTCGTTCATTCACGGTAACAGTGTATGTTATCCTTAACCAGAATTTTCAACTCAAACGGTGCGATGCCGAATTTGACGCGTTGCCAGCAAATATTTTCCCGATCTACGAGCTTTGCCATTAAAATGCAGGTAAAGCAGGGTCGGTGGACGCTATATAAGCCATATCCCACCGCGAAACAGAGAACCAAAAACTGGGAACAGGAAGCCAAGTCAGTACTAGCTGGCCGCCGCGCCACGTATTCAAGAGTCAAAAGTCAAATACAAAGACTATTGCCATGTTGGGCTTCTCAGATAAAGGGCCCGAACAAGAGCCCAATATGGATAGCAAAATACAGTTCCAAAAAATAACATGCAATTCGTGTCTTGATTTACCTTATAGCCATTTATTTAGCAAAAAAAGAAAAATACTAGTTATGGCCATTTACCTTGTATATATAGATACAGTGCGCTGCGGGCATGCAAAGTTTTCTATCATTTCGCTGGTGGAAAAGCAGGTTCATAAAGGCCATTAGGCAACAGCTTTGGATCCAATTTCCTTCACTTTTCCAACAAGGCCTTAACATAATGAGCACTTCTTGAGTAGTAATACCTCTGTCTTGTGAAAATTCATAGTTTTTTATTTGATATAAATTTTTATATAAAAATAAAAATTATAATTAAAGATGAAAGCAAAGATATAGAGTTGGAAACAAATTATATAAAAAAAATGTTAAAATATAATTTTTAAAAAACTTTTAAGAGGTAAAATATAAAATTTAAATAGACTTTTCAAAAAATTTTAATTTTGTTAAGATAAAATAAAAAAAAATAATAGAAGTTTTGGAAGGGCGGTACTACCTGACTTCTAGATTTGTCTCTAGTTATAATATAATAATAATAATATAAAATATATAAATTTTAAAACATTTTATATTCAATTTAAATATATAAAAATAATATATAAAATATATATTAATTTTTTATAATATATTAAAGACTTTATTTTAAAAAAAATCAAAATTTTAAAGACAACTCAAAATACTAAGTATGTCAATTTTCATATAATAGAGAAAGTCAATTTTCATAGGATAGAGAAAGTAATGTGTTGCATACTTTGAGTGACGGCTGAAATCACTTTTCAAAAACTGGAGATTTTTACTGGTTTTCCATAAAACTCCTCTCTGCATATGAAAACCTTTAAAATTATTAAGAGATTGCATAAATCACTCCTCAAACGGAAGATGTTTACAACTCTCTTTCTCTCTCCACACACACACACACACACACACATATATATATATATATATATATATATATATATATATATATATATATACTTGTTTACTTTAAAAGATGACTAAAAAATCACTTTTCAAACTAAAAACCTTTCTAGTTTGATATAAAACTCTCTCTCTCTATATGAAGACCTTTATTGATTTTACACAATTTCTCTATCTCTCTATATATTAGGTAATATACTCCCTAATTGAAGACCTTTACAACTCTCCCACGGTATATATATTAGCTCTCCCTATGCAATTCTCTCTCTCTCTCTCTTATAATTCCAAACTAAAGACGTTTATTGATTTTGCATAAAACTCTTTCTCGATACATGAAGACCTTTAAACTATGAGAAACTACTGAAATCACTTTTGAAATTGAAGACATTTATAACTCTTTCTCTTTCTCTCTCTCTTATATATATATATATATATATATATATGAGAGAGAGACAACTAAATCACTTTTCAAATTAAAGAAATTTATTAGTTTTACATAGAACTCTATCTCTATATGAAGATTTTTAATAATTTTATACAATTTCTATATATATATATATATACATGTTTGTCGAAAGAGTACACTCAATTCACATGCTTTATTTCCTCAATGAGATTCAAACTTGGCGTTTAAGAAAGCGTTAGTGAATATTGACACACACATTCGGACTGTATACTTTTGCTTTTGACAAACTTCAATAGATTAACAGATACATTACTCTTTCCCCCCCCCCTCCACAAAAAAATATGTACGTAGATTAACCGTTCGTTTGATAAAATTAAAATTTAAAAAAATTTTGAATTTTGAAGTATGAAGATTGAATTAATTATACTTTGTTTTTACAATATATTTTATTACAATTTATATTAAATATAAAAATATTAATATTTAGATAAGTATTTAACATATTTAGATTTTAAATATGATTTCAATACGTCTTAATTAATTAAATGATAATAAAAATATATTATCAAATGTATTTAATTAATTAAATATTTAATATTATTAAATTTTAAACATGTTTAATAAAATAAATAAACAATTAATTAATTTTAAGTATTTAATTGAATTACCAATCATACTCTAATTGAATTACTTATTTACTTCCTACTTCCTCCATCACAAATTATTTGTCTCATTTAACCGATTATGTGGGTATTAATATAGTATGTTTTTTTTGTTAATTAAATATTTTATTTCATTTTTACTCTTGAAACTCAATTTATTCTATCTCTTTGTTTATTAAGAAGTACTCAAATTTTAAAATTTTGATATACTCCAAATTATTTCTCTCTCATATTATTTAAATAAGATCAGTTTGTCGAAAAATAAATTGTTTAATATATTTGAAAAGTATAATACTATTAAATATGGGCAAATTTAGAATGTTAAATATTAATTTTTTAATTTTCTAAAGAGATAGATAATTTAGGACAAATATTAAGTTAAGAATGAGACAGATAATTTGAGATGGAAAAAGTAATTTTATTAATCAAATCGGTCTTGAAAATCAGACAAGGTAAAGCTTGCAAGGGAAATGTGGTAAGGAAGTAACAAAACAATAAATTTTTTTCAAAAAAATGAGGGGGGGGGGTTGTTGGGGGTAAATTACATATCTTGTCCTTAATTGACATTTATTTCTTGTCTCAACTTTACACAAGACATATCATGAACCTTACATTTGCACCAAAGGTTTCACTAAAATTTCCTAATATTACATTACAAGCAGTGAATTGGATACAATTAACCAAAATTAGAAAAAAAAATAGATGGAATTTCTAATAAAAAGCTACTAAACATGTCAGATATTGGAAAGCATGCATAAAAATAGAGCAAGAGTACGATTTGAATAAGAAAATGAGAAATTCTGTGAAAATTGCAAATTATTTTCACTTTTACTCAAGAAAAAATCCAAATCTTATCTAATGGAATGGCAGTCCCCCTTGAAATCTAATTTTACTTTTAATAAAAATCTAGACTTCCAACTTTCGTTAATTATATATAGTTTATTATTTGTTGTGTAGGATTAGGTCTTGACGAACATTTTGTGTAAATTTGAAACTCCTACCATTTTGGTATAAAATTCAGATAAAAATAAAAGTTAAGGATGCAATATTTTAATTTGAAAAATTAATAACGGTGCGAATATAAATAAATCGAGTTATAAACTGACCAAAATGATAAAATAATTTAACAAATTTAGCTTTTTTTTTTTTTATTCAATTGTTATTCTTTCAATGCTTAAAATCAAAAGGATAAGGAAAGAATCTTGGACAAGAAAACTCTGGGAAAGCCTGAAAGGGACCAGTCAAAGAGTGCCAGAAATCCCCTCAATTAAAAAAAAAAAAAAAGCTGGGAGAAGAATATTTGCTACTTTATTCAATTATTGCCAGCAGCCTGAGTGGGAAAAGAAATTCCAGTGTGTTAAGAAATAATATTTGGTAGAATTTTCTTAGTGTGTAGTGTGTAGATTTTATTCTAATACTACCCTAATTTTATAACACGTTATCAGCACGAGTCTCTACCGTTATTAAAGCCAGAAGACAGCACGAGTCTCTGCCGTTATTAAAGCCGGAAGACAGTGACGCATTTATTGATCTCTATGGCTAATCTCGCTAAACTCGAATTTGTAGCCCTTGATATTTCCGGAAAAATTATATGTCATGGGTTCTCGATGCGTAAATGCATCTAAATCGTCGAAGGCCTTAGTGAAACTATTCAAGCACATAATAGTGCATCTGCATAACACAAGGCTAAAGCTTTGATTTTTATTCGTCGTCATCTCGATGAAAATTTAAAAATGGAATATCTTACCGAAAAAGATCCATATGGCCTATGGGTAAATTTAAAAGAAAGATTTGACCACCTGAAGATTGTCGTACTACCTACTGCACGGTATGAATGGTTGCACCTGAGGTTGCAAGATTTTAAAACCGTGAATGAATATAGCTCCGCAATGTATAAAATTACATCTCAATTAAAATTATGCGGAGAAAAAGTGACTGATGAAGATATGTTGGAGAAGACATTCTCCACCTTTCATGCCTCGAATATTGTCCTGTAGCAACAATATCGAGAAAAGGGGTATACAAAATTTACAGATTTAATTACTGCCATCCTCATTGCAGAGAAGAATAATGAGTTATTATTGAGAAATCATGAAGTCAGACTAACTGGCTCAACAGCACTCCCAGAAGTGAATGTTGTTGGCTCTAGCAGAAGCCATCGTTACAGTCGTGGTCGTGGCCATGGCCGTGGCCGTGGTCGTGGCCGTGGTCGTAGACACGCTCGATATTTCTCTTATCACAATTATAATCAAACTGTGAGAAATACTAGCCACCTGAAGTGGAACAGAAAAGATCAAAAGGGAAAAGAAAAAGAAATTGAAGAAAAGCATGAGGATATATGTTATAGATGTGGCATGAAAGGTCATTGGTCACGAAACTGTCGTACGACTAAACATTTAGTTGAATTGTATCAAGCTTTATTGAAAAATAAAAATGTGGAAGCAAATTTTTCTCAACATCTAATAAATAATGCTGAGGATGATGATATTGATCCTGGAGATCTTAATTTCAATATTACCCATATGAATGTATCGGATTTTTTTGAACACCCAGACGGTATGATAGACCATTTAATTGGTGATGGCAGTGTCCAGAAGAACTAAAGCCTCACCCTGATATTTTTGTATTTTTATTTTCATTCTATTCTAATAATATTTACGTTTGCATATATATATATTTGTGTTCAGATGGCTGTTGTTAATGATGATGTATGCATTATTGATAGTGGAACTATACACACCATACTAAAAAATGAGAAATATTTTTTTGATCTCAAAATGGGAGAAATAAATATGTATACGATAAACGGTAGTGCAAATGTAATTGAGGGCTCCGGAAGAGCTAGTATATTGTTGCCTAAAGGAACAATAATTATTATTGATAAGGCACTATTTTCCTTAAAATCCAGAAGAAATTTATTGAATTTTAAAGATATCCGCAGAAATGGGTATCATGTTGAAACAAATGAGGAAAATGGGATTGAGCATCTTTTTATTACTCAAATGCATTTGGGTAAGAAATCGGTATTAGAAAAACTGTCGTCTTTTTCTACTGGTCTATATTTTGTAAAAATACGTACAATTGAAATTCATCATCTAGTAAACCAGAAGTTTACTGATCCTATTACTTTTAGCATTTGGCATGACCAGTTAGGTCATCCGGGATCTACCATGATGAGAAGAATCATTGAGAATACACATGGTCATCCTTTAAAAAATAAAAGGATATTAACATCAGAAAAATTCGCATGTACTTGCATGTTCCCTAGGAAAATTAATTGTTAAACCATCACCAGGTAAAAGTAGGAGTTGAAAGTCCTACATTTCTCGAAACAGATTCACGGAGATATTTGTGGACTTATTGATCCACCATGTGGACCGTTCAAATATTTCATGGTCTTAATTGATGCATCATCCCGATGGTCACATGTATGTTTATTATCTACTCGCAACTCTGGCGTTTGCGAGATTACTTGCTCAAATAATTAAATTACGAGCACAATTTCCGGACCATCACATTAAAAATATCCGTTTGGATAATGTCGGTGAATTTTCATCACATGCTTTTGATGCATATTGCATGTCAATTGGGATTAATGTTGAACATCCTGTAGCTCATGTTCACACACGAGAATGGTCTTGCTTGAATCTTTGATTAAACGATTACAATTAATTGCTAGACCATTATTAATGAAAACAAATCTCCCAACATCTCGCTGGGGACATGCTATTCTACATGCTTGCAACACTTGTACGTATAAGACCAGCTAATTATCATAAATTCTCTCCTTTGCAATTGGCTTTTGGGTCAGAACCAAATATTGCTCATTTAAGAATTTTTGGGTGTGTTGTATATATTCCAATTGCACCAAACCAACGTACAAAGATGGGTCCTCAAAGAAGAAAGGGGATATACGTTGGATATGATTCTCCCTCTATTATCGGGTATGTTGAACCTCCGACAGGAGATGTATTCACAACAAGATTTGTCGATTGTCATTTTGATGAATCATTATTCCCTAAATTAGGGGGAGAACCAAAACAGCATAAAAAAGATCTTGCTTGGACAACATCATTAAATTACCTTGATCCGCGCACAAGCGCATGTGAACTTGAAGTTCAAAAGATAATTCATTTGCAAAGCATTGCAAATCAAATGCCGAGACGCTTTTGTTGACTCCGGAAGAGTTACAAAATCGCATATTCCAGACTATAAATGCTCCTATTCGAATTGAAGTTCCAGTAGAACAAAATATTATACCTATAGTTGCTTGAGTCAAAAACACGCCGAAGCGTGGCCGACCTCTTGGTTCTAAAGATAAAAATCCTCGAAAGAAAAGAGGATTAAATGATCCGAAAGATCATATTGAAGAAAAGAATGATAAAGACCAAGAGAGAACCGATGACAAAGAACCGAAGTTGATGAAAGTAACACTGAAATTTCTATCAATTATACCACTTCCGGTAGAAGTTGGAATCGGATAGAAACTGTTATTGATAATATATTTGAATACAATATATCTCTTGATGTTACACGGGATAATGATGATCTCGAACCAATATCGATTGATGAATGTCGGCATAGAAAAGATTGGTCGCAATGGAAAGATGCGATTCAATCGGAGTTAAATGCACCGGCAAAACGTGAAGTCTTCGGACCGCAGTCCGAACACCGAAAGGTATAAAACCCGTTGGCTACAAATGGATATTTGTGCGAAAGCGCAATGAAAAGAGTGAAATCGTTCGATATAAAGCGCGATTAGTAGCCCAAGGTTTTTCACAAAGACCAGGTATTGATTATGATGAAACTTATTCTCCTGTTGTTGATGCTATTACACTTCGATATCTTATCAGTTTGGCAAGTACATGAAAAGATAGATATGCGCCTATTAGATGTTGTCACTCGCTTACTTGTATGGAAATTTAGAAAATGATGTTTACATGAAAATCCTCGAAGGATTTCATATGCCGAAGCATATAAACATTATCCTCGTGAAAATTACTCCATCAAGTTGCGTAAATCATTATATGGCCTCGAAGCAATCCGGGCGCATGTGGTTCACACGTCTTAGTGAATATTTATTGAAAGCGAGATTTAAAAATGACCAGGTATGTCCATGCGTTTTTATTAAGAAATGCTGGTTCTAAATTTGTGATATTAGCTATATATGTTGATGATATTAATCTTATTGGAACTCCTGAAGAGCTCCAAGAAACAATTGATTATTTAAAAAGAGAATTCGAAATCAAGAATTTTGGTAAAACCAAATTTTGCCTTGGTTTACAAATTGAACATTTGGAGAGTGGAACATTTATTCATCAATCAACATATACAGCAAAAGTGCTAAAAAGATTTTACATGGACAAAGCACATCCATTGAGTATTCCAATGATCGTGCGATCATTAAATGTGGATAAAGATCCTTTCCGACCTCAAGAAAATGATGAAGAACTCCTTGGTCCTGAAGTACCATATCTCAGTGCAATTGGTGCATTGATATATCTTGCTAATAATACACGACCTGATATTACTTTTGCTGTCAATTTATTAGCAAGATTTAGTTCTTCACCAACACGACGACATTGGAATGGAATTAAACAAGTCCTTCGATATCTCCAAGCACGTTCTCAAACGGGCTATCTATTTACATGTGGAAATACTGCTATATCATGGCGTTCTACGAAACAATCTATAGCGACTACTTCTTCAAATCATGCTTGAAATTATAGCAATTCATGAAGCAAGTCGAGAATGTGTATGGCTAAGATCCATGATTCATTATATCCGAGAAAGTTGTGGATTATCATCAATCAAAGGTATTCCAACTCCTCTTTATGAAGACAATGCAGCTTGCATAGCTCAATTACGAGGAGGATATATTAAAGGAGATCGGACAAAACATATTTCACCAAAATTCTTCTTTACTCATGAACTCCAGAAGAAAGGTGAAATTGATGTGCTACAAATTCGGTCATGTGATAACCTCGCAGATATTTTCACGAAGACTTTACCGACTGCAACATTTGAAAAATTGAGATATAAAATCGGTATGCGTCGGTTTAAAGATTTAAATGAATCATCTCATCAGGGGGAGTAATAAATGGACATATAGAATAATGTACTCTTTTTCCTTCACTAGATTTTTTTCCTACTGGGTTTTTATCTAGTAAGGTTTTAACGAGGCATATTCTTTATGTATGGATGGACATCCAAGGGGGAGTGTTATGAATTATTGGAATCTCCACTAATTAGTGGAGGCTCCAATAAAATTAGGATAGTGTTAGAATAAAATCTACACACTACACACTAAGAAAATTCTAACTATTCTTTGCACAAAAATTTCTCTTCAAACTTCTCTCTTTCTTTCTCTCACAATTCTTTCTCTAATCTTTCTTTCACAAAATGATGGTGTATTACAAGTTTAGAGAATAGCTCTATTTATAGAGCTCTAATTAGTGGAATACATCATGGCATACATCATATTCAACTAATCTCAATTAATGGTGTCTCCACTAAATGGTGGACATCCATAAAAATCTTCTAATAATTCACATAAATCAATAATTAGTGGAACCTCCACTAATTAGTGGAGATTCCAATAATTCATAACAGTTGCCATAATATTCATTCTTTTTTTTTTTTTTTGGTTCCTTTGCTCCCACTTGATACTGCAACTGCCAAATAGATTAAATTCATTTCTGTCATTATAAGTAGGGGTGGGTGCATGATAAAAAATATAGGGAGTTAAAATTTCTAGTGCACGTAGAAGACTTGTTTGTTGTCTGGTTAATAAAAGAGAGGTGAGAGAGAAAGGCTAAATAAGATAAAAAAAATTAAACAAGTACTTTGGTGACCCAATAAATATTAAACATTTAGAATTTAATAAATATAAAAGAATATTAGATCTTTAGAATTTAGTAAATATAAAAGAAGAGATAATAAATAATAGATTTAAGAATAGTTAAATAGTATAACATATATATAAATATTTTATAATTTATAATTTAATATACTATAATTAATAAAAATTTCAAAAAATGAGAGGATAAAAATATAAATATTTTTGTAATATACTATAATTATTAAAAACTTTAGAAAAATGAGAGGGCCACACTATACGTGTGTCCACCCCTATGTGTAAGATAACATTATTTTATTTCATTATTAGTTCTCCCTAGCATAAAAGAAGACCCGTAATATATAACAGAGAGGGGGAAAAATAAAGAGATAAGAATTGTATTTAGATTTTTTTTTATGAAAAAATATTTTCAAAATTTTTAAGAAGAAAATTTATGCCTCGTGACCCCTTCCAAAATAAAGAAAAATGACACCACAAATTGTTTATGAACAAATGAAACTATATTTGGATTTGGTTTATAAAAGTAATTTTAGTTTTGAGTTAAAAAATAATTTAAATTTTTGAAAAAAAATATATGTAGAATCAACAAAGAGTGATATTTTACTTATTTATTTATCTTTTGAAAATGTGGTAAGAGATTGAGGATTTAAATTATACTCAAAATTTATTGTTTGATATGTAAAACTTCTAACAATTTAAATTATTATTACTAGTTTTAATTCAATGTCTTTTTAACAAAAAGCTATTTAAATATATGTCCATTTTTGTTCAGGTAAATAAACTTAAAATAGTTTTTGCTTTTAAAATTGTAGCCAAATATTAATTGAAAATATAATATGAATATTTATAGAAATAAATAATTAATGTTATTTCCCGGGTGGCGCGAGTCAAATCTTTGAATGCCTGCTGTAGACAACAAGTTCACAAGTGTCGGTAACTGTGCATTAAATATACAACACAGTAACAAAGACGAAAGAAAACCTTAAACAACAGTAGATGTCGGTCGGTTACCTTTAGTCCCTCAAAACTTCCAAACTACCCGTCTCTAACCTCTAATTATTTTACTCAACTGTCCCGTTATGTTTATGAGGATCTAATCGAAAATTTAGAATTCGAGAAAAAAAATTATACTAATAAAATGATGTTATAATATTTTAAATTTTTTTAAAGAGAAAAAATATAATATTTTAAAGAATATTTTAAAATTTTAAAAATACACTGATTCTATCTCGGGTCTGACACGTTTGGTTGTGATAATTATATATATATATATATATATATATAATTTTAAAAGAAAAAATATTTGTCTCAAAAAGAATAATCGAGTAATAAGCGCGACGACGGAAATATCACGAGTTTGAATCTCATCAATAGATGTTGTTGTTAGTGCGTATATAAAAAGATAGTACTACGAAACGGGCTTCGTCCCGTGTTTTATATAACATATTAGAACCATATTTGGAAACTCAAATTTATTTTAATTTAAAAAAATATTATTTTATATATTTTATTTATTGACAACTGTCATATACTCACAACATATTATATTTTCTTCTTAATTCCACTTAACCTTATATATTTAATAATTTTTTATTATATCTTTATGAATTCATTTCAATCTAATTGTTATCCATTTATACCGTAGATTAACTACAAAAATCTAAATTGCGTAAGTTTTATGCCAATATTGATTTACATTTTCATGCGTAAGTTGGCGCACAATTTTCAATAATCATGTTCTCATGCATTCAACTAACGCGAATGGTATCTCTTTTAAAAAGAATTGATGTTAATGGCCAGAATCACTAATTATGCCTTACAATTTTAAATCTACTAAAAATTTAATCCCTAACAAAGTTAATAATTATTTTTTATAGCATTAGACAGAACAGAATCAATAACATCTGACTTAGCATTTTTAAATTTTGTATTTGATTTTGTAAAAAAGATTTTTAAAATTTTTTAAATATTTTATCTCCAAATACTAACGGAATTAGGAAGCAGATGGTAATGCTCACCTCTCAATTTTTTTTTTAATAATTCAGTGCATTTCAGAAAATTAATTTTTTTTTAAATTATACTTTTCTCAATAAATATTTTCAAACGTTATAACTATGATTCTCTAATAAATCCGTTATAACTATCACAAATATCTTGTTCTTTACATATAATCTAAATAATTTTTTAAAAATTATAAAATTATTTTTAATATATCCTACCAGGTACCTTCTCTGCCGTGATCCCTCCATATTTTCAGAATATTTTTTTGAAAGAGTCTTTACTTTTAGATTCAATCTTTTATTTTATTAACCGTATAACTCATAATTTAAAATATTGAAATATTATTACAAAATATTAAACAGATAAAAAAAATGACCTATAAGTCAAGAGTGTCAAATTCTATCACGGGATTTTTCTTTTTTATTGGGGATAAAAAGAAAGAAACGTATAAGATTATTATTGCACGTGCCTGCATGAAGAAATAGGATAGGCAGTCCAATTCTTTCTTCTGCGTGACAAAGTCAAGCAGATAAAAGAATCAGAATAAAATCATAGATGGGTGTGGAAGGAGCAGATACAATGGCCGACCGATACCCAAACGGCTTTGCCAATACAAGGGCCACCTGCTACACTCACTCTCATACACATAAAATCGACATCAAGGTTGCAGAATATTTGGGTGTAACCGTCTATTTTCAGCATCTCTTTGAACCTCAAGCTTGGATATGGATGCCGAAAGGTTTTTCACTTTTCTAAACGGACGGTTTCTTGCACATTTATTCCAGAAATTAATGATGCTGTAAATAACATAGTCCAAAGAACATAGTCATATAAGAGTAGTTAATATGAAAATTCTTGATTAGTCATTCATAAGATCTTGTTAGAATCCAGGTTTAGATGCATCAAGAACAATTGCCATCAAAAGGGATTCGGCAATTTTACCACTTTCAATTATTGATGCAGAAATGGAATGAAAAAGGCATAAAAAAAGCTCGGAGAGTGAAAGCCATGGACAAGGCGGGAATAGGAGAAGGTGGAAAAACTGAAAAAGAAAAAGTTTCTGAAACAGTAGCTTTTTACTTTCCATGTTGGAACGGACAGAGATGGTGAAACGTTGAAGCCGTGAACAATGAAGACAACGGGGAAAAGGGCAGTATGAGAGTGTTTATATAGAGGGTGAGGGGTCCATGTTCTAATCACGTGGTGCTGTCTATATAAGAGATACTAGTTCTCTACTATGAATTACAGTACTTTTTCAGCTTCCATCGTCTTTACTCTCTCAACATCACCGGATTTTGAAAGGGAAACAAACGCACCGGTTAGTACTTTAATAAGTTTTTGCTGCAAACGAAAGTTTTGCATTGATGTTATTTTCAAGCCCTTTTCACCTTTTCGGTTTCTTGATTCAATACTCTATTGGAAATTATGGTAGGTGAAATGGACCCATTCGGCCATTTTTCCATACCTACAGCCAACTTTAAAAAGCAACTTCTTATTTTCCTGCTCCATAATCAATTTTCAAGATTGGGAGCTCATTTGTAATGGTATTTTTATATGGATTTTATCCTCAGGTTGGTTGGTGGGAGTTCGGCATATCAGGTACTCCTTAAATATTGCACACACCACACACATTGTTTATCTGTACACTTGTCTTTGTCTGTGTATATCCCTGTATCTATATGTATATATATCTTGAGAGGCCGGAAGGAGGGATGAGGATGGGGAAGTGGAGGCGAATGGTGTGTGGGGTTTATGGTCCTTAAAATCGCCTTTATTCCCGTGGGCTCAACTTGGCTGACTGATTTGATAATGCAACAGCAGTTAAATCATGTGATGTTGGATTTGTTTGCCAACTCTTGTTCATTCTCATTTTTTTTCTTCTATCCGATCTCTGCTTTCCCCTCTGTTCAGTGTACAATCGCATATGGGAGCTCTCAATGTTGTAGTATCTCATCCTGCCATTCTTCTTTCGGTTGTTTTTGGTAATTCTTATTGTCTTTCGAGCTTAACTGAGGTACTACAGTGTGTAGGTTGTCATTTTCTTTCTCTTATAGCTGAATGTAGAAGGGAAGAATATGCTGAACTTTTCTTGAATTTCATTCCGTGTACAGATATTTGAGAGAATAGGATTACAGAAAGTTTTATATTTACTAACCGAAAGCTTCAGAAGGGAATGAGTTGCTATTAGCTTTTTATGCATCTAATTTTGCATTGTGCACAAAACTTGGTCTTTTCAACCGCAGATTGCATTCTTTGGGATTGACGAAAAGTGGGCAAAGGTTTCTTGATTTTTGGCTTCTTTATTTGCAGCTGGAGAGTGGATAGAAACATGTGTCAGCATCATTGAGGCGTTTTCTTATGTCATCATCTACAGTGTTCCTTGAGTGAGGGATCTGCATCTCTGTCAACAATCAGCAACACCTTTGGAAAAAAGACGAGATAAAAATACCATGGTTCTCAACTATGGAAATTGTTGGAGCACCCCGGAGGTTTATCCACTGTTCTTGCTAAATCTGAAATTTCTGGCCAGATATGTGAACTTTGAAATTGTTGTAGGCATTTCTAACTGAGCTATTCCTATGTTTGCTTATCAGAAGAATTCTTGGAAAAGTACATTGCTCTTAGCCTATCAAAGTCTTGGTGTCGTATATGGGGACCTCAGCATTTCCCCCCTCTATGTCTTCAAGAGCGCATTTGCAGAAGACATTCATCACTCGGAGACAAATGAAGAAATTCTTGGCGTTCTTTCATTTGTATTCTGGACTTTAACTCTGGTTCCACTGTTCAAGTATGTTTTTATTGTACTTCGAGCCGATGACAATGGAGAGGGTAAGCAAATGCAACTGAATCATCAAAAGAGGTTTTGGTAAATTAGCAAGCCAACTGAATTTCTCATGTCGTGATGCTGCAGGTGGTACTTTTGCTCTCTACTCCCTAATATGCAGGCATGCTAAAGTAGGCCTTCTTCCAAATCGCCAGGTTGCTGATGAAGCTCTTTCTACATATAAACTTGAGCACCCACCGGAGACAAAGAATAGCTCTAAAGTGAAATCTTTGCTAGAGAAGCACAAGCCCTTGCACACTGCTTTGCTGGTATTGGTTCTCCTAGGCACTTGTATGGTAATCGGAGATGGACTGCTAACTCCAGCTATTTCTGGTAAATCCTTTTTTTTTCCCTGGTAAATTTATTGAACATATTTCACATTGCTATGGCCTTTTGAACTTCTTATAATAATCTATTTCTTTTTTATAGTTTTTTCAGCAGTTTCTGGCCTTGAGCTATCCATGTCACATGATCGCCACCAATGTAAGCTACTTCCTTATAGTTACTATATGGTTTTTGCCTTTGTTGTATTTCAGTCAATCTTGAAGTTTTGTAGGATGCCAAATCTAATTTGTAGGTGAAATAATATAATAGAAGAAAACAAAAAGGGGAATATGTAATAAATGTTCCTTTCTATCAAATTTCTTTGGCAAATATTTATGATATGTTACAATATCTTTAATCAGAATAGGTAACCTTTTGGCCTTTGTCCTATACTAGATGTGTTACTCTTGGTAGTTTGTCTGGCTGCTAGTCCGGGAGGCAGAATGAGACTAATATGCGTTCTGAGGCAGTATTTCTGTAAATCATGTTTTTTCCTTTTGCTCTATGGGATATACTTGCAAAATGAACTAGGTTATCATTATCAAAAGGTGTTCGCTTTAGACAGAAGAATTATGAAATTGGATCAAAACATCCAGCCATTGTTGTAAAAAATGCGAGTTTGAAGGTTAATCTATCAAGACAAGGACAGACGAAAGTCAATGGGTGACTGATCTTAGTCAATCCTAATCAAAAACCATCTGTTATGTTTAAAAGTCATGTGACTTGAAGCCTTTTTGTCAAATAGAAGTTTTTACTGGTCAAAGGAGCAATGGAAATCATTCTAGACAAATCAATGCTTTTTGGTTTGCATGCTGGAAATCTAAAAGTCTTAAAAGCTATAGATGTTATGCATTCTCTTCCTAAATTAGAGTCTTAACAGGCTGTGGCCATGGTTGATGATGAGTTATTTCTGTGTGATGCATAATATGCATGTTAGCCTGGGTTATTCGAGCATAGTAACGTATCATTTGCATTATTAACTATGTTTCTTTGTCCAACCTCCAATACAACCAAGACAATCGAGCAATACAACTATGGAAGTGTATTTGGTCAGTCTTCCCTTGACGAGGCAATACTTGTTTAGTTTGTCCTGAAGTCTAAATATAAGTTTAATTTCACATTTGTAGTCTTCATGTTTGAGTATTTGGACTAATATGTTATCGAAAAATAAGCAATAATTTGTATGCGCTACTTTTGGACTCAGCAAACACAAATGGTAGGGTGGAAAAGTGCTTTATATGGAAACGCATAATAAACGAATTTGAACTGATATTTTTTTAGTCTGGATGAATCAATTTGTTTTTCAATGTTTCTCTTCTATATTCCTTTTTAAGTGACAAGTATTCTCTCTCCACATACCACCAAGTGCTCTTTTTTTCTTTGGCATGCAACATAATGTGATCACAGCCTTTTTTTTTTTTTTTAAATAAAAAGAATAATCCAAGATTCTTAATGAGTTGGCAGTTGACTGTTAACTTTATATCATTTTTCACATCTGCATCTTTTTCTCACTTGCAGATGCGGTGATTCCAATCACTTGCTTCATATTGGTGTGCCTATTTGCATTACAGCACTATGGCACACATCGCATAGGTTTCTGTTTTGCACCAGTTGTTCTCACTTGGTTACTATGCATCAGTGCTCTTGGCTTGTACAATATCTTTCATTGGAATCGACTTGTATACAAAGCTCTGTCGCCATACTACATGTTCAAATTCTTGAAGAAGACAAAAACAAGAGGGTGGATGTCTTTGGGAGGGATTCTGTTATGCATAACAGGTAAAACCATGGAAGAATTCATAAGGTAGTGGCATTGTTATTTCAGAATCATGGAATTACGGTCTTATGTCCCTCAGTTACATAGATTTGTTGCTTCTGACTATGACCTGAAATTTCAAAATACTTCCAAGTCATTTTACATTTGTAGCACACTTGGTGTTAAGTGCCATGGTGACATTGTTTAGGTTTTTGCCTGGAAGAAATTCAGATATCAACATGACTGAGAAATTCAGACCCTCATTCGTACTTAATCTGCGTTAAACTGTGATTTCTAAACCTGAACACCTTAATCAATTTCAGAAGCTAGTTGAATCAGGTCAATGCAGAGCTAAAGATGTCTTTTTCAGATTAGCGGACTATAGCAATATCAGGATTTCTTTAAATCTGAGAGAGAATGCTGCTTGGAAAGGAGACAACTTTGAAGCTTTTTAGTTGCTTTTTACAAACAGAAATACAACATACTACTAATTTTCTGTTAAATAATCTTTGATCGTTTGTCTGCAGCAACTTAAGAAAGAGCACTCTGAAGTATTAGAAGCTTCTCCTTTTGGTTTGTTTGTTTGTTTGTTTTCCCTTGGTGGCTATCTGTCTGTTGATTCTCTTTGGGTACTTCTGATATGCTATATCACTGCATTTCAGGCTCAGAGGCCATGTTTGCGGATCTTGGGCATTTTTCTTATACTGCAATTCAGGTAAATTGCTTGTTGCATAGTTTTTTTTTCTTTTTTCTTTTTTTCCCTCTCCTCCCAATAAGTACTTCTGACGCCTTTTTTCTCTGCAGATTGCATTCACTTTTATGGTTTATCCTGCATTAATACTGGCATATATGGGTCAAGCAGCCTATTTATCAAAGCATCATCACACCATCCACCAGATTGGATTTTATGTGTCAGTTCCAGGTATTACTTTCCATGTCGCAGGATGTTTCAGTATGTATTTATTTAGGTTGGGCTCAGAAATACAAAAAATTCCAAACAAAATGATCTGCTACTTTGCTTGATGGTAATTCTACCATGCACTATTACATTCGACGTAGTGCATTAACAACATTGCAATCTTTCGTGTTGTATGATACAGGAATTGTAAGGTGGCCTGTGCTTGTTGTAGCCATTCTAGCTTCTGTTGTCGGAAGTCAGGCAATCATTAGCGGAACATTCTCTATAATCAACCAGAGTCAGTCACTTGGTTGCTTTCCAAGAGTGAAGGTTGTTCATACATCTGAAAAGATACATGGCCAAATTTATATCCCCGAGATCAACTGGATGCTCATGATCCTCTGCATTGCTGTGACAATTGGATTCAGGGATGTAAAGCACTTAGGAAATGCATCTGGTAAGTTATGCCCACTGATATCTGCCTTTTGAAGCCGAGGCATTACCTGCTGTCTAAATGAGCTTATAACATTCCTAGCTACTCTTAGGCAGTTATACATGGTGAAAAATCTATGCTAGATGCTCTAGCTACCTTTTGTTTATCCCAAGAAGAAAAGGGAAGGATTATGTGGATTTAGATTGAACAAAATGAATTAGATTTTCTTCAGTTATTGCCTGAAGTAACTAGATCAGTTACTTTGTAGATGAGGCTGATGATTAAGATTTCCCTTTTGACATTCCCCTCTGGTTAAACAAATCCAATCTGAATTGAAACATCTGTACACCATATCTGATGCATCAGGAATTGGAATGTCACTTTCAGGAATATATTGTTCAAATATACTTATTGACGTATTATTGTATATGTCATCTGGTGCAGGATTAGCAGTAATGGCAGTAATGTTGGTGACAACCTGCCTCACTTCATTGGTTATTATGTTCTGCTGGCATAAACCCCCAATTATAGCCTTATGCTTTCTTCTTTTCTTTGGATCCATTGAATTGCTGTACTTCTCAGCTTCCCTCATTAAGTTCCGTGAAGGCGCCTGGCTGCCCATCCTCCTTGCTCTCTTCCTAGTAAGTATCATGTTTGTTTGGAACTATGCCACCATCAAGAAGTATGAATATGATCTCCACAACAAGGTATCACTAGAATGGCTTTTAGCGCTGGGCCCGAGTTTGGGTATTGCGCGAGTCCCCGGGATTGGGCTTGTTTTCACGGATCTAACCTCTGGTATTCCTGCTAACTTCTCACGCTTCGTTACCAACCTCCCTGCCTTCCATCGGATTCTTGTTTTTGTCTGTGTAAAATCTGTACCTGTACCTTTTGTTCCACCAGCTGAGCGTTATCTTGTGGGTCGTGTGGGTCCTCCATCTCATCGGTCCTATAGGTGCATTGTCCGTTATGGTTACCGTGATGTTCACCAGGATGTTGATTCTTTTGAATCTGAGCTTGTTACCAGACTGGCTGATTTCATCCGCTATGATTGGTATAGGACACATGGGATAATTGAAGCATGCAATGAGGATGATGGTTCTCGATCTGTTGCATCATCAAATGAGTGTAGATTGGCAGTGATTGGAACCATGGCATTTTCAGGGCCACCAGCCTTTGAGATCGAAGAAAGTGTGCAACCAGCTAGTGTATCTGTTAGTTTTCCAACGGCTGACAGTATAACAGATATGATAGAGATGGAGCAGGCTGGGTTTGTGGAAAAAAGAGTGAGGTTTGCTGTTGATAATGAGTTGGACGTAGATTGCCGGACTGAAATGGATGTTCAACTTCAAGAAGAGCTAGGAGATTTACTTGGAGCTCAGCAGGCTGGGATAGCTTTCATCATTGGACACTCCCATGTCAGGGCAAAACAAGGATCGTCTCTCTTTAAGAGGTTGGCTATTAACTTTGGCTATAATTTCCTAAGAAGGAATTGCAGGGGCCCGGATGTGGCCCTTAAGGTGCCTCCAGCATCCCTCCTGGAGGTTGGCATGGTTTATGTGGTATAAACCTTTTTCTGTAATTATTGTACTTTACCTAAAGTCAGATGTAGAAGACCGATCACCGCACAGATCACTGAGATAGGATTACGTTGTAGAAAAATCACCCTCTGCACTTTAAATCACATTTGTAATTTCACAAATGCAGAAAGGGGAGAAAGAAAAGGTACAATTGCTGTTAGGACATATTTTTCCTCCTTTCTCTGATGCCAGAATTGTGCACTGGTTGTTCATATATGTCACCTGTTCAAGGTTTGATTGCCTTAATCTTCTCAGTGAAAATGCAACATTGGTTTGGAAACTGGAATAGCTGAACTTTCCCAGGTTCTCCAATTCTCGCACTAATGCTATAACTGGGGAAGTCCTTGTGAACTTCTAATAATATCTAATACTTCAGGGAAACGAGGAATTAGCCAGTTATAACCCAGTTTTCTTAGGTGCAGTTGATATGCTCATGGTCTTTCAAATGGCTGTTCACGAAATCAGTTGAGTATGAATTTCTCTTGGTACTTGTGTTTGCAGTGGAGACAAAGATGTTAGGGGGAAGATGCTGTGTGTGTTTTTTTTTTTTTTTTAGTTGTATGTTACGGATCTAAAGTTTGGTGGATGTGATCTCTATTTGTTATTATAGATTTAACTGTCTATTTGTTTAACTAGTTTTCTTACTATGAATAAGTTTTCTTATTTAGGGGAAAAAACAGTTATAATACTCAATTGCTAAGGCTTGTTTTGGTTCGCGGGGATGTAGAGAGGAAAAGGAAAGAGAAGTGGTACATTTTACTTTCACTAAGAGAAATTAATGTATTTATTCTTGAAGTAAAAATAAGAAAGAAATGAGATAATAAAAGAGAGAATAATTAATTTAGTTTATTATTTTATTTCTCATTATCTATTTTATTAAAATTTTTAATATTAAAAATTTGATCAATATTATCATTATTATTCTCATTTTATTTTCTCCCTTCCAATCCTTCCAAATTGAGAGGGAGAAAATGCTTATGTGGAGAGAGAGTAATATCCCTTCTAATTTAACTTTTTATCTTTATTTATTCCTACAAAACAGTCCAATCAAACCAAATCGGTGTAGGAGTTGTAAAAAAAGCTCTGATGGAGAGAGAATTATACAAAATGCTTGAAGTGGTAATGCTGCTATGCTGTGTAAGAATATCACTTTCGAGAAGAAGATATTTCTTGAATGGCTATGCTCGACAACGGACAGAGTCTCCATTCAGTCAACTGAAGCCTAACGGGCCACGTCGTCTTGGCTTAGCAACCATCAACCAGCTGAGTGGCAAATATTCATCTTTCCGAATCAGTCTTATGCCTTTCTGGTTTGCAAATTGTCCAACTCATCTATATATACCATCCACACATTGGCCCAACTTTTTCTCCAACCTCTACTTGTTAAACGCAGAGGACCCTGAATTTCAAGACTTGAATTACCGCTGAACATGGGACTCAAAGCTCTTCCCTGGTCACCCTCACAAAATGGTTTCCTCTGCAAAACAAGTTTTCCACCATGCTTGTCTAAGTACAGTTGCAGAAGAAAGTACAACTTCGTTGTTCTTTCGGCCAAGAAAGATGACACTAGCGACGAACCCAAGAAGGGGAAGCAATCACTCTTCAGCAGTGTAGCAGAAGCTCTGGACTTTTCTCAAGTCAGGTCTGTGAAGGATGCCGAGCTCCTTGAGGAAGCCAGGGAGGCTACACAATCCGGCGGCCGGATGTCCAGAGAACAGGTAAATCATATGTCAACATTTAAGTTCTTTAACTTCTAATTCAACCATACATGGCTAATTAGACTTCTCTATCGTCTGTTGCAGTATGGAGCTCTTAGAAGGAAAATTGGTGGGACTTACAAAGATTTCTTCAAATCCTACATTGAAGGTAATCACAAAAACCCGAACCTTGTCTTAGTTTGCTGCATAATCTCTGGTTCCAATCCAAGTTTCACACTGAACCTTCCCTTCTTTGGCATATGTATCAGTGGATGGACGATACGTAGAGGAAGGATGGGTTGACAAAACCTGCAAAATTTGCAAGACAGACACTGGTGGTGAACCGAGGCAAGTGGATAAATTCGGGAGATACGTTCACGTTGCATGTTTAGAGAATTCCAAGTCTGGAAATTTTTTCACCAAACTCTTCTCCAGATGATGAAGCCTTAGAAATCGTTTTAAGTTCATGCCTTGATATGTGGATTCTGTGCTCATGCTGAGGTGATTTTGAGATGTAATGCTATTTCTCAATTCATATAAGACAATACTATGATAGTTTTGAATGAAAATCCAATACCATATTGAATCCATCGTGGGTTTATTTTGATTTGGGCGGTTACTGGAAATCTGCAGACTCTGCTGAAACTGCGAATTCGTTCATAAAACGTTGGTACTTCTTTTTGTATAATGTCATTTTGATTGTTACATGAGTAAGGAATGATATAAGAATGTCGTCGTCCTTGTATTTTTGTGCTCTATTCCTTATTAGTAATGCAAGGATTATCCGGAATTCTAGAAAATGGGACTAATTTTTAAAGAAATTCTGTCGTAGGACGACTTGATATGAAATTACGATTGTATTAAGGTCAATTGTAGTGAAATTACGACTCGATATGCAATCTTTTCTTAATTTGCACCGTTTTTTCTTTGCTTAAAATTAAAAAATGCCAGATATGGTCGTGTTAGCATTATGCGACTTCTTTTACACTATAATCATAATTTCGTACTAAATCGTCCCATTGTCAAAATTTTTTTGAAAATTAACCCCATTTTCTGAAATTTCCAAAGGATTATTCTACACTCGCAAGTCAAAACTTACAGCTCCTACAGGACGGAACTAAAAATATGAGATTAAAAGCGAAGTTAAAATGTTTCAAAAAAATTTAAAAGGGCGAAGAGCAAATTTTTAAAGAATTTTTCAAAAAAAAAAAACAATTTTATTAAAAAATATATATATTTTTAAAAATTTTGGAGTCTCTAGTTCCGTGTATGAGCACAAATAAATATGAATGATAATTATTTAGCAATTTGGTGTCCTTTTAATAGATTTAAGTCTAAATTTTGTATTATTATTTGGAAATCCTAAAACAATTTAGAAAAAGATGGGAAAAAAAGAACTCACAAGAAAAAATATATGAGTACAAATATGAGATTTATAAGTATTAAAAAGAAAACTGTTATTTTAACAAATAAAATTGGTTATCATATAGATAATAGTTTAGTAATCCATGTACTTGTTGTTGAAGTAGGAATTTGAGATTGGGGATAAATTATATAAATAAATATATTACAAGATAATGTTATAAATTTTAAAAAAATTTTGAAGAGTAAAAAATAAATTTTTAAATTTTTAAAAAATATTTATTTTCTTAAGGCAAAAATAAAAGTTTTTAAAATTTTGGGGGCTTGTCTTTGTCTCGGCTGCCTCTAGTTTAAGTACCAACCTAATAACACATTATCTTCCAAATTTATATCCTTTTTTTCTGTTTTTTTATTACCCTAACCAAAAGCAGTGTGGAAAAAAATTTGTACTCCCACAATTTTAAAATATATAATCATAAAACTTTTTATTTTGTTTTAAAATAAATATTCATATACATATTTATAAAATTAACGATTAGTTTTTTTTTCTCATTTTACCCTTATTTATTGTAAGTAAACTATATAAATTTTTAAAACTTTTTTTCTTTTTATTTCTTGAAAATTTTTATCAATCAATAATAGGGATATAATAAGAACTTTATTTATATTATAGTATTATTTTCAACGTTCTTAATCTTTGTACAAAGAGTTTCATGAATATTTATTTTGAAATTGGGAGAGTACATGTAGGCATGACCCCGATTCAATTTATCTACGGTTGAACTGTGAACCGGAACCGGGGTCAACGGTTCAAAACCGTTGACCACAATTTGCAGTTCAAACCGTGAATCGTGACCAACAGTCCGGTTCAGATTGATATTTTTTTCAACCGTCAATCAACGGTGTAAACTACTGATTTTATTTAAAAAATAACTTAAAAATTTTAAAAACTTAAAAAATAAAACTCTAATGACCATAGACCTCGGTTAATAACGACTAAAATTAAAAAAAATCATTATTAATGGTCATTATGGCAATAATGACCTGGTTGCTAGAGTGAGTTTGTCAGCGTGTTGTAATTCAAAATTTCAAATTGTTTATGGCCGTTGTCAATGGCCAGAAACGAAATGGTTTGCTTTTTTTTTTTTTTTTTACTTTTCACTTTTTCTATAAATAGGCATAAATTTATTGAATTTTTCACTTCTCACTTCTCAACCCTCTTAATTCTTTCAATTCTCAATTCTCAATATATATATATATATATATATATATATATATATATATATATATATGCGTGTGTGTCTCATCCTATTAGCTCTAAGGGTAAGGAAAAAATTGGTGATAGTGATAGTTTTAATCTAAATTTTCAACAAGAGACTTTTACTACTCCATCTGGCTATCAATCCATTTATAGTTTTAATCCAATTTTTTTTTTTTGGACATTTTCTCCTTCAATAACTGATCAACAAATACAAGTTAATGATAAAGAAGTTGAAGTTCAACAACAACATCCTAAGACAGTGATTTACAAACCGATGCCACATCAAAGAAAGTGCGAAAAAGAGAAGTTAATATGTTCACCAAGCATTTTACTCTCACAAAAATATCATCCACTGAAATAAAAGGCAAGTGTAATTATTGCACAAGTGTTCCTAAATTGTATGTATTCAAGCCAGGAATGGGTTATGACACACTCTCTCAATATCTAAGAAGGCATCATTCTCAAGAATTCGGTTTGGATTCCAAACAAGAAAAAATTACTAGGTACACTAGTACTACATCTATTCCATTGGTTGGTTTATTTAAATATATTGATATAATAAATATAGAAGAATTAGTTAAAATGGTAGCAGAACATCTTTCGTTTAGTTTTGATGGAAAAAATCCAATTTAATAAATATTGTCAAAATGCTTTAAATCCTATTACAAATCGTGTTCTCCGCACTACCCTCACACGTACACTTAAAAAATTATATAGGGAAAGTAAAAATCATTTAACTCAAAATTTTTTAAATTTGCCTAGTAAAATTTCTTTATATAGTGATATTTGGAGTGATCACTGACAAACTCATTCTTATATGGGTGTTATATGTCATTGGGTAGATAATTGATGGAATATTCAAAAACGATTAATTGCTTATAGAGCCTTCGATGGTCCACATTCTGCTGAAAATATTTGTCAATTATTAATTGTTATTTTAGAAGAATATGGTTTAGTGAATAATTTTTTTTTTTATTTCTTTTGATAACGCAAGTGCAAATACTGCCTCGATTACTAGTCATAAAAATTTAATTTAACCAACTTTTAGAGATAAATTTTTTCATGTTAGATGTATATGTCATATTTTAAACTTTTGTGTACAAGATGATTTAAAAAGTCTTGATTTTTATATTATACTACTAAGAGATGCTTTTTCTTATTTATTGCTTAGACCTACAATTAAAAAACAATAGAGTCAATTTTGTAGACGTAATGGCATGAAACCAAAACAATTTCCAAAAGATGACCCAAATAGATGAAATTCAACATGTGAATTGTTAAATGTATCTTTTCCATATAAATAACTTTTATGTGCTTTTTTGCAAATAGAACTGTCGGAATACATTTGTTTCCTCGACGATGGAGTATTTGTGAAGGTATTTTACATGTTTTAAAAATATTTAATGATGTTACTTATAATTTATCTGCCGTCTATTATCCTATTGCACATTTAGTTATTCAAAAATGTGTTAATGTTAGTGCTATTTTTAATGAATATTCTAGTGATGCTCTTTTATCTCAATGTATTAATGCTATGAAAACTAAATCGTTAAAATATTATTTAGATATACTTGATATTAATTTAGTAGCTATTGTTCTTGATCCACGTATGAGAATTGAGGATTTACAATAATATCTTATTGATTATTATGATTTTTTATTTTCTAAATATAATATTAAATATAATAATGATGAAGATGATAGTAGTACTCAAGATCTTACATGTCGTCCTGGTATTTTTCATATAATAGTTAACGTAAAAAATATTATTTGCAACTTATATTATGAATATTCTAGGATGGGACTATCCAAAAAACTTAACATATTGATATTTCGATATCCGAATCTTCAAAAATTAACCCGGTAACTAAGAGGATGATAGAAATGTCAAAACGACTAAGAGGATCTTCAAGTTCCAGGGTGGAACTTGAATTATATCTAACTTATAATTCAAAGTGAAATGAAATAGGTAAAAGATTTGATATCTTGAAGTGGTGGAGAGAAAATGAGAGCAAATTTCCTATTATAGCACTAATGGCTAAGGATATTCTTACTATTCCCGTTTCAACTGTTACGATAGAACAAGTCTTTAGTGTTGGAGGAAACATTTTGAGTGAAACTCGTTCAGAAATGGCACCGGAAGTTTTGGAAGTCCAAGCATGTTTAGATGATTGGATTAGAGTTGAAAATCGTCAATAAGAAAATGTGTAGCCAGATCTCAATGAATTTTTGGACGTAGATACGGAAGGAACTACAAAAACCGAAAGTGAAGATAATTAAAGGTAAAAAAGGGTTAAAAGGTAAGAGAACTACGAGAGTTTTGATTTTTCTATAGCTTAAGAGGATATGTAGGCAGTTTAATTTTATAAAATTAAAATTAAGTTCAAACTCTTTTTTTAATATATTTTTTGTTCGTAACTTTTTTTAACTTATTTTTAATACTTTTTTTAAAAATAAAAAATTTTGAAAAAATTAAAAAACCACCAAACCGGAGGTTGGCCAACCACAACCGTCACCGTCAACCGCCAAACCGTGATTAAAGATTTAAGGTTGAGGTTTATTATTTTGACCAACCGTCAATCGGAGATTTGTCAACCGTGGCCATGCCTAAGTACATGGAAAGAAAAAAAAAATGACAAACTATTTTGGTAACCCTCTAACTATTACAAAATCTAACTTTTGTCATTCAATTAAGAAAAAAAAAAAAGCGTAAAACGCTTCATTGAACTTTTTAATAGTCCAAATCTTGGCATTCCATCATGATCAACTGACAATTTCGTTAATTTTTAATGGCATTTTGATAATTTTTCACTTTTTATATTAAAATATATTAACGACAAACTATTTTGGTAACATTCCAACTATTAATTTATCTAAATTTTATCCTTCAATTAAAAAAAGCATAAAACAATTTCTTTAACTTTCTAATCATCTAAATATTGCTTTTCTGATCAATTGACAATTCCATTATTTTTTAAGAGTATTTCGATAATTTCATATTTTTAATTAAAAGTATTTTTTTTTATTTTTAAATAATTTCTTTTATCTTTTTCTTTCTTTTCTTCTTCCAGTTTCCTCTTCTTCTTGCTCGCTATTGGTTGCCGCTATAATTCCACTTCCATTGGAATTATAGAAACTCAATTCTTCCATATGCATCTTGAAAATGAAGTGGGTAAATCTTTTTACTGCTAGAAGTTGGGGGAAGAATCGCTAGAAGTAGAAGACCGTTGCCAATTAGATCAAGGCTGGAGCAGCAACACTGCTATATAGGAGTTTATTTTTCCTTAATTAACTTACGACCCTTACTTTTGGACAATAATTTTAATTTTACTTTGTTTGCCCACTCTATTATATTATCCTTAGATTCTCTGTGGTTTGTTTATTCACGTCGATAGAATTGATTGTGTGGCATATACGTGATGTAAATCTTGAGGTTCTTGTTACCAATAAATATCAATCCAAGAGCCCAACAGTCTAAGCATTATGGGTTCCTCTTCTACCTTTTCTCTTTTCTTGGTGGTCTGAAGCAGCAGGAGGCTAACAGAAGTATGCGGTCATGAATGCCCTGATCATTATGAGTGATTTGTTATCCCATAAGGCATCAAGAAGTAATTTTTTAATTCTCGACTAGTATAGTAGTAATTTTTTAACTATCTTTGTTACTTAGTCACCGTAATTTTTGATTTATTATGAATTTGTAGGGTTTCTTATGAGAGGCAGCAACAACCAAAAGCGAGCAAGGAGAAGAGGAAAATTGGAAGAAGAAAAGAAAGAAAAAGAAAAAATAAAAATAAAAGAAATTATTTTAAAATAAATAAAAGTAAGAAAATAATATATTTTTAATTAAAAATATGAAATTACCGAAATTCTTTTAAAAAGTAACGAATTTGTCAATTGATAAAAATGGTAAGATTTGGACGATTAGAAAGTTTGAAGAAATATTTTATGTTTTTTTAATTTGAGAGCAAAAACTAGACAAAAAAATAATTAAATGGTTACTAGAATAGTTTGCCTTAAAAATGTCATTAAAAATTAATAGGACACAAAAGTAAGATTTGAACTATTAAAAAATTCGATGAAGGTTTTACATTTTTTTTAGTTGGAGAACAAAAGTTGAATTTCATAATAGTTGAAATGTTATTAAAATAGTTTATCTAAAAAAAAAGAAGAAGCAAATAGGGCATTCATCGCGTCTCATGATTTCTAAGAGAACCGCTAGCTACGAATGAGCCCAATAGGCTAGGCCCAGCTTGTTGTGAGTTATGGTCCGCAGCCTGAGTGGCCGAATTGGCGGGAAGATACCCTGAAAACTTGGCGGGAAATGCACCTTGTAACTGTTAAGCGCGGGAAGTCGCCGACACATTTTACAGTGGTTCTCATTTCTCGTTGTTCTCATTCCAAGACTCGGAAAGTTTTGGTCGTGAGAGTTTCAGATTAATTGAAAAAAAAAAAAAACAGAAAAACATAGACGATGGTTGGGTTACCGTATGATTGCCTGGCGAACCCACTTGGAGCCGTCCGATTAACGTTCGAGAAGGCGGTGGCGTCAGGCTCTGATCCCGCCAAATTCGAGGGCAAGGACTGGGGAGCCACCGATCTCTTCCGCGAGTTTCTATTTGACAATGGCGGCCTCTCTCAGGTTGCCTTCAAATTTTAATATTTCAGATTTTCAGCAAAAACCCTAGTTGTTATATATAATGTCCCATATGGTTCACAATTGTCTCCTTTACGTCTTGATTCCATTTGATTCGCAACTATTCCAGTACAAGTTTGTTGGTTTTCATCTTGATTTTCTGTGGCGCATGATTTTGTATGTAAAGTTTGGGAGTAATTATTGTTTGGTAAACAGGCATTGCCCTTTGTCGTTTCAGGCAAATTGATTCATGTAAATACAATTGACTTTTTTGCCTGGTTTTTGATGGACAAGGTACCCTTGCTTAATCCTACAACCATAAGATGGATTCAGCCAAACACCCTGGTTAGGTTCCGGGGAATGATACAAGACATGCTGGGAAATGAGTTTTATGTGGGTGCTTATAAGGTACTGTCACTCATTTCATCCTCTTCCTTGATGAACCATCTATTGTTTCTATGAGCTTATTATGTCGTTTCCATTTTTAATTTTTTTGTGAAGGATGGAGATGTTTGGAGAACAAATAAGTTTGCAGATGTCTCTCAATTCCCTATGGGTTCTTCACCAGACACGCGAGTCTGGGAGCGCCGCTTGCTCTATTGTGTCACTGTGAGTTCCTATACCCTTATGTTTTCCTTGTTTGGCTATTTTTGCTTCTTCTTGTATTAGTGAAGAGGACTAATACACCCACATCTCTTGAGTTTTAAAGTCTGTGTGACTCCAGTTGTTTGCTTGAGGGGGATTGGAACTATAGGTTTATACATTTCTTTGTGTTTTAGATTCCGGGGCAGAATTCATGGATTGATTCCTGCGAAGCTGTAATTTGTCCAGTTACTGATTCTACCTCATCACAGAGGGAGAAGCGCCAGAGGGAAGATCATGTGTCTATGGATGATGTAGATATGCAAGTAATTTCTGCGTCTTTCTGTTTTTATATCCGGCTCTGTTGCTAATTAAGTAGATGTAGCAATTACCAACAGAGGGCTGCTACTTTATTGGACACTGTTGGATTTGCACTGCACGTATATTGCTTCTATGCAGATATATGTATTTGTAATCAGCATTTAATAGATTTCAGTTCACAATTTGCATGTGATCATTTTGATGTAGTCTTGGGTTAGGGTTTTATATAATTTTTGTATTAGTTTGACAATACAGTATTTGATGCAGGCCCCAGGTCACGAGATTCAAGATTCTCCTTGTGTAAAAAGAAAGGTGGGCAAAAGACTGGTTCATATTTGTTGTTTTAATGTCTGCTGCCAATCATGAGTCATCATTCCAGTGTTAGATTGCCTCCTATCATCCCAACTTCAATTGCATTTAGCAATAGGAGTTCCTTGTTTGGGGACAAAAGAGACCAATATTTTCCAGGGATTATTATCTACTCTCTGGGAATTTCGTTCAAGAAATTGTCAAGTTGAAAGATTTGTCTTCCTAAATTTTCCTTAACCTTTTGTTTGTGAGGTCTCATTTAGTTTGCATTGATCCTAGACTAATTTGCTTTAATGCTATATGTGCCAGCGAGAGGATGGAATCCCTCCCCAGCCTCCTAATACGCAAGACAATACTAGTGGAGAAACCCGTTCTAATAATAGTAATTTGTTGCCGGATTTTGACAGAAATTCATTTCCTTGTCTTGTGAAGGTGAGCTGTTATTTTGAGTCTTAATTTACATTTAGTAAGTGCCCCCAACATATCATACGCTTTCCCAAATCAGCTAAAATTTTCTGGCCCTGGTTTTCCATGTTGCAGATTTATGATTCTCCTGAGTCTGACTTGAAGCTGAATGATGTTTTTGAGTTTGTTGGTGTCATTACTTTCGATACAGAGCTTGCAATAGATAAAGAAGATAATGAAGAAATGGATGCTGGTTTTAGTGAAGATGAAATTTTGCATCTGCCTCCTAGCAAGGTCTTGACTGGTTTTATTGGATTTACCTTCACTTATTTACATTCCACTGGCAGTGTTACACTTTTTAGTCGTATTGGTATGTTAGTTTACGATGGAAAGATTATCAGTGTTCCAAATGTATAGTGCGAAAATGATAATCAACTAACATGGTCAACCCTTTGACATTCTGACTTTCGCTCTGTACTTTGCATTGCAGACAGCAATACTTGCAATGTACTTGCAATAAAAATGTACAATCTTTTGGTAGCTGATTGTCCAATCATCATGGTGCTTTTGGCTTATGTTTTCTTTGAATTTTTTTTAACCTGATGTACTGCAGTTGGTTTGCATGATCATGCTGCAACTGAAATGAAACATTTGTGTCAGGTGTGGCAAATCTAATAGATTTCTTGATGAAAAGGAAAAGGAAAGAGAAAAATAAACTAGAATAACTGTTACATGAAACCATGAGTTCAAAAACATTATAGTTAGGCTACAGGCTTGTAGCATCATTAACGTTTTAGGAAATCATGATTATTCTCAACTTTCTGTAGTGTTATTTGATACCTTAGCGATTGAAATATATGATTAACAATACCAACTTGAAGCATCGCTTATTATAGGTAAAAGTTCGTTCTGACAGCAAGAACTAAGATTCAAGACAATTAGGTGACTTGTTTTCAATGCGGTTTGCTTGTTCCATTCTACTGAAAACTTGAGTCCTTGATATAATTTTCCCTTGAATATAAATAAGTGGTTTGAATGATCATTGCTTTAGAAAGTGTAGAAAACACCTGTTCTGAATACCTTTTTTTGCAGGTGCCTCGCATCCATTGTCTTGTACACAGAAAGCTTTCAGTCCAAGACTTCCTTTCAAGTCCACCTACATTGGAGGTGAGTTGGATTAGCTATTGATAATTTTGTACCATTGCCAGTAAATCTGCCAACCGTCAATGCCTTTCTGCCATACACACAGACTCTTTCACTCCCAAAAATTTATAAATAGCAAAGTAGGAAAGGATGACAGTGCTGCTATTTTTGTTTTTAAATATTTGTGCCCATGTTATCATATTTCCTAAAATTACCATTCAACTTGTGTTGACACAGGCAAAGTCAAATCTGATCAAAGGGACAAGAGAAGCACTTTTGGGGCATCTCACTGCTGTTCTTGGAAATGATGGGCTGGCAGCTCAGTTCATGTTATTACACCTTTTGTCCAGGGTAACTACCATGATTTTGCTTTTAATTGGTTGATGTGTCCATAAATTTCCCAGCAGCTATGATTAGGGGGTCACTTTGATGGTCCATGTTGTTTATTGTTATGTTCAATTCCGGAATCATGCAAACCCTACCATTTTGTTTTCTATGTACTTGGGCACCATCCTTTTTCTTCTCTTCCTTTTAGTTCTAGTGAACATTAATTAACTATGGTTGTCCTTACAGGTGCATGCTAGAATAGACTCTGTTGCCGTGGGAAAGCTTTCACTAAATCTTACTTGTTTTAGCAATGAAAGCATTTCTGTTTTTGGTAATCGTCTCAATCATGCAATCAGGGATCTTGTACCTTTCACCCATTTCATGCCTCTCACTGTGGATTATCTTAATTCTATTTCTCTTGGCCCAAGAAAGGATTATCAGACAAATAGGTATTAAAAAGTTTTGGATTTCAATACAGTGTATCTTCTGGAATAAAGTGATGTTAAAGCTAAGACCTATTTAGCTATCCTTTTTCATGGGGTTTTTTTTTGTCTGCTGTGCAGATTGGTTACTGGAGTATTGCAGCTACCTGAGGGTGCTCACTTGACCATTGATGAGACCCAATTAAAAGCTGGGACATTGAACTCAAGTGGAGTTGATAATGCAAGGATACTCAAGGGCCTGGTGGAGTCACAAAAGGTCAAATGATGCATTCATTTAATATTATCTTTAGGTCCTTGTCTCACAAATGTCTAGACATTTTGTCAAAGTATATATGCCTGGCCTTTAGAATTTCTTCGCCATATTTGGGATTCAGGGAAATACTTATTTGGATAATTATATGAGCTCAATTAGTGCAATTCTTTTCCCCTTTGGCAGGTGGAGTATGATTTTACATACTATAAAATGGAGATGGCTGCAGACATTCAATTGCTGATTCTCTCTGAGGGAAAATCCAATATTGTGCCAGCTGATCTGGTTTTGCCTATCTGTCCATCCTCAGTAGATTCCCCAGCAACTGTTGATCCAGAAGTACTGAAAGCTTGGAGATGGTACTTGGGTGCCATGAGATCATTGCCACATTCCATTGAGCCGGATATGCAGAAGGTACATGTTCAATTATTCTCCTTTTCTTCACAAGTCCCTTAGGGAAGCTCTATCCCTATCTATGTGTTCATTGGATCTTCTGTCACTGAGAAATGACATTTACTTCCATTTACTGCCTGAGACTGCATATTAAAGTATCCATTTTGGAGTTAATAAGGCCATTGAGCAATCCTAGCTTTGGAATCAATTATAATCTCTTTTTATCTATTGATCTGCAGCATAAAGTGTCAATTCTTCTATGAGTACATTAAGGCATATTGATCATAGCATTCAACAACCGCAGTCTTTGTCTGACCAGGTTGTATGATTTTGCTAGCAAAATATGAGTGGCGTGGCTTTCTTTCTTACCTGAAATCTTTCAAAATTAGGCATGGTTTACTATATCCAAGATACATGGTTTTGTGCTGCTGTTGAAACATGGAGTAGATTTAATGTGATCCTTTAGAAGAGTTCTGTTCACTGCAGAAAACCCAAATCGTTAGCCTAGTGCTTCATGATTTTAAGAACCAGAATACTTGTATTAATTTGTTTTATGTTCATAATGCATTTTGGAATATTTCAGGAATAGTCTCTACACTTTGCAATTTACTCGGTCAGCGAGAAAACTTGATATTTATTTTAATGCACAAGCATGTGACAACCATGCTATCCCTGCCTTCAGCATTTCCCTTTTCTTCATTGACCTTTTTAGACCAGTTCATTCCTGAATGATAACTGATACGCCTGCCATCTCTTAAATATCTGATCTTGAAGGGTCAGTTGTCTGACTGCCCCATTTTTATCCTGTTTTATCTACTGAACTTGATTTTAACATATTGTTCAATGTTATGCACTCTTTGCTCCATCAGTCACATTCGTGCTTACCCCAGTCTTTTCACATTTGTCCACGCATGCATAGCTTCACATACATATTTTACATTTAGAACTGGGCTTTTCAACATTGGCTTTACCAATGGCAGGTGGTAGAAAATGATCTTGTTGCAGCTAGGCAAGCTGATCGAAGCTTAGGAAGCCAAGAATTTAGCAGGTAAGTTACAGGCTTTTCTCCTCTGAGTATTGGTTTTCCATTCTGCATCTATACCTTTGTTGAACCCAGTTACAATGGCTGACAGATTGCTTACCATGGGGCGTTTGGTTTCTGCGAGTTTTGGTGAAACATGTCTGTCGTTGGATCATTGGCAAATGGTGAAGGAGCTTGAGAGAGTTAGAAATGAAAGGCTTCAGGGTAATATGTAAAGAAAGGGAATAAGGGGCAAACATTAATACCGTGTAAATTATTTTCTAGTTTGATGAATCTCAAGTGATGACTAGTCAATGTTTTCAATGGAACGAATGCGACGCTGAGTTATCATTTTCAAGTTGCAATGCAACTACTTTTGCAAGCGGTCACTGATTTTTATCTGTTCATTCTTTTCTTTTCACTCTTATACTAGGAAGAAATTTTAGTTTAAGTCATCAGTTACTTGTTGCCTAGGACCATTCTGCTGGATCTCTGCACCCCGGCATGCATTATTAGTTGTCCAGTCTTCCAATTCTCGTACTAGTAAGCAAGTTTCCCAGCTGTTAGCACATCCAAAGTTTTCATTCCATGCTGTTGCCCTTAGGGTGTACTTGGTTGAGAAAAAAATTTCAAATTTGAAAAGAAATTTAAATTATGAATTTAAAAATAAAAAAAATTTATATTTTTTTATATATAACACTTAGTAAGATTTATAATCATACTTAATTAAAACGCCTTATCGCATAAACTCGCCCATTCAAAGACATCTGATAATGTAATAGAGCAGGCGCAGCCTAGCCCGCAAACTGAAAGAGAGGGGGTAATCCTATATTTAGTCAAAGCAAGGGGATTGATTTGAAATTGCAAGGGGAAGTTAAAAAAAATTGCGGGGCCTTAACTGAATAAACATAAATTACGAGGCCAACTATGCAATTCTATACAATGGTTTCCTTCCGCCTATCGCCTTCCCGGTAGACTTTCAACCGGAAAATGGATCACGATTGGCCCGTCAGTGGCAGGTAGGCCCCATTTGGGGTCATTCTGATTCAACTGGCCCGTCAGGGGTGATGGATCCAAGGATTTCATCTTTGGAATTTTAGCTGAGACTCCAGAAAATATCCTCTCTTCTCTTCCCCATGCCTCCATAATCGATCAGTTCAAGCCTGCAACGTTCTCAATTCTTGTAATACGGGGGAAGATGATGTCGATGATTGAGAGGATAGGTAAATCTCGGGTTGAAGCCTTCATGTCGTGGTTCGTGAAAGTTTATCCCCACGAGACTTCTGGATTGTTTCATTCCACCTGTACATTCTTTTTTGTACGCCCTTTTCCTCTACCACTGGAAATTTTTCTCTGTGGTGTGTGTTGTAATTGTGTTATTGTTGAAATGAACTTTCTTGGTATGCAGATTTTGAGTGCCTACTTTGTGGTTCTTCCCCTGCGCGATGAAGGGGCCATTTCATTAGGGTTGGGGAATCTGCCGGGGCTTTTCGTTGGGTCGTTGATACTCACATTGGTTGCTGCCCCTCTTTCCACAATAATATTTTCATTGCCTAATCTTTCAAAAGGCAAGGTATATGAATTTGCGATCCTTCACTCGTACAGTATAATGTTTTTGTCGTTGCTTTTTAATCTTATTTCTAGTTTCTTAGATCTGTTGTTTTCCCCAGTAGTTCATTTTAGTTAAATGGATGAACTGTTAACGTGCAACTGAAGTTCCAAAAGTATTTTGGTGCTTTCAACTGGATTTGCTACATTTAGCCTCGTGACTCAATTCAATAACAAAAAAGTTTGCTCTTCCTTAGCGAACGAGGTTGATTGTTTTCTTTCGGTGGGGTTGGGGGAGGGGGGATGGAGAACGTTGAATGGATCACGAGAGTGCATTTTCACTTGCTTGGCCCATGCTTTGAAGTCACTCTGGGTTGATTTGAGTTCACTGAACCTGTGACATTATTATTTCTTCACTCCATTCAAGATCACTCACAAAATCTAATGTCATTAAGTTTGTCTTATAATATGGTTTCCTTGAATCACAATTCTAACAGTAGGTGCTGCTTAAGTTTCCAGGCTTTGGTTTTCATCCACAGGTTCTTTGGTATGTCTCTTGTTGTATTCTTCATCCTGTGGCTTTCCTCTTCACCTGGAAGCTCACTTTTTAAGTTCAAGGTAAGGAATATGTGATAAGATATGTAATGTCTTCAGCAGTGAGATTAACAGTAACTTTATATGTAGGGATTTCTCCACATGTCATCCGCTATTAAAGAGGAACTAAAAATTCAAGTCAATCAAATCAGTTCAACGTCTTCTGACGGTTGGGGCCACCATGGATGGTTTTACATTTCAGTGAGAATCAGCTTGTTTCTTTGGGTAATAATGGATTGCTAATATTCTTTGTGTCTAAGATATTATTAGAATTGATACGGATTAACTTTATGCCCCAGTTGGTTCTTTGTTGGGAGAATGTAACTTGTTCATTATGTCACCCCAGGTTGGTCTTCTTAATCTTATTACTATATCTTCAACGTGGGCTAGAGTAATCGATGTGATGGATAGTGAGGTCAGTATGCTATGCTTTTCTGCCTCCTGCAGCTTCATGGGCAACTCAATATGAAAATAACTGCTCAAATTGTAGCACCTTGGGCTGTTAAGACATTGCTGCTTGGATCTTTAATACTAAGTTCTTCTAGGTCACTAACTCTAGCTTTTATTCAGTCAGGTTCAAGATTGTTTGGATTCATTGGTGCTGGTGCCACACTTGGCCAGCTGTTTGGTTCACTTTTTGCCACAGGGATGGCTTGGTTAGGACCATGTATGTTAAAATTGACTTCTGTGAATATGCTTTGTTACGTAGTTTTCCTGCTTGTGACTTTCATGTGTTATTTTTGTCTCATTTGTGTGATCTGTTTTAAAACTTTAGTTCTGGATATTGTAGATTTACTTCTTTTCGCTGCTCTTTTGTTGGAACTGGCCTCACAATCGTCAAAAGGAATCAATATAGATGTGTCCCATCCTCCTGAAGAGCTGTCTCCTATGAGGTTTTATTTTTTTATTCTCTTGTTCTTTGTCTTTCCCTGATGTTGTTTCACTATGTTTCTTGTCACTGGTGACATCCCCTCCCCTAAGCAAAATTGCAAAAGAAAGGGCCAGAATTTTTTAAATATTGTATATTGAAGCAGTGAATTGGTCCATAAACACTGTTATATACCTCTACCCCTAATTCAAACTTTTTCTGGTCCTACCGTCCTTTCCTTTTCTCCTTAAAAAGGTTCTGGGTCCTCAGTTGCTTGTCTCAAATAAGACTAGCCACCGGAGCTATGTATTCAATGTTCACAAGAAATTAAATTCCTGCTACCACTGGATCACTGCATCAACTAACTCCTTAGTCTGCTTTCTCTAGGTGCATGTGTCACACTCACAATCAGACATGCACATGCAATACTGAATGCAAGTTACATCTATCTCTTGGGAAATCAGAGAAGATGTGGTAAGCAATCAGCTATGTGGGTCACAGTGTCCCCCAGAACTAATTGGCACACCATGTGATATATGGTAGTTACATTTTTTAGTGGCCGTTTCTTCGCTACCTGTAGCATGTTTTTGCTTATGATAAATGCCAATAAGATTCTATTTAGGTAGTGTAGCATAAGCATGATAGTAATGGTGTTGGGAAGGAGCTCTGCAGCTCTTTTGGCAGGGGTGATTCTGGATGAAGGAAAGATAATGAACTGATGATGGGGGGACGAAGGGAAAGATATCTCAACAACTATGTTATGGTGATTTATATTTGAGGGGGTGTAGCATGAGCATGATAGTAATGGGGTGGAGAGGAAGCTTTTCTGCTTTGTTGGTGGGGATGGTTCCAGACCACAGAAAGAGAATTTGGGGCTGGAGGAATGAGCGGAAGACATTTTGATAACCAAACTGTTTCCTTTTAATCTCTATTTTTGAGCTAAAAGTGGACAACTGCAGAAGACCTTCTGGCTTTGAAAAGCCAAACTCAGCTTATTTGCCAACAAGCCCTAAACACTAACTTTTAGTCGTTTTAACAACCATATATGCATTTTAAAAGCTTAACCTCTGTGTCTTTTGGGCTTTAGGAAGGCTGATATGGATAATTTTGATGCGGCTGATGAGCAAACTGACCCTGCTGATAGAGGATTTTCCTCTAAACTATCCTCTGCAAGAACAAAGCCTCAGTTCTGGGCTATACTAGATGGATTACTCCTCATACGGTCGTCAACTTATTTGTTATATGTTGCATTATTTTTGTGGCTCAGTGCAGTGATATCCTCTTTTTTCTACTTTCAGGTGCTTGTTAATATCCTTAAACCTTGTTCTTGCTCACTTTTGTTTCGTATTTCGTCTATCCCTTTCTATTTTTCCTGGGAGTAGTGGAGTGGAAACTATTGATCTCCATGCTTCAAAAAGATTTTTCTCTAACCAGTGGTCTACCACCGTGGGGTGGGGGCTATGGTCCTCTTTTCTTCTGCCTGCAGAAAGTAACTGTGATTGCCTCCACTGTTACAAGTCCCGTAGGCAGACGAAGATTGTTTGCTCAGATCAATAGCTTTATAGCTGTTTTCATCCTTGCTGGACAACTTAGTTTGACGGTATGATAGCACAGTCTTCTAGATTTTTATGTCCTTGGAACGTATAGTTTGTTATATAGATGGTGGAAGTTGGATATTAAAAGCTTTTTCTAGGATCTTTTTGTGTCCAACTCTTAACAGCCTGATGAGGGTTTACCTGTGTGGATTCAGACCAACTTTAACATCCCTTTATCCTAATATTTGGTTTAGCTATCACCAGTAGTATGTGCAAATGCAACACTGCAATCATATTCAATAGCAGAATAATTCTTCCACTTTGAAAACAAGAAGCTGCTTCCATGCACCTAGCCTCAAAGAAATATGCACATGCAAGCTATAAAGATTTTTTTTGTTTTTGTTTTTGTTTTTGTTTTGTTTTGTATTTTTTGGCCAACAAATTCACAGTGAGGCCTCAGTTTGATTTTATATCGCTTTCCTTGTTTTAGCTCTGAAAAACTGTCAAGTTCCTGGATAAAATTTTGAATTCTTTTAACTTAATTTGCTTGAAGAACTTGAGATTTAGTTGTAATTGTCATTTCTACTAATTTTTTCTTGTCACATGTCCAATCACATGGATTTGTTTCCTCTATGCTTCGGGCTCTTGCATGTATATGAGGCTAGCCTCTCTCAGAAATCTATCATGCTTTGACATTTTGGAATTTCTCCTGGATTTATAGGGTCGCATCCTTACTAATGTTGGGGTTACTTCTGCTATATGCTCTGCACCATTTGTTGCCTTTGCAAATTTAATTGCAGTTGCTTTGTGGCCAACATGGATAGCTGTTGCTGTCTGTGAGACATTACGCAAGGTTTGTTTCATATACCTCTGAGGTAAAGAAAATAAACAAAATCCTAAGTTCATAAAATCTTAAGAACAATTACTTTGAGCAAAGGTCTTGCTCTTTTCCTAGCCCACCAACCCAACCCCCAGAATTCTGCTCACACTCCCCTGTTATTTTCCTCCAATAGTGGATATCAGATGTGTAATTTTTTTTTTCAGGTGGTTACTTATGTTGTAACCAGGCCTGGGAGAGAGCTACTTTTCACTGTTGTCTCACAGGAGGAGAAGTACAAAGCAAAGGTATGAAAAAGATTATTTGAGGGGAACTATATTTTTTCTTCTCCACTCCCCTATTCCTTTTGAAAGTCAAGGAGATAACAGAAACATCTCACACATCAGGGGCAGGGGAAACCATAGTCATTTCCAATTGAAAATTTCACTCTCTTCTGAAGATAATTTTTGTTTATAGAGTTTGGAAAAGTAGAGATGTAATGTTACCTTACCTATGTATGATTTATCTGTATATTTAATGGATGTAGCATCAATGTAGATGCACCAATGCTTTCCAAGGTGCTATATTGCTGTTTACTTTGAGTGTCACAGACTTCAGGACATGTTTCCCTGTAAATTTGACAGGTATGCATTGACGTAATTGTTCAGCGGTTAGGAGATGCTTCAGCAGCTGGGATGTATAAGTTACTTTTCAACACCATAAATGGAAAGGCATCAACTGCCTCCCTCTATGCCCTCCCTGTAAGTAAAATATTATTAAAAGAGCCATTTTTGTTTGTAGGAAATGAATGATTCTGTGTAGTTCTCATGTCCATACTCAATTTCGATGGAAAGTGATGCATTCAATTATGGATGCAGGTAGTACTTTTTTAATTCCTGCTATAATAACTTAAATGGAATTTGCTTCATTCTATTTTTGGGAAACAACGATGAGAAACTTGTAAAATCTGTGATTTTGTTTTTCAACTTAACCAGGTCTGTGTGTTGTGGATAATGACGGCATTCCACTTGGGACACCGGCAAACACAACTTGCAAGGCTCCAGCCATCATGACAACTTGAAAGCTCCTGAATTTGAAAACTTTACTGTGCTTGGAAAAAGATGCATTGGTTCGGAGTAAGGACTAAAAATTTGGGATGAGAATGTATACTTCGATTTGGCTGGCACCAAATAGCAAAAGCTTTTTCCTTTGTTTTGAATGTTCAATTGTAATTGTTATTTGGGCAAACCCCCACTGCAATTGGCTGGTGCTATTAGGTCCAACCAGACTCTGTTTGATTGGCATCTGATTATGTTAAAGACATGAAAGGCGGTACCTGGCTATTCTTCAGCCACATTAGCTCAGTTTTGGCACTAAATATAGCTCACACTACCATAGCAATGTTTAAAGGGATTTGAAATTCTTTTTAGCTTTTGTTTTTCTGTATCTTGGTTTTGTTCCTTTTCTTTCCATTTCAAAAGCTTTGGCTCTTGTGTTTCACAGGTTTAGATATGTAGGCGAATGGGGTGGACAAATACTTGCTTTTATTTGTTTTAAATGATAAAATGTGATATATGGTAGCAGGAGAACTACAGGTATATGTTGTTCGCTCTATCTATTTGTAATTTTAAGGGCAAAACCAGCCAATCATGATGCTTGAGAGAACAGCCGAGCTAGGGAAAATCCAATGAAATACTTAATACGGTAATACCTCCTGCCAAATTTTATTCCCCCAGCAATATGACTTAGCAAGAGATGCAACATCTATCTGCCAAGATATCTTTCTGACTGGAAAGATTTTCCGCGAGTAGCATCACCCGGATATCACATACAAAGCCTTATTACAGTCATATGGGCACTTGTTTATTAAGTTAGCAGTTGCCCATAAATTTGATTATACGATTACATACTGGCAGAGGTTAAAGTAACCTTGCACAGTTCAAAACCTTCGGCCAATTGTTAAGTTGTCAAGCTCTGCAATTGCCAAGCACTTGCTGCTCTCCAGATTTCTTCTAGACTTGAGAACCCTGAAACGATATGCAAGTTTGTAGCAGCCGTAAGGTTTTAAATCTATCAAATACTGAACTTAAGGACACTCAACTATTCCGTCAACAGTGAATTTAAGGCAACTCTAACTAAGATCGCATATATAAGTAGTTCGACGAGGCTCTTTCCTATTATTTCTCTCATCTGTAGTTATTTGAGCTAAAGTCCTTTCCCAGATACATGACTCAATTGAATAAAAACAAAATCACATTTTTAGTTCCAAATGGATGAGAATGGGAGAAAAATGAAGGCAGAGTGTTGGGTCATAAATAGTTGATCTTTCTAAAAATGACAAGCTCAACTAGTCTGTAAGTTGTCACGTAAAATGGTGAGTTGAAAACTATAGCAAGCCAAAAAAATATCAATTGGTTTGCAACTGGAGAGGAGTTTAAATGTAGAATAACCTTAATGCTAGTATCCGTTCTCAAGTACTCTGCAGAGCACGAACACGATGCCGAATCATCTTTCTTTCCCAATCTGCTACATTCTCGAAGGCACACTCTGGAAGACTCTCAAAGGGCTCGTTCCAGGGATCATCTTTCACTAAATCATAAGTAGCCCCCTGTATTGCTCTTTTGTTCGGTCCACAAGGTCTCTTTGAAGTAAGTTTATCATATGCTGTATTCAGCTGTGCAATGGTAAGTTGACAAACAACTTCAAAACTCCAATTCACAATCTATTGATGACAAATATAATTAGCTTTCAAGTTAAGGCAGCCTATTAAATGTTGAAGGAAGAATGCTCTTTTGACGCAATTTAAGGTGATGTTCAAATGCCAAAAGCAATGAACTTGGAAACATCAGCTTTAGACTGATAAAGACTTGAGCACTTACATCCATGTCAAAAAACCAGAACATGTAAGCAATTGCTGTTGCAGGTGCCCTCCCCAATCCAGCAGTACAATGTACATAAACTCTTCCCCTTTTCTCCCCAGTTGCCCTCTCCAATGAGGAAACAGCTTTGGGCAATATACTTCTCAAAGATTCTGGATCAAAATCCCTTGCCTGCAAATGCACAAGGTAGCTATGTTAAAGGGGATAGCTAAACTTGTGTGAAATGTTGCAAGAGAAAATAATAAAAATGTTCCTTGTCACATTCAGTAAAAGTTCACACAAAGGATTGGCAAAACAACAAATTAAATGTCTGGAGAAATCAGACCCTAAAAGTTTAGGAATACTCTTACACAAAAGACAGCATCGGCAAATGCAATGTTTAGAAGTGTCTTAGGTGATATGCCTTAGTGGATAAACCAAAATAGCAAACAACCCATGAGAGACACTAAATAATGACAAAGAGGGCTTCAAATTCTTATAAAGTATTTATGAATGCATGTAAGCAGACAATTGCCTTCGTCTTGTAAACATGTACAGAGTTGTTGAATCTGCATGAGCAGATATGAAACTATAAAAGGAGAATTTGGCATGAAAAATTAATTCCTGCAATAGGACACATATTCCCACATGGTTCCACAATGTCTAACTTCTAGATTTGATAAATGCAAATGGTCGAGAATTGCTTACGGGCCTTCTCATGTGATGGATTCCAAGTTCTTTGCATCTTTTTACTATTGATTGGAGATCTATTCCCCAATATTCTATGTCTTTGTCCTGCTGCAGGTTCAGGATATAGGCCACATTTTGTTCTTCTTTCAGATGGTCTATGTCTTCAGGACTCTGAGGTTGGGAGCCAACAATTAACTCTTCAGTTATCAATGTGTAGTTCATGCCTGAAACCAGAAAGGCACTTGTTAGATAAATTATAAAGATGGTTTAGTGATTTATTTCTACATGTACACGTATAAAATCTTTAGATGTAAATGCACCACATCATTTGACATATTGGCTAAGTACAAATCCACTCTAGATGATATCTAGAAATTTCGTTTGATCACTGGGGCAAATGCACCAAGACTGAAGCAGTTACATTTACACTAGAAGCAACTAACAAAGTTTATACATAGTCGAAGAGCAGTAAAATGAGAAACAATGGTGGCATAAACACATGATTGTAAATTTGGGCTAGATTGAATTTGCATTTTATATCGAAATGACTTGCAGTGGATTCATGGAGTTTGCAGCAACTGGTAGGGAAACCAGTGATGCTAAAATTCATTCCTCATGCTTAACCCTGTTTCTGATCATGGTACTGCAACGTGGGTTGTCAATGGAGCAATGGTTGGTTTGATGGTTTTCTAGGCACAGGCTACCCATGGAGTAAGATATCCATGGACCCATGATCCATAGTGTTCCTAGAGTGGATGACCACAATTTTTAAATTTGGGAAGGTTCTTGCATGCTAGTTTTAATGGACATATTATCCAACCAAGTAGTCTAGTTGAAAGTGATTGCTAATGAGCGAGTGAGCATAGTAATTTAACTGAAAAGAAGGGGAAAGGAAAAGGTGACCACATTACACATGGATCTTAGTACTTAACATAGGAAGTAACTGTAATAAGTAGGTAGTTTAGCTTGCCATGGATTTGGATGGTTCACCAGCTGTTAGGGATGATTTTTAACTTCCTAGTGGGAAGGAGATTAAATCAAGTTTTCACTAACGAACATAGGAAGAACAGAAAAGGCATCCATTATGACATGTGCACAGCCCGCCATGGATTAAGTTTCTTTGTCAAGCCTGGGGCTTTAGATCTCTTCTTCAAGACCGATTGGCATATACATCAGCTTTGTGGACATCTAGGATTATTGTTTCTATTATTATTAATTTTTTGGAAAAAAAGAACTTCCTATGATTTTCAAATGACAGAAATCTTGATTTGGATGTACACATAACTTTACCATAGATGCATAAACATAGAAGGCGTGCACTACATAGTTTTTCTATATCTTTTATAATTTGCATGTCAAGTTCTATGCCTAGTTTTTCTATATCTTTTATAATTTGCATGTCAAGTTCTATGCCTTTCCAATCTGCATCTTTTAAAAAAGCAGTTGGTCCGAGTCCAAGCCAACTCTGGTTTCTGAAAAGGTGTTTAAGAAGACCCTACACGCAAATAAATAGTACTATCATTCTGACTCATTTTAACACCTCAATATGTACTTGATTGATCAATGAAGCCCGAGCACGCATAATCTTCACTGTTGCTCTGCGCAATCCAAAACTGTCTTGAAAAAAAAAACCGACATATGAAATTAACAGGGAGGCAAAAAAAGATCCATCACAAAGCCACAGACGCTGATTCCAATGGTTTGAATATTTAGCTGCAAGATCCTAAAGGCAGTCTATTCCCATAAAATGCTTGCATCACCAGGTCTACTTGGTAACTTTCAGTAAAAATATGAAACTCATAAAGGGTTGAAGTAGATATATCAGTAAAAATATGAAACTCATAAGGGGCTAAAGTAGATAACAGAGACAAATTGGAGTGAAGCAGAGAATACTGACCAAGATCATGATGATACTCATAAGGGTTTCTCATCATCGTCTTCATGGCCAGGTTGTACTCTTCCATTTTGCTCCTGGAGCCGCCTGAGCTTGTGGGGTTCTCTTTGATTTCACTCTCAGACAGTGTGCAAGAAATCTTGTTCCATCTCAAGCTCTTTCTAGGCAACCTGAGAAGGAGATTGCAGGGAGATGCCCAGCTTGCATTGTCACTTTCAAGGGAAGGTGGTGGGAGCACAGACGAAGAGAGCCAGGAGATTCTGCCCAAAGCTCCCATTCCTCTTCCCTCCGTTCTAAATTTCTGAGGCAGGTCTCAGATTTTCTTCTACTCCCTTAATCGCGGCTCTCTGCTATCTAAGCAAGGTCCATTTGACGAATCTGTGCCTGTACTAAGGCTAATTATGGAAAGCAAAAGGGTAAAAGAGGGAACTCCTCCTTTAATCAGCCAAGCATTACCTAACAAGACACGCTCTCTCTCGTTCAAAATAGGCAGTTCTTGCGCGGGTAAAATCTTCCGAAGAATTTTCCTGTATAATTTATATTATATAAAAAATAATTTTTCATACGTTTAATCTATATAAATTAAGTTTATATTAAAATTTTTGTTTAAAATAACTGTGATTATGACATAAATTATATAAATGAAAATTTTTAAATATTTATTGAATTTTTTAATTTTAAAAAATTATTTTAAAATTTAAAAGTTAATTAATATTACATTTTAATAAAATAATAAATAATAATATAATTAAAAATTAATAACAATAATATATTTATTTTATAAAATAATAGATAATTTAAAATATAATTTTTTTAAAAGTAAATATTATTTTAAACAGAAAAAGTAATGTTTCATCTTTATTTTTCCTTCCCTTCCATATAAATATAGTTTTAATTTTAAATTTCTAAATATTTTAAGAATATATTTATTATAATACTCTAAGAATAAATAATATAGTTCTTTTAACTTATAATTAAGAATTTTTAATAACTTCTTTACCTTTTTTTTTTACTTATAGATATCTTCAAATAAAAAAAAAATAACATACAAATTTATATGCAACTATAATTAAAATTTTGTTACAAAAGTAGTTGATAAAAATAGGCATGTTGAGATCTGAAGATGTATTGCGTGATTTGCAAAGAATAAACTGGAATATTCTGGTGGCCCACAGATCCAAAAAGACCCCTTCTTCTTGTCGGTTTCCTCAATTTTTCGAGTTGGCAACGTTGTTGATCGTTCAACGTTTGCGTGGGAGAAAATAGTTAATGTAGGTAGGTAGCCATCCATCAAAGAAAAATTAAAAAAAAAAAAAGTTAAAATTTGACTTGGAAAACTCTTAGCCCTTCATTTTTTTTTTTTTTTTCCCCTTGTGGAGTGGGATCTTTGCCTTGAAGGTTGAAAAATGTACTGGCTTTACCAGTTTTTTTACAAAGTGGAATGAGTTCTTAATTAAACCCAATTCCCATACATCATTTCTACGGGCCTACGTCGGTTTCAGGCATTTTAGTTTCTTGGTTCTCAAAATTGGGCTACCAGCTGGGAAAATCACAGCCCAACCCAAGTCTTCAGGGAAGCTAAGTTGTTTTTGGTTTTTTAATATACAAATAATTTAATATTTAATATTTATTTAAATTTTAAATAAATAATTTATGTTTTTGAAAACATAAGATATCTAGGTAGCATTTTTTTTTTTTTGTAAGTACAACGTACGATTCTCTTTCAACTGATAATTTAATTAACAGTACTGATAATTTATTATTATTTTTAATTAAGAGTTAGATATATATACATCCTCACTCCTCCTTTCACAATACATATGAAAAAAACACACACACACACACACTTCCGGTCCCCCAATATTCTCCTCCAGGAAAAAAAAACTAAAAAAGAAAAGAAATATGCTTCGAAAAGGAAAATATTCGCAATTGATCACCAGGAATCATCGCACCCAACAAAAAAAAACAGAGGGTGTAGGCTTGGGCTCACAGGTTTGTTTATGTGGGCTGTATTTCTTTCTTTGGTGATTGATGTAAGAAGAAGTGACACCTCAAGGGAGCACCGTGAAACGTGTCACTGTTGGGCAGAAAAGTCCCCTTCCAAAAAGGGCCAAGAATGGTGAGAGAGGAACTTTTCTATTTTTGTTTAGAAAACGGAAAAAAATTACTACACTGTTACGTAATCTATAAAAATGTGTCCGACCACGTAATGTTGCCGATTCAAAGAATTTATTCTTAACTCTTTTTTGTTTTTTTTAAACCAAGAATAACGAGTCATGATTAGAAGGTAATAATGGGTGGATCAACCACACACATTTAACCCAATCCACGAATTAGACAACATAGAAATTAATGTTTTGATAGTCAAGAATCTTGCTGCCCAATTTGAGCACTAACTAAAAAAGGGATCAATTATCCTATCAAGAACATGCAAATAGATTCCCTATGAAGGGGATGTTAAGAGGTCCACATCACTTTCTATTTTTATAGGAATTTCGAATTATTACGAGATGAAAGGATATATAATAATAATAACTTTACAATTTAATTAGTTAAAAAATATTTTTATTATATAAAATTTCTTTCTTTTTTTTTTGAAAACGTTCATGTAAATTTTTTTTGAAAATTTTTAATGTAAACTTTTTATCTTTTCTTTTCATATGATTTGCTCCTTTAAATATAAAGTTTTATGATCCCATTTCCGATGCATTGAAAAGATAAGATTATTTAGTACTAATAGTATGGAACATTTTTATCTATAATATTTTTTTGGAAAAAAGTGTAACTCTCTAATCTAATAAATTTGCAATCAATCACCACAGAACATTTTATCCAGTAGCATTACTTAAGGAGGGCAGATTCCACTAATCCAACACATTTGCAATCAATCACAAACAGTTATATATATATATATATATATACATATATATATATATATATATATTATATGATCATATTGCCTTTTTTTATGCCCGATATTAGAAACCAGTTTGTCTAGTTTCAATTCTTTGTCTTCTCTTTTTAGTAATCATGGAGGAATTTTTTTAGATGTCGTTTGGTAGAGGCAGCAGCACATTATTTGTCACTCATGCCTTTTTGTTTTTTACTTTTCTTTTCTTTTAAAGCAAAGTTATTTAGCATTACTATATTTGGTTAGATTGATGTAAAACAAAAAGAATATAGAAAGCAACTGTGAAAATAAATGGCAAAGTTATTCATTTGGTTAGTAAAAATAATTTTTTATTTGGTTCTATGAAGTCGCGTAGATATAATCAAATATTTAGTTTTAATTTGATGAAGATAATAATTAAATAATTAGCTGTATATATTTATAAATGTCTGTGAATATTATTATGTCTGCGTTTCATACCTGAATAAGAACAATTGTATTACTACTTTCTATCCAAAGGGGTGATATTAGGAGATTCTAACGACAAGATTATCCTTGAGTGGGAAATTTTTATGTAGATCGGGTCCATCGTGGACCGGTGCTTTAAAGTATTATATCTTTCTAGAAATGTACAATACACAAAACACGTAGTACAATACTCAAAGCATTCGATTCACGATGAACCGGGTCCACGTAAGAATTTCCCTCCTTGAGTTTTGCTGAGAAATTAAAGACGATCACTTTTTGCTTTAATATTAAATTAAACCAAGGGAAATGATAGATAAAAATATAAAGTAAGTTAATGTTGTCTCTTTAACTTCTCTCCTCTTCATTTCATACCAAATGAAAAAAAATAAAAATTATATAATAAAAAATACTACTAGTATTTATTTATCTTGCATTCACTTTCCTTCTCCAAATCACACGATTAGTGTCACAATCATAATGATGATGTTTTAGATCAATAATTCTGTAATATTACATACAAAGAGATATATGTATATTCATATAATCAAATGCTTTACGTGACATAAAAAGCTTAATATTCGAGTTGATAAAAAAACATTGAATTATTTGACAATTGCTTTATTTCCACCATTAGGATCCTATGCCCTTTTCTTGCGTTGTCAATTCTTTGTAACAATCATATCATCCATAATCAATTCCACACGTGTGTTCGTATAACATTGAGGGCAGGCTTATAATAAATCAGGGATTGGATATTTAGGTATATTTTTAGATAGAAATTTGATTGATATGAGTTTGTATTTAAATATAATAAAAAAATATTAAATATGTGAAGTAAATGTGGGATATAAGTGGAATTGAAGAGAGAGAATATATAATGTGTCGTGAGTATGTGACAGTTGTTGAATAACGAAAGTTATTTAAATTATTATTATTTTAAATTAAGATAATTTTTTTTGTTTGAGTTGAATTACAATCTACTCACAGCCTTAAAAAAAGACAAAAACACCAGCCAAACAAACGAATATTGGAATAATATGTACAGGTCATTGGTACCTTCCAATACCTCCACAGAAATAATGTCTCTCTCTCTCTCTCTCTCTCTCTCTCTCTCTCTTTTTTATATAAATATTTTCCAAAATAAAAATATATTCTTTGCAAAAAGGCACCCTTTAACTACCAAAAATAGAATTCACCTAATTTGTTTGATCAAACAGCTTCCAAAAATCAATTTCCATAAGACGTCTAACTTTTAAAAATTATTTATATAAATTCAATTTTTATATATCATATTAAAAATTTGTATGTCATGCATTATATATTATACATTCTTAAAAAATATAAGTTTTTAAAATATATAATTCACGAAAACTAAATGTAAGTGACTTTTTATTCATAAAAATTATTCACAATTCTTGAAAACTGTTACGAAATAGTATTATATTGCATAGTTCATTTTTTACAAAATTTAAAAATTTTTAACTTAAATTACTATTTCTTCCGTCCTTTTTTATCTGTTCATTTTAATTAAAAATTTTATCTTATTAATCAATCAAGACTATTTAATTATTATTTTTTTACAAATATTTCTCTTTAATATAATGAGTATTGTGCATTTGTAATAAAAAATAAAAATAAATTAAATATATTTATAATACATAAAGATTTATAATTTGATTACTCCTTAATAAAAAAAGAGATTTTTTAAAGATAAAATAAAAATATTAATTAATTAATTAAAATTTTTATTTTTTTTAAATTTATAAATTGATTAAAATAAATAAATAAAAAAAGATGAAAAAATATTATTTTTTTTATCAAATAAATTGTTGGCTAAGTGCCCCCATAGGATGGGACTCTAACTTTGCATTTATGACCTTTATTGTAGATTCAACTGTTTGTACGTAGTGGCTGATGTGTTGTCAAGTTTTCGGCTTTAAGAAATGTTGTACGCAAAGTAATGTAACGTCGTTTTGCTGGCGTTTATAATTGAATACGTGCTGGCGAGGCAGCAAAAAGAGTTGGCAAATTACCAAAGTTGAATGCCACGGCTCCCACGTGATAAGCGGCAAAAACGCTTTGACATAGTAAAAAGATAATTAATTATTTGATTAAAAATTAAAAATTTATTTTGTTTAAAAACGATCAAACTTTATATAATTATAATATTAGAATAAAAATTCATAATCTCATAAATAGCCTGACAAAGCTGGAAAATCTTCTTTCTTTGACAAAATGGTGGGCGCAGTCCTTTCTTGCTTTTTATTTTCTTGTGTTTGCCGTAGCTTACAATGTGCATGATCCCACATCCTTATGTAGGACTTTCTTCAATTTCACAAAATCTTGATTCTATTTCTAGATTCGGGTTCAAAAATTACCTACGCCTTCTGAGTTTCCTAAGTGACCCTTAGGCATATTGTATACGTACAACCCGAGAGTGTAGAATATAGAAGAAAAGGTTGGAACGCAAAGGCAGAATGGTATGGATTGGTTTGGTGGAGTGGGCATGGTTTTAGAAATGCACAATAATAGTAGTATGAGATGGAGTGGAGGTGCAGGTACCGATTTATAACTATCATTCACCAACCTCTCATAAATAGGAGACACCTTTTCTCATGCCATATGGTTCGGGCAGGCCATCATTAGGGCAATGCAAGTTGAATCCATGAATGGAGTCCATAGCTCTCTGTATGTCTATAAGCTGTGAGCAGCATCCATGGGACCATCTTCAAGGCCAAAAAGAAAGCGACGACCGACTGGCATTTAATTTATTTCTTAAATCATTAAATGGACTTTCCCTCTTGTTGTTGTTCTCATCCATCACAAGATGTTTCATTGATAGCATCGGAGTTATGGCTTTTGATTCCATCACACAAAATGATGATTACTTGACAAAAGCTACATTTTTAGCTTTTGTTGTTGTCGACCTTTAACTCCTACAATATGGATATTACATTTATTGATGATCGCAGAGATTTTTTGTCCGGACAGAACCAATAATGCAATGCACACACCACTGTGTTTCGTGTGTTTATACATTTTTAAATAGATTTAAATGTTTCATTTTTCTAAATTTATATAATAATAATAATTATTATTTTAAAATAGAAAAAAAAAATACATAATTGATCCTCAATTAACATTTATCTAAACTAACAATATAGGGTTTAGAATTATGGGCTCTTTGTGTAAAGAAATTAGTCTTTACAATCATAAAAGATATATGTCCCAAAACAATCATAAAACAGTAGAAAAGGTTAGTTTGACCATCCTCCCGATTAAGGCAAAGGTCTCGATGCATCCCCGAAACGATCATCAGAGGAAATTGGCCGTGACATTCAGCCTTTTTCTTTGCTTCAGATCCTTTCTTTTATAGAAACGGCGCCGCTAGTGTTTCCTACCACAGAAAACCACTGTTTGCTTTTAGTAGGTTGCATTGCGTTGACGAAAGCGGAAAAGAGGTCACCAGCTGGATAAGTTGTCCTGCCAGTGCCAGTACGTGAAATTGAAAATTGAATGGCAAAGCATTTCCTCTCTAGTCCTATGATTTTTTCCTTAGGCAGTTCATATTTCGATTATACGCTATTCTTTTAAATTTGACATTTATTACCTAACTCTTTATTTCTCACATTTCTCTGATTTCATCATCTGACCTTTCTCAAAGAATTTGGAGTTACGCAATATATACCACCGTTAAACTTTTTTAGTCATATGATTTCTATGGTAAGAATTACTTAACTCTCATATTAGTTTTTCGGTTATTGATGGTAAGAATGACTTATCTCTATATCTTTAATATCTCAAAATTTAAAATTGAAACTTTTTGTATAATTTTATCTTACCCTCCACATTTTGAAGGGATTTGAGGCCTTGCAACTATACAATTAAACTTTCTTGGCCATTTGATGGTAGGAATTAAATTTAGAGAAAATCAAAGTCTCTTAGAGATGATCGGACTATTTGCAATAAATCATATTAACGAATATTGACCAAATTATCTAAAGATTTTTAATTTAGTGAAAAAAGAAATTGGATGTTATTATAGTGACCGGTGAAACAAGGTTTGTATGTAATCGTGACCACGATCAATGTGAATAAATTGACTCTGTGTCCGTAATCAAGAATATGCTTACTAACAAAGAAATTTAGGAAGCAAAAATTAGAAATCAAAGGTATTTATAATAATTGAAACTATATACACTGAATGGGTGCTTCTTTCTATGATTACATCCAGAGAAAACATAAAGAAAGAGTACTCACCTTTTTCTTAATTTAGTCACCTAAACATCGACGGGTTTATGGCTTCCTTCCCCTTGAGGAACCGGTTCACTGGTATTTCTACTACTGACGACCGGGTTTTTGATGGTTGACCCCTCAATCATTCCAAATTTCCTCAAAAGCCCCAAGCTCCAGTCCCACAAATTCAGAACTAGGTATGTTCCAATGCCCCCAATAAGCCCATAGGCAATGGAATAAGTCAACGGCATCAGAATCAAGGTCATAAACGCCGGTATCGCCTGCCTCATGTCATTCCACTCGATTTCCACCACGGACCGCATCATCAGTACCCCCACCAGTACTAGCGGCGGCCCCACCGCCCATGCCGGGATTGAAGCCAATAACGGCGTGAAGAAGAATGCCAGAAAGAAGTATCCTGCCACTGTCAACGCCGTTAGCCCAGTCCGGCCTCCCTCTCTTATCCCTGTGGAGGATTCAATGAACGCTGTCACAGGCGAAGTTCCTAGCAGTGAACCCACAACGATAGAGGAAGCATCAGACATGAAGGCAAAGTACTGCCCCTCAAAATCACCATTGCTGTCGGTAAAACCCGCGAAACGTGCCATGGAATATAGAGTTCCTGTAGTGTCTAAGATATCGACGTATAAGAATGTAACTAAAGCTTCCCAGAAATAGCCTTTGCCGATGTTTTTAAAGCTTAAAGCCCCTGCCGTGCTCTCGATTTTGTGGACGTCGACGACCTTCTTGAAGTATTTGTAGGACGAATTGCCTGTTGGAGTGTCTGGGAAAGCAGTAACGCGAGTGTTCCTAATCCACGACACAGCAGTAACGAAAACGATGCCATAGATCATTGCTCCCTTAATGTTCTTTACCATACAATAGGCTATGATCACAAATCCCACCACACCAAGCCAAAACGTTGGGCTTTCCATGCGACCATGCAAACATAAGATATCACCGGATACAGTCCCACCTGGGATGAGGGCCACCGTGCCGTTAGCCAATGTGGTCACGGGAGCCAGGGATGCTCGCGAGGACCGGGGACATGCTCCAAGTGTAACCAAGGTTGAAGAACTGTAACCGATGAGCCCTACCCCTTGATTATTTTGCAATCCGATGAAGGCCAAGAAAAGTCCTATGCCAGCGGAGGACGAAATTCGAACTGGCTTTGGAACCAGCTTTGCAAGCCTGGTTCGCAAACCAATTGCTGAAATGAATAAGAACATAAGGCCTTCGATGAAAACAGCCGCTAACGCACTCTGGTATGAAACGTTTCCCGAGCCATGGAACCCTACGACTGTATACGCAAAGTATGCATTTGTACCCATTCCAGGCGCTAACGCTAATGGCAAGTTCGCAAATACGCCCATGATGACACACCCAATGAGAGAAGAAGCCACTGTAGCCACGATTAGGTCCTTTCGCGTTTTCTCAAGACAAGCTGTGTAGCCAGGATTTACCGGCGCGAACTTGCAGGAATCATCGGGGGTAATAAGACGAAGATTAGGGTTGTTGGTACAGTTGGAGGCTGAAACTGCGGGATCAGAGCATAGAGGAACACAGTCCGCGACTGAGCAGGTCCCACCAGAGTCGGAAATAATGGAGGCATTCACCGCAAGGATGTAGGCCATGGTAAGAAACGTGGCCGTGCCTGCTCGCAACTCGGTGGTGAAGGTAGTATTCCGCTCATTGAGTTTGAAACGCTTGCCGACTTTGCTTTTGGCGACGAATGCATTGAGGCGAGTAATCCCTGCTTGCTTGGCATTCGACGACGACGGCAGAGGCAGAGGCGGAGGCAGAGGCAGAGGCTGTGAGGGTGGTGGTGTCCCAGACTCCACATCCATTACGTTCCCTTTTCGGGCTCGTAGGGATCTAACAGGATGGGGAGGGTATGGAACCTAGATTTATTTACAAAAATATTAGTATTACCAAATATAAAAAATCGAAATGAGTGAGGGCAAGTGTTTGATAATTAGTGAAAAACCAAGACCAAGAGGGAGATTCCAAGTGGCAGAGGGATCTCAACCTCTTTTTATACTTGGGGGAAAGGGGGATGTCATGGAACGGCTTTAATGTTATGTGATCAAGATTCCGTTACTAAAAAAAATAAAAATAAAAAGATTCCGGTTCCAAAAATAAAAAAGATTCCTTTTCAAAATATAGCAAAGTACGTAGTAATTACTCTCTCCGTCATATAATATAAGTTTACTCGATTTAATTTCATACGTATTAAGATTCTTAAAAATAAGGTAATTTTATAGTTTTTCTTTTTAAAATACTCTTATTTAAATGTTTTGAAAATAAGAGAAGAGATGAGAGACAGAGAGGGAAAGGGAATAATAAATAAGAACAAAAATATAAAAATAATTTTAAAATTTTCTTGAAAAATTTCTAATGACTTATAATTTAGAATAACAAAAATAGTCTTTAACGACTTATATTGTGAGATGGATGAAATAATTGTTAAGATGTTGCAATGTAGTATTGGAAATTCAAATATAGCATTGTGGGCGCTTACTAATATTTAGCGCGTGGAAGGGGAAAATAATAGTCAAACGCAAGAACAAATCTCATTTTTTTTTTTGGAATAAAATCTCACTTGTCCCAACTTTCTGTGAACCCAAAGAATAAAGATTTTCATTTCAACGTATGGTTGTTTCGCCTTGGTTCATATATAGGAATTTCATTATTAGTTGAATATCATTTTTACAAGATATAAGTCAAATGCGTGACAGTTTGAAAAATGAATACTTCTAACAAAATAATAATACAGACGACAGATAAGAAATTTTTGGAGTACTAAATTGGTAAGTCTTTGATTGGTACAATGTATAAGCATATGCTGACTTTCCTCCCCATGATTAGTAGGGGTGGCAATCATGTCGTGTTCGGATTGACAGATCGTGTTAATTTGAGATAATTATATTCGACAGATCAATCTGAACACGACCCGATTAATAAACGGATTGACACGACACCAAACGATTGTGTCGTGTCAACCTGATTATTTTCGTGTTACGTTCGTGTTATAAAGCGGGTTGACACGACATGACAGATTAGACACAAAAATTAAATAGATAATTATTAAATCCGTCAATTCGAATACCTAATAAACCCGCCTCGCCAATCTGTACACCATTGCACAAAAAAATTTAAAAAATTATATAAAATTTAAAAAACTAATAAAATAGCGCACAAAATCATAAATAACCAATAAAACAACAAATCATCTCGCTAAATATTTAGAGATATCAATAAATTCATAAGATTTAATTTTAAAAATCTAAACAAATGTAGTTTTGCAATAAAATTGGATTATTCAAGAAATTATTTTCTCTAGTTAAAAGTCATTGTAATAATATTATTATTATAGACACTAAATAATAATTAATTAAGAATAATTCATTTACTATATATCAAGCAAATAGTCATATTAATATAATTTATTTTCCTTCAGAGGTCTCATATAATTAAACAAAATAGACATACAAACAATTTAATTAATTCATATAATAAAATTTAATTCAATTAATTCATGTAAAAAATTAAATTATCTAATTTTCTATAGTAAAATTTGTAGGGTATTACAAAAAGTATTAAATATAAATATTAAAAAAAGTTAAACGGGTTCGCGAGTTGAAACAGGTTAAAACGGGTTGAACCTGTTTATGACCTGTACATGTTTAAAGTTAAATGGGTCGACCTGTTTCGACCTGAACCCGCGAAATCTCAATCCTAACCTGCTATAATCGTATCGTTTTCGTGTTATGTTGCCGTGTCGTGTTCAATATTGCCGCCCCTAATGATTAGCACATCATCACATTACCAGCCATATATGTAGATGAAAATTTCATGCACAATTTTGAATGAGTGTAAAATCTTATACTAAGATAATTACTGTCAATTTAGTTGGTAGTTATAGAGTATGACATTGAAAGGAGGTTAATTAAAGATAATTCATCATGAAGAGAGTGAAAAAAAAAAGAAGAAAGAAACAAAGGAAACAAGAAGCAAGTGTTTCACTATGGTGATGGTGGACTGGAAAACAGCTAAAAGTGTAATCCAAAACCTGGAAACATTCATAAAGAAGAGTGGAACAAGAAAGCGAAAGGTGGTGAACCCAACTACTATACGGACAAATATTTAAGAATGTTCATCTTCCAAACGCTAACAATTATTTGCCTCCAAAATCCCAGAGAGATCAAATTGAACTTTCAATGTCTGGCATGCAAATATTATGGGTATGTAGACTCGTTTTAACACCAGAGCTCACATACACATTCTCTTCTACCTTTTTCAACTTTTGCCATTCACTCAAAGATAATGTAGGTGGAGACAGAGACATGCACCACCCAAATCAACTCACCAAGTTCTTTTAAGGCAACCCGCCGTCATGCTTAGTGTAATTTGGCTTTGTCAACTTCTCAAAGTCAAGAGCAGAATATGTTCGACTTCCCTTCCTTTGGCAATTGGCATGACAGAGATCCTAAGGGAGGCAAAAGCAGCTTGCTTTCAGACTTGATAGGGAGGGATGTCCAAGCCTTCTTATTTTCCTAGTTTGAATGCCAGTGCTGGGGAGGCTGCTGTGTTGAATCTTCTCCATATTTGTTAGATTTAAAATTAGAGTTAGAAAGCTGGTCAATCTCAAAGGTTCCTTCGTTGTCAATTTTCAAAACTGATGAACACTGTATTCCTCGTTTTACTTCCCTAACAGCATATTCCGGCTGTCTGTTGAGTGTGGATTCATTTTCTTTGACCTTCGAAGCACTAATATACTATATTAATTACTAATTTTAGCTAACAAGTTGCCTTACGTAATCCCATGGATCATACTTACATATATTGTGGATATATACTTTTATGTTCACATACATATAAAAGTTATAAATTTAATATTTAATTAGATATGGAAGTAATAGTTTAAAGGAGTACAAAATTTTTGAAAATAATATCCTAAACCTAATGATGAGATATAGCAGAATTTGAATTCAACTCGCTTTCACAAAAATGGAAAGGAAATCGAGTTCATCAAATGATGGCACAATAAGAGGATATATATGTTTATGGCCTCTATGCTTTGATGTCATTTGGGACTATGAATGGTCCTCAACTAGTGAGGATTTTCTAGGTTACCTTTCATGGAATTAGAGAACCGACCAAAACTCATCTGTCTTCTTTTTGTTTAGTGAAAGACGATGTAAGACTTAAGTACAAGTTGCTCTAAGTTGTACCACACCCAAAAGGACAAAAATGGCATGGAGCCTACAAAAGAAGGAGAAGAAAAGGAACCTAGACTTTCTTTCATTGGTTGGTCAAGGAATAACAAGGTTCATACCTTACGTAGACGTTACCAAATTTGAGTCTCACATCTTTCTTTGGCATCGCCCCTATTGCTAGAAGTGCTTCTTGTGAAGGAAATTTCGATTGATAGGAACTGTAAATTGGCTTATTCCACAATTGCAAAATTCTATGCATTCTTTTCAAACTTTGACTTCCATGCTTTTGAGAAAATTCATATACTAACAAAAATATCAATAACTCTTAATTATAATTAATGTATCAAGAAGTACGTAATAAATTAATCCATTCTTATAGAAACAAACTCTAATGACCACCAGCATAGTAATGGCGTGGATAAATATTGTAAATTTGACTTTGAACATTCAAGTTTGAATCTTCTAATAATATAAAACCCATTGATTAGTTGTGTGTATTATAAGACTTAGTAGTCAACTTATAGTTTTAAATTCGATACATTTAAACCTAATTTTTATATATTAGTGAGACTATGTAATAATGAATTTAAAATCCAACCTTAAATTTTGTTTCTTCAAAAGAAATAAATAAATAAAAAGGCATAATAAGGTAGACCTCCGTGTCTCTCTCTGCACTTGACAAAAGATCAGACTCAGACATTTTCCCTTGGGAGGGTATACTACAATGGATGCAGTTGGACTTTCCCACATGGACAACGAGCGAGCCGTGTGGAATGTAGATCCCACAGGGGATGGTGGATGATTGATAGCACTGGAAAGGGGAATCAAGCTCTTCTTTGTTTAGGTAACCTTCATTTTCAACTTTTGGGTTTTTTCTTTCTGAAGATGGTTCAATCGTCAAAAGCAACGCCAAAAGATCAATTTTTGAAACCACGCTGCTGTTGCTTTTGGATTGGCCCTCCAAATATTTATATTGCTTGTTTTGAACACAGGAAAAGTTTATCCTGATAGTTTCTGAAACAGAAAGTGCTCCATCATCAAGAATTTGAAGGGACATTCACACTGATACGTTCTCCTCTAGGGTTTGTTCAGAGCTTCTGCAATCTTAGGAAGGCTTACTTGGTAGTATAAACCTACATCCAACTCATCATGCATTCTCCTCGAGCTTCAGTGCCAGGGATGGAATATATCTAGGGAATCACTGATCTTATCTATAACGCTCAAAGAAGGTTTGAAGCCTATATTATGGATGCAAAATTGCAGTCACAAAGCAAATCAAATTCACAAGCCTTCAAGAACATTTTGTTCATGTTACCATCAGAAACAGGAATCTATTGATTGCAATAAAGGCACGAAACAAGTGGAGAGCTGCTTCTACTTTGGAAGAGCCAAGTGAATATATTAATAGACTATTAGGAGGCTGTCCCATCATTTCAATTGTTGAAGCAAGTTTCCCTCCCATGAAAGCAGATTCATTTGGAACACTTTTGCCCCATTCCCACCGTCCAATCCTCCAATGATTCATTAGACAGGGTACATCCAAGAGTTCATGTTTGTTGCATAATCACTGTAAAACTTCAAATGAGTGGATGCATTCATCATAAGTGAGTGCATGGATGTCATATCAAATCAAACCAACGTTTCTTTGTTGCCTCAAAATTTTTACCTTTTTTACTTTATCCAAAGCTCAAATGAATTTGCCTCTTTGCCTTGATAGAGACAATTGAAAACACCATTTATGAATGGAATTGGGCATGCCTAATTGTCTTTCTTGATTCTTGATGGAATTAACCTTCAACAGGGCATGTAAATCATGGTTTTCATTTTGGACTTTTCCCCAGTGTAATTAGGCGGAAAAAGGGGGGGAAAAAAGAATGTTAAAGCACAGATGGAGCTGTGGAGTTGGGATTGATGAGGAGGGGTCTTTATTCCCAATCCCCACAGATTAATTGAAAGTGGCAGAATGGAGAATAATGGAACCAGAACAAAAAAAAAAAAAAACCCCTTTTTAGTTTTTTGACAACAAATTATGGCCATCTGTATATATATATATATATATATATATATATATATATATATATATATATATATACACACACACAACATTGCACCAATTTTGAACAATAACAAAGTGAATAATTTGATTTGAAAGATTTGATAATTTGAATGACAAATCTCAGCATGCCCACTTAGTGCGTAAGAATTGAGATGCAATGGCCATTGAATGAAATTCCACTTAGGAGTTGATGCCATATGGTGCAAGACCACACTCAAATCAAATTCCCAAAGAAATCAAACATATTCATTGTTTCATTCATTCTTCTCCATAATTGTATGTAATGTTATAGCTCTTGGACACTTTGTTCTCAAATAACTATTATTTTTTAGATTTTTGTATTTTTGTTTATAGCTATATGTCATTTTATGGAATAAGAATATATTTTTTTTAATTGTACCCTTATAATTTATTATTCCACTAAAATATAACATTAATTGATTTTAATTATATAATTTGTAATAAAGATAATTTAATCTTTTTTTTTTCTCCTTTAAAACTCTATGGACGTGGGAGCTTTTAGGAATTTTACAAAAGTAAGCCAATGGGGTATTGAATGATGAAAACGATTGGACTAAGTTCTTTGATTGCAATCAGTCACTTACCATCCGCTACGACAGTTGCCACCTGCAAATTCCTTCATAAATTGATGTTGATTGATGAACTATCATTATTATTAGGATGGTACCTCCACCTGGGGCCCCATTGCCCAATCCTGAAATATGACGGAGCTGAATATGCCTCAAGGGGCAATCCTATCAGAGTTATATTTAATCGCCACCATACAAGAACTATCATTATTATCGGACTGCAGTTTTCTTTTCTTTACCTTTACATCCAGTGCTTTACTGGAGCATATGAATGGAGTACTAAGCTTTAGAGAGCCACATATTCAAATTTTGTCGTGCTCCAAAAAATAGGGATCTTATCATGATTAGTTTATCTTATTATGCACATTGGAAAATGACTACAAATATTCGTAATATTAAATTCATCACTATTCTACTTTGTACTTATTATATGGAGTATTAACAAAACCTTCTGCTGAAATTTTTTTTAAAAAAAAGTCAAGAACTCATGCATTAATGTTTCCTGTTTGCCGCCTTGAGCGTGCATTGAACCAAACTTAAGATTGAATTTGTTGGCATTAGCTTCCATAGAGATGGAAGTGATGTTGATTTCATAGGAAATGGCCGACAGGGATGTCTTTGTAGGTATGAGGGACCGAATATACTATAAACTGAAGTGTTGTTCAGTTGGAATTGTTAATAATACTTCTGAGACTTTAAGAACCATAAAAGTCATCTTTCGACGAGGAAAAGAAGAGAATGGCCACGAGGATTTGTCGCATTTCAAGTACGGTGCCATACAGCTCGCCCATTGCAATTAGCAAATGCTGAGATAACTATCGTTTTTAGCTTTTACCCCATCGTTCATTCGCTGGCATGCCTCGTCTGTGGAATATGAACCTCCTTCCAACCAGGTCAAGAATTCTACAAGAGTATATTTATAGTCGAATCTGCTCGCAGGACCTATAAATAAATCCCGCTTTTAGACATGAATGCTGTTACTATAGAGGTGGTATCGGAAAGGCATGGAATAGAAGAAAACGTGGGATGAAAATTTCAATAGAATAAAAGACCTTATCCTAATATAAAGGTCCTTGATTCTTTGGAACTCCCTACATTTTACACAATCTTGAAGCAAATTGTGACATTTTCAACTCTCCCTCTCCCTGTGTACACATGTATTTATGATGGTTTCTTTTGCTGAAAACAAAGTTCTTGAGTTGAGAAGATTAATCCCAGGTGTGATTATAGCAGATGCAATGACTACACGTCTAACTTCAAGTCCACAGCAATGGACCAAAAATTTTCCCGCGCATTAACCTTATCACACACACGCTACTTATTAAGGATGTCCATAGTCCAGGATGCAGCTTAGCATGAAGCAAAGTATAATGGAAAATAGATGAAAAGTTGTGGTCAATAATTTAGAGACAAAATGTGAGAAATAATAATAGAGGAAAACGTATCTGAAAGACTTTAAGAAAAGTATGATAAGAAAGCAGCAAGAGATTCTGAAAAGGAAAATGGAACGCATAAAGTACCGATAGTTTAACCTCAGAGATTACCTACAAGATTTTCTGAGGTCCGGGGACCAAAAATAAAAACATGTTCTTGGAAGATATCTTTTCTTTTTTTTGGATGTTGAAAATGCATCTAAGATTAATCTGTAATTTAAGAAAGAAGAAATTATGAAACTTTTTGTGGTTTTCGTGAAAGAGTTGCATTTTCTTCCTTTCTTGTCCGCTTTGCATACTGTCCCATAATAGCATAGCAACTAGCACCCAGGCAGCAACCCAGCAACATATCAAGAAATATTTCACACGAGTGAACCAGAGGAATTCTATTTCCACAGCATGCCATAACCTTCTTGATCTTTAATATATTCTTTGTTTACTTTGGGCTGCTGATAGATGCTTAAAATTGTGAATTCTAGAGTTCTAGACCTACCATCAAATAAGTAACAATATGATTCCCAGCCAAACTGGTAGGCATCAAAATCAAAGGAACTTTTGTATCACAAGTCTGGAGGAAGATACCAAATAAGATAGATTACCACATAACATTGTTTCCCAACCAAACTGGTAACAATATGATTCTATAGAAGCATGCCCAAGTAGAATCACAAAAGTTAACAAAATAAACATTTAAAGTATTAAATTCGCAACTTACACAGAGTAACTATGAAGTCGGCAACTTTTGTTCTTATAATTGTTGCATTGTTAAGATTAATGTTGCTGCTCACCTTGCCATGCCCAGACAATTTCCTTCAGAGCTGGTTTAATGTCATGTCTCAACAGCTTTTGATACACTACTGCATCACCATTGGATCTTTTCACTTCCACCAAATGAAAAGATGGAGCGATTTCAAATATTTCAACATTGATAGATAAACTCCCATTCATGCACCCGTTTGATCCTTCCAATTTCATTACCCCTCCCTCCTTCTTCATCACTTTCAGATTCAAACATCTGGCAACATCCTCAAGTTTGGATATGATGGATGCCACAGAACTCTTTGAGGTAAATTGTACTTCTTCCTTCTGATCAATACTCACAAACAAACCAGACAAGTCAAATCCAGTTGAGAGAGAGATAATGTCAAATGCATTGAAATTGGAAGGCCTTGACATTTCTATCTTTGTGTCAGAAGGATCACTATAGCCCTCATTAGGACCAAAACCAGTATCAGCATTCAGTGTAGCCTTCTCTTGGTCCACACTACTTCTTACAGGTCTGCTTTCCCATCCCTTTCTGAACCACGGGTTCTCCATAATTTTGGCTATTGAAATCCTAGTAGTGGGATTTGGATCAAGGACCCTTGAGAGCAATCTGCGAACTTCTGGTGAAAACCAATTTGGGCATTTGTACTGACCCTTGCTTATTTTCCTGTACATCTCCATAAGGTTTGAGTCATGGAATGGTAGATAACCAGCCAATAAAACAAATAAAATAACCCCACAAGACCAGATGTCAGATTTGGCCCCATCATATCCTTTTCTGCAAATCACCTCAGGTGCAACATATGCTGGGGTTCCACAAGTCGTATGGAGTAACCCATCTTGCCTCTTACATTCAGACAGTGCACTCAAGCCAAAATCAGACACCTTCAGAAGTCCATTCTCATCGAGTAAAAGGTTTTCCAATTTTAGATCACGGTGGTAAACACCCCTTCTGTGGCAAAATTCAATAGCACTGATCAATTGTTGAAAGTACATTCTTGCAAAATCTTCCTTTAACCTTCCTTTTGCAACCTTGTTGAAAAGCTCACCTCCTTTGGCATATTCCATCGCCAAGTAAATCTTGCTTTTGGTGGCCATGACCTCATAAAGCTGCACAATATTTGGGTGCTTGACCAGTCCCATTATAGATATCTCCCGCTTGGTTTGATCAATCAGTCCAACCTTCAAAATCTTCTCTTTATCAATTACCTTAATGGCTACACTCTGTCCAGTTGCAAGATCTCTCCCATAGTAAACTTTTGCAAAATTCCCTTTGCCTAATAACCTCCCAAAATCATACTTCTGCATTAATATGTTCCCCTTTTTATCCATTTTAGTCAAAACCCTAATACACACCTATAAATTATATTCTCCTGCTAGTCAGATATCAATTATCTACGAGGCAGGAGAGCTTAAAATTGAGGAACTCAACCGTCTTCCACGAGATCCTGTTTCAACACCGCGGGAAGCCAGTAATTTAAGCTTTTACTTTGCATCTGGCAGTGAAAGTTTAGTGCATTGTTGACAGGGCATCCAATTTCATCAAGGATAAACAACAAAAGCTCAGAGTGATACAGATTCTCACTAGAGTCAATGGGGAAAGTGTTCGCTTGTTTCCACATCTTTCTGCATCCCAAGTATTTGCTTATCAATTATATCCAAGAAAACTCTGAAAGAAACCAAAAACACGTGCAAAATTAGTGTCATTGAGAAAAGTTTCACGATTGTGAAGAGAAGAAAGACAATAAAATTCTAACAGCAAAAATCTGAGGATTTGCAGATGAGAAAATGGCAAGAATATGTTATAATCATCTTTCTGTCGAAGTAAACAACCAACGAGATAACTAATTGACATCCAAAGACAAGTTTCTATTGCCAGGCAACCTTCTTAGTTTTATTTCCATTCCTGGATTCATTTATACCTTCTCTTAATGAGGGGAAAGTTATTCTTTTGTTCAGAATGTATAACCCTCTTTATCACAAATCTTGTAGCCGCTAGTTACCAAGGCTCATTCCAGAAACAAGAAACCCTCCCCGGGTGGAACATGCCACACGAATTTAAACGTAAAACACATAAGTGAATACATATATACAGAAATCATATTTCAACAACAAGCATCAATATTCAGTCTTTTCTTTCAGCTCTAAAGATCTATTCTTTTTTTGTAACCACATTATGTGATCACTTTATATTACAAATTAAAACCCAAATCTTTCAGCTCCTACACATACATATTCGGAAAAAAAAAACAAAAACAAAAAAAGAAACGCACAGTGTTGACGCAGAAACCATAAACCACAGAGAGCCAAGCATATATCTTGCCCTTATATTCAGAGTTGCCAGAAACAGCATTAACAAACAAAACAATCACGAATGCTGATGATTTTATGGTTTTCTGTCTTAACTCGCAGAATAGGAACAGACATTGATGTGAAAGGCAAGAACATATAAACAAAAACATAAATATGAATCGAAAGGGAATATACCTGGGAAAACACAAGGACTCCGGACGAATCCGAAGCCTTGAGAAGATAAACAGAGAAAAGGGGAAAGATCGATGTGAAATTCTTGTACGTATGGAGGAACAAAGAAAGAGAAGAGACCTAACAGAGGGAGCTATTTAAGGCACGAGATAGCGGTGCTCTGCAGGAGATTCTACTTACCTGTTAGAACTCCAGGGGGGTAGTAGGTTAAGGGGAGGCAATCAGCGGTTGACACCTGATGAGTGACTGTGGGGTCAGATTGAGGGCAATATGGTAAAAGGAGCGTTCTTAGAACTTAGAAGCCAAGCTGGAAACAAACGTTTCTGAAATATTACTCGTATTTTAGTATTTCAAAGAGTTTAATTCCATTAGGAAAAGGAGTTTTGAGTTTGAGTTCATGCATCTTTCTCTGGGACCCACGGGGAAGCAGAAGAAATTTCTTTTGTGGGAATATCCTATGTTAATTTCAAAAAATTCTCTCTACCTCGATAATTAAGTATATAAATTTTTTATTTTGATAATTAAATACTCAATAATTAATAAAATTATAAATTAAGTATTTAATTATTAAAATTAAAATTTTAAGTATTTAATTATTAAAATTAAAATTTTAAGTATTTAATTATCAAATACACAAAAATACAGAATAATAAAATATTGTAAAAGTTTGGACTCTGGATGCTTGTTTGTTTGTGGTTTTTGGTTTTAGAAAAAATGAAATAAAATAAATTAGGTTCAATGCATAATTTAGGAAAATGATACTCTTCTCGTTAAATATTTATATTTTAATTCTAAAATTATTTTTTAAAAAAAACATATTTTTAATTTAGTTTCAGTAACTAATCTTGTAAAACATAGTTGGACTAATTTATAGTTACACTAATAATTTTTTAATTAATAAGAGTACAATGATCTCTTATTTGTGATGAAAAAATATTTAAAATTTTGTGATAAATTAAAATAAAATATTAAAATTTTTTTACTGATTAAATAATTATTTCTTTATACTTTTGACTTGCTTTTAACTAACTGAGTAATTATTTTACCGTATTTACGTTAAATATTCGAAAGCGATGTAAACATATTCTATAGTAATTATATACATACCAAACTATTATAGAAACATCATTAAACTAATATGAATTATTGATCATTCTAATTATTGTTACCTTTATTTTCATTTTTAATATAAATATAAATTAAATTCAAAATTATTTTCTTATAAAAGACAAATCTTAACTAATAAACTATTTTTGTATGATTAGATCGTAGACGATAAACATGATTCTCTGCATGGTGCTGCTGTGAGTGAACAGTCCAGATCCACATCCTATTTTGGGATAAACAGTCCACATCCATCTCCCCTTTTAGGATGGGACCTCTACCCTGGGGACTCCAATGTCTCACCTCTAGGACTATATAGAAGGTAAATTACGGGTATATGTCTCAATGAATTATCTTACTCTGCATGTGAAGACCTGACTGTCATGATCACTTTTTCACTAAACCATGTCTCGGGAGCTCATCCACATCCTCTTTTATTTCACTACTTTCCTTGGTTTCATTTTAGCTAGAGCTAGAAAAGGTCAAGTTCAAGGAAGCAAGATGCAATGACGCCACCAATTTGGTTGTTTTCGGTCGGTGGTAGATTCAACGGCCGGTCTTCTGCCTGAAATGGTGGCACCACCTAACATGAAGCAATCCCTTCTCATCTCACAACGCAGCCAAAATTTGCCATCATTTTCTGAAAGAGATGAGCTCTCAGCGACCAAACCCGCAACATATGCAACTTGTCCGTCTAAGATTTGACGCCCCTTTTTCTGTAACCTTAAAGCATCCAACTGTGACTGATAAGGAACAACACAACTCCATAGAAAGTAGCACCATTTTACACCACAATACAAATTCAGCTCCCACCTGTATCCTTGGGGCCACAAAATTATAACGTAGGTAGCTGCTGGCGGTGCTGGTGTTGGTGCGTTCTTTTATAGAATTTTAAATGCCATCTCTTCGAAATAAAGATTAAGATTATATTAATGAAAAAACATAATATATTATGAATAGGTGAAAATTTTTTAAAAAATAAAAATTACATAAAATAATATATTTAAATTAAAATAAAATTAAAAAATCTCTGTCCAAATACAACTTAAATAATGATAGTATAATTTTTCAAAAACTTTTTAAAACGGGAATTGTGGAGAAATATTATATAGCGGTTTAGCATCCCCTCACCAACTGCGGACATTAGTTGGAATTTGCAATCATTCGTCTGCAGACCCTTTTTTTTTTGCTAAGTGGATTCGTCTCCACTCCAGACCCGAACAATATTTAATGCCAAAATTTAATGGTATAAACAAATCTTTGTCGTCTGTTGGATTCTGATGATGCTGATGAACCTAATGATGATGATGATCAATCGCGCATTTTAAAAGTGCATCACTTTATTGACTTCTTCTATCGTCCTCCCCCAGTTGCTGAAAACACGCACTTGAGATATTCTTTCTAGGCCTCAGATGCAGGCAAAGGAGTGAAGCCAACTCATTCCTTTAAAATTTCCACCCTTTTAACAGATGTTGGTTGGTCCCTTGAAGTCCTCTTCTTCATTTCCCCCCTCCCCTCCTATTTTTTCCTCCTACTTTAGGTAAAGAAGTGGGCAGCAGTTTTCCAACCTTCCTTGCCGTACATTGCTGTCCTTCATAGGTGGGCATTGTTCTCCCTTTTGCTCGATTGAGAGGAAGAAGATTACGTTGTCCAACCTTCACTAGCCGCGAGATGACACTTTATAGCTGCAAAGCTAACTAAATATCTTCACCGCGTAAATAATTATTTAAAGTGTAAGTAAATAAAAATTTATTTAAATATAACAAAAATTATTAAATATATAAAGTCAATAGAATACTTGAAAAGGTATATGTCCATGTTAAATCTGGTTCCAACTGTGAAAAATGGAGAATTAGTAATCTTCACCTTCAATTTATGCAGAACCAAGATTAGATTCGAGTACAGTTAAATAGCTATGCATACTCTTAAATCTTCAAGGGCCGCCTCAGAAAATTGTAGAAATAGGAGGAAGAATGAATGAACAAGCAACCATCTATAAAATGAACCCAATTAATATCTTAGACCTTTGGCAACCTCAAAGAAATGAGCAACATTTTCCTCCGGCGTTCCTACCTTTATGCCGTGTCCAAGATTCAAGATATGTTTACCTTTACCAGCTTTCCTTACAGTATCATGGATCCGCTGGGTGATGAACTCTTTTGAGCCAAAAAGAACACCTGGATCCACATTACCCTGCACTGCAACATTGGAACCCAGTCGCTTCCTGCCTTCAGCCATATCTACAGTCCAATCCAAGCTAACCACATCGACGCCCGTCAAAGGTAGTCTCTCAAGCAAGCCTCCTGATCCACTTGCGTACAAAATCAACGGTAGACCTGGATGGGTTTGTTTCACAGACTCTACAATTTGTTTTAGGTAAGGCAAACTAAACTCTTCAAAGTCCACTGGACTAAGCTCAGTTGCCCATGAGTCAAATATCTGAACAGCTTGAGCTCCATGGTCAGCTTGGTATTGTATGTACTTGGCCATAGATGTAGTGAATTTTTGAAGGAGAGCATGAAGAATCTACAAACAATAAAAAAATAGATAATATATGAATATAAACCAAAGATTCAACTGCAACCCCTCGATACAAAACAAGCACCAGAAAATAACCCATTAATTGCAAAATCAGCTCCCAAATATTTGGCAATGCAAATTTTCCCTTCCCTAACACCCCTGTCCATCCTCTCCCGCCCAGTCACCCCATCACCATAAAGTTGAAGAGCATAAGAGAAGAAGAGAGGAGACCACCAGAAGGCAAAAAGAATGAATAACTTCCAAAACAGGGACAGGGTAAGTGACACGGAGCTTCCCCCACCAATAAATAATTGACAACTCTTCTATATTTTCACAAGCTTTGCAATCATTATACCAGATTCTGGAGGACGCATCTGCAGTTAACTAATCCTTTGTTACAGTGGTAGAATATTTCTGTGAGTCTCTTCCTCACTAAATAACTATCTAATATCTAGGTTACTAAGGCACATTTATAAGCAGTGTCATTTCAATGTCAACTTGTTCAAAATACTCCTCAAATCTATAAATTACTAAAGACTGGTCCATTCGGTTACCTTAGGTTGTGAGAAAGCTAGCCTTTTGATTTTCGTGAAATTCTTTGAAGAACCACCTTCAACCACATATGAAGCTAGTGTGAAGGGAGCTCCAACAAAACCAAGAACTGCTGCTTCATTGTTAACCTGAGCAAAACGTAGATAAAATCATCAGTAGAAGAAACATAACAACAGTACATATGACAGAACATTAATTAGTTTATTTTACTTCTTAAAGATCACTAAAGTTCTAGAACAACTTCATGTGTTAAATTAAATAAGACTGAGAATGAAGAGCAACGCTGATTGGGACTAAGGATTTAGTTAAGTGCCGGTTTCTCAAGTTCCAAATAGAGCAATGTTTAGGTATATAAAATGTGAGCAATTAGTAGGCATTTACTCCTCTGTTACTGCAAAGGATCCTCCCTGGGGGTTATGTGAGAGAAGTCCCAGTACAAAGAGCAATGTTCAAGGCAGAGCATAGGTAGACAAAATCATAATCACTTCAAATCCCACGGGTTATCAAGTTTCATCAAAGGCAAAAGTTTTAATTTTCCCCCTCCTTTTTTGGTGGGTATTTCCAAAAATCTTCAACCTACAAAACTGAAAATGCTATTTTAAAACAGTGCAAAGAATATCAAAAGTACTTTGGCAGATTAGGATACGCATCATTTCTGTTTCAGGTATCAAAAGACAAGCTAAAAGAAAAAGGAAATGATGACAGGAAGGGAGGCCCAACCTCCTTCCATAAGATTGTCAATGCTTCGCCAACATATGGAACTGACTCTTCTGGAAAGAATTCTGTGACTTTTTCAACATCAGCTGTTGTAGTTGGGGGATCAAATATGATTGGTCCTTTCCCTTTTACAATGTCAAAAGGGATATTCATACCAGTCAGAGGGGTGAGAATGTCTGAGAATAAAATGACCTACAACAATCACCAATACAGAAGATATATATCAGAAAAAGTTGATACATGGTAATAACACAAATCAGGGTGAAAAAAGTTGTTTGCTACATGTTTTGTTTAGTGAAATACGATGTCGTCTGTTGGGAAGTAAATTTCTTTAACATATAGAACACCTGCTACGTTACTAAACAAACACACAGCAACCTAGCTTTTATCATAAAGAAGAATAAAACAGTCTTTTCAGAATGAACATGTCCTCCATCAAATGCTCATAATCTGCAAAGGTGTCTTACTCCGTCAGGCCGAAAGACTTTCCATGGTTGTAGAGAAATTTCCACCACAAGGTCCACATTTTCTGATCTTTCACGGAAGGATGGATACTTCTCACAAAGAATTTGATAACTCTATCAGAGGAAACGAAAAATAAATGAGACCACATGGACCCTCAAAAATAGGAAGACAAATATCAAAACAATAGAAGTATAGAAGTATTTTAGCTAGGGGTAATGTCACAAAGCCACTACAGCCACCTTCCTCTAGGCAAGTTCATTTGGTACATAAACCAAAATGATATTTTATTCATGGCAGAAGGCTCAAGCTTGAAAGTCAATTATAGTGGTTAACTTGAGGTCAAATATTTAAATAAAACATTTTGGTTTAAAAGCAAATATTTAGCACTGAATGTAAAAAACAAATGGAAATAAAACCAATCCAACTTTCCTTCTTTTTTAAAAGAAAATATCTTCATTTATTCAACTATCACTTAATGGGTAAGAGAATACTTCATTATTTTGGCAGCTAGAATCACAAAATTTAGAAGAGTTTAGCAAGGAGAGTCCAAGGGACAAAAAGAAAATTTAATTTTCCAGAGTAGCAGACAATTATTGTAATTCTTATTGAGCAGGTAAACATCAATATGGGAAATGAAATCTAATTTATAGTTGTATAAACCTGCCTTCATATACCTCCCAGCTTGTCTCATTAGCCAAACTGGGGGTCTTTCTACTTCTTTCCCTTGAACAGCATTAAGCAGCAGAGGCTCAGTTGCACTAACAGTCCCTGGGAAAGCATGATCAACAGAATTGAGTTCATCCCTGAATGAAGTACAAAATCACTAATAACCAAAAGAAAATTTCAGATCTAAAGCCCTGTTCAGAATGCTCGAGAATTTTGCAGGAAAGAATTCTGCAGGAAAAGATTTGGAGAACTTGGCTTTGCTTCTCATAAATTATTAAAAACAGACTGCTTAGTATATGACTTCATATTTACCAAGACTGCTTAAACTAGCCATACAACTTGAGGTTTTCTTTACATATGAGACTATATGAAATATCCAAGTTCCTGAATGTGTTAATCTGCAAAGCACCCATCCATGAACATAGATCTGCAGATTAGGTATGCAACAAATTGATGGACATGTCAAAAGTATGTCCAAATGGTAAAATATCAACTATATCTAACTAGGCTAATATGTGCATATGTTTATTGGGTTACAGTTATAGCCATCTCCAAAGAAATCATTTTGATGTTAATGAGCCTTTGAAATGGAAATGTAGATCAACAGAAGACTGTGACAAGCACTTGTAGTTTAAAGAAAGAGAGAAAGCACATAGTAATGCAGCAGTTGTAGATGAGTATTATGGGTATGTCCTAAGCCAATGAAGAATTGCATTAATAAAATGTCTTATCCCTTGTCTTCATCTTTCAAACCAAATGACAATAATAACAAAAAGCAAAACTATCAACAGAGAAAAAGAAACAAGTATAAAAGCTTCACATAGAATTGGAAGGATATTTTCAAGCGAAACATAGGACTCATAGTTATTCAAATATACTACACACATCTGTTTGACTTATGCCCATCCTTGGATTACATATATCCATAGAAGAACCTATTATTGCCAAACATTACCGTTGGAAGACATGAACTGAACAATACAATCGTCAATCCTATTAAGTTCTAGTGGGAACCCAGACATTTATATGTCACGATAACAACTCAATCCTTAATTGCCTCAAATGCGAAGACAAACACTTGTAGCTGAAAGAACGCACTAAAGCACATAGAAATGCCGCAGTGATGCTAACAAATAATTACAGTTACATAAATGTCTTCTCCCTCCCCCGCACCTGCCCGCGAATCCAGAAAATAGAAAAGAACCAGAGCAACTAAGCATCATAGACAAAGCAATCAATCACTAGAGGAATCCATGCATTTCTATGACGCAATAAAGACAAATCTTTAATTGTTTGGATAAACTTCAACCATTCGAAACAATACATAAGCACACCTGAGAATACACCCACATTGTGATGCATGCCAATAAAAGATTTAATCAAAACCCACCAAAATTAACTGCAGCAAGATGCCATTCCGAGTCGAAAGTCAAAACCCGAGTTGAGAAATTTCACATGATACATAAAATCATTAGCACGAAAACGTGAGAATTTAGGGTGCTTCAGATTTTACCTCCAACAGAGCAACAGATTCCGGGCTTGAACTTGGAATTAGAATGATGAATACTGAACATAGACTTGGAGGAAGTGAAGAAAGAAGAAACTGAGCTGAAAACGCAAGAAGACATGTTTCCTATGCAATTGTAATTACACTTTCAGTGGGAAAATTTGTATGCTGATTGCTTGCATCTCTCACATAACCCAAAACCTCTTCAGAAATCCGTAGTGTCCTCGTCAAAGGGGGGTTTAGTGGACGTCCGAGGGCAATAGGTAAATGAGAGAGAGAGAAAAGATAAGAGGAAACCGAAATCTAATCTACTCTGTCTTATTCATTCATTCAATCTTTCATACCGATCTCCAAACCCGTTGCGTCCGCGCTTGCGGTTGTGGCTACTATCAAATTTTATTGTTTAAATTTTTTTTCCATTTTTAGCATTGTTTTTAGAATCGGACCGGATATCGAACCAAAAAATTTATTGATTTATAATTTAATGGTCTAATCACAATTGAATCGTAATTAAATCAGTAATATTATTATTTAAAAATTAAAAATATAATATTTTTAAGAATAAAATTGATCAATAATATAGTATAATTCAAATCTATAAATACATAAATAACAAAATTAGAAGAAAATATGATATTTTCTCTATTATTATAGATTATTTATTATATTTGTATAGTTTATTTTTTTTCCTATAAATGTATTATTGTTATAAAATTAGGGTAGTGTTAGAATAAAATCTTCACACTACACACTAATAAAACTCTAACTATTTTGCACAAGAATTTCTCTCTTTCTTTTCTCTCACAATTTTCTCTAATCTTTCTTTCACTAATCTTTCTTTCACAAAATAATGGTGTATTACAAGTTTAGAGAATAGCTCTATTTATAGAGCTCTAATTAGTGGATTACATCATGGCATACATCATCTTCCACTAATCTCAATTAGTGGTGTCTCCACTAAATGGTGGACATCCATAAAAATCTTCTATAATAATTCACATAAATCCATAATTAGTGGAGCCTCCACTAATTAATAAATATTCCAATAATTCATAACACTCCCCCTTGGATATCCATCCATTACATAAAGAATATGCCTCGTTAAAACCTTACTAGATAAAAACCCAGTGGGAAAAAAAATCTAGTGAAGGAAAAAGAGTACACTATTCTATATGTTTATTTATTACTCTCCCTGATGAGATGATTCCTTTAAATCTTTAAACCGACGCATACCGATTTTATATCTCAACTTTTCAAATGTTGCAGTCGGTAAAGTCTTCGTGAAAATATCTGCGAGGTTATCACATGACCGAATTTGTAGCACATCAATTTCACATTTCTTCTGGAGTTCATGAGTAAAGAAGAATTTTGGTGAAATATGTTTTGTTCGATCTCCTTTAATATATCCTCCTCGTAATTGAGCTATGCAAGCTGCATTGTCTTCATAAAGAGGAGTTGGAATACCTTTGATTGATGATAATCCACAACTTTCTCGGATATAATGAATCATGGATCTTAGCCATACACATTCTCGACTTACTTCATGAATGGCTATAATTTCAACATGATTTGAAGAAGTAGCTGCTATAGATTGTTTCGTAGAACGCCATAATATAGCAGTATTTCCACATGTAAATAGATAGCCCATTTGAGAACGTGTTTTATGTGGATCGGATAAATAACCAAGATCTCGCATAACCTATCAATGTTGGATTGGTTTTATTTGAATAAAATAATTCGAGATCAATTGTACCTTGGAGATATCGAAGGACTTGTTTAATTCCATTCCAATGTCGTCGTGTTGGTGAAGAACTAAATCTTGCTAATAAATTGACAGCAAAAGCAATATCAGGTCGTGTATTATTAGCAAGATACATCAATGCACCAATTGCACTGAGATATGGTACTTCAAGACCAAGGAGTTCTTCATCATTTTCTTGAGGTCGGAAAGGATCTTTATCCACATTTAATGATCGGACGATCATTGGAATACTCAATGGATGTGCTTTGTCTATGTAAAATCTTTTTAGCACTTTTGTTGTATATGTTGATTGATGAATAAATGCTCCACTCTCCAGATGTTCAATTTGTAAACCAAGGCAAAATTTAGTTTTACCAAAATTCTTGATTTCGAATTCTCTTTTTAAATAATCAATTGTTTCTTGGAGCTCTTCAGGAGTTCCAATAAGATTAATATCATCAACATATATAGCTAATATCACAAATTTAGAATCAGATTTCTTAATAAAAACACATAGACATACCTGGTCATTTTTAAATCCCGCTTTCAATAAATATTCACTAAGACGTGTGAACCACATGCGCCCAGATTGCTTCAGGCCATATAATGATTTCTGCAACTTGATGGAGTAATTTTCACGAGGATAATGTTTATATGCTTCAGGCTTATGAAATCCTTTGGGGATTTTCATGTAAACATCATTTTCTAAATTTCCATACAAGTAAGCAGTGACAACATCTAATAGGCGCATATCTATCTTTTCATGTACTGCCAAACTGATAAGATATCGGAGTGTAATAGCATCAATAACAGGAGAATAAGTTTCATCATAGTCAATACATCGTCTTTGTGAAAAACCTTGGGCTACTAATCGCGTTTTTATCGAACGATTTCACTCTTTTCATTGCGCTTTCGCACAAATATCCATTTGTAGCCAACAGGTTTTACACCTTCTGGTGTTCGGACTGCAGTCCGAAGACTTCACGTTTTGTCGATACATTTAACTCCAATTGAATCGCATCTTTCCATTGCGACCAATCTTTTCTATGCCGACATTCATCAATCGATATTGGTTCGGAATCATCATTATTCCGTGTAACATCAAGAGATATATTGTATGCAAATATATTATCAATAACGGTTTCTCTCCGATTCCAACTTCTACCGGAAGTGGTATAATTGATAGAAATTTCGGTGTTACTTTCATCAACTTACGGTTCTTTGTCATCGGTTCTCTCTTGGTCTTTATCATTCTTTTCTTCAATATGATCTTCTGGATCATTTAATCCTCTTTTCTTTCGAGGATTTTTATCTTTAGAACCAAGAGGTCGGCCACGCTTCGGCGTGTTTTTGACTCAACGACTATAGGTATAATATTTTGTTTCTGTTGGAACTTCAATTCGAATAGGAGCATTTATAGTTAGAATATGTGATTTTGTAACTCTTCCGGAGTCAACAAAAGCGTACTGGCATTTGATTTGCAATGCTTTGCAAATGAATTATCTTTTGAACTTCAAGTTCACATGCGCTTGTGCGCGGATCAAGATAATTTAATGATGTTGTCCAAGCAAGATCCTTTTTATCTCTGTTTGGGTTCTCCCCTAATTTAGGGAATAATGATTCATCAAAATGACAATCGACAAATCTTGCTCGTGAATACATCTCCTGTCGGGGGTTCAACATACCCGATAATAGAGGGAGAATCATATCCAACGTATATCCCCTTTCTTCTTTGAGGACCCATCTTTGTACGTTGGTTTGGTGCAATTGGAATATATACAAGACACCCAAAAATTCTTAAATGAGCAATATTTGGTTCGACCCAAAAGCCAATTGTAAAGGAGAGAATTTATGATAACTAGTTGGTCTTATACGTACAAGTGTTGCAGCATGTAGAATAGCATGTCCCCAGGCAGATGTTGGGAGATTTGTTTTCATTAATAATGGCCTAGCAATTAATTGTAATCGTTTAATCAAAGATTCAGCAAGACCATTTTGTGTGTGAATATGAGTTACATGATGTTCAACATTAATCCAAATTGACATGCAATATGCATCAAAAGCATGTGATGAAAATTCACCAGCATTATCCAAACGGATATTTTTAATGTGATGGTCCGAAAATTGTGCTCGTAATTTAATTATTTGAGCAAGTAATCTCGCAAACGCCAGGTTACGAGTAGATAATAAACATACATGTGACCATCGGGATGATGCATCAATTAAGACCATAAAATATTTGAACGGTCCACATAGTGGATCAATAGGTCCACAAATATCTCCGTGAATCCGTTCGAGAAATGTAAGACTTTCAGCTCCTACTTTTACTGGTGATGGTTTAACAATTAATTTTCCTAGGGAACATACAGTACATGCGAATTTTTCTGATGTTAATATCCTTTTATTTTTTAAAGGATGACCATGTGTATTCTCAATGATTCTTCTCATCATGGTAGATCCTGGATGGCCCAACCGGTCATGCCAAATGCTAAAAGTAATAGGATCATTAAACTTCTGGTTTACTAGATGATGAATTTCAATTGTACGTATTTTTACAAAATATAGACCAGTAAAAAAAGACGGCAGTTTTTCTAATACCGATTTCTTACCCAAATGCTCAATCCCATTTTCCTCATTTGTTTCAACATGATACCCATTTCTGCGGATATCTTTAAAACTCAATAAATTTCTTCTGCATTTTGAGGAAAATAGTGCCTTATCAATAATAATTGTTGTTCCTTTAGACAACAATATACTAGCTCTTCCGGAACCCTCAATTACATTTGCACTACCGTTTATCGTATAAATATTTATTTCTCTCATTTTGAGATCAGAAAAATATTTCTCATTTTTTAGTATGGTGTGTGTAGTTCCACTATCAATAATGCATACATCATCATTAACAACAGCCATCTATCTTCTGGCTTTGGTAACGGCAGAAAACTCGTGCTTAGTCTTCTGGCTTTTGTACCGGTAGAGACTCGTGCTGATAACGTGTTATAAAATTAGGGTAGTGTTAGAATAAAATCTTCACACTACACACTAATAAAACTCTAACTATTTTGCACAAGAATTTATCTCTTTCTTTTCTCTCACAATTTTCTCTAATCTTTCTTTCACTAATCTTTCTTTCACAAAATAATAGTGTATTACAAGTTTAGAGAATAGCTCTATTTATAGAGCTCTAATTAGTGGATTACATCATGGCATACATCATCTTCCACTAATCTCAATTAGTGGTGTCTCCACTAAATGGTGAACATCCATAAAAATCTTCTATAATAATTCACATAAATCCATAATTAGTGGAGCCTCCACTAATTAATAAAGATTCCAATAATTCATAACAATTATCTTATTGAAGAGGGGAAAAAAAAGAGAGAGAGAACTGGTTCAATTGATTGGATCGGCCGATTCACCGATTGGACCGAACAGTCCAAATCGGTTTGAACTAAATACAACGATTTTTAAAATTTTCGATTCAAATGAATGGACCGAACTGATTTGGGGACCGGTTCACGGTCCGACCGGTCCAAAGAACATTGCTTTTTAGAGATAGGGATAAAACAATTTTATTATTTTTATTAAATTTTAGAATTCTTTAAAAAGTATTTTATTAAAAGAAATTATTTCAACTTAGAATTAAATGTAATTTTTTTAATTATATTTAACTTCTTTTCTTATATCAAATATATCTCATGAACTAATAATTTATAGATAAATTACTTGATTCTAAAATAACAATCATCTAACATTTGTTGAGTAAAAATGTTAGTCTTAAAATTCATGTATTAACAAAACTTTTCTCTTAAATTAAATAAATAAATATTTATTTGACGCTCACTTTTTTATTAATTAGATTCAATTAGGAAAATATTGATGGAATTTATTAATGAATGCTAGTTGATGCAAGCTAACTTTATTTTGCACTGATGAATATTTTGAATTTGTTATGAAAACAATAAATGGTTGTTCATTTAACTCAAACTATTCATTCATAGTGTTTATTTATTAAAAATTATTAATAAACAAAATAGTATTATATTTATTAAATTAACTATTATTTATTAAATTCATTTCTTATTATTTTAAATGATATCTACACCTATATAAACAAAAATAATCAATCATCAACTGTGAATGAGTGAGAGAGAGAGAGCTGTACCTAACTCACAAGATAACATATCTAGCTCTCTCAAGTGTAAATGGAAAGACAATTTACAAGAGACGAGAAAAGAGGGAACCATAACTTAGGGCACTGTCAGCAAAATTATTCATATTCATGGTGCCAAGAATTCGTCTGTGCATTTCACTTTCAAAGGAGACTATACAAGAAAAATTTATGAATAAATTGAAAGAAAATCAAGAAAAAACTGAAAAGAAGTGTCCCAAATTTTGTAATGTACACGGAATCAGGAGTTTGGAAGACGAAAGTCAGAAAATTGTGTCAATTGTGAGCTTTCTTCTAGAAGGACTTCTCTCTATTATTTGCTTCTGCAGGTCCATGAAAGAGGAGCCTTTATGAGCAAACAGTCTTCGGAGGTTGATGACAGAGAGCTCATTAAAATTGGCAACAGCAAGATCAGCTTGCTCTAGATCATACCTGCAGTTTGAAACACCATCATCAAATGGCATTGCACAGCAAGAGCAAATGGAAAGCTACTGCTATTATTAGGTTTGTATCGACACATCAAACAAAAATGTCGAAAAAAGCATAACACGGAGCCTTCAAATTTTGGCTAAATGTAACTTCTGCCGATCTTTATGCGGAATAAAATCACATCTGCCTGACAAAGTCAATTAAAACAACTTACGCTGGGTGAGCACCAATCAATGCTACAGCCATCATAGTGCAGTTGTGAGCAGCAGTTATACCCCTGGGATCATCCTCAAACACTACACACTTGGATGGCTTCCTATCCAACTACAAAATGTTCTCCACAATTAAGTTCCAGTAAGTTAAAACCATCTTAATGTATAGCTTTTCTTAATGGTTTACATTTTGAATATTCTTGCCCAGATTGATTCCATATTTATCTTGAACCACATTCATAAATACCTTTACTGCTGCAGAAAGAAACCTATGTGCTATGGATTCTGCACCATCTTCCTCAGTCCCAATTGCCTGCAACATACAAAAAGATAGCATATGAGCCAACAAAAAGCTCCCTCCCCCCTCCCCCTCCCCCCCAAAAAATAAACAAATAAATAAATAAATAAAAGAAGAAGAAGAAGAAGTAGAAGTAGTAGAGAGAGATAGGGGTGGGGGTGGAGAGCAGTTTGGGCTGCAGTCATGCCCCTGAAACATCACATGTGAATGGCTTCCTAGAGCATTGGATCTGAATTTGAATACAATTTCTATTCTAGCATCCATAACTAGAGATTTATAACTAGTTTTTAGCAAGCATAGACTGGATCAATTAGCGGAAGTAAATTCATGCTAGATAGATTCTAGAAATGTAAGCAGCCAAGCAGACTGAAGTATCCGCATTTAAGACTAACTAACTAAAAGTCCAGTCTACTAAGACTGATCGACTTCTTGTAAATGCGAGAAAAGATAAGAAACACTTCAAACTCAAATTAGTTAGTTCACATTGCTGTAGAATCCAAGGTAACCTTCATGAGGTATTTAAGAAGAATTCACTACAAGGCCTGATATAGAGTGAATGCTAATTTAAATAACTACCTGGAAATACTTCATGAGATCCAACCTTTCCAAGGTCTCGACCATAGTTCTGCGATCAAGACTTGAAACAACAGCACAGGGGATACGAGCTGTGGACACTGCATCTAACCAATCTTTCAATCCTTCAACTGGTTCTGAAAGCTGAACAAAAAGAAGAAAAGCATTAATCTTGATGCTAGTGATACTTACCTTGGACATAATACAAATATAATAGTTCTAAATTAGGGGCTCACCTTGAGAAGATTATCGTAGTATAATTCTGCAAGCCTCAACTTCAACCTCTGCAGATCATTTTCTGACTTCTCCCATATAAAAACCTTCAGAAATTTGAAAGACACTCTGTATCATATGTGATTTAGGCCTGGATAACAGAAAAGGTGGACAGAAAGACAGCACCTAGAAATTGGTTTTGCAAATCTTAACCTCAGAGAGGCACTAATACATCCTCATGCCTCATTATTGGAAAGACAGGCAATAACAAATATACTGATGAATTGGGAGAAGGGGGGGGGGAGGCGCTGAGGTACAACTATTGATATTAACTAGAAATATTGCATTTGATGAAAGAAGAAGCCGAACCAAGTAGGAGAATACTTTTTTAATTCTTTTTCAGAAACTAGATAAAGCACAAAGAACAAACCTTTTCTAGAACACGTTCAGCACCTGAAAAGAGCAAAAGTCTCCGAGCATAATCATCTTCAGGGATCTCCTTTCCTGTGCAAAAACCAATTCAAAAAGCACACACTAAAATTTATCTAGTATACCGTAAAAACGTCCAAATGTGATCTTCCACATTCATTTCCAGATACAAGGACAAGAATTCAGATACTATATGTGCAACTAATCAAGTGAAAATACAGATTCTCTAGAATTGGATTGTCAAACTGATACACAAAAAGGAAAATTTTGACATTTACCTTCTTCAAAGGCAAGTTGTTTCCAAGCATTCAACTTTAGAACTTGTGTGTCAGCCTGAAACACATATAATAAGAGTTACATGGCATCCCCCCTAATTTAATTTCCCTCTTCTTTTCCTTTCACATTTCACCCCAACCAAACCAAGTTTTAAATCCTAAGAGTCAAGCAACCACAAAGTAACTTGACTTAATAAAATATTTAATCCATTAAGTATTACATAGCTCTTTAAGCAGAGAAGATCAAGAGTTGCAAGTTTACCACTACATTATCCCAAGAAAAGATAAGACCATAGGCTTCATCTGGCTTCATTGCATAGCGGATTCTTTGAAGAAAGCCTTCTTGTAGTCTATCATTTAGAAAATCCTAGGACAATTCACAAGAAACAAATATTAAATTACAGAGGCCATGCTTTTTACGGCACAGCCACCAAGCATCACCTCGATAGACAACACGAAAGAGAATTTTATCCTGAACATTCAGAATTCTTTTGCAGCTTACCACATCAACTTTCAGGGGTCCATCTGGTCTAAACGTCTCAAAACCTTCTCCATATTCAGCTCCAATTGCCTTAAAAAATGTGTAAAGAATTGAGTAGCCAAAGTTAATCAAATACTGGTCCCCATACCACAGACTTCAAGTTTAAGGCTAGAAACACTAAAATTTGCCCCTAATTTCGGCATTCACACCAGAGTAAAGAAAAAAAAAATTATCTTCGACGCTAAATAGGATTCAAAACAAAACCCAGAAATAATATACACAAAATTCATGGAATTAAGAAAAATAAATAAATAAAAACAGAGAACTAAAAATACCTCTTCCATGAAAATCTTGCTGCGAAGAATTGGAAACCCGTTAACAGAACCATTTCCATCAGGCTTACAAGAGTTAGTTATCACTGTACGACGATTTCGATGCTGCCCAGCTGAGTGGCAACGTTTTAGTCTCTGTTATTTAAAAAGTTTTCCATAAATAAAATTATGTTATCATATAAGCAGTGGAAATGGAAATCGAATCCAGCTGAAACAGAGACAAACCGAGAGCTTGAGCTTTTCTGGAAACTGTGGTGGAGACGAGGTCGGAGAGAGAGGCCGTAGCAGGGAGGAGCTTCTGAAGCTCAGAGCGTTCTCCATTTTTAACGGCCAAACAATTGAGGAAGCCAAATTCGAAGGGGACGGAAAATATTTTCTGCATTTTGAGCTTGGGCCTCATATTCATTTGGAAAATTCATGTTATGGGCTTGAGTGGGTGCTGAATAACCTCGTGGGTTTTAGATAGATGAGATAAGAACCAAATGGGCCTTCGAAGTCAAAGTTTCGGTTTGACTGGCAACTACTTCAATAACTTCTGCAGTTTTGTTTGTTTACGGAAAAACTCCGTTTTTTCCCCTTAAAGACAGCTTATCTTTCTCATTTCAAATTCATCGTTCTATCCTTGGCTTGAATCCCTCCTCCCCTAAACTAAGCATACTATGCGGGGGCCAAGGCTTTATCCGAGAATAAGGATGTAAACGAATTAAGTTTTTATTAAATATATTTAGATTTGTCAATTTAAATTTTAAACGAGTCAAACTCGAATATAAATATTAAATTTGAAAATTTGTGAATATATTTAATTAATTAATATATAATTTATAATATATTATGTTATAAAGAGTAGATCCAAAGGGTCTTTTCTTGGAGAAGTTCTTTGCGCTATCAAAAAACAAAATTACTTAATTTTCAATTCATTCAATGCGTGAATTATATAATAAAAACTAATTAATCATGACAATTTATATTCCCTCTCTAAAAAAAATATTATTTGTATATTTATAACCCAAATATATAGCTTTATACTGTTGGGAAGGGCTATAGCAGAAAATCTTAGTGCTCATCTATTGAGAGAAGCAAGGCACGTAGGCAGCCAAACAGCTCAAAAAGAAGAGCGAGAAAACTCAGAGCATTTAGGTCTCCCTCTCCCATCCCTTACGGCACGCTTTTGGGAAAGAAAACCCAGTTTCCAGGAACTCTTAAACGGCTAAATACAGATCCTCTCTCCTAACTTCCTTCTCATCCTCTTCCCCGTTCTCAATAACTTGCTAAATATCTCTCTTTTTCTCGTTTTATTTTTTCTTTTTCAAATAAAATTATTATTATTATTAACTCACATAAAAAGGTTGAATAAAACGAAATCGAAAAAAAACTTAAACTCTATTATATTTTTTATTTAATAATAATTATTATTTTACAGAAACATTAAAAATAAACTTTTTTATAATTATATATCTCTTTATATCATTTATAAATATTGAATTGTACAATTACCAAATAATAGTTTTATTTAAAAAGAAAATAATGTTTGTACTAATTAATTCATTCCCACAACCATACTGTTATCATTAGTTAACTTCCAAGATCCTATTACAGTTAACTAAACCAATTTTGTTTGCACCACAATCACAATCCGGCCAGATAAAGATATGCTTGGTTCATTGAAATGCAACTTCTAGCTTCAGAATTTTATGAATGTAGATACCACATAGAAATAGTTTCATCAGCAATCATTCGTCGAGAATCCTTTGCACTATATACATCAATGATATCCAGCCCTTCAAAGGATGGGCAGTGTCATGAATTGCACACAAGCACCCCAAAATACAAGAATATGAACAAAACATATTCTCCCAAATCCTTCCCCAATCTCCCTAAAATGGTTATCATCAGACAATATTTGCCATGATGAACCAGATACATCTGTGAACGATATGGTTTATAATAAAAATCCTGAAATTTTTAATTACAATAGCCAAAGTGACTTGCCTTTACTTTAGGTACGCAGAGGCAGAGAAGTTTTGCCCAATTCTTTTGTCTGCCACCGCCAAAAGGATGTTTCCATTAGTTGGAGATCAACCAAGAAATGGAGCCCTCAAAAAATGGTGTAACAATCAAGAAGATTTCTCAACTATCCTTGGCCACATTCTTGCCCTGTTTCAGCAAAAAGAATGCAACGTCTTAGGTTGGCATATCAAATTGGAATAAGATACAACACATGATACTCCAGTAGTGGCCAATATAAACCAAGACCCTCCTAGATTGTGGTGCAAATTCTACTTCCTGCACTAAATACTGAAGACACGGCGTCTGAAATAGAACTGGCATATCGAATTGGAATAAGATACAACACATGAGACTCCAACAGTGACCAATATAAGCCAAAACTCTTCTAAATTGTAGTGCAAATTCTACCTCCGGCACTACAATACTGAAGACTAAGGCATCTGAAATAGAGGAAGAGGAAAAGAAGCTACCGCAATTTGCTGTCCAAACTCTCTCTTGTTTCAGACCAGAAAATACCATAACTCTCAGAGTTTTCAGAATCAACAAAGAACCCAAATCCCGCATAGTTCTGTATTAGAGAAAACAAAAGATTAGTTCTTCTTACTAATCCTTATTTGAAAATTCATATGCATAAGACTGATTATCCCCCAGGGTTATATGATATCCAAAATACAAGTACATGGAGTAAACAAACCTTGTCGTTCTTCCCAACCTCTGCTGAATCTGCTTCATCATCCACCTAAAGACGATAACCATACACATGATTTACTATTTATTAAGGGAAGGAACTTCTCTCATTTCAATTTACATACAGACCTTTATGACTTGAGTAAAAAAAAAATTACAGAGTAAAAGAACTCGATGTAGATAATTTCTGAGCAGAACATATCATTAGGAAGCTGAGACGTGAATCCTTTTACATAAACTACTATCTAATTGCCCACAACTGATTAGATAATGCAGGCCTTGAGAAAATCCATCTATGCAGAATGTTGTGCAAGAGAGTTGCAGTAATCGCATTCAGAATGTACAACATTGTTTCACTTAATTAGAGGATCTTTCACAATTAACTAACAGGCCTTGTGTGCGAACTCAAGATCTTCCCTTTGCTTGGTCAGTTAAGTTTACTAATGCAGCAATGCGAACCAAGTGAAGCCACTCACCCATGACATATCAATATCCATTTCCTCTTTAAGCAGAGCAGCTGTATAGGCCGAATTTACTTTTTCTGCTTGAAGAACATATGGATGCCTCTCCTAAGAAGACCAAGACGCAAATAAACACGGTCAATGAGGAACAGTTTGCATGAATAAGGATAAATAGATCGTACATCGAAAGCAGATATTTTTCCTCATACAAGCATACCTCTTCTACCATGTTCTTCCACATCTCGAACCCTTTCCTTTCTATATCAATCTCATTTTCATCCTGACCACACTTCTTCACAAATTCTTCCCTACAAAACCCATCAATTAAAAAAAATTATCTTTTACTTCTCACTCTACCTCAATCCCCCATTGTCCCAAATTTCTTAATACTTAACTAATTCAGGGGTAAAACATGAAATAGAATGCTCAACATTACTTTCCAATATAAACTAAACATGAAAGTGTATAATTATTCTCCGCCTGTAAGGCTTCTCGGATATTTCCCTTCTTTCGCTGTCTTACACAAATATATTATTCCAACATCGAAAAGGAAGTTAAGTACATCGTTCGAAAATGCAAGCGTTAGTAAGACAACAAAAATGAAAATCGGAAGAAGGCAAAAATAGTGACAAATGCAGAAGAAGATATACCTGAAGAAACAAAACGCTGATCTGGGTTGATCGTGGAAGCTCCGCGCTTTATCATTTTCACTTTGACAATGGATTTTCAATTTCTTCACATTCTTTCTCGACTCACATTCATGCATATCAGCCAAAGCTATTGCCACAGAAACACCACAGCATTCACTGCGACACGGACAGATTTTATAAATTGAATAGGTAATCACGATCGTATCCACAAAATCAAAAGAAAATAAAAAAAAAAAAAAGAAAACGAAAGAAAAAGGAAAAAACCATTTTTCAAAAGCGCTTCCGTCAGGACCACGACGAATTGCAAAGACCCTTTTCCTCGTTCTTGACTGGTAAACCATTGAAAGCAACACTTCAGCGCCGGCCTCTTAAATAAGCTCCCGTTCTCTCTCCAATTCTACTCATAAACTACGCATGGGGAGCCGAAGCTCAATTTCGTTCTACACTCGAAGCTCAATTTAGCAAGCTCGTGCGCCCTATACGTACGCTTTAAGGGTGTAGGATAGCTGGATGAAGCAGCGGGATCTTCAGCCACGTAAGTAACAGGCGCATGTTAGTTGGGTAAATTTTCTTGCTACATTGCACTGGCGGGATTGGCAATTATATAAGTGACCGCTTTTTCTGAGGAGCAAAATATTTTCCCGCGGGGACTCAAAAGCAGTAAAATGTACGGACCAGTGACGGAGTGACACATGACAAACATGGTACGTGTCCAACTTTTGTTGGTTTGAGAGTATTATAATTATACAGGTAACCGGCTGCCCGCCTTCAAAATGTCCATCGTATGATGAAGAATGTTCCTGGATAAGTCTCTAATGGCGAAATTAGCCTTTGTCTTTAATGAGAAAAATAAAGATTAAACTTGAAAGGCAATATTTTATTGAATTAACTATAAATAATTCCCGTACTTTCTTAAAATCTCAATTAGTTATTAAATTTGTAATTATTCTAATTAACTCCCATATCATCTCGTAAGAAATTTAATTATCACAAAATTAGTTTTTAATAGTTAATGTAAAATATAAAAAATTCTTAATTATCTCCACAAACTAAAATTTTAAAATTATTTTTTACTCAACAAATATTGCCATTGTCTTTTCCTTCTCTCCCCCACCACTATCTCCCCTATCTCAATCTTCTCCGCTCCTGTAATTTGCATCTATATTTAATTTTTTTGTATTGTCATAATATATATTTATATTTTTTTTATTTTTATTTTAAAATAATAAAAATAATATCAGAAATTTTAAAGATATTTATCCGTATAAATCATTTGCATATGATCAAAATTAAAAAATTAATTGAAATAATTAGAAATTTTAAAAAGAATACAAGGACATTTATATAATTAACCTTATTTTATTGGGAATAGTTTTGGGAAGGAAACGGAGGGTAACTCAGGAATTTGGGATGATGAGATGATATTGTACTGACGTAAGATGCGTTTGGAGCAAACATAAAAGAAAGAAGAAAATTTATATACATTCGTGCATTCCCTCTTTTGGTAAAAAACATTTATAGGTTTTACTGTCGGTTACCGCGTAACTGACGGTTGTCGCTGTCGCTTAACTCGGAAGGGATAGAGATGCTTCGATTGTAGGACAAAACTCATTAGTCAACCACAATATCCATATGTTTCACAGAATTATGGTACTATGTGTGTATATATATAAATGGGAGGCTCAAATATATATATTGTTGCTGTGAAAATAATGAGTTGATATAAATAGGTATTAGTTACATTTTCGATAAATACAAATGATCCAATATGATGAAACAGAAAAATGGTATCAGATATTATTTAAATTAGGGATCGAGTTTCTTGAACTTATTACAGAAAAGGTTCAAAAAAGTCAATTGAAAAATACCCAACGGAAAGGACTTTTTGGAACAATAAGTTGATACTTGTATAACTTAGAGGAAAATATAGAAAAGATCTCGACTTAAAAAAATAAACGGAAAGCGGTAAGGAAAGTTGGAAATAAAGTTGTAAATGAAAGTTGTAATAAAGTAATAAGAAAGTTATAAGAAATTGAATTTCTAAACTAGAAAGCCGTAAATGACAATAAAGTAGATGCAATCGAAATTTGAAGTTGTTGGTTGATGCGTCTTGTTTAGTTCTGGGCAATGCTCCCATTTTATACTAGCTGCAATTAAGTCACTAACATATCGTGGAGTTTCTTTCGGCTAAAGAATGCTCTCAACGGTCCCGCAGAATTATTGCGTCGAAAGATCAGGAATTTGTTTTCCATCTTATCGGCTTCGTGGTGCCGATGTTGACCATTACTATCGGCTGCTCAAATTGTTGACCTTGTTGGCTCGGCAAAACTTATCGAATCGGCAACGGCTCAAAGTAATCGTTGCGTCGGCTCAGCAAAGCTGACGTCAACACATGCCCCCCGAGTCACGTTGTTTCAGCGAGCGCAAGTCAGCGAAACGATAGGAGTCGTACAGTTATTAATAGCAGTCGTTCATTTTTTGACAAAAACGAAACGTCTCGAACGTTGTGGAATATTTGTGGTGCCTCGGCTTTGGAACCCACGAGCGGCTTAATTTCAAACTCCCTTACAAATAGTAGTGGTCCCCAATCGGAACTCCTCACTTCCTACGACTTCTATCTCCTTCAGAATTCTTCTGTCTAAGTGATTCATCAATCTTTTATCTTCTTGCGGTTGTTCCTTGTGACCTGTAAATTTCCTTTCAGTAAAAAGATCAAACTATGATGGCAACCCCTATTGATAAGAACATCCTCTCCCCGGTCCAGGCCGATGCTAACCTGTTTACCTTGGGCCCTCGTCTCTTACCAACAGAGGCTACCGCTGAACACTTGCGGTTTGTCTTGCTTGTCGATTTTATTTTCCCTCTGCAACAAGATACTTTTACAACCGCCAATCTCTCCACCTCTTTTAGTCATTGGCCTCACAAGCTCAAGAACTACAGAGAATGGCGGGACCGCTGCTATGCCCGATTTGGGGCCATCTGGGCGCAATGGAGAATTTCGGATGCCATCATGATGACTGACTTCGAGATGGCATTTGACCGCAACCTGTTCGCCGCCGTTCTTCCTTTTTGGTCCTCGGCGATAAATGGCTTCATCTTTCCGCACAGGATGTTTTCCCCTACCATCCTTTGTTGGATTGTATGCCCTCTTAGACTAGGTTTCTGATGTAAAATCGAATATTTTAATAAAAGAATTTATTTTCAGAAATTGTTTGTGAATTTACTTTTTGTTTGTGCATGATTTTCGTTTGGAACAGACCCATTGTGTTTAAATAAATGATCCATGTGAATGGTGGTCTTTCACAGTAAGGTATGGATCACAGGTTATTTAACACATAAATATTTGTTCTTAACCTATTGATGAGACTGGGAACCTCATCATATTTAGGTTATTATGTTATGAATTCCAAATGGGGAATAGCTTACTTTTAGCCAGTGGGTAGTCCACTCACTTCATGACATAAGCGTATTTCGAATACGTAGGACAGGACCTGTAGTAGTGGTTTCTAAAAGTACTATATGATAGAAACCTAGACTACTATTGCTACAGCGTGGACTAGTACTCTACGGCTTGAGTATGAGTTGATGGTCTGGCGAAACTGGAAGCATATACTTTGATTTACTGTAGTTGAAGTTCTATCGTATGGCCAATATACTTGCATGTTGGGTATGTGTGACTAGTTAGTTAAGACAAACTTATACAAGATAGTTTCTGCACTATATCGCCCCTTGTGGTTGTCCGAATGGTCTAAAATGTCCAGGGCCTTGGGAAACATGACTTGGATGTTTACTTTAGGGTAGCTCCCTTGGAAAGCGGAAACACTCCAGGAAGTCGTGGATCATTGGACTAGAAGCCTAAGGATGGTAGATGTCATTTAGAGGGGTGTTAGTACACTTCTTCCTCTCTAAATGTGCGGCGATGTGTAGATGGATATTTTAGTCATTTCACCTGTAGGTCGGAGACTTTGCTATCGCAGCATTGCTCTTGGAGTCAATATTTCCTTATGATGATATTAGAAAATATTTAAAATGTAAAATACAACTATTTATATAGCAGGGGTATTTTGGTCATTTTAGCAGCCAAGGCGATGTGTCTTTTTGGTCCTCGGAATAGCCCGTAAGTTCTAACTACTTTTGAGTTGAGGAATTGGTCTCGGTTGAAGAGGATTTTATTTGATTTTATTTGATTTTATTTTATTTAGGAAGTCTAATTTATTATTGGATTGGAATAAAATAAATTAATTAATTAAAATAGGAGTTGAGAGAAATTAATTATCTAGTTTAATTGGTTAATTAATTATTCAGGGCCTAGGTCCAGTATGAATAATTAAGAAATTAACCTGGGCTTAAATTAGGGGAAATAATTAATATTTAATTATTTATTGGGTTATTTATATAGACCCAAGAAATAAATAATTAAAGATTAATTATTATGGTTCATTTGGGCTTCTTAATTATTTATTGGGTTGTTTATATAAGCCTAGGAAATAAAAAATTAATTTTTATTATTTTGGGCCTTTTGGGTCCAAGGAAATAATAAATATTTTTCTGGCCCAATAGCTTGGACCTTAGGGTATTTTCCAGATACGGTTAAGAGGAGTTTAGGGTTAGGCTAAACAGATTCTCAGGATAACATCCGGGTGTTTAAAATATGATATCCCGGGGATATGTTTATCAGATAATGAGAGACCCAATTTTGGCTAACTAATAAACTACTCTTTGGTAGAAAAAAACCCTAATCTTCAAAACACAAAAAAGAGACTCACGTGAAGCTCTCTCACTGAACGTCTCTCTCTCTGCTCTTGCTCACGTATCTTTCCTCTTGTTTTCTCATTGTTCTTTGCTAATCAATAGCGAGTGACTCAAGGAGAATTGATGATAATTCCTCTTTACCATAGTGTTCACCGACTAGAGGTTAGGCTGAGGAATATCCTGAGAGCTAGAAAGCTAGGCGTTCATGCAAACAAGGTGGAGTAGAAGGCTAGCGGGTGTTTAACTGGAAGCTTCTTCAAGTGGACAAAGCGAGGCGATTCCAGTCGTTCAATCCGCTCTTATTCAACCTAGAAGAGTTAATGAGCGCAAATATATTATCTTCACGCTTCCGCATGGCCTTTAAGGCTTGGTTTTATTTTTCTCCGGGTTTTTTTAAACGTACAGAGCATGTTCCCTCTGTTTCTCGTTCCCTCATCCTTAACATCTGCACCATCTTCGACTTCCGATGCAATGGCGATGAGATTCCGAGGCTCCATGATAAAGACAACCTACCAGCCGTTGAGGCTCGTTTGGACAATGTTAGAATTCGTGGACTCCTAAACGCGGAAAATATCCACGAATCCCTCCTGAGGACCCAAGTAAACAATTAAGAAGATCTAAGGTTTAAGAATTACCTCTGGTTGCTGTAATCGAAATCCTTCGATTTTGATTGCGCTGTTGTACGTTCAACCCGAACAATCACCAGACGCTGCAGTATGCGAACGTCCTCTATTAGATACACACCACAAACTCACTCGATACCCGGGGAGTGCTAGCGTCTAGGGTTTGAGAGGTTTTTTTCCTCTTCTGGTAGAGAACGACACGAATGTTCTCAACCGAAAAATTGGATTATTGAAAAGACGGCTAGGGTTTTCTTAAAAACCCCCGAACCTCTTAGAGTCCAACCCTAATAATATCTTATCATATTCTAATTTAAATTTAAATTAAATTAAAATTGATATGATAAGATTCTGCCATTATCTCGGTAATTTAACTAATTAATTTACCTAGTCAGATTCTTATAATCTGGACATCATCCAGAAACATCGAATGTGGACATATTTCCAAATTCATTGTATCTGGTAAATTTTCTAAGTACGATTAACTTAGACATATTTCTAGATTCATCGAATCTGGTCACCAGAAAAATAACCTAACAAGTTCGCTTATTGTGTGACCCTATAGGTTCATTTAACACTGGCAGTGTGTCTAAATCATATTTAAATGGTCCACAAGTTATTAGCGGTTTCTAGCAAAACATTATAACTATCCAAGTTAAATGAAGATCGGTGATCTCTTTGAACCAAACCATAATTTTATATTTAGTCCTTTTGTCACACGATATCCAGATTAAGTATAAGGCACGGAGCATGTCATCCTTATTAAGCTTAATCAATTATTTCTTGATTTCATAGTAGACTGTTCAAACAAATGATATCAATATCTTAGATTGATATATTTGAGCACGGCCATACATTTTTAATAGTCTAACTTATCAAGGGGCCTATGGATATCTCTCTCATAATTGAGATGGACAAATTGCTTCACAATCAATCATATTCCTCTCCTTGATTTATTATATATCCAACAGTAGTCTAATTTATTATCTAGTTAAAGACAACTTTAGACAATGTCAAAATATAGAATTTATCAAGTAGGAAACTATGATGAATTTAGGTCGAAGGACTTTCAATATTATTATGGTTATAAAGTACTTATGACATATTCCATGAAGTACTCTCACAGTAGGTCATGTCCAATACAATGTTCTCTAACATTTATTTATGTCTTGACTCGATATCACAAATATCTATGGCCAGTAAAACATAGACATCAAGTCACAAATATACTAATCTTAATTTATTATTATTCCAATAATAATAATCGATCAGGGACAGTTTTAGAATAGTCATTGTATTCATTGTAGGGTTTTACTATCAAGTCACGTACTTGATGACCACAAAACAAAACTCACTATTCATGGAAAGGAAAGCCTCATATTATTATATAAAACATAATGACAATAGTATAAATACAAATTGACTCTAGGGCATATCCCCAACAGACAAAGCCTCTTCTTCATACGATATCTTCATCGCCGCTCAGAGAGAGGTGGAGGATACTCCTTCAAACCAAGAACAAGCAGCCTTCTTATGGCTTTGGTTATGTAAGTACATTATCTGCTCCCATTCTGCCGATGTGAGCAACGAGTACCGATACTACGTATCGGCTCTCTTGCGGAGTAAAAGGCACTGTGACCTTGTTTCTCTAGTCCTCACCCTGGTCTATCGCAACATTAACCAGCTGATGACTGCCCTTTTTATTTGGGAAGATCCGACCAACTTTGGGGGCCTGCTCTAGATTGCCCAACTTTGGCTGTACCAGTATCTACCCAACTTTGGTATTAGCTGAATCATAGGAGCCCACGCGGGCCCTTCTGAACAAACGACCGACTATCGGCTGCTGCGGGTCCCTCTGAACACTGCTTCTGCCGAAACCATCATCTCGCACCTCTACCAATGTCGAGACTTCGATGTTGCTATCTTCTTTCTATATGCTGCTCGCCAAGAAGGCCCTCTCTGGTTGAAAAGCCTATCGGAAAGCCCCGAAGCAACACAAGAAACTCTATGGGCCCGAATTCTGTATCCTCGAGAAATTCTTCTGGGGCCAAGCCTGGGGCCCGAAGTGTTAAGACCTCCTATGAAAGGTACAATCTTCACTACTTCTCCCGCCAGTTTGGACTAATACAAGATATCCCTGAAGATCCGGGGCACATTTCTTCCTTCTCTGTGAAACCGGTGCTATCGGCTGAGGATGTACAAACTTTAGCCGATAGCACCCAGGCCATCCTGCGATCCTTCCAATTCAAGCCCTTCCAAGTGGTGCTAGAGACTTCTCCAAACTTTAATTCATGGTGGAGGCTACTGAGTGAGGTCCTGTTTTCCGACCCCCTAGGTGTCTGGCTTCTGCGAATTCCTGAGCCGACCACCATTTTGCCTGAGACATCATCCGCTAAAAAAGGAAAACAGGTAAAACATCCTATAAGTCCTATAATAATGTTGGCCTTACGTACTCTCTTGGTGCAGAAAACTACTGTTGTTGCTCCCGCCGTCCCGGAGGAAGAAGAGATCGAGGTCCCTTCCCTACTCCGGCGATCAAAAAGGAAGCATGAAACACTGACTCCTCATGTTTCCAAGGTTTGCTTCTGTCAATTCTTGTTTTGCTCGGCTTCCGTAGTATTCAATTTGTCTGACTATCAGTTTAAGCTTTTTTGCAGAGGTAGAAACAAGGGATAGGTCGTCTTGTTATCATCGACACTTCATCTGATTCAGAGGAAGACATTCCGTTCCGATCTCTAACCGAAAGGGCAACTAAAAGAGCTGTTCTCCCGATGACAGATACCCCATCGGTGAAGGCTACGACTCCTCTTCCACTGGCTGATGCGTCGGCTTTCCTACTAACGGCAGACCTTTCATCGGCTGCGGCATTGGCTTTAAAAAGTCCATCCCTTGTTCTGCCAAGGCTTGAAAAAGAACCAGTAGCCATTGTTACAGAAACAACTCTGCCTTCCCCCGGCCAGGGAACTGAAAAGGCTGCTACTCCCCTACCGATGTTGACATTAGCCTCGGCGCTAGACTTTCTTGATGGCCTCATCGGGGCCTCCTTGCCTACTAAGAAGTCCACCATTGACAACGTGAATAACGCCCTTTTGCAAATTGTACAGTCAGCCAACCCGGACATGCCCTCTACGTTTCGGGACTTGGCAATTGGGTGCCTGGGGCAGATGTACTTTGCGGAACGCTTCCTCTTCAACACACAGCATTGTCGAGATGAAGCTCATGATCAATTAGAGCTTTTAAAACTGCACCGAGCAAATGCAGCACTTGCAGAGAAGGACCGCCGGGAGTCCATTAATCATTTGATATTTCTGCGAGCTGATATTGCGGAGGGAATAGGGAAGATTGAACGGCTCGAGTGTCAGTTGTTGGAACTCCGGGAAGAACTTGCTTTTGAGAAAAATGCCTTAGAGCAACGACTGGAGTCAGAGAAAGGGTTCCAAGAAATAGTTAAGGCCATTAACGACTCCCTTCTCAAACATAATAACGAACAGCTAATGCTGGAAGCGGAAGAGGAATTCCTTGAAGCTGAACTGACAAACTCAACCGTTCTACTGAATGAGATGAAGTCCGGTTGGGACCGCTTTGTGGCCGAGTTGAACAAGGTTCTTCATTCTTCGACTACTGACGAAGTTGGTCCTTCCAGAACTCAAACTGAAGAAACTGCCATTACGGCGGTTGAGACAGAAGTTCCAAAGACACCCACTGATGGAATCGACTTGCCCTCCCAAGAAGAAAACAGAGACTGAGTCTGAGATGGCTGAGGCAGAGCTTTCCGTTCCTAATCCGCAACCAACGAAAACTAACATTGGTGGCTAGCCAAGATTTTGAATCAGAAGACCCAAATCGCCGAGCGATTATTCCGTATCGGCCGATGTTGCTGCCCAACTTCCCTTCTGATGATAGCTGATCCCCTTTTGTAATGACGCTTATAGTTACATGATCGGCCTCTTGTGATCAGCTCATCAATATATCAGAACTCTTTTAATAGTATTTTCTGCTCAAGAAGAATTTTATTGTATTGCTTTTTTTTTTTTTTTTACTCTCTAGCTCCTTCCCAGAACGCCGGATAATAATGTTTTAAGAACTTACCAGTGATCACCTTGCCTGCTTCTTTTCCATCGGGTGTCATCAGGCGATAAGCCCCTCCATCAAAAACTTGAGTGACCAGAAACAGACCTTCCCATGAAGCAGACCACTTGCCATATCTTGGGTCTTTTGGTGCAAGGGGCAAAATAGTCTTCCATACCATGTCCCCTTCTTGAAAGCTTCTTTCACGGATTTTCCGATTGTACGCCCTTGCTACCTTCTCCTTGTGTCGTTTTATGTTCTCCAAGGCAATCCAGCGATCCTCCTCAACTTGGTCTAAACTTCAGGCCAACACTGTCTGATATTCTTCAGTCGTTAAACCATGCTGATAGGCTATCCGAGCTGATTGTAACGATAACTTCACCAGTAACACAGCATCCTGCCCATAAGTTAGTCTAAATGGAGTAAAACCAGTAGCAGTCTTAGCAACATTCCAATGGGCCCAAACACCTCCTGTAATGTCTCATGCCATCTTCTTGAATTGTCTTCTACTGCCTTACGGATCATGACAATTAAAGTTTTATTTGTTGCCTCTACTTGTCCGTTGGTCTGTGCATAATAAGGAGAAGAGTGAGGCAACTTAACTTTAAACTGGGTTAGAAAGTTATGTACCGATCCCCTGTAAACATCGTGCCTTGATCCGTTGTCACTGTTTCTGGGATTCCGAAATGGAAGAGAATGCTCTGTCGGAGAAAGTTGATGACTGTTGTTTGTGTCACCTTGATTAATGGTTGCGCTTCCACCCATTTGGTGAAATAATTTGTTGCCACCAGTATGAATGTATGTCTTTTTGCTGAAGGTGGATGAATCTTTCCGATAATGTTCAGATCCCATTTGCGGAAAGGCCACGGTTTAATGATCGGATGCAACTTTGTGGAAGGAGTGTGTAATAGAAGGCCATGCTTTTGGCAGGCTTTGCAACCCATAGCATAAGCATTACAATCTGTGGTCATTGATGGCTAAAAGAAACCATGGCGCTGAACTGTCCATTTCAGTTTTGGGCCCGCCTGATGTGCTCCGCATAGGCCTTCATGTACTTCTGCCATAGCCCGCAATGCTTCTTCTTTTGAGAGACACTTTAAAAGAACCCCGGTGTGGCTCCGTCGGAACATATTACTGTCAATCAAGGTAAAGTTGAGGGCCTTCTGCTTTAAGTCGCGAGACGCCTGACCAGTCGGGTTTTGCAAGTAAGAAACAATCTCCTGTCGCCAATCATCCTGATATTCCGTCTCCTCTATCTGTTGGCACATTATGGCTTTCTTAAAACCTAAGGCCATTTGAGCTAGATCATTAGCACCTTGATTTTCTGATCTGAGAACATGACCCAGAACAATCTCCTAAAAATGCTGAAGCAACCTTTTTACCTCTTGCAATCTGTCTAACAGAAACGGATTAGCGCATTTATAATCTCCTAATACCTATCTAACAACCACCTGGGAGTCTCCTAAAATTTTGACTACTTGGACCTCTAATGCCTTCAGAATCCGTAGACTTAATAAAAGGGCGTCATACTCCTCCTGATTATTGGTTATTCATTTTTTCAGCTCAAAGTGGATCTTACCTTGGTGTCCATTTGGAGATTCGATAACCAAACCAATGCAGGCCTTTTGTTAGGTGCTTGAGCAGTCAAATCGCAAAACCCAAGGTTTCAAAGACATATACCTTTGTGTCGAGTTTCCTTCTGTTGGCGGTACTTCTAAAGAAGGGTGTTTGGCTAAAAAATTCGCAATAGTCTGTCCTTTGACTGCTCTTAATGGCACATGTGTTAGGGAAAAAGCATGTAATTTGACTGCCCATTTCATAAGTCGTCCATTTAACAAAGGACGATTTAGCAAAAATTTAACTAAATCTACCTTACACAAGACCTGTACTTCCCTAAACAACAAATAATGTTCCAACTCTGTACACGCATAGTGGAGAGATAAGCACAATTTTTCAATAGAGGTGTACCTGGTCTCTGTGTCCGATAGATTTCGACTAAGATAGTAAACTGCTCTTTCAATCCCTTGTTGGTCATCCTGAGCTAATAAGCTATCGATAGATTCTTGTGCAGCTGAAATGTTCAGCTTCATTAGCGACCGGTTGTGGGGAGGTGCTAACACCGGTGGATGGGACAAAGCTATATTTATTTGATCAAATGCCTCCTGATGCTCATGCTGCCAAATAAATTCCTGAGACAACTTCAATCGTAACAAAGAGGAAAAAGCCTTCTGTTTACCTGCAGAATTTGCCAAAAAACGTCGTAAGAAATTTATCTTCCCCAGGAAACTCTGAAGCTCATTCTTTGTCTGAGAAGGTCTTGCTTGTAAAATATCCCTGGCCTTGTTCTGATCTATTTCAATTCCCTCTGATGTACTAAAAAATCAAGGAAATTCCCGGCGATAACTCCAAATGCACACTTAGCGGGATTGATATTCAAATGGTGTTTGCGCATTCGGAGGAATGCCTACTCTAAATCAGTCAAGTGTTGTAAGAAATCATAGGGTTTTACGACCAAGTCATCTATGTAGACTTCCATTGTATTGCCGATAAGATCATGAAAGATAAGGTTCATAACCCGCTGAAAAGTGGCCCCAGCATTCTTCAAACCAAATGGCATAACTACCCATTCAAACAGGCCGATGGACCCTGGGCAACGGAACGCTGTTTTGTGCGCGTCCTCCTCAGCTATAAATACCTGGTTATACCCTGAATAGCCATCCATAAAACTCAAAAAGTGGTTGCCTGTAGCAAAATTCACCAACATATCTGTCATCGGCATAGCATACTCATCTTTCGGAGTAGCCAAGTTTATATTTCTGAAATCAATGCAAATACGTAGTTGACCATTCTTCTTGATGACCGGTACAATGTTAGATGTCCAGTCTGCGTATCGACACGTACAGATGAACCCACACCGAAGCAATCTTTCTATCTCTTCCTTAATCTTGGGCAACAATGCGGGATTAAAATGCCTAGCCAGTTGTTTATGTGGCTTAAAGCCCTTTTTGACAGGTAGACGATACTCCACAATACCTCTGTCCAGTCCTAACATCTCATGATAATCCCACGCAAAGCAATCCTTATACCTACGGATTAGACACGTTAACTTATCTCTCTGCACAATAGACAAATGTAGGCTCACCTTGATTGTTCTGTTCTTCCCAGGCTCCTCTATGTCTACCTCTGTTAATGGATCTTGAGCAACAAAACCAGGAGCTCGTCGAACCTCTGGATCCTCAGGTTGTAAGACTGTTTCCCCTTGGCTCCTCAGTGGTGATAAGGTTGTGAGCCATAGTTAGCTTGGCATACTGGCTTGGATTAAAGGTCAGGTAATAAAATAGAGTTTCGTTCATGTGAATCTCTGCTGAAAACGGATTAGGATCGGCTAGAATTTGCTCTACCCGTTTTTCATCCCAGATCAACATCATTTAGTGTAAAGTGGACGATACGCAACAGTTTGCATGAATCCAATCCCTACCCAATAAAACGGAATAAGCTGGCTTTGCATCAATTATAAAAATGACCATTTTACTAGTTTTGGACCCAACTGTGACTTCACAGGTGATAACGCCTTCTGCCACAATTGCTTCCCTAGTGAAGTTAACCATCTGTGCATCAGTAGGGGACAAATCCGTCTTATATTTTCCCAATCGTTTCAAGGTAAAGAAAGGCATTACGTTCAAGACAGCTCCACCATCAACAAAAATCTGAGTAAATGGCTTGCCGTTGATATGTGCTTTGATATACAAGGGCTTGAGGTGGTTAACACTTTGGGCTATCGGAATGGGAAAGAGCATCCACTCTGGAGGGACTTTGACATCAACCAACTCCACTGCCGCTTTTTCGTCCGCATGAAAATCCTCTTCGATGGATTCTTGACGAGAGGTGGCTCGAAAACTTGACGGCAGGATGCTGAGCATATTTTAGCCATTATCAGGGGGTAATTGTTCTTCAACCCAGGCATCAATGAGCCACCTTTGTTGCGCTCGCTTCCGCTGTTCTCGTCTTTTTTGGGACTTTGACGGTCGGGAACAACGGCCAGGAAAAAATGGTCTCTCTTGGGGCACTTGCACTGCTAGTTTCCCTTCTTTGCCATGGAAATGTGCTACAAAGGAGGGAGGAGATAAACGGGTAAAAACAGATAGTTTACCATCCAATCTTTGGAATGTTTTCCCCATCCCTTCAGGCTTATTGTTTTCTGTATGTTCTTCATGCTTCCTAACTGCCACTGTTTGCAGCATGTGTGTATTGGTTAACGGGAATGGATCCGTGTCTACCAAAGTCTCTTCTTGTTTATCCGTAAACTTCAATCTTCCATCCTGAATAGCCTTCTGAATGGTGTTTCTGAAAACAACACAACTGTTAGTACTATGTGAGAAAGAATTATGCCATTTACAGTACCTTTTTCCTTTCAACTCTTCCTGGCTTGGGATCTTGTGTCCATAAGCCAGACAAATCTACTTATCTGCTACTAGTTGGTCAAAGATTTGTTCAACTTTTGAGACATCAAAAGAGTAAGATGGTCCTGATGCGGCAACTTCCTCATTTCCTTTGCCGAATTTCAAATGAGGACACGTATCGAATGTACCTTTTACCAATTCTGCTACCATTACCTCTATAGCTTGCTCCTCATCGTCCTCGTTAGTATCGTCTATGACGGATATCATTATCTGGCCATGGGAGAACTTGACGGGACGCCTCTTCTCTTTCTCCTTGATCATCTCTTCTATTCTGACAGTATAAGACAATAAACGGGATAAATTCGGGAAATCTTGGAGAATGAGTCATTCTTTGAGCTGCGAATGCATCCTGCTAATAGTAATTCTCGCACATTCTGTTTCGGGCAATTGGATTGTACATTTGGACTTAGTCTGCCGAAAACGCTCAATAAAATCCGCAATATCTTTTGACCCCTTCTGTTTTATTGCCAAAAGATCAGCAATGGAAACTTCCGGTGCCGGTTTAAAGAACCGTTGGTGAAACATTCTTTCTATGTCAGCCCATGAGTATACAGAATTAGGAGCTAGATTGGCATACCATGTGAACGCTGCTCCTGTCAAAGATAATGAAAACAGTTGTAATTTATGCCATTCATTATTCCCCAACTCACCACACTGTGCTGTGAATCTTCCGATGTGTTCTATGGTGGACTTATTATCTTCATCAGAGAATGTTGAAAACTCCGGCAGCTTATACCCTCGAGGGAGTACTGCCATGGAATCCACCCAATCAGGGTAAGATTATTGGTATACGAGCCGATCCCGTGACTGCCAACGAAGTGTTTCCATTACTATATCAAATGGCTGGTTTGACTGTTGAATTTGAAGTGAAGGACTTCGCATGATAGGTCGGGGACTTTGTCCCATGGAAGGCTTAGTACTTCCGATCCCCTACCCTGGGTAAGCCATTGTTGTTGCAGGATATAAAGGAGGGTAAGGAACAGAGCAATTTGGCTGCCCCCCGAAGGGTGGCATGTTCCCCCTAATAGAGGTTGGGGCAGCTTCATAAGTCGTTGGTAATCCTGTCATTGGAACCGGACTTTTACCTGGAAACATTTATGTTGGCATAGTGTTCTAAGCCACTACTCCTGGAACCTGATGCCCCCCGGTAGTAGGGAAAGACATTTCTCTTCGCAGAAGATGCACTGAACTATGAGAGGGTGCACCATCAGCTGACGGCATGGGGTATGCAGGTGCCATGGTTGTCCCTTGTGCAGGGTAACCCGATGGCTGAGTGAAAATTTGCATATTTTGCCTCTGTGCAAATTGTTGGAGCTCATTCTGAAATAGAGGTAAAAAAATAGTAGCAAGCTGCGGGATAAGACCCTGTAAGAGCTCGTCAATACACTGCTCCATAGTATGTTGGATAGCAGTCAGGGAGGTGGACGTTGACTGAGACACCGGTGGTAGGGGTGAGGACTGGCCCCCTTGCTCCGTAGAAGTGACCTGAGTACAACTAGAAGTAGTAACAGAAGGATCAAAGACTCTCCGGAGAACATGGATTGGGGGTCGCTCAGATGACTCTGGTACAGGTGACAGTTGTGAATTGTTTGCCATCAATCGTCCTAACCGCAATAACATGCGAAAACTGACCTTAGGTCCCACCGAGCGTGCCAATCTGTGTTGCTGTCAAAATAATGAGCCGATGCAAACAGGTATCGGCTATACTTCCGATAAACACAAATGATCCGATATGGTGAAACAGAAAAATGGTATCAGATCTTTTTTGAATCAGGGATCGAGTTCCTTGAACTTACTATAAAAAGAGTTCAAGAAAGTCAGTTGAAAAATGCCCAACGGAAATGACTTTTTGGAACAATAAGCTGATACTTGTATTACCTTACTTAAAGAAAAATACAGAAAAGATCTCGACTTAGAAAAACGAACGGAAAGCTGTAAGGAAAGTTGGAAACAAAGCTGTAAATGAAAGTTGTAATAAAGTGGTAAGAAAGTTATAAGAAATTGAATTCCTAGACTAGAAAGCTGTAAATGACGATAAAGTATATTCAATCGAAATTTGAAGTTGTTGGTTGATGGGTCTTGTTCAGTTCTAGGCAATACTCCCATTTTATACTAGCTGCAATCAAGTCACTAACAGGTCGTGGAGTTTCTTTCGGCCAAAGAATGCTCCCAACGGTCGTGCAGAATTCTTGGGCCGAAAGATCAAGAATCTGTTTTCCTTCTTATCGGCTTCGTGGTGCCGATATTGACCATGACTATCGGCGGCTCAAATTATTGACCTTGTCGGCTCGGCAAAACTTATCGAATCGGCAACGACTTAAAATAACTGTTGTGTCGGCTCAGCAAAACTGACATCAATACACACACACACACACAAACACACACACACACACACACATATATATATATATATATATATATATATATATTTATGGATCTTGGCCACGCTCACATCTCGGTCAATGTCGTCAACCGTTCATTAAATTAAAGACAGCGGCATCTCTTAAATAAATAGATAGTGATTAAATTTTAAAATATATTTATATTAAATTTAAATACATAAAATAATATAATAATTATTATAAAATATAATATATTTAAATTTTTTTAAAAAATATGTTACTATAATAAGTAAGTTAATTTGAATGAGATTGAAGGAGTATTAATTTGGAGAGCAAAAAACACGGAGAAAAGACACAAAAATCCATTGAAACATAGAAAATGGAACAGGAACACAATTATCCCATTTTCTTTCTCTGCAGCATACACATAATGCTGAAATTCAGAGTGATATATGCGAATAAAAGTAGATTTTTCTAAATAGGTTGTAATCCATTTAATCAATATACATATATATTCGATTTACAACTCTCTCCTTTTGCATATCAAACAGGAAAAAAATATAAATAAAAATTAAGAGAAAGAAGAAGAAGTAATTGCTATATAATTTATTGAGAATGATATAAATATCACACTACCATCAATCGCAGGAGCTTGTAAATACAAAGAAAACAGAAACAAACTGCTCAACTCATAACCAATTATTTTTCCAGAAACACAAAGAGAAGCAAAGCCTAACACACAACAAATTATCAAGCAATTTATAACCAATCAAGCCTTGTTCATCTCGGGTTTAAAACCTGTGCCTTTTTCTTGATTTGCCTAGGGATTGTTACATGAATGAATCCAAATTTCTTCCTCTGTGTATAGTATTGCTTGTCCACACTCCCATCTTTCATGGATTTTGTGGGGTTCAGTATAAGTCCGCTCTGTTCCCGAAGCATTTGGCTTAGAGACACTTCTTGTCTTTCACCATGGCTTTCTACATGCTTTCCTACCACGATATCATCCTGCAGAACCAGCTTCCTGCTAAGGATGTCTCCGATGGAAATGGTTGACCTATAAACTGGCACCGGTTTATCTTTGGATTCTTCGGATTCACTTCCATTGAGTGGCTGTGACCTCCGATGGGCTGATGGATGGGAGTTTCTGAACCTGAATCTGCCAGCATTTTGTGCCGACTGTTCCCTTTGATCGTGCTCTGATGTGTCTTGACAAGAGTCATTATCAAATACAAAGTTTCTTCTATCAAGACGATCTTCGTTGTCCAATGCCTGTTCAAGGGATTTTTTGGTGCGTCTAGTTTCTGTTGCTGTAGTTGTCTCCAACTTCTTGACAATGGCTACTTCAGATTGATTTCTTCTGTCGGTTTGGCACACGGCATTGGAATCTATGAATTTGGTCTTACATAGCTCTTCAGCTTGTTGAGCCTTATGGGTAAGGGCAGAATACTCCTCATATGAAAGAGTGATTCCTTCGGCCTTGTGAAGAAACATCTCTGGTGAATTCTTGAAATCCAATTGGAAATCTCTTTCAGCAAGAGCAATAGCTTCCACCGCCTTGGCTGCTTCTTCCATCTTTCTCGCAGCAGTTAATCTCATTTCAGCCATTTTGATACTTGTCTTTGTTCGCTCAATCTCCGACATGGCCTTCATGACTTCGTATCTAGAAGCCTCTGTCATTTTCTTGAATTGCTCAGCCTCAAAATTCAGTTCCCGGAGCTCCTTGGGGGTACTCATGGAACTTTCAGCATTCAAAGTCGCTTGAGCAAAGTGGTCTTTATCTGGTATTGCTCTGCATTCATGATAATTCTCCTTAACAGGCAATTCCCCGGAAGAATTCGGGATTCTCCTTTCGTTGCTCCTTTCAAGTGAAACCTTTTCTGCTCTCATTTTCTTATTTAGAGATTCAACAGAAGCTCGAATTAGAGCAAGGTTTGTCGTTGTCTTGCTGAGGTTCATCTTTGCCTGGTTCAACTCCATTGAGATTAAACCAGGTGACACAGCTGGACACAAGGTCAGTCTCCCAGCTGAATTCTGGACTTCCATTTTCAAATCCGGGCTTGACATTAGGTCAGATACTTCTTGCACTAAATTAACTTTTAGACCTTCTACAAATCTTTTAGCTGCTTCCAGTTCCTTCAAGACATGGAGTGTTTCCTGCTCTTTCATTATGAGGTCCCGCTCCAATTGTGCAGCTTGTTCCTCCACTTTATCCATGTCAAAGTCCTCCGTGCCATGCTGATAACATATAAATTCAATCAAGTTACATAATGCAAGCAAGGAGGGATATGAATATTCAATACTTCACAAATGATTAGGAAATCCTTCAACATCAAGTTCAAAGGTGCCGATAGCAATAAACAAAAAACTACGAACCCCTAGAAAACCTCAGCTTTAGTTTCTCCAAATGAACTGAATTTCAGATGCACACATGATCACTATTTGGCCATGACACAGATTCGCTCTGATTTGGAGCCTATTATAGCACCACTTATCACAATACTTGATATATGTTAAGCACCAACCAAGCAGACAAATTGACAGATTAGGCCCACAGTTAATGTTATGTAAGAAATGAGTAGACAATAGAATCAAGTATCCTACTTACTACAGTGAGCATGAACGTGCATCACAGCAAAAACACACACACACACACACACAAACTTTATACGCCAGGCTAATGAACTACTGCAATATGAGTAGAATGAATGCAGAAGTTTGACAAGATTGCGGCAGATTCTGCAATGTATCATCGCAACAGACAAGCGCGGCTCATAAACAGTCAAGTTCACCACAGAACTACATAGCTAAAATGTAATTTCAAAAGCTAATCTAGAAGTAAAAATTGAATCCTGTAGTACTATGTGCAAAAGATGTTATCCCAGGAAAACTCTGAAAGTCTAAGCAATCCGTACAGTGTTCTTGCAGTTTACATGCTTACAAAATTCCATAGCTTCCTTGAACTTCAAGTTCAGGTTAGAAAAGATGAACTCTAATCAAGATTATGGAGCAACTAGTGGCACTATTCAATCAATGCAATTGAAGAGTATCAAATTTGTATAAGGAGATGCAAAATTGAGCTTAATCTATATTCCAAAATTAATTTGCTCATTGACAATTAAGGAAAGAGTTCAAAAACTTAATCTTGAATTAAGCTAAAAAATTAACATCCATCAACTCTGAGCTTTAGTAAGACTGACCGAAGGCTCTAAGAAGTGAGAAGGAACTTACCTGAGCAGCAGCAAAACGAAGCAAGTGATGAGGCAACCAAGAACCCCCGCCACCAAAATGGTCGACGGCCTCCTTAACCGACTCAAAAGGCGCAGAAGTATCGATTTCAACTCTCGGATTGATGACCTTCTTGGTCTCCGTCACAGCCGATTCTGTGACTTCACCCATAACCAGAACAAATGAAACTCTTCAGCTTCAGCAGAAGCGTAATCTTGGAGTTGGATAATTGGATTAGTTAAGCAATATTGGTCACACTGTTTTCTAGTTATAGGATGACTCTGAAGGCCCTGTTTGCAACTTTAAGATTATGATAGAGGGTGCGATGAAATGATGATGTTGGGAGTATAACCGGGGGACCAGATGTTAAAGAAGGGAAATTACTAGCCCTTTCTTCAGTCCCAGAAAAGCAGACTCCCGCAGACGCAGAGCAGAGTGTGTGTGTGTGAGTGCAATGACGGGATGGCATGCACAGGGGAGTCTGGAGAGACAGAGAAAGCAGGGGTTGTTAGTGCTGGTCGTACATCAACGTCCTCAAAAGGAAAACAAAGTGAAAAATATAGAATCCTATTTGTACTAATGACTGGTAGAATATTTACAACTACCATTCAAGAAAGGAAAAGTAAAAAATTACAGTGCATCTTCTTTTTCTTTATTGTCTTGCTTTATTTTTCCTGTCATTATGGCACTAACTATGCAATTTGTTCTTGGAAACGCTTTGGATTGGGAATGATTTAATTGGTTAACAGTGTGAGTTGTCTCCAGTTTCTGGGAGTGAAGGGAATGTATGCAGATCATATGAATACTGTTCTTGAATGAAGGCCGAAGCTAACATGAAATTTTGGTCGTAGCTGACTCTCGGGTGCTTCGACAATTGAAACTTTGAGAGGAGAACAGAACTTCTGTTGAACCATAGCCGGTGACCAAGCTTACTCGTACTTGCGTTGGGAGTTCGGTGGTCCTGTGGTTACAAGTTATGTTTTCTATTGGAAAACGAGGTGAAAATATTTATATAGTCAATCTCTAATTTATGAAATATAAATATATCTAATTAATATGAAATAATTATTATGTAGTAACTTGTAGTGTATTTAGTTGAGATGAATAGAAAAAAAAAATAAAAAGAATATAAATATAAAAATAAATAGGTAATTTACGTTGTTTGGTTAGTAAGAAAATAAATTAAGAGAGAATTTTTTTTTTACTTAAAAAAATAATTTGTTTAAATTTGACTAAATTAGAATATATATATATATATAGATAGTATTTGCTATTTAATTTTTTTACTTTTAATTAAATAAAATAAAATAAAATTATTTTTAAGTAAAAGTTCTTCCCTTTCTTTTCTTTCTTTTTTGTGAATTAAATATTAAATATTATTTTAAAAATTTTAAAAGTAAAAATTTTATTATATTAATATGTTCATAGTCTTAATTATTATTACGTAAAAAAAAAGGATAAAGTTACGTTTAAGAAGTAAAGCCGCAGCTAATATAAATATTAGAATATATTTGCTTGTTTTGTTCTTTTATTTTATACTTTTTGTATTATACTCATGCAAAGTTTATGAGCTATGATAGAGTTCTTATTTACGTTTGAGTTTTAATTTATTTTGTATTAAATAAAATCAGGCACACACTACCAGTGTACTAGTTACTATTGTTCATGGCATGCTACAAAAATCCAAAAACAAGAACAGTGAAAAAATTAGGCTGCGCATCACATCAATGCAATTATGACTTAGAATAACTAACCGCGAGAAGGAAGATTGTCATCTCCGAGTGAGAAAGACCATGTACGTCTTCCAATCTTTGGTAATGTAAGAACTGAAACGCAGTAAAAGGAGACAACAAGCTATTGTCAATTTTGTTACAGAATTCTAAGGACAATGTCCTTGTTTTAAGCCTCCTTTGATGCCAAACTGCGATGCAACTAACTAATAATTTAATGTGAAAGCTTCCTTCCTTTGAGAAATTTATCCAAGTCGTGTACCTCGTTTTCACTGCTGTTTTCCCCTTCACAAATTCCACCTCGCATACGTCTTTTCGATACTTATATTAAATCTTGTTCGACTATTTTTACAACTAAGATCAAATTAAAGTCCATTAAAATTGTGAGATTTTATTTCAAGAATGCAGTAGAAGAGAAAAGGCTATGGAGACGAGAGCTGGTAAAGGGGATGGTCACGCTGTAAAAGGAAGAAGCAGGAGGGGTTCACAAACGCACCCAAAGAAGATTTGATTTGACCAATAATAAAGGAAAGGAAAGCGCACCAGAAAGCAAAACACGGAACCCTCACTTTGCGAAAAACATTATTAGCTGCACACAATTGATGGCCCCCAACCTTTTGCGTGATTGCAGGAACGAAACGACCCAACAAAGGTGCCGCTGCTCATCCGCCTTCCACTTTTCACCTTTCCCTCACCATTTTTGCCTGTCTTACACGGTATCAATTATTTCATTTTCTCCTGTTTCATTTTAATTATTATTTTATTCGTTTCAAAATATTTATTCATAAAATTTTTTTATTTAATTTTAAAATACCTATTCATGTACATATTTTTAAAATTAATGATTAATTTTTTTCTATTTTACCCTCATTTATTCTAAGTCAATGATACAACTTTCCAAACTCTTTTTCTTCTTACTTCTTGAAAATTTTCACCAACCAATAACTATCATATTTTTAATATGGATAGAATATAAAATTTATCTAAATTGTAATATTATTTTCAACACATTTAATATATGGACAAAATGTTTCATGAATAAGTATTTTAAAACGGATGTAGTGTTATTATTTCCTCTATTCCATTAAAAATGTGTCACGTAGTTTTTTTTTTTTTTATTTTTATATTACTATATTATGTGTAATTTTAATTCAATATCAAATTAAAAAATTATTACTTTTAATAAAATAGAGAAAGTAATTTATAACATGTATTTAATAAATTAATAATTTTAAGTGTGAAATACTAACGTGAGCCAAGCAAGAAGGTAAATCTAACCGAGAAAGAGAGACTGTTGAAAACAGATGTGTCACTAAACGACCTACTTGTCGTTCGCCAGTAACATTTTGCACTTGGATATATATATACTCGACCATGTGAATTCAAAATTGACCAAAAAGTTTTTTATTGTTTGCATCATTGATGTTGATCCAGCAACTTTAAGGCTGAATGTCAGGGCAAATATTCAAATAACTTTTAGAATCGATCGTCACATTTTTTTTTTTATACTCTATTTGTTATTTTAATTTTTTAATATTATATTAAAAGAATTGATATTTTATTTAAAAATTTTAATATATTATATATTATAATAATTAATATATTTTTCATATATTATTTTTATATATTTAAATTTAATATAAAATATTTTTAAAATTTATATACTTTTTATTTTTATTATATTATAATTTTTATTTTTATATAAAACTTTGTATTAAATAAAAATAGTACAAAAAAATAAATTAATTAAAAAAAACGAAAGGGACAGCGGGCGAGATGCCCATCAGCTGTTTCTAGGCCCGAGATATACGAGTAATGCTTTAAAAATTGGGCCACTCCTTTTTGTTTTTTTAGATGACCAATATATATATATGTTGGCCCAGTCATATGATCGATTTGTAAGGAAAGTCAACCTTCGACACCAAGCAAGCTTTTGTTCTAGTAATCAGGTTTGACAATTGTTTCATAGTAATTTACCTTTTGTTATTGTTGATCTAATTGGAGTTTCAACCCTTAGCTTTGTCGATTTATAACATTATTTGGACCTTTCGACCCTCCTCCGGACCAGAAGGGGGGAAAAAGAATTTAGATTCGAAGAGCCATGGAAGTATCAATTGGTCTATGGTCCAATATTTGTAATCGTCTTCCCTAATATTAATAGTTGAGTTGGTCAGATAAAGAGTATAAAAATTATAAGTTTATGAGTTTAAATCTCATGTAAAAATTTATCTATTAATTTTTTTTATTGTATCGATCAGTTATAATTTGTTTAGGTCAGTTTATATATTTGTAATTTTTTATCAATTACGAATAGTACTTTATATTTGTGGTAGTCACAGAGTGAATAGTATTCCATCTGTCTCATAATATAAATCGTTTGACTTAATTTTACACATATTAAAATTCCTAAAAACAAAGTGACTTTATATTTTTTCTTCTTAAAACACCTCTATTTAAATGTCTTGAAAACAAAAGAAGAGAGGAGAGAAAAAGAGAGGAAAAGAGAATAATAAATAAGGAAAAAAATATAAAAATAGTTTTAAAACCTCATTGAAAAGTCTCCAACGACTTATAATTTAGGACAGCAAAAATAATCTCCAACAACTTATATTATGTGACGGAGGGAGTAATTGAATTGGTTACATGGAAGGAATCAAAAGTTTGGAATTTGGGGTGGAGCCTATATAAAATTAAAATATAGTAAAAAGTTTTGAAATATAATTTATAGAAACTTCGTCAAAAAAATAAAACTAAAAAATCAAGAATTGTTCGTTCGCATCAAAGAATAGAAATGAGAATGATAGAGCCCACTATGATAATGATTTTGAACAAATCTTTTACCCTTAATTGATTCATTAATGTAATAGAAATGGGAATAGAAATGAGAAAAAGAATCAGTCAAATTTTAAGATCTTGCTTTTCGTGTAGAAATGAAAGACGAATTTGGGGTTAGGGGAAAATATATGTGAGATAATATTTTAAATAATAATGTTATGTATATATTTTTTTGAGTGAAATATTGAATTTTAAAGAATATATTGTAAAAAATTTATATTTTTATATGAAAATAAAAATTTTAAAGAACAAATGCTATCTTTCAGCCTTATTACAACAAATTAGGAATAAAAATAAATAAAATTTATTTTAATTATTTTTCTAACATAAAATATACATAATGATTTTTTTATCAATAGGGTGATTATTTATAATGAAAGAAATTTTAATATAATTTTCCGTTATAAAAAGAAAAATTAGAGAAAAGTAAAAAGAAGAGGAGACATATCAGTAGCAAGAGATTGTGAGAGAAAATAATAAAAAAAAAATTAAAGGAAGGTAGTTGATAATGAAAAAATGGAAAGGAAAAAAAAAAAGACGGGAATGAAAAAAAAAAAATGGTACCCTTAGATTTATATTCTTATCCTTATTCTTTTTATGCCTATCAAATAATTTTTAATATTAGAAAAAAAATAATGAATGGAAGAAAAACCTCTATACATGTTTTATAAACAGCCAAAAATATTTACAGTTTTACATTTTTTTTTCACTTATAAAATAAAAACATTCAATTGGACGCACTGAAGAGGTAAAAATTTGGAGTGGCTTCGGACACGAGCACATGGAGAGTTATTACTATTAGTTTGATAATAGAAATGATTGTGATTGATCAAGGCATGATATTTGATGATTTATTCAAAGAATTATCATAAGAATTTAGTTGATTTTAATTTGGTCTCCCAATTGAGGAACATCACATGTTAAAAGGGAAGATAATCATCGAGTGAGAATTATGATAACTTATTAATGAAAACATGATGAAGAAAAAGACGTCCTAACTAAAAAACACAAGCCTAATAATTCTTTCTTGTTTTAGTATAAAAGTCGTTATTTTTTTAGTAATATAATAATTTAATTGAACTAAATTTAGAAAGAGCAGACAAATATTAATAGTAGAATGGGCACTGATTAACGACATATTTAGTAACTCAATTAAATATTTATTTTATAATAGATAATATTTAATATTTAATTAATTAAATATATTTAATAATATATTTTTATTATACGCAGTGAAATTTTGTTATAAATTTTAAATAAAATAAAAATTTATTAAATTTGAAATTTAAATATATTAAATATTAATCTAATTATTAATATTTAATATAAATAGTAATAAAATAAATTATAAAATAAATTATAATTAATTTAAAAATTAAAATTAAAATTTTAAATATTCATATTTGAGAGGAGAGGAGAGAGAGTGGGGTTGGAAGCTGGAACTGTATTTGTTTTGGGGTGTGAATGCTGGAGCCACATGAGAGAGCAGATACTAGGAGAAAATTTTGGGCTGTCTTAAGCTTGGCAAAACATTCTTAACCTACATTTACTTCTCTTTGGGCCAAAAAATTGAAGGCTTTAAATATGTCTGTTTTGATTGAGTCCGCGGGTGAGTACAGTTATATCGGAGCCCGTCATATTTATTCTTTTTGCGTGCCATGACAACTCTTCTCTCTATCCGATGCACTCATTTTCTCGATGAAAACTATGGCTCTCCTCTCAAATCTCAGTTATCAAAGTACTTCCTCCCCACCTCTCTCCTAAAAAGGGCAACGTGGAGATAATATTCCTGTCATTAATTATAATTTGATGTTTGTTGGTTTTTTTTAATTAAAAATAATTTTGTGTCTTTGCCATTTTTGTACATAATCACATTTAAGAAGGAAAGTCAAAGGAAATAATGAAAACATTGAATATATAGATCATACAAAAAAAAAAGAATATCATTTTAAATATTGCAAAGGAAATAAAACGCATATCTAATCGATGAGGAAGTATATGATTTTTTTTTTCAAAATAAAAAATTACTTGAACACTATATATTTGTATTATCAAAACTAAAATATTTTTTCCCAGTCATTATCAATCTAAACATATTATACAATAAAATCTAATAATATAAATAATAATTCATATACGGATCAAAGCAAATCTGCAATTTCGTTCATTTATTTTTTGGTGGGACAAAGTTAAAATAAACATCTATAAGGTACATCAAAATTTTGTCATATTGGTAGGTTGGCATATGAGATAGGACCACAATATGCAGAAACAAAGACAATTCTAATATACATGTATTAAATGGCAACAACCACACAGCAGCAAGCTATTTATTAGAGTTTACATCTGCATTGCATGTTCACTCTCACTCGAAGGAGGAATCTGCAATTATTTTATTGCATTTATTTCTGTAGCTACCATTTGGCACATTTCTTTCATGATGTGAAAATACGTTAAATTTCATAATCTACGTGAGTTTCCTTCCTATTAGTTAATTAGCTACTTCTTTTTGCTAGGCCAAATTATTGGCTAGTAAATGGCTGTCTACCATTGAGCTATAATTGAAAGATGGTTGGAAACAATGTTCATCCGATTAATATTCGTTGGTTTGATAATCTGAGTTAGATTCAAATAATGCAAATACATGAATGCATATTTTGAGATACAATGGCAGATGGTCATTTTGAAAAGTGAACTAAAATCCCTCCAATAATTGGGTAACAACTAACAAGAAGTTCTAACTTTGGGGTAATTTCACGATACTTCTACAGCTTCAGCTATGGAGGCAATAGAAATTTGATTTTTTTTTAAAATATAATATGTAAGCGTACAAGTCACATTGTAGCACAAAAATTTTGAAACATTTTTATAACTTTTTACGATAGCTAGTAATTATGTACAATTTTGAATTTAACCTTCATAAATTTTAAAATTTTGATTTCGTCACTAATAATGTGATATAAAAAAAGATTTATAATGACAACATAGTATATACATAAGTTGAGTGATATTAATATTTATTTTTCAAAATTAAATTAATATCTACTATCTATATATTTTATTTCTATTGATTAAAATGTAATTTATATTATTAGCCTACCACGGCAAGACAATGTATGATAAGTTTATATAAATATTTTCAGGAAGAAGATGTTGAAAATCAATGTGGAGGCAGGCTGTCACGTGCTTTGAGGTATTGGCACGTGGATTATAATGGGCTGCCCCGGTGAATCCGCATAAAGACATGCTCACCGGATTCCTAATTCTTTTCTTTTCTTTTCTTTTTTTAACAATCAAATTTGTGTTTAGCCTAATTCCTAGGGTCTTGTATGTGAAAATCTCCATAAACAACGTTATCATTATCATTCATTGGAACAAACCTCACACGGTACAATTGGAGATGGATAATTACTATATAATATATGCCCTTTTATATTTTTTTACATAGAAAGTAAGAATTTTAAAATATTTAAAATGTTCGTGGTCAAATCACCTAAGAGATTAAAGAATATGGTATTTAGAATGAAACAGAAAGAAACAAGAAATATTAAACGAATATTATTTATTAAAATTAAATAAAAAGACATTTTGAAAAAAAAAATAGCTCTAAAAGATTTATATTTTATTATATTAAATTATCATTAGTGTAATAGATCTATTTTTTTTTCTTTTCTCAATGAACAATGCTACAATATGCTCCCCACCCTCCCCCCGCCCCAAAAAAAAAAAAAAAAAAAATCACAAATAATGAACTTCCAATGGTCTCTTTCTGTTTCGAGGAGAGAGGGGAAAAAAAGTGATGTTTGTTACTCTCCTCTAGTAAAATTTAAAACTCAAAACAACTGACCTACTATGCTCACTGTTGTTTTTAGGTTGACCTCATAAATGCTATTTTCTTTTTTCCCTATAAGAGAAGATGATTTTTTTTTTTTTGCTATTAAAATAACAATTTGGAAATGAATATTCAAATTGTATCTTAAAAAAAAATGGTTCGAATTAAAAAAAAAAGAAAAAGACTTATCTTCATATGAAAAGTAAGAATAAATTATATTTATGGACGAATAAATTTGTTATTTCTTGAATTGGTTGAGATGATTAATATTGAGAATTTTACATTAATATTTCGAATTCGAACTGTGCGCATTTTCAAATAGCGATGGCAGAGTTTTTTTTAATCAATAAAAATTTGTCAATAAAACCCCAAATTGTTTACCTAATAAAAAATATTTTCACTTGTAAAGCAAGAATTGATACACGTTCAATGACAGAGAGAGTCTTTATGATTAGGGGAGTGATTAATTAGTTAAACAATCATAGAGCACCTTAGGTTAGGCCGTGTTAAAGGTCTCTTCTTTTAACCTTTGCTTAATTTGCGATATGAATCTTAGTTGATAATTAATTAGACCGTATGGTACGTGAAATAAATTAGGTATCTATAAATTATTTTTCTGTTTGTAACTAAAATGGTCAAGATATTTATGAGAGTAGGAGGGTAGCTTCCGTTTGATTCGAGATTATAGTTCTGCCTCATTACCCATTCCTAACTAAATTCAATGATTTAGTTTACGATTTTGAAAAATGGTTCCTCTACACTGTTTATGAAAATGAAGATAATTATTAATTATTTTTCGATTTGTAACTAAAATTGTCATGATATTTATGAGAGCAGGAGGGGTAGCTCACGTTTGATTAGATTGCAGGCTAGATATTTTGCCTCATTATCCATTCCTAACCAAACTCAATGATTATTTTGCGTAATTGTTTTAATTGTATTAAAATATATTATTTAATAATATTTTATATAATTATTATTTACTTGTATCATTTTATTTTTCTTATTATAAGTTTATTGTGATAGCTGCATCATCTAGTTGAAGTATTGTTTTAATAGTAACCTTTAGATAGATTTATTATTAATGTGGTATATTTTTATATAAAATATTAGAATATCTCTAGTGTTATTATTAGAAACGAACCTTACCTGTGATTTTGAGGAAGAAAAGCAAAGAAAATAAATATTTAAAAGCAGAAAGAAGGTAAGATAATATATATCTAGGGCATATATAGATATCAATTATTTTTAGATGAGTTTAATTGAATATAATAAAAATTATTAAATACGTAGAGTCAAAATGAGGTTCAAATGGGATCAAAGAGAGAGAATATAATGTGTTGTGGGTATATGACTGTTCTCGAAAAATAAAAATTAATTTAAATTAAAATGAGTTTTAGATTAAGAAGAAAAGTTGTCTAAATAATTGTTAAATATATTCTCATTTCGGAGTTGAAGAAAAGAATAAAATAATTTTTTTTTACTTGGAAATTTGGAGAGAAAAAAAAATTAATTTTACAAAACTATTCGAGAGACATTTAGATAGTGATTGGATTGAAATGAGTTTATTAAAATATTATTAAATATAAGATAAATGTGAGACATAATTATTAATGAGATAGAGAAATATGATATGTTGTAAATATATGATAAATTTTAAAAAATAAAAATTATTTAAATTAATATTAATTTAAATTGAAGTTTTAGTTTGCTCCTTAAACTCTCCTCCAAGTCTAACATAATATGGGTAAACTTGTAAATTTAAAAGTCGCACTTATGGCATCTGTATGTATCCATCTATTTTTTTTTTTTTCCTTCCTCCGCAATCGAAAAGAGTCGATTCTGCAAGGACGACATATATGCTTCAGTCCCGTCTTTTTCCCTACGGCTCTTACAAATTAATCCACCTTCTCCAAATTCTGTCTTTTTCCTCCTAAGTATAACTCCCAAACTAGCCCTTAGTACCATTCCGCTCTCAAGTATTCATGCTCGGTCCTTCCATCTCAATTCATGAAACCAACATAAACACCCATTTCCTATTCAAATCTTTCGAAAATTCTAATATAGACCTAATTCATGTAATTTATATAAAGTTTTTAAAATTTTTTTGTCTATCAATTCTTAATCATTCTTAAAAATAAATATTCTTTATTAGAAATCCTAGTATAGACCCGATTCACATAGGTCATATGTATTAAAAATTGTATTTTTTGCAACAAAAGTCATATATGACTGTGACGATCAATTCCTAATCATTTCCAGAAATAAATATTCTCCATAGATATTTTAACAATAATTTGAGAATCTCATTGGACATTCATATAATAACTCTGAATTAATTTGCACCTATAGTTTTCAATATTTAAGGTTATTTGTTATTGCTAATATGCAAAAGGACCACTTCTTTCTAAAGTCGTTATCCATAAGATAATATGTATATTATCTAAAACATCTCTTTATACTGATTCTGCCATAAATTAAATATAATTGACAAGCCTTTCCTATTCTTATAACCATGAAAGCCCCGCCGGGCACCAGCCACGGCAATGATAACAGCTAAAGACTGAAAAAAATGCCATGGACCACGGCAACCGGCTTCTCATTTAATGCTTTCGTCCTCCTTCCTAACTAAACTTATGGTTTCTTAAGTGCTGCCATAACCGCGATCAGAATAGACGGTGGGCTTCCACCCACGTTCGCGTCCTAAATCAATGGTCATCCGAGTTCCTCCAAAAACAATGAAGGGTAGCTACCGCCAAAGCTTATATTAAATTCTACGAGTACCAATTACGGTACCATCAAATGCACTGGTTAGTTTTGGCTTGTGGGAGCATTTCACAGTCGAATGATCTCACAGTTAAAAATATTGATTGCGCCTTCTTGGATATTAAAAATTGTCCATTTCGTAGTAGTATTATTAAAGTAATGCTTTCGAGATTTGGAACTTAAGTCAATACCAGCTTTGGGCAGTTTCTGAAGTTCCTAATGAATGTGCATGGTCACCCTCTTCGGCTCTTCTCTCTTTTTAAACAAACAAGAGCTTTAAATTAGTTCAAGAAAGTGTTCTGCCACACTAAACTCTGGATATCTTTTCTTCTCATCTACTCTATCTTGATTTCTGGCTTCAGATCTTGAAGTAAGAGGGAGAGTGAGAACATTTCAGAAAGGGAAAGAAAGCTGCAGGTAGGTCTAAGGGAACAGAAAATGGTGACAAAAGGAGGCCATGAATATGATCTTCCTCCCAAATTTCTCCAAATCAAGCAGGAAGACAAATTCTTCTCCAGACTGTTGTCCAAGGAGAGCTCCAAAGCAGAAGCATCTTTCAGAGTCCTTTACTATGGAGGAGCCTCGGGTGCTATTCCGTTCATGTGGGAGTCACAGCCAGGTACTCCAAAACACAAGTTATCTGAAACTTCTCTTCCTCCGCTCACGCCTCCCCCTTCCTATCAAATGAGTCCCAGAACAAACTCTACGCAGAAGAAGTCAAAGCCCAAGTTTTTGGCCTCCATTTTTCCTGATAAGGCTCGGAAAAAATCCAGCGAGTCTGCATCTTTTCCATCATCATCGTTCTCTTCATCTTATTCACTCCCGTCCACGCCAATGAATTCGTTCACTAGCCGAAAGAAGTGTGTTCATCGGTCAAGATCAGCCGTCCATTTTGGGCTCGATGAGGATCAGGATGAACAGTGTTCACCTACTTCAACTCTTTGCTTTAGTGGCGGCAGTAGAACTTCCGCCGGCAAATTCAGAAGCTATTACAGCATGAAGAGTATGAAGAAGGCACTCTTCTCAATTGTTGGCCATGGCAGTGCTACACAAGAACGTTGTTAAATGGCCCGGGGCATAGCTCAATTGGCAAGTGAGGGCAGATTGTAATAGTTGTCAATCGTGCTTTTGTAGTGTGGGAGTTCGAATCTTACTGGTGACAGTTGGGGTTCGACTCTTTACAGGTATTGCGGTAAAAATAACTGTTCTAAGACTACAATTGAGACGCGATTTACTTCTTTCATAATCCCAGGACAGGGACATTGGAGGCCCTCAGGGTGGGGGAACCACTTTTTTTTAAGAACGTTGTTAAATGATGTTAAGGTTTTCGACCCTTAGCTATATTAATTGCTCCTGTACTCTAGAATCAAGCCAACACAAAATATCAATGTATGTTACCAGTAGCTTATTATGGAGTGAAATCCAGTCTCTCCAATATATATTTTTTCTATAAAAAATATATAAATGCTTTTCTAGCTGATGAGCAGATGTATCCTCAGGAGTCAGGATGCAATTAGTATAGTTTTTCAAAAGAGATAAGCTCTGCTTTGGTATCTACTTATGGAAATGTTATAAACATTGAGTTAGTCTAGTCCTGGCGACAACTGAGACTAGGAAGAAGTTATTGAAACTTAAATCATGAAAGCCTATAGCAATTTCACCAGAGTCCGAGCATGAGCCATGGCCCAAGAGTTTTCTTTTTTACTGCCGCTTCGCTTACATAATTTCGTGACTTTTCACGGCTCGATATTGAATAATGTACTAAAATATAAGGGTGCCTGCCTATCTATTCTCCGCTAATTAAGAAAGATTAAGGGCTTTTTGCATTAGATATAAGAATTGAGGGTTTCAGGGACGTGAGGGAAACTTTTTGACCAAACTTAGAGTATAAGTGGATATGAATTTATTTGATATGAGAATGGTTGAATGTAATAAAAAATTATTAAAAGTATGGAATTAGGTGATGTTTAAAATGTGATTAAAAAGAAAATTTGATGTGTCTATGATAGATTTCAAAAAATAAAAATTATTTAAATTTATATTATTTTACATTTAAATTTTAATTTGGGATGGAAAGAATCCCTTTTGACTTACACCCTTAGTGAAACACTCTCTTCAATACACAAACATTTTCCTAAGGTTTGAAGCTAAATTGGAAGCTAATGTTTTTCAGCCGAAGCCAAAACAGTTGTTCTTGGGCTATCCAAATTAATAGTAGAAGATGATGCTCTTTTTATGATTAATACTTTGAATGATCACTTAGAAGAGGCAACTATGCCATTCATCAAGGCAAAGACGTCCTTGCTAGATGTCCTGATTGGGAAGTTTCCTTTTCCCCTGGGAATTGCAACATTGCTGTTCATTCTTTAACTCGATGGGTCAGAAGTTTGTGTGTTTGTAGGTGTCATCCCTCCGCCCCCACTGTTTTGTGAGATCGAGGTAATGCTTCATCACGTTATTATATTTACTTTTACTATGCCTAATGAATCCAGTCAAACTGTGATTCCGTTGTTTAAAGGGGAAAAAAAACAGAAAAGCTTTTTTAAGGTTTTGACACAAATGTAAACGGCCTCAAATTTCGATATTATCAATTTTGGTTTAAGTTGTTGATTTATTTCTTTCAAATAATAAAAGAAAAAAAAGGGTTTATACTTACAACCGTTTTTAATGTGGATACAAGATCCTGCAATTTGATGTTGGAAATAGCAAAGCAATTAATGCGTTCTTTTCATAAACTATTACACAATTATACTTAAAAATTTACTAGCATGTCGTTCTATATTTGTACTATAAAGGTTCCAAATTGCACAACAGTTTTTCATTCATTGCTATTACTCCATTCGTCTTATAATATAAATTATTTAATTTAATTTCATACGTATTAAGATTCTTAAAAATAAAGTAATTATATATATATATTTTTTTCTAAAATATCCTTATTTAAATGTCTTAGAAACAAGAGAAGAGAGGAGGGAGAAAGAGAAGAAGAGAGAATAAATAAAGACAAAAATATAAAAATAATTTTAAAATTTTCTTGAAACGTCTCCAATAGTTTATAATTTAGAATAATAAAAGTAATTTCTAACGACTTATATTATGGGACGGAAGAAGTAATATTTTGACTTTTATACCCATCTCTTCTCAATATATATAGTTCATAAACATCAACTTCCGGTAGGACACGATTTCAGCGTTTCTCTCATCTATGTTTACTGAATTAGCTTAAATCAAAAGGACAATTAACATTAAAATTTTGTTGCCGTTGTTAAGATAATAATTTAAGTATTAAATATTTAATTTATTATTGAAATAATTGGAAGTAAAAGTCTAACATATATTACAGTAAAAGAAAAAGAATAAATTATAAAAAATGTTCTAACTAATTATCCTTCTTTATGTTTCTTACCTATAATATATTGGAGAAATGACCGGATTTGATTCCTTCCTGGAAACAACTTCTCAGGGGACTGTGGTCATCCATCATCCTAGCATTAAAATATGGAGGAAATGTGTGCATTTTCATATTATTATAATTTTAAGAGTGTAAGTGGATAGAAATTTATTTGAAACGAGAGTATTTGAATTTAATAAAAAATTATTAAAATATAAGGTTAGGTAAACTAAAAGTGAAGTTAAAGAGAAAGAATATGATGTGTTACAAGTATATGATGAATTTTGAAAAAAAATTATTTAAATTAAAATTTCGATTTGAGATGAAAGAATTATTTCCTACCTATGCTCTAAATATTTCGGAAGGAAATAGAAAGCTTGGATTTTTAATCTCACATCGGGCATCCAACCCAGTTAGCTGGCCATTTCTTAAGCCCATGCAGCATTTCTTGTTGACCCAAGTTCTCAAGATGGCGAGAATAATGGGCTGTTTTCATTTTTCTGTGTTGGGGCCATTGAAGCCTAGCAGGCCTACTATGTTACAGCAATCAAATATCACCATGTATTTGGTGTGGGTGACGCAAATCTCAATTCCTCAGGTGCATGTCATTTTATTTTTTCTTTTGTTTTGGCGGCGGGGGGTCGGCCGTGGGCAGGGTGGTTGTCATATTGTTGTTTCCAATGGAATGGTGATATAAAATTCAGTTGGTTTTTATAGACTTCTGAATTTGATAAAGGCTTTTTTATGTATATTTTCTACAAAAATCAAATTTATACAAAGATTTTCCCATTTATCATTGTGTAATTTAGCATAATTAATTTAATTAATTGATTTGTAGTTCAAAAAGTTAAGTATTCTAGAATTACAATTAATAAAAAATGAAGACCTTATATTATTTGATAAGAATCTTCTTAATACTATTTATGATATAAGCTCATTATGTACACGTAATAGTTCATAAGTTATGTGTACTTATTAAGTAATAAAAAGTGTACATAATAGGAAAAGTTGGTGGTCAAGGAAAAGAGTTATTTTATTTTATTTTTTATAGAGACACTCTAGGAGGAAGATATGTATTGATTTTTTTATTAAAAAAAATTATATCTACTTTTTTAGACAAAATTTTTCAAATTTTATCTTTTCATATTATTTTATAATATATCTTTTTATATAATTTGCCTCTCTAAATATCAAATTCTTGATTTTATCCTTATAAAATATTGATATGATAAAGAGTGTTTTTAACCAATTGTGTAATCTATTAGCGTAAAGGAAGCTAAAACATAATGAAATAAGGAAGGAGTATTCTTATATGGATCGAGTTCACGATATATCGTTGCTATAAAATATTGTACCTTTCTAAAAATATACAACTCACAAAGTATATAATACAATACTCAAATATGTAATCTATGTAGATTTAGTCCATATAAAAATTTCCCAATAAGGAAGGCTTAAGGAGAAACAAATGGAAGGCTGGGCTAAGAAAACAAAGCAGCGACATATATGGCTTAAGATTAGGGTCAAACAAGAATCGATGGGTGTCATTTCCTTACAATCTAAGCAAATTTATGTATTAAGAAATGAGCCCGTCCTCTCTCCAATTGTTTATTCCCCTCCCCATCATCACCCACCCCTGAAAGAACTGTCCAAAGAACTCTTATCCAACCATCTTTCCTATCCAATTCAGGGCCATTTACTAACTTGTTACAAATTGCCATTCTCAAACTAAGAAGGTGCCCGATGGCTACTTAGGTTTCAGATATAGATATGTCAACCTATAGTCATAATCCCTATCCCAATAAGCCTTGTTTTGGCCAAACATTTCAAAATTTCCTGGTTACTGGAATAATCAGCATTTCCTCAAGAGTTGTTCAGATTTGCTCGAAATGTGACTTTGCAGATCGTTTATGTTTGCACCATTGGATTTTAGCTAGATTTTGCTGTTGCTGACAGAATACCCTTTTTCTGTTAATGAAAAAATATCAACGATACATAGATCCCTTCCCTCTGTAGCAGTCATAATCCTGACTGGTGTATAAAGAAATCTTCAAGGTCCAGGTGGGGTGGTTGTCCCTTATTTTCAGAGAAATTCCTCCTAGCAGTTCAATTTGCGTTTCTGCCTGCTCTTGATCTTCTAAAACTAGCACTTAATGAAGTCCTGCAAGGGCTGATCAAATGCATTCTAAAAGTTTGCCGCCTAGACGTATTTGCTAGGAAGCTCTCACAGCCTATTTACTCCGACTTACTCAAAGTTGTGGTAGACATAGGGCTCATGAGATTGACTACCTCCGCATCATTTTCTTATCTTGGTGTGCATATCTTGAAAACTGCGTTTACCAAGTCCTCTTAAGAATTCAAGAATCATATATAATTATTCATTTCCGAGAGAGAGAGAGGTGATTTCTCGATTTCCACTTGGCTGCCCATTGTTGTGACGTACCAGAAGACTTCCATTTCAGAGAACAGGTCTTTGCTTACATGTTTGAAACTCATTGACGCCTCTGAAACTGAAATAAGCTTCAAGCATTCTCCTTCTGCCATGAAAAGGAAAGAGTATGAGGATAGGCGAAGGGAGAATGAATTATTTCGTGAAAATTGTCGAAGGGGGTTCTCCAACAAGATTCTTCCCTTAATATCAGCTAATTTGATTAATTGCATTTTCACATATAATATCGGACTGGAAATTGGAGGATTGAAAGAGGATCCTCAGAAAGATTGGGATGGGAAATAGATGAAGAAAATGGTGACTTCAATTCTTGACATTGACCAGAAACTAACATGGTTGGACTGATGATCGCTTGAAGTTGACGGTCATCTTCTCCATCACTTCATACCAGGATTGGAATAATTTTAGGTGCATTAATAACCATCAACAGAGACAAAAACAAACTTCATTTCGTCATTATTTGAATGACTGCTGTAATATTTAGGGCTCCCTGGAAAAATAAGCAAACAACACTCCACGTGCTCCCAGACTTCAGCATATAATATAAATAAGGAATTCAGGGAAGCAAAGCAAAAAATGGCTGCTTCATAAAGTCAGCACATAGTATGGATCACACGTGAGCAATACGTGACAAAGTAGGCAAATACTACAGAAAGAGGAACGAATTTCTTAATTCCTTTTTCTTTCTCCCTCCATTTCTATTACACTTTATATCACCATATACTATCATTATCCCTTGTTCTTGTTCTTCTGCAGACTATTGCTGCAATTTCTGTGAATAAATCCCCGTAGAGGAACGGCAGGCTAATTAACAAAGCAAGGGAACCTCGCACTCGGGGTCCCTGGTACTCATTCCAATTTGTCAGTTTCTATAATAAAATCGAGACCGTCTTTTTCTCGCATACCTTGCCTTTTAAGCACTCTTTTCCCATTTCCTCATACAGTTTTTCTTTCTTCTATTTACCTTCGGCATTCGTCTCTTGATTTCTTCCGCTTCCCCCTTTAGATCCCCCGAGCATGCTGTAACACTTTTGCTGCAGCTCTTTATACATATAGCATGCCTGAATGTCTAGAGAAAGGTAATGATCACTCGTATTATTACTCTCTCCCAATAGTCAATAGCACACTACTTGCACAAGAAAGCCAGCATCTTGGTTGTGGTGGGATGGGAATCACTATCATGTATGTCTATTCAGAGACAATATATAGTTACAGAGCAAAATTTTGATTGTGTACTCTTCGATAAATGATAAGTAGTTTGATGCTTACAATGAGGTTTGTAATCCTTATACTGATTTTTTTTTTTAATTTAATATATATACTTTGTATCACCTTGAAGGGAGAGGTTTGTGGAGATAGGCAAGAAGATCAAGAGAGAATCCGATGCCTTGTCTCAAATGGAACGAAGACAAAATTTTTTGGGTGGTCCTCCGGGAGCCATCAATACAATTACACCTTGTGCAGCTTGTAAGCTCTTGAGACGACGTTGTGCACAAGAATGCCCATTTTCTCCCTATTTTTCCCCTCATGAGCCCCAGAAATTTGCTTCTGTTCATAAAGTCTTTGGTGCAAGTAATGTTTCGAAGATGCTAATGGTAAACCCTTATTTCTTATAATTTTGATGGTACATTGATCTAATTATTTTGAAATAGAAGTTATAGGTTAATTCCTTTAGCAATAATATTCAAAGTGAAAATGTCCTTATTGTAACTTCAGGAGGTTCCAGAGAGCCAAAGAGCAGACGCGGCAAATAGTCTTGTTTATGAAGCCAATGTAAGGCTAAGAGATCCTGTTTATGGGTGCATGGGAGCAATATCTGCTTTACAGCAACAAGTTCAATCTCTGCAAGCAGAACTTAATGCAGTAAGGGCAGAAGTATTGAAGTACAAATATAGGGAAACCAGCATGGTGCCATCAGGACATATAGCATTGCTCTCTTCTGGGGCAGTTTCCATTGCTGCTGCACCACCACCAGCGGCCCCTTCCCCTCCACCACCACCCCCTCCCCTTTGCTTCCTCCTACGCCTTCCTCTTCTTCCATGTATTCTCCTCGATGTCCTGGCAGTGACTTCAGAACAATTTCAAATGAAAATGTTTCCTATTTTGATTAAATGTTTACACATAATTCTCATTTATTGATAACGTGACCACAGGAAAATATCACAGAACATGAAGAAGCTTGCTACTTTCAATAAATTTTTTTCTTTTTGTCATAAGGAAATTAAACATATTTATATATTTAGATAAATCTACTTGATAGCTTTCGTCTTTCTTCTCTTGTAAGTTCATAATTTCTTCTGCACTAACGCGGGAACTGGTATGACTTTATGTCACCATTGTAATATCATCAAACGGGTACATTTCCTCGGTTGGAGATGGAGGTGCCGATGACAACTGGCCGGTTTCAGCTTAGCCTCTGATGATGTGAAGATTATTCTGATCGAGACATGGTGGCAGTGAAGGATTTCAATGTAATTATCTCAGAATGATTGTATAATCTGGGGGAGACAAGAGGCGTGGCTTAAGTTGTTTCGGCCTGCGAAGGTTAGGAAATTTTGATTTGAACATCATGTAAACATGCAATCCTCAGTAGATCATATATATATTTATATTCATTTCTTTTTTGGTAACATTATTAATGTAACTCCCCACCACCAATAGATTAGAAGATGTTCAGGAGAACTTACATACATGATTAAACACGAGTCTGGGCCATTACATATATTGTTTTCCTCCCAATTTAGCAGGCATCTAATCGTCACTAATGCACTCTTGAGTGTCTAATCTTACTTTATTTCATGCTACTTGTATGTTTACATTTTCTTTTTCGCCTCCTAAACATTGACAGGGATGATTTAGATGAAATTATATATATAATTTATGATTGACTTGGATTATGAAAGCTCATCTTCCCCTAAAGATCTGCTAAGCTGATCTTGATGCTGGGAAGTCATGACAATACGTAAACATCAAAGCACGAAACTTCTACCTGAATCGTATACATTCAAAATGTAGGGAAAAAAGGTTTCAGACATCTTGGTTCTAACTTCTAAGTTATGAAACGTTAAGATAATATTACCTATGTAGCTGCTAGATCTCATCAGTGTCTTGGATTGCTTAAGTTTAGCCATTCTTTCAGAGAGTTAATGGGATTTATCATTTGGTTTAATCAGTCCACAACAAATCAGTTGCAAAAACTAAGGCAAATAAGAAACGGTACGGTGTTTGAATCACATGATGGAATGATCCGTCATAATTCATAGGTAATGCTTTAAGAATCTGAATTTCTACGAAGCTACTGATGATGGATGTAGTTGTACTGTTAGACTGTCAATAGTCTTGCCAGCTAAATAATGATGTACAGAGAGTAGAATAATGTTAGGTTATCTTGGCGTGCAGACTTCAATATCTCAGTACATCCAAGAAAAGAGAAGAGAAGAGAGAAGGAATATTAAGTAAATATATTTCGTGGACAAACTTATCGGCATTAATATTCCTCTCGCTATCTGTCCATTTCTCCTCCTACACCACACGTACACATCATCTATCTTCCTGGTTTGTTTCATGATCTCCTTTGGCTCTCTGATTCAGAGTCCGCAAGAGAGAAGAATTCAAATGTCCCTCTCAGCAATTGAATCACCTTCATGAGAGCCTCCAGAACAAACATTGGATGTGATTGAATTTGGTTGCAAGTCGCGGTTGCTTGTAATGGTGGCATCTTACTTGTCTTCTCACAGTTTCCAACTGTTCTCTTTTCCAATAATTCATACTTTATTAATCAAACCCTAATCTAATATTGCTTTCTTTCATAGTTCCTTGTGCTACTATTATTTCTTGTCCTGGCTACATTCATGAGGAAGAGTTTTGGTGTTGGTTTCAAAAGACTACAAACGCAGATCTCTTGCAAATCCACGTGAAGTTAGAACCCCAAAGTAACAGTACAAATACTCAATTTTGATGATCGCTATTCAACCTTCTTGCAAGTAATAAAAGGCAGATCCAGTGCATATTAACGAAGAATGAATGTTTTTGAGTAGTGCGTAAAGAGGCATTGATGTGGAAAATGATTCAAGTATTTCTTGGGCAGTCGAAATATTATTATCTTTGCAAATGTACTTTCATTTGTTCAAAATAAAGGAAAATTTTTATATAGACCATAAATTCGTAGACCACACGCAATGAGAAATTATATTGTATAATTTTTATTATATAAAGTATAATTCTTCAATATATATATGGTTCATGTGAATCGGGTCAATATTAGAATTTTCACAAAATCAATCAATGTCACATTTTCAATTTTTTTTTTTTTTTAAATTTACAATTATATTCTTTCGCTCATATTTTGATTTGGACCATTTATGGGGACTTAATTTATAATTATAATTTTTTAAAAATATTCTTTATTAAGCGATAAATTTTCAATTAGATATCGATCCTATATACTTTTTTTCTTAAAGAAAAAGTAATATCCTATCCCTATTATGCATTGAGAGAGAGAACATTATCAACAAGATGAAAAATGAGTAAGGCAGTAATTGCCGAGAGATTCCCTAAATTGTACTACATATGAAAGAAGAAGCCCCAAAAGAATAAACAGGAAGTGATGATAAGACTTCCAAGCAAAGTCACAAGGGGTAATGATCAGCTTACTCTCTGCCTCTGCTTCTATATTAATTTATGATAAATTACTCTATTCGTTTTAAAAAATTTATTCAAAAATTTTTTTAAACACAGATTAAGGTGTTGAAAATAATATTACAATTTAAATAAAGTTCTTATTCTACTTATATTAAAAATATGATAGCTATTGTTGGTGAAAATTTTCAAGAAGTAAGAAGAAAAAGAGTTTTGAAAAGTTGTATAGTTAATTTAGAATAAATAGGGATAACATAAGAAGAAACTAATCATTAATTCTAAAAATATATATATAAATATTTATTTGAAACAAAAATAAAAAAAATTTCATAAAGAAATATTTTGAAATGAAAGAAATATTATATATGAAAGGTTTATATCCTATTCAGGTTCAAGTGCCATCTCTCTTGCCAAGGAATATTGGAACAATAAATTAATATTCAAAATAATACTTAATTTCTCCTCAGGATACTAATTAATTAATATTAGTTGACGTGGGCAACATTGAATTTATTAAATTAGATTATACTATTAATGAATTTGAGACATCTACTAATGAACCTATAATTATTTCATTAATTTCAGCAGTTAATTAACATTAATGCTAAAGATGTATCTGGGTTGTTTCCATCTAATTCCTCGTGACCATAGAAAGAGAAATAAGTAATTAGTATCATGCTACTTCCTCCCATCAGATTTGATTTTATGATGTTTAAGGAATGTTTAGGGATATTTATATAAGATCATTAATGCTTTGAATGAAAATACGTGATTGTTAGAATTTGATCTTTCCTTGATCATTATGTGATCAATTGATAACTTGATTTGTTAAGCATGATTGGGTGATGATTGCATGGTTATATGACTCCTGTGTGAAGGTTTAAGTACTTGTGATTAGGATTGATAAGATATGTGTGCAAGTATTGATATGGTAAATTAGAAATTATTGTTTAAGTTAGATCACCTTTTAGCTAAGGATTAAATTAGGAATTGATTTATGGTTGCTTTAGGATGTTAGAAGTCGTGGAAGTTGAGGATCAGTTTGTTAAGGATATGCCCTAAAATAATTTATATTTATATTATTGTCGTTATATATTATGTAATAATATGAGGTATTTCTTTTCATGTATAATGCGTTTAGTTTTGTGGTCATCAAGTACGTGACTTGATAGTAAAACCCTATAACAAATACAATGACTATTCTTAAATTGTCACTAATCGATTATTATTAGTGGAATAATAATAAATTAAGATTAATATATTTGTGACTTGATGGTTATATTTTACTGGTCATGGATATATGTGATATCAAGTTAAAATATAAATAAATTTTAGAGAACATTGTATTGGACATGACCCACTGTGAGAGTACTTCATGGGACATGTCATAAGTACTTTCTAACCATAATGATATTAAAAGTTCTCCAACATGAATTCATCATAATTTCCTACTTGATAAATTCTATATCTTAACGTTGTCTAAAATTGTCTTTAACCAAATAATAAATTAGACACTACAAAAGGGGGGGGGGGGGGGGACGACGAAGACAAAAACGATGGTAAAAAAATCGTCCTACTAGGTTACTTTATACGACGGTTCTGAAACCGTTGCAATAGATAAACTTAATACAATGGTCCAACGACAACTGTTGTATTTGATAACCAAATACGACGGTTTATACAAACCGTCGTAATAGGTAGACCAAATATAACAGTTTATTATAACCGTTGCAATATATTAGGCCAAATACGACAGATTATTTTAACCGTCGCAATGGAGTATGCCAAATACGATGGTTTATTTGAACTGTCGCAATAGAGTAGTCCAAATACGACGATTTATTTTAACCGTCGCAATAGAATAGGCCAATTACGATGGTTTATTTTAACCGTCCTAATAGATTAGACCAAATACGACGGTTTATTATAACCGTCGTTTTTAGTCTAATTATAACAAAATCCCTCAAAATTATTTTAAATTTTATTTGATTATTTTCAAATTTTGTCACAATACTATTGTTAATGATTACAATAAATTTAACGGATGAATCATTAATTTGATAGTTTTATATTTGTAAATACTAAGATATCTTTCTATTTTATAGATATTACTGCACAAATACGATAAAATAAAATGAATGACCTTCAAATTTGGTCACTGAACATGTTTTAACTTTATAAATACATGTAATGGTTAGATCATTGATTTTTCAAATACATTTTTATTTACATTTTAAGTTTTCATATATTGGTATTAAAGAGTTTGAATCTTATTTTAATTATTAGTTATTCTAAGATATATATATATATATATATATATATATATTATATACAGTATAATATATCCTTATTAGTTAGTAAGTATTTGATTAATATGTTATATAACATAAATAATTTTTTATTTACAAACATACATATGTGTGTACATATATATCTACATATATACCTAGGTGGAGTATACTATCTCTTAATTAAGTTTACACACACACACACATGCTAATATAAATTAGTTTTAAAAGTTCAAATATCCTGTTGTGAAAATTTTGAAGTTGAGATATTAATGTAGAAAATTAATGAAAAGTATTAAGAACAATATAGGTAATAAAATTAATGGATTTTAACCTCTCATAGCAATATAATTTAGCCTTTATCGAATTTTATAAGCTCGATTTGAATTTGAAACTTATAATTATATTTAAATTTTAATAAAGTCTAATTTGAATATTTAAGAATTTAATTTTGAAATCTCAGAAATATATTAAATTATAAATATTTATATTTTTATATTTTTATATCACTTCCTGTAACCCGTCCCTATTGGATTCCTAAGTAGTGAAATGAATCACGAGGCCATTTATGAGCATGCTATATATAACTTCTTTCCAGCAATTGGCAATTTGGCATCATCCTTTTGTTGTCTATTTATTGTTACTATCTTTCTTGTTTGGTATGGATCTATCTAATTGGCCATTCCATTAATAGTCTATTGTACCAATCGTGAAGGAATATAATTGTTTATATAATTGTGATTCAAATGAAGTGCTTGCACATAAAAGAAGAATATATTAGTCAAGTCTAAAAATCTAAAAATTCTAATTTAATTAAAAAAATTTCAATATAAATATTTATAAAATATTATATTTTCTCTTTTTAATCAAATTTAATTTTATATATTTTTAATTCTCTTTTCAAATTTGATTAATATCATTATAATATTTTTATATTATTTATATTATTAAAATTTTAATTCTTTTTAATGTCATTAATAATTTTTATTTAAATTTATTTGTATTATTATTTTTATTTGTGATTGAATTCTCATGAATTGATTATATTCCTCTTCACTCCACAAAAGTCACAGACAGGCGCTAAAAAAAATTTAACAGAAAATTACCGAAGGAATTGGTTTGAAATTAGAAGAAGAAAATGAGCAAATGATGCATTCGTTGAGATGCCGTGGAAAAAGTGATAAAGTGATACTTTTTTAAAAGCGAAAAGACACAAGAATTATTGCCGAAGGCCAAAGTAGAAAAAAGGTGTTTGTCTTTCGTTTTCCAACTTTGCCAATATAGCACGCAGCGCAAGCACCCCTTGCTTTCCTCGGAGTAACACTCCGTTTTTATGTCTCCAAATTTTGCCCACATCGTTTCTATGTCTGCATCATGCACAAAGGTGTTTGCCTGTAGATGCCACTGCAATTTCCACCGTTGCGAGCCTGAGGAGTCGCTTCTTCCTCCCAATACAACTGCAGCTCTTGAGTACCAACCCCATCACCGCCAGCATCCTCCACCTCCTCCCCCTCCACCTCACCGTGGTAGCAGTGGCCACAGATGAGGAGCTTTTTGATAGTAGCGGTGGCCACAGAAAGTCTGCACATGGGTCTGATCTGCACCACGTTTCTTGCTGGTCCTCATGGGAAATTGGTTATCTTAGTATATGATTCCGTCTGCAGATTAGCTATAAGAATTAAAATCCCATGTTGCTATGTTTAGCTGTATGCTTAACTGGAAATTATGTTATCCCACTCTAGTCTGCAAATTTGAAATTTGATTTGAATTATTTTGAACCAGGAGGACAAGATTGCCATGATTGTTGGGACTGTTACCAATGTTATCCGTGTGTATGAAGTACTTCCCTTGAAGGTTCCTGCATTGAAGTTCACATAGACAGCTAGAGCTAGGATTGAAAAGGCAGGGGGAGAGTGTTTGACTAGGGGTTCATTTATGTTTAATGTTTTATTTCAAAATTTATGTAAATAGAAGTACCTTGGTGTACTTTAATCTTGAAAAAATGTAATTATTTATGTAAAGCTTGCATCTAATTCGCTTTTACTTAAAGTCTAAATGTGAATTCATGCTCGATTTAAATATTTTAAACTTGATGTATAAACTTATTATATGGGGACATGTTTAAAATGGCACTAAAGCGTCGTGCAGCGGTATCTAGCAGAAGGGTACTTGAAGTAGAACCCGTGACTTTAGAATTTGATGCAACTCAACTATCATCGCCAAATTGGGGAAATGAGAATGAACCTGAGTAGGAAGTGGGGTCCGAAGAGCCTGCCAGTGTGACTATGGGGCAAGTATTCCAAAAGATGATGGAGATTCTGCAAACCATATCTGAATGAAGGAACTTGAAGGGGGAAGATAAAGCTTTGGAAAGGTTTATGAAGTTCCAACCTCCCGCCTTCTTGGGAGAAGTCGAGCAAGACCAGAAAGCAAAGTAGTGGGTGAAGTAGTTGGAGGACATCTTTTCCACACTCCAATATATTGAGAAGCGAATGGTGAAATTTGCTGCGTTCAGGCTAAGAGGCCCAGCTCGGGTATGGTGGTAGTGAGTCCAAGAAGACTAAGAAATAATAGATCAAGACTGGACATGGGTTAACTTTGTGAAGGCATTTAAAGTGGAATATATCCCTTAGTGGATAGTGGTAAAAAGGGAAGATGAGTTCCAAAATTTGAAGTAAGGGAGCATGACCATGGCTCAATATGGAGCATAGCGAAGATATCTTCCATCTGTTCCACCTATTGTTCTGCTTTCTGATCTTGCTCGGCCTCTCCCAAGAAGATGGAAGGTTGAAATTTCAGAAACCTCTCCAAAGCTTCATCTTCCCCCTTTGGATTCCTCCACTCAGTCAGAGTTTGTAGAATCTCGATCATTTTGTGGAACGCTTGTCCCATGGTTACGCTGATAGGTTCCTCTAATCCTATTTTCGGTTCCGATTCATTCTCATTCCCTCGGTTTGGTGATGGCATTTAAGTTGTATCGAACTCTGGTATCACGGGCTTTGTCTCAAGAACCCTTCTGCTAGATGTAGCTGTACGATGCTTGGGTGCCATTCTAAACCATGCCCCAGATGATGAGTTTATGCATCAAAGTTTAAAATATTTAAATTTTGCATGCATTTACATTCAGCTTTAAGCAAAAGGAAATTAGATGCAAGTTTTGTATAAAGAATTGCACATAGATTTTTTTTTTCAAGATTTTGAGTACTCTTATTTGCATAAAATTTTGAAATAAAACAATGAACATAAATGAACTCCTAGCACAGGAGTTTATTGAAAGTTGTAAATAAAATGTCCAAAGCATAGCAGAACTTAGCCTCTCTAATCTTCATCAGAGTCTTCAAAGTCAGCATTATACAACCATCCTCTAGAATTCCTAGAAAAGTCTATTCCAGCCTCATTCATGAACCTATAGTCCATTGGCTCCTTCCCGGGTCTTCTAGAACTCTCCCCGGTATCAACCTGGTTGGGTGGGGGTACAAAATAAGGTCTAGGTGGAGATTCATAGTCTATCTCCCCCGGGTCATCGCTATCAGTAGTCAAATCAATCACGAGACTAGGTGAGAGTGGGACATATTCCATGTCAATTTCCTCATATTCACTGTCAGTAACTAAATCTATTACAGATATTGGGGGTGGCTCAATAATCTAAACCTCATCATCACTGTTCTCATCTAAGGGTAAGATTGGTTGAGGTGCAGGCTGCGATGCAGGTTGAAGCACTAGTAAATCTTCCGGGTTGATAGGGATGGGTGGATTCCATTGTTGCCCTTTCCTCGCAGTTCTAATCATTCTAACCATCCTACAGCATCGACAAGCCAAGTTAGTCAAAAGATTTAACCTTAATAAAACAAAACATATACTATCAATAATTGCTTAAACCTTGTATCTGATACCACTAGTAACACCCCACTACCTAGGCCCATTAGGGTCAGGGATGTCGCCTCTTCTATAGGACAATGGGTTTTTATAACTAAGTCACACAAAATAAAATAAAAAAAATACTTCAAAATTAAACTTATTACAGCCCAGCAATACATGAACAAATTAAAAAATAATTGTCTGCTATTATTTCTCAAAAGCAATACATAAGAAAAATAACAGAGAGTCTTCAAAACATAGGCAACATTCTAGCTAATGACCTTCACAGCAGGATCGACTTGAAAACATAGTATAAAAGGTGGTGAGATAAAAATCTCAGTAAGCCTGTGTGTGCTTTAAGTGTTTCAGGTAAAACAATTCATGTATGCAAGTTGTAAAAGTTTTATAAAAGAAAGTGCTAGCAAGCATTAAATAAATGTCATAAATTAAGAGTGATGTTTTGTTTTCCAAGACATACATATACACAATAATTACAACCACTCAAAAAAGGTAGCCATTGTTGGGAATATGCCCTCTTAAACTAGTTTTTCTGATGAAAATATCGAATATGTTAATAAAAGAATTTATTTGTCGGAAATCGTTTGTGAAATAATTTTCTTTATTTGTGTACATTTTCGTTTGGAACAGACCTATTGTGTATAAATAAGTGATCCATGTGAATGGAGGTCTTTCACAGTAAGGTATGAATCATGAGTTATTTAAACACATAAACAATTGTTCTTAACCGATTGATGAGAATGTGAATCTCTTCATGTTTAGGTTGTTATATTATGAATTCCAAATGAGGAATGGCTTACCTTTAGCCAGTGAGTAGTCCACTCACTTCATGACATAAGCGTATTTCGAATACGTATAACATGACCTGTAGTAGTGATTTCTAAAAAGTACTATATGGTAGAAACTTAGATTATTACCGCTACAACGTAGACTAATACTTTAAGACTTGAGTATAAGTTGGTGGTTTGGCGAAGTTGGAAGCATATGCTTTAATATACTATAGTTGAGGTTCTATCGGAGGGTCAATATACTTATATGTTGGGTATGCGTGACTAGTTAGTTAAGACAGACTTGTACAAGATAGTTTCTACACCATATCGCCCCTTGTGGTTGTCTGGATGATCTAAATATCCAAGGCCTTGGGAAACATGACTTGAATGTTTGCTTTAGGATCGCTCCATTGGAAAACGAAAACACTCCAGGAAGTCGTAGATCAATGGACTAGAAGCCTAAGGATGGTAGATGTCTTTAGAGAGGTGTTAGTACACTTCTTCCTCTCTAAATGTACGACGATGTGTAGAGGGGTATTTTAGTCATTTTCACTTGTAGGTCGAAGACTATGCTAATGTAGCATTGTCCTTGGGGTCAATATTTCATTATGGTGATATTAGAAAATATTTAAAATGCAAAATACATCTATTTATATAATAGGGGTATTTTGGTCATTTTAATAGCCAAGGCGATGTGTCTTTTTGGTTCTCGGAATAGCTCGTAAGTCCTAATTAATTTTTGGGTTGAGAAAATGATTTCAGTTGAGAGAGTTTTATTTTTTTCGGAAAGTCTAATTTATTATTGGATTGGAATAAAATAAATAGAGAGAAATTTATTTTCTGGTTTAATTGATTAATTAATTATTCAGGACTTGGGTCTAGTTTGAATAATTAAAAAAATTAACCGGGACTTAAATTAGAGGAAAATAAATATTACTTAATTATTTATTAGGTTATTTATTTAAATTTTAAGAAATAAATAATTAAAGTTTAATTATTTTTGGTTCATTTGGGTTCATTAATTGGGTTATTTATTTAATCCCAAGAAAAATAATTAATGTTTATTATTTTGGGCTTTTCGGGTCCAAGAAAAATAATAAATATTATTTTGACTCAATAACCTGGACCAAAGAATTTTTTCGGACACAGTTTAAAAGACTTTAGAGTGAAGCCAAAATTTATTTTGTATATAATATTCGGGTATAAAATTCTGGGAATATTATTTTTATCAAAATAATTATTTTTGGTTTCATGACTCTTGGCTTTTTGTGTGGAAAAATAAAATAAATGAAAAGGAAAAAAAATAAAAATGACTCTTGGCTCTCTCTCTCTCTCTCGTGGCTTTTTATTTTCCTGGCTTTTGGTTTTCTGGGATGTGGCTTCTGTTTTGGCTATAACAGAATAAACCATGTTTTGGATACGCATGGCCAGTGAAGAGAAAATTAGTGATCATTTTTCTTTCTTCCAAATGAGTGTTCACCAACGGATAATTAGGTGTGGTCATATTCCATGAACCGAAAAGCCAAGCATGCACCGGAGTATTCATTTTCACCGGAGGAAGAATTCATGGATGCAGTTCACTGGTGTTCATCCCACAGTTGATGAAAAAGGCTGTTTTCTGGTTTCAAACCATTCAACCATGATCTTCAAATTTTAAAGGCTCCAACAGGTATGTTTCAAGCCCACTATGATGCTGCCATACTCAGGTTTATGTTCTTGTTCTTCCATTTTCATACCCGTTTGCATGCTTTGTGAATGTCAATCCTTCAGCCATGGCACCACACTTTGTGCACCATGACAATATAACGATAACAATGCCATACGTTGAGCATACTGACACAAGGTAGGTGTACGGCCTATTGGGTGAGATACTCCTCCATCTCTACACCCCAAAATTATCAGTTATCCACTCCAAAAACACACAGTCCACTTGACTGAACTTGCTATCTTGGACCGATATGACTTACATGACGGCATCCTATTCGGGAAGGACTCACCCCTCAGAGGTGGCCACCTACTGAGAGACTTACCCTAACCCTTTAAAGACTAGTCCTAGTAGTCTACCCTTATTGAGTACTCAACGTCGTTTATTGCACTTGGGAGAAAAAGTGATCACACAATGATTTACTTGAAAATAACAATTATGGTTTCTAAACTTCTTGCCAAGTTGGTTTTATGAAAAGTTTAGCATTTTGTGTAAAATCCTTTGCTTAGTTTTAAATAGCTTGCTTGATTGAAAGAAAATGAAAATTGTCCATAATTACTTTACAACATAAATTCTCGTATATAATGAATTGGCTTGCCATATTTGGTTTTCAAGTGACTCCATGCAGGAACTTACCTGATCCTTTACTTTTATTGAACTCAAAAATCCTCCAAGGTCAACCTAACCCCATTTGGGGTAAACACAAAGTATAAGATAACCTTCGGACTATATCTGCCTTACATAAATAATTCCTAATTCAATTAGTCACAACCTCAACAAACCATGATCATAATGTCTTAGGCTTTAGTACTAGCTGACAAAGTATTTTATAAAATAAATCTAGCTTGATGAGTTAAAATAACTAGAGTTTCTAAAATAAATATTAATAAGTTATAACTTCAAATAATAACTATGGGTATTATTGCTAATAAATAAACTAATGTTAAATATTGAATAATACTAAGTCCAAAATAATATTGGTAAATGGTAATATTTAAATAGTATTATTATAAATAATAAATTACACTTAATTTTTAATTAATAATTAATAGATAATAAATGACCAATAAAATTAATAATAAATAAATTATACTTAATTTTTAATTATTAAATAATAAATAATTTTTAATATAAATAATATTTACGGATATAGATAAAAATTTTAGTAAGGTTAATTATTATGGTCTACAAGGTCATTTGATATTAATTAATTCTAATATATATATATATATATATATATAATTTTATTTATTTAACTAATAAAGATATTAATATTTTAATTAATATTCTATTTCCAAACCCCCCTTGCAATTTCGAATTTCATAGAGAAAATATAATAGTAATTCTAATTAAAGTAATAAAATTTGTTAATAAAAATAATCTTAGAATTAACAAAGAAAATAATCTTTTACCATGATTTCCTATTATGAGAAAAGATTCATGAACACATTTCCTAACATCAAATAATAAGCTAATCCATTTATGAACATACACTTGAATAAACACATACTAGTACATGGCCAATCTCCTACTAGGCATAATCATCATTCATGGCTTCATTGAAGATTAAGAACATAAATGCTTAATCACCATTGGTGTCATAACATTTAGCATGCATCAAACATCCATAAATTTCGTAACCATGATACACATATATTGATTCAAAAGAAAAATTCATGATATCTAATCATACATTTCAACTCTCATGTCCTAACTCCATTCCCTTTATCCACATTCATATACTCAACCCCCATTTATATTCAATCTTCCTATCAATATCTAAGAGACATGAATCCAGAAATTAAAATGAAGATTTAAGAAGAAATACTTGATAGATGATCACTTGATGAAAGTTTCTTGATTAGTAAAGGTCCACACGTTTGAAAGCCTTTAGTGGTCCAAAAAAACAGCCATGGTTGATCACCACCATTTCGGCCAAGAGAGAGAGAGAGAGAGAGAGAGAGAGACGAAGGGAATTAGAATGGAACATTAAAATTTGAGTAGAAGAGAAAGAACAAGAAGGTTGTTCTTGTTTTACCTTTTGATGTTCTTGGAACCTTCAACAAAAAAATTGGTTTTGATTCGTTCGAAAATTCTGGATTGCATGATTTCATGTTACAAAAACCAGAAATGAAGACTAGGGACTAAATATGAGTGATCTGGAGTATTTGGGAGTGATTGGAGATGTTTTGGATAGGTTTAGGCTTGAAGGTGTGAAGTGTATGTTCTTGGTGTTCTTAGTGTCTTTGAGAGAGTTTGAGAGAAAATGGCTGGAGAATTTCTGGAATTGTTGTTGGCTAAATGGTCTAGCATAGTTAGGAGTTTCGGTTTAGCAAGAAGGAGAGAGAGGTGTTCAGTTTTTTTGAAATTCAAATGGAGGAAAATGAGGAGTTATTTGAGGTAGAGGATTAGTTAATGGTAGTTGTTCATGGGAGGTCTCTTGCTTTTCAATGGTGTAAAGTTGAACAAGCTAGGTTTAATGCAAAGAATGGAGAGTTGTTCAGCTTATAATGCTGGCCGAAAATGGTTTATAATGGCAGAGAAATTTCTGGTTTAATCACTTGCTACAAGAGTGTTTTAATGGAGCAAAAAAATTTGGAATTAGTTTGAAGTTTAAATGAGTTTTGGATAGAGTAATCTTAGGAGATTTTTGAGGTGTGATCATGGAGTCCAAGCACTCAAGGTTAGTATGGAGATCGATGGTGTTCAGTCCATGGCTGAACAACGTCCAATTTTAGAGGTTTGAATGCAAGTTTTCGGCCTTTGCCTTGAAACAACAAGCTGGAAATTTTTCTGGTTTTCATTGCTTCAAGAGTGCATAGAATGGAGATGGTTTTTGGTGCAGAATTTTCTACATTCTTTGGCCCAATTTGCAGCTGATTCTTGACAGTGTTTGAAGGTATTTTAATGGTGGTTTTCCTACCTTCTTCCTGAAGAAAAAATAGAGGAAGTTCCAGCTATTCTTATGACTTCAAGGTAGCTTCAAAATCCTGCTTTAATGCAGCGAATTTGCTGAAGGAAAATTTTGGTTTGCAAAGGTTGTGTAGTCCGAAAATTCTCAGAATTTTCAGCCTTCAACCTATATGAAATGACCATTTTTCTAGCAGTAAATGGGGTAAGAATGTTGGCTGAAATTTTTGAAAACCATCTTGCAAAAATTCTGAAAAATTTCTAGATTTTTCCTTTACTAAATCATGAACAATATGAAGATAGGATTGAAGGTATAACTATGGTGATTTCTTTTCCTTGGAAATCCATCCTAACTATCCTCCCTATTTTCGGCAATCCCCTATCCGTCAAGATTGATTTTCGAATTTCAAGGCTAGGGATTCATCTCAGATTTTTTTAGAATTAAAAGAATGGATTGATGGATTAAGGATGGTTTAAATTATAAAGATGTTAGGACACGGCTAGAGAAATTAAACGGACAAGAATTCCTCTAAAATTCTTTTTAGGACATGATCACATGATCAAGACATTATCTTCATGTCTCACTTAAGACAACATTCCTTTCTTTAAGGAATGTAAGGAACTCAAAAATTCAAACATAATTAAGATAATCATGAATAAGTTATGGGATTTGAACTCATGACCTTAGAGATTAATTCACAAAACTCTAACTATTTAATCACAACAACTGTTCTTATTTTCTCACCTAAATATTCTTTTTATCTAAACCTCAAGCCATCTTCCTATTTTGACCTCAAGTAAAATTACATTTTTACCCTTTCTACCCAACAAGCATAAATAAGTCATTTAACCTATAAATCATAATTCTAAGGTACATAAAATCATTCAAATAGTATATTTTTATACAGAATAACATGATATACATCTCATCTCCCTTATTCTAAGGTTGGCTTTAGGTGAGGTTTCACATAATACCCATTATTGAGATAGGAAAATTGTACTAATACCTTTCTCAAAAATATTTACCATTTTTTGATAACTAGTCCGATAATCCATGACTTTTAGTATGTACTCACTTATATCAGGGAGCTATCCAAAAGCATACACACTCAGTCATGTTTCCCTGGGCCATGGATTATTTAGATTATCCCAGACAATCATAAGTAAGTAATACCTTCACAAAGTGTGTTAGTGTTATGCCCTAGAGGCAATCGCTTGTACATTGTATATGACATATTTTATTTTAATAAAAGACATTATTTATCTTATAGCATATTTTGTTTACTTTTGGGTAAAATAACTATTAGATAAATTCCCTAGTACAACACTGTGTTAAGGAAATCATGATAGAGATCATGATATGAGATTTCTACTACACTGTATAGTGTTAGTACTTAAATAGTCCCTAGTCGTAGTATTAATGAGACTGGACATTATTAGTGTGTTAAGATTAGCATGTGTTAGACTTCCTGATTTGATCAGGAAGTGGTTTTCATATCCGTGAGTATTGAGATACTCAAAGTTAACACATGGATGCTTGTCAATGGAACAAGTTCATTGGATGGCCTATGTGAAACCCCACCTGAAGCCAACCCTAGGGTAAGGGGATTGGGATGCATATCATATTTCTTTGCATAAATATATATATTTTTGAATGATTTTATGTGCTTTATAATTATGATTTATAGTCTAGAAGGCTTAGTTATACTTATTGAGTAGGAATGGTAAAATGGTAATTTTGCTTGAGGTCAAAATAGGATGATAGCTTGAGGATTAAATAGGAAGAATATTTGAGAGAAAAAATAAGAACATGAATTATTGTGCTTTAGTGGTTAGAGCTTTGGAATTAATCTCTAAGATCTTGAGTTCGAATCCTATCATTTAAGTTTTTGTCATGATTATTTTAATTTAAGGTTGGATTTTTCGTCCCTTGCATTCCATAAATAAAAATAGGAGAGTTGTCCTAGGGGAGACATGAAGAGAATATTCTAATCCTATTCTTATGTCCTAAAAAGTATTTTTAAGGGATTCATGTCCTTTTATTTCCTAACTTACCCTAAATTCCTTACCAATTAAATTTGTTCAATTTATCCAAATCTATATTTTGATTCCAGAAAATTCAGCAAGGTTTATTGGCCTTTAAATTTCGAAAGTAATTCTTAGAGATTGGAGATTGGACTGAAAATAGGGAAGGGGTTAAGGAAGGTTCCCAAGAGAAATTAATCTCCATGGTTGAATCTTCAAACTCCACTCCATAGTGTTCATCTTTTCCATGGAAGAAATCTGAAATTTTTCCAGATTATTGGGCAGCCTAGCTTTCGAAAACCTTAGCCATCTTCCTTACTCAATTGCTGCTAGAAAAATGGCCAACTCACTCAACTTGAAGACTGAAATTCTTTGCCAAAAATCGGACTGCACAAAGCTGTGCAAACTAGAAAAAAATTCTGAACAGCTTCGATGTATAGCAGACAAAAAACAAGTTGTTTCTTCTACCCTTCAAACAAGTAAATTACCTCTACTTTTCCTCCATATAGAAGGTTGGAAAACAACCTTAAAGGACCATCAAATACCTCTCCAAACCCTCTGCAAATCGGCTGGAACTTTGCAGAAAAACTACACAACAAATTCCAGCAAACAATTCGAATCTCAACCAGAAAAATTCCAGCCTTGCTCTCTTCAAGTTTTGTCCGAAAATCACCTCAAACTTCTGTGAGTTTACCTTTGTTTAGCCATGAACTGAACTCCATTACCCCCTCCACTGACCTTACATGACTAGACTCCATAGCCACTCCTCAAATTTCTCCTATAATCACTCCAATCAAACTTCCATTTGAAGTTAAAAAATTCCAGCAATTGCTCCATGAAAACACCTTTGGATTAAGCTTCAAAACCAGAAATTCTTTCCCCATTGAACTCAGAAAATTCAGCTAGCCTTATAGCTCCTTCAACCCTCATTCATTTCAGCAAACCACAACAAACCAGCCGGCTCCATTGTAGCTCCAAGGAATCTCCATCAATCAAACATCATTATCATATCTTTTACCTTAAAACACTCCATAAATTTCTCTATTTGAATTTCAAACAACCAGATTTCTCTCTTCCCTCTAATCTGAAAATCAAAATCCCAGAATCTCCTCAATCATTCAGCCAACCCCTTCAGCAATTTTGTCCAGCACTTCTCTCCATTTTTACCAAGAACACACACTACCTTTCTTCAAGCCTAAGACAACTCTAAACACCTACAATCCCTCCCAGAAATTCCAGAACACACCTACATACTCCTTAGAGTCCATTTCTGGATTTTATAACCTCAAATCTCAAAAACAAAAACTTGCAATCGGATAAAAAACCAGAATTTTCCTTGAAGTCTCAAGAACATCATCAAGGTAACCGAGAACAACTTTTGTTCATCTTCTTCCCTTCAATCTTTAACATATCATACTAATACTCTCTCTCTCTCTCTCACGGCCGAAATGGTTGCTACAACCATGGCCGTTTTCCTTCTCCTCTCTTGGACGGTTCAAGCCTCTCAAGCATGTGGATCTCTTTAAATCTTCATCGAGATAGTCATCAACCAAGTATTTCTCTTTAATCTTTTCTTCAATTCTAAAGTTATGTCACTTAGATGTTGATAGAAAGGGATAGAATATGATTGGGGATTGAGTATATGCTTATGTATGAAGGAGTTGAGATTGGAGCATGAGAATGTTTGGCCATGGTTAAGCTTTATGAAATTCCTTGTGGATCGATGCATGTTGTTCATGTCTTAAGTGAGTATGAATGTTTAAGCATGCTAGATATTATGTCACCTTTGGTGAATAGTGTATTATGTTCTTATTTTCATTGAAGCCATGAGTATAATTATACTTAGTAGAAATTTGGCCATGTGATAGTAGGTATGGATTTAAGCTTTTATTCATGAATATGATAGTTTGTTGATTGATGTTGGGGTATATGTTCATGATTCTTGTTAGCAATAGAAAAATTATGATCATGACCTTACTGATCCTAAGTTATTTTAATTAGCCAATTTTATTATGATAATTAAAATTAATACTATATTTTCCTCCAAAGATTTCGAAAACCCTAGGAAGTTTTGGAATTAGAATATTAAATGAAATAGTGATATTTTAGCCAAATAAATAATGTATTTTGTAATATATAAATATTTATATATGATAATAACAATAAATAAAATATTTTATATAAATAATAATAATAATAATAATAATAATAATAATAATAATAATAATAATAATAGGTAAAATATTAATCCTGTAGGCCATATATTCATAAATATCATATTTATTTGCTAATCAAGATTTAATAAAATTTATTTATTATTAATTTTACTTATTTTCTATCTATTAATTATTAATTAAGAGATTAGTAATAATTTAATATTTGCTTTAAAATTATTATTTAAGAATGACCATTTCTTAATATCACCTAGAACTTAAGGTTCTTCACCAATGAAGCCCTAGTTTATTTATTAACAACAACACTCAAGATTTATTATTTGAGCCTATAACTTCTTAGTAATCATTTTACAACCCCTAGTTATTTTAAAGCTAGTCTTATTTTATAAAAGCCTTCATCATCTAGCCTTAAAGCTTAGGACATTAGGGTCATGATTGTAATAAGTTGAATTAGGATTATTTATGTAAGCGAATATAGCTTGAGTATAACCTTATAACTTGTGTTTACCCCAAGAGGGGTTAGGTCAGCTTTGGAAGATTTGTGAATTTGATCAAGCAAATGATCAGGTAAGCTCCTGCATAAACTTATTTGAAGACAAAAGGTTACTATGGCAAGCCAAATGCAATGTGTATGGACACTTATTTTATAAAGGCAATTAAGGACTGTTTCCTTTTTAATTCAGTCAAGCAAATCAGTTAAAAATTTAAACAAGCAGTTTTGCACAAATACTAAACTCTTTCTAAAACCCAAATTTGATAAGAATTTTAGAAACCCTTAATTACTATTTCCAAATAAAGCAATGTATTATTAGTTTTCTCTAGGGCTGTCAATGGGTCGGGTATACCCGGACCCGTTTATAATGGGTCTAGTACATATATTTTCTTACCCGACCCGAAGCCGGACCTGCTTACCCGTTTACTATATATAATCGGGTTTGGGTATGGAACTATATTACCCATACCCGATTACCCGCTTAATAAATTATATTATATATTATATTATATAAAATATAAAATATATATTATATTATATATAAAATATTATGTTTTGGGTTTATTTTGAATGTTGCCCTAGCTAACCCACTCTAAGCACTAGCCGCAGCACACAACACACACACAAACAAGCGGTTCTCCCTGCTTCCTTCTCCACAATCTCTGTTTCACTCATCTTCAACCTCAGTGCTTATCAAACTAGCGGTTGACTGGTATACAATAGATTCTGAAACAGTCTAAGTTGCCGGCTCGTTGGCTCGTTCGTCCTCTTTGATTCTCCGGCACTGAATTGCTGTTGCAGCCACCGCCGACACAGACACAGCCTCCGCCATCGAGCCGCCGCCGCCACCGTCGCCACAGTCACCATCGATCTAAGGAGTCTCTGATCTAAGGTTAGTACCTCTTTGTTACCGTTTGCTCCTGGCTGTTTTACAATGGTTTTCCATGGCGTCGTGGTCTCTATGGTTTCTTTCTATTTGGAGTTAGGAATTCTCTTCTTCCATCCCTTTTTCTTGTAAAAACATAATTTTTGCAGTGTAGAAAAGACTACTGTTTTCCTTTTTTTAAGGAAGTAAACAAGACAAGAAAGTTGTTTTCGTACACCCAAGAAAGAAACTAGTTCGGTTTTATTATGTTTGTAGACCGAACTCTTTTATCCGTAGCAGCAAATATGTATCCTAAAACGGTTGTTCGCTAGTAAGCAAACTATTAATGTTCGATTTGTTTGTTTGTTTAGGAAAATTCTTAGAAGATCAAAATTAAAGACTCTTCCATTCGTGGGGTATCCACAGCCACAGAGGGTAATCTTTTGGGAGGGGAAGGAAGAGTTTGCTTGGGAGAGAAAAGGACAAATAAACTATTAACAAGATTGAATCAATTTCTCTCCATATTTTCTGATATGAAAGACATTTTCGTAGGGAGTTCCTTTCACCATTAGCATTCCTGATAAGCCTACCTGTGCAAGGAAAATAACATAATGTGCTAAGGGTGAAAAAAAAATATATATTCAAATTAGTCTTATTTTACAACAATCTTCTGGTATTTAAAATTAGTGTTTGAGTATTTGATTCATAATTTTAGAAAATTAGAGTTCAATGTTTAGGATATAGACTATTAAAATTATTCCCAATTGATAAAGTATTTGATTCATAATTTCTAGCTTTGTTGTTTTCTGTTTTGTGCACTGTAATTTACTTTTGGATATGATATTGTTTTAATATTTGGGAAAGATTTAATATTGTTTTGTGAAAGATTTAATATTACTTTTGGATGTGATATTTGTAATTTATTCAATCAAACAATTATGAGTTACAGTCTGTAAAGCTCTTCTAGCTTTGTTTTCTGTTTTTTTTATAACTTATTTTTTACTATACTTCAAACTTGACAACTATAACTTAATGTATAATGAATATTTTTAATTAATTAAATTGTTTCATTTTAAAAATCACTATTAATTAATATTATTGTTATTTATTTATTTATGGTTGAAAGGAGTAGAGTTGAATTGGAATTTGGGAGTTTGTAAGAAAAATTGGTTGGCTGTTCTTTTATACAAAATTTATAAGGTGCACTTTAGTTGAGATCTTTTACTATTGGTACAATTGATAAATATATTCTTATTCATTAATTATTTGTTTCATGAAGGATGTCAAGTACACCTAGTGAAACACCACCTTCAGTTTCAAGTGATGTTCCTAATACTAATAACTTGGTTGTGGAGTCACAGTTTATGGAAGATGATAATGATGGGATTTTGACCTCAAAGAAAAGGAAATTGACTTCTAAGGTATGGGAAGAAATGTCAAGATTTACATCTCCTTCTGGAGAGGTTATAGCTAAATGTAATTGGTGCAAAAAACAGCTTAGTGGGGCAAGTAATGCTGGAACTACTCACTTAAAAAAACATTTGGCACATTGTCCTTCAAGAAAGTATAAGCAATGAGGGCAAATGAATCTCATGAAGGCAAAAAGTCCATTGACTGATTCTTGTGAAGTTCGAAACTATAAATTTGATCAAGAAAAGAGTAGACGGATTTTAGCAAAAACAATCATTAAGCATAATTATCCTTTTAATATGTGTGAGCATGAGTGGTTTGAGAAATTCTGCAACAGTTTGAACCCAAATTTCAAGCTTGTCTCTCGAAATACAATGAGGTTAGATGTGATTGATTTGCATAAGGAGGAGAAGGAAAAATTGTATAAGATGTTGGATCATTTTGCTTGTAGATTTACACTTACTACTGATATTTGGACATCTGACCATTCTAATATTGCATACACTTGTTTGACTGCTCACTATGTCAATGATGATTGGGAATTGAAAAAGAAGATCATTGCATATAGACCTATTCCTTATCCTCATGATGGTGAAACATTGTTCAAATTCATTAATGATATTATTTTAGAGTGGAATTTGGATAAGAAACTGTTTTCCATGGTTGTTGATAATGTATCTGCAAATGATTTAATGGGTAGGCATTTGAGATCATAGTTATGTGATAAGTCGTGGCTTCCTTTATGCGGAGATTTATTTCATGTTCGTTGTAGTGCACATATTCTTAACTTGATTATGCAAGATGGTTTGGCTCATATTGGTAATACCCTTCAAAAAATTCGAGAAACTTGCAAGTATTTGAAAAGATCACCTCATGGTTGCCAAAAATTTGAATGTGCATTGCAACAATGTAAGCTGAAAAATAAGAAAAAAGTGCCCTTGGATGTTCAAACTAGATGGAACTCTACTTTCTTGATGCTTGATTCTGCATTGCCTTTAAAGGAAGCATTTAGTTGCCTTGATTAGATTGATAAAAATTACAAGCACAATCCAAGTGAAGAGGAATGGGAAGTTGCTAGTTTGGTTCACATTTGTTTGAAAATCTTTTATGAGGCTACTTCTCATTTTAGTGGTAGTCATTTTCCTACATCAAATGTATTCTTTCCTGATGTGTGTAGAATCCAACTCAAGTTGCAAGAATGGGTATCTGGTGATAATGTTTTTCTTAAAGCCATGGCTGATCCGATGAAATTAAAGTTTGAAAAATATTGGGATGAGTGCTGTTTAGTGTTAGGAATTGCTGTTGTTCTTGATCCCAGGTTTAAAATGGATTTGGTGGAATTCTATTACACTGAGATATATGGTGATAATGCTTTTACTTATGTTGAGAGGATTAGGAGTGGTTTTCTTAATTTATACCTTGAATATGGTGGTCAGTTGGGATCTGATGCAGTTAGTGATGAAAGAGATGGTAATCGAAATGATGGAAATTTGAAAGTTGATGTGCTAAATCGGTTTGACCAATGGTACAAGACAGCTAAGTCTTCTACACTTCGTGTGTATCAAAAGGCTGAAATAGATCAATATTTAGATGAACCAGTATATCCTAGGAATGAGCATTTTGATATATTAAGTTGGTGGAAAGTTAATTCTTTGAAATATCCAACTATAGGAAAGATGGCATGTGATATTTTAGCCATTCCAGCCACAACTGTTGCATCTGAATCTGCTTTCAGTGTTGGAGGAAGGATAATTGATGAGTCACGTTCCTGTTTACTTCCTGATATTGTGGAGGCATTGGTGACTACAAGTGATTGGATTGAATCGAAAAGAAAGAGAAGTAAAAAAATATTTATTACATTTTAATTTCTTATATTTAATTTTTGGTTTATCTATTGGCTAATTAATTTGTCTTTGACAGAGTTAGTTAACTTAGAAGATATGGAAGATTGCGTTTCATTGACAAAGGCAGCAAAGACTTCAGTTTGATATGTAAATTTGTTTATGAATTTTATCTTTTGAAGTTCATATTATGTTTAAACTTTTTATGTGATAATTAATATTTTTATTATTTTTCTTCTTTATTCAATTATAGATACTGTTGAGGATTGTTGATGAAGGATGGAAAAGTTGAAGTTACCTTATTCGATAAATTGAGGATATTTCATGTTATATAATAGTTATAAACTTTTATATTTGGCACTGTTGTTTTAAAACGTTATTTAATATTTAATTTCTAATTTTTATATGTTGAATGAGATTGTCATTTATGAATTTAGAATTTTTTTATTATTGTAAATTTAAAATTTTGAGAATTTAGAATTGTAGTTGTTATTGATATTATGGTTACTATTTTTTTAGTTTAAATGTGAACCTAATTGTTTGGAAAATTTAATATATAAATATTATTTTTACACATGTTTTAAAAATATTTTTACACTTTTTTGGGCTGGGTATACCCGACCCGGACCTGATACCCGCATTCGCGGGTATGGGTCTCATCAATTTATATCCGTTGGGTATTCGGGTCGGGTCCAGTATTGCCTTTCTTTAATCGGGTTCGGGTCTAAGTCCGGGATAGGGTGTTCCGGACCCGATTAGACCCGTTTACACCCCTAGTTTTCTTCCAAGTGGGATAATCAACGTTGAGTACTCAATAAGAGTAGACTATTAGGATTAGTCTTTGAAGGGTTAGGATAAGTTTCTCAATAGGTGGCCACCTCTGAGGGGTGAGTCCTTCCTGGATAGGATGCCAGTCCAGTAGATCATGCCGATCCGCGCTAGTAAGTTTCAGTTATGTAGACTGTGTGTTTTCGGAGTGGACAACCGGTAAGTTTGGGTGTAGAGAAGAAGGAGTATCTCACCCGATATGACGTACACTTACCTTTTGTCAGTCTGTACAAAGTGTGACATTCTGACCGTTATATGGTTATGGGGCTCAATGTGTGGTAACCCATGGCTACCCGTTTGAGTGGTTGTATTTATTGTGCACACGTATGGTTTGAAAAGTAAAACGTCACTCTTTATTTTTAACATTATTTAATGCTTGCTAGCATTTTCTCTTATGAAATTTTTCCAACTTACACACATGAACTATTTTGCCTGAAACACTCAAAGCACACACGGGCTTACTGAGATTTTTATCTCATGACCTTTTATGCCATGTTTTCAGGTTGATCCTGCTGTGGAGATGAGTAGCTAGATTTGTTGCCTGCTTTGAAGACTTTATGTTATTTATTTTATGTGTTGTTTTGAGAGATAGTAGTAATCAATTTATTTTGGATTTGTACCTGTATTTCTGGGTTGTAATAAGTTCAATTTTAAGGTATTGCTTTTATTTTTTTTTTGTGACCTAATTATAAAGACCCCTTGTCATTTGGACGGAGCGACATCCCCGGTCCTATTGGGCCTAGGTAATGGGGTGTTACATTATGGATTCTAATTACCAAAAACTATATGGATGATATACATATGATTATATACAGTCCGTAATGATTTTGATTTTTAATGATAGAGGGTTTTTTTTAAAAAAAAAAAACTGAGAGCTCTCTTCGTCTTCTTCTTCTAGAAAATCACGGAAAACCCTAGCCGCCATAATTAGTCTTGCTAGCACAAAACTCTGGTGACTCTTGAGCACCATTCTCGTGTAGACAATATTGGAGGCAATGCTTCACTTGGGTTGCAGTGCTTTAACGGAACAAGAGAGAAGACGTTCTCTGTGCTTGGCTGGATCGCAACTTTAGAACAAATTGAATAAGAAGAAAATTTTGTTTCACAGAGGCGACACCGTAAGTTAATATTCTCTCCTGTTTTGGTTCCTTTTAATACATAAAAGTGATCCTGGATGTTTTGAATTCCTATTTTTCTTTTCGCTGTGCAAATCTGTTTTGCATGGGGAATTCCTACAGATACCATAGTAGATAGTTCTTCCAACTTTCTTTTATTTACAAGAATGTCCTTAAGGAATTTAGCATGGTTGCGCCTATGCATCAATGCTTCAATGAGTGGGATGTTGATGTACAACTGTTTGAATATCACCAAAAATTTACCAAATTGTTCCTCTATTTTTGCTTTGCAAATTCTATTAGGGTAAGAAACTAGGGGTTTAAAACTGGTAAAGCTTTTTCTGCATCCCCTAATATCTAAAGGGGAATTGGCATTGATTCAGCTTCTTGGGTCAGCACCGGTTCAAGACTATTTTCGTCGGAGCTCTCTTCAGGCTATGGCCGACGCCGATTGTTCTGGTCAAGCTGGCGTTAGCTCTTTTCTAATGTTTCAGCCAACTCTTTTTTACTTCTTGGAGTAATGACTACTGAATTCTCTTGAGTGTTTGAATTAGTGGTGACAAAAAGTGTCTTTATTTGTGTTTCTATCACTAAATTAGTTAAAAACTATATTTGTCTTTCCATGTACGAATCATAGCCTGAAACTACTTGAGAGTGTCATCGACCTTTTGAAATTGTGATGTTACAGTCATTGCAAATTCTTCTACATGGTTTCTAGAGTATTTGATTTAGATGGCTGTGGTAATGGCATTGCTCTTCCAATGGTGTCTACCACAGTTGACCAATAGACATTTTTCCTAGCACTGTTTTTACAGTCTTTGCCAAGTAGTTTTTTAGAATTCGTGATGAACAACCAGATGAACAAGATTGAGGCCACTTTACCTGAGCTGATCCGCCTTCTTATGACTACAAAAAGCTCTATCAAGAAAGAGAACAGTTCAATTGTATTGGTTAATTCTTCAACTTCTTTTAAGAAGAAGAATGTTCCTAAAAAGAAGAAGAAGAATCCAACCAAGGCCAAAGGTCGAGTAAAGAAGAAAGAGACAACAACCAAGGGACCATATCACCATATGGTAAAATGGGCCACTGGAGAAGTAATTGCAAAAGCTACCTAGGGTCGATAAAAGAACTGAAGGAGAAGGAGAAGTTTGTTGGCAGTGTTACTTCTACTCCTAGTATGTTTATGTTTGAGATTAATATTGTGAGATATGGGTATTATATATCAATTGTGGATCTCATTTATTCAATAATACGCGGGGACTAAAGAGCAGTAGGAAGCTATAGAAAGGTGATATAAAGCTACGTGCTATAAATAGAGCAAATGTTGTTGTATTTGTATTGGACGACGAGTTAAGTGTTTACCTAAATTTATAGTCTTTGCTAAATAATTTTTCACAATTCATGATAAACTACCAGATGAACAAAATTGAGTCCATTTTACCTGAATTGATTAGTCATCTCAAGATTGAAAAAAGCAATATCAAGAAAGGGTATAGTGTAATCATATTAGTTGATTCTTTAACTTCTTTTTTTAAGAAGAACAACGTGCTTGATAGGAGTTAAAATCACTATTGTTTTTTTAGTTATTTGAGGTTAAATTGAGACACTTTTAATACAATAATTACTCATATTTCTTCTTATTTGATATTTTCCTTATAAAAGTGCTTTTCTATAATTTTATATAAAAATAAGTGAAATTTGAAGCTAATTGTGTATTTTTTCAGTCCAGACCTAGCACCAGGCCAAGAAGATAGACCTGGCATTGGTCCTCTACTGGAAGAACAAAGGAAATCGGAAGAAATTGATGGAATAGAGAAGGTGCAATTGGAAATTGAAGAGAAAAAGGAGAAAAATGGCTAAAGGAAGCCACGGCTCGGTCATGGCTCAACTAAAAACACAAGGAAAAGCAAGAACAAGAACAAGAAAAGAAAGAAATTTGGTGGGCCAAGGAAAAGTCAACAAAAGCGGCTGAGCAAGAAGACAACAAAAGGGAAAGTGCAATTTCGGTGGCTTGAGTGGTTTGCGGCTTAATTGAGCCAATGCAAGGAGAAAAGAAGCAGTTTTCGTGCAGCTCGTCGGCTCGATTTTCGGCTCAATTGAGCCGACGCAATAACAAAAAGGATTTTGGCTGGATGAATTTCGTGTGGTTCAATTGGTGTTTGAATTTCAGCTAATTTCAACAAGAATAGATCTTCAGCACAAAACGACAACAAGAGATTCAAAGCTAAATTCCAAATTGAAGTTGGTGCAACTCCTTAGCTTTATTTAGATTTTTATTTAGTAATCCTTTTTTGTTTTGGATTTTTAGAACTTACTTCTTCTTTACATAGGATTCATTTAGGAACTTTATAAGCTTATAAATAAAGGCCAATTACCTTAGAAAAGGAGTGTGCACAATGTAGAGACTTAGATATATTTTTTATAGTGCATCACCAATATTTTCTATAGAGAAATAATTCAAGGAGCATTGTTTTTAGAAGAGTTTTCATTGAAAATTCAAAGGCTTTTCTATGAATATTTATCTATTTCCTTTGTTTTCTTTTTATTGAACAATGATAAGTTTAATTCTTTAATTGTATTTTGATATTATTTTTGGATTTATGATTTTGAGTTAATTTAATTCTTTGATTAATTAATTATTTTTCTTGGTATTTGATTACTAATTTTATTATGAAATTGATTAATTAATTCTTATGTTAACTTGTTTGAAAAAGAGGTTGATAATGGTTTTAATCTAATTAATTTCATAATTGTTATCTCTTAACTTACTTGAAAAATGGGTTAATTGTTTAGAACATTGGTAATCAAATGTTAGTTGATGATTGCTAGACTATAGATTCATTAACTAATTTTATGTTTTAAATCATCTAGAGATTGGTTTTAATGCATCTTTTGGATAGACTAGTTGAGATAGAATATGTTCACTAATTTGACTAGAAGATAGTGATTCCATGGATTGCAAACGAAGTGGGTCTATATTAAATCCTTTATGAGACCAAGATAATAATTGATTGTGATATTGGCTAAGTGATTCATAGTCGTGTTTTCAAGAATATTTGTCTAATTACATATTTTTCCATTCTTGAGTTGTATATATTTATTTATTTTTCTGTTTATTCTTTTATCAATTTATTTAGGTCGGTTAAACAATAAAAGAAAAGTGATTAGTGTGTATTTGTTCCTTTGAGGATCAATATTCATTAATTCCCTATACTATACTTGCGATGAGTATACTTGCTAACATGTGTATTTTGGGATTAATGTTTTAATTAAAACTTGATTAAGGGATGTATTTAAAATTGATGATTTTATATACCCAAAATTTACGCATGAAGTTTTTAGCACCGTTGCCAAAATTGATGTTATCAATGCATTTTTCTGAAATTTTTGCAAATATGGAAATCTTAGCCTCCTTGTGATATTTTTCTGTGTTGGTTAAAAGTTGGTTGACATAGTGCTTTTGATATCTACGTTAGATATTCTCCTTGTTTTGTTTTTCTTGAGCATCAAAATTTTGGAAAGGGTCTTCACTGAAAAGAGAACAATGTGCAAAGTATGTTTAGTTGAGACAAGGAGGACCTTGTGAGCCCGTTGGAGGTCGTGGTTCTTTTGGACAATCCGGAGGCCCGTTTGGAGGCTCTACTTTGAAGGCCACTTAAAGGTTTTGACTTTCTATTTTTATTAATTATGAAAATTTTTAAACTATTTCAAAGGGATTTTTAAGTCATTTTAAGCAAAATTGACTTGTGTTATTTAAAATGACCTTTATTGGTCACATGGTGAAATTCACCAATAAGGAGCAAGGAATGGTGGTAAAAAGGAGAAGAAAGCAGCCGACCTGGAGAAAGGAAAAAGAGAGGTAAAAGAAAATTAGAAAGAAAATAATAAAGCTTATTTCATAAGTTCACAAAACTAGCCAAGAATTGTTGAATATGTTTGACCAAGACTTGAAACAAACCTCCCACATCTAAACAAGAGGGAATAATGGCGGTGGAAGTGTATCTATATATACACACCACTTGGCCATAACAAGAGAATAAGAGAAGGGAGAGAAAAGTTATAGAAAATGGAAAAAAAATCGAAGAAAATAGGAATAAGAGAAAGAAAAGGAAGAGGGAAGAGCTACTTGGAGCAAAAATCATTTGGGATTTATCATACATAAGGTAAAACATCAAACTTCATGAATTAAAGTTCCTCATGTTTTATGGCGATTATCTTTGGCATAAATATTATAGAGAAAATAGCATAAAATAATTATAGTGATTTATGACGAATTGTGGTTTTGATGTTGTTTTGAACGAAGTATGAACCGGTTGTCTTGGGGAGTATTTTGGTATAAATATTGTGGTGTTTGGAACTGATATGAAGCATATTTGGAAAGGAAAAGTTGGCTGTTCATTTGGTATTAATTGAACAAAAAAATATTTAAAGTGAAATAGATACTATTGAGATTAAATCAACTGTGATAATACTTATGTTACCACTGTAGTTTTTATTCAGTGAAAAGTATGGTGGATTGGTGTTCTTTATGGCTGAACATACACAAAATAAGTGATGTTAAGGTGGTTTATGAACTGAACAAATCAATAATGAAAGGTTAAGAACAAGAATACTAAATAGAAGAATGAATTACATGAAGAACTGATTTATTGTGATGAACAGAGAACTTATGCTTGTAGTGGTTTACAAACGGTGAGTGATCTGACTACATAAGCAATATGGATTTGTAGCTAAAGGTCTTAGGAGTATTTTGGCACATGTTTGAGGTCATGTGGACTTGTGGATCAAAAGTTATGGCCAAAACACTAAAGCCTGCCACAAGAAGAAAAAATGCAGAATTTAAGAATAAATGCTTTTGTGAATTTTTCCATTCAATAAGGAAAGTAAATAAATGATATGAGAAGTCTTGTGAATGCCATGTGAGCAAGGTAAATAGAGGAATGAAGAAGCAGATAGGTTAAGGCAGATGGACATAATCTAAGTATGTTGAAGAATATTCTGCTATGTGATGGAAATTGGAATTAAGGAAACGATCAATGTACTTCTTCACATATATTGATAATTGGTGAACTTATGGTTACTAAGTGAAGTGGAAATCAATTTACGATTTAGGTGTGAGTGTATCCTATTCGAATTAGTGAAGCCTAAGCGCATTATAGTATAAATATCAAGGACATAATGTGAATCCCCATAGCTTTTTCTAAAACAATGAATGCTATTGAGCTCTCCTAAAATGAATATTATGCTTTGGTTTTCCTAAGGAAAAATTTGGTTTTCTTGTATATGCATGCTTTTGTACCATGTTATGGTTTGAAATGATGAATTAACATATTTCAAGAAATTGACATTTCAAGGTCTTAATAACTATATGTTTTACAAGAATGAAGATATGTGAAATAAACCTTTTGGTTTTCCTGAACAAAGTCTAGCTTTTTTGGAATAAAAAATCCTTGAGTTATTTTGGAATGAAGGATTTTCTACATGAAAAATGTGAATCCTTTGGAACATGAACATTTGCTATATGCGAATATTTACTTGAAAGCTTTCTTCTTATATGAGAATATAGCATTATGTTTTAATTCAAAAAGCTTGCATTTCTTGATTTGTGACTAAAGCATATGGAAATCATGATTTCTTTTCTTTTTAATGGAATGAAATGTGATTCTTGAAATACGAGGTACAATAAATTATGAAATCCATAAATTTATTTCCTTTTGGAACAAAAATTCTGGATTTGTTGAATAAAGCTCCTTTTGGACTCGAGTATGCATAATTTACAAAAATATCCTTCAAGAATGATTTCTAACGCGTGAAGGACATTTTATCTTTTGATGTCAGGGTTTTGGAGATTTAATTCTCAGTATGAAATCAATATTTGAAAAATGACGATTTAGCCCCAAAAATGATTTTTCTGGATATTCCTTCGAGAATTGTGATGGCAAACTGGTCTTGAGAACCAGTAAAGACGTTGAGTACTCAATGAGGGTTTTTAAACTATGTGCTAGCTTATGTTAAAGGACGACGATCCCAAATAACCTAATCAGTTTTAGAAATCAATAAACTCTAAATGAAGCAATAAGACAAAGAAATTAGTCCTCGTTAGCTAGCCATTTAGATTCCTAGCAATTTCCATCGACAGATAATACTGGCAGATATGCCCAAGTACACATATTTGTGGGTTGTTCACCAATGCCAGGCAAGGACACCCAGTGTGTTCAACATTTTGTCACCTTAATAGTAACTGACGCCAAGATTGGGGACTTTGGGCTTATGGTGGCAAGTAAAATACCTTGATTATTGTGGTGGTGTACTAGTATGCACACTCACCGCTCCAACAATAAACAATCGAGTGCTATAGGCTCACTCCATAGCATAATAGACTGTATTAGCCAAAAGTGAAGCCTTGTGGGCTTTGCACCTAAGCTGACTTTCTATTAAGAAAAATGCCTTCTTTTTTGAAATTATGGGGCAATATTATTGATAAAATTGGTTTTCTAATCATGGCTGAGATTTTATACAGATCTTAGATTATAATATTCCCCCAACTAAGCGGTGAAGCAATTTTTAAGGAAAACTGTGTTAAAATTGTTGTAGATTTGTTTTCAATGGAAAATATTATAAACTCCTTTCCGTACTCTACAAAAGCATGTCATGATTTTATCACACAAATTTTTGCATTGAACACCACTAGTATTCATGGGGATCACTCAGTGTAAAACACTCCTGCCTGTATTTTACTTACTTTCCCTAGGACCCGAGAGTAAAGGTCCGCAGTATTGAAGTGATGGCAATAGATTGGTCTGCGCACTCCACAACTCTAGTATTAGGCTAAATTAATATTAGGGTATGCAACATTTTCTATTAGATGTAGACACATTATTAGTCCTACTATGACTGTGACTGCAATGTATTAGTTTGTTCTCTTATAACCTTGGCTATGTTTTGAATGTTATAAAGACCCCTTGTTTAGGAACTCAGATAGGGTGACCCCCTATTTATTGCACGCTTCTGAATTATTACGATCCTAACTATACATTGACAAGGGTGACAGTTAGTATTAGAGCCAAGGTTTGTAATATAGTCATAGTATATGAGTAGAGATTGATGAATTCCTTATACATTGTAGGTATGGCTAGTGGACTTGATAAGGGAAAGCGACTCAAAAAGGACCAGGCTAAGGATGAAAAGAGGGCATGGGGAAAATAAGAGTGTTCACATTATAAGAAGCCTAAGAAAACGTAGGTCGGTCTCGGACTAAACTACTCCTGCATAGAGACAACACCTTAGGAGACTCAGCCAGAGATATTCTCTGATAATGATACTAAGGATGAGAGTGAGGCTGAAGATGAAGAAGGAATGGTTCTTAAGCTAGAGCTAGATTATGGAATTGAGGGAGCAGTTGAGGCTAACCCAGAAGATGAAATTTTGAAGGTTGTTGAGGTTGAGTAAGAGCTACATTGCAAGATACTTTCTTGGGTTAGCAAGTCTAATGGACTGATTTCTTGAAGGAAAGGACAAACTTGGTACTTGCTGGAATTTCTGAAAATTATGTGATGGTAGCTTGATTTAGTTCAAATAAATTACCAATATAAATTATTATTGTAGGGCCTTTTGATGTTGGTTCCTAGACATGTAAAGGAAGTTATTTAGGATAATAATTACGCAGAAAAACCCTAATTTTAAGCCCAGTAATTTTTGAAATACCTAAAGCGACAGAATGCCTTGTTTTTGCTATACAGTGAGATTGATGCACTTAGTTCTATGTGATAAGATCCAAATTTGAGAAAGGTTAAAACAGAGAAGGTGTGTACATGCTACCTACAACATTTCAGAATTTTTTTATGTGGGAATTAAAAGATAAAATATTTTTAACGCTGGTCTGTTATAGGCAGAATGCTACATTAGAGAACATAATTTTTTTGAGCTTATTTTAAATCTGATTTTTTTTGTAGGACCACCAGAATATTATTTTAAATGTATTAAGGTTTATCTTTGTAAAATTTGAGGTCAATCCGAGGTTTTTTTCTATGTTTTATATATTGAAAAGTATGTCTTCAAAGACTATGTATGTTGTGTAAATATATTACAATAAAATATATATTCATTCAATTTAGTTTGTTTCTTATATTATTTCAAATTTAAGGTCCAAGTATGACAAGTAATGGTCTATGTGTTGGGTCATTCTTCATAGTAAGATATTGACCATGGGTACTTGTCATACAAATAAAATTGAGTTCTTAGTTATTTGATGAAATTGGGCATTTCATCAAGGTAAGACTATTATTTCATGAGTTCCAATAAGAAATGGTTTGCCTAAATCAGTGAGTAGTTCACTCACATCACTGGCTTAAGCGTATTTCGAATACGTAGAATTGGACATGTAGTAGTCATCTCTTATAAAGTACTATGATTATAGAGACCGGACTATTATTGCTACAGTATGGATAGATACCTTCATACTTGAGAATGAATTGGTGGCCTGACGAAATTAGGATTTTATACATTGATATATGTTGGGTGAGATTTCTTTTTTGAGATAAATATCATTGTATGTTGGGTGTATTACTCTAATTACTTAAGACGAACTCATGCAACAGAGTTTATATGCTTCACTTAGTGAAGTTAAATCACACATTTGTGATTGTCCAGGATAATCTAATAATCTAGGGCCCTGGGAATGTGACTCTAGAATGTGTGCTTTTGGGTAGCTTCCAATGATAAATAAGTACATTCGAGTGAGTCATGGATTATCGAACTAGTGATCTAATGATGGTAGATGCCTTTAAGATGGGTGTTAGTACATTTATCCATCTCAATGATGGGTGTTACATAGAGGGGGATTTCTATCATTTCACCTGTAGGTCGGTGATATTATTTTAGTAATATTATTCTTGTGGTCAATATTTTCATATGGTGATAAATGAAAATATTTAAAATTGTAAAATGCAGCTATTTAATAGTAAGGGCATTTTTGTCATTTTAGTAGCTATGAAAAATAGGTCTCTTAGTTTCTGGAGTAGCTCAAGTTACCTTTGTATTGTTTAGACACAATTTGGGCTTAATGGATAATTATTTGGAAGAGAATAAAATTTATTCTAAGAGTGCAATTAGAATTAATTAATTAGTCTTGGGTATTTAATGAAGTTCAGAAAAGATAATTAATTAATTAAGAGAATTAAGCCTATCTAGGATTGGTTTTAGAGCACAACACTAAGCCCATTAGGGCTTAATCAAGCCTTAAGGCTGGCCGCAAATATGAGTGCAAGAAAAAAAAAATAATAATGTGGTTTTTCTGAGTTCTCTCTCAAAAGTGTACCATCTCTCCCTTTCTCTTTGGTTGACATTTTTTCTCTTCCTCCTCTCTAGAAGAGGAGTATCTTAATTATCCAAAGAAAGAGCTTTCACCAAGCTAACCCAAGAGCAAGGTAGAGTCATACTCCGGAAGACGAAAAAAGAAAGCTTGGAGACGCTTGATGCGTATGAGTAGAAGATTGGCGAGAATACCGATCGAATCACAGGTGCCTCATTCTCCCCCTCCAACACAAGTTCCAGTGCAACCCAACCCTTTATTGGTTAATCCATGACCAATAAAGAAAAGTAAGTACTTTCTCCTAGATATGACTTAGAAAACTGAAAATTTTTCCGTTGTGCTTTCTTTGATGTTTTCCATTTTGATCCTTCAAGTGGTATCAGAGCAACGATTTTTATCTAGGAGCATGTACGAGGGTTAAAAACTAGAAAATGTGGTTTCTTTACTATTAAAAAATGAATCTTTTGTGAATTCATGTAATCTCTCATACATTGGTTTTTAGAGTTCATGTACGCCTCATGGTTAGAGACATAGGATCATGTAATCTAATGGTTTTCCAATATTTTTCTGATTTTGAGTAAATGTGATGTACACCGCATGATTAGAGGCATAGGTACTTGTAAAAGCATGTTTTTATGCCTGGTTTTACATTTCTTTTAAACTGTAAGTTTTAGGGACTGAAGATTGCGATTGCTGGAATTGTTGAGGGCTAAAAAATGGCTGAAAAGTTTCAAAAATCGGTGAACTCCATAACGGAGTCGGTGCCAGGAGGGCCGATCGGATCAAGTATGTTTTTATGCCTGGTTTTACATTTCTTTTAAACTTTAAATTTTAGGGACTGAAGATCGTGATTACTGGAATTGTTGAGGGCTAAAAAATGGCTGAAAAGTAGGATTTTTTCAAAAATCGGTGAACTCTATAACGGAGTCGGTGCCAGGAGGGCCGATGGACCAGGCTTCAAGTCCAACTGTTTTTGGAGAAACAGAGCAGACCTGGCGCTAGGTGGGCTAAATGGACCAAGCACTAGGTTCATTCTACTTTTGACACATTTGTTATATGACACATTTGTTAGAATTTTTATTAGATTGAAAAGAAACACCTCAGCCTAATATATTAACAAAAGAAAAGAAGAAAAAAAAACTGCAACAAGCTATCAAAATTATAAATAAATTAAAATATTAATCTCTCATAAACTATATTTTCAAATACTTCCTCTAGTTTTTTACTTATAATTTGATAATTATCTTGCCTTAGTTTTTCAAAATAAACAAAAAATAACTAATAATATAGATTTACTTTTTTTTCTTTTGTATACTTTTAATCCTTCACTGAATCTCCCTCCTTCTTTATAAAGTCATCTAGATGACAATAAAAACACAATTAACTTCATTTCCGTTCAAAGAGCTCCAATTTTATAAAAAAGGCATTCGAGCATATAAGTATTGCATGATCATGCTCTTACATTGCAACTCTTAAGCCACAAATTCTCATCCAATATTAAACTTAGCATGATAAGGAATTTTGCCTGCATCAACCATTACTCAACGCTTCTTTTTTTTTTTTTCTTTTTGGAGGGGGGTTGTGGGAGGGAGAGGGGAGAACATTTTTATACGATTATAGGTTCAAAGGCCACATATTCTTGACATTTTTTTCCCAACTTTACTTCAATTTTTAAGGGTTTTTAATTTTTATATTATTTTCTGCTTTAAAATATATGATTTAAGTTTTCTTTTAAGGGTTTTTAGTAACCAGATCGTTTTCCTTGTTAAAATCTATTATGTAATTTTTTATTTTTTTGAGGTATCATATTTAACTCAAATTTTAAGACTTTTTATTATTATTATTATTATCATATGGGTTTGCTCTTCAATATCTGTAATTTTAAAATTTTATTAGCATTTTTCTTTAGTGTATTAATTTTATGGAAACAATTCCTCAAACAATCTACTATTTCTTTCTCATTGGAAGTTGGCTCTCCTGGGATCACACAAGGGCCTTAGCCGTGACTAAATAAATTTCATTAGAGTGAGACAGTAGGGGAGCGAGACTTTTTTTTCTTTTTTGAAGCAGAATTTCGAGGATGAGACGAGTGATTTTTTTTTTTTTTTTTTTGGTTTTAGATGAGATGAATGAATTAGTTGAACAGGGAGTGAGGGGATAAATTGATTGTATATAAATTGCCAATTTTGATTAGATTTAATAGAATATATTTAACATAAATAATTTTATGAAATTAGATAGTAAAGAAATATTTTATGAAAATTTTACGTGAAGGAAGTATCAAGAGTTTGGTGTAAAAGGTGTATACATCATCCAAAATTCTGATATATATTGACTGATCTCGTAGATCATAAACTTGTGAAAGTTGTTTTGTGTACATTTTAAATTATACCATTACAATTTTTTGCGTCATTAGCCAATCATATTTGAAAATTATATCGGGCACCTTAGGAAGGAAAGAAAAAAAAAAAGACGATGAAACTCATACATGTTTCCCCCTTCAATTTCCGTTTTAGGTCTTTTTTTTTTGAGTAAATTATTTTCTACATAACTCGTACAAATACTACGTTTAGTTTTAACTGATTAATTTGCATTTTAAGATTGAGCATTATTCTTACTGTTTAACTAATTTTAAATTATTTATTATATTTGCAGTTAATTGCATTGTCTATCCGTGGAGCAATTAATACAATCTTAACATCAGAACATAAAAAGAAGATGATTCGTTACCTCTGCAACCATCAAGTACGTATATAGCTAATTAAATTTATCACTCTAATACTTTGTTTCTGACTAAATTCGTTATACGCAGAGCGATGACAGAGGATGAGGATTGTACGTTAAAGGTCACAGTACGATGATTGGTTCGGCACTTAACTACATTGCTTTATGTCTACTTAGAGAAGGACCTGATGATGGTGATGGTGCTGTTGCCAAAGCTCGCAAATGGATTCTCGATCATGGTGGTGCCACTGGAATTCCCTCTTGGAGAAAGACTTATCTTTCAATATATAAATCTATCCATATTTCCTAAGATGAATAAATGAATGTATCCCTTCCTTTATCTAATAAGAACTTTTTATATAAAAATTCTTACCTCCAAAAAGTAGACAAGGTTTCCCGTTCAAAACCTTTTGAAGGCTTTTGGAAATTTAAAAATATTTTCTAGTCTGCCAAAAATCATCTAACTTATCCAGTTTTCCTCTATATAGGGACTTAAAAATATAAAATTTCCATGGCTTTGGTAAAACTTGAATTTATTACTTGATGGGTGATTTTCACCGACAAGGTGCCAATCACGAGTAATTAATTTTCGAATGAGGTAATTATTTGTGAAATTGAACTTTCATCGATGGCTAATTTGCAAAAGACTACCTAAAACTTTTTAAAGAAGGCAATGATATCAGATTTCTTTGATAGGATGATGCTATGAATCACTGTTTCAACTTCTAATGGCATGGAAAAATTTGTTCTTGACCCGGCTCAGGTGCTTGGAGTGTATGACTGGGATGGATGCAACCCATTGCCCCCAGAATTCTGGTTGTTTCCTTCGATCTTCCCTTTTCATCCAGCAAAAATGTGGTGCTACTGTCGCACAACCTACATGCCCATGTCCTATTTGTATGGCAAGAAATATCATGGGCCTCTCACCGATCTTGTTCTACAACTCCGAGAAGAAATTCATGTGAAGCCATATGATCAGATTGACTGGAACAAAACTCGGCATGACTGTTGCAAGGTTGGTGAAATTTATTGCACATGAAGTATTTGATATATGTCAGTGGATCACGTTAACAATGGGAAATTTTCCTGGTCAATGAAGTCTATGCAAATTCTTTATCTCAGGAGGACTTGTACTACCCCCATTCCTTCATACAAGATCTTCTCTGGGACACACTCAATCATTTCAGTGAGCCAATAATGAGACGTCGGCCTGGTAAGAAGATCAGAGAAAGAGCTCTTAAAAAGGCAATTAAATGCATGCGTTACGGGTCAGAAGAGACCAGATACATCACCATAGGATGTGTTGAGAAGGTTGGTATGACAATAATATTTGTTTGCATAAATTATTGCTCATCCTGAATGATCTAAGTGGTGCCTTTAATGATACAGAGTTTGCAAATGATGTGTTGGTGGGCACATGATCCAAATTGTGATGAGTTTAAGTATCACCTTGCTAGAGTTCCTGATTACTTGTGGCTTGCTGAGGATGGAATGAAAATGCAGGTTGGTTTATGAAACTAATGTGAGGTTGGCTGACTTGATTGTCTTCAGACCAAACGTGATACTGATCATGTACATATTGCAGAGTTTTGGAAGTCAGTTGTGGGATTGCGCTCTTGCCACTCAAGCAATTATTGCAACTGGAATGGTGGAAGAATATGGAGACAGTCTTAAGAAAGCACATTTCTACTTAACAGAATCACAGGTTCATTTCTCTAAGCTAAGAAGATGATTTTTTTTTTTTTTTTATAATTTTTCTTAAACATGAGATTTTTTTAAGAGGTATTATTATATAACTAATGATAAGGTCAAAGAAAACCCAAAAGGAGACTTCAAAGCCATGTATCGTCACTTCACCAAAGGTTCATGGACATTTTCTGATCAAGATCACGGGTGGGTTGTCTCTGACTGCACAGCTGAAGCCCTGAAGGTAGATTTAGCTACAAGTTTGTACACAACCTTGTAACAAAACAGTTGTTAAGGAAGTTATCTTGATGAATCATTTTATCTGCAGTGCTTACTGGCATTTTCACAAATGCCACAAGATCTTGCTGGAGGAAAAGATGATGTTGAAAGCCTCTATGACGCCGTGAATGTACTTCTCTATCTACAAGTCTGAACTGGATCACCTTCCTAGTTTTCTAAATTTTATTTTTCTATGATACTGTATTGAAGTGCAACTTTGCAAAAGCAGATAGAATTGAAGAAGTAACTAACAATTATCTCATTTTATCCTTCCAATCAGAGTCCTGAGAGTGGTGGTTTTGCTATTTGGGAGCCTCCAGTTCCACAGCCATATCTGCAAGTTCTGAATCCTTCAGAACTTTTTGCTGACATAGTTGTTGAACAAGAGTATGATCATCATCCTTGAATGTTTTAACCTTGTACCTATTAGTATGTTGTAGCAGATGACTAATTTATTATTTGGCACACCAGGCATGTTGAGCCCACAGCATCTATCATCCAAGCTCTTATGCTATTCAAACTACAGCATCCAGGTCACCTTGAGAAAAATATAGAAGTTTCTGTCTCAAAAGCAGTACGTTTCCTTAAAGGAAGACAATGGCCTGATGGTTCATGGTGAGCTTTCTCCAAAATTATGTGATGGAAAATGGGAAACTGAAGCACACTATTCGGAACTTACATCTAATTAAACTGAATAGGTATGGCTATTGGGGAATCTGCTTCCTCTATGGCACCGCGTTTGTACTAGGAGGCCTAACTGCTGCTGGAAAGACATGATAATAGTGAAGCAATCAGAAAAGCCGTTAACTTCTATTTGTCCACTCAAAACGAAGAGGGTGGTTGGGGAGAATGCCTTGAATCTTGCCCCAACATGGTAATTAACCTATCCTAATTGAAGCTGTTTAAACTATTGTTAAAAGGCAGTAACATTAGTCTAATGTTAATTCTTTTGCCCTCGTGATGAACAGAAATACATGCCTCTTGAAGGCAACCGAACAAATTTAGTACAAACATCGTGGGCTATGTTAGGTCTTATGTATGGAGGACAGGTGAGCATTTTCCTCATAGCATGTGTAAAATCCATACTTTGCTCCAGTAGGCACACACGCTTACATATACAACACTCATTAAATGTCTTTGTCCCTCCATCATTAACTAGGCTGAGAGAGACCCAACGCCATTGCATAAGGCAGCAAAACTACTAATTAATGCCCAGTTGGACAATGGAGATTTCCCTCAACAGGTAGAGAGTCTCAGCCAAAGGAGCTACTGTAAAAATCAGTTCATTCTTTCTCACAGTTACATAAGTTGCTTACTTATTCAATTCATTGTCACAGGAAATCACAGGAGTCTACTGAAGAACTGCATGCTGCATTTTGCAGCGTACGGAAATATCTTCCCACTGTGGGCACTTGCAGAATACCGTAAACGTGTGTGGCCCACCCAATCTTTGAAGATATGAATATTTCTTAGAAAGACTAAACAAGAGAATTTCTTGTAAAATGTTCTCCGGCGTTCTTTTTTTTTTTTGGGTATATTTGAGAAAGTTGCACTAGAAAGCAATGATGTATTGGAAAACCGAAAAAATCTATTTGGAAAAATGAAAGTCCAAAGAAATTTTCTGCTAAGTACTTTTCTATGCTGCCGTGTACATGTTCATCCAGTGAGTTTGAATTAAAAAAAATCCTTGAAGCGCTCTTGTGCACAAAGAGATTCTTGGATATGCATTATATTTTTGTCAAAAAAAGTACAACTTTTTAATTATATAGTAATATTTAATAGCCTTAACCCCGATTGTAGAATCAATGGTTGTCGGTTTTCGGTGGTTAACAGTTGGCCATTTTGGTAAACTTTAATTTTAACTCCTAATCTTGATTTTGGTGGTTGAATCAAATTGGCTATTGACAATTAAGACTAATGTTGGTAAACTAGTTGACTGCCGGTTTTGGAGGTATTGCTTTTGCTTTAAAAAAAAAAAACAAAAATTTTAAGAAGTTTTTAGGATGTAAAAATTATTAAAAATTGTTAAAAACACTATCTTAATTCAATGCAAATTTCTCTGAGTTATTAGAATCTGTAACTTCAATGAAATTGGAATAGTTTCTTTCGTTGGTATGTTATATTACTACATTTACATTGGGATCAAAACTAGTCGGGTTCAAATATTTCTTATTGCTTCCTGTCAAAAAAGAATAAAATAATTGGAATTTGAAAAGGGGTCCTATCTTTTTTTTTTTTAAGTCAATTTGTTTTTATGTTTTCTTGTACTGTACAATTCTTTTCTTTGTGGGATCATTTTCTCTCTCTCTCTATCTATCTATATATATATATATATATATATATATATATATATATATTGTACTTATTTTTAATTTTCTAAAATTAAGCTACTTACGTATTCTCTTATGATATATAGGAATTAAAACTCTCGTAATTCTCTTACCTTTTAATTCTTTCTTATCTTAATACTCATTACTTTCGACTGTAGTTATAGTTTCTTTAATGTCTATGTCAAAAAATTTGGAGAAGTTCAATTGCATAATTTCTTATGCACGGTCTTAGACTCTAATAGAATCATCTACATATGATTGAACTTCAATAACCTCTAGTACCATTGATGAGTGACCTTCACTCAAAATATTTCCTTCAGCTCTAAAAGATTATTTTACCACAGTAGTTAAAATGGGAATAACAAGAATTTCCTCAGCCATTAGTGCTAGAATAGGGAATTTATTCCCATTTTCAACCCACCATTTCAATATATCAAATGTTTCACATGTATCCTTTCACTTCAAAGAACAAGTTAAATTTAATTCAAGTTTCACTGTGGAACTTGAAGATCTTCTCGGTCATTTTGGCTATTCTAATATAAGAAACCTTACTTTGTTAATTCTTGAAGATTTGGATATTGAAACTTCAATATTTTGTGTTATTTGATTAGCTAAACTATTTCTCCTAGAATGTTCATGATATAAGTCACAAAAAATATTCCTTATCTTAGCTATTATATAAAAAATATCAAGAGAGAATGTAAGATCTTGAATACTACTATCTCCACCACCATCATCATTATTTTTTAGAAAATAAAGAATCATAATAACAAGTAAGATAATCTTATTAACCATCAATTCCTATACATAGATCAACAACATTAGTAAGTAAACTAATACTATCAGGTACTTCTAAATAATATTTTAACTATTTAACTTTTATAGCATTAATACAAGGAGACAAAATACTACTACTAAACTATTCATTAAAAATACTACTAACATTTACACATTCTTAAACAATTAAATGTGAAGTAGGATAATAAATACCAAATAATTATAAGTAGCATAATTATATATATTTAAAATATTTAAAATACCTTCACAAATATTCTATTGTTGAGAAAAGAAATGTATTCCAACAACTCTATTTGCAAAAAAAGCACATAAAAGTTCTTTATATAAAAAGGTTCATTTAATAATTTATATGTTAAATTCCATTTATTTGGGATATCTCTTGAAAATTATTTTAGTTTCATGCCATATGTTTACGAAATTGACTCCATTCCTTTTAAGAGCTGCTTTTTCTTATTTGGGATATCTCTTGAAAATTATTTTAGTTTCATGCCATATGTTTACGAAATTGACTCCATTCCTTTTAATTGAAGGCCTAGACCATAAATAAGAAAAAGCAGCTTTTTATTGGCTTAATATAAAGATCAAGATTTTTTAAACCATCTTATACACCTAAATTTAAAATATGACATATACATCTAACCTGAAAAAATTTTCTTGACTCAACTAAAATTTTAAGACTAGTAATTGAGGTAATATTTGCATTAACATTATCAAAAGAAATAAAAAAAATCCTATACACTAAACCATGTTTTTTAAAATAATAATTGATAATTGACAAATATGTTCAATAGAATGTGGATCATCAAAGCACATATAAACAAGTAGTTATTTTTTAATACTACATTCATTATTTATCCAATCATAAGTAACACCAATATAAGAATGTGTTTTGCCAATGATTACTCCAAATATCACTACATAAAGAAACTTTCCTAAGCAAATCTTAAAAAAAAAAAAAAAAGAAAAAATTGAATCAACTGTTTCTTACTTTCTCTATATAATTTTTTAAGTATACATACGAGGGTATTGTGGTGAACATGTTTTACAACAGGATTTAAAATATTTTGACAATATTTATTAATATATATATTTTTTCCAAAACTAAATAAAAGATATTCTACAGTTATCGTTTTAGCTAATTTCAACAGGATTTAGAACATTTTGACAATATTTGTTAAAATATAATTTTTGTCCAAAACTAAATAAAATATATTTTACAGTTACTATTTTAGTTAATTCTTCTCTATTTACCTTTTCAAAATATTTAAATCAACAAATTGAAGAAGAAATAGAGGTAGTATAGTGTACCCAATAATTTGTTATTGATAGGATTCCAAACCAAATTCTTAAGGATGGTGTCTATGTAGATGTTGAAAAAATATATCGTTGTTATGAATTATTGGAATCTCCATTAATTAGTGGAGGCTCCACTAATTATGGATTTATGTGAATTATTAGAAGATTTTTATGGATGTCCACCATTTAGTGGAGACACCATTAATTGAGATTAGTTGAAGATGATGTATGCCATGATGTATTTCACTAATTAGAGCTCTATAAATAGAGCTATTCTCTAAGCTTGTAATACACCATTATTTTGTGAAAGAAAGATTAGTGAAAGAAAGATTAGAGAAAATTGTGAGAAAAAAGAAAGAGAGAAATTCTTGTGCAAAATAGTTAGAGTTTTATTAGTGTGTAGTGTGAAGATTTTATTCTAACACTACCCTAATTTTATAACACGTTATCAGCACGAGTCTCTACCGGTACAAAAGCCAGAAGACTAAGCACGAGTTTCTGCCGTTACCAAAGCCAGAAGACAGGTACGCATTTATTGATCTCTATGGCTAACATCGCAAAACTCGAATTTGTAGCCCTTGATATTTCTGGAAAAAATTATATGTCATGGGTTCTCGATGCAGAAATGCATCTAAATGTCGAAGGCCTTAGTGAAACTATTCAAGCAAATAATAGTGCATCTGCACAACACAAGGCTAAAGCTTTGATTTTTATTCGTCGTCATCTCGATGAAAATTTAAAAATGGAATATCTTACCGAAAAAGATCCATATGGCCTATGGGTAAATTTAAAAGAAAGATTTGACCACCTGAAGATGGTCGTACTACCTACTGCACGGTATGAATGGTTGCACCTGAGGTTGCAAGATTTTAAAACCGTGAATGAATATAGCTCCGCAATGTATAAAATTACATCTCAATTAAAATTATGCGGAGAAAAAGTGACCGATGAAGATATGTTGGAGAAGACATTCTCCACCTTTCATGCCTCGAATATTGTCCTGCAGACAACAATATCGAGAAAAGGGGTATACAAAATTTACTGATTTAATTACTGCCCTCCTCATTGCAGAGAAAAATAATGAGTTATTATTGAGAAATCATGAAGCCAGACCAACTGGCTCTACAGCACTCCCAGAAGTGAATGATGTTGGCTCCAGCAGAAGCCATCGTTATAGTCGTGGTCGTGGCCGTGGCCGTGGTTATGGTCGTAGTCACGCTCGATATTTCCCTTATCACAATTATAATCAAGCGTGAGAAATACTGGCCACTGAAGTGGAACGAGAAAAGATCAAAAGGGAAAAGAAAAAGAAATTGAAGAAAAGCATGAGGATATATGTTATAGATGTGGCATGAAAGGTCATTGGTCACGAAAGCGTCAGTACGGCTAAGCATTTAGTTGAATTGTATCAAGCTTCATTGAAAAATAAAAATGTGGAAGCAAATTTTTCTCAACATCCAATAAATAATGTTGAGGATGACGATAGTGATCCTGAAGATCTTAATATCAATATTACCCATATGGATGTATCGGATTTTTTGAACACCCGGACGGTAGGATAGACCATTTAATTGGTGATGGCGAGTGTCCAAAAGAACTAAAGCCTCACCACGATATTTTTGTATTTTCATTTTCATTCTATTCTAATAATATTTACGTTTACATATATATATTTGTGTTCAGATGGCTGTTATTAATGATGATGTATGCATTATTGATAGTGGAACTACACACACTATACTAAAAAATGAGAAATATTTTTCTGATCTCAAAATGGGAGAAATAAATATTTATACGATAAACGGTAGTGCAAATGTAATTGAGGGCTCCGGAAGAGCTAGTATATTGTTGCCTAAAGGAACAACAATTATTATTGATAAGACACTATTTTCCTCAAAATCCAGAAGAAATTTATTGAGTTTTAAAGATATCACGAGAAATGGGTATCATGTTGAAACAAATGAGGAAAATGGGATTGAGCATCTTTTTATTACTCAAATGCATTTGGGTAAGAAATCGGTATTAGAAAAAGCTGCCGTCTTTTTCTACTTGGTCTATATTTTGTAAAAATACGTACAATTGAAATTCATCATCTAGTAAACCAGAAGTTTACTAATCCTATTACTTTTAGCATTTGGCATGACCGGTTGGGTCATCGGGATCTACCATGATGAGAAGAATCATTGAGAATACACATGGTCATCCTTTAAAAAATAAAAGGATATTAACATCAGAAAAATTCGCATGTACTTGCATGTTCCCTAGGAAAATTAATTGTTAAACCATCACCGGTAAAAGTAGGAGCTGAAAGTCCTACATTTCTCGAAGCAGATTCACGGAGATATTTGTGGACCTATTGATCCACCATGTGGACCGTTCAAATATTTTATGGTCTTAATTGATGCATCATCCCGATGGTCACATGTATGTTTATTATCTACTCGCAACTTTGGCGTTTGCGAGATTACTTGCTCAAATAATTAAATTACGAGCACAATTTCCGGACCATCACATTAAAAATATCCGTTTGGATAATCGTTGGTGAATTTTCATCACATGCTTTTGATGCATATTGCATGTCAATTGGGATTAATGTTGAACATCCTGTAGCTCATGTTCACACACAGAATGGTCTTGCTGAATCTTTGATTAAACGATTACAATTAATTGCTAGACCATTATTAATGAAAACAAATCTCCCAACATCTGCCTGGGGACATGCTATTCTACATGTTGCAACACTTGTACGTATAAGACCAGCTAGTTATCATAAATTCTCTCCTTTGCAATTGGCTTTTGGGTCAGAACCAAATATTGCTCATTTAAGAATTTTTGGGTGTACTGTATATATTCCAATTGCACCAAACCAACGTACAAAGATGGGTCCTCAAAGAAGAAATGGGATATACGTTGGATATGATTCTCCCTCTATTATCGGGTATGTTGAACCCACGACGGAGTTGTATTCACGAGCAAGATTTGCTGATTGTCATTTTGATGAATCATTATTCCCTAAATTAGGGGGAGAACCCAAAGCAGTATGAAAAGGATCTTGATTGGACAACATCATTAAATTATCTTGATCCGCGCACAAGCGCATGTGAACTTGAAGTTCAAAAGATAATTCATTTGCAAAGCATTGCAAATCAAATGCCGAGACGCTTTTGTTGACTCCGGAAGAGTTACAAAATCGCATATTCCAGACTATAAATGCTCCTATTCGAATTGAAGTTCCAGCGAGAACAAAATATTATACCTATAGTCTTTGAGTCAAAAACACGCCGAAGCGTGGCCGACCTCTTGGTTCTAAAGATAAAAATCCTCGAAAGAAAAGAGGATTAAATGATCCGGAAGATCATATTGAAGAAAAGAATGATAAAGACCAAGAGAGAACTGATGACAAAGAACCGAAGTTGATGAAAGTAACACCGAAATTTCTATCAATTATACCACTTCGGTAGAAGTTGGAATCGGATAGAAAGCTGTTATTGATAATATATTTGCATACAATATATCTCTTGATGTTACACAGGATAATGATGATCCTGAACCAATATCGATTGATGAATGTCGGCATAGAAAAGATTGGCTGCAATGGAAAGATGCGATTCAATCGGAGTTAAATGCACCGGCAAAACGTGAAGTCTTCGGACTGCAGGTCCGAACACCAGAAGGTATAAAACCTGTTGGCTACAAATGGATATTTGTGCGAAAGCGCAATGAAAAGAGTGAAATCGTTCGATATAAAGCACGATTAGTAGCCCAAGGTTTTTCACAAAGACCAGGTATTGATTATGATGAAACTTATTCTCCTGTTGTTGATGCTATTACACTCAGATATCTTATCGGTTTGGCAATACATGAAAAGATAGATATGCGCCTATTAGATGTTGTCACTGCTTACTTGGTATGGAAATTTAGAAAATGATGTTTACATGAAAATCCCGAAGGATTTCATATGCCTGAAGCATATAAACATTATCCTCGTGAAAATTACTCCATCAAGTTGCAGAAATCATTATATGGCCTGAAGCAATCTGGGTGCATGTGGTTCACACGTCTTAGTGAATATTTATTGAAAGCGGGATTTAAAAATGACCAGGTATGTCCATGCGTTTTTATTAAGAAATCTGGTTCTAAATTTGTGATATTAGCTATAAATGTTGATGATATTAATCTTATTGGAACTCCTGAAGAGCTCCAAGAAACAATTGATTATTTAAAAAGAGAATTCGAAATCAAGGATTTTGGTAAAACCAAATTTTGCCTTGGTTTACAAATTGAACATTTGGAGAGTGGAACATTTATTCATCAATCAACATATACAACAAAAGTGCTAAAAAGATTTTACATGGACAAAGCACATCCATTGAGTATTCCAATGATCGTCCGATCATTAAATGTGGATAAAGATCCTTTCCGACCTCAAGAAAATGATGAAGAACTCCTTGGTCCTGAAGTACCATATCTCAGTGCAATTGGTGCATTGATGTATCTTGCTAATAACACACGGCCTGATATTGCTTTCGTTGTCAATTTATTAGCAAGATTTAGTTCTTCACCAACACGACGACATTGGAATGGAATTAAACAAGTCATTCGATATCTCCAAGGTACAATTGATCTCGGATTATTTTATTCAAATAAAACCAGTCCAACATTGATAGGTTATGCGAGATCGTTGGTTATTTATCTGATCCACATAAAGCACGTTCTCAAACGGGCTATCTATTTACATGTGGAAATACTTGCTATATCATGGCGTTCTACGAAACAATCTATAGCGACTACTTCTTCAAATCATGCTTGAAATTATAGCCATTCATGAAGCAAGTCGAGAATGTGTATGGCTAAGATCCATAATTCATTATATCCGAGAAAGTTGTGGATTATCATCAATCAAAGGTATTCCAACTCCTCTTTATGAAGACAATGCAGCTTGCATAGCTCAATTACGAGGAGGATATATTAAAGGAGATCGGACAAAACATATTTCACCAAAATTCTTCTTTACTCATGAACTCCAGAAGAAAGGTGAAATTGATGTGCTACAAATTCGGTCATGTGATAACCTCGCAGATATTTTCACGAAGACTTTACCGACTGCAACATTTGAAAAGTTGAGATATAAAATCGGTATGCGTCGGTTTAAAGATTTAAAGGAATCATCTCATCAAGGGGAGTAATAAATGGACATATAGAATAGTGTACTCTTTTTCCTTCACTAGATTTTTTTTCCCACTGGGTTTTTATCTAGTAAGGTTTTAACGAGGCATATTCTTTATGTAATTGATGGACATCCAAGGGGGAGTGTTATGAATTATTGGAATCTCCATTAATTAGTGGAGACTCCACTAATTATGGATTTATGTGAATTATTATAAGATTTTTATGGATGTCCACCATTTAGTGGAGACACCATTAATTGAGATTAGTTGAAGATGATGTATGCCATGATGTATTTCACTAATTAGAGCTCTATAAATAGAGCTATTCTCTAAGCTTGTAATACACCATTATTTTGTGAAAGAAAGATTAGTGAAAGAAAGATTATAGAAAATTGTGAGAAAAAAGAAAGAGAGAAATTCTTGTGCAAAATAGTTAGAGTTTTATTAGTGTGTAGTGTGAAGATTTTATTCTAACACTACCCTAATTTTATAACAATTGTAACCCATTTCTAGTTTGAATGCATACAATTTAGGAGCAATATTGCAATAATTGCACTCAACTTTCACTACACTGAATGACATTATTGTTACGCTGAAATGCATAGGGAATGTATCAACTTCTCTTTTTCTCATTTTCTTTGTTATAGTCTTGGTTTTGGTCTCGGTTTGTATTTCACTTGGACATTAAAACTTTTCTAGAGAATTAATATAAGGTTATTGTTTAGTTTCAACTTCTTCATTAGTAACTTGCATCGGTTGGTCAGTTGTCAAAAAAGAAAATGTCGCCGAAAAAAATTTAGATCAAAACTAGAGTCCAATTGATAATGGGAAAAAGTACTAAATATCTCTGATTAGAAATTTAGATCATAACTAGCACTCAATTTTCCCTTACCCTTGAAGCTAGTTGGTTGAGATTTTTTTGTTTTAAAAACTAGAAAAATAAATATAATAATAGATATTATAAATTAAAAATTGAGAATTGGGAAAGTTGAGACAAGTGTCGCAAATGAGAGGAAAATGAGAGAAACATTTATAGAGGAAGGATGAAGGGGGAAAAAAACAAGGAACAACAGAAAAAAAAAAAAGTAATTGTTGTAGGTAATGGTCCAATTCATATACAATGGCCATATGCGAGTGGCCCCATCATAATCGATCATTGCTTGGTTGGCCCTTTTATATATATTTTATTTTTAAGATGTTGTCACGTGTTAGCATGTGTCAAGAAAAAAATTTTAAAAATAAAAAATCGGTGGTTTAAACAGTCGATTGGCGATTGAGGAAACCCCCAACCTTAATTGGACCTTAGATAACAGTTTTGGTTGTCAGATTCAATCATAAACCGTGATCAACAAATTTTTATCTGTTGTCCACAATTTTGGTTCATGGTTGAACTGATAAAACCTGGAACTGGGGTCACAACTAATAGTTAAAAACTAATTTCATAATAAGGTTGCTAGGAGATGTTTTGATTTGTTGGCAAAAATAGGCACGTAGCATATCTGTTAGTGTCTAAGTTGTTATCTAAGATATTCTCTAATTTAGAATTTGGGATGCGTAATTTAAGTATTTCAATTGCACGATAATTTGTTCACACGAGTCATAATTTTATAAACAATAATTATAATTTTATATTGTGTGGTTTGATTTGTCAATTTCGTATATTATTGTTAAATTTTTTTCTATTATAGTTATTTTAATTTCACATACAGAAATAAAAAATTCAAAACACAGTAAATTAATAATGCAATTCGGTTATCAACAAGTATATGTATGTGATTTTAGACTAATAAAAAGATCCACTAAAACTTTTCAGTAAAGTTATAAAGAATATACTTTATCTCATTGACTAAGTGATCTCTAGTGCATTCTAACAGAATACTCTCTCAGTGTTCTTTGTGTCAAACTCCCTGAAGACATTTGTTGGATCCAACTCCACTAATTGAACTCCCTTTAATCTTTATTGCTATAGCATGATAGTACTTCGTTGACTAAAAAAACACCAAAAAGGTGTTTGATCTGAAGAATGTTGATTCAAGTTCTGCTCAAAGATACTATGTTATTGTAACAATTACCTTGAACCGTGAAGCATACTTTAACAAATAGAACCAATAATGTAACACTCCACTACCTATGTACTCGATTAGGGCTGGGGATGTTACCCCATCCTTAGGACAAGGAGTTTTTATAACTAGGATACACAGAACAAATGAAAGAAACGATCCAAATTTAAACTTATTACAACTCCAAAACAATACATGAACAAGTCTCAAAGTAAACAAATGTTTGCTAGAGTTTCTCAAAATGAAATACATTCAAAATAAGTCTTCAAAGAAAGGCAATATTAATCAATCAACCTTCACAGCAGGATCGACCTAAAAGTATGATATAAAAGGGTGGTGAGACATAAATCTCAGTAAGCCTGCGTGTGCTTAGGGTGTTTCAGATAAAACAGTTCATGTATGCAAGTTGAGAAACCTTTATAAAAATAAAATGTTGGCAAGTAAGTAAATTTCACAAAGTGAGGAGTGGTGTTTTCCTTTCAAATGTCAAACAATGTATAAAATAAAAGTAACCACTGAAAAGAAATAGACATGGCACCACACTTTGTGCACCTGACAAAAGAATGTTCAGGATGCCACACTTTGTGCATTCTGATGCAAGGAAGGTGTACAACTCACCGGGTGAGATATTCCTCCATCTCTACACCCAAATTTACTGGTTGTCTACTCTGGAAATACACAATCCACATGACTGTATTTACTAGTTCGGACCGGTATGATCTATAGAATTGGCATCCTATTCGGGAAAGACTCATCCCTCAGAGGTGGCTACCTAATGAGAGGTTTATCCTAACCCTTCAAAGACTAGTCCTAGTAGTCTACCTTTATTGAGTACTTAACGTTGTCCCCTTTGAAAAAAGAAGAATCATCAAATGTGTTGTCTTTGAAATAGCTATTATGGTTTACAAAATTCGTGACAAAGTTGGTTTTTAGAAAAAGTTTATCATCTTGTTTAAAATTGCTTGTTCAACTTGAAATTGTTTGATTGAGTGGAAAAGAAAAGGAAAAGTGTCCATAATTGCATCTAAAGTACATTTCCACGTATACATCATATTTTGACTTGCAAAAGTGATTTTGATCCTCAAACAGCTTTATGCAAGGACTTACCTGATCTCTTGCTTTTCCTTGATACAATAGCCTTCCAAGTTGATTCAAGGAAAACTAGCCCTGCCTGGGGTAAATATAGGGTATAAGTCCCAACATCCAAATAATACTTGTTTAAATAAATAACTCCCAACATAACATGCTTAAACTCAACTAGTTACAACAACATCCAGTTAAGACAATAATGTCTTAGGCTCTAAAATTAATTGATAAAGTATTTTATAGAATAAGATTAATTTGATATGCCAATATAAATAGGTGTTAAAAATAATAAATTATAATATTAACTATTTATTAACAAATAATAAGTAATATTAGTAATAAATTATAACTAATTTTAATAATAATTAACAATAATATTTATTATTATAAATAATATATGAGTGTAAATAAAAGTTTTAGTAAAACTAACCAATAATAATATGAATATAAAAGATATTTGATATTAATTAGTTTCGATATATTATTTATGCTTAATAAAGAAAATATTACTATTTGCTTATCTAATAAAATAATAATATTTTAGGTAATTATTAATTCTGAAAATATTGAGGGTTACCGAAATAAATAAATTAAATTACATAGTGATAATAATAGTAGTAGTAGTAGTAGTAAAAGTAGTTCTAATAGCATTTTTTAATGATAATAGTGAATTTACTAGTACAAAAATTTATATATATTCATACACACATATATCCAATAAATGACATATTGATGTGCCCAAAAATAGACTTGTAATAATATTCATCACAGCAAGGGTAATATTAACTAACAATAATATTATTGAGGAATTTATTGTAAAAAATAACATCATTATGGGAGCATAATCAAACAATGGCAGTATAATGTCCATCATTCATCACAACTGTTGGAATGTATGCCCTCTAGACTAAGTTTTTGATATAATTATCAAATTTATTAATAAAAAAATTAATTCACAAAATTTGTTTGTAAATTTATATTTTATTTGTGCACGATTTACGTTTGGAAATGACCTGTTGTGTTTAAGTAAGTGATCCATGTGAATGGTGGTCTTTCACAGTAAGGTATGGATCACGGGTTACTTAACACATAAACGTTTGTTCTCAACCGATTGATGAGAACGGGAATCTCATCATATTTATGTTATTGTGTTATGAATTTCAAATGGGGAATGATTTACCTTTAACCAGTGAGTAATCCACTCATTTTATAGCATAAGCATATTTCAAATACGTAAAACAGCACCTGTAATAATGGTTTCTAAAAGTACTATTTAGAAGAAATCTTGACTATTATTGCTACAACGTAGACTAATACTCTACCGCTTAAGTATGAGTTGGTAGTCTAACGAAACTGGAAGCATGTACTTTGATATGCTGTAGTTGAGGTTCTATCATAAAGCCGATATACTTGTATGTTGGGTAAATGTGATTAGTTAGTTAAGACAGACTCGTACAAGATACCTTCTGCGCTATATCGCCCCTTGTGACTATTATAATGATCTAAATATCCAGGACTCTGGGGAACATGACTTGGATGTTAGCTTTAGGGTAACTCCCTTGGAAAACGGAAACATTCCAGAAGTCGTGGATCATTGGACTAGAGGTTTAGGATGGTAGATATCTTTTAGAGATGTGCTAGTAAACTATTCCTCTTTAAAATGTACGACAATGTGTAGAGGAATATTTTAGTCATTACACCTGTAAGTCGGAGACTTTGCAAACGTAACATTGTCCTTGGGGTTAATATTTCTTTATAATGATATTAGGAAATGTTGAAAATGCAAAATACACTATTTTTAGAGGGGGTATTTTGATAATTTTAGTAGCCAAGACAATGTGTCTTTTGGTCCTTGGAATAGCCCATAAGTCCTGATGGTTTTGGATTGAGGGATTAGTCTTATATTAAATGGATTTTATTTTATTTGAGTAGTCTGGTTTATTTATTGGGTTAGAATAAAATAAAAGGTCTAAAAAGGGAGAATTATATATTGGCTCATTTGGGTTATTTAATTAATTTAATTATTGGGCTTGTATTAGTCCAAGAATAATTAAATTAAATTAAAGGCTAAACCCAATGAATTGGGCCGAGGCTTGAGGTTTATATTAGTCCATTGGGTTCTTTAGTTAATTTAATTATTGGGCTTGTATAAGTTCAGGAACAATTAAATTAAATTAAAGACTTAACCCAATGAATTGGGCCATAGGTCCATAGGCCTGGTTAATGGTTTAACATGACAGGCCTTAGGGCTTCTGTTTGATTTTTGAATGCCCGGATAATAACTTATTATTAAGGTAGCTGGGATTCAGAAGGTGACAATAGAGGTTCATCCGAGTACATTCTTTTTGTTTTCCTCAAGCCTTTTTCAATTCTTCCCCTCTCGTGTGTGTTCTTTGTTCTTTTTTCGATAGCAAGAATAGAGACGCAAAACTTATTTGATTAATGTTTGATAGCATTCAGTCATAGTAGAAAGATCATTCTCTTCATCCATAGCTTTCACCAGGCATTTCAGGCACGGTTATATTCCGAAAGCCAAGAGAAATCACGTTGATGCCTAGTAGAAGCCGTCGGCTTGCGGGACAACAGCCTAAAGAATCGATCTCAAAACCAGAAGTGGTTTAGACTGAGGCATCGGTGTTAGGATTCGTGGACTCCTAAACGCGGAAAACATCTACGAATCCCTTCCGAGGACCCAAGTAAACGATTAAGAAGATCTAAGCTTTAAGAATTACCTCTGGTTGCTGTAATCGAAATCCTCCGATTCTGGTTGCGCTGTTGTATGTTCAACCCGAACAATCACCAGACGCTGCAGTATACGAACGTCCTCTATCGGATACACACCGCGAACTCACTCGATACCCGGGGAGTGCTAGCGCCTAGGGTTTGAGAGTTTTTTTTTTTTTTTCTTTCTGGTAGAGAATGGCACGAATGTTCTCAACCGAAAAATTGGACTATTGAAAAGACGGCTAGGGTTTTCTTAAAAACCCTCGAACCTCTTAAAGTCCAACCCTAATAATATCTTATCATATTCTAATTTAAATTCAAATTAAATTAAAACAGATATGATAAGATTCTGCCATTATCTCGGTAATTTAACTAATTATTTTACCGAGTCAGATTCTTATAATCTGGATATCATCCAGATTCATCGAACCTGGTCACCAGAAAAATAACCTAACAAGTTCGCTTATTGTATGACCCTCTAGGTTCATTTAACACTGGCAGTGTGCCTAAATCATATTTAAATGGCCCACAAGTTATAAGCGGTTTCTAGCAAAACATTATAACTATCCAGGTTAAATGAAGATCGGTGATCTCTTTGAACCAAACCATAATTTTATATTTAGTCCTTTTGTCACACGATATCCAGATTAAGCATAAGGCACGGAGCATGTCATCCTTATTAAGCTTAATCAATTATGTCTTGATTTCATAGTAGACTGTTCAAATAAATGATATCAATATCTTAGATTGATATATTTGAGCACGGCCATGCATTTTTAACAGTCTAACTTATCAAGGGGCCCATGGATATCTCTCCCATAACTGAGAGGGACAAATTCCTTCATAATCAATCATATTCCTCTCATTGATTTATTCTATATCCAACAGTAGTCTAATTTATTATCTGGTTAAAGACAACTTTAGACAATGTCAAAATATAGAATTTATCAAGTAAGAAACTATGATGAATTTAGGTCGAAGGACTTTCAATATTATTATGGCTAGAAAGTACTTATGACATATTCCATAAAGTACTCTCACAGTGGGTCATGTCCAATACAATGTTCTCTAACATTTATTTATGTCTTGACTCGATATCACAAATATCCATGGCCAGTAAAATATAGCCATCAAGTCACAAACATACTAATCTTAATTTATTATTATTCCAATAATAATAATCGATCAGGGACAGTTTTAGAATAGTCATTGTATTCATTGTAGGGTTTTACTATCAAGTCACGTACTTGATGACCAACAAAACAAAACTCACTATTCATGGAAAGGAAAGTCTCATATTATTATATAAAACATAATGACAATTGTATAAGTACAAATTGACTCTAGGGCATATCCTCAACAGCCGGCACCCTCTAAACCAATGAAGAAATGCAGAGGTAAATAACTTTCCTGCGATGCTCTGTTTTTTGTTTTGTTCTGTGACATGCTTCCATGTCTTCATTTTTGCCATATTTACGTACAAGTGGTATCAGAGCGTGGCTTATATGGCAATATAGGTTGTATGTTAGTGAATAAAACTGGTCAAATGATTATAATCTCTGATCCTTCATATTTTCTGGTATAGGTAGAATTCTCTGTAAGTCTCACGATTGAGACATAGGAATACTGTAGTTTTTTTTTTAGGCTTTCATAGTATTTGTGTAAGCCTATAATTAAAGGCATAGGCATTTGTAGATTATTTTGGATGATTTTTAGGTGAAATCTATGTAAAAATTGAGACCCAGAACATCTAACTGCATAGAGGAAACAACGAAGAAAAAGGTCACTATTGCAGCCGAGCCGCGCTATATAATGTGAGAGGAGTTGAAGCCGTCCAAGCCAGCCATGGCTTGGAGCCGCAACTGGGCCCGAGTTGGCCTTGGCTCCGCACCTCAAGCGAGGAAGCTTCCTCACGGAAGCCCTGGGCAGCAGCTTGCTCGCGGAAATTGCTACGCGGGCATCCACCCAGGATCGCGGTCCATGGGTTTTTCCTATAGGCCATGATCTAATGTGGCACGTGCACTAGATCAGCATTTTTTTTTTTAATTTTTAGTCCCATACCAAGCGAAGTTATTTTTATTGCAATAGTTTATATTCTTTGAGTATTTTGTATGAAAAATAATAGTAAAGAAAATTTAGGATTAACCAAGACCATTAATTAATTAATGTGTTTAATTCAATTATGTGGACACTTAGGTTAAAACAATAGAAAAGTATGAAAACGTTTACAGTTTTCTAACATGGTTATTTCTTTTTGTACCCTATGTGCACGTTTTCTCAAAGACCAAAGTCTTTGGGAAATTTATGACAAGAAAAAAAAATTTCAAATTAAAAAAAATGGTAATTTTTAACTTGGACAAAAATTAATCATTGGATATTTTCTTAAAGGATTTAATCCTTGACATAGAAAATATTTTGGATTTAGATATTTTTGTAAGTTAAAATAGAAAGCCATTTTTGTTTTATTTTTTGTACTAGAAAATTATTTTTGTCAAATTAAACTTGAAACCAAAGTCTTTAGAAAGTTTAAAAGGAAAATTTTGAAAATCATTAAGTTCTTAACTATGTAAAATAAATTCATAGAAAATCTCTTAAAGGAATTATACCTTGACATAGAGATTTCTGAATTTAGATATTTTACAAAGAGTTAAGGGATATTTAATGGGATATTTTCAAAAAGATATTTTCTTTAAAAACTCTTGTTTTAAAAGACTAAGTGGGAGAGGGATTCTAACGGCTCCACACCTCTCATCACGATCCTCATTAGAGATCGTGGGTCCCCTCGTGTCACCCTGGGAGTGAACCCGTATAGGATGGGAATACCACAAGGATTTAGAACTAATGAATGAATATAATTAATAACCCGGGATACATGCTATGATCGGTCAGCCCACATTGGAGGTTATAGTGCTAGGAATGTCCATAAGAAATGAGAAGAAACGGTCATCCCACGATGAAATTATCTTCTAGATCATTATCTAGAAGGAAAATTAATTTGTGGTAGTTAATACACTTAGTTTAAGAAACTGTTAATCTTTCCAAGAAGCTATTTCAGTTTTCCTCAGAGCCAAATTAATCATATTAAAGATAATAGTGATAGGGTTAACTATTATCGGATTTAATATGAGGATAAAGTCACAAATTATTTTATTTTTCACAAATTGAGATTTCTTTTATTTTTTATTTTTCAGAAATTATTGGTGGGGGTTCTTTTAGTCCTTTGGTCATTATTCTCAAAGAGAATAAGTTAACGAGTCTAAATTATGTGGACTAAAAAAGGAACTTGGACATAATACTCACAGTCGAGGAGTATAAGTATGTCTTCTGCGAAACTTACCCTGTTATAGGGGAAGGTTCCACTAATGTTGAGCGTAAGGCTGAGAAGGCATGGAAGAAGGTCGATGAGATAGCTCGTTGCTACATGTTGACCTCCATGTCTAATGTGCTCCAGTCCAAACACGAGTACATAGCCACTGCGTACGATATTAGCTAGTCACTAGCCACGATGTTCGTCGATAAGAGCCGACCCGCAAGGTAAGAAGCTCTTAGGACGATCATAAACACTAAGATGGTTGAGGGAGTATCAGTTAGGGAGCATATGCTTAAAATGATTACTGCTTTCAAGGAAGTGGAAGTCTTAGGGGTTGTTATTGATCCTGAGAGCCAACTGGACGTGATTCTTGAATCTTTGCCGAGCTCTTATACTCAATTCAAGTTGAACTACAATATGAACAAGTTAAACATGAGTTTAATTGAGTTAATGAAAGAACTCTAGGTAGCGGAGAAGGTCATGAAGCCATAGTCCAAGGTTATGCTTGCTAGGGCTTCTTCTTCCAGAATTGGGCCCAAGCCCAAGAATTTCAAGAAAAAGAAAGAAAACGCAGTATCCCAGCCCAAGAACTAGCCCAACAAGCTAAAGGGCAAGTGCTTCAAGTGCGGGCGAAGAGATATTGGAAAAAGGAGTGTCTAGAATTTCAAGCTAAAAAAAACCCTACAGATATTATACTCTATCTAGAGTCAGTTTCAATGATTGGATTAACTTCCACTTAGATTGATGATTCTGGAGCCACTGATCATATCTGTAACTCCTTGCAGAGGTTTAGGAAGACAAGAAGACTCCAGAAGGGCGTAGTGGGAAATGGAGCGTAGTAGGAATGTCAAGTATGGGCCCTTATAGTGGAAGAGCTGGATCTTACTTTTTATTGTCGTAGAGTAGTTATTTTGAAGGATATTTTATATGTACCTGGATTTAGACAGAATTTGGTTTCAGTTGCAAAACTTATAAATCAGGGATATTCTGTTTCTTTCCATTCTGGTATTACTATCAGTAGAAATGGAGAAATTCTTTTGTTCTGGGCACATGTATGGAAGCTTATTTTTCTTAAATCCTACAAATAATCAAATAAATAAAGCTCAATCAGAATCTTTAAGTAAGAAGAGAAAGACCAATGCCAATGACTCATATCTTTAGTATCTAAGGTTGGGTCATATTGACTCAGCCAGAATTCAGAGGTTAATCCATTATGAGCCCTAAGGCTTATTAAGATTGGAAAGTTGGCATCAGTATGAATCCTGCCTTATGGGAAAAATGACCAAAGGTTTGTTCATCCAAAAGGCTGATAAAGCCAAGGAAATATTGGGCTTTGTTCACACTGACGTGTATGGTCCTTTGTCTACACCAGCTAGAGGGAGTTTTGAGTACTTCATCACTTTCACGGATGATTGTACAAGGTTTGGTTATGTTTTCATGATGAGGCACAAGTCTGACTCTTTTGACAAATTCAAAGAGCTTAAGGCTGAAGTGGAGCGCCAGACAGGTAAACTGATCAAAACCTTACAATCGGATCGTGATGGAGAGTACCTCCTCGGTGAATTCAAGGATTACATGATACATCATGGGATAGTATCTCAACTCTTTACATTGGGTACACCCCAACAGAATGGAGTAGCTGAGAAAAGGAATAGGACATTAATGAAAATGGTTCGAAGCATGATGTCTCATGCTATTCTACGGGTCTCTTTTTGGGGATATGCCCTAAAAATAATGGAATACATTCTGAACTTGGTGCCTTTCAAGTCAGTACTTAGGACACCCTATGAGATGTGGATTGGGCGTAAGCCAAGTTTGAATCATCTCAGGATATGGGGCTATCCAGATTATGTACTGATTAAGGAAGACAAGCTAGAACCAAGATTAAAATTTTGCTATTTTGTTGGGTATCTAAAAGGGACAAAAGAAGGTTATTTTTATCATCCTAAGGAGCAGAAAGTACTAGTAAGTACCAATGCTAAATACTTGGAGAATGATCAAAGTACTTTCACTAAAGGTTCAATAAGGTTGGAATTCAATGAGAAGTTATTTTTAGAATCAACTTTTTCAGACCCGATTGTGAAACAAGAAGAGGTATAACCTCAAGAACTTGTACAAACGATGCCTCATCGTAGTGGGAGGGTATCTAGGATTTCAGAAAGATGGATTGGAGAGGCTTTTGAACTGATCTCTGATCATTAGGAATAAGATCCCACTAAATACGAGGAGGTTATTGCTGATGCTGATGCAAATCTATGGCATGAAACAATGAAAGTCGAGATTGAGTCTATGTACTTCAATCAGGTTTGGGATCTTATAGCTTCACCTGAAGGGATAAAACCCATTGGGTGTAAGTGGGTATTCAAGAGGAAAAGGGGAGCGAATGGGAAGGGGAAACCTTCAAAGCTAAACTTATGGCGAAATGGTATACTCAGAAAGAGGGAATCGATTATGAGAAAACCTTTTCTCCGGTAGCCATGCTTAAGTCTGAAAGTTTAAAATGGCAAAAATCATCAAACCAAAAGCATGCTTACAAAACAAAAAATTTACCTCTGTGATTAACTGGCCCTTTTCGCACTTATGTAGATGTCTGTACAAGGATGCTTGAAGCTGTTGGATCACGTCCTCGTAAACGTCGACTGTGTCTCATTCACGCGAAGCCTTTGATCTTCCGAAATGGTGCCTGTAGCACAGTCGGTGAAAGCTTAAAGAAGTAGGTTTGATAAGCTTTTGAAGACTTCTCTCTGTGATTGAAGAAAAAATTCACAGACTTCACTATCTTCACTAAATGGGTTTCGTCTAAGTCTCTGTGATTGCAAATGAAAAAACCAAGCCTTTAGAGCTTTATTTCCTTTTTCATTTCCACACATCGTGAGAGAGGCCAACTGCATGAAAACAGAGAGCTCCATGCTTTCTATTATCCTTCACGCAAAATAACACGAGATTCATCCGGTATTATTTTTTTAATTTTTTAATTAATTAATTAATTAAATTTTTTTATTTTACCCTTGATTTTATTCATTGGGCCAAATAAAATTATTTACTCTTGAGCTTGAATACCCATAAATAATAAATCTCAATTATTTATTTTCTGTGCTTCATTAAACAGCCCAATAAGTAATTAACAATCACAAATAGGCCAAAATAAAAATTTATACATTTTATCTAGTTTATATCCAGATTCTAATTATTTAATCTGGGCCTTGGATCCTGAATAATTAATTAACCAAATAAGTTAGATAAAAAAATATACTTTTTCTCAGGCCTTTTATTTTATTCTAATTCAATACTAAATTAGACTAATAAAATAAAATAAAACTCGTAATTATCAAGACCAATTCCTTAATCCAAATCTGTTAGGACTTAAGGGCTATTTCGGAGACCAAAAAACACATCACATTGGCTACTAAAATGACCAAAATACCCCTACTATATAAATAGCTATATTTTATATTTTAAATATTTCCTAATGTCACCATAAGGAAATATTAATCCCAAGGATAATGCTGCATTAGCAAAGTCTTCGACCTACAGGTGTAATGACTATAATACCCATCTACGTATCGCCGTACATTTAGAGATGAAGAGTGTACTAACACCTCTCTAATAGACATCTACCATCTTTAAACCACTAGTCCAATGATCCACGACTCTTGCAATGCTTTCACTTTTCAAGGGAGCTACCTTAAAGTAAACATCCAAGTCATGTTCCCCAGAGTCCTGGTTAATTAGATTATTTGAACAATCACAAAGGGCAATATAGTGCAGAAGTTATCTTATACAAGTCTGTCTTAACTAACTAGTCACATATTCCAAACATACAAGTATATCGACTTTACGAAAAAATCTCAACTACAGTATATCAAAGTATATGCTTCTAACTTCGTCAGACCACCAACTCATACTCAAGCGGTAGAGTATTAGTCAACGCTTTAGCAGTAATAGTCTGATTTTCTTTTAAATAGTACTTTTAGAAATTATAATTACAAGTCATGTTTTACGTATTCGAAATACGCTCATGCTATAAAGTGAATGGACTACTCACTGGCTAAAGGTAAACCATTCTCCATTTAAAATTCATAACACAATAACCTAAACATGATGTGATTCATATTCTCATCAATCGGTTAAGAACAAATATTTATGTGTTAAGTAATCCGTAATCCATACCTTATTGTGAAAGACTACCATTCACATGGATCACTTACTTAAACGCAATGAGTCCTTTCTAAACGAAAATCATGCACAAATAAAATGTAAATTTACAAACAAATTTTGAGAATAAATTCTTTTATTAATAAATTTAATAATTACATCAGATAAACTAATCTAGAAGGCATATATTCCAACAAAGTCCATCTGTATCTTCCTTACTATCGCATGTCATTATGACTATGAGATATAGCAAATGGATGTCAAGACGACATTTCTTAATAGCCATCTTAGTGAAGACATTTATATGTCCCAACCGGAAGGTTTTATTGCTAAAGGCCAAGAACATATGGTTTGTAAGCTTAAAAAGTCCATTTATGAACCTAAGCAGACATTTAAAGTATGGAACATTCGTTTTGACGAGACTGTAAAGTCTTACGGTTTCATTCAAAACAAGCATGAACCATGTGTGTACAAGAAATTGGAAGGTATAAATGTGGTTTTTCTTGTCCTATATGTGGATGACATTCTACTCATTGGGAATGATGTAGGAACACTGTCATCTTCTAAGGTTTGGTTGTCTAGTCAATTCAGTATGAAGGACTGGGAAAAGCCAGTTACATTCTCGAGATTAAACTTCTTTGAAATAGGAAGTAGAGAATGTTAGGATTATCCTAAGCGACATACATTGACAAGATACTGGCCAAGTTTAGCATGAACTTATGCAAGGGAGCTCTAATCCCTTGCAGACATGGGTTGTCTTTTTGTTCAAAGGACTATCCTAAGTCCCAAGAAAAAAAAGATAGAAGGAGTAGGGCCCTATCTTCGGTTGTGGGAAGTCTTATGTATACCATGTTGTGCACTAGGCCAGATATCTGCTTTATCGTAGGTTTAGTTAGTAGATATCAGTCAAACCCTGAGGTAGTTCATTGGTAGGCTATAAAGTATTTTCTCAAGTATCTCAAAGGTGCGAGAGATTATATGCTGGTTTACAGGGCTGATGACTTGGTTTCTACAGGATACACAAACTCAAACTTCTAGGCGGATAAGGATAAGTGAAAATCCACTAGTAGATATGTCTTCACCTTATCTGAAAGAGCTGTTTCGTGGAAGAGTATCAAGCAATCTAATATTACTGACTCAACTATAGGAGTTGAGTATGTGGCAGCTTCGGAGGCATCTAAGGAAGCAGTTTGGCTCCAGAAGTTCCTTTTAGAATTTGAAGTTGTGCCACACATGGACAACCGATTGTAGTGTATTGCGACAACAATGGAGTAGTCTCGCAATCCAAAGAGCTCAGGAACCACAAGAAGGGGAATCACATCGAGAGGAAGGACCACCTGATTCGAAATTTCATCCAGAGACGAAAATTTGTGATGGAACAGATAGCCTCAGAGAACAACCTAGAAGATCCCTTCACTAAGCCTTTAGCTGAAAGAGTCTACAAAAGACACATAAACACCATATGGGTGGGCACCTATGAACTTTTTTAGTCTTAGAGTATAAGTGGGAGATTGTTGGAATGTATGCCCTCTAGACTAGGTTTCTGATGTAATTATCGAATTTATTAATAAAAGAATTAATTTTTAAAATTTGTTTGTGAATTTATATTTTATTTATACACGATTTATATTTGGAAAAAATCCATTATATTAAGTAAGTGATCCATATGAATAGTAGTCTTTCACAGTAAGGTATGGATCACGAGTTACTGAACACATAAATGTTTGTTCTTAATTGATTGATAAGAATAAGAATCTCATCATTTTTAGATTATTCTATTATGAATTTCAAATGGAAATTGGCTTACCTTTAGCCAGTGAGTAGTTCACTCACTTCATAGAATGAGCGTATTTCGAATACGTAAAACAGAACCTGTAATAGTGGTTTCTAAAAGTACTATTTAGAAGAAACCCAGACTATTACTACTACAGTGCGGACTAATACTCTACCATTTGAGTACGAGTTGGTGGTTTGACAAAGCTGGAAGCATGTACTTTGATATGTTATAGTTAAGGTTCTATTGTAGAGTCGATATACTTGTATGCTGGGTATATGTGACTAGTTAGTTAAGACAGTCTCGTACAAAATAGCTTCTGCGCTATATCGCCCCATGTGACTGTTTGGATGATCTAAATATCCAAGGCTCAGGAGAACATAACTTGGATGTTAGCTTTAGGGTAGCTCCCTTGGAGAGCAAAAACATTCCCAAAGTCGTAGATCATTGGACTAGAGGTCTGAGAATGGTAGATGTCTTTTAGAGAAGTGTTTGTATACTATTCCTCTTTAAAATATACGGCGATACGTAGAGGGGTATTTTAGTTAATACACCAGTAGGTCGGAGACTTTGCTAACACAGCATTATCCTTGGGGTCAATATTTTCTTATGGTGATATTATAAAATGTTTAAAATGTAAAATACAGCTATTTTTATAACAGGGGTATTTTGGTCATTTTAGTAGCCAAGGCGATGTGTCTTTTAGTCATGGGAATAACCCATATATCCTGATGGTTATGAGTTGTGGGATTGGTCTTATATTAAATGGATTTTATTTTATTTGAATAGCCTGGTTTATTTAGTAGGTTAGAATAAAATAAAAGGTCTAAAAATGGATAATTATATATTGGCTCATTTGGGTTATTTAATTAATTTAATTATTAGGCTTGTATTAGTCCAAAAATAATTAAATTAAATTAAAGGCTAAACTCAATGAACTGGGTTGGGGCTTAAGGTTTATATTAGTCTATTGGGTTATTTAATTAATGATAGAGGCTAAATTAGTCATACTTTTTCTAGTTATTTGAAGCTCTTTTATGATACATTTTGTTTAATAACTAGTCATATTCCTTCATATTTGAGATTTTACCCTTGGAAAGGTATTTTATTTATTATTTTAGATTTTTGAGGTAAAACAAAGCAAAAACGTTGCAAAACAGAGAAGAGGCGGCGCCGGCTAGGATAGAGGAACCGGCACCGGCCATGCACTATTTGCACAAACTTCGAGAAAATAAAAAATTGGTGAAACAGGATGAAACAGAGTAGAACCGGCGCCGACTCTAGTAACCAAGGCGGCACCAGCTGCATTCTGTAACACATTATGTGAAATTTGGAAAAAAAATAGGCGAACGAGTGGAAAATCAGAACACAACCGGCGCCGGCTCTAAAAGCCAAGGCGGCACCGGCTGTGCCCTGAAGTCAAGGCGTTGCTTGATTTTTTCTACGCAATTTTTGGTAATCTGTGGAGTTTTAGTTCTTTCCAACTTCTACTCAGCCAAGAACATTACACCAACGAGTTTAGGCACTTCCCAAACTTATAAATAGATGGAAAATACAAGGAAAAAAAATAAGAGAATTCATTGATCATCACAGAAAATCACTCAAATCAAATGAGGAATTCTTCAGTTCAAGGAGGGTTGTACAAGAAGATCTTCAAAGGAAGAAGAAGGAAGCTTATCTATGAGTGCTTTCTTTTACTTCGTGTTCTTTTTCTTGAACAATGATGTGTTAATTATTTTATTGTAATTTAACATTATTTTAGATATTCATGATTTTTAGAGTTGTTTGATCTTTTGATTAATTAATTGTTATTCTTGGTATTTGATTACTTGTGCTTATTACGAGATTGATTAGTTGGGTCTTTCCATTAACTTACTTGGACAAAGGGGTTGGTGGTGGTTTCAATTCCTTAGTTTCATATTTGTTAGCTTTTAACTTGCTTGGACAAAGGAGTTAAGAGTAGGGATAAAGTAATTCAAAGTTAATTAATGTCTACCAGGATACGGATTCATTGGTTAATTTCATGTGTAATTTACCAAGAATGGGAATTAAATCAAGGACTATGGTTAATGCATCTTTTAGGTAAGACTGGTTGAGACAGAATATGTGATGCTAAGTTACCTAGAAGATAGGGATTCATGGATTGGACAAAGAAGTGAATCTATATTATCCTTCATGATGCCAAGGGAATAATTAGTTATGATAATGATTAAGTACTTTAGGATCATGTTTGTCAAAATAATGGTTTAAGTTACATAATTCTACATCCTTGACATGTATATATTTTATTTTATTTTATTTATTTATTTCATTTTTTTTACTTTATGGAATCGGTTAAATAATGAAAGAAAAGTAATTAGTGTATACTTGTTCCTGAAGGATCGACACTCGTTTAAACCTTATGCTATATTAATGATGAGTACGCTTGCTCATATGTGTAATTTGGGTTTAAAGTTTTAATGTAAACTTGATTGGGAATGTGCTTAGTTTTTATGTGATTTTTATACCCAAATAAATAACATATCAAGTTTTTGGCGCCATTGCCGGGGAACAATAGCATGAAAGCTTGAATTTTATTGATTTAACCATGCAATATATAAATATGTAAATTATGTACAATTTTTCTTCTCGCAAAAGGTGCTATCTTTTGTATTTTGTGTATTTGTATATGCCCTTGTAACCTAACCTACTAACTTTGACTATGTTTGATTTACTAACTTTGTAACCTTCTAATTTTGTTTTAATCATTAATTCTATTATCTAACTTACTTCTCATTTTCTTAGGTGTTATCCTTGGTACATGACCTGCAAATTCGAAGGTGAGATAGTCGATTTTGACCCTGAAATCGAAAGGACATTGTCAAAAATTCACCGGACAATTCAAAAGAACTTGATCGTCGAAATGGATGGTGCTCAAAACAACAATGTTGGGAATGATAGAAGGGTTATGGATAACTTTGTGAAACCCGCAATCTAGGGCGCAGGCTCTAGTATCACTAGGCCTAGGGTAGATGCAAAAAAATTTGAAATAAAGCCCAATATTATCTAAATGGTGCAAAATATGGTTCAATTCGACGGGCTACCTAAAGAAGATCCCAATGCTCACTTAGCTAGTTTTTTTTAGATTTGTGATACTTTAAAATGAATAGTGTTTCTGAAGATGTCATAAAGTTAAGACTTTTCCCTTTTTCTTTGAGAGATAGAGCTAAATTTTTGTTGAAGTCTTTACCTACAGGTTCCATCATTACTTAGAATGCCCTAATTGAAAAATTTTTGGCCAAATATTTTCCTCTAGCCAGGATAGCCAAACTTAGGAATAAAATCTTTGCCTTCCAACAATTAGATGTTGAGCCCTTATATGAGAGTTGGGAGAGATTTAAGGAGATGTTAAGAAAATGTCCACACTACGGATTTGAGCTGGGAATACAGATACTTATCTTTTTGAATGGCCTCACGTTCGTAACAAGGTAAGTGGTGGACTCTTCTGCAGGAGGTTTCATCAATCATAAGACCCCATAATAGGTATTTAAGCTTATTGAAAATTTTGTTACTAATAACTATTCTTGGGGAAGTGCAAGGTCTATAGCTTGTGCGCAAGGAGTGCACAAAATGGATACTATGGCAGTATTAGAGGCTAAGGTGGACGCCTTAACTCAAAAGATGGAACAAATGGTGATGCCTCTAGGCTAAGTTTTAAGCGTAAATTGTGATTTATGTGGAGAATGACACCCCAATCATGAATGCTAAAATATGGGGTCACTCCAAGAAACTACGAAACAAGCAGCCTTTGCAGGTAATGTCCGAGCAGGTAACAATCCTTATTGCCTTACCTATAATCCTGGTTGGAGAAATCACCATAATTTCTCTTGGAGTAATGGGAATCAACCTAGGCAAGGTTCTTTCAATTTTGGAAGAAATCAAAGGAACCAAAAACCCCCTAACCAGCACTACAGCACCTTCAAAGCCACATTTGGAAGAATTGATTGGCCAATTGGTAAGTACAACGGAGACTAAGTTCCAAGGAGTTGATGTTACAACTCGGAACTTAGAGGCCTCCATGCGCAACTCGGAAAACAAAATTGGTCAGTTAGCTAAACTACTGGGCAATCGTCAAGCTGGGACATTGCCAGGACATATGGAGGAAAATTCACGGGATCACAGCCGTGGGAAACATTGAAGCCTCTTTACTTTACTTTACTTTCAGTTTTTATGATCAAGATAATTTTTATTCCTATCATTTTGATTGATTATTTTTCATTAATTAAACTTCATTATTTAGCATTATTGTGTTTTTCGCATTTTTCTTCAAAAAAAATTAAAAAATAAATAAAATAAATTTCTGCAGAACCGGACAAAACTAAGCCGGCGCCGGTTCTTATCGGGTAGGCGCACTCTTGAGGGCCATTTTGGCCACTGTTTCTTCAAAATCTCCATTCTCCCTTTCAAATTCTCTCAAACCCGCTTCGACTTCACATCCCCCACTTCCCAAAATTTGATTTTTCACCTCCTAAACACTTGTATAACATCTATTTACCTCTCTTTTATTAATCTTACGGATCAAAATCCTCATATTTGTCCATTTTTGCAAAACAACATCACATTCAATACACAAGCAAGGAGTTTAGATTTGTGCACAAAGCTTACATCTTTTGCTTGCCCATGTATACAAGAGCACAAAGGTACAATTTTTATTTAATTCCTACGGTTAAAATATTGTAGATGACTTTGTCTAATTGTAGAAACACTATTGGTCGAAAATTGGGATTGTGTATGCTATGATTGAATTGTGCATTACTCATTGAGCCTTAAGAGCTGGACTAGATTAGGAGTTATGATTCGTTGATACTTGATTCATACATATGAGCATTAAGGACTTCATGCATATAGCTACGATTGGAATTATGGCTATTTGTGATGGTTGAGTGATGACCACCCATGGTACTTGAATTGTTGTTCACATAATGCCATGATAATACTTTTATTCACATGATCATGTCTACTTGCATGCGTTGAGGATCTTCAACACATTTATGTTTTACAGTGAACTTTACATGTCTTGTTGCAGGTTATGTTGAATTGATTGGAGGTGATTGATTGAATTGTTTGTTGGATGGTGCTATATATTGACAGAGTTTGGGTTCTGTGAATTGTGAGATTGGTTGAGGGTTGAGTGAGATTTGAGGAGCGCCTTTGAAAGGGTAGTAGCCCTATTTTAAGTCTTGGAGCTCAATTGTTCTCTCTTCCTATTTTTACCACTCCTTACTTGAACATGTCTAGAGTAAGGGGCCACTCTTCTAAAAGGACGAGAGCTTCCTCTTCCTCAACCCCGTCATCCTTTGATCCTTTGTCCCTTAGACCTACTGAGTTTATAGATGCATCTTGTGAGGAATGATACAATAGGAGAGCATCTAACAAAATCATTGTCGAGCGTACTTTCTCACCCACCTTAGACCGTGCACTCAAATTAGGCATGATGTTTAGAAAGCTAGGATGGGGTTCGATTGTACAACAGAAAATGAAGTATTATCCCGTGCTCATCAAGGAATTTTATGCTAATATGATTGATAAGGGCAATAAACACCTTCCCCATATTGAAACGAGAGTGAAAGGAATCTCCATTGTCATCACCCAAAATCAATTAGCTAATCTCCTCCAGGTTTTTGACGATGATACTTGGCAAGAGATTGATGTGAATAATCAAAAGATTCTTTCTGACCCGAACTGGAATGCTAATGGGACTAGAGCTACACTAGGATTATATAAGCATAATACATTTCAAGCTAATAGTTTCTATTCAAACAATGATCTGGCTGCCAACTTTAGAGCTCTTTTCTATATGTTTAGGTTCAATGTTGTACCTCGTGCTAATGGTTTTAATGAGACAAGACTTATTGACACTTATATTCTGCATAGGATGATGAACACACTACCTATCCCTCTTGCACCTTTGATCATCCACTCCATTAGGGATGTTGTTCATCACCGTCTCTCCACAAAAGCATTCGTTTTTCCCTTCGTTATAATGAAAATTCTAAAAGACTTTGGTGTTAGTCTTGAGGGAGAACTGATGGAGGCTACTACTGAGCACGATATGGTGACTGAACAAACTCTTATGAGTTGCGGGTACAAGTACAGCCAGGAGTTGAAGAAGTGGCTAACTCCCTTTGAGGTCAGATATCCCGATCAGGTAAGTCCACCCACAGTGGAGGAGGAACAACCACCACCACCGGCACATGCACGAGCTAGCAGTTCTCAGTCCCAGCCTCAGACTGACTTTGAGTCGATCGTGCTGGGACGACTAGACCAGCAAATGGAGGTGCTCATATGCTTGCAGGGTACTATGAATGACATGGCGAGATGGCAAGCTATTATGGAGTAGCAATTGGCCGAATTGAGACAGCAGTCTTATAGACCACATGGTGGTGAGGAAGCTTCTACATTAGCTGATGATGATGAGAATGATTATGATAAAGAGGACTGACGATGATTGTCTATATTTTCTCGATCACTATTGTGTTTCCATTGTCTCTTAATGTTTTTTTTTTTTCTCTTTTCTTTTCTGTAATTTTTACTTTCTTCCTTTATTTGTACTATTATCTTTCTTTTGTTTTAGCTTTATTTTATTTTCTGGTTTTTATGCTTTGGTGTGCTCTTTTGTATTTTTCTTTTTTTTAGGTACTTTGCCAATGTCTCATTCTTCAGGCATTCAACTCTTGTACAGCACAATGCCCAATGAATGGAAGTTTGTTTTTCTTATCTCTTCTCCTTTATATTTTTGGTCCAATGGTATGGTTTATTCCTTATTATATTTATTTGGCTATTGAAGACAATGTCCAGTTTAAGTGTGGGGGAGTGATTTGATTGACAAATCGTCTATACATATACTTTAACCTTCTTGGGAGCAAATTTTGAGCGAAAATTTTTCAGACTTTCTTTGAGATTTCAAGCTGTATTTTTAATGTATGTCTTTATGATGGATTATAGAGCATATATTCTAGATCATTTATGGCTTATGCATGACTTTTTGCACACACTTGGACGAAGTAGTTCTTGATCTAATGCTTTGCGTTGTTCTTAAACTTATTTTTCTACTAAAATTTATGGAGCATTCTAGAACTTACTTGAATACCTCTCGAGATGAAATAAGAAAGACAGTCATGATTTAACTTAGAGATGACAGTAATAGGCCTTTTTTGGATAGTTTGAACTTTTCAAACCTACCTATTTTCATATTATCCCTAGTACCTATTTTGAGCCTAAATTGTTGATTTCTTTCTTTAAAACCCGTCATAATACTTGGTCTATTGCTTTTTTTGAGAGTTTGAATAATTTTCGAAATCTTTATGCTCTTGATGGAGGATAGTACATGAACGAGAGTGTTGCAAGAAAATACTTGGGGAAAGATCATGACTCGTTATTTTCAGTCATGAATCAATAGAAAGAAGGAGCTGGAAAGAAAAAAAAAGAAAGAAAATGAAGGGAAGAAAAAGAAAAGAGAGATTGAAAATAAGAAAAGAAAGCAAAAAGTTGCTAAGAAAAGATGAAAAGAAAGAAACTGAGAAAGAAAAGAACAGCAGCAATGAAAGACAAAAGAAAAGTGAAAAGAGAGAAAAGAGAAAGAGAAACTTTTTGAAAGAAAATGAAAAGAAAGGTCACAAGAGGAATAGTGATTGAGCTGTACAAGTTAAGCTCATATAAAGTACTTAACCATTGCTGGAAAAGTCGAGTGATCTTGTGAAAAATAAAGAAGAATTGATGAAGGACATGGAAAGTAAAAAAAGGATAAGAAAGAAGAAAGAGAAAAAAATGTAGGATTTGCTTAAGTTGAGCTGTAATTTCTGAATAAGGTTATGGGTATTGATTTATTTTGGAATAGGAGAGCAAGAAAAGTTAGAAATTATTGATACATTTTGTTTATCCTTTTCTTGCAAGCTCTCATCTTCTTGGATATTTGAATTTCCTATATCATTCGTTTGATAAGCTACATTACAAACCTTTAACCTTACATTATAAGCATAAAAGTCCTACTTGATCTAAGTAGAATCATGACATGTCTCAGATTAGTGAAGAGAGTGTATAAAAAGTAAGCTTATGGAATGCATAATCTTTTTGAGCTAAATTATTTCCAATGGTTTGAGAATATTGTAAAGTATTAGGATGGTTCTACTAAGTCATTATTCACTTACACAAGTCTTGCATTTGTTGTGAAAGATGAAGTAGTATGTGTTTTATGTTCTTGAATGAAGGAAGCATTAGAAATATTGTTTTGAAATTGATTGAGTGATTGATTAAACCTTGTGTTTTCCTAATTGTTCTTGATACTTTGCTTGGGGACAAGCAAAGAGTTAAGTGTGGAGGAATATGATATGGGCTAAATTAGTCATACTTTTTTTAGTTATTTGAGGCTCTTTTGTGATATATTTTGTTCAATAACTAGTCATATTCCATCATATTTGAGATTTTACCCTTGGAAAGGTATTTTGTTCATTATTTTAGATTTTTGAGGTAAAATGAAGCAAAAACGTCGCAAACACAGAGGAGAGGCGACGCCGGCTAGGATAGAGAAACCGGCGCCAGCCATGCACTATTTGCATGAACTTCGAGACAACAAAAAATTGGTGAAACGAGATGGAACATAGTGGAACCGGCGCCGGCTCCAGTAGCTAAGGCGATGTCCACTGCATTGTAACACCCCGCTACCTAGGCCCGCCAGGGCCGGGGATGTCGCCCCGTCCAAAGAACAAGGGGTCTTTATAACTAGGTCACACAAATAAAATTGCGGAATAAAAATAATATTTTAACTTAAAAATTTATAACAACCCAAAGAAAACTCCAAGAATAAATCCATGAATTCCCAAAACAAAACCATAAATAAAATTATCCACTCTTGTCTCCCCAAAGCAATACATAGAATTAAATGACAGCAATCTCTTCCAAGGCAGATACTACTAGCTACTCATCCCCACAGCAAGATCGACCTGATATCATGGTAAAAAGGTGATGAGACAGAAATCTCAGTAAGTTCGTGTGTGCTTTGGGTGTTTAGTGAAAGCAGTTCATGGATGCAAAGTGCGAAATCTTTATAAGAGAAATATTGGCAAGCAATAAACATTAGTCAAAAGTAAGAGTGACATTTTAGCTATTCCAGCCATACATGATCAACAAAATCAACCACTCATAAGAAAGGATTATGGGTTATCACACGTTGGGTCCCACAACCGGATAGTCAGTATGCCACACTTTGTGCATACCGCCGGTCAGAATGCCACACTTTGTGCAGACCGACAAAAGTAGGTGATCGGCTTACTGGGCAAGATACTCCTCCTTCTCTATGCCCAAACAACAATCGGGTGTCCATTCCGGTAAAACACAGTCACTTGACTGAAAAGAACACTGCTAGCTCGGACCGGCACGACCCACTGGACTGACGTCCTATCCGGGAAGGACTCACCCCTCAGAGGTGGCCACCTGCTGAGAGACTTACCCTAACCCCTCAAGGACTAGTCCTAGTAGTCCACCCTTATTAAGTACTGAACGACGTTTCCCACTTGGAATAAAATGAACAAAACAGGATTCCACATGAAACTGGCAATTTAGGGGTCTCCCAAGTCGTTATCAAAATCAGTTTTAGAAAGTATTTTGAGTTTGAGTAAATCTGCTCAATAATTCAATTGTTTGAAATAAGGAAGAATCCCACCCTCAATTGCCTTTACATAAATGAGTGTCCATACACTCTACATTTGGCTTGCCATAAGAAAACATTTCACATCAATCAGGTTTTATGCAGGAGCTTACCTGATTCTTGCTCACAACAACAAGGTCTCCAACAGCTGACCTAACCCCACATGGACAAATACAAATCACAATCAATTCCAAGCCACAATTCACTTTCTCAATTTTAAATCAACACAACTTACTACTACCATGATCCTAGTGTCCCAAGCTTTAAGGTTAAACACTAAGTAAATAGGTTTAAGAGTTGAGCTTAGTGTGATATTTAAAATAATTAATGGTTTGGGAAATAAATTTTAATAAGTTGAAAGCTTAAATCTTGTTAAGGAAAACTTAGAGTTTATTTGATCAAGAGTCCTAAGAAGTTTTAGGTAAAATAATGATTTATTAGTACTTGAGTTGTTATAAAATAATTGATAGCTAAAATTAGTTGAAATTGAATTTAATGAGTCTTGTTGAAAAAATAATAAATAAATTCTTATTGGGTTTTGATTAAAAGACAATAATCAAATTTGTAGTAATAAATATTTCACTAATCATAATTATTTCCATAAAAGGCTTTAATTGATTTCATTATTTTAAATAACATATATATATATATATATATATATTATTTTTCTAGCAAAGTTATTATTTATTTGACTAAAATATCTTTATTGTTTATAATAGTCCAAATCTACCCTTCCTAGGGTTTTTCCGAAAATACAAAAGAAACATTATTCTATTGAATATTTTATTCAAGAAGTAAAATTAGTTTAGGAACAACTAGATCATAATTCAATTTCCTATGGCTAACCACAATCAAGAACATATGCCATCCTTCCATTCATCAAATCGACCAAATCTTGCACATAAGCATATATCTAAATTTATTAAGACATGATCTAACCTCTACTAGCATAAATATGATCATGGCTTCAATAATCTAACACGCATATAAATTCTATTCACCAAAGGTGACATAATCTCTAGCATGTTTTATCTCAAATACTTCATGCATCAAACCTCAAATCATCACGCAATCAATCAAGATAATTCTTCCATGCATAAATCTCATCCCCTTCACAACCATACAATTGTTCATGCTTCAATCTCAACAATATATATATACTCGAATCCTATCACCATCCACCTACTATCAACATCATCTTAGAAACATAATTCTAGAGTTTAAAAGAAGGATTAAAGGTACTTACTTGATTGATGAATGCCTTGAAGGAGTTTAGAGTAGATCTCAACTCCTAGATGTCTAACTTTGTCCAAGGGAGATGGCGAGAGCATGATTAGGGGAGAAGGAGTCATCCGGCCAAGGAAGAGGAATTTCGGCCATGAGAGAGAGAGAGAGAGAGATCATTAGTATGTTTATTCACATAGGTTTTCACTAGAGATCAAGTTTGGAGAAGATGAAGTTGATAGAGTAAATTTACCTTGAAGATGTTCTTGTCCTTCACAGAAATTTCTGGTTTTGACCCGATGTAGCAAGATGATTTGAGGAGTTTGATGTTAAGGATGGTGTCAAAGGACTCACAGCAGTAAGTAGGTCAAATCTGGAGATTTTAGTGAAGGTTTGAGGTAGTTTGGAGGGGTATAAGGTGAAAGAAAGTAGTAGGTGTTCTTGGTGTAGTGTGTGTGTTCTTGGAGATTGAAGGGAATTGAGAGATTGTAGTGTAGCTGCCGAAAATTCTGAGGGAATTAGGCTGGCCGAATTTCTGTAGGGTTTAGGGAGTTGTTTCTCTGATTTGGAAGGGAAAAGGAAAGGTTAGTTGGTACAATCCTTGAAGAATATTTTTAGGTAGTGAATTTGGAAATTAAATATTTCTAGAATATCTTTGATAATTGAAGAGCTTTGAAGGTCTCCTACGGCCGACTGGTTGAGCAGTTTTTCTGAGGAATTAAAGCTGGTTCAAGGTAGCTTAGGATGGCCGAAACTAAGGTGCACAATGATGAAGAAGAAGTCTGATCAATAGAGTGATATATTATGGAAGGTTGCTAAATAAAGATGGCAGGAATTTTGGAAACCAATCAAGCAAAATTGTAAGGATTTGGTGAAGGTATTTTCGGGTAGCCATTGCTGGATTTCATGCAGAAGCTTAAGGGGAACAATGGAGCTCTGTTACTGGAGGTTTAAGGAAGGTTTTTGCAGAATAAGATTGGTGTTTCGGCTAGGAGAGAAATAGGAAACAAGGCTGGAAAATTTCCTGCACAGTTTTTTCGCTGAATAGTAATTTCTGGGCAGATTTTCGGCTGCCATTCCCTGCCACTTGCAGAGAGTTTGAAGGGGAACTTCAGGGGTATTCAAGGCTGGTTTCCAGCCTTCTTCATAGAGGAAAAACATGACTAATGTACTGAACAAAACCTGGAAGAAAACAGCTTGGTTTTGGATTCTCAAAGCTGTGATTTGTGCAGGAATTTTTCCTACTTTTGCTCCAGCTTTGAGCAGTCCGAAAATAGCTACAAATTTCAGATTACAAACTGATCCTAAAAACCATTTTTCTGGCAGCATTTGAGAGGGAATGCTAGCTAAGAAACTCGACATTTTGAAGGCACCACAAGTTGGAAAATTTTCAGCTCATTCCAATGAAGAAGATGAGCTAGCTAGAGAGAATTTTTCAGCAACCTCACTAGAGGGATTTTTCCTCTTGGAACTTCCCACAACTCTTCCACATTTTCAGACCATAAGAAGTCTTTTACTACGACATTTTGATCCTACAAGACCTCAGCACTTTTCTGAAATTTCCGGAAAGAAGATGGCTAGAACATCTTGGTTAAACTAAGGAGTTAAGAATTAAGGAAAAATCAAAGATCAAGGGAAAATGGATTCCCTTTAAGAAATTCAAGTAGAGCAAGGAAGTGGAATGAGATTACCCTTACGTGTCTTTCTCTTAGGACATCATCCCTACCTTACCCTAAGCTCATAAGGCCGAAACTATTTCTTCCCAAGCAAAAATAAAATTTAATCAAGCTAAAGTTTTCATGATGGAATTTGAACCCTAGACCTCAAGAATTAATTCTAAGGTTCTAACCACTAAACCACAACAACTCTTGTTGATGTTTTCACTAGAAAAATTATGTTCTATTCCATCCACAAGCTATTTCCCTATTTTCACCTCGGGCAAAAATTACCATTTTGCCCCTCTCACACAATACTCATCGACAAGACTTCAAGATATTAAAACTCAAATCCAAAGCACATAAAAATCATATAAAAACATATTTAATCATGAAATAAAGTATGATATGCATCCCAACCCCCTTACTCTAAGGTTTGTTTTGACTGGGATTTCACATGCATTCTGGAACACATTATGTGAAATTCGAAAAAAAAATCGGCGAACAAGTGGAGAACTAGAACACATCCGGCGCCGGCTCCAAAAGCTAAGGTGGCACCGGCTGTGCCCTGAAGTCAAGGCGGTGCTTGATTTTTTCTAATCTGTGAAGTTTTAGTACTTTCCAATTTCTACCCGGCCAAGAACATTACACCAACGAGTTTAGGTACTTCCAAAACCTATAAATATATGGAAAACACAAGGAAAAGGGAGAGAATTCATTAATCATCATAAAAAATCACTCAAATCAAAGGAGGAATTATTCAGTTCAAGGAGGGTTGTACAAGAAGATCTTCAAAGGAAGAAGAAGGAGGATTGTCATGAGTGCTTTCTTTTACTTTTTTTTCTTTTTCTTGAACAATGATGTGTTAATTGTTTTATTGTAATTTGACATTGTTTTAGATATTCATGATTTTTAGAGTTGTTTGATCTTTTGATTAATTGATTTTTATTCTTGGTATTTGATTACTTGTGCTTATTATGAGATTGATTGGTTCGGTCTTTCCATTAACTTGCTTGGACAAAGAGGTTTAGAGTAGGGGCAAAGTAATTCAAGGTTAATTAATGTTTGCCAGGATATGGATTCATTGGTTAATTTCATGTGTAATTTACCAGGAATGGGAATTAAATCAAGGACTATGGTTAATGCATCTTTTTGGTAAGACTGGTTGAGACAGGATATGTGATACTAAGTTACCTAGAAGATAGGGATTCATGGATTGGACAAAGAAGCGAATCTATATTCTCCTTCATGATGCCAAGGGAATTATTAGTTATGATAATGATTAAGTACTTTAGGATCATATTTGTCAAAATAATAGTTTAAGTTACATAATTCTACATCCTTGACATGTATATATTTTATTTTATTATTTCAATTTTTTTTATTTTATGGAGTCGGTTAAATAATGAAAGAAAGGTGATTAGTATATACTTGTTCCTGGAGGATCGACACTCGTTTGAACCCTGTACTATATTAATGATGAGTACGCTTGTTTATATGTGTAATTTGGGTTTAACGTTTTAAGGTAAACTTGATTGGGAATGTACTTAGTTTTTATGTGATTTTTATATCCAAATAAATAACATATCATTTAATTATTGAACTTGTATAAGTCTAGGAATAATTAAATTAAATTAAATGCTTAACCCAATAAATTGGGCTATAGGTCCATAGGCCTGGTTAATGGTTTAACATGGCATGGGCCTTAGGGCTTCTGTTTGATTTTTGAATACCTAGATAATAACCTATTATTAAGGTAGTTGGGATTCAGAAGGTTATAGTAGAGGTTCATCAGAGTACATTCTTTTTGTTTTCCTCAAGCCTTTTTTGGTTCTTTCTCTCTCGTGTGTGTGTTCTCTGTGCTTTTTTCAATAGCAAGAACAGAGATGCGAAACCTATTTGATTAATGCTTGATAGCATTTAGTTAAAGTAGGAAGATCATCCTCTTCATCCATAGCTTTTGCCAGGCATTTCAGATGCGGTTATATTTTGAAAGCCAAGAGGAGTTGGTTAATACCCAGAAGAAGCCGTCGGCTTGCGGGACAACAACCTAAAGAATTGATCTCAGAACCAGAAGCGGTTCAAACTGAGGCGCTGGCACCCCCCAGAGACATGCTTCCGTGTGTTTATTTTTGCCATATTTACGTACAACAACTTCCTTACTAGAGATATAAAGCCTTTAATTATAAAGTACTAATAAGCATACAATGATCCTAAAGCATAATCCAACAATAATACATAAGCTTCAATATTCATTTCAATCTTCATATCTTAAAATTATTCCCTTCACCCATATGTATATCTCCATCACAACATTATTCAATCAACCTATTAATTTCATCATCTAAAAGCCTTAATTTCAAAAATTTATGATGAAGGTCATAGAAGAAATACTTGTTTGATGATCCTTGGAGTTGAAGATGTTGTCTTGTCCAATAAAGGTCCTTGAGTACTTGAAGAGTCCTTTCCCATTTGAAGTTGTTCAAGAATGGCCACCAATAGATTAGCTAAGAGAGAGAGAGAGAGAGAGAGAGAGAGAGAGAGAGTGATTAGGATGATGACGGAATGAAGATTAATAAGTGAAGAATGATTAAGGTGATCAAATTTTAGCTTCTTGATGTTCTTCTTGTTCTTGAACAAAAAGCACGTTTGATCCGAAAATGAGATCAACTTCGGTTGTTTTAGTGTTATGGAGTATGCTATGGATGGATTGAATTTTGCCTCCAAGCAATTGATTGATGCATCAGCTGAAAAAACAAGTTCTAAGATCCTAGAAGAATTGTATGACTTGGTTGAGAATATTGCTATGGACAATTGCTCCTGAGGAATTCGAGGTCCAAGGCTTGTGTTCAAGGAATTCATAGGGTTGATACTATAGTTGCCTTGGAAGCTAAGTTCAAGGCTTGAGCTCAAAGGATAGGACAATTGGTTGCAGCTCTACTTCAAGGGCAAGTTATGAGTGTTAATTGTGATTTTTGTAAAGAAGGGCACTCAAATCATGAATGTCTAAACATATCTTCATCCCAAATTCTTCTTTAGAGCAAGTGGCTTTTATGGGAAATAGGAGATAAGGTAACAATTCTTATAGTATTGCCTACAATCCTAGATGGAGGAACCATTCTAACTTTTTTTAGACTAATCAAAACCAACATAGGCAAAATTTCTCAAACTTTAGTGGAGCTCAAAGGAATTAACCCTTCTTGCCTTACAATACACCTTAACCACCAAAACCTTCATTGAAAGAATTGGTCAACAAATTGGTAAATTCCATGAAATTATGTTTTCAAGGAGTTGATGCTATGATAAGGAATTTTGAGGCTTCAATGCATAATTTGGAGAATCAAATTGGCCAACTTGCAAAGCTTCTTGGAGATCGTAAAAAATGAACCTTGTCCAGAAACAGAGAGAATAATCTAAGAGACTAAGATCAAGGAAGGAAATGATTTTTCTTTTACTTATTGCCTTATTTAAAATTTTCAAGCAATTTGTAATTTCATCTTGCTTTAGTTTCTATTTGGTGTGTTTTGTCTACTTTGCTTGAGTTTTTAAGTGTGTGTTTTTATATTTCTTTTCATTCTATTTTCGTATTTCTAATAATTTTTTTTTCAATTCCAGACTGGAACTTGTGCCGATTAGATTGATGAACCGACTATCAGCTCCAAACCGAGAAAATAAAAAATAAGCTCCAGCAGGGAGCAGCGCCAGCTCAGCTATTAGAGCTACAGCCGACGCCTCAAGTCGAGACACATAAAAAATAAGGGCCAGTGCCTCATATTTTCAATCAAAACATAGAATTCTCCATCTTTTTCTCTTCCTCTACCACCGGCTCACTCAACCTACCCTAATCAGCTTTGATTTCACCACTAAAATAACTTTTTTCCATCAAACTTCATTGAATCTATCATTGTTCTTCAATTTTGATGAATTACTTTCCTAAAAATTTTCAATTGGTAAGTATAACGGAGACTAAGTTCCAAGGAGTTGATGCGACAACAAGAAACTTAGAGGCTTCCATGCACAACTTGGAGAACCAAATTAGCCAATTTGCTAAACTACTTGGGGATCGTCAAGCGGGGTCATTACCAAGAAACACTGAAGAAAATCCACGGGATCAAGGCCGTGGAAAACATTGAAGTCATGTTTTGCTTGTAGTTGTTGTAGTGGAACAATTTTTATTTTTGTCATTTTGTTTTATTGCTTTTATTGTTTCTTCATGAATTAAATTGCATTATTCAACATTACTGCATCTTCATCATTTTTATTTTATTTAAAAAAAAATCGGAGCCCGGACAGACTGCAATCGGCGCCGACTAGGACTAGAACCGAAGCCGGTTCCTATCGAGGAAGGGAGTCAAATAGGCCATTTTGGCTACTTTTTCTATTAAACTCTCCAACTCCCTCTCAAATTCTCTCTAACCCGCGCCAGCTTCACCTTCCAAACCTCTCAAGATTTGATTTTTCACCTCCCAAACATTTTTAAAACATCAATCTATCCTTCTTTTGTTGATTTTTTGGATCAAAAGTCTTTAAATCTTTTATTTTTCACAAAAACCCAATCTTCAATCCACATGCAAAGAGTTTGGATTTCTGCAAAAAGACTACATCTTTTGCTTGCCCATGCATAGGCGACCATAAAGGTATGATTTTTCTTGAATTCCCACGGTTAAAATGTTGTAGACAAATTTTTCTAATTTTTGGTATATTTTTTGCCAAAAATTGGGATATAAAATGTTCTCTTACATTATGAATTAACTCTTGAGCTTCATGACATTAGTTATATTATGAGTTAATGATTTTTGGGTACTTGATTCGTTCACATGATCATTAGGGAGTTTATGCATTTGCTTAAAGGGTATGATTATGGTTATTATGATGATTGAGTAAGTAGTACGGGTTTTGAATTGTCTTACACTTGATTACTATAGTGCCATAATGATTCCATAATTCACATGATTATGTTATAAGCATTCATGCACATTGGGTTTGTTTAATACATTTATGCTTCACAGTGAGCTTTTATATGTATTCTTGCAGGTTGTGTTGTAAATTGTGGAGATTGATTGGAGAAGATTGAATTGTTTGTGTTTGGTGTGGGATATACTGTAAAGGAGTTTGGGAATAATTGTTGTGAGTTGGTTGAGCGTTGAGTGGGAGTTGTGTATTGTGTTTGAACAGGGGAGATACAACCCTTCTAAAATCTTTGAGCTTCTTTGTTTTATCCTCCTATTTTCACCATTACTTACTTGCCAACATGTCTAGAGCACGTGGTCAACCCTCAAAAAAGGCTAGGGCTTCTTCTTCTTCCGCCCCTTCATCTATAAACTCCATGTTCCTTAGACCAGTTGAGTTCATTGATCCATTATATGAGGAGTGGTATAATAGGAGAGCTTCAAATAAAATTATTGTGAAGCGTACATTTACACCTACCCTAGACCGTGCCCTCAAACTTGGAATAATGTTTAGGAGGTTAGGGTGGGGACCCATAGTACAGCTAAAATGGGATTATTGCCCAGTACTCATTAAGGAATTCTATGCCAACATGGTTGAAAAGGGCAATAAACAATTTCCACACATTGAGACAAGGGTAAATGGAACCCCCATCATCATCATCACACGAAACCACTTAGCTATTCTCCTACAGGTCTATGATAATGATACTTGGCAAGGGATAGATACTAATAATCAAAAGATTCTTTCTGGCCCTAACTGGGATGCTAGTGGGACTAGAGCTACTCTAAGGTTGCACAAGCACAATACTTTTTAAGCCAACAACTTTTATTCTAACAATGACCTTGCTGCCAACTTTAGGGCTCTAGTCTACATGTTTGGGTTCAATATTGTACCCCAGGCTAGTGGTTTTAATGAGAGATGCCTTATTGACACATACATCTTGTATAGGATGATGACCACGCAGCCTATCCCTCTTGCCCCATTGATTATAGAATCTATTAGGGATGTGGAGCATTATCGTCTCTCTACTAAAGCCTTCGTCTTCCCCTTAGTCATAATGAAAATTCTGAGAAACTTTGGTATTATTACTGAGGGGGAATTGATGGAGACGACCATTGAGCATGACCTAGTGACGGAGCAGACATTGATGAGTTGTGGGTACAAGTATAGCCAGGAGAGAAAGAAATGACTAACTCTCTATGAGGTCAGATATCCCGGCCAAGCTCAGCCACCACCTGTGGAGGAAGAGCACCCAACCCTACCATCACCATCGCGGGCATAAGCAGATAGTTCATAGTCCCAATCCAGGATTGATTTTGAGACCACGGTGCTGGGACAGTTAGCCCAACAGACGAAGATGCTACTACACATGCGAAACTCTATCGATGACATTGCCCGGAGGCAAACTACTATGGAGCAGCACTGGGCTGAGTGGAAATAATAATTTCCGGGACCACATGGCGGTGAGGGCACTTCCGCACCTGATGATGATGATGGGGAGGATTGAGATGCTTGTTCACACGTGTCCCTACTTGTCACTCTTCTTTGTATTTTTTTTTTTTCTCTTTTCCTTTATGTTATCTTGACTTCTTTCTTTTGGACTTGTACTTTTCTTTTCTTTCTTGTACTATTTTATTTCTTTTGTTTTGATTTTTTTTTTCTAATTTTTATGCTTTTGTGTGTTTCTTTTATATTTTTCTTTTTAAGTACTTTGACAATGCCTCTTTCTCCAAGACCTCGACTCTTTTGTAGAAGAATGCCTACTGTAATGGAAGTGTTTTCTTTCTTATCTTTTCCCTTTTTATTTTTGGTCCCATGGCACTTTTTCCTTGTTCTATTTGTTTGGCCATTGAAGACAATGTCCAGTTTAAGTGTGGGGAGTGGTTAGATAAAGAATTCTTCTATGCTTCTATGCTTCATTCTTCTTTGAACCTTTTGAGAGTAAATTTTTTTCGACATTTTTCTGATTTTCTTTAAGATTTCAATATGTATTTTTAATATATGTCTTTGTGATAGATCATAGAGCATATGTTATATGTTATTTGTGGCTTGTACATGACTTTTTGCACGTACTTAGACTAAGTAGTTCTTGATCATATGCTTTACATTATTCTTAAACCTGTTTTCCCACTAAAATTCATTGAGTATTCTAGAACTTACTTGAATACCTCTCAAGGTGAAATAAGAAAAACATTCATGATTTAATTTAGGGATAACAGTAATAGGCCTTTTTTAGATAGTTTGAGCTTTTCAAACCTACCTATTTTATATTATCCTTAGTACCTATTTTGAGCCAAAAGTTGTCAATTTCTTTCTTAAAATCCGTTATCATACTTTGTCCATTACTTTTTTCTAAGAGTTTGATAATTCTTCTAAATCTTTGATTGCTCTGGATGGATACAAGTACAAGTAGGGGAGTTATGAGGCGGAAAGCGTGTGTAAATGTCATGACTTGTTACTTTCAGTCATGCATCATTGTTGAGTGGAGTTGTGGATGGAGGAAGAAAAGAAGAGAGAGAAAAGAGAATTTGAGAAAAACCAAGAAAAAAACTGCTAGAAGAGGTTTGAAAAATAAACTGAAAAGTAACCAAAAGTAGCATTTGGAAAGAAAGGAAAAGAGAAAAAGAGAGAAAAGGTGAAAGAGAAAGAAAAGAAAGAGCATAGGAAGAAAGCTGAAAAGAAATTGCTGAAATTTTTTATACTCTTGTGCAATATGAATGAGTTAAGAATTATTGAAAAAGAAAAATGTAAGATTTACTTGAACTGCTATAATTGCCATACAAGGTTATGGATTTTGATTGATTTTGGATAGGAAAGCAAGAAAAGTTTAGAATTTTTTGGTATGTCTTGTTTATCCTTTTTTTGCAAACTCCCATCTTCTTTGATATTTGATTTTCCTATATCCTTCGTTTGAAAGCTACATTACAAACCCTTTAACCTTACATTACAAGCTTAAAAGTCCTACTTGACCTAAGTAGAATCATGATATGTCTCGAATTAGTGGAGAGAGTGTATGAAAAGTAAACTTATGGAATGCATATTCTTTTTTAACTAAATTCTTTCCAATGGTTTGAGAATGATGTTAAGTGTTGGGATGGTTTTACTAGTCATTATTCACTTACACAAGTCTTGCATTTGTTATGAAAGATATAATAGCATATGTTTTGTTGTCTTGAATGAAGAAAGCATTGAAGATATTGTTTTGAAAGTATTGAGATATTTTTTTGTGAAACCTTATGTTTTTCCTATTTGTTTTTGATACTTTACTTGAGGACAAGCAAAGAGCTAAGTAAGGGGGAATCGATATGGCCTAAAGTAGTCATATATTTTCTAGTTATTTGAGGCTATTTTGTGATACATTTTGTTCAATAACTAGTCATATTCCTTCATATTTGAGATTTTACCTTTGAAAAGGTATTTTGTACATTATTTCAGATTTTAGGGGTAAAATAAGACAAAAATGACGTAAAATAGAATAGAAGCGGCGGCGCCGGCCAAGACAGAAGAACCGGCACCAACCACGTGTTGTTGGCACGTATTTTGAGACAACAAAAAATTAGTGAAATGGAGTAGAACAGAACTAAATTGGCGCCGCCAATTGGGAGGCTGGAATCGGCGCCGGCTGCACTCTGGAAAGGATGTCACAAAAATCAAGAAAAAATCGACGAACGACTAGAGAAACAGATCACAATCGGCGCCGGCCCTAGGCAGGACAGGCGGCGCCAGCTACGACCTGATGTCAAGGCAGTGCCTCAATTTTTGCGCGTAATTTTTGGAAATTTACAAAGTTTTAGTATTTTTCTACTTCTAGTCGGCCAAGAACCCTAAAGGAACGAAATTAGGCATTTCTAAAGCCTATAAATAAAGGGAAAACATAAGAGAAATGGGGAATTCGCGGATCATAATAGAAAATTCCTCAAATCAAAAAAGGAATTCTTCAATTCAAGGAGGATTGTGCAAGAGGGTCTACAAAGGAAGAAGAATGAGGCTTGTCAATGAGTGCTTTCTTTTACTTTGTTTTCTTTTTCTTGAATAATGATGTATTAATTGTTTTATTGTAATTTGACATTGTTTTCGGTATTCATAATTTTTCACTTTATTGAGTCGGTTAAATAATAAAAGAAAATGGATTAATGTATACTTGTTCCTTGAGGATCGACACTCGTTTGAACCCTATGCTATGTTAATGATAAATATGCTTGGTCATATATGTAATTTGGGGTTAACGTTTTAATTTAAACTTGATTGGGAATGTACTTATTTTTATATGATTTTTATACCTAAATCCATACGCATCAGGGCCCAAGGCCTAGATTGAATAATTAAAAAATTAATCTGGATATAAACTAGATTAAAGGTATAAAATTTTATTTTGGTCTATTTGGGCTTCTTAATTATTTACTGGCCCGTTTAATGAGTCCAGAAAATAAATGATTGAGATTTATTATTTATGGGTGTTCAAGCCCAAGAATAAATAATTTTATCTGGCCCAATAAATAAGACCAAGGGTAAAATAAAATAATAAATAAATAAATTATTAATTTAATTAATTAAAATAAAAATAAAAAACAACACGAGATGGAACTCGTGTTATTTTGTGTGCAAGATAATAGAAAGTATGGATACTTTATGTTTGCATGCGAGTGGAGTCTTTCTCGGGAGATCTGCTGAAATGAATATGAATTGAAGGCTTTGATTGGGTGATTGGTCTTCTGGATTCAATTTTCATTTCACGGAGAAAAACTAAAACCCCATTTCACAGAGAAATCTTCAATGAAAGCTTATCAAAACATAATCTTCAAACATTCACCGGTTGTGCTACGGGTACCATTTCGGAAGATCGAAGGCTCAAGTGAATGAAACGCAGTATACGTTTGCAAGGACATGACCCAATAGCCTCAAGTATCCTTATACAGACATCTACACCAGTTCAAATAAGGTCATTCAATCACAGAGATAAATTTTTCGTTTTCCTAACATGTTTTCGTTTTAATGACTTTTGCCATTTTAAGCCTTCATGGTGATCATTCAAAGTGCGCATACGCCTGGAAATCTAAAGGTAAAAGTCTTGCTTCCGGCAATACAGAGGTAATTTTGTAAACTCTTGATCGACCTAAATCGTTTGGCTTGGGCCATCAAAAGGGATTCGTTGATGTTTTCTGCGTTTAGGAGTCCACGAATCCTAACAGTCACGAGGCAATTGATCTAGTAGTGCTTGATTTTCTAAGGATTAAAGCAAATACTTGCATCCTAGTGAGAACTCCTTTTATATGAATGCTTTTAGAACTTGTAAGTTCTTGCATCTTATTAAAATTATTTCATGCAAGATATAAACCTTTTGCTCAAATTCATGAAAATACTATGTGTAAAATATTTTGAGATATTGTACATTTTACATGTTATGAAATGATTTATGATCATTGTATGCATATTACGAATGATTTATGATCATGATATTACGGAATATGCTTATATTTGAGAATTAAGTCCATATACGTACTCATAACATGCTTATGCATGATTTGTTTTGAAAGATCTTCTTGTGAACATTGTGCATATGTATAGAGTCATGCATTAAATGTCTTGAGAAGCATATGAATATTGAACTTATCCATTTTCATTCACGCAAATATTGTGAAAATCATTGCATAAACCTTAATTATGATGACTCCAATTATTATTTCTTTTAGAAGGTAAATTATGAGTGTTGAACTAATTGTTGGATTTCGATCATGCAAATCAATTTACACGCATTGAAAAAATAAAACAAAATCCATGCAAAGGATCACTTGTATGTAATTAAACAGATCATGAAAATGGAAGAAAAATTAATTACCTAAAAAACGCAACTTTTAAAATTGTTCCTTCCGCGCGAATTCCCTTTAAAAAATGGATCCAATTGAGCCACCAAATTCTAAGGATAGGAATTTCTCTAATATTGATCCACACAAAGAACGTACTCAAGAATTACCAAAATCTATACTAGTAGAATAATGCTTGGTAGCTTTATAATTAATATTATTGGAGAAGAGAAAAACTTCTTTAAAAAAAAAAGAATAGGAAAAAATGAACCTCGTGTTCTCTCGTGAAAAGAAAAGAAAACCACAGTATATTTTCAATGTTGGGATGTGTGCCCTCTTAAACTAGGTTCTGATATAATTTTTTATTTGTATTAATAAAAGTTTTATTCTCAGAAATTATTTGTGAATTATTCTTTACGTTTTTGCACAATTTCATTAGAAAAGACCTATTGTGTTTAAGTAAATGGTTCATGTGAATGGAGGTCTTTCATAGTAAGGTATGGACCATGGGTTATTTAACATATAAACTATTATTCTTAATTGAATGACGAGAATGAGAATCTCATCATGGTAAGGTTATTGTGTTATGAATTCTAAATAGGGAATGACTTACTTTTAGCCAATGAGTAGTCTTCTTATTTTATAATACAAGTGTTTTTCAAATACGTAGAATTGGACCTGTAGTAGTGGTTTCTAAAAGTATTATATGGTAGAAACCTAGATTACTACCGCTACAGCATGGACTTGTACTCTACAACTTGAGTATGAGTTGGTGGTCTGACGAAATTGAAAGCGTATGCTTTGATATACTATAGTTGAGGTTCCTTTGTAGAACCAATAAACTTATATGTTGGGTATATGCAACTAGTTAGTTAAGATAGACTTGTACAATATAGCTTCTATGCTATATCGCCCATTGTGATTGTCCAAATGATCTAATTATCTATGGTCCTGGGGAATATGACTTGAATATTTGATTTAGAGTAACTCCTTTGGAAAGCAAAAATATTCCAAGAAATCGTAGATTATTAGACGAGAAGCCTAAGGATAGTAGATGTCTTTTCACTTTTTTCTCTCTAAATGCACGACGATGTGTAGAGGGGTATTTTAATCATTTCACCTGTAAGTCAAAGACATAGCTAATGTAACATTGTCCTTAAGGTAAATATTTTCTTATGGTGATATTAGGAAATATTTAAAATGCAAAATACAACTATTTATATAGTAGGAGTATTTTGATCATTTTAATAGTCAATGTGACGTATCTTTTTGGTCCTCGGAATAGCCCATAAGTCCTAATTAATTTTTGGGTTGAGGAAATGGTCTCAATTAAAGAGAATTTTATTTTATTTAGGAAGTTTAATTTACTATTAACTGGAATAAAATAAAAGAATAAGAGAAATTAAATTAAATTTATTATCTGATTTAATTGGTTAATTAATTATTTAAAGTCTAAGCCCAGATTGAATAATTAAAAAATTAATCTGGGTCTAAACTAGATAAAAAGGCTTAAATAATTATTTTAGTTTATTTGAACTCATTTATTATTTATTAAGTTAATTTTATAGGCCCAGAAATAAATAATTAATGTTTATTATTTTTGGACTCATTGAGTCCAAAAAAAAAATAAAAGTAATTGTGGTCCAATAGCTTGGACCAAAAGGGTTTTTTTTTTTTTTAATTCACAGTACAGAAGAGTTTAGGCTAAACTAAACCTCTTCTATTGATAACTTCTGGGTGTTTTGAAATATCAAAACCCCAGTGTTATGTTATCTGAGATTGAGAAGTTGTGATCATTGATTCATTATTCACTGAACATACACAACAGTGAAAAGAAAAAAAAAACTAGAATCTTTTTTCTTCTTCTTCTTTCTCTCTCTCTCACTCGTTTTTTTCCCCCTGTGTTTTCTTGATTTTGCTAATCAATAGTAAGGAATCAAGAAGCTTTGAGACTGCGATTTTCCTCGCCTAAGTTGTGTCAACAATGAGCATTAGGCGGTGGAATATTCTGAGTTCACAAGAGGCTTCAGCGTTCATACAAACAAGACGAAGTAGGCGGATATTGCGGGTTTTCAACCGAAGGCATCAACAAGTGAAGTAGCTACTCCTGTGGTCCAGTCGGTTTCTTGACATCCAAAGAAAACAATATCACGCAAAGGTATATAAATTTTTAAAGTTCTTCTGTTGTGTTCTCTGTGTGTTGAATTGGTTTGCATGGCTTTCTGTTGTTTTCTGGCGCACACACACACACACACACACACACACACACACACACACACACATATATATATATATATATATATATATATATATATTGGTGAATCAAAACAAGCCTTTTGTTTGTTTCCTAAACATTTTAGGAATCAAACAATAACTGAACTTTTCTTATGTTTTCATTATGGCCTTGGGATTTTCAAATTGCTATTTAGCCCACAAGGTATTACTAATTATAATTTAACCTCAAGAATTATAACTACTTATAATTCGCCCCATGAAGTTATTTTTTTCTCACAAATTAATCTCATAATATTATCAAATAATATTTTGAGCACCAAATCCTCTATTATGTGTGACCTATTAGGTTTTCTAGTCATTTGGTAGCTAATATGAATTAATTCTATCATTATAGAATTAATAATCCTTTTAATAATTAAAATTAATTTATTAATTCTAACTAGGATTAAATTTATTAATTCTCTAATTAATAAATTCATATTTCGCAGATCATGAACGGTATCTAGCAATACATCATGACCGCCAAAAAGTCCAGAAAGTAAAGTGGCTTAACATGAACCTTTCAATAGCGAAACATCATTGCAATAAAGTCCTCTCACCATACAATATCTCATTCGATTTAGAGTACGAAATTAATGCCAACTCCATCCAGAATATTAATTAATTATGGCTCGAATATTTTAGTATCTGTTTTCAGAATCCATTACTCATCATGTGTATCAATTGGAACTATTTCTAACACATAGTCGCTTTGGCTAAGGACTTCTTGAGTAATGATTCCTATAAGTGGCCATGAAATATTCACTCCTACTATTAGGAGTGGTGAATCCTTTATTGACTCTCTCAATTACTTTCGTTTACTTCACGTTGTACCCAATGTCTATCCTATAAGTGATCTTGTAAGGACTCCAGAGATTGGAATCAAAGTACAATGCTTAGCAAACAAAGTACCTTAAAGTTCTAAAGTCTAAGGATACTTGCACATTTGCTATAAGGAGATTCTATTACTGGCACTAAATAGTTATCCATGTAAATTATCTCATAGTTAGGTCATCCAATATACTTGTTCAAATAACAAGCATCCACGTGTTAATTTTAAGTATCACAATACTCACTGATGTGAGAATCATCGCTTAATTAAATCAAGAAGTATAACACATGGTAATCTTAACGTATTAATGATGTCACATTTCATTAATACTATGATTAGGGATAATTTAAGAACAAACACATTCTAGTGTAGTAGGAATCTCACGTCATGATTTTATTAATATAGTGTTGTACTTGAGATTTTATCTAACATTTTTTATATATATGAACATATGGAATAAAGAAACTAAAAGATAAATAATGTCTTTTATTGATTTAATGTGCAAAATAAATTGTATAAATGATTGCTTCTAGGGCACAATCCTAACACGAATATGCCTTGAATAAATTAATAGAATGGACATATTGATTATATTTTGGTATTTTAGAGAAATTGTACGATTTTGAAATTTAGTCGGGCTGGAATTGTGTTTTGAGACTAGAACAATATTTTGGGAAAATGAAATTGAAAATATTTCAAGAATAGTAATTTTCCTGAGCCTCTTGAATTGTCAATAGTCATTGAATGGCAAAGCTTTTGTATTAACTTACATTAGATTGAGAGAGACTTCTAGTAGATTAGTCATTTTTGGAAGTTTGTCTTTTTTCAAATGAGACAACAATATTAGATACTGAGTCGAGTCCTTAGCTATTAACACGGTTTTTAAGGGGAGCCGAAGGTCAGAAGTGAAACTTCTAGATATGATTATTAGTGAGAGAAAGTGGGGAGCCTCCCTCAGTAGGAAGAAAACCTACCGGATGGTTTGTATTGTAGTATGCAATGCCCTTGAAAACCATAAATCATGATATTATGATATTGGAATTGGAATTATGATTAAAGGCTCATTATGAACATTTGTGATGTTTGAGAATTGTGTTTTTGATGTTTCACTTGACAAAATTATTTTGGCATTATAAGTGAATTGCACTTGCCAGATTTTCCCCATAAATAATACTTTATTTTCGAAAATGCATAAGGCATTTAGATTATATTTATATCCATTTAAATTAATATTTCTAATGCATCATGGCATATTTATTAACAGTGTCACAACCACACTACGGATGGAGTGACATACTCGACCCATATAGGTTACATATGTAGTGGGTGTTACAATTGGGAGGGAAAAGGGAGTAGATGTAAATTTAGATGTATATGGGTAATTTACCTTATTTGGCTAAAAAAGCTTATAGATGAAAAGTAAATTAAGAGAGGAAGCTCCTCTCCACGTTAGAAAACAATTTGCCCAAATATATAAATGGATTAAGATATAAATTAAAATAAAATTTAACGTTTGCATCTCTTTCACCCTATCCAAATAAAATAAAAATAAATTATATTTATTTTCTATGAGAGTAAAGATTCTACTTCTATTCCTTCTCCTTTGTAAACCAAAAACAGTGTGAATGTTTGTCTTTCTATTTTAAATTAAAAAATATTTATTTTAAAAAATAAATATATTTTCTTCCTAAACTTTTTCAACTAACTCCCTCAATTTGAGGAATATAAATTCCATTAAACTTATGATTCCCCCACTAATCTCACTAATGGTAATATAGTAATTTATATACAGTCCAATTTTTTTAAATTTTTGCGTAAAGTTAAAATACGAGATTAGAATGTGAATAAAAAGAGTATGTAAGTGCTAAGAATTTTGCTTGCTAAATTGTTTTCCAAAAATATTATGACGAAGGAAATAAGATTAAGAATTTCTTTTTATCTACCATAACAACCACACTGTTATTAGATTGTACAAATGTCAAAGATTTTATAGTGTCATGATTTTCTTTGAATACATGGATTGAAAAAAAAATCTGTGAATTAGTTCTAAAAATTATTATTATCACATTGTTCTTTAGTCACAGGATTGTGGGAACAATATTTTGCAATTTAATCTAATATTTCCTTTAGTTGGGAACGAACTCTGGAGTGGAGGCCTCAACTCTTGCCGCTTATAAAAGGTTAATGGAGTTCGGCCTCTTCTCCTCTTTTTTTTTTTTTTTTCCTCCTCCCTTTCTGGGCTTTTGGCATAGGAGTTGAATACTGGAGCGGGCCCGTGAAAGTTAATTGGACAAACCCATTAGACACCTTCCAGTTCAGCGAAAATCTTTAGTAGTTTGGCCCATATTTCAGATGATCCCAATACTAATCCAGTAAGGTAATCCACATTTTAGGGGCCTTTCTCCCATTTGTTAAGACCTCATAGCACTTTCAGGCCCATCTTGATGATTTTCTTTCAACACCTTTCATTATCTTACTCTCATTAAAATTGACAGTAATTGACTTAATACGAAATTTTATATAAAAGTAAAAAATTAGAATATAATAATAATAAAGTATAATATAATATAATAAAAATAAGAAACATACCGGTCTTATAATACTTTATGTTAAATTTAAGTATGTAAAAGTAATATATGTGAGAATATATTGATTATTTTATAATAAATTATATAATAATTTTTTTTTTAAAAATCACTTTTTTCAAACAACTTAAAATGATAAATTGGTCAATTTATTTTTAGGGAATATAATTTGTCATTCATTTATAGGGAAATTCATCACCCGTAGCTCATCTATCATACCACTAAAAAATTTCAGACTGACACGTGTCAAACATAGGTTATGTTTGAAGACTAGTTCAATATAGTACTCCCCTAGTCTCTTTTTATTTGTCCATTTTAACCGATTCACAAGTTAAAAAAAAAATTTTTGATTAATTACTTAACATTTTCTATTTTACCCTCAAAGAATCTCTCTCTTTATTAAGGAGTAATCAAATTTCAAAACTTTATGTGTTGTAAGCATATTTAATTTACTTCCATTTTCCATTACAAATGCACAATACTCATTATATTAAAGAGGCGTATTTGTGAAAAAATAGCAATTTATATATCCTTAATTTACTAATGGGACAGATAAATTAGAACAAAAATTTTAGTTAAAATAGACAGATAAAAGGGAATGGATGAAGTACAAGATTGGCAGAAAGTATAAGAGATAATTGCCTCGCAATACTGTGTAATTAATATCACTCTCTTAATGAAAAATTTCTCCTTGATGTGAAATTAGTGAAAGCTCCACTAATTTCATTAGTGGATATGGATGTCCACCATTAACATTACTAATACATATTAGTAGAGTTAGTGGAGATACCACTAATACATTAGTAGAAATAGATGATTAATTTCACTGAGAAAGTTTTATAAATAGAGCTCGCCCCAAGTTTGAGAGATATACCAATTGTTGAAGAAAGTTGTGAGAGAAAAGAAAGAGAGAAATTTGAAAAAATTATTGTACAAATAATAGTTAGAGATTTATTGTGTGTAAATTTTATTCTAACACTATCAAAATTTCATAACACGTTATCAGCACGAGTCTCTGTCGAAGTATGAGTCTCTCCCTTTACAAAAGCCAGAAGACTAAAGTACGCATTTATTGATTCCTATGGCTAACCTTATTAAATTTGAATTTGTAACCCTTGATATTTCTGGAAAAAAATTATATGCCATGGGTTCTTGATGCAGAAATGCATCTAAATGCTAAAGGCCTTAGTGAAACTATTAAAGAAAAAAAATAGTGCATCTACACAACAAAAGACCAAAGTTTTGATTTTTATTCGTCGTTATCTTGACAAAAATTTGAAAATAGAATATCTTACCGAAAAAGATTCATATGTCCTGTGAGTAAATTTAAAAGAAATATTTGATCACCTGAAGATGGTCGTACTACCAACTGCACGGTATGGATAGTTGCACCTAAGGTTGCAAGATTTTAAAACCGTGAATGAATATAGTTCTGTCATGTATAAAATTACATTTCAATTAAAATTATGCAGAGAAAAAATTACTGGTAAAGATATGCTGGAGAAGACATTTTTCACCTTTCATGCCTCGAATATTATCCTGCAAAAATAATATCGAGAGAAAGGGTATACAAAATTTATTTATTTAATTATTGCCCTCCTAATTGTAGAGAAAAATAATGAGTTATTATTGAGAAATCATAAAGCCAGACCAATTGGTTCAATAGCACTCCCAGAAATGAATGTTGTTGGCTCCAGCAAAAACCATAGTCATAGTCGTAGTTTTAGTCGTGCCTGTAGCTGTGATCATGGTCGTAGTTATGGTTGTGGATACGCTCGATATTTCCCTTATCACAGTAATAATCAAGTTGTGGGAAATACTGGCCACCTGAAGTGGGAAATAAAAGATAATAAGGGAAAAGAAGAAGAAATGTAAGAAAATTATGAGAATAAGTGTTATAGATGTGGCATGAAAGGTCATTGGTCACGTAACTGTCGTACGATCAAACATTTAGTTGAATTATATCAAGCTTCATTGAAAAATAAAAATAAAAATGTTGAAACAAATTTTTCTCAACAACCAATGAATGATGTTGACGACGATATTGATATTAATCCTAAAGATCTTAATATTAATATTACCCATATGGATGTATCTGATTTTTTTTCAAATACCCAGACAGTAGGATAAACTATTTAATTGATGATAGTAGTATCCAGAAGAACTAATGCCTCACCCAAATATTTTTAAAATTTTATTATATTCTAATAATATTTACATTTGCATATACATATTTTTGTTCAGATGGCTGTTGTTAATGATGATATATGTATTATTGATAATGAAACTACACACACCATACTAAAAATTGAGAAATATTTTTCTTATCTTAAAACAAGAGAAATAAATAATTATACTATAAACGGTAGTACAAATGTGATTGAAGGCTCCGGAAGAGCTAGTATATTGCTGCTTGAATGAACAACAATTAATATTAATAAGGTACTATTTTCTTCAAAATTCAGAAGAAAATTATTGAGTTTTAAAGATATCTGCAGAAATAGATATCATGTTGAAACAAATGAGGAAAATGGGATTGAGCATCTTTATATTACTCAAATTAATTTGGATAAGAAATCTTTATTAGAAAAACTACCGTCTTTTTCTACTAACCTATATCTTATAAAAATATGTACAAGTGAAATTTATTATCTAGTAAACCAGAAGTTTACTGATCCTACTACTTATAATATTTGGCATGACCAGTTGAGTCATTCGAGATCTACCATGATGAGAAAAATAATTAAGAATACACATGGTCATCCATTAAAAAATAAAAAGATATCGACATCAAAAAAATTCTCATGTGTTGCATGTTCTCTAGGAAAATTAATTATTAAACCATCACCAGTAAAAGTAGGAGCTGAAAGTCCTACATTTCTTGAATGGATTCACGGAGACATTTGTAGACTTATTCATCCACCATGTGGACCGTTCAAATATTTTATGATCTTAATTGATACATCATCCCGATGGTCACATGTATGTTTATTATCTACTCGTAACCTGGCGTTTACAAGATTACTTGCTCAAATAATTAAATTACGAGTACAATTTTCTAATCATCAAATTAAAAATATCCGTTTGGATAATGCTGATGAATTTCATCACATGTTTTTTTATGCATATTGCATGTCAATTGGGATTAATATTGAACATCTTGTAACTCATGTTCATACACAAAATGATTTTACTGAATCTTTTATTAAAATATTACAATTAATTACTAGACCATTATTAATGAAAACAAATCTCTCAACATCTGCTTAGGGACATGCTATTTTACATACTGCAACACTTGTATGTATAAGGCCAACTAGTTATTATAAATTCTCTCCTTTGTAATTAGCTTTTGGTTCAAAATCAAATATTACTCATTTAAAAAATTTTAGGTGTACTATATATGTTCCAATTGCACCAAACCAACGTACAAAGATGGGTCCTCAAAGAAAAAAGGGGATATACGTTGGATATAATACTCCCTCTATTATCAGGTATGTTGAACCCCTAACAAGAGATGTATTCACAGCAAGATTTGCTAATTGTCATTTTGATGAATCATTATTCCCTAAATTAGGGGGAAAACATAAACAGTATAAAAAAGATCTTACTTAGATAGTATCATTAAATTATCTTGATCTGCGCACAAGCGCGTGTGAACTTGAAGTTCAAAAGATAATTTATTTGCAAAGCATTGCAAATCAAATGCTAGACACCTTTGTTGATTTCAGAAAAGTAACAAAATCGCATATTTTAGCTATAAATGTTCCTATTCGAATTGAAATCATAGCAGAACAAAAGATTGTCTTTATAACTGTTGAGTCAAAAACACGCCAGAAGCGTGGTTGACCTCTTAGTTCTAAAAATAAAAATTCTCGAAAGAAAAGAGGATTAAATGATCCAGATTATCATATTGAAGAAAAGAATGATAAAAACCAAGATAGAAATGATAACAAAATAAAAGAACCAGAAGTTAATGAAAGTAATACTGAAATTTTTATCAATTATACCACTTTCGATAAAAGTTGGAACGGATAGAAATTATTATTGATAATATATTTGTATACAATATATATTTTAATGTTACACAGAATAATGATGATTCTGAACCAATATCAGTTGATGAATGTCGGCATAAAAAAGATTGGCTACAATGGAAAGATGCGATTCAATCGGAGTTAAATTCACTTACAAAACGTGAAGTCTTCGAACCTGCAGTCCGAACACCAGAAGATATAAAACTCGTTGGCTACAAATAGATATTTGTGCAAAAGCGTAATGAAAATTCATTATATTCGAGAAAATTGTGAATTATCATCTAGAAGAGATATTCCAACTCCTCTTTATGAAGATAATGCAACTTGTATAACTCAATTACGAGGAGGATATATTAAAAGAGATCGGACAAAACATATTTTGCCAAAATTCTTCTTTACTCATGAACTCCAGAAGAAATGTGAAATTGATGTGCTACAAATTCGGTCATGTGACAATCTCGCAGATATTTTCGCGAAGATTTTACCGACTGTAACATTTGAGAAGTTGATATATAAAATCGGTATGCGTCGGTTCAAAGATTTAAAAGGATCATCTCATCAAATGGAGTAATAAGCAGAGATATAGAACAGTGTATTCTTTTTCCTTCACTATATTTTTTTTTCACTGGATTTTTATCTAATAAAATTTTAACGAGGTATATTCTTTATGTAATGAACATCCAAGGGGGAGGGTTGTGAAATTAGTGAAAGCTCCACTAATTCTATTAGTGGATATGAATGTCCACCATTAATATCACTAATACATATTAATGGAGTTAGTAGAGACACTACTAATACATTAGTGAAAATAGATGATTAATTCTACTAAAAAAAGCTCTATAAATAGAGCTATTCTCAAACTTGAGAGATATACCATTTATGAGAGAATTGTTGGAGAAAGTTGTGAGAGAAAAGAAAGAAAGAAGTTTTAAAAAATTATTATGCAAATAATAATTAGAGATTTATTATGTGTAAATTTTATTTTAATACTGTCAAAATTTCACAACACTCCTTTTATTGTTTTTATCATTTTTTTTTTCCAAGCATGATATTTGTTGCGTATATCTTAATAATTTATTCATGAGTTCAAAATTACAAAACTGTAATATTTGAATAATTCTCTTTTGTTTGATAGTTCTTGACCAAAAGGAAGGGGCCAAACGTAAGTAACAAAAACCCACATAATGATGCACCTGAAATAAATTTTTATTTGAGATTTTCATAGAAAATTGTAAAGATTCTCAATGAAAATCTGGAATCCGCTGAAACAAGAGTACAATTACACTTCTTCCCCAACCCCTATTAAAAAAAGAGTACAATCTGACACTTGAAACTAAACATTCTTTGAAATTTGAAAAATCAAGACAGAGAGTGGAAGCTCAATTGGAGCAATAAAAGATGTTAGTAAGAGGAAGCTCAATTCACTCTCCTGCAATTTTTTCTTATCTCCCCCTTCGACCCGGTGAGGGGGCTAATGTCACCCATCTTGATCATGGCTGCAGCAAAATCAGAAGAAAAGCTACCGGGGTTGCTGACGTATGATCTGACTATGGAATCAGTAGATCCACCCTTAAACAGCTGCTGATCAGAGTGAAGCAGCCCTCTTTGGTTGACAAGGTTCTTGAAATAGTTGTTGTCAAAGGATGTTGGTGTCTGCAGATCAAGAGGTGCCAAATTATTGTCCCCTGAACCAACAGGGCTTGGACAGTTGCTTCTTCTCGTTTGAGCGAAAGAAGCGTCCAAGTTTGTTTCGTTGTAAATACGAGGTCTGAAATTTGTGCATCTTGCTTGCCCAATTGTGTGGGAACCTGAAATTTTGCAAATCAAACTGTAAGAATATTCAAGAATTCATCGACAAGATGGAAGAAATAGGAAGAAGGAAAGGGCTAATTACCGGATAAAGCAACGAGGTCCTTGGTGGAAAGACCGAGAGCATTGAATCTGGAGATGAGGCCATTAAGGTCGGTACTGGGACGTGGAATGCTATTGTTAGCAGCAGCTTGGCTTGCGGTTCTAGCATCTCTTCTTCCGACCTTCACATTCCAGCTGGGGCCGCCAAGCTGAGACAGACGCAAGAACAGAGAAACCATAAATAAATATTAGTCGAATGGTTGAACCGAAGATCCTTTGATCGGTTGAATTTTCCGTGGAGAAAACACATGCTCAGAGAATTAGCACTTACAATTACTACAGAATCCCGAGATGCAATGGCGAGGATGTCAGCACAAGAGACCACGCCAGGGCACACTTCCTCCACGGCGGATTTGATGTTGTCAACTACATCAAATCCCCTGGCAGACCTGAAATTAGGAGCAGCCCTTTTCTCTCCAGTGAAGGAAGGTGTGTCATCAAGCAGGAGTGATCCATCGCATCCCTGAATTCACACAAGTATGGGGTTAGAGACGTCTGAGATAAGCATCTTATAACTCTTGATACATATCTACCAGTTACTAGCTTGATTCTATTGTAATATTCTTTTTGGCAATTATGTTACTCTAGGGATGGGCCAGGACAGGAGTATGAAAATTTATACTAGACGGAAAAATATTATAAAACATATATAGTAGAATGTAAGCAAAATAATTCAAGTTTCCGGACGATTTAAGCATGAAAACGAACTCATATACAATCATAATCAAGAAACATGAAATTAGGCTCTAAGATTCAAGTAAATTACGTTGACAAAGCAATCATGGAAGAACAAACGGAGGAGAGAGGCTCCCATTCGAGCTTCGTTCATTATCGCAGAGTGCACTTGCCATTTCACAGTGTTAAAAACATCTGGACAAGTTTTGGAGTAATAATCAGTGGAAAGCTGAGCTGAAGTGCGTCCAATTAGGAAGAACACCAAGATGGCCAAATAAGGAACTAAAGCCATTGGCGATTAGCAAATTAGACCAAGTGAATAAGTCTCCGAACAAGTTTGTTATGGACATTTTTCTCCATGAAAACCCAAGTAGATATATAGTGGTCGTGTGGCGAGCATTGTCGGTCTAGAATCTCAAATATGGGCCACGGCAGGTCACCTAACTCAAAGACTACCTTGCATGGCAATTTTACGTCAAGACACAGGCTAAAGTTAAAATAAACAAAGAAGCTAAGATCGAATCTTGGTATGTTTACATTAGAAGAGAAGCAGAGAAGAAGTATAATTATTGTCTGCTTAAATTTGTCAAAAAAGGGACCCAATAAAGCAACCTATAATCTTTGGATTTGGTGGAATAAAGGCTGGATGGGACTTTTTCGACAAGAATAACGAGATAATTTGACTAATTTACATGCATTTGAATAGTTGAAAGTATAAAAAATTTCATATTAGGGGCTAAGAAGGCCACTGTTTGAAGATCAGTTTGGAATCCATGAAATTTAGATGATGTATACCTAGATAACACTTCTTAAGTCTACGGATAAACGATTTTGTCTTATGAAAGTTACATACTTTGATTGATCGATACTTGCTTCAGTGGAATGACAAAAAGAAAATGATAAACATAACATTCTAGGTGAAACTCTGGCCACGGGAAGAAAGGTGTGGGGCACGTAATCGAGGCAGTTTGACCTATTTAAATCTGAGTCAAGTCAAATCTAATTATAAAATACTCTCTTATTTTAAAATATTTATTTATAAAATCTTTTATACACAAATTAAAAATATTAGAAAATAATACTACAATTTAGATAAAGTTTTTATTCTACTCATATTAAAAACACGATGTTATTGATTGGTGAAAATTCTCAAAAAAAAAAGAAGAGTTTTAGAAAATTATGTAGTTGACTTAGAATAAATAGAGATATAATAAGAAGAAACTAATCATTCGTTTTAGAAATATATATATGAACAAATATTTTAAAACAAATCAAAAAAAATTTATGAACAAATTTTTAAAATGAATGAAATAATTAAATATATTTAACTTTAAATTCATATTTGATCCGATAAATATATAATTCAGCATTTAAGTGTAATTAACTATCAAGTTTGTAATTATATTTGACTTCAAATTATTTTAAAATATTTAAACTAATTTAAAATAAGTATTTGTATAAAATTTTTAAAAAATATAAAAATAAATAAATAATATAAATATATTTTTAAAATGTATTCATGAATCTTGAATTGAATATTTAAATATTTAAATTTAAATTTAATAATAATATTTGAATTTGAGTTTGAATATTGAATTCTAACTTAACATAAAAGCTCAAGTGTATCTAAATCTGATTGGATGTGCAAAGTACCAAACAGGAAACATGCATGTAAAGGAAAGGTTCAAAAAAGGAAACCCTCAATTTAGATGGCGTGCTTATTTTCCCTTATCCAAAATGATTAAAATTTTCGCGTAAAATTTATGAGGACAAAAAATCCAAGTAGCACATCAATTCTATGAAATTCTAAAATTTACATATAAATTAAAAAATGTTCAAAAGTAATACTTATACTATTAAAATATTTCGATCATATATTTTTGTTATATTTGACCATTTAATTATTTTTTTATTAATTACGTGATATCTTTTGAATATATTTTTATCTATTAAAAGAAAAAAAATAGACAAATTTGCCACAACAAATCGAGAATAATTTTCATGGATTTCCTACATATTTTGGGATCAATTCATATCTTGGACTTTTTACCCTTCATATAAAATACGAAATAAGTGAATATTTGTTTTATCAGCAGTCGAAAAAATATCGAGATTTACTTGTTTATTGCCACAAGTTGCGAATCTTTTTGCACAATTTTTATCGGTCCATAAGGTTTTAAGGATGTTTACACTCCCACAATGACAAGTGGGTAATGGAAGACTTTGACTTTTGAGTATTTCCAAATTGAAGTGCCATGTTCTTTTTATTTTCTTTTAAGAGAGAGTTGAAAAACAGAGATATATTAAGAAAAAAAGAGAGAAAAAAGAGTCAAGTGTGTTTGGAAATTGTGCCATTAGTTTTATTAAAGTAAAAGAGTTGACACCCATCGAATAATATGTAAAACAAAAATACTTTTACATGAGAGTCACTCAATCGACGAAAAAAAATAATTAAATAGTCAATCTTAATAGAAGTGTAAATTTAAAATTTCAGATAATTCAGATATTATTAGAGTTTTTTGCCCAATCTATAATTAGTCGAATGTTGTCATCTCGCCAATAGCTTAGTGAGGGAATTATAAATGTTATGCTTAGGGTATGAGTGAATTAATATTTTTCTCAATTTATCTTAATTTAAACTTTTATAAATTTAAAATAATTATAATTTAAATAATTTTTATTTTTAAAAATTATCATATACTCATAACATATCATATTCTCTTTCTATAATTTTACTGTAGTCTCACCTTAACTCTATTTATTTAATAACTTTTTATGATATTCAAACAAACTCTTAATTACTAGTAATTTAAGAAAATTGAGATTCAATTAGTCTAGCATTAAAAATAATTACTTATTACAGTTCGAATTCAATGGTCAACGACAGCTTTATGATTAGTTGATTACCACCTAAACATTTTTTTTTTTTCTTTTCAATTAGAGGTCAACATTTTACGGCTAGCGTTAGCTTGAGAAGTCAGTTACGACTTAGCAGACCAAATAATAAATTTACATGAAATGGGTCAACCAAAAGGTGATGAGCAACTTATATTATTGAATTAAACAGTAGTAGTTAATATCCGGCATTTGAAATCCATAATGCTGTTTCGCTGTTGAAATTTTCTGCCCTGAAGTCGTACTGTAGTCAACTCCATTAGAAACTTTAATATTTTGCCTTTCTTTTTTCTAGACACCTTCTTTTCTTGTCAATATCCCCCAAATTAAACAAATCATCCAATTCAAAGAGTAAGTAATTCATAACAAATTTTGAACGCGTATTAATTTATTAGATATTTAATAAATTAAAATTATACTATTTCTATTCAAATAAGAATTCGCAATTTTTTTTTATATTTCTTTCTTATTATTAAAAGAAAACTGAAAATTTTGATGCTTCTCTCAGCACAAACAACCAAGAAAAGGACAACTCAAATTTTGTATCTTTCTCCCTGCTGCTGCCTGCGCGTAGCAAATGCAGTGTCCGGTGCAGGTTTTAGCCGATGCGTATAAGTTGACAAATTTGGAAAGCCGCACAGACTATAGAAATTGGACACCTGTTTTTGCTAGTAAACAAGGTAGAAATTACAGGTGGCTTCTTTTTTTGTCATTATCCAATTGATTACTTTGAAGACCTTCTCATCTTAACTTTGGAAAACTCTATGCCATAGAAAAATATTCACCTAGTAATCACAGTGAGGGTAAGAATGAACAAACAATAAGTGAAGAATGGTAAAAGAATTTCTTGCTCAAATTTTCATGGAATAGCCGAGGGAAGAAAAAAAAAAGATCGTTTGAGGGTTTTCTTTTCCCTTTTTGACAAATCAAAGCGTTCAATGAAAATCAGATTTCACAATCAATGGATTGAAACAAGGTTCCTATTTCTTCCATGTTTATTTATTACTTTAACAACGAGGTCTAACTCACCTCTCTATCTTGTTAGATAGTATAATGATAACGATTCCTTCTGGATCTTCTAAATAATGCACAAAAGCTAAGTTCATACTTCAATTTTCTTTCCAGTGCTGTGACTTGTATCCCTCCAAATTAATAACCTTTTTGAATGTTTCTGCGAGTTTGGTTTGTGAGGGCCAAAGGGACGACAATTTGAACTATCTTAGATTCTTCCGTTCATTGGGAATTGACTCATTCAATTCTCTAAAATTTTTGGGTTTTCTTTTTCTTTTCTTAATATCAAATCAACTTCTTAATGCTCCTGAATTATTAGTCAGATCTCTATCAGAATTACGAGCTTTAGTGAATGGAACCATGATAACGTGGAAGATGATAATACACTTGTCCATAGAGTTCCTTATTAGTAGGGACTTCCACTTCAAAGATTGGTTTTGAAAATTCGAACCCATTGTCTCAATACAACGCTTTGAAGACAAATTACACTTGATAACCTAAGGAAGATGCATCCAACGCTTTGCCGTCCATTTCAAGAGAACCACCTTTTGCCTCTGTGAATTCCCTTTTGTAAACGTATTTTCTTGATGCCCACAAGAAAGCCAATAAATTCAGAGTTGATATGAATATGAGAAACCCATAATAGTAGTCCAGATGAGAATCATTCAGGTTATTCCCAATCCAACTCTTCCCTCCTCTGCTCCCAGAAATCTTATCCACCATTGTCACCAGAGAGCTATTCAAGAAGTTTCCTAGTCCAATCCCGCTAGTGAAAAATGTCGTCCCGATGCTCTGCATGTCTTCGGGAGATTGATCGTAGAAGAACTCTATCAATCCAATGGCATTGAAAACATCAGCAACCCCTAACAGGATATACTGAGGAAGCAAACTCAATATGGTAATAGGCACAATTTCCTTAGGCCCTTGAATGCGGTGAACTCTAATCACATGCATTCTCCTCACTTCCATAGCATATGCAAAAGCAATGGCTAGAATTTGAATCATAAGTCCAATTCCAAGCCTCTGCAGCAGAGTGATTCCTCTGGGATTTCCTGTTTTCTTGCGCATGTATGGCACAAAATACCTGTCATACATGGGTACAGTCACTAGCATCGAGAGCGTTACGAAGCTCCCCAGTGATGCTGCTGGAATTTGAAGAGTCCCACCAAAGTGCCTGTCCAAAGTAGTGCCCTGTTTCACGAAAAGAGTATTGATTTGTGCCCATATGGTGCTTGGAATTAAGGTCACAAGCCATATCATGGCCATTCCCACAACCAATTTTGATTCTTCCACTTGAGTAACTGTCCATGGTTGCTTCGACCTGTTACCACTTTGATCTTGGTTAATTGCAGCCTTGTCCAAGAACCTGAGAAGAGTTCACTATATTAATTCATAGCGTAACCATCTTGTGCACCTTTAAGAGATTCTTATGTTTCTTGGGTTGTCAGCAGTGTTGCGGAGTTTTTTTTTTTTTTTTAAGTAGCCCATCCTGGGGCCAATTTTGGACCATTATGAAAATTGCAAAGAAGTCGGTGCCCACTGGGAAGGTGGCATCCGTAGATGCATTTTTGAATAGATAAAGAGCAACAAGAAGATGGGCTTTGGCCCTTGGGCTATTGACCAAACCACAACTTCATTTTCAAAGGCCAATGAGTGGCTCTGTATGTTGGGCTTTTAGAGTTCTTTTTGGATATCAAATTTGTTAAACTTTGGGAACCCATTCTGATATGTGATCCAGGAACCATATCTGTGGTTGGGCTTTTAGCGATAATTTTTTAGAATTCTTTTTGGATATCAAATAATTTTAATAAGAAATTAAAATGATTTTTTTCAATATTACTCTGGGACCATAAGGAATATGGATTTTATTGTTTTGAAACTAAAAATATCAATTATGACATGAATTTTATAAACCAAAGTTGCTGGTTCTTTCAAATTTCATGGAGACAAAAACTTGGAATCCAAAAACCAACGATGTCCAATGCAGTCACCAGTCAGGGACATTAATGATCCAGTCACCAGAAAGCATATAATAATGCAGTGACAATGACAAAAGGGGGTATTGAAGATAAATTATAGTTGTAGTAACTAATTATTACCAATACAGTAAATCAAGAATTCAACACCTATTTACCCTTTTTTCTCTTTTTTTTTAAATACATAAAGGATATTGTATGGGAATCGAATAGAATCTTTAATCAGAAAAAATATTTTTAATTAATTAAATTATTACATTATGACCCCTCCTTAGACTGAGACAAGGAAAACCAATCTCATTTTGCAATTACTAGTTCTCAAATTTCAATTCTAATTCAAATTAATGTTGTATAAGGTAATTTACCTTGTGTATTGATAATGAATAGAATTGAGGGAAATTTAACTGAAACTATAGATTAGTAGTATCATATAGATGTCTTTCCTCGTTTGGCTTTCCCAAGTCAATAGTTTCTTAAATAAACGCGTAACTTGCATCGACAGTCAAAGAATTGAAGGTAGAGGTCATAGACTGCCAAGTGATTAAATGAGAAGTACGACGTGAAAAACATTTGTACCAAGGGAATCCATTAGGTTTCTGGCAAATATTGTTTAATGGGCCCTCTTCTTTTATGGTGGATTCTCTTACAGTAGCCACCTACTACGTGACTGAGGCACCACCAAGTTCTGCCCATTGTTTTTCCGTTTCCCGGAGAATGGTGGGGCAAAATTTGTTTTTTTTTTCTTGGGGGTGGTGGCGTGGGTAGTGAGACAGGGCTCACATTTTGAAAACCTAACAACTCTGAACTCTCTCCCAGACCTTATGGGTGACTAGATTCAACTTGATCGTAATGGACAATAACTGTTCTTGGAAATCCTGGACCAAGGGTTTGCAAGAATTGCTAGCTGCACATGGCGGGGAGGAGGGGTTGTGGCCTGTGGGGGAGGAGGGGATATTCATCAAAAATTGCTGCTAAGCAGTGGGGAGAGGTACCACTTTTGCCAGACGATTGGAGATATCCTAGTTGTTGTGCACATTTATTTGGACGAAGGAGGTCCCCTTGCATCAACTTCACCTCCAAATTTCCCAGGTTTAAGGATAACAGAATCTCCTTTTACTTTTTTCCAACTCCAAAAAACGAAGAATCTTCTTGCACTACTTTTTACTTTCACAGCATTTTCATAATAGATTAAAGATTCACCGTCCAATTTCTTTCCTTAGTTATTTTACTAGTATTTGATCAAGAAGAACCCGTTGATAAACTTTGATGCTCACCAATATCAAGAGGTAAGGCACAATAGTAGCTACGAAAGGAGGATTAACGAAATAAATCGTAATAAAACTGACCTGAATATTGTAGAGTGATGAATTTGACGTTTTCCAGTAGTAATATAGTGCTGTTGATCATGCTCATAGAGCTCCGATGGATCGCTGGGGAGCTGAAGCTTCCTATTGGCGAACGCAGTGACAAGAACTCGAAGCACGTCGCCTGCAGGGCTTGCTGTCTTTTTAACTTTGTGCCTGTAAAATGGGGTGCCAATGTAGAATATGAAGAGGGATAATATAAGTCCAACTGCTGGAATTCCATAGCCTAATCCCCAACCAAGGTTCTCTTGTATGTAGACAAGGCCTAGTGTAGCAAACAGCCCACCAGTAAAGGCACTGAACATCCACCAATTAAAGAAAGAATCCTTGAGCTTTTTCTCACTCGGATTGAAATCGTCAAATTGGTCTGCCCCAAAGGTGGATATGTTCGGTTTGGTTCCGCCAGCCCCAATGGCAATTATGTACAGAGATGCATAGAAGAAAGTCACTTGCGAGGCAGAAGCTTTACTGCAGACTTCGTTTAGGCACGTCGGTTTCAAATACTTAATCGAAACTGCTAAAGTTAGTAGCGCCATTCCCTGGTGATTAGATCATCTTGGTTTAGATACTATATATGCACCATTTGAAGATCAAGATTACTTCTAAAACAAACTAATGATCGATGCAGTGCATGAATCAAACAGTCGCAAAAGGCAATTTTGCTGCATTAAGCCTTGCAACAGCAGAACCATGCATGCACATCACATTGTAATAGTAGTACTGTTTAATCTTGCCATCTTTTGCTGCATCTGATGCTAAGTGGCCTAGATATTGGCTTAATCGCCAAGTAGTGAAACTAGAATAACTGGTACTAATCAATTAGAGGTCCCATGATGAGCAATATCTTGAGAATTATTAGTGGCCTCTAAGAGTTGGTGAAGTGGTGAAAGCAAATATAAGCCATACGAGTGGTCTGTTTAAGATAGTGCACCGCGTAAAAGAAACACTTTGGACTTTTGGAGTTTCTAAAGAAAAGAAGGTCCCGATTGGACCGTATACTTATCGAGAAGATTTCGAATTCCGAGTGCCTGATAATTTGGAAAGAGAAATCAAAAATGAAACAAAAAGGGCAAAAAAAAACAGAACCCTCCTTACCATGACATAGATTAGGGATGAGACTGTGAAGGTCCAGAAGCGACCCAAGTAAGAATCAGCGATGTAGGCGCCCACGATTGGTGTAATCCACACAGAACCAGACCAGTTATTGACATTTCTTACGGAAGTAACTGTGTCTTCATGAAGTTGGGTGGTCAAGTAAACCACTAAATTAGAAGCTATCCCATAGAAAGCCATTCTCTCAAATGCTTCATAGGCTGTGGAAAATACATTAACTACAATTAGTGTGGATTTCATTGGATATAACTATGTTAATATGTAGGTCTTCGATGTCATTTCCTTCTACAAGGCCTAAGCCAAAAGGTACATCAAAAGGATATGATCATATCAGAGGCCAATACAATGCATGCATCGCTGTCCCAACTACTCCACATAAAGAAAACTTGAGCCTCAATCTTAATTCTTGATTTTGTTGTTCCGGTTATGAAGGAAATTCACTGGATTACAGAAATCTTTGCAAGGGAAAAGCGTGAAACTTTTCAAGGCAAAAACGATACTGGAAAATCCTCCTAAAATGTCAATTATTTTGCAATAAAGAATCCATGAAACTTTCTTCTGATTCTTCAGTCATATAATCAAATATCCCTAAAACCGATGACTAAATTAACAAGGGAAAAAGATGCATACCAACAAGAAAAGAACAGGCCTTCCATTTGCCAGTCTTTTGGGCAAGCACCGGCTGTCCATGGAGATCAACAGTGCCATCTTGTGTGTAACCTTTGGCTTCCATGAAGCAGATACTCGAAGGAGAGTGTGAAACAGTATGCTGATATCAAGAATACAGGAGAGGATCAGCTTTGGGGTTTTCCCTAGGGCAGTGGAGCTGAAAGTGGAGGGAGAGAGAAGTTGGCTTTATAAACACGGGGTGTTGCTAATGAGCTGACCACGAAGGCAGAGCTGATAAATGTACTCACCAAAAAACAGAAGGGTAAGCTTTTGGTAACATGCAATGTAGTTAAAAGAATGTGGATCTTCTGTTCCCGTTATTGCATCTTTTCTTATAGATTCTTTTCATTTTATTATTAATTTTTTTCATATTATTTTGTGGACACATTTTATTGTTGAGGGTTTCATCATCTTCCGTCTTCTTCTTTTCTTTTTAATTTTTTTCCTTCATGGCCCTAGGTGGGGTGGCGTAATGAGAAATAAGGATTTTAAATTCATTTTCTCTAAAAAAAAAATTAAAGTTATGTCCAATCTCGTACTAAAAGTATAAAGAGAATATAAAAAAGAAAAATAATAAAGACAATACATGGTTCATATTATCTTTTTTAATTCACCAAAAAGATCTGCACTGTTCAATTATCAAGCTAATTATAAAACTAGATATTTTTTTGATAAATATTAATTTACATAGAGTTTTTAATTGAATGTTTATATTTTTATTTAGTAAAAAATACTTACTTGATTAATTAACTGCCTTTTGCCATACCACAGTTATTAAACTACCATGGGACTCCTATATATAGTAATCTTGCATGCATCATTTTTATCATAAAGTGAAGTTAAATTAAAATAGAAAACATGTTTATTTTTAAAAAAAGAAGATAATCTCATTAACTTAGCACGAAATCTAACTTCAACCTATATATAATAATAATGCAAGCACTTAAATAGTATTTACTATTTAATTAGGCCTTCTGACCTGCTTTAAACATAGTTGGTCTAGCTTGCGTGGAGACACGTATCTAATGCTTTTCAAATGAATCACCACTCACCACATATTCTACTAATGAATGTGATCACACGGGTGAGGTTTCAAGAATTGTCCCTCTGTGCTACATTAAATTTCAGCCCTTTCACTCGTTACTTCACACCCTTATTCTTAAGAAAAAATTTTATATGGATCATAAATTCATAAACTACATGTATTGAAAAGTTATATTATATAATTTTTACTATATAAAGTATAAATCTTCAATATATGTTGTTCATGTAGACTCTGTTCATATTAGAATTTTCGCATTTATAATTAGAGATCAAAAAGATTTATGCCTTTCCTTTCAACAAGAAAATTTTTATCGATTGAATTTTAAACTCAAATTAAAATTTTTCTTTCCAAATATGGCCCGAAGATTTTTTGAGCTGTCGAAGTTAAAAAATTATTGTCCTCTGAAAAAACATGCCAAATACTATACAGTATGAGATCATGGGATTTTGTTTTTGGCATTCCCCACCCCCACAACACCAAAAAAAAAAATGTTCGTAATGCTATATTTAGACAGGCAGAAGCTATAATTAGAAGGTAGTATGAGAATTGAGATGAATAGATATTTGTCTTCAACAAATTTGCCAGAGTTTTCACATATTGCATTTATAATTAAAAATGATATTAAATTTTTTACAAGTCATGTAAATTTTGTTGGTGGTGAAAGCGAAGGATAACAGTAAAGAGCAAAAGGAAGTCATGCTTTAATCGTGAAAGATTTTATTGGAAAAGGTGGTTAGATCATTCATTTGATATATTAAGTAGCTTTCCTCTGCCATTTCTTAATTGATTCCATGGCACCAACTTCCTCAGTCTCGTCATTTCAATCTTCAACCTAATCCCTACCATTAGATCCAAATGAAATATCTATGCAAGATTTTGTTTCTCTTCTTTATAGGAAGGAAGATGGTGGCTAGTTAACTAAGTGAAAATTTGATGAAAGTTTCCCTAATCCCCTTAGTAAATTTTAAAATATAAAAAATTTATGTCATGAAATGGTAATCGTTGCTTAATTTTATAGTCAGTAAATTAAAATCTGAACTCTTACTATTTTTCTAAATCTCAAAAAAAATTCAATATATACATTGTGTCACATTGTTTAATTTGTACATATGATCGATGCAGCCTACAATTTTCACTAGTCCAAGTTAAATTGCTATCCATGTCAAAGAACAATTAGCAATTTTCACCTCCCTCCTAATAGATATCATATGTAAAACACACAAGAAGTATTCACATCACATTGTCAAAATTTTTCTACCATTTATATTATTATGATTTTTATACAATAAAATTAAACTTTTCTTGGAGTAATTAAAACTTGTTAATGATTTTGAGCAAAATTTAGATCTTTTTTTTCACTTTCGGAGAATATTGAATCAAAGAGATGGACAAACATGGTGAGCCGGTGAAGAAGAAAGATGATGAAGTTTGAGTGTTTTGGATTTCTTCCAAGGCTTTGACGTTTTATTTTGAAGAAAGAAAATTTTGGTGTTTTTACTCTTGTAGGCTGCACTATATACATGCAAGTATGATATGATACAAAAATTTCTTTTAAATCTCACAAAGTTCAAGTAATTAAACACATTTTTAAGAATCACTTTCGTTTTATATATATGTTTTTTTATGTAAATTTAAAATGCTTTCGAGATTCAATCCTTTTTTCCCAATGGTGTAGGATTTACTCTAACCCTCTTCCAGAGTTCTTTCCCCCCTTTCAATTGGGATAAGGGAGGTTTTACCTAATTATACATAGAGTAACACTTTCGCAATTGTTTGCCTTGACATATCATTATTCTTGTTGTCACTTCAGTGACAAAGATGATTAAAGAATCCCAAGCAATATGATTTTCCGGTTCATTGTGAGGGAGGGAAGTCTATTAATCGTCTCCTCTCAAATCAAACCTCAATGAAGTACAATTGAAGACTGGGAGTGACTAATGACCCCCAGATTTGTCTTCTGGGCAGAGAAGAACAGTAAGATGCACTGAAATTTGTCCTAAAAAAAAGAGATGACAGATTTTTTTTTTTTTAAATCCATTGTTGATCAATCTCATCAATCCGAAAGGCTTCTTATGAAATATAGCATCCAAATCTTTCTCGGCCACCAATTGAAGCAACTTGCACTGATTCTTCTGAATTCTTATGTCCCCATGCACAGGGGCCATAGATTCAACATTTTCATATGTAACCAATCAAATTCCAATTTTGTTATCATCTCAAGTCGTTGTAGACTAAGCAGATTTTCTTCTAGAATGCAAAAAATGTCTCCCTCTTCATCTCCGAACCTCTTCTATTAGAACGATAGTATGTAAATATTATAATGGAAAGTACAAACATTGTGACAATGGTTAAATTACAAAAATAATGTTAAAAAATCTTGAATGCACATTTAATTTTTTAAAAATAGTTTCATAATAAAAGAAGTTTTGAGTCACCGACTACCAACTTACCCAACTGAATAATACAAAAATACGTTAGTGTCTTGTGCATTTTGGTGAGAGTTACCTAAGCATACTTATGAGTCCATTGGGGGATTTGGAGGTAATTCGCAGTTGTATTTCTGCTATTCATGAGAGAGACGGATGAGTGACTGAGCCCTAATCCTCGAATGAACCCTGCCAAAAATGCAAAGCTATCATGGTGTTTAGGACGAGAAGGAAAACCTAGGATTAGAAATTGACCTGCACAAAACGTATGGCACCATTCCTTTGCGCTATGCTTCGTCCATTCATATCCATCTCTGATTCTATCTGCTGCTTTTCTCCACCAGTGGATTGTCTGGCAGAAGCCGCCCCAGTTGACTTGGAATTCTGTACGTCTAGTCACACCGACCACTGTGACTGGGTTCAGAATAACGACCCTCAACATTAACCCCTTATCATAATAGCACTTGTGACTTGACAGAGCAATGGCTGGAATAATAGGAGGATCCTTCGTCACCCCTGACATCTTAGTTCTTTGGTTTGTGAAGATGTTTTGTTTGCTGCTTCCCAAGTCCAACGTTTGGAGGAAAGAACAAAAAGATTGAGGATAGCATGATTCAAAACTTTATCAAGAGTTGCAATGACATAATCAATCATCTGGATCACTTGCCTGCCTGACTGCCTGCGCATATAATTTTGCCGTCTTTTGAATCTTCTGGACGAGGAGAAAAGACGGGTCATATCAATGTTTACAACAATTAATTTCTTGTGGTATCACTCAAAGTGACAAGACGACCCCAGTGATCGTTTACACAAAAAGGAAAAAAAAAGGACAAATAAAATTCAAATTAAACAAGGACGTCGAAAATGCTAGTTCTGCAACTTGATGAAGCCCAGAAAACCTTGCATGGCACCGAGGGCAGTGGCCTTACGAAAGAAAAGCAACATAACGAAAGCCTTCTGACTTCCTAGACATTCAAGAGACAAACTCGTAGCATAGGTCCACAATCTAGGCAAAGTAACAAACACCAATTAGTCGTTCCCTTTGGCAATAATACCAACGAGGGAAAAGACCCAAAGCCACAGCCTTTTTTAATTATAGAAACTCTTTTGGCGCTAAATGCCATCTGGTGAGCAATTTGCTTTTGCTTCAGTCTCTTTCAGAGAAGAGGATAACAAGTGACGTTCTGGGATTGGCTCAGTAACTATTAGTGATATTCTACAGCGGTCGGGTGAGACCTCAGTTCTTGGGAATACTGATTTAAAGCACGATGACAAAGGCCTTACAGGAACTTGCGTATCCATATTGATTTGGTTTTGATTTGTTTTGTAAACGCTGCTCTATTACTGAAAATCTTGCAAGGTGATGAATAACCGCTTCAGTGTCTTTTTTGCTTGTATCATCCGACTTTTCTTAGTTGTAATAACTGAAAATTGGAAGAATTGCAAAACCTTATCGAAACTGTGTAAGTGCATAGCAATTGTATTGAAATAAATGTTTAAATATAATAAAATTTTATTAAATATGTGAAGTTGTATAAGACTGAAGGTAAAAGTCAAAGAGAGAATACATTGTAAATATATGAAAATTTTCAAAAAATAAAAATTATTTAAACTATTATTATTTTGAGTTAAAGTGAATTTTAGATTGAAATGAGAATGCAATTCAAACATATCCTTATTATTCTTGTGGAATTTATAGCCAAACAATTTAAAGAATATAGTTTCCTTTCCAGAAGCAACGAAACAAGCTATTGAATTAACTGAAGCATATACAAATGGAATTCAACGACAAATTGCAGATGGTATTGACGGACAAAAAAAATTGCACTTGTCAAATGGATTCAAGAATGTAGGGTTTCCTACAAATCTTGTTTTTAAAACTATCTATGATAGTAGCTGAATTATTTACTATGTATTTTTATCGGTACTAATTAACAAATTTCTCACCATAATCTTAAAATCAACAAAGTATCATAGTGCTAATAAAAACATTTGCTGATAAAAAAAACATTATATAAATACTTTATTTATTTAAACAATACATAACAAAATTAGTCTATAAAAATATTGAAAAATAAATATAATTTTATTCTAATTGACAAATTTCATGAATAATCTACTATATATATATAGCCTCTGATCAATAGCTAATAAAATCGGTATTAGTTGATCTAAACAAGATCAAATCATATTGGAATTTTCTTATTGATTGTCTAATCATATGAATGATTTATAACTAACTTATCAAAATCGGGTTAAAAAAAAAAATTATACTATTGTCTTCCCCACATAGAGAGGAATGTTAATGAGACTTTTTTACTGTTGCTGCAGTCTTAAAGGAGGTAGTTATCGATTGTTTTGTTAAGATGCATTATCATGCTGTCCCATCAGTACCGTGCTCCTTTTGCTTCTCGAATCCAGACTGCGACTGCCGTCTGCGCAATGAAAGCTGGGTTGGCAATGAGGACCGCAGCACATAATGCACTGCTTTTAGGGGCGTAAAATGTTGGAAGAGATTTTAATTGTGAGTCTAAAAGCAATTCCGAGAGGAATCCTTTTGATTGGATTAGCAGATACCTACAAGCCAACAACCAATAATAAATGGCATCTAGTTTACGTTATAGTAACCATCTATTGCGCAGGACCCTATCCCGTTATATAAACACCATTTCAACAAGAAGTCAACCAACATATGATGATCTGCAACTCTCATTGCGAAGTGCTCGCTTTGAGAGATAGGCATCCTCATTTTTTCTTAATGTATATTACCTCCTTAAACTGATACTAAAGTAATGATCTAAAGTAGACAAAATTGTTCAGCAGTCTGTAACGGCTCCTAAGTTGAGGATTGTGCAACTATACAAAAGAACATTAAGGCAATCCTACTTCATAACATGATATTATCGTTCTTCTTAATCCAAATCACTGCTTGATACTTCCTCCACTGGCAGGTCAAATGCATCAATCTCCTGAAAGTAAGCCTTTTGCTTCTCAAATTCTTGTGACAAGGAGTAATCAGGTATTGTTTGCTTCTCTGAGCACCTCCTCTGCAGAGTCATAACCAACAGTTCTCATTTATTTTTCTGCAAAATTTCAGTTCAGATGCCCGAGGTGGTGAAAATGCAGAGTCTCTATTTCCATAGACAAAATCAGATTCCCAAGCACTCTGATCAGCTAGTATTTCTCAACAATGACTTGCACTTTCAGATTTTAACTGCCCTTAACATTTTGGACAAAAGCAAAGCGTTCCAAAAGACATAAACACAGCAGATATACCTATCCTACAATTGTCGACTTCCATTCTGAAAATGAACGTACTATACTGTCCATCCAACTGAAGAGTGCAAAATGGATGGTGAAGAAAATGGAGTGTCAAGTAAAAGAAACAGAACACTTAACAGACTAATAAATTCAGAAGGAGAGAATTTTGGATTTTACTTCTATGGTGACTGGAGGTGGGAGGCTTATGGATTGGTTTTGTAAAACCAAAAACACTAAGTATTGAGAATAGAATAAAAAGGACCCAATTCAAATAATTTTTCATTCTTAAAACATCATAAAAAATGTCACTCACTCATTCATAACACATTACACACTCTCTCCTTGGCCATACTTTTTTTTTTTTTTTTAAATTCAAATTCATTCACAATCATTCTCATTTCCAAAACTAAAACTGAAAAAATAAATTCAGTCAATCATTACATGTGGAGGGCAATATATCAAATTGTTTAACAAACCTTTTTGTGCATTGGATGAGGATCTGACCACGCCTTTGATTGCTTAGCATCATCAGCTTCATTAAGCTTATCCCTGTTTAGAGAACAAAATGCAGTGTATCAATACAAGTCATAGCACAACCAGGGAACTTGAGAAGTGATTAGTATTTTAGTTTCACCAGTTTCAGGCTTAAATGATATTATATTCGACAACAATCCAGCAATGTCATGAATCAACATATTAAAAAAATATATAATACATGCATCAAAAAGAGGATGCAGTTGTAATATGTAATCAGAGTTACCAAAAAAAACCATCAAGTCATAGCAAAATGTTTATGCGAATTCTGAAATATAACTGCAAGAATTTCCTTCTCTGCAAATACAAATGATCTTGGAACCATTATTTTTGCAATTTCAACCATTATTGTCACCACATTTCATCTTAGGAGACAGCTTCTAATTCATTGAACAGCATCAATATATGACATCAATAGGATGGCTCATGATCCTCAAGGGCAAAAACTAGAGACAACTTTTAGTTATTTTTGCATTTTAAATAAATTGAAAAGGAAGTTTAAAAGATACAGCTTTTATCAACTATTGGTTTCCAAATCATGAGATGATGAATTCAATAAGTATAAGCGTATACTCAAGTCAATCTATCTTAACCACAATGGTCCAAATTGAAAAGTGAGTCAAGACTTTTTATATGCTGAGCATAAGCTCTTAATACTTCAGAGATTTTGAAAATCAATCAATTTTCAGAAATACACACGGACAGTGATGGAAAATTCTGCTTCTGTGCAAGTGCTTGGTGACTGAACGGGTGGTGTCAAATGTTTGGTTGTTGTGCACTCACTGTAGAGGGTAAGATGGAGATACCTAATGCTCCTTGTCCTCCAAAATGGAGGGCAGCTGGAAATTGCAGCATTTACGTTTCTTCTTTCCTTCTTATTTAGTGGGCAATTGATGAGCATGGCAGTAGATTTTTCTTCATCCTCTGCTTGTTCATTAAGGTGGCTGAAAGTCTCGGCAACTGCCTTCCATTTGTTTTTTCCCTTCTGAGCAGAAGTGGAACTGAAAGGCACAGTAGTCGCCTTGCCTTTATCCTCAAGTTTCTCAACAGAAGTGGAACTCCTAGAGCGTGCAATTGCCTTTACTTTATCCTTCAGTTTCTCAAGAGAAGTCAAACTCAAAGGCACTGCAACTATCTTCTCTTTAGCACTTTCTATCTCACTGTGAATTAAATCGAGAGGTACAGCAACTGCTTTCTGTTTATCTTTTGCCTTATACGAGGGAGTGGTGGTTGAACGCACTGGAATTAATTTTGCTTCATCTTTCTTCTTCTTCTTAACAGGGGTGGAATTAAGAAGCTCAGAATCAATTTTCCTTGGTCCCTCCAAGTTTTCCAAAGTTTGTCTTCTAGTATATGCTGCAAGCTTACAGCCCTCATTTCCTATAGGAGAAAGTAGGATATCAAAAAATAAAGACCAGATGAATCAGTTTATCTGTGCATCCGAAGAAAGTAACGCAGCTAGGTCATGAATGAAAGAAATACAGAAGGCAAAAGAATAAGATCAGAAAGAACTCGGCAATTTGCATCTTAATTTCAAAATCCACAGTTCAAGCCAGGGGTTTAAGGTAATTTCATACCAGAAGGGAACAGAAAAGGGGTATCATTAACACGATTAAGTAGACAAATGCCTTGTTGCAGGGAGTCCAAAGTCTAACGAACAAGCCACCAACAAATTGGAAGAAAACCAAAAGAAACTATGCAGTGACTCTTAAGATCCCAGAGTGGCTAATGAATCAAATTGCTTTATTGAAATGGCTAGAATGATTATCAAGTCAAAACTTGTCACCTGAATCCCAACTCAGTATCAATTAAATGGCCAATGAAAGCAGTATTGAATTAACTCGTTCAAACTCCACAATCCACCATTATGTGTGTGGGTGTGTGGTGTGTGTGTGTGTGTGTGTGTGAAATTCATTTAACAGAAGAAGTCAGAACAAGCTATTCCGCTAGAAGATACAGATATCGTAAAAGCTGCCATCCGAGATTGCATCGATGACATTAAAATAAATTTCATCGTGTGTCCACAAAACAAACCCTAGATTTATTAGTCCAGTTGACTATAAACGCAGAACAGCACAAGGGGGAATAAGAGTACACATTAATTAACAGGCAAAACATGTAACCGATAAACAAACAGGCAAAAACAGAAAGAGTACGTACCGAGATTGGCAGAGGAAGAATTGGATAGCGGACCTCGAACAGGAGTAGCATTCTGGAAATGACGAACACCGTTGAAATTGGAGGAGCCGATACTGGTATCGGACTTGGAATCAGACTTTGAAATGTGGAAATTCTTAGAAATTGGGAATGTTAAGGACTGAGATCTGCGCAGAAGATCATGGGCTTTCGAAGTTGAAATTGTATTAGAACAGAGATCGAGAAGAACTTCAGTAGGGATTAGAGAATTGGTAAGGTCTGCTAAGGAGTCTCTCTTGCTGCCATTACATTTATTATTCACCGAATTGCAGCTACTATTGCTAGTAGTAGCAGCAAACTTTCTTTCCCTACAAATCTTTTTCTCCATTGCTGCCCATTTCAATGGGGGATTTCCCTGATTGGTATATGGATAGAGGGATACCTGTGGGGTTACGTCGGTGGTTGGTTCAGATTGTGAGGGTTGGGATTGTTAGAGAAGCTACTGCTGAATGGCGGGAAAATGGTGAAATTGAATGTGACATTCGCAGCGGTGCAGATACAGGGGAAAGAGAGGAGGGTTCACGAAAAGCTTACTGGATATAAGGGTGTGTTTCGATTGCAAATACAGTGCACTCTAAAAAACTCATTTTAATTCAAAATAATAATAATTTAAATAATTTTTATTTTTTAAAAATATTATACACTCATAATACATCATATTATTTTTCTTTGATCTCACTTTAGGCCCCTTTTGATCCCACATATTTAATAATAAACTTATCTCAATCCAAACATTAGGGTTGTTCATGAATTGAGTTGGTTCGCTTTTATTTATTTTTTAACCCAACTCAAATACTTCGATTAGGAAATTTTAAACTCAAACTAAATTATTTAAAATTTCAAATCAGATTTCTAAAAAAAAAAAAAAATAGTTTAGCTTTGACTGTAATTTTTTTTCCAAAATAAATTAATGGATTTTTAGAATAAAAGGTTGTAGCTAAGCCCTCGCTAATTAGCAAGGGTTTAGCTACGGCCAAAATATTTTTTTAAAAAAAAGTTATTAAAATTTTAGGATAAAAAGATTGAATCTAAACTCTTGCTAATTGCTAGGGTTTATTACTAAAATAAGGATCAAATACGACGGCCCCAAAAGTCATCCTATTTGCTAAATGACGGCTAAACGATGGTTATTCAGTTGTCGTAATAAATCTCGTCACTTTTATTCGACAATGATAACAAAACCGTTGTATTAAACTAATACGACGGCTATTTGAAAGAGTCGTTTTTTATTAACCGGAAGGTTTATAGACACAGTTCAAAAAACCATCATATTAGGAAAATATAACCGTCGTATTTGGGTACAAAAAACGACGGCTTCGAACTATCATAATTGGGTACCATATACAATGGTTCGAAGCCGTCGTATTTGGTCCCCAAATACGACAGCATATTTATGGTTATTTGAGAATCGATTACAACGGCAGTTAACCGTTATATTTGATAAAAATACCACTATGACATACTATAAAATACGATGGCTACAGCCATCGTATTTATGTTTTTTTTTTTAATTTTTAAAGTATTTTTTATTTGTATTTGATCTTGTACATGTACAATTTCAAGCCAAACACAATAAAATCAACCCATTCAATACCAAATATAATAAAACATAATCTCCCCATTGCCAAACAACTCAAAAGCAATATCCTCAATACACAAATCATAAATAATCTACCAAGTCCCAAAAAAAGATAGTACTATATGTATGAGAAATAGGAAATGTCAAGAAATTGATTAGAAGCAGTAGTACAAATACAAATAAGAAGGAAATCAAAATGTCACTCATCACAAACAGGTTCGTCAGGATCACACGATCCAACAGGTCGAGAAGTGGAACCAATACTAGGAGATGCCGTAGAAGCACTAAATGGAAGTATAGGCACTACATCAAATGTGGCCGCATCTAATCTGAGCGATAATGCTTCTATGGTAGTCTGAAGCGCAGCTATACGTGACTCATAAACCTTTCGCTCACGCTGTATCTCAACTCGCATCTCAGCTTGCATAGTATCTCACATACTCTACATACATGCCTCAACCTCAATCCTAACAACCTCCTCAACATTTGTATCAAAACTTGATGATTGACTGACTGAGGTTGGTGTTGGACCCTTTCCCTTGCATCTAACATGACATTTTGTTTCTGGACCGAACTGATCCTTCGCTTCCTCTGTGCGCTAAAACTCAGGCAGTACCTACCAGTCTGTCTCTAATCGATCTTACGAAATTAAGAAACATTATATCAAATTTATATTAAATTAATGTATTGTTTGTCATATTTTAATAACTCAGAAAAATTAGCATTTGAAAATTACTTACAATCATCTCTGTAGTCAGACCATCAGCCTACCGACCGTGCCACCTTCGTGTCGTAAGGAACATATCATATTGTGATATTGGTTGGCCTTGCGAGGCTATCTGTAAATATGTGTGAAAATTTTCAAGCAAATTACATAACTTTTAAATGAATAGTGTATAAGATAAACTGAATACTTGATCATATATAACTAGTATTGACACCTAGGCTGGCCCGAACAATTTCGAGCCTAGCCGGGCCCGAGGACCAGCCCGCACACCCCGCGGACCGGTTCCTGCCGGTCCCTAGGCCAAAAGTCTTGGGCCCAGCACGGCCCAGGCCGTTGGCCCGTGGGCTTATTCTCTTTTTTTTTTTCCTACTTAATTTGATTAAAAATTTTGATATTCAACTGTTTTGTAATTTTTTTATTATTACTTAAATAACACGATTTTTTAAAATTATAAAAAAGTTACCTTGAAGTGGTGGGGAGTTTGGTTTGGACCACTACCTGTTTTATTAATTAATAAAATAAAGATTACATAAGAGGGGGACTCGATGCATAAACCTCTTAAAAATATTACAATAATCAAAATTTAAAAATAGAATAAATATCCTAAAAATAAAATTAAATACATAATATTACTTATCCTAAGTTCCTAATTGCAAGAATACTAAACTAACTACTTGGCTCACCGCATTCATCATCTCAGTTATCATCAATAATCCACGAATTAGCCGTCCTATCTTCGACTGCGAACTAACTATTACAACACATTAACATCTCCAAAGTATGAGGAGCTAATCGAGATCTTCTTTCATCAATTGTTTGAGTACTCTCACTGAAGACGTTTTCCGATGGCATTGTGGAGACTGGTGGTGTCAAAAGATCACGTGCCATTTTAGATAAAATGAGGTATTGACTTACATGAGCTTTCCACCAACTACAAATATCAAAATGTTGATCCTCATTTTCTACTAAAGGCTGCATTTCATTGTAGGTGGTAGATGATCTTTTTTTACATTTCATAATACCCCATAGATTGAATACTGATGAAATTGAAGAGGTAGATTTTCGTAGTGGTTGAAAGTGACTGCTATCTATGATGAACCTTGCCTACTTAAAGTTAAATTAGGAGAACCAAAACAAGAAGACTTAAACTCATACAAATTATACATGTCAGATAGAGTTTTAGCCGTTTTATCGTTTATGTCGTTTATCATACATTGCTTAAGTGTTTGAGATTCATCAAAATCTAATATTTCATATAAATATTTAATAATACTATGAAATTCAGCCGTTTTTACTCGAATATCGATACACAATGCCATACAATATAAAATAGGAATATCTTCATAATATTTTTTATATTTTTCAAGCATACTTCTCATAAAATAACCATATTGGGGATGATCTACATACTCACAAAAAATATGTGCTACCTTAGCAAGTGTTGGAAGAACATGATAAGTAGTGGGATAATAAGATCCCGATAAAAGTTGAGTGGCCTCTTTGAAAGTAAATAAAAATATTAAAAGTGAAATACAATTTTCAAAATGAGTTTCAATTAATTGAGGTTGAAAATTGTTACTATTACAAACTTCAATAAGTTGGTTTTGAAAAGGTATAACACTTTCAAACATATTTAAAGTTGAATTCCATCTAATTTTACAATCTAATCTAAATTTTTTAAAAGATACACCTTATTCTAGGCATAATGCCTTAAACTTTTGTTGCCTAGTTGAGGAGGTTTTAATAAATAAAAAAAAATTTCTAATTATATTAACAATATCATCAACATATTTATATCTTTTCTAAACACACAAATTAAGTATATGATAAGCACACCTAGTATGAAATATAATACAATTTAACATAGGATTCATAGTATTTTTCAAAATTGTTATGGCGGAATCATTATTTGAAGCATTATTTAAAGAAATATAAATAATTTTATTTAAAATCCTATATTCACGACATGTTTGAATAATTATTCTAACTATACTATTACGTACATGAGAATATTCAAATAATTTAAAACAAATAGTTCTTTTTTGTACTAACCAATTATGATCTATCCAATGACATGTAATGTACAAAAAAGGCTCATTAATAATTGCGGTCCAACCATCACAAATAAGAGCAAATTTTCTATTACAAGAATCAAACATAGCAATTAGATACTCTTTCATTTCTTTATATATCTTTATTATACCATTTTTTTAACATTGTTCTAGGAATCCTTTTCTATACTGGTTGACAATTATTTTGCATATATTGTTCATAATGTAGATTTTCTGTAAAATTCAAATGTAATTTAGTTTGAACAATCATTTTAGCAAATCCACTTCTATTCGTTCTATGATCATATTGAAAATTATCAATAATTTGACCTCCTATAGTACGTATTTATTGTTGTTTAAGTAGATTTTCTAACTAATCATTATGTGACCTTTTCATATGTCAACTAATGTTCCCGTCCCTCATTCCTTCTTATGTGCATATACCACCCTATAAATTTTACATGTTGCCCTATCATTATCATTATCCTGTTCAAAAAGATTCCAATGTTGGAATGTATGCCCTCTTAGACTAGTTTTTTGATGAAAATATCGAATATTTTAATAAAAAAATTTATTTGTTGGAAATCGTTTGTGAATTTATTTTCTTTATTTGTGCACATTTTCGTTTGGAACAGACCCATTGTGTGTAAATACGTGATCCATGTGAATGGAGGTCTTTCACAGTAAGGTATGAATCATGGGCTATTTAAACACATAAACAGTTGTTCTTAACCGATTGATGAAAATGGGAATCTCATCATATTTAGGTTATTATGTTATGAATTCTAAATGGGGAATGGCTTACTTTTAGCCAGTGAGTAGAACGCTTATTCATGACATAAGCGTATTTTGAATACGTAGAACATGACCTGTAGTAGTGGTTTCTGAAAGTAATATATAGTAGAAACCTAGACTACTACCGCTACAGCGTGGACTAGTACTCTATGACTTGAGTATGAGTTGGTGGTCTAGCGAAACTGGAAGCATATACTTTGATTTAGCTATAGTTAAGGTTCTATCGTAGGACCAATATACTTGCATGTTGGGTATGTGTAACTAGTTAGTTAAGACAGACTTATACAAGTAGTTTCTACACTATATCGCCCCTTGTGGTTGTTTGAATGATCTAAATATCCAGGGCCCTGGGAAACATGACTTAGATGTTTGCTTTAGGGAAGCTCCGTTGGAAAGCGAAAACACTCTAGAAAATCGTGGATCATTGGACTAGAAGCCTAAGAATGGTATATGTCATTTAGAGAGGTGTTAGTACACTTCTTCCTCTCTAAATGTACGGCGATGTGTAGAGGGTTATTTTAGTCATTTCACTTGTAGGTCGAAGACTTCTCTAATGCAGCATTGTCTTTGGGGTCAATATTTCCTTATGGTGGTATTAGAAAATATTTAAAATGCAAAATACATCTATTTATATAGTAGGGATATTTTGGTCATTTTAATAGCCAAGGCATGTGTCTTTTTGGTCCTCGAAATAGCCCGTAGGTCCTAATTAATTTTTGGATTGAGAAAATAATCTTAGTTGAGAGAGTTTTATTTTATTCAAGAAGCCTAATTTATTATTAGATTGAAATAAAATAAATAGAGAGAAATTTATTATCTGGTTTAATTTATTAATTAATTATTTAGGACCTAGGTCCAGTTTGAATAATTAGAAAATTAACCAAGATTTAAACTAGAGAAAAATAATATTACTTAATTATTTATTGGGTTATTTATTTAATTAAATCTCAAGAAATAAATAATTAAAGTATAATTATTTTTTGTTCATTTGGGTTAATTAATTATTTATTGGGTTATTTATTAATCCCAAGGAAAATAATTAATATTTATTATTTTGGACTTTTCAGGTCCAAGAAAAATAATAAATATTATTTTGGCTCAATAGCCTAGATCATAGGATTTTTCCGGACACAGTTCAAAAGAGTTCAGGATGAAGTCAAAATTTATTTTGTAAATAATATTCGGGTATTAAATCTCGAGAATATTATTTTTATCAAAATAATTATTTTTGGTTTCATGACTTTTGACTTTCTGTGTGGAAAAAATAAAATAAAAGAAAAGTGAAAATAAATTTATCCCGTATTGCTCTTGGTTTTCTGGCTTTTGGTGTTTCTTCACAGGCTTTTAGTATTTGATATCATAAGAAGCCAAGCTAGATGGGAGAACCGAGAGTGTGTGTGTGTGTGTGTGTCTATTCTTCTTCTCACCCAAATATGTGTTCACCAACTATGATTGGGTTGGTTCATATTCTGAGAACTGGAAAGCTAAGCATTCACTAGAGGAGAAGAAAAAACCGGAACCGGAAGCTCACTGGACGGGGAGAAGGAAGCTGTGATTTTAGCTTCAAGCCATTCTTCTTCAATTTTCAAGGTTTAAGGCTCCAAGAGGTATGTGTTTTAAGCCTCCAACTGCTGCCATGCTCTGTTATATGTTTGTTCTTCTATTTTTGTTCATCCATGAAGCATGCTCTGTCTATGTTCAATTCCTTCATCCAAACCATATATGTTTTTGCTTTAGCTATAACATTCGCTGTTTCAACATCATCCTCACCTATATTAGATTCGTTAGGATTAATAGGTGAAGTTAGTTGTGATTGTGAAACACTAACGCTAGGCCTATTAGAGCCTTCATCTTCATTCCATATTTCATTATTTATTAAATTCAAGACTGGATCTATATTGAAATCAAAATATGTAGATGATTGTAATGAAGAAAAATGATGATATTAATTTGGATCCATTATTTCTAAAAAAAAATAAGCAATCAAAATTCAAATAAAAGTTCAAAAAAATAAAATAAACTATTAACAAATAATGAAATAAGAGAATTGAAAAATATAAACAACAAATTAACTTAAAAATTAAACAAAAAACTAAAACAAATAAACAATTAATAAAGCTAAAAAATAAGAATGTAAGATTAAGAAATACTAACTAGTTGATGATCAAGAATAACAACACTTTATGGAGCTTTACTTCTTGTATCCACTATTCCGCTACTCAGCAACCTTCTAAAATATAAAGACTTTCTTGAAGAATTGAAAAAGTATAACACAAAAATATATTCTATTCTAACACTTTTTGTAGAGGAAATGAAGAGATTTGAAGATTATGAGAGAAAGATGAATGAAGATAAGAGAGTTTGAGAGAATTGGAGAGTATTTGATGAGTTTTGGGGTGAATTGAGGGGTATTTAAAGAGTTTTGGGGGTTAGGAGGGAGAATATAACTGTTAGGGACTAAAATATAAAATATATATATATATATATATTTCAGCCATTTTAGGGGCTGAAATGTAAAAAATATATATATATGAGAGCCGTTGAACCAACGGCTCTTTTGTGTAGGCAGGCCCGCTGGGCCGCACTCAGACCGGACCGAGACCTAGGATCGGCCCTAGGCTCGCCCTGGTGAATAGTGACTAGTTCGACCATCGGGCTAGGCCCGGCGGGCCGAACTGGCTCACTGGCCAACGCTATGTATAACAGAATGTGGCATTCTTCTTGTGACCGATTGATATGCCAAATGTGATCAATTTTGTCTATTCTGCTCGACCTCCATCTGTGAATATTTAAAATAGTTAACATATGAAACAATTTTATGATTAAAAAAAATAAACAAGTTGTGAGATATAAAAGTAGTCAACCTCTATACATATGACATGTGTATTCTCCAAACGCCAGTAATCAACTAACACCCTCCATTGATTTTCGTCAACCCGTTTATCTCCACAAACAATAGGCTCCGTACTATGCTGGAAAGGAACGTAGTATCTTTGTTTTAACTTCGACTTAAAATCTTTCCACACTGAGCATAGCATCTTCATTGTGACACTACGTCCTTGTGGTGGAATCGTGGTGTTGTCCTTGTACGTATTAAACAAATAATTAATTAAACAAAAATGTTAATTTTTGAAGAAAACACTCTTGCATATGTTAGAATAAAATTAGTAACCTGTATTTCTTACCAAACTTCGTCTTTAAGTCTCTGAGGTATGAAATGTCAATCCCTATAATTCAAAGGGATCCTACTGCTCATGTGTATAAAACAGCCGACCACTGAACTATATTGAGATACATCTACCCCTACAAGTCCTCCGTGTTGGTTAATACCAATATCGTACTTTCGAAAACCCGACTCACCCCATCCGAAAGGTAACTTTCCACCCCTGCAAGAACTCCTCACCGTGGAACCTGCAAAATATCAACAAACTTGTTAACAGAAATACAGTTAAGTAAGAAAAAAGTTTAATATAATTTCCATAGTCACATAAATAAATTTCTTGTAATATTTACTTTATATTAACTTAGCAAACCTGAGGTGCTAGAGTCTGAGGAAGAAGGTCCCGTGCAACTGGGACCTATATCAGAAGTAGTTATAGCTGTCTTTTGATTAGACTCCTGATCTCTGGAGCCTGTCCAAAGAGTTGAGTTGTATGTGATCTCTGACACACCTCATGTGCTGGTGTTTGTGTCTCTGTACCCTATGAGGAACTAGCTCTTGATCTCAAGGTAGCTATGGCATCCTACATTGATCCACGTCGAGAACGTTTGTTTACCATCTGTAAAACAAAAAGATTTAACATTGAGTAAAATATTTTAACAATTGAAGTACATTTAGTAAATGATTAAGTGATTTAAGTACGTTTAAATTGTAGGTTATATTCTTCTTCCAACTAAATCTACTTCCTCCCTAAAAATTCCATCTCTAACTCATACGACATCTACTTTGCATGAAAAAAGACGAGAATCTAACTGTTGCACGGGAAAAGTTTCTAAATCATAGTCCCTTAAGTACACATCATAATTATCTTTTTTCATCATTGGTATTACCACATGCCAGTTTCTTTCTTTAGGATAACGAGAAAACCAAACTTGTTTCGATTGGTTTGTTAGTATGAATAGCTCATCCATCTCTCTATTTTTTCGGTACAACAAACAGTCTAGATTCATCAAAGTAAACTTTAGATCATCAACTTTGACACCTCGATGTACATCAACCCAATCATATTTGAATAACAGAAATTTCAATTCACTACTATATCAGATCCTTATAATATCAGTAAGCACTCCATAGTAATTGATACCTGCTACTATGAGATTCATATATCTTGGACTGAAATAATGCGTAGTATCAGCTTTACACATGACACCAGAATTTTGGGTTGACTTGTTAGCCTCATATGTTGTTGTACGAAATCGGAAGCCATTCATATTGCATGCATTGTAGCGCAACCCTGGATTGAAAGGACCATTTGCAAGCTTTTTAACTTCAGCAGGAATATCAGGGCATTCTTTATTCTCATCAACCTATAATAAATATAAGTGTTATAAGGGCTAAATGTTCTAGGGGAATAACTCGCTATATTATATGTGTTTTTCTTACATAATGACTAAGCCAAGTGTGAAACGTTTGAGAATGAATACGTTGTCTGTCATGTAACCGAGATCTTGGAAGTTCTCTATTTATGACAGACATGTGAAAACTGCATATAGACATACATGAAAATTTAGAAGTTATAATAAAAGAAGTATAAAAAATGAAAGATAATGATTCAAAGGAAAACTGACTCTCTATATGATTTAAGGATGTCCGAGTTAGCTAAAACCCACAGATGTGCTTGCATTAATATTAAACGATCAAATATTACATCAATCCCTTTTCCAGCTGGTTTACCCATCGGGTTGTCATCATCAATATATCTTGGGGGCCTATTCTCTTTGCTCTCAACATCATCTAAATATCTCAACACGAATGTCATACATTCTTCCATTAAATATCCACTGGCTATCGAACCTTCAGGTCTAGCACGATTGCGCATGTAACACTTGAGAGTTTTCAACTATCTTTCAATCAGAAACATCCATCGACATTGAATTGGACTAGCTAACAATGCATCATCGGCCAAATGTATCAGTAAATGTTCCATTATATAAAAAAAACTAAGGATGAATGTCTTTTCAAGAAGACAGAGTGTAACTGTGAAGCGGTCTTGAAGATACTCAAGATGCCTCTCTTTGTTAACTTTAGAACACAACTGCCTAAAACATAAAGCAATCTTAATCAAAAGTTTCACTACATTTTTGGGCAAAGTTATGCGGGCTGCTAATGGGATTAATTACTGGAGTAAAAATATGAGAATCATGACTCTTCAAACCTCCCAAAGTCTTTCTCCTCATGTTTACTCATCGAGAAATATTATAACAATAGCCATTGGAAACTCTCAATTCCTTTAATATTGTAAAAAAAACTTCAACTTCCGATGGCAAACTGTATCCAGTTTCAGGCGGTTTTAACATTGGATGTAAAGATTTTCTAATATTCATTACCTGCAAGTCTTGACGAGCTTTGAAGTTGTCTTTTCAAGAAGTACTATCACCCAATATTGTGAACAACAGATTATCTGCAAAAATTTTCTCAATATGCATCAGGTCCAAATTGTGCCTCATTAAATTACTCTCCCAATATGGCAGTTCTCAAAAAATACTCTTCTTCTTCCAATTATAAGAATTTATACCAAACTTCTGTTCGTAGTTAGTCTGCATTCTAATTTTCATATCATCTACTACATATTTTGTTAAAAAACTCTGAAGTTGTGTCAAAATTTCTGTCCCCGTACACCTTTTTGGTGCTTGTCGTATTTCTATTCCACCATAGAAAGAAACTTTGTTCCTACGGAGCTTATGTTACAGTTCAAGAAATCTACGATGATATAAGAAGTAATATTTACCACCGTTAAGCAAACGGTAAGACAAACAGTTGACACCGCATATTGGACAAGCTCTCTGATTATGAACACTATAGCCAGAGAGATTACCATAGATTGAAAAATTATTTATGGTCTACATAATAGCTGCACTCAAACGGAACATCTCTTTTACCTCAACATCATAAGTAATCACACTGTTAAGCCATGAATTAGATGGTTTGTACCAACATGAACTTGACCTATCTTGTCAAAGGCTGTTTTTACTAGCTGTGCTTTAGATTTGCCACAATGAAAGAAAGTCAGCAAACATACAAGGGATTAAGTACACGTCCTTCTGTTTTTTTTCTCCTGAACACCAAGTAGATAGGGAAAAACAGTCTCCATGGAGGAGGAGAAATTAGTGAAGAAGATTAATGCTAATGAGAATTTAAAGTAAACTAGCTGTCATCATAGACATTTTTTACAATGAAACTTGATTTTTTTCTCCTCATTATTACTGTGGGTCTAAGTTTTAATGCTTTCTTTTTGTGCTTTTAATTAGATGATATCTGGTGACATGAAACCACAAGGTAATTCTGACCAATATGAAATCTAACCAAAAGATAAAACCCAAGCTCTAATTTTAGAGAGAACTGTCACAAACTTCCCTAATGTTGGCTGAAAAATACAGTAAATACATCGAAGACCCACGCATCGCGCCAGAGAGATTGCTGCAGCACGCACAGACCTACGCTGGAGAAAGACACCAAACAGCCCGCCGGAGAAGGAAGATGACCGCGCCATAACCGTCATAGCCAATATACGCCGGAGAAGAATGAGGCACATCGGAGAGGATATCGATGTTTCAACTAGAAAAAATGAAACAGCTCTGTCGAAGAAGTTCAACTGAAATAAAATTGGGGAAGAACCAATTACGACGGTTAATAATGTTGGAATGTATACCCTCTTAGGTTGGGTTTCTAATGTAATTTTGATTTGTATTAATAAAAGTATTTTTCTCAGAATTTATTGGTGAATTCTTTTTTATATTTGTGCACGATTTTATTAGAAAAGATCTATTGTGTTTAAGTAAATGGTTCATGTAAATGGAGGTCTTTCATAATAAGGTATAGACCACGAGATACTTAACATATAAACTGTTGTTCTTAACTAGATGATGAGAATGGGAATCACATCATGCCATTGTTATTGTGTTATGAATTCTGAATAGGGAATGGCTTACTTTTAGTCAATGAGTTGTATACTCATTTCATAACACAAGCGTATTTTGAATACATAAAACATGACCTGTAGTAGTAGTTTCCAAAAGTACTATGTGATAAAAACCCAAACTACGACTGTTACAGTGTGGACTTGTACTCTACAACTTGAGTATAAGTTAGTGGTCTGACGAAGCTGGAAGTATATCCTTTGATATATTATAGTTGAGGTTCTTTAGAAGGACCAATATACTTGTATGTTGGGAATATGTGACTAGTTAATCAAGACAGACTTGTGCAAGATAGTATCTACACTATATCGCCCCTTGTAATTGTCCGAATGATCTAATTATCCAAGGCCCTGAGAAACATGATTTGAATATTGGCATTAGGAGAGCTCCCTTGGAAAGCAAAACTATTCCAAGAAGTCATTGATCATTAGACTAGAAGCTTAAGGATGGTTGATGTCTTTTAGAGAGGTGTTAGTACACTCTTTTCTCTCTAAATGCACGGTGATGTATAAAGGAGTATTTTAGTCATTTCACCTGTAGGTTGAAGACATAGCTAATGTAGTATTGTCCTTAGGGTCAATATTTTCTTAAGATAATATTATAAAATATTTAAAATACAAAATACAACTATTTATATAGCAAGGGTATTTTAGTTATTTTAGTAGCCAAGGCGATGTGTCTTTTTAATCCTCGAAATAGCCTATAAGTCCTAATTATTTTAGGTCGAGAAAATGGTCACAATAAAAAAATTATTTTATTCAGGAAGTCTAAATTATTTTTGAACTAGAATAAAATAAAAGAACGAGAGAAATTAATTTTATTATCTATTTTAATTGGTTAATTAATTATTCAGAGTCTAAACCCAAATTGAATAATTAAAAAAATTAATCTGAGCTTAAACTAGTTAATAAAAAGTTTAAATAATAATTTTAGTTCATTTGTACTCATTAATTATTTATTGGGTTTTTTTAATAGACCTAAAAAATAATTAATTAATAGTTATTATTTTTTGGACTTATTCAGTCCAAGAAAAATAATAAATTATTTTGGCCCAATAGCTTGGACTAAAGAGTTATTTTCATTCATGAAACAAAAGAGTTAAGGATTACCCAAACCTCTTTTGTTGATAACTTCTGAATGTTTTGAAATATTAAACACTAGTGTTTTGATTATCTGGTTTTAGTGAATAGTCGTAGGTTGTGATAGTGTTCTTCTCCTTCACAGAAAATACACGACATAGAGAAAAAAAGAACATTGCTTGTTCTCTCTGATTTCTATCCCTTGTTCATCCTTTTCTTTGTGCAACCTTCTTAATTTTGCTAATCAATAGCAAAAGTTTAAGATAAGTCTTTCCTCACCTAGGTTGTTTCACCAACACAGATTGGGCGGAGGAATATTCTGAGAAGCAAAACACTTCACGTACATGCCAAGGAGAAGCCAAAGGATCGTTGGTTTTTCATTGGAATCGGAGCCAAGACAAGTAGCCACCCCAGTGGTTAGGATATCGTCTTCTCAGCTAAACAGACCAAGGACACGCAAAGGTATTGTTTTTTACCTTCTGCTGCGCCGTGTCTTTATTTTTCTGGTTTTATTTTCACTACATGCATGGCTTTCTCTGTATTCATTACCTTCAAGTGGTATCAGAGCGTGATGCTTTAAATGACTTAGGATTAATACATGCTAGGTAATAAAATTAGCAAGACTAATGTGATTAATATATTGAGATCCTTCGCTGTTTTGGTATGGGTAGATGCGTTGTAAACCTCACCATTGAGGTGTAGGATCTCTGTACAATTTCATTTACTGCTTTGTTTAGTTTTCGTGTAAACCCGATTTGAAAAGGTATAGGCGGATGTCATATTTTTTGTTGAAAAATGTAACCAGAAATTGCCTTGGATGATTGCAAAGCGTTGCAGAGAAGCCCAGAAAAAAATAGTAGAAGGAATCGGCGAAAAAAAAGAAAATTCTTGAGAAAGAAGATGAGCCAGCCGCAAGCCGAGCCGAGCCACGACTCGGTGGTGTCTGGAGCTGAGGAGGCTTTGCCCAGGCCAGTCGCGGCTTGAAGCCGCAGCCGGGCCCGAGCGTGCCTCAACTCGGCCAAGCGAGGACTGCATCCTGGCCAGGATGCTTCTCGAGTACGCGCGGGCAGGTGGGCGGGTTGCGGAAAAATATTTTATCCTTGACATAGAAAATGTTTTGTATTTAGAAATTTTTGTAAGTTAAAATGGAAAGCTATTTTGATTTATTTTTTCAAGAGGAAAAATTATTTTTATCAAATAAATATTGAGATCAAAATCTCTAGAAATTTTTTAATGAAAAAAATTTGAAATTATTAAGTTTTTTACGTAAATAAAATTAATCCATGAGGAAAAATTTCTCAAATGGTATAAACCTTGACATAGAAATTTTTATGGATTTAAACATTTTATTTTAAGTTAAAGGAGAACTTAATTTAAAATTTTCAAATAATATTTTTTCAAGAAAATCATTATTTAAAAAAATAAGTGGGAGAGGAGTTCCAATGGCCCCACAGCTTCCACCACGATCCTCATTAGAGATTGTGGGTCTTCTCGCGTCATCCTGGAAGTGAACCCGTATAAAATGGAGATACTATAAGGATCTTGAACTAATGGAAGAATGTAATTAATAATTCAGGACACGTACTATGATCGGCCAGCCCACTTTGAAAGTTATAGTGCGAGGTATGTCCATAGAAAATGAGAAGAAACTGTCATTCCCTTGATAGAGTTATCTTCTAGATCATTATCTAGAAAAGAAATTAATTTGTGGTGGTTAACACACTTAGCTTAGGAAACTGTTAATCTTTCCAAGAAGTTATGTTAGTTTTTCTAAAAGCCAAATTAATCATGTTAAAGATAATAGTAATGAGATTAGTTATTGTCAAGTTTAATATGAGGATAAAGTGTACAAAATTATTGTTATTTTACAAATACTGAGAAATGGTTGGTGAAGATTCTTTCAGTCCCTTAGCCGTTGTTCTCCACGAGAATAAGCTAACGGGTCCAAACTATGTGGACTAAAAAAGGAACCTGGACATAATACTCACAACCGAGGAGGATAAGTATATCCTATACGAGACCTGCCCAGTAATCAAGGAAGGTTCCTCCGCTGAGGAGCGTGAGGCTGAAAAGGTATGAAAGAAGGCTGATGAAATGGCCCGATACTATATGTTAGCCTCCATATCAAATGTGCTTCAATCCAAACATAAGCATATGGCTATTACATATGATAGAAGCACATCACTAGCTACAATGTTCGCGAATAAGAGTAGGCCTGCAAGGCAGGAGGCTCTTCGAATAATTATAAACACCAAAAAGGCTAAGGGAGCAACAATTAGAGAGCACATGCTCAAGATGATGCTGCTTTCGAGAAAGCAGAAATCTTAGGGGTTGTCATTAATCTCGAGAGCCAAGTAAACATGGTTCTTGAATCTTTGCTGGCCTTCTTCACTCAGTTCAAATTGAATTACAATATGAACAAATTAAACATGGGTTTAAAAGAAGGTCATGAGGCCACAGGCTAAAGCTATGATGGCCTCTTCTTCGAGAATTGGGCCCAAATCCAGAAAATTCAAGAAGAAAAAGGGTAATGCAGTGCACCAGCCCAAGTCCCAGTCCAAAGATAAACCCAAGAACAAATGCTTCAAATGTGGGCAGAAGGGACACTGAAAAAAGGAGTGTCCAAATCTTCAGGCCAAGAAAAACCCCACAGGTAATGTTCTCTATCTAGAGTCTATATCAATGGTTGGATCAACTTCCACTTGAATTGTTGATTCAGGAGCCACTGATCATATCTGTAACTCCTTGCAAGGGTTTAGGAAGATTAGAAGACTCCAGAAGGGCGAACATGGACTACGCATAGAAAATAGAGCACAAGTTTTGGGCCCTTGATGTGGGAAAACTGGTGCTTACTTTTGATTGTAATAGAATAGTTGTTTTGAATGATATTTTATTTGTTCCTGATTTTAGATAGAATTTGATTTTAGTTGCAAAACTAATAAATCAAGGATATTCTATTTCTTTCCATTCTGGTATTACTATTAGTAGAAATGGAGAAGTAATATATACTGGGCACATGTATGAAAATCCATTCTTTATTAATCCTATTAACAATCAATTGAATAACATTCAATCTAAACCTTTAAATAGAAAGAGAAAGACCAATATCAATAATTCATATCTTTGGCATCTAAGGTTAGATCACATTAACTCAACCAGGATTCAGAGGTTAATTCATGATAGGCCTTTAGGCTCATTAAGATTGGAAAGTTAGCCTCAATGTAAATCCTGTCTTATGGGAAAAATGACCAAAATGTCCTTTATCTAAAAGGTGGATAGAGCCAAAGAAGCATTGAGGCTTGTTCACACTGATGTGTGTGGTTCTTTGTCCACACTAGCAAGAGGAGAGTTTGAGTACTTCATCGCTTTCACAGATAATTGTATAATGTATGGTTATGTTTATCTGATGAGACGCAAGTCTGACTCTTTTGACAAGTTCAAAGAGTTTAAGGCTGAAGTAGAGCGTCAAATAGATAAACTAATTAAGACCTTATGATCGGATCGTGGTGAAAAATACCTCATTGGTGAATTCAAGGATTACATAATATATCATGGGATAGTATCCCAACTTTCTACGACGGGGACACCCCAGTAGAATGATGTAGCTGACAGAAGGAATAGGGTATTAATGGAAATAGTTTGAAGCATGATATCTCATGCTACTCTTAAGTCTAAATCATCTCAAGATATGGGGTTGTCCGACTTATGTACTGATTAAGGGAGACAAATTAGAATTAAGATCAGAATTATGCTATTTTGTTGGCTATCCAAAAGGTATAAAAGGTGGTTACTTTTATCATCCCAATGAGCAAAAGGTACTTGTGAGTACTAATGCTAGATACTTAGAAGATGAACAAAATACATCCACTAAAGGTTCGACAAGGTTGGAACTTTAAGAGAAGTTATCTTCTGAATCAACTTCTTCTAACTCGATTATAGAACAAAGGAGACACAGCCACAGGAACCTATACAAATGGAGCATCGTCGTAGTGGAAGGATATCTAGAGTTCTAAAAAGATAGACTGAAGAGGCTTTTAACCTAGTCTCCGACCATTAGGAATAAGATATCACTAGATATGAGGAGGCTATTGCTGATGCCGATGCAGACCTATGGCACGAAGCAATAAAAATCGAGATTGAGTCTATGTACTTCAATCAAGTTTGGAATCTTGTAACTTCACCTGAAGAGATAAAACTCACTAGGTGTAAGTGGGTGTACAAGAGGAAGAGTGGAGCGGATAGGAAGGTAGAAACTTTCAAAGTTAGGCTTGTGGCGAAAAGGTATACTCAGAAAGAATGGATTAATTATGAGGAAACCTTTTCTCCAGTAGCCATGCTTAAATCCATATGTATCCTTCTTGCCATCGCATATTATTATGACTATGAGATATGGCAAATGGATGTCAAGACGGTATTTTTAAATGGCCATCCTAGTGAAGACATCTATATGTTCCAACTAGAAGGCTTTATTGTTAAAGGCCAAGAACATATGGTTTGTAAGTTTAAGAAATTCATTTATGGACTTAAGTAAGCATCCAGAGTATAGAACATTTGTTTCGATGAGACTGTAAAGTCTTACAGTTTCATTTAAAACGAGGATGAACTATGTGTATATAGGAAATTGGAAGGCATAAAAGTGATTTTTCTTATCCTGTATGTGGATGACATTCTACTCATTGAAAATGATGTAAGGACATTCCCATCTACTAAGGTTTGACTATCTAGTCAATTTAGTATGAAGGACTTGGATGAATCTAGTTACATTCTCAGGATAAAGCTTCTTAGAAATGAAAAGTAGAGAATATTAGGTTTATCCCAAATTATATACATTGACAAGATACAAGCCAAGTTCAGTATGGACTCGTGCAAGGGGGCGTTGATCCCTTGCAGACTTATGTTGTCTTTTTCTTCAAAGGACTGTTCAAAGTCTCAAGAAAAAAAGATAGAATAAGTAAGATTCTCTGTGCTTTAACCATGAAAAGTCTCATATATACCATGCTGTGTACTAGGCCAGATATCTGCTTTGCCGTAGGCTTAGTTAGCAGATATTAGTCAAACCCTAAAGTGGTTTATTGACAGGCTGTAAAATATATTCTCAAGTATTTTAAAGGCACGAGAGATTATATGATGATTTATAGGGTTGATGACTTGGTTCCTATAGGATACACAGACTCAGACTTCTAAGCGGATAAAGATGAGAGAAAATTCACTAGTGGATATGTCTTCACCTTGTCTGGAGGAGCCATTTCATGGAGGAGTATCAAGTAATCTTGCATTACTGACTCAACTATGAAAACTGAGTATGTGGCAGTTTCGAAGGCATTTAAGGAAGCAGTTTAATTCCGGAAGTTCCTTTTGGAGCTTGGAGTCGTGCCATAAATGGACAAATCAGTTGTGATGTATTGCGACAATACTGGTGCAGTCTTACAATCCAAAGAACCAAGGAACCACAAAAAAGGGAAGCAAATAAAGAGGAAGTACCACCTGATTTGAGATTTCATCTAGAGACGGGAAGCAGTGAAGGAATAGATTGCCTCAGAGAACAATCTGGCAAATCTTTTCACCAAGCCTTGGGCGGAGAGAGTCTTTATAAGACACTTAGATGCCATAGGGGTGGGCACCTATGATTTTACTTAGTCTTAGAGTGCAAGTAGGAGATTGTTGGAATGTATACCCTTTTAGACTAGGTTTCTGATGTAATTTTAACTTGTATTAATAGAAGTATTTTTTTCATAATTTATTTGTGAAATCTTTTTTATATTTGTGCACGATTTTATTGGAAAAGACCCATTATATTTAAGGAAATAGTTCATGTGAATTGAGGTTTTTCACAGTAAAGTATGGACCATGGGATACTTAACACATAAACTGTTATTCTTAACCGGATGATGAGAATGGAAATCACATCATGGCAAGGTTATTGTGTTATGAATTCTGAATAAGGAATGGCTTACCTTTAGCCAATGAGTAGTCTGCTCATTTTATAACACAAGCGTATTTCGAATACGTAGAATATGACCTGTAATAGTGGTTTCCAAAAGTACTATGTGATAGAAACTCAGACTACTACCGCTGCAGTATGAACTTTTACTCTGCAGCTTGAGTATAAGTTAGTAGTCTAACGAAGCTAAAAGCGTATACTTCGATATACTATAGTTGAGGTTCTTGAGAAGAACCACTATACTTGTATGTTGGGTATATGTGACTAGTTAGTCAAGACAGACTTGTACAAGATAGTATCTACAATATATCGCCCCTTGTGATTGTCCGAATGATCTAATTATCCAGGGCCCTGGGAAACATGATTTGAATATTGGCTTTAGGAGAGCTCCCTTGGAAAGCAAAACTATTCTAAGAAATCATTTATCATTAAATTAAAAGCCTAAGGATGGTAGATGTTTTTTAGAGAGGTATTAGTACACTCTTTCCTCTCTAAATGCACGATGATGTGTAGAGGAGTATTTTAGTCATTTCACCTGTGGGTCGAAGACATAGCTAACGCAGCATTGTCCTTAAGGTCAATATTTTCTTATGATGATATTAGAAAATATTTAAAATACAAAATATAATTATTTATATAGAAATGGTATTTTAGTCATTTTAGTAGCCAAGGCGATGTGTCTTTTTAGTCATCGAAATAACCCGTAAGTCCTAATTATTTTAGGTCGAGAAAATGGTCACAATAAAAAAATTATTTTATTCAGGAAATCTAAATTATTTTTGGATTAGAATAAAATAAAAGAATGAGAGAAATTAATTTTATTATCTAGTTTAATTGGTTAATTAATTATTCAGGGCCTAAGCCCAAATTATCTACACTATATCGCCCTTTGTGGTTATCCGAATAATCTAATTATCCAGGACCCTGGGAAACATGACTTGGATATTGGCTTCAAGGTAACTCCCTTGGAAAGCAAAAATATTTCAAGAAATCATAAATCATTGTACTAGAAGCTTAAGGATGGTAGATGTCTTTTAGAGAGATGTTAGTATACTATTTTCTCTCTAAATGCACGGCGATGTTTAGAGGGGTTTTTTAGTCATTTCACCTATGAGCCGAAGACATAGCTAACGCAGCATTGTCCTTGGGGTCAATATTTTCTTATAGTGATATTAAAAAATATTTAAAATGCAAAATACAGCTATTTATATAGTAAAGGTATTTTGATCATTTTAGTAACCAAAGTAATGTGTCTTTTTGGTGTTCAGAATAGCCTGTAAGTCTTAATTATTTTAGGTCGAGGAAATGATCACAATAAAAAATGATTTTATTTTATTCAAGAAATCTAAATTATTTTTGGACTAGAATAAAATAAAAGAACGAGAGAAGTTAATTTTATTATCTAGTTTAATTGGTTAATTAATTATTTAGGGACTAAGCCCAGATTAAATAATTAAAAAAATTAACCTGGCCTTAAACTAGTTAATAAAAAGTTTAAATAATAATTTTAGTTTATTTTGGCTCATTAATTATTTATTGAGTTATTTTAATATGCCCAAAAAATAAATAATTAATGGTTATTATTTTTTGGACTCATTGGATCCAAGAAAAATAATACATTATTTTGGCCCAATAGCCTGAACTAAATGATTAGTTTTATTCATGGAACAGAAGAGTTAAGGAATACCTAAATCTCTTATGTTGATAACCTTCGGATGTTTTGAAATATTAAACACCAGTGTTTTGGTTATCTGGTTTTTGTGAATAGTCGTGGGTTGTGATAGTGTTCTTCTCCTTCACAGAAAATGCACGACATAGAGAAAAAAAAGAATAGTGCTTGC